>JAUCBN010000051.1:1645000-4346666 GCA_035048815.1 Abelmoschus esculentus | reverse complement strand
CCCTTACACCGAGACTAAACCAGCCCCAAGAGGACCTAGGTCGTTCTTCCATGCAGCCCCTCAGCCCCAATACCAGGCTATCGGCCCATCCAGGGCAGCGGATTCTGCCGCGGCCTCGTCTGACAGCAGAAGGCCATCCAAGCGGAGGGTCGTTTTCAGCACTCCACCCCAATCACCAATTATCATGGGCAGTCTATCAGCCGAGATAGATGCCTACATGCACCAAAGCTCAACTGTCGCTGGCCCAAGTACCAACCACACCGGAGGAGCAACAGCAATGGGAGGAGGAACGGACGTAATACTAACCGAAGAAATGGCTGATGTAGAAGAAGGAGAAGAGGTAGAGGCCCCAATGCAACGGACACCACCCACTCGAGTCCAACCGTCCTGGCAAGCAAAAGCGCAACCATCGCCCTCACCAAGGACAAAGCAATCGGCAGCCAGGCCGAGGAGGAAAATTCTTACAAGCATCTCTTCGGAGTCGCTTTAAAATCTTTGTCCTTAATTCAATATTACTTGTTATTATTGTTTTAAATGCTTCTTATTTCATATTTTGTTTTGCCGCTTATTTCTTCAAATATAAAGCATTGAGGACAATGCTTGGTTTGAGTTTGGGGGTGCAGATTCACTACCAAGGCAGCAATCTACTACCGCGGCCTTGCCAAAAAGGGAGTATTCCAGTGAATTTTTTTTTAATTTTTCATGCTCCCCGCCTTACTTGAATTAACTGCCTACACTTTTGCACTGCTTATCATCAGTATTGCCTTAGTTTATTCTTTAAGGCTATAGAAATCTTTCTCCTTACCATGATTAGGGCCTGTTAAGAAGGTTTAACCTTAGGATACTTAAGGAGAAAAACTTAGAAGCTTACTATAGGAAGAACTTTAAACACTTTTGGGACTTGTTGGATTATAGGAGTTCTTTTAATAAAATTAGGTGATAAAGACTTAGATTTTTGGAAAAGTAACTAGAGGTGCCTACCACTGGCTCTAGAAAGTCTCTTCTTCATGCTAGAGGTGCACGAAATTGGCTCTAGTATGTTTTAAGAATATCAAAAAGAAAGAAGGAATTTAGTGAAAAGAAAAACACAAGTCTTTCAGGTGCCCGAAATTGGCTCAAGATTTGGTGTTTGAAAAGAAGAGAACACTTAACCAATTTCTACTTGTCTTGAACTTAGAGTTTGTCTAAGAAAGCCTTTAATCAACTTGTCCAAAAAAACGCACACACTCAGAATTCTTATAGTTTGTTTCTAGATAAACCCTTGGGTAACCGAATGGTTAAGGCTTAAGAATAGGCCTAGTTATGCTAGGGAGAATAGATGGACATGTAAGACCAAGAGAGAGTAGAGTTCGGCAAATTGATGGTTTGCATTGCTTGAGGACAAGCAATAGTTCGAGTTTGGGGGTGTGATAGGTGCTCAACACACTATTACTTTTTACTCCTTTTGTGGGCATTAATCACCAAATATACACCCACTTGGACCAATGCATGAACTCAATGTGATATATTTAGAAGTTAAGCTCATAAAGATAATATTTACAGAAAAGGCACGTTTTACTGCATTTTTATATTTGTGCAGGAAAACCAGTGCCGCGGCAGCGACAAGGCCGAGGCAGGACCTGATGCCGAGGCAGCAGCAGAAAGACAGGAAGCAAGACTGTAGGCTATTGAAAGATAAAAATCCAAGGAACGTGTCTGGACTCAAAGCCCATGAATCGGAGCTGGCTAGCATGAGGAAAAGACCACGCGGGAAAGCCCCCTTAGCCGAATCAAACTTGGAAATATTTTAATTATGTACTTGACTTGTTCCCTACTCCAAGTTGTATTCTACTTAGGAAAGGTTTGCCCTAGGTCTAGCCTATATAAAGACCTAGCCACCCAATGTACTAGACACGAAATACCTAGGGAGAGAGACGATTTCTACACTTGTCTTCTTCCTCTCCATTATGTTCTAAACCTTCTTAGGGATTAGGTGAAGGTTGTCGAGTATATGTGAGAGGAGATTGTACTTTGTCTTTGATTCAATGCAATAAAATTATCAAGGTTTGCTTATCCTTTTTTATTCCTTGTTCTCGCATTCGAGCTCAGGAGAGGAGAGTGTGAGTCATCCATTTATCAAAGCTCGGGAGAGTTAGATTCACGAAAGGGATAAGTACGGTGTTTCAATTGCGAAATACTAACTCGACCTAGGGATAGGTTAAGAGTTTCAGCGGCTAAAAGAAGTGTGAGATTGGTTGGTGAGTATAATTGGTTCACGCCGGGAGGTATCATCAAGGACTAGTCATCAACAGTACTTTGACTTAGGGATAAGCGGAGTCATTCAAGGACACTTTGCCGAACTTTGGTAAGGTCTACCCACGAACAGGGGATTGCCGCGGCAGACAGTATTGTCGTTGCCAAGACAGTAAACTACAGTGCTGCCGAGGCAGTGATATACGATTGCATTAAGTAGAGACAAGTCAATCAAATCCACAATACAACGCAACTGGATCCTGACCCATCTCTCTCTATTATTCCAACTCTTTATTTTTATTTAGTTATTTTAGTTTAGATAAACCAACTCAAATCACTTGTGCTTTTACTTTTCTACAGAACAAGAAGGTGAAGGAAGCATATTAAGTCTACCGGTCTCTGAGGAGACGATAATCCGATAATACTTATCACTTATTACTTTCAATGTGTCCACTTGCACTAAACGCGCACTTTTGACACGCGACAACCATCAACGGGAACAAGATCAAATTTTAACAGTTTAGATTCTACTACGCCATCAACGAAGAAGTAGGATTGAACTTCGGTGATTTAGATCTGGCTACACCATCAATTGGGACAAGATCAAATTTCAGCAATTTGAATCCTACTATGTCATCAACGGAGAAGCAGGATTGAACTTCGATGATTTGGATCTGGCCACACCATCAACGGGTAGCAACTTAACTATCACATTTTTATAATTTATTTACTAATTAATTTTTTATTAAAATAATCATTAATAATATATTATTTTCCTTTTTTAATAGATGATATTGACATTTAAAATATTTTTTAATAAAAAATTTAAAAAAAAAGATTCAGCACATTTATTTAGCCCTCCAATCAATAGACCTCTCCTATAAATAGGGATGATAATAGGTTAGACTTGGATCGAACATTATAAAGTCTGAGTCTAATCTAATTAATAATCAGACTTTTAAAAAAAATCCAAGTTTGAATTCAAGTCCATTTACATAAATTCAAATCCGATTCAATAAAATATCTAAAATCCAAATCTAAATCTAAAAGATCAAATTTAATTATTTTATAAAGTAACAACGCAAACAAATATTTTTAAATAAAAAATATTTTGTATCAAACAAATATTTTTAAATTTAAAACATAAATAAATATCAACAAATATTATAATCTAATATAAAACAAATTAAAGTAATAAGTCAAATTTTTTAAATCTAAAATTTTAAATATTTTTATTCTAGTTTATATATGGATCAGATTCATATCAGATATGAATTCAAATCGAATCATAACAATATCTATATTCAATCTACTTTCCTATTAGGACTCGAATCTTTTTTTTTAGATTCAGATTCAAACATTTTTTAATCAAATTTAGATTATTTTTTTTATTCGAATCAAATCATGATATCGTCAGCCAAACCTATAAATAGAACCTTTTTCTGCCCAACCAAACACCGCAATTACTCTTTCCCTTCAACTGGTTACCTGCAATTACTCTTTCCCTTCGTTTTCCTCCCTACCAAACACCGCAACGCCCATTCCAATACTTCATTTCAGAAAAGAAAAAGAAAAATATGGGTGTCGAAAACAGCAACTGTATGAATCTAGTTTTCACGTACGACATATTGAAACGGGGCTTTTCCAATCACGTGCTCCTCCAAGATCTGATGCGAACAGACGACGCCGTTTTCAAAGGCACTTATCGTACCCTGGACAAATATCCGCTCGTTTGCGGGCCGTACCGGGTCCCTTTCCTCCTCAACATGCCCGGATCGGGTCACAGAGTGACGGGTGAGTTGTACGCCGTGTCGGCTCGGGGACTGGACCGCGTCGACGAGTTGGAAGGCACGAGTCGAGGGCATTACGAGCAGATGCCGATTCAGCTGATTCCGGCTGGAAACGAAGAAAAGGATGGGGAAGAGCTGTTTCCGTGCGCCGGTGGACTGACGTGCGCGGTGGAGGCGTATTACGCGCACAAGAGCTATAAGGAAGAGATGTGGAAGAAGAACGGGATGAAAGGGTTTGAGAAATACACGGAGAAGGAAGCGGAAGGTTATGTAAAGCGTAAAGATAGGCCTCAACATCTTAGTTTCTTGGATCATATTAGGGTTTTTATTTCTTCCCCTTCTGATTAATTTCTGCAACAAATAGACTTTGATGCTCTGTAGTTTCTTACTAACTTTTTCTCGGATTTGTTTTTCTTTATTTTCAATTTCGAATATTTAAGAAATTCCAATGAGAAACAGCAGTATTTCTCTTAATTGTTGTCAAATTTCTTTTGTTTTTAAATTATTAATTTTGGCAAAGGGAGTTTCTTCTTCGCAATGAAAATTAAAGTATAATAAGTATATTTTTAGGGAAAATAATATTTACATTAATATTAATACAAGGAAAAAAATAATTTGAAAATATATTTTATATTTGATGCATGAATTAATTATATTTGTATGAAAATGTTTTATTTATTTTTAAGATAGTAAATTATTCATATAAATTTTTAACCTTTTAATGATACATATACCTTATAGATAAAACAATATCATCTTTTTTTTATTAGGACTAATTTAATTTTTATCTTTTTATTAACATTTGAACCTAATAAAATGAATGAATAAGATTAACAGTAAAAAATATTAGGGTTGAGCATAGTTAACCGTAAAACCGAAAATCAAACTGAATCGAGGTATTATGGTTTATAAATTTACGAACCGTGATTAACCGCGGTTAACCGAATTAAACCGAAATTGATTTTTTAATTGATTTTTAATTATTTTTATAAGGTAAAATATATATATTATACTTAAAATACTATAGATGTATTTTTATTTTTTATTTTTTACTTAAAAATAAGTTTTTAATAAATATTTATAAAAAATATCTCAAAATTTTTACCTTTTAATGTTTAAAAGTTATAAAATAAAGCTATTTTGTCAAGATAAAATAATTTTTTTTAAAAATTAACGTTAATATAGAAAAATCGAAAATCGAGGTTAACAAAACCGAAAACCGATGGTTACTAAAATACTTTACCAAATTAAACCGAACCCGAACCGAATACACCCCTAAAAAATATAAAAATTATCACATATAAAAAAATAATTTTAATCATTTATCGTCATTGTTTAAT
Source organism: Abelmoschus esculentus (assembly GCA_035048815.1). Lineage (NCBI taxonomy): Eukaryota > Viridiplantae > Streptophyta > Magnoliopsida > Malvales > Malvaceae > Abelmoschus > Abelmoschus esculentus. Next base: position 4,341,304 of record JAUCBN010000051.1, on the reverse strand, counting down.
CCTAACCCATTTTGGTTAATCTAATATATACATAGACGTTTATTACTATTTTTCCATATCGGATGATGGATATGAAAGATATAATTTAAGAGTGGGTAAATTTGGATTTAAGAAATTGAATTTTCGATTGGACTTGATGCTAAAATAAATTCGATTCATCTTGATTCGATTCATAATTTTATAATCTTTATTTGGTTTGAAAAGATTTTAAATAAAGTTTAAGGTATAAAATTGAAATTTTTAATAATGATTGAATCAATTTTTAAGTTCATATAAGAAAAATATAAAGTCTCTTAATTTTTTTTATTATATATATCAATCATATAAGAAAAATAAAGAAATATATATTGTTTAAAATTATAAAGTCATTTAAATTAAAACTAATTTGTATCATAATATTATATTTTTTATAATTAAATTTAAACAGAAACTCGAACAACTCAACTTAAAAAATTCAATTACAAAAATTCAACTAATTTTAAAAAAATCTCACTTGACTCAAAAGAAATACTCTCCCCTAATATAGTTATTAAAAATGCATTCATATTGATTTTAAATGTAATTATTTTATATAAAATATAAAAATATGAATTATTTGAAAACACATTCATATTGAGTGTTTTTGACAGACTTGGTGGATTTGTGATTTTAATTTATTGATATGATTTTAGACATTGGTCGATTGTTAGGAACAATACTAGCTCAATATGTTAAGTACAGTGCTTGAAGCATTGGGGTTCGGGGGACCCAACCTTTGATAATGAGAATGAAGTATATTGATATGGATGTTGTCGGACACAACCAGAAAAATCATGGGGAGAGATGTAGGGGTAAGCATTCGGTTAATTCAGTCGGTGGCCGAACCGAATTAATCAAAACCGAATTAACCAAAATTTTTAAATTTTTAACCGTTAACCAAACCGAAATTTTCTTTAACCGAATTAACCGAACCGAAATTATTTCGGTTATTAGCCGAATTAACCGAAATTTATTATAAATTTTGGTTAAATTACATAATAGGTCACTAAATTAAGCTAAAATATTTTTTTAATCATTGAACTTTTATTTTATACTAATTTAATACAAAATTTAGTGACCATTTTATAATATAAAAAAATTTAATAAATATTTTATAATATTTTAAAAATTAAATAACTAAAAATAAATATATATAATATATATAATATTTAATATATATAATTTCGGTTAATTAACCGATTTCGTACCGAATTAACCGATAACCGAATTATCAAAAAAAAAATTAACCGTTAACCGAATTTACCAAAAGTTAACCGACCGAATTAACCGAACCGAATGCACACCCCTAGAGAGATGTGTCTTTTAAACATCAGAGACTTAATAGATACAAACCAAAAGATATTAAAGGTTTAGGTATGGATAACATGATCAAAACTGACCAATGATTGAACGACACCTACAGAATTTTAAGATCGATGGTATTTTGAAGGATGACCTTGATAAATTTGGGGAGACTATAACATGTACTTCTTGACCTGAGATGTCTTTTTGAAATATTTTTGGAATTAGTCTATAATGAGAAGGCAAATGAATGACTTTAGAGTTCTACACTATGTCAAATTAGAGGCTAAAAAGATTAGACTTTGGAAGTTTATGACGTCATAGGTCCTTCTCAAGCTATGTCGAGGAGGTTTTGTGCTTTGAGAGGTACAAGAGAGTTGTTTCATTTCAGCTATCGAGAGATTGTTAAGGATTTCACCGTAATATAGTCTTTAAATCTTTGGACTATGTATTTGTAAGATTTTATCATAGGTTTTATAACTCGTATTTTGATTTAAAATGATTAAGTATAATATTTTTATAATATAATTTAAAAGAAACTATCTTATAAATGCTTTTAAAGTTTTATTTATATTTTATTGAATTGAAGATCAAATAGATTTGAAAATTGATTATGAATTTGGATAAATTATATCAAAATTTTATGGTTGCAAGTTGACTTAAGGCCTAAATGTGATATTCAAGAAGAGTGTTAGGGTTTAGTTGACTTAAAGCCTAAATGCTTACAAACCCTGTAAGCATTAGTTTCACATTTTAAAAACAATTACAATTTACAGTTTTTTTATGAAAAAGGTAAATATTACATAAATAATATTATTAATGTCTCATTAAAAGTCCTAAACTCATTAAAGGAAATTAAACAAATAGTAAATATAATTATATTTTTATATATTTTAAATTATTTATTTAAAAATTAATAATTATCGATCATCAATTATCAATTAATTTTATACACACTTTTAGATTTTATTTCACCTATAATCTTTTATCATTTAGTTAATATTATTTAATTTATTTTATTTCAAGTAAGGATATGAATGGAATATAGTTTGTAGAATAATTAAACAAAAGACTAAAAACAAAACAAAAATACAAGACCAGACCAGACCAGACCAGAAGATGAGAAACTTGTGGTGTTTGAATTTTGTGAGCTCATTATCCTATTCCTTAAAGCAATAGGACTTTAGGGATTCCGGACATCTATTACACACATACACATACGTATACAAAAAGAGTTACGATCATTTACGTGGTTAAATTTAAGGATTTTATAGTTTTTAATCATCGGTTTAGTTAAAATAAATAAATAAGATTAAAAGTTTTAAATTAAAAATAAATCATTTATTTATTTTTACTCTGAAATTTTATTTTACTATTGATATTAGTTATTTATTTTCACTCATTTAATAATTAAAAAACGTACAGCACTTTTAAGTTCTACTTTGTGTCAATATATCCTACTTCATGCAAGAATATTTATTCATGCATAAATGTACTTAACTTATGAATATATATATATAATAAAATCCATGTATTTGTATAATTCCTAAATGATTATACATAAGGATAAAGTTAATATTTGAGATTAAGAAATGATATTTTTTTTATTTTCTAATTAGATAAAATATAAATGTTTAAAAGTGAGAGATAGATTCATAAACAAATATTTATAAAAAAAAACAATTATATATGAGGATTAAAATGAAAAAAAAATCTTGAAGTAGGGAGGGACAATTCATATCTTCGTCACTGACTATGCATAGAATCATTAACGCATTAGTTCATGTATTAAGATAAAGATTATTATCTCATACATAGGTGTGATAATTTTTTGTCCACAAGCGCTTAATTTTAGGGTTTATAATTTTAATTTAGAGTTAAGATTTTAGGGTTTTAACATAAGGGTTTAGAATTTAAAGTTCATAGTTAGAATTTAGGGTTTATGTTTTAGGGTAATATGGTTGGAGATTTAGGTTTTAACTAATAAACCCTAAATTTCACCTTTAAAACCAAAATTCTATCAACCACCCCTAAATTCAAAACTAATATCCTTAAACACTTAAATCCTAAATAGACTCTCTAAACCTTAAAAGTGAGACGCCTGTGCAAAACAAAGTTAGAAAAAATTATTCTTTTAATAAATTGTCAATCATCTAGATCTCTTTTACTTTCGATGTATGAACATGAAATTTTTGAAATATTTTTCTTTTATTTTGATTGAAAGGTTGTTATTTGTCTATATTATTTATCTATATTAATATAAATACATTACTTCACTAAAATTCGAGAATTTTAAAATTAAGATTAAATTATTAAAACTAAAGACTTTACAAAACAATCTAGAAAACAATTGATGTGGTTTGATTCCTCAACCTAATTAGGAGTACCATAGAGAACACTTACCCCCTTACTACGAGTGAAAGAGAAAATATAATGTAACCTCTAGACTGGCTTATACGGAAGCCCGATCTAGAGTAGTCATATTTTTTTTTTCAAATGAGCTCACAGATAACATGTATCAATATAATCATAATTATCTTTTAAAATAAAATACGTTATAAAAGCGTTATCCACAAAATAAAATGTATTGTAAACATCATTGTCCACAAAATAATTCAAATATCAGTTAACAAAATATAGGCACATGCCACCCTAAATGCAAACTGAAAATTTAAATATTACACCAAATTAATAACCGAGAAATGTGTAGATCCTCCAAGTGCCAAGTTCAGGTTGCCTATCTACAGGTATCTGAAACGAAAAGAATCATGTATGAGCTATAGAACCTAGTGTGTTCCAATAGTGCATAATAAAACCACATATATATTCATATAAACAGTAATATCAAAAAATAGGTCATGTATATATATAACATGTTATCCTCTAACCAAACTTGTTGTTACAATTCCCTAGAATAATATCCAATATAGGCATTAACCTAAGCTCGAATGGGAGAAGGTGCCAGCCTAAGGGGATACCTTAGGGTACAGGCGAAATTACCCTGGTTCTAACACGAGAATCGATAACAGGAGGAATTACCCTAACCGAAACTAGGAACCGTAAACAGAAGAAATTACCAGCCGGATCAGGGCTGAACCTAAGAAATTTCACTACATATCCCAAATCCCAATGTAACAGTCATATAGTAGTAACAAGAATAGTATCAAGAATCATCAGGAAATAACCAGGCTATCAAGAATAAATATCTAATCAGAAAATCATACCAAGTATATCAATATATATCAAAACATAGAAATATCCTGCTTAAGGTCCAAACACAATATATATAATTCTAAGAAAAACGGTCATGTACACATGATAGGTTTATTTAAATTGGAAAAACAATAATAAAACAATTATATTGCACACAAGGAGCACACCTCAAAAAGGCATAATCAAACAGACGGCCTAATGGGCGTTAGAATCACGTTTTGCTGCAATACTAAACCCTAAAAATACAAAATAGGTTTAGATTAATACGAGAATTTAAATACAAAATTATTTCATAAGATATAGATACATACGAGTCACGATCTGATCTTGCGGTTGGTCGAAACGAAAGGAGCTAGGCTAGGTCGGTATGTGATCAAGAGGACTATGAGATCCTATAGTCAAAAAAATATCGGTATTGGTTATTTAGTTTAAACACTAAAATAAGTTTAACTTAGAAGAAAGTTTGAATCGAAATGTTAAAGCCTAATTTTGAGGCTTTCGGGTTCGAATTTCATGAAAACAGACTTCACGGATGGACTCAGGACGACGAAAAACATAAAATAGGGCTTTTGTAAATTTTAACTTTTTAGTCAAAGTCAACGTTGTTGGCATGCTGACATCAGCACTGACGTCACCGGTCAAAGTCAATAATGACGTCATGCTAACATCATTGGTCAATAAGTTAGCGAGTCGAGTCAATGGGTCAGGTCAATAGGTTGACTCGGTCAGTTTGGCTCAATTCGGTCCGATTCAGAACTGGTTCAGACTGAGTTTGGAATGACCGAATCCAGACCCCATCCAGGTCTGTCAAAATTGCCCTGGCGGCGCATGGAGCCCTCGCGCAGTCCATATCAGCCAGAAAAAGGCTCCTGAACTTGAAATTCTTCTCATATTCAACCAACAACAAGATTTCAAACCACAAAACCCAGAAACAGATTAAAAAGGTAAGAATCCTTACCAAACTTACCCTTTTTTATTTGAAATCGATGATACTTCAATGAGGATGATGTGGGTGTCGGATGAATGAACAATTAACAGGGTTATGATCACTTACTAATAGTGAGCACGATGGGACCAGTGACGTGTATAATCGACGTTGATTTTGGTTTGAAACACGGTATAATAGAGGAGGGTTTTTTTACCCTAAGCTCAGTGAAGCTTATTGCTTCAATTTCGTATAACCAAGGAGATAGTTCAGCGTATGTTTGGAGGGGTTTAGGTCAGGTAAGAGAGACGAACCCAATGGAGGTGGCGGTGGATGCAACAGCGCGGAGGTGGGTGAGCTGGACGATGATCAAGGGTGGGGAGGGAGAAGGTGAATGGTCAAGAAAAGGGTAGAAGATTCCAGAGTTCTTGGTGAAGAGAGTAAACAATTAATGCGGGTAGGTGGGTTTTTTAATATTTATCAGATATTATTTAAGTTACTTCTAGGTACTCAGTAAAACAAAGGTGTGAGAGATTGACTTCTAAGAGTTTAAAAGCTCAGATTGTTCAGTAGTTGACTGTACAACCAAGGGGTTGTGGGTTCAAAACCCCATAACCTCCTTTTTTTTCATTTTTTTGTTTCATTTTTTTCAAGTTTTACAACTCTCCCCTCCTAAAAAAAATTTCGTCCTCGAAATATACCTAAGCTAAAAAGATGCGAAAAATGTTCCCTTATAGATTCCTCGATTTCCCAAGTGTCCTCAGAAGAGCTATGGTTTCTCCATTGAACTTTGACCATTGGGATGTGTCTCTTCCTAATAACTCTCTCATCAAACTCCAAGATCTGAACAGGTTCTTCCTCAAAGGATAAGTCTAGCTGTAGCTCCACATCCTGAACCTAAATGATGTGACTCGAATCTGGATGATACTGTCTCAACATAAATACATGAAAAATATCATACCCAACTCTCTTTAGAATACGGTATGGTCTGATATATCACGGGCTCAACTTTCCCTTGCGCCCAAATGTCAGAACTTTCTTTCACAGTGAGACTTTCAAGAAAACCTGATCACCAACCTCAAACTTGATATCTTTTCTTCTCCGGTCAGCATAAGATTTCTGTCTCGTAAAAGCTTTCTTTAGACGATCTCAGATCAATATGTTAGTCTCCTTAGTTTCCTGGATTAACTTGGGAACCATAGTCTTCCGATCTTATAAATCAGTCCAACAAATAGGTGTACGACACTTACGAACATACAAAGCCTCATATGGTGACATCTAAATGCTTTCCTAGTAATTATTATTATATGTAAACTTTGTCATAGGCAAGAAATCTTCCCAACTACCTCGAAAGTCTAACACACAAGCTTGTAACATATCATCCAAGATCTGTATCACTCTCTTAGACTGACCATATGTTTGGGGATAAAAATATGTACTAAAATTCATACGAGTAACCAAAACAAACTTTAAAGTTGTCCAGAATTGGGAAGTAAACCTCGGATATCTGCCAGAAATGATAGATAAAGTTACCCTATGTAGTCTGAAAATCTCAGAAATATATAGTCTAGCCAGCTTCTCTAGAGAATAAGTAAGCTGACTTTGTGAGTCTATCCAAAATAACCTAGACAGAATCTTTTCTGGATAGGGTTAAAGGCAAACCAGTGACAAAATCCATCGTGATTCGTTCCCGCTTCCATTTTGGAATATTGATAGACTGTAAGAGATGAGAAGGATGTTGATGTTCTGATTTTACCTTCTGACATGTCAAACATCTAGATACATAGTTTTGAGATATATTTTTTCATGTCTACCCATCGATATCTCTGTTTTAGGTTCTGATACATCTTATCTCCTCTAGGATGCATAGCATAAGGACTACTATGAGCCTATCTAAGAATAGTATGTCTCAACTCGGTGTCATTGTGTACACAATAACGGCCATTAAAACAAAGAACTTCATCTTGATAAAAATAAATAAACAGAAGTAGATCATTGCTCGACTTGTTGCATGACAGGAAGTAAAGAGTCATCCAGATGCTTTTTGGCCTTAATTTGCTCTGCCAAGATCGGTTTAACCTGTAATTCAACCAATAAACTATCATCATCATATATACTCATCCTGGCAAACAGAGATCTCAGGTTTTATATGTTCTTTTGACTCAAGGCATTAGTCACAACATTGATTTTTCTCGGATGATACTCAATCTCACAGTCGTAGTCTTTAAGAAGCTTCAATCAACGACGTTGTCTCAGATTATGCTCTTTTTGGGTAAGAACGTACTTCAGGATCTTATGATCGATATAGATATAACACTTGTCTCCTTAGAGATAGTGTCTCCAAATCTTCAAAGCAAAAAACATCGCTACAAACTCAAGATCATGGGTGGGATAGTTATACTCATGTGATCTAAATCACTACATAAAACTTGGTATATAGCGGCGTTATTTATGGCGTTTGTAAAACAAACGCAGCTAACTTTTTATATATTGTGGCGTTTGTAGAAAAAATGCCACAAAACAATAACTATTATGACGTTTATATTAAAAATTCCTAATGAGTGCCCAAAAATCCTCATTTTTATATCATTTTCCCACTCGTTTATTGCTAATAAAGACAAATTTAAAGGTGATAATAGGTATTTCTGATTATCTTCCACTTTTCATCATCCCAATACTTAATTCATGAATTTATCTATTATTTGGCATAAAACAGGTGCAGTTAATGGTTTTCTCTCTTAGACAAGAAACTACCACACAAATAATGCCATATAGCATGATGGATGCTGGAAACCAAAACTGGAATGCAGATTAGTACCCGCCTCAGCAGAAATTGAAGGCCGCGGCAGCACCTGACGAGCAAATGTCGATATGATAGGCGATCTGAAAAGAAAAATAAGGTGAACGTTTTAAGACAAGCGGCATAGAAATCGGAGCTGGAAAACACACGGAAAGTCAATGTCAAAGGCCACGCGGGAAAAGAATCCTTATGGGAATAAACTAGAAAATAAAATAAAGATCTTTTATTTATGTACTTAACTTGTGTTTTGCTCCAAGTTGTATTCCTACTTTGGAAAGGTTTGCCCTAGGCCAAGCCTATATAAACCATAGCCTATATAGAGAGGAAGATATCTCGAAATCAAGTGTTCATAGAAAACCCTAAACTCCTCCATCGTCCCCTTGGGGTTTAGGTTAGTTTGTGGAGTAGTTGTGGAAGAAAATTGCACTTTGCCTTCTTGTTCCATGCAATAAAATATCGAGGTTTGCTTATTCTTTGACATTCATTGTTCTTGCATTCAAGCTCGTGAGAGAAGTTTATGAGATATTTATTTATCTAATATCGGGAGAGTTAGATTCACGAAAGGGATAAGTACGATATTTTTCTAGCTAGAAAATACTAACTCGGCCTAGGGATAGATTAGAGTTTCAGTGGCTAAAAGAAGTGTAAGATTGGTTGGTGGTTATAATTAATTCACGTCGGGAGGTATCATCAAAGACTAATCGTCAATAGTACTTCGACTTAGGGATAAGCACAGTCATCAGAGGACACTTTGCTGAACCTTGAAGAAGTCCACCCAAGAGCAAGGGATTGCCATGGCGAACGTAATCCTTCACTACCGAGGCAGTAAAACTGCAGTTGTACCAGGGCAGTGTTTTATAATTGCATGAGACAGAAACAAGTCAATTGAACCCACACTACGAAGCACTCTAACCTGCCCCACTTTTCCATCCTTGATTTCTTGATCATTTATCTTTATTGTTTTAATTAGTTTCCTTAGTTATAATCCAACTCAATTATCTGTGTCTTTACCTTTTGATTGTGCAGGAAGAATAAATTGCGTAAGTAATTCCAATCCTCGTGGGATCGACATCCTAAATACTACAATATGAAAAAGGTGGATGGACGAATGCTTCATCATAAAAGCAGGACTTCCGAACCTCCATCAGATTTGGTGTCGTTGCCGGGGATTGGTGATTCCAACTTTCCTTTTTATTTTTCTTGCACTACTATCTTAGGAAATTAGTTTAATTATTTTTGAGTTATTTTTTTAGGAAATAAGTTTAATTATGTTTGAGTTATTTTTTTAGGATGGAATTTCAAGAAGGAGAAGCCATGAAGCATATAAAACGACCCTGAAATTGAGCTTGTTGTCCTGCCCAAGAAGGTTGCCTCGGCATAATATCACATCGGGAGGTTGCCTCGGCGGAAAAATGTGAAGGAGGGCTGGCCACCCAAGAACATATGATGATGGGTTTGCGTCCCTAAAACTTAATCTCCCCCGTTTTATTTCATACTTCTTCATTATTGTTTTCCAGTGCAGTTTTTAGTTTCTTTCTCAACAAACTCCACACAAACTGATGACCCTCAGGATACAGAAGAGGCCGAGACGCGACATATAAATATTGGTTTATCTTTTCCTTGTCTCTTAATTTTTATCTTGTCTTTTATTGTTGCCTTATGCTCAGATACATGCATTGAGGAAAATGCATCCCTCGAGTTTGGGGGAGTATTGATTGTATTTTCTGCCTTATAAAAATATATGTTTGGGGGAGTATTGTATTCCCCTTGCAACTTCAGTATTGCTGGGTAATCCTCCTTGTGGTCTAGTGTTCATAATTTGAGCGAACTGCCCAACTTGAGTTTCCAGTGTCTTAATGGTTGCCTCTTGGTTTTTCAACCTCATCTCAGTTCTGTTCATGAAAGCATCAGTTCTCTTAGTGAAGTTACTATTCTCAGCCATATATGATTTAGTTTTCATCATAAATGCCTTAAGAGAATTTTCCAGTGAACTTGTGGGCTACTGTTGATGCATCTGTTGCTATGGCAGTGGCTGCGGCGGCGGCGATAGGTGTTGCATTGGCATTGATTGCTGGAAACCTGAGGGTTGAGTAGTCGGATTCAAAGCATTATTGGGATTGATCCATCAAAAATTTGGATGCCTTTTCCATGTTGGATTGTAGGTGTTGGACATCATGTTGTTGTTCCGGTTATAGTTTCCCACATAAAGGCTAGATTCCTGATTCTGCATGCACTCAGAAGAGCTATGGTTACCTCCACATAAATCACACGAAGAATCTATTACCTTAACCTCATGGGTATTATGTTGCATTTGCATATTTTGGACCATCTTAGTGAGAGTTGCCAATTGTGCTGCCACTGAATTGGATGTTTCTAATTCATGTACTGTGGTCTGACGTCTCATCCCTCCTCTCCTAGATGTAGGGAATTGAAAGTCATTCTTTGCAAGTTTGTTTAAAATTTCTATAGCTTCCTCTAGTGGTTTGTCAAGGAGTGTCCCATTGGCAGAGGCGTCTAACATCATTCTCGTTGGGGCATTGGTTGCATTGTAGAACATGGTCACTTGTGTCCATAATGGAAATCCATGCAAAGTAAACTTGTGCAGTAACTCCCTATAGCGCTCCCATGCCTCATACATTAGTTCATCATCTGCCTGTCGAAAAGAAGTAATTTCATTACGTATGCGATCATATAAATTAGTAGGAATAAAACGTGTAATGAAATCATGACAGAGTTCACTCCAAGATCCTATTGGTCCTACTGGAATGCTATTTAACCAGGTTTTTTACCTATCCCTCAATTAATAGGGAAACAGTTTCAATCTCAACACATCTTCATGGACTCCTTCGATTTTGAATGAATTGCATATCTCCATGAACGATTTGAGGTGTTGCCTTGCATCTTCAGTGACCGACCCACAAAACTGTCCAATAGTATTGAGCATATTAAACATGACAGGTTTTAGCTCAAAGTGGGCTGCTTCGATCTCTGGTGTAACGACTCCTGGATTTAACCCATTCAAATCCTCTTCCAAAAAATCTCGAACAGTGAGCTGCCGCGGCCCTGATGGCGGCAGAAGCCTTCCATTGCCAGCGAGTAAGTTTTGTTCTGCCGGATGATCTGCCATAACTTCTCGGATCTGTCTTCGCAACCTTTGACACGTGCGTTCAATCTCTAGATCTAGCTCGTATAATGGATTGCTTGGGTTTTCCCTGTTCATACACCAGTAAAACCGAAGTTAAATAAAAATAACTAAAAGCAAAAAAATAAAGAAAACAAAATTTAGTTGTCAATCCCCGACAACGGCGCCAAAAACTTGTTGCGTGTAAAAAGAGTACGCAAATAGTGCAAGTGTACACGTCTCAGGTAATAAAGTGATAAGTATTATCGATTATCGTCTCCACAAGGATTGGTCTACTTAATATGCATTCTTGTGTCTTCTTGCTCTGTAAAAGAAATAAAATAAAAACACAAGTGATTTGAGTCGGAGTAAACTAAATAACTTGAATAATAAAACAAACTAAATAATGAGAAAATAATCAGAATGAGAAGATAGACAGGATCCAGTTGTGTTGTATTGTGGATTCAATTGACTTGTCTTTGTCCAATGCAATCACACAACACTACCTCGGCAGCACTGTAGTTTTACTGCCTCGACAGTGATGATGTTCGTCCGACGCGGCAATCCCTTGCTCTTGGGTAAACTTTACCAAGATTCGGCAAAGTGTCTTTTGATGACTCCGCTTATCCCTAAGTCGAAGTACTGTTGATGACCAGTCCTTGATGATACCTCCCGGCGTGAATCAGTTATAATCACCAACCAATCTCACACTTCTTTTAGCCGCTGAAAATCTAACCTATCCCTAGGCCAAGTTAGTATTTTCCAGCTAGAAAAATACCGTACTTATCCATTTCGTGAGCCTAACTCTCTCGATATTAGACAAATAAATCTCTCATAAACTTCTCTCCCGAGCTTGAATGCAAGAACAATGAATGGCAAAGAATAAGCAAATCTTGATATTTTATTGCATTGAAACAAGAACACAAAGTTCAATTTCTTATCACAAATACTCTACAACTTTCACCTAAGCCTAGAAAAGTTTAGAACATAATTGAAAAACAAAGAAAACTCTAAATTCTAAGATGAACTCTCTCGTGCGTTGTATGATTATTTCTCCTTGGACGGCTATGGTTTATATAGGCTTGACCTAGGGCAAACCTTTCCTAAGTAGGAATACAACTTGGAGTAAAACACAAGTCAAGTACATAAATAAAATATTTATTTTATTTCCATGTTTATTCCCACAAGGATTCTTTTCCGCGTAGCCTTTGACTTGGGCTTTCTGCTCGCTTCCCAGCTCTGATCCTTGTGTTGCTTGTCCAGAAACGTCCACCTCATTTTTCTCTTCAGATCGCCTAAAATATCTGTACTTGTCTTTCAGCTGCTGCCGCGGCCTCAGGTTCTGCGTCCGCCTCCGTTACTACCGTGGTAGTAGATATTCCTGCAATTGCATAAAAGGTGCCGTAAAGCCTGCATTTTCTATAAATATCATCTTTATAAGTCACACAAGAAGAATATCTAAATATCTCACATTAAGTACATGTTTTAGTCCGAGTAGGTGTAGATTAAGTGATTATTGTAACGACCCAGATTCTCGTATCCGAGTGTCGGGTTAACCCGTGGTGTTGGGCTTTGGTTTTGTGCTCGGGCTTAGGTGGTTGTGGGCTCGTTGTTGGGCCTTTGTCTTGTTTGGGCTTGTGTGTTGTTGGGTTAGAAAGGTTTTAGTAAGGATTTTTTTGTCTTTTCCCTTATGGAAGGCAAGAGAAGAGAGGAGAGTGGTGTGTGTGTTGCAGAGAGTGTAAGAGAGTGAGGTCATAGGGAAGCTTTTCTCTTCATCTTCTTCATCTCACCCTAGTTGAAGAGTGAAAAAGTTTTGATCTTTGTGTGATTTTCTAAGAATCACGTTTTGGTGTAAGAGAGGGAGTTGTAAAGGTGTTTGAGATCTATCTAAAAAGGTAAAAAAGGTTTGGTTTGACAAAGATGAAGGTTAAGTGGGGGTTTTAAGTTGAGTTCGGGAATGGGTTTTGAGAGCTTAAAATCTGGGTTTTATAGTGTTTTAAGCCTTAGAATTCATTCCCAAAATGTTTCTAATAGTTGTTTATCTTTCTCTTGTAGAGAAAGGGGGTGGTGAGCCATCAACAAGCATAAGAAAAGGAAGAGCTTGAAGAAGTTAAGGGAGGATGTTTTGGTTGTTGTTTGCTTAAGGTTGGTACTCCCAACTCCTCTAATCATTATGCATGTCATGGTAGATTGCACAACATATAGAATCCATGCATGTATGCTTGATTTGCTTGGTTTGCTTGAAAGAAGTCTTTAATAGTCAAACTCGGATTTATGTGTTAAATGTCTTGAAAATGATGTTAAATTATCCTAAACACTCCTAATAATTTTTAGGAACACTTTAGGATTAATTCGAACAAGTTTGGGAATGAATCCTTGAAATTTCTAAGTGCAGACCTGCATTTCGTGTAGGGGTATCGATACACGGGCTACCGGTATCGATACCCATGAGTGGAAACAGGCTAAGTGGCCAGGTGTATCGAACCATGGTTCGATATCGGGACCTCCAGTGGCATAATGGCATCGATACCGGCATCAATGCTGGAGGGTCCCCTTTTGTTGACTTTGAAAATGGTCAAAGGGTATCAATACTAGTATCGATACCCATGGTTCGATGCCTTCTTTGGGTAGGTATCGAAGCAGGGTGGTTCGATACCCCATATAAGGGTATCGATACCCCTGCGAGAACTTGACAAGATAGTTATTGTTTGAGGTTCGATAATGGAATTAAAGGTCACAATGAATCTTATAATTAATGAAATGAATGGTTAACACAAGATTGACGTATTAACCCCTGAATGACTAAATTATGTTAAGTCTTGATATGTTTTGACGTGAGGATCCTAGGTGGATCGTTTGTGTGTATCGAGTCCTTGTTTGATGGAAATCCGGATATCCATAAGTGTTGCAACACGTTGAAGGCCATCCGATGTAACATGCCGGATGATGTTTTGAAGACTTTTATTCCGAGTATTGGGCGGCCTCACTCGAAGATGTTCGATGTAACATTTCGAGCATGGGGTTGGTTGGGAGGCCTCCACCCCTTTCCGAACGTTGGGCGGCCTCGTTCGAAGATGTCCTAAGTAACATTCCGGGCATAGGATTTGAGGGCGGCCTCAATCCTGAGTGTAGGATCCCGATGTTGTGTGGACGTGGGCCTCACTCTTGTGTGTTATTTGTGATGTGACATGTATATGCTGTGTGCGATATTATACATTGTTTATGCCATGTGGTAGGCAAGCATTCTAGATCATCATATCATGCACGATATTTTATATGTTATGCTTTACTGCTTATGATATGCATGATGTTGGTCGAGTTCGGCGTACCCACTGAGCTTTCGTAGCTCAGCGTTCGAAATATGTTTTCGTGCGTAGGTTAGGTGAAGCCGGTTCGTGGAGCACCATTAAGGTTCGGATTTCAGCATCGACCTTGTTGTCAGAGTACATGTATTAGATTTAGTGGGCTTGTACTATGTAGAACCCTATGTAATGTAACTCTGTTTATTTTAATTTGGGTCGAATGTTTTAAAAGTTTGTAATATGTTGGAGCTCCGATTACTTACTATCATTTTGGGCTATGTTTTAACTTAATGGATTTTCTGAATAGTATTTGAACTCGAATTTGATTTTATTTGATGGGCTTTGAAAAAAAAATTTGGAATACAGGTTTTGGGCTAAAGGCCCAATGTGACATCCGGGTCGGGTGTTACAATTATTGTCCATGAAAGGTGTAAAAAGTGATAGTGAATTAAGCACTTATCAGCAACCCAAGGAACTCCTCCAGAAAAACATTAGGAAACTCATTAATAGTGTGAATTTCCTCTATCTTGGACAAGGACCCTTTTGTTTTGAGGAAAAAAGTAATGAAAGTCTCATATCCTTTCCGGATCATCCTATTAGCGGATAAAACAAATATCACATTAGACAGATAACCCCGTCACTCACCAACCAAAACTAAAGATCGTCTATGTGAATTCTTTAGAGCGGCTCTTTTTACCTTACATTCCAGATTACCACGATGCTTAGTTAACCAATCCATACCCGGAATCAGATTGAACTCCTCTAATTTCCCCTTCAACAACAAGAGGGCATCTCTTGAACACCTTATTCACCTATAAGGACTTCCCATAGGGCACATAACAGTAACAACACTCTCGGTGTCTTCAAATGAGATCGGGAGGTATCTAGATACTAATGAAATATAAGAGTAGGTGGAGCCGTTGTAAAGCAAAGTGTCGCGTGTCAAAAGTGCGCGTTTAGTGTAAGTGGACACATCGCAAGTAATAAGTGATAAGTATTTTATCGAGTTATCGTCTCCTCAGGGACCGGTATACTTAATATGCTTTCTTCACCTTCTTGTTCTGTAGAAAGATAAAAACACAAGTGAGTTGATTTGATTTATCTGAACTAAAATAACTAAATAAAAGATAAAGGATTGAAATAGTAGAAAGAGATGGGCTAGGATCCAGTTGTGTCGTATTGTGGAATTGATTGACTTGTCTCTGTCCAATGCAATCGTATATCACTGCCTCGGCAGCACTGCAGTTTACTGCCCTGGCAGAGATAATATTGTCTGCCACGGCAATCCCTTGCTCATGGGCAGACTTTACCAAAGTTCGGCAAAGTGTCCTTGGCTGACTCCGTTTACCCCTAAGTCAGAGTGTTGTTGATGACTAGTCCTTGATGATACCTCCCGGCGTGAACCAATTATACTCACCAACCAATCTCATAATTCTTTTAGCCGCTGAAACTCTTAACTTATCCCTAGGCCGAGTTAGTATTTCGCGATTGAAACACCGTACTTACCCCTTTCGTGAATCTAACTCTCCCGAGCTTACATAAATGGATGATTCACAATATCCTCTCCCGAGCTTACATAAATGGATGATTCACAATATCCTCTCCCGAGCTCAATTGTGAAAACAAGGAATAACAAAGGATAAGCAAACCTTGATAACATTATTGCATTGAATCAAAGACAAAGTACAATCTCCTCTCACAAATACTCGACAACCTTCACCTAATCCCTAAGAAGGTTTAGAACATGATGGAGAGGAAAGAAATAAGAGTAGAAGTCGTCTCTCTCCCTAGGTATTTCATATCTTGTACATTGGGTGGCTAGGTCCTTATATAGGCTAGACCTAGGGCAAACCTTTCCTAAGTAGAATACAACTTGGAGTAGGGAACAAGTCAAGTACATAATTAAATATATTTCCAAGTTTATATTCGGCTAAGGGGCTTTCCCGCATGGTCTTCCTCTGGGCTTTTCCTTGTGCTAGCCAGCTCTGATTCATGGGCTTCAAGTCCAGACAAGTTCCTTGTATTTTTGTCTTTCTATCGCCTATAGTCTTGCTTCCTGTCTTTCTGCTGCTGCCTCGGCATTAGGTCCTGCCTCGGCCTTGTCTATGCCGCGGCACTGGTTCTCCTGCCCAGATATGAAAATGCAGTAAAACGTGCCTTTTTCTATAAATATTATCTATATGAATATAACTTCTAAATATATCACATTCAGCACATGCATTGGTCCGAGTGGATGTATATTTGATGATTAATGCCCATAAAAGGAGTAAAAAGTGATAGTGTGTTGAGCACTTATCACACCCCCAAACTCGAACTATTGCTTGTCCTCAAGCAATGCAAACCATCAATTTGCCGAACTCTACTCTCTCTTGGTCTTAAATGTCCATCTATTCTCCCTACCATAACTAGGCCTATTCTTAAGCCTTAACCATTCGGTTACTCAAGGGTTTACCTAGAAACAAACTATAGGAATTGTGAGTGTGTGCGTTTTTGTGGACAAGTTGATTAAAGGCTTTCTTAGATAAACTCTAAGTTCAAGACAAATAGACATTGGTTAAGTGTTCTCTTCTTTTTCAAACCCCAAATCTTGAGCCGGTTTCGGGCACCTCAAAGACTTGTGTTTTTCTTTTCACTAAAATCCTTGTTTTCTTTTTAATATTCCTTAACACATACTATAGCCAATTTCGGGCACCTCTAGCATGAAGAAGAGACTTTCTAGAGCCGGTGGTAGGCACCTCTAGTTACTTTCCAAAAATCTAAGTCTTTATCACCTAAGTTCATTAAAAGAATTCCTATAATCCAACAAGTCCCAAAAGTGTTTAAAGTTTAAAGTTCTTCCTATAGTAAGCTTCTAAGTTTTCATCCTTAAGCATCCTAAGGTTAAGCCCCCTTAACAGAACCTAAACATGGTAAGGAGAAAGATTTCTATAGCCTTAAAGAATAAACTAAGGCAATACTGATGATGAGCAATGCAAAAGTGTAAGCAAATAATTCAAGTAAGGCGGGGAGCATAAAAATTTAAAAAAAATATCACTGGAATACTCCTTTTTTGGCAAGGCCGCGGCAGTAGATTGTTGCCTTGGCAGTGAATCTGCACCCCCAAACTCAAACCAAGCATTGTCCTCAATGCTTTATATTTGAAGAAATAAACGGCAAAACAAAATATGAATTATACGCAGCAAGTAAAAACAGTAAAAGCAATTAATATTGAATTAAGGACAAAGAAATTTAAAGCGACTCCGAACAGCTGCTTGTAACAATTTTTCTCCGTGGCCTTGATGCCAAATGCTTTGTCCTTGGTGAAGGCGATGGTTGTGTCTTTGCTTGCCGGGACGGTTGGACTCGAGTAGGTGGTGTCCTTTGCATCGAGGCTTCTACCTCCTCTCCTTCTTCGACATCCGCCATCTCTTCGGTTATCATCACGTTCGTTCCTCCTCCCATCGCAGTTGCTCCTCTGGTGTGATGTGTGCTTGGGCTGGCGGCAGTGGAGCTTTGGTGCACATAGGCATCTATCTCGGCGGATAGACTGCCCATGATAATTGGCGATCGGGGTGGATTACTGAAAACGGCCCTTCGCTTGGATGGCCTTCTGCTGGCAAAAGAGGCCGCGGCAGAATCTGCTGCCCTAGATGGGCCGGCAGCCTGGTATTGGGGTTGAGGGTCCGCATGGAAGAACGGCCTTGGTCCTCCCGGGGCTGGTGTAGTCTCGGTGTAAGGTGCGACGGTGACGAACATGTTGCTTGGGAACTCCGGGAATTATACTCCTTGGTCCGAGAAGGCGTGCAGCAGCATCTAGGCTAGAATGCCATTGAAATCCCTTTGGTACTCCATGTACCGTTGTTGTCGAAGATCCATTGCTGCCATCCGTTGCAAGATTTCTTGGTACGGGTCTGCTGCGGTAGAGGTGTGGGCAGTACCATGCATGTCTGCCGTGTACTGGGCCCCGACAGCAGTATCGGCAGTGAACTGCTGCGGCGTTGCCTGGATAGGTTCTGCTTGCGTGATCTGCATGACTTTGTGGCAGAAGTCCCTGGTCCATCCTCGTCGTGGGAGCGTGTATTCGTCCATTTCTTCAATGGGTACACCTGCAGAAACACATAAACCCGTAATCAAGCAAGGGAAATACAATGGTCCTCTATCTTTCTTACCCCACTCGTGAATTTCCCATAGGATGATTTCTCCAACTTTGATGGTCCTCTTGTTGATGATAGATTGGATAAGAACCAATCTCTTGCGATCCACCGTGCTATTGTGTGATGTTGGGATGAGGCGTCGTTTGACGAAGGTATTCCACATCTTGGCCTCCGGCTTTAGGCTTTGTCTTGTTACGGATCCTCGATGGGTACCGGTTTCCCATGGGGTATTCCCGTAACAAAGATCGTCTTTGATGAGTTCATAGTCCTCGACAGTGATATCTTCCAAGAATTCGGCGTGGATATCACTGTCTGGGGTGAGGCCGTAGAAATTATTGATCGTCTCGGCATCGAGCTGGACTGGCCTGCTGCGGCAGTGAACGAATAGGGAGTCTTTTCTGGGCCCATGAGCGTAGAACTCCCGCACGATCGTGGCGTTCGCCTGGGCAGGTTGCAGACAGAAAATTTCCTAATTCTGGTACTTAATTCTGTCATAGAGATAGTGTTCAATGTCGTAGTTCTCTTCGTCCGTATGCTGGAAACCTTGCTCTTCCCAAAGTTGCCTAGCGATGAAAAATCGGTTGAATCGATCTCCAACGTTGGCTGGGGCGAATCTTTTGTATGTTGCCATCAAGATAGAGAGATGTGAGTTCTTGGAGTTTTTTCTTGAAGAGAATCTGGAGATTTTACAAGAATTAGAAGGCAGAGAGTAATTGAGAGAGATTGTTATGAATACTAAAGAAAACAAGAAAGTAAGAGTGAATAGTTCAAGAGGAAGGAGTTTCTTATATAGGCCTCGGCCTTGTGACCGTTGAGACCACTAGCTGTTAGTAACCGTTTCCTTTTTCTGCCGTTTTCTTTTTCTGCCGTGGCAGGAATCTCGGTAGACTAGTCGTTACACTGTTCTGCCCGTTGGGACTGCTGCGGCCCTGACACTGTTTTATTGCCTCGGCAGAGTTCCTGTTGTGAACTATTTTTCCCTTATTCTTGCTTTTTATCCTAACCTAAAAAGATAAACATCAATAAAGAAACATTCAAATAATGATAAGATAATTATTCTTAAATACCATAAAGAGAATTCATGAAAATACCAAATAAAATAAAAGAGAAAATTAATATAAAATAAGAATATAAAGAAAACTTATGGAGGGTCGTTTCCGATATTTCTTATAATCCATCTGCACCCTCCATCGAGTGACAATTCTACTCAAAAATATATGTGCTAATGTGGGTACGGATACTCCCATTTGTGCTATCATGGTGGAGGTGTCTTCCGTTTGTTTTCTTTTGTAGTCCATGCCTATCCTCCAACTTGATATTGTTTCTGAAGGCAAAAATAATTTGTTAGAAAAAATTATATCAGCATCCAACCACTTAATTACCTCCTTGTTGTTAACTCCCATTATAGTTGGATATAGCCTTCGTTGTCGTAGCAATTTCTGTGATAGCCAATTGCCGTGGCAATCTTTTGCCAAAATTCGGTGTAAGTCAAGTGAAGAATCATCTTTCTTGAAGTCTTCAAGAATCAACCCACATTGTTTCTTATGCTTCTCAGTAATCTCCATCAGTAGAGACTTTGGCTTGGAACTAATATTAGATGGAATTACCACATAAATATCTAAACAGTCATATCCTATTTGTGATGGCTTTAAATCGTGTAATGTTGACTCCTCGGAAGATACTTGCAATGGAAGAGATGAGTTTTTAAAAATTTCAAAAGGTTTATTCGTTACCCTCTCATATTCCATTATCACGGTATTGCCATCTTGTTGATCAAGCATGTCGTCGTGTAACTGCCCCGGCAGCTGTGAGTGAGAGTAATCCTCAGCTTCCTTTTTCAGCATCATTGCTGCCGTAACATCCTGGGAATCAGACTCCTCAGAATTTTCTAGAGCATTACTCTCATCGGCCTCGTTGAGTGGTATCGTGACATTGTCCTATTCAGGCTCCTCTGCCACGACAATTATTTCGGGAGACTCATCCAATGTTTGACAATCTTTCTTATCGACATGTTCTAGACTCAGAGGTTCCGGAATTTCCTCTTTGTCCTCTAGTGTTGGGATTTCATTATCCCTAAGGATTGATTGTTGGGTCATGTTATCCATGGCATATATGGATCTCTACAATTGATCTTATGGATCCTTCAAGGGTGCATCCAATCTAGCTATATGTGCATCCAATAGCCTTGATTGTTCTGTCATTAATTCTTCAATTCTAGCCATTGATGCTTTCAATGTTTCCTCCAATGAATTTGGATACTCTTGAGAAGAATTATATTGCCATGGCTTATCTGTAACATTAACAAAACTGTCATGGTAAAAATTTTGAGCGTTTTGATCATACCATGAAGGATTTTATTGTTGGTTCCATCTGTGGTCCTCTATGTGGCCATATGTTCCAGTACTATACGGGCAATTTCTAACCAAATGATCATCTGCGCAAGTAAAACAAAAATTTTCCCAGGCATAAACTTGTTGGGTTGCTCTTGGTTGGCATAGATAATCATCATTTAATCTAGGAAATTCTTGAGTGGCTCGATTCATATCTTCCAACATCAACTCCCGAATAGATTTCTTTCTTTCTCCTTGCATCTTGAAAATCCTTCAACTTGAAACACACCTATAATTTTTAAAGAAAAAGAAAATATGTTAGTAAAAATAACTAAAAACAAGAAAATAAAGAAGACAAAATTTAGTTGCCAGTCCCCGGCAACGGCGCCAAAAAATTTTCGCGTGTCAAAAGTGCACATTTAGTGCAAGTGGACACATCGCAAGTAATAAGTGATAAGTATTTTATCGAGTTATCGTCTCCTCAGGGACCAGTATACTTAATATGCTTTCTTCACCTTCTTGTTCTCTAGAAAGATAAAAACACAAGTGAGTTGATTTGATTTATCTAAACTAAAATAACTAAATAAAAGATAAAGGATTGAAATAGTAGAGAGAGATGGGCTAGGATCCAGTTGTGTCGTATTGTGGAATTGATTGACTTGTCTCTGTCCAATGCAATCGTATATCACTGCCTCGGCAGCACTGCAGTTTACTGCCTTGGCAGTGATAATACTGTCTGTCGCGGCAATCCCTTGCTCATGGGCAGACTTTACCAAAGTTCGGCAAAGTGTCCTTGGCTGACTCCGCTTATCCCTAAGACAGAGTGCTGTTGATGACTAGTCCTTGATGATACCTCCCGGCGCGAACCAATTATACTCACCAACCAATCTCACACTTCTTTTAGCCGCTGAAACTCTTAACCTATCCCTAGGCCGAGTTAGTATTTCGCGATTGAAACACTGTACTTACCCCTTTCGTGAATCTAACTCTCCCGAGCTTAGATAAATGGATGATTCACAATATCCTCTCCCGAGCTCAATTGTGAAAACAAGGAATAACAAAGGATAAGCAAACCTTGATAACTTTATTGTATTGAATCAAAGACAAAGTACAATCTCCTCTCATAAATACTCGACAACCTTCACCTAATCCCTAAGAAGGTTTAGAACATGATGGAGAGGAAAGAAATAAGAGTAGAAGTCGTCTCTCTCCCTAGGTATTTTGTGTCTTGTACATTGGGTGGCTAGGTCCTTATATAGGCTAGACCTAGGGCAAACCTTTTCTAAGTAGAATACAACTTGGAGTAGGGAACAAGTCAAGTACATAATTAAATATATTTCCAAATTTATATTCGGCTAAGGGGCTTTCCCGCATGGTCTTCCTTTTGGCTTTTCCTTGTGCTAGCCAGCTCCGATTCATGGGTTTCAAGTCCAGACATGTTCCTTGGATTTTGTCTTTCCATCGCCTATAGTCTTGCTTCCTGTCTTTCTGCTACTGCCTCGGCATCAGGTCCTACCTAGGTCTTGTCTCTGCCGCGGCACTGGTTCTCCTACCCAGATATGAAAATGCAGTAAAACGTGCCTTTTTCTATAAATATTATCTATATGAATATAAATTCTAAATATATCACATTCAGCACATGCATTGGTCCGAGTGGGTGTATATTTGATGATTAATGCCCATAAAAGGAGTAAAAAGTGATAGTGTGTTGAGCACTTATCACAAAGCGAATTAAGGAACAGAAAAGATGATAAATGTACCTGTAATAACATCTGGCTTATCAATCTCATCATGATGTCTAGTGGCATAAACAAGTGTTGGCTGACGAGCCTCAGACACTGATGGTCCACCACCCTAGTGGCCTCGACCCTTAGTATAAGATATAACAATTGACCCTAAAGCTCTACTTTGTTAACGATTTGAAGCTGGATTTTGAACATATGCCTGAGACAAGAAAAGAGTTTGAGACTGTACAAGAGTCTGAGTCGATGGTCGGGTGGTAGAAGGTGGATGAGGGCAGTCTTTCATAAAATACTCAGAAAATCCACAAGGAAAACAAGCTCTAACCTTCTTCCTACACTTTCCTCTATTTAGATTATCACAAAAGTCACATAATGATACAGATTAGAACCCTAAAGAACCACCACAACTAATAGCAGATTCATGTGGTGTCATGGGCCTATGGTAGGAACTACCTCTTTGACTCGTTACAATGTAAGCCCTCTTATTAGGGCGAACTTGATACTCACTCTAATTGATATAACCTCCAGATTGACCCTGATCCTTTTAGCAATCCTTATCTCTATTACTCTGGTTAGCTGAAAGTTTCTCCAACTCCTCAGTAGTCTTAGCACGGTTTACCAGATACTCAAATCTCATCCTGATTTGTGGCTACTCGTTCACGAATAAAAATACGGATACCCTCAAGAAACTTATCACACTTATCTTTCTCGGTAGCCACTAACCAATACCATGCCTCAACAGATCCAAAAACTGAAGCTCATACTCAGCTATTGTCAAAGAAGCCTGAACTAAATCCTTAAAGGCTTGGTGCCTTTCTCTAAGAAACTGCTCGCCCAAAAAATGATTCTTGAATCGTTTTTTAAAAAAGTCCCAAGTCAAACTGTTAGGGGATACACTACTCAACACATATTCCCACCAGATTAGGCATTACCGTCAAGCATCGATACTGCTCCTAAGTATCTCTTATTTGGTTCCAAACTCAGCTGATTCATACGTTTCTCAATATCATATAACCAGGTCTTAGCATCATACGGTTCATTAGTATGGATCTAGAAAAAGTTCTCACTCTATTAGCGATCAAGATCTGGGAGATAGGGGTCTCTGGCATAACACCCGAAGCTCTAAGGGCTCCTTGAATCAACTGAAAAAACTACCTACTAGACTTCTGACTCTATTGTCGCAGGCTCGGTACTCGGTGTTGGTACCCCTCTGATCGGGGTGGTCATACCAATACTTACAGCAGGAAAGGGTCATTCAATACATCAGTACTAGTAGAAACAAGAGGGTCTTAACGAATAATAGACAGGGGATCAATAAAAGGTTCCTTTACTGAATCAGCAAATCTGGTCGCCTGACCACGTCTGCGACTGGATTGATGAGCTCTACGGAAAATCATGAATCTCAGATAATCTACAAGGATAAAGTTTTCTAGATTATAACTATCACTAGAGTATCATACAACGTACGTAAAAGTGGATGAAATGACCTTAATAGACATTATTTCAAAATGATTTTGTTAAAAATATTTTATTTAGGACCCAACATAGTCCAAAAGTCATAAAATTAAAAGCTCTGATACCAATCAAATGTAACCCTCTAGACTGACCTATAAGGAAGCCCAATCTAGAGTAATCATATTTTTTTCAAGTGAACTCAAAGATAGCCTGTACTGATAAAAGTTCAATTATAATTATCGTTTAAAACAAAATATGTTAATAAAAGCGTTATCCATAAAATAAAATGTATTTAAACATCATTGTCCACAAAATAATTCAAATATCAGTTATTAAAATATAGGCACATGTCACCCTAAATGCAAACCGAAAGATTTAAACATTACATCAAAATAATAACCGAGAAATGTGTAGATCCTCCAAATGCCAAGTTCGGGTTGCCTATCTACAAGTATCTCAAATGAAAAGAATCGGGTATGAGCTATAGAGCCTAGTGTGTTCAAACAGTGAATAATAAAACCACAGATATATTCATATAAACAATAGTGTCAGAAAATAGGTCATGCATATATATAACATGTTACATTCTAACCAAACTCCTTGATACAATTCCCAGAACAATATCTAATACAAGCATTAACCAAAACCCGATAGGGAGAAGGTACCAGCCTAAGGGGTTATCTTAGGGTACAGGAAAAATTACACCGGTAACATGTGAAATTACCCTAACCGAAGCTAGGAAACTTAAAAAGACGAAATTACAAGCCAGATCAGGGTTGAACCTCAAAAACTTCACTAAATATCCCAAATCCTAATGTAACAATCAAATAGTAGTAACATGAATAATATCAGGAATCATCAGGAAACAATTAGGCTATCAAGTAGAAATATCAAAACAGAAAATCATACCAAGTATATCAACGTATATCGTAAAACAAAAATATCTTGCTTAAGCTCCAAAACACAATATATATAATTCTAGGAAAAACAATCATGCGTACATGATAGGTTTATTTAAATAAAAAAACAATAATAAACAGTTATATTGCAAACAAAGAATACACCTTAAAAAGGAAAATCAAACAGACGATCTATTGGGCATTCGAATCATGTTCTGCTATAGTACTAGACCCTAATATACAAAAATAGATTTAGATTAATACGAGAATTTAAATACTAAATTTATTTCACAAGATATATATACATACGAGTCACGATTGGATCTCGTGGTCGGTCAAAACGGGAGGAGCTGGGCTGGGCCGATACGTGATCAGGTGGACTATGAGATCCTACAGTCAAACAAATATCGGTATTAATCATTTATTTTGAACACTAAACAAAGTTTAACTTAGAAGAAAGTTTGAATTGAAACATTAAAGCCTAATTTGGAGGCTTTTGGGTTTGAATTTTACAAAACAAACTTCATGGATGGACTCAAGATGTCGAAAAACATAAAATAAGGGTTTTTAAAAATTTTGACTTTTTGATCAAAATCAACGATGTCCTCATGCTAACGTCATCAGTCAAGTCAGTGTTGACGTCATGCTAACATCACTTGTCAACGGGTTAGTCAACAACGAGTCGGGTAAATGGGTCAACAGGTCGAGTCTAATTAACAGGCTGACTCGGTTAGTTCGACTCGGTTCAGTCTAGTTAGGGACTGATTTGGACCGGTTTGGACCTACCGGCTTTAGGCCAACGTCTAGGGTTGCTAAAAATCGCCTTAGGTGACACCTGAAGGACATGCGTGACACAAATCAACCGGAAAAAGGCCCTTGAACTCGAAATTCTTCCCAGATTCAACCAAGAATAAAATTTCAGACAAAAAACCCAGAGAAAAATTAAAAAGGTAAGAATCCTTACCAAGCTTAACCTTTTTTTAACCGGTGATACTCTGATGAGGGTGATGCCAGCGTCGGATGAATGCACGATCAATAGGGTTGTGATCACCTATTAACGGAGAACACGAAGGGACCGATGATGAACCTAATCGATGTCGATTTAAATCAAAAACACGGTATAACAGAGGAGAGGGTTTTACCCTAAACTCGACAAAGCTTCTTTCGTCAATTTCATGCAATCGGGGCATTAGGTTCTATTAATTACAAAGATTATAATTTTAAAATTATAAGTTCTAATAAAAACTAATTAGGTTAACAAATTAAAAATAGCCCTTAAACTATATCACATTGTTTAAACAACCCCTTATACTTTATTTTTTGTTAAATAAGCCTTAATTCTATGACTTTTACTCATAAAAGCCCTCTATAATTTTTAATTTTACTTTTACACATGCCGTATATTCTATTGATTACGAAGATTCAATCTTAATTTCTCTCTAAAAACCTAAATATATATATATATATGATTAAAAATCCAAAACTATCAAAATTATAACCAATAAAAATATAACGTGCAAAATTAAAATTAAAATAAATAATTAAGAGTGTTTAAGAGTAAAAATCGTATAATAGGGGTTTATTTAATTAAAAATAAAAGTTTGAAACTTTAAGGAATTTTTAAATATATTATAACATATAGTTTTGACATTTTCAAGGTTTATGTATGCTGCTTCTTAATCACTTAAGTACACAATTAAATATTAAAACTTAATATGCACTTTGAAAGTTTCAAATTCTATACCAACATTAAGCATATATAAATTTTATTTAAAATATATTAGCAAAATTATATAAAATCGTCCATTTCTCGTGTAATAACATAAAGAATAAGATCAGTAAAATTGTCCATGTTGATAGTATATTCAACTCGAAATTTTATAAATTCGACTTAAAAAAATTAAAATA
Organism: Abelmoschus esculentus; assembly: GCA_035048815.1. Taxonomy (NCBI): domain Eukaryota; kingdom Viridiplantae; phylum Streptophyta; class Magnoliopsida; order Malvales; family Malvaceae; genus Abelmoschus; species Abelmoschus esculentus. The sequence continues at coordinate 4,314,156 of JAUCBN010000051.1, read as the reverse complement.
AAGTTTGAGTTGTAAAATAAAAATTCGAATAATTTGAATAATTTAAAATTTTTAGTGATTAGAGGATTTATTTTTAAGTTTGAGACGAGTTCTTCAAATTTTTATAATATATACTAATATATAAAAATATAAAAATATTATCATATAATATATATTATATGATTAATGAAAGTCATTTAAATTAAACCAAATCGTATTATAAACATAATAAATAATTATAATTAAAATTTTTATAAGAACTCGAAAACTGGACTTGAATTTTTTCAACTCGATTTGACTCAAAAAAATTTAAATAAAAGTTTGAATGATAAAATTAGACTTGTTAACTCGAATAGCTCAAAATTTTTTACTCAACTCAATCAAATACTCACCCTATTAATATACAATACAATCACTTCATTTTAAAAATAAAATAAGCAAATTTTCGGAACCTAACATTCAGGTTTGATAATATTGAATGAAGCTATTAATATCACTCATTTTTAATAGGACCTAACTTTTAATCAATAGTATAAATCTTGAATCTAATTTTTTTGATAGGGACCTAACTTTTAATTAATAGTATAAATCTTGAATCTAATTTTTTAATAGGAACATAAGATTCTTGTCTCTTGTAAATATCGTGTGTGGGTAGATTTATTGCAATCTTATTATTGGAATTTTTAATTTTAAATATATTGTTCACTCTATATTATTTTATAAAATATTTTATTTTATTTTTTAAATTCGAATAACAATCGTTTAAAATCCGTTTTCACATAATAAATAAATAAATATTTTTTTCAAAATTGGGTTGCATACAACCCGTCTTCAAATAGTAATATATATATATTTTGCTTTACCTGTAGGTAAGGAGGACACGTGGCGCTGGATAGGGAGGGTGGTCACTCTTCAAAGACGGATTACTCTTCCCGTCTTTAAACAAAAATATTTATTTATTTATTTATTGTGTAAAAACGGATTGTAAACAATTAATATTCAAATTTAAATAATAAAATATAATATTTTAAAAATAATATGTAATAAATAATATATTTAAAATTAAAAATTCCAGCAACGATATTTTAGTAAATTTACCCGTGTGTAAATGCCACTGTACTTTATTGGAAGAAAAGATGCATGGAAAGATATGCAAACAGTTGTCAAATTAGGGGTAAATTAATTTCTTATCGATGATTAAATTATATTCCGTTCGAAAATTTAAAATTAAATCTATATATTTAATAAAAATATCTTAATAAAAAATATATATTTTATCTAAGTAATCCAAATTTAAACAATTTATTGTTTATAAATATATATATGAATTTATATAAATTTAAAGTTGAAAATAAATATTACCTTGTATTAAAATATAATTATGAACAAAAAAATTAAATCCTCTATTTTTATTTTCACAAATAGTTAATATTTTTTTATTCTTAAAGTTAATACTTCATTATCACTTTGATACATGAATATTTTTTTTTTAATTTAATTTTGTAAAACAAAACAAATAAAGCTCCAAGGCCCAAGGCCTTTGACTTTTATAAAATCAACTAATTTTGGCCCAAAGTGATAATGAAGTATGACTTTATGGTTAGGCACACCTATGATATCTAGTCCAAGCCTTTGATTTATTTTCAATAATAATATGAAAAGCTTTTATATATAAAGCTTTTCAAAACTATGTTCCCAACAAATGTGGGATATTCTACTTTTCATCTTATTTTTCAAACACCATGGGTGTTACATTAAGTAACAATTTCTCATTCACCCATTGAACATTTTGAGCATGTAAATATAAAAATTTAATCTACTCTTGTTGTAGAGTAATAATACACTTAATCCCAATTAATTTGATTAATAGAACCCACTCAAATTTACGCTCAAATGTTCATGTACCATACCATTTTTCCATCAAATATAACCTCTTAGCTTACTTCATGTCAAGTATATTGCCTTGCATTCTTTTGTCAAAGAATAAAACACCATGAAATACTAAGAATGTGCCGTGTGCCATGTAATATATATTAAACTTGGAAAATATCGTAAAAATTTCTTTAAAAATTTTAAAAATAATAAACAAACCATAAAATTCTCAATATTCGAAAGTGTTATTTTATTTTATTTTAAAGAATAAACTTTTTGTTAACATTCAGTACTTTAACTAGCACGTTCTTAGGTGTTACATAAGCTTTTTTTTTTTATAATTAGGGATGGATTTAGAGGGTGTTGAGGTGCAGTCGTATCCTCTAAAAATCTTAAATTATCTTATATTATATATATATCTTATAATTTTTATTGATAATTTCATTTTGCACCTCTAAATTTTTATAACCTTACGACCCCTACATATTTAATATAATTTTTTATATTTTATACCTTTTACATAAAATTCTGGGTTTGTCTCTGTCCATAATAAAAGAATGATGTTAATGAAAGGAAAATATATAATAAAAACCGAATGAAAATATTTCAAATACCAAAACAGTAATAATGTACAACTTGAAGGTGTTAGTATTATTTAACCCTTTAAAAATAAATCAATTAATTTTTTTAATTCACTTATATGATTATAAAATAGTAGAATTGAAACATATATTTTATCTTTTTTAAATAGTGATACGATTGAATTTAGTTTCAAGTTTAAAAAATAAAAATTTAAATTTACGTAGATAAAGTGGTCATATTTTAAAAGTACGAAGATGATAGAAGTGGAACATATTTTTTAATGTAAAAGATGCGATTAGATTTTAGGGAAAATTACATTAGTGATCACTCAATTATAATACCTAATGGTTCTAATGATATGTATTTCGGTCTCCTAATTATTATTTATTATCAAAACTGCCCTTCTCATTACACACCGTTCATGTTTTGGTATCCTCTATTAAATACCTAATGGTTTTAATGATATGTATTTTTATAAATATCTCTAAATATTATTTATTATTTTTCTCTCTTTCATTATATTAATTTTTAAATTTTTTATTCAGATTATTGTAGATGTGATGCTTGTCTAGGGGTGAGTTTTCGATCGAGTTGAGTTATTTGAGTTGATGAATCATATTTTACAACTCAAACTTTATTAATTTTTTTTGTTTTGAGTCTAGTTTAAAAAATTCGAGCCAAATCGAATTGAGTCGAGTTTTCGAGTTCCTATAAAAATTTAATTGTAATTATTTATCATGCTATAGTATAATTTGATTCAAATTTAAATGATTTTATTTAATCATATATGTATATGTATATGTATATGTATATGTATATGTATATGTATATGTATATGTATATGTATTTCTTCATATGTGATAATATTTCACTTTATTTTTATATATCAATATATATACACCATAAAAATTAAGGGGTTCGTCTAGAACTTAAAAATAAATCCTCTAATTATTAAAAAATTTGAGTTCTTCGAGCTATTTGAATTTTCGTTTTAGAACTCAAATTTTATTTAAAATTTTTTCGAGTTGAGTCGAGTCAAAACGAGTAGAGTATTTTTGTCTTGATTAAAGTTGAATTATTCAATTTTTTCGAGTCGAGTCGAGTTTTGTTCACCCCTATGCATGTCAATACCACAATAAAAAAATCAAATTTAAAGTGTTATGATGTTGGGACCGACGACGCACCCCATGGCGTAGCGAAAACAAAACGTGACATTCCTTCTAGTAATCCAAATACGTTTAATTCAAAATCAAGAGGAAGGGATGTGATGACTTACATTGGGTTCCTTAATAAAAAGTAATAACAACAACAAAAAAACTACTACAATCAAGATCGTTTAAACAATCTGAATCTTTAGCCTCCACAAAAACTGTCTCGACATCTACTCAGTTCACCCAGTTGAGAGCAATGTATCTCTAAAAACTATTTTTTGTGATTTAGGGTTTTGGTAATCGAGACTAGGTTAAAACGGTTGTTAGACCAAAACCTCTCTTTTATATGTGTTACACAAGTAATTAGGGTTTTAATCCAAATTTGATATGAAATATAACTACTTTAATTATTTCCTTAAAATTTGGGATCCATATTTAATTTAAATTTAATACGAGATATAACTACTTTAATTAAATTCGGGATTAATATGTATTAAATATAATCTGAATATATATATAATCAAATTGTATATAAGTGACACATTTATGAATTGCTCCTTTTTAAACCAATGGGTGTGACTCTATAGGCTTAGTAATAATATTAGAACAATTCTAATATTATAAACAATGAGTGACATGTAGCAATATATCATTGTCATCTAAGTTACAAGAGATCATGATTCGATGTAACATGTCTATGACCAACTCTCTTAATGTATTACATCCTTTTGTCATTTTATATCTAGAATAGGCACAAGTCTTGCAATAATCACACTTGTATAGCCCGTTTATTGTTTCTTGATATCTAGAGTAAACTATTATAAAAGAATAATTCGTGATATCTCATATCAACTTATTCGAGCATGGTCATGCATTTATAATCTCACTCAATCAAGCAGCCCATGATATATTATAACACCCCGAACCCGGGTGCAACACTTGGACCACAAGCCCGACCCGTTCTCATAAAATTTCACATTTTCAAGTTAAGTCCAAAACATACCATCAAATACTACATAAATTTAAAACGATATTAAATATCGAGGGTAGTTTAACAAATCCAAAATAGTAATGAAGCTCCAAATACAAGTATAACCAAAACATTTGACCTTGACATTTTAAATAAAATAGAGTTACAATTACAACAAATGGTCCTACGAACACATAGCTCACTAACGAGCAATTATACTCTACCAACTGGTCAATGCTGAAGTCCACTAAGATGGTGCTCCACCGTGTTGCTTGAACATTCGTCTACTTACCGACTCATGAAATACATTTGAAAGACTTGATGCGCAAGCTTGAATTGATCACCGATAACCGTCAAGTGGGTTATTTTTTATACTTGATTAAATTTGCTAAAATCGAAAGAATTGGACAAATAAAACAATGATTTTAGAGTGGTTCGGCCACGCCTACTTCCATTACCTTAGCACACAACTAAGGATTTTAACCAATTCACTAAGAATTCAACCTTTTTATCGGTTTAAGGGATAACCGTTACAACCTTATCTTTTGGAATTGGCTAAGATAGAACCAACTCTAATTTTTGTCTAAGGCTAAACTAGAACCTCTCCTTTTACAAAGGGATAAAAGATGTAAACTAGTAAACCTCTCAAAGGTGGGTGTTTACAAGAATTTAGCTCACAAGAAAGAGTACAAAAGATATACAAATGAGCACTCTCTAAAATATGTACAAGAGAAATAAATAAATTTGCTTTGGACTCAAATTCTCTTGATCAACATGCTTGAAAAACTAGTTGTTAAAAACTAGCCATTAAAAAACTAGCCGTTGGGGACTTTAATTAATTTTATAATATTTGTTAAAATCAAAAAATATTCTTCATTGAGTTATATCGAAATAAATATCTTAAAAACATTCCAAAACATTGAGCTACTAAAGCTCAGTGGGTACACAACCTATCGATTGTGCTTCAGGTGAATCATAACTATGAACATGCTAGATGAGAACATGATGACATGATATGAAGCATTGGTGCTATCGTAATCACCTAAACACATGATATGACAAACACAATCAAAGCATAAAATAAACAATTCAAAAGTGAGGCTCAATGCCAACTCGACACTAAGAGAATCACCCAGCCTGAAATCTCACATCGGGGAGTTCAGAATCTCTCATCGAGCTAGTATACTCATAATCTCACATCGAGTCTTCACTCGGAATCTCATATTGACTAGGGCTCGAAATCATCCAAAATCTCATATCGGATGACCTTCAATACATCACCTAAAATTTCACATCGGATGATCTTAATTGTGTTGCAACACTCACTCATTAGGCATTCGGATCCCATTAAACAAAGAATCGAACCAAACAAGATGACCCATATAGGATCTTTATACCAATCTATACCACAACTAAACTAAAGGCCAAGCATACATGGCATAAATCATCATATCAAAGTTAATATCACCAATTCTAAGTTTTAATATTCATTTTACATCTTAATTAACCTATAGGAATTCATAGCATAAATTATGAAACCCTTAAACTCAACCCTTAAAGACTTGGGTAGATTGTCCAAGGTTATCGAAACGCCTATATGAGGCATCAAAATGCCCCAGTATTGATATGTCCATAGTGGGTATCGATATGCCTAAGTATCGATACACTTCCTTTGCGTATCGATATGCTAAGACGATAGCTTCAAAAAGACCAAGGGAAACCTACTTGTATCGATACACCTACATGGGGTATCGATATGCCCAGTATTGATATGCCCATATGGAGATATCGATATGAATCGTTACTAGAGTTTTTGGCTTCAAAACACGGTATGACATTCTGAAATGTCTGCTATCTAATCCCATCTTTCCTCTCTAGGGTATTGATACGCTGACCAAGGGTATCGATACGCTTGTACGGAAATGTAGATCTAGACTCAAAATGACTAAGAACATCAGCCTAAACCAAACCATTAAATCCCAAAACGTTCCTACACATTATTAGAGAAGTTTAGGTGAATTTCTAATCAATTTTAACTCATGTCAACATCCAAATGATAAATCACTATTAAAGCATGCATAAGCTTTACTTCCTACCAAAATCATCATACAACAATCCAACATGCCAATAGATTTGATGCACATGAAATGCATAAGATTTGAGAGTGTACCAATCTCAAGCAAGCTAAAGAAACTCCACAGCAACCCACCTAAGCCTTCTCCTTGCCCAAGCTTAGAGATGATTCTCCTTGCTCCTTCACTACAAGATAAGCTACCAACAAGTTATCATTCTATTTAGGTGATTTAAGGAATCTAAAATGACCATTTAATCACACTAAAATGACCATTTAATCACACTAAAAACCTTCCAAAAAACTATTTCCATTCAACCCATAAAACCAATCTAAAACCTCAATTTCCACCATTTGGAACAAAACTTACCTTGAAAGATAGATCTCCAAGAGCTGTAAAACTTTCCCTCAACAAGCCAAACAAGATTCCCATAAGAAAGCTCTCAAAACTCAAACTTTGGTGATGGATTTGGGAGAGAAAAATGAGAGAAAAGTGTGTAGAAGACAATAAAGATGATGATGATATCACCCCTTTGCATAAGCAGAAAAATAATCATTTTCCTCCATCTTTTTCTCTCCATAATATATTTACCAAAACACCCTTGAGCCACCATCTAAACCCAAAACCAACTTCAACCCTTAATCCCAACGAGACCCCAAGGCCCAAACACGAGGCCCGTAACCTCGGGTTAACCTGACTCCGAGTCCCAAAACTTGGGCCGTGACATATATTTTGTATTAAGTGGGAAGGATATGGATGAAAATATAATTTGAATCTGATCCGAAGAAAAAAATTCGATCCAAATTCCATTAAAATAATCTAAATTTGAATCCCCCAAAAAGGTTTGAGTCCTAATAGGAGGTGGATCGGATATGGATATTGCAATGATCCGATCCAAACCAATCTGAATCCATAACCGATATAAATCTGATCCATATGTAAATCCGAATAAAAATATTTAAAATTATTAGATTTAAAATATATATTGAAATCCTAATTAGTTTATATACAATTAATATTTTAGATGATTAATATCTTCTATAATTTTATTTATGTTTTTCTCTTATTTTATAGGTTTTTGTTAAGCTTTAGTGGAACAATGAAAGCTTGATCGTTATAAACTTTTTCTCTATGTTCAATGCTAATAGTTGAACATTTTGATTATATTTTTAATTTATTTCTTTAAATTGTAATATTTATTAGATATTTTATAATTATGATATGGAAAATAGATATGTTAGTATACTAGTAAGATAATAATAGTTTATGTAAGGATAACTTATTTATTGTTGAGTTTTTTAGTTGCAGTTTGAGTTATTACTTTAATTTATTTTATATTGGATTGTAATATTTATTGAGATTTGTTTGTGATATAAATTTAAATATATTTGTTTGATAAAAATTATTTTTTATTTAAAGATATATGTTTGAGTTGTTACTTAAAAAAATAATTGGATTTGGACTTTCGGATTTAGATTTCTATTTTAGATGTTTTATTGGATTAAATTTGAATTTATGTAAATGGATTTGGATTCAAACTTGGCTTCTTTTAAAAGTTCGATTATTAATTGGATTGGACTTAGACTTTATAAAATCCGATCCATTGGCATCCCTATGGAATAAAAAATCCTATCTCAATCATTTACATCTCGCTACACATATTGTAATATGTTCAATGTCAGTTTTTATAGTGTAACCAATTACAGAACATGTTTAACTGCATCAAAATATAAAACAACATATGTTGAGATAGTAATGATCTCAAGTCTAAGGATCATACATATAGTTGTCACTATGAGCAATATTGTGACCGTCACATAATAATTTAAGACATATGCTCATAGCGGGTCAATCCAATTTATTGTTCTCTAACAATATATTCATGTATTAATTCAGACATCTCTATGTCAATAACAACTTATTGTCATCAATCAATAATATGCTAATCTTAAGCGTATTATTATTGTCCATGCCTATAATAATACATGACTAAGTTTCTTTTAATAATAATACTTATATTATCATATAAATCTTATTATTTCTTAGTTTATGTTAAACATATATATATATATATATATATAATAATGCAATGTCTTTATTTAATAAAGTTGGTAAATAAAATATCCTTATAATAATCATATGATTGGTCTTTGCGCATAATCTAACAGATTTAAACCTACATCCCCAAATAAATAAATTGGTGTGTTAGGCACTGGACTAAATCCAAAATAATCTTATTTTACCATAAACTAATTTAATATTAATTAAATGAACCCAAAAAATAAATTAAATAATCATTTATTTTATTTCTTAAATTTGATATTATTTTTTTAAAAGAATATTCTTATATGATTTAAAATTATAAATAAATATAATTTAAAAGTTTATATTCTATAATAAATAAACATGATTAATTTAAGTTTTAAAATAATTTAGTATTGATTTTATAAAAATAAATATAAATGATTATTTAATTAATTTTATCATTATCCAATAAAAGAAAGTTTGATTTTTATTTTTAATCACAATTTAATTAAATGCAATTTAAGATAAAAATATCATAATTTCTTAATTTATCTTAGTGTTTGAATGTTTAAATTTTTATTAGTAAGGCTTTGTGTTGGAATTACTCCCTTCGCTCTAATATTTTATTTTACGTTTTTTTTAATTATCCTTCCCGCTATATATATATATATATATTTTAAATTAGTTAATAATGATTATAGTAATATCTTTATTAGAATATAATTTTTATCATTTGATATTGATCGTTTAATCACTTTGTTGGCATACATACCTTTCTTGTTTACTATTTTTAAATAATTATTTTTATTAATTTCTCTTTCTTCCAAATATTATTTTTTAAGATTTTTTTTATTCATATCAATGTGATGCCGACAACAAGGAAAATAAATAAGAATTGATGAGAGCTGGGATTCAACTAAATGAATGTGTTAACCATTGGGCTAAACCCACTGACAGGTTTAGAACCGGAAAGACCCAAACCCTAAATTAACTAGAGAAATTGTTTCGCCCCCAAAAACAAACCTCCAGTTTCTTCTGCCTGCTGGTTCCTTCGATAGCTCTTCCATATAGCGCCGCTTCGTCTCCTCCACACTTGCCGTCATTTGCTCAAGGAACTGAATTCCTGTAGTGAAGTAGAATTGTAACAAATTATCAGTAAAAAAGGAACAAGATGAAGCTGGACGTAGACGTTTTAAGATATCTCTCCAAAGATGATTTTAGGGTTCTTACCGCCGTCGAGATGGGAATGAGAAATGTATTATTCCACGATTCTTTGTACTTTTGTTTATTTTATCTGTTTCTCCTTTTATTTTCATCCTTTTTTTTATTTTTTTCCAGCATGAAATCGTGCCTTCAGAGCTCATCGGCCGTATAGCTTCCCTCAAGTAATAGTAGTATTATTTTGATTTATAGTTAGAATTATGCCTTTTGGTGGTTCTAACAAAATGCATTAATTTTAATTGTAGGCATGGAGGCACTTACAAGGTCTTGAAGAACTTACTCAAGCATAAACTTGTGCACCATGATTCTTCCAAATGTTAGTTTTACACTTTCTCTTTTATTTTATATTCTCTTTTCTAGATTGCATTTGAATGTTATTTTTCATTTTTGCTTCACTAGAGTTTAATGATAGCAAACATGTTTCCCATATTGAATTCAGTAGGGTTTGTATAATGTTATTGGTTTAGTTTTGCTTTATCTTGGACTTTTTAATAAGCAAAATAGTAAGTAGCAATGACAATAATCAAGCATAATCATTGTGTTTTGCCATTCTTCTGTGCATATATTTTTTCAACATGCCTTAGTACATGGGTTTCACTTGATAAATTTGTGCCACTCAGATGGCTTGGTTTGAACAAAGGGAAGGAGAATATTTTACTTATTTCTAAAGAGGTCATATCTTTTACTAGAATTTTTACCATTCTAATTTCAAGTTTAATTTTTTACTAAATCTTTATGTTAGGACAAACTATTTTAATACTTACCTAATAATTAAGCTTTTCCTTGTGTTAATACTTATGTAACCAAACAAGGCATTAAAATATTTCTTTTTCCTCTTAAATTTAGATGACGGGTTTCGTCTTACATACCTTGGCTATGATTTCCTTGCCATTAAAACCATGGTCAACCGTGGTGTCTTCACTGCTGTTGGTCGTCAAATTGGGGTTGGAAAAGAGTCTGGTAACTTTTTTCTATCAACATCTACCAGCTTGTGTATTTTAAAATGTTTAATGACAGTGTTAAAATCATCTCTCTTTTTTCTTTATTTCACTTGTTCAAGATATCTTTGAGGTCGCCAGCGAAGATGGTACCGTGACGGCAATGAAGTTGCACAGGCTTGGTAGAACTTCCTTTAGGGCTGTCAAGTCTAAGCGTGATTATTTGAGACATCGTAGTAGTTATAACTGGCTCTATTTGTCCCGGTTAGCTGCACTGAAGGAATTTGCATTTATGAAGGTTTCTTTTTCAAAATATTTTCCCTCATCACCTGCTTTGCTTCTTTCTTGTGGTAAACAAAGTTGAACTTATGCATGTATTTCTCTTATACAGGCTTTGGAAGAGCATGGTTTTCCTGTACCAAATGCTGTGGACTGTAATAGACATTGTGTTGTTATGTCACTTATCCAAGGTTACCCACTGTAAGGGTTTCTCCTTAATCATCTGGATTTTTTTTTTTTGCATATAATCCTGTTGCATGCGTGTCAGGTGGCTTTAGCATCCATGCCTAGCAAGTGAATGGATAAAATTGGTTGTTGGAAAGAAGCAAATAGAATTGTAACCTGTTTCCCCTTAAACTATAAATTTTTTCATCCCTTTTCTCTTGAAATGAGTTCAAAAGAGTTGATGAAAGTAGGCTTGGCTGTTTCAATAAATATGACTGATAATGTTAATTGGTGTAGCAGTTTTAAATATGTCATGTGCTGTAATAATTGCATTATATCTCTAGGATTTATCTTCATCATGTGTTGATAGTTTCTCTTTGTTTCCCCTTTTTCTCATCTTATCTTTCTTTGTTTGTTCAGTCACTTTTATTGTCTATTGGAGTTAGTTTGTTATCTCTTAGTTTCTTTGTGTATTGCAGTGTTCAGGTGAAACAGTTGCAAAATCCTGACACAGTTTTTGAAACAATCCTTGGCCTTGTTGTTCGGCTGGCAGAACATGGTCTCATTCATTGCGACTTCAATGAGTTTAACATAATGGTATGCCTTTGAGACACTTTATTTCGCCACAATGACTATTTTTGCAGGTTTTAGTTGCTTTCTTGTTAGCTTGCAACTAAGAGTAACATCATGTCATTACTTGATGTTTATTTCCTTAAATTAAAAAGGAAAAAGATGCTTCTTTTAAATTAATAATATGGATTTAAAATTTATTCCGTAGATTGATGACGATGAGAAGGTGACAATGATTGATTTTCCCCAAATGGTATCTGTTTCACATCGTAATGCACAGATGTATGTTTCACTGTCTTCTCTCTGATGCTATTCCTAGTTCTTGTGACCACTTTACTTGTGAATTAGGTGTTATATACATATTTATTTCAAAGTTTCTGTTCTGTTCAGGTACTTTGATCGTGATATAGAATGCATTTACAAGTTTTTTGGCAAGAGGTCAGTGATTGTTTTTCTGATTTAATATTACATTTTATATGATGATTTATGTAATCTTTAATAACGTTCTCTGTATCATGTATCTCTATGCGTGTGTTGGCCTAGAGTGTGAGTTCATCTACTTGGATTCTCCTCCATGGATAAATGTCTATGGAGATAGTTATTTTGGCCTTGGTGAACAATCTTGCCTTGCATTTGAACACCATAACTTCTGGTTTTCTATTTGGGAGGTGATTATAGGGTTCTTACTTTCATAAGTTAACCTTCTCTAGCTTCATTTTTTGTCCTATCCTTTATATAGTTGAAGATGAAGTTGTGGTTGCATTAGCCAAAATCATTTTAATTGAAACATGCCTTGATCAATTCCTCAAGGTGACAGCTAAAGTTTTAAAGTATTGTGTGTGGTTTTACTTAACTCTCAATAAATGACATCTAATGTTTCATTCTGGAAGTGAACTCTGAACTTTTGAATGTATTGGGAGAAGGAAATAGATAAGTGGCAATCGCAAGCATCCTTTAATTGAAGTGTTAAGTTCGAAGTATCAGTTTTATTGCACTCAACTTAGTCACAGATGCAAAGGAACTCAAATAATTATTTTGTGATCCATTTTTCTTGTCCTAAAGTCTTTGAATTCCGAAACAAGATAATCCCAGCATCATTGTTTATGTTCTCATTTTCTGTGGTACATATGGATACCATGATGAAGGTCTATTCCATTTTCTTTCTTGCTGCAATCTATGCTATTAAAATGTTATTTTCCTGTCTTTATAGGTTCAACCTGTCCTTTGAAGATCACTCTGATGATATTGATAACTCGGATGTAGAACCAGATGAGAGTAGCAGACCTTCCTTTTCTTCAATAGCAAAAACTGCTGGTTTCCTTGACAAGGAGCTCGCTGCCAGTGGATTTACTAGGAAAGATGAGGATGAAATTCAGAAAGTATGGTGAAGCATACTTTACTGTAATTACCATTGTGTGCTTGTATATGTTTATATGTATTGGCAATTTATTCTATACATATGCCATATCCTGGATTCTTCTTTCAGATTTTTGTAGTATATCATATCATGCATAATAATTGCAGCTAATGCTACTTCTTGCAGTTCATTGAAGGTGATGTCGAAGAGGACGACGATGTTTTTCACAGTGAACATGATTCTGAGTTATGTGAAACTAATATAAAGGGCTTTGATTCATTGCTCTTAGATCAGGTGTGATCCTCTTTTGGATTATGAACATGATTCTGAGTTATGTCAATCATACTATGCATATCTGGATGCTGATGATCTTATGGATAACTGTAAAATGATTCAGGAAGAGCCAACTTCACGTTGCAATGAGGAAGATCAAGCAGATGAAAATCTGCAAAAATCTGAAGCAGGCCAAAGCGGTGATCCTGAAGGTCAAAACTCAAGCAATGAGGTATATATATTTTTCTTTTGTTCTAACTATATTCTTATCTATATTTTCTTGAAGATGCAGGTGCATGAACAAATTAGTTTTGGCATTGTTTTAGAGGGTTGTATAATTTTTCATTTTCGAAACAAAGAAAATTGTTTCTGCAGTTGTGGTTCAAGCTTGTTTTATTAACTAGATAATGTTAAACAATTTCCTTGGTTTAATACCAACTTCCATCTTTGTTAGTTTGGTTTTCTGCTCTTCTTTTTGGAGATAAGGACGGGCAGGGTTCTAAATCATGTTACTGCTGTTGTCGTTCCTCTCAAATGGCTTTTCTACCAGATTCATACATAAATTATGATATGGTTCTTGATATAGGCTTTTGATATTAAGGATATTTGTATTGCTGTTTTGATGTTCCAGGAGGAAGATAATGAGCCGACTGGTGACGAAGACGACACTGAACTTGTTAAGAGCTTGGCCAAGCAGAGACGACATGCAATGGCAGCAGCACGGAAAGGACATAAGAATACTGCCTCCAGAAATTCCTACAAAGACAAAGGGGGTAAATCTTCTAATAATTCTAAAATCCAGAAACAATTGAGTAATTGGTAAATTTTAGTATTAATCCAATACAATCAAAGAAAGCCAGGAGCATTACCTAGAACATGTTGATCATCTAATGATCATTTTCGTGCTATTATATGTTTCTGTTTTTATATTTATATATTAGATATATTTAACTCGAATTGTGTTTGGATCGAGTGTCGATTCTGTTTCACTACTAGCGGTCTGCCCTGTTCCGGTCATATACCGGAATTTTAGTGCCTATGTTCAGCTTTAGCTCAACTTCCATTTTGTAGTGTGTTTTTGTTCAGTGCATACTGAAATTGACATGTATCAGTTGGCAAGATTTTGATAATTATAAATTTATTTCTTATATTATCTTGCAACATTTTTTTTATATATAATTATTTTGGTTAAAATACTTCAGTGATCACCCAACTAATTGCGGATCCCTATTTTGGTCACTCAATTAACAAACTTGTCAATCAGTTCATTCAACTTTTAAACTCTATCTATTTGTGTTACCACCATTAAAATCCTAATAGAAAAGATTAATGGTGGTGACGTGGTTGTTAACTAAAATCTGTAAAATTATATATTTAATCTTTATAATTTATTTATTAAGTTAATTTTGTTTTATTTTTAATTAAATTAAATAAAATTAATTATCCAATCAAAATAAGATATGAGTCTTATTTATTTTTTAATTTTTATTTATTAAATTTAATAAATTTTAATCAACCAATCATATGGTGACATGTGTCACCTTTTGATTGATTGTAGAGAATGAAAGAAAATAAAATTGAAGAGAAATATGATTGTGGGATTTAAACCCACAACTCTAAGGAGTTTTAGAAATGCTCTTGCCACCGCAATACATATCTTATGGGTATAAGTGATAGTGACATAATTTATTAAATCATTTTGTTACTAGTGAAACTAAATAGTATAAAAGAGAATTAATGAGATTTTAATTTGAGATTTAAAGTATTAGAATATTTTAAAATTTAATATTTAAATATTTAATAACTATGTAAAAATAATCAAATATGTAATATTCAAATTAAAATCAAAATATTTATATATTCGAATATATAAATATTTTGATTTGAATATTAATTATTAAAATATTTTAATATTTTTATTTTAATATTAAATATTTGATTATTTTTATCTGATTATTAAATATTTTAATTCAAATATTAAATATTTTGATTCAAATATTAGATATTAAAATATTAAAATATTTTTATTTTAATATAAAATATTTAATTATTTTTTTTCCGATTATTATATATTTAAATATTAAATTTTAAAATATTTTAATACATTATGCGCAGTAGAAAATAATTTTAAATAACATTTGTTGGTGATTCATGGCACAAAGATAGAATTAAAGTAGTAGTTAGGGGTGAACAAAACTTGATTTTTTTTTCAATTTCAAGTTATTCGAGTCGAGTTATTCGAGTTGAATCGAATAACTCGAAAAAGTTTCGATTTCGAGTCGAGTTCAAATTTTCAAAGTTCGAGTTACTCGAAAAATTGAAAAATCGAAAATTTCAAGGGTCTAATTACACATTTAGTCCCTGTAGTTTTATTTTCAGTTTTATTTTAGTCATATCTTCTCTTTTTTATTAATTTTACCATTTAATTTTCATTTCTTTACAATATGATCACTTTTCATATTTATTTTTTTATTTTATTTAATACAATTTTTATTTATATTATTTAAATTATTTTATATTTTTTAATTTATATATTTATATTATTTTATTTAATTTATTATTATTTTTATCTCGTTTTGACCTCTTATAGATAAGAAAAAAGTTTTTAACGAGACTTGTAATTTAATGAAACGACATATTCATACCTAAGGTATATAATAATAATAATAATAATAATAATTATTATTATTATTATTATTATTATTATTATTATTACGATCGTTGCTTCTCGAGTTAATTTGCCTATGGTATTTGATCGTTGCTTGGATGGTCCGGGTAGAGTTGATAACTTTAACAACTTCCGTGACTACTCGCTTAAAAAGGAGCGATATGTGGATGTTGATTTCATGACATCCTACAAGTTCCCCTTCCGTTACTACGATCAAATCATCGATTGGAAGTTTTTGCCTTTTCTCACCCATTCCGGCAAGTTCTTTCCAACTCTTGTCCTTCTCTTTTATGCTAAAGCTAGGTGTATTCTATCTAAGGATAAGAGCAAGGTTGTTGCGATTGAATCTTACCTTATGGCCGTACTTTCTGAATCGATGTCAGCACTTTTGTTGACGTTTTTGGTCTTGAGGATGTGGGCCTTGACGACGAAGACTCTCTCGGATACTTTACCGGGTCGGTTATCTCGCTTGACGTTCATGACCGGTTGTTGCATCTCATTATCTCTTGGTGGATTCGTCCATCAAACGGTAAGTACTCCCGGATTCGTCAAGTCGATAGTTTTTGGTTGAAGTGTTTCCGTGAAGCTCGTCGACCAAATCTTGCTCAGATTGTTTTCTTCGACATTATGTGGCATATCTCTAATCGTGCCACTGCTCTTGTCAAGTCTTTTCCCTATGCTTGTATTCTCTGTTCTATATTTCTGCATTTGGGAATTGATTGCTCTTACGACAAGGTGGAATCGGTAAAGGAACCCATAGGTGAAACTTCTCTCAATCGTTCCCACTTTCAATATGCCTCCAATGGTGAATGGGTTCGCGGTCCTCCTCCTCCTCCTCCCGTTGTTGATCCGGAGCCTCTTCGACAACTTACACCAAACGCCGAGCTTATGGACTTTCTTACCTCACGGTTTGATAGTTTGGATGCTCGTTTCGACTCTTTAGATGGAAGGTTTGATTCTTTGTCCACTCAATTCAATTCTCGCTTTGATGCTATGGATACGCGATTGACGGGCTTGGAGAATCAAAGCACTTCCATGAGGATCTCCATTGAAGCTCTCCGTTACATGCAAACCACTTTCACCAAAGATGGAGACGATGATGAGGAAGAAGATGACGATGAGGTTGATGAAGGTGAGGATGGCGATGGTGATGATGATGCGGGTATGGGCGATGAGTGATCCTTAGCGCTTTATCTTTGCTTTGCTTTGACTTTAGGACTAGTTATGTTTTTCATTAAGTTCTTGTTGCATTCTCATTTCATATAAACTTATGAACCTATGTTATTTCTTTATGCTTTAGAATTTTTGTTAGATTTGAATATTTTAATGCTATGGATTATAGTTTTATTTAAATGCTATGCTTGTTATGAATTATGCCTCATATTGATTTTGATCTAACAAAAAGGGGGAGAAATATTTTTTAAGTTAAGAAACCATCTTTAAAATTTAAAGTTATGCACCTATTAAGGGGGAGTCCTTTTTAAAAAAAATTTCAAAGTCTTGGAACCTAAAATTGTGTTTTTAAACTTAAAAATTCATAATGGTTTTGTTATATCAAAAAGGGGGAGATTGTAAAACCAAAATTGATATTGACATAACAATTATGAATAAGGACTATTTTGTAATAAATTTTTGTCCTTAAGTTAAATTTTTGATTTCAAGTCAAACCAAGAACTTTGAAATGAAATTTCTAAGTGTTTTGATACGAGAGTATCGATACCATTTGAACCGGTATCGATACCCTACTGCATTTTAAAGCCTTGTTCTTGAAACTAAGAACAAGTATCGAAACATGGTTCGATACCATTATGCTACTGGAAACGCATGTTTCGAACCACGAATCGAACCACATCGAGTATTTTTATTTGTTTTAAAAAATCTTTTAAAATAAGACTCAAGGTATCGATACCAGTATCGATACACCCTTTAATTTCCAATGACTATTTTAGCATTTAATGAGTTGACCGTTGGTGGCAGTTAAAACTTTAAATAATGGTTGAGATGTTTCGAAACATGGTTCGATACCCACCATTACAGTGTAGTAATGGCATCGATACCTGTTTCGATACCCTCCCTATTAAATGCACAACGTCTCTTTCTTTTTATAGGTTGTTCCGAAACAGGTTCCCCGAGTATCGATACCTTTGCCTGCAGAAGAACATTTATGGTGGGAAGATATGGTTCTAATGTCTTTATTTTATTTCCCAACAACCACAGCGCTTAGAAATCAATGAGGACATATAAAATGAAGATGTTCAAGCAACATTAACAACTATTGAACCTCAAGCAACATCCAAGCACAAAAATCCAACTCAAAGCACTTCATTGCATATCCTAGCCTCCCAACTTTTGTACTTCATTTTGATTCTTCTAAAATTGAGTTCGGGGAGAGTCTATTTGTAATTGGGGCAATATCCATCTTGTGAGAGATCTTTTATTTGCCTTTATTCCTTTGTATCATCTTGTGAGGTTGAATCAATTCTTAGGTAGAAGAATTGATTCGAATTGTAACGGTTATCCCTTGAACCGAGAAAAAGGTCGAATTCAATTAGTGAATTGGTTTCAAAATCCTTAGTGGGAGCTAAGGTAGTGGATGTAGAGTTTGTTCCGAAGCTTGAACCACTATAAATCGTTTGTCCTTAAATTTCACATTTTTACCGAAAATTTCTCGACCAAATTTTTAATTGCCAATTCACCCCCCTCTTGGCCATACTTCAAGATCGATCAACTCAACAATTGGTATCAGAGCCTAATCTTTGAAGAGATTCACATCTACCAAAGAAGATCCAAGGTTTGTTGATCATATCTACAAGAAGAATCAAATGGCCTCTACCTCCGGTTCATGGAACGAGTCACATTCAATCACCAAGCCACCCTTCTTCAATGGGGACAACTACCCCTATTGGAAGAATAGGATGAGGTTGTTCATCAACTCTAATGATTATGTCCTTTGGGGTATAATCGAAGATGGTCCCTCAATTCCTATGAAGGAAGAAGGAGATCGGCAAATGCCTAAGAAGAGAAATGAGATGACCGATGAAGAAAGAAGATGGATGTCCACAAACGACAAAGCTCTTCACATCCTATTTTGTGCACTTGGTCCCGACATCTACTCAAAGATGTCATCTTGCACAAGTGCCAAAGAAGTATGGGACTCCTTGGAGACAACTTATGAGGGAACAAATGATGTCAAGGAGACAAAGATAGGTCTAAATCTCAACTACGAGAATTTCAAGATGGAGTCGGATGAAGACATCACCAAGATGTTCGATAGATTCTCAGTGATCGTCAATGGTCTCAAGGGTTTCGGTGAGATCATTCCGGAAGAGAAACTCGTTCGAAAACTCATCTACTCTCTTCCCGAGTCTTGGGATAGCAAAAGAACGGCTATCATTGAAGCCAAAGATTTGAAGACTCTAAAGCTTGATGCTCTTGTGGGATCTCTTCTCACCCATGAGATCATGAGGAAAGGAAGAGAAGAAGAGAAGAAGAAGGAAGAAGTGAAGATTGAAAAGAGAGAGGTTGAGAAGAAGAAGCAAGAGATTGCTCTCAAAGCCTCAATGTCACAAGAAGAAGTGGATTCTAGTGAAGAAGAAGAGTTAGAACAATTGGCTATGGTAGCCAAAAGATTCACTAGACTCATGAGGGCAAATAGGAATAGGAGATTCCAAAGAAAGAAGGATTTTAAGTCAAAGGGCAAAGAAGATGAGAAAGATCAAATTATTTGTTATGAATGCAAGAAGCCCGATCACATTAGGACCGATTGCCCACAATACAAAAGGAAGGGTTTTGACAAGAAGAAGAAACAAAAGGCTCACGTTTCCACATGGAGTGATGAGGAGTCATCATCCGATGAGGACAATGAAGTAGCCAACCTTTGTCTCATGGCTCTTGATGAGCCTAAGGTAACCCTTGATTCCTCTTGCAATGATCTTACATATGATGAATTATATGATGCTTATGATGAATTGCAAGATGTTTATGATGAGTTGGTTTTAAAATTCAAAGAATCAATTTTGAAAAGCAAGAAAACTATTTCCGATTTAGAAACGAAAAATGATTCTTTGACAAAAACGATTTTGGATTTGGAAGAAAAGGTTGTTACTTTAAATGATGATTTAAAGTTCTTTCAAAATGAAAATGTGGATTTAAACAACCTTATTTCAAGCTTGAGTGAAAATCATCACAAAGTGGTGAATGAGCTTAAGGAACAAATTAAAGTGGTTGGTAGTTCTACTTTTGAAAAAGGAAGCTCTTCAAAACCCAACCATGTGAAAAAGAACTTTTATGGCCACAAACAAAGAAGTTTTCAAAGGCATGTTAGATATAGAAAAATTAGGAGTGTGTGGGTTCCTAAGGAACTCATTATTTCTAATAATATTAATGCCATTGCATCTTGGATTCCTAAGGGAACCAAGCTTTTGGGAACTAACTCTCATGGACCCAAAATGATTTGGGTACCAAAAGTCAAAAATTAAATCTTTGTTTGTAGGTTGAGCATTGCTTCAAGGCCAAAGCTTCAAGTCAAAACATGTGGTACCTTGATAGTGGATGCTCAAGGCATATGACCGGAGACAAGGGACGATTTAAGGACTTAGAGCTCAAAAAGGGTGGAGTAGTGACTTTTGGTGACAACTCCAAAGGCCAAATTGAGGGTATTGGCTCTATTGGTAATCATTCCTCTATTTTAATTGAAAATGTCTTGCTTGTTAATGGTCTTAAGCATAATTTGTTGAGCATTAGTCAATTGTGTGATAAAGGTTTCTATGTCTCTTTTGATAAACATGGTTGCAAAATAATAGACATAGAATCAAATAAAACAATGCTCATAGGTCATCGCATAGGAAATATTTATATGGTGCATTTAGATGACATAAACATTTCTCATGCATGCTTAGTTGCTAGTGATGAAAATGATGCATGGTTATGGCATAGAAAACTAGGACATGCTAGCATAAATGTTTTAGAGAAACTAGCTTCCCAAAATCTAGTTAGAGGTTTACCTAAGCTCAAGTTCTCCTTAGATAAAATTTGTGATGCATGTGCTAAGGGTAAACAAAAAAGAGTTTCTTTTAAGTCCATTAATGATGTTTCAACTAGTAGAACATTACAATTGATCCATATGGATCTCTTTGGACCTATTAGGACTACTAGCTTGGGTGTAAAATCATATGCATTTGTCATTGTTGATGATTATTCTAGATACACTTGGGTTCTATTTTTAAGTACAAAAGATGAAGCCTTAGAAAAATTCATCACATTTTCAAATATTTCTCAAAATGATCTTGATCAAAGAATTTCTCATATTAGAAGTGATCATGGAACCGAATTTCAAAATTTAGGTTTTGAGAATTTTTGTAATGAAAATGGGATTAGCCATAATTTTTCGGCTCCTCGCACTCCTTAACAAAATGGGGTAGTTGAGAGGAAAAATAGAACTTTAGAAGAAACGGCTAGGACCATGCTTTGTGAAAATAATTTACCTAAGTATTTTTGGGCGGAAGCCACAAACACTTCATGTTATATTATAAATCGAGTAATGATTAGGCCAATTTTAAAGAAAACTCCTTATGAGATTTTAAAATCCAAAAAGCCTAACATTAGCTATTTTCACCCTTTTGGGTGCAAGTGTTTTGTTTTGAATAATGGAAAAGACAATTTAGGTAAATTTGATGCAAAAAGTGATGAAGTTATTTTTCTTGGATATTCTTTAAATTCAAAGGCTTATAGAGTTTTCAACAAAAGAACCTTAGTTGTTGAAGAGTCAATACATGTGGTTTTCGATGATAACCTCCTTCCTAGGAAGGAATCTTGTGATGATGATGATGTAGGAATCATTGAAACCATTGATGATGGACAAGCATCAAAGGTGAATGGAGTTCCAACCAATGAGGAAACACAAGATCCTCCAATAGAAGCTTTAGGAGATGTAAAGCTTGAAGAAAGGGAAGTGAGCTACCTAAGGGAGTTCAACTATGTCAAAAGTGGTGAAATCTTGGGTGATCCATCCAAGGGGGTAACTACTCGTTCTTCTCTTAGATTAATGAACCATATTGCTTTTATCTCATGCATAGAGCCTAAAAATATCAAAGAAGCTTTAGGTGATGATTATTGGATATTGGCTATGCAAGAAGAGTTAAATCGATTTGAGAGAAGTAATGTGTGGACATTAGTTGATAGGCCTAGTAATAAATCTACTATAGGAACTAAATGGGTCTTTAGAAACAAACTAGATGAGAGTGGTAACATTGTGGGAAATAAAGCTAGATTAGTTGCTCAAGGTTACACTCAAGAAAAGGGAATAGATTTCGATGAAACTTATGCACCCGTAGCTAGAACGGAAGCCATTAGGATGCTACTTGCATTTGCATGTTATCATGATTTTAAGCTTTTTCAAATGGATGTCAAAAGTGCTTTCTTAAATGGTTTTATAAATAAAGTGTATGTTGAACAACCACCGGGTTTTGAAGATCCAAAATTTCCAAACCATGTATTTAAATTAACAAAAGCTTTATATGGTTTGACACAAGCTCCTAGAGCTTGGTATGAAAGACTTTCAAATTTTTTAATTGAAAAAGAGAAGGTGGATACTACACTTTTTATAAAAAGGTTTAAAAATGACATCTTATTAGTTCAAATTTATGTTGATGATATAATTTTTGGATCTACTAATGAATGTTATTGTCAAGAATTTTCTAAGCTAATGCAAGATGAATTCGAGATGAGCATGATGAGGGAGCTCTCATTCTTTTTGGGACTCCAAATTAAGCAAAGGAAGGATGACACCTTCATCAATCAAGCAAAATACATCAAGGATATGCTCAAGAAGTTTGGCTTGGAGAATGTGAAACCTCAAGCTACTCCTATGAGCTCATCTACTAAGCTTGACAAGGATGAAGGAGGTAAGTGTGTTGATTCTAAATTGTATAGATCCATGATAGGTTCTTTGCTTTACCTTACCGCAAGTAGACCCGATATCATGTTTAGTGTTTGCTTGTGTGCTAGGTTTCAAGCTAGTCCTAGAGAATCACACTTAGTAGCCATTAAGAGAATTTATTGTTTAGGTCTTTGGTATCCTAAAGTCTCATCCTTTGATTTACATGCTTCTTCGTATGCGGATTATGGAGGTTTTAAGATAGATAGGAAAAGTACTTCCGGAACATGTCAATTCCTAGGTAGTATGCTCATATCTTGGTTCTCTAAGAAACAAAATAGTTTAGCTCTATTTACCACCGAAGAGGAGTACATATCCTTAGGGAGTTGTTGTGCTCAAGTTTTATGGATGAAGCAACAACTCTTAGATTATGGAATTAAGATAGAAACCATGCCTCTTAAGTGTGATAATACCAGTGCCATATGTCTTACCAAGAACCCCATTCAACACTCTAGAATCAAACGCATAGAAATTAAACACCACTTTATTAGAGATCATGTGTCTAAAAATGATGTTGTTTTAGAGTTTGTTGACACTTTGAACCAATTAGCGGACATTTTTACCAAACCTTTGGATAAGGAGCGTTTTTGGACCCTTAAGAGAGAGTTAGGTTTAACTAGCCTACCTTGACCTCTTAACTGTTGTTTTTATGCTTTTTGCTTGAATCTTGATTAAAATCATGCCTATGTTGTTTTTGTATCTTGTTGCTTCTATGCATATTGCTAGGGGGAGTATGAACTTGTTTTTGCACTATAATCTTGTCATAACATCATTTGCATGCTTATAGGGGCTTTAGAGACTCATTTCTAGTATTTTAGAAGCCTAAAATGCAAAGCTCGCTAAGGGGTATCGATACAGCTAAAACCTGTTTCGATACATGTTCATCGTGTTCATCTGGGTAAGTTTTGGGAAGAACTGGTATCGATACCGGCATCGGTACCAGGGTATCGGTACTAGCATCGAAACAGGCTGTTTCGATAACTGTTCCGATACACGCGGCTGCAGTTTGCTTTAAAAGACACAAAAATCTATTTTTACTCAAATTAAAATTTTCCAAACACCCCTCTCTCAAACCCTAGCCGGCTTTCCCTTTATAAACCCCTCAAATCCATCATTTTTTCACCATAATTTCAACGTTCTTCTTTGGGGATTTCACTCTATATATCAAAGCCAAGAACGTTGAAATTATGGTGAAAAAATGATGGATTTGAGGGGTTTATAAAGGGAAAGCCGGCTAGGGTTTGAGAGAGGGGTGTTTGGAAAATTTTAATTTGAGTAAAAATAGGTTTTTGTGTCTATTAATTTCAACGTTCTTCTTTGGGGATTTCACTCTATATATCAAAGCCAAGATCATATCAACTTTTGGTGCTCCAAAAACTACAAATTCTTCCTAATCCATAATCAAGGTAATTTTCGAAAAACCTTATTTTCGTTGATTTTTTAGGATGTTAAAATTTAGATTTTGAACATATTTTGAATGCTTATTGTATGGGTTTTCATAATCCTACGAAAAATTTTTCAAAATCAAAATTTTTTCATTCGAATATAAATTAATTTTCTCGTATTAGTTTTCACTGGTTTTTCAAGCAATTTTTTTAATTCTCAAATACCTTGAATTATAGATCAATAGGATTGAATTAGGTTGATAGAGCATACATATTTTTAACTAATCCAATTCTTTTAAATCTCTAGATCGTGACACCAAAGAAATATGCTCGTACCGAGGCCGGGAGTTCATCTACTACTCGTCCTTCTCGAGTTAATTTGCCTGTGGTATTTGATCATTGCTTGGATGGTCCGGGTAGAGTTGATAACTTTAACAACTTCCGCGACTACTCGCTTAAAAAGGAGCGATGTGTGGATGTTGATTTCATGACATCCTACAAGTTCCCCTTCCATTACTACGATCAAATCATCGATTGGAAGTTTTTGCCTTTTCTCACCCATTCCGGCAAGTTCTTTCCAACTCTTGTCCTTCTCTTTTATGCTAATGCTAGGTGTATTCTATCTAAGGATAAGAGCAAGGTTGTTGCGATTGAATCTTACCTTATGGCCGTACTTTCCGAATCGGTGTCAGCACTTTTGTTGACCTTTTTGGTCTTGAGGATATGGGCCTTGACGATGAAGACTCTCTCGGATACTTTACCGGGTCGGTTATCTCGCTTGACGTTCATGACCGGTTGTTGCATCTCATTATCTCTTGGTGGATTCGTCCATCAAACGGTAAGTACTCCTGGATTCGTCAAGTCGATAGTT
This sequence comes from Abelmoschus esculentus, assembly GCA_035048815.1. Taxonomy (NCBI): domain Eukaryota; kingdom Viridiplantae; phylum Streptophyta; class Magnoliopsida; order Malvales; family Malvaceae; genus Abelmoschus; species Abelmoschus esculentus. The sequence continues at coordinate 4,288,844 of JAUCBN010000051.1, read as the reverse complement.
TTTGGTTGAAGTGTTTCCGTGAAGCTCGTCGACCAAATCTTGCTCAGATTGTTTTCTTCGACATTGTGTGGCATATCTCTAATCGTGCCACTCCTCTTGTCAAGTCTTTTCCCTATGCTTGTATTCTCAGTTTTATATTTCTGCATTTGGGAATTGATTGCTCTTACGACAAGGTGAAATCGGTAAAGGAACCCATAGGTGAAACTTCTCTCAACCGTTCCCACTTTCAATATGCCTCCAATGGTGAATGGGTTCGCGGTCCTCCTCCTCCTCCTCCCGTTGTTGATCCGGAGCCTCTTCGACAACTTGCACCAAACGCCGAGCTTATGGACTTTCTTACCTCACGGTTTGATAGTTTAGATGCTCGTTTCGACTCTTTAGATGGAAGGTTTGATTCTTTGTCCACTCAATTCAATTCTCGCTTTGATGCTATGGATACGCGATTGACGGGCTTGGAGAATCAAAGCACTTCCATGAGGATCTCCATTGAAGCTCTCCGTTACATGCAAACCACTTCCACCAAAGATGGAGACGATGATGAGGAAGAAGATGACGATGAGGTTGATGAAGGTGAGGATGGTGATGATGATGCGGGTATGGGCGATGAGTAATCCTTAGCGCTTTATCTTTGCTTTGCTTTGGCTTTAGGACTAGTTATGTTTTTCATTAAGTTTTTGTTGCATTCTCATTTCATATAAACTTATGCACCTATGTTATTTCTTTATGCTTTGGAATTTTTGTTAGATTTGAATATTTTAATGCTATAGATTATAGTTTTATTTAAATGTTATGCTTGTTATGAGTTATGCCTCATATTGATTTTGATCTAACAAAAAGGGGGAGAAATATTTTTTAAGTTAAGAAACCATCTTTAAAATTTAAAGTTATGCACCTATTAAGGGGGAGTCCTTTTTAATTTTTTTTCAAAGTCTTGGAACCTAAAATTGTGTTTTTAAACTTAAAAATTCATAATGGTTTTGATATATCAAAAAGGGGGAGATTGTAAAACCAAAATTGATTTTGATATAACAATTATGAATAAGAACTATTTTGTAATAAATTTTTAAGTCCTTAAGTCAAATTTTTGATTTCAAGTCAAACCAAGAACTTTGAAATAAAATTTCTAAGTGTTTTGATACGAGAGTATCGATACCATTTGAACCGGTATCGATACCCTACTGCATTTTAAAGCCTTGTTCTTGAAACTAAGAACAAGTATCGAAACATGGTTCGATACCATTATGCTACTGGAAACGCATATTTCGAACCACGTATCGAACCACATCGAGTATTTTTATTTGTTTTAAAAAATCTTTTAAAATAGGACTCAAGGTATCGATACCAGTATCGATACACCCTTTAATTTCCAACGGCTATTTTAGCATTTAATGAGTTGACCGTTGGTGGCAGTTAAAACTTTAAATGATGGTTGAGATGTTTCGAAGCATGGTTCGATACCCACCATTACAGTGTAGTAATGGCATCGATACCTGTTTCGATACCCTCCCTATTAAATGCACAACGTCTTTTTCTTTTTATAGGCTGTTCCGAAACAGGTTCCCCGAGTATCGATACCTTTGCCTGCAGAAGAGCATTTATGGTGGGAAGATATGGTTCTAACGTCTTTATTTCATTTCCCAACAACCACAACGGTTAGAAATCAATGAGGACATATAAAATGAAGATGTTCAAGCAGCATTAACAACTATTGAACCTCAAGCAACATCCAAGCACAAAAATCCAACTCAAAGCACTTCATTGCATATCCTAGCCTCCCAACTTGTGTACTTCATTTTGATTCTTGTAAAATTGAGTTCGGGGAGAGTCTATTTGTAATTGGGGCAATATCCATCTTGTGAGAGATCTTTTATTTGCCTTTATTCCTTTGTATCATCTTGTGAGGTTGAATCAATTCTTAGGTAGAAGAATTGATTCGAATTGTAACGGTTATCCCTTGAACCGAGAAAAAGGTCGAATTCAATTAGTGAATTGGTTTCAAAATCCTTAGTGGGAGCTAAGGTAGTGGATGTAGAGTTTGTTCCGAAGCTTGAACCACTATAAATCGTTTGTCCTTAAATTTCACATTTTTACCAAAAATTTCCCGACCAAATTTTTAATTGCCAATTCACACCCCCTCTTGGCCATACTTCAAGATCGATCAACTCAACATTTATACATAAACTCGAAAAATCAAATCGATTCGAATTCGCAAAAACCGACTCGAATCGAAAAAATTTCAAAAAGAGTTCAAATTGCAAAATATGTTGACTAAACTCGAATAACTCAAAATTTTTTAACTCGACTCGCCCGAACGCTCACCCCTAGTAGTAGTTTGTGCGCTGATTTTCATCCTTTGGTTCATAGGTTCTATTCCCATCTTACTCAATTCCTGTAATTTTATTTTTTTCCCCTTTTGTTTCATTAACAACGAATTGGTTTAATAAATTATGTCAGTACCACTTATCACCAAAATAGTTGTGGTGAAGCATTCCTAAAATTCCTTAGAGTTGTGGGTTTAAATCCTCCCATAAGCATTTCTCTTTAATTTTATTTTCTTCCATTCTCTACAGCCAATTGTTTGATTAAAATCTATTAAATTTAATAAATAAATAAGACACATGTCTTAATTTGATTAGATAGTTTATTTTATTTTATTTAATTAAAAATAAGACCAAATCGATTGAATAAATAAATTGTTAGGATTAAATATGTAATTTTACAGATTTTAGTTAACAGTCATGTTACCAACTTTTCTGTTACGATTTAACGACGGTGACACAAATAGGGATAGGCTTAAAAGTTGGACGACTTGATTGACGAATTCGTTAGTTAGATGACCAAAATAGGTATCTCCAATTAGTTGAGTGGTTACTGAAGTAATTTACCCAATTACTTTAAAATAAATATAAGTACGTTATTGAATCTATTTAATAATTTTATAGTAATACGTTTGTATATGTCTTAAATCATATTTTGTTTATAATTTTATTAAAAATAAATTATGATGATTAAATTATTGATTCCGATTAATAATTCCAGATTTTATATTTGTTTCAAATAAACTCATACTTTTTGTTCATCAAATATGTTTGGATAAATTACATAAATAGTTAACGTATAGTTTTTGTTGATGAGTACGATAAGTTACAAAATGATAATGATTTGAAAATTTTATAAACTTAAAAGGTCAGTTTGATAATTTTTTGGGATAGCATTTTCGTATTATTTGATTTAAAATTAAATGTTTGGTATTGGATGGTATTTTTTGATTATTTGATATTACTGTTAAAATAAAAAAAAATATTTTAATTTCTTTTTAAAATATAAAAAGATTAATGATTTAAGTGAAAATATATTTAAAATCACAGCTAAAATGATTTTTAAAACTTAGTTGAATTTGAAAAATTATCTGTTCGGTATTGTATCGCTTGTTGTTCCAAAAGTGCTTTTGGCTATAAAAATTAATTAGAAAAACAATGAAAACAAGTCCTAATATTATTGTCATTAAAAATTTGATGGTAAATTACGTCACAGTTAATAACATTTGAGATTATTTTTTTAATAATTAGTTTTAATTTATTCCCAATTCTATAATGTTTCAACTCCCCACTCTATAAATTTGCCTTCCAAATTAATCCTGAAGTCATTGTGTTTCCCTCCGCCACCGGTCATGACTTTTATTGCTCTCATCCACCTGTGAATAACCACCGTCTCCGGTCGTTAAAACCAACCAAGTCTGCCAAATTATCTGACCATTTTTTCCGGCTAATTTCATCCCTTCGCCACAAACTATATTTACCTTAAATATAAAGTTTCTTTCTTCTGCATGTTTCATTTTCTTGTTTTTTTTAATTTAATATTTAAATTTTAAATTTTTTATATCAAATTTATGTTTCCTTTTCTTTTTTTTTTTTAATTTAAAATTTAAATTTAAATTTTTTATATCAAATTTATAAAATTTAGATGTAAGTCTCTATCAGACAAAATCAGCTTATATTATTGGTTTTTAATAAATGGTTTATGGCGCCCCATTTCTTTGAAAACGTACAGTGCTTTGAAGTTGAAGCTGGCAAATAGCAAAGGCATTTACTTACCTATATCGTGGATCCGAATAGAATACTTAATGACTGTTATATATCTGTGTGCGCGCAGGGATGCCTATAATTATAGCAATGAGCTATGAGCTATTAGTTATCCATTCCATCACATACTAAATGAGGTGAAAGATTTTGACACTCTTATAGAGTCATTAGATTTTACTCTGTTTAACTCAACTCTTTTCACTACGAGGAAGGAACTTATTGATGTGAGCCAAAAATATTGTATATGCCTTTACAAAATTATTATGCAATGGATCTTGAGGGGGAATAATTAAAATTTTAGAGGTTTTATCAAAGGTTCTTAAAAATTTTGGAATTAATGAATATTTTATTTTTTAAAATGTGGGAGTCTAATTAAGGTTATTAAATTTTTGGAAATTTGAATGAAAATTTTAAATTTTCTTGAGGGGATAGTTAAAAATATTCAAAAATTTTAACTTTATTATAACAATTTTTATAAATTTTAAGAGATTTAATTAAAATTTTTAAAATATTCCAATAATATAATATAATATTTTTAAATTTTTGAAATACCGAGACTCTTCCAACTCTATTCACCATCCCATGAACTCTCCTATTTTTCCCTCGTAAAAAATCTTTTGATGTTAGAGTTTTATTAGGATAAAATACATCATTTATCACTCAATCATTTTTTTTATTATTTTGGTCAGTCAACTTCTAAAATTTTAATTTAATATTTAACTTGACATTACTCTATTTTAGTTACTGTAAAAAATACCTTCAGTACCACAATTAAACCCTCAATATTAATTTTTTTAACTTAGATTTTAGAGTGGTTCAGATTTCTAACAAAATCCTATATCCACTACCTTAGCTTTTCACTAAAGATTTCCAAAATTCACTAAGGGTTTATTTGGTTCACGAAAAAGATTATTACCGGAGGGAATAATGTAACGACCCGGATTTGGATCCGAGTGTTGGGTTAACCCGTGGTGTTAGGCTTTGGTTTTGGGCCCGAGTTTGGATAGTTATAGGCCGGTTGTCAGGCCTTTGGCTTGTTTGGACTTGTGTGTTGTTGGGCTAGAAAGGTTTTAGTAAGGAGTTTTTGGTCTTTTCCCTTATGGAAGGCAAGAGAAGAAAGGGGAGTGGTGTGTGTGCTGCAGAGAGTGTAAAAGAGTGAGGTCATAAGGGACGCTTTTCTCTTCATCTTCTTCATCTCATCCTAGTAGAAGAGTGAAAAAGGTTTGATCTTTGTGTGATTTTCTGAGAATCACGTTTTGGTGCAAGAGAGGGAGTTGTAGAGATGTTTGAGATCTATCCAAAGAGGTAAAAATGGTTTAGTTTGGCAAGGATGAAGGTTTAAGTGGGGGTTTTAAGTTGAGCTCAGGATTGAATTTTGAGAGTTTGAAGTTGGTTCTTTTAAGTGTTTTAGGCTCTGGAAATCTTCCCGAAGTGTTCTAATCCGTTCTTCATCTTTCTCTTGTAGAGAAAGAAGTGGAAGCTCCATCTCAAAGGCAAGGTAAGGAGAAAGCTTGAGGAGGAAGAAGGGAGGTCGTTTTTGCTGTTGCTTTGCTAAGGTTGGTACTCCCAACTCTTCCCTTCATCATTCTTGTCATGGTAGAATGTATTTTATGCAAATACATATGTGTGCTTGGTTGCATGAGCTTGGTAAGCTTTAATGGTGATTTTCGTGTTAAGGTGATTGATGATTGAAAAATGATGCTAAAACACTTTAAACACCCTTAAAACTAAATAGGAACACTTTAGGATCGCTTAGATCAAGTTTGGGATGAATCCTTAGAAATTTCTAAGTGCATACTTGCATTTCGTGTAGGGGATATCGATACCGGTAGCCCGTGTATCGATACCCTTGAGAGAAAATAGGCTAATGGGGTAGAGGTATCGAAACGGGTTTCGATGCTAAACCCTCCAATAGCATTTTCGATTCGATACTCGTATCGAAGAAGATAATCCCCCTTTCGTTGACTTAGAAATTGGTCAAAAGGTATCGGTACCAGTATCGATACCAGTGTTTCGATACCTTCTTTGGGTGGGTATCGATATAGGGTGTTTCGATACCCCACCTAAGGGTATCGATACCGTGTGAAAACTTGACAAGTTATGTATTGTTTGAGGTTCGATAAGGGTAGTTAAGGGTCCTTATGAATATTAAAAATTATAAAATGAATTGTGAAGTCAAGATTGATGATTATAATCCCGAAAGGCTAAATTGCGATAATCTTAATACATCTTGTTGTGAGAGGTCATAGGTGGATCAATTGTGTGTGGTCGAGTCTTTGTTTGATGGGAATCCAGATACCCAAAAGTGTTGCAACACGTCGAAGGCCATCCGATGTAACATTCCGGGTGATGTATTGAAGACCTTTATTCGTGTTGGGCGACCTCACTCGAAGATGTTCGATGTGACATTCCGAGCATGAGATTGGTTGGGCGGCCTCCATCCCTTATTTCTGAACGTTGGGAGGCCTCGTTCGAAGATGTCCGATGTAACATTCCGGGAATAAGATTTGAAGGCGGCCTCAATCCTGAGTGTAGGATCCCGATGCTGTGTGGACGCGGGCCTCACTTATGTGTGTTTTTTATGATGTGATATGTATATGATGTGTGCGATATTATACATTGTTTACGCCATGTGTTAGGCAAACATGCTAGACCATCATATCATGCACGATATTTATATGCTTTGCTTTACTGCTTATGATATGCATGATTTTGGGCCGAGTTCGGCGTACCCACTGAGCTTTCGTAGCTCAGCGTTCGAAATGTGTTTTTATGTGTAGGTTAGGAGAAGCCAGTTTCTGTGGAGCACCATCAAGGTTTGGATTTCAGCATCGACTTTGTGTCAGAGTACAGTTAGAGATGTAGTGGGCTAGTACTTTGTCGAACCCTATATGTAATTGTAACTCTGTTTATTTTAATTTGGGTCGAATATTTTAAATGGTTTGTAATATTTTGGAGCTCCGATTACTTTAAATTATTTTGGGCTTATGTTTTAACTTAAATGGATTTTATGAATTGTATTTTGGACTTGAGTTAAATTTTATTATTGGGCTTTCGAAAGAAAATGTGAAATACAAGTTTTGGGCGGAGGCCCAATGTGACATCCGGGTTGGGGTGTTACATTTAGTGGTATAAGAGCTTTGGTGGAGTCGGTTCTAGGAAGTCCCCGGGGGAGTCTAGTGTATTATATAAGTGTCAGACAAGTACATGCCCACGAGTCGATATCGTACTTTCTTTAAAAGTTAAAATTTTGATAGTGTACTCTTGTTTGTTGTTGTTGTTCGTGCAGAAGTGGTTAAGTATGCCGAGACATGTGAGGGATCAGGAAGAAAGTTGGGATTCTCGTGGAGGAGACTCCGACTATGAGTATGAGCCCGATGAGGAGGTGCCATCGGACGATGCAATTGATCAAGGGGCCAATTACTTTGCCCAATTGAACCGTACCCTGCGCAGGATAGTGAGAGCTATACCGAGGCCATCTTCTACACCTCGTGAGGCACCGATAATCTTTACCGGAGGTAATAACACATTCCCTATAGTAGCATTTTTGAGGTGTTTCCTTGGAATGTTATTCCTTTATATTTGTTAGGTATTAGACAATTCCTTACAATTAGACCTTGTTATTCCCTTCAAGCCATATTACCTATACAAGTAAAACCTGTTGAAATTATGTTTAAAATCCAAAATGATTTTTATTTTTTAAACTCAACTTTATACTATAATTTTTTTTCATAAATATAATATTTATAAAAAATATTTAAAATTATAAATTTTTAATATCAATTATATTCCTCCAACCAAACACTATCAACTTACATTCCTGTCAAACAAACCAAACAATGTAATATAACATTCCCAGTAATATATCAAGTAATGATATGTTCTAGTAATCTTATTTCCAAAGGTAATCATCTTTTCCGGGAACCAAACGCACCCTAAGAATCTCTTCCTTTTGAGGACAAAGGGCTAATCTTACAACCTAGATTTAATTCTTCGAATCTAGCATCCAATGTTCACAAACCGAACTTTGGGAATCCTCTCAAACAAAGTGAACTTAACAAACTAGTAATCCTTCACAAAGGTTGATTGTTTGCACTCTAAGCACTCACCCAAACCTAATACACTTGAGCATACATTAACAATTAAGCTCGCAAGTGTTTTCTATACAAGGAATGAAAGAATTAAGCACTGAGATAATTCCTTGATCATATTGTTGTTGCAATTGAAGCATTAGTCTTCTCTTGATGCTTAGAGATTCCTTTTATCAACCTAATTGAACTTTTAGTCGTTGGTGACTGTTGGAATTGATTTGGAGCCGTTTGGAGCTGATTTCTTGGCCAATTTTTTCTTCTGGTGCAAGACTTATCGAAACGCGTGGTAGCCAAAACTTGTTGCACGTAGGAAGACCTACACCTTTATGGTACAAACGCACACCTTTTTCAAGTTATAGTATTTTAGATATCGATACTACAGGGACTGAATACCTACACAACCTATCTCCCATGCACTAAGAAAAAGTAAAAACACAAATAATGGATTTGATTATGAATAACTAAATAGCAAATAACTAAACAAATAATTAGAATTCAAGATATAATGAAAGGCTAGGTTAGATTGCTTCGGAGTGTAGAATCCAATTCATAGTATTCTTGTCTAATTAATGCAAAAGGTTGAAGTGCCCCCTCTACGGATCGCTGAAGGGTCACCTTAGCTGCCTTGGTGGGTTATGTTTCATCAACAAATCAACAACTAATAGTTCGACAGAGCATCCTTTATTGACTCCTCCTTATCCCTAATTTGGAGTACTATTGAGGGTCACATCTTGATAATACCTCCTGGCGTGAATTAAGGATGAACAACAACCGATGATATGATCTTTTATTCGTTGAAATCCAAACTTATCACTAAGCTGGATTAGTCAAAGCCCAAGAGCAAAGACCGTATTCACTCGTTTCGTGAGCCTAACTATCCCTAGTTTAGACAAATAAGTTTTTCCTCGCAAATTTATCTTCCAAGCTCGTATGCAAAGAAAGAGTAAATACCCAAAGTGAATAAACTATCAATTCTAAAATTGCATTAATAAAACTCAAATAAAAGTACAATCTTCTTCCACAACTACTCGACAAAATAACCTAAGCCTTTGGAAGAATTTAGAACGTGATAATGGTGGTGGCGGACAAGATTCTAATCGGTGGAAACGAGTTGTTTTTTCCTATACCTAGGGGTTGGTATATATAAGTCAAGCCTATGTCAAAACTTTTCATAAGTAGTAGGAGTACTAATTGGAATAAAATACAACTTTATATAAAAAATAAGGTCTTTATTTTATTTCCTAAGTTTACTCCTTTGGACTCTTGAATTCTCGTAGCTTTGACCATGATTTGACTTGCTTTCTTTTGCTCTGTTTCTTCTCTAATTTGGTCCAACAACTTCGACTCTTTATTCTCTTTCTATCGCACACCATATGTCTTCGTTGCTCTTCTACCGTGGCAACCAGATTGTTTCCCTGACGGGTGTTTACTACATCTGATCTGCATCCTTCTTCATTCAGCATCTATTGATGATATATGGTATCATTTGGTGGTCTATTCCCTGTCTAAGAAAGAAAATCATAATCGTACACATTTTCTACCAATATATTGTATAAAAACGATAATTAAGTAATTGAATACTGAAATATAGAAAATATACAGAATTATCTAATATTGTCATCAAAGTCTATTAATTACTAGCAATATTAAGTAGAAAGTGGTATAAGATATAGGACTTTTATGCACTTATCAATACCGCTCCTTTAGGAAAGGGTCATTGAACCTACAATTAATAACCGATATTGGAACACCTTATAGGCGTATTGATACGCATATGCTCTCCGTATTGAAACGGTTGTTGCCTATTTCGATACAGCTCCTAGCAATTGGGATTTTCATAAAGTCGTTGGGGATTTTTGTATAATCGTTGAAGGTGTATCGAAACACTTTAAATTGGTATCGAAACGTCAGTTTTGATACTTGTGTTTTATATACCGAAACCAAAATTCATAGTGGCAAACTACATCGAAACGGTCCAAGACCGTATAGAAACGCCTGTGTATTTTTGCCTTTGTAAATCTCAGCTATATCGAAACACCTAGGAGGCGTATCGAAACGCCTGAGTTAAAAACTATTCTTTGGATTCTTTAAAACATTTTGAACATCTTCAAAATCTCTTAAAAGCTTCTTAAATATGTTTTATAGTTGTTTGGACATAATAATCATTTTTAAAATCTTTTCAAATTAGTCCAAAACTATTTTTCAATCATTATATCAAAACTTTTATGAGGTTCTATCGGGATAGGTAGGCCCAAGCCTTTCCCTTCCCCCGACCAAGCAGTAATTCCCCGCGGCCGGCCGGTGACGATAGAAAACGAGCTCGGGAAGGCTCCGCGCGGTTCACGAGGACTTCATCTTGAAAGAGCTATTTCTTCCTCTGGGCGTCCGTCCAATACTTCTCTAATTAGCATGTCTTAGGCACAACTAAGTAATAATAGACGAGTAACATTTTCACATTTCCTTTAGGCAATAGGGAGGGTGGAGGGCATACCAGTGAAGTTTTAGAGCTCGTATAATTCTACAACATGGCACTTTAAATTGGATTTTTCTCATATGTACATGTTTTTAAATTTTTCATTGATTTTTTAGTTTTTTACTTATTTTTTCTCCTTATTTCTTGTTCTTTTTCTTCCTCTGCTTCTTCAAAAGACATCATCAACGTTATTGAGACCAATCTCAAACATATCTTTTGCGGTGGGGATTCTAGACATACACAATAGGAGTGACCGTATAAGCCCCTAGAAAGGGTCCTAAAATAAAAAATTAAATATTTATAAAAAATATAATTATATATAATTACGTGTATATATATAATAATTATCTAAAATTTAAAACATGTAAAAAGAATATCACATTTTAGGTGAGAAAGAAAAAATTTTAAATTTTAGATATTTGATATTTAATTTTTTGTTGTTTAAGAGAATAATCTAATAATATTTTTTTATTAATATATTTTTTAAAAAATATATATATCTTACTAATTATAAAGTAAGTACTTTATTTATTAAACTACACATGGCCCCCAAATCTTTGAACCACCCTGTTCTTCAACACTACAACAAACCTTCAATAATAGCTCATACCAAAAATATCAAACTTGTTAATTTCATCGTCCGAAATCCCTCGTCACCGAGTAATAGAGCCAGGAACGAAGTCAAGATTAAAGGTCAGGAGCAATATAAATGCTTAAAGGTGAAGAAATAAATACAAAAATAATCTATTTTTTTTATAAAATATATAAGGAAAGAAAAAATTCTTGAAAGAAAGTAAAGGACAATTCATACTTCCACCGCTAAATAGAGCAGATGAAACATATTTTTTCATTCTAATAATAAAAATAATTCTTTTTTCATCAATAAACTTTTTACCATAAAAAAAATTAAAATTTTTGTCTCTTTATCGTGCATTCTTTTATACCTTTTTTGAATTTTTTTTAAAAAATTCAATTTTAAACTCTAACCCTTATTTCTATATCCTAAACCTTAAACCCTAAAAAATACACTCTACTCCTAATTCCCTAAACCGTAACCACAACCCTTAACTTTAAACCTTAAACTCTCTAATTTAAAATGGAGGTATAAAAAAGAGGCGTACAATTTTTTAAAAAAAAAACTCAATAAAAAAATACAGAGAATAAAAATAATAATACTCAAATGGTAAACTCCAAGAAAAAATAAATAAATTTTACGTATTTTTTTTTACTCCAACTAAATGAAAAACAAAGAAACAAATCACCCCTATAGTGGAGGCGATCTATTTGTTTAAAAGTTTTGTTCTACCATTAATAATAGAACAAAAAATCAAACAAGAAATCGTTTTTGGTGGCGACCCATTTTTTGAAAACCTACAATGAATGCTTTGAATCTGAATTAGCTGCCAAACTGCACAGGCATTTACTTTCCCGTATGGTACACCCTAATACAATAATTGAATGCGTATTTATGTACTATATATGTGTGTGTGCGGGACTGTATAACTACCGCCACGAGTCGTATAACTTTGTGAATCTCCATTGATAAGCTGCTTCATCACCCCATAGTCTTTTGCTTCCAACCATGTCGACAACAAACTCCAAGGTCATAACATGCAAGGGTAACTCTCTATCAATTGTGTTTCTTTTACAGATAACACACATATTACTAAGGTTTATTTGATTTTATGTTAATGGGGGATTTGGATTCAAGATTATATGATGTTGCAGGAATTGTAAGCTGGGGGAAAGATGAGGCATTGAAGGTGGAAGAGATACAAGTAGAACCACCCAAATCATTTGAAGTGAGGCTTAAAATGCTATGTGCCAGTGTTTGCCACACAAATATGTTGTTTGCCAATGGATTCCCAATCGTCAGTCTTCTTCTTCTTTTTCTCCTTCTTCTTCACTTTGTTATTGCCATTGTTATTAATAAGTTTTTCCTTCGTTTCAGCCATCTTTTCCTCGGGTAATGGGTCATGAAGGAGTTGGGTAAGTTTTTCCACCAAATCATAATTAGAAGCACAAATACTTTGAATATCATTCATCTCTGTAAATAATATATAATTAATTGTTTCAGTGTGGTAGAGAGCATTGGAGAGGGAGTGACAGACTTAAGAGAAGGAGACCTTGTGATTCCAACCTATATTGGAGAGTGTAAAACTTGTGAGATCTGCATGTCGGAGAAGAGCAATTTATGCATGAAATACCCTTTAAGCCACACTGGGCTAATGCTGGATGGAACTTCAAGGATGTCCATCGGAGGCCAAACTGTGTACCATGCATTTACCTGCTCCACATGGTGCGAATACACAGTTGTCAATGTCAACTTTGTGGTCAAAATTGACCAACAGATTCCACTCTCCGATGCTAGCTTCCTTTCATGTGGATTCTCAACCGGATATGGGGCTGCTTGGAAGGAAGCCAAAGTTGAAAATGGCTCGTCTGTTGTTGTTTTCGGCCTTGGAGCCGTCGGGTTAGGGGTACTTTCACCCTTCACCCTCTTAATCTACCCTTTTCTTTGGATGCACGAAGAAATAGAAACTATATCCATTCTTGTTTTTGTTTGCTTTTCAGGCCATCAGTGGATCCAAAAGTGCAGGAGCTAGTAGAATAATTGGTGTGGACAAGAATCCCCTGAAAGACTCCAAGGGACGAGCCTTTGGGATGACAGATTTTATAAACCCTGATGACTCTGATAAATCTATAGAGGAATTAGTGAGGGATTTAAGTGGTGGACTGGGCGTGGACTATAGCTTTGAATGCACTGGGGTGCCATCACTAATCAACCAAGCCATTCAATCCACAAAATTGGTATTGATCTTAGTTACACATCACTCTCGCATTTAAAACAAGTAAAAATTCATATTTTGTCATTTAAATTTTTATATTATATAATTGAATCTTACTTAAAAACTCATATTTTTTCATTTAAATTTTTAGTTGTCTGTGTTTTTAATACATATAATTAGGATATACTTGTAAAACTCAATTATTTTTATATTTTTTAGTCATTGGATAATGGTAATAAATTATTAAAATTATTTTATATTTATTTTAAATAATAATTTTCAAAATTTTTAATGTTAATCTTATCTATCTATTTACCTTCGTCCAATAGTCTAAATAGGTGTATAAAAGTAATTTGGTTTTATATAGGGTAAGAGGATCCTATCTTATATATAATTATATATATAGGATTAGAATCCACTTATAGTATATATAAGGCTTAACTCAGTAATAGGTGCCCAAAGTATACACTTTTTCTGAAATAGGTGCCTAATGTTTTTTTTGGCTGAAATAAATGCCTAAACTATATATTTTTTCTGAGATAGGTGCCTAATGTATTTTTTTGGCTCAAATAGGTGCCTAAAGTTTTATTCCCTTAGTGTTTTAAGGTAACACTGTTAAAAGAAAATTGTTTAATTTATAAATAAGTACCTAAACTATATATTTTTTTAAAATAGGTGTCTAATGTAACTTTTATTGAAATAAATGCCTAATTTTTTTTATTATAAGTAATTTATATTTCTTATAAGATATAAAATTATTTATATGTCATCGTTTTAATCTATTAAATTATTTATTATAATTGATTAATAATTTATTTAAATTTGATTGGTTGCTGAAATTATGAGAAAAAATTATTTTTTAACAATACTAAAATAAAAAATAATTATAATTTATATAATTTTATATTAATATTCTCAATTTTTTTCGATACAATTATAATTGTAATATGAATATAAGAATTTTTGTATATATTCCTGTCGCGTGTCAAAAGTACGCGTTTAGTGCAAGTGGACACATCGTAAGTAATGAGTGATAAGTATTTTATCGAGTTATCGTCTCCTCAGGGACCGGTATACTTAATATGCTTTATTCACCTTCTTGTTCTGTAGAAAAAGTAAAGAACACAAGTGAGTTGATTTGATTTATCGAAACTAAAATAACTAAATAAGAATAAAGGATTGAAATATTAGAGAGAGATGGGCTAGGATCCAGTTGCGTCGTATTGCGGAATTGATTGACTTGTCTCTGTCCAATGCAATCGTATATCACTGCCTCGGCAGCACTGCAGTTTACTGCCTTGGCAGCGACAATACTGTCTGCCGCGGCAATCCCTTGCTCATGGGCAGATTTTACCAAAGTTCGTCATAGTGTCCTTGGATGACTCCGCTTATCCCTAAGTCAGAGTGCTGTTGATGACTAGTCCTTGATGATACCTCCCGGCGTGAACCAATTATACTCACCAACCAATCTCACACTTCTTTTAGCCGTTGAAACTCTTAACCTATCCCTAGGCCGAGTTAGTATTTCGCGATTGAAACACCGTACTTATTCCTTTCGTGAATCTAACTCTCCCGAGCTTAGATAAATGGATGATTCACAATATCCTCTCCCGAGCTCAATTTTGAAAACAAGGAATAACAAAGGATATGCAAACCTTGATAACTTTATTGCATTGAATCAAAGACAAAGTACAATCTCCTCTCACAAATACTCGACAACCTTCACCTAATCCCTAAGAAAGTTTAGAACATGATGGAGAGGAAAGAAACAAGAATAGAAATCGGCTCCCTCTCCCTAGGTATTCCGTCTCTTGTACATTGGGTGGCTAGGTCCTTATATAGGCTAGACCTAGGGCAAACCTTTCCTAAGTAGAATACAACTTGGAATAGGGAACAAGTCAAGTACATAATTAAATATATTTCCAAGTTTATATTCGGCTAAGGGGCTTTCCCGCGTGGTCTTCCTTTGGGCTTTTCCTTGTGCTAGCCAGCTCTAATTCATGGGCTTCAAGTCCAGACACGTTCCTTGGATTTTTATCTTTCCATCGCCTATAGTCTTGCTTCCTGTCTTTCTGCTGCTGCCTCGGCATCAGGTCCTGCCTCGGCCTTGTCACTGCCGCGGCAATGGTTTTCCTGCACAGATATGAAAACGCAGTAAAACGTACCTTTTTCTGTAAATATTATCTTTATGAGTATAACTTCTAAATATATCACATTAAGCACATGCATTGGTCCGAGTAGGTGTATATTTGGTGATTAACGCCCATAAAAGGAGTAAAAAGTGATAGTGTGTTGGGCACTTATCAATTCCCCATGTGAACCGTCGGCATGTCCTTGAAAGTGAATCGATTTGTCTCATTGATGATTGTTGTGGAAAATATGAAAAATATTAATATAAAATTATATTATATTTTAGTGTTGTTAAAAAACAATTTTTTCTTATAATTTAAAAGGTTAAATGATTAATTTAAGATGTAAATAATTTTATATCTTATAAGAAATATAAATTACTTATAAGGAAAAAATTAAGCATTTATTTTAATAAAAAATACATTAGGCACCTATTTTAAAAAATTATATAGTTTAGGTACTTATTTATAAATTAAACAATTTTCTTTTAACAGTGTTATCTTTAAACACTAAGAAAATAAAACTTTAGGCACCTATTTCAGCTAAAAAATACATTAGGCACCTATCTCAGAAAAAATACATAGTTTAGGAACTTATTTTAGCAAAAAAAAAACATTAGGCACCTATTTCAGAAAAAGTGAATATTTTGGGCACCTATTACTGAGTTAAGCCTATATATAAAACTTAACTAGTTAGAATTCACTTACAATATATAAAACTTAGCTAGTTTTATACTAATTCATAACCATTAAATTGGTGAAATTGATGAATCATTAACTCATTACTTTTTTTTTTCAAATGATAAAATTTACATATTATACTTTTAATCATATTCATCCATTTTTATTCACCCAAATGATCATGGATTATTGTAACTATATTTATGTGTGCGTCATTGGATGAAAGTAAATATATGTATGAGATTAACAATAAAAAATTAAAAATTATCGTTTGAAAAAAATATAAAAAAATAATTTTAACCATTTATTATTATCATCCAACTGTCTAAAAAATATAAAAATAATTAAATTTTAGTGAATCTAGAAACAAGGATTGTGATAGAAATTTTAAATGACATGAAACATTATTTTTTATTAAATTATTATTTTCTAAATATTCGAATTTGTGTTTTTATCTGAAATTATGTTTTCTTCCTTAATGTTTAGGGAGTCGGAAAAATCATCCAAATTGGAGCAGGAACAGAGCCTAATGTAAACATAAGCATTCTATCGATTCTTGTCGGAAGAACATTGAAGGGATCCATTTTCGGAGGAATCAAAATCAAATCAGACTTTCAATTTATACATCAGAAATGCAAAAATAAGGTGAGAGTTAACTCATCTCCGAGAAATTATATTACGAGACATTTCTATCACGTCATTTATGAGATTAACTATTATTTTTTTTTATTGAGTGAATCTTTATTATATAAAAATTGTTTTTAAATAAATAATAATAAAATAAATGTAATATCATTTTTCCTTTTGCACTCATTTCAATTTCTTTGTAAATTTTCTTAATTTCTGAACAGGAATTCCATCTTGATAAACTTTTGACTCATGAGATTAAACTGGAAGACGCTTACAAAAGTTTTGAGTTGTTGAAGCAACCGGAGTGCGTCAAGATCTTGATCAAAATCTGATCCAGAACCAGGACAAAGAGCATGTCTTCATTTTCTTTTATATGCTTTTAAGACACCCTATATTCACAAAAATATTCAAGTGGGTACTGATATTTGTATGCAGTCTAAAGTTAAAGACTTGTTTATTGCGGAATAACCAAATAATAGCCCCCAAAAGGATGTCACAATCATCTCCAAATGTTTAAATTTATTAATATAGGTTAATGAAAAGTTACATCGAATCTTAATAAGACTAAATATAATTATTTAACACTTTTTAAATTAAAATTTTCTTCATCACATCAAGAATTTCCCATATTCTTCGAAAATCTTTAAACTTTGTAAAAACATATGCCACTTGATCTTGAGTCTTTACAAACTGGAGCTTCATGTTGCATGTTTCTAGTGCAACGTAAACAATGCAAGTGTACACGTCACAAGTAATAATATACATTAGATATCGTCTTCACAGGGATTGGTATGGGTCACTTTGCTTAAAATAAAGACACAAGTGGTTTATAGAATTGAATAATAAAACAAGCAAATAAAATAAATTGGAGTAATCGATAAGAGAGATTAGGCTGGGTTATCTTGAATTATGGAATGATGGACGAGTGAATTTTTTCTAGCAAGTGGGTGCTCACACTACTCAATTGTTCCGGCAATTGGGCTTAATCAGATTGCCTAGTCAGTTTATCTGAATGCTTGGGCAATTGCAACTAATGGGATTACTCAGGCAATTTGAGCGACTATCCTCAAGGTTCGGTAAAACGTTCTTCAGTGGTCCCTGTTATCCCTAACCCGAGACTTTGTTAATTGCACAACCTTTGATGATACATCCCTGCGTTAATCAAAAATGTACAACAACTATCTTGCTCTTCTATTAGCCGTTGAAATCCTGGACTTATCTCTAAGCCGAATTAGTTCTCACGCACTTGGATCGAATCATGCCTATTTGTTTCATGAATCTAATTCTCCCGAATTTAGATAAATGAATTGTTTATCGAGGTCCTTTTCCAATTCTCTCGCAAAACAATTAAGCACCAAGCATAGGCAAACCTTAATTAAGAACACTCAACATGCTTAGATAGAATTCAAATGAAATCAAACCATAAAACAAAATAACATAAGCTAACTTTAAGTTAGTTCATGGCTAGGTAAAATATCCAAAGAGTAAATCCTCTCATCACTCGAAATAATAAGGAGAAATACAATGGAAATCGACAACCCATTTTGCGTCAATCTCTCTCATGATCACCTCCCCTTAATTGGACGATATCCCCCCTTTTAATAGCTATGCTTGGTTGACTAGGGTGATAGAATAAACTAGAATTTGAAATAATTACAAAAGAATATTTTTATTCTCATTTGATTTCAATAAAGTCTTTCTATCTTTGCTTTAATTTCCAACTCTTTCCATGTCCTCTCCCATTGACCGTATCTTCACTAATTTCTTGCCCATTCGGTAGCTCCTCATCAAGGAATGAATCCTGCAAACATGAAAATAAACCAAAGCAATATCTTTTTTCACATAATTCAACCAACTCAAGAAATAAAGTGACAACTAAGGAAATCAAATGAAAATGCATGAAAATAATAAAATGCAATTAATTATGTGCTTAAGTATAACAATAAACATGAGTAAAAAGGGTAATAAAACATCATAATTAAACACCTAACACACCCCTAAACTCGAATTATTACTTGTCCTCAAGTAATGCAAACCTAATAATTAATTGTCAAGGCATCCAATCTTCAAAGACATGCTTCAAAATTTAACTTTCAACCTTAGAACCGGGACACATAGAATGATCACCTTTGAATTTATCGAAAAGCAAATAAACTTTTTAGAATCAAACTATAATGCTCATGATAAAATGTGTGCGTAGTTGTGTACAAGTTAATTTTCAAGATTCTAAGTGAACATTCAGTTTAAATCATTAATTCTCTGGGCATTAGTCAAATTCCACTAGAGCCAGTTTCAGGCACCTCTAGCAATCAAACAATTTCTTTTAATTTTATCAACTAGAGCCAGTTTTGGGCACCTCTAGCGATTATTCAATGCACACAAACTAGATCCAGTTTCAGGCACCTCTAGAATGATATTGCTTATCCACTTTTCCTTTTTTTTATTTGCCCAAAATTCTAACAACCTAAATTCACACAATCTCTATCAATTAACCAGTCACAATTGTGTACAAAAATTCAATATCATAGTAAAATTCTAAGTTTACCCAATGCAATCTTATAATTAAAGGCAATTTCAATTAAGTGCAATGACAAAAAATTCATCATTGGTTATCCATCAAATTTAAAGCAATTAGATCAAATTGAAATACTTGACAAATAATATATGCAATATATATGCAACAACTAATGATGAATGCAACTACCATGAACTAATTAAAGGTAAACCCCCTAAACTCGAGAAGAACATTGTCCCCAATGCATGCTAAAATAAAGAAAAATACAAATGAGTTAGAAAGGTCGTTACTTGAGTTAGTAGTTTCCTGCTTGCCATGAATTTAGCTTTCTGTCCTCGTCGTGGTAGTTGTGCTGGTGGATTAGGTCCTCCATCGGTGCTTGTCCTGTAACTTGAGTAGCAGTAGCCTGGGCAACAACAATTGCCTGGGAATGTGAAGTTTTATTGTAACGAGCATAGCATCGCAAAAAATTTATCCAAGATGTTCAATATAAGTACTACTCCACTTGCCTGTCAAGAAAAACAAATAATACTAATGAAAGTATGCTGTAAAGATCATTAGTGGAAGGAAAGAATTTCATTTAGGATAAAAGAGAAATAAATAGACCAAAAATAAGGGTAAATTTTAGAGTTAATTATGGAATTAATCTCTTCAAATTTTGACCCATATTAAAGTCTATCCAAATCTGTAATGAAATCTCTCTTGATCTTGATTTCCTTTCCTAAAAAGATAAACGTCAATAAAGTAAGAATTATTCAAATAAATGAGAGATAATTATTCCTAAAATATAAAAGAAACCATAATTCAGAAAATTCATAAAAATATAAAAATAAAATAAAAGATAAAAATAATAGTAAATAAAATATAAAGAAAACTTATAGAGGGTCGTTCCCGATATTTTTTATAATCCATCCGTACCTTCCATCGAGTGACAATTCTACCCAAAAAGAGTTGGGCCAATATGAGTACAACTACTCCCATTTGTGCTATCATGGTGGAAGTGTCTTTCTTTCGTGTTCCATTATAGTCCATGCATAACCTCCACCTTGATATTATTCCTGAAGACATAAATAAATTATTAGTAAAAATTATATCAACGTCCAACCATTTAATTATCTTATTTTCGTTAACTTCCACCATAGTTGGATATAACCTTCGTTGTCGTGGCAATTGCTGTGCTAGCCAATTGTCGTGGCAATCATCTGCCAAAATTCTGTGTATGTCAAGTGAAAGTTCCTTTTTCTCAAAGTCTTCAATAATCAACCTACCGTGTTCTTTATGCTTCTCAAATATCTCAATTAGTAGAGAATTTGATTTGAAACTAATATTGGATGGAATTACCAAGGATAAAATATTTTCTCCCAAACAATCATATTTTACTTTTGATGGCTTTAAATCTTTTAGCGTTGATTCTTCGGAAGATACCTACAATGGAATAGGTGAAGTATACCAAACAGGGCATAATTCTTAGATGATACATTTAAATATCTTGTTACATATTTTTTAAATAATTTAAATATATTGTAAATTTTATATTATTTAAAAAAATAAAAATTTTCATAAAATTAATACATAAAAAACTTTGAAACTCTAAGTTTAACTCTAAGGTTTAGGTTTGAGAGTGGGGAGTTTGTGGCTCAATATTAATTTAGTTTTTTTATATGTTATTAATAATATAAATATATTATTTTTATGAATACTTTGAGATTTTTCAAAAAATATATTTATATTATTAAAATATAAAAATAATATTTCTTATTTATATATAAATAATATATTTTATATTTTAATAATATGTATAATATTTATTTTTAAAATAATTTCAATTAATTTCAAATAGTTTGAGATATGTAAAATTTATGGTAAAACGGGCACCCCTCAACTGATCAAACAAGTCATCGATCCTAGGCAACGGATAACGGTTCTTGATCGTGACTTTGTTGAGCTTACGGTAGTCGATGCACATCCTCATCGATCCGTCCTTCTTCTTTACAAACAAAACCGCTGCTCCCCACGGTGAGACACTCAGTCTGATAAAACCTCTCTCAAGCAGCTCCTAGATCTGCTGCTTCAACTCTCTCATCTCCGCCGGTGCCATACGATACGACGCTATGGACACCGGTGCCGTACCTGGAAACACCTCTATACGGAACTCTAACTCATGGTCGGGAGGTAAACCGGGTAACTCCTCCGGAAACACATCAGGATACTCATAAACTGTCCTCAAACTCCCTAACTTAGGGCTCTCAACCCTCACATCCACCACGTGAGCTAAGAAAGCCTCACAACCTTGTTGGATCAACCTCTGAGCTGACAAAGCCGATACAACATTCGGTAAGATGGAGTTTCTCTCGCCCCTCACAACAATCTTAGATCCATCTGCAACACGGAGCTTCAAACTCTTTGATTTACATCCAAGACTCGCATCGTGCTCGAACAACCAATCCATCCCTAGGATTGCGTCGAACTCTTAGAAAGGTAAAACAATAAGATCCACTGGAAAGATCGAGCCTTGCAACTCTATCGGACACTTCCGATAAACCTTATTCACCAAAACATCTAAACCCAATGAACTTGTCACGCGGACTTCTATTTCTAGATCTTCAATTGGTAACCCCCAACACTAAGATATCCCACTACGGATATAGGAGTGGGTAGACCCCGAGTCCACAAGAGCATCTATGGGAACTGAAAACAAGGTAAACATACCATAGATAACACCGGTAACCGCACAGTCCTCTTGTGCCCTCATAGCATACTGCCTAGCTGGTGCTCTCGCCGTGGATTGAAAGGTACCACCCGAACCATGACTATCCCCTCCATGGGTAAAGCCTTGACCCCTCTAACCCAGATAACCGGTCCTTTGAACCTAATCTGACGTCTCTCTAACCTTCTCCTAATAGTCCTTTGCTAGGTGCTCTGACGACCCACAACGGTAACAAGCTTTGACCGTGTTTCAACACTCTCCTCTGTGGCTCCGCCCATAATGATGACAAGTCGAAACACCTGAGCTTCTCTAAGAACTCTCTGGGCTCATCATCGGAGATGACGTAGACTGCTTCCTCCTACCAGCAGACTCAGACCTGCGGTTTGATCTTGCACTATGACTAGAAACTCCCCTACTCTGATTCCATCGGTTCCTATTCCTTCCCGAATAGGACTGAGAGTTGTTGGAGTAGCTCTGATTGCCTCCACTAGCACCAACTTGATCGGAAGATGAACCACAGGTCAAACCTTGAACCTGCTCTAAAGACTTTGTGCTAACGGTGAACTCTGAAAACACTCTAGGTAGAGTAGCAGTGAGATATGTCTGGATCTCTTTCCTTAGACCCTTCAGGAACCTCTTACATCTCATTTTCTCTGTGGCCTCCAACTCTGGTGCATACCTACTAAGTTGTAGGAACTCCTGCTCATACGCGAACATCGAACGGTTACCTTGCACAAGGTGGGTAAACCGCTCCCTCAAGGTGTCAATGTGGGCTTCTTCCACATACTTCTTCTCAAACTCATCAAGGAAGTCGTTACAAGTTGGTCGTTCAGGATCCCAATCAAGCTCCACTGTTTCCCACCATTCACGTGCATTGCCTTTCAACAACGACAAAATACACGATAGCTTATCCTCAGATCTCAACCTTATCTGTCTCATGATCCAACGGGTATCATGTAACCACTGATCAACTTGCACGGGATTGTCTTGTCTTGTCCCATGAAAGTCAACAACTCCCTACCTACGTAGCCTCTCCATTGGTACCTCTCGAGGCGTAGCAAACGACCTCGGTATAGCCCTCACGATCTGGTCCAACGCCCGGTTCAGCTGCTAGAAGTAGTTGGCCCCTTGACCAACTGCATCATCAAACAATGCCTCAACAGTGGGTACATACTCCTCATCCGAGTCCTCTTGGGAACCCTAACTCTCTTCCACAACTCTGTTCATCCTTGGCATACTTACTGCATACAACAAACAAACGAGGTTACATCATCGAATTTTCAGCATCTAAGCAAGTACAACTTCGACTAATGGGCATGTACTTATCTGACTCCCCCGGGGACTTCTTAGAACTAACTCAACCTAGTCTCTAATACCACTAAATGTAACACCCTCGACCCGGTGCCACATCGGGCCTTCGGCCCAAAACTTATATTTCAAAATTTCTTTCCAAAAGTCCCAAAAGACAAGTCCAAATACATTTTCATCATAAGATAATAAGATCTAAATCCATTTAAAAATATAAATATGAGTAAATTAAAGTAGTGGAGCTCCAAAACATTATCACTCGTTTAAAAGCATTCGACAAATAAATAAAACAGATTTACAAATTACACATATATGGTTCTACAAGTACAAATGCCCACTATGCCTAATAATAGTACTCTGACAACAGATGTCGATGTTGAACCCACCACGATGATGCTCCTCCGAAAGCTTCCTTAACCTACGCACGAAAAAACATTTCGAAACGCTGAGCTACTAAAGCTCAATGGGTACTCGACCAACCGGTCCACATCAAGCATAACATAAAATAAGCATAGCAACATGAATGATGACATGGCATGAGTACGATGGCGCTACCATAATCGCCTAAACACATGATATCATGATGGCATATATCAGCACATAGCATATGCATGACAAGAGAAGATCACACAGCATCTCAAGTTCTTAACCCGTATTTATAGCTCATATATATACTTATATATATATTGCTGTCCATATCACCTCATAGTAGTATAGAAGTAGGGGGACCCATCACACTAAGAAAGGCCCGTGGCATGCCACTCTACATAATCTGCTAAGGAACCCATCAGCACTGAGCAAGGTTATCAGTTTTACATCTCATATAATATTTAATCTAGTAACCCATCAGCACTAAGCAAGGTTCCTAGTTAGCCACATGACTCAAATAGGTCACACGAACCCTTAACGGTTCCATATACCGGTTTATACCACTAGACTCCAATTATTATTCAATTAGCTTTTTAACGGGGCTAGGTGTCTATTTCTCGGTTTAATATTCATTTTTTAAAGTTTAAACAAGTCTTTGGAACTCCTAACATAGAATTATGAGACTTTACCACTTTTCCCCAAGAACCTGGGCTAAAAATGCCCTAGGGTATCGATACCCCTATTTGGAGTATCGAAACACCAGGTATCGATACCCTCACCAATGGGGTATCGAAACGATCGATATCGATACGAGTATCGAACCCTTTGACCAATTTCAAAGTCAACCAAAAGAGGGTCTACCCGATTCGATACCGGTATCGAATCGGGAAGGTCACTAGACGACTCGGTATCATAACGCCCTACCCGCGTTCCGATACCCCTACACGAAATGTGCAGTTTTGCATATTCGAGCACTTAGAACTCTACGCAAACTTGATCCATTTAATCCCAAACTGACCCTAGACACTAAGGGAGTGATCCTACGCATGCCTAACCATTTTTACGAAGATTAATCAACATAAACACAATCCACCATTAAAGGCCACCCTAAGCTTAGCAAGCATGCCAAACCAATTAAAAAACATGCATTTAAACTTAAAACATTATATGCATGATGATTAAGAGTTGGAAGAGAAACAACCTTAGCAGCAAAAGCAACAAACCCGAGCTCCCAACACAACCTCAAGATTTCTCCTTCCCAAAGCTTGAAGAAGGCTCTACCACTTGTTTCTCTACAAAGGGGAAGACAAGAAGTGAATTAGACACCAAGGAGATGATTCTCAGAGTCTAAAACACTAGAAAAACTAAGATTAACACCCTCAAAAACCTATTTTTGAACTCAAACCAAAAACCTTTCTTAAACCTTCATCCTCACCAAACCAACACTTTCTTACCTTGTTTTATAGATCCTTGAAAGCCTTATAACATTCCCTTCAAGCCAAAAACGGGATTTCTAAAAAAACTGTTAAAGATCTTACCTTTTGATATTCCTTTCCTTGCCACAAAGATGGAGAAGAATGAAGAAAAGAGAGAAAAGATGAAGTCATTCTCTGCAAGAGAATTAAAACCCAACCCTTTTGTCTTCATATTTAGACATTTACCAAAATGCCCTTACTAACAAGGCCCAACTCTCAACCCAACAAGCCTAAGGCCCACACTACACAAACACGGGGTCCAAAACCGAAGACCAAACTCCTTGGGTTAACCCGACACTCGGATCCGAATCCGGGTCGTGACATTGCACCTTACGAGACTGTTAGGACCCTTTACCTCAAATTATAAAACCCTTGAACGAAAGTGTTAATTTTTTGACAGATTACCTTACAAGTACCGATACGCCTATATGGGTATCAATACTGCCCCTAGTATTGATACGCCTCCTATGTGTATTGATACGCCAAGCTAAACAACTTCGAATAAACTAAAGTCAAACCTATCCGTATCGATATGGTCCAACCCCGTACCGATACTGAACCGAACTGGTATCGATACACTTATTTGGTGTATCGATATGCCCTTTTATGTTAAAATCCAATGTAATAATGGTATTGATACGCCCTTACGTACCGATACCCAAAAACGTTTCTGGAATTTTAATCAAGCATGGTGTATCACAGTCTGGCGTACCGATACACGGTCTGACTCGTCACGTCATCCGTGGTTCTTAACCAATGAAAACCATCTATTTTATCACTAATCATCCATGTCATTAATCCAACTTTCAGAAATATATTTTTTAAATGATATAAAAAATGCGTAGAGATTCATTGGTTGAAAAAAAATAACTTAGTAGATAATAGTGAAGTGAATGGTTATGATTGAATGGGATCATGGATAATGGGATAAACTAAGGTCTATGATATAATTTTTTTATTTAGGGAGGACAAGAAAAATTTATTCAAAATAGATCTAAAATCCATAACCTAAGGGAGAAGAAGGTATATTTATATTTGTCTTGTTTTTACCTTCTCATTATTTTTTTTGAATCAGCTACTGTGTTACATTAATATTTTTTCTAGAGTATACTCTCAACCATTAAACATTGATCGTTCAAACACTGTGTTGACATTACTGGTGCTCGAACCCGTAACATTTAAGAATAACAACCGTTCCCTTAACCATTGAGGCTAGATGATTCGTGTTTCTCATTATTTTTTATGTGTCATTTCCATTATTCATATGTATTTTTGTCATTAAATAAGATACTGTTTCATTCATCATTTATCTAAAAAAATATTGTTTCATTATTATGGGAACCGAAAGAGGATGTTGTACCTAGAGGATTCTGTTATCCTTGTCGTAACTTGAAATCATAGAATAATTTTTTCAAAAATAATATATAATATTTGCATGTATCTCATCTCCATCATGATAATTTATTTTGATTTACGTCATTATTTTGGAGTTAATTTTGTGTTTATCACCATATAAACTTCAGATATATAAAGAGTATGTCTTTTTAATGTAAATTTGACTTCGATTATATTCAATCGAATCGAATTGATATTAATTTGTTTCACTTTTATTTTCTTATGTTATGTAACAAATTTGTAATCGTTTTTCAATTTCCATAAA
Source organism: Abelmoschus esculentus (assembly GCA_035048815.1). Taxonomy (NCBI): domain Eukaryota; kingdom Viridiplantae; phylum Streptophyta; class Magnoliopsida; order Malvales; family Malvaceae; genus Abelmoschus; species Abelmoschus esculentus. The sequence continues at coordinate 4,261,935 of JAUCBN010000051.1, read as the reverse complement.
AATAATTAAAAATTCATTTAACACATGATAAAAAAATTTAGATTAACTTGCTGGCCAGGCTGAGATTTGAACACAACCAGCCATGATTCCATAAACGTATTTAATTCGATTTGATATTTATACAAATTATTATATTTAAATTTAAGAAAAACAATTTTTTATATAATTTTTAAACAGTTAAATAAATATAAATAAAAAATAAAAAATGTTTAAAATCTCAAATCAATAATAATTACTTTTCATTTTTAAATAAATATTTTCGACATTATTTGTGCAATATTTTTTTAATATTATTTCTGCAATATTTAATTTGAATTCAAAATGGTAGCAGCCGGCGGCCATTGTCTTGACTTTTACATAAGGTTCTTTTAAAGTCGATAACATCAGATTTTTCTTGCATATAGAAAAGGAAGTGGAAGATCAACATCAACTGGTTGAATCCATTGTTGGAGAAACAAGTGGTTGATCAAAACCTATGAAACACGGATACTTTAAACTAATCACGTATCACATATCCAATACGTTCTGTAGTGGAGATATATACGATAAGATTTGAGTATTTTATTATTTTATTTCTTTGATTTTTTTATTATTCTTTTAATTTCCTACACTATAACTTTTATATAAGTATGTGTGATATCGTAATCACATGATTTTATTTATGTATTTTTGTTTTTATATTTTTAAAATATAAAATTTATTTTATATTTATCGTATTTTTTAACGTAGTTTATAATTTTAAAAATTGTTGTTTTTGTTTTTGTACCCACACTTATATCTGTATCTAGATCAGTGTAACATAAAAGCTGTAAATATAACTATTGCATGAATAGAAGTTAGGAAGAAGAGTATTGTTGAAAAGGAAGGAAAACAAGCTAGTGTTCTTTAAATAAAAAAGTTCTTTTTATGTTTCGAAAGACGTATAAGAATTAAACTCTATGTTTTAAATCATTTTTATAATTTAAAACTTAAACTGTAAAAATTAAATTTTGAATCTTATTTTTAATATTAAAACATATATAAGACCCAACAAAAAACGATAATTTTTTAATTATAACTTTAAATTTTAAATATATTTTATATATAAATATAATTTTATTAAAAATATAAATCTTACAAGCCAACGTTATCATAAATCTCACTAAAACCTCCTAAATCTAGATAGGAAAAAAATCCTTATGATAATGAGCCAACAAACGCAAGACCAATCGCCAAAATCAAAAGCACTAGAAAACTACAAAGCAAAACATTCAATGCTCACATAACCTTCATTGCGATCGAGAGAACAAAGAGTGAGAAAATACAATAGCTCGCAACTCAATCTCGTTCGAGTTGAGGACCACAACGGCACCGAAAACAATGTTAGCACGTTACGTGACTCATTCTCTAATGATCCAAAAAAAATTATATACTTATTTTGATGAAATAATATATTTTAAATATTTATTTTGAAAAAAAAATATTTTAAACATTTGAATGAAAATGTAATACTAATTTATTTTTAGTATAGACCTATTCAACTATTCGTGTTTAAAATTGGTATATGCACCCACCTGTTTGAAAAACTTTAACTCTTTGAATACTAATGTCACAAATTGAAATAGAAATCTCTTAATTTTTAATTGTGTTTTTTTTTATATTTTTTATTAAAAAATTATAAAAAATTGAATTCTAAACTTTAACCTTAATTTTTTATATCCTATACTCTATACTTTAAAAAATACACCTTACTCCTAGTTTTTAAAAATCTAACCACAATCATGACCTTAAACCTTAAATCCTAAAATCACTAATTTAAAGTGCAAACAACGATAAAGATACGATAAAAAAATAATTACCCTGAAAATCGCTTATTTATATATTTTATATGATATATCCGTGTGTATGGGTGTCAAAAGCTACGGCAATAAGTCATAGATATTTTAGTCTCTTTCTCTTAAAACTAAAACTCCATTGATAAGCTCCTTCAGCAGCCCAATCTTCGGTCTTTTACTTCCAGCCATGTCTATGACAAACTCCAAAGTCATAACATGCAAAGGAAACTCTTTCTTATTTCTTTTACAAATAACACACAAATACCTAGTTTACATAAAACTTGTTAAATTTTTATATAGTTTTATATTGATGCATGGTTTTGATTCAACTTTCGGAATAGTGAAGATGGAGATTTGAATAAGGAATTAATTGACTCTTGTTCTATTTTAAGAGATCTTTACAACGATATCTCATATGCTGAAAATGGTTGAATGATGAATGATAAATTCATGCTCAAAGTAAAAAGATTGTGAATAGAGTAAGGAATAAAACCCCATTATCCGGTATGGATGGGATAAATAAAATAATAAGTATTTATATTCACTTACCCACATTATTGTCATTGAATGACTTGAGATGATTCTCGGGTTGGGGTTCACACGCATGACGTAGGTGACGTAAATGTTCGGATCGGTTGAACCCTTTATTTGCTTGCATATATTTTACCTATTGTGAATAAATTATTCTTTCAATTGCTTATATATTTTAATCTTCAAGAAGAATTTTTGTTTTACTCAAATACAAATTAAAGGAGAATTTTAGTTTTTCTTAAATACGAATATTAAATAGATAAAATTAATTATTCATGGTAAATTTGAATTTAATTCGGATTAGAACTCTTACTTGTTTTGATCAAATATTTCCCTATAAATATTAATGAAGTTTGTTATGAAAAATTGAGTTTTCAAAAGAATATGAGGGAGCTTTGATGATTTTGAATCTTTGAGTCTCTTATTCAAAATTTGTTTACAAAGGGGAAGAAATCTCAAAAACAATTTAAGTTGGTTTTATTATATCGAAAAGGGAGAGATTGTAAAACTCTATGTTTTGATATAATAATTGAAAAATAGTTTTGGAATAATTTGAAAAGATTTCAAAAATGGTTTTTATGTCCAAACAACTTGAAAATATATTTAAGAAGTTTTTGAGAGATTTTGAAGTGTTTAAAAATGTTTTAAAGAAGCCAAAGAGTTGAAATTAGCCCAAACGTTTTGATACAACCTTTGGTTGTTTCGATATAGCTCGAACTTCAAAGGGTAAATTTGTTCAGATGTTTCGATACGACCTTAGGGTGTATCGATACATTTTGCCATTGAGAGTTTGGTTTCGAAATAGAAAACATGCGTATCGAAATAGGCATTTCGATACGGCCTTTAAGTGTTTTGATACACCTTCAACAATTTTATAAAAACTCCCAATGACTTTATAAAAAAACTCAACGACTAGGATTCATATCGAAACAGGCAACGGCCGTTTCGATACGAGGAGAAAAACGAATCAATACATATAAAGGTGTTTGGATACGGGTTCTTAATTGCAGTTCTAAAGGCTCTTTCCCAAAGGAATGATATTAAAACGGCTACCACATGTTTCGATACACCATGCATCAGAAGAGGAAATTGGCTTGAAAATTAGCTCCAAATGGCTCTAATTCAATCCCAACGATCACCATGGCTATAAGCTCAATTGAGATGATAAAAGAAAATCTCAAGCATCAAAATAAAACTAATACTTCAATTGTAACAATAATATGATCTTAGATTTTTATTAAAGCTAAAAATATCATCTTTGGGTAAACAAACACTTTTGAGCTTAATTGTCAATGTAATCTCAAGTGTATTAGGATTGATTGAGTGCTTTAGATTGAAAACATCAACCTTGTTACAAGGATTACTAGTTTGTTAAGTTTTCTTGTCTGAAAGGTTTCTCAAAGTTCAATTTGTGAACTTTGGATGCTAGATTCGGGGGTGAATCTAGGTTGTAAGGTTAACCCTTTAGCCTCAAAAGGAATAAATTCATAATGAATTTGGGAAGTCCTTAGCGGAAATTTGTAACACCCCAATTTTATTCTCCAAATCAAAACCTTAATTGCTTTAAAATCCTTAATTCGAAACCCTAGAAATTTAGGGTTTTCTGTTTCAAACCGAATTGAATTTTGAGACCAAATTGTAATTTCCGAAAGTTTAAGCGGCCTTTTGAAATATTATCAAAATTTAGACCCTTGTAGGGTATTTGTACCATTTTAAATATGGTAACAGTTTCTTTTTCCTCTTTCCCGTTTCAGACTTATTTTTTTTTGGGGGGGGGATTAATTTTCTCATTCAATTCCCGGGTAATTATCTGGTTTAGTTTTTCTCTCTCATTTGTGCAAAATTCCAAGAATCACTTTGGTTTCCTCTGGTTTTTCTTTTGTTTTCATTATGGTTGTTGGTAAGTTTCCTATTCTCTCTTTCTTTTCGATTTATGTTGGTTTGTGGTGGTTAATGTTAATCGAATTTTTGAGTTCTTTGGAGTTTGTTAAAGTGATGTAGGAATAAAAGTTAGATGTGTTAAGAAGGTGTTTTAACCGAGTTATGTATCAAATAGGGGAAAGAATCAAAAATCTGGAAAACCTTGACGTTCTAAGAAATTCTGGAAAATTCTAGATTTTTTGAGAAAATTTGGGTTTTTTACCCGTTGACCCAGTTGATCCGGTTGAATGACCTGAGACCTGACCTTTATGACCCGAACCGATACCCGACCCGTGACCCAACCCGATCTGTTAATGTCATAGTGGACGTCATTGTTAACGCTCTAAAAAGTGTATATTTTATACCCTTTTACTTAAGGTTTGTTTGATTTCAAGTTCATTTGCATTACATATAGTTGCATTTCATATGCATTTGTATTTAGATTAGGTTTTTATTTTCTATTTTATTTTAAAAGATGCTGCTTTGAAGGGTATTTCTCTGGTGTTGTTGTATAGATTGTTGGGGCAAAAGTTGAAGAATGAAAGAGATGCTATAGCATATTCGGTGCTAGATCGGACCTCAAAGATACTATAGCATTTTGGGCGCAACAAACAAACTTGCAGAAAACACAAACCTGCAGCCCACAGTCCTTATGCATGAATTTTAGGACAGTTGTATTTCTCCTGCACCCTGCTGCAATTATCTTTAGAATTGTCAAGGAATATTTCTTGCATCTTTAGGGCACAAAACCCTAGACGCCTTATATATATACGATGCCAAGCCTCCTTCTACAAGCATGAAGCAAAAGGGCATTTGAGAGCCAAAAGAAGAGCAAAATAGAAAGTGAAAAAAGGAGTGAAATTTAAGGACATCAACGATGGAGAAGAAGAACAAAGGCGGTCACTTTCCTTCATCTTCAACCTCAAGACGAACCATCATTGTTGGAGAGCTTCAAGCAAGGGATTTGCAAGACTTCGGGAGAAGCGTCAAGCTAGAAAAACATCTCGGCCAAGCGTTTTGTACTTCCTTCCTCTTCACTTTGCTTTAACTCTTTTCTAATTTGTTGAAAATGTATTTCAAAGACGGAAAGTTGAATAGTTTGCTAAACCTAGCCATGAACTAAACTAGTATGACTTAGACTTGTTATGGATGATTTTTAGTTTTTGAATGAATGTTTTTACTGTTTTTTTTTGGTTTTATTTAAGTATTTTGTTCATGAAAGATAACACCTCTTTCTTCTTAAACCTTGGTTTGTAAGATCTCTCGGGAGATTGTATAGCTAAGGGGTTCAAGTAGCTTAGATCTAGGAATAGGCAAAGCTAGACCAACATGAACAATGAGGTTAGTATGGGAGCAGAATCCTAACTCACCTTAGGGATAAGGGAGAGTTTTAACGACTAAAAAGGGTAAAACTTTATCAACATTAGAAGTGTTAGGGTTGAAACCGGGAGACAATGCCTTAGCATTTTCAAGTGTTAGGCCTTCTAAATAGGGATAATGAAGGCATTTTTAGTAAACTCTATTGAACACTTGTTAACCAGTAGAACAGTAAGCTTTCCGGATAAAAGTAAGATCTTTGTCATAGCAAGCCTAGCCTGTCTTAAGCTTGAATATTCATCTGTGTTGTGTTTGCGTAGTTTTATCTATATCTCTGTTCTTTATTTTATTTTTCTACAGCATTTTGGGTGAAACTTATGCAATTGCTTCATCATATGTTTATACAGAAGATTTTCTTATCTTTTGTGTATGTTAACTATCTTTGAAATTACCTACCCAATCCTCGTGGAAACGATCTCACTCACTCACTTTATTACTTGTTCGATGTGTATACTTTCACGAGAATCAAAACATATTTTATAAGCACTCGACACGCTCAACAAGTTTTTGGCGTCGTTGCTGGGGATTGAGGCAATAGGCAATTTCAATCATAGTTTTCATACTTTTTATTTTGTTTGTTTTATTTCTTTTTGTTTTAGTTTAATCTTTGTTATCTTTGTTTTTCTTTAAAGGTTTTTGGTTAGTGGATGCCCAGAGTTAATCCTCGAGAATCCCTTGAACCATTTATCCTGAAAATCGAAAGGTATTTTAGAAAAAGGAGGCAAGAGTAAAGAAGAAGAATAACCATGTATATTGCTCAGGATCCACAGAATCAAAATGCTGCAGCAAATCCTGGCGTTGTAGTAAGACCAAGGGCAATTCGAGATCACTTGAAACCGATCTTGGATGACCTCAATTCTGGGATAGTGACACTTGAGATACAAGCAACATACTTTGAGCTCAAGCCTCTGATTTTCAATACGCTCAATTCGATCGGGCAGTTTGGAGGATCTCCTCATGAGGATGCTCGATAACATATTCTTGCTTTTTGGGGCACAAAATTTCAAGCAAAGGAATTGATTGACAAGGTAAAAATTGAGTTGATAGAGAAGCTACCACCTCCAAAAACAGTGAAAGGAATTAGAAGCTTTTTGGGACATGTTGGCTTCTATAGGTGGTTCATCAAGAACTTCTCCAAGATCTCTAAGCCGCTTTGCAATTTGCTACAGCAAGATCAATCCTTTGTCTTTGACGATAAATTCCCCAATGCTTTTACTAAACTGAAGAAGAAACTTACCTCAACTCCAATAGTTATACCAAGCGATTGCATTGAACCATTCGAGTTAAAGAAGAGATGTTATAGCATATTCAGTGTTGGATCGGACCTCAAAGATACTATAACATTTTGGGCGCAACAAACAAACTTGCAGAAAACAAAAACCTGCAGCCCACTTTCCTTACGCGTGAATTTCAAGAAAGCTACATTTCTTTAAAAATTTGTCAAACAATATTCCTTGCATCTTTAGGGCACAAAACCCTAGAAGCCTCCTATATATACGATGCCAAACCTCCTTCCAAAAGCATGAAGCAAAAGGGCATTTGAGAGCCAAAAGAACAAAAAAAATTGAAAGTGGAAAAAAGAGTGAACTTTTAGGAGAGCAACGAGGAAGAAGAAGAAGAAAGACAGTCATTTTCCTTCATCTTCAACCTCAAGCCGAACCACTATTTTTGGAGAGCTTAGAGCAAGGGATTTGCAAGACTTTGGGAGAAGCGACAAGCTAGAAAAGCCTCTCGTCCAAGCGTTTTGTACTTCCTTCATCTTCACTTTGCTTTACCTCTTTTTTAAGTTTTAGAAAATGTATTTCAAAGATGGAAAGTTTAATAGTTTGCTAAACCTAGCCATGAACTAAACTAGTATGACTTAGGCTTGTTATGGATGATTTTTATTCTTTTGAATGAATGTCTTTGTTGTTTTTCTGGTTTTATTTAAGTGTTTTCTTCATGAAAGCTAACAACTTTTTCTTCTTAAACCTTCGTTTTTAAGAGCTCTCGAGAGATTGCCATAGCTAAGGGTTTCGGGTAATTTAGATCGAGGGATAGGCAAAGCTAGACCAACATGAACAATAGGGTTACTGTGGGAGCAGAATCCTAACTCACCTTAGGGATAAGGGAGAGTTTCAACGACTAAAAAGGCTAGAACTTTATCAACATTAGAAGTGTTAGGGTTGAGACCGGGAGGTAATGCCTTATCATTTTTGAATGTTAGGCCTTCTAACTAAGGATACTGGAGGCATTTTTAGTAAACTCCGTCGAACACCTGTTAACCAATAGAACAATAAGCCTTGAAGATAAAATTAAGATCTTTTACATAGCAAGATTAGCTTGTCTTAAGCTTAAATATTCATCTGTTTTGTTTTTGCGCAACTTTATCTATTTCTCCATTCTTTATTTTGGGTGACACTTATGCAATTTCTTCATCATATGTTTATTCAGAAGATTTTCTTATCTTTTGTGTATGTTAACTATCTTTGAAATTATCTACCCAATCCTCGTGGCAATGATCTCACTCACACACTTTATTACTTGTTCGATGTGTCTACTTTCACGAGAATCAACACATATTTTATAAGCACTCAACACGCTCAACAGTCATCTACTAACATCACTGTTGACGTCTCTACTGACGTTATCTGCTGATGTCAACGCTGACCTGTTGACGTCAACATTGACCAGTGCTAAATTTCAAGGAATTGTACATTCTCTTTTTGTGCATTTATCCCCAACATTTATGAGAAGCTGTCTTCTTGTGAAGATGTCAAGGAAATTTTGGACAATCTAGAAGTCATATATGATGGAACAAACGATGTAAAGGAAACCAAGATAGGACTCTTCAGCCTAGAGTATGATAAATTCAAGATGAACCCGAAAGAAGACATCACAAAGATATTTGATCGATTATCCACCATCATCAATGGACTCAAAGTCTATGGAGAAATCATTCCGGAAGAAAAGCTTGTTCAAAATCTTATCTAATCCCTTCTCGAGTCATGTGACTCAAAGAAGACCAAAATCATCAACGCCAAGAATCTCAAGACTTTCAAGCTTGATGAACTCATAGGGTCTCCCCTTACACATGAAATCATGAATAAAGAAAGATAAGAGGAGAAAAAGAAGGAAAAGATAAGAAACATAAGGAAGAATAAGGTTCTTGAGCTTGATGTAAATGTTAACATCATTACTCTTAAATCCTCCAAGTGTAATCATCAAGACGATTCAAGTGAGGAGGATAGTGAAGGAGATAAAGAGATAACCCAACTCTTCATGGAATTTGCTCGATTTGTAAAGAATAAAATGATGAAATCTTCAAAGCATGAATCAAAGAAGAAAATGAAGGATTCCAAAAAATGTAAGCAAAAGGAATCATCTTCTAAGAAGAAAACATATGTGGCTACTTTTATGATGAGTACTCCTCCGAAGATGAGGTAGCCCACCTATGCTTAATGGCCTTCAATGAGGGGGAGATAACTTCTAAATCACAAACTTTAAAATCATATACATTTGATGAGTTGTAAGAAGCTTATGACAAATTGACATTTGATTTTAAAGTTTTATTTTTTTTAAAAAAAAAAGTTGATTTCAAAGCTAAAGTTAGAAAATGATTTGCTTTTTTAAAAACCAATTTTGAATTTGAAGCAAGATTAAAGGAATTTGAACATAAAGTGTTGAATTTAAAAAACTTGTTTCAAAAGACGAAAAAAGATCATCGAAGGGAAATAGAAGATCTTAAGAAGGAAAAAGATTTAATTTCCAAAGAGCTTGAAAATAAAAAACAATTTGGGAAAATCAAATTTTTATGTTAGACAATCTAATGCCCCTAGATTTTTTAATAGAAATTATTTTAGAAGTGTTTAGGTCCCAAAAGGACTAATCACTTCATCAAAAAAGGATGGAATTGAAAAATGGATTTTTAATGGGTCAAGAATTTGTGCTACTAATGTCAAATGATCCAAAACAATTTGGATATTAAAATTTACTTGATTGTCTTATTTTAGGTGTGATGGAGAATTGAGCAACCAAGTGCAACATTAAGGAGAGACTCAAACATACAAGGAAGAACATTTGAAGAAAGAAGGCTTCACATCCTCTCTTGAGTTCAAGTGTGATAAAAATCTAGTTGTTGTTAATTTGTTTATCTTTTACTAAACTAGATTATCATATTTTTTGAACTAACTTGATTGATGCTTTTAGTAAGGGGAGCCTATGTCTTAAAACTAACAATTGGTATTTGATTTCAAAATCTTTTTACAACAAATGAAATTTTTGATACTCTCCTATGTTACGAGCTTTAAAGTTTTTCAAACTTTGTTTGAACCATTTTTTATATAATAAAAAGGAGAGAATTTTCTGAAAATTTGAGTTTTCAAATAAATAAGGGGGAGCTTTAATGAATTTGAATTTTTGAGTTTCTTATTCAAAATTTGTTTTGCAAAGGTGGAGCAATCTTAAAAACAATTTTTCAAGTTGGTTTTATTATATTAAAAAGTGAGATATTGTAGAACTATATGTTTTGATACAATAATTAAAAATTAATTTTAGACTAATTTCAAAAGATTTAAAAAATAGTTCTTATATCCAAACAACTTGAAAATATATTTAAGAAGTTTTTGAGATATTTTGAAGTGTGTCAAAATGTTTTAAATAAGCCAAAGAGTTGAAATTATCCCAGACATTTCGAAACAACTAGAACTTCAAAGGGAAAATTTTTTAAGGTGTTTCAATAAAACCTTAGGGAGTATTGATACATTTTTCCAATTTGAGTTTTAGTTTCCAATGTGAGTTTTTCGATACACCTTCAATGATTTAATAAAAACCCCAACGGCTTTATAAAAACCCTCTACGACTATGAGCCGTATCAAAATAGGCAACAAACATTTTGATACGGAGAGCAAAATGTATCGATATGCATACAAGGCATTTCGATATGGATTTTTAATTTTAGATCTAACGACTCTTTGCCAAAGGAGCAGTATCGAAACGGTTACCACGCATTTCGATACGCCATGCATCAGAAGAGGAAATTAGGGTTGGAATTAGCTCCAAATGGCTCCAATTCAATCCCAACAGTCACTAATGGCTAAAAGCTCAATTGGGATGATAAAAGGAACTCCCAATGCTTTAATTGTAATAACACTGTAATCTTAGATTTTTCTTAGAGCTAAAAATCTCTTCTTTGGGTAGACAAACACACTACAGCAAAACAAGTTTATAGCGGCGTTTTTTAAGATATGTGGAGTTTATTATTTTAGCGGCGCTGAAAAAAACACCGTCAGAACCGCCGTTAAAACCTGCGGTGCAAAAAGTAACGATGTTTATTTTTAAAAAACGCCGCTAATTTACAATCTATAAAAGCGTTTTTAGAAACCAAACGCCGCTATAGATGGTGTACTATATTGGCGTTTTTATCAAAAAATGCCACAGTTTTCCTGTTTTATAATGGCGTTTGGTTTCACAAACGCCACAATTGTCATATACTTTTGTAGTGTTTCTTTATAAACGGTATTTTTTAATTGGTTTTTAGTGGCGTTTTCTCCCAAACGCTGTTATAGGTACTTCATTGTCAAAAAATCAATTTTAAATTATTATTACTACCTAAAGCTTCCCTGTAATATTCCAACAACAACAATAATATATCTACTAAATAAAAAATACTTAACCACCAAAATAAATTGAAGTCTAAAATCAAATAAAGTGAAATATAATTCAGTGTTTAAGTGAAATAACAGTTCAGTAAAAAGTACAAACTAAATGAACCTAAAATCAACTAAGGTGACGTATTCCTTGGTTAGTTCTGCTTTAACATCGTCATCATATCTTGAAATTTTTTTTGAAGATTTTGATATGATGCTTCTCTCTCTGCTTCTCTTTCTGCTCTCTCGGCTTCCCTTTCAGCTTCTCTCATTTCTCTCTCAGCTTCTTTGGCTTCCATCTCTACTTGAAATTGAGTTAATTGTTGTTTTAAACGATTAACTTCCGCTTGAGAAGACTGACTTTGTGATGGCATGTACTAATACGTGTTTGATCTAAAATATTTAGTTGGTGTTATTCTTGGTGGAAAAACTTGTTGAGTGCTTTATAATATGAGTGATTCCCGTGCAAGTATACACATCGAACAAGTAATAAAGTGTGTGAGCGAGATCATTCCCACGAGGATTGGGTAGGTTATTTCAAAGATAGTTAACATAAATAAAAGATAAGAAAATCCTTTGTATAAACATATGCTAAAGCAATTATGCAATTGTCACCAATATGTTTTAGCAAAATAAAATTGTCACAAAAATCCGGTAGCAAAATAAAACTAAGAACGGAGTAATAGATAAAGCTGCACAAACACAACACAGAGGAGTATTCAAGCTTAAGACAGGCTAGGCTTGCTATGGCAATGACTTCACTGTTATCCTAAAAGCTCACTGTTCTACTGGTTTAGTAAGTGTTCGACAAAGTTTATTAAAAATGCCTCCATTATCCCTAGTCAGAAGGCCTAACACTCGAAAATTCTAAGGCATTACCTCCGGTCTCAACCCTAACACTTTTAATATTGATAAAGTTCTACTCTTTTCAGTCGTTGAAATTCTCCCATATCCCTAAGGTGAGTTAGGATTCTACTCCCACAGTAACCTCATTGTTCATGTTGGTCTAGTTTTGTCTATCCCTAGATCTAAGCTACTCGAACCCCTTGGCTACGACAATCTCCCGAGAGCTCTTACAAACCAAGGTTTAAGAAAAAAAATGTATTAGCTTTCATGAACAAAACACTTAATTAAAAACCAGAAAAATAGTAAAGAAATTCATTTTAAAAGATAAAATCATCCATAAAGTGCCTTAGCCATACCAGTTTAGTTCATGGCTAGGTTTAGCAAAGTCTTGCAAATCCCTTGTTTGAATCTCTCCAACAATGGTGGCTCGGCCCGAGGTGGAAGATGAAGGAAATTGGCCTCTTTTATTCTTTCTTCTTCCTTGTTTCTCTCCTTAAAGTTCTCTCCTTTTTCTTTCTTTCTTGCTCCGAACTCTTCTATTTTACTACCTTTGTAAAGGAGGTTTAGCTTTGTATTTATAGGAGAATGCTTCTAGGGTTTTGTCCCCTAAAAGTGCAAGGAATATTCCCTGACATTTCTGCAGAAAATTGTAGTAATGTGCAGGAAATGTGCGTCTGGCCTGGAATCCACGCGTAAGGACAGTGGGTTGTAGGTTTTGTCTTTTTTGTAATTCTGTTTGATCTTCCCACAATGCTACAACATCATTGAAGTCCGATCCAACACTAAATATGCTATAGCATCTCTTCCGTTCTTCACCTTTTTCCCCAGCAATTTGCACAACACAACTCAAGAAAATATCCTTCAAAGCAGCATCTTTTAAAATAAAAGAGAATATAAAATAAAAATCTAATCTAACACAAATGCAAATGCAAATGAAATGCAACTAAATACAATGCAAATGAACTTGAAATCAAACAAAGCCTTAAGTAAAAGGGTATAAAATATGCGCTTTTTAGTGCGTTAACAGTTATGAATGATCCTTGATAGCGCACTTGACCATATCTTTCAGGACCCAAAACATAAGCAAAAACATGATTTTCAATATCAACAATATTAGCAGAACTATCAGTTGAATCCGTAGCTTCATACTCTGTCCTTTTTTCCTTCATTTTCATTTGATAATCATTTATGAAAAAATAATAAATGAAAACATTATTTACAACATAATACAATTTAAAGGGAAATTAATATACAAAAATGGTTCCAATAATATTCTCACAAACATTCTTCTAAATATTCATGACATCAAGAATGTCTCAAAATGTTATGCTTCCAATAAGGCAATTCAAAGAAAATAATTATTTTTTTTCTTCATAACTCTGCCTTATTTAGATTATCATCTTCTTCAGACTCGTTATCACTAAGATGTTAAGCATCAACTTCGTACACCTCTTTCATCTTTCTCTTTGATTGTGGATTTGATGGTTGACTCATCTTTCCATAATTGAATTTGGTATCTTTAAACATGTACAAGATATCGGACCTGATTGTTTGCTCAGGAACTATTCTAAACTCTTCAGTACCATCAAATATATTCTTCTAAAATCTAAAATGATGTTTTTCTTCTAACACTGTCGATGTCCCATATAAGAGAACATCTTTCCATTGTACAACCACTTCGAACATGTTTGTGCAGTACAAGAGGAAAAGCATAACGACCTTTGGTACTCCACCCAGATAAATTTGCATAAGCAAAGAAATCATTAATAGTCCATAATAAAGCTTTATGCAAATTAAAGTTCTTCTTCTTCAACACATCATATGTTTCGATAACCACCCATAATTGTTTTAACTCTTCAATTAGAGGTTGCAGATATATGTCAATATCATTCTCAGGACCTTTCTCACCGGGGATTATCATGGATAAGATAAAAGATGATTGTTTCATGTAAATCCATAGTGGGAAATTGTAAGGAACAAGCAGCACGAGCCAATTACTATACAAAGTAATCATGATTTTAAAAGGATTAAACCCATCAGATACAAGACCGAGTCTAAAATTTCGAGGATCTCCTAAAAAACTTGGGAATTTTTAGTCGAATGACTTCAAAGCTTCACAATCAGCAGGATGCCTTAACAGTCCATCATCGGTTCGTCCATCTAAAAGTCCATCATCGGTTTGTCCATCATAATGCCACCTCATCTAAAAGTCCATCATCGGTTCGTCCATCTAGGTATTAGAGGAAAATACCTCAAAATCTTTACTGGCTTCTTTCTTATCGTGCTTCAGCTTCTTCTTCAATCACATCTTGTGTATCCGTATTCATCCACCGAGATTTACCACATACATGGCATGAATCTTGATCTTTTTTATCACCCCAATAAAACATACAATCATTCGGGAAATTGTTTATTTTCTCATATCCAAGGTCCAAATCTTTTATCATTTTCTTCATATCTATGCCAGATTGAGAAATTTTGGCAGATGGAAACATTTCTCTTAAAAACTCTAATAACTGTGTAAAGGATTTACCAGTCCATCCTCCCAAATATTTTAAGTGTAAAAGACGAATACAGAAAGAGAGTTTTGAATGCTTAGATCCCTCGTAAATTGGTTCATTCATTTTATCAAGCAAATTTTAAAACTTTGTAGCATCTCCTTTTGGCTCTTCATCAAATTCGTTTCTTCTCATCTTGGTAAAATCATTTTGTCGCGTGTCAAAAGTGCGCGTTTCGTGCAAGTGGACACATCGCAAGTAATAAGTGATAAGTATTTATCGAGTTATCGTCTCCTCAGGGACCGGTATACTTAATATGCTTTCTTTATCTTCTTGCTCTGTAGAAAAATAAAAACACAAGTGAATGGGTGTGATTTATTAAACTAAATTAATTGAATAAAAATAAAAGTGTCGAAATATCAGAGAGAAAGATGGGCCAGGATCCAGTTGTATTGTATTGTGGACTTGATTGACTTGTCTTTATCCAATGCAATCGCATATCTCTGCCTCGGCAGCACTGCAGTTTACTGCCTGGGCAGCAATAACGTTGTCTGCCGCGGCAATCCCTTGCTCGTGGGCAGACTTTACCAAAGTTCGGCAAAGTGTCCTTGGATGACTCCGCTTATCCCTAAGTCAGAGTGTTGTTGATGACTAGTCCTTGATGATACCTCTCGGCGTGAACCAACTATACTCACCAACCAATCTCACACTTCTTTTAGCCGCTGAAACTCTTAACCTATCCCTAGGCCGAGTTAGTATTTCGCGATTGAAACACCGTACTTACCCCTTTCGTGAATCTAGCTCTCCCGAGCTTAGATAAATGGATCACTTACAAACTTCCCTCCCGGGCTTGAATGCAAGAACAAGGAATAACAAAGGATAAGCAAACCTTGATAAATCTTATTGCATTAAATGAAAGATAAAGTACAATCTCCTCTCACAAATACTCCACAACCTTCACCTAAACCCTATGAAGGTTTTAGAACATGATGGAGAGGAAAGAAACAAGAGTAGAAGTCGGCTCTCCTTAGGTCTTTCTCCCCCTAGGTATTTCTCTCCCTATTACATTGGGTGGCTAGGTCTTTATATAGGCTAGACCTAAGGCAAACCTTTCCTAAGTAGAATCCAACTTGGAGCAGGGAACAAGTCAAGTACATAATAATAATATATTTCCAAGTTTGAATTCGGCTAAGGGGGCTTTCCCGCGTGGTCTTCCTTTGGGCTTTTCCTTGTGCTAGCCAGCTCCGATTCATGGGCTTCAAGTCCAGACACGTTCCTTGGATTTTTGTCTTTCCATCGCCTATCACTTTGCTTCCTGTCTTCCTGCTACTGCCTCGGCATCAGGTCCTGCCTCGGCCTTGTCTTTGCCGCGGCACTGGTTCTCCTGCACAGATATGAAAACGCAGTAAAACGTGCCTTTTTCTATAAATATTATCTATTTAAGTATAAATTCTAAATATATCACATTAAGCACATACATTGGTTCAAGTGGGTGAATATTTGGTGATAAATGACGATAAAAGGAGTAGAAAGTGATAGTGTGTTGAGCACTTATCACATTTACACCAATATCACAATTTTCTTCTCTAATAGATTATTGATAATCGTGCATATTAAATGCATCTTGCAACATACCCTCCATTTCATCTTCTCTAACAAATGGACGATCAGAAATAGGATGAAAAGACACATTACTCGTAGAAGAAGCAGTATGATGTGTCAACTCTCCATGGAATACCCATTTTCTATAGCCCGGAACAAAGCCATAAACAATTAAATATTCTTGTACAAATTCACGGTTGTGCCCAGTAATGTTAACACACTTCTTACAAGGGCAAAGAATCATATTCTCTTGGCTTGAATTCGGAAAAGATACATTTAGAAAAATTTCTACTCCTTTTAGATAGTCAGCACATATCCTTGACAAATTCATCCAACTCCTATCCATTTGAAATTTATGTAATATACATCATCGAAGAATATACCAACTTATAAAAAAAACATTCATATCACACTATCAACACCATAAAAAAATCAATTACAACCACAAGTAGATAGGTAACTAATATAAATATTACTATTCAAAACCTAATCGAACTTTTTATCCATTGGAAACTTGAAAACAAGATCTAAATACGTCAAGATCAAATCTAGCGTGATATTGGCTTCCAACATATACTTTTACTTGTGTGGTTCCCTCATGTCTGCCACAAAACATCCAATCCGTTCATGCAATGTGGAAAGGTAGGCAAATGATAGTAGAAAGGGAATTGATGAGCCAAAAAACCAAAAAGTAAAGAGAAAAACAAGTTGGAAGAAATAAACTTTAAAACAATAAGTTATTTTCAATCTTTTAGATACAAAATAAAATCCATTAACTCTAGACTTGAAAATGACTTGCCATAGAGATTCTTTTTTCAGTTCAGTCTCTTCAAAGGTTGAGGACACATGAAAGTTGAAACAAACTAGTTCACTGCATATGCAGAAGCAATATCCAAAGATGTAGGGAATGGATTCACACTTTGTTGTATTTTGATGTTAGCAAAGGTAAAAAGAGAACATTTAGATTAGTTGCAAGGAACCCTAAACCCTATATCTAAAGAAAAAAATCCTCAGTATATTTTGGTATTCTTTTTATATTCAAACAATAAAAAATATTTTTTAAACTCTAACCTTAAATTATGATCTTAAACCCTAAATCCTAATAATGTAACATATACACTAATCCCTAATAAAAAACCCTAAACTTAACCCTAAATTTTAGTATCGAAAATAAATAAGGATATCCAAACTAATATTTGTATGTAAACCTTTTACTAAACCTTTAAACAAGTAATATGGTCCAAATAACATAAAATTACATGAAATAAATGGGTGTAAACCTTAATCCGAAAACCTACTTTTTCGATTGAAAAAAATTAGGGCAGAGATCTTACCTACTGTAGGACGACCGAAGATGAATCTGGGGAATTAAACACTCCGACCGAAGAAGAGACAACGATGAAGAGAAGTGGGGGCGAAGGTGGACGGAAATTAGGGCATAGTGATTTTGGGGTCGGGATTTTGTGGATTTTCGGGTGAATATGGCTGAAACGATAACAAGACTGTAATATGGACGATGACCTTGCGGCGTTTGTAAAAACCAATGCCACTAAAACACGAGATATTGCGACGTTTTTTAATGAAACACCACAGACTTTTCACACTGTTGTAGAATTTTTTAATGAAACTCCATTAAATTTTCACACTATTGCGGCGTTTGTTTAAAAACGCCATAAATATACAATCAATTACGAAATTTTTCACTTAACACGCCACTATAATAGGGGTTATTACGACGTTTTTATTTAAAACGCCACTGAGATTGAAGTTTTACGACGTTTATATAAAAAACACCACTATAATGCGATTAGTTGTGGCGTTTGTTATAAAAATGCCACTAAGGATGCCGTTATAGAACAAATGTGGTGTAGTGACACTTTTGAACTTAATTGTGAATGTATGCTGATGAAGGCTCGGAAGTCCTTTAGTTTTCCACCTTTGTCAGATTGTAATATTTGAGGTTTTCAAACCCACAGGGACTGTTTCGACTTCACTACTTCTTATGGATGCACTATAAAAAGTAAAAACACAAATAGTTGTTGAGTTGAAATTACTAAATTAACTACTAAAACTAAACTAAATAAACTAGAACTAAAGATGATAAAAGCGAGGCTAAGTTGAATGCTTTGTAGAGGAGAATCCAGTTGTATTAGGTATCCACTTATTAATGCAATAGGTTGAACTACCACCTCGACGGGTTGCACAAAGGATCGTCGTAGCTGCCTAGGCGGGGTTATGCCTTGTCGACAATTCAACATTCCGTAGTTCGACAAAGCATCCTTGTATGTCTTCTTCCTTATCCCTAAGCGAAGAGAACTGTTGAAAACCACGTCTTGATGATACCTTCCGGCGTGAATCAAGGGCGAACAACCAAACACATGGGTCTTGTTAGTCGCTAAAATCCTGGGCGGTTGATCTATCAATGCCCATGAGCAAAGACCGTATTCTCTCATTTCGTGAACCTACATCTCCGATACTAGGCAAATAGATTTCTTTTCACATACTATGTTTCGAGCTCATATGTGAGAAGAGTAAATACCAAGAGAGAATAAACTATGAAATAAGTTTTGCATTAATAAATATCAAACATAACACAATCATCTTCTCCAACTACTCCACAAACAACCTAAACCTCCGAAGAAGTTTAGAACATGGTGTAGTCGGCGGCTAAGAGTATTTTTTGTAGGTAAAATCCGACTCCGACTTCACACCTAAACCTTGACCTAATAGGTGGCTTATATAGGCCAAGCCCTAGGTTAAAGTATTCCATGCAAGGAAAGAGTTCTAAAAGGTAAAAAAATATAATCTCCTAATTAAACTATGATACTTTATTCTATTTCCTAAAATAACTCTTCTTTTCCCGCGTTTGACTTTGACTAGGGCTTGACTTCTTAAATTGGCTTCGTCTTTCTCTCGCTCTTTGTCCGTTAAAATCGGCGTCTTTTTCTCTATCTATCGAGCACCAGTTGTCATTTTCAATCTGCTGTCGCGGCATTCAAAGTGTTGTCGTGGCGGGTGCTTTATCTGTATTTCAGCTTCTTTTCCAGCATCCATCTTCTTGTTTGGCCATTCATACGATGTGGTTTCCTGCCTAGGAAAGAAAACCATCAAATGCATCTGTTTTATGCCAAATAATTGATAAATTCATGATTTAAGTATTCGGATATTGAAATATGTAAAATAACCAGAATTATCCAATATTTCCCTTAAATATGTCCTTTATTGGCAATAATTGAGTGGGAAAATGATATAAAAAATAGGACTTTTATGCACACATCACACCCTCAAACTCGAACTATTTCTTGTCCTCAAGCAATGCAAAAGATAGATTTAAGTAAGGAATTTTAAAGTAATATATCGTCCTGCCTTTCGCGGCAGAATTCCTTTCTTGAATCGGCCTCTTCTAGGTTCTAGGACTTCCTCGGAACTGGAATATGAGTCTTAGTGGGTGTGAACGTAGCTATGTCGAAGCTAATTTTCTAAGTTCTAATCCTTTTTTTTAGCTCAAGACTTCCGACTAAGATTTTTCTTTAATTCTTTTTCTTTCTCCCTAATTTGGTATATAAATATATATTGCTATATACTTATACTGCTTGAGCCGGTTTTGGGCATCTCAAGTGTTTAGCTATTTCTCACTAGAGCCAATTTCGGGCACCTCTAGTAAGTGGGAAAAAGACTAAGTCGTAGAGCTAGTGATGGGCACCTCTATGGACTAAACTAGAGCCGGTGATAGCACCTCTATGGACTAAACTAGAGCCGGTGATAGGCACCTCTAGTTAAAATCTAAGTCTAAGTCCTTATTGTTTTTTAAAGAAAATAACTTATAAAATCAACTAAGATTAGTAATGTTTAATTATTTTTAGGCTTATAGTCTAATCCTAAGTACTAATCCTAAGAGACGTGTCTGATTTCAAGTCTGGTGAATGGTGTATACTGCTGCGGCGGCTGGATAATATATTGCTTCCGAGACAATTTCAATAAAATTCAACAGACTTAAAAAAATTTGCATCAAATTATAAAAGCTGTTAAGACAGAAATTAAGGCAGTAATAAGATAATCTGACTACTTTCCATACATGGCAGATATATATTATAAAAGGGACCAATACTCCCCCAAACGCGAGGGATGCATTGTCCTTAATGCATGTAAAGTAGAAGATAAAAGAAGGCTGAAAATAAAAAACAAAAGAGAGAATTCAGAAAAGATTATCGCCCTTTTACGAGGTAGAGGATCCAAAAGAATACTCCGAATCACTATTGATGAGGATCTTTCGGCGGGTGTTTGGTGGTTGTTTTGCTGCTGCCTTTGGTGTGCTTACCATTATTTGCGAAGTTTATGAGGAAAAACCTAAAATAGAAATAAGGAAAAACTTAAACCTAAAATTTAATAAGAACTATGAAAATATTGAAAATTCTGAAAACGAAATTGCAAAAATTGAAATCTTATTCCTAAAACTGAGAAATAAAAATCTAATTCCTAAAACATATAAGTAAATTAAGGATAGTAAGATAGAGATTAGGTTATTGATGGAGTGCAATGGAATGTATCCCCAGCAGCAACCATCTTCCCTTTTTTTATTGGAGGATGATGTGATGATCCATTCAGACCCTCCTCATCCGGTGGTTTCTTCCTTGTGTGCTTCTGCTCATGGGGTATGCCGCAACGGCAGTGGTTG
This sequence comes from Abelmoschus esculentus, assembly GCA_035048815.1. Taxonomy (NCBI): domain Eukaryota; kingdom Viridiplantae; phylum Streptophyta; class Magnoliopsida; order Malvales; family Malvaceae; genus Abelmoschus; species Abelmoschus esculentus. The sequence goes on along the minus strand of JAUCBN010000051.1, from coordinate 4,241,045 downwards.
CCTCGGCAGGTCTTATTCAGGCAGTCCGTCTCTACATTGAAGTTAAATTTAGTTTTAACCTCAATTCTCTAGCATCCGGACATTCATCTGGTTGATCCGGATGCCTTAAGGTTTTGAATACATTGATCATCACTTATTGGTCATTGATCCTTATGACCAATTCGTCTTTCTCGCAATCGATCAATGTTCTGCCCGTGGCTAGGAACGACCTTCCCAATATGATCAGAGCATGTTCATCTGCTTCACAATCTAAAATCAAGAAGTCAACAGGAAATATGAATTTATCTACTCTTACCAGAATATCTTCTATTTTTCCTTCTAGTTACACGTAAGAGTCGTCTGTCAGTTACAACATCAATGTTGTAGGTTTTACCTGCCTAATGCCTAGCTTTTGGAATACTGACTTTGGCATGAGATTGATGCTAGCGCCTAAGTCACATAATGCCTTGCCCACGTATTGATCACCGATAGAACATGGTATAGTGAAGCTATTAAGATCTTTTCTCTTTGTCGTGGCCTTATTGTGTAGCATTGCCACACACCCTTCTGTTGTGACAACTATTTCAAACTCCCCAATTTTTGTCCTTTTGGATATAATATCCTTAAGGAACTTAGCATAGTTGGGCATTTGTTTAATTGTCTCCACCAAAGGTATATTAATATGTACTTGTTTAAGGATGTCTAGGAATTTCTTAAATTGGTACTCTTGCGTTTGCTGTTTCAACCTTTTTGGAAAAGGTGGTGGTAAACACAGATCCTCAATCTTTTCATTGCATTGGAATCTTATCTGCGGTGCAGCTGTGGCATCTTCTACTACAGTGGCAACATTATCAACAGTGTCTGCTGGTTCCTTTGCCTTAGGTTTTTCTACAGTAGCTTCTTTAAGGGCTAATGTCTCAGGGGTTTTACCTACTGTCTGAGCAGGTATCTCAGGGTCCTTTAGTTGTAATCCACTCCTGGTGGATATCGCCTTGCATTTTTCATGCGGACCAGTTCTAGCGACTTTAGTATCGCTAGGGAAACCTCCTATGGGTCGGCTTTTCATCTGTTGTGCCATTTGTCCTACTGCAGTTTCTAGCGTCTTGAGAGCAGCTTCATTGTTTTGCATTCTCATTTTTATTCTTTCCATGAAAGTATCAGCTCTCTGAATGAACTTATTGGTGTTTGCAATATAGACACCAGTCTGAGCCATAAATGTCTGTAGTGTGTTCTCCAGGGTCTAGACATCTGTTGTTTGCTGCGGCGGCGACAATGCCTGTTACGGCATCTGCTGTTGAGCAAATTTGTTGTTCTACTGGAATCCAGTAGATTGCACTGATTGATGTTGCGGGTTAAGCGCATTTTTAGGATTACTCCATGAGAAGTTTGGATGTTTCCTCCATGATGGATTATAGTTGTTGGATATATTGTTTCTATTAAAATTTCCAACATAAAAGGAAGATTTTGGGGCATGCGGGCATGCGTTCGAGTCATGATTGTCACCACATTTTTCATAGAAAACGATGACTGCTTTAACTTCTCGAATGTGACTCGGCTTTTGCAGATCCTTAATCATATTCGTTAACGCTGAAAATTGAGCTAGGATAAAATTTGAAGAGTCAGAGCTTGTCATACCTCGCCTATTTATTCCTCTTCTGGTGGTCGGGTGTTGATAATCATTCTTTGCTAACCTATCGAGAATTTCTAATCTCTCATGGGGTGGGAGGTCTAAAAGGGTACCGTTTCCGGAGGCATCAAGCATCATCCTCGTAGGGGTGTTTACTGTGTTGTAGAAGATTGATACTTGAGTCCACTCGGGCAAACCATGCATGAGGCATTTTCTTTATAATTCTCTGTATCTTTCCCAGGCCTCATACATTGATTCATCTTCATCTTGCCTTAATGATGTGATATCGTTTCTCAGCTTATCAGTCATATTGGTATAATTGAATCAGGCAAGGAAGCTTCGGCAAAGTTCAGTCCATGAGTTCAACGATTCAGGTTAGAGGTTGTTTAACCAAGATTTTGCCCTATCCCTCAGTAAATAGGGGAACATTTTCAACTTTAGTATGTCGGCAGAAACTCCTGACAGCTTAAACGAATTGCAGATTTCCAAAAATGACTTAAGATGCTGCCGAGCATCTTCGTTGGTCGATCCTCCAAATTGGCCTAGAGTTTTGATCATGTTGAACATGACCGGCTTTAATTCAAAATGTTCTGCCTCTATATTAGGCATCACAACGGCAAGAGTTAATCCATCCAAATCTTCCTCTAAATAATCACGAACTGTTCGTACATGCTCCTGTTGAGGTGGATTGGCAGGATCAACAACTGCGAATGCGCCTTGGGTGTCTGTCGCGGCAACATTCATGTCAGCGTTGTTCTGCTGGCCAGGTGCTATGTTCATCCTTTCGCGTATCCCTTATCATAAACGTCTTGCGGTTCTTTCAATTTTAGGATCATACGAATATTGTTCTATAGATGGATTGGACTTGATCATACACAAAACAACCCTAGTTAATTAGGAAAAATAAATATAAAAGAAAAAGAAAAAAGAAAAAAAGTGCAAAAATAATTGGTAGTAAAATTGAGCGCCAGTCCCCAGCAACGACGCCAAATCTGATGGAGGTTCGGAAGTCCTTTAGTTTTCCACCTTTATCAGATTGTAATATTTGAGGTTGTCGAACTCATAGGTACTGTGTCGACTTCACTACTTCTTATGGCTGCACTATAGAAAGTAAAAACACAAATAGTTGTTGAGTTGAAATTACTAAATTAACTATTAAAACTAAACTAAATAAAGGAGAACTAAAGATGATAAAAGCGAGGCTAAGTTGAGTGCTTTGTAGAGGAGAATTCAGTTGTATTAGGTATCCACTTATTAATGCAATGGATTGAACTATTGCCTCGGCGGGTCGCACAAAGGGTCGCCGCAGCTGCCTAGGCAGGGTTATGCCTTGTCGACAATTAAACATTCCATAGTTCGACAAAGCATCCTTGTATGTCTTTTTCCTTATCCCTAAGCGAAGAGAACTGTTGAAACCCATGTCTTGATAATACCTCCCGGCGTGAATCAAGGGCGGACAACAACCAAACACATGGTCTTGTTAGTCGCTGAAATCTTGGGCGGTTGATCTCTCAACCGGATTAGTCAATACCCATGAGCAAAGACAGTATTCTCTCATTTCGTGAACCTACATCTCCTGATGCTAGGCAAATAGATTTTTCTTCACATACTATTTTTCGAGCTCATATGTGATAAGAGTAAATACCAAGAGAGAATAAACTATGAAATAAGTTTTGCACTAATAAATATCAAACATAACACAACCATCTTCTCTAACTACTCCACAAACAACCTAAACCTCCAAAGAAGTTTAGAACATGGTGTAATCGGCAGCTAAGAGTATTTTTTGTAGGTAAAATCCAACTCCGACTTCACACCTAAACCTTGACCTAATGGGTGGCTTATATAGGTCAAGCCCTAGGTTAAAGTCTTCCATGCAAGGAAAGAGTTCTAAAAGGTAAAAAATACAATCTCATAATTAAACTATGATACTTTATTTTATTTCCTAAAATAACTTTTCTTTCTCGCGTTTGACTTTGACCAGGGATTGTCTTCTTAAATTGGCTTCATCTTTCTCTCGCTCTTTTTTCGTTAAAATCGGCGTCTTTTTCTCTATCTATCGGGCACCAGTTGTCATCTTCAATCTGCTGCTGCGGCATCCAAAGTGTTGCCGTGGCGGGTGCTTTATCTGTATTTCAGCTTCTTTTCCAGCATCCATCTTCTTGTTTGGCCATTCATACGATGTGGTTTCCTGCCTAGGAAAGAAAACCATCAAATGCATCTGTTTTAGAACAAATAATAAATAAATTCATGATTTAAGTATTCGGATGTTGAAATATGGAAAATAAGCAGAATTATCCAATATTGCCCTTAAATCTGTCCTTTATGAGCAATAATTGAGTGGAAAAATGATATAAAAAATAGGACTTTTATGCACTCATCATATGCTCAAGTGTATTAGGATTGGGTGAGTGCTTTAGATTGAAAACATCAACCTTGTTAGAAGGATTACTAGTTTGTTAAGTTTTCTTGTTTGAGAGGTTTCCTAAAGTTCGGTTTGTGAACTTTGGATACTAAATTCGGGGAAGTTAATCTAGGTTGTTAGCCCTTTAACCTCAAAAGGAAGAAATTCATAATGAATTTGAGAAATCCTTAATGGGAAACTAAGATAGTGGATATAGGATTTGATTGGAAATTCGAATCACTCTAAAATCCTTATGCAAATTTTTCTATCTTTGTGCTTCCACAAAATTCTACCCAAATATCACTTCTCCACCATTTGACAAGTTAAAAAGATTAGTGCATGAGCCTAACAAAATTCTCAGTTTTAAATATACTCATAAAAAACGTTTTCCTTCTTTTGTTTTTATTCCGGTGATAGGTGAAGTTAAGATTAAGTTCGTGATCTCTATGGTAGTGTAACTATGGTTGATCATCTTATTGTTGTATCATGGGAGTCAGACGACCAGCGAACTCAAGCACCATGGGAGTGGCTGAAAATCTGTCTTAAGAAAACTGCGTTCGTATAGGCTTCAATACGTTTCCAAAATCCGTTTGATTTAAATATGTTATTTTATTTTTGTTTTTGTTTTTTCGTTAAATAAAATTATTTTTATTTTATTATTATTTATTTATTCTTGAATTAACATTTTTTAAAATAATATTAAGATATATTTTTTTATTTAATCCAAGACGAACAGATTATTGATTCAAGAAAATAGTTTATACCGTATGGACCTGTGCAGTTCATGGTTTTCGAGGTCCATTCCTAATTTTATATGTTTGATCACCATCAATTTTGTTTTCAAGTATCACTTTTAACGTGAATCAATTATTAATTGCTAAAATACCGTTAAGGTAAATTAAATTATTTTATGAAGAAATTATTATTTATTGATTCGGTGTGTATTTTTTGTTATTTTATTTGAAACAATTTTATATTTAAATGAGAAATAAGAAGTCAAGGATTATCGAGTTTTAAACTTGGAATGTATTTTAAGGTAAATCTTTAAGTTATGATTCTTCCATGGTTAAATTTTATTACCTTATAAAACTGATCGATAATATGATTTTGGCCTTAATTATGTTTTTTGTATTTTGAAAATATTATGGATTATTTTTTTCGTATTAATATTTTTTTTGAAAAATTTTATAAAGACGAAAAGGATACTCGAGCGATTAAAAATGGGTTTATAAAGCCTGCCACTAAAAATTGAGATAGCAAATAAATTTTTTTCGGGATTTATCCTGCCTTCTTAATGAGTTTGTTAAAATCTCAAAATCGGGATAAATCTGTTTCAAAGAAATTATCATGTAAAATAAATGAGGTTACAAATTTTGTAAAATACCAAAATCAAAATAAAAGGAAATTTAATTTTTGTTTTATTAGAATTGTAATTAAAACCTTATTCATGGAAATAAAGGTTCAACTTTAGACAATGTTGTCTATTGATGACAACTAACAAACAAATATAGCATTTATTCAATATATGATTAAATTGCTTATTTTATATGAAATATGGTAATGTTAAAACCAAATACTTAAGGTAATCGTGGATTCCTTAAATAAGTTTTATGGTATCTTTGTGATAATATTATATATGCAAATATTTTATTAAGGTAATATTCTTTAATGATCTAAATATTGTTATCATCTTTAAATATTGTTAAGCAAATATTACTAAGAAAAATATTGCTAAGGTAAACATATTGAAAGTCAAAATGACTTTAAACTGTAAATTATGCGATATATCTTAAGAAACTAAATTTTATGAGAAAATGCTTTAATTGTTATGAGATATGAAATAAGTCTTTAGACTATATACTTCTAAATGAGATTAACATTATGATAAAAAATTCATAATAATTGATACGACGAATAATTGTTTGAAGTGAAATTTATTACCTTCATGATAGAATAATTTAGTTTTGCTTAAAAGCAAAGATTATATAAGAAAATTATTCCTTTTAAGAAGGATGTTAAAACTCAAATTGATTAATTTGAGGAGAAACTCTATATGACTAATGTTGCATAATCCAAAGGTACAATGATTTTGAAGATAACTTCTAAAAGACTTAAATCTTCAGAATGTCCCTATGTAGAAGAGTTGTTCTATCAACTAAATGCAAGACATCATATGAGTTATGAAAGAAAATAAAACCTTCCTACAACTATATAAAAATTTGGGGTGTCACACCAAGATAATATTCCATTATCAAAGAAAATGAAAATAAGTGGACTGTATTTTCATTGGGTATATGAAACATAGCAACGAATATCAATTTTTGTAAAAAATATGATAATGAAAATAAAGAATGACTCATTCTTTAAAAATACACTTCAAAAAGAAGTTGATTCAAGTTTCGTAAAATGAACTATGAATATTATCAATGAAAAATAGTCCACATGTTCAACAAAAGGTTGAAATCAAGATATTGTCATGATGACAAGTAAGTGTGACAAAGGATAATATATCAAACCTACTAGGATATATAATCCTGTGTAGATGATGTATAATGAAATGGTAAATCTATCAAAGACCTGTCAATTCAAGATTGATATGAAAAATATGAGATTGATAAATTTGATTCTAGATATCCAAATCAAACAGTCACTTGAAGGTCTCATATTAACACAGTCACACTACATGGACAAAGAAATTTGGCCAAGATGTTTTCGACATAGCCAGAACTCCAAATAAATTTGAGTTAATATTTGTTGAAATGGAATATGCAAATGTCATTTATAGTCAAAGTAAATTGAATTAGACAAAGTAGTGTTTTTATTGTGAACAATTTAAGTAAATTCACACAATAATCTAAGGTCAAACCCCTAGATAATAATTGTGAGAATATTGAGATATCTTAGAGATACTCAAGATGTACAATATTATTCCATAAAGATTCTTCGATACAAGTGAATATGTAGCATTATTCCATAAAGATTCTTCGATATAAGTGAATATGTTCACATATAAGAAATAAGTTATGTCATGTATTTTCTTAGGATAAATATTTACAATAAAATTCAAAATAGAATCTGAGTTTGAGATTCATATAAATCTAAAAAAAGTCAAATGAGTACTTTAAAATATCTTGGAGGATACTTATGAATAGCCTAAGCACGTGCAAACAATATTTATTGGTAAAGTACATTTTAAGAATAACGATAATTAGAGACATATGGGTCATTGATATAATATTGTTAGACAACTTATCTTAAATAGAGTTATCTCTACTTATTTGATAAAACTAAAGGATAACATTGTGGATTCGCTAACCAAAGAGTTAAATTGAGAAAACATCTAAAAGAATGAGATTAAAGCCCATGAAAAATAAAGGCGCTATATGAAGGAAAATCCTACCTAGCTAACTAGAGATCCCAAAATCTTGGTTTAAAGTAACAATCTAATTGTATAGACAAGTGTGGTCACTATAAGGATTCTCCTTTCAGGTCCATTCCTATGATATAAATAGTGAAAAAATGGTATAGGCTAAGAAAAACTTTGAATGATCATTTTGAGCTTCGGTGTGCCGAACAACATAAGTCACTTATGTGAGAGTGAAGTGGAGTCGTTTCAAGGAGACTATTGGACAGTTCTTTCAAACTCTTGCAAAACCAGGCGATGTTCACGTCCATTTGGACATAACCATGAGAACTAAAACTCTTGTCAGAGAGATAGCTGTGTCAAGTATATCATCGTTTACACAAACGACTAACAGTTTAAGGACATCACGTCTACTGATTAGCTAGTAAAGTAAATATACTTTCACAAGGGAAGGTTTAAAGGAGGAAATGTATCTATCCTATGCATCTATCGATCGTAGAACCTATCACCACATCGAGCCAAAATTAAATATACACATAAAAATATTCGTATAATAAATATTTGAAAAAATTCAAATAAAAATCATAAATATTCGGATATTTGGATTTAAAAAATAGAATAAAATATTTGGATTTTAAATATTCGAATAAAAATATTCGGATTTTAAATATTCAAATAAAAATATTCGAATATTTGAATAAAAAAATTTGGATAATAAATATACGAATAAAAATATTCGTATAATAAATATTTGAATAAAAATATTTTAATACTTATAATTTTTATTCCGATAATTGAATAAAATTATTTATGATTTTTATTCGAATATTTAAAATCCGAATAATTTTATTCAAATATTTAATTATTTTATCTCTCAAATTTGAATATTTTTTATTAAATATTCAATGATCAAATATTATTTTTATTTTTTATTAAAATTAGATTAGAACCCCTTACACTATATTATTCTATTTTTCTCATAGGCTAAATTTTAAATGCATTATATTATAATAACATTGTATGAATGAAGGTTTGGCTTAATGGTTAGGATGCTTGTTCTTCATCTTTTTAACCTGTGTTCAATTCTCCGGTTTCTTTTTCTTTTTTTCTTACCAATTAAGTGGTGACACGTGTCACTACTTGATTGGAGAGAAAAATATATTAAATAATAAATAAAAATAAATTAAGTGATAACATGTTACTGTTGTTAATTTTTTTCGTTAGAATTTTAACGACAGTGAACAAAATAAGTCGATTTCATAAGTTAAATGATCATACCCTATATTTTATATGATATATCCGGGGGGGGTTTAAATGATCATACCCTATATTTTATATGATATATCCGGGGGGGGGGGGGTGTCAAAAGCTACGGCAATAAGTCAAAAGTATTTTAGTCTCTCTCTTAAAATTAAAACTCCATTGATAAGCTCCTTCACCAGCCCAATCTCCATAGTCTTTTACTTCCAGCGATGTCCACAACAAACTCCAAAGTCATAACATGCAAAGGAAACTCTCTACTTCTCTTATTTCTTTTACAAATAACACACAAATACATAGTTTACATAAAACTTGCTAAGTTTTTATATAATTTTATATTAATGCATGGTTTTGATTCAAGATTATCTGATGTTGCAGGAATTGTAAGTTGGGGAAAAGACAAGGCATTGAAGGTGGAAGAGATACAAGTGGAATCGCCCAAATCATTCGAAGTTCGACTTAAAATGCTATATGCCAGTGTTTGTCACTCTGATATGTTTCTGGCCAATGGATTCCCAATCGTCAGTACTCTAATTTCTCTTCTTTGTTTTGATTGCTTTTGTTCGATTAAAATGAACAGTCATTCAGAATTTTCTTATTATCTTTAATTTAGTGGAATAATCTCTTCGTTTCAGCCTTCTTTTCCTAGGGTAATGGGGCATGAAGGAGTGGGGTAAGTTTCTCTACCTACATATGTTTCTAAATTAATAGACTTAAGAGTTGGGAAGAGTTTTTGAAGTGTCGTTTGTTTGGTCGTGTACTCTTAGCAATCATGTCCTAGAGCTTATAGGACATTATTTGAATCATATGGTGTCGCTTCAGCTAGCTCAAATAAACCACCTGAGGTTCTGTCAACATTCTCTTCAAGAGTCTAGGAATCAAATTCCTAGAATAAAACTGATTATAGACACTCTACGAACACAATATATAGCAATTATTACATGTTCACTCAATTGTTCATCGGACAACCGATCTGAACCTTTCAGGGTGGTAGAGAGCATTGGAGAGGGTGTGACAGGCTTAAGAGAAGGAGACCTTGTGATTCCAACCTATGTTGCAGAGTGTAAAACATGTGAGATCTGCATGTCGGAGAAGAGCAATTTATGCATAAAATACCCTTTAAGCTACACTGGGCTAATGCAGGATGGAACTTCAAGGATGTCCATCGGAGGCCAAACTGCGTACCATACATTAACATGCTCAACATGGTGCCAATACACCATTGTCAATGTCAACTTTGTGGTCAAAATTGACCCACAGATTCCACTCTCCGACGCTAGCTTCCTTTCATGTGGATTCTCAACTGGATATGGGGCTGCTTGGAAGGAAGCCAAAGTTGAAAATGGCTCATCTGTTGTTGTTTTCGGCCTTGGAGCCGTCGGGTTAGGGGTACTTTCACCCTTCACCCTCCTAATCTACCCTTTTCTTTGGATGCACGAAGAAATAGAAACTATATCCATACTTGTTTTTGTTTTCTTTTCAGGCCATCAGTGGATCCAAAAGTGCAGGAGCTAGTAGAATAGTTGGTGTGGATAAGAATCCCCAGAAAGACTCCAAGGGACGAGCCTTTGGGATGACAGATTTTATAAACCCTGATGACTCTGATAAATCCATAGCTGAATTAGTGAGGGATTTAAGTGGTGGAATGGGCGTGGACTATAGCTTTGAATGCACTGGGGTGTCATCCCTCATCAATCAAGCCATTCAATCCACAAAACTGGTACAGATCTTAAGTACACATCACAATCATACTACTCTGCTACTTTATGATTTACTCTGTGATGTTTAGGGAGTCGGAAAAATCATACAGATTGGAGCAGGAGCAGGTGAAGAGTCCAATGTGAACATAAACATTTTAGGGATTATGATGGGAAGAACATTGAAGGGAACCATGTTCGGAGGGATCAAAACCAGATCTGACCTTCCAATTATATATGAAAAATGTAAAAACAGGGTGAGCATGTAGTTGCACTCATTTAATTTCTTTCTTAAATCTATAAGAATAAAAAGTGTTTTACTTTTTGTTTTTGATTTCTGAACAGGAAATCCAGCTTGATGAACTCTTGACTCATGAGGTTATGTTGGAAGACGCTTACAAGGTTTTTGAGTTGTTGAAGCAACCGGACTGTGTCAAGATTTTGATCAAAATTTGAGACATAATCACCACATAAATATAGCAATGTCACCTCTTCATTTGCTCTTTTTCTATTTCTTAGAAAATATAACATATGATCTGTATTTTCATAAAATATCCAATGTGGTATTTACATTTTCAAACTATCCAGTGTAATATTTATATTTCAATAAAATATCCAATGTAAATTTACTTCTTTTAATGTCAAGGAGATTAGGGCGTACTCGAACAATAAAGTCGAATAAAATTAATGTTTATAATTTTTGTTTTATTTTTCTTTCACAAAAATAAATAAAGAGATGTAATTCTAATTAATAATTTTATTCGAAATGTTAACCGATTTTTTGGTGATATCAAGAATAGTAGGCTGTTATTAATTAATATAATATTATTTATTAAGACAAAAACTCTAAACTATTATTATATTATATAGTTATTATACTAGTATATTATTTACTATTAGGTATATATAGTTTCAATTTGTTTTTGTTATCATCAATATTATCATTATTCTTACCATTATATATAGTTTCGATTTGTTATTATTTTCATTTTAATTAATGCCAATATTTTATTATTACTTACTTTTACTATTATTACTTATTAGAATCATTAGCCTCAATATATATACTTTTTTTTTTTCATTTTCCATTTATGTTCATATTTATTAGTAAATTTGAAATGAAAAGATATTACTGATATTAATTATTATAATTAAGAAATATATTATCACTATTATTATGCTGTTATTGTTATTAATCATTAATATTCATATTATATTATTATTATCATCATCATTATTATTATAAGTATTACTTTTACTTTGCAGTCCTTATTATTACTTTCTTTGATAGATTCTGGTTTAACGTATTTATACATTCTTGATCAGAATGCAGGGATGCTTGATATATATACCTATTGAGATATTGGATGTTAATATGCATGTTACTAATTCTTTTGGTGAGACAGTTGTTGTTAGGAGAATATATAAGAGGTGTTCGCTGATGGCTCAGGGGTATGTTTTTGCCATGGATATGATGGAGTTACCTTTCTATGGTTTTTTGATACTATCTTAGACATGGATTAGTTGGTGAAATATAGAGTTGTAGTGGACTTTGAGACCAAGCGTGTGAGACATTAAGATGGTAACTCTAATTTCAGATTTAGACTTCAAACTTATAAATATTTACAATTTAGTCCTTTTCACATATGTTGCATAATTGAACTTGATTTTATGTTTCGATATGTGAGACATTAAGAAATAAATGCATGCACATGTAGGAACTCCTAAGCTTCTAGACAAATAAAAAGGAAAAAAATATAAAGTCGTTTATCGATGCAAATCTTTTTGGGTTTGTTCTGATATTCTCCGTGTAGCTCGTTCGAATCGGATTTTCGTCTAGAACGGATCGAGGGGGTTACAATGGATGTATGTATAGTTTAGAAGTCGAACCACTTTAAATCATTATGTTACATTTTTATCCTTTTTGCTTCCATCGTATCACCCAAGAATCTATTTCTCCACCACTTGATGAGCAATTTGATTGGAGGTATGGATCTATCACGTTTCATAGCCATTTAATTAGAATTGAATAAAGTCATTTACTTTGATATTAAATGGTGTTTAGGTAAATTGATTTTTTTCCCCTAAAATTTAGGTTTGTGTAAGTTGATTCTTATAGCTTAACTATAATAGTAGCAACCATAACACTTCAAATGCATACCAAAATCCCAACATCTTATCTCTCCTATTTGATTTTCTCCTCCTATCTATTGTATGTGGAAATTGTTAATGATTTTTTTGTTTGTACCGTAGTGATAATAGTGAAGTTATTATCTAGTGGTGATGTCTGAGGAGTAGATGATATTTCGTCAAACCTCATAAATTATGTGTGTTTTCTCTATTATTTAGCTTGTTTGTTTAATATTGAGTTTTTCAATGGATTACAATATTCAATAGTTTGAGAGTTTGTCTATTGTACAAATTTTAGTAGTTTTGATCTTGATATTTTAGCTCAGATTTAATGATATGTTCATTTAAGAAATATTCTTATTTCTCCAATAATTAGTATTAAAGCTTCGTGAAGGTTATCCCGATTACTCGATTGTTGTAAAAAAGTGTGGTATTGTGATAATGCATGTCTAGAAAAGTTCTTATAGAAAAGACTTGATATTTAAGCGATTCGTGTAATCCACTTTTCTTTCCTTGAAACTTACCTGGTGTAGTGTTCTCAATCTCTTGTTCATGTTGTTGAATATTGTTTGTTTTTATGATAAATGATGGGTCAAATGGGACATTAAATTCTTCCTTTGTATCGATAAAGGGATATCAAATTACTCGATCTTGTTAACAATCAATTGTATGATGTACGATACTATTCGATCTTGTCTTTCTAAAGAGTAGAAGTATGTCTATTAGAATTAGTTTTCTGCATACAAGTGGAAAGCATGGGAGAAAAAGTTCCTAATGAAAAGCTCTCAAAATTGTCACCACATGAAGAAAATGTTATTTACATTTGATTATCAACCATGCACCAATATGAATGAACATATCACTACTTTAATAAGTTAGTGTTAGATTTATTGAACATAGATAAAACTTTTAAAGTTGTAGATTTGGTTTTAATGTTGTTGTCATCACTTTTTAGATGAATTTACGTACCTTAAAACAACTTTATTTCATAAAAAGGAAGAGATATCCTTTAAAGATGTAACTGCTATTTTGTATAGTTACATGCTCAAAAAGAAAAACAAGATAGAACTAGTATAATACAACGGAGGCCATGGTGACAAGAGATCACTGGAAAAGCCAAAAGCAAAATAGTCCTCTGCTCATGAAATACAGCTTCAGTCTCTCGGATGGAAACTAACTTTATTACACGTTGCCCAGACATGGTGAATTGTTTTAGGACTTGAGGGCATTGAAGAAGAGAGAAGACTAACACATTCTTATTGCTTAAATCAATCAAATCTTGACCAGAACCTTCACACAATCTGGCTCCTTCAACAAATCAAATGCTTTGTTTATGTCTTCTAGCTTTACTTCATGTGTAAAGAGTTCATCAAGATGGATTTCCTGTGGGAGAAAAACAGGAAAAGAGACATGCATAATTAAAGAAAAATTCATTTCATATATATAAATAATGTTACTGGAGTTAGTGTGTATTGTATATTTTCATATATTTCATTAAATGAAAAGTTTGTTAACATGATTGTCTATGTCTATGACTTCAACTAATAAGACACGGCAATATCTTGTAAGATTTCCGTTTATAAATTTCACCAGACAAAAAACACTACCTTATTTCTACATTTTTCAAGTAGGATAGGAAGGTCAGATATTGTTTTTAGGCCTCCAAAAACACTCCCCTTCAGTGTTCTCCCGCAAATCATGGGGAGGAAATTTATCTGCATGCTTGAGTTACCTCCTGAACCCATCATAATTGTGATTCCCTTTCCCTGTCCACAGGTAAAACCAGACAATGCCATCAGATTCTTTGAATTACTTCTAGTAGCATACATTTAATACCAGTGTACTTACTACTTTTGTGGATTCAATGGCTTCATTGAGCAAGGGTATAACCCCGGTGCACTCTAAGCTATAATCGACACCCTTTCCATCGGTTAGTTCTCGAACCAATTCACTGATGGACTTATCGGAATCATAGGGGTTAATAAAATCTGTCATTCCCAAAACTTGTCCCTTTTCTTTTCTTCTGGGATTCTTGTCTATGCCAATTATTTTACTTGCACCTTGAATTCTAGCTCCCTCAATGGCCTGTGAATTTAAGCAAAAATTTCCCATTGTTTAATGTTCTGAAATGTAATTGATAGCTAAACGATGAGAGATCATACATACCCCTAATCCGACACTTCCGAGACCGAAAACAGCTACGGACGAGCCCTCCTTAACCTTAGCCTCTTTCCAAGCAGCCCCAAATCCAGTTGAATATCCACATGAAAGGAAGCTTGCATGTGAAAGAGGTATGCATGGATCAACCTTTACAACGTAGTTGGCATTTACAACCACGTATTCAGACCAAGTGGCACAGCCAAATCGGTGGTACAAGCTTTGGCCTTTGATGGACATTCTTGAATTGCCATCCAACTGTCGGCTATCCAAAAGGACTGGATATTTCAGACATAAATTGGTCTGTCCAGATGTGCAGTTTTCACACGTTTGACACTCTGAAACAAAGGTTGGGATCACAATATCTCCTTGTTTCAGACCATTAACATCCTCACCAATGCTCTCCACCATCCTGAAAATTGCAGACAAAACATTTGTATTTCTCAATTTTGGTTATAAATGGTATGTAAGAAAGAGGGTTTGATTTACCCGACACCTTCGTGGCCCAGGACTCGTGGGAAAATAGGCTGAAACAAGGCAAAGAATTCATCAACACCTAATGTCACCTTCAGGGATTTAAATTGCAGTCTGCAACTGCTATAGCAGGCAATAACATCTGTATAACCACAATATAAACACAACATGACTGAAAATACAACCCCAACTGCAATTTAAATCCCTGGTCACCTGAATGACCGACTCATCAAGGAAAACGGTTACTTACAGTCGGTAATCCTTTGGCAGACAAAATGTCGGTGTGACAAATACTGGCACATAACATTTTCAGTCTGATTTCGTATGCTTTTGGTGGTTCTACTTGTATCTCTTCCACCTTCAATGTTTCCCCTTTTCCCCAACATACTATTGCTGCCATGTACACATCCATCAGTAGCAAAGAGATAAAGATATTGTGAGGTCAAAAGACATCAGATTTCTGTTTCTGGGAACATGTTCAACAAAACTAGAATTCCCAACTTGTGAATGTCGGTTAATTAATTTCTAACTAAAACAATACTGGTCAAGTTTAGTTTACCTTTGCAAGTTATGACTTTGGAGCTGCCCTTGCTCATTGCTTTGCTCTTGTTAAGCTTAGAAATTGAATGGTTGTTGCAGAAGAGATACCTATCCAAATAAGAATTAGTTTAGGGCTGATTCTCTCTCTATCTGTGAAATGCATACAAATGAAATGAATATAATAAAGCTGCTGGTTGAGTGTAATAAACAAAGTTTAATATTAAAGTAAGAATTTAAATTATATCGGTTGTTTGACATAGATGTTTAAACTATATATTTGACTAAATTAGGTGTTAATCTTTTATTTTAATCCGTTTTGAATTCAATTTGTTAAGCAATATCCATCACTTATTTATAATTTAACATGAGACTTTTTATTTTTATTTCTTATTTTTTATAATAAAAACCAAAAAAAAACTTTAAAACAATATTTGTGCTTAGTATAGTAGGCAACAACTAGATGTTAGGCTTCGGGTTTTAGTTACTCAACAATTTGTAACGAGTGTACCTTTTACATTTCGACGAGGTCCAATATTATGGGGTCCACCGAAATAAGGGTGGGTGAAGTTAAATATTAATGGCTCAACATAGTATTTTCCGTGTTGCCTCATGTGATGGTGTTTTATGTGATCACATAAGAGAATAGATTTTTTACTTTTTTAAATTTATAAGGCCTTGTTCAATTGTTAATACCGAATTGTGAGATGTGCTTGCTAGTTCAGAGAGTACTTGAAACAGGGGTTTTAACAAGTAATTATTGAAGTTGATAGCTTAGATGTTTTACGCTTACTTCATTGTGATCTACCGGTTCATCGTAGCTCCTCTCTATTAATGTATTTAAATCAATTACGATAACAAGGGTGGACTGTACGAATCTAACATGCATGTCGTGTGGGTAATAAGGTTTCAGATGGTCTTATTAAAGAAGTTTTTTTAATAATTTTTATGTAGTCTATTATTCGATACCTCTCTAGTAGTTATGGAGATTTTTCAGAGGATATAATAACTTAAATTTAAAGACTATCGATTGTAATATCTCTTATTATTCTCATATGCACTCTTTTTCCTCTATTTAAGAATATAAAGATTTTTAATGAGACATGTGAGAATAATCAATTTTTTGCCTAAAGGAATATAAGATTTAAATATTATATTAGGTACGAAAATAATACACTTTATATTTATTTAATGTCTTTCTTATTTTTTTTAGAATATACAACAATTAACAGTTCTTAAAAGCATAGCACATTACAAAATTGTAACACCCTTTTTCCTAGTAGTGATGTTATTAAAGAAGGTCAAAAACGTTTTTATTATAAGATTTTTAAATTAATCGTTTACGCTTCTTTTAAAGAAATATTTTTATAAAATAACAATTTGATTTTTTTTTGAAAGAAATTAGATTTAATAAGCTTTTTAACTGTATAAACTAATAGTCCAAATTCAACTCATACTATTTATGATGCAATTTCAAAGTTAAATCCAGTGCTGAATTTTTCAAATTTAACACTTAAAAAAAAAATCATAACTTTAAAAATATATATCAAAATTCAATTATTTTTTGTTTTAAAAGAAATTAGACTCAATTTTTAGTTCATATATAAGATCCACCTCCTAATTCGATGTGTAGAATTTATAGAAATTTTTAAATTTGCTGCCTAATAAAGATCTTCTGAATTAATTTTACCTATTCTAATTATAATTCTACTAATTACTCATAAATCATTTCAATTGGTTATAAACATTACAAATTATGTTTTAGTTAGTCAACTGACTCTAAAAAGGTGTGATTGGTACAATTCAGGAGTTCAAGAGTTATGATAAAATTAAAAAAAATAACATTATTGATTTTAAAAAATGACTAAATTTATAAAATTAAAAAGTAAGAACATAATTGTTGATTTGATGTCAGTACGAGGACAAAATTATCCCCCAAGTCAAAGATAATAATTTTAACTAATAAAATATTTAAAATATTTTTTTACGACAGCGATTTGAACTTAAATATTTTAAGATGAATATCACGAGATTCTCGTTTGGTTCAAAAAAAAGTAACATTTATTTTTGATAAAATCTTAATCTTAATCCTATCTTAACCAATCAAATAAATATACTTATGTAAAACAAGTGACAATTCTAAATAAAGTAATAAAATAAATAACTTTGAAGAAGAAAAAGAATTGAAAACAAAATTATTATATTCCCCAACTTAAAAGTAACAAAAATAAAAACTTATTTTATTTCCTACTTCACAAGTTGAAAGGGATGCCTGAACCTGAACTTAAATATCTCATTCAAGCATAATTATTGAATGGAGGCGAACAAAAAAGAATATCGAAAAGACAAAACGTTTAGGAATCTGATTCCCTCTTTCTAGCGATTAGCAAGTTTGTAAAAGACTAGAATATTTATTTGATTTTTTTTTTTAATTTTAACACTTCCAATTGTAGGAAATTTGAGAGAATAATCCAAATGAAAACTGAATAAAAAAATAGATATATTTTTAAAGTTATAATAATTATAAGAATATAGGTGAAAGACATTATCTGTACATAGCTTATAAAATATGAGTACTTCAATTTAGTGATGTATTACATACTCAATACGTCCTCATACTAGAAACATATAGGGTACAATTTGGATACTTCATAGTATTTTATCTTCCCATTTTTTTATATTCTCTTACACTTTTTATGTCATTTTCTTTTCTTTTTTTTTTTACTTTCTCTTGCTCACATGATTCAACTATAAAAATATAAATATGTGAGTGTCGACTCTCATGATTTTATTTATAATTTTTTTATATTTTTTAAAATATAAAATTTATTTTAAAATTTTTTGTTTCCCGTTTTTTTATCTATACTTGTATTTGTGCTCGTACCTTTACGGTGTAACATAGAACACAACAACATGAGTTTAAGGCGTCACTTGAATACGGCAATGTGAATGGAAGACGTCAGTTACAAATAACGGTTATGAAAATTGATGATTTTCTCTTCAATTTTAATTATAAATATTTATAATATTTAATAATTAATTATAATTTAAATAGTTGAGCCGCATCCTCTACTATAAAAGGGTGAGATAAAGATATAAAATAGGAAAATTCTACGACTGAGCCTCGAATATCGCTAAACACCACTAACGCTGAACATTATTGAACATCATTAAATTGATTAATAAAGATTAAAAATTTTCAAGGACTTAACATATAATTAGTAATTATTTAAAATAAAATTTTAATTAAATTGTTTTTCATAGGAAAAAAATACACGGGTGATACTCAACTATTATTTTTTTTATATTTCGGTCACACAATTAAATTTTCTTCAAAATTGATACTAATATTTTATTTCGTCACCATTTTATTCATCGATCGTTAATTTAATGGAAATTATAACATGACATGGTTTAATAACAATTTGTCTCTAAAATTTTTTGTTATATCAATTTAATCCTAATAAAAAATAATTTATCAAATATTTAGTCTAAACCTTAAATTTTCTATTATTTTTTCCTCTATAACATATGATATTCTTCTTTTTTTTTCATTTTTTTTCAAGAACTAAACAAAGATCTACAATAATTACCATAAACTCGTCAAGTTTTGGATCGATTCTTATCTGATTATAAATATTTATAAAATGATTTTTTATCAAATTTTTTAAAAATAACGTCACTTCAAAAATTATTTCAATTTATGTATATAAAATAAAAAAACATTTGAAAATCAATATTTTTGGTGTTTTAATCTAAAGTTATTATTTAATATTTTAGGGTAAAAGAACCAAATTGTAGACTACATTTTGATTAGATTTTTACACTTTGCACTTTTCTTTGTAAAAACTGAAAATACATATACCATGGAGGATTTGTAACGGTTGTACGAAACCCAAATTGTAGACTTCTGTTTATATTGCAACGGTTCATAACTTTGTTGTAAGAAATTTTTGTGCTATTGCTACCATTGATTTTCTCAGTTCGATTAACCATTTATTTTAATTCGATCATCAAGAAGTCGATACATATATTATTGATTCATATATATTTTTGATTTTTAATGATTATATTTTTACTATTAAGTGATATTATAAAAATAATTATCTCTATTCTCTAATCTTAAAATATTACAGTAAATAAGAGTTGATCTAGAACTTGATAAGTTGATCTTATAAAAAAATGGTAACTCTTGTGGATTTTTTTTATTTGTCGAGGAAAGTACAACAAAAGAGAATAATATACTTGTTGCATTGGAAGAAAAAAAATAAAAAATTTGAGATTTAATCAAAATATTTAATGAGTTATATTTTTATTAGGATTAAATAGATATAATTTAATAATTTTAGGGACTCAAATTGTTATTAAATAATGTCATGTTATAATTTTCATTAAATATTTAATGATCAGTGACTAAAACAAAAATAAAATGAAATGTTAGTAACGATTTTAACAAAAAAATTAGTTGGATGATCAAAACAGAAAAAAAAATTGATAGTTGAGTGACCATTTATAATATTTTTTCTATCTAAAATAATTTAATTAAAAACTTATTTTAAATAATTTTTAATTGTATATTAAGTTATTGAGGTTTTTTATTTTTATTATTCAATTTAATAGTGTTCAACAATGTTCAGCATTAATGGTATTCAACAATGTTCGACGCACGTGGTAGACTCATCCTATAAAATAACTATACTTTGTTAGCATGTTCACCACTAGTAAAATGTAATTTTTTTCCTTGAATAAGATAATCCCTCTATAAAATTCATACTGATAGAAAACCATATATATTCTGGTATTGGTAGGGGCTGTAACAACTCTAAAGTAGTGCAAGTTTCTCTTAATGGTAGCATCATGTACTTCTGAATGCCCCATAACACTACCATGGAAAAAATTTAAAAGTTCTTGTTTAACAATATTATCCTTCACTACTATCAATTTATTTCTCTTCGAAATTTTTCATCTCATCTGTATTTATGGTGTTTAAATGGTAAAAAAAAGGTTTTATGTAAAGATGAAGGAGAAGAATGAATTTCGGTTTGAGAGGCTCAAATGTCAGTGTTTTAATCTTTTTTAAAACCCTCTTACTTCCTGCAATGTTGTAGTAATCTTTACAATATTTTTTGTAGTAAGAGAGCTTATAAAACCATCCAAATGATAAGGGAAGAAGAAGGATCAAATTTAAAAGGGGTTTAAAGGTTGTGACAACTGCTCATTCGAGATTAACATAATTCTAACTCTTGTGTGTTTATGGAATTCATAATAATAATGTTGTGGCATGGATTATGTGTGGTTGAACTTGGTTTAATAGCTTTAATGTGACCATGGTGAAATCCAAAATTGAACTTATAACTTGTTGAATATGATTTTAATTTGTTAGTTATACCTTAAATAACTCGTAGGAAGGCTTTGGGAGAGTTTAAGATGGTTTTAGGTAGAGAAAGTTGTGTTTTTGAACTTCAGACCTAAAATATGCGCTTGCATACCGGTATGGGAGGTGCCCGTATCGACACATACAAGGTGAAAAATAGACAAGTATGGGAGGGCGTACCGATACGACTTCCCGTGTATCGATATCCTTGTATTTTAAACAATTACAAAACTGTTTCTAGGTACCAGTACGCGGGTGCGTATTGGTACCACTGTTCCATTGAGGTCACGTATCGGTACGAGTAGTACTCGTATGGATGAGGTATTGGTATGCCAAATAGGTGTATCGGTATGAGTTGATAAAAATAAATTTATTATTTGAATGGATTTTGGCTATCAATACTCAATGGAGGGGAATTGATATTGGTTAGGGGCGTACCAATACCCCATTTAGGCTTATCGATACACGCAGACCAATCTATCAAAATTTTAGCCTTTGAGTTTGAAGGGTCAATCTTTCGTAAAATAAATCTTAGTGGGTCCCTTTATGCCTAAAATGAATAGTAAAAAATGAGAAATGGAAACTTTGACTATGAGTATAACTTAAATAGATAAATTTTGTTTCACTGTCTTAGAATGTTTTTGTGATGCTTTGAAAATTTATGTATATGATGCTTATTGTTGAATATAATTATGAGAATGTTGGCACAGGATCCAGATACCCAAAAGGTGACTTCCGATGCTAGGTGACTCTAGATCACTTGTATGAGGAGTATGAGTTTTGATGCTTAGTGACCCAAGACTAAACTCAAGTATGACGGAGAGTAGGTTTCGAGGCTTAGTGATGATCGGACACTCCTCGGGTGTGTGATTATTGATACTAAGTAACCCTGGACCACATATCTAATGTATATACGTATATTGATGATTAAGAATGTTATGAAATTGCTATAAAATTACCATGCAAAATATTATGTATTTAGACATTTATTGTAGCGCCAATATTTCTCTTTCATCAAATCATGTTGCATACATTTAATTATAAATTGTATAAATCATGGTTGAGTGAAGGTATATCCATTTGGCTTTTATTAACTAAATGTTTGGAATTCTTTGTTTTTGTGCGTAGGTTTCTAGGTGACATTCTATTCGAGGATCACTATCTATGATAGGTTTTAGCTTCGATCTTTTAGAGGAGTAAACTACTTAGATAGATGGGCCATGTATTCTTAGGACCTATTTAAGTCTGTTGTAACTCTTTGAAACCTATTTGTATTTGATCAAATCTTAACGTTTTAAAACTTGATCTTCTTAATACTTTTGAACCTAAAGTTATGTTTTAATTATTCAGATTTGATCGGTTTGAGCTTTTGGGCTTTCTTCTGAATTGTGAAATGTCGTAAAACATTTTGAATTTGGGTTGACTTGAGACCTAAATATGGCATCTGTAACCGAAGGTGTTACATTTAGTGGTATCAGAGTCTAGGTTTAGTCAATTCTAGGAAATTCTTAGGGAATTCTAAAGTGGTAAATACGTGTCTAATGAATACATGCCCATGAATCAAAGTTTTACTTGTGTAATGAGCTGAAATTTGATGGTGTAGCCTTTCTTGGTTGTTGTGTAGAAAGTCAAAATATAGAAGGGTGTGAATAGTTTAGACGAAAGCTTAGGGTCCCTTGAAGAGGACTATAAGGATGAGTATGTACTGGATAAGTAAGAGAAGATGGAAAGAACAAGGAGATATATGAACATGAATGGATACTTAAGTCGTTTGAACCCTACTCTTCACTGAATAATAAGGGTAATACCTAGACCGTCAGTTGCAACGTGTGACGCACTGATGGAAAGACTTCTCCTGTATGGGGCCAAAGACTTTCTAGGCTCAGGAAAATATGGACCAATAAAGTGGATGAATGGTTGCATGATACGCAACGGGTTTTCAGGCAGATGCACATCGGATCGGAGGATAAATTGGCTTACGTGACATATTTGCTAATGGAAAACACTCGTGCTTGATGGGAGACGGTGGAAATGGGTTGGCGCACTAGTAAACTCTAGAGGTGTTTCTCGAGGAATTTCAAAGAAATTATATTGGAGAAGTTCATATGGATAGTTTGAGGGATCAATTTACCCACCTACCCAAGGAATCAGATCAGTGTTTTAGTATGAACAAGAGTTTTTCCATTTAAGCAGGTTTGTCTAAGAATTGGTTGCCATGTAAGATTTAAGATGCAAGAGATTCATAAGAGGTTTGAAGAAGGAAATCAAGATCTACTTGAAAACAGAACCACCGTCCACCTTTTTCAGCTTTGGTGTCTAGTGCTAAGGCACTAAAGCAAGTGAGAGGTACTTAACTTGGACAAACTAGTGGGCAAGGAGGTACTAGTAGGAGAAACTCAAACTTCTCTTGCAGTTATTCTTAGTCTTCTTCAGGAAGGAACCAATATAATGGAAGTTTTAGATTAGGAGTAGAAAACCAGAGGTTCTAGAGGTTTGATCATCATTCAGATTCGGTTAATTGTGGAAGACACTTCTTTTCTTCTACTTCAGGAAAGAATTCTAGAGGTTCTACCCAAAGGATAAACATATTGGTATGTGTCCATTGAGAGAATAAGCACCAAGGAGAGTGTTGGTGGTTGAGCAAGAAATGTTATGGATGTGGTTTGTTTAATCACCTTGTGAAGGACTGTCCCAAGGGAGTAAGTAACGCACACATTGCTCAAAGGGGTCGAGGTTTTGCTAGAAGTGGACCAAGTCACACATCCCAACATCAGAATAGGGTACCTTCTAATCTACCATTAGAGCACCTACGAGACAGTATGCGGTGGGGGCTCAAGAGGACTACAAGTCTATAGATGTTATTTTAGGTACCTTTACCTTGTTTTCAATTCCAATTGTTGAACTAATAGAATTAGGGTCAACTCATTCATATGTTCGGAGTGGAATAGTCCAACAATTAGTCTTTTTACCTGATGGGTTGGAGGTTAGGGTTAGACTTACTAGTCCTTTGGGTTATGATGTTTGTGTCTATACGTTTTTTAGGAGATGTCCTATAAAGGTTCAAGTATCGGTGTTTCTAGCAAAATTTGATGGTACTACCATTTTAAGAGTTTGATGTCATATTCGGAATGAACTGGTTATTTGAGCATGATGCCAGTTTGGGTTGTCAGGCTAAGAGTCTAAAGCTCCGTGTGGCGAATGGATTTAAGATGATAGTGAAGGGAAAAAAACCAATGTTTATCCGGAGTGGTGTCAGCCTTAGTGACACAAAGGTTGATGCAGTAAGGATGCGATGCCTTTTTGGCCTGTGTGGTTTACACAAGTGTATGGGTTTCGATTCTTGAGAATCTTCCTATAGTAAGAGAGTTTATAGATGTGTTTCCGAAAGAGTTATCTGGACTACCTCCGAATTGGGAGTTGAAGTTTAAGGTTGACATGATGCATGGTATGACTCCCACTTTGATCGTACCATACTGAATTGCGCAAACGGAGTTGAGAGATTTAAAAAACCAGATGCAAGAGTTGTTAGAAAGGGTATTCATTAGGCCAAGTGTGTCTTATTGGGGTACACTAGTTTTCTTTATAAAGAAAAAAGATAGATAGATGAGGATGTGTTTCGACTATAGATAGATCAACAAAGTGACCATAAAGAATAAATACCCCTTACCAAGGATAAATGATTTGTTTGACCAATTGAGAGAAGATTGGGTGTTCTCAAAGATATATTTGAGGTCGGGGTATTATCAGTTAAAGTTTGTGGAGGATGTCTAAAATATTGTGTTTAGGACGTGGTACAGTCATTACAAGTTTTTGGTAATGTCGTTTGGCCTCATTAATGCACCGACGACATTCATGGACTTAGTGAACCGAATCTTTTAACCTTATTTGGATCAATTCATGGTGGTTTTCATATACAAAATCTTGGTGTATTCGCATTTCGAGGGAGAGCATAACTACCACCTTTGATTTGTTTTGCAAACATTGATGGAAAGACAACTCTATGCAAAGTTTAGCAAATGTAATTTTTGGCTATTAGAGGTTTCTTTTGGGGGACACATTATAGGGGCTGATGGGATTCGTGAAGATCCTCAAAAGAGAAAAGTAATGGTGCAATGGAAATCGCCGAGGAATGTTTCGGAGGTTCATAGTTTTCTTGGCCTCGTCGGATACTACCGAATGTTTGTTAAAGGTTTTTCAATCATCTATGCACCAATGAGCAAGTTGTTACAAAAAAATGGTTTCTTTTATATGGGATGAAAGGAGACAACAAAGTTTTGAACAATTAAAGACTTACCTGACAGAGACACCGATTATAACTCAACCAGAACCCAAAAAGGATTATGTGGTTTTTAGTAATGCTTTCTTGAATGGTTTGGGATGTGTACTTATGCTAGAGGACAAGTTTATGGCTTATGCTTCGAAACAAAATAAGACTTGCCAAAAGAACTACTCTACCTATGATCTAGAGCTTGTTGTCGTCATCTTTGCACTAAAATATGGAGGCATTACCTTTATGGAGAGAAATTTTACATCTATAAAGATCACAAGATCTTGAAGTATCTACTCACGTAAAAATAGTTGAACTTTAGACAAAGAATATGAATTGAGTTGCTGAAAGAATATGATTGTGTTATCGAGTATGATCTAGGAAAAGCCAATGTTGTGGTAGATAAGCTGAGTCGAAAGTCCATGACGGACTTAAAATTAATGTTTGCTCGGTTGCGAATGACCGAGGATGAAGGGTTGTTATCAGAACTACGAGTGGAACCTACCCTAGTGCAAGAAATCATGAAGACACAATCGTTGTATGAAGATCTTGTTATGCAAATGGAAAGGGTTCAACGGGGTGAGCCTTTTGCTTTTGATGTTCGTGAATGTGGGATCTTTTATTTTAAGGATAGAATTTGTGTGTCAACTTCAGAAGATTTGAGACACCGGATCTTTTACGAGGTGCATCGTAGTCTGTTTGCTGTATATCTCGGGAGTAATAAGATGTACCAAGACCTTTGATCCTAATATTGATGGCCAAGTATGAAACGGAATATGTCAGAGTTTGTAATCAAGTGTTTAGTCTGTAAGCAATTTAAAGTAGAACACCAGGTTCCTTCGGACCTACTTCAACTCATCTAGATTCCACAATATAAGTGAGATAGAGTGACCATGGACTTCTTATCGGGTTTGCCTTTGACATAAAGGAAAAATGATATAATATGGGTAATTGTGGATCAATTGACCAAGTCTGATCACTTCTTGCTAGTCGCATTGAATTCACCTTTGAGAAGTTGGCTCGGCTACATATCAAGGAAATAATGAGAATGCATGGTGTACTGATGTCTATCATATAGGATAGGGATCCTCATTTCACAACAAGGTTATGAAAGAAAATCTATGAAACTTTGGGTATAAGTTTGCATTTCAGTAAAAATTTTCACCCTTAAACCGATGGTCAGTCCAAGAGGGTTAAACAAATCTTAGAAGATATGCTCTATTGTTGTGTTGTTGACTTTTGAGGAAGTTATGAGGATTAGTTGCACTTAGACTAGTTTGCATACAACAATAGTTATCAAACGAGTATCAAGATGGCCCATTTTAAAGCTTTGTATGGGAGAAAGTGTAGAATGTCATTGTGTTGGATCGAACTCAATATGAGGAGGATCGTATGTTTTGAGTTGATAGAGCAAACTGAAGAAAAGATTCAGATCATCAAGGAACTTTTGCAAATGTCCTTGGACCGTTAGAAAGCTTATGAGGACCGACGACGTAAGCAAATAGAGTATGAGGGAGGAGAAAGAGTGTTTCTCAAGGTATCACCTTATACGAAAGTGATACGTTTCAGGCGGAAGGGCAAGTTGAGCCCCAAGTTCATTTTCCTGAATGAGGTAATAGAGAGAGTTGGACTCGTAATTTATCGGTAGGTATTATCCCTGGACATGGATCACATCCATAATGTGTTTCATGTGTCCATGTTAAGGAAGAGTTTGAGATCAATCCAAATTAATCATATGAAGAGAAATCGATAGTAATGTTAGATCGAGGAGTTAAGGAACTACGGTACAAGAGTATACCCCTGATAAAGATGTTGTGGAAAAATCATAGAGTGGAAGAAACCACATGGGAAGTCGAAGAGGAGATGAAGCAACCCAACCCTCATCTTTTTTCACAAGTAAATTTTAAGGAAGAAATTTCTTAAAGGATGGGAGAGTTGTAACAACCCAGATTTTTACTAAGATCCAAAGGTTGGTTCTAAACTGGGTCATGGGTCTCGTATTTGGGCCTTAGAAGCCTATTTAGGCTTGTTATGTGTATGGGTTTGAGATAAAGGTTTTAATGAAGGGCAAATAAGTCTTTTGAGGGCTAAAGGGAAAGGGGAAAAAGAGGAAATCTATGTAGAAAGTTTTAAGAATGATGATATCACCCACTTTCATACTTTTTCCTCCCACCATTAGTTCTCTTCCCAAGTTTATTGAACAAAGGTGAAAACTTTAGGTCTTATTGAAAAATCTTGTTTGGTTGATGAAGGGGAAGTTGCAAGATTGAAGGAGATCTTTAATTTTAGGTAAGGATGAGCTTATACAGTGGAAGAAGAGGTTTTATGTAGGGTTGAAGGAGAAGAACGAATTTGGGTTTGAAATGCTCAAATCTCAGTGTTTTAATCTGTTTTAAAATCCTCCTACTTCTTGCAAAATTGTAGTAATCTTTGCAAACTTTGTTTTTAGTAAGAGAGCTTGGAGAACCATCCATAGGTCAAGGGAAGAAGAAAGATCAAATTTGAAAGGGGTTTAAAGGGTGTGACAACCTTAGTTTTAAAGGGTGCTAGGCACTCCGAGTCGTAAAAGGTCCTTGAAACCGAGACGCTAGGCGAAGGCTCTCGCCTTTCGTATGTTAGGAGTTTTTATATTTAATTACTATAAATATTATTTATATTAAATTAAATACAAAATAATTTTTTTTAAAGTGATAAAAATAACTGATAAATATATATATTAAAATTATTACAAAAATATTTTAATATATTAATAAACTAAAATTATTTGACGTATTTAAAAGTAAAATGCATACAAAAAGAAACTTTCGAAGAAATAACTATTCAACGTTCAACAAAAATCAAGCATAACAAGATTCTTTTTAAATATATATAACAAAACAAAATATATAGAGTTTCTTGAAAAATGCCTTGATAAATATATGCAAACACAAAATGTCGGCCACACAAAATGCAAACACTAAAACACCAAATATAACAATATGTGTTGTCCTTGTGTGTATATTTTATTGGATGAGTGACTTTATAACTTTGTTTTGATTGGTTATTGAATGCATGTTTTTGTTGGTTCTTTGAACCCTTTGTCTCGAAGAAAGAGAAAAATTAAAAGTATTATGAAGGATATGACGAAAAAGTTCTTCTTCCTCCCCTTTCTTCTTCAACCCGAAGAGAGAGAATAAGTTACAAAAAATTACAGATATGGGTAAAAATAAAAAACCAGACAACCAAAAATGTATTCATATTTTTTTCTCTTTTCAAAAAACGTTAAAACTACTACGCCTAGTGCCTTCTAAAAAGCAAACGCCTCTCGATGCCTCTTTGTGCTTCTGGTAGCTCGCTTCGCCTTCAATGATAGAGTTTTTTTCTTGGCGTCTCCATTCGCCTATCGCTTTAGGCACGTCTAGGAGTGTTTTTTAAAACTAAGGTGACAGTTGCTCATTCGAGGTTAGTATACTTCTAACTCCTGTGTATTTATGGAATTCATAGTAATAGTATTGTGGCATGGATTGTGTGTGATTGAGATTGATTTAGTAGCTTCATGTGACCATGGTGAAATCCAAAATTGAACTTATAAGTTTTTGAGTATGATTGGAATCTGTTTGTTATACCATACATAACTCGTAGGAGAGCTTTGTGTGACTCTAGACTACTTGTATGATAAGTGTGAGTTCTGATGCTTAGTGACCCCGAGATACATTAAAGGTATGGTGGAGAATAGGTTCCGAGGCTTAGTGATGACTGGACCCTCCTCGGGTGTGTGGCTACCGATGCTAAGTGATCTCGGACCACACATCTAATGTATATACATATATTGATGATTAAGAATGCTATGAAATTGAATAAAAAAAGAATGCTATGAAATTGCTATGAAATTACCATGCAAATATTATGTGTTAGGTAGTTATTGTAGCGTCAATCTTTCTCTTTCATCACAGCCTGTTGCATACATTTAATTATGAATTACAAAAATCATCATTGATTGAAGGTATATCCATTGATCTTTTATTAACTCAGTGTTCGGAATTCTTTGTTTTTGTTCACATGTTTCTAGTAGGGGTTTTCAAAATTAACCGACCCGATTGACTCGACTCGATGACCCGAAACAAAAATACTGGGTAATTCCTGAAAAAAATACCCGACCGGGCCGGGTATCTGTCCCGAGAATTAATGGGCCGGGATTGGGATGAAAATTTTGAATTCCCAGGTACCCGACCCGACCCAATTAGTTTTATTATATATTTTTTAGTTTTAAATTATATTTTTATTCTAGATTTCTTTAATATTTATACCTAAAATTAAATTTAAATCTCTAAATTAGTTTTATGTTTGTATTATATACTTTTAGGTTTTAAAAATTTTAAATATATTTTTATTAATTTACTAATACCGAAAGAAAAAACGGGATTAATAATTTTAACGTCATTTTAGTGATAAAACTTAATAAATATAGATGTATATATAAATTCAAATATTCTAAATTAACTTTAAATCACTCGTTTTTATGTTTGGTTATGTATTATAAATTTTTAAAACTTATATGTTTAATATATAATTTTTTAATTTTAAAATAAAAAATAAAAAATTATGAACCGGGTACCCGTTATACGATTAGCCGGGTACCCGGGTTTTACGGGTACCCGATAACAAATACCCGATTTAAATGGGCCGGGACACGGGCTGATTTTTTATGACCCGAGGGAACCGGGTACCTAGTTTTTCGGGTATCCAAAAATCGGGTACCCGGTAATGAACACCCTAGTTTCTAGGTGATGTTTGGTTCGAGAAGCATAATCTGTGGTAGGTTTCAGTATAGATCTTTTGGAGGAGTACACTACTTTGATAGATGAGCCATGTATTCTTAGGACCTATTTAAGTCTGTTGTAACTCTTTAAAACCTATTTGTATTTGATCGAATTTTAACGTTTTAAATTTGGAGCTACTTAATACTTTTGAATCTAAAGTTATGTTTTATTTATTCGTATTTAATCGGTTTGAGCTTTTGGTCTCTTTTCTAAATTGTGAAATATTGTGAAAATTTTTAGGTTGGGGTTGGGCTTGAGGCCCAAATGTTACATTCGAAACCGAGGTTGTTACATTGACAATTATAGAGATCCAGTAGAACATGCTCTTGATGTCTTCATCCGAGTTCATCGTGAAGTTTTCATAGTGGAGATTGAGTAAACTAATCTTAGTCTCCTTTAAATCATTTGTATTATTATTAATCACTTTAAGCTTGTTTCAAACCTCCTTAACATTCTCACAAGAATATACTTTGACACTCCTTTGAGCTCAATGCACAAAATAGAATATATGAGGCTTTACAATTAAGCTTCGTCTTCTTGTAATCATACACAATTTATTTTGTTTATCTTTATTATGGAATGAATGGTATAATGGTATCTCAAAGACGGTAGTCTTGGCCTCTCATGAAATACATATCATATTCTTTCAATAGGCATAATGTTCACCATTGATGAATAGTGGCTTGTTAATAGAATACATCATGAACATCGATTAACTTATTGGTTAATCGAGCTTGTCAAGATCGCCTCAATAGGATGTTAAGCCTTTCAATTGAGCTTCGCTCTGATATCAAATGATAGATTCGATGTCTTCAACCAAATTCTTCGCCAAGTGATAGAGAAGTGAATTCTTGGGTGATGGTGTTGGAAGCAAAAAGGATAGACAATTAAACACGACGATTTATAGCGGTGCGACTTCTACACTAAATCTATATAAACTACCTTTAGCTTCTTTACTAAGGAATTTTAAATTCGTTATGAATTTCTTCACTTTTTACAAGATCAAGAAGAAACCATTACAACCTAGACTTATAATACAAAGCCTAAAATTCAAAGCTTATACCCCAAAAATTTTGGAACCCTTTCTTACAAGAGTAAAATAAAGGAAATTAAAATTCTTCTCAAAAGATTTATATTTGCATTCTAAGATCTTACTCAAACCTAATACACTTCAGCATACATTGACAATTAAGCTCATTAGTCTATACAAAAATATAAATTTTTTTTTAAAAAAATATTCTTTTACAATCATAGACATGTTGACATTTGATCATTAGTTATTGTTAGTGCTTAAAGGTCCATTTTATAGTCTCAAATGAGTTATTAACCATTAAAGACCGTTGGGATTAGATTAAAATCGTTGGGGATCAATTTCCAAGGTAAATTTCTCTTTCTAATGTTAATGGTATCGATATGCGGATTACCTTTATCAGTACGCTTATATTTTGAAGTAGTTTGTAAAAATATATGTTTTGATATAATAATTGAAAAATAGTTTTGGACTAATTTAAAAAGAATTCAAAATGGTTTTAAGTCCAAAAAACATAAAAATAAGTTTGAGATATTTTCAAAGGGTTTTGAAGTGTTTCAAAATGATTTAAAGAAGCCAAAGTGTTGAAATTAGCCTAGGTGTTTTGATACAACCTTTGGCTATTTCGATACAACTAGAACTTCAAAAGGAAAATTTATTAAGGCATTTCGATATTATCGGTACATTTTTTCACTGTGAGTTTTGGTTTTGGAATAGAAAAACACACGTATTGAAACAAGTGTTTCGATACACATCTAATGGTTTTATAACCCAACGACTTTATAAAAAAAACAACGGCTAGGAGACGTATCGAAACATGCAACAATTGTTTAGATACGGGGAACAACAACATTTCGATACGGGTTCTTAATTGTAGGTTCAACGGCTCTTTCCAAAAGAGCAGTATCGAAACGGTTACCACACATTTCGATACGCCCTGCATCATAAGAGAAAATTGGCTTGGAAATCAGCTCCAAATGGCTCCAATTCAATCCCAACGGTCACCAACAACTACAAGCTCAATTAGGATGATAAAAGACACCTTCAAGCATCAAGAGAAGACTAATGCTTCCATGGTAACAACAGTATGATCATATAATTGTCTTATAGCCAAAATCTTATCTTTGGGTAGACATAAAACTTGTGAGCTTAATTGTGTATGCTCAAGTGTATTAGGATGGGGTAACTGCTTTAGATTGAAAACATCAACCTTGTTAGAAAGATTACTAGTTTACTAAGTTTTATTGTTTGAGAGGTTTCGCAAAGTTCGATTTGTGAACTTTGGACGCTAGATTCTGAAAAGTGAATCTAGGTTGTAAGGTTAACCATTTTGCCTCAAAAAGGAAGAAATTCATAATGAATTTAGGAAATCACTATAGTTGAAACCCTTATGACTATCAGAGTGATATATATCATATCAGTAGGGGAAAAGAATAGAGAATGGGAAAAGAATTGAGTTTAATTTAGGAAAAGAAAGGATTGTTAAATTTAGAGAATGAGAATATAGAAAAAAATGAAAAAAGGCAAGGCGTTTTAAAACTGAGAACGATAAATTTTTTCTTGCATGTCTCTGTATCTCTGTAATTTTATTCAAAAGAATGGTTCGAATTATGTTTAAGCATAACCATGTGATTATGGAAGTGACCAATAATGTTAAGATGGTTTAGTGACAGTGATGGAAGGCGATGTGATGCAAGAGATGAATGAAAATAGTGGTGATTTCGATAAATTCGAATGAAATTGAGATCAAAATCAAATTTAGAAGAATAAAATAAGATGATTTAAAAAATAAGTTTAATATGACAGATATCAGCAATTGATATAACAGTCAATCGTAATGAGCTATGATTAAATTTTATGCTGACACCGACATAAATCAAAAGTTAATAAAAATTATTTAGTATATGATTAAAGATAATGATCGAGTGACAAAAAAAATATTTAATATACAAAATTTAGTAAGTTAGATATTTTAAAAGTTTAATAAGCACGTGGTTTTTATGTTGCTTGGATTTATTCAATGATTGTCCTACGAGAAACGAGATAGTGTACAGTCGATCATTATCGTGAAGTTTATCTTCTGCAGCCACGAGAAACGAGATAGTGGATTGAGAGAAAATCATCCATTTCGAGGCTGTATTTTTCACTTTCATTTTATTGTTGCAGATAGAGAGAAAATCAGCATCAATCTTCTTTATTACCGTGAAGTTTATACCCTTCAATCTCTAAGCTTAACATCAGCAAAGACATCGCCTAACCATGACCAACAACAGCTCAAAAGTCATAACATGCAAAGGTAAGTTTGGATTTTTAGTTATATTGAATGATGAGCTTAACATCAAAAAGCTTCAAAAAATGTACATGTAACTGTTACCGCATCTTTTATATCTTTGACTCTGATGCATGTTTAAATGGCAGCAATAGTATGTTGGGGAAAAGGGGAGGCAATGAAGGTGGAAGAGATTCAAGTAGACTCACCAAAATCATGTGAAATTAGACTTAAAATGCTATGCTCAAGTGTTTGTCACACTGACATATTGTCCACCCATGGTTTCCCTACTGTAATCAGCTTCTTTTCCTCTATATCAGTTACTTGGATGACATTATTTGTCTACCAAAAAAAAAAAAAAAAAAGATGACATTATTTGTTGATGAACTCTTCTTTTTGCCCTCTTTCAGCCAATTTTCCCTCGAGTCATGGGGCACGAAGGCGTCGGGTAACTCGAACCCTTTGTTTCATATTCATTTTACAATCGAATACTGAATCAAAAACTGGGAAATATAAACGTTTTCTCTGCAATTTTCAGTGTGGTGGAGGACATTGGTGAGGAAGTCCATGGGCTAAAACACGGGGACATTGTGATTCCAACTTATGTTGCAGAGTGTCAAACGTGTGAGAATTGCACATCCAGGCAGACCAATTTATGTTTAAAGCACCCACTGCTTTTGGACAGTCAGCAGTTGGATGGCAATTCAAGAATGTCCATCAATGGCCAAATCTTGTACCATGCTTTCGCCTCTGCGACTTGGTCTGAATATACGGTTATAAATGCCAACTATGTCGTCAAGGTTGATCCATGCACGCCTCTTTCACATGCTAGCTTCCTTTCTTGTGGATACTCAACTGGATTTGGGGCAGCATGGAAAGCAGCTAAGGTTAAGGAGGGCTCATCCGTAGCTGTTTTCGGTCTCGGAACTGTCGGATTAGCGGTATGATCTCTCATCCTTAAGTCCACTATCAATTGTTAAAGAAATCCCGACATTTCAGAACAAGGTTGGAAATTTATGCTTGAGTTCACAGGTTGTTGAGGGAGCTAGAATTCAAGGCGCAAGTAAAATAATTGGCATAGACAAGAACCCGAGAAGAAAAGAAACGGGACAAGTTTTCGGAATGACGGATTTTATAAAGGTGTGGATTATAGCTTCGAGTGCACGGGAGTTGCACCCTTGCTCAATGAAGCCATTGAATCCACCAAGCTAGTAAGTAAACTTTGTGTAAAGCCTATGCTAAATGCTAATGGAAGGATGTTTTTCGAAAGATTTTGATGGCACTGTCTGGTTTTGCTGTTGGACAGGGAAGGGGAACCACCATTATGATAGGTGTAGGAAATAACTCAAGCCTGCAGATAAATATGCTCCCCCTTCTTTGTGGAAGGAACATAGAGGGGTGTGTTTTTGGAGGCCTAAAAACATCTGATCTTCCTCTTCTGCTTGAAAAATGTAGGAATAAGGTATATCATTTTTTTATATTCACTAATTCCAGAATATTAATTCCAGTAACATTATATATGAAAATAATTTTTCTTTAATGTCCTTTTTCCTTTTTTTCTCCCACAGGAAATCCATCTTGATGAACTCTTGACACATGAAGTAAAGCTAGAAGACATAAACAAAGCATTTGATCTGTTGAAGGAACCAGATTGTGTGAAGGTTCTGGTCAAGATTTGATTGGTTTAAGCAATAAGAATGTGTTAGTCTTCTCTCTTCTTCAATACCCTCAAGTCCTAAAACAATTCACCCTGTTTGCGGAAATCTGTAATAAAGTCAGTTTCCATCCTGAGAGACTGAAACTGTATTTCATGGGCAAAGGACTGTTTCGCTTGTGTTTTTAATGAAAATATAACGGATTAAAATAAACTGAAAAGCTTTAGTTATGTTTCCATTACCAAGAAAAAACTTTTGATATGGAGGGCTAAAATATCAAATTCAGAACTGCATAACCCAACCCCATAAAAGTTTCAAAAGCCATGTGAATCCAAAATTTGTTATAAAGACGCATGCAATCGTAAATCACTAAAATTTTACGATCATTAAAAGTTAAAACTCACCATTATGACTAGGCAACAAATGCATCTCACATTGCAGCTTCTACTTCAGGGTCAGTCTCGGCTGGCACAGTAGCTGAATTATTGGCACCTCTCAAGCGCAAGGATACATTGTCAATGGCAGAATTGAGTTGGCTGATTTTTTTATTCAGGGTCTGCCTGGTTTTCTACTTTCAATGAGCAAGAAAGATTCTGAATTAGTATAAAGATGATACAGCATATGCCAATGGACAGAGTTGCAAATAAAGTACAAGCTAATTACCTCTAAACCTTCATCATAGTATATTGGTCGCTTTGCCTTCCGGAATCCGTATTCATCCTCATTCAGCAGTGATCTTCTAATCTAATCAAGACAACTTAAGAATTGAGGATCCAACCTGAATATCTAAAATTCTACACGAAAAGGCCATAAGGGATATGGCACAAAACACAACATATAACATGTCATACCAACATGCAAAATATGACAAAACAAGAAAATGTAAAAGAGCAGTATAATAGGATTTGGTTAAGACAGATGAGCAAAACAAATGGATTAATCTACATTGCTTTTAATATTAATAAATTCTGATAATTATTTTCCATAACACAAACAATACTATAGGGGTACAGTCAATTCAACTGGAAGTGTTGAAATAGTAAATATGTACAGAAAGTTAGGCTGAAAACAAATATTAATCACCTGTGGCGCAAAAACATATGCCAACGTTCCAAATATAGCACTTCCTAACAGAAAACCAGCAGCAAAATCACTTGCTCCACCCCCACTGCCATTGCTGAATATATCAGAGGAAACAACAAAGATGAGAACAAATAAGAAACAAGCAGAACTGCTTTTGAGACAAAATCAACATAAGCAATTGGCAAAATCCAACTTGAAGTAAATCTAAATATAGCACAACATAAAGACCAGCATCCATTTACGACCTTATTTAACAGTGAATAAAGCTTTGTTAATAGATAAATCATTCTATAAGCAATACGATAACCATGGGGTATTAACAGCAAAGTTTTATATCCTTTTTGGTGGAAATGTTTCAATTGGACCTCAACAATGAGGCAAAAGAAACTTTGTTAATAGTTCTGTAATTGACCTCAAGGCTTTTAGATAGATGTTTGACAATTGAATTTCAGATTTTAAATTGATATGTCACTATAATGTCTCTAAGGGCATAACTTATTTGGAAGAAAGTTCTACAGATTTCTAGTTTTAAATCAAGAGGTTTAGCAAGACAAAAGGTTTGGCATATGTATTATCTTATAACACAGGATATGAGCGATCTAGTTCAAACCTAAAACCAAAGCCTTTAAAGAAATATGGCTTAGATAACAATGACTAACGATCGCAAGTTCAGCTAGCCCTGATAAGCATACTCTTAGAAGAATCAGGAATATGCATCTAAGTTATTCAGATGGACTGAAATCCAGGCCTTACCGATACTCTGCACAAACTGAAAACTGGCGGCTTGGTGGCATTGGTTTCCTCCGAACTGCCAAACTAGGTGTTTTCCCAAAGGTGTTGGACTTAGTAAAACGAATGTCATGAGCCTTGCAATGAGAAAAGCCTATAAACCAAGAAGAAACGATAACAAATTGACCATGAAGCAAGAACTCAATAACAAAGCATTTCATTAATAGCAATCCATCCCAAGAAGCAAGATGAATGAATGTAGTTAAAAAAACAAAGCAATATGAAAAAGTACAATTACCCACCCACTCCTACCCCTGTAGGATCTATCTCACGTCATACTTCCATTTTTGATTGTTAGCAATATGGTTTGCATTCTTTCATAACTTATGGCGTTGATCCTTAAATCTTCCATCTTTTTGCAATTTAAACCAGAACCATAGAATTTTATATCAATGAAAATATTCGAACTCGGAATAGGAGTATGCATATAGATGATGTAAATAGATCCATTTGTACATCTTGGGGAATTCCCTTTTAGGGATGGAAGCCTAAGGGTGCTTATTGGTTTGTTGTTCTTGTCTTTTGATAATAATATACCACAATTTATCCAAAAAAAATAATCTAAATTAAAATTGTAAACTGAAAAAAAGTCCCAAGATTAATTCAAATTCTCATTCACAGTCAGTAAAAAAACATAGAATAAGACAGAAGTACACTGATAGTCCAATCTATCATCAGTATCTGCATAAGCGTGTTCTTTCAAACCTCAATCACTTGAAATAAATTATAAGAAGCAAGCCGAATCAAGAACTAGCACATCAGCATCTAGTCTACCTTCAAACAAGTGAAAATGTTTGATTTTATTAGTAAAATAAAAGAATTCAGATTACTACTTGTTTTTTATTTGTAAAATATTGATTTTAAACAGAAAGGCCATTATTTCATTTAAATAATTAAAATAATTACAAATAAAAGTCTGATTTTGCGTTAATATATGAAACAATTAATATGTTTTTCAGCCATTTTCTTGTTTTAATCAACGATTATTTACTTCACCAACAGAAAATATTGCGTATATAATTTTCCCTTAAAAAACGAAAAATCATCAACGTGTCTGCGATCTAAAATAAATCTTCAAACAATAATCAGATGAAAAGATGTACAAGAAATGTACAATAAGAAAGAGCAGCAGTTAATAATTCAGACTATCGAACTTTTTTCTAATGAAAATATATCGAAATTTAAATTAATATAAACAGAAGTTACAACCTAATATGAAAATTAATGAAGAAAAAAGGTAGATTCGAAATGAAAAACCTGAGACGGAAACGGGGGTGATACTGGAAGCCATGAGAGATCTAGAGAGAAGAAATCAAAGTGAAATAGGTGAAATTTCCTTGCCAGGAAAATATATACTGGTTAGTTTTTTAAAGGCTTAATGACTTAAAAAGTATATATTTCTTATCAATTAGCCCCTTTAAAAAAATTAAGAGTTTTATCCCTAAACTATAAATTATATTTTTTTTTTAAAAATGTTGATTTATAAAAAATTAAAAGAAGGATACAACAAATCATAAACTAAAAATAAAGTTGTCAACAAAATAAAAGAACATTAAAAATAAAACCAATAGAAAGACAATAAAATAAAATAAAATAAGGAAAACCCCTCCTCACAACCAGCAACCATTATCTAATTTTAGCACTCTTTGATCGAGTAAAGATAAAACATGAATATGCAGATGATGTTTTAAGCAATAAGATTTGAATATAACATGGGTCTCCGATCTGATGACAAAAATACTTCATAGAATCACTTGTAGAATTGGTCATTTTCTTCAAGAGTTTTGATGAGTAAACCACTAGTGATCTATTTGATTTAACTATCGCCTCGACAATAATCGGTGCTTCTTCGATATAGACTTCTGATGGTTGAAAGAATACCCTTCTATGGCCAAGATATGTGTTGTTTCATTTTGCAATCTATTAAAAGTAATTTTTTTAAACTCGGAACAGATGCATTTTATATTTGAGGTTAATCCGAATGTATCTAAAAAATTAATCCCTAGGCTTTTTATCTTCCTAATGACATTTTTCGAATCACCTTCAGCAATAACTTTCCTAAAATCAAGATCAATAGCAAAAATCAGAGCCTGCTCACAAGCTATTGCTTCTACAATTTTCGAATTCAATACATAATTGTACCTGTAAGTACAAGCTGCCATAATTTGACCCTCATAATCTCTTATTAAAATTTTTGTAATTATCGATTTATTATAATTATTAAAACCAATATCAAAATTAATTTTGACATAATCTTCTAGAGGTGGAATCCATCTCTTTTGACAGTTTCTTTGATTGATTGAAGAAAAATTGATATTTACAACTTCAAATTCAATCATATGATGTTTAATTTTTGTAGTTAATTGGAGGTGAGACATGTCTTTCTTCTTAAAAATCTTCATGTTTCGTAAATTCTATAAAGTCTAAATTGTAATGGTAAGAACAATGAGTCTTTCCTGAGAAGATTTTTCAAACAGAGTTCCTAACCACTGAAACCATTGAAAATTTGTAGGAACAATAGTAAGAGAAATGGATAGTTCATAAATGACTTTATATGTAAAGCAACATTCTAATAAAAGATGATAGATTCAGGAGCTGCATTGCATAACAAGATATGGACACAGGCAACCTTCTAATATGTAAATTAGTAGTTGTAGGCATATAATTTTTCAGAAACCTTTAAGTAGCTATTTTAATCTTTTCCGGTAATTTTAGATTTCATAATTTGTTGAATATTGTCGGAGCAAATTGATTAACAAGTGAAGATGCATCTAAAGAGTGAGGATCCTCCTTGCATAGAACTTTATAACGACTTCTAATGGAGTATTTTCTTGAGTTATCCAACTTCTATATTTGTAGATAATTAACTGGATAGTTAGGTAATTGAATACCTAAAATCAATTCAGCATCGGATTCAATAAAAATACTTTTAATTATATCAATATTCCATCTATTTAAACCCTAAAGAATAATAAAATTAGTGTTAATCGAACTAGAATGAATTTTTTCATCACTTGTAGCAGGTAGCCAAGCATCAAACCATATATTTATTGAGTGATCATTTTCAATTCTCCACCCCAAACCTTTTTCAAGCAGTCCCCTAGCATACCATATGCTCTTCAAAGTATAAGAAGGATTCGACCCTAAATTTACATTCATAAACGATGAAGATGAAAAATACTTGCCTTTTAATACTCTTGATAGAAGGCTATTTGGATGAGAAATAATATTCCAATCTTATTTAACCAAAATAACAATGTTAAATTTTGCTAAATCTCTGAATCTCATTCCATCCATATTCTTTGGAGCACAAAGAGAATGTCAATTAGACCAATTCTTTGTTCGTGCCCTTATTTTTTCCATCAAAATTTATATAAAATATTTTCAATTTCTCGGCATAAAAAGATTGAAAATAGAAAGTAATGCATTGCATAAATAGGTATAGCTTGAAGAACAGGTTTTAGAAAACATCATTTCCACCATACATAGAAATATTGTACTCCAACTATCAATTCTCCTATTTATGAGATTCCTTATTCCAGCAAAAGCTTCTCTTTTATTTCTTCCAACCATCATAGGAAATCTTAAATATTTTTCAGGATTATATGATATATGTACTCCAAACGAACTACTAACTTGCTGATGAAGAGAATGATTCACATTCTTGTTAAAGTAAATTAGTGATTTGTCAAAATTTATTTTTCGACCAGAAACCCTTTCATAACGAGCAAGAATTTCTTTAATGACAGAAACCTCCTCATTTGATAGTACACAAAAAAAAATACAATCATCTGCGAAGAAAAGATGAGTTAATGATACTCCATAACGACCTACCTTAACACCAGAGAGATTGGCATTGTGCCTTGCAGTATTTAAAAGAGCCAATAAATCCTTTACATAAAAGAGAAATAAATAAGGGCTAAGTGGGTTTCCTTGTCGTAAACCTCTCGTTGAAACAAGCTTTTTACCCGGCTCACCATTAAAGAAGATTTTATAGGAAACAAAAGAGATACATTTCATTATTAGAGTCACCCGGACATTTAAAAATCCCATAGAGGATATCATTTTGCTAATGAAAGACCACTCAACCCAAATGATATGCTTTACTCATATCTAACTTTAGAAAAAAAAACTTTGTAATCAAACCACTTCATTTTAAGAAGTGCAGGACCTCATATGTAATTAACACATTATCAGTAATATATCTTTCAGGAACGAATGCATCCTGGGTTGGATCAATACAACCCTCCAAGATCGAACAAAGTCTATTCACAATAGATTTAGCAATGATTTTATAGAGTACATTACACAAACTGATTGGTCTAAAGTGGTTCATAGTTGTAAGAGTCTCTATTTTAGGGATTAAGACAATATTAGCTTCATTTATCTACTCCATTCCCTCTCCCGTATTCAAGATCTTCAAGCAGAAACTAGAAACTTCATCACCCACAATACTCCAGAATATTAGCTTCATTTATCTACTCCATTCCCTCTCCCGTATTCAAGATCTTCAAGCAGAAACTAGAAACTTCATCACCCACGATACTCCAATATTTTTGATAAAATAAAGCTGGAAGTTTTGAGAGAACCCATTTCTTTAACTGTTCCATATATATCATTTTTAACAAAAGGAACAAGCAAATGAGCATTCATATCATCTAAAATACAAGGTTTAATAATATTGCTCATGAAATCGTTATTCAACGTTTTAGAACTTATGAAGAGGTTTTGGAAGTAATCCGTCGCTTCTTCTATCATTTAATTTTCAATAGCCAATTCTTGTCCATTAGAGAGAAGACGAGATACTTTATTTTTTTTTTTTTTAAAAAGATACAAAATTGTGAAAGAATTTTGTGTTACGATCCGCATATTTTAGACAATTGACATACACGCGTTGTTCTCAGTATAATTCTTTCTTATCAGCTTCTATATTCAAAGCCAATTTTACCTCAAGAACTTCAGCTAAAGTGTCATCATCAGGATCCAGTAAGGAAAAATTTTGGAACTTGTCATGTAGCTCGTTAGAATATTTCTTACTTTGTATTTTTTTTTTTAGTATTGCTTCTTTCTTTAAGAATTATTCCAAGATGTTCAAGTTTAACCGGTAGTGGATCAATATTATATTTCCAGAAATTACTAATGACCTCACAATCATTTTTCATAATCCAGTTTGCATCAAACCGAAAACTAGCAAAATTTTTGTCCCCTTTCGGTAGGTTCTGAGTAATAAGAAGCAACGAACAATGATCTGATATAATATGAGTAAGGTGTTCCACTAAATAATTTAGAAAAAATAGAACCCCATTTCAGATTAGCAACACACCTATCAAGCCTCTCTCGTATATTATTTCCAATGAAGTTGCCTCTTAGAGTAGAACGAAAAGCCTCCATATTTCTCTTAGAACGAATTCTTCCAACTTTTTTTCTGAAGCAAACATTATTTCATTAAAATCACCCATGACTATCCAAGGAATATTTGACATCGAATTTAAACATCTTAGCAAATTCTAACCATTCTCTCGTTGACTTTCCATTGGACAACCATAAAAGCAAGTTAAACGTCATTTTAAATTGGACTCACTATCCACAATATCAGCATCAATGTGATTCAACGAAAATCTGTTTATAGAAACTGAAATTTCCGAAGTTCAGCCAATAGAAAGACCACCCCGTGAACCATTTGAACATACATAAAAAACGTTAACAAAACCACATCTCCTTCTCACACTAGCCATCCTTGAATCTAAAACTTTATTTCCATTAAAAACAAAATTTGAGGAGAGATTGACTTTAGTTTATTTCTGAGTCGACGAACATTCTGTAGCTTTCTCAAATCACGAACATTCCAACTAACGATTTTCATTGTTTCCGGCTGGCCTGCTGATTGAGGCTTGCCGATTGAGAATTAGAAACACTATTCAAATCTGACATACCAAAAAATCGAGGTGGTAATAAAACTGTGCTTGAACGTTTAAGACCACCATTATTCATAATTGAGACTTCCTCATCTATAACTGTCATATTTGTATCAAAGCCCTCTTGAAATCCTTAATAAATGTTAAATTGGCCAATTCCATCCTTACTCCTAGAAGAGGTAATCTTATCCTTTGCTTTTGAATCCAATCAGACAATATCTTTATTGAAGACATAATCGTCTGAAAATGATTATTAGCATAATTCATGCACCATTTATTCTGCATATCATTCTTTTTTCCTAAATTTGCTCCCTCAAAATCTGGTGCATCTCTCAGTCATGGACTCGTCGGTGCTACTGTTCTTCGTGATGAAGCAGGAAGGGATGAATCCTATCCCATTAATTTTTTTTGCCAACATTAGCCACACGAATCGGATAAAAACTTTCTCCATGTCCCAGTATGCCACATATAAAACAAAATAGAGTTAATTTTTTGTATTTAAATTTGACAAAATAAGACGCACCATTTGGTAGCAGTAATTTTTTCCTTCGCTTGAGAGAAAATCTGACATCAAAACGAACACGTATACGCATAATAACTTTATAACTAAGAATTGTTTCTCTTGAATCATACTCTAGAAAAGAATCAATAAAGTAATCAATCGATTGCGCAATCCTTTCTAACATAAAACTATGTGGAACACCAATTATACGATCCAGAAAGAAATATGATCTAGAACAACTGTTATGGGACAATACCCTTTTTGAAGGCGACATAAGATGATGGTTATTAAAATGCCATGGTCCCCCAACACCAATCCTCTCCGCATCTACATAATTAAAAAGTCGAAAAAGATACCTTCCAACTCCTAAATCCGAAATAGTGATCCCTCTAATGGGAAAATTATATCATGGGTCAGTCCCACCACCTGTCCATGGGACCAACCAATAAAAACTTCTCACTTTATCAATTTTTCCATGTCATAATTTTTTCCCAAGTGAATCTTCACTTGAAAAATTAAAAAATAATGAGGTGGACAGTTTCTATTGGTTGATCCCATAGATGACGTGGTGGGATTGAACCATGATATAATTTCTCCTCTAATGGGTCTCCATAAGTTTGACAAAGTAGCTTTCATTCAAAGAAAGTGGATAATACTCGTCGTAAGGAACCAACCTAAAAAACAGAAATCAAATGAAAAAGCTTCACCATTAACAACTTGATCTAGTTCAAGGACATTATCCTCCCCTTCAACAATCGATAAGCGTGTCAGATCTTTATTCGTATTCGCCGTACCATC
This sequence comes from Abelmoschus esculentus, assembly GCA_035048815.1. Classification (NCBI taxonomy): domain Eukaryota; kingdom Viridiplantae; phylum Streptophyta; class Magnoliopsida; order Malvales; family Malvaceae; genus Abelmoschus; species Abelmoschus esculentus. The sequence continues at coordinate 4,196,935 of JAUCBN010000051.1, read as the reverse complement.
AGAACAACACAACTGATAAAATAACCAGAAGCAAATAAGATTAAAACAACAGTGTACTATCAAAGTAGAAAAAGACGTGCTACTAGAGCAGAGAAAAATTCTTCACTTTTTAGGTTGCATTTTTATCGTTAATTTTTGTTAAAAATTATAAAATAATTAGAAGTGTCGTATATTATTAATAAATAAATTAATTAATTTTAATAAAAAAGGTAAAGGTAAATATTATGCTAAGTCTATTAAATTTCTACTTTTTTTTATTAATTTAATTTTAAAATCTGTTATTTAACTTAAAACTAACACTAAATTCTATTTAGCTTTTATAAATTAGTCTAATATTTTTCATTTGATGATATTTTAATTTAATCCTTAAAATCTTTATTAATCCATAATTGGTCCTTATTACTTTATAATTTTTATAATTTATTCTAATATATTTAATATAATTATACTTTTTTTTATTAAATTTAGTTCTAAAAACATATATTTAACCTGGAATTGATATCTATTTCTTTATAAATCAATATAATATTTTAAATATAATTATATTTTTATTCAATGTCGTCCTAAAAAATCATTATTGAATTCAAAATTAATCATAATTTCTCTTTAATTTTTATGATTTAATTTAATATTTCAAATATAATTATATTTTTGTTTCATTTAGATTTAAAAATTTATAATTAACCCTAAACTAACCCATATTTCTTTATAATTTTTATAATTTAGTTTAAAATTTTAAATATAATCATATTATTATTGAATTTATTTCAAAAAATTATTATTCAACACAAAATTAAACACCCTATTTGACCAAACCAGGATGGCCATAAGTTTTCTGATTTTAACCCAAAATATAATTATATTTAAAATATTTAAGACTAAAATGAACAAAATTAGAACGATTTTGAGTTCAATTTTGGGTAAATAAAGATTTTTAGGACTAAATTAAACATAAATATAATTATATTTAGAATGTTAGACTAAATTATAAAAATTATAAGGAAATAAGGATCTATTTCTGGTTAAGTATAGAATTTTATAATTAAATTAAATAAAAATATCATCATACTAAAAATATTATAATAAATTAAAAATTAGAAAGAATTGTAGTCAAATTTTAAGTTTAACTCTGATTTTTTAGATGAAGAAGAATAAGGGATGATTTCACCTCATTTACTTTTCTGCAGAAAAACTGTCCCCCTCCTTTCTCTTTGTCACCTTTTAAGGAGATTACCAAAAATCCCTTCACTAAACCCCTAGGCCCATCAACAAACCTCAAACACATAGGCCTAAGGCCTAAAACCAGTCCAACACTCAAAATCGAGGCCCAAACGAGACTTAAACATCGAAGCCCAATGCTTCAGGTTAATCCTATATTTGGATCCGAAATTCGGGTTGTTAAAACTTTCTCCTCTTTAAAAATTTTTCGTCCTCGAAATTTACCTGACAGGAAGAGATGCGGATAAAGAGTTCTAATTTCCTCCTCAACTTCTCATGTCGCTTCTTCAATCATGTGGTTCCTCCACAAAACCTTCACCAAATGTATACTCTTGTTTCAAAGATCTTTTACTCTTTGGTTTATAACTTTGATAGGTCTTTCCTTGTAATTCAAATCTGTATTGACTTCGATCTTCTCAAGCTGAACAACATGCGAGGATCGAAACAGTAGCGTTTCAACATAGACACATGGAAAACATCATGTATACACGTTAACTCCGGAGGTAGATCTAGTCGATAAACATCCGATCTAACCCTCTCAAAAATTTCATAAGGTTCGATGTACCTTGGACTTAACTTTCTATTTCGACCAAAATGGATGATCCCCTTCTATGGAGATACCTTGAGAAACAGCTTCTCTCCGAGATCATACTTGATGTGCTTATGCTTCTGATTCACATAAGCTTTCTTTCGGTCAAAAGTTGTTTGTAAACTTTTTTTGATGATTTTCATTTTTTCCTTGGTTTGTTTAATAAGCTTCGAACCCACTATTCTTTTCTTGTTAAGCTTGTTCCAACACAAAGGTTTTTTACACCTACACCCATACAAGGCATCAAAATGAGTCATCTTGATGTTTGACTGATAATTTTTGTTGTAATCAAACTCTACCAACGATAAATGCTCCTCCCAACTCTAAGCAAAGTCCACCACACAAGACTGGAGCATGTCCTCTAAGATCTGGATGACTCTCTTAGACTTTCCATCGGTCAGATGATGAAAAACTATACTGAAGTGCAACTTGGTATCCAAAGCCTCATGGATAAATTTACATAACCTTATAGTGAACCTCAAATTCGTATCCGATATGATCGACGATGATACACCATGAAACCTCACGATCTCTTTGATATGCAATTGTGCTAGCTTTTCCAAACTAAAGTCCATACGCACGGGTAAGAAGTGCATCGACTTTGTCAACCGGTCAACTATAACCCATATATCATCATGCTTCCTCAATATCATCGGCAACCCGATGACGAAGTCCATGGTTACTCGATCCCACTTACACTCTGGAATTTGAATAGGCTGAAGCAAACCCGAAGGAACCTGATGTTTCGTCCTAACTTGGTGACACGCCAGACATCTTTTCATAAACTCAAAAACTCTTCTTTTCATGCACTGCCACCAAAAGAAAGGATAAAGATCCTGATACATCTTGTAACTACACGGATGAACAAATAACGCGTTACGGTGAGCTTCCCTCAAGATGCGATCCCTCATATCCTATAAAGCTGGTACACACAAACGACCCTTGAAGTAAAGGAATCCATCATCCTGTACCTCAAAGTCAAACGCCTTAGCTCTCTGAACCGCCTTCAACTGAGCTACGAACTGATCGTAAATCACATGTGCTCTCTTTATCTATTGCACTAGCGTGTGCTTAACATGTAACTCTTTCGAAAGGCCTCCATCCTCGATCATCCTTAATCTTGCGAACATAGCTCTTAAGTCCTACATGGACTTCCGACTTAAGGCATAGACGACCACATTCACCTTTCCGGGATGATACTCTATGAAACATTTATAGTCTTTCAACAACTCTATCCACCTAAGTTGTCTCAGATTCAACTCTTTTTTACTAAGCATATACTTCAAGCTCTTGTGATCGGCGTAGACATAGCATTTCTTCCTATAGAGATAATGCCTTCATATCTTCAAAGCAAAGATAACTATCGTAAGATCAAGATCATGCGTGAGATAGTTCCTTTCATGAGGTTTCAACTGTCTTGAGGCGTAAGCTACTACCTTACCCTCTTACATGAGCACACAACCCAACCCATTCAAGGAAGCATCACTAAACACCATATAATATTTTCCCGATTCTGTTTGTATCAAGACCGATGCCTCCGTAAGATAGGCCTTCAACTGCTCAAAAATCCATTGTCTTTTCTTATTCCAAACAAACGGAACCCCTTTTTGAAGCAACTTGGTCAACGGTGTAGCTATGATCGAAAAGAATTTGACAAACCTCTTGTAGTATTTGAAAAGTCTAATAAAGCTACGGACTTTCGACACATTCCTTAGTGTTTTCCATTCCACCACAACTTGTATTTTTTAGGATCTACACAGATTCCATCTGCTGCGGCTATGTGGCAAAGAAATACCACTTCTAACAACAAGAAATCGTACTTACTAAACTTGGCGTAGAGACGTATATCCCTCAAAACCTGGAGAACCACTCTTAGTTGATAGTCATGCTCCTTTTTCGTGCGTGAGCACACCAAGATGTCATCGATGAAAACAATCACAAACTGATCCAAGTAAGGTTGGAAGATCTGGTTCATCAAGTTCATAAAAGTTGCAGGTGCATTCATAAGCTTAAACGACATCAGCAAGAACTCATAGTGTTTGTATCGCTTCATAAAGACGGTCTTTTAGACATCCTCCTTCACAACCTTCAACTAGTAGTACCCTGACCTCAGATCGATCTTAAAAAATAAACGGGCACCTCTCAACTAATCAAATAGTTCATCGATCCTAGCCAAAAGGTAGCAATTCTTTAATGTGATCTTATTGAGCTGACGGTAGTAAATGAACAACCTCACTGATCCATCATTTTTTTAACAAATAAAACCGGTTCTCCCTAAGGTGACACACTTGGTCAGATAAAATCTTTCTCACGCAACTCTTGGATCTACTGTTTCAACTCTTTCATCTCTATTGGTGCCATATGATATGACGTTATGGACACCAGTGCGTACCCCACATAACTTCTATACGAAACTCTAACTCACGGAGGGGAGGTAAATCAGGTAACACCTTTGCAAACACATTGGCATACACACAAATTGTCCTCAAACTCTCTAACACCGGACTCTTAACCCTCACATCCATAGTGTGAGCTAAGAGTACCACACAACCCTGTTGGATTAACTGCTGAGCTAACAAGGACGACACCATAATCGGTAAACACAGGTTCCTTTCATATCTCACCACAAGCTTAGATCTATCCGCCACCCAGAGCTTCAAATTCTTAGATCTACACCCTCAAACTTGCATCGTGTTTGAACAACCAATCCATCCAAAGGATTGCATCGAACTATTGAAACGCTAGAACCATAAGATCGACTAAAAAGATTGATACTTGTACCTCAATCAAACACCTCCGATATACCTTATCCACTAACACATCTAACTCTAACGGGCTTGTCACATAAACTCCTATCTCTAGATCTTCGACTGGCAACCCTTGTTGAGATATTCTAATACGGATATACGAGTGGGTAGAACCCGAATCTAGAAGAGCAACTATAGAAACTGAAAAAAGGTGAAAGTACATGAGATAATATTTTTCGTAGCACAATTCTCTTGTACCCTAATCGCATACTGTCTAGTTGTTGCTCTAGCAATGGACTGAAAGTTGCCTTTCGTTGTATGACTAGATCTACCACGCGAGAACCCTCAACCCCTTGGGCCTGAAACACAGTCCTCTGAGCTTGACTTGGTGGTGACATCACAACCTCGGGATAGTCCTTAACAAAGTAATCTGGTGACCCACACTGGAAAAAAATCTAGCATTACCCCAACACTCACCCCTTTGGCTTCGACCACACTGATTGCAAACTGTGCACCGACTCTCCTTTGTGAACCTTCTAGGCTCTTAACAGAAGAAGACACAGATTGTCTCTTACATCCCGCAAACTCTAACCTTTGATTTAACCTCAAACCCTGATTTGATTTTTCCTCTATTCTGGGTCCAATGGTTCCTAATCCTATCATAGTGGGACTGAGAGTTACTAGCATTGTTTGAATGATCCCATCTGAACCTCCTTGGCCAACAAACGGCCGTAAGTCTACCCTTTTACCTGTTCTAGAGACTTAGCAATGACAGTCAACTCTGAGAACATCTTATGTAGTGCAACAGTAAGATAAGTCTGGATCTCCTTCCTTAGATCCTTCAAAAACCTCTTACAGCTTATCTTTTTTGTTGCAACTAACATCGGAGCATACCAGATCAACTGCAGAAACTCTTGTTCATAGGGGAAGACTATTCAATTCCTTTGCACTGGATGGGTAAACAGCTCCCTCAAGGTATTAATGTGGGTCTCGCCCACATACTTCCTTTTAAACTCATTAAGGAAGTTATACTGAGTAGGTCAAGTGGGATACCACCCAATCTCCATAGTCTCCCACCATTCCCTCGCGTTGCCCTTCAAAAGTGAAAACACACATAACACCTTGTCCTCTGATCTCAACCTCATTTGTATCATTATCAAACAAGTGTCATACAACCACTGATCAACTTGCATGGGATTGTCTTGTCACATTCCTTGAAAGTCTACCACTCCTTGCTTACGCAACCTCTCAATCGGTGCCTCTTGAGGTATAGCAGAAAACCTCGGTATAGCTCTCATAATTCTATAAAAAGCTCGATTCAACTTTGAGAAGTGGTTGACACCTTGACCAACCACATCATCCAAAAGTGCCTCCACATCGGGCTCATACTCATCATCAAAATCCCCTTCCCGAGAACCCCAACTCTCATCATGATCTCTTCCTCATCTTGACATGATTCCATTTCTGCACAAGAAGCACACAAGGTTACACCATTGAAATTTCATATTGGGTCTTCCTAGAAACGACTAAACTTAAGCTTTAATATAAAAAAATGCAACACCCTCGACCGAGATTTCATATTGGGTCTCTGGCCCAAAACCTGTATTGCAAAAATTTTGCTTTAAAAGCCTATTTAACCAACCCAAGTCCAAAATAAAACCATTAATTCAAGTCCAAATAAAACGAATATTTCGAAAAAGTAAATAAAAGGTCCAAAATAGTTATAGACTATTAAAAGCATTTGACCCAAAATCCAAATTAAATAAGAGTTATAAATTAAAACATAGGGTTCGACAAGTACTAACCCAATACATCAAATAACTTGTACTTTGACACTAAGTCGATGCTGAAATCCAACCTCGATGGTGATCCTCTAGTCATTGACTTCACCTAACCTACACACGAAAACACATTTTGAAACAATGAGCTACAGAAGTTCATTGGGTACACCGTCACTCGACCAACATCGCATATATCATGAATAAAGCAATGCAATACATGTAATATCATGCATGATATGATGGCAGTACCATAATCGCCTAAACACATGGCATCATGAATGTATACTATCGCACACGATATATAAATATCATCAGAAGTCACAAGGTAGTGAGAATCGCGTCTATACAGTATTAGGATCCTACACTACGAGTGAGGCCCACATCCACACAACATCATGATCCTACACTCAGAGATTGAGGCTCGTGTCCACACAGCATCGGGATCCTCCAAATCCCATGCTTGAAATTTTACATCGAGCATCTTAAAATGATATATACGTCCACACAACATCAAGATCCTCCATTCAGAAAAGTCTTCAATGCATCACTCGGAATGTTATATCGGATGTTGTATTGCAACATTATTCTTGGGTATCTAGATTCCCATCACACAAGGGTTTTCCCTAAGCTAAGCAACCTATTAGCACATAGCAAGGTTTTAGCTATCACAAAGCATTAACAACATTAAGGATTCCTATGATTTCTACCATTCCATTAAACAACCAAGGCTTAACAAGTCTTTTTAGTCCAATTATTCATATTTGAGGTTAATTTATCAATTCTTAGTTTTAGTATTTGTTTTTCACCATAAGATACCCTTAGAACCCATTATTACAAATTATAGAGTCCTCAAATTAAAACACTAATTTTTGGACAGATTACCTAGCGAGTACTAATATGCCTATTTGGGTATCGGTACACTACCCAGTATCGATACACCCCAAGGCGTATCGATACTCTAAGTCGTATAAGAGTCTTAAGCTGCTTACCTGTATCGATATAGCCCAAACCTATATCGATACCGTTTTGTACTAGTATCGATACACCTGCCTAGTCTTAAACCAATGTAACAGTGGTAGGCATATCGATACCAAAATACGTTACTAGAATTTAAATTAAGCATGGGGTATCGATACGCGAGGTTGGCGTACCGATACGCCTGCTATCTAAGCCCTTATTTCCTCTCTAGGGTACAAATATGCTCCAAGCCTGTATCGGTACGCTTGCACGAAAATGTAGGTTTAGACCTGAAATTAGCCAAGAGCACTCCCTAAACCATTTCTATTGATTCCAAGACTATTCCTACACAATATTGAAGTGATAATTGGTTTGTTTCCATCATTTCTATGCCATCAAACATTTTAATCCAAATTTCACTATTGTAGGTCCCTAAGCTACCAAACCAAGTCAAACATGATGATTACAAGCAATGCAGCCTAATTTCATGAGATGCATGATGCATTAGAAGTTAGAGGGGTGACAACTTCAAGTCACAGCAGCTAAAAACGTCCCCTCAAGCCTTCTCCTTTCCAAGAACCCTTGATGAAGCTCCAACTTCTTTTTCTACGAAGAGAAGTTAAAACCAGCAATTAGACATTACTAGGGGTGAAACTAGAGGCTAAAAACACTAACGAAACTTAAGGAGAAACTCAACAACACCCTTGTCCCATTTTGCTTCTTCAACCTCACTCAAAACCCCTCTTCACCAAACTACAACCTTTTTACCTTGATAGATAGATCTCACTTAGCACAATAACTTTCTCTCAAGACTCCAAACGAAATTCACCAACTAACTCAACAAAGATTGCAATTTTAACTCTGATTTTTAGATAAAAAAGATAGGGATGAAGAAAAACAAGAGGTGACTTCACCTCATTTACTTTTCTGTAGAAAAACTCTCCCCCTCATTTCCCTGTCACCTATTTAAGGGATTACCAAAAAGCCCTTCTCTAAACCCCTAGGACCATCAACAACCCTCAAACACATAAGCCTAAGGCCCAAAACCATCCTAACACTTAAACTCGAGGCTCAAACGTCGAAGCTCAATGCTTCGGGTTAACCTTACACTCGGATCCAAAATTTAGGTCATTACAAATATATTTGACCGAATTTAAATCACGTACTCAACTATCACTTTTTAATATCTATTTAATTTCAATTCATATTTTTTAGAAAAAAAATATTATTTTTACAATTTAATCCCTTAACGTTGCATTTTATTATATTTGATCCTTTAATTGATATTTTTGTAAATTCTTTTTCACAATGTTTCGAAAAATTATATCATGGGTCAGTCCCACCACGTGTCCATGGGACCGACCAATGATAACTACCCACTTCATCAACTTTTCCATGTCATATTTTTTTTCCAAGTGAATCTTTACTTTAAAAATTAAAAAATAATGAGGTGGATGATTATCATTGGTCGGTCTCATGGATGACGTGATGGGACTGACCCATGATATAATTTCTCTAATGTTTCCTTCGATTCATATAAGTTAATTATTTCATGCATAAGCACTTGTAGAAATAAAATTTCTATAAGTACCTTAGTTTTAGGGTTTAGTGATTTTGTTTATGGTTTTGTGTTTAGAGGTTTAATTACCTAAATTTTGAATTAAGGGAGTGTGATTAAATTTTAGGTTTAGGATTAAAACCTAGGTTTATAAATTAAAATCCAAACCCCTAACTATATTACCTTAAACCTAAACCCTAACATCTAAACTCTAAATCTTAACCTTAAACCCTCTAACCCAAAATCTTAAATTTTAAACTCTTGCACTTAAACCTTAAACTCATGTCCCGATTTCTAAGTTCTCCTCGACCATAAATCTAATAAAAGGACATGTATGAAAGTCTAAACATCATCAATCTATTGGTAATTTCCTTAAAATTTAAACACTCAGCCTCAGAAACTATTTTTTTAATCGGATTTCATGGTCAGGAGAATTCTTGAGATCCATTTTAATTTTCAAAACAATAATATAAAAATTCAGTGGCTAAGAACCTAAAACGTATTTTTGTAACAACTGTGACAAGAGACGTGAGTAACATAGAAATTAAACTAAGAGTAAACTACATAAATAATCACCGTATTATGGGTTAGAGTTAAAATTATTATTATTCTTTAAAAAAAATATATATCACTTAACTATTAAAATGATTCTAATATAGTCATTCGTCGTTAAAAACTAATAGACAGATGATATGGCTGCTAAAAATAAAATTTTATAATTACACATTTAATCCCTGTTATTCATATATTTTTTAATTTAATCCTAATTTTATTTTAATAAAATATTTTAATTATCCAATCAGGTGATGAAACATGTCACCACCTAACTAAAATAGGAAACAAAATTCAACAACATTGTTGTTGGGAGGACTAGGGACCTTCAGCACAATTGGACAACACCCAAACAACTGGACCAAACTAATCTGTGATGTTATTCCTTACAATATATATATATATATAACATTGTTTTATATATTTATTCTTTTTGTTTCGCATGTAATCATAGATTTAATTTTTAATTTAATTAAAATATTAATTAGAGTATTTTATATATAATAAATTAGAATATTTAAATTATAATAAAAAATTTATTTAACAAACCCTAAACTCAAACCTTAAATCCTAAATAGTAAAATCATTTAAAATTTTAAATTATATTAAAAAATCATTTAAAAAATACTAAACCCTAAATCTAAACTCTAACCATAAACCTTAACTCTAACCATAAACCTTAACTCTCTGACTCCTAAATTTAACAACCACGTAACACATATAACCATCAATTTTCCCTCTCCCAATAATCTTAAAAAGAATCCAGGTTAGTACTAAGTTCTGTATATCGATATATTTTGGTAAAACATTGGTAAAAAAATCAGTTGTGTTCTCAAGCGATATTTAATTCTCTTTATATACAGGTAGTTGTGACTATGTCTATGCAGCCATCAATGGAGAAAAAACAACACACAAAGGGAGAAGTTATTGCTAAGTTCTGTATATATGGGTTATGATATGAACAGATGGAATGTGGGTTTCTTCTACAAATCCCCCATCAGCAAGTGAACTGGTATACAGTTTAACAACATTCATGTAAACTACATAAACATACCTTGGACCACCATGACACTATTTGTCATGGAAACCCCCAAACAACAGGAGGGAAGTATTCACACGATTGCTTTCAGGGAAGAGCTGCTCGGTTTTAGTAACAGACTTTGCATTCCGTTCCGTTTCTGGAAATGGGAATGAGAGGGAAAGGGAAAGGGAGGCAGATGCATCATCCACCTCTTCCTTTCCTGGTACCTTATCAAGCTTGTCAATTTTGTCTGCCATACCAACAAAGAAAGGCAGGATCCCCTTGTTTGGTGGCCTCATCTCAGCCCCCAAAGCAAGCTCGAGATTGGGGGAGGGATCGACGACTCGGACCTCATCCTTAATCGGAAGAAATTCCCTTGCACGATGTGAAACCACAGGAAAGAAGAACCTCTCGTTTCCCATGTCATCGGGGATAACTTTTTCCTCGTAAGCAAAGTAGCATCTCTTCTCTTCAACAAAAGAGCTAGAACACAGACCATGTCTATCTGATGCTGCACTATCACTAAAACTACCTTCATCTCTAGTACTGTTATATTGGTAAATTCCACTGAAACCTGTCTTCAGCCTTTTATTATCACTTCCTCCATCCATGGAAACACTCCTCGCTTCACACCACGGCATTCTTTCACTTGCATTGGTAGACATTTCTGGAACTGGTTCTGTAAGATCCAAGTATGGGGGTTTCTCATAATTCGACTGCCAACAGCTGATATCTCTTTTTGAGTAAGTGTTTACATCAGCATATCCGGTATCCCCCGACTCCCTGATTTTAAAAGATTCGCCATTAATTTTTTCCATAGTAACTGCCTCTGTCTTTTGAGTAGGGCGATCCTTTAAAGATGGATGATCTTCTTGTACAAATGTTTCCTCTTTCTTAATTTTGAACGACTGGATACTGATTTCGTTATGTTGAAGGCATGGTTTGAGTTCAGTGTCTAATCTACAATCTGGAACTTTGTTATCCTGCTACAAAATAAAGGCAAAGTTAACATTTATGGGAAGGAGTTTTTTTCTTTTCCAGTTTGCCTGATAAACAATAACAAGTTTTAACTGAAAAATCATTAATCTTTCAAACAACCCCCATACTCCGCCTCACAAATGCACAAACAAATAAACAAACACAAATAGAGTTTAAAAGGTTACTAGTCCTCAGGTGGGAAGGATGAAGGGCTACAGACATTATTTATCCTGCCGATAAAGGTCAAAATCAGAAATTATCTGGCTCTCTAACATCACTCAGAATCACAAGCACGCTCCCCACCCCCACCATACTAATGGCTCAGTTTTTAGCAGTCTAATATTCTTACCCACTAATGCAGAAGATACATTAGATAATAAGAACACAAGCTTAAAATATATCAGATGAATCCTAAAATAAGCAGTTAATTGACTACATATAGCATGGAAAAAGAAAGAAAATAGCTTCACTCTAAAATGAAAGAACATGTAAAAATAGAAAATAGCTTAAAATAAATTTTTCATGTTAGAAAATAGCTTCTACATATATCAGAGAAAGCCTGTGATAACCACCACCACAAGAGAAAAAGAGCAATTATTTCCTCTTTTTTCTATCTGGTGAGTAGGATGACAACAAAGGGAAAACAACATGCAAAGTCCAAATAAACAGCCATACAATGATTCAAGATAAATGAAAAAATATACAACCAGATATTGTGCCCATTGACTGACAACAGGATAAAACAACCACCGGTCCACCATGCCTGTGTTTAATCAATAAACAGCGGAGGCAACACCCACACCCCATTTGTAGTAAGAGAGATTCAAGTTGAAGAGATAAACATAGTATACACAACAGTAATCCATGAATGCGTGGGATTTGACTTCATGTTGACTTATTTAAGGATGTGCAAAGTTATAGCAGGCAACAACACCCGCAGAAATTTTACTGTGGGCCTATGAAATATTTCAAAGATTAGAATTTACACAAACGAATCTTAATATATATTTTTAATGGAACTAACAGTAGAAAAGAGAACGACATTCTTCCACAAACTAAAAACTAGATAGAATCAGAGAGATCTATGTGTAAATCTATAAGCATTTTTCAACATAAAATGCACCTCAAGCTAAGAGGAAAACTAGATTCTTATTTTCTTGTATTGGAATGTGTTTCCTTGTTGGCATCATTATGTCACCAAATAGGTAACACACTAGCTAATTGTAGGGTTGATTAGCAAATAATAACATGAAGAAATCAACTGCAGCAACATGAACTAGACATTTTTTTTAACTAACATGCATTGACGGAAGAACATATTACCAGAGGACTACTGGATTTCACGTCTGGATTAACCTTTATGCTGCTTGTTGCATTTCTTGCCAAGTTTTTGGTGTCAGTTTTTCCATCTTGCGCCTCCAAATTTGCTTTTATTCCCACATATGTCTTCCCAAAAGAAGAGACCTTGTTATCACCAACTCTCTCTGTTGAGATACATGTCTTTTCAACAGCATTAGATACTACTACATTGCATGAACTGTCACATGTTGAATCATTCTCTGCAGGCTGACAGATATCAGTAGACCTCTCTCTCTCCAAACGTATCATACTTGCATCAGGAATGCATACGCTCTTTGAGGAATTTGCACAATTTTCTCTTCTTCCTTTGAAAACACCCCAGAGGAATAATAAGGTATTCCACCCTGCAAAAAGTAAAGTACAGATTTTATCATCCAAATTTTGGTGCAGTCCTGTCAAGTACAACTTCTGAGTTAGGAGGCCAGGCAATGAAAACCTTCTCAGAAAATTTTAAGATTAAGAAGCAGACGAAGATATATAAAAAATCAGAGTCCTCAAAAGGTTATGAGTTGAAGTATGTTAAAATGATTTGACATGTAAGAACTTCCATGTAATGTCACATCATAAAGATGGAATGGAAGGTTTTAATTCTGCCCAAATAATTTAGGATCTAGAAGCAATTAATTCTGATTTATGCTGATGCAGAAATAGGAAGCCTCGCATTAAAGACCACTAAACAGACTATTAGCTCTAAGCAAATGATCTAAATAGACAAAATGAAGCACCTCACCAAACCTTCAATTAAATATATTTTGTAAAGGGTACCATTTCTGTCAATGTTGTCAAACAAAAACCATAAAGCAAAATGCCTAAACCTCCGAACTGAAACAGGGGAAAGTGTGCTAAAAAAACAGTAACCATACCAAAACACCGATAAACAGTAACCATACCAAAACACCGATAATCTATAATAAACTTGTTACACATCCTACTACAACACATTTGATCCAATTATCATACTTAGGAATAAAGATATGCTACTTTTTTCACAAACACTTTTTTTTTCTCATTTCTATTGCTGTAGGAAATGAACTTGTGCCTAATCCAGGTGTTTTAAAGCTTTGCCTTTAACAGGGGAAATATGAAGTGTTGTTTTCAACAACAAAAAAAAGCTGTATTTTTGGCAAGTATACAAGCAAAAATAAAAAATAGTCCCCATAACCATACTTTTCCAGTACGTAAAGAGCCAGAATTTGGGGTGCAAACAAACGTATCCTTTTATCCTTGCCTTGTGAATCAGAGGTCGAAGAATATATAGCCTACCCAAAAGGAAAATTACAGGTTACTAAACTGTATTTAAACACCTCATTTTATAACAAGCCTTACGCTGGCAATTTTGAGGAAGTTGATTGGATGGGAATATCAGGAATTCAACACCTTCCAAATTTCCTTTGAGGGCAAGGTCATTCTTGACCATGGTATCCAAAAGGACCTTGTAGTACTTCTTATAACTGCAACATAAGCAGAAAAAATTATTTGTTCAAAAAGTGAAAAGAAATGAGAAATTGCATCAACGATCGAATCAATAAGAAAAATGAGAGGAAGAGGGGGGTGAACAGGGAAAGACAAATTGTATTTAAATCCACCTTTCAAGGTCCTTGGCAAAGAAGTATAGAGCAATATTATCTTCTTTAGGGCCGCCATTATGAAACTGTGTAGGCCAAGTGCTCAAGCGAGGTACTTCATTCAAGGGGACTTCGAGGGGAAAAGTGTTGACAACTTCGAGGACTTTAGGTGATGCAAGGGTTGAAAGATGGGCTTGAAATCCACCACAAAACTCAGAAGGTTTTCCCATTTTATGCACCTGAAATGCCCCCCTGCATGAACACAGAATCACTCTCATTTAGGAAACATCTCAAGGCAGGCACACTGCTGCGATACATGAAAATCCACCAAAATAGAGCACCTTTCAAAAAGGAAAAGGAAAGAAATGAAAACAAGTTCAATATAAGGAGAAGAACCCTACTGCCAGATGTACTCATGTTCTGGGATGGCCAACATCTTTGGCACAACAGACTCTGCAACTAAAGGAATTAAAGGAGGGGCATCACCAGCAGAAGAAACTACTGAGACAGAATCAGTAGCATGTGAATCAAGGAACTTCATATTACCAATGGAAGCTCGATTATGAAGATTGGTTTGGCTTTCATGTGTACTTTCAACAGAAACCATATTCTTTGCCTTCACAGAAACTGATGATGGATCTTGAGTTGTTCTTTCACATATTCCTGGTTTCAAGCGGATAGCTCCTTCAATGGCAGCTTTCAACTTACTGCCTTTATTCATCTCTTCTCTTAAATTCCTTGGAGAAGACAAATCAGATCCCGAAGCCTGAGAGAATGAACAATATTCAGCTATATGACCCATTCTCTCACTCTGATTTGTTGAATCCAATGACCAAGACAGCCCATCTGATATAATTCCATCGATATTACTGGGTTGCCTCTCAGCCGTCCATGAATAACTTGATGAGAGTTCCTCCTTCAGGTTAACTTGGTTCCACTTCGGTTCAGAAGAAATGCACCCATGAGTGGATGGAACTCCAGAAGCTACAAATTAAAAAAGAATGCTCTTAACTGGTTAATATCAGCCACAAGAAAACAACAAAGATAAGGTGAAAAACAGAACATACAACAGAACGTTCTAGTATAAGTGGACGCTAAAGAAAACAAAAAGTGTACAGTCTCTCCATCAGAATGCCAAAGCATACCAGAATTAACTGCATTTTCTACAACTCTGCGAGCTAGATTGCTGCTTGATCTTGATAATGTACTTGGTTTTCCATCAGACCTAACAGCCTTAGTATCTCGGTTGTTGCTTGCAGATGAATGAATACTTGTATTTGTGCGAGGTGTCAGTCTCTGATCAACTTTAGGCGTGGAGACGCTAGAACTAGAGCGATCCAGTTTCAATAGAGTTTTCCTTTCTAATGACATCCGGTCTCTAACTTGCTTTAATCCCTTTGGATCTTGAACAAGAGGATATTTAGAAGAATGCATTTTAAATTTCGATTCCTCGGTATTTAATCGTCCTGAGTTTGTGGATTTAAATGACATGGATTTCCTCATAACTCTAGAAGCTTCCTCCTTGCAATCAAGGGATTCATTTTTTCTACCAATTTTCTGTTTTTGAAGAGCAATTTCATCTACAAGCTTCACCTTGGGTCTGGAATTCAAGGCATTGAATGAATAAGATTTCAGTAAGGTACCTGCATCAAATGCAACAGTATGTCAATGCTGAAGTCAAAAAACATATGGCAATTATTTTAGACAACAAATCAACCAACTTACGCTTTGGTGATTGCAGCCTTGGGCCAGAAGTAGGAGAGCACACAGTTTCCGGCATGTCATTAACAGAATAATTGCCGAGAGAAAGTTTCGGAGATAACTTCACTTTTCCCTTGTCTAAGTTCTTGAAAGAACCCTCTCGAGACAAAGCAGGTACTTTGGGGCTCAATGATTTTGGTGATCCCATATTTAATTCAACGACATGTTTTTTTAAAGCTGAAGCACCCTCTAGATTTTCTGCATGTCTCTTACCTAAGATTTGTGTAGATGAGCAAAGTCTGTTTGCTTTTTTCACCTCAGAATCTAGACCTTGAAAATTCAATTGTAAAAGGTCAGTACATGCTGTGATCATTGTGCCATTTTTTATTGCATCTGTTTGATAACTAACCTTGCTTTTGGCTTTCAGTTTCCTCAGCCAGCTTGCATTCTTCACAAAGCCAGTCACCTTCAGGAACTTTCTGAAGCATTTCTCGCATACAGTAACTGATCAATAGCATTAACAATGTTAAAATTTACTGATGAATATAACACGCAGATGAGAATTAAATAGAAATGTCATAAAACCAGCCAAGAAACATGCAGATGAATATAACAAGCTTACGTGTGCTCCGCACCATCAGCACACTTGCTGCATATAGCAAGCAAATCTTCTCGTCCAGCATCCCCACAAATATCACACACCTTAACCTATTCCGGACAATTTGGGCAAACAAAGAAAACATAAATCAGCAAACTATTGATATAGAAACAAGTATTAATAATTTTCAAAAGAATAAATAAAATATAGATCTAGCAATCCTACAAGGTAAAAGAAAAATAAATGCTTCACTTTAATAATATAATTTGAAAAAATCCAGTTTAATATTCTTACACCATTTTGTCAAAGACCTGTACATTCATTTTCAATGTAACATCTCCTAAAGGATTATAAGATCTGAGCAGAATCCTTAACCATAAAACAAGCTCAAGAATAAAAAAATCACTAATTCCATTTTCCTAGTGATAGCACCTCCAGTCATACTGCGAAGTGAAAAGCAAATAAAATATAGTATCTTTAATATCTTTCCTTGGATTGATTACATTAAGCTAAACAGATGGCATCCACAATTTAAGACCTAAAAGATCTAGTGATAATTGGTCATGCATGCACATCTTCATTACAAAAATCAGAAAGAACAAAATAAAATTACTTACATCATGTTCAGTGGCAATGGATTCACAACTCTCATCTCCAGAAGCTGCTTGCAATGGTGACTCCAGCTTGCCAGCTAACTCAACCAACTCATTTGACCCATCATGCTCATCTTCATTCAAGCTTTTACCAGCTTTATCCAGCGGTTCCCCATCAATATCTGCTTCTGACTTCAGATGGACTTTGGTAGAAATCTCAGAACTGCCTCCAACAGCACTCTGATCACTTTGGATCCTCAGTGACCCACTGCCAGCATCTTCCTCCTTTACAGAAGGAAGTTCAGACAAGTCTACCTTCTGGGAAGAGAGCACTTTTCCAGATCCTAAACTAAACACTGACACTGAACTTCGAGATGAACTCTTACTTTCTAAATCCTTGTTACAATAACTGAAAGATGCATTTGCATCACTAGCTCTACTAGCACATGAAGAACAATCATCATGACCTTCAGTACCTTTGGAACCATCATACTTGTTTGAGAAGATTCTCTGAATCCCAATATTTTCTGACACATCAGATGGCCTTGTAGTTGCTTTACTTTCTAAGTTTTCAGAGTAAGAATCGTGACTAGAATTGACACTCAGTAAATTGCTTGCTTCACTGCGAGCATGCTGAAAGCTATCACTTGTTTTGTCCTCGTTGATAGAATATTGAGTTGCCACAGCAGCAATATCAGTTTCATCAGAAAACTCATTCTTCTTCAATCCCATTTGAGATACACTAAGGTGCATACAAGATGAACAAGGAGCAGAGCACACGTTGCAGTTTCCAGATTCTCCTTTTGTGTAAACTTTTTGACTCAGAGAACGCCTAATTAATCTTTTTACGGATTTTGGTGATACCTAAGAAAAATAAGCAAGATTTAAGAGGGGAAAAGGCAGGGAATACAGAAAACTAGATCCATTCCTTTTAACTTGTTAATGACTTTGCTTTCAAAAAAATAATTAATCTTATACAACAAACACGAAAGCAAAATTGATTGAATCAGCATATAAGAAAATATTCACAGGCTCTGCTTTCTACTTAGGCAAAAGAAAGGCAAGCATTATATCAAGACAGAAAAGAGTTCAGTGGCATAGAGGTAATCCAGAAAGGTGAAACGTGTTTGTTGTCTACTGAAAAAGCTCAGATCCTAGGCCCAAACCTTGACAATACTAGTTTAAAAACACAGATCCAGACCCTGTTCTCACCGAAATCTTCTGATGTCTCTGATCCATCTCACCAGCAGGCACGCCTGTGCAATCAGTCCCCCTCAAAGCAGATGCGATCTATAAAGCATATCAAACTGTATGAAATAAGCATCATTAAAAAAAACCCGGTAAGTATAATTCATTGCACAAAAACTGCTCTAACTGAGTAACATGGTAACGTCTAAAAGAACATAATAGCAAAAGCTTGCATCTAAACGCCATAAGGGCCTAACATATACCCATACAGCCATACTATGCAGCGCAACTAAAGACAACCAAAGAAATAAATTCAATTTCCAAAGTACCAAACCCTAATTCCAAGCATAGGCCACCCAACATTTCATGATATGCATATTCCACCAATTGCTCTACTAAGTTTAAGGAATCATAAGTTCTAACTAAAATGCTACTATTAAATCAGGAAAAAAAATGAAATCAATATCCAAATGCTTCTGATTGATAATAAGGATGAAAGACTAATAAAGAGATAGTTTGACACATTACATGCCTCTGATTCAGTGTTTAACTCGGTCGAGTTGTAAAGCTCCTCAACACACCGCTCCTTCCGCCTCACCACAACAGCTGCTGCTTTCGCCGCCGCTGCCATCGAGGACGCAAACAATCACAATGCAAATTGAACATGAAACTACGTCCTCTCTTTCACTCTCTTCTAGATTCCCCTTCCGTCTCTCCTTTATTCGCTGCAAAAGGTTTCCGATTCCGATTTCCAACGTCAATCCCAATCCCTCTATTTATACTTGAAATTTCCTCTGCTTCTCTACAAAATACAAATAAAATCTTATATCCACAAAATATACATAAAAACACATCAAGATACAAGAAAAAAATTCAATTATTTCACTTTAGGTTTTGCTTTCCTTTTTCACTCGTTGATCTGAGAAAGAGATCTTGAAATTTTTGCAATAACGAATCACACTTCTCTAATCAATATTCAAAATGATGAAAATAAATAAAATTATCTTACCTCGATTTTTTCACTCTTTTCTTAACTCCTTCCCTTCTGAGCTTTCACTCACTCATAAAATTTTGGCAAAACCTCTGTTCTCTCTCCTTCAATATTTTCTCGGGAAATTGAGTGTTTTATTTTCCAAAATTTCTTAAAAAAGTTTCAAATTCTAACCTCTCTTTCAGATTCAGTGCTGCAATTTCATTACCACTTTACCTTTTTTTCAAGCTGCGGAGAATATAAGCCAGTTGGAAGGAAGAAGTGATTGTTTCTTCGCACGTGCGAAGATGGGATTTGTGTTATTCTGGCATTCAACGAATGGCTGGTGTCGCTTAATTAAGGAAAATTACACGTGGGATTGAAAGAGAAAGAGAGGATAGGGCTTGGTGCTATCTTACGCGGATATGTGTCGTGTGCTCTTTACGTTTCGTAATCAGGGTCTTAATTAGTTTCCTAACTTTTTTCTGATAAGTATCCACCAAAAACATGAATTTGTTGGGATGAGAGGAAATTTAACGCGGCTGTTTGACTTAATTAATTTCATATCTTAAAGAAAAAATTTACATATTATATTATTAATATAAAACTTCTATTAAATATTATTAAATTATTAATAAAGATTAAAATTATAAAATATTTAAAATAAAACTTCTATTAAATTATTTTTTATTTATATATTATATTTTATTTTTAAAATAAGTAAACAAAATATTAATCTTAGTTAATTTTAAAAAATAAAAATCATAAACTTTAAACCTTAAAACACTAAAACTCAAAATCTAAAACAGTAAATATTAAACTTCAATCCCTAAAATATAAAATCTTAAAACCCTAAACATACTAAACTATAAATCATAAACAATTAAATTCAAAACCTAAAATCCTGAAATCATAATTCTTAAATTAATTTTGAGTTTCAAGTTTAGTGTTTAAATTTTTAGAGTTTCAAATTTTTTGTTTTAAGGTTTATAACTTAGAGTTATAGTTTAGATTTTAGGGTTTATGATTTAATGTTTGAGGTTTTAGGGTTTAAGATTAATAATTTTAGGCCTTTGAATTTAGGTTCTAAGTTTTGGATTTAAGATTTTTTTATTTTTTAAATTAAAAAAATAATTTACTTCAAAAAATTAAAATACATAATGCATATAAAAAATAATTTATTTAAAATTTTATTAATTAATTTAATAGTATTTAATAGTGTTCAAATTAATAGTGTCTAACGATATTCAATATATTATGTTAATATTTACTATCTTAATATATTTTATCCTATCTTAATATATTTTCAAAATTAATTAATAATAAATTATGTTAATTGATTATATATAAATATCTAATAAACTTATTAATTCAAAAACAGTAACACACAGGACAGTGCAAGAACAAAGCTTTAATCGAAACAAAGAAAGGGAACAGGGGAATAAACGCAACACATACGAGCAATCAGAATAAAATATAGGCTATTGGTTGTGTGATTTATGGGAAAATATTTCGGACTACTAATGGTCTTATTATTGTTATCCGAGAGATGATTAAATGTTCTTGGGAGGTTCATATGTAGTATACTAGTCGAAAAACTAATTTAATTACTGATAAACTAGCGAAAGATTTACAGGATCAAGAGGTTAACGAAATGTCTTTGAAGAACCACCTGATAGTATTTAAGGCCTGATAAATAATGATTTGCATAATCGATTTAGAAATAATGATACAGGTATTGGGTAACGTTTTGTTTTTAGTCAGCGATTTTTTGTTGTTTTATGGGGTAATTTATTTTGTTCCGCTCTTGACTAGTGGTTTTTAATGTTCTATCTTTTTTTAGTCCTTCTACATGTACTCTTTTTCCTCCATTAGGTTTAGGGAGATTTTTTAACAAGGCATGTAGTCAGTGGTTTTTCCAACTTCAATAAAAAAATAAAATACAAAACAACTAATATGTTTATGTTATAGAATAATCACGTAACAGAAGGAAATTGAAGAAAGAAATATATTGAGATAGAAAGGAGAGTTTTTCTTAGAGTTTTCTCATATCTTTTACAATCCGAAATGACAATATTTATAAGATAATATCCTTTAGAACAAGACGAAATCTGTTAGGGCTCTCGGCATTCTTTGCTCCCGCTTTCCTCGGCGTTCTCCAGCTGGTGCAACATTCTTTAGTAGTCCAGAATCTTCCATTTCGTTAGAGATGGCGTGGACGTTATCCTTGGCTTGATCATTCGTAACATCACCCCCGCCAAGAAAAGGAACCTTGTCCTCAAGGTTTGGCATTGTATGAATTGGTGTTGGATACGTGTCGAGTCAGGCAACTCCAATTTGTATGCAACGGTGCCAACTCGTTGAAGAACACGATAAGGGCTAAAGAAGCGTGGGCAAAGCTTGTGTTGCTTCTAGAGACGTAATGAGTACTGTCGGTATGGCTGTAAACGTACAAAGACCCAATCGTCAACTTGAAATTCCAACTCTCGACGATGACGATCAGCTTGGAGTTTCAATCGGTTTTGTGTCTAGGCGAGGCTTGCTTTCAATTGCTTTAAGAGAAGATCACGGTCTTTCAAATCATGGTCAAGCTGAGTATTAGAAGTCCAACCATCCATATAACTAACAATTGTTGGAGGTTCTCGACCATATAATGTCTTGAATGGTGTCATGCTAGCCGAAGCTTGATAGGCTGTGTTGTACCAATACTTGGCCTAAGCGAGATAACTTTCCCATTTTTCTGGATTAAGGTCGACCATGCAACGTAGATACATCTCCAAACATCTATTGAGGGCCTCTATTTGTCCATCGTTTGGGGGGTGATAGGTCGAACTCATTCGTAATTCGGTACTTTGCAATCGTGCTAGCTCTGTCCATAAGTCATTCACAAAACTTCTATCACGATAACTGATAATAGAACGGGGAACCCCATGAAGCTTCACAACACCTTGAATCAATATTTTCGCAATCAATTTACTATCAAAGTGGCTTGGCAAAAAAAATGACCATACTTAATGAGTCGATCAACAACCATGAGGATGACCTCCTTGCCATTAGATTAAGGCAGTCTAGTGATAAAATCCATAGAAATATCTTCGAACACTTGATGGGGAATGGGAAGAGGCTGCAACAGACCGGCCGAAGCAAGATTGTCCATTTTCATTTGTTGACACACGTGACAATTCCGGAAAAAGGAACGAACATCAATACACATTCCTTTCCAATAAAAATTAGCCGAGAGACGATAAAATGTACGTGCATTACCAGCATGACCGCCAATGATAGTGCTATGAAACTCTCGAAGTAGAATTGTACGCAAGGCAGTGTCAGTAGGCACCATAATACGACCCTTGTATAGAATTAAACCATCTCGTAAGGTATAGCCCGAGTGGAGCAATGTGCCAGCAGCAAGTTGATCCAAAAGTGTCGTTAATGTTGGATCACCATTCATCGCCACACGTATATCAGCAAGAATACCAAATAAAGGTTGAGAGAACGCCATTAAACTAGCATAGACCTCTCGAGACAAGGCATCCGCCACTGTGTTATGCTTGCCTAGTCGATAGAGAATCTCAAAATCATACCCAACCAACTTGGAGAATCATTTTTGTTATTCTAGAGTCTGAATAGTTTGCTGATTCAACTCACGGAGAGATTGCTGATCAGTGATAATCACAAAGCGTCGGCCTAAAAGGTATTGACGCCACTTGCCGACGGCCTGAGTGATGACATACATCTCCTTATGGTAAGTGGAAGCTCCCTGCATTCTTGGACTCAATTTGTGACTATTGTATGCCTAAGGATGATTGTCTTGTTGCAACACAGCTCCAATTCGCACTCCAGACGCATCAGTTTCAATGGTAAATTCCTTATCGAAATCGGAAAGAGCCAGTATAGGGGTGGAATAGAGTTTTTCTTTAAGCAAATCGAAAGACTCCTGGGCTATACTATTCCATTCAAAGTATTCGTCAGCACGTAATAGATTGGTTAAAGGAACAACCAATGTCGCAAAAGCCCTTAATAAAGCGGCGATAGTATCCAGCGAGGCCGAGGAAGCCGCGTATGTCCTTCACCGTTGCTGGAACAGGCCAAGCATGTATCGCAGCCACCTTACCAGGATCCACAGCTAACCCATCCTTGGACACAATGTGACCTAAATATTCGACAGAAGTTTGGCCAAACATACATTTAGACCGTTTTACCACAAAACCCTGTGCTTAAAACACTATAAGAACCTGGCGGACATGGTGTAAATGTGTAGGCCAATCGCGGCTGAATACGAGAATATCATCGAGAAAAACCAAGACAAACTTACGCAAGAATGGTCGAAAAATCTCATTCATAGTAGCCTGGAAAATGGATGGCGCATTCGTTAAACCGAAGGGCATTACACGAAACTCATAGTGTCCTTCATGAGTGCGAAAGACCGTTTTGTGTACATCATGTGGTTGGACACAAATCTGGTGATAGCCTGTCAGTAAATCGAACTTGGAAAAAAAATGTGAACCACCCAACTCATCAAACAACTTATCAGCAATTGGAATAGGAAATTTATCCTTGATGGTAATGGCGTTCAAAGCGCGATAATCGACACAAAAGCGCCACGTGCCATCCTTCTTCTTTACCAAAAGCACCGAAGAAGAAAATGGACTATGACTGTGCTGGATTAATTGATCGGAAAGCATTTGTCGAACTTGGCTTTCAATTTCGTCCTTCTAAAAATGAGGATAACGATATGGACGAACATTCATCGGTGTAGCATTAGGTGATAAATGGATGGAGTGATCGGTTACGCGTGGTGGTGGCAAATTTCCAGGAGGCGCAAACACCCCAGCAAACTCATACAGTAATTGCTCTATATCAATAGGTATCGATATATCAGTTTGGCCAATAATACTTTCCATATGCAACTGATAACAATAAGCTACGGAACCAGTGGCTGACATACGACGTAGTGATTGAAGACGCATGGGAAGTGGTCTGATATCTGTGTCGCCTTTCCAACAATGAAAGCGCCATGGAGTTGAAATGCCAAAGTGAGATTGGAGAAATCCATTGTGATCGGTCCCAGCGTAGCCAACCATGCAACTCCCAAAACCATTTCAGTGCCCTCAAGAGGTAATACGTAAAAATCGCTGGAGAAAATAGTGTTCTGAACTTGTACTTGAAGATTGCGAATGCATCCTTCGGTTCTTAGGTTCTCGCCATTGCCCACTAAAACCCGAAAATTGGGGGTGGCTGTAACAGATATCCCAAAGTGATGAGCTACGCGAGATTGAACGAAGTTGTGGGTACTACCACCGTCTATCAAAATTCGAACAGTACGACCTTGAATAATGCCAGTGACTCGCAAAGTATTTGGTGTATAACATCCGGACAAAGCATTAACAGAGACCAAAGAGTGATCTGGAACATGTAAAGTACCGGTTTCCATGATAGAATCGTTGCCGAATTCTTCATGCGGGGTGTCCATAATAGCATCATCCAATAAGAAAAATTGTGGATCCTTACAACGATGACCTGGCACAAACTTGGCATCACAATAGTAACACAACCCTTTGGCGCGACGATCATGAGCTTCTGCGGCCGACAATTTACGTGGTTGGGGAAAGGTAGAAGGTTTAGGTGACGGATCCAACGGAGGTGGTCGACCCAGTAATTGAGAGGGGTTGGTCGGTGGATTGGATGGTGTGGGTAGAAGAGGAGACGATTTGGTCCTAAAGCCACGACCCAAAATACGCTTCATTTCGTTCAATCGAGCTTCATGAAATCGAGCTAAGGTCACAGCCTCATGCATAAAAGTAACCCGAGCAGACAACACCTCATTCTTTATCTCGGAGCGGAGACCAGAAATAAAGCACTGAGTTAAAAACAACTCTGGTAGGTTGGTTCTGCGGAGAACTAAGTCTTCAAAACGAGTCTGATATTCAGCCACAGTTGCGGTCTGAGTGAGCTTGGTGAGTTGGACCTCCGGTGACTCAAGCTCGGTCACAGAAAACCGCCTATGAATCGCATCAATCAAGTGATCCCAACCGGCTAATTGGCATTGGCGCTGCATCCAACGGAACCATTTCTTTGCTATTCCATCCATCCTAAATGACGCCATCGTTACTCGATGATGACCCTCAGTACCATAAAAATAAAAAAAATCTTGGACATAAGCAATCCATTCTTCGGGGTCTTGACCGGTGAAAAGAGGTGGCTCTACCGAAACTGGTTTTGGGGAGAAAGGAAATCTATCATCCAACTCATCCTAAAGTTTGCCTTTGCCACGATGAAAGCGATTTGCACTCGAGTCATCCTGAACGATCGTTGACGAAGACGACTGACCAAACTTTGCTAAGAGCGTTGTTAATTGACGCAGTACGTCCTAAAGCGTTTGCTTGTTTTCAGAAGCAACAGCTTGGAGATCGCTCAAAGATTGGTCATGGCGATTAGAAGTCTCTTGAAGAGTTTTGATGGCTTCGGCGTTAGTGACCATTACACAGGAAAATCAATGAAAGCACCAATTTGTTATAGAATAATCACGTAACAGAAGGAAATTAAAAAAAGAAATATATTGAAATAGAAATGAGAGTTTTTCTTAGAGTTTTCTCGTATCTTTTACAATCCGAAATGACAATATTTATAAGCTAATATCCTTCAGAAAAAGACGAAATCTGTTAGGGTTCCCGGTATTCTTTTCTCCCGCTTTTCTCAACGTTCTCTAACTGGTGCAACATTCTTTAGTAGTCCAAAATCTTCCATTCTGTTAGAGCTGGCGTGGACGTTATCCTTAGTTTGATCATTTGTAACAGTTTATTTTTTAGAATAAGTATTTAATGTAATTTTTTAATCAATGTTGCACGTTAATTTTAATAACTTATGAGAAAAATATATTTTAAATATTTATTTTAATTAAAAAATATTTTAGATATCTATTTAAAACAAAATATATATTTTAAATATTTATTTCGATAAAAATATATTAAATAAATAAAAATGCCGTTATATTTTAGGTAATTTTTTATAATATAATTCATATTTGGTTGTTTATATTTAATAATATTTGAAGGATGTATATATTAATTTTTTTTTATAAAAATTATATTTTTAATTGATATAATATTATAAATTATTAAATTTAGATTATATAATAAATTTTATTTATAAAATTAGTTTTTACTTAAAATGTATATTTTAATTTATTTTAATTTTATTAGTTATTTAAATTTAAATTCATTTGAAGAATTCTCTTTGTATTTGTCATGGTAAAGGAGTCTTTACAACTTTTATTTTCAATTCTCTAATCTAAATGAATATTTTCAATTTGAAAGGTCTCACTTAAATTCGCCGCTTTGTTTATTGAATATCCAATTTAATAGATTTGATTGATTAAACCTGTAATTTTAACTCAAAACATTATTTATCAAATAATTTTAACTTTACATTTTTTCATAATTGTTATTAATTATTGAAGTATAAACTATAAAAGCATTTGTTTTGCGCATATGATTTGGAAAATTTTACGACGTGTGTCGAATACCATTAAACATCACTAACGTTAAATATTGATAAATACTATTAAATTAATTAATAAAGATTTTAAATATTAAGGACTCAACGTACAATTATAAATTATTTAAAATAAAATTTAAATTAAATTAATTATACATTAAATCTTTGAGATTCTTAATCTTTATTATTCAATTTAATAATGTTCAACAATATTTAGTGTTAATAATGTTCAGTAATGTTTAATGCATGTTATAGAGTTATCCATAAAAGTTTTACAATGCCATGAATTATAGGACAAAAAGCATAAATATTGGGATCTAAAAAAAGATAAAAGGCCAAGGGATAAGGGAGATGAAATTTGAAAAAAAAAATCCGCTAAATATTCCTTCCGTCCCACTCTTAGTGTTCATTGCTGACTTTTTACGTAGTTTTAGGAAGAAAAGTTTATGTAAGAAATATGATGTAAAATAATTCAAAGGACAATTTTATCCTTAAAAGGTTAAATTTTGTTTTATTAGAAAACAAAAAAATGGTAGAAAGAAAAATGTACCTTGTAAAAGTTGTTGATTTTTCAATGAAACATTTTAAGTAGGACAATATAAAACATAAAAGGGACATCATATATGGGATAAAAGGAGTATTATTTATAACTCTCCTCGGATGTCTAAAATTGTATGCCTCCAATGGGGGTTCTGGACAGGCGCAATAGGAGCGACCGCACAGGGCCCCGAAAAACAGGGGGTCTAAATTTTGATAAACTACATTCATTAGATGATGTTAATCTCGAAATTCATTGAAAATTTTGAAAACGTTATTAAGAAAGATGAGTTAAATTGTTAAAACGTTATAATTATTTTTTAAATATGACAATTGATTATAGAATCTTATTGTGTTACTATTACTATTACTATTACTATTGTTATACTATTGTTTCAATAGAACTAGTGAGATTTTGGATAGACGTAATAGAAACGATCGCACAAGGGCCCTTAGAAAGGACATTTGTTTCTAAGGGCTACAATTTTGTAACTAGTGGAGGTTATAGACAATTACTTTTAAGAACCATATTTTAATAAATTACACAGAGCTCCTAAAATTTTTGAACCGCCCCTATATGCCTCTAAATAAGAAAAAACTTTTGGGACAAAAATTTAATAAAAAAAATAGTAAACTATATTTTAATACACATAATATCAATAAAAGAAAAAAATAATACAACATATATTTACTTTATCATATAAATAAATCACATAAAATCTTTAAAACAACATAATGTACTGTTAAAAAATAACTTTTTACTGTAGCATCAGGAAGTGTCTCAGTGAATAGGTTAACTAAATTTTCACTTGAAAAACATTATCAACTTGTATTATGCATTACATTTATTTTTATATGATACGAAGACACACGGTTAATATTTAAAAATTTAAAGGTAATAGTATTGTGCTGTGATGAGTGCCCAAAAATCCTTATTTTTATATCAATTTTCCACTCGATTATTGTTAATAAAGGATAGATTTAATAGTAATATTGGATAATTCTGCTTATTTCCATATTTCAGCATCCCAATACTCAATTCATGAATATATCGAGTATTTGGCATAAAACAGGTGTTGTTAATGGTTTTTTCTCTTAGACAGGAAATTACCACACAGGTAATGCCAGATAGCATGATGGATGCTAGAACCCAAAGCTGGAATGCAGATAAGTACCCGCCTCGGCAGCACTTGAAGGTCGCGGCAGCACCTGAAGAGCAAATGTTGATATGATAGGCGATCTGAAGAGAAAAATAAGGTGAACGTTTTAAGACAAGCGACATAGAAATCGGAGCTGGGAAACACACGGAAAGTCAATGTAAAAGGCCACGTGGGAAAAGAATCCTTATAGGAATAAACTAGGAAATAAAATAAATATATTTTATTTATGTACTTAACTTGTGTTTTACTCCAAGTAGTATTCCTACTTTGGAAAGGTTTGCCCTAGGCCAAGCCTATATAAACCATAGCCTATGTAGAGAGGAGATATCTCGAAATCAAGTGTTCATAGAAAACCCTAAACTCCTAGTGAAGAAGTATGAAATAAAACGGGGGAGATTAAGTTTTAGGGACGCAAACCCGTCATCATATGTTCTTGGGTGGCCAGCCCTCCTTCACATTTTTCCGTCGAGGCAACCTTTCTCCGTGGCAACTTTCCGCAGAGGAAACCTTCCGATGTGATATTATGCCGAGGCAACCTTCTTGGGCGGGACGACAAGCTCGATTTCAAGGTCGTTTTATATGCTTCATGGCTTCTCCTTCTTGAAATTCCATCCTAAAAAAATAACTCAAACATAATTAAACTTATTTCCTAAAACAAATAACTCAAAAATAATTAAACTAATTTCCTAAGATAGTAGTGCAAGAAAAATAAAAAGGAAAGTTGGAATCGTCAATCCCCGGCAACGGCACCAAATCTGATAGGGGCTAGAAAGTCCTGCTTTTATGATGAAGCATTCGTCCTTCCACCTTTGTCAGATTGTAGTATTTAAGATGTCGAACCCACGAGGATTGTCTTTACTTACGCAATTTATTCTTCCTGCACAATGGAAAAGTAAAGACACAAATAATTGAGTTGGATTATAACTAAGGAAACTGATTAAAGCAATAAAGATAAATGATCAATAAATTAAGGATGAAAAAGTGGGGTAGGTTAGAGTGCTTCGTAGTGTGGGTTCAATTGACTTGTTTCTGTCTCATGCAATTATACAACACTGCCTCGGCAGCACTACAATTTTACTGCCTCGGCAATGAAGGATTACGTCCGCCGCGGCAATCTCTTGCTCTTGGATAGACTTTACCGAAGTTCGGCAAAGTGTCCTTTGATGACTCCGCTTATCTCTAAGTTGAAGTACTGTTGATGACCAGTCCTTGATGATACCTCTCGGCGTGAATTAATTATAATCACCAACCAATCCCACACTTCTTTTAGTCGCTGAAACTCTTAACCTATCTCTAGGCCGAGTTAGTGTTTCCCGATTGAAATACCGTACTTATTCCTTTCATGAATCTAACTCTCTCGATATTAGATAAATGGATTACTCACAAACTTCTCTCTCGAGCTTGGATGCAAGAACAAGGAATGGCAAAGAATAAGCAAACCTCGATATTTTATTGCATGAAACAAGAAAGCAAAGTACAATTTTCTTCCACAACTACTCCACAAACTAACCTAAACCCCAAGGGGACGATGGAGGAGTTTAGGGTTTTCTATGAACACTTGATTTCGAGATATCTCCTCTCTACATAGGCTATGGTTTATATAGGCTTGGCCTAGGGCAAACCTTTCCAAAGTAGGAATACAACTTGGAGTAAAACACAAGTTAAGTACATAAATAAAAGATATTTATTTTATTTCCTAGTTTATTCCTATAAGGATTCTTTTCCCACGTGGCCTTTGACATTGACTTTCCGTGTGTTTCCCAGCTCCAATTTCTATGCCGCTTGTCTTAAAACGTTCACCTTATTTTTCTCTTCAGATCGCCTATCATATCAACATTTACTCTTCAGGTGTTGTCGCGGCCTTCAAGTGCTGCCACAGCCTTCAAGGTAATAGTATTGTGCTGATTAGATGGTATTTTTTCAAAAAAAATAATGCAAAAATATCTTTTCACATTTAATAATATTAATATCATCGGGTATTAAATAGCTACGCTTTACTCCTATTAAATATATGTATATATCCAAAGATAATAATTTATATTTAAATGTTCAACAAATAGTCGAGATAAAACTTGATTAGAAGATTTTTATCTTAAATATGTTAAAAGATCTTGGTTAATCCAAGAATAAAATAAATAATAATAAAATAAAATATTATTATTTAACGAACAAAGAAAAATAAATCAATCTAAAATATTTTAGATCAAACCGATTTTGGAAACGTGTTGAGGCCTGCGCCAACATAGTTTCTTTAAGACAGATTTTCTACCACTCCTGAGGTGTTTTAGTTTGTTGGTAGTCTGTCTCCCAAGATACAACAACAAGAGGATCTAACAATAGTAGCACAACTGCAGAGATCCCGAACTGTTTTTGCCTTCGCCAATCATCGAAAGAAAATGAGAGAAGAAAACAATTTTTGAGTGTTTTTTGAAAATTGAGATTTTTATTCTTATTTATAGGGAAAAAATTAGGTCAAAACAAGTGAGAGTTCTGATCCGAATTAAATTTGAATTTACTATGAATAGTCAATTATATCTTATCTAATATTCTTAATTTGTATTTAAGTAAAATACAAACTCTTACTAAATATTAAAAAAAGATAAATAATTTAAGGAAAAATTTAATCACAATAGGTAAAATATCTGCAAGCCCACAAAGGGCTCAACTAGTCTGGACATTTATATCATCCTCTTCGTTCACCCCAACCCAAGAGTTAAGTCATTCAAATGAGGTTTCATTCCTTACTCTATTCACGACCTTCTTACTTTGAGCATCAATTTCTCATTCATAACTCAATCATTTTGAGCATGTGAGATACTGTTCTAAAGATCTCATGGAGTAAAATAAGGATCAATAAATTACTTGTTCGAATCCACATCTTTATAATTCCAAAATATGTCCCAAAGTTGGTCAGTTGTCATAGTTTTTTCCAACAATCCCCCACATGAATAAAATTGATGATTTTATCAAAACATTTTGGCTCGATACGATGATAGGCTCTGCAATTGATAGATGCATAGGATAGGTAGGTTTCCTCCTTTGAACCTTCCCTTGTGAAAGTATATTTACTTTACTAGATAATAAGTAGACGCGATGTCCTTGAACTATCATCCGTTTGTATAAACAATGACATACTTCACACACCTATTTCTCTGACAAGAGTTACAGCTCTCATGTTTATACCTATATGGTTGTGGACATCCCCTGGTTCTGCAAGAGTTTGAGAGAATTATACCCAATAGTCTTCTTGAAGTGGCCCCACTTCACTCTCACCTAAGTGATTTATGTTGCCCGACTCACCAAAGCATACAATGATCTTTAAAAGCTTTGCTTAACCTATACCAAATTTTTTTCACTTTTCATATCATAGGAATTGGACTTGGGAGATGAACCCATACAGTGACTCCACAGGTCTATGCAATTAGGTTGTCCCTTTGAACTTAGATCTTGGGATCTCCAGTCAACTAGGTAGGGTTTTTCCTTCACATAGCGCCTTTATTTTTCATAGGCTTTAGTCTCATTCCTTTAGATGTTTTCTCAACTTGATCGCAATTTAACCCTTAGGTTAGTCGATCCACAATGTTATCCTTTGATTTTATCAAATCAATAGCGATAACTCTATTTGAGATCAATTGTCTAACGAGATTATATTGATGACCCATATGTCTCAAATTATCGTTGCTCATAAAACTATGTGTTCTACCAATAAATATTGTTGGCACATGTTTAGGTCTGTAAGCCCTTCAGCCCAGCCTAGACGAATCCGGCTCTAATGAGTTACACGGGGAATATCGAACCAAACCCGCGAAGGTCCGATACTATAAACAACCCTGGAAACCGATACATTTTTTTCTTAACTAGATGCATAATTAATCCTATATGTGTCGGATTCATGCAAAACAAGTATGATAACATTCGGTCCACAGTTGAGCGTTCAATTAGCACATAAGTAAGTAAGGACTAAAGCGTAAATAATTTAGTTCGATCATCAAACTAGAAGTTTAGTCTACCAAAGTTCAATTAAACATGTATAGCACACTCACAATAAAATTCAGATCAATCTGACCATCATAGCATCATCAATTTCATGCTTCGTTAATTAAGGGCCTAAATGTAAAACACATAGATTCTAGGGACTATATCCAACTTTAATTAACCAACTTGAAATTAAGTTATTTTCATGCATCGAAGTGAAATTCCGTTTTAGAATGATATTCATAGCATCCCCAATCGAGTACATGAAGATAACCGGCGCCACACAATATTCTAACACTTCAATTTCTACCTTTTTGGTCAGGGGTATCGATACCTCTAAGCATGGTATCGATACCATCATGTGGCAGTGGCTAAACGAGCCTCCAAAATACCAGAGGTATCGATAATTCCTGGACGGTATTGATACCCTGGTGTCCAGTGAGCTAATGGCACCGAACCATGGTTCGTTGCCGCCCAAAATTGCCTTGGGGTATCGCTACCAAAACAGGGTATATCGATACCCCTGTGCGCAGAATATAAGTTTAGGAAATTTTAGGTTGGTTAAACTCCATCCAAACCTATCCATTGATCACCCCTAACTATATGCATAATTCCTAAGCATAGAGAACAATTTAAAGCACCCAATTACCAACATCAAAGACCCTAAAATTTCCTATAGGCATGCTTCCTATGTTATGATTAAAAACAAGAAACATTCATGCATGCACATGTTTCAAACAATCCCAAAATAATGCCACAATCCATCAAACCACAACCAAGGCAATATAAGGTCTCATTACAAGTTTTTAACTAAACAAAACACCCACTCCACTACGGGATTGGGTTACACATTGCCAAGCCCTTTTTATTTGTCAAATCATACCAAAAATATGTAGACTTTCCCCTTGGTCCTCTTGCTCCAAATGCAGCCCCAAATGTCTCTAATTCTCTGCAAAGATGAAAAGAGAGCTTAAGCACAACATGCTTAGTAAGGAAGCTCTAAATAAGATCATCAATGCAGTATTAAAATTATTTAAAAGCCAAGCTTGCACTCTTATGCTTGATCTAGTATACAAAACTAGTTTATGCTCATCATCATAATCAAATCATTTCATGTATAATGCACATTGATACCAAATCATTTCATGTATGCATATTGGCTTTCTAGTGATCACTTATTGTGAACCTTAAGTTCATCGAATACTCGGATCCATTGTTTTAGAGACCCTTAGTCTCGTCATTACACTAAGTCACCATTGACATGACATGAAGTCACCCTTGACATGACACAAAGTCACCCTTGTTAGCTCCACCACGTACGGTTGGACAGAAAGTCACCCTTGTTACGTGTGGGCGGCTCTACCACGCACGGTTGGACACATAGTCACCCTCGCAAAGTGTAGGCATTTTTCTTTAATTTCATAATCTTTATAGTGCACTCAATCCTAATGACATGTCATTTATATTCGTATCTAAAGTTGGTGTCACTAAGCCAATATCAATTCCAATCATGCATGTTAACTTGTTGCTCATAATGCATTCATAATATGTTCATCATGTGAACCACAAATCATGCTCCACGGCGTTACAAAATGTAGGGCAAATAACCTCATATTATTCCATTTCATTTTCATGCTTTCATAAGCCATGAATGTCTTTATAAACCATGCATTTCCAGCAATTAACACATGCATGCATCATTCTAAAATTAAAGCTATGCATTTCCAAAATATCAATGTAAATTTTCTTCCATAAAACCAATGTATTTGTAACCAAAGCTCAAGGAAATTAATCAAACACATTAAGGTCACTTACTCTTGAACCATGGAAAGTTTTCACACTATTCCATAGTCCCTAAAATAGAACCAAACATTGAAATTCACTTCTAACCAAAATTCACTCACCGACAAGCGAAACAAGCCTTCACCGACGCTCCGACGGCAACGCCGATGAACCAGCCACTTATGAACCTTCTTGCACTTCCTCTACAACATTAAAAACAAATAATATGCACATCATAACATGGTCAAAACATCAGCCATATCAAACCTCCACAAAATTATCGAAAACCTAACCGAAAAGACCGAAAACTAAGCCGAAACGCATCCGAAACAATACCAGCCCTTAACCTAATGAATCTAACATCTAATCCACCTCAATTATTAACTAAAAACACTTTCAAACCATCCTTATACCTCCAGCAAAAGCAGAGCATCTAAAACAGCCCATAACACAACCGAAAAACACCTTAATTCAACATCGATTCAATTATTCCGGGATTAATTTGATGTTAAATCATTAAAAGACTCAATCAATCATTTAATTGACATAATATCATTAAGAAATCATCCTAATTACAACATTAATTGAGATCTAAAAAAATTTCACAAAAACCTCCATAAAACTCAAAGATCTTGAATTAAAAATACAAAATTAAGTTTCAATTGTTGATTAGCAAGCCAAATACTTGGGAATATCAATAAAGAACCTTAGAAAAAGAAGAGAAATCAGAAATTACCTTTGATATTAACTCCACCAAAAAGATAAGAATTCTCCTCTTGATTTTCTTGAAAATGGATGTTGGTTTTGCAAAATTGATGAGTAGGTTTTGTAGAGAATGGAATGATGAGTAAAATGAGATAAATCTTGTTGAAAATAAAGAAGAATTCAGAAAGTTTGGGAGATAAAATAGAGAGAAAATGGAGAGAAAGTTTGGGAGAAAAGATGAGAAAATAGGAAGTTGGAAAAGAAAATGAAAATAATTTCTTAATTAAAACTAATTAAAAACAAATTTTTGGTGGATAATCTTTAATTAAAAATAATTTGGATTAATGGCCCTCTAAGGATTCTAAGCTTTGTCTTACTTTCCAATTTAGTCACTAAAAATCATTTTTTTCCGAAAATTGCAATTTAACCCCTAATCTTTTCCAAAATTTACAATTTATTCACTAACAAAATAATTAGGCTTAATCAAATCTAATTAAAACTCAAATAATATTCCTTTAATTCAAAGATACCATTTTAATATTTTTAAAACATCTCCACACATTTATTATTTATCCGATTAAATTATTATCACTTTAAATTTCCCGGAATTAATGAACCGAAGAATCCGATTCGACCGGAATAGAATCCCCCAAACCAACACTCAAACTATTAACCCCAAAACCGGGATGTTACAAGGTCATTCATGAATATCTTTCAAGACATTTTAAAGTCATTTGACTTTTTCTTGAATTATCTTGATCTCAAGCTCATATTCTATTATGAATATGGTTGTACATGTTTGTCTTGAGAAACACATGATATAACTTATTCATTCAATGTGAATATATTCACTTATATTGAATAATTTTTATCGAATAATGTTTTACAATTTTGAGTATCTCAAAATTCTCACAACTATTATCCAATGTTTGAACTTGGATTATTTTGTGAATCTACTTAAATTGCTCACAGTGAAAGCACTACTTTGTCTAATACAATTCACTTGGTTGTATATGACATTTGCATATTCCATTTCAACAAGTATTGACTCATATTTATTAGGAGTTGTAGCTATGTTGGAAACATCCTGGCCAAATTTCTTTTTTCATGTGGTTGTGTCAATATGAGACCTTCAAGTGATTATTTGATTTGGATACCCAAAATCTATGTTTCGCATAGCCAATAAAAATACAATCCACTTATTTTCATTTTCTTTGGTAATGGAATATTACCTTGTGTGACACCTCCACATTTTTATGTATTTGTAGGAAGGTTTCATTTCCTTTCATAACTCATATGGTGTCTTACACTTAGTTGATAGAATAACTCCCCCCACATGTTAAACACATTTTGAAGATTTAATTCTTTTAGAAGTTATCTTCAAAATCATTGTACCTTTGGATGATGTAATGTTACTCACGTAGAGTTTCTCCTCAAATTAAATTTGGGTTTCAACATCCTTCTTATAAGGAATAATTTCCCTATATCAACATTTCTTTTAAGTAAAAGTAAATTGTTCTATCATGAAGTTAATAAAATTTCCTTTAAACAATTATTCGTCATATCAATTATTATGATAAAATTTTATTATAATATTGATCTCATTTAGAAGTATATAGTCCAAAGACTTATTCCATATCTCATAAAAATTAAAGCATTTCTTCATGAAATTTAACTTCTTGAGATACACCGCTTAATTCGCGGTTTGAAGTCATTTTTGACTTTCAATATATTTGCTCTAACAATATTTTCATAGTAATATTTGCTTAGAAAAAGATGATAACAATATTTACCTCATCCTCTCTAGTATTAAGAGGATCTTCTTTTGATCAAGTTTATCATGATCAAATATGCAACATCTTTGTTATCACATTTTAAAATTCTTCTTCATGAATTTCATTAATTGTATCACATAGTCACAATCAAAATATTATAAATTTATTAAATATCAAAAATTTAGTCAAGGACTAAAAATCAGAAACAAAATTATAATTTTCAAATTTTGTTGAACGGTTGGGTTTTAGTAAACTAGAACCCTAAAACAAAAGTTTCACTAGGTTTTAATAGAAAGAACAATATTAAAAAGTGCAACAGGTAGGTAACTTGTGATAAGAAAGGTGGTGCACTAGGCACACTTAAGAACCAAGTCTTTTCAAATAACAAATCTTAGACATGCACTTTCAAATTTTCTTTCAATCACATGTTTATGGAAGTTCTTGAAATCCTTCAAGTTTGAGTGATCAATTAAGTCACTACATTTGATTCACCATAATTTAGAATCAATCACTAAGAATTTCTTAGCACTAACATCTTCCATTTATGGTCCAATGACCCTCATAATTCTTAAGCCAATTTTAAACACTGTGTATTTCGTAACATACATCAGAATAGGCTTTAAAATGTTAACATAGAGAACAAATTTGTTCTATGTTTTGATTCGAGACCTTAGTCGAACCAACGTTATAAAATTAATAACCGATGTTACTTTCACTAACAAATTCTGTTAAAACAGATTTGTTCATTTTGTCTGAAAAAGAGACCAAGTAAATCCTTTATAACAACTTGTTATAAAGGATTTATAACCGAGAGTGTGGTCCTTGTTGTTGGGCTTAATGGTTTAGAGATGGGTTTGGTTTTGGATGGTGGCCAAGGGTGTTTTGGTAAATGGACTTTTGGGAGGAAAAGGGAGGGGAGAGGGAGGCATTTCTCTGCATTGTGCGGAGGGTGGTTTCATCACCTCTTTTATTGTCTTTTTTATCTCTTCTCTCATCTTTCTCTCCCAAATCCATCAACCAAGGTAGAGTTTTTATGTGTTAGTTGAGAGAATCATGTTTTGCTCTTAGAGGGGAGTTTGTTCAGCTTGGGGAGATCTTTCTTTCAAGGTAAGTTTGGTTAAAAATGGTGGAGGTAAGTTTTAGTGGGGATTTAGAGGTAAGAACGAGAATAAGTTTTGGGCAAGTCTTAGGATGATTTTAAGGTTGTTTTAGCTTCCTTAAATCATCTTGTTTGTGTAGTAATCGTTTGGTCCTCTTCTTTGTAGTTGGGGAGCAAGGAGAGCCTTCAAGAGGCTTGGGAGAGGAGAAGGTTTGAGGGCTGGTTGTGGAGCTTCTTCAGCTCGTTTTTGAGGTTGGTACACTCCCAAATCCTTTGCATTTCATGTGCATCATTATTTTAGCATGCTTGTTTGATTGTGTGATGGTTTGGCTAGGATAGAGCCTTAGCATGCTTTAATGGTGTTTTGATTTATGGTTGTTGATAATGAGTGAAATTGGTTAGAAACTCACTTAAACTACTTCATAAATGAGTAAGAATGATTTGGGATCGATTGGACTAGTTTGGATTAAGGTTCTTAAAATTTTAAAGCTTAAAACATGTATTTTGTGCAGGGGTATCGATACCCGGGCTACCGGTATCGATACCCCTGAGAGGAAAGTGAACGTTTGGTTAAGGGTATCGAACCATGGTTCGATACCGGATCCTTCAGTGGCATAATGGCATCGATACCAGTATCGATGCTGGAGGGTCCTCTTTCGTTGACTTTGGAAATGTTCAAAGGGTATCGATACCATGATTCGATGCCTTCT
The DNA here is from genome assembly GCA_035048815.1 of Abelmoschus esculentus. Classification (NCBI taxonomy): domain Eukaryota; kingdom Viridiplantae; phylum Streptophyta; class Magnoliopsida; order Malvales; family Malvaceae; genus Abelmoschus; species Abelmoschus esculentus. The sequence goes on along the minus strand of JAUCBN010000051.1, from coordinate 4,158,320 downwards.
TTGGGTGGCTACCGGTGTAGGGTGTTTCGATACCCCATATAGGAGTATCGATACCCCTGTGAACTTTTGTCAAGATAAGTAGTAGATGAGGTTCGATAAGGATAATTAAAAGTAAATATAAATCATAGATCAATGAAATGAGTCGTAAATCACTATTGATGGGTTTGCCTCAAAGGTTAAGTTAGTAAATCGTGATAAGAGTCTTAATATGAAAATTATACTTGCATGCTCGGTTTTGGCTTGGTTGGATAGTATTTGGTGTAAGATCCTAGGTGGATCATCTTGTGTGGTTTGCGTCATTGTTTGGTGGGATCCGGATACCCAATGATTGATAGTGTTGCAACACAACGAAGACCATCCAATGTGAGATTCCGAGTGATGTATCGAAGGCCATCCGATGCGAGATTCCGGGTGATGACTTGCTCGATGTGAGATTCCGAGCCCCATTCGATGTGAGATTCCGAGTGAAGACTCGATGCGAGATTCTGAGTATATTAGCTCGATGTGAGATTCCGAGTTACCCGATGTGAGATTCCAGGATGGGTGAGTTTCCCAGTGTCGGGTTGGCAGTGGGCCTTACTCTTGATTTGTTTACTTTATGCGTTGGTTGCATTGGCATGTCATATCATCATGTTATCTTATCTCGCATATTATAGTTATGATTCACTTGAAAGCACAGTCGATAGGTTGTGTACCCACTGAGCTTTCGTAGCTTAGCGTTTTGGAATTTGTTTCCATGCGTAGGTAAGTAGACGGACGTTCGGGCGGACGTGGCGGAGCACCATCATTTCGAGACTTCAGCATTGACCGATTGATAGAGTACATTTACTAGATTATTTGGGCTATGTATTCGTAGGACCATTGTTGTAATTGTAACTCTATTTATTTAGTTGTAAGGTCAAATGTTTTATCAAACTTGTATTTTGGAGCTCCGATATTATTTTGAGTTGTTAAACCATTTTGGATTTTAAATAATGTTTTAAATTATGTCTCATATCATGCTTTGAATTGAGTTTCACTTGAAATTTTATGGACACGGGTTTGGGCTTATGGCCCAAATATGGCACCCGGGTTGGGGTGTTACAATAACGGCATGAATTAAATTCCTGAAAACAAATTTATTTATTGTATCTCAATTTTCAACCTTCACATGAAATAAATTCATTGATTTATTTTCAAGTTAGAATCACACTTGATTCTCAAGAAATAATAAATTTGATTTATTTTTCTTTAAAATAAATTCAAACGATTTATTTCCAAACAATAAATCTTATTTATAAATTTAACGATTTATTGTTGTTTTTAAGAAAATAAACTCTATCGGTTTATTTTTTTCAATTGAAATTATACAATATTCCCATGAATATAAATCTAATAATTTATTTTCTTTTACAAAATAGAATCGTATAAGATTTCCCAAAAATAAATTTTGTGATTTATTTTTCTTAAAGAAATAGAATCAACACAAGATTCTATCAAAGAAATAAATTCAATTATTTATGGTATTATCAAAAAAAATACCATAAAATTTATTTAAGGAATCCACGATAACCTCAATTACTTTTCATGACAATTTCTGTAAAAACAGATTTGTCCGAATTTTAAAATTTTAGCAAACCTGTTTAAAAACTACAGGATAATTCCTGAAATAAATTGTTTGTTATCTCATTTTATTCTAAAGAATAAATTTACCGAACCCAATTTAATAACTTGAATAACTGTTCGTCTCTTAAAAATCATAGTGCTACGATAACATGCGAATCATCCATCATCCTTTCTTGCACCAAATGTTTCCATTCGCCTAATAATAGTGCCGTATCCACCAATCAATAATCAAAATAAAAAGCTCCTCCTTGCCTTAAGTTAAACCAAAATTGGTTCCTTTTGCAAAGTTAAACCTGTAGGTATATGTAGAATATAATTTTCCCTGTCCTCTATACGGAACCAAATTTTAGACTACATATTTTGTCTCTAACACAATTAAGATTAAATATTTCAATACATTTATTAGTTGCATATGTTTCATTTACGGTTAAAAAAACGCGAGGAAAATAGTAAATTTAAGTTCTATTTTAAAATATTTTAGTGCTACATTTAATTTACTTTACTTACCTATAAATAAAAGTTATTTTTTGGCTTGAAAACATTTTTTTTTTCAAAACTCTCTTCATATTCTTTTGCAAAAGGACATGACTACATTCGTGATCCTTATAATTATGTTAATGTTAAAGATTATCCGTTGTTCTATCATTGAAGATAGACGACCAACGAACTCGAACACCATAATAATGACCGAAAATTTATATTAAAAAGATTACATTTCTGCCCGTCTCAACATATTCAAATTTGGTTTGATTTTATTCAAATTTTATTTCTTATTAATAATATTTTTATTTTCATCTTGGACTAGCGAGTGTTCTAACAATCTTAAAACATTCAAAATCCAAGGCAATTTAAATATTAGAGATTCAAACGGGTTTGTAAAACACATAATTCGAAATTGAGATAGTAAATAATTCATTTTGGGAATTATTTTCTCCGATCTAAAAAAATTGCTAAAATATAAAAAATGTGACAAATATATTTTATAGAAATTTTTATGATACGTAACTGATGTTACAGATTTTATGGAATAACAAAATCAACATAAATAAAATTTTATTTTCTGTTTATTGGAGTTAATTATAACTATGGGTTAGGTTTCTTTTATTGACGATGGAGAACATGATAATCTTTTAAGTTTTTTTTTTATGTGAATACATGTTTACATGTATTGGTAAAACTTTATTTATAGAAACAAATGTTCGAATTAAGGTAACATTGTCTATTGATGACAACTAACGAGAAAATATGACATTTGTTCGAGAAATTATTACATGAACCCTTTCCACCACCTAGGATATGGTCCCTAACCAATTAAATTAAGACACATCATATATTTTTTCCATATCATATTTACACATAAGCATTGTCCAAATCATCTAATTTAATGTCTTTGATTTTAAAAAAAAAAGTATTACCAAAGATTTCTTGTGTCATCTTTCTCTTTGTTTTTTAAATTTTTTCTCAATTATTTTTTTAATATAGATTTAGGGTTTAGAGTTTAGGGTTAGGAATTATGTTTAGGGTTTATAGTTTAGGGTTAAATGGTTTATGTTTATAGTTTAGGGTTTAGGGTTTAGGTTAGTGTTTGGGGTTAGAGTTTAGGTTTAGGGGTTAGGGTTTAGGTTTAGAGTTTAGGTTAGGAGTTAGGGTTTATGTTTAGGGTTAAGGTTAGGGTTTAGGTTAGGGTTAGGGGTCATGTTTTAAGTTTAGGATTAGGGTTGGGGGTTTAGGGTTTAGAGTTTAAGGGTTAGGGTTAGGGGTTAGAAAAAATTAATTAAAAATATTTAATAATAAAGAGGGAGACAACATTAAAAATCTTTGATAATATTTTTTTCCTTTTTTAAATAAAAGATATTAATGTGGATAATTTGGATGATGCTTATGTGTAAATATAATATGGAAAAAATATATGATGTGTCTTAATTTAATTGATTGGGATCATATCCTAGATGGTGGAACGAGTTCATATAATAATTTCTCCATTTGTTCATTATATGATTAAATTGCTTATTTAATATAAAATATGGTAATATTAAAATCATATATATTTAAGATAATTATAGATTTCTTAAATACGTTTTGGCATTAATATGGTATTTTTGTGGTAGTACAATATATGTATATATTTTATTTATAGTAATATTCCTTAATGATTTTTGACCTTTAATGGTCTATATAAATACATGTATTATGTTAATTTTAATACATAAAATTATGATATTAGTTTAGTAATAATGTTATGATATTATTATTTTTAAGATAATTTTTATTTATTCCGAAAATAATATTGATCTTGATATTAAAGATTAAATATGACATAAAAAATATCTTTTTTGAACAAATAAAACTTTATTGTCCAAGCAACCATGAACAATAAAAAAAGACATTACTTAATGTTGCCTAAACTCAAACAGAATACCTTTAGTATATTTTTTTATTTAGTTAACAGTGATTATAGTAGTATCTATTCTAGAAGATAATCTCAACCATTTGACATTGATCGCTCAATCACTTTGATGCAATTACTGGTGCTTAAACCCATGACCTCTAAGAACAATAATTGTTCCGTTAACCATTTGGATTAGAAGGTTCGTACACCTTTAATATGTTAAATTGACATGATAGCCACTACATCACGACAACTTGTTAAAAAATATCTTTTTCTTTTAAAATAATAATTATTGAGATGATAATTATTTGAAAAAAACTTTGGATTATTATTTTAACTAATAATTTCGTTGAGAAAATGTAAGATAGTCATAAGGTCTTGATTGTTTTGGAAACAAAGATCATATAAATAATTTGTTTTCAAGAATTATTTTCTTCCATTTTAACGAGTTTACTCGATCTTTCAAAAAAGAATTAATAAAATTAAAATCAAATGATTAATTACTTTTGATTAAGTATAATTTATAATGATGATTAATTTTGTGTATCGGTATGGATGTATTTATACTGATGGTAGATTTAATTTTTTTGGTGTATATATAATGCATAGCTACAGGTTTTATTGTAATCATCGGTATAATTATACTATATATTGAAGATTTTTTTTGTCATCGGTATAGATATGTTTTTAATATTTAAAATATTTTATTAAAACTCACTATTTTAACCTCTCTCCTCACTCAAACTCTTACCCGATTTTAACTCAAACCATTGCAATCCCTAATTGCTCTCAATCGGCTCTCACTCTATAATTTTATTCCTCTTCTGCCAAAGGTTTATATGTCGATCGCCTCTGTTTTTACTTTTTTTTTCTCCTATTTTCATGAAAAAATTGTGATATCCTTGTATGGGGGAAATAGATTTCTTTTAGTAGAAAATTAGGAGTAGGTTTCTTTTAAGTAGAAAATTTACATCGATGACAGAAGAAGGATATCGAAAATTACATTGGTTCCATAAAAAATGTAACCCCCTTAGCCCGGCCTGGACGGAACCGGTACTAACGGGTCACACGGGGAATATCGAACTAAACCCGTTAAGGTCCAATTCGATAAACAACCCTGAAACCAATATGTTTTTTTTATTTTAACTAGACGCATAACTTGGTTCCTATGTGTGTCGAGGTCATGCGCAACAAAAAATGGAAACATTCGACTCACAATTAATCATTCAATTCGCATGTCAGTACGTAAGGACCAAAACGCAACTAATTCTTAATTCCAAAAGAATAAACTGGTAATTCGATCTACCATAGTTCAATTCAACATGCATAGCATACTCATAACAAAGTTCAGATCAAACGGTCTATTATTGCATCGTCAATTTCATGTTTCATACAATAGGGACCTAATTGTAAAGCTCACAATATCATAGGGACTAAAACCAACATTTGTTTACCAATACGAATCTAAATGAACATCATGCAACCTGGTGATATTACAACTCTCATTATCATTCATTGCATCTATATCCGATCGTGGAAAGACATCCGACCCTAAACATGATTTTCCACACTTAAAATGTCATTTTTGGGTCTCGGTATCGATACCTAAGGTCTCGGTATCGGTACCCTATCGTGGAGCTAGCCTCCTTGCACTTCGAAGGCTATTGGTATCGATACCCCCATAGGTGGTATCGATACTCCAGCGTCCAGTGGAGTAATTGCATTGAACCATGGTTCGAACCACCCTAAATTAAGCCTTAGGGTATCGATACTGGTATACCCCCTGTGCACTTTGACAAATTTGAACATTCTAAGTTAATTCCACCCAATCAAACATAACCATTAATCACCCTTAACTATGTGCATAATTTCCTAAGCATAAAGAACAATTTAGAGCATTCATTTACCACATCAAAGACCCCAAACAATATATAGGCATGCTTCCTAAAATATGATTTAAAGTCAAAAATGTTCATGCATGTACATTCTTCAACAATCCAAGCAACACCATAGTCCATCAATTAATAATCCAAAACATTATAGGTCTTATTACAACATTAACCAAAGCAAAAGTCATTCACTTCATATGGGTTCGATTTACACATTGCCAAGCCCAAATTATTTGACAAAACATACCAAAAATTGAGACAACTCTTCCCCTTGGTTTCCTTGCTCCGAACGTAGCCTCGAATATCACTATTTGTCTGCAAAGATGAGAGGAGAGCTTAAGCAAAACATGCTTAGTGAGGAAGCTCTAACATGATCATCAATGCATCAATTTAAAACCATAACTTGTAATGCCTTTCTAAAACCAAACATGCTTAACAATCATGTTCATGTTCAATACTAAAAACCTTTCCTTGAGTATGCATGGCATTACCAATTCATTTCACAAATGATGCGCAATGTTCCAAATATTTTCATGTTTGTATATTGGCTTCCTAGTGATCACTTAATGTGAGCCTTAAGTTCACCGAATACACGGATCCATTGATTAGAGACCTTTAGTCTCGTCATGACACAAAGTCACCATTGACATGACACGAAGTCACCATTGACATGACACGAAGTCACCATTATCAAGCTTTACCACGCACGGTTGGACACATAGTCACCCTTGTTACGTGTAGGCATTTTTCCTTTATTTTCATAATATTTATATTGCACTCAATCCTAATGACATGTCATTTGTATTCGAATCTAAAGTAGTGTCACTAAGCCAATATCAAGTCCAAGTATGCATGCTAATTTGCTGCTCACAATGCATCCATAATGTGTTCAACAAATGAACCAATAGTCATGCCCAATGGCACCATCATATGTAAGGCAAATAACCATATCATATTCCACTTCATTTTTCATGTTTTCATAAACCATGGATGTCTTTATAAACCATGCATTTCCAGCAATTAACACATGCATGCATCATTTCAAAATCAAATATATGCAATTCCAAAATCATATTGAATCATTGTTCACATATATGCCATTACCGAAAATAATCAAAAATCGAGGTAATGCATCAACATCATTTAAAACACTTACTCTTGAACTATGGAAAGTTTTCACACTATTCCATAGCCCCCAAAACAGAATCGAACCTTTGCGAAACACTTAAAACCCGAAATCACTCACCGACAAGCGAAACGAGCCCTCGCCGATGCTCCGATGGCAACGCCAACGCACCAGCCACTTATGCACCTTCTTGCACTACCTCTACAACATTAAAAGCAGAGCATATTCACATTACAACATGCTCAAAACAGCAGCCACATTTAACCCTCACAAAACTATCGAAAACCTTGCCGAAAAGACCAAAAACTAAGCCGAAACGCATCCGAAACACATCAGCCCAAAACCTAATGAATCTAACATCTAATCCACCTCAATTATGAACCAAAAACACTTACAAACCATCCTTATACCTCCAGCAACATTAGAACACTTAAAACAGCCCCTAAAACAACCGAAAACCACCTTAAAACAACACCGATTGCATTATTCCGGGATTAAATTAATGCGCCATCAATTCAACACTTAATTAATCATTTAATTGACATAATATCATAATTAAATCAACCTAATCACAACATTAATTGAGATCTAAAAAGATTTCACAAAATCCATCATAAAACTCATAAATCTTGAATTAAAAACACAAAATAAGATAGCAATAGTTGATGAGCAAGCCAATACTTGGGAATTTCAATAAAGAACCTTAGAAAAAGGATTAAAAATCAGAATATTACCTTGAGATTAAATCCACCAAAGAGATGAGAAAAGCTTCCTTGATTTCCTTGAAAAAGATGTTGATTTTTGCAAAATTGATGAGTAGGTTTTGTAAAGAATGAAAGGATGAATAAAATGAAGTAAATCTTGTAGAAAATGATGAAGAAATCAGCAAGAAATTGAAGAAATTTGGAGAAGAAGATGGAGAGAAAATGAGAGAAAATCTTGAGAGAAAAGATGGGAAAATGGGAAGTTACAAAAGAAAATGGAATTATTAACTAAAATAAAACAATTTAAAAAACAATTTTGGTGGATAAATCATTAATTAAAAATAAATTGGGTTTATGGCCCTTTAAGAATTCTAAGTATGTCTTGCTTTCCAATTTAGTCACCAAAAATCCTAATTGCCAAAAATTACTAATTAAATCCCCAAAATTTTCCCAAAAATTACAATTTAGTCACTTGAATAAAAATTAGCCTAATTAAAAATCAAATTCAAATTCAAATAATATTCCCTTAACTTTAAAACACCCTTTTAATATTTTAGAACCATTTCACAAAATTATTACTTATCCGATTAAAATATTATTGTTTTAATTTTTCTCGGAATAACGAACCCTAGGAATCCGATTCGACCCGAATCGAATTTCCCCAACTTACACTTCAACTACTAACCCCAAAATCGGGATGTTACAACTCTCCCCCTCTTAAGAAAATTTCGTCCTCGAAATTCTTACCTGAAGCAAACAAGTGAGGAAATTGTTCCTCCATACTTTTCCTTGTCTCCCAAGTTGCCTCTTCAACACCTCGGTGTCTCCACAGCACTTTAACCAAATCTATGGTCTTCCCTCGAAGAACCTTTGTATCCACATCTAAGATCTTCACCGGTTCATCCTCATAGCTCATATCTGCTCTTAACTCGATCTCCTCAACCGGAACAACATGAGAGGGATCCGATTTATACTTACGAAGCATCGATACATGAAAAACATCATACATCCTACTCAACTCTTCCGGCAACCTTAACCGATAAGCAACAGGACCAACACGCTCCAACACCTCTTACGGCCCAATGAAACGAGGACTCAACTTACCCTTACGTCCAAATCTCATCACTTTCTTCCATGGCGAAACTTTTAGAAACACTTTGTCCCCGACATCATACTCTATCTCTCTTCCCTTCAAATCGGCATAAGACTTCTGTCTATATGAAGCCTCCTTGAGCTTAGCACAAATAAGCTTAACTTTGTCATCCGTATCTTTCAACACTTGTGGTAAAGAAACATACTTTTGTCCAACTTCCTTCCAACACAAAGGTGTACGACACCTACGCCCGTATAATGCCTCAAACGGTGCCATCTGTATACTTGCCTGATAACTATTGTTGTAAGCAAACTCCACCAAAGGTAACTGCTTCTCCCAAGAACCTTGAAACTCAATGATGCAACATCTCAACATATCCTCCAAGGTCTGAATAACACGTTCAGACTGACCATCCGTCTGTGGATGATAAGCTGTACTAAAACTAAGCCTCGTACCCAAAGCAACTTGCAAACCCTTCCAAAACTTAGAAGTAAAACGCGGATCTCTATCCGATATGATCGACTTAGGCACACCATGCAACTTCACCACCTCAGAAACATACAACCCCGCTAACTTATCCATAGAATACGTCGTATGCACGGCAAGAAAATGTGCACACTTCGTAAACCTATCAACAATCACTCATATAGAATCCTTTTTGGACGGCGTCAAGGGTAACCCCGTCAAAAAATCCATGGTCACTCTCTCCCACTTCCACTCCGGAACTTGAACCGGTTGCAACAAGCCTGCAGGGAACTGATGTTCAGCTTTTACCCGCTGACACACCATACATCAGGACACAAACTCCGTCACATCCTTCTTCAAGCCAATCCAAAAGTACACACTCTTGAGATCCCTATACATCTTCACACTACCCGGATGCATAGCAAACAGACTAGTGTGAGCCTCAGCCAAGATAGCTTGCCTTAACTCAACATCATCCGGCACCACAATCCTGCCTTTAAAACACAACACCTCATCATCATCAAAATGATATTCAGTCGGTCTGCCTTCCGCAATATCCTCCGCAAAAGGCACCAAAGCCTCATCCTCTAACTGTTTCACCTTTATCATCTCAACCAAGATAAGTTTTACTTGCAACTCCGCCACCAAACCACCTTCCTTTGAAATACTCAACTTGGCAAACATCGCCCTTAACTCAACCGCCGCCTTACGGCTCAAAGCATCAGCTACCACATTAGCTTTCCTCGGATGATACTCAATAGACAAATCATAATCCTTGAGCAACTCCATCCATCTTCGTTGCCTAAGATTTAGATCCTTTTGCGACATGAGATACTTCAAACTCTTATGATCCGTGTATATAGTACACTTCTCACCATACAAATAATGTCTCCATATCTTCAAAGCAAACACAACCGCCGCAAGCTCCAAATCATGCGTCGGATAATTCTTTTCGTGCACCCTTAACTGTCTAGAAGCATAAGCCACAACCTTCCCTTCCTGCATCAGAACACATCCAAGACCAACATATGATGCATCACTATAAACCACAAAATCCTTACCGGACTCGGGTTGCACCAACACCGGAGCACTAGTCAACACCTCTTTTAACTTCTCAAAACTCTTTTGTTGACTTTCTTTCCACTCAAAAGGAACCTTCTTTTGCAAAAGCTTGGTCATAGGAGCAGCAATGCTCGAAAACCCCTCAACAAACCTACGATAATAACCTGCCAAGCCTAGAAAACTCCGAACCTCCGACACCGACTTTGGTTGCTTCCAACCCATAACAGCCTCTATCTTTTTCGGATCAACACTAATTAAAATAATATTCAAATAATATTCCCTTAACTTTAAAACACCATTTTAATAATTTTAGAACCATTTCACAAAATTATTACTTATCCGATTAAAATATTATTATTTTAATTTTTCCCGGAATAACGAACCCTAGGAATCCGATTCGACCCGAATCGAATTTCCCCAACTTACACTTCAACTACTAACCCCAAAACTGGGATGTTACAAAAAAATATATGTGCAGTGGGCTATTGATAAATGTGATGGTGTTGAGGGGCAACAAGAATGAAAAATAGATGTGATTCGAAAGCACGATTATTACATTGATTATTTCATTCATATGGCGTTGAAACATAAACTCTGCTAAAAAGGGACATCTCCTGCAGACCTTCCCTCATCTTCGATATCCTTCTTCAGCGACCGTTTACACCAAGATTTGAACTCATCCATATTCTCCTCTTTCTTACGGGGTATAGCCAAGATTAAGCCAATTAACTCTAGCTCGACCAAATTGATTCAGATTATAAACCTTTGCACATATATTTTACTATGGAATTTTTCAGCTCATCCGTGGTGTTATTTTAAACCATTTTACATTGGCTCCATTTTGTTCCTCCATGGTTAGTATATATAATATTCCTCCATTATGTCGTCAAGGGTATATCATATTTAGATTTCTTTAAGTAGAAAATTAGGAGTAGAATTTCTTTTAGTAAAAAATTAGGAATAGATTTCTTTTTAGGTGCAATGGTAGGAGTGGTTTCTTTTAGGGTATATTATTTTTAAAAAAGGTTATTAATTTATTTTTATGGAAAATTTAGTGTTAGAATTGATAAAATTCATATATTCTTTATCTTTGTCAAAGGTTGATATCTCTGAATTTAGATATAAAGACCTATATTTTGAATAATATGTTAAATCTTGCGTTTAGTGTTTGTTTGTATTTGGTGAGGAAGATGTGGTTTTTGTATTTAATTTTCTTGATGGGTTATTTGATCTTTGCTTTTTCTTGTTTTAAAAGAACAAACAAATAGTGACAGTTATAATCACTTATTTTTGTTATATTATTATTATAATACATGTATGATGATGATGATGATCCTTAAGCCATATTTGAACTAACATTTCTGTTTTTAGTCTTCGATTGCCATTTTTTATTTTAAAGGTTTTTAAAATCGGTCTAACTACCAATTTAGTCCTTCCCTACATTTCTGTTTTTTATTTATTCGATCCTTTTGTATTTATGTGTATTGTTTGTATTTGTTTTTATATGTATTCGTCTTGGTTTCGTATTCGTATCTCTTTTTTGTTGTTGTTGATATTACTCTATTTGTGTATTTGATTAATTATTTGATTTATATATTTTATTTAATTTACTTATTTGTTGCGATGTATTTACATATTGTGCATGTGATATATGGGGTATACTTTTATTTATATATATATATATATATATATATAAAAGGATATGTTTTAGAGAATATTGAATTATATGTTAAATGATGTATAAAGTATATACTATATTTTTATATAATATCGATGTTTATATATTTACGACTACATACTTTTATATGCATACTATATTTATAAGTTTTTTATAATAATGTATTAAACTATATTATATAAACCACATTTCGCCGTAACTTACATATATATACGTATTATTTATGTATGTATAATACACTGTTTTCTTTTAAAAATTTTATAATTATATATGAGAATTTGTATCATATTGTTTTTTGCAATAATGTATTTTAAATGATTTCATATGTTTATGTGTATATAATATTGTCTACTTTTTATTAATATATATAATTATTATTTTAATGTATTTTTATGTATTTATACATTATGATTTGTACGAGTATAATATAATATGTTGATCTATATTTGTTTATGATTAATTTTTACGTTTCACTAATTAAGTTGCAATCCGGATATTAATTTAATGCGTTGTTCTTTTTTTAGGATAAATAAACGGGACTAGTATCCGGTTCAACTTTATTCCTCGAACACGAGAGTCTTTAAAATCTAGTTGTATTTATAATAAAATTTTAATTTAATCATTATTTTAACTAAAAATATTGATATTAATAAAACATAAATCAAATTAGGTACTAAATTTAGGCGGCATAAAGTGCTAATCATTTTTTATCCGTAATCAATACTTAAATCCAAGTTTTTTTTTAAATTTCTGATTTTATTTTAACGGTATTCGATCTATTAAAATAATCAATTTTGAAAATACGAGTTTTCAAGTTATTACCCTCTTTTAATATATTTTCAAATAAAAGTTGGACGCACATAATTTTATTATTTTTCTTAATGGATAAGGTAGTTGTTAAAAAATTAAATTATTTTAAATATATATTATACTTATATACCATCATTCCCTTTTTTTTTATCAAATTCTAAGCGTTTAATATGTTTACATTTTTTAAGTTTTTATTAATTATCTCAATTTATCAAATGTATTAAAACAAATAATAAATAAATCTAAAGTAGTAAAATAGTGATAAAAATAAGCTAACCTACCAAAAAAATATAAGATGTGAATTAACTTATAAATCATATAATAAAAATAATAAAATCAATTTTTAACTCATTCACCTAAGTAGAAGAAAAAGAGTATACCTAAAAACGGATTAACAATACTTGTTTAAATAAAATTATATTCAATACTTGTTTAAATAGTTTATTAGTTATCAATATTTTACATATATTAATATTTAATCAGATTATGAATTTTTAATATAATATTACTAATCATATATTAAGGTTCTATATATTAATTTATTATTTATATCATTAATTTTAGTAAAATTTAACTAATTATTAAATTTAAATGATATTTGAAGCATATTTGTCAATCTCGTATATTTATATGATTTTTCTATAAATAAAATCATACTTATCAAATATAAATGTGTGATAATAGAAACAAAAGAATAGCTTATAAGTGTACCATGTAAATTTAAATTATTCGAATATTTTTTATAATTGTTAAAAATAAATGAGTCTTACAACTCTTAGGGGTTGTTTGGATCAAGGAAAAAAATCCTTGGGAGTAAAGTCTTTTTCGGCATTTTAATCATTTGTTTGGATTTAGAGGATACCCATTAAAAAATAATACATTATTCCCTATAGTCCCGTGTTTTTAATTTTTTTCCTGGAATCTCAATCTCATGCTTTCCTTTGGTATTTAATAATTCCTTTCTTTTAAGACAAAATTATCCCTATAAAATCAGAAAATTTCAGTCCAACATTTCCTTAAAGCATAAAATTAATAGATAAACAATAATTTAAATTATGTTTTATTATGTTAGTTCCTGATATTTTTGAGTGCTTTTGTAATTTATCCTTTCGGTATTTTTTTTAAAAAAATATTTTTTTATTTATTTTATTTAAAACTTTAAATGTAATTAAGAACATGGATAATATGTTTTAACTAAAGTTTTATAATACTAAATTTTATTAGATTTAAATATTCAACAACATTATTAATTCTTAGATTTCATTAAAACTCGTAAATTAAATTATTTAGATTTTGAAGAATATAAATTTCTTAAAAATAAAAAAAAATAATTTTCACCATAATCTTTTAAATTTTCTTTAAAAATAAAATTAAAATTTAATCATAATTTAATAATCTGAACATATTTATATCATCATAAATAAGTTATATTTTCTCGAACTTAATTATAACAACCTAAATATATTATTATGTGAATATATATCATAAGGGCAATTTAGTAAAATATATATTTAAGTAATCTTATATACTTTAAACCAAACACTTTCATCTTATATTCTTGTCAATTAAACCGAACACTGTCATCTTACATTCCTAGTAATATGTCATATAATATTATTTTCCGATAATCTTATTCCTAAAAGTAATCATCTTTTCTATAAACCAAACATACCCTTATACCTATCTTTTAATCCAAAAATTTATTTTACATGTACTTTTTTTTCTTTATTTAGATTTAAGGTGCTTTTTAATGAGGTCATTGTTAATGTCTACTCCTACAAATTTATAATAAAATCACTTATCCCTTGAATCCCTATCTAAATTTTAAAAATAACTCGAATTTTTCTCAAGCCAAATGCAGTAAATAAAAATATTCCAAGTAATTAGTCCATTCATTGCAAGATTTCATATCCTATGCCCAAACTAACATGCAGACAGGTTTTAATATTTTCAACACATGAAATACTAAATTCAACAAGAGAAACAAGTCAAACCATATCAAGAAATTAATTAGCTACTACAAAGGTTTCATGGCATTTAGAAATATTCCTCTAGTTGTTATCCCACCAGAACCGTGACTGAAGTTGCTTAACTATATTCTCATCCAGTTGGAAGGCTTTGGCAAGAACATCAGGATTGATGGCCGGGTCAGAGCCGAACACCGCATTGGCAATGGTGATAACACCTGGGTTTTGGCTACTGAGCGCAGCAAAGGCAACTGCATTAGTGTTCCCTATGTTGAACTGGAAGTGAATGAGACCGATAGGGAACACGAACACATCTCCAGGATACAAGACTTTGGTGAAGAGACGGTTCTCCGAGTTGGATGTAACAAAGCCGACGTAAAGTGTGCCTTCCACAACGACAAGAATTTCTGTGGCACGAGGGTGAGTGTGAGGAGGGTTTAGGCCACCGTAAGGTGAATAGTCAATTCGAACAAGAGAAATTCCAAGCGTGTTAAGTCCAGGAATTTGTTGAACATTGGCAGGAGTCACCATTGATCCAACTTGGTTAGATGTATTTCCAGGAATGTTGAGCCCTGAAAGGAAGAAGTCTTCTGCAACAGCAAGCTTTGGGTCCTTGCAGAACTTTCCATTCACAAAAACTGCATTAATGGAATGAAAAAAATATATTACAACTTGGTTACATCAAAACGAATATATTGCAAAGATGAAGATTTAAAGAAAACAAAGCATTAAGGAACATACCACTATCTTTGGTATCATTAACTGCTACACAGAAATCCTGAAGAGGGCCGGGATCCGAAGCCGAGGCAAGTTTGGAAGCCAAAGCCAACATGACTAATGCTACAAGGAATTCAACACCTTTCATTGTTGTAAGTAACAGACTTTGAGGTGTGAGAAATCTGGTTTGAAAGCATGTCTATTTATAGATAGTAGCAGGCACTGAACAGGTCCATTATTGTTTTACTTTTTTAATTAAAACATAAGGAAGATTTACCAAGTCGGTGGTGATTCCAGAGTTTTAAAGAAATCTGAATGAATCATTCTTTAACCACTCCATGTCTTGATCCTCATTCGATTTCAATCTTCCATGCATGGAGATTTTACAATGGAACTGGTCCTTTTTACACAACAAATGTCTGATTTGTTTATTTAACTACTCTATTGACTTTGTAAAAAACAAATAAATCCGGCATCGTATTGTAAGAATGACAGTAAAATAATCAATTTCTGTATTTGGATAAGCAGCAGAAAAGAGAATCCGCCCAGCACCTACAGTTTAAACACTGCCAAATGGCAAAATATTGTCAACAAAGCCTATTGTTATTTTGTAATCATATTATATTGCCTTGGCAACGTTGGACATCAGCTAAAGTCATCGATGGAATGGACCCAGTTGAGTTGAGTGCTACAAAAGACACAATTTTGTGACAGAATTGACTCCTTCCATGACAAAGATACTGATGTAAGCATATATAGGAAATGGGATTTCGATGTAGCAGTTAATGAACCATTCATCAGAAATAATGCAGAACACAGAGACTAGTTCAAGCACTGGTATGTATAAATAGTCATGTTCTCGACCAGAGTTCTTCATCCCTTACAAAGCCAAAGCAAATTAAATTTAGAAGAATTTAAGGTAGCTTGAAAAATAACATTGATAACAATGAAAAGTGCTCACTTCATCCTAGCATTCTGTGTCTTGGCTCTGGCTTCACCCTTTGCATATGCATCTGATCCTAGCCCACTCCAGGACTTCTGTGTAGCCATCAATGACCCCAAACATGGTGGTATGTTTTGTTTTAATCTCTTGTAATGTGTGTTTCAAAAACATATAGAAATCTAAAATACTTTCATGGCATAAGGGTGTATACGGAAATAACATTCTTCTTTTCGTCTCTTCATTCGTGCAGTGTTTGTTAATGGGAAGTTTTGCAAGGACCCAAAGATTGCCACAGCAGATGACTTCTACTATTCAGGCCTCAGCATCCCCAGAAACACATCAAATCCAGTGGGATCAACCGTCACTCCTGTCAATGTTGCCCAAATACCAGGGCTCAACACTCTCGGTATCTCATTGGCTCGAATCGACTATGCACCAAATGGTGGCCTCAATCCCCCTCACACTCACCCTCGTGCCACCGAATCCTAGTCGTTGTGGAGGGCACACTCTACGTTGGCTTCGTGACATCCAACACCGATAATCGTCTCATTACAAAGGTGTTATACCCTGGAGACGTGTTTGTTTTCCCACAAGGTCTGGTTCACTTTCAGTTCAATGTGGGGAACACCAATGCTGTTGCCTTGGCTGGTTTGAGTAGCCAGAATCCTGGTGTCATTACAATAGCCAATGCCGTGTTTGGATCAAATCCGGCCATTAATTCCGATCTTCTTGTCAAGGCATTTCAATTGGACAAGAATGTGGTGAAAAATCTTCAGTCCAAATTCTGGTGGGCTAACAATTAGGACTTGCAGCTAAAAATCATATGTACTTGGATTGAAGTTGGTAAGTTGTTGGAATAATATTTCATCTGTTTCATGTTTCTAATTTATATATTTATTGAAAACAACCAATAAGAAAGGGGTTCGGTCATGTACCCATAAGCCACTTTGTTAAGTTACGAAAGCATTACCTCACAAGCATAAAAGCATCAACTCATAATACAAGAAAATTAACAACAAAATCGGAGTGAGATTTGTCGTCACCTGACTTTGAGTACGTACACACATACTTAAAATTTCACATTGAGTGTTAATACTCGAAAACTTACATCGAACAAAATCATCACTTAGAATCTTACATGAGTGGTCTTCTTGTGTTGCAATATTCTCTTATTGACTATTCAAAGACCACCAAACAAGAACATAAAACTAAATTGTTAAGCTTGAAATCGATCAACTAAATCCACCAAATCCACCAAGAGGATTGGATTTGCTTCTCAAATGAATTGGATAAAATAAAAAATAGTAGATAATATTGCATGATGATTTAGAGTGGTTAGACTACCCAACTAAGTCTACATCCATTATCATAGTATATCACTAAGGATTTTCTAATTCACTACTATGAATTCTTCTTTCAGAGGTCAAAGGGATAACCTTACAACCTTATCTTTCTCATGGCTAAGATAGAAACACTTTAGTTTTTTCTTAGGTTAAACTAAAATCTCTCATTTTTACAAGGTAATTTATGTAAATAATAAAAATTTTATAAGATGGGTGTTTACAAGAATTAAGCTCGTAAAAGTATAGAGAATAAAAACAATTAAAATATTATATACACTATATACAAAAAAAAAAAAAGACTTGAAAGCTAAATTCTCTTGATCATGAAGCTTGAATATATTCTTTAACCATCTCCAAGTGTCCTTATGTGAAATGAGTTGCTAGTCGTTTATGATTATTGGGGATGAATCATAGCCATTAGAGATGTATAATAATCGTTACCTACAAAAAAAAAATTAGCATTTATAAGTAAATATATTGATTTTTTTTAATATATGGTCGTTGGACAAATAAAGGATCAATCTCTTTTACCAGGAGATCAATCCCATTACAATAAATGGCCGAAGCTAAAAAAAAAGTGATACTATTCAAAATTGGATTGATCTTTTCACAAGGAATTTCTCTTGTATAAGTCCAAAATATTTTTCATTTCACTTGTTATATCAAAATATTACTTCAGCAATCTTTCCATTTTTGATATAATAAAACTTTTTAAAAATTATTTTTAACAAGTGCTTTATTTAGAAAAATGATTTTAAAAAAAATAATATTTTGTGAAAAATATTTGAGTTTCCCTTTTTCTTTTAATTTAAAATTTTACTTATCTTTTTTTTTATATCAAAAATAATTCAAAACAAAATTTGATAACAATCGAAAGTACATAATAAAAATAGAGAGTAAGCCAAAAATATAGAAGTTTCCCCTTAATAAAGCATTCCATTAGCCCAAAGCATTAAGACACTTAAAAAATTGAATTTCAATATTAAATCAAATTAATTTAAAAACACATAAAATTTAATATATCCAAGACTCTTTAAAATTTATACAAACATATGAATGAAACAATTTGACTCATATGCATAAAGTTCTATACAATGTCATGCATTAAAAATTTTAACAAATACACACACATATATATATATATATTTCAATATCAAAATAGGCAATCAAATAGATTAAGCTTAGAGGTTACTCATCTTCTTTATGTTCTTTATGTATGTGACTAGAACATTCGATCATCTTTTTTACTTGATTTTTGGCATTCAAATTGTTTTAAATCCATTTACATTAGTCACAATGCCTCTAGTTCCCTTAGGAATTCATATTTGCATAATTTTATGACATTTTATTTTTCATAAGGTAAGTATTCAAGGAATAATTATAATAATAACAATGTGAGTAACTTATTATTTTGAAATCGGATGAATTGTCAAAAATCATTATTTTTTTTTAAAACTTTCAAGCTTAACTTTAAAATCAAAATTTTATTTTTAAAAATCTTCACTATATATACTTACAATCTTTAAATTATTTTTTAAAATTTTATTTTGGCTTTCAAAATTAATTTGTGATTTTAAAAAAAAATGGTTTTCAATTTCAAGTTTAAAAATTATTTTCTTAAATTTAAAATTTATGGTCTCGCATCCAAAAAATAATTTATTAAAAGTATCTTGTAATTTATTGAAAGAATAAGAGCTATATAACACACTCAGTTCCGGGTGTAACACTTAGGCCTCTAACCCAACTCAACCCCAAAAATTTCAAATTATTTTTTAAATCCACAAAAGGACCCAATGGTCAAATCCATTAAAATATAGTAATAAAACATAATTTCAATGTTCAAAAGTATCAAGGAGCTCCAAATTGAAAAAAAATGATAACATTCGATCAATACAAATTGATTTATAAAAGTTACATGGCTCATCTATCTATGTAGTATACTACTCCACAAAATCGATTCTGAAACCTATCGTTGATGGTGCTCCACGAACTGATCTTCACCTAGTACTCTACGCACGGAAAACAAATAATTTCGAACGCTGAGCTACTGAAAGCTCAGTGGGTATGTCTCTACTCAACCATGATTTGTGCAATTCATAATTAAATGCATGTGACATGTATGATGAAAGAGAAGGATTGAAACTACAATAACCGCCTAAACACATGGTATTAAGAATGACGAAATTCATAGCAATTTCATAGCATTGTTACGCAATTAACTTACATATATACCATAGATAAGTGTGTCTAGAGTTACTAAGCATCAAACCTCACACATCCACGTACATCAAGTACATGTCCGGAGTCATTAAGGCATCAGACCTCAAACTCTCACATACAAGTGGTCTGGAGTCACACAGCATCGGAAACCACTCTTGGGTATCCGGATCACATACCAACATTCTCGTAGCCATATTCAACAATAAGCATCATATTGCAAAAGTATCCAATAAAAGTTAACATATCAATACAAGTTATTTCAAGGCATTTAATTCCCGTTTCTCTACTTAAGTCATGCATAGTCAAAATTCTCATTTCTCAGTTTTACTATCATTTTTAGGCCTAAAAGGACCCATCAAGGCTATTAATACGAATAATTGACCCTCCAAACTCAAATGCTAAAACTTAGAAAGTTAGTAGTCTGCGCGTACCGTTACGCCTATATCCCAAGTTATTCATTAATAAAAACCCTACCTCTTTTACTTGTGAAGTTCAAATGGCAAAACATACTCGACAACTATATGCTCCTTTCACATTTAAACTAACTACCCCATTTTCTGTAATTCACAGTGACATTTGGGGTCCTTCTAAAGTTAAAAGTCTATCTGGGTGTAGATTATTTGTTTCATTCATTGATGATTACTCTAGGACTACTTGGACATTCCTCATGAGGGAAAAAGCTGAGGTTGATGCAATTTTTAAGAATTTCTTTCATATGGTTGAAACACAATTTGACAGGCACATTAAAATTGTAAGAAGTGACAATGGTAGTGAATATCTTAGCAAGTCCCTTGGATCTTTTTTTAAAGTAAAGGAAATCTTGCATCTCACATCCTATGTAAACACACCTTAATAAAATGGAGTGACAATTGATATTGAAATGGTCCAAAACCGTATCGAGATGATTGTCTAATTTTGTCTTTGAAAAAACATAGTGGTATCGAAACATTTAGGAGGTGTATCGAAACGCATGGATTAAAAATACTTTTTTGATTTCTTTAAGTCATTTTAAACACCTTCAGAGTTTCTCAAAAAACTCTTAAATATATTTTTAAGTTGTTTGGACATAAGAACTATTTTTGAAATCTTTTCAAATTAGTCCAAAACTATTTTTTCAATTATTATATTAAAACATATAGTTGTACAATAAGTGAATTTATTGCAAAAGAAGAGGGTTTTGGTTTATGAAAAGTTATGATTCCATGAAGAAATAGGTGGGACAAAGGTTGAAAGAATGAGAGAGAAGGTCGAGAAGAAATAAGAATCACTAATTGCTATATTATCCTTTATCTTCTTTATTTAAATCAGAAACATAACTTCTTATTTAATTCCTTATTTTATGTGATTTGAGAATCTCTTATTATCCATAATACAAGTAGGATCATGCTACCACGAATATGATTTTGGTGTGAGCTACTGGTAAAAGGTTCAAATCTTTGTTTAAAAAAGCGTGCCTCATGCGATCGGAGGCACGAGGCGTGACCAGGCGTCGAAAAGAACACATCCATTATTTCGGACGAAACGATTTACGGGAGGCGTGCGTTTCCGGAAAGAGTCGCTGAAGGCAAGCGCCTTAGGCGTCTTTTGTTGGTGAGTCTTTTACCCAGAAAATTTAAAAAAAAAAAGCATGAAGATGATGAAGATGAACCAGAGATTTTGCCATTGAAGAAGAAAAACGCAGATATAGGAGGAGACGAAAAGATGAGAGAATAAAAAATTATTTTTATTTATTTTAATTTTAATGTATGCGTAGGAAATTGAACTCTTTGTACTATTTTAATTTTTTTATTTATGGTAAGGCTGGTGACAGACTGACAGAAAACCTTTAAAAAATTGTGAGTCATTTTAATGACTAAAATACCCTTATTTATTTGATAAGGGTAAAATAATTGTATGGGTGAAATTGTATTTTACTCTAAAATAAATTTAAGATTATTTTTTATATTGTATTAATATTTTATTATTAAAATATTTATTCTAGATGTAAATTAATATTAATTTTAATATAATAAAATATTTTTTATATATTAATTATTTAAATAAATTTATAAAATTATATATCTTTAAATAATATAATTTATTAATAATTTAATATTTTTATTTTTAATAATTTTAAATTTTAAATATAATTAAAATATATAGATATTATATTTTTAAATATAAAATATAATATATAATTAATTTATAATTTTTAAAATAATAAAATGTCTCACCTACAAAAAGTTAACACATTCGCCTAGTGCCTCACGCCTCAACTCTAAAAAGGTTTTGCGCCTCGAGCACCTTACGCCTTTTTAGGTTCAAATTCAATGAGCAAATTTATTTTCTAGCAGTTTATGGTTGGGGGTTAAACGATCTTCTAGCTACTTTATTCTATTATCTGTTTAATTTTTACTTTTTTTCTCTTTCTTTTCACATAACGGCTTGAACTTTTCATTTTACCTGGCAGTTCAGATGACATGGAGTTATTTCTTTCTTGGAACAGATAAATGACAAGGTGAAGGAGATGGAAGGAGCCCAAAGAAAGATTTGACTGTAACACTTAAGTAATTACTGTTACCTTTTCTTCTGCTTCTGAAAATAAATAATACATGTGTATTTGGAAAAAATAATCACTTTATATGATAAGCTTGAGGTTGGAATTTCTTTTGAAAGTCTTATGAACGTATTTATACCAAGACCTTAAGGTCCAGTTTTTTATACATACTTGCACTCTGCATTCTGTTATTAGTTTTGTTTGGTTACTATTCAATGTTATTAGAAAAAACATAGAGAATTAAGAGATGCTGATACTTGTGAAGCTTGTCAAAAAAATAGTAATATTTAGCAAATTTGATGTTAATTTTCTCACAAGAAGTAATTGTTCTCTTCCTAACTTCACTAGTTTTAACCTTGTCATAGCTGTTTCCTTCAGAATTGACTGTTGTTACTAGTTGTCAGTTGATGTTAAAATAATGCCTAAATATATTCTAACAGTGTCCATTCTTTTCCTAATTGCTTACTTCACTGGTTTGACAGGAGACATGCATCTCGAATCCAATTGAATAATGCGAAGGACTCAAAATCATTAAGTGATAAGGCTGCTAAACTGATAGAGAGTATGGTTAGGTAGGGGCATCCGTTTTTATATTCCTATTCTTAGCTGTTTTGGTATATCCATTTCATTTCTCTGTCATACATGATACTGCTCTGTATTGATACATTTTATCTACTGATAGAAAAGTGTTCTTGTGATTTGATTAGCAATTATATGCACAGCCACATTATTAGTATTTGCATTATTATTTATTATAAATATTGTATATATCTGTTACCTAGGGTATGTACTTTCTGTTTTAGGGTACTGGCTACTTATTTGCATTTTAGATAAAACTGGTTATATAGATTTGGTGTGTTGCTACAGTGCAGTGGAAACAATTATTGTCTCTTGCTATTAATCTGTTTCTAACTTATTGAGTGCATACCTTTTCATGAAATTTTCTGTTTTAAAGATGTTGACAATCTTCGACTGGTGAGAACTGAGGTTTAATTTCCATTAAATATGTTGAAGCAAGCTTTTCTAGATCTACAAAGAATGTTGCTTAACACATCCTGGCTGTCGATAATTTGATAACCAATTTGTTATTACTTTGTTTATCTCCCATCTTATTTTGGAGTCGATAGAGTCGTTGTCTACAACACTGTGTTCATCATAGGTTTACCGTCTAGAGTAGGTGAAACTTAGGAACAAAACCTTGTAATGAAAATTGATGTCATTCTTGAGAAATGAATCAGACTTCCAGTGTAACTGAAACTTGCTAATTTAACTGTATTATACCTGAAACTGTTTCTGTTTCTTGAGTGAGGCATTATTAGTGGTGGCTTGACTGACTGATTATAGACTTCTTCAAGATTTTGACACAGTGGCTTGACTGATTGATTATAGACTTCTTCCAGATTTTGACACAGTGGCTTGACTGATTATAAACTGCGTCAAAATCTGAGAGAAGTTTGAACTGAACAAAGGATTCTTTCTTGGGGTTGTCTGTCTTTTATCTAGTGAAAATTAAATTACTATCCTGCTTTTATCTGTAGGGATGTTTTAATTTAAAAACGACTTAATAAATTGCGGCAATAGCTTTGCAGCAATAGTGATCTATGGAAATCTTGTATCTGATGCTATTGAGCTTTCTGTGGTCTTGTATCCGTCCAAGCAATGAAAATGCCCAGATGCTGCTCTTGACTTTTAAATATATATTTGTACGTTGAGTATATCTGATATGTACTAAGCCTTTTTCAGGCACCTAGTGATTCTGGAGGTCTGATTCTTTGGTTCATGAAAATTTCTCAAAACTACAAACTAGTCTTTATTGTCTAAAGAAAAATAGGATGACTATTGGGAGCAAATGGAAATTGTTCTTCTGTAAATTGTCTAAAGAAAAGAAAAGGCATAAAGGAATCAGAAAACCAGAGAGAAGCTTCCATACAGTATCCTTTCTTAACCATTGTTCTGTATTTATTTTCAGTAAGTTGGCCCTGGTGCATGCTTTTTATCCTGAAGTGATTTCTGTTGTATCATGATGCAGGAAATGTAGCACTGTTACAGGGTCCATGAGGATCTCATATTCTGATGTATCATGATTTTTATCCTGAAGTGATTTCTGTTGTATCATGATTTTAAAATTTCATGTCCTACTTATATCATAGCATCATGCCTTCATCTGCCATTTGATTTTTCTAGCAAGTTAAATTTACCATTTGAGAATCCTTGACCTTTCTTGGTAGAGCAGGGTTTTGCATGGCTGTAACAGAGCTCCAAATAACAGGTCTTCTTCGAATGCCCAGTAAAAGACGACCAGATTTTGCTCAAAGGGTGGCCTTTGGGCTCTAACACATTCGTGTATTAATATCTGTAGGTAAGTTTTGTTTAAATTTTAGATTTTTTTTTCAAAATATAACCACGAAAAATATTATGAATATATTTGTATCATGATCTTGTTAGCTTAAACACTCTGATTATCTTAATTATCATGATCTTTGTTACTGTTTGGATCGTTCACTCTATTGGCTTTTATTTGTCCTCTGCTTCAAATCTTGCAGATTCTCTTGCCTTATTTGTGATGATTGTCTTCAAGTTGAAGATCTGCCGTTGAATGATAGAATTGGTTTGGGTGAATGGAGATGGCGTGATGCTGTTGAAAGTTATTGTATTTGGCACGAGAAATTATATGGTCTCACTTATTACATTTCATCCGATTATAATTAGGGGTGAGTATTCGATCGAGTCGAGTCAAAAAATTTCGAGTTATTCGAGTTGAAGAATCATATTTTACAACTCAAATTTTATTTGAAATTTTTTCGGTTTGAGTTGAGTTTTAAGAAATTCGAATCGAGTTTTTGAATTCCTATAAATATTTAATTGTAATTATTTATTATGCTATTGTATGATTTGATTTTAATTTAAACTTTTTTTAATCATATAAGATATACATATATATATATTCATATGTAACAATATTTCTTTATATCTTTATATATCAATGTATATATATCAAAAAAATTGAGAGATTCGTCTCAAACTTAAAAATTAATCATTTAATTACTAAAAATTTTGAGTTATTTAAGTTATTCGAATTTTCATTTTACAACTTAAATTTTATTTGAAATTGTTTGGAGTCGAGTCGAGACTATAAATTTTTGAGTCGAGTATTTTCGCCTAAAGTCGAGTTATGCCGTTTTTTGAGTCGAGTTGAGTTTTGCTCATCCCTAATTATATATTTTATCACTATCTTTCATTTCAAAAAATAATATAATCTCTTTTTTGACATCCTCTTGTATATAATTATCTAAACATGTAACATCAAATAGTTTTAATTTATCCTCTTAGACAATTATTTGAGTGTGAAGACGATTTCTAAAGATCTTCAAAAAAATCTTGTTAAAATAATTATAAAAAAAAAAACTTAAAATAACGAATCTTGCAACAAATCACTCAGAGAGATTTTAATATTATTAATTTAAAACAGAAACATATTGTTTATAAAAGAGGTGCATGTGTTTATAGGCTAGTAAAATCTTAAAACAGAGGGATAATATACAAAATTGTATGATTTTATGACCGGAATCAAACATCATTGAACATTATTAATATTAAATACCGTTGAATATTATTAAATTAGTTTATAAAGATTAAAATTATTAAGGATTAAACGTATAATTATTAATTATATGTTAAATATATCACTCTTTTACTAATTACATGTTGAATCCTTGAGATTTTAAATATTTATTAATTAATTTAATGATATTTAACAATGTTTAACATTAATGATATTTAACAGTGTTCGACACCCGTTTTAGAATTTTTCTTAAACTAATCTATAAAACTAATAAAATAAAACTGCTTTTAAGTTGTTCGCGAGTTTGTACACAATGTCTTCTGGTGGAGACTTTGTTGGTGCGGATGGTTGAGGTTGACGAAAAACAACCTTGTTCGTTGAAGGCATTTTTTGTTTAGTTAGACCTCTCTCACCGCAATTTGATCCTCATTTTAAATCAGGCATTTAGGTCTAAATATTGGGCGTGCGTAATCGATGGCGGATTTAAAAATATATTTAAAAATGAATATACAGAATTTTAAATTTTTAAAGTGAACATAAATTATAAATATTATAAAAAATTAAATATTAATTCTTTAAAATTAAAAAAATTGAAAGTAAATATATAAACTTTGAAATATTCAAGATGGGTACAGACCCATTCTATTCAACATGTAGGTCTGTCATTGTGTTTAATGCGAGAGATGGTGCGATGTGATTATTGTACGGTACCAACTGAAAATATTATAAGACATGAAATATGAATTAAAATATTATATTGTTTGATAATATTTTAGGTTGGTGGATAAATACCGAAATATAGCTTCGAGTATCGATACTTATCGCTTTTGATAACATTTTAAGTTTTTGTAAGTATAGAAACTTGTCTCTAAGTATTGATACTATTGCGAGACACCAACCGAAAATGTTATTAAAATATAACATTTTAAATTTCGTATTTTATAACATTTTCGATTGATACTGTACCGTAACAATACGATAATATCACACTGTAGATCTACCCCTAAATATTATGTATAAATTATTAATTTAAATATATTTTAATTAAATTTCACTGCATGTCGATCATATCTATAATTATAGATTATAATTGATTTTGATTGTAGTTATATAAATATATATAGATTATTATAGAATTAAAAAGATAAATTGAACCAATGGACTGTCCAAAGTCTTTTTTTTTTTTTAATTTTACAATTTAAATAATTATAGTAGTAAGAGTCTCAAAATTTGCTTATAATATTAGAAAAAAAAATCTCCCCTCAAGTCATAAATAACAAATAAAAAAAACAATAATATGGGTCATAAATGACTAGTACGAAAAATAAACTCCACCTAGAATTAGACTAGTTCAGACAATTAGTAATAAAAATTTTGATTTTGATTTTTTTATTATAATGATAACTCAAAACTCTAATCTCTATTAAATTAAATCTGATTTTTTTTTTAGTTTCTCAAATGCTTCCCTTCATTCTCCAGTCCAGTTTTAATAAATATTTTTTTTTAATTTAACATCAATTTGAAAGTGCAACATTGGGTCTTAGTATCACATATCAAAAAGATTGTTTAAGACCTCAAAAACATAAAAGGGAAAGTTTGAGTCTCAGCTTTTTATATATATATTTATTTTATTTTTTAAATGTCCTTATAATTTTAGGGTTTCGTTATAATTAATCCGAATTATTTAATATTGCATGATTGATTTTAGTGGATGAATCTTGATATAAGATTTTTTGTATATAACACCTTGAAGTTAAGATATTAACTCAGATATTAACTATAAGCTTATTTTTTTTACACAAAATGGACCTTAGATTAACTATAAGTTTTTCTTGAAGGGCAAAGCCAAACCAGTCAGGATGGCCGAGTGGTCTAAGGCGCCAGACTCAAGTTCTGGTCCTCTAACGAGGGCGTGGGTTCAAATCCCACTTCTGACAAATAAAATAAATAAAATATTTTATTTCTTATGCTGCAATTATAAGTTTTAAACACGGCTTTAATTACACATGTTCCATTCATACTTGTAATATAATATATGTTACACATTTAAAAGTTAAAGTGTTCAATTCTAACTAAGAACATATTTAATTTAAAATATATATTTAGGTAATTAATTGCAAAAAAAGAATCCTTTGTCATCACTGATCATTATTTTTAGCTGACGAAATTAAGGAAGTCTATAATAATGATATATGTCATCCACATGGAGTTTTAATTGATTATTTATTTGATGTTAAGGATTTAATTGAATGTAAATTTATAAAAATATAAATAATTTTGAAAACTTTAAAAATTATAAAAAAATTAAAGAAATTATAAGAAAATCTATATAAAAAGTTGACAACACACTTAGGTTCCATTTAGCATAGATTTTGCAACGCAAAATTAGGAGAAAAGCAGTTCCAACGTCCGTTTTCAGATAAGCTGAAAATTTTAGTTGTGGCCAAAGGCCCGTTTGAAGAGCAAATCAAGTTAAAAATCGGTAATAACGCACTTTTACTCGTATTGTTCAGCAATACTTCTCTGTTTGACATTTCAAAAGCTGTTGGAAAAACATTCCTGAGCGGACCATAAAAATTAAAAGTCACCATAAACGTGTATTCATCATTTTGGGATTATCGAAAACTAGAGATAGTAATGATATCAATCAGGCATAATGTTAAAAATTTCTTTTAGTGTTTGAATAAATAATTATTTTACTTTATATATATAGTAATTTTATTTTTTATTATTTTATTTTTGGTTAAAAATACCTTTTTTAAAAATATTAATTAATTAATAATAAATAATTTAAAATGAATTAATCAATAAAAAATTATTTTATAAAATTATTTTTTAATTGATATAATATTTTTTTAAAATTAATATATTTATTATCATTTTGGGTTATAGGTGCTTATTAAGCGAGTCGATCGCAAGTTGAGTAGTGTTCGACTCGTGCTCAATAAAAAAATTATTACTCAACTCGACTCATTACTCATTAAACTCATTAAAATTGTACTTGACTTCTGCTCGTTAAAAATATTTGTTGCTTAACTCGATTCGTTGCTCGTTAAGCTCAACTCGTTGCACGTTAAGCTCACTAAAAGTTTATCTTATTTTTTTACTAAAGTAAAATTTAATAATACTATATGAGACTTAACTTTAACATAAATTAACAAATTTAACTAAAAAATCAAGAGTGTAGAAAACACTTTCAAAATCTAAATTCCAAACTAACAATTTACAAATACATCAAACTAGTATATTAAAATTAAAATAAAAATATAAAAATTAATAATTATTATTTAGATTTATTTTTTGAATGAAGTAATTTTAAAATAATTATTAAAAGTATTTTAAAAAATTAATTAGTTGTTCGTAAACTTATCGAGTCAAGTTAAACTTTTCTCGACTCAACTTGTTAAGATTTCGAGTCGAATTCGAATCGAAACAATCTTAATATCAAATATTTATCGAATTTTGATCAATCAAATTCAAATAGCTCACGAATTACTCAACTCGTTAAGTACCTCTATTTTGGGTGATGCGAAAAGAAGGGGGTGTAGGTTAGAGGTAAGCTTGATAAACCTTCCAGTCTCTTTCTATAAACGTGTAAGTTGCTTTAGATAGTAAAAAAATGGCGTAAAAATTGGGAAAATAAAATAAAATAAAAGTTTAGTTAAGGGTTTTGTTAGTTTTTTAACGATCAAATTAATAATAAAATGTAATATTAGAGATATTTTTAATAAAAAAATTAAAATAATTTTAGAAAAAATAATAATTAAAAATTAAATAACTTAAAATAAAATGATAAAATAATACATCACTAAAATATTATTTTATAAAATTATTTTTAAATTGATACGAGGCTCTTTAAAATTAACATATTTGTCATTGTTTTGGGAGGTGCGAGAAGAAAGAAAGAGGGCGGAGTTAGAGGTAAGCTTGATAAACCTTCGATTCTTTTTCTATACACGTATAAGCTGCTATGGATATTAAAAAATAATATAAAAATTGGTAAAATAAAAGTCTAATCAAGGATTTTGTTAGTTTTTAATAGAGAATGACTAAATTAATACTAATAAAATATAACGTTAGAGATGTTTTGATAAAAAAAATTAAAATGACTTCATAAAAATTAAAAAATATATATAATTTAAAAAGTCTTTAACGAATGACATGTCAACAAAAAATAATTTTATAAAATAATTTTTAATTAATACTATATTCTTTCAAGTCAATATATTTACCATTATTTTAACTTGTGTTAGAAAAAAAAAGGAAGGAACTGGGTAAGAGGTAATTTTAATAAACCTTCTATTGTTATAAATATATTTATTCATGGTGGATATCCATATATTAAGTTAAATTTTAATGGGCTTTAGTATTAGGGTTTAATACCCATTGGAATTAGGGTTTTCATCTTATGCCTATAAATATAGACTTTGACATAACATTGTAGACAACCCTACTTTGAGAATATAATAAAATCTC
This sequence comes from Abelmoschus esculentus, assembly GCA_035048815.1. NCBI lineage: Eukaryota > Viridiplantae > Streptophyta > Magnoliopsida > Malvales > Malvaceae > Abelmoschus > Abelmoschus esculentus. Next base: position 4,127,735 of record JAUCBN010000051.1, on the reverse strand, counting down.
TCCCTTTTGTCTCTCATCTCGACAATTCCCAGAAAGGATTTTAACAAAATATTGGTGATTAAACTTTCCATATATTCAAATTAGTGGAAAGTCCGATATGTTTTATTTATTTAATTTGAGATTTTTTTATATTTATTTATAACCAATATTTGTTTATTTTATTATTATGACGAAATTTTATGTTTTAATCATGTTTTAAGTATTACATGATATTAGAACAAATATTAAACCTTTAATCAATTAATATGTTCTTTGTTATGTTGGTTTAATCCGAGTATATTGGTTGGACATCCCGTTCTGCGAGGTTACTAGTCTCAAAGGAGGTTCTTTTTTAAAGGACCTTGTGGACTGGTTTAACAACGCCGCGTATGAGGATTAAATTTTTTGTTCTTTGTATATATTGTATATATATTGGTTGATCAATTACTATTTAATAGTATGAATATTATAAAGTCTATATTTGCTTGGAAGCAATATTTTTTGTGTCGAAAAACTCGACTATAGACTTCTCCCAAGTTCAAGTTACGAAAATTGTCTTGATCAAAGAATTTTTATGGGAGGCATTCCCTGAAGTGAATGCATGCATGATGATTATTCCATGCGATTATTGGATTTATGACATTCATTAAAGTGAATGCAAGCATGATGATTATTCTATGCGATTATTGGATTTATGATATTCCATGAAGTGAATGCAAGCATGATGATTATTCCATGCGATTATTTGATTTATGTCATTCCCTGAAGTGAATGCAAGCATGATGTTTATTCCATGCGATTATTGAATTTGTTTCATTCCTTGAAGTGAATGCAAACATGATAATTCACTATATGGTTAGTGAATAAAACTCAATTATGTGCCAAAGTATCATTGATGAGGATATATTAGAAGAAAAAAAAAACATACTCCACTTTTCATGCCAACAATGTTGTCCTTCAGACACAATATTGTGAAAAAAGCTTTAAGAAATATTCTGAGTTAATTTCTTGCCTTTTTGTGGCTAAGCAAAATAACGAGTTGCTCATGAAAAATCATGAATATCGCCCAACAGGCTCCGCTCCATTCACTAAAGCGAATGTGACATTATATAGCGGAATGAATAAAAGCCACATTAGTAATTGTGGTTGTGATTGAAGTCATAAAATAAACATGGATAAGATGATTCTTTTGAGAATACTTATATCCACCAGAAGTGGAATTATAAAGATCAAAATCTTTATGTTATCAATGTGATGGTATAAATCATTGATCTCGTACTTGTCAAACGCCGAGGTATTATGGACTTTATTCATAATCATGAATGATAAATTAAAGAAAATATAATCAGATTTTCTTTGTGGCGAAAATAATGGCGTTATTAATCCAATTCAATTGGATATTGATAATTTTTCTCATAGTCCTTCAAGAGAATAATTCGCCATTTATTTTATTTTCCTTATAACATCTAAAAGAAATAATTGATCTTTTATTTATTTTGTTAATTTACTTTTATTTATTATATATTTATGATATTTTATTTTACATATTATTTATTTACGCTCTATGTTAATTTATCGTTAATTTATTTTATATATTATTTATTTACATTCTATGTTAATTTATCCTTTGAAAAATATTATCACTTCCGGAATGAAATCTACAATGAATTGTAGCTATTTATGCCAAGAAGACAATGCAAGTACTCATACTATACTTAAGCATAAGAAATATTTTCCCATTTAAATACAAGGGAAAATGTGAGTACTATATCTCAAAGTACTGAAATGTCAATGCTTCGGAAGAGCTTTTGAGAGTTTATCTTTGATAGATAACCGATTTGATATAATGTGCTATATTTAATATTTTCCATTCCCCGAAGTGAATGGCACAGAGCACATATTTTTCATTCCCCGAAGTGAATGAAATAAGCACATATTAAAATGTGCATAATTATGCATATTTTCCCATTTTAAATGCAAGGGAATGTGAGTACTATATCCGGAAGTATTATTATAACAGAAGGCTCCAACTGAGCAAATATGTTATTGCCAAATGAGACTTTATCTCATATTTACAGTGCATTATGCTCGTAAAAGTCGCAAAGAGACTTATTAAATTTTAAAGATATTTGCATAAATATATTGAGAATATTAGTCAAGAGGGTGCTGACTATCTCAATATTACGAGTATAACTCAAGGCAATAAGGAAATTTTGGCAAAATTACATGCACTGTCATCCATATTGTACTACATAAGAATTAGTACAAATTGAAGCTCATGCTATTGTAAACTAGATGTTTACTGATAATTTTATTTGGCATGACCGGTTAGACCATCTTGGTTCAATTATGATGCGAAAATTTGCTGACACTTTCATGTGGTCACTTATTGAAGAATTAAGATTTTCTTCATGGTAATACTTCACGTGATACTTACTATGAAAGCAATTTGATTATTCAATCATCAACATCGAAGATAGAGTGCTATTAATTTTCTAGAACGGATACAAGGTGATATATATGGGCCCATACACCTTTCTTAAATTCCATCTAGATATTTTACGATTTTTATCGATGCATCGACTAGATGGTTATGTGTATCCTTGTTATTAACCCGCAACTTGGTGTTTGCAAGGCTACTTGCTCAGTTGATAAAATTACGAGCACATTTTCCAGATTATTTTCTAAAGACAATCAGTCTTGATAATGTTGATGACATGTAATTTTACATGTAGTATCACAAATTCGCATCAAGCCAACAAATGATTATAAGTTTTCCCCATTATAAATGGTTTTTGTTCAGGAACCAAATATTTCTCATCATAGATTTTTTTGTGTGTGCGATATATGTTCTAATTGCTCCACCATAACGCACAAAGATGAGTTTTGTTGGGAATATATATAAGAGCTTCTGATAGGGGATTTATTTACAACCCGATTTACTGACTATCATTTTAATGAGTCAGTTTACCCAACATTAGGGGGAGAAAATAAATAGCTGGGGAAAGAAATAAGTTAGAATGAATTATCATTTTTCTCATTTTGATCCACGTACTACACAATGTGAACTATAAGTTCAAAGGATAATTCATTTAGCAAATCAATTGCCAGATATTTTGCTGACCATAAAAGAGTGACTAAGTCACGTATACCAGCTATGAATGCTCTGATTAAATTTGATGTCATGGAAGGACAAACCCTAGTTGCTAATGGGTCTAACTTACACTTAAAACGTAGTAGACAAGTAAGTTCCAAAGATAAGAGATCCTCGAAAAAGAAAAGGAGCTATATTTTATTATGGTCTGATTGAGGAATTAATGATTATGAAAATCTCTAGAAGAGATTAAATGATCTCCAACAGAGACATTGACATGACTCAGGTACCTGATAATAAAGAGATCTCAATAGATTATGTCATGTCTGGTAATAGGTGGAACTGAAATTAAATCGACGTCGTTAATATATTTGCATGCAATATAGCACTAGAGATTTTATTTGATGATGTGGATCATGAATCATTGTCAATTGGGCAATGTAAACAAATAAATGATTGGCCAACATGAAAGAGGCAATTGAGGCGAAACTAAAATCTCTTTTGAAAAGAGAAGTATTTGGGTCTATAGCCCATACATTGAAATGTGTAAAGCTCGTGGATATAAACGAGCCTTTGTGAGAAAGAGAAATCAAAAGGGGAAATCATGAGACATAAGCTCATTTGGTTGCACAAGGATTCTCACAAAGATATGAAATTGATTATGAGGAAAATATATTCCTCGGTGGTGGATGCAACTACTTTTAGATTTTGATCAATCTGGCAATAAATAAAATTATTCGGTTTCTGCCTAATGGATGTTGTTACATCATATTTGAATGGGCCTCTCGACAATAATATTTATATGAAACTTCCGGAAAGATTTAGATTATTATAAGCAGTTAATTCAAGTTCTCGAGAACATTATTCAATCATATTGAATATATCATTTTATGGCTTGAAACAATTTAGGCGTATTTGATATGATCGTCTCATTGAATACTTATTAGTATAATGCTATATGAATTATTTCCCCGAGCATTTTTATTAAGAGGTTTAGCTTTAAATTTTTATTGTTGTGTATGTCGATGATTTGAATATCATTGAGACTCGTGAAGAGATCTCCTCAAATCCTTGTGCATCTATCGACATATAGAAAAAATATTAAAAGAGACTTTACTTGCATAACACATATCTATTGATCACTCTTAGGGTTGTTGCTAAGTCTCTTACTTTAATGAAAGATTTTTTTTTCGCCTCACGAAAAGGGTAATGATATTTTTGGTCTAAAGCACAATATACACATTATTTGATCTAGAAGCATCGTATCTTAGCTGGTCCAGAAATATTATTTAAGTGCTACGAGATCATTACCTTTAAATAATTGTTATGCATGAGGCAAAACCAAAATATGTGTTTGGCTAAACATATCCTGAAGATATGTGAATGTTTTTCACAAGATAAGATGCAAGCTATCTTGTATAGAGATAATACAAAAATTATATCTCAAGGTAGATATATCAAATATGATAAAACGAAACATATTTCTTCAAGTTTCGTCTCTCATGATTTTCAAATGAATAGTATTCAATGAATCATTTCAAGCAATGATTTGAAAGATTTATCCACTAGTGTATGATCTAGTTCAACAATTGAAGATTGTATTCAATATTGAATTATGAAGATTCAAAGATCTTATGTGATATTTTCATGAGGGGGAGTAAATACGCATTGCACTTTTTTTCCCTTAACCGAGGTTTTGTCCCAATGGGTTTTCCTGGTAAGGTTTTTAATGAGGCAACATGTTATGCGTATCAAAGATGTATGTACTCTTTTTCCTTCACTAAGAATTTTTTTCTCACAGGGTTTTTATCTTAGTAAGGTTTTAACGAGGCACATTATCTTCATGGATATCCAAGGGGGAGTGTTATAAATATATTTATTCATGGTGGATATCCATATATTAAGTTAAACTTTAATGGGCTTTAGTATTAGGGTTTAATACCTATTGGAATTAGGGTTTTCATCTTATGCCTATAAATATAGACTTTGGCATAGCATTGTAGACAACCCTACTTTGAGAATATAATAAAATCTCTCTCCCTTTTGTCTCTCATCTTTATTCATCTATTTTATTCTTGTTCTTTACTTTATTTACAACATCTATTCTTTTTTTTATACACGGGTAAGCTGCTTTGGATAGTAAAATATAACGTAAAAATAGGAAAATAAAATGAAAGTCTAGTTAGGGATTTATTTCAGTTTTTTAATGGAGAATGAACAAATTAATAATAAAATGTAATGTTAGAGATATTTTTTATTAAAAAATTAATTTAATGACTAAAATAAAAAAAGAAAAGACAGTTCCATAATCACTCGTATAATTTTTTTCTTTTATTGACATATAAATCAGATAGCTTTATTGTTAATGTTACGTGTTTTGAGTGCTTTGCAATTACATGTAAGTGTACACGTTCAAGTTATAGTATAAAAAGTTATCGTCTCCACAGGGATTGGATGCGCGTTCTAAAATCTAATTTCTTGCACTGAAATGAAAGATACAATTGTTTAGAGAATTGATTTTTAAATGAAATTTAAATGGCGAAAAAACAAGTAAATAAATTGAGATTGTTAATAAGAGAAATGAGGCTGAGTTATCCTGAATTATAGAATGACGTTCGAATAAATTATTCTTCATAAGTGGGTGTTCGCACCACTCAATTGTTCCAGCAATTGAGCTTATTCGGATGGCCTAGTCATTTCTTCCGAATGCTTGGGCAATTGCGACTAAGGGAATTGCTCAGGCAAGTTGAGCGACTATCTTCAAGGTTCGGCAAAGCGTTCTTCAATGGTTCCCGTTATCCCTACTTGAGACACTGTTAATTGCACAACCCATGATGATACATCCCTACGTTAACCAAGAGTGTACAATAACGTTTTTGCGCTTCTTTTAGCCGTTGAAATCCTGCACTTATCCTTAAGCCGGATTAGTTCTCTCGCACTTGGATCGAACTATACCTATTCGTTTCGTGAATCCAATTCTCCCGAATCTGGATAAATAAATTGTTTATCGATGTCTTTTCCAATTCTCTCGCAAACCAAGTTAACACCAAGAATAGGTAAACCTTAATTAAGAACACACCACAAACGTAGATAAGATTTAAACTAAATCAATCCATAACATAGAATAACCCAAGCCAACTATAATTTAGTTCATGGCTGGACAAAAGTATCCAACAAACATTCCTCTCATCACTTGAATAAGATAAAACAAATAAAGATAAAGAAGACAACTATCACTTCTTCCCCTCTCTCTATCTCACGATCCAACCTCCTTTTTTTTATGTGGACGTCATGCTCCTTATATGGAGTTGATGATCAATCATGATGATAGAATAAAAAATAGAAATAAAATAACTTTAAAAGAATATATCCATTTTTTAATTTATTCAAATAATTTGTATCCTTCTTCGTTCCAATCATCCAAGCTTTTTATATCTCACTTCATTGACCTTATCTTTCATTATTTCTTTCCATGGATAGCTCCTCATCAAGGATTACGTCTTGCAAAACATAGAAACAAACCACAACAATATCTTTTTCCACCAAAAATCGACCAATTAAAGACATAAAGTGACAACCAATGAAAATGCATGAAAATATTAAAATACAACTAATTATGTGCTTAAGTATAGCAACAATCATGAGTAAAAAAGATAATATAATAGCACATTTTAACACTTAACAGTTAACCAAAAGCAAAATAAAAAATAATCTAATAAAAAATTTAAAACATCTAAAACCAAAAATTAAAAATCTAAAAAGAAAAGATAAAATGTTGCATCAGGTAAATGACACTTTCTTTTTGTGCCAAAGAAAATCTCTACGGTCCATTGTAAAAATGGTCTTTAGATGGTTATCAAAATACGAAGAGAAACCGGTAAGAGTGCTTGAAAAAGGAGGAAAAGAGTTACGAAACAAGTGTATACCCCTTGTTAAGATGCTTTGAAGAATTCATATAGTCGAAGAGGCTACGTGGGAGGTAGAGGCCGAAATGAGGAAGCTTTATCCGTACTTGTTTTTCCTAGATAAATTTTAAGGACGAAATTTTCTTTAAGAAGAAGAGAGTTATCACGACTCAAGTTTTGAAACTCGAATGTCGGGTTAACCCGAAGCATAGGCCTCGTATTTGAGCATTGTGAACCTTGTGGGACTTGGGTGTTAGTTGGGCTTAAGGGTAATATGATAAATGGCAAATGGATGAAAAAAAAGTAGAAGAAAGGTGGTTTATTTTTTTGCAAAAACAAAAAACATGATCTCACCCTCTTAATGCCTTTCTCCTATTTTTCTCTACCCATTTCTCTTTCTCAACCCAGTCACTAAAGGTTAGTTCTTGAAGTTTTACTTGTGGAATCTTGTTTTGCTGCTTGAGGAGAGTGTGTTCAGCTTTAAGAGATCTATCCAACAAGGTAAGTATGGTTTAAAATGGTGGAGGATGGGATTTTAAGGGGGGTTTATGGTAAGAATGGAAAATAAGTTTTGGAGAGTTCAAGTGGTGTTTAGAACTTCGTTTTTAGCTCCTTTAAACCATCCAAGTAGAGTGGTAACTCATTGGTAATCTTCTCTTATAGTTAGGGAGCAAGGAGAGTCATATTCAAGTTTGGACAAGGAAAAAGCTTGAAGGGTTGAGAGAGTAATGTTATCGGTTTGCTTGAAGATTAGTACACTTTAAAATTACGTGTTTTTCATGAATTCCACATATGTACGTACACACATATTTCATATATAATATAAGTTCTATATATATAATATATTTCATATATAGTATAAATTTCATATTTCCATTTCTGAAATGTATTAAAGTATATTGTATAGGTATAAATTGTAATGTATTAAAGTACATTAAAGTTTAGATTTTCACCGAATTTAACTATTATTAATTTATAATTTTTACAATTTATTTCTTACAACTTTATTTTTACTCTAAATTGATTATTATTTATTTTTATAATTTAGTCCAGTTTTTTTAATAAGATAATATTTTATTTTATTAATGTTTATCCTTTTTAATTTAAAACTTTATTCTTTCTAGTCCAATGTTTTTTTATTAATTTTAATTTTTATAATTTAGCCCAATTTTTAAGATATAAATTATTTGATGATATTTTTGTTTAGTCTAGTGTGTAATATTTATTTTTAATGAGATTCATGTTAGTAAAAAACGTTAGATATTAAATAATTAATTCGAAATGAATGATCAATTATTCATGATTCAACCCAAAGTCTATTGGTTATTTACTTATTTGTACCAAACTCAATCTTAATAATTTTAATTAATATAAATTCAAAACCTAAATTAATTCGACCTGAAATAAAACCGACTTGAAATGAACCCAACCTGAAATGCAACCGAACTAAAATAAACCCGACTTGAAATCTACCCGACCTGAAATGAATCTATCAATTATCTGATTTGGACCCGAACCATTTGAACCCAACCTGAAATGAACCTAACCTGAAATGGACCCGACCTAAAATGGATCTGCACTTGACCCGAATTGAGTCAAAACATTAAATCAACCTAAAATGACTTATACATGATTTTACCCGACCTAAAACCATCTGATTAATTATTTTTACTTCCCTAGGTAAGAGGTTAAACGTGACGGAGCACCATTATCAAGGATATTCAGCACCATTATCAAGGATATTCAGCACCATTATTTTTACTTCCCTAGGTAAGAGGTTAAACGTGATTAATTATTTTTACTTCCCTAGGTAAGAGGTTAAACATGACGGAGCACCATTGATCGGTTGGTAGAGTACAATTGTCAGATGTATTGGGCTATATATTTATAGGACCCCTTTATAATCGTAAATTTATTTATTTAATTTATGTGGTCAAATATTTTATTAAACCATATTTGGAGCTCCTTATTATTTTGGAATATTATAATTATTTTCGTACTTTAATAACTCGTTTTATTATTTATGACTTAACATTTGACATTGTTTATTTGGATTTGAAAAAAAAAATTATGGAAACAAGTTAAATTTGTTGTCCAAATGTAATAATATCCATGTTCGAGGTATTATATAGAACAAAAAAAATATAAAAAGATGTGTGAAAAAATAAAACAAAGAAATATAAATAAATAAACAAAATAAAATATAAATCATCGATAGTCAACAATCATTACTAAAACTGTTGTCGCCTCCGATTAGACAAAAAAAAAAAAAAAAAAGCAAATGGTGGTTAGGGTTGGAGTGAAGCAACCAGCGCTAGGTTTGAAAAATATTTGTATCATTTTAATAGACTTATGTTCAAACTATACCATTTTTTATCTAAAACGTTATTTTAAAAAAAATCTTTAAATAATAATTAAATTATATTTTGATATATAAGTTGTTAGCAGAAAAATTACATAATTTTTCATATTTAAACTACAAAATTTATGATAAAGTTTATAAATAGTCACTAAACTTTGATAATTATTCAATTTGACAATCAAACTTTCAATCGCTTCAAAATTATCATTAAACTTTTAATTTTTGCTTCAATATCATCATTGAACTTTTAATTTTTCTTAAATTTATCACTTTCTCATTAACAACCATTAAAAGGGTGAAATAACAATTAAAATATTTTGTATAATAATACATTTAATTCTTCATATTTGTACTTTCAAACCCTTTAATCCTAATTCAAAAAATAATAAATCTACCCCTCATATTTATACATTATTTTAATTTGACCTTATTTTAATTAAAATTAACTTCACTCTAAAATTGAAAACTTAAACCTTAAACCCTTAAGCTATTTTTAATAATGTTAAATGTTTTTGATTTCTTCTTCGATTCCTATGGTCTCTTGGAGAAGTCTTACTGGCAATTTGCAGAGTTGAAATATAAAATACTTCGGATGGAGTGGGGTAGCAGTAGAGTTAGATTGGGACACCAGATTTCTTGGAGCTCAAGAATTTCTAACAAATGTAGAACGATATTAATTCAGCTCCAATCCCTTCCTTTTAAGTAACAAAAGACATTAAAAGTTTTTGTTCAGGAATTCTACGGTGGGAAAAAAGGATTTGTCCGATTATTTTAGGCCCATAAGGTTTAAGGTTTGAAGTTTTAGTGTTATTTTTTATTAAAAAGAGGGTCAAATTAAAATAATGTGTAAATAATTATGATTAAATTTATTATTGTTATTATTATTAAATTAAGACTTAATTGTTTGAATGTAAAAAAATGAATGACTAAAATAAATAAAATTAAAAAATTAATGATATTAAAATAATTGAAAGTAATTACCAAATTGAGTAATTGATCGAAATAATTATTTGTAAACTTTACCCTAAAATTTAAAATTTCAATCTTTAATATAACACTCTAATTCTTAAACTCTAAATCCTAAATTATATACTCTTAACCCTAAATTTTATGTCATACAACTTAAATCCCTAAAATTACGTCAATTCTCACTGCAAAATTCAAAAACAAGAACCCTATAATTAGAGTTAATGCTATAAAGATTCAAACCAATCCAAAATCAAAAGATTTCATTCCTTTGTTAACCACATTCACCAAATGATCTTAGAACATGTGCAAATTAACAAGCATGTGATTCACTCACCATTACAAATCCAAAATAGCAAATTAAGTATCAAAATAAACCATTACCAACTCACCTTATCAGAAAAGAGAAACTAGAAAAAGCACTCTCATCATCCCTTGATAGTTGATACGATACAAAAATATTCGAATGAGTCGAACACGAATGAAAATAAGAATAATGAAAACTCCAGATAACATAAACTCATTCATGATACTGCATAACATACCAAGGGATCAGGTCCCTGGTCAGATGAACAAAAAATAAATAATTGAAAATTTTACATATACAGGCATTAATGTGTATAGCCTGCAAACACTTGTTGAATATAGCCTACCATAGAGAAAATCACCTCTTCCCTAAACCATATTTAGTTTTAGGATTCACATTCCAAATTCAGCATCTAGAAATTATAATACTTCAGCAAGAATTAATAGGCATTCTAGTTAAACAGAGACTAGAAAATACCAGTGAATCATGATCAGATTTCGATTAACTCGCATTTGATTTCTTTTCTTTCCTGTACTCTTCCAACTCTTTCAGCCAAAGATCAGCAAACTCACAGTTCTTCCATGCTTCAAACCACGGACCTCCACGAGTATAATGTATGGCTTTCGGAGACGTTTTGGGGTCATTCTCATCAACTTTGTTATGCCCCTCAAGGAAGTTCCAAACAAATGGGACTGACCCAATTTCGCTGTCTTCGAGCCACTGGAACCTGTGAAGAAAAGCACCCGTTTGGTTGTTCACAACCTCTGGTGTCAAAGCTTTGTTCTTTGGATGACCACAATTATACAGCACCATGGAGGACCAATTCTTCCGGGGATAAACAGTCTGCACAGCACCATCCATTTTCGTCTTCTCTTTCGGGGAATAATCATGATGAACACACATGACTGCGTATTTATCATCGATCAATTCGTTTAACTCTTTGATATCAGCTAAGTAAAGGAAATCACAGTCAACAAACATTGCCCAGCCTTCGTAATTCGCCAAGTATGGTGTTAGGAAACGCGAAAAGGAGAACTCGGTGCTCTCGAACTGATCCTTCTGGCGCCAATAAAGGCCTTTCTGTCTAAGATCTGATTGAACAATGGGTGTGATCTCAACGGGAATGGAAGTACGTTTCAGGATAGAATGGCGACAGACCTCATATGCTTCATCTTCACGCGGATCATAACCAATGAAGATCTTGAAGGGTTTGCTTGCGCCGCCATTGTTAGCCACATGTGGAGAATTTCCATTAGCCGTAGACATTGTTAGCAGCAGATTTCTTCAACAGCAAAGATCTGCAAGATTTTTTAAAAAATTTTAATTTCATTGCAGAAACACAGTAATTCCCCTAAACTCGTATACTAAACAATCGCAAGGAAAGAGGGATCTTTTTACTGTTTTTGAGGGTAAATCAGTAAAACAATGGGATTCTCAAATTCCTAACCCTCTGTTTACTATCTTTTTTGCTACGGATTCTTGGAAACCAAACAAATTTTCAAGAAATCTAAAGTATAAATATCGAAAACCCAAAAGAAATATGAGATTCAAATCCAATCAATCCACTTTTCCACATCAATTAAGCAAACAAATAAATACATGTATGAAAACATAGAATCGTATAAAATGTGATAGAATGAACAAGAAAACAAGCAGATCCAATAACATTGAAAAAGAAAAGGCAGATAAAATTGCCTGGAAATACAGAAGGAAACGTGGATCTTGAAAGTTGCTGAAAATGAAGAGAAATGACAAGGAAAAATTTTCTAACGAACAGGGTAGAGGATGCAATTACTTGTTGTTTGATTCTGGGGAGAATTTATAGAGAATGGATTTCAAAGGAAAATCATAAAAATTGGAAATTCACCGATTATTGATTTTTTATATATAGAAAGAGGGAAGGAAACCACTCATCAGAGAAAATTCAATTCTTTACCATAAAATTTTGAATATTTTATTTTCCATTTATTTATTTTTATAGACAAGAATTACAAGTAGGGGTAAACGTTCGAGCGAGTTGAGTCAAAAAATTTTGAGCTATTCGAGTTGAGTCATCATATTTTACAATTTAATTTTTTTTTGAAATTTTTTCGATTCGAGTCGATTCGATTTTTCGATTTATGTATAAATTTTAATTATACTATTTATAATACTATAATATGTTTGATTGTAATTTAAATGGTTTTCTCTTTAAATTTATCTACATATTTCTTCATATTATTTTTTATATGTGTAAAAAAAGATTTTAAATTATTATTATTATCAATCAAATATCTTAGGTATGAATATGTCATTTTATTAAATTATAGACTTTATTAATAACTTTCTTCTTATTTAGGTAAGACTAAGACTAGATAAAAAATAATAATAAATTAAATAAAAAAATTAAAAAACAAATAACATAATATAAAAGATACAAATAAAATTTTTATTAAATAAAATAAAAAATGAATCTAAAATGTGACCATATTATAAAAAAAATTAAAATATAAAAAAAGAAGGGATTGAAAATAAAACTACATGGTTTAAATGTACAATTAACCTTTATAATTACTAAAAATTTCGATATTCGATTTTCATTTTTATAACTTGAACTTAATTTAAAAAATTTTCGAGTCGATTCGAGTTTATAAAATTTTAAATCGAGTTAAAACGAGTCAAATTTTTTCACCTCGATTCGAATCAAGAAATTCGATTTTTTCGAGTTGAATCGAGTTTTGCTCACCCCGATTACAAGTAAAACTATGGGCAAACTATACCCATAAGCACTAAATTAACTATGACGGTAGTGGTATAGAATGGGCTCAAATTTCGGTGATTAAAATAAGAATTTAATTTAATTTAAATGATTATGATCAATAAAATAATAATACGTAGTGCTCTACGGAATTGTTACATAATAAAATTATAAATATAATTAAAATATATAAAAATAAAATTATAAATATATAATTATTTAAAATATTAAAAATATAAAAAAATATTATAGAATGAGAATAAGTTATATCATGTAAAATTTAAAGAATTTTATTCTAATCTATAGTTATTGGATGAATGAAATGAATGAACGAGATTAACAGTAAAAAATACAAAAATTATCGCTTGAAAAATAAAAAAATATTATTATTTATTTATTATTATCTTCAAATGTCTAAAATTAATGTAAAACTTTTTAAGTTTTGCATAACAATTTTAACCTAAAGTATTATAAGCTATTAAATTTATCAAAACTTATAAAACTAAAAAACAAATATCATAGTTCACCATGGAGGTGATCAGAATTATCTCAAACATTTTCTATTTTTAAATAAAAACTCAAAAATAGATCCACTATGGAACGAAAATATGTTTTATTACTATAAATAATTAATTTAATATTATATTAATAAATCATTAAAAACATGATTGAAATTTATTAAATATTTTTTTATTATTTTAGTAAGAAAATATCATAAATACACTTACAAAAATAAAAATAATTATTAACTTATTAGATTATCTCTTCAAAATATGTGAAGTTATGAAAGTAAACGATAACACCTTGAACGATGGTTTATGTTCCTTTCTTTTTTTTTAAAACAATATAAATATAATTAAAATTTATATATTAATTAATCTTTAATACGACTTTCATTAAAAACATCTTAAACTTAAATAAAAAAGAGTACATTTTAAAAATATAAAAATACAAATTACAGCTCAATATGTTTAAGGGTAAGTGAATTTATTAAAGTTTGGTTTTAAAGTGTAATTTTTTTTCAATGGACTAATTTATAACTGTGTAATTTCTGAAAGGACTAGAAGATAATTTTTCATTTTATGGGAGGCCAAGGCCTCTACACTACACCTCTCTAATTCCGTCTAGTCAATGAATCCTGTGCTGTTTACACATTTATTGTGATTTCCACAGAATTTTGTTGCGCCCAAGGAATATGTGACATCCACAGAACGTGTTGCTACCCAAAACCTAGCTGTAAACATTGTTCTTTTATTTTCTTTTTTCCCTTTTTGGGAAGAAAACTTTAGCTGTCCTATTTTATTTACAAGTTACAAGGTAATTAATTTGCTTTTAGTAAATAATAGCTTTTTAATATTTTTATGTCATTATATGTAATATTGTTACTTATTTTTATTTTTTAATAATTTATATCATATATAGATTATATAGATTCAATATCATTCTTTATTAATAATATTATTTAATAAACTCAAATAATTATTATTACTTTTTTAATATTATAAAAAATTATTGTTGAACAAATTTTATTAAATTGATTCTGATATAAAAAATGTGTTAAAGTAATAAAAATCTTGAAAAATAATTTTTAATATTAAAAAAAATATTGTTGAATAATTTTTATTAAATTGATTCTAATATAACAAATATGTTAAAGTAATAAAAATCTTGAAAAATAATTTTTTGATAAAAACACTCATTGGGCATTCGAATATTTTGATCCTTAATGTTATAAAATTTTCAAAATGTTTTACATATTCTTTAGATGATTTTTCTAAGTTAATTAGGCCAAAAATGCCTATGAGTATCGATACAACACATAGCGTACCGGTATTGTACCTTTAAAGATTTCACATCCAATAGAAAATGTGTATTGGTACGACCCCACATATTGATACGCCTTCAATGGTAAAACAATTTAATTTTAAATAAGTATCAATACGCCTAACCCTTGTACCAATATTTGAACATATTTTTTCTACATCAAATGCAAATTGAGTACTGGTAGGGGTGAGCAAAACTAAACTCAAAAAATCGATTTTTCTTTTAATTTTGAGTTATTCGAGTCGAATCAAATAACTAGAAAAATTTCAATTTTGATTCGAGTTCAAATTTTTAAAGTTCGAATTTCTTGAAAATCGAATAACTCAAAAGTTTCCAGGGTCTAATTACACATTTAGTCCCTATAATTTTATCTTCAGTTTTATTTCAGCCATATCTTCGCTTTTTTTATTATTTTTACCTTTTAATTTTCATTTCTTTACAATATGATCACTTTTCATATTTTTATTTTATTTTATATAATTTTTATTTATATTATTTAAATTATGTTAATTATTTTATATTTTTAATTTATGTATTTATATTATTGTATTTAATTATTACTCTTATTTTTATCTTGTTATGGCCTTTTCTAGATAAGAAAAAAGTTTTTTTAACGAGACTCTTAATTTAATGAAATGACATATTCATACCTAAGGTATTTGATAATAATGATAATAATAATTCAAAATCTTATTTATACATGTAAAAAATAATATGAAAAAAATATATATGTAGATATGAAGAGAGATTCGTTTAAATTAGAATCAAAATGTACTATAATATTATAAATAGTGCAATTAAAATTTATACATAAACTCGAAAAATTGAATTGACTCGAACTCGCTAAAACCGACTCGAATCGAAAAAATTAAAAAAATTCAAGTTGTAAAATATGTTGACTCAAGTCGAATAACTCAAATTTTTTTTACTCGACTCGCTCGAACGCTCACCCCTAAGTATTGGTACCATTGTAGGTGTATTACTCCATAAGACACAAATTGAATTTCTCTCTTAGCGTATCTATAACGACTCGGTTTTTCCAGGTCAGAGTTAGGCGTTGACCCAAGCCATGGATCGTCATGTTCGGTCAAGTTCTCGAGCTTGTTGGATCATTTTCGTTCAAAGGTTTTAACCCACTATTTTTGGATCCTAAATTCATAATTTAAATTTATTAGAATGTTTATAACTTGTATTTAATATATCTAATCCCGTACTTAAGGTTTAGGTGAAGTTTGGTGAGTTTCTGAAAGTTTTCGGTTAAGGTTTTGATAGGTTTTAAGGGTTGTTGTGTTAGGATCCGACTTGGGGGATGTTAGGGTATGTTTTGTTAAACTAAATCCTCTAGTTTTGGTGCTTGAATCAAGTCAAGGGTTAGAGGAACAAGTTTGAGGGAGATCGAAAAGTCGAATCGTGTTTTCAAGCGACTTGTTGAGCAAATTTCGGTAAATCGGTGAATGGATTATGAGGTTCCAATTCGGAACGGTTTTAAATGTGTTTTCAAAGGTTTGGGGGTTTAGTGAAGGTTTGAAAAACCTCCATATACTCAAAAGTAAATTTAAAATACTGTTTTCTTAAAAGTTCTCATTTTATGCCTTGTTTTTACTATGATTAGTCATGCTTGTGTTATATGTATGCATAAGTGAATATGCATGTTCTTTCAATGCTCATTAGTTTTTTTTAAAAAAAATTATATGCATATGATTCTCCTATGGTTTTGTTTTTAAAACATGAGAAAAGTGGTTTTTACCGGTTTATGCATTTTGATGTATGTGTTAGTAGAATGCCTGTGGTTAATTCACTGTTTTGACTTAAAACTTGAGCATTTTTTTTGTTTTGGTTTGGTTTATTATGTGATGAATAAAATGGATAATTTGATTGATCAATAGGAAGATAGTACACTAATTATATAAATTGCGTACGTGTAAAATTCCTTAGTAAAGCATTAAGGGGAACTAATGCTACGCGGTATAAGAAACTTTATCGTATTTGGGTTTGCTAACTAACTCGAACACTAAGGTTAGTTTGGTATGGTGGATTAGACCTCCAAGTAACCTCGTTCGAAGGACCGAACGAGAGTTCGTTTATCCCAACGATTAAAGGTAACACTAATCGGATCAAAAATAACAATATGGTTGAAAGGCAAGTGTTTTTATCTATTGCTTTGCAAAGGGAATTTTATGAGCTCATGTGTTGTACACAAAGATTTTTTTTTTGAGCTTTTCTATTGGTAGCATTTAAGGCTTGGGTTGTGCTTAATAAGCATGAGTTTCAAAAAGGTTTTTGAAAAAGTTTTGTGGCTTTTGAGCGATGAACACTTGGTGGTTTTTATATGGTGACATTATTAGTCATGGATATTTTACTTTTTAGAGCATGACTTGGTTTTTATTGACATTGTCTTTTATGGGTTGCATTACAAGTTATTTTAAATGTGTCTTGCATGTTTCTATCACTAAGCTTTGGCTTAACCCTCTCTTTTCCCTTGTAATGTAGAGATCTAAGTGTTAGAGCAAACGAAAAACAAGAGAGTCGTACATGCCATTTATTTTATAGTTTATTAGCTTAAGTATGTTATTAAAGTATTTTTGAGATGCAATTTATGTTGAATTTAAGTTATGTTATGTCATGTTCAATGTTGAAGTATGTTTTTGTTTCGTGTACCTTATTTATGGAATTAGGTGACGTTACATCTAGTGAACCTGAATTGAAGTGTGGTTTATGCCTTAGGAACTCATATGCATCTAGAGAACCTTTGATTTTCATTTAATGCATGAAACTTGAGTAATCTGCAGCTTCTGAACAGAGGGTTTTGATACCTCTTCATAGGGTATTGATACCAAACAAAAACATCACGGATTTCTGGAAAAATAAATCTAGGTATTGAAACCACATGAACTGATTTCAAAACGGTAGAATAAAATTTACCTACCGTATCGAAATGCTTGACCCAGGTTCCGATACTGATTTTTAATGTAGCAAATGGTATCGAAATGGGTCATCATCTGTATCGAAACGCGGGCTAGTCACGCAGGTCATTGTTTAAGTAATCGAAGGCATATCGAAACACTTAAGAACCGTTTCGATACCTCTTTTAATTTTACCTCGGTACCGAAACAATGCCTAGGGTTTTCGATACCTCTGGTTGTTATTATTATTATAGGCTGAAATAAACTTTAAAACTTTACGTTTTAGTCTCTGAACTTTGAGCATGCAATTAAACGACTTGTAGACATCGTTGTAAGCTGAAAATTGAGACTTATGCATGTAATGAAATTAATTAAGGATTGGTAACTTCAATTCACATTTAGTCCTTAAATTTATGAAAATTATAATTATGTCCTTAAAAAACTTGTTTGTTAAAAACTAAGACTCGTTTCTCATCATTTTCCATTGCAATTGAACCCATTCCTTGCATGAACATGTAGGATTAATTAAAGCATCTAAATATAAAAAGAAAATTTTTGAGGGTCATTTATCGGGGCGAGTCTCCGGATTAGACTCGGTATTCATCGTGTAGCTCGTTCAAATCGGGTAGCGTCTAGATCGAGTCGAGGGGGTTACACTAAGCACTACTCAATTTCAAGATAATTTTTAGAAACTAATAACTACATGTAATTTGAAGTAATTTTAACAAACTAATTGACAAAATTAGACCTTAAATTTTTAAATAATAATTTATTAATATTCACAAACTTTTTAAAATTTTTATAAAATAATTCCCATAAACTACTACTCTACTAATTTAATTACTAAATTTTTACAAAACTAATTAAAAGATTTTACAAAACTAATTTCTACGTCAATTTTACTTTAAAAATACATAAAAATTAGAAACATATTAACAAAAAATTGTAACTACAAAAATATTACACTAACAACTTTTACTCTCTAGAATTTAACACAAACTATAAACTCATATCAAATATTTGGAAAAAAAAATAAACTTACAATATTTACTATACAAACTTCTTCTCTTTCTACTTCAATTTTTACTATCAATTCACATAAACTAAACACTTTCAACCTTTATTTAACACAAACTCATTTAAATTTTAACCAAAAAAAATTCACCAATTCAATGCCCAACTGAAATACATGCAACGTTGCCACCTCTCTGTCACGCTACTGTTTGAAGTCGGAGGGAGTGTACCCTGACCTTGAACAGTGGCACATGTCCTCCTAGAATGACACATGGCATTTCTAAGCTATAGGTTTTGTATTTTTTTTTTTTAAGTTAGACCGTAAAGAACTTGACATTAAGCAATATATATATATATAAATATATATTTTTTGAAATTTTAGTTTTTGAAGTTGGATAAAAAATAACCCGACTTCAAACAATGTTCAATTTTTTATTCGAATAATATTTAAAGTTAGTATAATTTTCATTCGATTTTTAAACTCAATAATAATTCACCCTATTGTTGAAAATAATTCCTATGATACCATATTTTTTTTTAAAAATTTAAGATCAATATAGGAGTAAAAACTCCCTAATTTTATATATCTCTGCTTTGACATTGTGAGTATTTGCATATGGTGCGGTAACGCAAGAATAAAGGAGGGAAGCAATTAAAGGACGGTTGAATTTAAAAATTAGATCCTAATTAAAATTTTAAATATAATTATATTTATATTTTTAATCGTATTATATTTATTGTTATTGTGGATATAATAAATGTTATTTTTATCATAACAAGTATACTATTTATAAATTTTTTGAAACATATGTTATTATAGTCATGAAGATTATATGTATTGCATTTTCGAATAGTATCGTTATACTGTATAATGATCTTTCTCATAATAAATATTGTAAAAAAAATATACTCTTAATAATAAAATATTATTTAAATCTCTATCATTAATAGAAAGTTTTAAAAAAATTAAGAATATGTAAATAATAAAAAAACATTGTAAAATTTGGATTCTCAAAAACAAGTATTAAAAAAACTCTAATAGTATGAACATAATAATAAATATTGTGAAAATAATTATACTCTTAATAATAAGTATTAAAAATTAAACCTTATATAATAAGTATAATAAAATATAAATCATTAATAATAAATAATAATAAATTAAATTTTAAATTAAATATTAATAATAAATAGTTTTATATCACATATACATTATAAATTTTTTGCACTCCGCTATTCTTTAGATATATATTATTCTGATACATATATATTAAAATTTTGAGGGACCTATTTCTCCTCTTTATTTTTTATTTTTATTAAATTTTAATATATTATCATTTACTATAAAATTATGAGATTCACTCATCATCTCAATTCTTTAAATTCATTAATATACTTATATTTCTATTATTTTTTAAAATTGGAGTAATAGGCGGGCGTTTTTATTGTCCTGACTCTAATAGAATTAATGATTATAATAATTTAATTAATTTAAAATTTTCTGATGTAAATAAAAAATAAGTATTAAATTTAATGATTTAAAATATAAATTACTTTGGCCATGAAATGTTTTATATATTTTTTCATCAATCAGCACGTGTCACTTTTTATCATACCATTTAAGTTACATGCACCGACACATTGTCTGGCTATGTGAGGTCTGGTCCAGGTTTCATTTGTGACTTTTACGTGCATCTCACACGCTGTCTTCAACTTCACTTCATTCGAGGATTTTATTCTCTTTATTAAAAGGATAACTGTACATTTAGTCACTCAACATTTATCACTTTTTTAGTTTTACCATCAATCTTTAGAATTTCTAATTTTGTCCCCAAAATTTCAGAATTCATTTTTTGAACACCCAACTACTTTTTTTTTTGATTTTTTTTAATTATAATCCTACTTATACGTTGTTTACGAGATTTTAACAGTTTTAGGGCAAACTAAAAAAAATAGGTTCTTAATCAAGACTTTAAATTACAGCTACAGTCGCGTTTACAATCACATTATTTTTATCATGGTTATGATTTTTTTTAATAACATATGCTATTATAAACATAACAGCTGTAAATATCGCAATTTGAGACAATATAATTTATCGTTATATAACAATTATTGTTATAGTTACAGATCGTTATTTAAATATTTACCCCTAATAGAAAGTGTTAAAAAAATTAGAATAAGTTTATAATAACAAGTATTAAAAAAATTAACTTAATATATTCGTAATAACGAATATTAAAAAAATATAAAGAAGATTATTTGTAGTATTTATTTATATTCTCTTTTATTTATTTAATAAAATTAAAGATATAATTGAAAAAAAATATAAATGAAAGGGTATTATAATAATTATTTTTTATAATAAATATTTTAGGTTGAGTCAACGTTAAACCCAAATTTATTATGTTTTATATAAAAATTTATAAAATCGAATCGAGTGAAAATCTATAAAATATCTATCCTAGTTGAATTCCTACCCCTCGCCAATCCTGTTGTGCTCTAAGACATTCAAAGCATTATATGAGCTAAAGATTCATCAACTATACAAAAACTACCGAGTACGAACAGCAAAAAAGAGGGACTATATTTTTAATATAAAGTTATCATAAATCAAGTACATAAAGTTATTTTATTTCATCAATGATTGTCGGTGTATAATATCGTCAATAATAAAATGTTATTTAATGAAATTATTAAAAAATGTTTAAACTTAAAGAAGATTAATAATAAAATTATATATTTTAAGATATTAAAAAAATTATTATAATTTTATCTTAAATTTTTTATCTTAAAATTAAGACTGAAGACATGATCTTTATCGATCATTTAAAAATATTATCTAATAAAGACCTTTTCTCTCTGTACGTCAAATTAAATAACTCAAATTTTTAAAATATATCAATTAATATAATAATTAAATATATTTATATTATCTTATTTTATATAAATTTAAAACTAAAAAAACACGATACACATCTTTTTAATTAAAAAATAGCTCAAACCATCCCTACGCATAAAAAAAGATGTAGAGATAAAGTATCTTTTTTTGTAGGCCCAGAGTGGACAAAATTGGTCCCACCTCCAGCTCATTAACGAACACAAAATATTGAACCGTAATACGAGCCCATCTTCTCTAAAAAGATAGAGCTGGATCACTCTATTCACTTACGTTTGATAGGTTTATAATTGACGTGATATATTATTTGAAATGTTTTATTATAAAAATAAAAATAATTATTTATTCAAAAAAAATAATATTTAATATGTTGTATTTAATAAGTTAGATGATATTTATTATATACTTATAAGTAGTATATTTATTTAAGACAATTATTTTATAGAATTTTATCAATTATATTCTATTATTGTTTTTCATGTATTTACATCAAAGTAAATTTGCTAATACGAAATCCTAAATTTTAAACACTAAATAATAAACTTATAAAACCCTAAAACCTAAATTTAAATATACAAAACCTCAAAACCAACGGTTGAAAACAATATACCCAAAACCCGAAAATATTGTACCTTAAACTTTAAATAATTATCATGGACTTTAAACTTTAAACCATAAACCTCAAACTCTATTTTTACATCCTTATTCTAAAACACGACACTTGAATCGGTGCATTCTTATTTTCGCATACTTTTATTTATTTTTCTTCTCTTTATTCCATAATAATCATCAAATTTTAGTTTTTGCAATTTTAATAGAATTTAGAACCCAACAAATGCTACTAATAGAATAGAAAATGATATTTATCTTAAAAAAATTAAATTTAAATTATTTTATTTATAAGATATATATTATTAAATAATTAAAAAAAAGATACATAGATATTATTTTATAATAACCATAACACTTTTAAAAAATTAATTGTTTTTAGACATTTTAACATCTTCTAATGATATAATATATTTTATACGTAAAAGTAAATTTTGGCCATATAATGTGTCCATATACTAAATATATACGGTAAATAAACATATCAAAATATGAGAATATAATAAATATATTAGGAATAAGAAAATATATTCTTTTTATTAAATAAAAATAATATATTTTAAAATTAACATAAAAATTTAAATTTATATAAAATAAAGTAAAATCACATAAAAATTACAGCTAGTCATTATAGTCCACCCTCACCTTATTTATTGTCTTAATAAAAAAAAACCATTAATCTTATTAATATTTTTATGTCGATTCAAATCGATATAATTTTTTTATTATTTGTATAGTCTAATAAAACTATTAATAATAGGGTAAACTGCAATGGATATCACTTAATTATGGGTAAGATTACATTTGGATCACCTAATTATTGAAAGTTACATTTAGATCACTTATTTATGAGTAAGGTTACATTTGGGTCACCCAATTATTAAAGGTTACATTTAGATCACTCAATTATAGGAAAAGCTACATTTGGGTCACTCTTCATATTTGGAAAAAAATTTATCAATTCGTGTATTAGATTAATTAATGATTTCAAATGAAGTATTCTAATGTTAACAAGGTTATACAAGTGGTTTAGAAGGAAAAAAATGACAAAATTGATGTACTTTTTCAAATAATTAAATGACCCAAATGTAACCTTTAATAATTAGGTGACCCAAATGTAACCTTACCCATAAATAAGTGATCCATATGTAATTTTCAATAATTAAGTGACCTAAATATAACTATAACCATAATTAAGTGACCGAAATGTAACTATACCCATAATTAAATGATATTTGTTGCAATTTACCCTAAATAATAGGGTAAACCCATTTAATAATTTTTCATTTGAGAGCGAAATTTAAAATATTTTCTCTATTTTACCCTCTCATCTTAACAAAAGTGGAGCCACCACCCTGCCGTCCATAACCGAACAGAAGCAGCCGAAAAAATAATTATAAATACGACACACCTCTGTATACAAACTTCCTACTCCGACTATCCTATCTCCCTCCACTCCTTTTTCTTCGTCTGGGAAGGTGATTATGTCGAGTGTATCGAGCAGGGCCGCCGACGCTGGGGCGTTGCAGGATGGGATAGCGGAGTTTTACGACCAGTCGTCAGGGCTTTGGGAACACATTTGGGGTGACCATATGCACCATGGCTTTTACGATCCCGCTTCCAAGGTTTCCGCCTCCGATCATCGAGCTGCCCAGATCCGAATGATCGAAGAATCGCTCCGTTTCGCTGGGATTACCGGTTCGTGTTCTTTTTCCTCTTTCAGTTCTATATAATTATTGTTTTCTATCCCCTCCTGTCCAATCTAGCCTTTAAAATGAAAGAAAAAAAAGAATAACAAAACAAATCATATTGATCTCGAAACCTGCTCGATCCAAACTATTAATCTGTTGAACAGAAAAGAAATCACTATCGATAATTTGAAAGCCAAACACGTTTTTTGTTTAGTATTGTTATCGAAAAACGATTTGAAAAGTAAATCTATCTCGAAGTCATAAAAATATGATTAAACAAATAAAATTTTATAAAAAATATTTTAAAATAATTTTAAATAATTAAAATCCAGTTTTCAAAACATTGTTTATAAATATTAACATTGTTTGAAAGCCAAACACGTTTTTGTTTAGTATTGTTAATGTTAATTTTTTTTGGCTTGAGTTAGACTTTTTTCGATTAAATTAGTTAAGATTTCAAATTAAGTCAATTTAAATCGAATATTTATCGAGTTTTGATCGAATTAAATTTTAACATGTTGAAATCCTTAAGCACCCTTAAGGTTAACCGGCGATATATCCTAAGCGAAGAGCACCAAACCAAAATAAAAAAAAATGTGAAGGTGGTCCATTTTCCCTATAGGAATTTGGGAAATAATTCATATAGTAAAAACTAAATTGAAATTGAAAAAATACCTATTTTTTCACCCTTGTAACAATTCCTTTTTTAGTTTGTTTTCTGCTTTGAGGCATTTAGCACTATTTCAAAAATAACTTTATATAAACTTTTTTTTTGTTACCCCACAGATTCTTTATGGTTTTATATAAACTCGTGTGTATATCTGACTTTAATACTTGATAATCTAGTCTTTTAATAAAAATTTTTACACATAAAATTTCGAATTCAAAATCTACTTAAACAATATCAAATTACTTATTACTTGAATTAGATCCGTTGATTTGCCTAAACTCTTTTCATTTATGGAAAAAAAACTTTAACATATTGGAACATTTTATAGACCGTATAAAGCATTAAATTGTTGTTGTTGTTTTGTGAGTTGTGTGATGGCCCCAATTCATTGGGAACCTTGGATTGTGCATTGAAATGTTAAAGTGTTGGGTGAAAACGACAAACCTACTTTAAAATCAGCAGAGATTGCAGTAAGAATAAAAGGAACTTTAACCCAACACCTGACCTCACAAGGAACACATCTTTATTTCCTTCACATGTGACTTGGACAAACATGGATCATTAATGATTTCAATAACAATTTAATTCTTGTTAATTTAAAAAGAGAGAGAGAGAGAGAAATTAAAGATAAGTACATAGGTTTAGTGTGTGTGTTTCTTCTATTGTACAAAGTTTTATTAACATAATAAGATATTTAGTCATAAATATTCATGTTATATATATTCAATATTATTATTTTTTAAAAATTAATGCATAATTTACATATTATTTAGATACCAAGTATTGAATTTTTATTATTTTTTAGTATTAACATTAGATGCAATGAACAGATGTTTAGGCTTACATTATTATATCAAATTGACATAAAAACATGATCACCATAATTAATTATCCTTTTTAATTAATCGCTTTTAATAAATTATCATTTTTAAGGTGCATTAATTTATTCAATTTAATATATATTATATATAATAAAAAATTATCTGAAAGATATATGATAAGGGTTATACTTTTATATACAAATTGTGTATAAAAAATACATAATCTTTTTTATAAAATTTAAAACCTAAATCTCAAACCTTAACACCTTAAACCCTAAAATCTAACTTCTAAATTTTAATTATAAATCTTAAATTATATACTCTATATACTAAATTCCTAAATCATAACTTAAAACACTAAACCTTAAAATTGAAGGGTTTATATAAAATTTAGTTTACCGAAGTTTGTATATCAAAATATTTTTCCTATAATAAAAGGTTATATTTTGATACACAAGTTGTGTTAAAAAAAATTACACAACCCTTCTATACAATTTAAAACCTAAATCTCAAACCCTAACACCCTAAAACATAAACCATAAAACTCAAACTCTAAATTTTAACTCTAAATCTTAAATTTTATACCCTTCAAACTAAATAAAATATTAGCTTAGAAAACATACTATAATAATTCAATTAGAAAACTCAAGTTTTGAATCTTTGAAATAATATTATTGATAAGAAAAAATATCAACTCTTACTATAAATCTTAAGACCGACAATGAAAGATATATACTATATATGAAAATTTTCTGATATATTGACTTTCAGATGACCCAACAAAGCAGCCCAAGACAATAGTTGATGTTGGGTGTGGGATAGGAGGCAGCTCTAGATACTTGGCCAAGAAATTTGGAGCAAAATGTCAAGGCATTACTTTGAGTCCTGTTCAAGCTGAAAGGGCCAATGTTCTTGCTAAAGATGAAGGACTAGCAGACAAGGTGTTGTATCATACATGTGCAAAATTCTCAGTTTTCTGCATTTCAAGCTTTATGACTCTGAACAATCGTGCCATATTTGCAGGCTTCTTTTCAAGTTGCAGATGCTTTAAAGCAACCGTTCCCTGATGGTCAATTTGATCTGGTTTGGTCTATGGAAAGTGGAGAACATATGCCTGAAAAAGCTAAGGTTTATTTTAATGGAACAATTGATTACATGCTATAATTTGCTTGGTTGTATTCTGTTTGTTATGGCACCATATGTTTGATTAATTCTTTCCCTGCATCTAACACTGGCAGTTTGTTAACGAGTTAGCTCGAGTTGCAGCACCGGGAGGCACTATAATAATAGTGACATGGTGCCATAGGGATCTCGGTCCCTCCGAAGAGGCGTTGCAGCCATGGGAGAAAAAGCTGCTGAACAGGATATGCGATGCTTATTATTTACCAGAGTGGTGTTCCACTTCTGATTATGTCAAACTACTTCAGTCCCTATCTCTCCAGGTAAATTTACTTCCTCGAATCAGTCAAAACACTCTCTGGGATTCGATAGTTTCGTTTATTTCACATGCTACATTGCAGGATGTAAAGGCTGCTGATTGGTCTGAGCATGTTGCCCCGTTTTGGCCGGCGGTAATACGGTCGGCATTTACTTGGAAGGGCCTCATATCGCTGCTACGTAGCGGTAACTATGTTTATAGCTCAACTTGCAACATCTTGTATTCTTTCTCTGTTAATCTTACATCGGATTCATATTATCAGGATTAAAGACCATCAAAGGTGCATTGGTGATGCCGTTGATGATCCAAGGGTACCAGAAGGGTGTGATCAAGTTTGCCATCATTACGTGCCGGAAACCGGAGTAAATCACGAAAACCAAATGTTTGAAGTGTATTGACTTTTGTTGTACTCGATCTAGGTAGTGGTGGAGGATGCTACACAGTTTGGAACATCCATTATCTCAAGCTTTCATGATTCAGCTTCAAAGTCATTATAGGGTGTGCTGTGCCACCCCAATTGTCTAATATTAGAAGTTTAAAATAATCTGAAGCTGATCACACCGAGGTTACGATGTTTAATTAAACCGTTAATCGAAACGAATTCGAATTTAAAATCTTAAAATTAACATGATTTCAAAACTTAGGGTTAAATTGCAACCTCATTAACTTATTAATGCAAGTGAATAACCCAAGCTTCCTCATTTTTTTTCGCTTTAATACTTAAGTTTTTGTACAAATATTTCTAAACTATCGGTTATAACCTCAAGATTAGGCAAATTAAAGGATTTTGTCTTCTTAATATTCAAGTTTTAAATTATTAATTCAGAGGGTAAAATACACAATTGTTCATTAAATTTTTAAAATTTTTATTAATTACCTTCCATTAGAAAATATAGACGTGACCTATTAATTTTTTTTTCAAGGTAAACTATATAAATGATCATTGAACATTTAAAATGCTTTCATTTTAATTATTAAAATTTAAAAAATTTTATTAGAATCGTCCAATTTTTATATAATTACTTGGATTATACAGTTAAATTCAACGATTAATGTTGGTCGAAAAATTTAAATAATTTAATTAATTAGTTTAAGAATTTAATTAATAAAATAATTTATATGCTTCGTTACATTTTTGAAAAGTTCAATACCCTAGAAGTCAATAATTTATTCCTTTGAGTACGCGCTGAAGCATTTAATAACTATGTTTTGTGCTTTAAAGAGTCAGCTCTTCACTTGCCCATTTGTTCTCATAAAGTTCTGTTAGACGTGAGTTGGCTCACAACCTGCACAATCAACTAATCAAGTAGCTTCTATTGTATATTTTATATATTTTAATTTTCCTTTTGGAATAGGATCTTAAATACAAAATTAAAAATATTTTTAAATATTAAATTAATAAATAAAAGAAAAATAATCAATATTCAAAATTAACAGCTCATACACAAACTAACGAAAAATCGTGTCTCAGCGACGTGGCAAATCGCCTTCATTAAAAAAATTATTTTAAAATTAAAATTAAAAATTATTTTACAAGTAAAAACTTTTTCTATTTTTAACATATA
The DNA here is from genome assembly GCA_035048815.1 of Abelmoschus esculentus. Taxonomy (NCBI): domain Eukaryota; kingdom Viridiplantae; phylum Streptophyta; class Magnoliopsida; order Malvales; family Malvaceae; genus Abelmoschus; species Abelmoschus esculentus. Next base: position 4,098,951 of record JAUCBN010000051.1, on the reverse strand, counting down.
TTTTAACATAAATTTTTGGATGATTTTACCACGTGCGTCGAATACCGCTGAACACAATTAATATTGAATACCGTTGAACACTATTAAATTAGTTAATAAAGATTAAAAATCTCAAAGACATAATCTATAATTAATAATTATTTAAAATAAAATTTTAATTAAATTATTTTTAATATATATTATCTTTTTTAATTATTTTTTCAAATAATTAAATCAAATATTAACCATAGTTAATTCCTAAATTAAAAAACACTAAAATATCGATTTGGAAAAAAACAGATGATGGTGATAATCAGCACACACGTATTCCAATTAGCTTGCATCTATAACTTTTTTTTTTTTCTCTTGTTCTTATATTTTTGGATTTTGTTCTATCTACCACCATTGAAAGAAAAACTATTTTCGTATAAAACTTTATTATTAGATGTGAGTAAACAATCAAGTTATCGGGGAAGAAAAAGATTTAGGGTTTTTAATTTAAGGATTAACTATGATTGATATTTATTTAATTATTATAAAAAATAATTAAAAAATATAACATATAATAATTTACTTAAAATTTTATTTTAAATCATTATTAATTATATATTAAGTCCTTAAAATTTTTAATTTTTATTAATTAATTTAATAATGTTCAACGGTGTTCAGCGTTAGTAGTTTTCAACAATGTTTGTCGCCCGTTGTAGAATTTTCCTAAAATTTTATATTATATATTATAAAAATTGGTCTAAAATTTAAAATATAATATCATGTCCTTAAAATTTTTAATTTTTATTAATTAATTTAATAATATTCAGTGGTGCTCAATGTTAGTAGTGTTCAACAATGTTCGTCGCTCGTTATAGAATTTTCCTAAAATTTTATCATGTATATTATAAAAATTGGTCTAAAATTTAAAAATATAAATAATGAATATTTATATTTTTAAATTTAATTTTATATTATTTTTTAAAAAATTTTCTCGATAAAACGGCCAAATGACAGAAATTTTGTGGAAAAAAATTATTTCCCAATATATTGTCTTTTCTAAACTATTTCCCAAACTATTGATGTTTTTACAGTAAAAGTAAAATCGGATTCATTAGAATCCGACTTTGAATAATGATTTACTTTTTAGATTAAGAAATTAATGTCGGGAACATGAGGCTCCGACTTTTAATAGTAAAAAATACAAAAAAAAAAAAACATTAAAGTCTGTGACAAGAGGCTCCGACTTTGAATAATGTTTTATTTTTTTAGATTAAAAAATTAATGTCAGGAACAGGAGGCTCTGACTTTGAATAGTAAAAAATACAAAAAGCACTAAATTCGGTGATAAGAGATTCCGACTTTGAATAGTGTTGTTATTTTTTTTAATCCGGTCACTATTCATAGTCGGATTCTAATCAATCCGACTTCACTGGAACTGTTTAAAGTTCAATACTTTGGGAAATAATTTTGCAAGTGTAATATTATGGAAAAGAAAGATTTAAAGAACAATATTTATGAGATTTTACCCGATAAAACTTCAATTATAACATTTTTTTTATTCTAAAGAAAATTATGACAATATTTTTTTAGTTCAATAAGGAATAAATAAAAATATAATTTTTTTATAAAATGCCCCATTAATCAGCCATAAACGGCCACTCGATACTTATCATTTATGTACGAACCATTTTGTTTTTGTGATTAAAGGAATGATTGTTTCTAAAAATCACGGATTCGAGTATTAGTAATGCAACACAATGATTGAGCGATCAATGTCCAATAATTGAGAGTATACTCTAAAACAAATATTACTAACTGATTCCAAAAAATTACTTTCATTTTTAGAGGGAGAGAAAAGGGGAGGGAATGAATAGTGACAAAATTCGTGAATGAGGTTTGATTTTTTTGATCTCCTCCTCCTATTATTATTATTATTGTTGTTGTTGTTGTTGTTGTTGTTGTTTTGCTATACTTATTTATTTACTTATTAATCAAGATTATCGGGAAAAAATATGGTCTTCAGTTTTAGGTGATGTAAGTGTAAGGAGCATTGCTGGAAATAACCGTTGCATTTTTTTTTTTAAAATTTTCTGTTGATTTGGTTATTTGAATTAAACGGTCATTAGTGATTAATGATAAGGTACGTATCAGGAATGGATTTTTGAAGGGAAAACATCGTCGTTTCAAAGGGAGGAGAATGTTATCTATTTTTTGAAACCCTATTGTTCATTTTCATGGAATATGATATGAATATTTTTAATCTTTTCTCTCAAACTTTTTGAATTTCTTAGTCTTCCTTACTCTCGTCTATTATCTTTCTTACTTTTGATTCGCAACTCTTACAAAGGTATCAAAGTTTCTGAGAACTTGATCGATCATGGTGTATGGTGTTGTGACTCGGAGTGCGGTAGTGGTGTTGGCAGCTGCGAATGCAGTAGCTCAATCACAGGAGCTCGTGACTCAGCAGGGGACTGTTCCAGAATAGAAGCGAGAGGTCGACCAGATGAGAATGAACATATATGTGAAGATTTTAAACCTCAGAGTTTCGATGATTGTAACACCCCAAAATTGGGCCTAGAAGTTTAGTGATCTGGTTTCGTCGGTTTAGCCTAGTTTGGGATTAAATACTTAAAATTTGACTTTTAATCAAAATAAATTATAGAAAAATATCCTAAAATTATTATTTAGAATATATTTGACTTAGGTCAAATCAATTTTGAGAATTGACCATTGAATCCCTACGATTTTGAAATTAGTAACTATTTTGTAAAAATTAAAAACTTGAGGAAAATTTCATAAATGAAGCCAAAAATTTGAATCTTTAAGGGGATTTGATCCAATTCTAATTCTAGCTGATCTAAGCCTTTTCAAGGGTCTATTTAATAACCCGATTTTAATTAATAGCCCAAATAACTTAATATTAATCATAAAAACCTATTTTTATGGCATAAACCTAAATCTATTTTTAAAATTCCGAATTTTTATCTACTTGGCATCCATTCTATCATATTTTCAAATTTAAACATCAATCTTTTCAATAAAAATTAGTTTAGTTAATTATTTATAATTTTCTTCTTCGAATTTACTTGAAAAACTCTATTTTTGCATCAAGCTCTAAATCCTTCTCCAAGATTTTAGTTTTTTCTTTCCCAAGACATATTCTTCATCATATTTTAAAGGTAAATATATATTCTTTTTAATAAAATTTTGTTGGTTTATTTTTCTATATTTATCTTCTTCAAAATCTCTTCGTTTTCTTCGGTTTTACTTGTTTTTAAACCTTGGAAGGAGGTTGGATCATTTTGGAGGTGAGAATCATTCAAGCCTCTGAAATCTAAAGTTCTTTAATGAAATTCTTAAGTTCTTGGCTGATTGAAACAATCTTTAAAGTCTTGAAATAATAAAATCGGTTTTCTTGATAAAAATTCCATTCTTTTCTTGATTTTCGTTCAAGGGTTTTCCATGGCTGTTTTTGTTACCTAAATAAATGAATCTTGAAGTTTTTATATGTAATTAAGATGACTTTTAAGTATCTAATCCCGTACATAAGGTTTAGGGGGTGTTTGGAGAGGTTTTCGGTGAGTTTTGGTTAGGTTTTATGGTGTTTTTAGGGGCTGCCATGTATTCGTCCGACTTGATGGATGTTTGGGTGTGTTATAATGCACTAAACCCACTGGTTTTGATTCTTGAATTGGTTAAGAGGTAGAGGAACAAGTTTGAGGGAGATCGGAAAGTCGAATCACGTTTTCGGGTGACTTGTCGAGCAAGTTTTGGTAAATCTGTGAGTGGATTATGAGGGCTGCCGATTTGGCATGTTTTTAAATGTTTTTTTCAAAGGTTTGGGGTGTAGGTAAGGTTTGAAAAACCTCCCTACACTCGGAATTAAATTTAAAATTTTGCTTTCTTAAAGGTTCCTATATTATGTCGTATTTTTACAACGTTATTTGTCATGCTCTTATTTTGTTGTGCATATGTGATTATGCTTTTGTTTTAATGCTCATGAGACTTTTTATAAAGGTTTTTATATGTATATGATGCTTCCACGGTTTTGTTTTGAAAACATGGGAAAAGTAGTTTTTACCGGTTTATGCAATTGATGCATGTATTGGTGGGATGCATGAGTTTATTTCATTGTTTTTAACTTGAAACTTGAGCATTGGTTTTTTATAATATATTGGCTAGTTAAGTGATATATCTATTGGGATAAGTTGATCTATCAATAGGGTATAAAGTGCACTATAAATATTCAAAAGTCGTACGTGTGTAAATTCTTTGGGTGTTGTATTTTGGCTTTTAGTCCAATGCTGTGTGATAGGAGTGGTACTGTCACATCCGGTTTGATAGGATTAGTACTGTAACAAGGCACCAAGGTGAGATAATTCATGTTGAGAGTAGTATCAACATGTGCATGCTCTGGGAGTAGTACTAAGATACGGTTGCCCGTTTATCCTAACGATTTGGAGTAGTACAAATCGGATCACTAGCACCAATATATGTTTTTACTTTTTAAAGGTAAGTGTCATGGTTTTTACTTGTTGCATATGAGATTGATAAGTGCTCAACACACTATCACTTTATACTCTTTTTATCGGCATTTATCACCAAATATTCACCCACTTGATCCAATGCATGTGCTTAATGTGATATATTTAGAAGTTATACTTAAATAGATAATATTTATAGAAAAATGCATGTTTTACTGCGTTTTCACATATGTGCAGGAAAACCATTGCCGCGGCAGAGACAAGGCCGAGGCAGGACCTGATGCCGAGGCAGCAGCAGGAAGACATGAAGCAAAGTGATAGGCGATGGAAAGACAAAAATCCAAGGAACGTGTCTAGACTTGAAGCCCATGAATCGGAGCTGGCTAGCACAAGGAAAAGCCCAAAGGAAGACCACGCGGGAAAGCCCCCTTAGCCGAATTCAAACTTGGAAATATAATATTATTATGTACTTGACTTGTTCCCTACTCCAAGTTGTATTCTACTTTGGAAAGGTTTGCCCTAGGTCTAGCCTATATAAAGACCTAGCCACCCAATGTATCATATATCGAAATACCTAGGGAGAGCCGACTTCTACTCTTGTTTCTTTCCTCTCCATCATGTTCTAAAACCTTCATAGGGTTTAGGTGAAGGTTGTGGAGTATTTGTGAGAGGAGATTGTAATTTTTCTTTTATTCAATGCAATAAAGATTATCAAGGTTTGCTTATCCTTTGTTATTCCTTGTTCTTGCATTCAAGCCCGGGAGGGAAGTTTGTGAGTAATCCATTTATCTAAGCTCGGGAGAGTTAGATTCACGAAAGGGGTAAGTACGGTGTTTCAATCGCGAAATACTAACTCGGCCTAGGGATAGGTTAAGAGTTTCAGCGGCTAAAAGAAGTGTGAGATTGGTTGGTGAGTATAATTGGTTCACGCCGGGAGGTATCATCAAGGACTAGTCATCAACAGCACTTTGACTTAGGGATAAGCGGAGTCATTCAAGGACACTTTGCCGAACTTTGGTAAAGTCTGTCCACGAGCAAGGGATTGCCGCGGCAGACAGCGTTATCGCTGCCCAGGCAGTAAACTGCAGTGCTGCCGAGGCAGAGATATGCGATTGCATTGGATAAAGACAAGTCAATCAAGTCCACAATACAATACAATTGGATCCTGGCCCATCTCTCTCTCTAATATTTCAACTCTTTATTTTTATTCAATTATTTTAGTTTAAATAAATCACACCAATTCACTTGTGCTTTTATCTTTCCACAGAGCAAGTATAAACCTCATGCCTAAATCAGTCTTCCAAAAGCTTGGAATTGGAAGGCCGAAGCCTACAATAGTAATGCTCCAACTCGCGAATAGATCCTATGTGCAACCTGAAGGCAAAATCGAGGACATACTGGTAAGAGTTGACAAGTTTATTTTTCCTGCCGACTTCCTTGTCCTTGATTGTGAAGCAGATGACAACGCACCAATTATCCTTGGGAGACCCTTCCTAGCAACTGGACGTACATTGATTGACGTGGAAAAAGGAGAGTTGACTATGCGAGTCAATGACCAACAAGTCAAACTCAACGCATTCCACAACTTAAAAAGGTATAACGATCCAGAGGAATGTAAGGCCATCCACATAATAGACAATAAGATATCCTGCCTGGGCAGTCTGCTCGGCAGGATATTCGGCAAGAAAATCAAGCCCAAGATGGATGGACAGACAACACTAAGGAGCGGCCCACAACTGATACATAATTTGGGCCTAAGGGAGAAAATAAATTTGGGAGATGCATTCGCATGCTCTCCACCAATAACCTAACCTCTCCCCTTTTCTTTTCTTTATTATATTAGGGTTAGTAGTTTGTTTTTATTTTTCTAATTATTTTCGCTTTTAGTATTTTTCTTTTGTGTGTTTAAAATTTTTTCAGGAATAAAAAAATAAAAATAAGGGAAAAATAGTTCACAGCAGTAACTTTGCCGAGGCAATACAACAGTGTCAGAGCCGCAACAGTCGCTTTGTGCATTGAGATGCATGTGTAAGCATTGCTATGTGAGTAACATGTAAGACTTGTGTTTTAGCTTTTAAAGCATGTGATATTAAAAAGTTTTTTTTACTAAATTTTAATGATGATATTGTTAGCCATGGTTTGTGACACTTACTGAGTTTTAAAAATTGGTATTGTTAGCCATGTTTGTTTTGTTTTATAAAGAGCATGACATGTTTTTAAATTGATGAAATTGGTTTAATATGAGTTGCATTGCAAGATGTTTTTATACTTGTTTTTATTCGCTCACTAAGCTTATGCTTACTCTCTCATTTAACTTGCAATGCAGAGTAAATAATGTTGAGACAGCAAAGGGAAGTAAGGATCCAAGTAACCGCCAAGTGAAAGCTGAAGTATGTCTTTATAACATTAGTAGTAGTAAGAGAGCAATGGGGATGAGTTACCATATTAAGAATATTGTTATATTAATGAGACTTGTAGTAGTCATATGCTTATATATCTTTGATGTTTATTTATGTTGATATTAACTTTATGACTTTGACTTGAATTGTCAATTGATATTCCTTTAGTTATAATATAGTTATTTTGAAGTTTGATTCTTGATATCCTTATGTGTGAATTTGTGTGCTGTTGATAATGAAGCATGACTATTTATGAGTCGAATCTATGATATTGTTATTTAGGTTGGAATGTATCTAGAAATCATGTTGAGTATATTGAGGTGGTTCTTCCGTATGTTTATAAGATTGTTAATGTTGAAGCATACTCTTAGGAGTTGAATGTATTGTTACTAACTAGGTTGAATTGCATCTAGCTAATATGCCTTGATTTGTGCTTAAAGTATTTTTAGGTGAAATTGCATATAGAGAATGTCATGAAACATTTGGAGGCTGGAAATAGTCCCTAAACTTTTAGCATGCAATTAAATGACTTATAGATATTATTTTAAGTTGAAATTTGAGATACAAGCATGTAATGAACTTAATTAAATCTTGATAACTTTAATTTCATAATTGTTCCAAAAATTTATAGAAAATTACAATTAGGTCCTTATAACTTGTTGGGTTAAATTAGGACTCGTTTCTTATCGATTTCCGCTGCAATTGAACTCAGTCCTTGCATGAACATGTAGGATCTAATTAAAGCATCTAGATAAGATAAAAAGAAAAAAATAGGGTTGTTTATCGTGGCGAGTCTCCGAATTAGCCTCGATATTCCACGTGTAACTCGTTCGAGTCGTGTGGTATCTAGACCAGGTTGAGGGAGTTACAATGATGACAGATTTGTGCAAACTTTTTGAGATGACGTTGGATAAGAAGATCCCACTGAAATTGAGTGTGATGGGACCAGCTCCTAGTGTGATGTGACCAATAACTACAGTTAACCAAGAAGGTCAACAATCTTCTTATTCTCAGGCAATTCATCAAACATAGGGTGAGCTGGTGTTAATCGAGGATGAATCCCCTTGAGCAACAACGATAGTCCATGGTGCTAATTATTTTGTAAAACTAAAATTGATTTTGACATAACAAAGAAGTTAAATGATTATTTTGTAATAAATTTTATGTCCCTAAGTCAAACACACAACTTTAAGTCAAACCAAAACACAAAATTTTTTTACTAAGTGTTTTTATTACAAGTGTTTTGATACACCTAAAATTGGTTTCGAAACTGCGTTAACGATTTTAATCTAAGTCCTTCAATTTTGCCACGCGTTTCGATACGGTCTAGGACCGTTTTGATACGTTTTGAATCTGCCAAGTTTCGTTTCGAAACACTTAGAGTTGGTATCGAAACATACGTTTAGATACAACCTTTGGCTGTTTCGATACCGTCCTTTATTTTAATGAAAATCAATTAAATTTCAAGGCGTTTCGATACACCTAGTCATTGTTTCGATACCGATAAGCTTTTCTCAACGGCTATTTCAAAATTAAATATTTTGATCGTTGTTTGATAGGTAAACTTTAAATGTTGGTTGAACCGTTTCAAAACGGCCATAAGGGCCTTTTGATACACATGTTCATAGTTTCAAAAAGTTTCGGTACAATCCTGTAGTTGTTTCAATACACCCATGTTTTAAATACTAACCGTTTCGATACGCTTACACACCGTTTCGATATCTCTGAAATAAATACACAACGTCTCTTACTTTTTTGGTACCGTTTTGAAATAGGTAGCCCAGTTTTCGATACCGGTGGTTGTAGAGGTACATTTATGTTGGAAAGATGAAGCTCTAACGTCTATATTTATGATTCCAATAACACCAACGGTTAGAATTCAATGAGAATGTATAAAAACAAGCAATTTGAGCAGCAACAACAACTATCGAACCTTAAGCAATCATACAAGCAATCTAATCCAACTACAAGTACTCTATTGCTAAATTCATGCACTAAACTTTTGTACTTCATTTTCATTCTTTGTATTTGAGTTTGGAGAGTGTCAAATTGTAATTAGGGCATATTTTCCTATTGAGATAAACTTTATTTTTCTACTTTTATCTTTCTACTCTTTGAGAGGTATAAGTTAATCTTTGGGTAGAAAGATTAACTAGATTGTAAAGATTAGCCTTTGAACCTAGAAAAAGGTTGAATTCATTAGTGAATTGGTTAGAAAATCCTTAGTGGGAGTTTAGATAATGGATGTAGAGCTTGGTTTGAAGCTTGAACCACTATAATTCTTGTGTCCTCAATTTTTCATATTTTCACCAAATCTTCTGATCAAAATTTTAATTGCCAATTCACCCCCTCTTGGCCAATCTTATCATTCGATAAACCTAACAATTCGTATCAGAGCTAGATATTTGAAGGGATTAACATCCACCAAATAAGATCCAAGAAGTGTTGATCATCCTATCAAGTCAAGCAATGGCCTCTACTTCCAGAAGTTGGAACGAGTCTCACTCCCTCACCAAGCCTCCCTTTTTCAATGGTGACAACTATCCTTATTGGAAAAATAGGATGAGATTGTTCATCAACTCAAATGATTATGTTCTTTGGGACATAATCGAAGATGGACCATCCATCTCAATGAAAAAAGAAGGTGATCAACAAGTACCGAAGAAGATAAATGAGATGACCGATAAAGAGATAAGGAGAATGTCTACAATAACAAAGCCTTACACATTATTTTGTGCTCTTGGTCCTGATATCTACTCCAAGATTTCATCTTGCACAAGTGCCAAAGAAGTGTGTGACTCATTGGATACAACCTATAAAGGCACTAATGATGTCAATGGAATAGATTTCGATGAAACCTATACACTCGTAACTAGGATGGAAGCCATTAGGATGTTACTTGCATTTGCATTTTATCATGATTTCAAGCTTTTCAAATGGATGTCAAAAGTGTTTTTCTAAATGGCTTTATAAATGAAGAAGTGTATGTTGAACGACCATCGGGTTTTGAAGATCCAAAATTTCCAAACCATGTTTTTAAATTGACTAAAGCTTTATATGGTTTGAAAAAAAGCTCCTAGATCTTGGTATAAAATACTTTCAAAATTTTTGATTGAGAAAGGTTTTGAAAAAGAAAAAGTGGATACTATACTTTTTATAAAAAGATTTAAAAATGACTTCTTAGTAGTTCAAATTTATGTTAATGATATTATTTTTGTTTCTACTAATGAATGTTATTGTCAAGAATTTTTTAAGATTATGCAAGGTGAATTCGAAATGAGCATGATGGGGGAGCTCTCATTCTTTTTGAGAATCCAAATCAAGCAAAGGAAAGATGACATCTTCATCAATCAAGCAAAGTACATCAAGGATATGCTAAGAAGTTTGGCTTGGAGAACGTGAAGCCTCAAGCCACTTGATAAGTGCTCAACACGCTATCACTTTTTACTCCTTTTATGGGCATTAATCACCAAATATACACCCACTTGGACCAATGCATGAACTCAATGTGATATATTTAGAAGTTAAGCTCATAAAGATAATATTTACAGAAAAGGCACGTTTTACTGCATTTTTATATCTGTGCAGGAGGACCAGTGCCGCGGCAGTGACAAGGCCGAGGCAGGACCTGATGCCGAGGCAACAGCACAAAGAAAGGAAGCAAGACTGTAGGCGATGGAAAGATAAAAATCCAAGGGACATGTCTGGACTCAAAGCCCATGAATCGGAGCTGGCTAGCATGAGGAAAAGCCCAAGAAAAGACCACGCGGGAAAGCCCCCTTAGCCGAATCAAACTTGGAAATATTTTAATTATGTACTTGACTTGTTCCCTACTCCAAGTTGTATTCAACTTAGGAAAGGTTTGCCCTAGGTCTAGCCTATATAAAGACCTAGCCACCCAATGTACTAGACACGGAATACCTAGACACAGAATACCTAGGGAGAGAGAGCCGAATTCTATACTTGTTCTCTTCCTCTCCATTATGTTCTAAACCTTCTTAGGGATTAGGTGAAGGTTGCCGAGTATATGTGAGAGAAGATTGTACTTTTTCCTTGTTTTCAATGCAATAAAATTATCAAGGTTTGCTTATCCTTTGTTATTCCTTTTTCTTGCATTCAAGCTCGAGAAGGAAGTTTGTGAGTAATCCATTTATCTAAGCTCGGGAGAGTTAGGTTCACCAAAAGGGTAAGTACGATGTTTCAATCACGAAAAACTAATTCGGCCTAGGGATAGGTTAAGAGTTTCAGCGGCTAAAAGAAGTGTGAGATTGGTTGGTGAGTATAATTGGTTCACGCCGGGAGGTATCATCAAGGACTAGTCATCAACAACACTCTGACTTAGGGATAAGCGAAGTCATTCAAGGACACTTTGCCGAACTTTGGTAAAGTCCAACCACGAGCAAGGGATTGCCGCGGCGGACAAGTATCGCGCTGCCGAGGCAGTAAACTGCAGTGCTACCGAGGCAGTGATATACGATTGCATTGAGCAGAGACAAGTCAATCAAATCCACAATACAACGCAACTGGATCCTGACCCATCTTTCTCTATTATTAAATCTCTTTATTTTTGTTTAGTTATTTTAGTTTAGATAAACCAACTCCAATCACTTGTGTTTTTACTTTTCTACAGAACAAGAAGGTGAAGAAGGCATATTAAGTCTACTAGTCCCTGTGGAGACGATAATCCGATAATACTTATCACTTATTACTTTCGATGTGTCCACTTGCACTAAACGCGCACCTTTGACACGCGACAAGTTTTTGGCGCCGTTTTCGGGGAGTATCAACTAAATTTTGTTTTCTTTATTTTCTTGTCTCTTTTTATTTTTATTTTACTTTTGTTTTTCATGGTGTATGACCAGGGCCAATCCAACCAATCCCTTGTACGAGTTAGATCCAGAGATCGAAAGAACATGGCAAATGTTGAGGAGACATATCCAAGGAGCCATGGCAGATCACCCAGCAGGACAAAACTTACCTGCCGGCAATGGAGGACTTCCGCCGCCACCTGGGCCGCGGCAGCTCACTGTCAGAGACTTTCTGGAAGAAGACTTAAACGGATTAAACCCAGGATTCATTACACCGGAGATAGAAGCAACCCACTTTGAACTTAAACCTGTTATGTTCAATATGCTTAACACTATTGGACAATTTAGTGGGTCTAGAACTGAAGATGCAAGGCAGCACCTTAAGTCCTTCATGGAAATCTGCAACTCTTTCAATATCCAAGGAGTCCATGAAGATGTCTTGCGCTTGAAGCTATTCCCCTATTCACTAAGGGATAGGGCGAAAGCTTGGTTAAATAGCATTCCAGCAGGATCTATTGGATCTTGGAGTGAACTTTGCCGTGATTTTATTACTCGTTTTAATCCTACGAACTTATATGATAGAATTCGTAATGAAATCACTTCTTTTCGACAGGCAGATGACGAACCAATGTACGAGGCACGGGAGCGCTACAGAGATTTACTACACAAGTGTCCTTTGCATGGATTTCCCCTATGGACACAGGTGACAATGTTCTAAAATGCCACAAATGCCCCGACAAGGATGATGTTAGATGCCTCGGCAAATGGAACACTCCTGGATAAAGCACCTGAGGAAGCTATTGAGATATTAAATAAACTTGCGAAAAATAATTTCCAATTTCCGACATCTAGGGGAGGAGGAGTAAGATGCCAAGCCACGGTAAATGAATTAGACACATCGAGTTCAGTGGCAGCACAATTGGCCTCTCTTACCAAGATGGTGCAAAACCAACAGTTACAACAAAATACCCGTGAGGTCAAGGTAATTGATTGATATTGTGACTTATGTGGAGGTAACCACAGTTCCTCTGATTGCATGAATCAAGAAACCGGTACGTATGTTGGGAACTACAACCACAACAATATAATGTCCAACACATACAATCCCTCATGGAAAAGGCATCCAAACCTATCATGGAGCAACCCTAACAATGCCTTAAATCCAATTACCCAACCTTCAGGATTTCAGCAACCGATGCAACAACTGCCGCCGCCGCAGGCCCAACAGTCAATGCCGTCGCCGCAGATGTAGCAGCAATCGGTAAGTTCACTAGAAAACACGCTTAAGGCCTTTATGATGAAAACTGATTTATACATGACAGAGAATAGTAATTTCATCAAAAGGACAGACGTTTTTATGAATAGAACTGAGATGAGGTTGCAAAATCAAGAAGCGGCCATTAAAACGCTAGAAACTCAGGTTGGGCAGTTTGCTCAAAGCATAAACACTAGACCACAAGGAAGACTACCTAGCAATACTGAAGTTGCTAAGATAATGGGCCATGAACAGTGTAAGGCAATTACTACTAGGAGTGGTCTAAAGCTGAAGGAAAAGATCCCAGAAAGCCAAGTTCAATCAGCGGATCAAGCAAAAGAAGAAGATGAGCAAACTGATAACATTGCCCCGGCAGAGAGCACAACAGCTCCTGAACAGCCTGTCGAAGCAACAACAACTTCAGTGGTGCCAGGTATTAAATTCCAAACTACTGAAACCCTAGATAAGATGAGACCACCACCACCTTTCCCACAAAGGTTGAAAAAGCAAAAACAGGACCAGCAATTTAAAAAGTTCCTCGACATCTTAAAGCAAGTCCACATCAACATACCGTTCGTAGAGGTCATTGAACAAATGCCTAACTATGCCAAGTTCCTAAAGGACATGGTGTAAAAGAGGAAACGACTAGGTGAGTTTGAGACCGTGGCTGCCACCGAGGGATGCATGGCAATGCTACACAATCGCATGCCACCAAAGTTAAAGGATCCTGGTTGCTTCATCATACCTTGTGCGATAGGTAAGAGTTATGAAGGTAAGGCCCTATGCGACCTTGGAGAAAGCATAAATCTCATGCCCAAATCAGTCTTTCAAAAGATTGGAATTGGAAGGGCAAAACCTACAACCGTTATGCTCCAACTAGCGGATCGATCCTATGTGCAACCTGAAGGAAAAATCGAGGACATACTAGTAAGAGTAGATAAGTTTATTTTTCTTGCTGATTTTCTTGTCCTTGATTGTGAAGCAGATGAGAATGCACCGATCATCCTTGGGAGACCTTTCCTTGCAATTGGACGCACCCTAATTGACGTGAAAAAAGGAGAGTTGACAATGCGGGTCAATGACCAACAAGTCAAACTCAATGCATTCCACAAATTAAAAAAATATGATGATCAGGAGGAATGCAAGGCCATCCACACAATAAACACTAAAGTATCCTGCCTTGGCAGTCTGCTCGGCAGGATATTCGGCAAAAAGATTAAGCCCAAAGTGGATGGACACACAGAAAAAAGAGTGGCCCACAACCGATTCACAATACGGGCCAAAGAGAGAGAATCAACTCGGGAGATGCATTTGCATGCTCTCCACCAGTAACCTGATCTCCTCTCTTTTCTTTATTAATATATTAGGATTAGTTTATTTATATTTTTCGAATTTATTTTTTCTTTAAGTATTTTTCTTGTGTGTTTAATTTTTATTTAGGAATAATAAGTAAGAATAAAGGAGAAATAGTTCACAGCAAGAACTCTGCCGAGGCAGAAAAACAGTGTCAGGGCCGCAACAATCTCAACGGGCAGAACAGTGTAACGGCTAGTCTGCCGAGATTCCTACCGCGGCAGAAAAGGAAATGGCAGAAAAAGGAAACAGTTACAAAACGGCTAGTGGCTTCAACGGTCACAAGGCCGAGGCCTATATAAGAAACTCCTTACTCTTGAACTATTCACTCTTGCTTTCTTGTTTTCTTTAGTATTCATAACAATCTCTCTCACATTACTCTCTGCCTACTCATAATCTTCGTGAACTTCCAGATTCTTTTCAAGAAAACTTCCAAGAAATCACATCTCTCAAATCTTGATGGCAACCTACAAAAGATTTGCCCCAGCCAACGTTGAAGATCGCTTCAACCGATCTTTCATCGCTCGGCAACTGTGGGAAGAACAAGGTTTCCAGCATGCGGACGATGAAAACTACGGCATTGAGCACTACCTCTTCGACAGAATTAAGTACCAAAACTGGGAAATTTTCTATCTCCAACCTACTCATGCGAATGCTACGATCGTGCGGGAGTTCTATGCGCACGGGCCCAGCAAAGACTCCCTCTTTGTTCATTGTCGCGGCAGTCTAGTCCAGCTAGATGCCGAGATCATCAACGACTTCTACGGCCTCACCCTGAATAGTGATGTTCATGCCGAGTTCATGGAAGACATCACTGCCGAGGACTACGAGCTCATAAAAGATGATCTTTGTTACGTAAATACTCCATGGGAAACCGGTACCCATAGAGGATCCGTAACAAGACAAAGCCTAAAGCCCGAGGCCAAGATATGGAAAACCTTTGTCAAGCGACGACTCATCCCAACGTCCCACAATAGCACGTTGGAGAGATCATCAACAAGAGGACCATCAATGTTGGAGAGATCATCCTAAGCGAAATTCACGAGTGCGGTAAGAAAGATAGAGGACCACTGTATTTCCCATGTTTGATCACGAGTTTATGTGTTGTTGCAGGTTTGCCCATTGAAGATACGGACGAATACACTCCCCCACGGCGAGGATGGATAAGAGAATTTTACCACAAAGTCATGCATATCACGCAGGCAGAGCCAGTCCAAGCAACGCCCCAACAGTTCATTGCCGATACTGCTGCCAGGGCCCAGTACACGGCAGACATGCCAGACACTGCCCACACCTCTGCCGCAGCAGACCCGTACCAGGAGATCTTGCAAAGGATGACAGCAATGGACCTCAGGCAACAAAGGTACATGGAGTACCAAAGATATTTCAACGGCACATTGGCCCAGATGATGCTGCAAGCTTTTTCGGACCAAGGAGCGCAATTTCCAGATTTTCCAAGCAACATGTTCGTCATTGCCGCTCCTTACACAGGGACTACACCAGCTCCGGGAGGACCAAGACCCTTTTTTCATGCGGACCCTCAGCCCCAATACCAGGATGCCAACCCATCCAAGGCAGCGGATTCTGCCGCGGCCTCGTCTGCCAGCAGAAGACCATCCAAGCGGAGGGCCGTCTTCATCACTCCACCCCGATCACCAATCATCATGGGCAGTCTATCAGCCGAGATAGATGCCTACATGCACCGAAGCTCCACCGCCGCCGGCCCAAGTACACACCACACCAGAGGAGCAACAACAATGGGAGGAGGAACGGACATAATGCTAACTGAAGAGATGACCGATGTGGAAGAAGGAGAAGAGGTCGAGGCCCCAATGCAACGGACACCACCCACACGAGTCCAACCGCCCCGGCAAGCGAAAGCGCAACCATCGCCTTCACCAAGGACAAAGCATTCGGCAGCAAGGCCGAGGAGAAAAATTGTCACAAGCAGCTCTTCGGAGTTGCTTTAAATCTTTGTTTTTAATTCAATATTACTTGCTTTTGCTGTCTTTATTTGCTGTTTAGTCTATTCATATTTTGTTGCCCACTTATTTCTTCAAATATTAAGCATTGAGGACAATGCTTGGTTTGAGTTTGGGGGTGCAGATTCACTGTCAAGGCAGCAATCTACTGCTGAGGCCTTGCCAAAAAGGGAGTATTCCAGTGATTTTTTTTAATTTTTCACGCTCCTCGCCTTACTTGAATTAACTGCTACACTTTTGCACTACTTATCATCAGTATTGCCTTAGTTTATTCTTTAAGGCTATAGAAATCTTTCTCCTTACCATGATTAGGTCTTGTTAAGAAGGTTTAACCTTAGGATACTTAAGGATGAAAACTTAGAAGCTTACTATAGGAAGAACTTTAAACACTTTTGGGACTTGTTGGATTATATGAATTCTTTTAATGAACTTAGGTGATAAAGACTTAGACTTTTGGAAAAGTAACTAGAGGTGCCTACCACCGACTCTAGAAAGTCTCTTCTTTATGCTAGAGGTGCCTGAAATTGGCTCTAGGATGTTTTAAGGAATATTAAAAAGAAAGAAGGAATTTAGTGAAAAGAAAAACACAAGTCCTTGAGGTGCCCGAAATTGGCTCAAGATTTGGTGTTTGAGAAAAGAAGAGAACACTTAACCAAATTCTACTTTTCTTGAACTTAGAGTTTGTCTAAGAAAGCCTTTAATCAAACTCGTCCACAAAAACGCACACACTCACAATTCTTATAGTTTGTTTCTAGGTAAACCCTTGGGTAACCGAATGGTTAAGGCTTAAGAATAGGCTTAGTTATGGTGGGGAGAATAGATGGACATGTAAGACCAAGAGAGAGTAGAGTTCGACAAATTGATGGTTTGCATTGCTTGAGGACAAGCAATAGTTCGAGTTTGGGGGTGTGATAAGTGCTCAACACACTATCACTTTTTACTCCTTTTATGGGCATTAATCACCAAATATACATCCACTTGGACCAATGCATGAACTCAATGTGATATATTTAGAAGTTAAGCTCATAAAGATAATATTTACAGAAAAGGCACGTTTTACTGTATTTTTATATTTGTGCAGGAGAACTAGTGCCGCAGCAGCGACAAGGCCGAGGCAGGACCTGATGCCGAGGTAGCAGCAGAAAGACAGGAAGCAAGACTGTAGGCGATGGAAAGATAAAAATCCAAGGGACGTGTCTAGACTCAAAGCCCATGAATCGGAGCCGGCTAGCATGAGGAAAAGCCCAAGAAAAGACCACGCGGGAAAGCCCCCTTAGCCGAATCAAACTTGGAAATATTTTAATTATGTACTTGACTTGTTCCCTACTCCAAGTTGTATTCTACTTAGGAAAGGTTTGCCCTAAGTCTAGCCTATATAAAGACCTAGCCACCCAATGTACTAGACACGGAATACCTAGACACGAAATACCTAGGGAGAGAGAGCCGAATTCTATACTTGTTCTCTTCCTCTCCATTATGTTCTAAACCTTCTTAGGGATTAGGTGAAGGTTGCCGAGTATATGTGAAAGGAGATTGTACTTTGTCCTTGTTTTCAATGCAATAAAATTATCAAGGTTTTCTTATCCTTTGTTATTCCTTGCTCTTGCATTCAAGCCCGGGAGGGAAGTTTGTGAGTAATCCATTTATCTAAGCTCGGGAGAGTTAGATTCACGAAAGGGGTAAGTACGGTGTTTCAATCGCGAAACACTAACTCGGCCTAGGGATAGGTTAAGAGTTTCAGCGGCTAAAAAAAGTGTGAGATTGGTTGGTGAATATAATTGGTTCACGCCGGGAGGTATCATCAAGGACTAGTCATCAACAACACTCTGACTTAGGGATAAGCGGAGTCATTCAAGGACACTTTGCTGAACTTTGGTAAAGTCCAACCACGAGCAAGGGATTGCCGCGGCAGACAAGTATCGTCGCTGCCGAGGCAGTAAACTGCAGTGCTGCTGAGGCAGTGATATACGATTGCATTGAGCAGAGACAAGTCAGTCAAATCCACAATACAACGCAACTGGATCCTGACCCATCTTTCTCTATTATTAAATCTCTTTATTTTTGTTTAGTTATTTTAGTTTAGATAAACCAACTCCAATCACTTGTGTTTTTACTTTTCTACAGAACAAGAAGGTGAAGAAGGCATATTAAGTCTACTAGTCCCTGTGGAGACGATAATCCGATAATACTTATCACTTATTAGTTTCGATGTATCCACTTGCACTAAACACGCACTTTTGACACGCGACACCACTTCTATGAGTTCATCAACTAATCTTGACAAGGATGAATGAGGTAATTGTGTTGATTCTAAATTCTATACATCCATGATAGGTTCTTTGCTTTACCTTACCGCAAGTAGATCATATATCATGTTTAGTGTTTGCTTGTGTGCTATGTTTCAAGCTAGTCCTAGAGAATCACACTTAGTAGCCATTAATATATTTTTTAGGTACCTTAGAGACACCTTTTTTAGGTCTTTGATATCCTAAAGACTCTTCCTTTAACCTTCATGCTTATTCGGATACGGATTATGAGGTTTGTAAGATAGATAGAAAAAATACATCTAGAATATGTCAATTCTTAGGTAGTATGCTCATATCTTGGTTCTCTAAGAAAAAAAATAGTGTAGTCTTATCTACCACGGAAGCAGAGTACATATCCTTAGGGAGTTGTTGTGCTCAAGTCCTTTGAATGAAGCAACAACTTTTAGATTATGGCATTAGAATTGAGACAATACTTCTAAAATATGATAACACTAGTGCTATATGTCTTAATAAAAATCTCATTCAAATTCTAGAGCTAAACACATAGAAATTAGACATCACTTTATTAGAAATATGTGTCTAAAAATGATATTATTCTAGAATTTATTGCCACCTTAAGCCAACTAGAGGATATCTTTACCAAACCTTTAGAACTTTAACATTTTTGGACTCTTAAGAGAGAGTTAGGTCTAACTTGATCCTTTGTGTGCTATTTTTGTGCAAAATATACTTGAATCTTGATTGAAATCATGTCTATGTAATTTGCATCTTGATGCTTATATGCATGTTGCTAGGGGGAGTATGAACTTGTTCATGCATTTTAATCATGTCATAACATCATATGCATGCATCTAGGGACTTTAGAGACTCATTTCTAGTACGTTAGAAGCCTGAAATGCAAAGCCTAGCTAAATGGTATCGAAACAGGTGAGATCAGTTTTGATACCTGCTCTTAAAGACCATCTTAGGACGTTTCTAGGTAACCTGGTATTGAAATGCCCAAAATGAATTTCAATACATCTGTGGTTCCGATATGGGTAAAGTCTGTATCGAAACAGACCTGTATCGAAACAGTCTGGAAGTGTTTCATAACAGGCCGTTTCAAAACGCTTATAAGGGCGTATCGAAACGCGCGATGATAGTTAGCTTAAAATACCCTAAATCATATTTTAACTCTAATACTCCTAAACCCTCCCTCAAAACCTTTTTCGAACTCCTATAAAATCAACCCCTTTTTTCATCATTTTTCCTCATAGAAACACAAGATTTTCCTGAGGGTTTTGAATCAATTCATCAAGGCTAAGGCTATATCGAATTTTGGTTCTTCAAAAACCTCTCATTCTATCCTAATCCATAATCAAGGTAATTTTTAAAAATCATTATTTTTGTTTATTTTTAGGTTGTTAAAATTATATTTTTGTATATATTTTGCTTATTTTATGTATGAGTTTTCAAAATCTTACAAAAACTTTTCAAAAATCAAAAAAAATTTCGTTCGAATATAAATTATTTTAATCGTATTTTTTTGTTCATTGTTTTTTTCTAATTTTCAAAACCCTTGAATTATTGATTAATAGGATTAAATAAGGTTTATTATGCATATATTGTTTTATGCGGCTAATTCAATCTTAAACTTTAAATCATTAGATGTGTTGATGCTTCACTTAGAATAAAAGGCGTTGTAGTGGCACCAAATCCTGCTTAAACACCACAGTGATCTACATCGATGGAACTAGGACTAGTACCTGGATAAGATAAGGGAATGATTCGCCCCTGAAGGATTCGAGGAACCTTTTTTGGAGTTGTTAGCCTTGAAATAAACAAATACGATTGAATAATACTACAAGGACTTAATTGGGCTAATCAATCATGTACAATTACCCGATCCTTATGTCTTGAATGTGTTTCAAAATAATTTACTCTTGAATATAATTCAGTATCTGAAGTTGTTAGAACCTAAGTCCCTGATAGAGGCTTATCATATGGTAAAAAGGCTAAAGATTATATTTTTCCTAAGTACAAAATATACTACTTTTAATTCAGCTAGTTCAACACCTCTTCATGTTTTGAGTATTCCAACTTGACCTATAATTACTCGTACTAAAAGTGTTACTCCTGTCAGTATTTTATCAGGTTCAAAATTAATTTTCAGAACTTTTTTGGTTCACAGTCCTACCAATAATTTCAATGTTAATAAACCAACAAATACATGAGGTAATAAGGGGGTGGAAAGTTGTTATCAACTGCTAAAATAGAAGAAATAAAGAAGAAGAGATTATATTTTTGATGTGCAGCAAAGTATGTACTAGGACATAAGTGCTCCAGGACTTAATTGTTTTAGATTTTGATGAAAAGTGTTAAAGAAAAGGGAGAGGTTAAGGTATTCCTGAATTGTGAGGATGTAATGGAGGATGGGGTACAACAAAGGCGTAAAAAAGAACATGTATTATCATTGCATGCTTTTGGGGGTATTGATAGTGTAGAGACAATGAAAATTCAACTAGATTTAGGTGGAGATAAATATATAGCCTTGATAGATTCAGGGAGTACTCACAATTTTGTGAGTTTAGTTGTAGTGAAGAGAGCAGGTCTAGGATTTAAGCAACAACAGCAGTTGAAGGTTATAGTTGCTGATGGTAACAAGTTGAAAACCAGGGAAGAATGCACAAGATGTTGTTAGAAATCTCAGGGCCACAATTTTATTACAGATTTTAGAGGATTACCAATAGATTATCAAGATTTGTTTAAACAGTATGCTGATATATTTAAAGAACCAAAACAGTTACCCTTAAGAAGAGGACATGAACATGACCATAAGATAACATTGATTAATAAAAATGAAATAGTAAAAGTGAAACATTATAGGTATCCAGTGTCACAAAAGAATGAGATTAAAAGAATAGTAAAACAGATGCTGAAGGCAGACATTATTAAGGATAGTAATAGTGTCTTCTCTTCACTCATATTAATGATAAAATAAATAAATCTTGAAAAACGTACATTGATTATAGGAAACTAAGCTAGTTGATTATGAAGGATAGGTTTTCTATGTCTATAATAAAGAAGCTTTTGGATGATTCGAGGGCTGTGAAAAAAAAATTTAAGATTGATTTAAGGTTTGGTTACCATTAAATTAGGATGTAAGATTCTAATTTACAAAAGATAATTTTTAGAACACATGAAGGTCACTATAAACTCATGATGATACCTTTTGGCTTAACAAATGAACTAATCACATTTAAGAGTTTAATGAATCAAATTTTTAGGTAGCAATTGAGAAAATCAGTATTAGTCTTCTTTAATGACATACTGATATATTATGTTAATTGAAATACTCATTTAAGGCATCTTTAAGAAGTTTTTCAGCTTCTAAGAGATCACTAGTTTTTTTTTGCCAAGTTAAAAAAGTGTTGATTTGTTGCATAAAAAGTGGACTTTTAGGGCTATATGATATCTGTTGGAATTATCTTCATGGATCCAAGCAAAGTGAAGAGTATTGGGAGTGACCTTCCCCATGCAATAGGAAGGAATTGAAGGGTTTTTTTGGGATTGTATGAATATCATAAGAGGTTCATCAAAGACTATAGGAACATTATAAGGCCTCTAACTAATTTATTGAAAAAAAGGATAAAAATGGTTAAAAGAGGAAAAAAGACATTTAAAAAATTGAAACATGATATATGTTTAGCCCCTGTTTTGATACTTCTAGATTTTCAAAAAAGAATTTATAGTAGAAGTTGATGCATATCTGAAATGAAGGTAAAGGAAATGTTGATCCAAAGAAGAAAACTCTTAGCTTTTTCAGCAAGGGCTTGATGGTAAGACACCAAAGTCTTTCTGTTTATGAAAAAGAAATGTTGGTTATTTTGTTGACTTTCAAGAAGTGGTCCTGTTATTTGGTTGAGAGACACTTTAAAATTAAAATTGACCACTAGAGTTTAAGATTTTTAGCTAAGAATCAAGCTGTCACATCTACCCAATAAAAATGGGTTATAAAGATGATGGGTATGACTATGAGGTATGCTATAAGGAATAAACACTATAGTGACAGACAGTCTCTCTAGAAGGTTTATTTCTGCTTAGTGTCTCCCTATAGTTATCAGCAAAATTACAATTGAAAGAATGGTAAGAGAGATGAATTCTTAAAAACAAGATGAGAAGCTTCAAAAAATAATCAAAAAAAATTAAAAAAGAGAACAGAAAGACATCCCAAGTACAAGTAGGATGGTCAGAAATTGATTAGGAAAGATAAACTGATTGTAGAAAATGATCAACAATTAAGGGATGTTGTTATATTTAAAATATTCTATTAGAAAAGACTCAAAAAGATATGAAGAGAAAAGATTAGGAAATGTCAGATTTTTGAAGAAAAATAAAGATGATTTAATCCATCTCAAGGGTCTGCCATAGACACTGCCCATTCCAGATAGTGTATTATCATCAATTAGAATTGATCTTATTGAAGTTTTGCCTAAGTCTGGGAGGAACGATATATTCTGGTAGTAATGGATAGGCTTATCAAGTATGGTCACTTTCTTAGCTTAAGTCATCCTTTTACAGCAAAAGATGTGACCTAATACTTCTTGGAGAACATTTTCAAGTTAAATAATCTACCAAGGAACATAATTTATGATCGAGATAAAATATTTATGAGCATTTTTTAATAAAAGTTATTTAGAAGATTGGAGGTGCACATAAACCCTTCTACAATCTATCAACCAGTCACAGATGATCAAAATAAAAGGTTAAATAAATATCTAAAAATTTATTTAAGTTGTATGACATGTGAAAGATCAAAGGCTTGAGGAAAATGATTTCACCTAACAGAATGGTGGTACAAACCTCATTCCATTCAACAATTCAGTCCATCCCTTTTCAAGCGTTATATGGCTATGCCCTTACTACACATATGTCTTATGTGGATTAAGATTCTAAGATAAACTCAGTAGATCAAAGCCTTTAGGTTAAAAAGCAACTTTCAAGATGATTAATTTTCATTTGAAGTGAGATCAAGATAGAATGAAGACGCAAGTAGATAAATTGAGGACTGAATGTGAATTTGTTGTGGTGATTGGGTTTATCTACAATTATAACTATATAAACAACAGTGTGAAGCAAAAAAGCTGCTAAAAGTTAACTCTCAAGTGTTTTGGACCATTTCTTATCAATGCTAGGGTGGGACATGTAGTGTTAGATTTAGACCATGACTTAGAGTATAATGGAAAAGAAATGCTTTTGCTTTCCTTATTCATTGTAAAAAACAACTTATTTATACAACCATAAACCCTAGCTATGGAGCTGCCATGAAGGATTTAGAAAGCAAAACAAATCCCTAACCAACTCAATATAATTTGCATGGCATTTGTACGTATGCATAGCTGTAATGCTGAGCTGGTGATGAGGATAGATGAGGTATTTCTAACATTCACCCAGTTTCTTTTTCATTCTTTTCTTTGAAGTCAAGCAAGGGAAGAACATTGAGTTTCTCTCGAAGCTTCACAAATTGTTGTACTGGAAGAGGTTTCGTGAATACATCTGCAACCTATTATGCTGCTGGAACGTATCCAATCTTCATGATTTGCTTCATCACTTTCTCATGAACGAAATGAAGGTTCAGGTCAATGTGTTTCGTCTTTGCATGCATGAATGGATTAGTTGCCATGACAACTATGCTCGTGTTGTCGCACCAAGCTTTTGGAATGTCTACAAGTTGTATGCCAATATCAGTGAGGAGATTATGCACCCAAACTAGCTTAGAAGTTTCATCAGCTAAACTTCGATACTCGGCTTCTGCTGTTGATCGAGACACGGATCGTTGTTTCTTTGAGCTCCATGAAAGAAGGTGATCCCCAAGATAGACACAATAGCAAGAGACAGATCTTCTGTCATCTTCATCATTCCCCCAATCGGCATCAAAGAACATAGAGAGTTAAGGAAGTTTGTTGGATTGATCAACTGTAAACCATAGGCCATATTCGAATGTCCCCTTAAGGTATCTCAAACCTCGTTTAATGGCACTCAAATGGATGATAGTAGGGTTCTTCATGTACTGAGCAATTTTTTTTCGCAACATGAGAAATATCTGGTTGAGTGTGACAGATATAAAGAAGATCTCCAATTACACTCCGAAAATGTGTTATCTCAGTAAAAGGGTCTCCATCACCTTTCTTGAGTTTGGGAGAAACAACCATGGGTTTAGTTACTAGCTT
Organism: Abelmoschus esculentus; assembly: GCA_035048815.1. Lineage (NCBI taxonomy): Eukaryota > Viridiplantae > Streptophyta > Magnoliopsida > Malvales > Malvaceae > Abelmoschus > Abelmoschus esculentus. The sequence continues at coordinate 4,074,224 of JAUCBN010000051.1, read as the reverse complement.
GGCATTGGTCATTTGTGTGTTTTCAAGAATATTAAGGATGTACTTCTTTTGTGTGAGAAACATCCCTTTATCACTGGTGACGACTTGAATGCCTAAAAAATAATCAATAGGCCCGAGATATTTGAGGGAGAATTGAGAGTGAAGATGCTGCTTGACTTCAGTAATATGAGCCTCAGAGTTTCCTGTTAGAAGAATGTCATCGACATAAATAATAATGTAAGTGACAGTGGTTCCAGTCATGTACTTGAAGAGAGAGACATCAGCAAGTGAATGTTGAAAATTAAGTGATTCAAGGAAGTCTTTCAAGTGAAAAATCCAACTTCTTGGTGCTTTTCGAAGACCATATAGGGCTTTTAATAGTTTACATACCAATGGACCGCCATTCTTATCTGTTTCTTCAAATCCTGGAGGCTGACACATGAAGACCTTCTCGAAGATTGCCTTTCAAGAAGGCATTGCTGACATCAACTGGATGCACCACCCATTGATTGGAGATAGCAAGAGAAAGGAGCACATTGATTGTAAGAGATTTGACTACGGGGCTAAAAGTATCAATGAATTCATACCCTGGAACTTGTGAGTAGCCTTTGGCTACGAGGCAAGCCTTGCATCTATTGACTGAACCATCATCATTGTGTTTGACTTTGAAGAGCCACTTACATCCAATTGGTTTACGATCCAATGGAGGAGCAACCAGGATCCAGGTACCATTTGCTAATAATGCAGTATACTCATCCATGACAGCAGTACGCCACTCAGGAATTGTGAGAGCTTCATACAGTGTTAGGAACATCTTCACTGGGAAGCAAACAAAGTTTCGGTTTGTATATACCATGTTTGCTACGAGTAACCATACTGTGTTTGTTGGAGGGTTGAACTGGTGGAGCTGGAGAGGAATCAGGGGAAAGAGGAGCTTCAGTTGTGAGAGGGGGATCAACTGATGTTGGCACAAGAGCTGTAGGTGGTGGGTCCTGTGGGGCATTTGAGGAATAGTCAGCTCCGTGAGGTTTAGGGAGAGGAGGAAAGGGAGGGTACTCAGGAGTTTCTGGCTCTAGAGGAGACTCAGGAGTAACTGGTTTAGGAGGGGGTTCGGGATTAGGTTGTTCAGCAGCTTTAGGATGTGGAAGGGAGGGGGGACTATTGGAATGGGCTTAGAAAACAAACACATTGGATTTCTACTGAAGCACTGTGGTTCCTTTTGTAAGGAAGAGAAACACAGTTTCATCAAACTTGACATGTCTTATGATATAGATCTTGTCATCTGAGCCAAGACATTGATAGCCTTGGTGTTCCGGAGAGTATCCAAGAAACATGCATTGCTTGGATCGGAAGTCAAGCTTATGTCGATTGTAGGGCCTTAAATAAGGATAGTAGGCACATCTAAAGACACTAAAAATTTATAATCTGGCTTTCTATGATTGAGTTTCTCATAAGGGGACATATTATCAAGCACTTGAGAGGGAATTCGATTGATGACGTAGGTGCTTACGCTCAACAACTCCATTTTGTTGAGACGTATAAGGGCATGTAATTCGATGTTAAATGCCGAGTGATTGTAATTTAGATGACAGAACTTGAAATTCCCTACCCCCATCTATTTGGATTGCTTTAATAGTAGAGGAAAACTGATTTTTTACTAAGGCCACGAACATGTCGAATACATTAGATGTTTCACTCTTGTTAATAAGCAAATATGTCAGCAATTCCTAGAGAACATATCAACAAACGAAATGTAATAACGAAAGGCAGATGAAATGATGGGAGTAGGACCCCAAACATCAATTTCCACAAATTCAAAAGGCATAGAGTAAGTAGTTGTGGAAGACTGAAAAGGAAGGGCATGGGACTTTCCCATTTGACATGCTTGACAGACTACTTCAATCACAAGAGGAACATCTTTAGGGAAGATAGATCGGATGACATTAAGGGTTGGATGGTCCAATCGTCTGTGTCAAAGCCAATAGAGGCGAGTAGTTTTATTTGATGGAGAGCTAATAGCTGAAACTGCTTGAACCACTGGTCGAAAAGGGAAATGATATAAACCATGCTCCTGAACACCTTGTAACACCACAGAACCTGTTTGCTTATCCTTTACATAGCACACAGTAGGATGAAATTCAAGAAAGACATCGTTATCACTTGTAAACTTAGATACAGACAGCAAATTACGAGTAATCTGAGGAACTCTGAGCAAGTTATCAATAACTAACGAATGTATGGATGCAATAATGGTTGAATGACCAATGAGTAATAGGAAGAGGAGTGTTGTCACCTAAATGGACCTTACCTTGGCCAGTATAAGGGTTTTCTATGGTCATTGCAGCAAGATCTTTGGTGACATGATAAGTGGCACCAGAGTCGGGGTACCACCAATGAGCAATAGCAACGGTTCAGTGGAAACCAACGAGTTGACCTGAATAGAATCAATAGCTAGAGCTTTTTTCAAGGAGATGGCAGGATCAGAAACAGGTAGAAATGGTTAATAAAGTTGAGCAAGTTGCTCAGTGTCTCAAGAAACATTTGCTTCTAGAGTGGGTTCAGTAGGAGACTAAAGGTTGAAGGTAACATTTTGAACTTCTCATCAAAGCGATGCCAGCAAGAGTCAACCATATGGTCATATTTGCCACAAAGCTGGCATTGAGGTCGGCCAGAAGAATGACCACCACTACGAGATCAACCCCAAAAACAAGTAGAAGGAGGACGACCACCACGACCCCGATAATGAGCAAGATTAATGCCAATGGGTGAGTCAATGAAGTTAGTAAGTCTTGATTCAACATCAGCAAGAACAGAAACAACTCCTTCGAGGGTATATGGAACTTGACTGACTGTCATGACTGCGATAAAGGGAGCTTATTCTGGTGGTAAACCATTTAAAATGGTAGCTATATGTTCAACATCAGAGACCTTGTGGCCAAAAATTGCTAAAAGATCATAGATTTCTTTGATATTAGTTGTGTAGCCCAAGCCCACGAATCGTGAGAATAACCAGGTGCTTCCATAATAGAAAGTTGGAATCATCTAAACAAACGTTTATTCTCTTGTTGGAAAACATCTGGGAAGAGTCATCTGAAGAGAGCACTGGTGTGGCAACGATTTCAGGAAGAGCCATGGGAAAAGTCGAAGAAAAATGGAAGAGAAGAAAACACAGTCACAGGAAGAAAATGACCTCAGGAACGAAAAATGGCGAATGATACCATGTTAGATTTAGACCATGCCTTAGAGTATAATGAAAAAGAAATGCTTTTGCTCTCCTTATTCATTGTGAAAAAACAACTTATTTATACAACCATAAACCCTAGCTATGGAGCTGCCAGGAAGGATCTGGAAAGCAAAACAAATCCTTAACCAACTCAATATAATTTGCATGGCATTTGTACGTATGCACAGCTGTAATGCTGAGCTAGTCATGAGGATAGATGAGGTATTTCTAACATGTATCTTATGAGCTGATTTTACCTTCAGACTCCAAAGTACATTCTATTTTTCATGTATCATAGTTAAAGAAATATATTGGGGATGCACCTCATCAACCAGATTTATCAATTATTGGCCCTAACGATGGAACAAGTAAAGAGCCAATTAAGATTTTGAATACAAGAATAAAGAAGAGGAAAAATAGAGAAGTGACAAAGGTCTTTGTTAAATGGACGAATTCTTTCCTTGAGGGTGCAACCTAGTAACCATTACACCAATTTAAGCTTCAATTTTCTGACTTCAATTCTTGAGGTCAGTGATTTGTTTTAAGGGGAAGGTATTGTAAGGAACATTTTTTGAGATAACCATTGGATCTGTTTTTTTCTGTTTAATTTTCTGTTGATTTGTTTATTTGAATTAAACGATCATTAGTGATTAATGATCCGGTACATATTAGGAATGAATCTCTGAAGGGAAAACGTTGTCGTTTCAGAGGGAGGAGCGTGTTATCTATTTCCTGAAATCCTACTGTTCATTTTCATGGAATATGATATGAATGTTTTCAGTTTTTTTCTCCCAAACTTTTTGAATTTCTTAGTCTTTCTTACTCTCATCTATTATCTTTCTTACTTTTGATTCGTAGCTCTTACAATAAGATTTTATTTGTTTCATTTGAAAGTTTGTTTTCTTCTTCTTTGAATTAGTAACTTACATAAGAAAGAAGAAAAAGGGTCGAAAATAACTCTCCAGTTTGAGTCAGAAGTCTTTGAGTTTTCTTTGTTTTAATGGTTTTGGAATTTTTAAGGCATTTTTTTGGATATTAATATTCTTGTAGGTGTTTATGAGAAATGTGATCTTTTTCGTTGTCATTTAGTTAATTGGATGACTGGAGATTTTTTTTATTTCTGTTTTTGGTATTAGAACTTGAAATTTGTATTATCACTATATTGGATAGCTATTTTTTTGCATTACCTTTAGATTTATGGACTTTTCGATCTTTTTTGATGATTCACATGCCCTTACGATGTCGTATAATCGAGGATTTGTTTAAACAATTATATTTTTGTTCATTTTGTTTAGGATAATATGAAATTAAGTGTCCATTGCTGATGACTGTTGTTTATCATTATTGACCTCATAAAAATTTTACTGAACCCAATAATCAAATCCAGAATCATATAACATGATTTATAACCGAGAATATTACTTTTTCTGATGTGTATTTTTGGTAGGGTATTGATTTTGCCCGTGTGTGAGTGTGACCCCTGCTTCAACTGTTTTTAAAACGTTATTTGGTGTTCATAAACTATGTGACTGCCTACAACAGGGAGAACAATTACACTTTAAGTATTGACATTGTTATATGAGTTAATTACATGCATGCTTGAGATGTTATATCATTCTCTACGTTCCAACCAGGGATGATATTTTGCTTAGAAAGGTTAACCTGCTCTGTTGTATGTCGACGGCTTAATTGCATATTTCTTGTTATTCAATCTGATTAATAAATAATAGAATGTTGTGTCTATGTTGCTCTAAAGGTTTGCAGTTTTATCCTTATACGTGTTTTATGATATTGACTCGATTTCCTGTGAAAAAAAGTTGATCTTTCAAGAGCCAAAAATACCTTCCGGCTATGCAAAATCCATTTTACAATTGCTTAGAGTCTTGGGGTTGTTGAGAGGGTGGATACAAAATCCATTTTAAGCGTTTAATTGCTATCAGAAGATTTACAATTTAGTTATTTTTCCAAGTTATGAGACTTCGTTTCTTGCCACTTTGTACAACTGTCTAATCGCTTGATGCTATGTCACCTAGATTTTGTATTTCATGGATGGTAATGACATACTGATGCACATTGACTGTAGGTCATATTTGGATGATTCAGACCTCAGACCTTTCCCCTCTCACACTTCACTTTATCGTAAAATGAATACAAGAGATGGTCAAGTAGGGCTCAGAACTTTAACTTTATCGTAAAAAAATTCAGAGTGAGGGATCAAATTGGATTCTCATTGCTGGTGCCTGGTGGTGCCGTGTTAAGTACCTTGTCTATCCACCTTGGTTACAAGTTGAAGCAGGCACTTGACACAAAGCAACAATACAATACAATACAATGCTACTAAAAATGCTCGAAAGGTACATGGGTATCTATAGCTTCAATAATTTGTATTGAATACATAACGGCTGCTTAATTTTGAGTTTGTTGCAGGGAATGGAATTTCTGACAGGATATCACCAGACTGCCGTTTACATTCACATGTGTATTCATTAAGCCAAGACGAAGATGCTTATTTCAACTTTATGTCAGGTCCGTTGCCGCTGTCTTATGACAGCTCAAAGGCTTCTATATGTAAGCACTTGCTTTAGTTCCGGTTTTATGTAACCCCTAAATTTAATTTAATTTCTTAAATTAAAATTTAGGGTTTACGTTATTAAAATTTATTTCGAAAGTTAGGTTTTCATTAATAAAATTTTTAAAAAATCTGATAAATTATTTAAATCGAATGTAACAGTAATACTGTAAAATACATAAAAGTATAATTTAATAGTTCAACCCAAATTATAAACAACAGTCTCAAAATCCAAATAATTGTTCAAAGTAAAAGTCCAATACAGAAATAATTAAATATCTGAAATATAGTGTATCAAATCCGAAAACAGAAACTGTAAAACATAGGTAGATGTTCCGAAACAAGATTCTTCCAAGTATCGTAGCCTAGTTTTGAGAATCTGAAACAAGAACTGAGAGGGTGTAAGTTAGGGAGCCTAGTGTCACGGACTTAATTCTCTCAAACTAATCCGTGTGGCGCTAACACGTCCCGATCGATGTTAGCAAGCCTTGCTTACACGCAACCTGGTGGCTAAACAAGAAAGACAAGAGAAGGCAAAGGAATTTAAAGGAAAGCTTTTGTATTAAGCTTTAAGAGAATGTGTACAAGAGTGCTCAACTTCTCAGGTTATTTACAAAATGAAGGGGGTGGCCCTATTTATAGGCTCCCACCTCCTGAATGGACAGTTAGGATTTACTTGATCGGACGGCTCATATGTTGCCTCCTAAAATATCTACTAGGATCTATACTATTCTAGAGATTTCTACATTATCCTATACTTGTCTACAACTATCTACAATGTTCTAGAGAACTCTAGAGACTTCCAGAGTAGTCATGATCTTTCTAGGGTCTTCCAGGGTCTTCTAGAACATTCTTGGTCCTTCTAGAATGTTCTAGATGCTTGCAGCATCTTCTTCGTCCTTCTAGAATGTTCTAGAACCTTCGAGAATTATCTAGGGTCTTGTAGAATCTTCTCAAACCTTCTAGACGTGTCTAGATCTTGGTGGAACCTCCTGGAACATTCTAGAACGTGATGGAATCCTTGAGATGGATGTAGGCCATTCTAGGTCATTCTGGAAACCTTGGTGCATGGATTCTTCAAGAATGCCCAAGGATGATTTATTAACCTCATTGTTATTGGCGGGTCGTGACATTCTCCCCCACCTAAGCTCGCGACGCCCTCGTCGCGTCTTCATGGGATTGTTGGTGTTCTTCCTTGGACTCCCAACTTGCTTTCGTTTCGATTTAGACATGATCTTAGGATTCACCTTTCCCCTTGGTGGTAGCCTCCTTCGCAACTTTGAAGGTGTAACATTCTTGAATTCTTCAAGCTCTTCAATTCTAAGTGATGAGATCACTTTAGAATTTGGCTTGGTGGCCCTAATGGTTGGCACCACACAAGCTTGATGACCATCCGTGATGCACAGAGAGTTAGCATATGTCATCAGAATGGCTTTAGTCCTGTCGAATAAATCAATGCCTTGGACGAGCTTGTAGTCGTCCATCGAGGCTACGGTGAAGTCTAGGTGGCCAGACCATGTCCCTACATTGGTCTTGACCCCACGTGCGATGCCCTTGATGGGTAGTGCGATGGACTTGACTGCCTTGATGGATCCTTTCCCTTTTGTTGCCTTAAGACCTAGCCTCTTTGCTTCATCAAGAGAAACAAAGTTATGGGATGCACTTGTGTCAAGCATGGCCCTTGATGCTTTCCCATTGATTGTGACGTCCACATATAGCAACCCCTTGGCTTCGGTCTTCGAGATGGATTGCATCACATTTAGAAGTTGCATGGATCCCATTTGTGCATTGGACTCAAACTCCTCAGCATCACTATCTTCTCGATACTTGGCTAAGAGAGAGTTGAGAGCTTGTCGTTGCGGGAACTTACGAACCCAATGATCACCATCACAAATGAAACACTTACTTGGTGGTGATCGTTTAGTGCCTCGAGCTTCTTGAGATCTATCCTTGGCTTTGCCTTTCCATGAGGATGAGTCCTTGGGTTTGCTTGAGTGATCCTCATGGTGACCATCTTTACGAGGGCTCTTGTCTCTCCAACCCACGGCTTGATTACTCTTCCCATCCTTCGGCTTAGATGTGGGCTCCTTGTGGTTAGAATAGTCAATTAAGCTTTCGGCTACGGCAATGGCATCGGCAAGGGTTTGTACTCCCCGATGCCTTAATTCAGCCTTGGCCCATTGTTGGAGCCCATCCATGAAGTTGAAGAGTGAATCTTTCTCGGAGAGATCGGGGATCTCGAGCACTAAATTGGTGAACTCCTTGACATAGTCATGGATGCTCCTCGATTGTTTGAGCCTTCGCAAGCGAGCTTGGGCCTCGTCTTCGGTATTCTCTGGATAGAATTGTCGTTTAAGCTCTCTTTTAAAGTCATCAAAGGTGGCAATGGTGCACGTACCTTTTCCAACGTCTAAACGCCTTCTCCTCCACCAAAGCATGGCGGTTTCGGTGAGGTATAATGTTGCGGTTTGAACCTTGGTTGCCTCGTCCATGATTCCGGTGACGCAAAGGTATTGCTCTAGCCCCCACAAGAAGTTATCTACTTCTTTGGCGTTGCGTGCCCCTGAGAAAGTTCTTGGCTTGGGTACTTCGACCCTTCTAGCATCATAAGTGGTGCTTGGCCCGACTGCCAACGCACGTTTGCACAAGGCTATACCGCCTTGTAGGGCCTCGACTTTACCACGCATATTGTCTAGCTCATGTTCAAGAGAAGAACGTACCTTTGAGAGCTCATCCATGAGAAGGTTGCGGACATTGCCTATCTCTGCGAGCATGGTTTTCTCTAACTTGAGCATTATGGCCCTCATAGCCGTGTGGATCTCGGCATCCTCCGCCTCAAGGCCTTCTACTCTTTCTTGAAGGTCGTCCACTTGGGCACCCATGCCCACAACGCTTTCCTCTACATGAGTTAAGCGTGACTCCAAGCTAGAGATGATGTCCCTTGACTTAGCCCGTGGCCTTGCCATCGTGGGATCATGCTCCTCCTCACGTCCTCGTTGCTCTTGGGTTATCTCGGCCTCGGTAGAGCTAGCAACTTGAGTCTTCCCGGTCTTGGCCATGTCCCGAATAAGATCGAACCTGGCTCTGATACCAACTGTCACGGACTTAATTCTCTCAAACTAATCCGTGTGGCGCTAACACGTCCCGATCGATGTTAGCAAGCCTTGCTTACACGCAACCTGGTGGCTAAACAAGAAAGACAAGAGAAGGCAAAGGAATTTAAAGGAAAGCTTTTGTATTAAGCTTTAAGAGAATGTGTACAAAATGAAGGGGGTGGCCCTATTTATAGGCTCCCACCTCCTGAATGGACGGTTAGGATTTACTTGATCGGACGGCTCATATGTTGCCTCCTAAAATATCTACTAGGATCTATACTATTCTAGAGATTTCTACATTATCTTATACTTGTCTATAACTATCTACAATGTTCTAGAGAACTCTAGAGACTTCCAGAGTAGTCCTGATCTTTCTAGGGTCTTCCAGGGTCTTCTAGAACATTCTTGATCCTTCTAGAATGTTCTAGATGCTTGCAGCATCTTCTTCGTCCTTCTAGAATGTTCTAGAACCTTCGAGAATTATCTAGGGTCTTGTAGAATCTTCTCAAACCTTCTAGACGTGTCTAGATCTTGGTGGAACCTCCTGGAACATTCTAGAACGTGATGGAATCCTTGAGATGGATGTAGGCCATTCTAGGTCATTTTGGAAACCTTGGTGCATGGATTCTTCAAGAATGCCCAAGGATGATTTATTAACCTCATTGTTATTGGCGGATCGTGACACTAGTGTGTCTATAGTGTGCAGATAAACTGAATCACAAAACAGAATAAAATAGATGATGTAGTGTATGCATGATATGCACCCAACTCCAAACGCCATCAGAAGAGTAGGTTCCCTTGAACCACTCTAACACCGTCGCACCAACAGAAGTGAAAACTCGACCCGAAGGTGGAGCCACTGAACAGAAGTGGAATCTCAACCCGAAGGTGGAGCCATTGATCAGAAGTGATTAAATCACTGAACTTCCCTGTGCAGTCAAACCAACCAATGCAATGATATGAACAGATACAGAATAAGAATGTGTGCCTTAATACTAAAAGGAGGCATGCATGATAAACATGATCAAATATGCATTTAAATGACATAGAATAACATTATGATTTATTTTCATAGAATTACAGAAATAATGAAAACAACATGTTAAGTCAGAATAATAGAATTTGCACACAACGATAAACATGAAATAGCGGGAGAGACACACCTGAAACAGAGAACTCAATGTCAAGAATGACGTCTACTGGACTCGGCTCTAGCACTAGATCGAGAAGGTGTAGAACATGCGTGTCCCGAAGACTGGTGAACAGGAGGTCATCCAGGAGGAGGAGGAGGAAGATGCTCGGGGTCTGATTCCACGTCACCTAAACCAAACGGTAAACCAATTTCAGTTTTTGATAAAGATAACCTCTAATAAAACATTCAAATTTAAAAGCCTTAAAACGACACTTCAGGTTCAAATTTCAAAAAATGGACCACACCATCGAACTCAGGACGTCGAAAAACATAAAGTATGACCGGATCAGAAAAAGTCAACATTGACGTCAACATGATCAACGCTGACGTCAGCACTAGTCAATGTTGACATCAGAATGTCAACGCTGACGTCAGCAGATCGGGTCGGCTCGAATGGCCAATAGGTTTCTAGGATTTTTCTGGAAAATATGGGTTTTACAGATTTTCCGGGAAAATATGTAAATTCCGGAATTTTCCCAAAAACCCAGAAAATCCCAGCTTCTGCATTCTTCCAGATTCGATTCTCCTTTCCCCCCTAAAACGATTCTAAACCCGATTCCAAGAAACCAAATCCTGAATTATTTTCCTAACACCAAAACACTTAATCCTAAAACGAAAACAACTTCCTTTTTGTTATTCAAACAACCCGAGAACTCAATTCAAACGCAGAAACTTCTCTATCCACTGATAAAACCGAAACCAACCTTTAAATTCTCTCCTAAACTTTCAAAAAATAGAGAGAGAGAGAGAGAGCAAGAGATGATTTTCGGTTGAAAACAAAATAAGAAAAACAATCTCCATTGAAATTACAGATGAGAAAGGGATTAACCATGAGAATAAAGAGTAATTAAGGAGAATTTAAAACTGAAACCGTAACGAAAAAGAGGATAGAAAATGTCACCAAACAAAATGGTGAAATTACCCATTAAGAGTCTGAGGTTTTCAAACTTTTTCAATAGGTTCCAAACTTTCAGAAAGTTACCAAAAAACCACTAAAAATTCCTAAATTCTAGGGTTTCGAATTATGGATTTTGATTTGAATTTAAGATTTAAATTGAGGAAAAATTGGGGTGTTACATTCTTTAGTTTGATTCCTCAACCAAAACCTCCTTTTTAATTGTAAAACGTCACATTTTCTTTGAAGGGAAGAAACAAAGTCCACTTTTTCTGTAGGAAACAGCCTTTTACAGATTATCCTAATTTTAAATTACTCGCCTTTCAATATTACTACTTGGCTGTTTGAGTTTTTAGAACTTATTAATCATACCTACTTTGAGCCTTGAGATGTTGATGTGCGACTGACACTGGTAGTTTATGAAAAATGAGGAGTCAAATCAATGTAGTTCTGAAAATGTTGGGTCGCATTTGTATTTCCCATTGTATGTGTTGCACTTCATATTGGGAAGAGTTCCATTTGAAGTACCTTGAAACGCTCTAGTTCTTGCCATTAGTAATTTGGCTAGCTGTAGACTGATATGTTCTCTACTTTTTTGGTAGTGAATGTGCTGGTATTATTATTATTTATTATTATTATTATTATTATTATTATTATTATTATTATTATTATTATTATTATTATTATTATTTCTTGTATCAATTGGTTTCTTATTTAAGTTTGGTTTCAAAACAGGAGCTGGAAGCATAGGGGAGAAGCACCCACCCAATGGTCAGATGATGCCCGAATCTGAAATTGCTTTACCTCTGGTGACAGTTCCTACTGGTGATTTCGACAAAGATAATGATTTTATGTGGACTTCATCTCCCGATCTCCTTGAGTTGCCTCCAAAACCATTCCATCATTCCAACTGCTCCGGCTCACCATGTGTCTCAGAGTCTGGCTCTGACATATTTAGCAAGAGGGAAATGATACAGAAACTAAGGCAACAGCTGAAGAGAAGAGATGATATGATTATGGAGATGCAGGATCAGATAATGGAGCTGCAGAATTCACTGAACGCGCCGGTGGCAAACTCAACTCATTTACAATCACAGCTGGATGCAGCAAATAGAGAATTGTTTGATTCCGAGATGGAAATCCAAAGTCTGAGGAAGGTAATTGTGGATCATTGTTTACGACATGCCGACACAAATGAGAGGACTTCAGCTGTTAAGGCTCGGCCAAACAAGTTAAGAAATGGCCATGCCAAAGGGTATACTGATGGAGAAGGCAATTTGGGCTCCCCTGAGAAAGGAAGGGAGGATGGTGAGAGAAATGATATGCTGAAAAGGGAAGTAGGAGAGTTAAAGGAGGTGATAGAAGGAAAGGAATACTTATTACAGAGCTACAAGGAGCAGAAGCTAGAGCTTTCCATGAAGATCAAGGAGTTGCAAGAGAGATTGGATTCCCAGCTTCCCAATATTTTGTAGGTAATGATTAGGATTTTGTACATTCTTGCTTGTCTTCTCGTGTTTCAATCATTAACTTTAGGATAGAAAGGTATAGTATATGCTTCTTTTTTCTCCTTTCTTTCCCAATACCACTGACCATAAGTTTCATGTTAGATGATGCGATCTTTGCTTGTGCATTTGTATGTATTAGAATGAGATGTGAGAGAAAGAGGGAAAAACAAAGTACCAGGTGCCATTATAGTGGTTTTTTATTTGCTTTCTTATAGAAATCTGAAACCAAGTTCTCTTCTCCTTTTCTGGTATTATTAGCAAGTGCAAACCAAAGTGTGGTAGCCATGAAACTCTAATTAGTGAGGTCCACTGATTCATGAAAACAAATATAGTTAGAAGGGTAATCAACAAAGAATGCAGGTAAAAATGCAAACAGACAAACAAGTTATTTTGAGCATAAATTATGAGTAGATTCACTTCAAGTCTATTTTGGTTAAATTTCATTATCTGTAGGTTTTGTATGAGATTCTGAGCTAGATTATATCTATTATTGGAAAAATTATATCATGAGTCAGTCCCATCACGTGTTCATGAGACCAACCACTAAAACTATCCACCTCATCAATTTTTCCATGTCATATTTTTTTCAAGTGAATCTTCACTTGAAAAATTAAAAGATGACGTGGTGAGACTGACCCGTGATATAATTTCTCCTATTATTGCCTTGTAACGATTTAAATTTATAACCTTTGGAACTGTCAACCATTGTAACTGAACTTATATCTCTATTCAACCCAAAAAAGAGCAAAGAAAGTTTTTTTTTAAGAAACTAAACAACGTGACTTGCTTTGAATTTCCCCATTTGGTTTGGGATTGGGTGATTGTAATATGTACAAGCAACATTTACCAGGATCAATCACAGGCCTTTTTGCTTTTACTTACTGCTGAGCAGCTGCCTGAACCATCGCTGCTAAGCTTTTACTATGTGTTTTCTTTTAGAAACCACCATCTATGACTTATCTACTGTTCAAATCGAAGTCCCCAACTCCGTGCCAGTTGTTCTGCACACTTGTATCTTCATTTTCAGTCTCTTCATCATTCAAGAAATCTTCCAATGACTCCCTTTCATCCCTCTGTGCATTGCTCCCCCATCCATTCATCATCTCATTAAGATTTACACCCTGAGGCTGCTCCCTAATGTCATGAGCAATTTGAAGTTTGCCTCCTCGAGACCCAAGTGTGTTTGCCCTTATAGGTCCACAATCCATTATTTCAGCATGAGCTTGTGATTCAGCTCGAGCTTGCTGTGCCTGAACCATTGCTGCCATTCTCAACTTACGCTCATGAGCCTCCCGTGCAGCTTTCTCCCTGGATTCTATTTCTGCTCTCAAATAAAACATGGCTTTCTTCTCTTCTTGGAGAAGAGCCTTCTCAATCATCAGCCTTTCCTCAGATCTAAATTCCCCCGTAGCTCGCTTGCGAGACATACCATTGAAGGCAAAAGCATATTTCTCGAATGTGGCTGTGAACTCTGCAACGTTGGCAGCAATGTTGTTATCCCACTGCTGAGATCGAGATGGCATCTGCCCAGTTGTGTCGGAATCAAGAATTCTATCCTCCTCCTCTGCTTCATAGTCTGCGACTACATGGTAAGGTAGTAACCTGACAGTTTCACGAACTAAATTTAAAAAACAGAAAGCCAGGACAAATTGCTCAAATCCTAAATGTCATCATGCACATTATTCAAGTAGGGAGAGAAAATAAAAATATTTCCCTAAAACTTCCCATGAAAAGCTCCCATATTAATTCAAAAATATTGAATAAAAGAGTTTACAGGTTAACATTACAAGTTATCAGGAGAATCTAGAAACTCACATGAAGCTATAAACATGTATGCATGATTTCATTCATCATATTCTAAAGGATTCCATTTCCACAATAACCAATCTATTTCCTTTTTCTTGTCATTTTTTTTTCTTTCTAAATGCTTTTTCTTTGGAGGATATATGACCGTAAAACTTTAGAAAATGGTGACGAAGGAAAAAATGTAGTATAGAAACTTTACAAATGTTAGGCATGCAAACCAAGATACAGTATAATGGAAAGGAATTACTTAAACTCCCATCTTTTCACATTTACTCGAAAAAAATAAATTAAGAAAAGCTCAATCTTTGGTTTCCAGCAGCAAGTCCCATCTTTTATTTTTCACACCCAACACAAAAAATGAAGAATCAAACAAACCCAGAATACAATTTCCAATAATTTTCTTAAAAATAAAAGTGTTTGTACACAAACCTCTCACATACATCTTCAAGAGAAGAAAAAGGCCGTTTGAAATCCGGGTGACAAACACGCCAGGCATCCTGATAAGCCAACTGGAGCTCCGCAGGGTTAAAGGGTCGGATATGCTTATGTGGTTGTGGCGGTTGTTGTTGTAGATTGGGTGAGGGATTAAGGTTAGGGTTAGCAATGGTGGTAGAATTAGGGTTTTGTTGGTAGTTATTGGGACGATGGTGGATAACACCTGAAGTTGTACGTAAATGGGCGTCTATGTTTGAAGGGAAGCGAGAAATCGCATGTTGTTGCAGTTGCTGTTTCTGAAAGAGGAATTTCTGCTGCTGCTGCTGAGCCATTGCTTTGGCTTCCTCCATTTCTCAATCTCTTTTAGCTTTGTTTCTTGATCAAATTCTCTCTGTTTTTCTTTTTCTTTTGGTAACAATGCAAGAACAGAAACAATATGATAAATTTTCATGGGGATAACAAAGAATTGGGCCTTGGAATTAGAGACGTAAAAAGCTGAACCAATCTGAAAACCCGACTAAAACTTATTCGAGATAAAATTTGGTTTGACTCGGGATGTAATGACCCAAATTTGATTTGTATTCGATTATTGTTGACTCGACCCGAGTTGGACATGTTACTATAGTAATCGAACCCGAACTGTATCCGACCGAAAATGACTCGAACCCGATTTCAACCTGTTACTGTGGATCCGAAACCCGACTTGTATCTGACTGAAACAAATCCGAACCCGAGTCTGACTTGACAGATAACCGATATTACCCGACTGAATGACCCAAAACCTGATTTTACCCAACCTGTTTTGAACCAGATCTATTTTGAACCCAAACTGATAAATGACCCGACTTGTTTTGAATGCGACTTGTTATTGACCTAAACTAATATTAATAAGACTTAATATTTACATAACATATAATTAAGTATATCTATAATTTGATGAATTTAAAATATTGATAAATATAATTAATCTTAAAAAATAGAATTAGACATAAGAATTAATTTAGGGATTAATATTTAAATTTATAATTACATGTTTAATTAAATTAATTTATTTACTATTTTATTTATTTTTAATATATTTAATTTTAATTATAATTTTAAATTAATATTTCATTAAAATTTATAATTTTAAATTAATATTCTATTAAAGATTTTAATTTTAAATTAATATTTAATTAAGTTAAATTAATTTATTAAACATAGATTAATTAAACTAAATTAAATATAAAAACATAAATTATAAACATAATTAAAAGAATTCTAAAATCAAATATAGATTTTTTAAAATTAACCTAAATTATGACTCAATTAAATTAAATCAAAACAATTGATAAAAAAAAAGAGTGAAAAGATTAAATTTTGGAGGGAATTAAGCCACTCATTTTTTAAGTTTGAGATTAATTTACTTGTAGTATAAAAATTTTAGAGGGAATAAAAATGAGAGAAAATTTTGGAGGAAAATAATTAGAAATAAATTTTGATTATTATATAAAAAAAAGAGAAAAACAAAATTTTGGAGGAAATTAATATACATAGTAAATTTTAGAGGGAATTAATATATATAGTAAATTTTGGATTATTATTATTATTATAACATATAATCAAATAATAAATTTTGATTAAATATAAACAATTACAAATATAAAAAAGGAGATTAGTTTTAAATATTCATTTGACACTACTCTAGGTCAGGTAAAAAATTTTGTATATTTTTATATAGGTCGCGCCTAAAAATTGAATCTCGTGTCGCTCTACACCTTATTTTACAATTATTTTAATTTTGATTATGATTACTCAAAAATTAAGTTTTAAATTTTATTTTTTATTCGATTTGATTCTCATTTAATTAGAATTAGAATATATATTTTAAAATTGTTTCAATTTGATCATAAGGAATTAGTTTAGTGATTGGAAAATTGGTCTTAGAGAACTAATTTAGTGATTTGGGCTTAGGAGATTAATGTTAGGCTTAAAGAATTAATAATATACATATATTAATTAAATATACATACATACATTATTTTATAAACAAATTAAATACATATATTAATATATATTTAAGTATATTATATATATAATATTATATATTAAAGTATATTATATATATATTATAAGTATATTATATATTACATATAATACATTAATACATACATACTTATATATTATATACATATTTTTTTATATATATAGTATTATACATTTCATATTTTTATATATAGTATCGTATCATATATAATAGTATAAATTCTATATATAAAATATATTTTATATATATTATAAATTTCATATTTAAATTTTTTAAATGTATTAAACTATATTAAATATGTATAAATTATAATATATTAAAATTAAATTTTTCACCGAAATTAATTATTATTAATTTATAATTTTTGCAATATAGTCCTTACAACTTTATTTTTATTTTAAATTGACTGTTATTTGTTTTTCTAATTTAGTTTAATGTTTTTAATAATATGATATTTTATTTTATTAATATTTATATTTTTTAATCTAAAACTTTATTCTTTCTAGTCCAATGTTTATTCTTTATTAATTTTTAATTTTTGTAATTTATCTCAATTTTTAAGACATGAATCATTTGATAATATTTTTGTTTAGTATAGTGCGTAATATTTATTTTTAATAGATTCATGCTAGTTAAAGACGTTAGATATTAAATAATTAATTCAAAATGAATGATCAACCATTCAACCCAAAGTCTATCGGTTATTTACTTAATTACTTATTTGTACCAAAATCAAACATAATAATTTTAATTAATATAAATTTAAAACCCGAATTAGTTCGACCTGAAATAAAATCGACTTGAAATGAACTCAACCTGAAATGAACCCGATCTGAAATGCATCCGAACTGAAATGAACCCGACCTAAAATCTACCCAACCTTAAATGAACCCGAACTGAAATCTACCCGACCTGAAATGAACCTATCAATTATCTGATTTGGACTTGAACCGTTTGAACCCGACCTGAAATGAATCCGACCTAAAATGGACCCAACCTGAAATGGACCCACACCCAACCTGAATCGAGTCAAAACATCAAATCAACCTAAAATGACCTGTAACCGATTTTACCCGACCTGATAATACCCGACCTGAAACCCATCCGAGTAACTGTTTTTACATCCCTACTTGGAATCCATAAATTGTTAGCTCATTTAAATCATAAGATATTATTTTTCAAAAAAGTTTATTATTATTATTATTATTATTATTATTATTATTATTATTATTATTATTATTATTATTATTATGGTTTAAATTGCCTTTTCTATATAAAGTTGTAACAACAAAATCAGGTGCACTTAATCAAAATAAAAGAAAAATCAAGTGTACCATAATTTTCTATTATAGATAAATTAGATTATTATTTGAATAATCACGATAAATCGAATTCTTCTAATTTTAATCGTGGATAATTATATTATAGAACGTTTAGATTGAGGAAAAGATAATATCAAAAGGATTTTTTTTTAATTCTCATATCCATGATTGAATGGAAAGATTCTCACCAAAAATAATATTTTATTTTTAAGTTTATGTTGAGAATTCTATTTTCTTATTTTTTGGTATTTGGTCATTTTTATTTGGGGTGAGTAAAACTCGATTCGATTTGGAAAAATCGAATAACTCGACTTGAGATGAAAATACTTTACTTGTCTTGACTCGATTTAAAATTTTATAAACTCGACTCGACACAAAACATTTCAAATAAAGTTTGAGTTATAAAATGAAAATTTGAATAACTCAAAATTTTTAGTAATTAAAGGATTTATTTTTAAGTTCGAGACGAATTCCTCAATTTTTTAGGATATATATATATATACTGATATATAAAAATATGAAAAAAATATTACCGTATATGAAAAAAATATGAATATATATATTATATTATTAAAGAAAGTTGTTTAAATCAGAAAAAAATTGTACTATAATATGACAAATAATTAGAATTAAATATTTATAAGAACTCAAAAACTCGATTCGAATCGAAATTCTTAAAATCGAATCGAATAAAAAAATTCAAATAAAGTTTGAGTTATAAGATATGACTCATCAACTTTAATAACTCGAAATTTTTTAACTCGATTGAACACTCACCCTTAATTCTTACGTTTAGAATAAAAATACTCTCGATAAAATATAAATTTTTAGTCATTCATCCTTTTTAGGTTAAATTGTTACTTAAGGTTATTAAATAAAGGAGGAGTCTACCAAGTTCCATCAACACCGTTGAATACCGCTAATTATAATTAAATTAATTTATAAAATTAAAAATTTAAAGATTAAATATATAATTATAAATTATTTAAAATAAAATTTTAATTATATTATTATTGTAACACCCTCGCCCCGGGTTAGGAGACGGGGGGCGTCAACCGGACTTACAAACTTATAATTATCGAACTTATAATTAATTCTAAACATATCATTTAGTTGTATGACATTCTAAGTCAACTTAAGTTCTTTTATCAAATGATGGGCCAAATTTAAACTTTTTCAAACTTAAGCTTATCTTGAAATTTCGATTATAGTACACCAATTATTCTATCTCGAGTTCTAATCACAATCGAGCTCGATCTAAAACCATTAACCAAATTTGTTTGTTTAGCAATCTTTAATATGTTTCTCATTCACTATTCCAATTTCAGTCTCAAAGTTTGAACCAAAAGGGTTGGGGTATCGATACCCCCTATAGGGAGGTATCGAAACGGAGGGTATCGAAACACCTATATGGTGTATCGAAATAGGGGTATCAAAACACTTCTTCAATGTTTCGATACAGGTCACAGCCGTTGACTTGTTGACCAAGGCTAGAGTAGCCTGATTCGATACGGGTATCGAATTGAGGAGCTTACTGGACAATTCGGTATCGATACGGGTATCAAATCGAGGAGCTTACTAGAAAATTCGGTATCGATAAGGGTATCGAACCAATTTCGCTACTGGAGGTTCTCGTATCGAAACACATACCAGGCGTTCCAATACACCTGATATACTTGCTTAGACTTTTCAAGGGGGTATCGATACGCATGGGAATGGTATCGATACCCTTGCTGGAATTGTAGGTTTCAAGCTTCTAATTCACTTAAACACTATCTAAAGAGCCTCTAATCTAGCCTCAAATCATCCCTAAGCCATAAGGGACAAAACTTGTTTAGGCAACTAAAGACAACATATCAAATTCTTTGACTAAGCATTTTACCCAAAGACTCTTTCTAGTCTTAATTCATGTCCATTCTCTAAGGAGCAATCCTAACATAAAAGACACCAAAGGCAACTTACCAATTCCATAACCTTTAACCAAAACCTCATTCAAACTAACACATATATACCATTCCATATTCACCATTATAACTAGCCTAAAACCACTTAGCTTTAAGGCATACAAACATGCCTACCTATTTAGTTTCATATTTCACATACCAAGATAATTAACTTCCATACTGAATTCATATGACCAAGGCCATTATTTACAAAACACAAGCCAAAACTCAAAATGCATATAGCTAGCCTAGACACACTTGGCCTTAAGGCTTACATACCAATTACAAATATCAAAGCTAACATATACAAAACATGAGCTAAACTCAAATGCATGGAACTAATCAAAATATGATCACTATGCCACCATAAGCTAGGAGTTAAACAAAGCTACAAAATACCATACTTGGCTTGCTTGGTGTCCTTGCCCTTGATCGATCTCAATCTAGCTCCTTGGTTCGATAACCTGTTATTTTGGGAAGGAGGAAACAAACGGTGGTAAGTACTTATGAGATACTTAGTGAGGCAGCCCTAAGTCTAACCATTTAGACATTAATCAAAAATAAAATAACATGCTATCAAGTAAGCAATCAATCAAATTTATGGTAACAATTCAAACACTGTATAACATGCTTAACATGTATCTTACTTATCATTCTTTTCATATGTCATGCTTATTATGACTCTAGTATACAATCTAAGTTCACAACTATATACTTAAGTACAAGTTAGCATGTTTAGGTTCATATGTCACATTAGCCAATTTGCATGTTTCAAAGCTTTCATAATCAGAGTCATATCAAAGGCTACTTATTCGTTCCAAATGTTCAATAGCAATGCATAATCAAATGCTCAATAGCAATTCACAATCGAGTGCTCAATAGCAATTCATAATCAAATGCTCGATAGCAATTTCGTAGTCAAATGCTCAATGTCAATTACATATTCGAATTCAAATGCTTCATAAGAAAATACATATTCAAATGGTCTTTCCATATCTTAAGTTTAATCTTTCGGATTAGTTTCAAATGATGCCTTGGTATAATTAGACTAGGTAAGCGAGTCATCAGAAGTACCACGAAGGCACTGACAGAAGTACCACAAAGGCACTAACAGAAGTACCACAAAGGCACTAACAAAAGATACCTACGGTATCTAACAAATGGTGACTAACCACCAATCAAAGGTACCCATAGTACCGAACAGAAGTACCGAAGTACTAACAAATAAGCTCAGACCCTAGGCATGTCGTACTACCTATGACCAATTATCGATCAAGGCTCAATCAGAGTTTCATATTCATTTGATCTTTAAATTTGTATTAACCAAGTTCCTTATCACAAACAATGTTCATAACATGCTATCAACAAAAGCATTTATGCCATGCTATCATACCAAAAGCATATATCATGCTATCAAAACCAAAAGCATTTATGTAATACTATCATACCAAAAGCATTTATCATGCTATCAAAACCAAAAGTATATATCATGCTATTATCAAGACATACATATCATGTTACCAAATGAATGATCAAATCATCATAAACATGCCTCATGCATGACTCACATACCTGACATTCGTAGTCGCATGCCATAACTTACCTCGGCATTTCTGAGCTATGCAAATGTACTAAGCTAGTTTTAACCATCTAGCATACAAGCATGGTATCAAACAAGTCATTTAACATTTAATCCTCCTTCCCTTTTTACCAAATATAAGGTTAGTCCATTTACATGACAAATCAAATAACAAAAGGTGGTTAGGACCTAGGTCCTAACCATAAAGTTTGCCACACTCACAATTGGTTCCAAGCACTCAAGGGTTGAAGATGATGATCCCTTTGCCCTTCTTTCTAGCTAGCTCGAGCCTTTGTTCTTCTTCGATGTCCTCTTATCTTGGATTCTCTAGTAACTCATACATATATAAAATTCATTAGGACATATTAAAATCACTTAATTCAAGTGATCACATGCTTAACAAATGTAAACATTCACATTTGTTCATTAGGGACAACTTTGTACCCTATAAAGAATTGATCATATCTCCTAGTTCCCATATCCGATTTTAGCTCATTTTACCTTTTTGGAAATATAAGAAGATCCTCTACAAATAAAAATTAACCTCACATTTTAATTCCCAACCAATCAATATCATATTTTGTTCGAATCAGACTTGTCCAAATTTGGGACTGCTCGGACAGCCCTTACGAAAAGGCTTATAACTTTCTCTAAAAAATTCCGATTGAGGTTTCGTAAATTTTCACATAAACTAGATACATGAGAGTATTCTACTGCAAAATTTCAGCCCTTAAATCCCTCAAATACGTCCTAGGGAATGTTTTAAAAATGGCTACCCGGAAATACATTTTCTAGGCAAATTGACTAACTTTCATTCTATGGTCTTAATTCATAACCCAACTTCGAAATTACTTATTCATGCTTCAAAATAAAACAAAATTATGTGATAGACATTTCCAATTCAAGATTCTAACAACCCGATTCGTCAAAGGTACACTCCATAACTTAGCCCTAACAAATTTCTAGCATAATACCTCCCATACTTCTTTCTAACATGGTAAACATCATTTAAACCGAATTTTCAATTCATAACCCTCAATTTTCAGCAACTATAGACACTCAATCTCATGTCAATCAACAATCTAAAGAGGATTTAGAAGACTTACTCAATTTTTCTTAACTAGAAGCTTGAATACCCTCCGAATTTGCAAGAATTAAAGCTTGTTTTCCCGAGCTTCCATGGATTTCTCTCAAATGTTCTTTCTCCTATTTTTTCTTTTTTACGTGAATGGGGGAGGAATGAGGAGACTTGGCTGATTTCTTTGCTCATTAATGTAGGTAAAAAGACCATCTTGCCCTTTTAATCATAACTAGACTTAACTTATTAGGAAGGGTAGTCTAGGGAATTCTTATATTTATCATGCAACTCTCATTTTCCTTATTTAATTCAATTTATTCACAATTATTTAACCCTTTAAATTTTTCTTGACTTCAATTAAGTCCCTCTATTACATAATTTTGACTCTCGATTGGTCAACTTAATTATCAATTGGTCATGTTACCTCCTAGGCCCCTTTGAGGGTGTTACAATTATTATATATAATTATTATATTATATTTCTATTTTTAAATAATTGGATCAAATATTAATTTTGATTAATTTAAAAAATAAAAATAATAAACCTTAAACCCAAAATTATAAACACTAAAACCTAAATGTAAACCCCTAAACTCTAAACTTTAAATCCTAATCACTGAACTCAAAAACATAAATTTGATCATTGGGTTTATGGTTTAGATTTAACCCTAAACTCAAAACCTTAATCCCATAAACCTTAAATCTTAAATTTAAATATTGAGTTTATGGTTTAAGATTTTGAGTTTAGGTGTAGATTTATGAATTATGATTTAAAGTTTAAGGTTTACAATTTAAGATTTTGAGTTTATAATTTTGTATTATAATTTAAAATTTAGGGTTTATGGTTTATGATTCTAGATTTCTGATTTTAGTTTTAGAGTTTAAACTTTAATTTTTTTAAATTGACAAAGAAGAGTATTTGATACAATTATTTAAAAATATATTATATATTTAATTGAATTTTTTTGAATAGTTTATATATATGATGAATTTTTTAGATTTTTGATTTTTATAAATTAATTTAATAGTGTTTAGTTGTGCTTATTTTTAATGGTGCTCATAAAATATTATAGAATTTTCCTTAATAAAACATAATTATATAAAATAAATAAATAAATAAAATTAAAAAATAAGATAGTAAAAAATATATAGATAATGCCAAAAATATAAAATATTCATTTTATATAAAATAAAGTATATATTCCGAGAGATTACATCATTAAAATAGATAATTATATTTATATAAAATCATAAAAATACTTTAAACATTATTTATTGATTTTACTTTTTAAGAATTATTATCATGAGTTGATAGTAATTTTTTAATTTAAACCTTTCAAAATATAAATTTATCACTTGCATAAACTAAAATTTTATTATAGAAGGAACAAAATATATATTTTAATTTTTTATCCGCGGAGACCAAAAAATATTACTTTAAAAGAAATCATATAAATTAAAAGAGAACACATTATCAAAATTTTACTTCATATAATTAAAAGAGGATTTTTATGAAAACAACAATTGATAAGGATTGACTCTATATTTTTACCAATGATCACATATTCGTAGAATATAAAAGAGAACACATTATCAAAATTTTACTTTATATAATTAAAGTAAAAATGAATCTTACATACATTGAAAAATAAAATCGTTGTGCAGTTGAGATAAAATATTATTTTCCCCAAATATTATTACATCTCATATATAAATAAATGGCTTAAGATATCATAAATCTTTAAACTTTTAAAAGAAAAATCAAGTAAAATATTAAATATTTTTGCATTTAATTAAATTCTAAAATTAATAAATTAAATCAATTAAACTCTTTAATTAATTTTGATCATCAACTTCTTACGAATTATTTTTCTTAAGATATTATTGTCACATGATAATCTATAATTATGTCATTTGAAATTTATAATTTTTTAAATGCTTATATAACAATTTAATATACTAGTTATATTAAAAAATTAATATTAAAAAATAAATTTAATACTTATGACAATTATTTAAAAATATAAGTTTAATATACTAGTTATATTAAAAAATTGATTCATATTTTTTTCTCAATTTTTTTTATAGTTCCACGAAAATAGTTACATGAATTTTCTTGTAAATATTTTTAATTATATATGAGAAATTTTCCTTGTTTAAAGGCAAATACATTATAAGGGTATTTTGATTAAATTTACTTTCAGATAATTTTATACTTTTTTAAATATTATCATTTTATATTTTTATCAATTAAATTAAATAGATAATATAACATTTCTAGTATTAATTCATAAGATAATATTACATTTTGAAATTTCTATTCTCACATATAATTTTACATTTTGAGAATCCAAACACACCGTAAATGTCAAGTTTGTTTGACATTACCACATTTGACTGGTTAACAAGTGTTTTTCTTTAAAAAAAATATTATTTTTAAAAAATATAACTAATAATTATAAAAATTCTAAAAAATTTAAAATCTTTTATAAGGTAAACTACAAAAATAATGATCTCTCGTTTCTAATAAAATAACTCTTTAATAAGCACATTATTAATATGTTACAATTTATTTGTGGGACGTATTTTTGGATCTGCTAGATCCTTGGTTAGAACCTCTAAGAGGTCACGATAGTTTAGACTTGAGTAGGTTGAAAAAAAACATACAACCTTAGCAAGAACGACATTCTACGAAATATATGACACATGTTTTTTTAAGGTCTTTTAAATTTTATAGGTGGTGTAACTGTTAAGATCAATGCAGTTAATTATGTCTCTCCAAAAAGTTGGTTAGCTACTTCTCATTTTGTTCTAGGATTCATCCTATTCATGGGTGTTATATATCGTTACACCCTTAACGTATAGTTGAATCGAATTTTTGATTTGGTATGGCAAAAAATTTGAATAAAAATATTATTTTCACGAGAAATTATTATATGATTTCTGTTTAAGTAAGAGCACCATTATCTAATAAGTATGAACACATTCAGACCGTCTTTGGTAGTCTTAACAGATTATAAGAAATAATGCCAACCATAAATATTACAACAATTATGATTTTTAGTGACGACTTAATTGTGACGATGAAGTTTTTCGTCACAAAAAATAATTATTTATAATATAAATTATTTGTGACATTAATAAAATTAATAATTATGATGTATTATTATTTTGTCATTGTTTAAGTAATACTCGTGACAATTATTAATTACATTATAAATAAAATGTTACTATTAATATCCTTTTTTTTCACCAAACTAAGTTATCATTATTAATTCTTCACTAATGATATTTTCATATTAGCGCTAACTTTTAATGAAGTAATAGTGATAATATTTGAAGGTTTCACTAACATTTTTCTTGTGCGTCAAAAGTGTATAATCATTCTTGATATTTTTTATTGGAAATTTATTAAATTATCATATATTATAAAAGAATTTGTATATATCAAAAAATTATTATAATATAAAATGGGTAAACTATTACACTAGTTTCTTTTGTTTATCTTATTATAAATTTTATCATCGATTTTGAAAAACGACCAGTAAGATCACAATCATTTTCGACATGTAAACTTTTGATCAATCTTACGTTAAATATAGTTAAACTTAAACAGAAAAATAACCTGACATTTGACCAAAATTTTTTTTCACCTTTTATCCACGTGTTTTTCCCGGTGGATTTAACCTTTTATTTTAATCAAAAGGTTTTCGGGGAAACGGGTGTAAATTTTAGGTTTCATTATTTTCTAAAAATCTTCACCTCTCTCGTGCTATTGTTTTCCTTTTTTATTGTTGACGTTGTCATCGCCATCATCGTTTTTGTTTTCCTATTTGTACTATCGATGTCGTCGCCAACAGAGAAGTGGGTCTATCGACGACCTCTACCTCCAGTTCCAAATTGCTTTAGTTGGGTATGTTGGTGAATGCGCGATGCGGTGTTGACAACATCGACTCTAATAATTCTCTGGTTAATGCTAGATTTGATCTGAGAAAATAGACTCGTCGGATCTCCAACCGTTATCATGACAGAACACTGGTCAGAACTTTTGAGTCGGTGAAATCCTATCACTTACAAAAGATGACGAAGAGAAGTATTTTTATTGATCGAGAGGATCTTCCAACGGAGGATTTTAGTTGATTAACCATGAATTGTCAATGCTTCCAATGAAAACATACAATCTTCGTCGTTGTCATTAGCTTCATTGTCACCAAACAAGGAAGAATCAAATAATCGAAATATACAATCTTCTTCGCTGTCATTATCTTCCGATCAGAACATTGGGTCACTTTCACTGTCCTCGCCTACTACTTCTCCAAATAGAGCGTCGATAGAAAAACTAAATGCATCGATTAGGAATTTCAAGCATTTGGTTTGATATATCAAGAATCCATTTGTCTCAACTTCAACTGCTAGTAGTTCATCAACTAAAGCATCTCCGGATAATGATATGGGTCAAAACAAATTCAAGTCGCCAACAGTAGGTCCGACTTCTACTTCACCTGAGAGAATGCTTAACAATTTGAATCTAATTGTTAGGTCTCCTTCACTGTCACCAGCCTCTGCATCACCAAAAGGAGTACTGGATGAGAATGAAAGGTCTCCTCTACTATCATCGGGTTCATCATCATTAGATGAAGTTTTTTTAGAAATTTCAGAGAAGTTGTCATTAGTGGTTGCTTTTTGGGATTACAATATGAGTTCTTCTTTCTCATCTTCAGCTTCTTCACACATGAAAGAGTTCCAGAGAAAAAAAGCTTCTATGAATTTATTTTATAAAGGTGAAATTCATAATGGCCGTAACGTGTTCGGAAAGCAGTTTTAAACACATCAGAATCTTTAACCTTAAGTTGGTAGTAACCAGACCTCAGGTCTATCTTAGAAAATATGGTAGCACCCCGAAATTGATCGAAGAGGTCATCAATCCGAGGAAGGGGATACTTATTCTTAATTGTTAGCTTATTCAACTTTCGATAATCAATGCACAAACGAAGTGTCCCATCCTTCTTCTTTACAAAGAGAACAGGAGCTCCCCAAGGTGAAACACTAGGGCGGATAAACCCTCTATCTAACAACTCTTGCAGCTGAATCTTCAATTCCTTAAGCTCTTTAGGAGCCATCCGGTAAGGTGCCATAGACACAGGAGCTGTACCCGGATAAACTTCGATGCCAAACTCCATCTCAGCACGTCTTGGCAGAACACCAGGCAATTCTTCTGGGAAAACGTCCAGAAGGTCCCTTACCACTGGAATCTTATCAATCTCAGAATTACCCTGCCTTGGGTCTAGGATGTAAGCTAGATAGGCTACAGAACCTTTCTTGATCATCTTCTCCGCTTTGAGAGCCGATATCACATTAGACATAAAACCTCTACGCTCACCCACAAGAACTACCTCTCGACCCTCCATAGTTTTTAAGGTTGCTCTCTTCTTCTCACAATCTAAATTAACTCGATGTAAGGTTAACCAGTCCATACCAAGAATAAGATCGAACTCCTTGAATGGAAGTTCCATCAGATTAGCGGGAAATACCTCCCCTTGCACTTCAAGAGGACAATTTCTATAAATTCTACCAACCTCAACCGGTTCTCCCACCGGACTCTGAACAGTTACCACATAATCAATTTTCTCAACTGGAACCTCTATCCCACCAGCCACCGCACTCGCAATATACGAATGTGTGGAACCAATATCAAGTAAAGCAAAATACGGAATAGAATGTAAAGAGAAAGTACCCGCTATAACATCAGGCTGATCGCGATCTGCATGAGCTCTGGTAGCATAAACTAATCCCGGCTGTCTAACTCGAGATCCAATTGCACCACCACTATGAACGGGTTTACCCTTACTAGCTGCACTCTGAGCGGCAGGTCGTCCCTGTCCTCTACCACCACTAGATGCCTGAACCGTAGCCTGAGATTGACCCCTACCAGTAGCATCTGTACGGGGATAAGGGCACGATCTGAAAAGATGGTCATGAGAGCCACACCTAAAACATGCACCAGATTTCCTGCGACACTCTCCAAAATGTTGCTTGTTACAAAAGGAGCACTTTGGTGCAGGCTGAGAAAGTGTAGAACCAACTCCACTGTTAGAAGACATTGTCTGTCTCACCCTCTGAGAACCCTGCTAAATGGACTCCTCTCTTAGTCTCTTCCCAGTATATCCTGTATAACCAGTCTGAACTGTCGAGTATGATTGTTTCCTACCTCGATCCCTATCACGAGTCCGTTCACTCTCTTTGAGAGCTTCTATCCTCTCAACTGTTTTGGCTCGGTTAACCAGTCGGTTAAATGTAACGTCCTCATGTGGAGCAACTTGACTCTGGATCGGAATAGAAAGACCCCTCAAGAAACAACGACACTTTTCTTTCTCTGTATCAATAACCCCTGGTGCATACTGAGCCAACTCTAGAAACCGTATCTCATACTCAGTCACTGACATATTATGTTGCTTGATATCTAAAAACTCTTGACGACAGTCTGCAAGATACTGCTCACCCACATAGCGACTTTTAAATGTATCTCTAAAAGTTTCCCAAGTTAACCGGTCAGCCGGAATCAACCTACGCTCAGCTTTCCACCAACGTTGTGCCTCACCGTGCAATAGAGAAACTGCAGCTCTCATCTTATTTTCAGTAGGATAGTCCATTTCCTCAAACAACCTCTCAAGATCCTCCAACCATAACTCAGCCACAGAAGGGTGTGCACTGGACACCCCCTCAAAAACCTTCATACCAGCACGCAAAAATGAAGTGGAAATAGGCTCTCTAGCACCCTCTGATTGTCTCCGTAGATAGTTCAAGAGCTCTCGATTCACAATGGTACTATCCATCTCCACTGTCTGACTATCGTCTGAACCAAGCATATCCTCTCCTAAAGTTTAGGGATTCTGAGGAACCCCGTCAGTGGTTTGTTGCCCCTCAAAATGATTGTCTTCCTCCTCAACAGCAGGTAATTCCTCATGATTTTCCAAGTGATCAACAATAGGTGGTGGTTCACTAACCGTGGTAGTAGTATGGCCTCGACCTCGACCTTGGCCCCTATCCGAAGCAAGTCTGACACTCCTACGAGGTGGCATTATGAAGAATCTACAGAAATAATAATCTAAGGTAAGTTTCGGTACCGGAGTCTCAGATTTAAAAGTCAATTTAAAATAAAAATAAATAAATAGATAAATAAAATAATAGTAATAATAACATAGAAATCCTTAATGTTACCCAAAATCAATTAATGCATGCCCGAAATTAGAAAAGTTATAAAATCACATAGTAAGCATTACAGTCCGAGTGTTGAACCGGGCTCTGATACCAATAAATGTAACCCCTATTATCAGGTTATAAGGTTTGACCAAAATTCAGGGGTCAATATAGAAATTCAGTTTTCAAAACAATTAAAATATCATCCATTTAAAAATAAATATCCTCCAAAAATCCAAATAAATGATTTTATATCAAAAGTAAAATAAGAATACTTATCCAAATAAATATAAAAATTAATATAAGGCATGCACTAAAATTCTAAATAAGTCCCAAAAGATTTCAAGTCCAATTGTAACAAATCCCAAATAAATATCATAATTTAAATAAGATGACTAAATCCGATAATAGTAACCCATACTGAAATATAATAAAAATCCGAAAATCTGAGATGTTCTCCTGGTACCGAGGCGTCTAAGGATCAAAAGTATATGTAAGGAGAAATGTAGGGGAGTGAGTCGTAAAACTCAATGTGTCTCTATGGTGCATCATATCAGAAATATATAATAAAAATATTGTTCTTAAAAATAATTTCTCAAGTGTTAAATAACAAATAAATGCGAATCATGATGCATGAAATGATGTCATGTAAAGTGCACAAATCCCAACTACATCGTCACCAGTCTGAATGGAGGAGTTCCCCAGAACCCTTACCTACATCGTCACCAAAATCCGAAAGTGGCCTTAGGGCTTCCGAACCGGAAGGCTGCCACAACTTCCTCCGTACACAAATACCACCCCATGCACACATGTTAATGTATCATGACTTGAAAATCCGAAAATAATTCCGACAAGATCCGATATCAAATATCCAAAATTATAGTATATCCGAAATCTCATATTCACAAGACAATAAAATCATAAAAGCGCAAAATCTCAATATCTGAAAGTTTTACATATTTTCCTCAAATCATAATGACATGTATGCATGGTAACACAAGTGCACAATCAGAGTCACAATACCGAAATTAGACATACAATAAACCACAATTATCCTCAAATCAAAATGTCAAGCATGTCACAAAAATATATTTAATTTTAGAAGAATACATATAGCACCAAATAAGAGAACACACCTCTAAGATCACAACTCTAATGTTGACGATGACGTTTTCCTCGATCTGAATTATCTCTAGCTCTAACAGGATTAGGTCCTACGAATATTCCTAAAATTAACAATAAAATTCTAAAACTCAACCATAACGAAATATAAATCCACTAAAACTCACGTGTAGCTCGTGAAGATTTTCTGGAGTATTCTGAACAGGAGGTGGAGGTACGATCTCGTCCTCTGAGTCAACGTCGTCTGAAATAATAAAAATATTCGAATCAAGGTAATGATACGAATATTCCCATAATTGTAAAATTAAATAAAGCTTTAAATCTAAGTAAAATATCTTTAATCTAATAGAAACATCTTCGATTGGTTTCTTCCTTACTTAAATCGCGTGAGATAACCAAAGAATAATTAAATCTATTCCCTAACATTCCAGTGAACTCCTTAATCCCTTGAATTTCCCCACAATTCATTTCCCATGAAATCCATAAACCACCATTCACGTGGTTTGCTTTAGAAATCCCATAAATCAATTACAATTTCTTTTCCCTCACTTTCAATATCTAGACACTGATATAAAACATGAATCGAAACACTCACTGCGAACCATTAAGGATTTTTCCATCATACAAATATCAAATCCATGGCTTCTTGCTCTTGAAAGAAATTGACAGAATCAAAAATAATTTTCATTCTTCATCTACATATTTTTGCGCAACACAAACATGGATCTTTTACCATGAATCTAATAAATAAATTTACAACGATTTCCCCCATTCAGATACAACTAAGACGTAAAACAACTCTTTAAGGTTACCCATTAACATTATAAAACTAGATTACCTTGCGAAGCGGTAGCGAACGACTTGTCGTGATCTAGTCGATGGAATTTCGAACGATAAAAACAAAAGGGTATGAAGATTTGAACGAAAAGATGAGACTTGGGAAGATATAGCGTAATGACTGCCGATACAAAAAAAATAATGAAATTGTATTCGGCTAAAAGAAGGTTAAATGTAAAATTCACGGGTAAAATACAAGGTTCAACCTTGTACTTCTAAGGGTTCGCAAATTAGTCAATCCATTTTATAACATATTCAAAAAGGTCACCAAAAATTTAGAATTAATCCCCAAACTCCGAATTTATTCAATTAAATCACCTAGCCAACATATGATCTCTCATTTAAATTCCTAAATTTCTAGGGTTTTAAATTTAGGGTTATCCATAATTAGAAAATTTTAAATTGGAAATAATTTGGGGTGTTACAGGATTAGTAAAAACGATTCGAATGATTTGTAAATTAAATCGAATTACATGTTAATTGGGTAAAAAGAAAAGGACTTAATTGAATTGAATGAGAAAGATGAAGGTTGCATGATAAATAAATGAATTCCCTAAACTACCCTTGATAATAAACTAAGCCTAGGCAATTCATTAAGGGTAATATGGTCATTCCTCACCTATTTTCAATTAAACAAAAGTAGCCAAAATTTGCTCCCTTCTTTCTCATTTTCGTGGCAATAACAAGAAATTGAGGAGAGGGATACTTGAGAGAGAGACTTGGGTGAAAACATTGAAGGAGGAATTGAAAACCTTGCATGTTTGAGCATTTGATCTAGGAAATCAAATCTAAAGGGCTCGGTAAGTGTTTCTTTCTATAGTTGAAACATTGGAAGCTAAATCCTTGGATTATTGAATGTTTTGTGATACTCTCAAGTGAGATTAAGTTGTTAGAAGCTTAATCTAAAGATTGTTTTGTTTGGGTATGGTTTTAGAAGCATGAACAATTGGTTTAGGAAACTTAGATTTGGGGTTTTTGTAAATGCCATGTATGAGTTATTAGACTTGATGAATTGATAGAAAAGTGATTTCGGTGATGTTAATTTCATAATTGAAGGTGATGGAAATTCATGAAATTGAGTTGGGGAAAATAGGAATTGAATGAATAAAATGGAATTTAGTCGAAAATGCCTAAAAATGCTATTCCGGGTAGCACTTTTGAGAAAATTCCCTAGGTCACGTATGAAGAAGTTAGGAGCTGAAATTTGGCAGGATGGTACTCCTATATACCTAGTTTAATTGAAAATTTATAGAATCTCAATCGAAGTTCGGTAGGAAAAGTTATAAGCCTTTCCGTAGGGGCTGTCCGAACAGTCTCGATTCTGAACGTGTCTGATTCGAACAAAATCTGGTGTTGATTGGGTAAGAATTAAAATATAAGGTTAATTTTTCCTTGTAGAGGATTCTTCTAACTTTCCAAAGAGGTAAAATGGACTAAAATCGGATATCGGAATTAGGAGATATAAGCGATTCTTTATAGGGTAGCAAAATTGTCCGTAATGCACAAATGCACTTGTTTACATTTGTTAAGTCCAAGAACAGTTGGAATTAAATGATTGAATGTATCCTAATAGATGTTATATATGTATGAATTGCTAGAGGATACAAGGGAAGAGAATATCGAGGAACAAGAAGGGCTTGAAGTAGCGAGGAAACGAGGCAAAGGGATTGCGATCTACAACCCTTAATAGCTTGGAAACATAGTGAGTGTGACAAACCTTAGGGTTAGGAGCTAGGGTCCTAACCATCTATTTGTTTATTTGATTCGATTTTATTATGTAAATGGACTAATCTATATTTGGTAAAAAGGTAAGGAGGATAATGTTAATGAATTGTTTGATATGAATTGTTTGATAAATTGTTAGTACTAGCTTAACACATATGCATGGCTCGGAAATGCCGAGGTAAGATTTGGCACGCGGCTATGGGTGTCAGGTACGCGAATCATGCATGAAGCATGTATAAATAGTGATATGAACAATGAATTGATGACATGATATGCCTGACTATATGTTCACATGATATGAATGATATGTTAGAACATGATAGATGCTTTTATGTTAGCATGTTATGTACACTTGCTCTTGGTGACATGAACTTGGTAATGTGAATTGAATAATGATCAATGGAAAAATGAAAATGCTATTGAGCCTTGGTTGATAGTTGGTCATAGGTAGTACGGCATGCCTAGGGTCTTGAGCTCATTGTTTAGTGCTACGACACTCTTGTTTAGTACTTTGGTACTCTTGCTTGGTATTGTGGGTACCGTGATTTGGTGGCTAGTCACCAATTGTTAGATACCGTGGGTATCTCTTGTTAGTACCTTTGTGGTACTCTTGTTAGTGTCTTCGTGACACTCTTGTTGACTCGCTTACCTTGTCCTACTATACCAAGGCAACACACGAAACTAAAATGGAAAACTAAAGTTTAAATGTGAATTACATGTACATGCATTTGCCTATAAAACATTGGAGTATGATCATGATATGTTATAGAGTATTGAAATGTAAATGTTGCTATTGATCATCGAAATAGAAATGTTGTTAAGTGTAGTACTTGATTTGTGAAATGGCTAATGAATATTGATGATGACTATATGGCTATAAGTAGCCCTTGTTATGAATGGTTTATGAATATTCGAGAAATGGAAAATGACATGTTAACTATGCGCATTGATTCTATGCTAATTGAGCATATAGATCGTAACATGGATTTGTATAATAGGAATGAGAACCATGAGAAGCATGTTAACTATGATATTTAGCCATCGATGAACTTTGTATATTAAAATAGTTAATGCCATGAACTGAATTGTTTGCTTATTAGAAGCATGTTACATTTGTTATTGTTTTATGTTTAATATGGTTAGGCTAGGGCTACCTCACTAAGTACTTCATAGTACTTACCACTCGTTGTTTCCTCCTTCCCAAAACAACAGGTTATCGAGCTAAGGAGCTAGAACGGGGTTGATCCGAGCAAGGACATCAAGCAAGCTAAAGTATGGTATTTTGTATTTTGGTTAACTCCTAGTTTACGGTGGCATTAGTGAGCATGTTTTGTTTAGCCTATGCATTTGAGGGCTTGTCCCATGGTTTGTATATATATATATGGCTTTGTTAATTGACTTGGTTTGTAAGCCATAAGGCATGATGAATATGCTAGATAGAGTTCATGGTCTAAACTTGCATGGATCCTTGTTTTGTGCGTTTAGCCTATAAGTCTCATGGTCAAATGGGGTTTAGGCTACTTGTTATGGAATTCCTATTTATGCTAGAATTGGTATTTGAGGTCTAGGTCCATAGAACGTATGTTGGACCTTCATATGTGGATTGGAAATTGTATGTTAGCTATGTTGACATATATAACATAGAACCAAATAGAGAATGTCAATGTGAATGGTTAATGGCTTGGGTAATTAATTGGCTAAGGCGAATATGTTAGCAAGTTGATAAATGTTACCTAAACATGTTGAGTCTGTCCCTTAAGGCTTAGAGAAGGTTTAAGACAACCTAGATAGCTCTTGAAATTGTCTAAGTGTTTAAAAGACTTGAAACTTGCCAAATTGGACAGGGGTATCGATACCACTTACATGGGTATCGATACCACCCTTGACAATAATGTAATTGTATCGATGCTTGGTTCGATGCCAAGCTTCATTAAGCTTCCTGGTTCGATACCAGTATCGAACCAGGCTGCTATAGCCTTAAGTCATTGAGTCTTTGAAGTAGACCAGCATCGATACCTGGTTCGATACTGGGACTTCCAGTAACGAAATTGCATCGATACCAGTATTGAACCAGGCTACTTAACCTTAGTCAACGAGTCAACGAGGAAGACCAGCATCGATACATGGTTCGATACTAGGACCTCTAGTAACGAAATGACATCGATACCTGTATCGAACTAGGCTCATCAGCCTTGGTCAACGAGTCAACATAGTTGACTTGTATCGAACTAGGGTTCGATACCCCTGTTCCGATACCTCCCTATGAGAGGTATCGATACCCCTAGTTACTTTGGTTCAACTTGGGAAATGAAAATTTGCTCGATCAATAAGATAACCTTAATAATGATTAAATGAATAAAATTTGGTTAGAGGTATTGATTAAGCTCAATCGAGATTATAATTGATAAATGAATGGAAATTTACGAATTGAATTGGTAAATTGTATAAGAACGAAAAAGTTTTAAATTAACCTCAAATTTGATAAGTGTTACAAGAGTTTGGCTCGTTGAGTTATACAAATGAATAAAAAAATATCTTACAATTGAATACAAATTCGGTTTAAATACGAGTCGAATGTTCGGTCGACGCCTCCGTCTCCTAACCCGGGGCGAGGGTGTCACAAAAATTAATTTTGATCAGTTGTCAAATCAATTTTTTATCTAGGTTTAACGTCACTTAACATCGAAATGACCAAAAGTTTATATCTAAAAAATGATAGTGACCTTACTGGTCGTTTTTCAAAATTAGTAACAAAAAATGTACTAAAGGTAAACAAATGTGACTAGCGCAGTAGTTTACCCTATAAAAATTATATGAAATTTTATTATTAATTAATAAAATTACTTCAAATTCATAAAAAATAATTATTATTTTTAACAAAATTTAAAATAATTAAATATATTATAATAAAATTATTTAAAAAATATCAAATTATAACTTTTTAACAAATAAAAATATTGTCACAAGATATAAAAGTAAAAAACTAAAACTTAAAAATAAACTTTAAATAACATATGTTCAATCATAATCTTCGTTATATTCATCAGTATCACCAATTGAATCTAGTTCATCATCCTCATCAATAATATAAGTAAACTCATTGTGATCATATTCATCGCTTCCATCCTCAACACCAATGCTCACATTAAGATTAACTGAACTTTCTTCGATAAGTGTACTAGCTAGTTGAGGCTTATCCAAAGACACCGTGTCATCATCATCACCATCATTATCCACATTAAATTCATAAAATCTAAAATCTAATTTTTTATTTTCTTGGCATGGTTCTTCTCTAACATCTTAACAAGATAAGTCATACAAATCATATGATTTTGTCTTCACTGTAATTTACCAATTCGAATATTTGATATTTTTAACGTAATAAATTTGTTCAGCTTGAGAAGCTAAAATATATGGCTTTTAGGTATTTAATTTACGCGTCTCATTAACCATTAAAAACCAAACTTATCTTCTTTAAACTCTGCTTTATGATACATTCCCACCAATCAGCCTTAAACAAAACTATACTATTTTCACTAGGGTAATTTAATGGTATGATGTTTGTTAAAAAACCAAAATAATCCAAGTTACCTATACTCTCATTTCTTCTGATTTTTTTTTTATCATTTTGCGATTTTAACTACAGGTCACATTTTTTTGTGTTGTATCTCTAGTCATTAATAAGATAGTTTGTGTAACGAAAAACTCATTTATCAGGTTCACAAGCTAGATTAAATATTTGATTTTTCATCAATTCACTCATTTCATCATAAAATTATAAGACTTATTACAACCAATAACCATTAAATTTTAAAAACTTGATATTAAAGATTTTAAAAGTGTATGTAATGCTTACATAAATTCTTAACAATTGATGAAATTTTTTTGTGTGCCTTTTCTCGATATTTCTAGTATCATCCCTCTTAAGTTTTACCTTGTGCATGCTAAACAATGAATAAGAAATCAAATATAAAAAATCAATTATGAATAGAAAAAATTATTAAAATATATAATTGTTAGATTACTTACCTAACAAAGATTTTAATTTCTTCACAATTTTTTAGAATATACATCCTAGGTTGAGTCTATTATGTCAAACTCAACTCATCGTATTGTTTTTCAAGTAATGACCTACCAACTTGAGAGAAAATAAGTAACCTTGAATGTGAATGGCTTTCATTTCTTTAAAAAAAAAAAATTAACCCAATTCAAACTAGTTTCAGTTTCACATAATACCTAAAATAAAAATGAACCTCTTCTTGTATGATATATGCTTTAGCAATGAATCTTTTTGGTCGAGCTTTGTTTCTCACATAAAATTTTAACTTACATAAGAATCTCTCAATAGAATACATCCACCGAAATTGGAATGGTCCTGCAAGTTTTGCTTCACTTTCTAAATGAATTAATAAAAATGTCATTCTATCAAAAGAAAGAAAAAATATATTTTCTAACTTACACATGGTTAGTGAAATTGACTGTTCAAGTCTTTTCAAGTTCTCAACAATCATAATTATATCATAATTTTTAACATTCTCAAGTAAGGCAATTAAAAAAAGTACTATTTTTCTTTCAATTATCGAATAACAGAATTTCATCTCACTTTTTTATCTTGAATTTTTATCAAATGTCACCTGTATATTATTAAAATCGCCAATAATAACATATTAGAAACACAAATATTTTTTAAAATAAATTTAAAGTACTTTTATTTTTTATTCGTATCATATAAAACTAACTTTTTAATCATATTGCAGTCTCAGAGTGATCGAAATAAAGTTAACAGTGGCCACCAAAAAATTGGGTCCATTATTGATACAAAATTAATTGTTCAAAACGCATATGAGATAGTATATTAAATATTTAATTTATGTGTATCCATTATATTTATTTTTATTTGAATTTTTTATTTCAGAAGATAAAGATTCTGATGAATGGCATGATGTTGTAATAATTTGAAAGGTCAAATCTAACCGCGTACCAAATAAAGAAGAAATAATGGTTAGTATATTTTTTATTTTATATTAAATTTATTTTTAAAAAACAATTAATTATTTTTATTTAAAATATAGAATAATTTCAAGAAGATGGAGAAAAAATCAAGAGAAGATTTCATCTACACCTATACCCTTAATAGAATATTTAACACTTGTTTTGAGAACAACATCAAACTAATCACATGGTATAGGTCTTGAAGGAATAACATTTAGTTCTCAACTAAAAAGTTACATTTTAAAAGTAACTAAGGTCGCAAAAAGACACATAAAAAGTGAAGTTGTAAAACATATTGAAATTAAAAAAAAAAAACATTCAACTCCAGCATAATATAGAAACCAGAGCCCGCTCTGGGGTGGGTAATAAGGGCGACCGCCCAAGGCTCACTCCTATTCAGAGTCCCAAATTTTAATTTTTTATTAAATATATTTAATTTTAATTTTTTAATATTTATTATTATGAATTAATTATCTTTTAATACTTATTATTATACGAGTTTAATTTTAATAATTATTATTATGGTTTTATTTTTTCAATAGTTGTATTAGGTCTACTCTTAAAATTTATTTTTCACTATTTTTTATTAATAATTCTTAAATTCCAATTTTTTGCAATACTTGTTGTTAGGGGGGCCATCTTTTACTAAACTTATTATTAGGGGTACTCTAAAAAATATTTTTTAATATTTATTAGTATATACTATTAAAATTTATTTATTTTCTTTATTCGCTATTATAGTTGCGATTTTTTTCTAACACTTATTATTAAGAATCTAATTTTAAAATTTATTTTTCGATATTTATTGTAAGAAATCTATTTTTAATATATTTTTTTGTTAGGGTCTAATTTTTTTTAATACTTATATAAGAGGTCTATTTTTCAATAATTATTAATAGGACCATAGATTTTCAATATTTGTTATTAAAGATTAGGTTTTTCACAATATTTGTTATTAGATGTTTAATCTTAAAATTTATTTTCCTTGTATTTATTATTAATGATTAATTTTTTTATCAATATTTATTATTAGGGACCTAATTTTTTTCTAATATTTTTTAGTACGCATATAATTAATTTAATTTATTATAATTTTTATTAAAAAAATATTTTTTTAATATTTATTATTAAAGACTTATATTTTTAGGTTTGCCCTAGAGACACTAAAATCTCAGAAACGGCTCTGATAGAAATTCAACATGAAGAACTTATAGTTCAAGGAAAGGTTATTGGGAAATAAACTATGGAGCTAAAACAAGAAAGAGATGTTGAATTAAAATCTAATAATAGTGGGAACATATGTATAATGTATATTGCTATTTTAAAGTTTAACACGTAATTATGTGACCAATTATGTTACACGTGTTATAAGTATTAAAATGTCATGAAAATAAAAGTGTACATACAATAAGGTGTATCTATAATTTGATGAGGGACAAAATTATAAAAACTTAATAGTTGAATATAAAGGGGTTATGGTCCCAAGAATTAGGTATTAATGATTAGTGCTCATTTAGTTAGTGTCTCTAAGAATAAGGGAAATAAAAATAAAAATAAAAATATATTAGAATAAAGTTGCTAAAGGTCCTACTCAAAAGAAAAAAATAATAAGTTACAAAGTGTTGATTCTTTAGTATAAGTTAGGACACGTGTGGATAAATTATACTTCAAAAGTAAGCAACTAATCACTTTATTTTGAGTGATCCAAGAGCTGTAAATTTTATGATCCCATAATTAGAATTATTTAATGAGAGATTTATAACATTTTTATGATGTCGAGTTCGGAGGGAGAAATAATGTTAGATATATTGTTGTTAAATAAGAATTTGATTATAATTTAATTTATACTATCACTTTTGACAATGTTTAGATTTTCACACCTATCACTAATCAAGAAGTGAATCAAGTACATCAACAAAAGAATGTTCAACAACTCTCATTCAAGATAAGATAATTATTTTTCAGAAGAACAAACTCAACAACTTAAAAAAAGTGTCTTTAAAGATATCCATGAGAGGAAAGGAAAATACTATTCAGGATTATTACTTAGTATTTCATAAAAAAAAATAATAATGAAATGATAAAAAATGACTTGATCAATTTTTTTTATCAAATCATAAAAGTTCTAACTCTTAAAAATAGATTAATGTCATTCAAAAGGAGTATAATTTTATATAAGACTATAAAGTTTAGTAATTTGTCTCATTACCTTGAGGCGTAAACCATTTGATTATAAATGGATATTTAAAACCAAGAGGAATGTAAATGATAATGTGGGCAAGTATAAGATATGTCTTGTATCTAAAGGATATACTCTGAAAGAAGACATTAATTTTGTAGAGACTTTCTCTCAAGTTTTAATGAAAGACTCTTTTATAATAATTATAATGTTTGTTGCTTATTTTAACCTTGATTTATATAAGATTAATGTTAAGCTTGTGTTTTTCAATGGTAACATTGAAGAAATAAATTATATGGTACAATCATTGACTTGTGTCTAATAATACAAAATCAATGATATGTAAATTAAAGAAATTTATGAGCTTAAGTAACATTCTCATTAATGAAATTATAAATTTCATATTAATTATCTCATTCGGTTTTAAGATAAATTTGATTGACAATTATATGTACTATAAGTTCAAAGGAAGTAAATTAAATGATACTCATATTTTTAAAGAAGAAAAATAATCTTTACTCAGTACCCTAAAAGTTATCTTGAAATTTAAAAATACAAAAAATTCTATATGCATAAGCTATTAAGAATCTAATTTATACTTAAGTATGTATGCGTTTGGATATTACGTACATTTTTGGAATGTTAGATATATTTTTAAGTAAATCTATTATGGATGTATCCAATAAGGTTATAAATGTCTTTAGAGAACAAAAATTACATATTCACATATTAGAGTTCTGATAAGTTAGAGATCATCAAGGTTACAGGCTTCAATTCTATTAGAATATTGATGCAAAAGATTTTAGCACATGGACTGATAATTGTAGATTGAATAGAAAAATCACTTTAATTATTTTATGACAATAAATATGCAATCATTTATTATATAAATAGTAAGAACATTTTAAATTGAAGAATATAAATACTTAGTTTCTTGTTGTTAAAGAAAATTCAAACTGGTTGTGTGTCTATAGATCATGTTCGTACAAACTTTAAAATTACGCGTTTATTGAGAAACTATCATCCTAGGTCTTTCATGAGCATATTGCTTATGTGGGTGTAATGTTATTTAAGGATATTCAGTTTTAGTGGGAGTTTATAATTGTGATAAATGTTCATTTGTTTTAGATACAATTTTGGTTACTTCAATTTAAAGTTATTTTAAGATTATTTTTTGTAGATATAAAGTTCTTTTGATTTATGTAGTCTCTAAATTTAGTAAAGTTTGATATCACTAAAACTTAGGAGGACTAGTTGAAAATAGGCAAGTTCGGTTCACATTTACATATAATTTCCATACTAGGCATCCATGATTGATCCATGATTTATGCTTGTATACATGACCATTGATGGGTCTAGTCATGATTGATACGATGAAGACCACTTCGATTTTATATGGATATAATTGATGGACAATAGTATTATAAAATACCTTTTATATGATAACAAATTTTTGAGCTCATAAGGTTATATATTTGTTAGGAAACATATATTGCGCAAGTGGGAGATTGTTAGATTAAAATTCAATAATAATGGACATATGTATAATGTATATTACTATTTTAAAGTTTAACACATAATTATGTGAGCAATTATGTTACACGTGTTATAGGTATTAAACTGCCATGGAAATAAAAGTATAGATATCATAAGATGTATTTTATAATTTGATGAGAGACAAAATTATAAATCATTAATAGTTGATTATTAAATTGACTATATAAAGGGGTTATGGTCCCTAAGAATTAAGTTAATTTGCTTTTATCTCATTCCCTGTCAGAGAGTTTTACGTCAAGAGTAATCCTATATTCTTGTAAAATCAATATCAAAGATTTAGGATTTCAACATCAAGATTCAAGGTTTTTAATTTATTGAGTAGTTTAGATACGCTTCCGTATTCAGTTTATTTATTTTTATTGTTCTTGATGATTTCACATGTATAGATTTTAGGTTTATATTCGTATTGAATATATTTTTAATTCTAATAAGAGAAATGTTTACACGGTTGGCAAGTGAACAATTAGTTTCAAATCTATTTCCCCATGCTTCTCAGTCAAATTCTGTAACAAACGATGTAAGTATAGTATTTAAATTGAATAAATAATTTATTTTTAACCAATACTTTCTTATTATGAATTAATTATTTTTATAATAATTAACTTATTACTTTTTATTTTTTAGGAAAATATCTAAATACGAGCTTTGGTGTGTAGGACATTACATGGAATTTAATTTAATATATTGATAGTTTACTATTGAATTTATGTATTATGAACTACCTATTTTATGATGTTATTTTGAATATTTTGGTATTTTAATCGTATTTATATTTTAGTTGATATATTTATTTTTTAAATATAATAATTATCTTTTATTATAAAATAACGAATTAATAATTAAAAATATTTTTTGATAATTGAATATTTTATTCATTAAAAATATCTTTAATAATTTCAAATATTAGAAAAAAAATTAATTGATTAGTGACAATATAATACTAAATATTAATTGATTAGTTATTATGATGAATTTTTTTATTATTATATTATCTTTTTAGTGTTAAATAATTAATTATATTTAAAAGAATAATTATGGCTATTTATTTATCATAATTTTAAATAATTATTATTTTAAACATCTAATCATCAAATTTTATTATTGTGACATAACTTATTCGTCACATAATACATATGTAGTGAAAAAAATTATCACAATTATTAATGATTATAGTGATAAATATTTGATCACAAAAATTAATTGTTGTGATAATTTTATTGGACATAATTTTTTGTTGTTGTGACAAAAAAATAGTCACTATTACTATTACTTATAGTGTCTAATATTTTTTTCATAATAAAAAAATTACGACAACTTTTTTTTATCTTTTATTGTGACGATTTCTTTTATTAAATTTATTACTTTTAGTGACAAAAAATAAATTTATTGTGACAATTTATTTTATCACAAATAATAGTAATTAATAATAATGTCTAACATATGACCAAAAACATAATCATGACAATAATATGAATAATTATCATAAATACAACAATGATTGAGTTATTAATAACAATAAATAATAACCTAAAAAATTTATCACTGTATATTTTATTGTCAAAATTTAATGTTTTTGTGACTATTTACATTATCACTAAAAATACTTTTTTTTTTAAGTGAAAACAGTAACATGTCTCGATTGAGCTGGAGAGAGGATGGCAAGTGACCAGAATAGGATGAAGAGGGAAAGCAAGTCATTACATGGAGAGAATCAAACATTAAGATCTGAAAAAGCATAGATCAGATCATTCTAAATCAATATTATATTTTCAAAAAAAAAAAAAGAAAAAGAAAAAGAAAAAAGAAATTGCAACTCCTTGAAATTCGAAAAAGAAGAGAAAAATGGCTCACATTGGTTCCAGCTTCAATGAGCGTCTTCACACAAGAGATCTTCCCATGCATTCAGACAATAAAAGTGGAGTCTGAAAACATTGAAA
The DNA here is from genome assembly GCA_035048815.1 of Abelmoschus esculentus. Classification (NCBI taxonomy): domain Eukaryota; kingdom Viridiplantae; phylum Streptophyta; class Magnoliopsida; order Malvales; family Malvaceae; genus Abelmoschus; species Abelmoschus esculentus. Next base: position 4,030,032 of record JAUCBN010000051.1, on the reverse strand, counting down.
AGGAAATGAAGAATAACGATACGCCGGAGTGTTCAACCGACTTTCACTTTATTCATCAACAGAAATGGAATGAAGAATAACGATACGCCGGAGTCAACAACAATTTTTTTTATTACATTCCCTGATAGGAACTCGAACTCTGAAATCTGTGATAACATTTATGGTTAATAAAATATAGGAAAATATGTGTTCCCTAAAAAAAAAATTAAATATGTGATACCAAAGTGAAAGCTTTGGATTTTTAGGGTGTTTAAAGCTTTTATTTGTGTAAATAGGGTGTTTAAAGTTTATTTTGGAATATAGGCCAAAAGCTACGGTGCATGTAGGAGAACCCCACCTACAGATGGCGACTTGGGGAGGACGCCACCTGCAAGTGGCATTCTTCTATTTTTTTAATATATTTTTATTAATTTTGAAGGGAGAACGCTACTTGCACATAGCGTTCTCCCCTTTATACCGTTCATTTTGGCCTAGATCCCTAAATATCAATTAAGGATCCCTATTTTCTTAATTAAAAAAAAGAGATCCATTTTTGCATACCAAAGTTGAAGCATCTTTGGATAAGTATTCCAAAGAAATATCTGTTTCAAATATTTGAGAAAAGTATATATATTAGATTCAAATATATGAATTTTTATTAAGTCCAAATACGATAATTATAAATTTTAGGGTTTGATGTTTTTGAAAGACTTAGTTTATAATTATGAGGTCTATTCATTCTTTTCAACAAAATTTACTCTATTTATAACGTCATATTTATATCACATTCAAGGCCTTAACGGCTCAATCTACTATACAATCTAAATTATATAACAAATTGTGTATAGATGGTATGGAATTTATTTTGACAGCATATAGTTTCCAATTATATCACATTATCCTTTACGTTCTCGGATTGAAAAACAAAATCATTAATTTATATCAATGTGAAAGCCTTAACATATTTCAACTATTTAAATGGTTAGACATTGCAAGAGCAATAGAGAGAGAACTTTCATTGTTTGATTCAGTTGAACAAATTCTCTGACAGAACATGGCAACTCGGTTCATGATAATGCCTGCAAGACGACCTAGGAATTTTGCTTTACTTTTCATGTCGATTCAGGTAATGTTTGGTCTTATACATTCAGTTGAAGAATGGCCGACAATATCAGAAGAAGAAGACCTGGAGATGGAAAGACAACTCAAAGTTATCAACAAACCTCCCATTATGAGTTTCAACGTAAGCTTAAAATCAACCCTCTCCCTTTTTCATGTGAAAAGTATATGTTTCTTGATTTTGGTTTTCATATGAAAACAGACTGATCATGGGGAGATCTTGGATTGCATCGACATTTACAAACAACATGCTTTCGACCATCCTTTGCTAAAGGATCACATAGTGCAGGTCTACTCCTTTTCCCTACTCGATTTGGATGATATGAAAATGAACCAAAACCAATTTTTTATTATGATTTATGAATACAGGTGGAGCCAAAAAACCTTCCAAAGTTGGAAGGGGAATATCCAAGGTTATTGCCCGACAACATAAAATGCCCACCAGGATCAGTTCTCATCAAAAGGACTACAAAACAAGATCTAACCGTGGCCAAGCAATTGAAGTCTTTTGGATCGAATCATCCAAAAAGTTCCCGTTTTCACACCACCGACGCTGCTGCTTCTTCAAATTTTGCTGTAAGCAAATCCGCTATAAAAGTTTTCTTTATGCTGCTTTACAAGTTTTTGTATCGTTTTTTTTAGCGCAGTTTGCTACTGTCCGTTATCGAAAGCACAATTTTGGAGCAAAAACAACCATGAATGTTTGGGATCCAAGTGTTTTAGCTGATCAAGCTAGCATGTCTAGTATCTGGATTGCAAATGGCCCTGCTGAAGACCTCAATCTTGTAGAAGCTGGCTGGGCTGTAAGTCATTGTTGCCAAAAGATAAAGTCCTTAACCTTCCAAGATTATCTTTAAGCAACATATATCAATGTTGATTTTTTTCTTTTCTTTTGATTGCAGGTTTTTCCGCTGCTTTATTCTAACAACCACACCAGTTTATTTGCTTACTGGACTGTAAGTTTTTTTGTTTTCCTATAGCTTCCTAGATTATCATTGTTTGTGATTAGCTCACCCAATTTACTAATCTGTTTGTGCTGATAATGTATTTTCCTTTGGTGTTTATCCACAGGGAGGTCAAAGAAACAAAGGTTGTTTTAATTATATTTGTCCAGGTTTCGTACAAGTTCACCGTGAAATAAGCCTTGGACTTGTTCTAAACCAGACTTCCGCTTACAATGGTGTACAAAGAGATATAGAAATCGGCATATTCAATGTAATCTTCTTTCATCATTTATCTGTGAAATTTGTTTTAATTTTAAATTGTTTCTTGAAGTGTATAGCAACCATTTGTTTTGATTGTGTTAGGATGGAGAATGGTGGCTCAAGTATTTTAACCAATTTATTGGTTATTGGCCACAAAAATTGTTCTTTTATATGTATGCCGGTGCCAATAATGTTGAGTTGGGGGGTCATGTTATAGGCCCCGGAAAAGATTCTACTCCTGCTATGGGGAGTGGCCATTTCCCTAAAGATGGCCTTCAAAATAAATCTGCCTACTTCAAGGACACACAAATCTGGGACAGTGTACATTTGATCTATCCTAAGCCGGACAAACTTGTGGCGTATTCAGATCGACCTGCTTGTTATGAGGCTAAGCTCACTCCCGGTGTTGCCCCTAATACTATGGATTTTTTCTATGGGGGTCCTGGCGATTGTAGTCTTTGAGCCAAGAATGAAGTATAGTTTATAAATATGTTTGTTCTAGCGTTGATGATATGGGGTTGGCTGAATCTGGAAATAAATGGAATAATGTTGGAAAATTCTTTCTTTTGAAATTTCTGCTACTCCATATGTTTTTTATATATATTGTTGTTCTCGACTCATCAACTGACCTAGTACTTAACGATCAACACTATTCTGCCAGTCCAATAACTAACACCACCCATTCGGAAGACATTTATGGGTCTACATAGACTAGGCAGAATTGGAATTTTTACTCGACCATTTTTCATTTCCCTCGGTCTTCTATTTTCTCTTGTCTTCTTCACGTAACCACTGACTGATTCTTCGTTTGTAATCGTTACAATAGACTGTATCATGATAAATCACTTCCTTAGAAGTTCTTTTTTTTTTTGATATGTGTAATTAATCTGATAAAAATCATAGAATTACATGCACGTAATTCAATTTATTTAAAAGAACAAAATTATAGGACATAGCTTCTCCATGTCATATCATCATTTTTTTCATGTCATATATTTTTTTAAAGTGAATCTCACTCATATTTATTATTAATTCATTTTAAAAACAGTTTTTTTCAAGTGAAGATTCACTTTGAAAAATATATGACATGAAGAAAATAATAATATGGTTCATTTTTAGTGATTGATCCCATAGACACGCGATGAGACTTAAAACATGATATAATTTCTCGTCATTCTCTCCGATCAAATCCATATTATAGGGCAACATTATTTTGACAGCAACTAGTTGCCAATTATATCACATTACCCTTTAAATTCTAGGATTCAAAAAACAAAATTATTAATTTTTATAAGTCTAAAAGCCATAACATAGTTCAATGGTGACAACTTTGGAGTCTTTGTATTTTTAATTAAAACTTCTATTTTTTGTCAAGTTGTAAAACTTTAGATATCGATCTCATAGGGACTGGATTACTTATGCGACACAATATTCTTGCACTTGCAAAATAAAAGAGCACAAGTAATTGTTTGATAATTGATTGAAGTAAAAAGACGAAAAAACTAAATAATTAATAGAATTCACGAGATAAGAAGTAAAACTAGGTCGATTGCTTTGTAGAGGGGAATCCAGTTGTAAGTATTATCTACTTATTAAAGCATAGGTTGAACTGCCGCCCCGGTGGGTCGCTCGAAGGGTCGTCTCAACTACTTTTCATAGTTTGACAGAGCATCCTTAAATGTCTCCTCCTTATCCCTAATTCGGAGAACTATTGAAGACCACGTCTTGATAATACCTCCCGGCGTGAATCAAGGATGAACAACAACCTATAATATGCTTCTTCTTAGTCGCTGAAATCCTTTCGGATTAGTCAATGCCCATGAGCAAAGACCGTATTCTCTCATTTCGTGAGCCTAACTATCCCTAGTCTTAGAAAAATAGATTTTTTCTCATAAACTTATCTTTCGAGCTCGTATGCAAGAAAGAGTGAGAATCAAGAGAGAATAAACTATGAAAAATAAGTTTTTATTAATAAGTATCAGATAAATTACAACTTTCTTCCTCAATTACACCACAAATACCCTAAACCTCGAGGAAAATTTAGAACATGATGTGCTTGTCGGCGGCTAAGGATTTATTCTATGAGAATCAACTTACTTCTGTAGACCTAATAGCTTGCTTTATATAGGTCAAGCCTAGGTTAAAGTCTCTCATAAACATTAGGAGTTCTAAAAGGAATAAAATACGTTTAAATATTAAATTACAACTCTTTATTCTATTTCCTAATTTTAATCCTTTTGCATTCTTTGACTTTCATTGACTTTGACCATTACTTGACTCTTTTTATCTCATTTTTGTCTCTTCTCTAGAATCGTCACTTTATTTTCTATCTATCGAGCACCAGTTGTCATCTTTATTCTGCTACCTCGACATCCAATGTGCTGCCAAGGCGGGTGCTTATCTACAATTCAACTTCAGTTTTCAGCATCCATCGAGATTATCTAGCATTACTTGTAAGTTTATTTCCTATCTAAGAAAGAAAATAATTAATCATAAATGTTTTATACCAAATAATGTATAAAAGAATAATTTAAGTGCTTGGATGCTGGAATATGAAAAATATGCAGAATTATTCTTTATTATCATTAAATTTGTTCATTAATACTCCCCTGTCCCACTTTTTTTTATCCATTATTGACTTTTTTTAGCCAAACTTTTTCAACTTTGACTCATTATAACTTTAAATCTATTATTGATAAAAATATAAAAATATATATTTTAAAATCTTTAATCAAGTAGTTTAAAAATATATATTTTATAAAATTTAATAAATTAAAATATTTAAAATAACTATGGTCAAAGTTTTAAAATTTTAACTTTTAAAAAGTCAATATTGGACACTATATATGAGACGGAGGGAATAATAATAATTGAGAGAGAAAATGATATAAAATTAGGAATTTTATGCACTTATAAAATACCCCCAAACTCGAACTATTGCTTGTCCTCAAGCAATGCAATAATATCTTTAAGTATGAAATTTTATAGTAATATACCTTCCTGCCTGCCGCGACAGAGTTCCTTTTTTGACTCGGCCTCATCTAGATTCTAGGAATTCCTCGGAACTGGACTATAAGTCTTTTTGAGTGTGTACGTTGCTATAAAAAGGCTGATTTTTTAAGTTCTAATCCTTTTTTCTAGCTCAGAACTCTAGACTTAGAATTTGTTCTATTTTTTCATTTCTCCCTATTTTGTATATAAGTACATATTTGACTATATACTTATACTATTTGAGTTGGTTTCGGGCACCTCAAGTGTTCAACTATTCTTACTAGAGTTAGTTTCGGGCACCTCTAGTAAGTTGGAAAAAGACTAAGTCCTAGAGCCAGTGATGGGTACCTCTATGGACTATACTAGAGCCGGTGATAGACACCTCTAGTGAAAATCTAAAGTCAGTTTTTATTGCTTTTTCAAAGGAAAAAACTTCTAAATTCAGATAAGTATAACATTGTTTAGGTAATTTCAAGCTCATAGTCTAATCCTAAGTACTAATCCTAAGATACTTTTCTAAATTCAAGTCTGGTGAATGGTGCATTCTGCGACGGTGGCTAGATGGTATATTGCTACCAAGAAAGACTCTATAAAATTAACAGACTTAACAAAAAATTACATAGAATGTAAAAACAGAATTTAAGGTAATATTTAGATAATTCTGATAATTTCCATACATTGCAAATTTTATAGATTTGTGTTTATCACTGGCTCTAGTGTAGTCCATAGAGGTACCTATCAACGACAACAAATTTTGGTCATACCATTTTCTTGTTTTCTCTTTATAGATTTGTGCGTTCTCGTACGTAGTGGCTCGGAATTCATTAATTTCATTTAGGTCTCATAATATTTTTTGTCCTGCCTTTTCCTAGTCCATGTTGACCATTTTGGTTGCCCAATATGCTTTGTGTTCAATTTGCACCGGTAAATGACAGGATTTACCGTAGACCAGTTGATATGGTGACATCTTTAATGGTATTTTGAATGTCATTCTATATGCTCAAATAGTATCATCTAAGTGTAATGATCAATCTTTCTGATTGGGATTTACGACTTTTTTTCAAGATTGTCTTTAATTCTCTACTATATATTTCTACTTGTCTGTTGGCCTATGGGTGATATTTCGTGGCAATTTTGTGTGTGACACCCAATTTCTTTAATTCTGCGACAACATGTTTGTTGTCAAAGTGCTTGCCTCTATCACTAATAATGGCCCGTGGAACACCAAATCGAGTAAAAATATTTTTATTCAAAAATCTTTGAATAGTTTTTGAGTCGTTCTTTTCGGTGGCTATCGCTTCTACCCATTTGGATACATAATCTACAACTAATAAGATGTAAAGGTTTCTACATGATGATGGGAATGACCCCATAAAATCAATGCACCATACATCAAACAATTCCACTTCAATGATGTTTTGTAATGTCATTTCATTCTTTTTGAGATATTCCCCATGCGCTAGCATCTTTCGCACCTTTGGTAGTATTCTTATGCATCTTTTTATAAGCTGGGCCAATATAATTCTGATTGTAGAATTTTTGTTGTTGTTCGATTGCCGCTGAAATGTCCCCCATATGGTGATGCATGACATTGTTCAACTACCTTATTCTGCTTGTCTCCAGGAATGCATTTTCGTATAATTTAATTTGCACATTGCTTGAACAAGAAGGGATCGTCCCAAAAATAATGCTTTGCATTATGTTGGAATCTTTTCTTCCCTTGATGGTTAAGATTATGAGGTTTCCCTTATCTCTGGTTCTGGATGGTTTTCCTTATCTCCTTTTAGTCTCGAGAGGTGATCAACTACTTGATTTTCTAGTCCCTTCCTATCTTTGATTTCAACCTCAAATTCTCAAAGAGTTTCGAAACTTTTCTCCATTTTTTTCACTTTTTTAAAAGTACACATTGACACTTTTTTCATTTTTTTTGAACAGTACAAATTGGTACATTGATTTCCCCTCTTTTTTGAATTCTTTTTTTTCGTATGCACTCTTTCACTACTTGGAATCTATTTTTTTATTTTTCGTGGAAAAAATACAATCTAATGTCTTGAAAAGGGTACAAAAAGATGGAAAATAGAAAAAGAAAGATCTTGGGCTGCATAAATAAGGTGAAAAACAAGAAAATGGGTTTAGGCTCAAAGTGGTTCACTAAGGGATAAAAACATAGGGTAGGCTATTTTGGGTAGCGAAGTGTTTAAACCTAAGTGTCTCTATCATTCCAAAGCATCATATTCATTAATGTAGTCTTAAAAAGTATTGCATCACAGGTTCTAGAATACTAAAGATCAATTCGGTATACATAAATGAAGAAAAGAGCAAGAACAAAAAGATATGCTCATTAGGTTCAAGATCTCACATAAAAAGGGTTTTTGTATCAAGCTTAGCAAAATTTCAACTAACCAATAATGGAACATCATAGAATCTTAATCAAAAGTAACTAATCATGCCAACACACTATCATGCTCTCTAGGTTCCAATCAAAGCAAGATTAAAATCTATCAAGAAAATTTAAGAAACGTAACAAATTAAATAATTGAAAACAAGAAATTTCAAGTAAATTAATATCAAAATAACCCAATTCCAGGCATAAAATAAGCATGGTGAAACCGACATGCAATCTTTCCCTCCCCCTTATTTAAATCGTTTTGTCCCAAAACATAAAATAAAAATTAAAAAGAGGGAAAAGGAATACTCCCCGATCTAATGACGATCGCGGCCACACCGCTTCTTCATTGTTTTCCTCTTCAAAAATTTTCGCAAAATTTTGAGTATGAGTTTTGGATGAAGAGTCACTTTGATTCCGATCAATACCTTGGTGTTGCATAAATGGATCTATGCCATGAAAATTTTTGGAGGCATCTGCAAAACCAAGAATTGAATGGAATATTAATAAGGGTGCAACAAAAATGGGTTCAAAATTACCTCAACTTTGCCATGTCCCAAATATGTCGAAAACGTTGAGAAATCATAATGTTCGGCATCCAACTTTGATTGGTCTGAATCGGTAGAGGGTATTGAAGGCAGTGTTTGGTGCGGTGAAACCAGAGGTTGTCGCAAGTCGCGTTCTCAATGAGAACTGATCGGTTGTTGGCTGCGCAGGTTCGGCTAGTGTGACTCCGACAATTTAGGTTCGGGCAATTCCATGGGTTGTCTTCTCTGTCACTCGTGGGGAGGACTGTCGGTTGAATCACTCGGAACGGTCTCACCATGGGATAGAGCAAATCGACGCCGCCCGACATTCACCACCTAAACTTGAGGGTGACGACCAATTTTGTTTCGGGGCCTTACTATGGTGCAGATCGATAGGACTATGGGATGGGGGTGTTCGGTTATGTGTAGATCTGGCTGCTCCGTCTCGAGTGAAAGTGGCAGTGGCTGCTGCATCGGAGCAGAGCGCGACGCTAGTTGCTGCTCGCGTCTGATGGGGAAAAAATAGATAAGAGAGAGATGAGGTCTTTAACGATTTATGGTCAAAGGTGAGGCCCTTGGTTTTAACAATCAAATTTGAAGAAAATGTGTTGCACTAAAACTTATCTCTTTATTTTGAATTTATTTCAAATCCTAACATATAAAATAGATAAACAAAATTATTAGAATCAAGATAAGAATAATTTAAAACATAAAATGAAGATAAAGATTTATTTAAAATGCTAAAGGATAAAACAAAATTTAACCTAAATAAATTATTACTGTGTAAATTTAATTATTCTGAACCTAAGTAAATAAATAAAATAAAATTTACTAAAAATAAATAAATATAGTAAAAATGGGTTGCCTCCTATTAAGCGCATTTTTTAACGTCGTTAGCTCGATAACCTAATTCAAATTTCAGGCGTTTTGCAAATCGAATTCTTCAATTAAACCAACAAAGGCATTTTCATAATAAGGCTTCAACCTTGTCCATTCACTTTGAAACGAACTCCTGAATCATCTTGAATTTCGATTGCACCATGCGGAAATACTTCAGTCACAATAAAAGGTCCTGTTCACTTTTATCGGAATTTTCCTACAAAAATTTTCAACTTGGAATTAAAAAGTAAAACTTTCTGACCGACACTAAAAAATTTAAAGAAAATATGGCGATCATGAAATTCTTTCATTTTATCCTTATAAATCAGAGCATTTTCATAAGCGTTGCGTCTAATTTCTTCAAGTTCCTAAATGTGAAGTTTCCTAGTTTCGCCGACGGCATCCATTTTCATATTACATTCTTTTACCGCCCAATAAGCTTTATGTTCCAATTCAACCGGTAGATGACATGGTTTACCAAAAACTAGGCGATATGGAGACATGCCAATTGTTCCTTTGTAAGCAGTTCTATATGCCCATAAGACATCGTTTAGTTTCAGACTTTAGTCTTTTCTATTCGGTTTCACAATTTTATTCAAGATGGATTTAATTTCTCGATTCGAAACTTCGACTTGTCCATTCGTTTGAGGATGGTAAGTTGTGGCGATTCTTTGGGTGACACCATATTTCTTCATTAACGCTTCAATGATTCGATTGAAAAAATGAGTTCCTTGGTCACTAATTATCGCCTTTGGAGTGCCAAACCTAGAAAAAATACAAGATTTTAGAAATTCGGCAGTAGTTCTAGCATCATTATTTCGAGTTGCCTTAGCTTATACCCATTTCAAAACATAGTCAACAACTAGAATTATGTAACAGTTACCAAAAGATGAAACGAAAAGACCCATGTAATCGATACCCCATACATCAAATATTTCGCAAACATGAATAGGATTAAGAGACATCTCATTTTTACGACTTAAATTACCAGCATATTGGCATTTATCAGAAGATTTACAAAATAAATATGCATCACGAAAAATATTAGGCCAATAAAATCCGCATTCAAGTATTTTGTGCACAGTTCGTTTTGGTCTAATAATGACCTCCATAAGAATAAGAATGACAAAATTGAAGGATCAAATTTACCTCGTTTTCGGCAACACAACATCGAATTACCTGATCTGAACAATGCTTCCATAGGTATGGATTATCCCAAATGTATCTCGCCTAATTCGGCTTACCTCAGAATGTGGTAGATCGGCGGCAGAATACCCATGGCTAAATAGTTAACCATGTCCGCATACCATGGTACCATCGTTTGCGCAAGGAGTAAATGTTCTTCGGGAAATTTTTCTTCGATTAGTTCTCCATATTGAGGATTTGGAAGTCGAATCAAATGGTCCGCAACTAAATTTTCACACCCCTTCTTATCTTTGATCTGAAGATTAAACTCTTTTAAGAGTAAAATCCACCGGATCAAGCGAGGTTTCGTCTCTATTTTATTTAGCAGGTACTTCAGCGCTGCATGATCAGAATAAAGCACAATATTAGTTCCTAAAAGATATGAACGTAATTTTTCTAAAGCAAAAATAATAGCAAAAAGTTCTTTTTCAATAGTCGAATAATTTCGTTGAGCAGCATCAAGTGTTTTGGATGCATAGGCTATCACGTGAGGTTCTTTTTCGATCTTTTGGCCAAGTACGGCTCCTATGCTCGTGTCTGATGCATCATACATAAGTTCAAATGGATACTTCCAATTTGGTGATTGAACGATTGGTGTCGATACAAGTTTCATTTTTAATTCGTCGAAAGCATCTATGCATTTATGATCAAAATCAAACATTTGATCTTTCTGCAATAAATTGCACAATGGTTACGCCACTTTTGAGAAATTTTTGATGAAACGAAAATAGAATCCTGCATGAACTAAAAAGGAACGAACATCTTTCACAGTTTGGGGGTAAGGAAGTGAGCGAATAATATCGATTTTAGCTTTATCTACAACGATCTCATCAGACGAAACAATATGTCCTAATATTAATCCTTTATCAACCATAGAATTACATTTTTCATAATTTAACACAAGATTAAAATTAAGACATCTTTTTAAGACTTTTGTTAAATTTGATAAACATTCGTCAAAAGAATTACTCTAAACCGTGAAATCATCCATAAATAGCTCGATTCCTTTCTCGGCGTAGTCAGAAAATATGCTTATCATAAATCTCTAAAATTTAGCTGGAGCATTACATAGTCCAAACGACATTCGTTGATAGGCGAACGTGCAAAATGGGCAGGTAAAGGTAGTCTTTTCTTGATCTTCAATCACCACAGGAATTTGAAAGAAACCCGAAAATCCATCAAGACAACAATAATGAGATTTTTCGGCTAAACTAACTCCTATAATTGATGCATACGCGCCATCCATTTTGTACACATGTCGAAACTAACTCGCCTTCTGAATTTTTAATTACCTTCACTCTGGTTTTCTTTAGGACCACATGGACCGGACTTACCCAATTACTTTCTGATATCGGATAGATGATGTCGGCATCAAGAAGCTTTTGTATCTCCTTTTTCACGACTTTCATCATTGGTGGGTTCAAACGACGTTGTCCTTCCTGAGATGGTTTCGCTCCTTCTTTGATTTTTATCTTATGCATACAAGTCGAAGAACTAATTCCTTTGATATCTGCGATGGTCCATCCAATAGCTTGCTTGTATTCACGTAGTACACTTACCAAACTATTTTCCTCATCTTTTGAAAGTTTACTTGAGATAATTACCGATAAAGAATTATCTTTTCCTAAAAATGCATATTTTAGGTGATTCGGTAATTCGGTAATTCGGTAATTCCTTAAGTTCGACTTCAGGTGCCTGTAAAACTGAAGGTAAAAGTTTATATTTAGAAGGAGCTAAAGAAAAAATAGAATTGACAAAGAAAATATTTTCCAACTCCCTTTCATTCTCTTCGTAGCGAATTTCTTGATCCCTGAAAAAATTGAAAAAATTAGTTTCAAAAAATGTATCAACAAGTGGATCAATAATGTCAATAGAATTTATTCTTTCAATTTGAACAGGATATTTCATTGCTTTGTAAACATCAAATTCTACTACCTTACCGTCAAATTCTATTGTTAAAATACCGCTTCTTAAATCAATCTTTGTATGTGCGATACTCAAGAATGGTCGTCCTAAAAGAGTTTCAGAACAAGTGTTCGTTCTATCGCTTTCCATGTCGATGATATAAAAATCAGTAGAAAAAAATGAGAACATCGACTTTTACCAGAACATTTTTGAGCACTCCTTCAGGATATATGATGGAAAGATCCGCCAACTGTATAGTGACTCTTGTTTCCTTCAAAGGTTCGTTAGTAATCGTTTTATAAACTGAAAAAGGCATAACATTAATTGAAGCTCCTAAATCGCACATGGCACGATTAATTAAAACATTTCCTATTTTACAAGGAATAGAGAACATACCTTGATCCTTCATTTTTGGCGGAAGCTTTCGCTGAAAAACCGCAGAAACGTTTTCTCCCAAATTTACCTTTTCATTTCCGGTCAACTTCCTCTTTGTCGTGCACAATTATTTTAAAAATCTAGCATACCTTGGTACTTGTCGGATCACTTCCAAAAGAGGTATATTGACTTGTACTTTTCAAGCACATCGATAATTTCTTTTTCCTCAACCTTTTTGTCACGTTTCGTCAATAGTGATGGAAATGGAGGTGCGATTTCTTTAAAAATAGTAGGGGGTATGGGTGAAGGAGAAGAAGTTTTACCTTGAGATTCGGAGGTCGACGCTTCTTTCTCTTTTTCTTATTATTCAGTGGTTTCCTTTGGGATTTTAGGATTAATAACTGTCCCACTTCTAAGGGTGATAGCGCTAACGTTTTCCCTTGGGTTCAATTTAGTTTGTGAAGGAAGCTTTCCTTGTGATTCTAGTCTTCCTACGGTTTGAGCTAATTGGAAAATTTGTTTATCTAGTTCCTGAAAGTGGGCCTCAGTGTGGTTTTGAAAATTCTCTTGGAAAGTTACTAGTCTCTCTACAATGTACTCCAATGATGACTTTGGACTTGTACCTATCTCGCAAAGTCTAGCAGCGCCTTTTTTATCTACAACAAGATATTGAACAATGTCAGTTAATTTATCAATTTTATTTTCTAATGAAATTGTACTTACCTCGTGAACCCATCGAGATGGTTCACTTGTAGAGTGAAATCGCTGCGAGTTGGCGGCCATAGTTGATATTAACGTTCTAGCCACGGTAGGAGTCATGTTGACAAGTTCGCCTCCACTTGCCGCATTAATTACCTTCATATCCATAGGCGTTAAACCTTCATAGAAATATTGGAGTAATGTTTGTTCGCTTAAGCCGTGCTGTGGAAAATTAGCGCATAGCTTTTTAAATCTCTCCCAGTAATCATATAAGGTTTCGGTATCCTTTTTTCGGATACTTAGGATACTTCGCCTCAGTTCACTCGCCTTAGCTGTTGGAAAAAAACTATCAAGAAAAAGGCGAACCATATCATTCCACGTTGTTACAAAATTAGAAGGTAAATCAAATAACCAATCTTTTGCTATATTAGCTAAAGAAAAAGGAAAGACACGAAGTTTAATTTGGTCTTTGGAAACTCCCTGTGGTTTTTTACTTAGGAAAACCATATGAAACTCCTTGAGGTGTTTGTGATGATTTTTGCTCGGCAAACCATGATAGGTTGGTAGGAGATGAATTAATCTAGTCTTAAGGGTGAATGGCGTATCACTATTTGGGAATGTTATGCATATCGGCTGGTAACCATCAAGTGCCGCATTGAGTTGTTGGATGGTTCGATTGTCGTCTCCCATCGTAACTTATTCTATGGATTTTCCTGGTCAAAAATCAAACAAAATAAATCAGTAACTTTTGCCATAGTCCCAGCAACGACGCCAATTTTTTACACGGGTCGTATAATGTCAAAAATAAATTCCTTATTCTCAAATAATAAATAGAAATTAAATATCATAAAGGAGAAGTAAGGGTCGATCCCAAAGGGACTAGAAACTTCCGGATTATGCTCTATTTGATTGGTGATCCAAGAAGGTTGATCGAATTGTGTTTGAGTAAAAGGGGGCTTTGTCGAATTTAATGAAACTAAATAATTGAAGAAAATAAAATAAAGAAATTGATTTAAATATAATAAAAAAATTAGCCTTAGGCTTTCATTTTGACTCGACTTTAATAGATCATCAGAAAAATATTTTCACTTCGGGATTTTACATCGGTAATTAGCTTTCGAGGTTATATCCTTGAAGCAAAACTTCTAAACCGAATACCCAAGTCTATCTTTGATATTTGCTTCATGGATTAATCCACCAACTCTATGTTTCTATATAAAATCATTTAAATCTCAATGTTGCGCGTAAAAAGTACTCCGCGATTGCGTGCAAGTGTACACGTTCAAGTTATAGTATAAAAAGTATCGTATCCACAAGGATTGGTGCACCTTATGGAATTTAATCTCTTGCACTGTAATGAAGAAAAACACAATTTGTTTAGAAGATTGATTTGAAATAAACTTAAATAATAAATGAGCAAATAAAGTCGTTGAGATATTGATAGAGAAATGAGGCTGGGTTATTCCGAGTTATGAATGACTGTTGAGTGATTCCTTCTTCGTGAGTGGATGCTCGCACCACCCAACTTGCTCAGGAAATTGGGCTCAATCGATTGCTTATGGCATTTCTCCAAGTTGTCAGTTCGTAGATTGTTTGGGCAATTGCGACGAGGGAATTGTCTGGGCAATTTGGGCGACTATCCTCGAGGTTCGGCAAAGCGTAACTTCTCTTAGCCGTTGAAATCCTGCACTTATCCCTAGCCGGATTAGTTTTTTTGCACTTGGATCGAACCATACCTACTCGTTTCGTGAATCCAATCCTCCCGAATCTAGATAAATAAATCGTTTATCGAGTCCTCTCCCGATTCTCTCACAAACAAATTTAACTGCCAAGAGTAGGTAAACCTCAATTTAGAACACACCAAACACTTGATAAAAATCAAACTAAGTATTCATAACATAAGAATAACCCAAGCCAACTAAAATTAGTTCATGGCTGGGCAATAATATCCAACAAATAATCCTCTCATCACTCGAATAAAACAAGAGAAAAGAAAGATGAGAAGAAAGACGATAGCTCCTTGCTCTCTTGATCTCTAACACACGTTCCAGCCTCTTCTTTTGCTTTGGAGGGCATCTCCCTTTTATAGGATCTTGATTGGTGATAAGAATTAATTTGATTAGGAGATAATATTAAATAAATAATAATTATCCCTTTAGAGAATTCAAACTTAATTCAAATCTTTATTTCCTTATCAAGTCCAATCTCCTAGAATCTCTCCATGTTTTTTGAAATCAACTTTATCTTCTTGTGATCCCTTTAAATTAGCATCAAATCCTACAAATAAGGAAACACACAACCACAATATCTTTTTCCACAAAATTAACCAAAATATAAATTAAATACACAAACTAAGGAAATTATGTAAATATGTATGAATGACTAATAATGCAATTAATATTATGCTTAATTCTAACAATAATAAGAGTAAAAAGGGCAATAAAAATAGTACTTTTGGACACTCATCACATCCCCAAACTCGAACTATTGCTTGTCCTCAAGCAATGCAACCTAACAATTAATTGCCAAGGCATCCAATCTTCACAGACATGCTTTCAAATTTAATTTCCAACCTCAGAATCGGGGCACAAAGTATGATCACCTTTAAATTTTTCGAAAAACAAAGAAGTTTTCCAGAATCAAACTACAATGCTCGTGACCAAGTTTTTGCGTAGTTGTGTACAAGTCAATTTTCAAGATTCTATGTGAACAGTCAGTTTAACACAATAATTGTCTGGGCATAAATTTCAAGTTTACTAGAGCCAGTTTCGGGCACCTCTAGAAATTCCTTTAATTTTTATTAACTAGAGTCAGTTTCGGGCACCTCTAGTGATTCTTCAATGCAAACAAACTAGAGCCAGTTTCGGGCACCTCTCGAATGATATTGCTTATCTACTTTCCCTTTTTTTACCACTTGATTTTTTTCTTTTTATTTGCCCAAAATTCTAACAACCTAAATTCACAAAGTCTCTTTCAATCAACAAGTCACAGCTGTGTAAAAAAAATCAGCATCATAGTTAAATTCTATATTCTTCCAATGCAATCCTAAAACCAAAGGCTATTTCAATTAAGTGCAATGACATAAATTTCATCATTAGTTATCCATCAAATTTAAAGCAATCAGATCCAATTAAAATTCTTGGCAAATAATATATGCAATTTATATGCAACAACTAATAATGAATGCAACTACCATGAATTAAAGGTAAACACCCCCAAACCCGAGATGAGCATTGTCCCCAATGCATGCAAAAAATAAAAAAAATGCAAATGAGTTAGAAGGGTTATCACCTTGGGTTAGTAATTTCCTGCTTGTCATGTATTTAACTTTCAGTCCTCATCGTGGTGGTTGTGCTGGTGGATGAAGTCCTCCATTGATGCTTTTCCATTATCTTGAGCAGCAGTTGCTTGAGCAACAACGATTGCCTGGGCATGTGAAGTGACAATCATAGGATCCAAACTGTCCAATATAATCACAACTCCACTTACCTGTTAAGAAAAATGAAAATAATAATGGTGAAGGTAGTTGACAAAGATCATTGCTGAAGGAAAGAATTTCAACTAAAAATAAAAAGGAAATAAATAGACCAAAAAAATATAGGAAACTTTTAGAGTTAATTATGGAATTAAACTGTTCAAAGTTTAACCCATATTAAAGTCTATCAAAATCTGCCATCGAATCCTCCTTGATCATGGAATCTTTTCCTAAAATTCAAAACAATAATTATTCAAATCATGAGAAGATAATTATTCTGAAAATAAAAATAAAGCATAAAATAAAAATACCAGAAATAAAATAAAATAAAAGTTCAAAATAAAATGCAATAAAAAAATAAAAATACTAAAGAAGAGCATGATCATGCATCTTCTAAAGTAACCTTTTCCTTGTCATTCTCCAAATTGGTATTGGTGTAGTGCTTCAATATTTTTCCATTAACTTTAAATTCTCTTTCATCAATAGTGGACTTGATTATCACTGCACCATGCGAAAATGGCTTAACAACTTCAAACGGACCAGACCATCTTGACTTAAGCTTTCCGAGAAAAAGCTTCAATCGAGAATTGAAAAGAAGAACTAATTGCCCAGGCATGAATTATCGTGGCCTTAGTTTCCTATCGTGTCAACGCTTCATCTTCTCCTTGTAAATCCTTGCATTGTCATAAGCCATAGCACGAAATTATTCAATCTCATTCAAGTCCAGCAAACGTTTTTGTCCAGCATTCTCCCAATCCATATTCATTGTCTTGATCGCCCAAAATGCATGCTCAATTTCTACCGGTAGATGACATGATTTTCAATAGACAAGTCTATAAGGGGACATACCTAAAGGTGTTTTAAATGCAGTGCGATATGCCCAAAGTGCATCATCAATTCGAAGAGACCAATCCTTTCTAGAAGGATTCACCATTTTTTCAAGGATACTCTTCAACTCTCGATTAGAAATTTCTGCTTGCCCATTTGTTTGAGGGTGATATGCCGTGGCAATTCGGTGTGTAACTCCAAGATGCTGCAACATTTTGGCAATTAACTTATTATCAAAATGCTTACCTCCATCACTAATTATTGCCTTTGGCATTCCAAACCGTGTGAAAATGTTCTTCTATAAAAATTTCTGAACGGTTTTGGCATCATCTTTTGGGCAAGCTTCAGCTTCAACCCATTTAGAAACGTAATCGACAACAAGTAAAATATAAAGATTACCAAAAGAAGATGGGAAGGGTCCCATGAAATCTATACCTCATACGTCGAATAATTCGACCTCAAGGATATTTTGGAGAGGCATCTCATGTCTCTTGGAAATATTTCTCGTCCTTTGACAACGATCACATTGCTTATAAAATTCATAAGCATCTTTATAAAGCGTAGGCCAATATAGACCGGATTGTAAGACTTTTGTTGTAGTTCGCGTTCCTCTAAAATGGCCTCCATATGGTGAAGAATGACATTGCCGAAGCACATTTTGTTATTTTTCCTCGGGAACACATCTTCGAGTAACCTGATCTGCACATTGCTTAAACAAAAGAGGCTCGTCCCAATAGTAATGTTTAACATTATGCAGGAACCGCTTCTTTCCTTGGTGAGTAAGATCATAAGGTATAACACCACTAACCAAAAAGTTAACAAAATCAGCATACCATGGTGTTGTTGAGGCAATCATTAATTTCTCATCCGGGAATTCATCATCGATCTCCAAAGAATCGTCTTCATTGTTTCCTTCCTCCAACCTTGATAAATGGTCCGCCACTTGATTTTCCGTTCCTTTCTTGTCCTTAATTTCAATGTCAAACTCTTGCAAAAGCAAAATCCAACGAATTAGACGAGATTTAGCATCTTTCTTAGCAATCAAATATTTACTTGCCGAATGATCAGTATGGAAAATTACCTTAGTACCAATTAAATAAGAACGAAATTTATCAAATGCAAATACTACCGCTAGTAATTCCTTTTCCGTAGTTGTGTAATTCAATTGGGCATCATTAAGGGTTTTACTAACATAGTAAATCACATGAAAGATATTACCTTTCCGTTGGCCTAAAACAGAAACTACCGCAAAATCACTCGCATCACACATAATTTCAAAAGGTAAAGACCAATCAGGTGGGACAACTATGGGTGCCGAGGCAAGTTGCTTCTTCAAATTTTGAAATGCCGTGTCACATGATTCATCGAAATCAAATGTTTTATCTTGTTCAAGCAAATTACACAAAGGTTTAGAAATTTTAGAAAAATTATGAATAAACCTTCGGTAAAAACCTGCATGACCAAGAAAGCTTCGAATTCCTTTAACTGAAGTTGGTGGTGGCAATTTCTCTATAACATCAACTTTGGCCCGATCAACTTCAATTCCTTTGGATGAAATCTTATGACCAAGGACAATTCCTTCATCTACCATAAAGTGACACTTCTCCCAATTGAGAGCTAAATCCGATTCTTCACATCTTGTTAAAAAATTTTCTAAATTGCCGAGGCAACTTTCGAAACTGTCTCCAAAGACAGAAAAATCGTCCATGAAAATTTCTAAGAATTCCTCCACCATGTCCGAGAAAATGGCCATCATACACCTTTGAAAAGTCACTGGTGCATTGCATAATCCAAACGGCATTCGTCTAAACGCGCATGTTTCATATGGGCAAGTGAATGTCGTTTTCTCTTGATCGTTTGGTGCTATGGCAATCTGGTTGTAACCTAAATAACCATCAAGAAAACATTAAAACGGTTTTCCTACAAGACGATCGAGCATTTGGTCAATAAAGGGCAAAGGAAAATGATCCTTTTTAGTAGCTTTATTTAACTTACAGTAATCAATGCAAACTCTCCAACCTGTAACAGTTCTAGTTGGAATCAATTCATTATTCCCATTGCTTACCACAGTCATACCTCCCTTTTTCGGTACATAATGTACCGGACTTACCCACGTACTATCGTAGATAGGGTATATAATACTGACATCAAACCATTTGATGATCTCTTTCATAACAACCTCCTTCATCGTTGTGTTAAGTCTCCTTTGCGCCTCAATTGATGGCTTATGATCGTCCTCCAAAATAATTTTGTGCATGCATACCACCGGACTAATTCCCTTTAAGTCAGCAATCGTCCATCCTAAGGCCTTCTTGTGCCTTTTCAACATGTCAATCAATTGCTCTTCCTGTTTTGGCTACAACTTAGATGAAATTATAACAGGCAATGAATCATTATTTCCCAAATAAGCATATTTTAATTGCCCTGGCAATGGTTTCAATTTAAGAATTGGAGATTGCTCAATAGATGGTTTCGAAATCTCACCTCCCTTACCTGAGTAATCCACTGGTTCGAAGAACTTACCTGGACGACTCACTATCCAATTCGCTTTAGGTTGTTCTTCGTCTTTTGGTTCACCAAGTTCCTCATGTTCTTCAGGTTCGGCAATGGGATTGCCGAGGCAATTTTCAAGGATATCATCTTCAACTCCAAAATTGAATTCCGTAGTTGCTTGGATGATCTTGCATTCCTCTGGATCATCAGCATGCTTAAGAGTGTTAAAAACGTTGAGCTTAACTTGTTGGTCGTTGACTCGCATAGTAAGTTCTCCCTTTTCGACATCAATTAACGTCCTTCCAGTTGCTAAAAATGGTCTCCCAAGAATGATGGGTGCAAATTCTTCTGTTTCACAATCCAAAACAATAAAATCAGCAGGAAAGATAAATTTATCGACCCTCACCAATATGTCCTCAATCTTCCCTTCTGGATGCACATAGGATCTATCGGCAAGTTGCAACATCACTGTGGTGGGTCTAGCTTTTCCGATTCCCAATCGTTTGAAAACCGATTTTGGCATAAGATTTATGCTTGCTCCAAGATCTTATAATGCCTTCCCTGTATAGTGATTTCCAATTGAACATGGAATTGTAAAACTTCCTGGATCTTTTAGCTTTGGAGGCATCTTGTTGTGCAACATGGCCATACATCCTTCCGTCACTGCAATAGTTTCAAATTCGCCTATCCTCATTCTCTTAGAAACAATATCCTTGAGAAACTTAGCGTAATTCGGCATCTGCTCTATTGCCTCAACCAACGGCAAATTAATATGAACTTGCTTCAGAATATCCAAGAATTTCTTGAATTGATATTCTTGCTTTTTCCGTCGAAGCCTCTGTGGAAAAGGTGGTGGAAATTGGATATCCTTGACGAGTGCCTAAAAGTCCTATTCTTTATACCAATTTCCCACTCGGTTATTGCTAATATAGGACAAATTTAATGGCAATATTGGATAATTCTGTTTATTTCCATATTTCAGCATCCCAATACTTAATTCATGAATTTATCTATTATTTGGCATAAAACAGATGCATTTGATGGTTTTCTTTCTTAGACAGGAAACTGCATCATAGGAATTGCCAAACAAGAAGATGGATGCTGGAAGCCAAAACTGGAATGCAGATTAATACCTGCCTCGGCAGCACTTGAAGGTCGCGGCAGCACCTAAAGAACAAATGTCGATATGATAGGCGATCTGAAGAGAAAAATAAGGTGGACGTTTTAAGATAAGCGACATAGAAATCGGAGCTGGAAAACACACGAAAAGTCAAGGTCAAAGGCCACGTGGAAAAAGAATCTTTATAGGAATAAACTAGGAAATAAAATAAATATCTTTTATTTATGTACTTAACTTGTGTTTTACTCCAAGTTGTATTCCTACTTTAGAAAGGTTTGCCCTAGGCCAAGCCTATATAAACCATAGCCTATGTAGAGAGGAGATATCTCGAAATCAAGTGTTCATAGAAAACCCTAAACTCCTCCATCGTCCCCTTGGGGTTTAGGTTAGTTTGTGGAGTAGTTGTGGAAGAAAATTGTACTTTGCCTTCTTGTTTCATGCAATAAAATATCAAGGTTTGCTTATTCTTTGTCATTCCTTGTTCTTGCATCCAAGCTCGAGAGAGAAGTTTGTGAGTAATTCATTTATCTAATATCGAGAGAGTTAGATTCACGAAAGGAATAAGTACGGTGTTTCAATCGAGAAACATTAACTCAGCCTAGAGATAGGTTAAGAGTTTCAGCGGCTAAAAGAAGTGTGGGATTGGTTGGTGATTATAATTGATTCACGCTGAGAGGTATCATCAAGGATTGGTCATCAACAGTACTTCGACTTAGAGATAAGCGGAGTCGTCAAAGGACACTTTGCCGAACTTTGGTAAAGTCTACCAAAGAGCAAGAGATTGTCGTGGCGGACGTAATCCTTCATTGCCAAGGCAGTAAAACTGCAGTGCTACCGAGGCAGTTTTGTATAATTGCATGAGACAGAAACAAGTCAATTGAACCCACACTACGAAGCACTCTAACCTGCCCCACTTTTCCATCCTTGATTTCTTAATCATTTATCTTTATTGCTTTAATTAGTTTCCTTAGTTATAATCCAACTCAATTATCTTTGTCTTTACTTTTCCATTGTGCAGGAAGAATAAATTGCGTAAGTAAAGCTAATCCCTGTGGGTTCGACATCTTAAATACTACAATCTGACAAAAGGTGGAAGGATGAATGCTTCATCATAAAAGCAGGACTTTCTAGCCTCCATCAATCCTCAATCCTCTCATTCTTTTGGAATTTGAGAGAAGGTAATGTCAAGGCATCAGGACTTGCCGCGGCATTTTCGGACTCCTCCTTCTTTTCGTCCTCTTTTTGTTTCGGCATTTGCTTCACTGGATGTTCTTTTTCCTGCAAACATTAATCGTTAATCCTTAATCCACTTCGAGTAGTGATTACCTTACATTGCTCATGTCTAATTCCCTTTGTGATCTCGGTGTTGCTAGGTAAACTGCCTTGTGGTCTTGTATTCACATTTTGCGCAAATTGACCCAATTGCGTTTCCAGCATTTTGAGTGTTGCCTCTTGATTTTGCAACCGCATCTCAGTCCTGTTCATGAAATCATTATTTCTTTTATCATTACTAGCAAACATAGATTCAGTTCTTGTAATAAAAGTTTTTAAAGTGTCTTCCAAAGAACTAGACTGCGGCATCTGTTTCCGAGGCATATTCTGTTGGAATCCTGATACTTGTGTGCTCGAACTTCCCTAATTGAGAGCATTATTCGGATTGCTCCAAGAGAAATTGGGATGCTTTTTCCAGGTAGGATTATAAGTGTTTGACATTGCATTGTTCCGATTGTAGTTTCCCACGTAGAAACTTGACTCTGGGTTCTGCAAACACTCAGAAGAATCATGGTTACCATTACATAGATCACAAAAGGAATTCAATACCTTGACTTCTTTTGTGTTGTTATGGCGTTGCATATTCATAACCAGATTTGTCAAATTAGCCAATTGTGAAGTAATTGAACTCAATGCATCATTTTCATTGTTGTTCCGTCTAATTCCTCCTCGTCTAGCATTTGGGAACTAGTAATCATTCTTTGTCACTCGATTTAAAATTTCCATTGCTTCTTCTGCCGATTTTTCTAAGAAAATGCCATTTTCCGAGGCATCTAACATCATCCTGGTTAGTGTGTTCATAGCATTGTAGAACATCGTCACTTGTGTCCATAATGCGAATCCATGCATAGGGCATTTGTGCAAAAGGTCTCTATATCGCTCCCATGCTTCGTACATTACTTCATCATCACCCTACCGAAAAGAAGTAATTTCATTAAGTAATCTATCAGTCAGACTTGTAGAACTAAATCTAGCAAGAAAATCGCGACATAATTCCGTCCAGGATCCTATAGATCCGGATGGAATACTATTGAACAACATTTTAGCTCTATCTCGTAATGAATATGGAAACAATTTTAATCTCAAAATATCCTCATGAACTCCCTAAATCTTGAATGAGTTACAAATCTCCAAGAAAGACTTGAGATGTTATCGAGCATCTTCAGTTGTTGATCCGCTAAATTGACTAATCGTATTGATCATAATAAACATTATTGGCTTCAACTCAAAATGAGCCGCTTCAATTTTAGGTGCCACAACTCCTGGATTTAATCTATTGAGATCTTCCTTCAAATAGTCTCGAATAGACCTTCGTCTCATCTGAACTGGTTGTTGTCCGTCTATGTCATCTCCTATTGCCACGGCATTTTGATTGCCGATACGAGGAACAGGATCTACCATTGTTCCTCGTTGTTCACGTCTCCTTGTACGAAATAATTGTTCAATTTCGAGTTCAAACGAATGTTCTTCTGACGTTGGTCTTGCTTTGGTCATACACAGTACAAAACCAAAATTAGTAAATTCCTTGAATCTGAAAGAAAACTAAAAAGAAAAAAAAATGCAAGAAACTAAAAAGAAAAGTCTCTATTGCCAATCCCCGGCAACGGCGCCAAAAACTTGTTGCGTGTAAAAAGTACTCCGCGATTGCGTGCAAGTGTACACGTTCAAGTTATAGTATAAAAAGTATCGTATCCACAGGGATTGGTGCGCCTTATGGAATTTAATCTCTTGCACTATAATGAAGAAAAACACAATTTGTTTAGAAGATTGATTTGAAATAAACTTAAATAATAAATGAGCAAATAAAGTCGTTGAGATAATGATAGAGAAATGAGGCTGGGTTATTCCGAGTTATGGATGATTGTTGAATGATTCCTTCTTCGTGAGTGGATGTTCGCACCACCCAACTTGCTCAGGAAATTGGGCTCAATCGATTTCTTATGGCATTTCTCCGAGTTGTCAGTTCGTAGATTGTTTGGGCAATTGCGACGAGGGAATTGTCTGGGCAATTTGGGCGACTATCCTCGAGGTTCGGCAAAGCGTAACTTCTCTTAGCCGTTGAAATCCTGCACTTATCCCTAGCCGGATTAGTTTTTTCGCACTTGGGTGGGTGCTGAAATATAGAAATATGCATCTTGTCCTTGTTTGACCCGATCTGCATTTTCATTCTTCTAGCATCTCTCAATGATATTTGGTATCTAGGTGGCATAATTCCTGTCTAAGAAAGAAACTATAATCATACCTGTTTCTCTACCAAGTATTTTTAAAGTCAATAAATATTTGCATGGATGCTGAAATATAGAAAATATGTAGATTTATCTATTATTACCATCTAATTCTATTAAATACAATCAATAATTGAGTTAAATAGGATATAAAATATAAGACAGTTGTGCACTTATCCCTTGGTGTTTCGATTTCTGGATATTGGTGAGATAATTTGGTGATATCGATTGATGATGGACGAAATCGATATTTTCTTCAATCTGATTGACAAGTCGGCTAATTGATATATAGTTGATCGTTGATTTCTTGTTTTTTTGTGAGATCTGTACTTGTATTGTTGCTTCAGGAAATTGGTCTTTTAAACTAGACTTGGTTGATATTATTGCAAGTTAGTTTTGTGAGTTTCTTATTGATTAATATAAATCATGGTATTAAATTGCGATCACAGCATTGTCTTTTTTATGATATAAAACCTTTACGCAACGCCACAATACATCATATATTATGTCGCAATACTAAAATACCGCAATAAGCTCTAAAATAATTTAAAATATAAAACTATATAAATAAAATACTCATTTTTTTTAAAATTTAACAATTAACTACACCGATGTGGTAACATCAATTGTTAGATCAATTATATTTTCGATTTGAAAATCATATTAATTTATAAAAACGTAAGTAAAAATTATAAAACATGTATCTTATCGATTTAAGAACCTTATCAATTATCTTATCGATTTATTACACTAAATTACACCTAATCTGAAATAATTAAAAAACACTAAACTGCAAAGCAATACAAAAGAAATGATTTACTAAAGATTTTTGGTGTTATCATTTAATGAAACAATAAAAAAAAGAATATGTATATTATTAAATTAGAATATGTATAATTTTGTTTTTTAGTATTATGTATTTTTTAACATGATATTATTTATATGTTATTCATTAGAACATGATTGCTTTTATCTATTATTCAGCCTTATAATGTTTTTATAGTCTATATTTTTTAGTAATTTTTCACCTATAAATTATAATTTATTTTTTAAAAATAAATAAAATATATAAAATAATATATTAATGTTATAAAATTAAAATATGGTTGTAAAATGTCTATATTTATAATATTTTAAAATAATTATGATTTTTTAAAATAAATCACCACCACATCAACGGTTTCACATTACGTAACGTCCGCAGTGTCCACAACCGTGACACCACAACTGCGACACTGACCACAACCGTAATTTAATACTATAATATAAACTGTAATTATACTTATAGTGTCAGAATGATCTTAGAAATCATTATCACCATTAATTACATGATACTAATTGCTTGACAAACGAGTTGCATGTACTAAATTTTTAGAAACTATCCTTTCTAGTTGAGTTGTCGTTATTGATGATGGTGTGGTTAAGATGTTCTGTGTTCGTTTTGTTTTGTAGAATTTTCTTTCATGTCACATCTTTTTTTTCTTTCAACTTTACGGCATGCCCCAACTTCCTTTCTATGTTTTAAAAGGACAACAATACATAACTAAAACTTGTCCATTTATTTCAGATCCAGCTTACCTCATATCATTAACTTAGAACAACAAAAATATGTATAAACTACACTTCATTCTCGACTCCAAGAATACATTGTCCGGGACCCCCATAGAAAAAGTCCATCGTATTCGGTGCAACACCGGGAGTGAGTTTAGCCTCGTAACAATCAGGTCTACTTGAACACGTCACAAGTTGGTCTGGCTGTGGATAGATCAGATGTACATTGTCCCAGATTTTTGTCTCCTTGCAGTAGGCAGCTTTGTTTTGAAGTCCATCTTTAGGGAAATGGCCACTCCCCATTGCAGGACTAGGCTCCTTTGAGGGGCTGGAAACATGACCTCCCCACACAACGTGATTGGCACCAGCATACATATAAAAGAAGAGTTTTTGTGGCCAATAACCAATGAATTGGTTAAAATACTTGAGCCACCATTCTCCATCCTAACACAGTCAAACCAATGGGTTGCTAAACACTTTAAAAACAGTTCAAAATCACTTCAAATTCTACAAAGAAAAGGTCAAAGAGGATTACATTGAATACACCAATTTCTATCTCTCTTTGTACACCACCGTAAACTGAAATCTGGTCTAGAACAAGACCAAGGCTTATTTCACGGTGAACTTGTACGAATCCAGGGCAAAGATAATTAAAGCAACCGGTGGTTTTATGAGCATCTGCCTGTTGGATAAACAACAAAAACATGTAAATTATTAGCACAAATAGATTTGTAATTTGAAGAAAGATTTCAAAGGAAAATATCAGCTAAAAACTTACAGTCCAGTAAGCAAATAACCTAGTGCGGTTGTCAGGAAAAATCTGCGGATGAACCTGTAGGGAAAAAATCAACTCTGATATGTGTTGCTCAATCATAATCTAGGAACGTTAAGGACTTATTCTTTTGGCTACAATGACTTACTGCCCAACCAGATTCTACAACATTGAGGTCTTCAGTAGGGCCATTTCCAATCCAGATGCTAGACATGCTAGCTTGACCAGGTAAAGTACTTGGGGCCCAAACGCTCATGGTTGTTGTTGCTCCAAAATTGTGCTTTCGATAATGAGCAGTAGCATACTGTACTCGCAAAAAACATACAACAACTTGTAAGGTAGTATATATGTATCTTTGTGTCTATATATATACACATAAACAAAATTTTGATGGCCAATTTCCTTACGGAAAAAGTTAAAGCAGCATCCCCATCGGTGGTTTTTAAACGGGAACTTGTTAGATGATACGATCCTAAAGATTTCATTTTCTTGGCCACGATTAGATCTTGTTTTGTAGTCCTTTTGATGAGAACTGATCCTGGTGGGCATTTTATGTTGTCGGGTAATAACCTTGGATATTCCCCTTCCATCATCCACTTTGGAAGGTTTTTTGGCTCCATCTGTACTCATAAATCATAGTAAAAAATTGGTTTTGGTGCATTTACATATCATCCAAATCGAGTAGGGAAAAGGAGTGGACCTGCACTTTGTGATCCTTTAGCAAAGGATGGTCGAAAGCATGTTGTTTGTAAATGAAGATGCAATCCAAGATCTCCCCATGATCAGTCTGTTTTCATATGAAAACCAAAATCAAGAAACATATACTTTTCACATGCAAAGGGGAGAGGGTTGAGTTTAAGCTTACCTTGAAACTCATAATGGGAGGTTTGTTGATAACTTTGAGTTGTCTTTCCATCTCCAGGTTTTCTTCTTCTGATATTGCCTGCCAATCTTGAAACGAATGTAGAAGACCAAACATTATCTGAATCAACATTAAAAGCAAAAGAAAATTCATAGATGGTCTTGCAGGAATTATCATGAAACAAGTTGCCATGTTCTGTCAGAAAATTTCTACAACTGAAGCGAATAATGCAAGTTCTCTCTATTGCTCTTGCAATGTCTAACCATTTAAATACGAGGAACAATGTCATGGCTTTCACGTTTATACAAAATCAGATTTTATTGGTGTCAAAATAAATGCCATACTATCTATGCTTCTATACATCTATACACGTTAAAGTTATCCTAAAATTAGCATTTGACGCAGTAGAATGAGATGGTCAAATATTTGAATCACGTTGTAAATAAAATAAGGGTAAATTACACGGATAACCATAATATTATGGAGTTGGTATCGAAATGGTCAAAATACTTTAAAAAGCGTCAAATACACCGGTGAACTATTAAAATGGTATCAAAATAGTCACCGACCGTTAAAAATTAACGTTTTGATGATGTGACAGTTAAAAATAAAATGAAATAATTACACATTTACTCATTGACATTCATATATTTTTTAATTTAATCCTAATTTTACTATAATAAAATAATAAAATTATTTAATTAGATGGTGACATGTGTCACCATAAAAATGCTTATAGTTTAACCACTAGAACAAGGTCATCAATTTAATATAAAATGCTATCACTTTATATATATTTGTTGTTTATGATATTTGTTCCTTTACATATAAATTAAAAATAATAATTAAATAATAACTAAATATTCAAATAAAAAATATTTTGATTTTAAATATTCAAATAAAAATATTCGGATATTCAAATAAAAATCATAAATATTTTTATTCAAAGATACGAATAAAAATCATAAGTATTCAAATATTTTTATTCGAATATTTATTATATGAATATTTTTATTAGTAGATTTATTATTCAAATATTTTTATTTGAATATCCAAATTTCTTTATTTGAATATTTAAAATCCAAATATTTTATTCTAATATTTTTAAATCCAAATATTTATGATTTTTATTTAAATATTTATTATACAAATATTTTTATTCGTATATTTATTATTCAAATATTTTTATTTGAATATATGAATTTTTTTATTCAAATATTTAAAATTCAAATATTTTTATTCGTATATTTATTATTCAAATATTTTTATTTGAATATATGAATTTTTTTATTCGAATATTTAAAATTCAAATATTTTATTCGAATATTTTAAAATCCAAATATTCGAATATTTATGATTTTTATTTGAATGTTTATTATATGAATATTTTTATTCGTATATTTATTATTCAAATATTTTTATTTGAATATAATAATTTTTTATTTCAAATATTTAAAATCCAAATATTTTATTCTAATATTTTTAAATCCAAATATTTGAATATTTATTATTTTTATTCGAATATTTATTTTACGAATATTTTTATTTGTATATTTATTATTTGAATATACAATTTTTTTTTGAATATTTAAAATTCAAATATTTTATCCGAATATTTTTAAATCCAAATATATAGAAAACTGCATTCCATATATATTTGTTGTAGGGTTTTGTATATTATAATTCAACTTGGTTTAGTGGCTTGAAAATAAATAAAATATATATAAGAAATGTCCTCTAATTAGGTAGTGACACGTGTCACCACCTAAATAAATAATTATATTATTTTGTTAAAATTCAGATTAAATTTAAAAAATATATAAATGACAGGGAGTAAATGTGTAATTATTTTATTTTATTTTTAACTTCCACGTCATCAGACATGAGAATAAAAATGATCGTCATCATCGAAGCCAAGGATCTCAAGACCCTCAAGCTTGATACTCATGGGGTCACTTCTCACACACCAAATAATGATGAAAGGATGAGAAATGGAGAAGAAAAAGGAAGAGATTAAATTGATGGGGAAGAAGAAGATTCAAGAGCTTGGTGTAAATGTCAACAACATTGCTCTAAAATCCTTTAAGTGCATTCACTTTGAAGAATCAAGTGAGGAGGATAGTGAAGAAGATGAAGTGATCACCCAACTCTTTATGTAACTTGATCGATTTGTGAATAACAAAATCAAGAAATCTTCAAAGCACGAATCAAAGAAGAAGATGAAGGATTCCCACAAGTCTTTGAAAAATGGATCATCTTCAAAGAAGCAAGCATATGTGGTAACTTGGAGTGATGAAGACTCCACCAACGACGAGAAATCCAACCTATGCTTGATGACCCTCAATAAGAGGGAGGTAACTTATAACTCATCTAGTTTCAATTCATATTCTTTTGATGAGTTATAAGAAGCCTATGACAAATTTGCTTTTGAATTTAAAGTCTCATTTTCTAAAGAAAGATGATTTCAAAGATTAAGTTAGAAAATGATTTACTTTCAAAAACCAATTTTGAGTTTGAAGTAAGATTAAAAGAATTTGAACTTAAAGTTTTTGATTTATAAAAATTGCTTCAAAAGATGGAAAAAGATTATCAATGTGCTTTAGATGATCTTAAGAAGGAAAAAGATTTGATTTTCAAAGAATTTGAAAAGAAAAATAATTTGGGAAAATCAAATTTTTATGTGAGGCAATCTAGTGCCCTTAGATTTATTAATGAACAATATTTTAGAAGTTTTTGTGTCCCCAAAGTACTAATAACTTCAACTAAAAAAGATGAAATTGAGAAATGAATTCCTAAGGGGTCAAGAATTTGTGCTACTAATGTCAAAGGATCCAAAGCAATCTGGATACCAAAAATTACTTGATTCTCTTATTTTAGGAGTGATGGAGGATTGAGCAACCAAATAAAACATTAAGGGGGAGCTTCAAACACAAAAGAGAACACTTGAAGAATGAAGGCTTCACATCCTACATAACTAAAACGTTTTGGACTAATTTGAAAAGATTTCAAAAGTTTTTTTAAGTCTAATCAACTTGAAAATAACTTTGAGACATTTTTTAAGGCTTTTAAATGTGTTTCAAATGTTTTAAAGAAGTCAATGAGTACAAAGTGTCCCAAACATTTCGATACGCTTCCCAAGCTTTTCGATACATCTTGCCTGCTTTAAATGGAAATGGTACAGGCGTTTAGATACGCCCCTTAGGTGCACTACAAAAAAATATCCATATACCTACGCTTTCTTATACTGATGGACAACATTTGTCGGTATATAACTTATATACCGACGGAATCTTGAACCATCACTAACGGTTTTTTATTATTTATCGACGAAAAATAATCCGTCGGTGTATATGTTAGTTATACCAACGCATAACAAGAAACTGTCGGTATAGAGTTATTTTATACTGATGGTTAATTTGTTTGTCAGTATAGGTTGATTATATTCCGATGGTAGATTTAATGTGTTGCTATATATTTAAGATATACCGACAGATTTTATTTATTCCGTTGGTAAAACTATTGGATATAACGACGGTTTATTGTGTCCGTCGGTATACATATATTTTTATTTTTTGAGATATTTTAATTGAAACTCAGCGTTTTACTCTCTCCCAATTTCACTCAAACACTCAGCCGCTTTCAATCCCTAATTAAACACTCAGCCAGTTTTGATTCTCAAACTCTCTCCCAATCCGCCGGTGAGCATTAAGCAATCCATTTGAAGATTTGTTGCAGCAATACTGAAACTTTCTTCGTCCTTTTTTTTGTGCAGGTTTGCCTCTATTTTCTCCTTATTTAAGCAATCGTTTTGCCTCTTTTTGGTTTAAAGTTTGCCTCTTTTTTTTAGTTTCCATCGGTTTACTTCTATAACGATTTCAATCTCAATCCGCCGGTGAACAAAGATTCGATTTCAGATCATCAATCTCAACTCGCTTTCCAGTCGCAGGTTCTTTTCTTTAATTTTATTTCTTTCGTAAGTTTCTTTTATATTTGCTAGCAAACTAAAGTTTTCTTTTATATTTATCTTTTATGATGCACCTTTGTTTAACATTTATTGTAATGTTTGCTAGCAGACTCGATTTCAGATATTTAACATTTGTTTTTGTTTAATATTTTTTTATATTTTTATATTTGTTGTCCGTAGTTCTTGTGATGCAATTTGTTTCTGTTTTTTACATTAAATCTTGTTATATCTATAAATCATTTTCAGATCATTAACTATGGTCTCCCTCCAGTATCACTTTCTTAAACTATTTTGTGCTCTATATCTCAATCTTTAGCTTAGAATATTATTTGTGTATTATATATTCTACCCGCAGGTAGAAGGAAGATAGTTTTAACACATTTGAATGTTTTAGCATTTATTATACCCTAAGAACAATTAGCAGTATACTTAATAAAAAATTGATTCATAAACTTAATAATTAATGTTTGATTATCTAATAAATTATGGGTTAAATTCAGGTTTTGTCACTCTATTTGGCTGGCAAAGAATTCTTTTTTTCTCATGAATTCAGTTTTGTTAGATTCTAACCGGTATCCTTAGATTCTAAAACCTTAAACTTAACTTCTAAACTTTAAACCTAAATTAAATCTCTAAATCCTAAAACTAAGATGCTTGTAAAAACTTTTAGTTTCTACCACCAAAGTGACGTATAAATCCCCCATAATATGTATGTATGTACGTATGTCTGTATGTATATGTACACCGTATATAGTCAGTCATTTTACAGAAAGCGTTTTAGTTGGTTGTATTCAATTTATGATTAGTATCACTTATACTTATTGATTGTTGATGAATAACAAGTCTTAGTCTTCAGAGTTTGGTTTTCAGCAGATAATATTTAATGTTTTCATTACCTAGTGAACTTTACTTTCAACAAAGGGAACATCTATTATAAGATTGTCCAAATTATGATTTATGACTTTAAAATTTTCATGGATTGGATGAAATTAATAGTATAGAAAATTAATCAAGATAAATCTGTTTGTCTAAACTTACTTGCTTGTTATAGCAAAAGATGCTTAAAATAGTATAAATACAAAAGTTATCATACATCTAGGGCTTACTATATTATTATAAGATAGTTAGGGTCCCATCTGTTAGGGAAAAAGTTATAAACCCTAGATTGTTGGAACTTTTTTAGGCCTTTAATTACAGTAATAATATAAAACACAATATTTGTTTTTATGGTTTTATCTTTTTAATTAGGTCTTAACCTACCTTTTGTATATATCTGCATTTCACTCAATAATCTGGAATCTAATTTTATTTAGTTGAATAGTATATAAAAAGAAGTGTATGATTAACTTTTTCTGGAATTAAGGTTTATAGCCTTGGCCTATTTGGATATAGCTCAGAATTTGATACCTTTCTTGTTGTTGAATGCATATTTGTAGTTTCATTGTGATCATATTTATATATTGGTGACTTCAGCTGTTGGCTATATAATCTTTTGGTTTATGTTATTTCAGATTAAAGATATATATTTTGATTCGATGCATATATTTATGTAACAACAAACATGGAAAAACCAGCATGCTTAGAACTATTTCAAGCCTGCGTTTATTGGAATAAAACTTGTTTATGGAAGTGCCATGGTCACACTAAGTCTAGTGTTTCAATTCTCTTTGCATGCTAGGTTTAACATAATTGCACATGCTCATGATATACTTATAATGTATACAATATAAATCTAACATGAGTGAATGAATACGTATACATAAAATAAATGAAAAACAAATCAAAATTAAAGTGTTATTATTTTATTGCTAATACAAGGATCATTGATGGATAAGACTTGGATCAATCTTACATCAAGAGCAAGTGAAGAATACATTAGAGGGGTTACTAGTTTTTTAAATTTTGCTTTTGAAAGAACTGAAGATGAAAAAATTTGGTGTCCTTGTGTGAATTGTGTGAACACTTATAGAGTATCTAGGAGAGATGCATTTGATCACTTAATATGTGATGGTTTCCTTAAGGGTTATGTTCGTTGGATTTTTCATGGTGAGCGATGTGATGGATCTACGCCACCAATTCCAACAAATATAGAAGAAAGAGAGTTTGAACATGATATTCATAACCTCTTGAATGATATGATGGTAGAACGAGTTATGAATAATGATGAATGTAACAATCATTCGGGAGATGCAAGTAGAAGGCTTGGGGATCATAATCATAGACTTCAAGGAGACAAGTTTTATGATTTACTGAAAGATGCAGAGGTGCCACTTTATCCCAATTGTAAAAAAATTTCGAAGTTGTCATTTATCATTTATTTGTTCCACATTAAATGTTTTAATGGGTGGACAAATAAATCTTTCAATTCTTTACTGGAGGTGTTAAAGCTTGCATTGCCGGATGATAATACTTTGCCAGGGTCTTATCAAGAAATGAAAAAGATCATTCGTGAATTGGGTTTAGGGTACGAAAAGATTCATGCTTGTCCAAACGATTGTATGTTATTTTGGAAAGAAAATGAAAATGGAGATGTTTGTTTGAAAATGGAGATGTTTTCTACCCTACTTTCAACAACAACGTCCAGATTTACATGTGCCTGATATGGATGCTTTGCTTCGTATGGTTGATACAGAGGTATACAAAATATTTTAATTTTTTATTTCTCCATTCATTTATTTATTTAAAGTAATTATTTTTATTACTTTTAATAGGCAACCCCTGATGTTGGTAGTGCTTCAGCTGCAATTAACTGTACCAGTCGATCTGTGCCTTCAACTAATCAACAGAATACGGATGGAAATGATCCGATTTAGGGTATAAAAGATGTTTGACTTTTTGTAGTTTTATTATTTAAGTTTTTAAGAAACACAAATATTTGCTTGCTTATTTTAACTATTTGTAACAGACTCGTTCATGTATTAGATACTTATTTTATTTAAAGTTCAAATCTGTTATTTTTCCCTTTAAATAGAAGAAAATTTTTTATTATGCTCGTATTAGTAAATTTAATGATTAAACTGAAAAAAATAAAAGTATTACAAATAAATATTCATTCAAAATTAATGTTAGATCTATACCGACGAACAGAGCGTCGGTATATGTCTGTTAAAAAAACACATCTACATACTATCTATACCGACGGACACGTCGTTGTTAAAGATAAATATTTTAGCTACAGATAGTCCGTCGCTATAGGTATATAGATTTGTCGGGGTAGTCCATATATATACCTACAGACTTGTCCGTCGGTATATCTTACTAAACCCTATACCGACAGTTGGAGCCGTCGGTAAAAATCTATACCGACTAGCGTTTTACCGACGGCATATTGTCTGTCGGAAATTGTCTATTGTCCGTCGGTAAAGGTATTCAGGACATATACCGACGGATAATTGTAGTTTTACCGACGGATTTTTATCCGTAGCTATATGTCATATTGTTTGTAGTGGCGTTTCGATACGTTTTGTTACTGGAAGATTTGGTTTGGATACGATAACCACAGTTTCGATATACCACCAATGGATTTATGAAAAATCCAACGAATTTATAAACCCCCCAACAGCCGTCGGCCTCTTCGACCACCACAGAGTCGCCTTAGCGTGCTAGCCCCTCTTGGGTGCCTAGCATGCCACTCCCTTCAAGATCTATTAATGGAGGAATCTTTGGTTAGAAGTTGGGGAAGAAAGGTGGAAGCTTTCTTCCTTCGCAAACAACTCCAAAGGTCCCTCTTTTTTCGTGTTTTTGCTCCCCCGAAAAGGTATCTAAAAGGTATGTTTTTTATTAGGTCATCATGCCTTATAAAAAGGGGGTGAAAAACCCTAGAGTTTGGTAGAAATTCCATTTGCAACCCTGTTTATGTGATGGCATTTCTGACATGGTGACAGTGATCCCCTACTGAGGTGGTTGTGGCCAGTTGGCACTCATCTCAAAATATATTCTTGTCTTTTAGTGCAGCACAAGAGGTCTCTAGATTTGCGATGTCATTTTCCCATCGCTATTCTTCTGCGAATGCCATGAAAAATTTCCTCTACTTCCCACTTTGCTTTACCTGCACAACATCAGCCAAAAACACAACTTTCCCCGTAAAATAACACCTATTTCCACATCAAAAATGCCAAGGCATAACTAGAAACTCCATGCAATGTTATGATCCTAAATGCAACTAAATGCTTCTATATGGGCTTAAAGACACTCAATAACTTAAGTAAAAATGCTTAAAGCATAGTATTTTTGCGGAGTTATCACCCTCCCCCAAACTTAAGCTATTTCTTGTCCTCAAGCAATGGTTAGAAGCTAGTAGAGAAGAAATGTTGATAAGTGCTCAACTCACTATCACTTTTTACACCTTTTATGGGCATTAATCACCGAATTTACACCCACTCGGACCAATGCATGTACTTAATGTGATATATTTAGAAGTTAAGCCTATAAAGATAATATTTACAGAAAAGGCAAGTTTTCTGCATTTTTATATCTGTGCAGGAGAACAAGTGCCGCGGCAGCAACATGGCCGAGGCAGCAGCTGAGAGCCAGAGAGCAATACTGTAGGCGATTGGAAGAGAAAAATCCAAGGGACGTTTCTGGACATAAAGCACATGGATCGGAGCTGGTTAGCATGAGGAAAAGCCCAAGACAAGGCCACGCGGGAAAGCCTTTTAGTTGAATTAAACTTGGAAATATTTTAATTATGTACATGACTTGTTCCCTACTCCAAATTGTATTCTACTTAGGAAAGATTTTCCCTAGGTCAAGCCTATATAAGACCTATCCATCCAATGTATTAGGGATATACCTAGGAAGACAGAGCCTATTCATAGATTCAATGTTTTCTTTCTCTTAAACTATGTTCTAAGCTTTCTTAGGGTTTAGGTGAAGGTTGTTTAGTATTTGTGAGAGGAGATTGTACTCTGTCTTTGTTTCAATGCAATAAAACTATCAAGGTTTGCTTATCCTTTGTTATTCCTTGTTCTTGCATTCAAGCTCGGGAGAGAAGTTTGTGAGTAATCTATTTATCTAGACTCGGGAGAGTTAGATTCACGAAAGGGGTAAGTACGGTGTTTCAATCGTGAAATACTAACTCGACCTAGGGATAGGTTAAGAGTTTCAGCGTCTAAAAGAAGTGTGAGATTGGTTGGTGAGTATAAGTGATTCACGGCGGGAGGTATCATCAAGAACTAGTCATCAACAGTACTTCGACTTAGGGATAAGCAGAGTCATCCAAGGACACTTTGCCGAACTTTGGTAAAGTCCATCCACGAGCAAAGGATTACCGCGGCGGACAGTATCGTCGATGCCAAGGCAGTAATCTGCAGTGCTGCCGAGGCAGTGAAATACGATTGCATTGGGCAGAGACAAGTCAATCAAATCCACAATACAACGCAACTGGATCCTGACCTTTCTCGCTCTATCAATTCTCATTCTTTTATTTAGTTATTTTATTTAGTTTTCATCCAAACCCAAAATTATTTGTGTTTTATTTTATTTCTTTCTACAGAACAAGAAGAAGAAGAAGACATATTGAGTATACCAATCCCTTTGGAGACGATAATCTGATAAATACTGATCACTTATTACTTGCGATGTGTTCACTTGCACTAAACGCACACTTTTGACACGCGACAAATGTCATGAAAATATTCAGGATCAAGGCAAGCAAGTGGTCAGAGTTTCAGCCCTTAGAAAAAGTCATGGCATAAATATATAAGACTCGAGGAAATTTCAAGAATGTTACTCTAGGACAAGATCAAATGTGAGTGTGTGTGTGTGTGTGAGTGTATCCAATCTATGCTTAGTTAACTTAGAAAAATTCTAAGGAATGTTCACTATTATAGCATAGCATGTTTATTCCTTTAAGCACAACTTTTAATACTCCCCATATATATATATATGTATATATATATATATATATGTATATATATACACATGATAAATATACTGCTACGAGAGGAGTCAGCCTGTCTCACTACCTTTTACTCATGCCATAGCTACCATTTATTAAAACGCAGTATCCAAGTAATGCCATGGCATAACGGAGTATCCCTCTACAGATTTTTCCAGGCATTTATTCGCAACTTCTAAAACTAAACTAGAGGGAGCTTTCTATTAACTAGTAAGTTCATTGAAACATGCAGAGTTGTTCAAGTTTTCATTCTATAAAAAAATTCTAACTTTCCTAAGCATGGAGAACATACACTCGTGTAACAATAAAATAAATAAAATAAATCCAATCCTAAAGCAAATTTTATCCAAGTCCCAAGTCATGCATATCCAATTCAATCATTGGCCATAAAAAAATTATCGTCATCTGGCATTACTAACTTTAATCCAATAACTTACCCTAAAACTTACGCATTTTTCATGACATTTTTCTACAACTATTGATATCATGCAAAATGAAAAAGAAGTAGGGAACGATACCTCCCCCAAACTTGAGGAGGCATTGTCCCCAATGCAACTAAAAAATGAAACTATATGCTATGCAATGAAATAAATGTAGGTTACCTTGGTCTATGCGGGCGGTGTTGGTGCGGTGGTAGCATTGCGACGTGTGGCTCTTCTTTTCAGTGGGGCGGGCTTATATCATGATCAGAATCGTCATCGTCTCCTCGGAGTCTTGTTTTCTCAGCAAAAGTAGGTGGGCTCGCCTATCTTCCAACCAACATTTTCAGACGGCGCTTGGATTTCTTCTTTTTGGGTGAGGGCACTGGTGATGGTTTTGTTGAGCTGCTTATTGTGCTTCTTCTGGCTTTGTTGGTTGGTTAGGTAGGTCCTCGAACAGAGAAGAAATAAAATCGGGCTCGTATTCTGGTGTTGGGTATGGGTCTTGCTGAGTTGGCGGGGATTAAGCTTATTGAGCTTTTGGTGCTTGTTCATCTGAAAATGTCGTGGCATCTTTAGGATTCTGTTCTGGTTCAGGGGATTTAGCTTCCTAAGCTTCTTCCTCTGGTTCGGGTTCCATGGGCCTTGCTTCCTCAAATGGGTCAGTCGGGGCCGGTTCCTCATTCAGGTTAGGTGCCTTTGGCCTCGCAGCAGTTGAGGCTGTATGAAATGTCGAGGCATTTCTAGATGTAGGCAATATAGAGTCAGGTAACTGAGGGAATTCATGAACCAGGTGGGGGAATAGCTCTGCCAAATAAGCTTGGACGACTTCATCCCTTTTCTTGGTGTAACTGAAGAATTTTTTCAAGTCGCTCGTTAATTAGTCCACTTTTGCCATGGAATTCCTGGAAAGCTCTAGAACATTATCGCATTGTGTTGGTGTCTTCCCTCGTGCATTCGTAGCGTGAGAAGTTTCGGGCTACTCCCCAGCATTGCCCATCAAGGCAACAACTTTCTCAACAGTGAGACCCTTCATTCCTTATAGGATCTCATCAAAATCATTCTTCGGCACTTACTTCTTCTGGCACAAAGCCGTAATCAGGTTGGGAAAAATAAGGGGGCTCTTCGAGCGATTCAGACAGGCATGAGTTTCATGAACAATAATCCTTCCAACATCTATTGGGCATCCAAAGAGAATAGAATGCAAAAGCATTAACCGAGTCAGACTTACGGTTGTGTGGTGCGATGTAGGCATCAGTTTGTAGTGCATAAAGTGATTCCAAAGTCATGCATGTGGGAGGAGGCGCTCACGGTTAATAGTCCTCCAGCTAGCTTGCTGGCCATTCCACTCCGACTCGGTTGTGCAAAGATCTATTTTGATCCCTTGTTAGGTTTCGTAGTCATCTTCTTCTTATTTTCTCGCATGTCGATCCACCTCTTGTGGAATCCTAAATAAGCGATTAATGGATGTGTTGGAGAAGTGAATGTTCTTGCCCCAGACATAAACATATTTCTTCTCTAGGCTTTGGATGTTGCATAAAACTCCCGCACAATAATGGCGTTTACAGAACCAAGGTGATCAACAAACCGCTCCTAATGGTGTTTTTTTACCACATCTAGCACTTTCGGTACAAACTCTTCACCGGAGAAGGTGAAACCTGTAACGTCCCAAAATTGGGCCTAGAATTTTAGTGAACCGGTTTCGTCGGTTTAGCCTAGTTCGGGATTAAATACTTAAAATTTGATTTTTAATAAAAATAAATTATGAAAAAATATACTAAAATCATTATTTAATATATATTTGAATTAGGTTAAATCAATTTTGAAAATTGACCCTTGAATCCCTACAATATTGAAATCAATGACTATTTTGTAAAAATTGAAAATTTGAGGACAATTTCATAAATTAAGCCAAAACTTTGAATCTTTAAGGGTATTTGATCCAATCCTAATCGTAGCTGATCTAAGCCTTCCAAGGGTCTATCTTAATAACCCGTAACCCATAATTTTAATTAATAGCCCAAATAACTTAATATTATTCCTAAAAAGCTATTTTTATGTCATAAACCTAAACTTATTTTTAA
Source organism: Abelmoschus esculentus (assembly GCA_035048815.1). NCBI lineage: Eukaryota > Viridiplantae > Streptophyta > Magnoliopsida > Malvales > Malvaceae > Abelmoschus > Abelmoschus esculentus. Next base: position 3,989,818 of record JAUCBN010000051.1, on the reverse strand, counting down.
AATTGGGACTTTCCATCTTCTTGGAAGCCATTCCATCATATTTTCATAGGTAAACATCAATCTTTTCAATAAAAATTAGTTTGGTTAATTCTTTATAATTTTCTTCTTCGGTTTTACTTGAAAAACTCTATTTTTCCGTCAAGCTTTAAACCCTTCTCCAAGATTTCGGTTTCTTCCTTCCTAAGACATATTCTTTATCATATTTTCAAGGTAAATATCCATTCTTTTTAATAAAATTTCCTTGGTTATTTTCCTATATTTTTCTTCTTCAAAATCTCTTTGTTTTTCTTCAGTTTTACTTGTTTTTAAACCTTGGAAGTGGTTGGGTCAATTTTGGAGGTGAGAATCATTCAAACCTCTGAAACCTAAAGTTCTTTAATTAAATTCCTAAGTTCTTGTTATGAGCTAGGTTTTATTTTGATGAAAACATCACCCTTTCTCTATTTTGCTTTATGTTTTGAATAAGCTGAGGATATAAGTTAAACGTTTTCGTTTAGCTTAGTCTAAATAGGGGACTTTTGGGAATGTTAGGGTATCGTACTTTTGGCTAGTAATCTGTTGTATCCTCTTCCCCCCTTTCTATGGAATATACAAATATCATCTTCTTCCTTCCTTTTTGATCTTTTCTTTCTATTTGGGAGTTATTTTGTTTGAAGAGTATCAAGGGTATCAAAGGCCTCGACTCCTTGATATGTTTGACGACGTTCAGACGAGATCTCAACAGGAATCATCAAAGATGCAAACGGACTTTGCTGCTTTGGAGAAACGATTAGAAGAGAAGATTGAGCAAACCATTGCTTCTAAAAATCAGGATATTCGCACGGAGGTTAGTGGCGTTCATTCGGAGCTTCGTGATGTGAAGCTTTTGCTGGAAAAACTTCTGAACACTTCGATTAAGGCAAAGACAGTCGTGGGTGATGTTCCCTCTGGGAGTTTGGATTTAGACATCCCTGAGTCCGCTGCCAATGCAACTTTGAAGAACGATGACCTGATGATTTTGTGCGATTCGACTTCACAGAGCTATAAGCTTAAATGTCCTTCCTTCGATGGGGAAAATTTTCGCGATTGGTGGTCAAAGCTGGAACAGTTCTTCCTTGTTGAGAATATTCCGGATATAGCTAAGATTCACACTGTCATATTGAACTTGGAGGACAAAACTCTTCAATGGCATCATTTTGTCACGCGGAAGCATGGTGGTTTACAGAATCTTTCTTGGGTTGCTTATTTCAAGATGTTGTGTAACACCCGACCCGGATGTCACATTGGGTCTCCGGCCCAAAACTTGTATTCCAAAATTTCTTTTCAAAGCTGATAAGTGCTCAACTCGCTATCACTTTTTACACCTTTTATGGGCATTAATCACCAAATATACACCCAATCGAAGCTGGCTAACATGAGGAAAAGCCCAAGACAAGACCACGCGGGAAAGCCCTTAGCCGAATTAAACTTGGAAATATTATGTACTTGACTTGTTCCCTACTCCAAGTTGTATTCTACTTAGGAAAGGTTTGCCCTAGGTCTAGCCTATATAAAGACCTAGTCATCCAATGTACTAGACACGGAATACCTAGGGAGAGAGAGCCGAATTCTAAACTTGTCTTCTTTCTCTCCATTATGTTTTAAACTTTCTTAGGGATTAGGTGAAGGTTGTTTAGTATATGTGAGAGGAGATTGTACTTTGTCTTTGTTTCAATGCAATAAAATTTTCAAGGTTTGCTTATCCTTTGTTATTCCTTGTTATTGCATTCAAGCTCAAGAGAGAAGTTTGTGAGTAATCCATTTATCTAAGCTCGGGAGAGTTAGATTCACGAAAGGGGTAAGTACAGTGTTTCAATCGCGAAATACTAACTCGGCCTAGGGATAGGTTAAGAGTTTCAGCGGCTAAAAGAAGTGTGAGATAGGTTGGTGAGTATAATTGGTTCACGCCGGGAGGTATCATCAAGGACTAGTCATCAACAACACTCTGACTTAGGAATAAGCGGAGTCATTTAAGGACACTTTGCCGAACTCTGGTAAAGTCCAAACCAAAAGCAAGGGATTACCGCGGCGGACAAGTATCGTCGCTGCCAAGGCAGTAAACTGCAGTGCTGCCGAGGCAGTGATATACGATTGCATTGAGCAGAGACAAGTCAATCAAATCCACAATACAACGCAACTGGATCCTGACCCATCTCTCTCTACTATTCAATCTCTTTACTTTGCTTAGTTATTTTAGTTTAATTAAACCAAACTCAATCACTTGTGTTTTACTTTATTTCTTTCTACAGAACAAGAAGACGAAGAAGACATATTAAGTCTACCAGTCCCTATGGAGACGATAATCCGATAATTACTTATCACTTACTACTTTCGATGTGTCCACTTGCACTAAACGCGCACTTTTGACACGCGACAAAAGCCCATCACATAAAATCAAATTCAAGTCCAAATACGATTCATAAAATCCATTATGTTTAAACGCAAGCCCAAAATAGTATAAAGAAATCGGAGCTCACAAAATATTACAAACCATTAAAACATTCGACCCAAATTAAAATAAACAGAGTTACATTACATAGGGTTCGAAATAGTACAAGCCCACTAAATCTAACACATGTACTCTGACAACACGGTCGATGCTGAAATCCGAACCTTGATGGTGCTCCATGAACCGGCTTCACCTAACCTATGCACGAAAACATATTTCGAACGCTGAGCTACGAAAGCTCAGTGGATACGCCGAACTCGGCCCACAACATGCATATCATAAGCAGTAAAACATAACATATAAATATCGTGCATGATATGATGATCTAACATGCTTGCCTACTACATGGACTAAACAATGCATAATATCGCACACAGCATATGCATATCATATCACAAAATAACACAGAAAAGTGAGGCCCGCGTCCACACAGCATCGGGATCCTACACTAAGAATTGAGGCCGCCCTCAAATCCTATGCCCAGAATGTTACATCGGACATCTTCGAACGAGGTCGCTCAACGTTCGGAAAGGGGTGGAGGCCGCCCAACAAACCCCATGCTCGGAATGTTAAATCGAACATCTTCGAGTGAGGCCGCCCAACACACGAAATAAAGTCTTCAAATCATCATCCGGTATGTTACATCGGATGGCCTTCAACGTGTTGCAAAACTTATGGATATCCGGATTTCCATCAAACAAGGACTCTAAACACATAAATGATCCACCTAGGATCCTCACATCAAAACACATCAAGACTTGACATAATTTAGTCATTCAGGGTTTAATACGTCAATCTTGTGTTAACCATTCATCTCATTAATTATAAGATTCATTATAACCTTTAATTCTCTTACCGAACCTCAAACGAAGCTTATCTTGTTAAGTTCTCGCAGGGGTATCGATACCCTTATATGGGGTATCGAATCACCCTGCCTCGATACCCACCCAAAGAAGGCATCGAACCATGGGTATCGATGCCAGTATCGATACCCTTTGACCTTCTTTAAAGTCAACTAAAGAGACCCTCCATCATCGATACTGGTATCGATGCCTTTTTGCCACTGGAGGTCTCGGTATCGAACCATGGTCCGATACCCCTGTCCACAGAACCTAATTCTAATCATGGGTATCGATACCGGTGGCCCGTGTATCGATACCCCCTGCACAAAATGCAGGTCTGCACTTAGGAAATTCCTATAATTCATTCCCAAACTCGATCCAATCAATTCCAAAGTGTTTCTATTCATTTCTAGAGATGATTAAGTCATTTTAACATCAATTCCAAATCATTTAACATCCAAATTCGAAATCCACCATTAAAGCATTTCAAGCACAAATCAAGCACACACATACATCAACATCTATATGTATGCAACTACCATGATATGTATGATGTAAAGAACGAGTTGGGAGTACCAACCTTAAACAAGAACAGCAACAAAGCCACAAACCCGAGCTCCAAGCTCAACCTCAAGATTTCTTCTTCCTCAAGCTTGATGATGGCTCTTCCACTTGTTTCTCTACAAAGGGAAGGGTAACAACAACTTAGAACCACTCTAAGATGATCCTTAAGCTTAAAAACACTAACAACTAAGATTTAGGGTCTCCAAAATCCCAATCCTGTACTCCCCTCAAAACCCCTCTTAAACCCCCACCTTCAACCAAACCCTCACATACCTACCTCATTTTATAGATCAAAAACACCTCTATAACTTACCTTTCAAGCTCAAAACGAGATTCCCAACAAAACTTACCAAGGTTCCACCTTTAGCTCTCTTCTCTTCTTGTTGGATTTTGAAAGAAAGATGGAGAAAGAAGGGACAATGGTGACTTCACCAAAGTCTGATTTCTCTGCAGACAAAAACAACCCCCAAACCCCTTCCTTTCATCTATTTAGGCATTTACAAGAATACCCTTAGCCTACCACTCAAACCCAACACTCCAAGACCCAACAAGCTAAAGGCCCTACGAGGCCCAAAACCTAACAACACGGGGCCCAAAATCGAAGCCCAAAACCCATCGGTTTAAACTGACACTCGGATCCAAATCCGGGTCGTTACAACTCTCCCCTCCTTAAAGAAAATTTCGTCCTCGAAATTTACCTGTCAAGAAGAGATGAGGATACTGAAATCTCATGTCCTTCTCCGCTTCCCACGTTGCTTCTTCGATTCCGTAGTTCCTCCACAAAACCTTTACTAAGGGTATCCACTTGTTCTGAAGCTCCTTAACTCCTCTATCCAAGATCCCTATAGGTCTTTCCTCATAAGTCAAATCTGCATTGACTTCGATTTCCTCAAGCTGAACCACATGCGATGGATCGGATCAGTAACGTCTCAACATGGACACGTGGAACACATCGTGTATACGTGCCAACTCTGGAGGTAAGGCAAGTCGATAAGCTACCGGTCCAACCCTCTGAAGAACCTCATAAGGCCCTATGTACCTTGGACTTAACTTCCCTTTACGACCAAACTGGATGATCCCTTTCCACGGAGATACTTTGAGGAACACTTTTTCACCAAGCTCATACTCGATGTGCATACGCTTCTTATCCGCATAAGCCTTCTGTCTATCAAAAGTTGCTTGCAACCTCTCTTTGATGATCTGAACTTTTTCTTCGGTTTTCTTAACAAGCTCCGAACCCAATATCTTTCTCTCATTAAGCTTTGTCCAACACAAAGGTGTCGTACACCTTCGCCCGTACAAGGCCTCAAAAGGAGCCATCTTGATGCTTGACTGGTAACTGTTGTTGTAAGCAAACTTTACCAACGGTAATTGCTCCTCCCAACTGTGAGCAAAGTCCACAGCACAACACCGAAGTACATCCTCCAAGATCTAGATGACTCTCTTAGACTTTCCATCGGTCTGAGGATGAAAAGTTGTACTGAAGTGCAACTTAGTATCTAAAGCCTCGTGGATAGACCTCCACAACCTCGCCGTGAACCTTGGATCTCTATCCGATATGATCGATGAAGGTACACCATGCAACCTCACGATCTCCTTTATGTACAACTGAGCCAACTTTTCTAAACTATAGTCCATCCTTACCGGTAAGAAGTGAGCCGACTTGGTCAACTATAACCCATATAGCATCATGTTTCCTCAACGTCATCGGTAACCCGGTGACAAAGTCCATGGTCACTCGATCCCACTTCCACTGTGGAATCTGGATAGGCTGAAGCAAACCTAAAGGAACCTGATGTTCCGCTTTCACTTGCTGAAACGCTAGACACCTGTTCACAAACTCTGACACATCTCTTTTCATGCACGACCACCAAAAGAAAGGACGAAGATCCTGATACATCTTGTTACTACCCGGATGAACAGAAAACGGACTACGGTGAGCTTCCCTCAAGATACGATCCCTCAGATCCTCTAAAGCTGGTACACAAACCGACCTTGAAAGTACAAGAACCCACCATCTCGTACCTCAAAGTCTGACAACTCACCTCTCTGAACAGCCTCTAACTGAGCTACCAACTCCTCGTCTAACACCTATGGTCTCTTGATTTCCTGAACCAGCGTGGGCTCCACACGTAACTCTACCAACAAACCTCCATCATCTGTCATCCTCAACCGAGCAAACAAAGCTCTCAAGTACGACATGGACTTCCGGCTCAAGGCATTGGCGACCACGTTCGCCTTGTCGGGATGATACTCTATGACACAGTCATAGTCCTTCAACAACTCTATCCACCGATGCTGTCTCAGATTCAACTCCTTCTGGGTAAGCAAATACTTTAAACTCTTGTGGTCGGTGTAGATGTAGCATTTCTCCCCGTAGAGATAATGCCTCCATATCTTTAAAGCGAAGATAACCGCCGCAAGCTCAAGATCATGTGTAGGATAGTTCCTCTCATGGGGTTTCAACTGCCTCGAGGCGTAAGCAACCACCTTACCCTCTTGCATAAGCAAACAACCTAACCCATTTAAGGAAGCATCACTAAACACCACATAATCTTTCCCCGATTCCGGTTGTGTCAAGACCGGAGCCTTTGTCAGATAAACCTTAAGCTGTTCAAAACTCTATTGTCTCTTCTCATTCCACACAAACGGAACCCCTTTCTGAAGCAACTTGGTTAAAGGTGCCGCTATGATCGAAAAACCTTTAATGAACCTTCTATAGTATCCGGCAAGCCCAAGAAAACTACGAACTTCCGATACATTCCTTGGTGGTTTCCACTCCACCACAGCTTGGATTTTTTAGGGATCAACTCGGATTCCATCCGCTGCAACTATATGGCCCAGAAACGCCACCTCAGATAACCAGAACTCACACTTACTGAACTTGGCGTACAGACGCCTATCCCTCAACACCTGAAGAACAACCCTTAGGTGGTAGTCATGCTCCTCCTCCGAGCGTGAATACACCAAGATGTCATCGATGAACACAACCACAAACTGATCTAGGTACGGCTGAAAGATCCGGTTCATCAAGTCCATGAAAGCTGCAGGTGCATTCGTGAGCCCAAACGGCATTACTAAGAACTCATAATGCTCGTACCGCGTCCTAAAAGCGGTCTTTTGGACATCCTCTTCCACCACCTTCAACTGGTAGTACCTTGACCTCAGATCTATCTTAGAAAACACACGAGCACCACTCAACTGATCAAACAGGTCATCGATACTAGGCAAAGGGTAGCGATTCTTGATCATGACCTTGTTGAGTTGACGGTAGTCGATGCACATCCTCATCGATCCGTCCTTCTTCTTCACAAACAAAACTAGTGCTCCCCACGGTGACACACTCGGTCGGATAAAACCCCTCTCAAGCAACTCCTGGATCTGCTGTTTCAACTCTCTTATCTCCGTCGGTGCCATACGATAAGGTGCTATAGATACCGGTGCTGTACCCGACAATACCTCTATCCGAAACTCCAACTCATGATCGAGTGGTAAACCGGGCAACTCCTCCGGAAACACATCTAGGTACTCACAAACTGTCCTCAAACTCTCTAAAGTTGGACTCTCAACACTCACATCTACTACGTGAGCTAAGAAAGCCTCACAACCCTGCTGGATCAACCTCTGAGCTGACAAAGCTGAAACAACATTCGCTAAACATGGGTTTCTCTCACCCCTCACAACAAGCTTAGAACCATCAGATACTCGAAGCTTCAAACTCTTAGATCTGCACCCCAAACTCGCATCATGTTCGAACAACCAATCCATACCAAGGATTGCGTCGAACTCCTAAAACGGCAAGACCATAAGATCAGCCGGGAAGATAGACCCTTGCACCTCGATCGGAAACCTCCGATAAACCTTATCCACTAACACATCTAACCCCAACGGACTGGTCACACAGACTCCTACCTCTAGATCCTCCGTTGGTAACCCCCTTGACCAACTGAGAAAAGTAGTTGGCCCCTTGACCAACTGCATCATCCGATGGCACCTCCTCATCGGGCTCATACTCATAGTCGAAGTATCCTCCACGAGAACCCCGGCTTTCCTCCTGATCCCGCACATGTCTCGGCATACTTAACCACCTCTGCACGAACAACAACAACAACAACAACAAACAAGAGTACACCATCAGAATTTCAGCTTTAAAGAAAGTATGATATCGACTCGTGGACATGTACTTGTCTAACACCTACATAACACACTAGACTCCCCCGAGGACTTCCTAGAACCGACTCAACCTAAGCTCTGATACCATTAAATGTAACACCCGACCTAGATGTCATATTGGGCCTCTGGCCAAAACCTGTATTCTAAAATTTCTTTTCAAAGTCCATCACATAAAATCAAATTCAAGTCCAAATACGATTCATAAAATCCATTAACTTAAAATGCAAGCCCAAAATAGTATAAAGAAATCGGAGCTCCTAAAATATTACAAACCATTAAAACATTCGATCCAAATTAAAATAAACAGAGTTACATTACATAGGGTTCAACATAGTACAAGCCCACTAAATCTAACACATGTACTCTGACAACACGGTTGATGCTGAAATCCGAACCTTGATGGTGCTCCACGAACTGGCTTCACCTAACCTACGCACGAAAACATATTTCGAACGTTGAGCTACGAAAGCTCAGTGGATAAGCCGAACTCGGCCAACAACATGCATATCATAAGCAGTAAACATAACATATAAATATCGTGCATGATATGATGATCTAACATGCTTGCCTACCACATGGCCTAAACAATGCATAATATCGCACACAACATATGCATATCATATCACAAAATAACACACAAGAGTGAGGCCCGCGTCTACACGGCATCGGGATCCTACACTTAGGATTGAGGCTGCCCTCAAATCCTATGCCCGGAATGTTACATCGGACATCTTCGAACGAGGCCGCCCAACGTTCGGAAAGGGGTGAAGGCCGCCCAACCAACCCCATGCTCGGAATGTTACATTGAACATCTTCGAGTGAGGCCGCCCAACACTCGGAATAAAGTCTTCAAATCATTATCCGACATGTTACATCGGATGGCCTTCAACGTGTTGAAACACTTATGGATATTCGGATTTCCATCAAACAAGGACTCTAAACACATAAATGATCCACCTAGGATCCTCACATCAGAACACATCAAGACTTAACATAATTTAGTCATTCAGGGTTTAATACGTCAATATTGTGTTAACCATTCATCTCATTAATTATAAGATTCATTATAACCTTTAATTCTCTTACCGAACCTCAAACGAAGCTTATCTTGTTAAGTTCTCGCAGGGGTATCAATACCCTTATATGGGGTATCGAAACACCCTGCCTCGATACCCACCCAAAGAAGGCATCGAACCATGGGTATCGATGCCAGTATCGATACCCTTTGACCGTCTTTAAAGTCAACTAAAGAGACCCTCCATCATCGATACTGGTATCGATGCCTTTTTGCCACTAGAGGTCTCGGTATCGAACCATGGTCCGATACCCCTGTCCACAGAACCTAATTCCAATCATGGGTATCGATATCGGTGGCCCGTGTATCGATACCCCCTGCACGAAATGCAGGTCTGCACTTAGAAAAATCCTATAATTCATTTCCAAACTCGATCCAATCAGTTCCAAAGTGTTTCTATTCATTTCTAGAGATGATTAAGGCATTTTAACATCAATTCCAAATCATTTAACATCCAAATTCGAGATCCACCATTAAAGCATGTCAAGCACAAATCAAGCACACACATACATCAACATCTATATGTATGCAACTACCATGATATGTATGATGTAAAGAACGAGTTGGGAGTACCAACCTTAAACAAGAACAGCAACAAAGCCATAAACCCGAGCTCCAAGCTCAACCTCAAGATTTCTTCTTCCTCAAGATTGATGGTGGCTCTTCCACTTATTTCTCTACAAAGGGAAAGGTAACAACAACTTAGAACCACTCTAAGATGATCCTTAAAGCTTAAAAACACTAACAACTAGGATTTAGGCTCTCCAAAAACCCAATCCCGTACTCCCCTCAAAACCCCTCTTAAACCCCCACCTTCAACCAAACCCTCACATACCTATCTCATTTTATAGATCAAAAACACCTCTATAACTTACCTTTCAAGCTCAAAACAAGATTCCCAACAAAACTTACCAAGGTTCCACCTTTAGCTCTCTTCTCTTCTTGTTGGATTTTGAAAGAAAGATGGAGAAAGAAGGGACAATGGTGACTTCACCAAAGTCTGATTTCTCTGCAAACAAAAACAACCCCCAAACCCCTTCCTTTCATCCATTTAGGCATTTACAAGAATATCCCTAGATCTACCACTCAAACCCAACACTCCAAGACCCAACAAGCTAAAGGCCCTACAAGGCCCAAAACCTCACAATACGGGGCCCAAAACCAAAGACCAAAACCCATCGGGTTAAACCGACACTCGGATCCGAATCCGGGTCGTTACATGTTGAAGGATCGATTCTCTCCTGAAGGCCTTGAAGATCCAATGGGGGAGTTGGTTTCATTGAAGCAAACTGCTTCCGTGGACCAATACTACTCGGAATTTGTAAGTCTCCTTAACCAGATGCAGCTTGCTGATGATTATGCCCTCATTATTTTTATTAAAATTTTGAAATGGGAAATTGGTCAGTATATTAGGGTCTTTTAACCTAAAGATTTACTAGATTCTTTTAGGTTGGCCTTACATTTCGAACATATCACTTCCTTGAGTACTAGAAGGGTCTCTATTCCTGTTAGCAGACCTTCAATACCTAATTTACCTTTTACACTAGTTTCTCCTTCTACCTATAGTAAGGCAGGGTCCTCTACTACCTTTTGTAGCTCTACTGGGTCTATGACACCTCCTTTGGCCCCTAGAAGTTCTGTTTCTAGTGGTATTTTATGCCCTCTGATAAGTCCTCAAAAGACTATCACTTTTATACCTTTCATGGACAATAATTACTTAACCTACACCTATTTAGACTAATGCATGAGCCTAATGTGTGATATTTGCATACGTTGCCTTCATGACATATAAGGATGATATTTATAGAAAATATAAGCTTTAATAAATTTTTTTGTGCATTTGCAGTTAAACTTGGACCCTGATCAAACCAGCCACAGATGGGAGCTTCTACTGATGGAAGCTAAGCAGACTCAAAGCCAGACCTCCGCCGGGGCAGCAGATGCATCCTGCCGAGGCGGGAATTTCCTGAGACCAAAAGTCAAAGTGGTGATCGATTTGAAGAACATAAAAAGCTGGATTTTTCTAGACACTTTGGAGAGCAATTGGAGTTTGAGAAGACGGTGTAAAGATGGAAAGAACCAAATTAAGAGATTTACCTTTTCAAGGAAGGAAAAGTCCAAACCTACTAAACTTCTTCTCCAAGGTTGATGTTACCCTAGTTTTAGCCTATATAAAGGATGTGTCGTCCAAGAGAAAGGAGGAGGAGAGTTCACAATAGAATTTAGTGTTTTCTTTGTTTTTCATTATGTTCTAAATTCTCTTAGGGTTTAGGTGAAAGTTGTCGAGTATTTGTGGGAGGATATTGAACTTTGTTTTCTTGTTTCATGCAATAAAATATTGAGGTTTGCTTATTCTTTGCCATTCTTTGTTCTTGCATTCAGGCTCAGGAGAGAAGTTTGTGAGAGATCTATTTATCTAACATCGGGAGAGTTAGATTCACGAAAGGAATAAGTACGATATTTTTCTAGCTGGAAAATACTAACTCGGCCTAGGGATATGTTAGAGTTTCAGCGGCTAAAAGAAGTGTGAGATTGGTTGGTGGTTATAGTTGATTCACGCGGAGGTATCATCAAGGAATAGTCATCAACAGTACTTTGACTTAGGGATAAGCGAGGTCATCCGAGGAAACTTTGCCGAACCTTAATCACGTCCACCCAAGAGCAAGGGATTGTCGCGACGAATATACCCATCACTGTCGAGGCAGTAAGACTATAGTACTATCGAGGCGGTGTTGTGTAATTGCATTAGACAGAAACAATTCAATTGAATCCACAATACGACATAACTGGATTCTGCCCGTTCTCTCAATCTAATTTTATTCTTTATTTTCTTTTTATTATTCAAGTTATTTTAGTTTCATTCGGAACAATCAAATTAATCTGTGTCTTTATTTTATTTCTTTTACAGAGCGAGAAGATCAAAGGAAACATATTATGTATACCAATCCCTATGGAGACGATACTCGATATTTATCACTTTATTACTTGTGACGTGTTCACTTGCACAAATTGCGCAACCTTTTTACACGCAACAAGTTTTTGGCGCCGTTCCCGGGGATTGGCAACTAAATTTTGTTATCTTTATTTTCTCGCATCTTAAGTTAGTTTTATTTAACTTTGGTTTTTACTGTTGTATGACCAGAGCCAACCCAAGCCATCCTGTGTACGAGCTAGATCCAGAGATTGAACGCATACAACAAAGGTTGAGAAGACAAATCCGAGTAGTTATGGCAAATATTCCAATAGAGCAGAACTTACTCGCTGGCAATGGAGGACTTCCACCGCCACCACTGCTGCGGCAGCTTACAGTTCGGGATTTTCTGGTAGAAGATTTGAACGGGTTAATTCCAGGAGTTGTTACACCAGAGATTGAAGCAACCCACTTTGAGCTAAAACCTGTCATGTTTAACATGCTCAATACCATTGGACAGTTTGGTGGGTCAGTAACTGAAGATGCAAGGCAACACCTCAAATCGTTCATGGAGATATGTAATTCATTCAAAATCCAAGGAGTCCATGAAGATGTCTTGAGACTGAAATTGTTTCCCTATTCAATGAGGGATAGGGAAAAGAATTGGTTAAATAGCATTCCATCAGGATCTATAGGATCTTGGAGTGAACTATACCGTGATTTCATTACACGTTTCAATCTTATTAATCTATATGATCGTATCCGTAATGAAATTAATTCTTTTCGACAGACAAATGATGAACCAATGTATGAGGCATGGGAGCGATATAGGGAGCTATTACACAAGTCTCCTTTGCATGGATTTTCACTGTGGACGCAAGTAACTATGTTTTACAATGCAACCAATGACCCAACAAGGATGATGTTAGATGCCTCTGCCAATGGGACACTCCTTGACAAACCACCAGAGGAAGCAATAGAAATTTTGAACGAACTTGCAAAGAATGACTTCCAATTCCCTACATCTAGGAGAGGAGGGGTGAGACGCCAGCCTACAGTAAATGAGTTAGAAACATCCAATTCTTTGCAGCACAATTGGACGCTGTCACTAAGATGGTTCAGAATATGCAAATGCAAAATAATACCCATGAGGTCAAGGTAATTGATTCTTCAAGTAATTTATGTGGAGGTAACCATAGTTCTTCTGAGTGCATGCAGGATCAAGAGTCTAGCCTGTATGTGGGAAATTACAACCGGAACAACATGATGTCCAATAAATATAATTCAGCATGGAAGAGGCATCCAAATCTCTCATGGATTAATCCTAATAACGCCCTAAATCCGCCGCAGCAGCAGGGACAACAATCGTTGCCGCAGTAGCAGATGCCTCAGAACAGCCTGCAAGTTCATTGGAAAATTCTTTTAAGGCATTTATGATGAAAACAGAATCATATATGGCTTAGAATAGTAACTTCATTAAGAGAACTGATGCTTTCATGAACAAAACTGAGATGAGGTTGCAAAACCAAGAGGCAACCATTAAAACATTGGAAACTCAAGTTGGTCAGTTTGCTCAAAATATGACCACTAGACCACGAGGAGGATTACCCAGCAATATTGAAGTTGTAAGGGAAATGGGCCATGAGCAATGTAAGGCAATCATTACTAGGAGTGGCTTACAACTTAAAGAAGTAACAAGTAGTTCGACAGACAAAGTCCCACTAGTAGAACAAGGAGAACCAGATAAAACGGATTTAGATGCTGAACCAAGTGAACCTGCCTCGGCAATTCCACGACCAGCAGCTGAAGCAACAGACATACCAGTGGTACCAGGCATTAAATTCCAAACTAATGAAACACTAGAGGAAATGCGACCCCCCCACCTTTCCCACAGAGGTTGAAAAGGCAAAAGCATGAGTATAAGTTTAAAAAGTTCTTAGACATCCTGAAGCAAGTCCACATTAATTCGCCGTTAGTTGAGGCAATAGAACAAATGCCGAACTATGCTAAATTCCTAAAAGATATTATATCCAAAAGAAGAAGGCTTAGTGAGTTTGAAACTGTTGCCGCAACCGAAGGATGCATGGCCATGTTTCATAATCGCATGCCCCCTAAATTGAAGGACCCTGGATGTTTCACTATACCATGTGCAATTGGAAATCACTATGAAGGAAAAGCCTTATGTGATCTTGGAGCAAGCATAAACTTGATGCCTAAATTTGTCTTCCAAAAGCTCGGAATAGGAAGGGCAAAACCTACAACTGTGATGCTTCAATTGGCAGATAGATCATATGTGCAACCTGAAGGAAAGATCGAGGACATATTGGTAAGGGTGGATAAATTTATTTTTCCATCTGACTTTCTTGTTCTTGATTGTGAAGTAGATGACAATGCACCGATCATCCTGGGGAGACCTTTTCTAGTCACTGTACGCACTCTTATTGATGTGGAAAAAGGAGAATTGACAATGAGAGTTAACGACCAGCAAGTAAAACTCAATGTTTTCCAGATGCTGAAAAGACATGACGATCCAGAGGAATGCCAGGTAATTCATACCACAGATGCAGACAGCGCAATACCTTGTCTTAGCAACCACTGCCTTGGCAGCAGTCTCGACAATATACCACAGCGCTGCCTCGACATTACAGTTGATGATTGTTACAACAGAGTCTTGGATAGTATGCACAAAGACGATGAAGTTGAAACACAAGAGATTGATGAGATTAGCTGGACAACACACCTTCTAGGTAAGTACTTCGAACCTCTAAATTACCCACGTAAGGATGCAAAACCTTCAGGTGAGGAACCAATAGTTATTGAATTAAAACCTTTACCTAACAAATTAAAATATGTTTATTTGGGATCCAACCACACAATGCCCGTAATTATTTCTTCTGAGTTGCAGCTAGAATAGGAACAAAGCTTGATAGAGATACTGCGGCAGCACAAGAAGGCAATTGGGTGGTCAATTGATAACTTGAAGGGAATAAGCCCAGCCGTTTGTATGCACAAAATCCTTTCAGAGGAAGATCATAAGCCCACTGTTGAGGCCCAAAGGAGACTTAATCATGCCATAAAGGAGGTAGTACGTAAGGAAATAATCAAATGGCTTGATGCTGGAATCATCTACCCTATCTCTGACAGTGCATGGGTAAGCCCGGTACAATGTTTACCCAAGAAAGGTGGCATGACGGTAATAACCAATGAAAACAATGAGTTGATCCCAACCAGGACTTTGACCGGTTTGAGGGTTTGTATGGATTACCGCAAATTAAATAAGGCAATAAAGAAGGATCATTTTCCATTGCCTTTCATTAATGAAATGCTTGATAGACTTGCTGGTAAGCCCTTTTACTATTTTCTTGATGGATATTCAGGTTATAATCAGATTTCTATAGACCCTAAAGACTAGGCAAAAACTACCTTCACTTGCCCGTATGGTACATATGCATTTAGAAGAATGTCGTTCGACCTTTGCAATGCCCCGACAATATTTCAAAGATGCATGATGGCAATTTTTCATGACATGGTTGAAGACTTCCTGGAGATATTCATGGATAATTTTTCAGTCTTTGGAGACAACTTGAATCATTGCCTCAGGAATTTAGAGAAGGTGCTGCAAAGATGTGAGGAATCCAATTTAGTTCTCAATTGGGAAAAATGCCACTTTATGGTGAATAAAGGCATAGTTTTGGGCCACAAAATCTCATCACAAGGAATCGAAGTTGACAAGGCCAAGATAGATGTGATAAAGAAATTGCCTCCACCAATTTCAGTTAAAGGAGTTAGAAGTTTCTTGGGTCATGCAGGTTTTGTTTCTACAGGAGGAGAGTTCACAATAGAATTTAGCGTTTTCTTTGTTTTTCACTATGTTCTAAATTCTCTTAGGTTTAGGTGAAAGTTGTCGAGTATTTGTGAGAGGATATTGAACTTTGTTTTCTTGTTTCATGCAATAAAATATCAAGGTTTTCTTATTATTTTCCATTCATTGTTCTTGCATTCAAGCTCGGGAGAGAAATTTGTGAGAGATCGATTTATCTAGCATCAGGAGAGTTAGATTCAAGAAAGGAATAAGTACGGTATTTTTCTAGCTGGAAAATACTAACTTGGCCTAGGGATAGGTTAGAGTTTCAGCGGCTAAAAGAAGTGTGAGATTGGATGGTGGTTATAATTGATTCACGCCGGGAGGTATCATCAAGGACTAGTCATCAACAGTACTTCGACTTAGGGATAAGCGGAGTCATCAGAGGACACTTTGCCGAACCTTGAAAAAGTCCACCAAAGAGTAAGGGATTGCCGCGGCGGACGTACCCTTCACTGTCGAGGCAGTAGGACTGCAGTACTGCCGAGGCAGAGTTGAGTAATTGCATTAGACGGAAACGAGTCAATTGAATCCACAATACGACATAATTGGATCCTGCCCATTCTCTCAATCTGATTTCATTCTTTATTTTCTTTTTATTATTCAAGTTGTTTTAGTTTCATTCGGAACAATCAAATTAATCTGTGTCTTTATTTTATTTCTTTTACAGAGCGAGAAGATCAAAGGAAACATATTAAGTATACCAATCCCTGTGGAGACGATACTCGATATTTATCACTTTATTACTTACGACGTGTTCACTTGCACAAATTGCACATCCTTTTTACACGCAACAAGTTTTTGGCGCCGTTGCCGGGATAAGCTGAGATATCAAACAGGGAATTAAAGCAAATCCTTGAAAAAGTGGTCAACCCATCTCGAAAGGATTGGTCTCATCGTCTCGATGATGCCCTGTAGGCATATAGGACAACATACAAGACACCATTGGGAACATCTCCATACATGCTTGTATTCGGAAAAACATGCCATTTGCTCGTGGAAATTGAGCACAAAGCTTATTGGGCAGTGAAAAATTTGAATATGGAATGGGAGAGAGCTGGCCAGAAAAGACTACTAGACCTCAATGAAATAGAGGGATTCAGAGCAGCAGCCTATGAAAATGCCAAGATCTACAAAGAAAAGACTAAAAGATGGCATGACCGTAAGCTACTGCTGAGGCAGTTCCTGCCAGGGCAGCAAGTCCTCCTTTTTAATTCTAGGCTCAGACTGTTCCTAGGCAAACTCAAGTCTAGATGGTCCGGTCCATTCGAAGTTATTTAGGCATTTCCACATGGTGCAGTATTGATCAAAGCAAAAAGGGATGGGCATGAGTTCAAAGTGAATGGCAAACGCTTGAAGCACTATTCTGACCAACATGATATGAGGATTATTGAGACCATCACCTTAGGAGATGCACTTGCATGCACTCCTATCGTAACTTAATTTAATTATCTTACCTTTCTTTTATTACATTTTTAGGATTAGATTTAGTTTAGCATTTTTCTTTCTATTATTGTTTATTTTTAATTTTTATTGGTGTTTATTTTATTTAGGACAAGAATCAAGATTGAAGGTGAAGACATTAAAGAGAAGATCCACTGCCGCAGTAGTGAACAGTTTCAGGGCCGCAGCAGTTACAACGGGAAGAATTGTCTAACGGCTAGTTGGCATAATTTTAGCTGTGGCAGTCAATGCCAACGTCTAAAAAATGGCTAGTTGGATTAAAACACGGCAGTACAAGGCCAAGGCCTATATAAACACATTCTCAATTTGAGCTATTCACTTTTGCATTCTTGATTTCTTAGAATTTTTTGCTTATCTCTCAAATTTCTTAACAACTTTCACAAACCTCTTTGCTTATATCTACCCATGGCAGCCTATAAAAGATTCGCACCTGCCGCTGTTGAAGAACGCTTCAACAGATCCTTCGTTGCAAGGAAATTGTGGGAAGAATAGGGATTCCAATATTCAGATGCGGAGAACTATGGAACCGAGCATTACTTGTTCGATAAAATAGCATATCAAGAATGGCAAATATTCTGCTTACAACCCGCCCAGGCCAATGCCACGATTGTGAAAGAGTTTTACGCGCATGGGCTAAGAGAAGATTCACTCTATGTCCACTGTCGAGGCAGACCAGTTCAACTTGATGCCAACACCATCAATTTGTTCTATGGCCTCCAACCTGATCGTGATGACCATTCAACGTTTCTAGAGGACATCAGCAATGAGGACTACGAACTCATCAAAGATGATCTTTGCTACGATAACATACAATGGGAAACCGGACCACACAAAGGCTCCATGGCAAGACAAAATCTAAGGCCCGAGGCAAAGTTGTGGAACACGTTCGTGAAACGACGCCTCATCCCAACATCCCACAACAGCACGGTAGATAAGAGGAGATTGGTTCTCATTCAATCCATCATCAACAAAAGGAGTATCAATGTGGGAGATTTGATCCTACAAGAAATCTACGAATGTGGTAGGAAGGAAAAAGGGTCATTGTACTTTCCATGTTTAATCACGGGTCTTTGTACTGCCGCGGGTTTCCCAATCGAGGATATAGATGAGATCACCGTCCATAGGCGCGGATGGACAAGGGAATTCTGCCACAAAGTTATGCAAATAACCCAGGCAGAACTAGTCCAAGCAACTCCAATGCTAGGCACTACTAAAACTACTGTTGGGGCCCAATAAATGGCAGGCATACCTGCTGCTTCCCACAGTACTGCCACAGCAGATCCTTACCAGGAGATACTCCAGAGGATGGCAGCCATGGATTTGAGACAGCAAAGGTACATGGAGTACCAGAGGGATTTCAATAATGCCTTACCCCAAATGATGGTCACCAACTTCCCAAACCAAGGGGTGCAGTTCCCCGACTTCCCCTCGGATATGTTTGTCACGGCCGCACCCTACACCGAAACAACTCCAGCACTAGTAGGACCGAGGCTGTTCTATGCCACTAGACCATCACAATCATTCTACGACGCTGGCCCATCTCCACAACATGAGCTTGCCGTGGCATCATCTGCAAGCAGAAGGCCATCCAAGAGGAGAGCAGTAGGCTCTCTAGTAATCATTAGAAGTTTCTCGTCGGAGATGGACTTCTTCATGCATCACCCTCACTTCACTACTGGGCCCAGCACTCAGCCTGCCCGAGTGGATGACATGGAAGCTGAAGATGCGGGTGGGACAGATATAATGGCCACCGAAGAAATTGGAGACGAGGAAGAAGGAGAAGAAGTCAACGCCCCTTTGCAAAGGACGCCACTGTCGCGTGTCAAAAGTGCGCAATTAGTGCAAGTGAACACGTCGCAAGTAATAAAGTGATGAGTATTATCGTGTATCGTCTCCACAAGGATTGGTATACTTAATATGCCTTCTTCGTCTTCTTGTTCTGTAAAAAGGAATAAAATAAAAACACAGGTAATTTGGGGTTGGATGAACCTAAATAAATTGTAATAAGGAAAACTAAAACTAAAAGAGATGTGACCTGATTAATAGAGAGAGGTCAGGATCCAGTTGCGTTGTATTGTGGAATTGATTGACTTGTCTCTGCCCAATGCAATTGTATATCACTGCCTTGGCAGTACTGCAGATTACTGCCCTGGCAGCAACGATACTGTCCGCCGCGGCAATCCCTTGCTCGTGGGTGGACTTTACCAAAGTTCGGCAAAGTGTCCTTGGGTGACTCCGCTTATCCCTAAGACGAAGTACTATTGATGACTAATCCTTGATGATACCTCCCGGCGTGAATCAATTATACCCACCAACCAATCTCACACTTCTTTTAGCCGCTGAAACTCTTAACCTATTCCTAGGTCGAGTTAGTATTTCGCGATTGAAACATCGTACTTATCCCTTTCGTGAATCTAACTCTCCCGATTTTAGATAAATGGATTACTCACAAACATCTGTCCCGAGCTTGAATGCAAGAACAAAGAATGGCAAAGGATAAGCAAACCTTGATAGTTTTATTGCATTGAAACAAAGAACAAAGTACAATCTCCTCTCACAAATACTTAACAACCTTCACCTAAACCCTAAGAAAGCTTAGAACATAATTTGAGAGAAAGAAAACAATGTGTCTTAGGGTGAACTCTCTAAGAATCGGCTCTCTTATTCCCTTAGACGGCTAGGTCTTATATAGGCTTGGCCTAGGGCAAACCTTTCCTAAGTAGAATACAACTTGGAGTAGGGAACAAGTCATGTACATAAATAAAATATTTCCAAGTTTATTTCAACTAAGAAGCTTTCCCGCGTGGCCTTGTCTTGGGCTTTTCCTCATGCTAACCAGCTCCGATCCATGTGCTTCATGTATAGAAACGTCCCTTGTATTTTTCTCTTCCGATCGCCTACAGTATCGCTCCCTGTCTTTCTGCTGCTGCCTCGGCATCAGGTCTTGCCTCGGCCACGTTGTTGCCGCGGCACTAGTTTCTTCTGCACAGATGTAAAAATACAGTAAAACTTGCCTTTTCTGTAAATATCATCTTTATAAGCATAACTTCCTTAACTATATACTTTGGTCCGAGTGGATGTAAATTTAGTGATTAATACCCATAAAAGGTGTAAAAAGTGATAGTGAGTTGAGCACTTATCACACCCCCAAACTCGAACTATTGCTTGTCCTCAAGCAATGCAAACCATCAATTTTTCAAACTCTATTCTTTCTTGGTCTTATGTTTCCATCTATTCTCCCCACCATAACTATGCCTATTCTTTAGACTTAACCTTTCGGCTACCCAAGGGTTTTACCTAGAAACAAACTATAAGATTTAGTGAGTGTGTACGTTTTTGTGGATAAGTTTGATTAAAGGCTTTCTTAAATAAACTCTAAGTTCAAGACAAGTAGAATTGGGTTAAGTGTTCTCTTGTTTTCTAAACAACCAATTCTTGAGCCAATGTCGGGCACCTCAAGGATTGTGTTTTTCTCTTCACAAATTCCTTCTTTCTTTTGATATTCCTGATAAGTGCTCAACTCACTATCACTTTTTATACCTTTTAGGGGAATTAATCACTGAATTTACACCCACTTGGACCAATGCATGTACGCAATGTGATATATTTAGGAGTTAAGCTCATAGAGATAATATTTACAGAAAAAGACAAGTTTTACTGCATTTTTATGTCTGTGCAGGAGAACAATTGCCGTGGCAGCGATAAGGCCGAGGCAGCAGCTGAGAGCCAGGAAGCAAGACTGTAGGCGATTGGAAGATAAAAATCCAAGGGACGTGTCTGGATATAAAGCCCATGGATCGGAGCTGGCTAGCATGAGGAAAAGCCCAAGACAAGGACACACGAGAAAACCCCTTAGCTGAATTAAACTTGGAAATATTTTAATTATGTACATGACTTGTTTCCTACTCCAAGTTGTATTCTACTTAGGAAAGGTTTGCCCTAGGTCTAGCCTATATAAAGACTTAGCCGTCCAATGTATGAAAGACGGATACCTAGAGGGAGAAAGCCGATTCATAAACTTGTTTCTTTCTCTCAACTATGTTCTAAACTTTCTTAGGGTTTAGGTAATGGTTGTTTAGTATATGTGAGAGGAGATTGTACTTTTCTTTGTTTCAATGCAATAAAATTATCAAGGTTTGCTTATCCTTTGTTATTCCTTGTTCTTTCATTCAAGCTCGGGAGAGAAGTTTGTGAGTAATCCATTTATCTAAGCTCGGGAGAGTTAGATTCACGAAAGGGGTAAGTACGGTGTTTCAATCGCGAAACACTAAATCGGCCTAGGGATAGGTTATGAGTTTCAGCGGCTAAAAGAAGTGTGAGATTGGTTGGTGAGTATAATTGGTTCACGCCGGGAGGTATCATCAAGGACTAGTCATCAACAGTACTTCGACTTAGGGATAAGCGGAGTCATTCAAGGACACTTTGCCGAACATTGGTAAAGTCCACCCATGAGCAAGGGATTGTCGCGGCGGACAGTATCGTCGCTGCCAAGCCAGTAATCTGCAGTGCTGCCGAGGCAGTGATATACGATTGCATTGAGCAGAGACAATTCAATCAAATCCACAATACAATGCAACTGGATCCTGACCCATCTCTCTCTAATATTCAATCTCTTTATTTTCCTTAGTTATTTTAGTTTAGTTAAACCAAACTCAATCACCTGTGTTTTATTTTATTTCTTTCTACAGAACAAGAAGAAGAAGAAGACATATTGAGTATACCAATCCCTTTGGAGACGATAATCCGATAAATACTTATCACTTATTACTTTTGATGTGTCCACTTGCACTAAACGCGCACTTTTGACACGCGACAAGTTTTTGGCGCCGTTGCCGGGGATTGGCAACTAAATTTTATTTTCTTTATTTTTCTTATTTTTTTTTATTTTACTTTAGTTTTTCTTGGTGTATGACCAGGGCCAACCCAACCAAACCTTTGTACGAGTTAGACCCAGAGATTGAAAGAACAAGGCAAAGGTTGAGGAAACAAATCTAAGAAGCCATGGCAGATCACCCGGCAGGACAAAACTTACCTGCCGGTAATGGAGGTCTTCCGCCGCCACCAGGGCCGCGACAGCTCACTGTTAGAGACTTCCTGGAGGAGGACTTAAATGGATTAAACCTAGGAGTCGTTACACCGGAGATAGAAGCAGCCCACTTTGAACTGAAACCTGTCATGTTCAATATGCTTAACACTATTGGACAATTTGGTGGGTCTGTAACTGAAGATGCAAGGCATCACCTAAAGTCCTTCATAGAGATATGCAATTCCTTTAAAATCCAAGGAGTCCATGAAGATGTCTTGCGATAGGCACCTCTAGTCACTTGCCCAAAAATCTAAGTTTTTATCACCTAAGTTCATTAAAAGAATTCCTATAATCCAACAAGTCCCAAAAGTGTTTAACTTTTATCTTATAGTAGGCTTCTAATTTTTCATCCTTAAGTATCCTAAGGTTAAACCTTCTTAACAGGACCTAATCATGGTAAGGAGAAAGATTTCTATAGCCTTAAAGAATAAACTAAGGCAATACTGATGATGGGCAGTGTAAAAGTATAGGCAATTGATTCAAGTAAGGCGGGGAGCGCAAAAATTAAAAAAATCACTTAAATACTCCCTTTTCTTGGCAAGGCCTCGGCAGTAGATTGCCTCAGCAATGGATCTACACCCCCAAACTCGAACCAAGCATTGTCCTCAATGCTTTATATTAGAAGTAATAGTGGCAACAAAAATATGAAAGGAAATAAGCAACATATGAAGAAACAAGCAGCAAATAATTTTAAAAAAAAAATTAAAGGGACTCCGAAGAGCTGCTTGTAACAATCTGTCATCGGGGTCATGCTGCTGATTGCTTCGTTCTTGGTGAGGGCGATGGCTGAGCTTTTGCTTGTCGGGGCGGTTGGACTCTTGTGGGTGGTGTCCGTTGCATTGGAGCATCCACTTCTTCACCTTCTTCCATGTCGGCAATCTCCTCGGTGATCATGATGTCCGTTCCACCTTCATTTGCTGCGGCTATCCTGGTATGGTGTGTACTAGGTCGGGCAGTGGTTGAGCTTTGGTGTACATAGGCATCTATCTCTACTGATAGACTGCCCATGATGATGGGGGATCATGGTGGAGTGCTGAATAGTGCCCTTCTCTTTGATGGTCTTCTGCTGGCAGATGATGCTGTGGCAGAGTCTGCTGCCCTAGATGGGCCGGTAGCATGAAACTGTGGTTGAGGGCCCGTGTGGAAGAACGGTCTCGGTCCTCTTGGAGCTGGTGTAGTCTTTGTATAGGGTGCAGCTGTGACAAACATATTGCTTGGAAATTCTGGAAACTGCGCCCCTTGGTCTGGAAAGGCATGGAGCATCATTTGGGCAAGTGTGCTGTTGAAGTCCCTCTGATACTCCATGTATCTTTGCTGCCTAAGATCCATCGTTGCCATCCTTTGAAGTATCTCCTGGTACGGGTCTGCTGCGGCAGTGGTGTGGGTAGTGTCTAGCATGTCTGTCGTGTATTGGGCCCCGACAGCAGTATCAACAGTGAACTGCTGGGGCGTTGCCTGGACTGGTTCCGCCTTTGTGATCTGCATTATTTTGTGACAAAAATCTCTGGTCCATCCACGTCTTTGGGGTGTGTATTCGTCCGTGTCTTCTACTATTACACCTGCAGCAATACACAAACCAGTGATCAAACAAGGGAAATATAATGGTCCTCTATACTTCTTACCGCATTCGTAAATTTCGCGTAAGGTGATCTCTCCAACGTTGATGCTACTTTTGTTGATGATTGATTGGATGAGCACCAATCTCCTCTTATCCACCGTACTGTTGTGGGAGGTGGGGATGAGGCGTCTCTTGAAAAAGGTGTTCCAAAGCTTGGCCTCGGGCTTTAGGTTCTGCCTTGCTACAGATCCTCTATGGGCACCGGTTTCCCATGGAGTATTCGTGTAGCAAAGGTCGTCTTTAATCAACTCGTAATCCTCGGCAGTGATATCCTCCTTGAATTCAGCATGTACATCATGGTCAGGTGTGAGGCAGTAGAATTGGTTGATGGTATCGACATCAAGCTGGACAGGCCTGCCTCGGAAGTGGACAAAGAGGGAGTCTTTGTTTGGCTTGTGCGCATAGAATTCCCACACGATGGTAGCATTTGCCTGGGCAGGTTGTAGGCAAAAGATTTCCCATTCTTGGTACTTGATCCTGTTGAACAGATAGTGCTTGATGTCGTAATTTTCTTCATCCGAGTGTTGGAATCCTTGCTTCTCCCACAACTACCGGGCCATGAAAGACCTGTTGAAGCGGTCTTCAACATTGGCTGGGGCAAAACGTTTGTAGGTGGCCATAAGGATTGTGAGAGATTAGGTTCTTGGAGATTTTTTTGAAGGGATTCTGAAAATTTCAAGAAGGGTAGGTAGAGAGTATTGTGAGAGCAAGATTATCAAGTATTAAAGAAAACAAGAATGCAAGAGTGAATAGTTCAAGAGGGAGAGGTTGCTTATATAGGCCTCGACTTTGTGACCGTTTGAACCACTAGCCGTTTTGTAGCCATTAGTCTTTATTGTCGTTTCCTTTTCTGTCGCGGCAGAAATCTCGGCAGACTAGCCGTTACACTGTTCTGCCCGTTGAAACTGCTGCGGCTCTGACACTGTTTTCTACCTCGGCAGAGTTCCTGCTGTTAACTATTTCTCTTTTAGTCTTGCTTATTATCCTAAATAAAAATTAAACACAAACAAGAAAAATAATTAAAGCAAAAACACAAATTATAGAAAATAAATATAAACTAAACTAATCCTAATATAATAAAAAGAAAGTTGAGAGATCATGTTACTGGTGGAGTGCATGCAAATGCATCTCCCAAGATAATTCTCTCTTGACGGTCACAGTGATTCTTCAAGTATTGGCTATTGGCTTTATGTCCATCTTTGTTTTTCTTGATCTGCATCATACCCTTTTTTCTGGGCAATGTGTTGTCCTGTTGGTTTCCTCCACATCTTCCTTACTTTTCCTGCCAAATATTCTGCCATAAAATATTTCCATTTTCCTGTCGAGCATATTTCCCAGGCAGTGGCTGTTGAAACAGGATATCGTTGTGCCTGCATCTGTGCTATGAAGGACTTTGCATTCTTTTGCATCATCATGCCGTTTCAAATTGTGGAAGGTATTGAGTTTGACTTGTTGGTCATTGACCCTCATTGTCAACTCTCCTTTTTCCACATCAATTAGTGTTCGTCCAGTGGCAAGGAAAGGTCTCCCCAAGATGATCGGTGCATTATCATCTGCTTCACAATCAAGGACAAGAAAATCTACGGGAAAAATAAATTTATCCACTCTTAACAATATGTCCTCGATTTTGCCTTCAGGTTGCACATATGATCGATCCGCAAGTTGGAGCATAACTTTTGTAGGTTTCGCCCTTCCTATTCCAAGCTTTTGAAAAACAGATTTAGGCATGAGATTGATGCTTGCTCTGTGGTCGCATAGGGCCTTACCTTCATAGTTATTACCTATCGCACAAGGTATGATAAAGCATCCAGGATCCTTCAATTTTGGTGGCATGCGATTGTGTAGCATTGCCATGCATCCCTCGGTAACAACCACTGTTTCGAACTCACCTAGTATTTTTCTCTTAGACACAATGTCTTTTAAGAATTTAGCATAATTAGGCATTTGTTCAATTGCCTCTACGAATGGTAAGTTGATGTGGACTTGCTTTAAAATATCAAGAAATTTCTTGAATTGATGGTCTTGTTTTTGTTTTTTCAACCTTTATGGGAAGGGTGGTGGTGGTCTCATCTCGTCCAGATTTTCTTTAGTTTGGAATTTAATATCTGGCACCACTGGGGTTGTTGCTGTCTCGGCAGACTATTTAGGAACTGTTGAGTTCTTTGCTGGGGTAGTGTTATCAGGATCAGTTTGTTCAGCCTCCTCTTTTGTTGGGTCTGACGGTGGAACTTGGCCTGCTAGAGTGTCTTTCTTTTCTTTCAGTTGTAAACCATTCCTAGTAGTGATTGCTTTACACTGTTCATGGCCCATTACCTTAGCAACTTCAGTATTGTTAGGTAGTCCTCCTTGTGGTCTAGTGTTTATGCTTTGAGCAAACTGGCAAACTTGAGTTTCCAATGCCTTAATTGCTGCCTCTTGGTTCTGCAACCTCATCTCAGTCCTATTTCTGAACGCGTCTGTTCTTTTGATGAAGTTGCTATTCTCTTCCATGTATGACTCAGTTTTCATCATGAATGCTTTTAGAGAATTTTCCAAGGAACTTACAGATTGTTGCTGCTGCATCGGCTGTTGGACCTGCTGCTGCGGCAGATGTTGCATTGGTTTTTGGAATCCTGGGGGTTGGGTGGTTGGGTTTAAGGCATTGTTAGGATTGCTCCATGACAGGTTTGGATGCCTCTTCCATGAGGGATTGTATGTGTTGGACATCATATTGGTTCGGTTATAGTATCCAACATACATGCCGGTTTCTTGATTCATACAATCAGAGGAATTGTGGTTACCTCCACATAAATCACAAAAAGAATCAATCACCTTAACCTCACGGGTATTTTGTTGTAGTTGCAAATTTTGCACCATCTTGGTAAGATAGGCCAATTGTGCTGCCACTGAATTTGATGTGTCTAACTCATTCACCGTGGCTTGGCATCTTACTCCTCCTCGCCTAGATGTAGGGAATTGAAAATCGTTATTTGCGAGTTTGTTTAGTATCTCAATAGCTTCCTCAGGTGCTTTGTAAAGGAGTGTTCCATTTGCCGAGGCATCTAACATCATCCTTGTCGGGGCATTCGTGTCATTATAGAACATGGTGACTGATAAGTGCTCAACACACTATCACTTTCTACTCCTTTTATCGGCATTTATCACCAAATATTCACCCACTTGAACCAATGCATGTGCTTAATGTGATATATTTAGAAGTTATACTTAAATAGATAATATTTATAGAAAAAGGC
This sequence comes from Abelmoschus esculentus, assembly GCA_035048815.1. Taxonomy (NCBI): domain Eukaryota; kingdom Viridiplantae; phylum Streptophyta; class Magnoliopsida; order Malvales; family Malvaceae; genus Abelmoschus; species Abelmoschus esculentus. The sequence goes on along the minus strand of JAUCBN010000051.1, from coordinate 3,962,523 downwards.
ACATTTTACTGCATTTTCATATCTGTGCAGGAAAACCATTGCCGAGGCAGGACCTGATGCCGAGGCAGCAGCAGGAAGACAGGAAGCAAAGTGGTAGGCGATGGAAAGACAAAAATCTAAGGAACGTGTTTGGACTTGAAGCCCAAGAATCAGAGCTGGCTAGCACAAGGAAAAGCCCAAAGGAAGACCATGCGGGAAAGCCCCCTTAGCCGAATTCAAACTTGGAAATATAATATTATTATGTGCTTGACTTGTTCCCTACTCCAAGTTATATTCTACTTAGGAAAGGTTTGCCCTAGGTCTAGCCTATATAAAGACCTAGCCACTCAATGTATCATAGGACGAAAATACCTAGGGAGAGCCGACTTCTACTCTTGTTTCCTTCCTCTCCATCATGTTCTAAAACCATCATAGGGTTTAGGTGAAGGTTGTGGAGTATTTGTGAGAGGAGATTGTAATTTGTCTTTTATTCAATGCAATAAAGATTATCAAGGTTTGCTTATCCTTTGTTATTCCTTGTTCTTGCATTCAAGCCCGGGAGGGAAGTTTGTGAGTAATCCATTTATCTAAGCTCGGGAGAGTTAGATTCACGAAAGGGGTAAGTACGGTGTTTCAATCGCGAAATACTAACTCGGCCTAGGGATAGGTTAAGAGTTTCAACGGCTAAAAGAAGTGTGAGATTGGTTGGTGAGTATAATTGGTTCACGCCGGGAGGTATCATCAAGGACTAGTCATCAACAGCACTCTGACTTAGGGATAAGCGGAGTCATTCAAGGACATTTTGCCGAACTTTGGTAAAGTCTGCCCACGAGCAAGGGATTGCCGCGGCAGACAGCGTTATCGCTGCCCAGTCAGTAAACTGCAGTGCTGCCGAGGCAGAGATATACGATTGCATTGGATAAAGACAAGTCAATCAAGTCCACAATACAATACAACTGGATCCTGGCCCATCTCTCTCTCTAATATTTCGACTCTTTATTTGTATTCAATTATTTTAGTTTAAACAAATCACACCAACTCATTTGTGTTTTTATCTTTCTATAGATCAAGAAGATAATGGAAGCATATTAAGTATACCAGTCCCTGAGGAGACGATAACTCGATAACATACTTATCACTTATTACTTGCGATGTGTCCGCTTGCACTAAACGCGCATTTTTGACACGCGACAAGTTTTTGGCACTAAGTGCAAGGCAATCACTACCAGGAGTGGTCTACAGTTGAAAGAGAAGATCCCAGAGAACCGAACCCAACCAGCGGATCAACCAAGAGAAGAGGCTGAGCAAACTGAGACTGATAACACTGCCCCGGCAGCAAGCACTGCAGCGCCTGAGCAGTCTGCCGAGGCTGCAAAAATTCTAGTGGTGCCAGGTATACGATTCCAATCTAAAGAAACCCTGGACGAGATGAGACCACCACCACTTTTTCCGCAAAGGTTGAAGAAACAAAAACAGGATCAACAGTTCAAGAAGTTCCTCGATATCTTGAAGCAAGTCCACATCAACATACCATTCGTTGAGTCCATTGAACAAATGCCCAACTATGCCAAGTTCTTAAAAGATATGGTATCAAAGAGAAAACGAATAGGTGAGTTTGAGACAGTGGCTGCCACCGAGGGATGCATGGCAATGCTGCATAACCGCATGCCACCAAAGTTAAAAGATCCTGGCTGCTTCACTATACCTTGTGCGATAGGAAAGAGTTATGAAGGAAAGGCCCTGTGCGACCTTGGAGCAAGTATAAACCTCATGCCTAAATCAGTCTTCCAAAAGCTTGGAATTGGAAGGCCGAAGCCTACAACAGTAATGCTCCAACTCGCAGATAGATCCTATGTGCAACTTGAAGGCAAAATCGAGGACATACTGGTAAGAGTTGACAAGTTTATTTTTCCTGCCGACTTCCTTGTCCTTGATTGTGAAGCAGATGACAACGCACCGATTATCCTTGGGAGACCCTTCCTAGCAACTGGACGTACATTGATTGACGTGGAAAAAGGAGAGTTGACTATGCGAGTCAATGACCAACAAGTCAAACTCAATGCATTCCACAACTTAAACAGGTATAACGATCCAGAGGAATGTAAGGCCATCCACATAATAGACAATAAGATATCCTGCCTGGGCAGTCTGCTCGACAGGATATTTGGCAAGAAAATCAAGCCCAATACGGATGGACAGACAGCACTAAGGAGCGGCCCACAACCGATACATAATTTGGGCCTAAGGGAGAAAATAAATTTGGGAGATGCATTCACATGCTCTCCACCAGTAACCTAACCCCTCCCTTTTTCTTTCTTTATTATATTAGGGTTAGTAGTTTATTTTTATTTTTCTACTTATTTTCGTTTTCAGTACTTTTCTTTGTGTGTTTAATTTTTTTTTCAGGAATAAAAAGCAAAGATAAGGGAAAAATAGTTCACAGCAGGAACTCTGCCGAAGCAATACAACAGTGTTAGAGCCGCAGCAGTCCCAACGGGCAGAAAAGTGTAACGGCTAGTCTGCCGAGATTCTTGCCGCGGCAGAAAAGGAAACGGCAGAAGAAGGAAACGGTTACAACGGCTAGTGATCTCAACGGTCACAAGGCCGAGGCCTATATAAGACACTCCTTCCTCTTGAACTATTCACTCTTACTTGCTTGCTTGCTTTAGTATTCTTAACAATCACTCTCTCAATTACTCTCTGCCTACTAATTCCTTTTCAATCTCCAGATTCTCTTCAAAAAAACCTCCAAGAACTCAATTTTCTCTTTCTTGATGGCAACTTACAGAAGATTCGCCCTAGCCAACGTTGAAGAACGATTCAATCGATCTTTCATCGCAAGGCAACTATGGGAAGAACAAGGGTTCCAGCACGCGGATGAAGAGAATTACGGCATTGAACACTAATTGTTCGACAGAATAAAATACCAGAATTGGGAAATATTCTGTTTGCAACCTGCCCAGGCAAACGCCACAATCGTGCGGGATTTCTACGCTCATGGGCCCAGCAAAGACTCCTTCTTTGTTCACTACCGCGGCAGGCCTGTACAGCTTGATGCCGATAGGATCAACAACTTCTACGGCCTCACCCCGGACAGTGATCTCCATGCTGACTTCTTGGAAGATATCATTGCCGAGGACTATGAACTTATCAAAGACGATCTTTGTTACGTGAACACTCCATGGGAAACCGGTACCCATTGAGGATCCGTGACAAGACAAAACTTGAAGCCGGAGACCAAGATGTGGAACACCTTCGTCAAACGACACCTCATCCCAACATCACACAACAGCACGGTCGATCGCAAAAGATTGGTGCTTATCCAATCCATCATCAACAAAAGGACCATCAACATTGGAGAAATTATCCTACGGGAAATTCACGAGTGCGGTAAGAAAGATCGAGGACCATTGTATTTCCCTTGCTTGATTACGAGTTTATGTGTTTCCGCAGGTGTGCCTATTGAAGAAACGGATGAATACACACCCCCAAGAAGAGGATGATCAGGGAATTCTGCCACAAAGTCATGCAGATAACACAAGCAGAACCTGTCCAGGCAACACCGCAGCAGTTCACTGCCGATACTGCTGTCGGGGCCCAGTACACGACAGATATGCCTGGTACTGCCCACACCTCTGTCGCAGTAGACCCGTATCAAGAACTCTTACAGCGAATGGCCGCGATGGATCTTCGACAACAACGATACATGGAGTACCAGCGGGACTTCAATGGCACTCTCGCACAGATAATGTTGCACGCCTTCCCGGACCAAGGCGTACAATTCCCGGAGTTCCCAAGCAATATGTTCGTTACTACTGCACCCTACACCGAGACTACACCAGCCCCAGGAGGACCGCAACCGTTCTTCCATCCGGACCCTCAGCCTCAATACCAGGCTGCTGGACCATCGAGGGCAGCAGATTCTACCGCGGCCTCGTCTGTCAGCCGAAGGCTATCCAAGCGGAGAGCCGTTTTCAGCACTCCACCAAGATCGCCAATTATCATGGGCAGTCTATCCGCCGAGATAGATGCTTATGTACACCAAGGCTCTACTGTCGCCGGCCCAAGCACACACCACACTAGAGGAGCAACTGCGATGGGAGGAGGAACGGACGTGATGATAACCGAAGAGATGGAGGATGTTGAAGAAGGAGAAGAAGTAGAAGCCCCAATACATAGAACCCCACCCACTCGAGTCCATCCGCCGAGGCAAGCAAAGACGCAACCATCGCCCTCCCCAAGGACAAAGCATATGGCATCTAGGCAACGGAAGAAAATTGTTAAGAGCAGCTCTTCGGAGTCGCTCTAAAATCTTTGTCCTTTATTCAATTTTCAATTGCTTTTACTATTTTTCCTTGCTGCATATATTTCATATTCTGTTTTGCCGTTTATTCCTTCCAAATATAAAGCATTGAGGACAATGCTTGGTTTGAGTTTGGGGGTGCAGATTCACTGCCAAGGCAGCAATCTACTGTCGCGGCCTTGCCAAAAGGGAGTATTCCAGTGATTTTTTTTAATTTTTATGCTCCCCGCCTTACTTGAATTAACTGCATACACTCCTGCACTGCTCATCATTATTATTGCCTTAGTTTGTTCTTTAAGGCTATAGAAATCTTTCTCCTTAACATGTTTAGGTTCTGTCAAGTGGGCTTAACCTTAGGATGCTTAAGGATGAAAACTTAGAAGCTTACTATAGGAAGAACTTTAAACACTTTTGGGACTAGTTGGATTATAGGAATTCTTTTAATGAACTTGGGTGATAAAGACTTAGACTTTTGGAAAAGTAACTAGAGGTGCCTACCACCGGCTCTAAAAAATCTCTTCTTCATGCTAGAGGTGCCCGAAATTGGCTCTAGTATGTATTAAGGAATATTAAAAAGAAAAAAAGACAAAAAGATTTTTAGTGAAAACACAAGTCTTTGAGGTGCCCGAAACCGGCTCAAGATTTGGGGTTTGAAAAAGAAGAGAACACTTAAACCAATGTCTATTTGTCTTGAACTTAGAGTTTATCTAAGAAAGCCTTTAATCAACTTGTCCAAAAAAATCTTGTTTCTTTTCTTATTTCCTTTTTTTATTTTTATTTTACTTTGGCAACTAAATTTTGTTTTCTTTATTTTCTTGTTTCTTTTTTTTATTTTTATTTTACTTTGGTTTTTCTTGGTGTATGACCAGGGCCAACCCAACCAACCCTTTGTATGAGTTAGACCCAGAGATCGAACGTACACGGTAAAGGTTGAGGAGACAAATCCAAGAAGTTATGGCAGATCATCCGGCAGGACAAAACTTACCTGCCGGCAATGGAGGTATTCCGCCGCCACCAGGGCCACGGCAGCTCACTGTCAGAGACTTCCTGGAAGAGGATTTAAATGGGTTAAACCCAGGAGTCGTTACACCGGAAATAGAAGCAGCCCACTTTGAACTGAAACCTGTCATGTTCAATATGCTTAACACTATTGGACAGTTTGGTGGGTCTGTGACTGAAGATGCAAGGCAGCACCTCAAGTCCTTCATGGAGATATGCAATTCCTTCAAAATCCAAGGAGTTCATGAAGATGTCTTGAGATTGAAATTATTCGCCTATTCACTAAGGGATAGGGAAAAAGCCTAGTTAAATAGCATTCCAGCAGGATCTATTGGATCTTGTAGTGAACTCTGTCGTGATTTTATTACACGTTTTAATCCTAAAAATTTATATGATAGAATTCGTAATGAAATCACTTCTTTTCGACAGACAAATGATGAACCGAAGTACGAGGCATGGAGCGCTACAGGGAGTTACTGCACAAGTGTCCTCTACATGGATTTCCCCTATGGACACAAGTCACTGTCGCGTGTCAAAAATGCGCGTTTAGTGCAAGCGGACACATCGCAAGTAATAAGTGATAAGTATGTTATCGAGTTATCGTCTCCTCAGGGACTGGTATACTTAATATGCTTCCTTTATCTTTGATAAGTGCTCAACACACTATCACTTTCTACTCCTTTTATCGGCATTTATCACCAAATATTCACCCACTTGAACCAATGCATGTGCTTAATGTGATATATTTAGAAGTTATACTTAAATAGATAATATTTATAGAAAAGACACGTTTTACTGCGTTTTCATATCTGTGCAGGAGAACCAGTGCCGCGGCAGAGACAAGGCCGAGGCAGGACCTGATGCCGAGGCAGCAGCAGGAAGACAGGAAGCAAAGTGATACGCGATGGAAAGACAAAAATCCAAGGAACGTGTCTGGATTTGAAGCCCATGAATCGGAGTTGGCTAGCACAAGGAAAAGCCCAAAGAAAGACCACGCGGGAAAGCCCCCTTAGCCGAATTCAAACTTGGAAATATATTATTATTATGTACTTGACTTGTTCCCTACTCCAAGTTGAATTCTACTTAGGAAAGGTTTGCCCTAGGTCTAGCCTATATAAAGACCTAGCCACCCAATGTAATAGAGATCGAAATACCTAGGGAGAGCCGACTTCTACTCTTGTTTCTTTCCTCTCCATCATGTTCTAAAACCTTCATAGGGTTTAGGTGAAGGTTGTTAGTATTTGTAAGAGGAGATTGTACTTTGTCTTTGTTTCAATGTAATAAAACTATCAAGGTTTGCTTATCCTTTGTTATTCCTTGTTATTGCATTCAAGCTCGGGAGAGAAGTTTGTGAGTAATCCATTTATTTAGACTCGAAAGAGTTAGATTCACGAAAGGGGTAAGTACGGTGTTTCAATCGCGAAATACTAACTCGGCCTAGGGATAGGTTAAGAGTTTCAGCGGCTAAAAGAAGTGTGAGATTGGTTGGTGAGTATAATTGGTTCACGCCGGGAGGTATCATCAAGGACTAGTCATCAATAGTACTTCGACTTAGGGATAAGCGGAGTCATTCAAGGACACTTTGCCGAACTTTGGTAAGGTCCACCCATGAGCAAGGGATTTCCGCGGCGGACCGTATCGTCGCTGCCAAGGCAGTAATCTGCAGTGCTGCCGAGGCAGTGAAATACGATTGCATTGAGCAGAGACAAGTCAATCAAATCCACAATACAACGCAACTGTATCCTGACCCATCTCTCTCTAATATTCAATTCTCTTTACTTTACTTAGTAGTTTTATCCTAGTTAATCCAAACCCAGTTCACTTGTGTTTTATTTTATTTCTTTCTACAAAACAAGAAGACGAAGAAGACATATTGAGTCTACAAATCCCTGTGGAGACGATAATCCGATAAATACTTATCACTTATTACTTTTGATGTGTCCACTTGCACTAAACGCGCACTTTTGACACGCGACAAGTTTTTGGCGCCGCTGCCGGGGATTGGCAACTAAATTTTGTTTTCTTTATTTTCTTGTTTCTTTTTATTTTTATTTTACTCTTGTTTTTCTTGGTGTATGACCAGGGCCAACCCAACCAACCCTTTGTACGAGTTAGATCCAGAGATCAAACGAACAAGGCAAAGGTTGAGGAGACAAATCCAAGAAGCTATAGCAGATCACCCAGCAGGACAAAACTTACCTGCCGGCAATGGAGGTCTTCCGCCGCCACCTGGGCCGCGACAGCTCACTTTCAGAGACTTCTTGGAAGAGGATTTAAATGGATTAAACCCAGGAGTCGTTACACCAGAGATAAAAGCAGCCCACTTTGAACTAAAACCTGTCATGTTCAATATGCTTAACACTATTAGGCAATTTGGTGGGTCTGTAACTGAAGATGTAAGGAAGCACCTCAAGTCCTTTATGGAGATATGCAATTCCTTCAAAATCCAAGGAGTCCATGAAGATGTCTTGAGATTGAAGTTATTCCCCTATTCAATGAGGGATAGGGCGAAAGCTCAGTTAAATAGCATTCCAGCAGAATCTATTGGATCTTGGAGTGAACTCTGTCGTGATTTTATTAATCGTTTTAATCCTACAAATTTATATGATAGAATTCGTAATGAAATCACTTCTTTTCGACAGGCAGATGACGAACCTATGTACGAGGCATGGGAGCTCTAAAGGGACCTACTGCACAAGTGTCCTTTGCATGGATTTCCCTTATGGACACAAGTGACCATGTTTTATAATGCCACGAATGCCCCGACAAGGATGATGTTAGATGCCTCGGAAAACGGAACACTCCTTGATAAAGGACCTGAGGAAGCTATTGAGATACTAAACAAACTCGCAAAGAATGATTTTCAATTCCCTACATCTAGGTGAGGAGGAGTAAGACGCCAAGCCACGGTGAATGAGTTAGACACATCAAGTTCAGTGGCAGCACAATTGGCCTCCCTTACAAAGATGGTACAAAACTTGCAATTACAGCAAAATACCCGTGAGGTTAAGGTAATTGATTCTTATTGTGATTTATGTGGAGGTAACCACAGTTCCTCTGAGTGTATGAATCAAGAAACCGGTATGTATGTTGGGAACTACAACCGAAACAATATAATGTCCAACACATACAATCCCTCATGGAAGAGGCATCCAAACCTATCATGGAGCAACCCTAAAAATGCCTTAAACCCAACCACCCAACCTTCAGGATTCCAGGAACCCATGCAACATCTGCCACCGCTGCAGGTCCAGCAGCCAATGCCGCAGCGGCAGATGCAGCAGCAACCGGTAAGTTCGTTGGAAAACACGCTTAAAGCCTTTATGATGAAAACTGAGTCATACATGGCAGAGAACAGTAATTTCATCAAGAGGACAGATGCTTTCATGAATAGAACTGAGATAAGGTTGCAGAATCAAGAAGCGACCATTAAAACGCTAGAAACTCAGGTTGGGCAGTTTGCTCAAAACATAAACACTAGACCACAACGAGGACTACCTAGCAATACTGAAGTTGCTAAGGTAGTGGGCCATGAACAGTGTAAAACAATCACTACCAGGAGTGGTCTATAGTTGAAGGAAAAGACTCCAGTAAGCCAAAATCCCTGAGCGGATCCAGCAAAAGAAGAGGCTGAGCAAACTGATTCTGATAACACTGCCCCGGCAAAAAGCACTGTAGCTCCTGAGCAGTCTGCCGAGACAACAACAACTCTAGTGGTGCTAGGTATCAAATTCCAAACTAAAGAAACCCTGAATGAGATGAGACCACCACCACCTTTCCCACAAAGGTTGAAAAAGCAAAAACAGGACCAACAATTAAAAAATTCCTTGACATCTTAAAGTAAGTCCACATTAACATACCATTCGTAGAGGCAATTGAGCAAATGCCTAATTATGCCAAGTTCTTAAAAGACATGGTGTCCAAGAGAAAACGAATAGGTGAGTTTGAAACAGTGGCTGCTACCGAGGGATGCATGGCAATGCTACACAATCGCATGCCACCAAAATTGAAGGATCCTGGTTGCTTTATCATACCTTGTGCAATAGGTAAAAATTATGAAGGTAAGGCCCTATGCGACCTTGGAGAAAGCATCAATCTAATGCCCAAATCTGTCTTCCAAAAGCTTGGAATAGGAAGGGCGAAACCTACAACAGTTAAGCTCCAACTAGCGGATCGATCATATGTGCAACCTGAAGGCAAAATCGAGGACACACTGGTAAGAGTCGATAAGTTTATTTTTCCTGCTGATTTTCTTGTCCTTGATTGTGAAGCAGATGATAATGCACCGATCATCCTGGGGAGACCTTTCCTTGCAACTGGACGCACCTTAATCGATGTGGAAAAAGGAGAGTTAACAATGAGAATTAATGATCAAGAAGTCAAACTAAATGTGTTTCAACTGATGAAAAGACATGATGAACTGGAAGAAGAATGTCAGATGCTGCATGACACAGATGAAGATCGTATAATACCTTGTCTCAACAACAACTGCCTCGGTAGTGATCTTCATGACACTTCAGAGGTATGCCTCGGCAGTGATACGGATGACTGCTACAGTAGCACTCTGAACAATGTTGAAAAAGCAGAGAAGGAGGAAGCTAACTGAACATCACATCTTCCAGGTAAGTACTTCGAACCATTAGATTATACAGGTAAGAATGAACAATTTGTAAGTAAAGAACCACTGGTCACAGAATTAAAACCCTTATCAGAAAAACTAAAATATGCTTATTTGGGAGACAACCACACGATGCCTGTAATTATTTCTTCTAAGTTGTTGCCAGAACAGGAACAAACCCTAATAGCGATGTTGCGGCAGCACAAAAAGGCAATTGGGTGGTCAATTGATGATCTGAAGGGAATAAGCCCAGCGGTATGTATGCATAAAATTCTTTTAGAAGAAGACCATAAACCCACTGTTGAAGCTCAGAGGAGACTTAACTACGCTATGAAGGAGGTAGTACGTAAGGAAATAATCAAGTGGCTTGATGCAGGAATTATCTATCCTATTTCTGACAGCGCATGGGTAAGCCCGGTACAATGTGTACGTAAGAAAGGTGGTATGACTGTCATAACCAACGAGAACAACGAACTAATCCCAACCAGGACTGTGAACGGTTGGAGGGTTTGTATGGATTATCGCAAGTTGAATAAGGCAACAAAGAAGGATCACTTCCCTTTACCCTTTATTGATGAAATGCTTGATCGACTTGCTGGTAAACCTTATTACTGTTTTCTTGATGGTTATTCAGGATACAATCAAATTGCCATTGATCCAGAAGACCAGGCAAAAACCACTTTCACTTGCCCATATGAAACTTATGCATTTAGAAGGATGTCGTTCGGCCTTTGCAATGCCCCGACAACCTTCCAGAGATGCATGATGGCAATTTTTTCTGACATGATAGAGGACTTCTTAGAGATATTCATGGATGATTTCTCAGTTTTTGGAGATAGCTTTGATCACTGATGTGAGGAATCCAATCTAGTCCTAAACTGGGGAAAAATGTCATTTTATGGTAAATGAAGGCATCGTATTGGGCCATAAAATATCATCAAAAGGAATCGAAGTGGATAAAGCCATGATTGATGTGATAAAGAATTTACCTCCACCAATTTCTGTGAAAGGAGTTCGAAGCTTCTTGGGCCATGCAGGTTTTTATAGAAGGTTTATTTCTAATTTTTCCAAAATTTCTAAACCTCTTTGCAACTTGCTTGAACAAGATAGGAAATTCGAATTCAATGAGGAATGCACTGAAGCATTCGAAACTCTCAAGGAGAAGATAATCACTGCACCGATTGTGATCCCACCAGATTGGTCATTGCCATTTGAATTGATGTGTGACGCTAGCGATCATGCTATCGGGGCAGCACTCGGTCAGAGAAAGAATAACCTGTTCCATGTGATCTACTATGCTAGTAAAACGCTTAATGATGCTCAAATCAATTACACCACAATAGAAAAAGAATTACTAGTAGTGGTATTTGCTTTTGACAAGTTTCGATCATATCTTATCGGAACAAAGGTTACTGTCCACACTGATTATTCGACAATTAGATACCTCTTCTCAAAGAAGTATTCCAAGCCTAGACTGATTAGATGGATCCTTATTCTACAAGAATTTGATGTTGAAATCAAAGATCGCAAAGGTACAGAAAACCAAGTGGCCGATCATCTTTCTAGACTGGAGAACAAAACCAATACCTACTCACTTGAAGAAATATAAGATGAATTCCCAAATGAACAAATATTGCAAATTGTTGCAACTGCAAGGGATACTGCCGAGACAGAGGCTACAGCAGTATATAACCGCGTTGTCGCGGCATTGTCTGAATACATCTCCGCAGAATTAACAGAAGACCTTGCTGCAGTAACATCCACCCCCTGGTATGCTGATCTTGTTAATTATTTAGTTAGTGGTATTATCCCTTAAAACCTTAACCATAACGAAAAGAAGAGGTTTCAGCATAATATAAAGCATTATTTCTGGGATGACCCTCTTCTGTTTAAACATTGCACAGATCAGGTTATAAGAAGATGTGTACCAGAAGAAGAACAGAAAGCAACACTCCAGCACTGTCATATTTCACCTTGCGATGGGCATTTTGGAGGAAACAGAACAGCAGCAAAGGTACTGCAATCTGGCCTCTACTGGACCACACTCTACAAAGATGCCCACGACTATTACAAGAACTGTGACCGATGCCAACGCATGGGCAATATTTCGAGACAACATGAGATGCCATTACAACCCATATTAAAAGTGGAACTGTTTGATGTTTGGGGCATAGATTTCATGGGACCATTTCCATCATCCCAAGGAAATCTTTACATCTTAGTAGTAGTGGATTACGTATCAAAGTGGGTCGAAGCAATTGCCACACCTCACAATGATTCCAAGACAGTTCAAAAATTTCTCAAGATAAATATTTTTACAAGATTTGGAATCCTTAGAGCAATAATAAGTGATGAAGGTAAACACTTTGATAACAGACTCATTGCCGCGGCACTCAAGAAACTCGGCATCACCCACAGGCTCGCTACGGCATATCATCCACAGACAAATGGGCAAGTTGAAATATCCAACAAGGAACTAAAACAGATCCTTGAAAAGGTGGTAAATCCATCTAGAAAGGATTGGTCTTTATCGTCGCGATGATGCTTTATGGGCCTACAGGACAACCTTCAAAACCCCATTGGGAACATCTCCATATAAGCTTGTATTCGGGAAAGCTTGTCACTTGCCTGTAGAAATCGAGCATAAAGCATATTGGGCAGTAAAGAACTTAAACATGGATTGGGAAAGAGCCGGACAGAAAAGACTGCTAGACCTTAATGAGATAGAAGAATTCCGAACAACAACCTATGAGAATGTCAAGATCTACAAAGAGAAAACTAAAAGATGGCACGACCGTAGGTTACTTTCTATCCTGCTTATCCCTTCCTTAATTTTTGTTGTTGTCCACTATTCTCTTCAAATATAAAGCATTGAGGAAAATGCTTGGTTTGAGTTTGGGAGTGCAGATTCACTGCCAAGGCAGCAATCTACTGCCGAGGCCTTGCCAAAAAAGGGAGTATTCTAGTGATTTTTTTATTTTTCATGCTCCCCGCCTTACTTGAATTAACTGCCTACACTTTTGCACTGCTTATCATCAGTATTGCCTTAGTTTATTCTTTAAGGCTATAGAAATCTTTCTCCTTACCATGATTAGGTCCTGTTAAGAAGGTTTAACCTTATGATACTTAAGGATGAAAACTTAGAAGCTTACTATAGGAAAAATTTTAAACACTTTTGGGACTTGTTGGATTAGAGGAATTCTTTTAATGAACTTAGGTGATAAAGACTTAGATTTTTGAGAAAGTAACTAGAGGTGCCTATCACCGAATCTAGGAAGTACTCTTCTTCATGCTAGAGGTGCCCGAAATTGGCTCTAGTATGCCTTAAGGAATATCAAAAAGAAAGAAGGAATTAGTGAAAAACACAATCCTTGAGGTGTCCGAAATTGGCTCAAGAATTGGTTGTTTAGAAAAGAAGAGAACACTTAACCAAATTCTACTTTTCTTGAACTTAGAGTTTGTCTAATTAAGCCTTTAATCAAACTTGTCCACAAAAACGCACACACTCACAAAATCTTATGGTTTGTTTCGAGGTAAACCCTTGGGTAACCGAAAGGTTAAGCATAAAGAATAGGCATAGTTATGGTGGGGAGAATAGATAGAAATTTAAGACCAAGAGAGAGTAGAGTTCGGCAAATTGATGGTTTGCATTGCTTGAGGACAAGCAATAGTTCGAATTTGGGGGTGTGATAAGTGCTCAACTCACTATCACTTTTTACACCTTTTATGGGCATCTATCACCGAATATACACCCATTCGGACCAATGCATGTACTTAATGTGATATATTTAGGAGTTAAGCTCATAGAGATAATATTTACAGAAAAAGACAAGTTTTACTGCATTTTTATATCTGTGCAGGAGAACCAGTGCCGCGGCAGCAACATGGCCGAGGCAGGACCTGATGCCGAGGCAGAAGCTGAGAGCCAAGAAGCAAGACTGTAGGCGATTGGAAGAGAAAAATCCAAGGGACGTGTCTAGACATAAAGCACATGGATCGGAGCTAGCTAGCATGAGGAAAAGCCCAAGACAAGGCCATTCGGGAAAGCCTCTTAGTTGAATTAAACTTGGAAATATTTTAATTATGTACATGACTTGTTCCCTACTCCAAGTTGTATTCTACTTAGGAAAGGTTTGCCCTAGGTCTAGCCTATATAAAGACCTAGCCGTCCAATGTATGAGACACGGATACCTAGAGAGAGAGACGATTAATAAACTTTGTTTTCTTTCTCTCAACTATGTTCTAAGCTTTCTTAGGGTTTAGGTGAAGGTTGTTAGTATTTGTGAGAGGAGATTGTACTTACTTTATCTTTGTTTCAGTGTAATAAAACTATCAAGGTTTGCTTATCCTTTGTTATTCCTTGTTCTTGCATTCAAGCTCGGGAGAGAAGTTTGTGAGTAATCCATTTATCTAGACTCGAAAGAGTTAGATTCACGAAAGGGGTAAATACGGTGTTTCAATCGCGAAATACTAACTCGGCCTAGGGATAGGTTAAGAGTTTCAGCGGCTAAAAGAAGTGTGAGATTGGTTGGTGAGTATAATTGGTTCACGCTGGGAGGTATCATCAAGGACTAGTCATCAACAATACTTCGACTTAGGGATAAGCGGAGTCATTCAAGGACACTTTGCCGAACTTTGGTAAGGTCCACCCATGAGCAAGGGATTGCCGCGGCAGACAGTATCGTCGCTGCCAAGGCAGTAATCTGCAGTGCTGTCGAGGCAGTGAAATACGATTGCATTGAGCAGAGACAAGTCAATCAAATCCACAATACAACGCAACTGGATCCTGACCCATCTCTCTCTAATATTCAATTCTCTTTACTTTGCTTAGTAGTTTTATCCTAGTTAATCCAAACCCAATTCACTTGTGTTTTATTTTATTTCTTTCTACAGAACAAGAAGACGAAGAAGACATATTGAGTCTACCAATCCCCGTGGAGACGATAATCCGATAAATACTTATCACTTATTACTTTCGATGTGTCCACTTGCACTAAACGCGCACTTTTGACACGCGACAATACTTAAGGACTAAAACTTAGAAGCTTGCTATAGGATTGACTCTAAAAACATTTTTGGGACTTGTTTGATTATAGGAATTCTTTTAATGAACTTAGGTGATAAAGGCATAGATTTTTGGAATAATGACTAGAGGTGCCTATTACCGGCTCTAGGACTTAAACTTCTTCATGCTAGAGGTTCCTAAAATTAGCTCTAGGATGCTTTAAAAAATATATATTTATTTTCAGACTATCCTTGAGGTGCCCGAAATTGGCTCAAGTAGTTGCTGTTATAAGAAGAGATCATAAATTCCAAGTCTATTTGTCTTGAACTTAGAGTTTTTCTAAGAAAGCCTTTAATCAAACTTGTACACAAGAACTCAAACACTCACAAAATCTTATAGCTCGATTTCGGGTAAGTCCTTGGGTAGCCGAGAGGTTAAGACTCAGAATAGGCATAGTTATGGTGGGGAGAATAGAGGAAAAAATAGAGAATAAGGTATGATAATTTGATGGTTTGCATTGCTTGAGGACAAGCAATAGTTCAAGTTTGGAGTATGATAAGTCCTCAAAAGACTATCACTTTTATACCTTTCATGACAATAATTACTTAATCTACACCTATTTAGAATATGAGCCTAATGTGTGATATTTGCATACGTTGCCTTCATGACATATAAGGATGATATTTATAGAAAATATAAGCTTTAATGTATTTTTTGTGCATTTGCAGTTAAACTTGGACCCTGATCGAACCAACCACAAATGGGAGCTTCTACTGATGGAAGCTAAGCAGACTCCAAGCCAGACCTCCGTCGGGGCAGCAGATGCATCCTGCCGAGGTTTGGAAATTTCCTGAGACCAAAAGTCAAAGTGGTGATCGATTTGAAGAGCATAAAAAGCTGGATTTTTCTAGACACTTTGTAGAGCAATTGGAGTTCAAGAAGACGGTATAAAGATGGAAAGAACCAAATTAAGAGATTTACCTTTTCAAGGAAGGAAACGTCCAAACCTCCTAAACTTCTTCTCCAAGGCTGATGTTGCCCTAGTTTTAGCCTATATAAAGGTTGTGCCTTCCAAGAGAAAGGAGGAGGAGAGTTCACAATAGAATTTAGTATTTTCTTTGTTTTTCATTATGTTCTAAATTCTCTTAGGGTTTAGGTGAAAGTTGTCGAGTATTTGTGAGAGGATATTGAACTTTGTTTTCTTGTTTCATGCAATAAAATATTGAGGTTTGCTTATTCTTTGCCATTCTTTGTTCTTCCATTCAAGTTCGGGAGAGAAGTTTGTGAGAGATCTATTTATCTAACAACGGGAGAGTTAGATTCACGAAAGGAATAAGTACGGTATTTTTCTAGCTAGAAAATACTAACTCGGCCTAGGGATAGGTTAGAGTTTCAGCGGCTAAAAGAACTGTGAGATTGGTTGGTGGTTATAGTTGATTCACGCCGGGAGGTATCATCATGGACTAGTCATCAACAGTACTTTGACTGAGGGATAAGCGAGGTCATCCGAGGACACTTTGCCGAACCTTAATCACGTCCACCCAAGAGCAAGGGATTGCCGCGGCAGACATACCCATCACTGTCGAGGCAGTAAGACTGCAGTACTGCCGAGGCGGTGTTGTGTAATTGCATTAGACGGAAACAAGTCAATTGAATCCACAATACGACATAACTGGATCCTGCTCATTCTCTCAATCTGATTTCATTCTTTATTTTCTTTTTATTATTCAAGTTGTTTTAGTTTCATTCGGAATAATCAAATTAATCTATGTCTTTATTTTATTTCTTTTACAGAGCGAGAAGATCAAATGAAACATATTAAGTATACCAATCCTTGTGGAGACGATACTCGATATTTATCACTTTTTTACTTGCGACGTGTTCACTTACACAAATTGTGCAACCTTTTTACACGCAACAGCCTCCGCCTAAGAAAGGTGTCCCAGCTACTAGTAATGGTCCAGGGAAGTTATCATCTATTGAGATTGATGATAGGAGGCACAGGGATTCGTGTTTTTGGTGTCCTGCAAAGTATGTGCCGGTCAAAAGTGTACTCGGTCACAACTATACCAGTTACTTATGGAGGGTAATGATAATGAAGGGGAACAAGAAGAGTTTGTGAATTGTACTGATAAATTGAAACCTGAGGTGGGGGAAGGGTCTAGTGAAGATATTCCAGTCCTTTCTTTACAAGCTATGTTGGTTTCTAATGGTTGTGAGACTATGAAGATTGAGGTCACATTAGGAAGCAAGAAATTTGTGGCTTTGGTGGACTCCAGGAGTACACAAAATTTTATTAGCTTACTTGTAGTCAAGAGTTGTGGGTTTCCAGTGGAACACAAACATCAATTGAGGGTCATAATAACTGATGGAGGTTCACTGTGTACTTTAGGTCTATGTAAGGAGGTTAATTGGGAGTCCCATGGTCACCATTTTTATATAGGCTTCCTTGTCCTTCCATTAAAAGGGTGTGATCTGGTTTTGGGAGTCCAATGGTTAGCTACTCTAGGATTTATCAAATGGAATTTTTCTGAGTTATCTATGGCTTTCGATTGGGAGGGCAAACCCATAATTTTCTCTGGTTTGATGCCTGGACTTGCTCAAATTTTAGCAATGATTGAACGATTATGAGATGGTTTTCAGAGAGCCTAAAGGGTTGCCACCTGTGAGAGGTCATGAGCATGGCATCACCTTGATGAATGAACAAGTTGTGGTTAAAATTAGACCCTATCGATACCCAGCTGTTCAAAAGGATGAGATTAAGAGGATTGTTCAAGAGATGCTGGTTGCTGGTATAATAAGGAATAGTGTTAGCTCCTTTGCTTCTCCCATTGTCATGGTGAAGAAGAAAGATGGCTCATGGAGGCTTTGTGTTGACTATAGGCAACTCAATTCCTTGACTTTGAAGGACAAATTCCTAATACCTATAATTGAAGATTTGTTGGATGAGCTTGGGACAGCTAGGCTGTTTTCAAAATTGGACTTGAGATCGGGTTATCACCAAATTCGAATGAAGGAATCAGATGTGGCCAAAACTGCCTTTAGGAAACATGAGGGTCACTACGAATTTTTAGTGATGCCTTTTGGTTCGACAAACGCCCCTATAACATTCCAAGGGTTGATGAATCACATGTTTAAGGATTTATTGAGGAAATTTGTTTTGTTTTTTTACGACATCTTAGCGTACTTTCAAAATTGGGAGGATCATTTGAAGCATTTGAGGGTTGTTCTTGAGCTATTAAAGAAGCATGAGTTGTATGATAAACACAAAAAATGTACCTTTGGAGCAAAAAGGATGGATTATTTAGGGTACATCATTTCTGAGGGGCAAATTTTCATGGATGCTGAATAGGTGAAATGTGTTTTAGATTGGCCTACTCCCAAGTACATTAAAGAATTAACGGGATTCCTTGGACTCTTAGGCTACTATAGGCGTTTCATTCAACATTATGGTATATTGGCTAAACCCCTAACAGATCTTCTCAAGAAAAATGGATGGTATTGGGATGAAAATACTGAACTAGCAATGAATAAGTTGAAGAATGCCATGTCTACTGCCCCAGTTTTGACCCTCCCTGATTTTTCCCAAGAATTTGTTATTGAAACTGATGCTTCTGCTTGTGGTATAGGGGTTTTCCTCATTCAAAAAGGAAAACCTTTAGCTTATTTTTTGAAGGGGTTAGGACCTAGGCATCAAGCTATGTCCATCTACGATAAAGAAATGTTGGTGGTTCTATTGGCTGTTAATAAGTGATCATCTTACTTAGTAGGAAGACACTTCAACATACGAACAGACCACCAGAGTCTGAAATTCTTATCTGGGAATCAGACAACTACACCAGCTCAACAAATTTAGGTAGCCAAGATGATGGGCTATGATTATGAAGTTGTTTATAGGAAGTGTGTGCATAATACAGTAGCAAAAACCTTGTCTAGAAACCCTCAGTTTGGTACAAGACAACTACTGGCCATCAGTAGTTTCAATAATGTATGGGTGGAAAAAATCAAGCAGAGCTGAAAAAATGATGTGAAGCTCCAAAAAATTATTACAGAAGTGAGCAACAATCCTGCCTCCCACGGTAAATATACTTGGGATGGAATGATTTTGAAAAGGAAAGGGAAGTTGGTTGTGGGCAATGATGATGAGTTGAAATTGCAACTTGTGGACTTGTTTCACAGTAGTGCTTGTGGAGGTCATTCTGGAATTGAAGTCACTAGCAAGAGGATGTTAGCTTGTTTGTATTGGAAGGGTATGAAGAAATTGGTGAGAAGTAGGATTAGGGAGTGTAACATTTTCCAAAAAATAAGTATGACAACCAGTTAAAATCTAGTATGTTACAACCTCTACCCGTGTCTAAAAGAGCTTAGGCTTCAATTAGTATGGATTTCACTGAGGGATTGCCTATTTCAAAAACCAAAAATGTCATTTATGTGGTGGTAGATAGGCTCACAAAGTATGCCCATTTTATACCTCTTTCTCACCCTTTTTTTGCTTAGAAAGTGGCTCAGACTTTTCTAGACAACATCTTTAAGTTACATGGGTTACCCGAGATCATTGTTTGTGACAGGGATCCAATTTTTATGAGCAAGTTTTGGAAGGAACTGTTTTCTAAGTTGGGTGTGGTTGTTACACCTTCCACAGCCTACCATCCAGAAACGGACGACCAAACTGCGGTGGTTAATCGATGCTTAGAGACCTATTTAAGGTGTATGACAGGGGAAACACCTAAGGATTGGAGTTGTTGGATGCCACTTGCTGAATGGTGGTACAATACTTCATACCACTCATCCATAAAAACTACTCCCTACCAAGCACTATATGGGGAAGCTTTAACCATTCATCTTCCCTATTTAGCTGGTGAATCCTTGGTTGCCACGGTAGACAAGAGCCTGTAGGCCAGAGAAGCTGCTACCATAGTATTACAATTCTTTCTTAAAAGGGCTGCGGAGAGAATGAAGAAACAAGCCGACAAAAGGAGGACTAACCGAGAGTTTGTTGTTCAGGACTGTGTATATTTGAAGCTGCAACCATACAGAGAGCAGTCCATACACTCGAGGAAAAATCAGAAGTTAGCTCCAAAATGATTTGGACCTTTTCAAATTCTGGAAAAAATTGGTAAGGTTGCATATAAGTTACAATTACCAGTGGGTTCTAAAGTCCATCCCATTTTTCATGTGTCCCAATTGAAGAAACACATTGTTTCTGTGCCTAGCCAACCTACCTTGCCTGTGGTGAGTGATGATGGTACCTTAGTAAAGGAACCTTTGAAGATTATTGATAGGCGAATGGTGAAGAAAGGTAATAAAGCAATTATTGAGGTTCTGGTAGAATGGACCAACGGCTTCCTCGAAGATGCTACTTAGGAGAACTTCTACAAGCTGCAACAGGATTATCCACATTTTAATCCTTGAGGACAAGGATGTTCTTCAACCAGGGAATATTGTTATGAGCTAAGTTTTTTTTTTTTGATGAAAACGTCATCGTTTCTCTATTTTGCTTTATGTTTTGAATAAGCTGAGGATATAAGTTAAACGTTGTCGTTTAGCTTAGTCTAAATAGGGGATTTTTGGGAATGTTAGGGTATCGTACTTTTGGCTGGTAATCTGTTGTACCCTCTTCCACCTTTTCTCTAGAATATACAGATATCATCTTCTTCCTTCCTTTCTGATCTTTTCTGTCTACTTGTGAGTTATTTTTGTTTGAAGAGTATCATTTCTTGGCTGATTGAAACAATATTTAAAGTCTTGAAACAATTAAATCAGTTCTCTTGATAAAAATTCTATTGTTTTCTTGATTTTCATTCAAGGGTTTTACATGGTTGTTTTTGATTCCTAAATACATGAATCTTGAAGTTTTTAGATGTAATTAAGATGGCTTTTAAGTATCTAATCCCTTACATAAGGTATAAGGGGTGTTTGGAGAGGTTTTCGGTGAGTTTCGGTTAGGTTTTATGGTGTTTTAGGGGCTACCATGTATTGGTCCGACTTGAGGGATGTTTGGGTGTTTTATAATGCACTAAAACCTCTGGTTTTGATGCTATAATTAGGTCAAGAGATAGAGGAACAAGTTTGAGGAAGATCGGAAAGCCGAATCTCATTTTCGGGTGACTTGTCGAGCAAGTTTCGATAAATCAGTGAGTGGATTATGAGGGCTGCCGATTTGACATGTTTTTAAATGTGTTTTCAAAGGTTTGGGGGTGTAGGAAAGGTGTGAAAAAACTCCCTATACTCGGAAGTAAGTTTAAAGTTTTGCTTTCTTAAAGGTTCCCATATTATGTCGTGTTTTTACAATGTTATTTATCGTGCTCTTGTTGTGTTGTGCATATGTGATTATGCATGTATATAAATGCTCATGAAACTTTTTTTAAAAAGGTTTTATAAGCATTAGATGTTCCTACGGTATTGTTTCGAAACTAAGATAAAAATGATTTTATTGGTTTTTACAAGTGATGCGTGAAAAGTGGAATACATATGATTTAAATTCTTTTTTGAATTAAGTTTTGAGCATTGATTTTTGAGAATATATTGGATAGTTATGTGATGAAACTTATTGGATAAGTTGATCGATCAATAGGGTCTAGAGTTCACGATAAATATTCAAAAGTCGTACGTGTTTAAATTCCTTATGTGTTGCATTTTGGCTTTTAGCCTAATGTTGTGTGATGGGAATGGTACTGTCACATCCGGGCTGATAGGAGTGGTACTTTCACAGGACACCAAGGTGATATAATTCATTTTGAGAGTGGTATCAACATATGCATGCTCTGGGAGTGGTACTAACATGCGGTTTCCCGTTTATCCTAGCGATTTGGAGTGGTACAAATCGGATCACTAGCACCAATATATGTTTTAACTTTTTAAAGGTAAGTGGCATGGCTTTTACTTGTTGCATATGGTGTTATGCATGCGAGGTTTTGTGCATTGGTATGCATGTGATTTAAGCATTGCTATGTTGTTAGCATGTAAGACTTGAGCTTTGTGCATTGAGATGCATGTGTAAGCATTGCTATGTGAGTAGCATGTAAGAATTTTGTTTTAGCTTTTAAAGCATGTGATTTTAAAAAGGGTTTTACTAAATTTTAATGATGACATTGTTAGCCATGGTTTGATGACACTTATTGAGTTTTAAAAAGTGGCGTTATTAGCCATGTTTGTTTTGTTTTGTAAAGAGCATAAAATGTTTTTAAATTGAAGAAATTGTTTTAATATGGCCTGCATTGCAAGGTGTTTTCAAATGTGTTTTTAAATATGTTTTTATTCACTCACTAAGCTTATGCTTACCCTCTCATTTACCTTGCAATACAGAGTAAATAATATTGAGGCAGCAAAGGGAAGCAAAGATCCATGTAACCGCCAAGTGAAAGCTCAAGTATGTCTTTATAACATTAGTAGTAGTGAGAGAGCAATGGGGATGGATTACCATGTTAAGAATTTTGTTATATTAATGAGACTTTTAGTAGTTGTATGTTTATACATGTTTGATGTTTATCTATGTTGATATTAGCTTTACGACTTTGACTTGAATTGTCTATTGATATTCCATTAGTTATAACAAAAGTTATATTGAAGTTTGATTCTTGATATCTTTATGTGTGAATTTGAGTATTGTTGATAATGAAGCATGACTATTTATGAGTTGAATCTATGATGTTGTTATTTAGGTTGGAATGCATCTAGAAATCATATTGAATATACTGAGGTGGTTCTTCCGTGTGTTTATAAGATTGTTCATGTTCAAGCATACTCTTAGGAGTCAAATATATTTTTGCTAACTAGGTTGAATTTCATCTAGCTAATATGCCTTGATTTGTGCTTAAAGTGTTTTTAGATGAATTTGCATATAGAGAATGTCATGAAACCTTTGGAGGCTGGAAATAGTCCCTAAACTTTGAGCATGCAATTAAATGACTTACAAATATTATTTTAAGCTGAAATTTGAGATAAAAGCATGTAATGAACTTAATTAAATGTTGGTAAATTTAATTTCATAATTGGTACATAAATTTCTACAAAATTACAATTAGGTTCTTATAACTTGTTGGGTTAAATTAGGACTCGTTTCTTATCGATTTCCGCTGTGATTGAACTCAGTCCTTGCATGAACATGTAGGATCTAATTAAAGCATATATATAAGATAAAAAGAAAAAAATAGGGTTTTTTATCTTGGCAAGTCTCTGGATTAACCCCGATATTCCCCGTGTAACTCGTTCGAGTCGTGTGGTGTCTAGACCGGGTCGAGGGGGTTAAAAAACCGAGCTCGAAAAATACCTTTCTGTTTTTCAGAGATTTAAATCTCTCCTCTACCACATCGTCGACGAAAGTGGGTAGAGGTTGTGGTGTGAAGCCTACTGGTCTTGTTCGTACCATTTTGAGTTAAGAAAAAGCAAGAAAATGTGAGAAAGTTTAAAGCTTTTTCTTTAATGGTAGGGGAGGTTTTGGTTATGGAGGAAGGTGAAAAGGAAGAAGATGAAACTAATGAGAGAGAAAAAAAAAAGAAAAGGGTTTTAAATTCTTAGTGGGGGATAGGGGTAGAAAACGTGTGGTGGGGGGTTTAGCAGCTAATGATAACAGAAAATAAAGAGGAGAGAGAAAGCTTTTAAAAAAATTAAAAGAAATAATTTAATGAAAAACTCCCCCCTTTTTGTCTTTTTGTCGTCCAAACTTTTCAAACTAGGGTTTTGTGCTTTTCTCATCCTTTCTTCCTCAGCCGCCTGCTCCAAGGGTGGATATTTGACCTAAAAAAATAAAAATAAAACATGAAAAAGACTTAACACATTAAAGCATATAAAATAGACTTAAGAACAATTTATTTATGAACATGAGTAAACTGAAAATGCCATGACATTTTAATATGTCAGGCATCTTGAAGATATGCGGTGGGTTTATCACGTATCACATCGGCTCCAGTGTAGATCTTCAGGCGCTGGCCATTGACCTTAAAAATTTTCCTATCATCAATGTTCTTGATGTCTACAGCTCCGTGGGGATACATATGATGTATTTCAAATGGCCTAAACCACCTTGGTTTAAGCTTCCCAAGGAATAGTTTCAGCCTTGAGTTGAATAGAAGCACTTGTTGTCCAACTTGAAAATGCCGTGGTATAATTGCCTGGTCATGCCATCTTTTGGTTCGCTCCTTGTAGAGTTTGGCATTTTCATAAGCTTAGGCTCTCCTTGGAATGATTGGTGGGAGTTCCTATGGACTTCTTAATCTTACTCCTACGAACATTTAGTTTCTATGGTGTCTATTTACTCAACAAAGGTTTCTAAAGTGCTCCTGCTCTCTCGAGTCATAGGAACTTAACAGTCTAAAATGTCACGACATCTTATCTCGATCTCAATAGTGTCATCTAGCCTATCCAAAAAGCACACTCCTTTTAGTCATTGAAACACTCACTTAAGTCTCTCTCGAGCACCTAAGGTCAGATTAGGCTCTATTTGCAGTCTAGAACCCATTGCTCACGTAGATCCTCCCTTAGTTCCTCTCGGACACTAAGGATCTATGGCTAGGTTTCTCTCGAACACCTAGCGTGCACCTAAACACGGGACACTCTCATGCCTCTTACAATGCTTAAATGATTAACAACAATGAGCAAACCAAATACACAAACGCATAGCTACTAAATATTTATAGAAATAAAGAGTTAATCATCCACATAAACAACCACCGAAATAAAGCAAACCATGGTGGCGTGAAAGTTAAAGATAAGTATCATCCACAATATCATCCTTAAACATCCACAATAATCCTCTCAAAGATATAAAAATAAAATAAAGCAAAGGAAGCGGATAGAAGACACCCTCGGTGTGCACAGCCGCCGACCTCTTCGACCACCACGGAGTCGGCTTAGCGTGCTAGCCCCTCTCGGGTGCCTAGCACGTCACTCCCTTAAAGCTCTATCAATGGAGGAATCTTTGGCCCGAAGTTGGGGAAGAAAGGTGGACGCTTTCCTCCGCCGCAAACAGCTCCAAAGGTCCATCTTTTTCGTGTTTTTGCTCCCCCAAAAAGGTATCTAAAAGGTATGTCTTTTATTAGATCACCATGCCTTATAAAAAGGGGGTGAAAAACCCTAGGGTTTGGTAGAAATTCCATTTGCAACCCTGTTCATGCGATGGAATTTCTGACATGGTGATAGTGGTCCCCTACTAAGGTGGTTGTGGCCATCTTGCATAGCACCAGCTGACACTCCTCTCAAAATATCTTCTTGTCTTTTAGTGCAGCACATGAGGTCTCCAAATTTGCCATGGCATTTTTCCATCTCTATCCTTCTACGAATGCCATGACAAATTTCTTCGACTTCCCACTTTGCTTTACCTGCACAACATCTTCCAAAAACACGACCTTCCCCGTAAAATAGCACCTATTGTCACATTAAAAATGCCAAGGCAAAACTAGAAACTACATGCAATGTTATGATCCTAAATGCAACTAAATGCATCTATATGGGCTTAAAGACACTCAACAACTTAAGTTAAAAGGCTTAAAACATAGCCTTTTTGCTGAGTTATGAGTCGGGTATTATTTCAGGTCGAATTGATTCGGGTTTTAAATTTATATTAATTAAAATTATTAAGTTTGAGTTTTGTACAAATAAGTAATTAAGTAAATAACCGATAAACTTTAGCTTGAATGATTTATCATTCATTTCGAATTAATTATTTAATATCTAACATCTTTAACTATTATGAATCCCATTAAAAATAAATTTTACGCATTAGAATAAACGAAAATATCATCAAATGATTCATATCTTAAAAATTGAGATAAATTATAAAAATTAAAAATTAATAAGGAATGAACATTGGACTAGAAATAATAAAGTTTTAAATTAAAAAGGATAAAAATTAATAAAATAAAATATCATCTTATTAAAAACACTAAACTAAATTAGAAAAATAAATAAAAGTCAATTTAAAATAAAAATAAACTTGTAAGACTAAATTGCAAAAATTATAAATTAATAATAGTTAAATTCAGTAAAAAAATAATTTTAATATACTTTAATAGATTATAATTTATACCTATACAATATTGTTTAATACATATAAAAAATATAAATATTAAATTTATACTATATATGGAATATATATTCTATATATAGAATATATATTAAATATAGAATATATTCTATATATGGAATTTATACTATATATGAAATTTATATTATATATAGAATTTATACTATATATGGTATGATATTATATATGGAAATATGAAATATATAATACTATATATAAATATATAAAAGAAATATAATATGTATGTATGTATGTATATGATATAATATATAAGTATGTATGTAAGTATATGTATACTTATATACTATATAGTATACATTAATATATGTATATAATATATATTGTATGTATACTTATATAAGTATGTATGTATACTTATACATTAATATATATATATATACTTATTACTTATATAAATATTCATATATACTATATGTATATATTAATATATATATATATATAATATACATTAATATATACTATAGTTTATATAATATATTAGATGTATATATATATATATATATGTGTATATAATATACATTAATATATACTATGTATATATACAGTTTAATATATATAATATATACTTTAATATATATATATATAATACTTAAATGTATATTAATATATGTATTTAATTTGTTTATAAATTAATGTACGTGTATTATTAATTCTTTAAGCCCAATAATAATCCTCTAAGCCCAAATCATTAAACTAATTCTCTAAGACCAATTCTTCAATCACTAAATTAATTTTCTATGATCAAATTAATTCAATTTTAAAATATATAATCTGATTTTAATTAAATGAGGATCAAATCCAATTAAAAATAAAATATAAAACTTAATTTTCGAGTGATCATAATCAAATTGAAATAATTGTAAAATAAGGTATAGAGCGGCGCGAGATTCGATTTTTTAGGCGCGACCTATATAAAAATATGCGGAGTTTTTTACTTGATTTAGAGTAGTTTCAAATAAATATCTAAATCTAATCTTATTTTTTATATTTTTAATTGATTATATTTAATCAAAGTTTATTATTTGATTATATATTATAATAATAATAATAACAATAATAATAATCCAAAATTTACTATATATATTAATTTCCTCCAAAAAATTTTTTTCCTCTTTTTTATATCTTTCTAAAATTTTTACACTAAAAATAAATTATTCTCAAACTTAAAAATTGAGCGGCTTATTTCTCTCTAAAATTTAATTTTTTCACTCTTTTTTTATTAGTTGTCTTTTTCTTTTTTAATTATTTTGGTTTAATTTAATTGAGTAATAATTTAGTTTAATTTAAAAAAAATTATATTTGATTTTAGAATTCTTTTCATTATGTTTCTAATTTATGTTTTTATATTTTAATTTAGTTTAATTAATCTAAGTTCAATAAATTAATTTAACTTAATTAAATATTAATTTAAAATTATAATTTTTAACGAAATATTATTTTTAAATTATAATTAAAATTAAATACATTAAAAATAGATAAAATAATAAATAAATTAATTTAATTAAATATATAATACTAAATTTAAATATTAATCTCTAAATTCATTTTCATGTCTAATTCTGCTTTTTTAAAACTAATTATATTTACTAATATTTTAAATTCATCAAATTATAGATATACTTAATTATATGTCATGTATATTAAGTCTTGTTAATATTAGTTCAGGTCAATAACAAGTCGAGTCATTTATCAGGTCGGGTTCAAAACAGATCGGGTAAAATTAGGTCTCGGATCGATTCAGTCGGGTAATATCGGCTATGTGCCAGGTCAGACTCAGTTTCGGGTTTGTTTCAATCGGATGCAGGTCGGGTTTCAGGTCCACAGTAACAGGTTGAAATCGAGTTATGGTCATTCTCGATCGGATACAATTCGGGTTCAATTACTACAGTAACAAGTCCAACTCGAGTTCGAATCAAAAACAGTCGGATACAGATTGGATTCAGGTCATTACATCCCTGAATCAAACCAGATTCTGACTCAAATAAATTTCAATCAGGTTTTCAAGTCAGATCAGTTTTTTACATCCATACTCACGCATACATCACTGTCTAGGCAGCCATGCTAGTTATTATTCCATATGAGATGAATTCATTGAAGTCATCTAGAAAACGATGGGAAAAGGAGTCGAGTATGAGGAAGACAAGGAAACACGCATACACCATTTTAAGCTGGATTTATCATTCCTTCAGAAATCACATCCACGAAAAAAAAAATATTTTACATTTATTTGAAAAAAATATTTTAAATATTTTAAAAAAATTAAATATATATTTAAAAGTAAATTACTTCAATGACCATCAAACTATATGGGTATATTATTTTGATCATTGAATTATCAAATTTATCAATTAAATCATTAAATTTAAATTTAAATTATTTTAACCACCGTTATTAAAATCCTAATTGAGAGGTGACGAAACGATGACATGAAAATTAATAAAAATTCAAAAATTTATAGTTTTAATTCTTGTTATTTATTTATTATATCAATTTAATCTTAATTTTAATTTTAATTAAATTATACAATTAGATGATTAAATATATATAAATAAAATTCTTCAATAATGTGGTGACAAGTTTTATCACATAATTGAATAATTAAGATGTTTTATTAAAATAAAATTAAGATTAAATTAAAAAATATATAAATAACAGAAACTAAATTAAAAAAATAGTTAAATGATATATTTGTCACTTTTTAAAATATGATGGTCATTTTGACACTAACACCATGGTTTGATATTTTTTATGCAGTTTAACCATTATTAAATTAAAATTGAGATTAAATTAATATAATGAATAAATAATATGAACCAAACATATAATTGTCTGAATTGTCATATCATAATCTCATCACTCCTCTATTAAGATTTTAACATAAAATATGTTAATTTAATAAATTTATTGGCTTAATTAACGAGTTTAATAATTAAATATCCAAAATAAGCTCATATAAATCAACAACCATCAAAATAGTTTACCTATATTTAATTAGTGAATTAAATACCTTCCCTAAATTAATGTCTAAAGAAATTTTACTAATAAATTTATATTTAAATTTCAACTTTATTCACTATTTTAGTATTTTCATGAATACTTTTATATTCTTCAAAACTTAATTATTTTTTTAATTTAATCTTAATTTAAAACAATTTGATAAATTTTATTTTTAAATTTTATTTTTTTGACAATTTCGAAATGAGTAAATTAATGTTTCGGATGATGAGTGAAAATCATTTGTCCCTTAATTGTGTCTTATTTTGTAAAAATTCTTAAAAATTTGGATTTTAAACTATAATCTTAATTTTCTATATCCTAAACCTTATAAAATACATCCTACCTCTAATTTCTTAAGATGTAATCTTAAACTCACTAATTTAATTTAAAGTGAGATACAAATCGTAAGATACCATTAAAAACTTGAGGTCATCCAGAGAAGTACTCGGAAATTATTATAAAAGAGTGTATGTGAAAGACAAGGAAACATACATGCGCCACACCATTCTATGTTTGCCTGGTCATTAATTCACACATGATCTGTTTATGCAGCATAATTTAAGTTGTAATCTAAGCATAATATCAAGATCTTATATCTTCCTTGGTGAAACGTGGGCCATCAATGGATTCTTCATCACTACTGTGAATTCTTGCTTCTCTTCCAAGCTGATGTCATCTCCATCCACAGCCTTCCATTCAAACTTCCAGACCAGATTTGCCACAAAATACTCAAGATGGAGAAGGGCCAACCCTAATCCAGGACAAATCCTTCTTCCAGCACCAAAAGGCATCATCTTGATCTCCCTGCTCCCTGTTATATCAAAAACGTCCCCACTCCCATCATTCCTTTTCAAGAACCTCTCTGGCTTGAATGCCATGGGATCCTCCCACACTTTTGGATCCCACCCCATTTCTGCCACCATGAAGTTGATTGTTCCATTTTTGGGGACCAAATATTCTCCAAGTACAGTGTCTTCCTTCACACTATGGGGAAGCACAAAGTGCCCTGGTGGGTGCCTTCTTAGCCCTTCCAAAATCACTGCTTTCAGATAAGGCATCTTCTGCAAATCATCCTCTTTGACTTCCTCTTTATTTCCCACAATCCCTTTGACTTCAAGCAATAACTTGTGTTGAATATAAGGGTATTTCACCAAATTTGCCATAACCCATTGCAGAGCGGTGGAGGTTGTATCAGTGCCAGCATTAAGGAACTCAGCGGCCAAAGTAACAATTTCTCCTTCATCAAGCTTTCTTTTCTCTTCTGGTAACTCCAAATCCAACAAAGTATCAACATATGCCAAAACATAATCATCATCACTTCCCTTTTTGCTCAATTCCTTCTCTTTAGCTTTCTTTCTTGACCTTATCAAAGGAATCAACACATCTTCTTGTTCTTTACGTTGCTGAAGAAACTCCTGCCATCGCTTACGAAGCAAAACCTTGGTGAACATAGGCCAAAAGTTGAGTATATTGAATCTCCCAATACTCAGTAGTCCCCTTCGCAAAACATCCTCGATCTCTTTGATCTGGTACTGGCTAAGTTTGTCACCAAAGCACATTAACACCAGTAAACAGAACATGGCATATTGAAAATGAGTCAAAACCTGAACTGGTTCTTCCGTTTTAGTTTTTGACTGCAACTCATCGACAAGAATATCCAAAACCCATTTACGAGCATGAGAATACGACTTGATACGCGAAGGGTGGAGGATTTCTGATGTCAGGTTCCGCCGCAAAACCCGCCAGTTCGGTCCATATGGGGAGGAGCTGATGTTGTGTTGGTTACTGGTCACGATTTTGCTTGTAGGAAGAGCTGCGGGGCGGTCGGAATAGAGTGCACCGCTTTGAACTAAAGCTTGGTGAGCAAGGGAACGATCGAAGACAAAGATGGATGGACGAGAGCCAATGTAGAGCGTGAGCATGGAACCATACTTTTTGCTGAGATTGCGTAATATTGGTTCGATTTGGAAGAAAGATTTAGTGAGCCATAAGATGTTTCCGATGACAGGAAAAGTGGAAGGGCCGGGAGGGAGAGTGTGTGTAAGCTTTTTGGAAGGGCGGAAGAGATTGAAGGTGGCTTTGAGAATGAGAGAAATGGAGATGAGAAGGATGAAGAGCCAAGTTGCCATTTGAGAGTAGAGTGATAGCCGTGACAAAAAAAGAAGGTAAAGTTGATTTTTGTAAGGAATTCTGATTTTCCTTTCTTATTTTTATTTTTATTGGTTAAGATTGATCTTATCTATTGACAAAAAAAATCATAAACAAGGTCGGGTAATAATAATAATCCCTCAAATTGGTTTCTTTTAAATTTTATTTACCAAAAATATATGTTTACCATTTATATTATTTTAATTTTAGATATCTCATTATTAAAAGATTTTTAAAAAATAATATTAATCTATTAATATTTGATACATAAAAATAATTTGAATTTCATATTTAAAAAATAAAACTGAAAATTTCATTTAAAAAAAATTCAGTTTTTACAAATGGTCCTCAAATTCTTAAAAAGTTTTAAACTCAAACCCCAAATCATCATTGTCTTCGTCATCCATCGTTATCCATAAATACACTACTTTAGTCTTTGAACCTAGTTCGGTCATTTCTCATCACAATATCATCGAAAATTAAAAAAGAGCACTAGTTAAACATTGACATTTTATTTGATATTCACTTAATATGTCATTTTTTATTTAGGGTGTACTTAGAGGTGATGATCGGTGACAAAAGCGGTAACGATATAGGGTGTTTGTGTTTGAAAAATTTTAAGAATTTGGGACTATAAGTAAAGGTTAGAAAATTTCAATATTTTCTAAAAAATTATTTTTTTTAAAAAATACTTTAACCACCTTAAGTTCAAAAGAAGTATAGTTTTGATACTTATCTTTCGTTTTAATGTGCATTAAATTCGATTGACGGGGTGATATAATGTGCATTAAGTTTTACTTTTATTATAAGATATATTAAGGGGTGATATATTAGTTAAATAATTTGTATAATAACATATTTAATCCTCAATATTTATATATTTAATTAATTTATAATTTAAAAAATAATAAATTAAATCATAAATATTTAAATATTGTATCAATTTAATCATATTTTTAATTATAAAAATTCAATTGATGGAAGAATAAGGTAATAAGGAGAGATTATTAGGTGAATCATGTTCACCAAGTCATTTGTGGTCCAAGCAATCAAGATCGTTTATCTTTAAATAATTATCTAATAATTATCCACCCACTAATTAAATGTAAGAAAAAGGTGATCACTCACCTTAAAAAAAAATTAAGATGAATAAATTTGGTCGGTTAGAACCACGAATAACATGGTGAACAAGGTTCACCTAATAATTTTTCAGTAATAAGGGACTTGAACTTGGGAATGGAGGGGGAATAAAATACAATAACCATTTGACTAACTTCTTAGATATAAATGACAACCATCTCTATATTAATTATTTAGTGGTGACGGCTTTGGAGTCTTGTATAATTAAATTATGCTTTCACCTTTTGTCAAGTTATAGTATTTAAGATATCGATCCCACAAGGACTGGATTACCTACGCGGCACACTATTCCTGCACTTGAAAAATAAATGACACAAGAAATAGTTTTAGGATTGATTGAAGTAAAAAGAAAAGAAAAACTAAATAACTAATAAAAATCACGAGATAAAACTAAGGTCAGGTCGATTGCTTTGTAGAGGTTAATCCAGTTGTAAGTATCATCCACTTATTAATGCATGGGGTTGAATTGTCGCCGCAGCTCGCTCGAAGGGTCGCCTTAGCTACCTCGGTAGGGTTATGCCTTGTCGACAACTCAACTTCTCATAGTTCGACAGAGCATCCTTAAATGTCTACTCCTTATCCCTAATTCGGAGAACTATTAAAATCCACGTATTGATAATACCTCTCGGCATGAATCAAGGATGAACAACAACCAATGATATGCTTCCTTTTAGTCGCTGAAACCCTTACGGATTAGTCAATGCCCATGAGAAAAGATCGTATTCTCTCGCTTCGTGAGCCTAGCTATCCCTAGTCTTAGACAAATAGATTTTTTCTCGCAAACTTATCTCTCGAACTCGTATGCAAAGAAGAGTAAGAATCAAGAGAAAATAAACTATGAAAAATAGATTGCATTAATAAGTATCTAATAAGTTATAACTTTCTTCCCCAACTAGTCCACAAATAACCTAAGCCTTGAGCAGAGCTTAGAACATGATGTGCTTGTCGTCGGCTAATGATTTATTCTATGAGAATCGACATATTTTTCTTAGACCTAAGGGTTTTCTTTATATATGTCAAGCTTAGGTTAAAGTCTCCCATAAACATTAGGAGTTCTAAAAGGAATAGAATATTTTTCCATATTAAATTGCAATTGTTTATTTTATTTCCTAATTTTACTCCTTTTATGACTCTTTGACATCCATTGACTTTGATCATGGCTTGAATTTTTCTTTCATCATTTGTATATATTCTCTAGAATCGACACTTTATTCTTTATCTATCGAGCACCAGTTTTCATCTTTATTATGCTGCCGCGGCAATCAATGTGCTGTCAAGGTGGATGCTTATCTGCAATTTAACTTTAGCTTCCAACATCCATCGATATCATCTTGCATTACTTGTAGGTTTATTTTCTGTCTAAGAAAGACAATAATTAACCGTACTTGTTTCATGACGAATGATATATAAAATAATAATTTAAGTGCTTGGATGTTGGAATATGGAAAATATACAAAATTATCCTTTATTGCCATTAAATTTGTTCATTACTAACAATAATCGAGAGGAAAGATAATATAAAACTTAAGACTTTTATGCACTTATCAAATACCGTCAAACTCGAACTATTACTTGTCCTCAAGCAATGCAATAATATCATTAAGTATGAACTTTTATAGTAATATACCTTCCTACCTCCCGCGACATAGTTCCTTTCTTGATTCGGCCTCTCTTGGGTTCTAGGAATTCCTCAGAACTGAACTATAAGTCTGTGTGGGTGTTTTCTTAGCATTCTAGCTATGAACAATTTAGGTTGACTTAGGCAGTTTAATTGAGAGAAACACGTCTAAGGTCGCACGCCCCGAGTAGTTGAGTTCTATAGATGTGACAAGTGGTATCTGAGCCAGTGTTTTGAAAGAAATGGCATTACAAAGTGTTAGCGAGGTCCCAACAACTGAGCGAGATTGGAGGATTATTATGACAAGTGCTACCTTGGAAAAAAAGGTTCGCTAGATTGGAAGATTCATTGGGCAAGTTCCAGGAGACCAAAGATGAGTTCAAGGATCACCTTGAGAGGATGGAGTCCTAGAAGAACAAAATCTTGGAGGAAGTTCAGTCCATTGTTGACAAGAAATTGACTGAGCAAGACAATTCCCTTTAGGTTGAAATGGATGCAATAAAGGCAAAATTAATGGGGGAGATCAAGAAGCTTAATGTTGAGCTACTCATCTACAAGAATGACATGTTGGGTGGCATGATGGCTGAAGCGACAACGCCTAATCCCAAGAAGTTGAGAACTTCATTTGGGGCTGGAGTAGTACTTTCGTCTGATGGGCATCGATGATGAAGCTACTTAGGTAAACACAAATTTAATTTATTTGGCTGATGGCGCTCTATTGCGATGGCAAAACAAATGCTCTAGTCGGGACATAGAAAGAATTCTAGTTCGAGCTCAAGGAGCAATTCTATCCCAAAAATGTTGAATAGGAAGCTCGAGACAAGCTTCACTATTTGAAGCACGAAGTCTCAATCTAGAAGTATGCCAAACGATTTTCTGAACTAAAGTAACAAATCAAAGATTTAAGCAAATCGTAAGGTTTATATCTCTTTAAAGCTGATTTTCAATGATGGGCAAGAATTGAGCTGAAGAGATTGGGTTTTCACGACCTTTCAAAAGCGATGAACATTGCCAAATCAATTGCAGAGTTTGAAATCAAGAAAGATTCTTCCAAGCTAAAGTCAAAGCATAAGGGCAATTGTGGTGGATATAAATATAAGTCTATCAATAATGGTTCTAGAAAGTCGTATAACAAATTCAGAGATAAGCAATTTCAGGGTCATAATGAAAAGGACGACATAAAGTGCTTCAATTGTGGTGGTAAACACTTAATTAAATATTACCCTCATCCACGGAAAGAGAAAGTTGTTGCCATCCACGAAAAAAGTGGTGTGACGCCCTCGCCCCGGGTTAGGTGACGGAGGCATCGACCGTACATTCAACTCGTATTTAAACCGAATTTGTATCCAATTGTAAGACATTTTTATTCATTTGTATAACTTTACGAGCCAAACTCTTGTAACACTTATCAAATTTGACGTTAATTTAAAACTTTTTCATGCTTATACATTTAACCATTTCGATTCTCAAATTTCGTTCATTTATCAATTATATTCTCAATTGAGCTTGATCTAAACCTCTAACCCAACTTTATTCATTTAATCATCATTAATATTATCTTATTGATCAAGCAAATTTTCATTTCCCAAGTTAAACCAAAATAACTAGGGGTATCGATACCCCTCATAGGGAGGTATCGGAAAAGGGGTATCGAACCCTAGTTCAATACAGGTCAACTATGTTGACTCGTTGACCAAGGTTGATAAGCTTAGTTTGATGCAGGTATCGATGCAATTTCGTTACTGGAGGTCCTAGTATCGAACCATGTATCGATATTGGTCTTCCTCGTTGACTCGTTAACTAAGGTTGAGTAGCCTGGTTCAATACTGGTATCGATGCAATTTCGTTACTGGAAGCCCCAGTATCGAACCAGGTATCGATGTTGGTCTACTTCAAGGACTCAATGGCTTAAGGCTATAGCAGCCAGGTTCGATACTGGAATCGAACCAGGAAGCCCTTAATGAAGCTTGCATCGAACCAAGCATCGATGCAATTTTGACTCTGCCAAGGTTGGTATCGATACTCATGGAATTGGTATCGATACCCCTGCCCCAAATTTCCAGATTTCTAACTTTTAAACACTTAGACACTACCAAAAGGGTCATGTATGTGGTCTAAAACCACCCTTAATCTTAAAAAAAACAATCTCATCATATTTATGTATCATTAACTATTTTCCAATTCTATTATCTATCACCATTTCATTATTCATGTCATTATACTTATCACTCTACTACCAAGCTAACCCCTACGCCATATATCCCTCACTATGGTAACCAACATACCTATGTTATACTTTAAGGATTTTTATGCTATCCTACTTAGTTCATGTTTATCATGTCAAGACAATTAATTACATACCATATGCAAATCACCAAGGCCTACCTATGCAACCATGAGGCAAAACTCAAAATATGCAATGCTAGCCTAAGGAGACTATTATGCCTTATGGCTTACATACCAATTGCTCGAGTGATCTCACACATTTATATATACAGACCATGAACCAATTATCAAAATGCACGAACTAGTCTAGCATGATCACTAAGCCACCTTAAACTAGGAGTTAACAAAACATTGCAAAATACCATACATTGCTTGCTTGGTGTCCTTGCTCCCGATCAATCTCGGCCTAGCTCCTTAATTCGATAACCTGTTGTTTCGGGAAGGAGGAAACGAGTGGTAAGTACTATGAAGTACTTAGTGAGGCAGCCCTAGTCTAACCATATTAGACATAAAACACATAGCAAATAGCATGCTCAAAATCAAACATTATATCAAGTTCATAGCATTAAAGGTGGCATGTTTCAATTAAACAATTAAGTCTATCCATGGCATTGGCATCAATCAATATACAAGGTTATCATACTTCTCATATCAATCACAAATTTAGCATACTATTCAATTTCATATTCTATATGCCAAGCAATATCTAGCATGCATTCGAATCATGTTGCTCATTAATCAATATTCATTTGCAAGCTTTCATTAAACATTTCATTTCAAGGGCTACTTATAACCATATGCTCATTTCCAATATCAATAGCCATTTCACGATCAAGTGCTACTTATAGCATCAATTACATTCACTATTCTATATCAATACATGATCAAGTATAAATGCTTCTCAAACCACTTCATATACATATATTTCACATTTAAACCTTTTAGTCTTTCAATTAGGTTCATGTGACGCCTTGGTATAGTTAGACAAGGTAAGCGAGTCAACAAGAGTGTCACGATGACACTAACAAGAGTACCACAAAGGCACTAACAAGAGTACCACAAAGGTACTAACAATAGATACCCATGGTATCTAACAATTGGTGACTAACCACCAAAATCACGGTACCCACAGTACCAAACAAGAGTACCGAAGTACTAAACAAGAGTGCCGTAACACTAAACAATGAGCTCAAGACCCTAGGCATGCCGTACTACCTATGACCAACTATCAACCAAGGCTCAATATCATTTTCATTTTCCATTGTTCATTATTTAATTCATATTACCAAGTTCATGTCAGCAAGAGCAAGTATACATAACATGCTAACATAAAAGCATCTATCGTGTTCTAACATATCATTCATATCATGTGAACATATAGTCAAGCATATCATGTCATCAATTCATTGTTCATATCACTATTTATACATGCTTCATGCATGATTCGCGTACCTGGCATCCATAGCCGCGTGTCATACCTTACCTCGGCATTTCCGAGACATGCATATGTGTTAAGCTAGTACTAACAATTTGACAAACAATTCATATCAAACAATTCATTAACATTAGCCTCCTTCCCTTTTTACCGAACATAGATTAGTCCTTTTTACATAATAAAATCAAATCAAATAAACAAATAGATGGTTAGGACCCTAGGTCCCAACCCTAAGGTTTGCCACACTCACAATGTTTCCAAGCTATTAAGGGTTGTAGATCGTAATTCCTTTGCCTCGTTTCCTAGCTTGCTCGAGTCTTTCTTCTTCGTTGTCCTCTTCTCTCGGATTCTCTAGTAAGCCACATTCATATAATAATTCATTAGGACATATTCAATCATTTAATTCCAAGTGGTCTTAGACTTAACAAATGTAAACAAGTGCATTTGTTCATTAGGGACAGTTTTGCTACCCCATAAAGAATCGCGTATATCTTTTAATTTCCATGTCCGATTTTAGTCCATTTTACCTCTTTGGAAAGGTAGAAGATTACTATACAAGGACCAATTAACCTTACATTTTAATTATTTGCCGATAAGTACCAGATTTTGTTCGAAACAGACCCGTCGGGTTTCGGGACTGCTCG
Source organism: Abelmoschus esculentus (assembly GCA_035048815.1). Classification (NCBI taxonomy): domain Eukaryota; kingdom Viridiplantae; phylum Streptophyta; class Magnoliopsida; order Malvales; family Malvaceae; genus Abelmoschus; species Abelmoschus esculentus. The sequence goes on along the minus strand of JAUCBN010000051.1, from coordinate 3,924,370 downwards.
GACAGCCCATACGAAAATGCTTATATCTTTCTCTACCGAACTCGGATTGAGGTTCCGTAAATTTTACCTTATACTAGGTATATTGGAGTATCTCACTACAAAATTTCAGCTCCTAAATCCTTCATACGTGACCTAGGGAATTTTCTCAAAAGTGCTACCCGGAATAGCATTTCTAGGCATTTTCGGCTAAGTTCCATTCTATATGTTCAATCCCTTATTCCCAATTTATTTTCATGAGTTTCCAGAATCTCAAATATGAAATTAACATTAACAATTTCCCATTTTCATCAACCTAATATCATGAAATTCTAACATTAAATCAATTAATACACTTTGCACTTCCAAAATCCTAATCCCAAGTTCTCATACCCACTTTCTCATGCTTCAAGCTAAACCCAACAATTACAATCTTCACTCTAGACATTAAAGCATCATAAAAGCTTTTCAAATCCAAGAACTCAAGTTTTAAATGTTTGGGTTATGAAAGAAAAATCTTACCGAGACTATTAGCTTTAATCTCCTAGACCAATTGTTTAGCCATGCAAAGAATTTGAGCTATCCTCCTCAAGCCACCATGAAATTTTCTCCCTTTCTAATTTTCTTGCATCTAACGTGAATGAGGAAGAAGGGAGGAGATTTTGGCTGGTTTTGCTTCTCATTAAATGAAGGTGAAATGACCGTTTTACCCTTTTTTGCTATAACTAAAGTTAATTTATTACAAGGGATAGTTTAGGAAATTTTGGGTATTTGCCATGCAACCTTTAATTTCCTCATTTAATTCAATTAATTCCCTTACTCTCAATCCAATTATCACATGATTCGTTTTAATCTACAATCGATTCGAGTCATTTTACTAACCTGGTTTCGGGGTGTTACAATTCTCCCCTCCTTAAAAAGAAATTCGCCCTCGAATTTACCTGGAGGAACAAATGTGAATATTGTGCTTTCATCGTGTCCTCAGGTTCCCAGGTAGCTTCTTCTTTCTTGTGATTCCTCCAAAGAACTTTTACCAAGGGAACATTCTTGTTTCGAAGCCTTTTAACTTCTCGATCGAGAATCTAAACTGGTTCTTCTTCATAAGACAAATCGAGATTCAATTCTAATTCTTCGGGTTCCAAAATAAGAGAAGGTTCGGATCTATACTTTCTTAGCATGAAGACATGGAAAAACATTGTGGATCTTATCTAACTCACTATGGAGTGCATGACGATAAGCCACGGGACCAATTCTTTCAACAGTTTCAAAAGGTCCAATGAACCAAGGGCTAAGCTTCCGTTTTTCTGAATCTGAAGACTTTCTTCCAAGAAGTGACTTTTAGGATGACCTTGTCTCCCACATTGTACTGAATATCTCTTCATTTCAAGTCTGTATAAGCCTTTTGTCGATCGAAGGCTTGTTTCAATCTATCATGAATAACTCGAGTTTGTTCCTCAGTTTCCCGAATCATTTGAGGTCCCAAAACCTTGTTCTCTCCTAATTCAGACCAACACAAGGGAGTTCTACATTTCCTCCCGTATAAGGCTTCGAAAGGAGCCATTTGAATTGATGCCTGATAGCTATTATTGTAAGCAAATTCCACCAAGGGTAGGGACTTTTCCCAATTCTTTCCAAAGTCTATAACACAAGCTCGTAGAATATCTTCCAAGACTTGTATCACCCTTTCGGATTGACCATCAGACTGCGGATGGAAAGCAGTGTTGAGATGCACTTTAGTTCCAAGAGCCTTTTGCAAGGACTTCCAAAATCGGGATGTGAAATTCGGATCTCTATCAGAAATGATCGAGGTTGGGAAATCATGTAATCGAATCACTTCACGGATATACAACTCGGCCAAAGTCTATGAGTTCATGTTCCTTCGAACCGGGATGAAATGAGTAGACTTGGTGAGTCTATCCACAATCACCCAAATAGCATCATTCTTTCTCGGTGTTACAGGCAAACCAATGACAAAATCCATGGTTACTCGATCCTATTTCCATTTAGGCAATTCAATAGGCTGAAGCAATCCCGTAGGAGTTCGGTGTTCAAACTTGACTTTCTGATAAGTCAAACATCGGGATACAAAATCTGTGATGGCTGCTTTCATACAAGGACACCAAAACAAGGATTTCAAGTCTTTATACATTTTAACATAACCAGGATGGATCGAGAACGGACTTTAATGTGCTTCTTGCGAGATATCCCTTTTTAATTTCTCGTCATTTGGAATACATACTCTATCTCTAAAGTAGAGCAATCCATTCGGATTGAAGGAGAATTCTACATTAGCTTTCGAATCAAGCTTCGATACGATAGCTTGAAGCTCAGAATCAGATTGCTGAAGATCTTTGATTCTTGAAATCAGATCAGACTGAACCTGGAGTTCAGACAAATATCCTTGCTTCCGATATACTCGAAAGTGAGCATTAATTGAATTTGGGGCTACAAGAAAAATTTTCTTAATCAGACACGAAAAATCAAAGGAAGATTTTAACATTTCAAGGTTATCAAATAGATTACCCAATATGGGTTTACGACTAAGGGCATCGGCCACCACATTGGCTTTTCCGGGATGGTAATCAATGACCAAGTCATAGTCTTTTAGCAATTTCATCCACCTTCTTTGTCTCAAATTCAAGTCCTTCTGAGTTAGAAGATATTTGAGACTCTTATGATCAGTGTATAGGTAACACTTTTCACCATATAAATAATGCCTCCATATCTTGAGAGCAAACACAATAACCGCTAACTCGAGGTCATGAGTAGGGTAATTCAATTCATGAGGCTTCAATTGCCTTGATGCATAAGCAACCACGTTATTTCCTTGCATCAAAACACAGCCTAGCCCCGAACGAGAGGCATCACTATACACAGTGAATTCCTTGCCGGATTCCGGTTGAACGAGAACGGGAGCATGGGTCAAAGCTTGCTTAAGCTGATCAAAGCTTCTTTGTTGGTCCTCTGATCACTCAAACAGTTGATCTTTTCAGAGAAGCTTGGTCAAGGGCAAAGCAATCGTAGAGAATCCCTTAACAAATCTCCTATAATACCCGGCTAAGCCAAGGAAACTTCTGACCTCTCCAACATTTCACGGAGGTCTCCAATCTAGAATGGTACGCACTTACTTAGTATCGACCTTAATTCCTTCTGCCGAGATGACGTGGCCAAGGAATGACACTTCTGATAGCCAGAATTCATACTTCGAGAACTTAGCAAACAATTGACGTTCCCGGAGAGTCTGTAAAACAATTCGAAGGTGTTCTGCGTGTTCCTCCTTATTCCAAGAATACACCAAAATGTCATCAATAAAGACAACTACGAACTTATCAAGATGGGACTTGAGTATTCAATCCATAAGATCTATGAACGCGGCCAGGGTATTGGTTAGCCCAAATGACATTACCAAGAATTCAAAATGGCTATAACGAGTTCTGAAAGTAGTCTTAAGGACATCTTTTTCTTTATTTAATGAGGTTTTTAATTACCTTATAGCCTAAGTTACCATATTGCCTCATTCATTAAAACTCCCTTCAATACTATTTAAGATCAAGAATGCATTTCATTATCCAAAATTGGTTGGATAGGGGCTGAAACTTAAGTCAAGGCTTACTTATTGTTTCTCTGACAATTCCGTTCATACTATGGATTCCCTTGTTTTACACAAGATAGATAGTAGGAGCTATCTATTCGAGGTATTTATATGTTCGAGAATATGGGGCTCTTATGCCATCCTTAAGCTTCATCTTATAATTCAATGTGTTCTCGGAAGGATCATCAGAATATTCCGATAAAGTAGGCATCTTAGTCAAACCAAATTCGAATTCGTCCTTTTGGACCTTATCAACAAAACTGAGATTGGTCTTCTTATCAATCGGAAGGAGTGATAGCTTTCATAACTCCTAGAATTTAAATTTCTTAATCAGGCAACCTACCCAAGCTTTATGCTTACTTAATCAATCTAGTATCGGGACTAGACCAAATTCAAAGAGAGTATGAAACACCAATCAACGAGAAAAGGTATATATTCGTTCAATCATTGGACATGTTTTACAAGGCAATTCGTTTAGTATGTTCCCACTTATAGGGTTCAGAACTACAAACCTTCTTTCAACCTTTCTGACTTTAAATTCAACCTTTCAGTTGAGGATGAATTTATCGAGAGCCTTTGTTTCAGACAGAAGTAGAACTATCATTTACAGAAGCTCTATTTGACTTCCTCATAAGGATTCTGAGATCAATCTCCGACATAGTGATCAGAGATTTCATATAAATAGCACAGGTTCCACTGAGTTTTACCCTGACCAAAGTGGTGGTTCTGGCAAAACTTAGAATTAGCATAGCGAGTAACTTTATCGAAATTCTCTGAACTATCAGCAAAAATAGTCGTGCTGAAGACTTATTTACCAATCGAGGTTTTAGTACAAGTTGCTTTTCTGAGCAGGAGTCTAATTCAAAGGATAATCACTAGAATACTCGGGCTTCTTGATTGCCCGCAAGGCTTACATTTTGACTTTTATACTTCTCAGGGACTTGGCATTAGGGGAGGAATCCTTTATCAGACATGAGCCCTTAAGCTCCAATGTATTGTTGTTCAAGAAGTCTTTTAACAATGCCTAGCGTACTAGGTTCGCAGGCTTTTATACTGAAGCCTATCTACTACTTTACCATTGTTCTTATGACAAATCATTCCTTTAAACTTACACTCTTATGACATTCAAGCTTTTACTAAGGAGGATCCCTTTTTATCCTCATTCAATCATCTCATTTCGAGAACTTATAGGACTTTCATTGTCCTGAGCCAATCTTGTATCAACCATTCTACGAAGGGTATACAAGAAAATATTCAAATAAGCAAGAACACAAGCAAGTACGGTATAAAACTCCTAGCTGGCATAGTTCAATCCTATACGATGCATGATCATTTCTTTCGGTCCGAGAATCACATAACCGAAAGCTTTGATACCAATAAAATGTGACGCCCTTGCCCCGGGTTAGGTGACGGAGGCGTTGACCATACATTCAACTCGTATTTAAACCGAATTTGTATTCAATTGTGAGACATTTTTATTCATTTGTATAACTTTACGAGCCAAACTCTTGTAACACTTATCAAATTGAGGTTAATTTAAAACTTTTTCATGCTTATACATTTAACCATTTCGATTCTCAAATTCCGTTCATTTATCAATTATATTCTCAATTGAGCTTGATCTAAACCTCTAACCCAACTTTATTCATTTAATCATCATTAATATTATCTTATTGATCAAGCAAATTTTCATTTCCCAAGTTGAACCAAAATAACTAGGGGTATCGATACCCCTCATAGAGTGGTATCGGAACAGGGGTATCGAACCCTAGTTCGATACAGGTCAACTATGTTGACTCGTTGACCAAGGCTGATAAGCCTAGTTCGATACAGGTATCGATGCAATTTCGTTACTGGAGGTCCTAGTATCGAACCATGTATCGATACTGGTCTTCCTCGTTAACTCGTTGACTAAGGTTGAGTAGCCTGGTTCGATACTGGTATCGATGCAATTTCGTTACTGGAAGTCCCAGTATCGAACCAGGTATCGATGTTGGTCTACTTCAAGGACTCAATGGCTTAAGGCTATAGCAGCCTGGTTCGATACTGGTATCGAACCAGGAAGCCCTTAATGAAGCTTGGCATCGGACCAAGCATCGATGCAATTTTGACTCTGCCAAGGGTGGTATCGATACCCATGGAATTGGTATCGATACCCCTGCCCCAAATTTCCAGATTTCTAACTTTTAAACACTTAGACACTACCAAAAGGGTCATCTATGTAACCCCTAAAATTTAACCTAATTTCTTAGATTACAAGTTAGAGTTTACGATATTGTAACTTGATTCGCAAGATAGGGTTTTATGAATTAAATTGATATTCGTAACAATAATTAATTATTTAATAATTATAAATACTATAAAGTTTAACGTAAAACAAAATATAAGGTTCAACCCATAAATAATAAATATTAATAATTCAGAAAAATTCAAGTAAAAGTCCCAAAGTCCTTAATACAAAAATAATATCCAATAAAAGTTTATAATCCAAAAATAAAACTGTAAAACATACGATATTAAATAATTGTATCAGGATCCTCCAAGTACCGTACGTGGACTAGGTCAGAGATCTGAAACAAGAAACTGGAAGGGTGTAAGCTAGGGAGCCTAGTGTGTCTTTAATATAAAGGTAACAGGGGTTTACAGAACAATATATGCAGATGATATGAAGTATGCATGATATATACCCCAACTCTGAACACCATCAGAAGAGTAGGTTCCCCACTGAACCACTCTAACTCCATCACACCAACAGAAGTGGAACTCGACCCGCAGGTGGAGCCACTGAGCAGAAGTGGTATAATACAGAACTACTGAACAGAAGTGAATTAATCACTAACTTCCTCCGTACAGAAATATTCTACCAGATGTAATGTCATATGCAGATACAGAATCAGGATGCAAGCCTTATATTCTAACAGGAGGCATGCATAATAATCAGAATCAGAAATGTAATTTAATAACAGAACATGCATAATGATGTATGAACATACTTATTTATGACGGAAAACTATACACACAGAAATAACAGAATTTACAGAAGAGAACACACCTGAAGCGAAAAACTCAACGACGATACTGACGTCGACTGGACTCGGCTCTACCACTAGAATGAGCAGGAGTAGAACCTACGAGTAACAAATAATATTAGATACCCTACTATGCCACTAAACCGAAGAATACACTAAAAAGTAATAAACCGATACTCACGTGCAGGTCCCGAATGCTGATGAACGAGTGGTCGTCCAGGAGGAGGAGGAGGTAGGTGCTCGGGGTCGAAATCCACGTCACCTGAAGCTAACAGAAACGATTTCAGAAACCACTAAAGATAACTTCCAAATAAGACATTCGAATATAAAAGCCCTAAAAACGACACTTCGGGTTCGAATTTCGAAAAACGGGCTGCGCCATTGAACTCAGGGCGTCGAAAAACATAAAGTGGGACAGGGTCGGAAAAAGTCAACGCTAACGTCATCAGGTCAACGCTGACGTCAGCAGTGACGTCAGTAGTGACGTCAGCAGATGACGTCAATAGTGACGTCAGCAGATGACGTCAATAGTGACGTCAGCAGATGACGTCAGCAAATGACGTCAGTCGGGTCGGGTTATGGGTTGGTTTGGGTCGGGTTGGGTCAGGTTCGGGTCGGGTCAGGTCAGGTTCGGGTCGGGTCGGGTGGCTCGGGCTGGACCGGTCGGGTCGGGTTGGCTTGGGATTGGACCGGGCCGGTTCGGGTTGTTCATAGCTTTTCCCAGAATTTTCCTAGGAAAATATGGAAAATCCCAGATTTTCCAGGAAAATTCTGGAAATTTCCAGATCTCCCCAGGCACTAACCAAAGATTTTTTTTTTACAAAACACCCCCCTAAAACGATTCAACTCGATTCAAAACACAATCCTAAAACCAGATTCGAATCTACGAAAATAAATCAAACTTTACATCTCCTAAACCAATTAAACCAGAAACAAACTTAAAAAAAAAAGAACCACAACAGATCGAATCGAAAGAGAAGAAAACTTACCAGAACAAAAGGCTGAATCGAATCAAACAAAGGGAGAGCAAATGAAAGAATCGGTCAAGGGATGGAATTAAAAATCAGAGTGAAAAAGGGAATGAAAATCCCGAATAAAACGTGATTCGGTAGGGAGGAAGAGTTTCCAAATTGAAAATGATAAAATCGCACAAAAGGGGTTCCGAGTTTTTAAAAGTTTACAAACAGGCCCTCCAGTTTACAGAAATTTCAAATTAAGCCATTGAAATCGAAATTAGAAATCCCCAAAATCTAGGGTTTCGAATTAGGGATTTTGGAAATAAAATTAGGGAAAAATTTTGGGTGTTACAATTCTCCCCCCCCCTTACAGAAATTTCGTCCTCGAAATTTACCTGGATCAAAGAGATGCGGATACTGAGTTTTGATAACAGATTTGGGCTCCCACGTAGCCTCATCAAGACCTCGATTACGCCAGAGAACCTTAACCATCTTAATGGTTTTCTTCCGAAGGACTTTCTGAGCCTGAGCAATAATCTCAACAGGTTCCTCCTCATAACACAGATCTGGACGGATCTCAAACTCTTCAATAGGCAAGACATGAGACGGATCAGCTTGATAGCGTCTCAATACAGAAATATGGAACACATCGTGGATACGCTTGAGTTCAGGTGGTAACTCAAGCTGATAAGCTACAGGCCCAACTCGCTTGAGAATACGGTAGGGTCCAATATAGCGGGGACTGAGCTTGCCCTTACGGCCAAAACGGAGTACCTTCCTCCACGGAGATACTTTCAGAAAAACCTCATCACCAACCTCAAACTCGAGATCCTTACGCCTCAAATCAGCGTAAGATTTCTGTCTATCAAAAGCGGCCTTAAGCCTAACCCGAATCAACCTGACAGTCTCCTCAGCCTCATGAACAAGATCTGGACCCAACAAACGATGCTCATTAAGTTCAGTCCATCCAATAGGGGTACGACACTTATGCCCGTACAGAGCCTCATAAGGTGCCATCTTAATACTGGCCTGATAACTGTTATTATACGCGAACTCTGCCAAAGGTAAGAAATCCTCCCAACTTCCCCGAAAATCCAAAATACATCCTCTCAACATATCTTCGAGGATCTAAATCACTCGCTCAGACTGACCATCGGTCTGAGGGTGATAAGCAGTACTGAAGTTCAATCGAGTACCCAGAGCATTGTGCAGAGAACCCCATGTAACCGAACAATCTCAGAGATGTATAATCGGGCCAACTTACTCAGAGGGTAAGTGGTCTTAACCGGAATGAAGTGCGCACACTTGGTCAACCGATCAACAATGACCCATACAGAATCCTTCTTTGACGGAGTCAAAGGCAAACCGCTGACAAAATCCATGGTCACACGCTCCCATTTCCACTGAGGTATCTCAATATGCTGAAGAAGTCCAGATGGACGCTGATGTTCTGTTTTGACTTTCTAACAAGTCAAACACTTAGATACAAAACTGACCACATCTCGCTTGAGACCCTTCCACCAATATTTTTCTCGGAGGTTCTTTTACATCTTATCACCACCAGGATGCATAGAATAAGGACTGTCATGGGCTTCCCGAAGAATAACTTATTTCAGATCAGAGTTCCTTGGAACACAATATCGACCCCAGAAACATAAAACTCCATCCTGATCAATAGAAAAGTCTTGAGAAGTTCCCTCATTGACCTCAATGATACGGTGTGCCAAGAAAGGGTCATTAGGCTGCTCAGCCCGAATATCAGATATCAAGGTAGGAACCACACGGAGTTCAGCCAACATACTACCATCCTCAAACAAACTCAGCCGAGCAAACAGAGCTCTCAGATCAGAAATGGCGTTGCGACTCAGAGCATCCGCAACAACATTAGCTTTACCAGGATGGTAATCGATCTCACAGTCATAATCCTTCAGAAGCTCCAACCATCGACGTTGTCTCAAATTAAGCTCCTTCTGAGTGAGAAGGTATTTCAGACTCTTATGATCGGTAAAGATGTAACACTTCTCCCCATAGAGATAGTGTCTTCAGATTTTCAGAGCGAAGATCACTGCCGCTAACTCCAGATCATGGGTAGGATAGTTACACTCATGAGGTTTTAACTGTCGGGAAGCATAAGCTACCACCTTCCCATCTTGCATCAGAACACACCCCAAACCGGTATACGAGGTATCACTGTAAACTGTATAGGGTTTCCCTGACTCGGGCTGTATCAGAACCGGTGCTTGTGTCAAAACTGATTTGAGTTTCTCAAAGCTCTCCTGTTGGGCTTCAGACCAGATATATGGAACATCTTTCCTCAAAAGCTTGGTCAACGGAGCAACAATAGAAGAAAAACCCTCTACAAATCTCCGGTAATAACCAGCTAAACCCAGAAAGCTACGAACCTCTGCCACATTCTTTGGTTGCTTCCATTCCATAACAACCTCAATTTTCTTCGGGTCAACCTGAATACCCTTAGCTGAAACCACATGCCCTAGAAAAACAACCTCAGGTAACCAGAACTCACATTTGCTGAACTTAGCATACAACTGTTTCTCCCTCAGAGTCTGTAAAACTATACGGAGATGTCTCTCATGCTCAGCCTCAGACTTAGAATAGACCAGGATATCATCAATAAAAACCACAACAAACTAATCCAGATAAGGTCGAAATACCCTGTTCATCATGTCCATAAATGTTGCAGGGGCATTAGTAAGACCGAAGGGCATAACTAGAAACTCGTAGTGACCATAACGAGTCCGGAAAGCTGTTTTGAATACATCAGAATCCTTAACCTTGAGCTGGTAGTACCCAGATCTCAGGTCTATCTTAGAAAACACAGATGCTCCTCGAAATTGGTCAAACAGATCATCAATGCGGGGCAAAGGATATTTATTCTTAACCGTTAGCTTGTTCAACTTTCGATAGTCGATACAGAGACGAAGGGACCCATCTTTCTTTTTAACAAACAGAACCGGAGCTCCCCACGGAGAAACACTGGGTCGAATGAAACCTCGATCCAGAAGTTCCTGCAGCTGAACCTTGAGCTCCTTAAACTCTTTCGGAGCCATCCAATACGGTGCCATAGACACTGGAGTAGTCCCCGGTAGCAACTCAATACCAAACTCCACCTCCTCCCGCTTAGGGGTACGCCCGGTAATTCTTCCGGAAAAACATCCGGAAACTCACATACAACTCGGATCTTATCCATCCCGGAATCAGATTGCCTTGGATCGAGAATGTAGGCAAGGTAGGCTACAGATCCTTTCCTGATCATCTTCTCGGCTTTCATAGAAGAGACAAGATTAGATAGGAACCCTCTACGCTCACCGATAAGAGTTACCTCACGGTCATCAGAAGTTTTCAGAGTTGCCTTCTTACGCTCACAGTCCAGAGTGACTCGGTGAGCAGACAACCAATCCATCCCCAGAATTAGATCAAACTCTCCGAACGGTAGCTCCATCAAATTAGCCGGAAAGACTTCCCCATGAACCTCAAGAGGACAATTCTTATAAACTTTGGTAACAACCACAGGGTTACCTACAGGAGTATAGACAGAAACAGAGCTACCCACATCCTCTACCGGAATTTCCAAATAACCCGATACAGAACTAGAGACATAGGAGTGAGTAGACCCATTATCAAGCAGTGCAAACAAAGAAATAACATGAACAGAAAAAGTACCAACTATAACATCTGGTTCATCTCGGTCCTCATGCCTCCTCGTAGCATAAACCAAGCCGGGTTGGGATCCCCCTGATCTGGCAGCTCCTCTAAATTGACTAGATCTGCCTCTACTACCAGTACCAGATGCAGCTGGTCTACCCTGACCTCTTCCCCCAGATGAGGCCTGAACTGATGCCTGTGATTGCCCCGGAGTATAACCAGACTGTAGAGACACTGGACAATCCCTGAGACGATGATCAAAAGAACCACATCGGAAGCAAGCCCCGCTCCTCATCCGACACTCTCCAGAATGCCACTTCTTACAGAAGGAACACTGAGGCAACACTCGGGTACTAGTGGATCCAGCTCCACTAGCAGCAGGAACAGCAGAAGTAACTGGTCTAGATCGTGCAGAACTCTGTGGCTCAAACTCATCACGGCCTCTCTTCCGAGACTGAAAACCCTGACTGTGTTGTGCAGGTGCTGCGGCCTGACGTCTACCTTTATCCTGACCCTGAGATTCCAACTGAGCTCTCAAGCTCTCATTACGCTCGGCTGTCCTGGCACGCCGAGTGATCATCTTATATTCCGTGTCGTGGTGAGTAGCAACTGCAATCTTCAATGGTACTTGGAGTCCCTTCAGAAAGTGATCACACTTTTGTTTCTCAGTAGTAACAATCCCCGGAGCATACTGGAGTAGTCGCAGAAACTCTATCTCATAGTCATTCACTGACAGGTCATTCTGTTGCAGGTTCAGAAAATCCTCACGGCACTTAGCCAAATACTCGGGTCCAACATATCTATCCTCAAAAGCCTATCTGAAAAACTCTCAGTCAATCTTATTCGAAGCAGTCACTCTTTCCTCTGCCTCCCACCAGTTCAGGGCCTCTCCCTGAAGCAAAGAAACAGCTGCCCTCAACTTCCTATCCGAGGGATAATCCATCTCCAGAAACAAACGCTGAAGCTTCTTCAGCCAGTACTCTGCATCAGCTGGGTCTGTTCCAGTCTTACCATCGAACATGGTCATCCCAGCAGCCAAAAACTCTGTAGATATAGGTTTCCTAGAACCCTCATTCTGCCTCAAGTATCTGAGCAGCTCTCTCTGCATAGTCACGGAGTCCAAACCGACAGTCTCACTGTCCCCAGAAACAAACGGTCCCTCACTCTGAACCGGCTGATCAACCTCAGCTTGCTAAGCCTCGGTCTGTAACTCGGGTTGATCCTCCCCTCCTAAATCTTGTGCCAGACTCTGATCCTGTGGCGGTTCCACAGGAGGTGGAACATCACTAGAAGATCCAGCAGAACGACCTCGGCCACGGCCTCGGCCACGACCTCTACCGGTCGCTAAACGTGTACTTCAACGCGGTGGCATAGTAGAGTATCTACAGAATGACATACAGAATCCTATATTAGAACCGGTACTTGGAGAATTATTCAAAATATTTTAGAATATTCAAAATACGAGTCAAAATAAAATTGATATTCGTAACAATAATTAATTATTTAATAATTATAAATACTGTAAAGTTTAACGTAAAACAAAATATAAGGTTCAACCCATAAATAATAAATATTAATAATTCAGAAAAATTCAAGTAAAAGTCCCAAAGTCCTTAATACAAAAATAATATCCAATAAAAGTTTATAATCCAAAAATAAAACTGTAAAACATACGATATTAAATAATTGAATCAAGATCCTCCAAGTACCGTAAGTGTACTAGGTCAGAGATCTGAAACAAGAAACTGGAAGGGTGTAAGCTAGGGAGCCTAGTGTATCTCTAATATAAAAGTAACAGGGGTTTACAGAACAATATATGCAGATGATATGAAGTATGCATGATATGCACCCCAACTCCGAACACCATCAGAAGAGTAGGTTCCCCAATCTCATCATATTTAGGTATCATTAACTATTTTCCAATTCTATTATCTATCACCATTTCATTATTCATGTCATTATACTTATCACTCTACTACTAAGCTAACCCCTATGCCATATATCCCTCACTATGGTAACCAACATACCTATGTTATACTTTAAGGATTCTTATGCTATCCTACTTAGTTCATGTTTATCATGTTAAGACAATTAATTACATACCATATGCAAATCACCAAGGCCTACCTATGCAACCATGAGGCAAAACTCAAAATATGCAATGCTAGCCTAAGGAGACCATTATGCCTTACATACCAATTGCTCGAGTGATCTCACACATTTATATATACAAACCATGAACCAATTATCAAAATGCACGAACTAGTCTAGCATGATCACAAGCCACCTTAAACTAGGAGTTAACAAAACATTGCAAAATACCATACATTGCTTGCTTGGTGTCTTTGCTCCCGATCAATCTCGGCCTAGCTCCTTAATTCGATAACCTATTGTTTTGGGAAGGAGGAAACGAGTGGTAAGTACTATGAAGTACTTAGTGAGGCAGCCCTAGTCTAACTATATTAGACATAAAACACATAGCAAATAGCATGCTCAAAATCAAACATTATATCAAGTTCATAGCATTAAAGGTGGCATGTTTCAATTAAACAATTAAGTCAATTAAGTTCATGTGATGCCTTGGCATAGTTAGACAAGGTAAGCGAGTCAACAAGAGTGTCACGAAGACACTAACAAGAGTACCACAAAGGCACTAACAAGAGTACCACAAAGGTAGTAACAAGAGTACCACAAAGGTACTAACAAGAGATACCCATGGTATCTAACAGTTGGTGACTAACCACCAAAATCACGGTACCCACAGTACCAAACAAGAGTACCGAAGTACTAAACAAGAGTGCCATAGCACTAAACAATGAGCTCAAGACCCTAGGCATGCCGTACTACCTATGACCAACTTTCAACCAAGGCTCAATATCATTTTCATTTTCCATTGTTCATTATTTAATTCATATTACCAAGTTCATGTCACCAAGAGCAAGTATACATAATGATAAGTGCTCAACACACTATCACTTTTTACTCCTTTTACGGGCATTAATCACCAATAATACACCCACTCGGACCAATGCATGTGCTTAATGTGATATATTTAGAAGTTATGCTCATAAAGATAATATTCACAGAAAAAGGCACGTTTTACTGCATTTTCATATCTGTGCAGGAGATCCGGTGCCGTGGCAGCGACAAGGCCGAGGCAGCAGCAGAAAGACAGGAAGTAAGACTATAGGCGTTGGAAAGATAAAAATCCAAGGATCGTGTCTGGACTTGAAGCCCATGGATTGAAGCTGGCTAGCACAAGGAAAAGCCCAAAGGAAGACCACGCGGGAAAGCCCCCTTAGCCGAATTAAACTTGGAAATATTTCTATTATGTACTTGACTTGTTCGCTACTCCAAGTTGTGTTCTACTTAGGAAAGGTTTGCCCTAGGTCTAGCCTATATAATGACCTAGCTACCCAATGTATTAGACACGGAATACCTAGGGAGAGAGACGATTTCTATACTTGTCTTCTTCCTCTCCATTATGTTCTAAACCTTCTTAGGGATTAGGTGAAGGTTGTCGAGTATATGTGAGAGGAGATTGTACTTTGTCTTTGATTCAATGCAATAAAATTATCAAGGTTTGCTTATCCTTTGTTATTCCTTGTTCTCACATTTGAGCTCAGGAGAGGAGAGTGTGAGTCATTCATTTATCTAAGCTCGGGAGAGTTAGATTCACGAAAGGGATAAGTACGGTGTTTCAATCGCGAAATACTAACTCGACCTAGGGATAGGTTAAGAGTTTCAGCGGCTAAAAGAAGTATGAGATTGGTTGGTGAGTATAATTGGTTCACGCCGGGAGGTATCATCAAGGACTAGTCATCAACAGCACTCTAACTTAGGGATAAGCGGAGTCATTCAAGGACACTTTGCCTAACTTTGGTAAAGTCTACCCACGAGCAAGGGATTGCCGCGGCAGACAGTATTGTCGCTGCCAAGGTAGTAAACTGCAGTGCTGCCAAGGCAGTGATATACGATTGCATTGAGCAGAGACAAGTCAATCAAATCCACAATACGACGCAACTGGATCTTGACCCATCTTTCTCTATTATTCCAACTCTTTATTTTTATTTAGTTATTTTAGTTTAGATAAATCAACTCCAATCACTTGGGTTTTTACTTTTCTACAGAACAAGAAGACAAAGAAAGCATATTAAGTATACTAGTCCCTGTGGAGACGATAATCCAATAAATTGCTTATCACTTATTACTTTCGATGTGTCCACTTGCACTAAACGCGCACTTTTGACACGCGACACATAACATGCTAACATAAAAGCATCTATCGTGTTCTAACATATCATTCATATCATGTGAATATATAGTTAAGCATATCATGTCATCAATTCATTGTTCATATCACTATTTATACATGTTTCATGCATGATTCGCGTACCTAGCATCCATAGCCGCGTGCCATACCTTACCTCGGCATTTCCGAGACATGCATATGTGTTAAGCTAGTACTAACAATTTGACAAACAATTCATATCAAACAATTCATTAATATTAGCCTCCTTCCCTTTTTACCGAACATAGATTATTCCTTTTTACATAGTAAAATCAAATCAAATAAACAAATAGATGGTTAGGACCCTAGGTCCCAACCCTAAGGTTTGCCACACTCACAATGTTTCCAAGCTATTAAGGGTTGTAGATCGTAATTCCTTTGCCTTGTTTCCTAGCTTGCTCGAGTCTTTCTTCTTCGTTGTCCTCTTCTCTCGGATTCTCTAGTAAGCCAAATTCATATAATAATTCATTAGGACATATTCAATCATTTAATTCCAAGTGGTCTTAGACTTAACAAATGTAAACAAGTGCATTTGTTCATTAGGGACAGTTTTGCTACCCCATAAAGAATCGCTTATATCTTCTAATTCCCACGTCCGATTTTAGTCTATTTTACCTCTTTGGAAATCTAGAAGATTCCTCTACAAGGAACGATTAGCCTTACATTTTAATTATTTGCCGATAAGTACCAGATTTTGTTCGAAACAGACTCGTTCGGGTTTCGGGACTGCTCGGACAACCCTTACGAAAATGATTATATCTTTCTCTACCGAACTCGGATTGAGGTTCCGTAAATTTTCCCTTATACTAGGTATATTGGAGTATCTCACTGCAAAATTTCAGCTCCTAACTACTTCATACGTGACCTAGGGAATTTTCTCAAAAGTGCTACCCGGAATAGCATTTCTAGGCATTTTCGGCTAAGTTCCATTCTATATGTTCAATCCCTAATTCCCAATTTATTTTCATGATATTCCAGAATCTCAAATATGAAGTTAACATTAACAATTTCTCATTTTCATCAACCTAATATCATGAAATTCTAACATTAAATCAATTAATACACTTTGCACTTCCAAAATCTTAATCCCAAGTTCTCATACCCACTTTCTCATGCTTCAAGCTAAACTCAACAATTACAATCTTCACTCTAGACATTAAAGCATCATAAAAGCTTTTCAAATCCAAGAACTCAAGTTTTAAATGTTTGGGTTATGAAAGAAAAAGCTTACCGAGACTATTAGCTTTAATCTCCTAGACCAATTGTTTAGCCATGCAAAGAATTTGAGCTATCCTCCTCAAGCCACCATGAAATTTTCTCCCTTTCTAATTTTCTTGAATCTAACGTGAATGAGGAAGAAGGAAGGAGATTTTGGCTGGTTTTGCTTCTCATTAAATGAAGGTGAAATGACCGTTTTGCCCTTTTTTGCTATAACTAAAGTTAGTTTATTACAAGGGATAGTTTAGGGAATTTGGGTATTTGCCATGCAACCTTTAATTTCCTCATTTAATTCAATTAATTCCCTTACTCTCAATCCAATTATCACATGATTCGGTTTAATCTACAATCGATTCGAGTCATTTTACTAACCCGGTTTCGGGGTGTTACAAGTGGAAAAAAGGTTTTGAAGCTTAACTCCATCATTAGTTCTATGGAATTCAAGAAAGATTCCAAGAAGAAGGGTTTCATGTAAGTGGACATTACCATTGCGGGACAAAAGTTGATTTTACTCATAGATATTGATGCCTCAAAATTGTTCGTTTCCAAACGAGTTACCAATAAACTTGACTTTCATGTTGAGAACGCAAGCGGATTTATTAAGATAGTGAATTCCGAACATACTCTAATTGCAGGGGTAGCAAAAGGAGTAAAACTCGAGATTGGTGGCTGGATTGGTAAGAAAAAAATCAAGGTAATCCCTCTCGATGACTTTGGTTTTGTAATTGGGCTTAATTTCGTTGACAATATTAAATCGTTCCTTGTTCCTTTTTCCAATTCATTGTTAATTCTTGACCCGTGCCATTCATGCCTTGTTCTGGTTAACCGAGATTCTGGAATTGGGGACAAGATGTTGTCAAGAATCCATTTCAGCAAGGGGGTCTATCTAGAAACATTGGTCCATGATGAGCCGATCATGTCCAAAGAAGTTCCAGTTGAGGTGGAACAAGTATTGGCAGAATTCCATGATGTAATGTCTATCGAGTTACCCAAGAGTCTCCCACCGAGGAGGGAAGTCAACCAAAAGATTGAAATTGTGCCGAACGCGGAGCCACCATCTCGAGCCCTTTATCGAATGACATTACTTGAATTACAGGTGATACGTAGACAATTGGTGGAACTCCTTGAAGCAGGCTATATCCGATCGTCTAAGGCACCACCATATGGAGTACCAATAATATTTTAGAAAAAACATTATGAGAGTATTTAAATGCGCATTGACTATATGGCTTTGAATAAGCTCACTGTGAAGAACAAGTACCCGATCCCATTGATAGCAGACTTGTTCGACCAACTTGGTGGTGCGAAGTGGTTCACCAAGTTAGACCTACGGTCCGGATATTGGCAAGAATGGGTTGCAAAATGAGATGGGCCAAAGACAACTTGTGTTGCACGCTATGGCTCTTATGAATTTTTAGTGATGTCATTCAGCCTCACGAATGCTCCCTCCACCTTCTGCACACTGATGAACAAGGTATTACAACTCTTTCTAGATCGGTTCATTTCAGTTTACTTGGATGATATTTTCATCTAAAGTAAGAGCCTTGGGGAGCATGTGGAGCACTTGAGGCAAGTGTTCAGGGTCTTGCAAGAAAATGAGCTCTATGTCAAAGAGTAAAAGTGCTCGTTTGCCCAATTGGGGTCCCTTTTTTAGGCCACATAATCGGAGGTGACAGGATCAGGATGGACGGGGGCCAAAGTACGGGCTATTAAAGATTGGGAGCCGCCAACCAAGGTGACCGAGTTTAGATCCTTCCTTGAGCTAGCCAACTTCTACCGCAGATTTTTCAAAGGATACTTCAAAATTGTCGCACCCTTGGTTGAGTTTCTGAAGAAGAACAAGGCGTGGGATTGGAGCATTGAGTGTCAGGAAGCCTTTGAGAGACAAAAAAATTATGGTGAGTGAACCAGTGTTGATGTTGTCTGATCACACCAAACCTTTCGAGATCTATACCAATGCATCCGACGTAGTGTTGAAAAATAAAATACAATTATGGGCCATTGCTGGCCCTGAGCCCGCAACCATAGCAGTTTCAGCACAATGCTTTAGCCAGTTGAACTAATACGCCATTGTACGCTCTCTGCCGATACATAGAATTTATTAGCTAGAATTAGTGTTGAGATATAGTATATGTGGGTTTAACACATTATAGTCAAAAGCAAGGTAAGAACATAACCGCTAGAAGGAAGGTTTAAACCTCCGATTATGTGGTTAACTATCGCACACACTCTAACCAACTGAACAATTCTAGTTGTTGTATTTTGTACTAAAATTAAATTTATTAATTAATTAATTAACATCTATAAATCCTTTAGTTGTGCAAATGTGGATAAGGACCGTAGAGGATTTATGTTTTTTAAATTTTAATGATAATATTATATTCCTTGAGCTATATCAAATGATAATATATAAGTTTAGAATTATCTTGGTGTGTCCTGCCATTCTTTTCTCGGAACTTCGTTTTGCACCTGAGGGTGTTGTGTAATTGTTAGCTCGTTGTTTGTCATTTTGGTGCTATTATCTGTATTGGATTGTTTCTTGATTGAGGGTGCTATTTTTTAAACAAGTTTTTTTTAAAATTTTTTAAACCAATTCAAATTAAATATTTATATTTATAATTATATGTAAAACAAATTATAAAAAAAAGTTTAGACATTTATGTTATGATTTATGGTTTATATTATAAGGTTTTGAATTTACGGTTTATAGTTAAAATTTAAACTTAGGGGAGTAGTGTTTAAGATTTAAGGCGTTAGGGTAAGAGAATTAAAATTTCGATTTAGATTATATTTTGATACACAAGCCGCGTAAATATTTTTACACAATCGTTCATATTTAAGTTATAAAATCTAAACTATATTAATGTACTTTAAATTTTAATCATAAACCTTAAGTTTTACATCCTATACTCTACACCCCTAAACCCTAAATTACAACATAAATCTCTGCTTTAAAATTAAAAGATTTGCTAAAATTTGTGTATCAAAGTATTTCTCTATATATATTTACAGCCTAAATGTAAAGGGTTATATAACTTTTTTTTTTTTTTGCATAACTTGTATATCAAAATATAACTCATATTTCAATGAGAAAATACATGATACACAAGCTAGCATAAAATTTGGTTTGTACAAGTGTTTTAATTTTAGGGTTTATAAATTTAGGTTATTTTTAGGGTTTATGGGTTCAAATTGTATGTCATAAAATTTAAGGTTTATGCTTAGAATATAGGGTTTAAGGTTTAGGGTTTAGGGCTAGTGATTTATGTTTAAAATTTTATAGTTTAAATATTTAGGGTTGTGTAGCATATTTATATAAACTTGTTTATCAAAATATAACTCATTTCAATATGCAAGTTGTGTAAAAAATACTACACAATCCTTGATTGAAATTTAAATTTTAAATCATTAAACTTAAAATCTAAAACCAAACCTTAAATCCTAAACTCTAATCATAAATCCTCAATCTAGACCTTACGACCAAAGCCTTAAACTTTAAAACCTAAATATTCAACTTAAAACATTTATTTACTAAAATATCGATACCTATAATTTAAATAGTTATAATTTGATAAAAAAAAAGTGTTTAAAAAATTACACACTCCTATAAAATTTTAAACCTAAACCTTAAACACTAAACATTAAATCCTAAAACCTAAATTCTAACTATAAACCTTAAATTCTACACCTACATGTTAAAACTTAAAATTGATGAGTTTGTGTAAACTAAAGCTTGCGTGCCAAAGTATTTTTCTTGTTTAAATATTGATACATGATTGTCCAAAACAAGATTTTAAGCCTTTAACGAGTAGATTTTAAATGATATTGATATATTTATAAAAGTATAAATATCACTTAGTTCAGGAAATAAAAAATTCACTTAAATTATCTTTAAATAATTATAATTTATCTTCGATAGTTATAAACGGATACGAAGCCATTTCTCATTATAAATACATAGTAAAAACACTCCAGATGAACATACCAGCAACTTTTTTTCAAGGTAAAATATTTTTTTAATTAATATAAGATAAAGCCACTAATAAGTTGCCTGACAGCCTAGTTGCTTGTACTAAATTTTCAGAACATATAAGATAACTCCAGATGGCTCCGGGTTTAATTTTAGTGCAAATAATGGATCTGGTTTTAATGGAGGAGCACATGAAACTAGTTGCCTGACAGCCTAGTTGCTTGTACTAAATTTTCAGAACATATCGTTCCTCTGTCTATCGATTTAGCTCGAACAGCATGCCCCAACTTCCTTTCTATGTTTTAAAAGGACAACACTACATATCTAAAACTTGTCCATTTATTTCCAGTTTCAGCGAACCCCAAGTCACTAACTCTAGAACGAACAAACAAACATGTTCATAAACCACACTTCATTCTTGAGTCCAAGATTACATTGGCCGGGACCCAGAAAAAGTCCGTCGGATTCGGGGCAACACCGGCATTGAGCTTAGCCTCGTAACAAGCAGGTTTACTTGAAGCAGACACAATTTGGTTGGCTGTGGATAGATCAACTGTACATTGTTCTATATTTGTGTGTCCTTGAAGTAGGTAGATTTATTTTGAAGGACATCTTTAGGGAAATGGCCACTCCCCATTGCAGGGACCGGGCTCGTTCACGGGGATGAAAACATGACCTAAGAAGAGTATTAAATTTATTTAACCTCTTTCCAAGTTTAGATCTATAAACTCATATTCCATTATAGATCCGATTGTAAACATTTTTCTCGAGGATTTTTACTGCTCCCCATCCCAATGTGAAACATATTCAATTTTGTCTTTGATATCTTGACAACTAGGTATCCTACTAGAATAAGAGAATCCTTTAAAAATAGCAGGATCTATGGAACAATCAGTTCGTAGTTCTGAGTATTAGGGAGTGAATATAATATGTCTAGTGCAACTCTTAAAAAAATTAAACTGTCACATTAGATTGTCTATGATCCTTGCATATTCATGTGTGTAATATTTTCACCTTTATATTTTTGTTAAATAATGTCTTAAATAATAATACTTTGGTAAAATTGTTAACAATTTTCCTTCGTTACTACAAAGGCATTGGCTCTTGTAAAAAGGTGTTAGCTCTTGTATACGTTGTATGATTGAGTTAATATGAAAAATGGTCGTGTAAGGATTCCGATCCTCCCTTTGTCCCGTCTCTGTGGACCTTTAAATGTCATCCTAATATATAGGACGACAATACATATATATATATATATATATAAATATGGAGTAGCAGGAATTTCATAAGAAAGAATTTTCCAACGTCAGTCCATTTATTTCCAGAATCAGCGAACCCCATATCATCAACTGTAGAACAAACAATCATATTTATAAACTAAACTTCATTCTTGGATCAAACATTACATTTTCCAGGACCCCCATAGAAAAAATCCATCATATTCGGGTAAACACCGGGAATGAGATTAGCCTCGTAACAATTAGGTCGATCTGAATATGCCACAAGTTGATTCGGCTGTGGATAGATCAAATGTACATTGTCCCAGATTTGTGTGTCCTTGAAGTAGGCAGCTTTGTTTTGAAGTCCATCTTTAGGGAAATGGCCACTCCCCATTGCAGGAGTTGAATCTTTTCCAAGGCCGTAAACATTACCTCCCCACTCAACCTTATTGGCACCGCCATACATATAAAAGAAGAGTTTTTGTGGCCAATAACCAATGAATTGGTTAAAATACTTGAGCCACCATTCTCCATCCTAACACAATCACGCCAATTGGTTGCTAAACACTTTAAGAAACAATTTAAAATTAAAGCAAAATTCACCATTAAAAGATGAAAGAAGTTTACATTGAATATGCCGATTTCTATCTCTTTGTACACCATTGTAAACGGAAGTCTGGTTTAGTACAAGTCCAAGGCTTATTTCACGGTGAACTTGTACGAATCCTGGACAAAGATGATTAAAGCAACCGATGTTTTTCTTACCACCCTGTGGATAAACAGCAAAGGCAAATACATTATTAAGCACAAACAGATTTGTAAATTGGGTGAGCTAATCACAAACAATGATAATCTAGGAAGCTGTAGGAAAACAAAAAACTTACAGTCCAGAAAGCAAATAGCCTGGTGTAGTTGTCCGAATAAAGCTGCCGAATAACCTGTAGGAAAAAAATTCAACACGGATATATGTTTCTCAAATATAATCTAGGAAGCTTAAGAACTTAGTTCTTTTGGCTACAATACAATGAGTGGGAAACAATGACTTACACCCCAGCCAGCTTCTATAAGATTCAGGTCTTCAGTAGGGCCATTTGAGATCCAAATACTAGACATGCTAGCTTGACCAGGTAAAGTACTTGGAGACCATACATTTAAGGTTGTTTTTGCTCCAAAATTGTGCTTTCGATAACGAACAGTAGCAAACTGCGCTAACAACAACGATACAAAACCTTGTAAAGCAGTTTATATGTATCTCTGTGTCTATATACATACACATAAACAGAACTTTTATGGCGTATTTGCTTACAGAAAATCTTGGAGGAACATCACCGTCGGTGGTGCGAAATCGGGAACTTGTTGGATGATTCAATCCTAAAGACTTCATTTGCTTGGCCATGATGAGATCTTGTTTTGTAGTCCTTTTGATGAGAACTGATCCTGGTGGACATTTTATGTTGTTAGGCAATAACCTTGGAAATTCCCCTTCCATCATCGATTTTGGAATATTTTTTGGCTCCATCTGTACACATAAATCGTAGTTAAAATTTGGCTTTGGTGGATTTACATTAGCATCATGATCGAGTAGGGGAAAGGGGGACCTGGACTTTGTGATCCTTCAGCAAAGGATGGTCAAAAGCATGCTGTTTGTAAATGTGAATGCAATCCAAGATATCCCCGTAATCTGTCTGTTTTCATATGAAAACCAAACTCATATAAGCCATGAAATATGAGTTAACTCAAAATATTCTGATACTGTATACCTTAAATGTTATGGCTCCGCCATGGGAGTTGATTTCATGCTTACCTTGAAACTCTTAATGGGAGGTTTGTTGATAACTTTGAGTTGTCTTTCCATCTCCAGGTTTTCTTCTTCTGATATTGTCTGCCATTCTTCAACAGCTTGTATAAGACCAAACATTACCTGAATCCACATGAAAAGTAAAACAAAATTCCTGGGTCGTCTTGCAGGCATTATCATGAACCGACTTGCCATATTCTGTCAGAGAATTTCTACAAGTGAATCAAACATTGAAAGTTCTCTCTCTATGGATCTCGTATTATCTAATCGTCAAAATACGTTAAACTATGTTATGGCTTTCACATTTATATAAATTAATAATTTTGTTTTTCAATCCGAGAATGCAAATGGTAATGTGATATAATTGGAAACGAGTTGCTATCAAAATAAATGTCATACGATCGATTATTTTATACTATCTATACACAAAAAAAGTTGTCATATAATTTAGTTTTGGTATACTAGAATTAGACATTAAGACCTTTAAATATGATAAATATTTGAATGACGTTATAAATAGAATAAATTTTATTGAGAAGATCATCTCATGATTTTATTGAGATATTTCTCTTGGGATACTTATCCAAAGATGCTTTTAACTTTGGAAAGTGAATATATTATAAGCCATAAATAGTATCAGATTATGAGTTACATAAAAGAAAATTAAGAAGAAGAAAAAGAAACAATAGGTGTATCACGAGATAACACCCCTAACACAAGATCATCTGCCGGTATCCGAGATGAAATCATACTTACCACAACTACGTTAATAACAATGAGCTCACTTGGTTGAAGAATACCATCATGGACAAACACATTTCTACAGTTCCATAAGTTCCAGAGCAGAACCGGCAAACTCGTAAGATAGCTTGGTCAAGTATGGATAAAGATGATTCAACCACTTTAGACCATTAGAACTTGTGCGACAAGAAAAGATTAAGGAGGGGAGATTTCAAAATTAAAAAAGAATAGGTTTCAGGAGAAATGAAATTTGTTTTATTGATAAAATAATCGGTTCAGCTTGTACCATTCTTTAATAACAAAGAGTGTACAAATTAGTTATTCATTTACGGCTGACAATAACTAACTCCAATTCCAGATAATTCTTCTAATTTCTTCTACTTGTTAGGTCTTCTATCTTCAGCCCATTAGTCTAATAGTCTCCATTAGTCCACTATCCAATCTGGTCCATTTACCCTGCTTGTAACGCTGTCGTTTGGCTCTTATCACCTGGGATAATAATTTCTTCACATGCGCTATTCTGAAATATTGATACTTCCCCAATTTCCTTCAATTTCATTTCTTCAATCCTTAATTTACCCGAAACCCCCAATCATTCCTCTCATACCCTAATTTCATTGATTTTCCTTTGATATTTCCCTTTCCTTCGGCAAATTCTTGTCACCCAAGTATCGAAATCTAAAAACTGAGACTTGAGCACATTGTAATCTTTCTACTGACGTTGTCAACCCCAGATTGCTCCATTAAATTAGCAACTGACTCACAACATGATTTTGGCGTTTAACCATTCTCTTGTCTAACATCATAATCGAATAAACCTTTACTTTCCCATCTTCAGTGTTTTTTAGAGGTTCCATCAAGGTCACTTTTTTCTTCCCTAACTTTTTTTTTTCAATAGATTAACATGAAAAACAAGATAGAGTTTTGATTGAATAGGTAAATCTAGTTTGTAAGCTATTGACATGATCTTCTGTATAATTTTATAGGGACCATAAAATTTAGCTGCCAACTTGAGGTTGTTTCCTAAAGCTACGGAGGATTATCGATATGGCTACAACTTCAGGTAAACCTTATCCTCGACTTCAAAATTGCGTTCAAATATTCTTTTATCTGCATAATATTTCATTTGATGTTTTGCTTTACTTGTTCTTTCAAGAGTGTTCATCTGCTCTCTGTTACTATGTTCTTCTTGTATACTATTCATCGGTGAGTCTAGGTTCCATGATAAGTACGAAGGTTTATATCTATATAACCCCTCAAAAGTGGTGATCCCAATGAATGTATGATTATTGGTTTTACACCACCACTCGACTTGAGGTAGAAATTTGACCGAATCTTTGGGTTTTAAGAAGCACATGCTTCTGAGATGCTTTTTCAAACACTGGTCCAGTCTCTCAATTTGGCATCTGTCTTAGGGTGGTAGGTAGTGCTGAATTAGGTGTTAGTTTCAGCTTATTTCATTAGTTCTTTCCAAAACAAGCTAGTAATAATCTTGTCCTTGTCCGATATAGCTATTTTGGGAGGACCATATAGCTTATAAACTTAATCCATGTAGGCTCGGGAAAATTTCAGAGCAATGTAAGGATGAGATAAACTTAGGAAATGCCCATATTTGGTGTACTTGTCAATAATCACCAGTATAATTACTTTTCATTGAAGTGGAAAGTCCCTCAATAAAATCCATAGTAATTATTTCCCAAGCCTTACTAGGAATAGGTAGGGTTTGTAGTAACCCTGGCTTAGCTATGTTCTTCCCCTTAATACTATGGCATACTTCACACTGTTGAATATGCTTCTTGATCATGCTTTTATCTCTGGACAGTAAAAGAAAGTTTTCAGCCTCTAGTAGGTAGTTTGGATACCAGAATGCCTCTTTGAGGGAAATCATGAAGAAATTGTAGCACTTGTTGTCTTAAATCCCTTGTTTCTCCGGGTAAACCTTCTTTTTAAACCTGAATATGCCTTTGGACCAACTCCAGTATGTTTTAGCCTCCTTATCCACTGTTAGTGCTGTAATGAGTTTCTTAGCATATTCATTTTCTTTATAACTATGTTCTACATTCAGGACCCACTTAGGAATAAGTGTAGTAAAAGTTAGGTTTAAAAATTCAGGATCTTCTTCATGATGTCTAGATAATACATCTGTCACCACATTAGTCATTCATTTCCTGTATTGCATGGTGTAGTCCAACCCAATAACTTAGTTAGAACTTTTTTTGGATTATGGTTGTTAATTTTTGTTCAAGAAGATGTTTCTACTTCATAATTTTTCTTGATTTCAAATGAATTTCCCTCTAGGTAGTGTAGAAGTATGAATATTCTATGTTACTTAGTTTATTACTTAGCCGAAAGGCTTAATATATAGACTCTTTTACAAGAGTTTTACAATAATTAAAAGCTTAAATAGATAGGACTCTAATCTCTTAAAGAGATAAGAGATTTAAAAGACTAATAACTCCTAAAGAATAGAAGATTATCCTAATCGATAGAATTCCTATTAAATAGGAATTCATCCTAATTAAAAACAATACTTTCATTACTAACACTCCCCCTCAAACTGGTGTATATATGTTGTATATACCCAGTTTGAATGAAAGTTCATCGAAAGTGACCCTTGGAAGAGCTTTGGTGAAGATATTTGTCAGCTGCTTCTTTGTGGACACATACTGTAGGTTTGCCACTCCACTATTGACTTTCTCGTGTATAAATTGTCGATCTATCTCAATGTGCTTTGTTCTATCATGTTGAACCGGGTTCTTGGCTATACTCATAGTTGATTGACTATCACTAAAAATCTGAAAACTTTTTTCACCTTCCAGTTCTAGTTCTGTAAGTAACTTTTTGATTCATATCCCTTCACAAATTCCAAGGGCCATAGCTTTGAATTCTGACTCAACACTGCTTCGAGAGACCATAGCTTGTTTCTTGTTCCTCCATGTGACGAGATTTCCCCAAACATAGGAACAATAGCCACTCACTGATCTTCTATCTATTAATTCACCTGCCCAGTTAGCATCAATATAGATTTTCATAGTTTTATCTTGGCTTTTCCTGAATATAAGTCCAACTCCTGGTGTAAACTTCAAGAATCTTAGAGTTCTATTTACTGCTTCCATGTGTTCTTCCCTAGGATCGCTCATATGTTGACTGACCACACTAACAGAATAAGCAATATTTGGTCGGGTGAGTGAAAGACAAATCAACTTACCACCTAACCTCTGATAGATCTCTTTGTTTGTTGGATTCCCATTCTTTTCCTTGCTGAATTTCAAGCTTAGATCCATAGGAGTCTCAATTGGTTTGTAGCCTTACATCCCTGTCTCAGCAAGAAGATCTAGTACATATTTTCTTTGATTGATGACCAACCCTTCTTTGGATCTTGCAACCTCCATAACTAGGAAATACCTCATGTTCCCTAGATCCTTAGTTTCGAATTCTTTTGCCAAGTTCATCTTTAACTCTTCTATTTCTTTTTCATTATTGCCAGTGATAATAATATCATCTACATATACTATCAATAGAGTCGTCTTACCATTAGGATTACCCTTCTTGAATAGAGTGTGATTGGCTTGACTTTGCTTGAATCCTCATTGTATCATTGCTTTGGAAAATCGATCAAACCATGCTCTAGGTGATTACTTTAAATCATACAGAGATTTCTCTAGTTTGCAGACAATATTTTTTGTGACTTTCCCTTCTAGTCCTGGTGGAACCTCCATGTATACATCTTTAAGATTTCCATTTAAAAAGGCATTTTTAATGTACAACTGATGCAACTTCCAATCCATATTGACAACCACTGATAATAATATCCGGATAGTGTTCAACTTTGCAACTTGAGCAAATGTTTCCTGAGAGTCAAATACCATAAGTCTACGAAAAACCTTTAGCAACCAACCTTGCCTTATACTTTTCTATGCTCCCATCTGAATTGTATTTAATGGTGAAAATCCATCTGCATCCTACAGCTTTCTTCCCTCGTGGCAAATCTGTCAACCTCCATGTGTTATTCTTTTGTAAGGCCCTTATCTTTTCTTCCACAACCTTCCTCCATTCTGGAACTTGGAATGCTTCTGCCACATTTTGGAAATTTTCTCACTGTTAATGCTAGCAGTGAATGCCCTGAAATCATATTATAACTTTCCATATGCAACATATCTATTTATTGGATGTGTAGTATATTTCCTTACTCCTTTTATAATGGCAATAGGAAAGTCATCGAGTTCAACTGCTCCAGTCTTTTTATCTCCTTCAGTTTCAGCATCATTGCTCTCGGTTTCAGCACCACTACTTTCTGTTTCAGTAGTAGGAATCGAGTTTGGTCTTTGGCTGATGTTAGGCTGATCTGCAGTAGCTTTGTTACTTCTTGAATAGACATGGAGTTGAGGTGTCATAGTTTGAGGATCATTATTAGGTGAAGTTTCTAAGGTAGAAGGACTAGGTTGCTGGGATAAGGGAGATGATAACTCAGTAGATACATCCTCTTGGTCAATCCCATTGATTTTAGCAGATACTTGAATATTTGGCTGAGGAAAAATAGTAGTAGGGACAGACAGATAGGTTGTTCAGGCAGAAATATTTGGACAGGAGAATTCATCATTTGGACATGCTGAAATTCTTTAGAATTCTCCCCCTGAATTTTAGTCTTGGAAAAATAGGGTGTATTTTCAAAAAAGGTTCATCGAAAGAAACATGAGTTTTTTTGTTGACAGGGAATAGAATTTGTAGCCTTTTTGACTAGAAGAGTACCCTATGAAAACACATTTGACAGATTTAGGATCTAATTTGCTTCGATGATTTTGATGTATATGAACAAAGGTAGTACACCCAAAAACTCTAGGAGGAATTCTAGAATTCAAGGGTTTAAAGTGAGGGAACTGATTAAGAAGAACTTCAGTAGGAATTTTGAACCCTAAAATTTTACTTGGCATCCTATTTATGAGGTAGGTAGCTGCCAAAATTGCCCCCCCCAAAGATATTTAGGTACACAAATAGAAAATAGGAGGGGCCTTGTAACCTTTAGAATATGTCTATTTTTTTCTTTCTGCAACCCCATTTTGTTGGGTGTATTGAGACATGAAGTAAGATGGACTATTCTCTTTTTTCGAAAGAAAGAACTAAGAGAGGTGCTCAAGTACTCACTCCCATTGTCACTCTTGAGTATTTTGATTTTTGTGTCAAACTGTGTGGAAATTTTCTTATAAAAGCTTCTAAAGATGGTTCCAACTTCTAATTTTTCTTTCATAAGGTAGACTCATGTGGTCCGAGAGAAATCATCAATGAAAGAGATGAACCACCTATATCCAAACATGGTTTTGACAGAGGAGGGACCCCATATGTCATTGTGAATGGTGAAAAAAAGGTTTCGTGTGTTCATATTTAACTGAAGTATAAGGTTTGCGAGAATGTTTTGCAAACTGACAAAATTCACAATTAAAAGAAGCTGGATTTTTATTGGCAAACAAATGTGGTAACATCTTAGATAAATAAAAAAATTAGATGGCCTAATCTATAGTGCCACAACAAAATTTCATTTGTGCTAAGAGTGGAAAGAAAAGCTTGTTTCCTAAGAGTAGTGGAGAGGGTATGATGAGGAGAGACACATCCTTCAAGCATATATAAGCCCTTTAGCAGCCTAGCATTGCCAATCGCTGTCCTGTTTCTGAAAGATACAACTACCGATGTTAAAAAGAACATTACACTTGGATTCATGAACCAGCTTGCTGACAGATAACAAATTACATGCAAGTTTTGGGACATAAAAAACATTGTGGAGAATTAAATTGTTGTTTAAGGTAACTAAACCACTCCCTTTGACTTGAGTAAGTGTACCATCAACTATTTGAATAGATATTGAGGGATTGAGAGCACCATAATTCTCCAGTCTACTATCCATTGAACAGAGGAATTGGATAAGAGAGTACCTGCAGTAGCAGCCTGAACAATGTTGGAAGACTGTGGTGTCATATTGCTCAAGAGTTACTGTAATGTTGTAATTTGTTCCTTACTAAAGCTACTCGAAAATTCTTCTTGAATAGCTACATTAGCTTCAGTCTGAAATTTGGTCCTATTAGGTTTCCAATCAGGAGGTTTCCCATAAAGTTTCCAGCACTAATCTTTCAAATGGCCAAGTTTCTTACAATGTTCACACCAAGGACGATTTCTCCTTTGTTGGTTCCTAGAATTAGAACTAGTAACAAGGGCTGAAGCCTCTGGTTGTGGTGTTGGTGATACCATTAGAGTTCTTTTGCTCTCTTCTCTTCGAACCTTTGAAAAAACTTCTCGCACCAAGGGGAGAGGTTTTGTGGCCAGTATTCTTCCTTTTGCCCCACCAAATTCTCCATTTAATCTAGATAAAAACTAGAATATTCACCTCTGGTTCTTTTGTTGGCCATAAAAGAGGTTGTCCTCCTGACACTTCCACTCATTCTTTTCGTATAAATCAAGTTGCTGCCAATACTTGTTGAGAAGACCAAAGTATTGCACTACTGAGAAGTCCCCTTGTCGAAGATCTTTAATAAGATTTTCCACTCGAAAGAGTTTCGAGGTATTATCAGCACTCGAATAGGTATCCCTTGCTGTCTCCCAGATTTCTACTGTTGTTTGGTATAGCATAAAATTCTCCCCTATTTCAGGAAACATAGAGTTAATTAACCATGACATGATCATGGTATTTTCACTCAGCCAGGTGATGTCTTTTGAGCCTGTTTTTGCTGGGATGATCATGGAGTTAGAGAGATATTCAATCTTCCTTCTTTCAGTGATGTAAAGTCGCACGGATTGGGACCATGACAGATAGTTATTGCCATTTAGTTTATAGAAAGTTATCGGAGAGAGGGATGGATCAGATATTACACAATCTGATTGGGAGGAATTGTGCTGAGAACTAATCTCAGAAGATGATTGATCTGGATTAGCCATGAAGAGAAGACTATCCGAGGAAAAGAGGATAAAAAATATCTGATTTCGAACTGAGGGAAATCAGGATCGTTCTAACCTGATACCATGTAGAAAACAGGGTATGAATATTCTCTGTTACTTAGTTTATTACTTAGTCGAAAGGCTTAATATATAGACTTTTTTACGAGAGTTTTACAATAATTAAAAGTCTAAATAGATAGGACTCTAATCTCTTAAAGAGATAAGAGATTTAAAAGACTAATAACTCCTAAAGAATAGAAGATTATCCTAATAGATAGAATTCCTATTAAATAGGAATTCATCCTAATTAAAAACAATACTTTTATTACTAACAGGTAGTGCCTCTACTTTGTCAATGTCATTAGGATAATTAAGTATTCTTTTTATGGATAGGTCTACTTCCAACGACTTAAGGCCTTGCTCAAATAGGCTATAGGTCTTTCATCTTATGACAAAATAATTCTTACTTCACGCTAGCATCAATCTACAAATAGAAAAGCTTGTTGAAATTTGGGAGTACTAGAATTGGAGCTTTACACATAGCTTCTTTTAGTCTTTTCCAAGCTATTTTGAACTCTTCTGACCAATTGAACCCATCCTTATTCAACATATTAGTAAGTGACTTATTAATATCTCCATAATTCCTTGCAAACTTTTTGTAGCAATTAGTTAAGCCAAAAAAATCTCTCAAGAATTTAAGTATTTTGGGAAAGGGTCAATTCATACAAGGTACATCAAGGTACATCAAAATCTACATCGCAAGGTACATCCGATCCTACTTCTACTTTTACTTTTTCTCCTTATCATATTCCACCTCCTTTTCATTCTAGACTAGTGAAACATGATAAATAAGAAAAAAAGAAGAAAAAGAGATTTTAGATGTTTTCAGGAAGGTAGAAATCAATATATCACTCCTTGAAGTAATCTGGAAAGTACCACACTATACTAGATTCTTGAAAGACTTACTCACCAACAAAAGGAAGCTTACCAAAATTTAAAAGGTGAATTTAGGCAAACATGTCTTTTCCATTTTTCAACGTAAGTTTCCACTAAAATTGAAAAATCAAGGTATGTTCGCTATTCCATGTAAAATTGGTAAGGGTAATATAAAATATGCCATGTATGATTTAGGTGCATCAACTAATGTTATGCCTTTATTTTTATACAACTCATTTTCTACTGAGCCATCTAAGTATACTAAAGTGACCATACAATTAGTTGATTGGTCCATAATATACTCGGAAAAGAATTTTAGAGAACGTCTTAGTAAAGGTTAACAACCTTATTTTTCTTACGAATTTCTATGTATTAGCATGAAAAACAATCGATCAAATAATTCTTCAAAAATTCTTCTCGGTCGTTCTTTTCTTAGTACTTCCAACACAAAGATCGATGTAAGGAGTGACATCCTTATAATGGAATTTGATGGTGAGCTCGTTAAATTTAATGTTTACAAGGCGATGTGATATCCTAATAATGTTCAAAGTATAAATTTTGTTGCTGTAATTGAACCTTTAATTGATGAATCTATGCAAACTAACGTAACTAACGTATTTAATGTTTACTAAGCGATGTGATATCCTTAAAATGTTCTATTTTCTCTCTTTTGATTTATTTTTCATATTGGGACAATATGATTAAAGTGAGAGGTGGGTTTAATATCAAATTCTTTTTCTACTTATTCGATTGTTTGAAAGTTTTTCTCGAATTAATGTTTTGAAAATTGATTGTTTGTCTATCTCATATTTTGTACTATTCCCTTGATTTGTGGATTTTTAATCTTGCTTTTGCTAGAATTAGAAAGCATAATATCAATTGACATGATTAGTTGGTTTTTCTAAAGCTTTGACGTTCCATGCATTTGTTAGTTGAAATGTTAGTATGATTTATTGAAAATTATTCTTTCATGTGAGTTTTGAGCTTAATGAGCATATATTTTCTTTCTCACTTTTTATTCTTGATTGAGTGTGTCGACTAATTCTTTGTATTATAGAACTTGTGGCATAATTCTTGGTTAGACTACATGATTGAGTAGCTTTAATGTGATAGAGACATTAAGATTTAAACCCTTTTCTCTTCCAAAAAATAGCTTAACCTTTGAATATTTATCCCTTAGTGAACCAAGTTTGAGCCTTAAACTTTTCCTTGATTTACCACATATTTAGCCTATATTGATTTTTATTATTTTACCTCTTTTTGTCACCTTTTTCAGAACAAAGTTGAAGTTATTCCAAAATCGAGAGAAAGAGTGTTTCGAAATGTAATCACTAATTTTATTCGGGTTCTAAACCCGATTTTAAATTTTGTTTCATTCAAATAAAGGGCTTAGTAGGTAATTTTATTATCTATAAAACACTCTTTTTGAGACTTGTATATATATTTTTCATTTTGTTTCTTGCCGGTTAATTATTTTGAAAATCAATATATATTTATATATATATATATATATATATATATATATGTCTTTGTTAAAATATAGTTATTTGTTCATCTGGTTTGTTTCTAATATTTTTCAATATTTCATAAGTGTTATTATATTAGAATTTATCTTTTAATTAGTTTTATTTAGTTAGTTTTTTCTACTATTTATTTTTAGCATTTTTGTTTTTATCTATTTATTATATATTACTTTTATATATAAATAGATCTAAATTTAAATAAATAAAAATCAGCCCAATAAAATTAAATAAAAGCTCAGATTTATTACAACAATCCATAATGTATAAAACCCAAAAAATGTTTATTTTATAGTCCGATAATGAGTCCGTTTTAGTTACAAACCCAATCTCAAACTGATTAAAGAAAACCCTAACTCCCCTTTCCTCTTTGTGTAACCAACTAAGAACCGTTAGATGAAGGGACGATCTAACAGTCGAGATCAATCTCAGAAGAACTCTCTGAAAGCTACACGCATCGCACACGCGTCTTTTGGGATTTGCCACTCGCGTGAAGACAACGCGCTCCTCTCTGTCTTCAAATTACCTCTTCATCTTCTTGTCGATAACGATCTTCGGTTGATCTCCAGCCACCAGTACATGCAAACAAATAAAAGACAGTGTCAGAAATGGTACGAATGTTACCAGAAATACAAAAAAACAATAGAATGACAGTAAATTCAGAGGCATATTCACGAATTTCATCCGAATTTCAGAGCCAAATCAACAAGCGCACAGGAGAACAACAAATAGGAAATTATAGGTTTCATTTTCCTTTTTGATTTTTCATGTAATCGGTTATAAAAATCGAACAAAAATACTATAATAAAGATCTTTTCCCCACTCATTCGATCAATACAAGAATAGAGCTTTTTGAGGTATATCCTCGATTTTGTCATTTTCTTGCATAAGAAAAAGGCAGATATAGATTAGGGTTCAGTTTTCCTTACGCTCTCTTCATCGTTCTCTCCTTTTAGGTCGGTGATAATCCGTGACCCTCGTGCCATTGGTGAACCGAGACCAAAAGATGGACCCCTTTGCCTACCGAGCGACGGAAAAAAGGTTTTCAAATTTCTTTTTCCTTTGGTTTTGAAAAAAAGACTGATTTTCATTTGGTTTTTTGGGTTCTACGGTGGTCGGAGTTCAAAGTTCTGGAAATCCCTAAAGAACACGATGGTTTTCTTTAATCTTCTGGGTTTTCAGAAGAACAAAGCAGAGAAAGCTTTGTTTTCTTGGGTTCTGTTTTTCAAAATTGAATAAAAAAAATGTTTTATACCAAGCGGTAAAAAAGAAATGAGTTATTTACGGTTATTAAACCCTTCCGTCCCAAAATATTTCTCTCCGTAGCCCTTTTAGTTTTGTTTCGTTTTATAATTTGGTCACCAGACCATATAATAAATTTCAATTAGTTTTAATTTGACCATAGAATGTATTAATCATTTCTATTTAATCCTTTTATTATTTTAAATCGACCTTATACTTTCTCTTTTCCTTCGGTTTTGTCCTAAATTTTATAATAAAGTCTTTATTTTTGCTTTTAATTTTATTTTAGACACCAGTTTGAAACAATTTCCTTTTCTTCCAATTTAGCTCTTTGTCTTTCTTTCTGTTTTGTTTTTGGTCACTAACTTCAAATGATTGCCTTTTCAATTTGACCCTAATTTTATTTTCATTTCTATCCAGTTCCTAGAATTAAACACATCCTTTTATTTATTTGTTTGTTTATTCATGTACATATATTTGTGCCATGTCTTTTAAATTATGTTTTTATTTTATTGTTCATTGTATGTATTTGATTTTTGTATATATTGTATATATTAATGTTACTTAAGTTACATTTAACTAATTAATCGATGTGATGTCTTTTTATTCTGTCGTAACGGGTCCGTATCAGGAGTAATGGTGGCGGTGTATGCGTTTACCTTCGAATAGAGACTTTTAAAATATATTGAAATTTATAAATATTAAATATTAATTTAAATTTCACTTTGTTCAGAAAATTTAAAATTAATTAAACGATATTTTTGTAAAGGTGTCAATTTTTGAGCGATTTTAAACGCTAACACCGTTTTTAGTCATAACCGACTCTCAAATCCAATCTATTTCGAATATCCAATTTTCCTATTTTCGGTCTACCAAAGTGACATGCGACGACTCCAATTATTTTTCAACATTTTCGATTTGTCTTCTTAAATCATTTTTTTAAAAAAAAACACTTTTAAAACCATTTTTAGTGACCTTTTATTTTATCATTTTTATTTTTATCTTTCTAAAAAACATTAAATACTTAATTTCTATTTTTTTTCAAAACCTAATTTTCAAATTATTTTTAATCCCCTTTTCGCGATAAATTCAAATCCCTAATTCATTTTTTTAAAACCCTAATTTCTTATCCCTAATTTTTTAATTTCCTTTTTTTTATTTCAAATCCCTAGATTTTTAAATTTTAATTTTCAATTTTTCACTTTCCCAAAGTTCAAAATAGCGACGTTTTATTACACTTATCAAATTTTTTAGCGAAAGGGTCGCTATACAAATAAAAAGAAAGAAAAAAATTTAAAAAAATAGATTTGATTTAAACCAGTGCAGAAAAAACAATGCAGAAAATATTGTATAGAAAAATGAAAATGCAGTTTGGTTTGAACAAATATAAAAAATTAATGCATAAAAAAGAAAAAAGAAGTAATTTTGTTCTTTTTCTATCCTTGTATTTCTTTTGCTTCTCTATGAAAATATTTGGGATAATTTTCTTCTTGTCTTAAACTTTTTAAACAAATTTTTCGACATTTATCTTATCCTGAACCTTAACCACATTACAATCCTTTTTAAAGACCTCTTGATTATTGCATCATATTTTATACTAAGTAGTGAAGATTAAATTTAGTTACAAGCTTATGATAATGCTTTCATTAGTTAGGCTTTGAACCATTTTCTTTACTAGAAACACATGAGTGAACCATGTGAGGTACTAAGTCTTGCTTTATTGAAATTATTAGATGATTGGGATGTCATGTTTTATTATTACTTACTTTAATTGTGTTTTTTGCTTAATTGTTCCTATTTATCATAAATTGCTATGATTTTAATTTGCTTGTAAGTCTTTGTAATATTTGATACATTTTTAAGAAATGTTTGAGGACAAGCATTGAATAAGTATGTGAAATTTGATAAGTGGTTTAAATGGTTATATTTTTATAATTAATTATATCTTTATTTATAAATTTATGTTGTTTAATAGAGTGTTTTCATGTGATTTCTGTGTAGGACGTTGATTCTAAAAAATATACTTAAAATAATTTTTCCAGATTCAAAAATTAATGAGTATGAATTCGGGCATGAAAATTTCAAGTGACGCCACGTCAACAACTTCTACAAAATGATATTAGCAGCGCAAATAGCTTCAATCCCTAATTTACCGGAAACCCCCAACCTTCCTCGTCATAACTCATACCCTAATTTCGTCGATTTCCCTTCCATTTTCATGACATTGTGCTGGAAATCACCCTCGGTCAATCCTACGAGCTGAAGGACAGGCTTCGCCTCTTTACGGTCGCGAAAACCATGTACCATTGTTTCTTCATCATGTTTATATATAGCACAGCCACCATTACTAATGCTAGCTTGACACATTTATTGACCTAGAGGAAGTGCATTACGACCCATACGACAAGTGAAACGTTTAATCTTTAGAAGTGTTTTAACACACCCTTAGACTTGTATTTGGAACACTTACATTTAATATTCTCGATCTTTGAACAACTCTTCGCAAAAATAGTGGGAAAATGTTCAACAACGAGTCAGTATGCAAGATTCAACTATTTTAGCTTAGAAAAAGAATCAGCCTAAAGTTCTCCATTCCTTATCTGTTGATGAATAAAGTGGAAGACGGTGGCTATGAGGGTTTATCCCGAATAATTTCAGTGGAGAGTTACATATGATGAGTCAAAAAATTTTAAGCTATTCGAGTTAACGAGTCTAATTTATAATTCAACATTTATTTGATTTTTTTGTTTGAATCGAGTTTATCGAGTTCGAGTCAAGTCGAGTCAATTTTTCAAGTCTATATATAAATTTTAATTATAACTATTTATATTACATACGTTTGGTTCTAATTTAAACGACTTTCTCTAATTGTATAAGATTTACATACATATTTTTTTCATGTTATTTTTCACGTATATAAATAATTTTTAGAAGGGTAAACTACATAAATGGTCCATCGACTATACCTCAGTTCTTTTTTATATCCTTCGACTATGAAAAGTTACAAATTGATTCACTGACTATCTTTTTTTTCAAAAAGTGGTCCACTACTGTTAAAAAAGTAACGAGAGTCTTACGTAGACGTTAAAATGCCGAGTAAGCAGTCCATGTGGCATCCCAATCCCTTTAATCCCAACACATTGAAGAATTGAGATTCATAAACCCTAATTTTAAAAATCCCTAAAATTTTCTTCCCTTAAATTTTAGTTTCAGATTTCTTTGAGTTAAGATAGAATCTTTAAGGGAGATTCCGAAATGTTCTTGTGGATTGGATGCTGATCTCAAAACATCATGGAGCAATGATAACCCAGGTAGGAGATTTTTCGGTTGCTCTAAGTATGGTGTTGGTCGTAGTTATCATTTTTTTCAATGGTGTGATCCAGAAATTGGTAATCGAGAAAGGGACATTCTTATTGGATTGTTGAAGAAAATCAGAAAAATAGAAGAAGGAAGAAAGAAAGAATGTTTTGGATTGCTTTTCTAGCTATATGTTTACTGATTTTATGGTTTGTGGTTTAGTTTATGGAAGTAAAAGATTACTTTGGCTATGTGTTTGACTCTATGTTTGTTTATCTTATGGTTGTTGATGTAAAATTTTACTTCTGATTGTGTGTTTGGAAGTAAAAGTTTACTTTTGTAATGGATCTTTTTGTTGAAGTAATAAAATTGGTATTGTTTATCTTATGATTGTTGTTTACTGATCTTATGGTTCTATGTCATTATATAATTGAACATAATAGAGTATTATTGAAGAAAATGCAGTGAACAAACTATATAGTCATATAATACTTCTTTAAAGATTGTTTCATGTTTCTACAATGAACAAGCTGCCATGATATTACAAAAGATAATTTTAAATAACAGTAACCATACAAAAGAGATTTGTGCTAATTCAAGTTAAGTAGCACACAGTTTCATGACATTACAAAATTAAAAAAAATTAAAAATTAGTTTCATGACACTAGTCCACCCTATTGTTTGTTACATTGCTTGTGGTAGTGCCTAAGGTTGTACTAGTGAACATATTGGACTTCCTAGAATCTTGTGGAGCTGCAAGTGGTTCCTTTCTCTTTATAGACAGCTTCTTTCTCTGCGAATATGGTTCTGAAATAGTTCTTGTCCTAGGTTGTGGGGCTGAAGGTGGTTGTGTCTGAGATTATTGAATTGTTTGAGATTCTTGAGTTGGATGATGATCCTTGGAAGGTCTTACAGTTGACCGTTGATTCTTTGATGTAGGACCCTATAACACAATAATACAACAATTATAACACAATAATACAACAATAATACTAAAGATGTAATTTGTACGTTATATTACCCATTGAACATTTTTTTTATTTCCATCAACTTGTCCTTTGCATGTCCTTATGTTATGACCAGGTTTATCATATTTAGTGCACTTCAATTTCACATATTTTCTGCTCAACCTTGTGGAATTAGTGAAAGACTCATCAATTTCTTTTTTTTTTTTTTTGGATTTATGAGGTCTTCTTGGTGGCCTCCTCAATATTGGTGGTAATATAGGTGGACAACCTTCTTGAGGAGTCCACTGATTGATCCTCTAATTGGATTGATGAGCTTTGAATATATCATTGCTTGTGTTTTTTTGTTATAGCATTCATCAACATATGCTTCTGGCCTAACATCAATCATGAATGTTTAGAAGATAGAGAGGAGCGCATTGACAACATGTTGGTTACCATATCCACACTCAATTTGGTATTGTTGATCACTAGCATTTTTAGGTCAGCAGCTACAATAAAACATATTAGAATGTTTAGAAGATAAAAAATTTAAACATATTACTACAATTTTGATTTACCTATTTAAAATTTCAATCATGATGTCCAACTTCTTATGTATTTTGAGACAAAGAGGCCCAACATATTTCTCAATTGTTGATTTTTTTTTTTTGTTATCCTTTGCATGATCTTAGTTCTTATGGTTTTCATCATAGTAAGGATAGGTTTGTCTCTTGTTTTTAGTATAAACTACCAAAAAATATATAAAAAGTTAGTGTGAAATAAGGTTGTAGCTTGTTGAAACATGGTAAGGATAGGCTTGTACCTTATTGAAACATTCACAAAGAGTGTTCAACAACATGTCAGTCTTGCTTCTGCTTGTGAAATAAGCTTTACACCATTGCTCAGGATTGATCTTGATTAACCAATCATAAGACTTCGATGAGACATATTTAATTTCTTGTAATGTGTCCTTGAAATCTTTAACAGTGATTGATCTTGCAGCTTTTCAAAAAAGATCCTTCAATTGTTTTCCTTGTTGAAATCGTCTGAATTAAAATCGGTGTATATATGTCTAACACATGTCCTTTGTTGAGAATGTGGAAACAATTCTGCAATTGCATTCACTAAACCCTGTAAACATATATAATATTTGTTATATGAAAGATATATGATAAAAGAGTTGATAAGAGTTGTACTTTGCAAATTTTATCTTCTTTCTGTCAGATATGAAAGACATATGATAAGAATTGACAATGTCTGAATCACTTTAAAATGTCCAAGAACCATGCCCATGATTCGCCACACTCACTTTCAACACACGCATATACAATGGGATATATGCAGTCATCAACATCTATTCCAACTGCTGCCAATATATGTCCTCCATAATATCCCTTCAAGTGACATATATCAAGGCTGATTATTGGTCTACAACCTGCTTTAACTCCATGTTTGCATACTTGCAGGTATATATACATCCTCTGAAAAAAGCATTCATTCAAATAACAAATGGTAATAGTTCCCCTATTAGTCTGTCTTAGCTCAGCAAGATAATCATAAATCTTTTCATATTGTTGCTTTTGACTTCCCATTATTTGTTCAAGTGCATAATCTCTAGCTCTTACACATTTAGTTAGAGACACATGAGCCTGATGATCTTTGTAAACATCTTTCATTAAATATGTGGGTGGAGAATTAGAATCTGCCACAAATTTATGAAAGTATTCTCTTACAATCCATTTAGATGTCACATGTTTGTTTTTAAGGCCTCTTGCACATCTATATTGAGGAGCATATGTCTTAATTTTTCATGATGTCTTAATTTGTCATGATGTCTCTAATGGATCACTTGAATTTTTAGGAGATGCTCTTATTATACATGGACAACCTTGTTTACATGTTGCCATCGATCTTTTTTTATCATTTTTCTTGAAACACACATTGTACTTATTCAACCTTCCATACTGATTAATGGCTTCTTTTAGAATTTTTTATCTGCAAACACTAAACCAACTTGAAATTTAGGGTTAACCATATCAGCAATACTAATAAATTCTGAAAAATTTTCATGTTCAGAGTCTGAATCATGGACACTGTTTAAGGAGTTAGATTTTTGACTCTCAGTGTCACTGTCTATTGTACTCCTAATTCCTAAATCACATAATCTTATGTCAGAATACTCTCTCTCAACCTCATTTGCCATATTCTTAGTACATGTTTCCTCTTTCACATGACCAACATCATTATCAGACTTAATAAATGAAGAATCAGACTTATCAATTTCAATAAACACAGAATCAGAATCTATATCAGAATGAACATATACATTCTCAGTTTGCTCTAAATTTGGTTCCTCTCTAGTTTCAGTCTTAGCAGTTTCAGGTTCATCCATCAGGTCATCTTCACCTAAGGCTAAGTCAGGTTCATCCTCATTAGGTCTTGCTTCAACACCATATTTATTGGATTTCTCAACTACATACATATCTAGGTAATGATCCCTAGGCATATTGTTTACCAAACTGATAACATCTTGATCAGTTTTTAACTCCCAAATGGTTTCCCTAATTAGGTTATCTTCTTGTTTTTTTTTTCA
The DNA here is from genome assembly GCA_035048815.1 of Abelmoschus esculentus. NCBI lineage: Eukaryota > Viridiplantae > Streptophyta > Magnoliopsida > Malvales > Malvaceae > Abelmoschus > Abelmoschus esculentus. The sequence continues at coordinate 3,882,460 of JAUCBN010000051.1, read as the reverse complement.
ATATAACATAACTGGACGCCTATAACCTAAGATGTAAACCTTATCAGTAAACTCAAGCATGTTCTTCATATCAATTTTACACCAGTCATAATGAGCAATAAATTTTTCAGTATATTTAAAGATAGGATCTTCAACAACAAAAAACCACTTTGGTGCAAAACTGTTGTGCATAAGTCTGAATGTATTTCTGTGATAAAATCAAGTAAACATTCATACTATATTAAAAAAAGTAGATAAATTCAAGTACACACATATTAAAGTAAAGATAAAAGTGCATACCACATAACATATTAAAGTAAAAATAAAAGTACATACCACATACCACATAACAGATTAAAAATCAAAACTGTAAACATTCACACAATTCAAGGTCTCCATTTCGAATATTAAAGTGTTTTTTTGTCATCGAGGCAATCAAACAGTGATTCAAGTGTAATTTTTTTTTTTACAAACTTTAAAAATTTTTCTATACTACAATATTCATTTGGGGAAAATTTTAATTGGAAGAAAATATAACTAATCACCACAAATAATCAAATAAAAAAGTTAAAAAAATTTAATCTAATACTTAACATCATTCATGAAAAATAAAAAATAAAGAAAGTCCAAAAAAATACCGTAGCGAACGTCTGTTCCTTCTTCTCTCGAACGAAGTTGACGATCAGACATTTTAATCGGAAAAACCCACTAACATAATCAACAATGGAACCAAGATTCAGCCTTAATCGATCAGATTGATGAAGAATTTTTCGACAGTAATTGGTAGGGAATTTTTAATTTAGGGTTAAAATGGAATTCGAAACAATCAAAATTAATCTTATTTGTTAAATTAAAACAGTGAGTTTTGATTAAAGGGGTTGGGATGCCACATGGATTGCTTACTCAACATTTTAACGTTCACGTAAAACTCTCGTTACTTTTTTAACGGTAGTGGAACACTTTGTGACAAAAAAGATAGTCAGTGGACCAATTTGTAACTTTTCATGGTCGGAGGATATAAAAAATAATTGAGGTATAGTCGGGGGATCATTTATGTAGTTTACCCCTTTTAAAATTATATTATAACTATTGAATTTATGGGAGAAAAAATTATGAAAAATTTTAAAATTTCATTGATGGTAGTATTGTCAATAAACTGATGTAAAAAAATTTAACAAAAATTAGTTGAATTATTAAATTAAATAAAATATAAAATTAAATCACTACATAGCAAAAATAATATATTTGTTAGATGTCGTTAAAAATAAAATATAAATTTTTCGTCAAAAATATACTTTAAACAAAAAGAGAGATTGAAAAAATAAGAAAATATTTATTGTTGAGGGGCTTAATTGTAAAATAAGAAAATTTAAACAGAAGTTGATAGGTATTCTACAATGGTTTAAGAGTATTTGATTCAAATTTTGTAAAAATTAACTTAAACCAAGGGAATAATTGAAGAAATAAGAAAAACATACAAAAGTAAAGGGATAAATTAAAAAATAAAATTTATTTTTAAAAATATAAATTGAATCAAAATAAGTTTTATAAATCAGTATAAAAACATGTGGTTCAAATTTATTAAAAATAACTAAAGGAGGATTGAAGAAAAATAATACCCTAGACTAAATCGTAAAATTAAGTTTTTTGATTTTTTAATTTTTTGAGTTGAACAAATTTTTATTAAATTTGAACTCGATTTTTTTTATTTACTAGAATTAACTCAAATAACTAAAAATTAAATAAAAAATTATTTTTTTTCAAAGTCAAATTATGTTTTAGTCACCCAACACATGCCATTGTTGTTGAAACTTTCTTTTTGGCCAAAATTAGAAGAAAAAAATTATAAGCTATTCAAACAATACTGGAAATTTGGAGAATTGTTTCTTTAAACAAAATTATTATTTCTGACGTTGTAAATTTTCAGCTGTTTGAGAAGTAAAAGTCTTAATTGATTTAATACTTATATCTGAGTGGATACATCTAAACTGTATTCAATCTAAATTCATTATAGGGTTATAACTATTAAATCAACGATTATTCTGGTTTAAATTATATAATATTTTTATGATTTTAACCTTGTTTCTCAACTATAAATAAAAACTTTCTCATCCCATTTTTAATTATCCGAAAATATAAATCATTATAAAATTATTTTACTTTCCTCGCTCATTTTGAGGTTTTGATAGAAAAATTGTCTAAGTTCTTATTTATTTCTCACTAGTTTTTTTTTTTAAAAAAAAAAAATACAGGAAGATAGTAAAAGTTAATCCCGAAGAATCAAAAGATTCTTAAAACTATGACAATTCAAGAGCTTGACTGTCAGCCGCTACATAATAGGTCGCTAAAGTACTTAGTAGATTAGAAAATCTAATTGTTTTAATATTTATTTATAATTTTCTAAGAATATTATTTAACTATTCATAATTAAAAAATAAAATTGTAACACCCGACCCGGCGCTACATTGGGTCTCCGATCTAAAACTTGTATTTCAAAAATTCGACTTCCAAGCCCAAATAAAAACATTTTAAGTCCAAATAAAATCATAACATACCAAAGGTTTGAAATCTAAAATGTGACATGATCTAATATTAAAATATCACGGAGCTCCAAATATTATAAAATCATTTTAAACATTCGACCCAATTAAATAAACAAAGTTACAAATACATATAGGGTTCAACAAAGTACTAGCCCACTACATCTAATCATTGTACTGTTACACAAGTCGATGCTAAAATCTAAACCTTGATGGTGTTCCAAAAGAACCGGCTTCACCTAACCTACGCACGAAAACACATTTTGAACGCTGAGCTACAAAAGCTTAGTGGGTACGCCGAACTCGACCCAAAATCATGCATATCATAAGCAGTAAAGCAAAGCATATAAATATCGTGCATGATATGATGGTCTAGCATGCTTGCCTAACACATGACATAAATGTAATGTATACTATCGCACAAAGCATATACATGTCACATCAAAACACACAAAGTGAGGCCCGCATCCACACAACATCGGGATCCTACACTTAGGATTGAGGCCGCCCTCAAATTCTATGATAGGAATGTTACATCGGACATCTTCGAACGAGGTCGCCCAACGTTTGGAATAAAACGGGATGGAGGCCACTCAACCAATCTCATATTCGGAATGTTACATCAAACATCTTCGAGTGAGGTCGCCCAACACTCGGAATAAAATCTTCAATACATCACCCGGAATATTACATCGGATGGCCTTCGACGTGTTGCAACACTTTTTGATATCCGGATTTCCATCAAACAAGGACTCAACACACAAAAATGTTCCACCTAGGACTTTCACATCAAAACGTATTACTCATCATAACTTAGTCTTTCGGGGTTAAAATTATCAATCTTGGTTTAACAATTCATTTCATTATTTTTTAAGATTCATAAGGACCCTTAATTATAATTATTAATCCCAAACTCTATGTCACCTAAGCAAAAATACACAGGGGTTTTGATACTCTTTATGTGGGGTATCGGAATACCTTGTATCGATACACTTTGACCAATTCTAAAGTCAACGAAGGAGGACTTTCCCACTTCGATACTGGTATCGAATCGAATATGTCACTGTAAGTACCAGTATTGAAACACGTTTCGATACGCCTATCCAACTAGCCAACTTTTCCCTCAGGGGTATCGATACTGGTAGCCCGGTATCAATACCCCCTACACGAAACTGCAATTTTTACTTGAAATTTTCTAAGGATCCGTCCCAAACTTAATATAGTCAATCCTAAGGTGTTCCTATTTAATTTTAAGGATGTTTATAGTGTTTTAACATCATTTTCCAGTCATCAATCAAACAAATACGAATTTCACCATTAATGGTTCTTAAGCTTCAACTCAAGCATTCAAGCAAAAAAATCTACATGTCATACATACTACCATTATATGAATGATGAGAAGAACGAGTTGGGAGTACCAACCTCAAGCAAGCACAACAACAAACCCAGTCATTCACTTCTCCAAGCTTTTTCCTTTGTCCAAACTTTGTGATGAAGCTCCCACTTCTTTCTCTACAAGAAAGGATTAAAATCAGACATAAGATGATGCTAAGATGTTTTTAACTTTTAAAAACATCAAGAAACATAGAAACAACCCCCTCAAAACACTCATTCCCGGATTACACACTCACCCCTTCTTCTTTACCAAACCAAACAACTCTTACCTTGTTTTGTAGATCAAGAACAATTCTACAACTTACCCTTCAACCTCTAATCCCGATTCTTCAACAAAACCAACAAGATAACACCTTTCTTAGGGATTTGGGTGGGAGGAAGATAGAAAAGAAAAGGGAGAGAAGAGTGACTTCACTCTCTGTTTTTTTGCAGAAAAACCACTTAAAACCCCCTCACTTTCATCCTTTTAGGCATTTACAAAATTTCCCTTCTGAACAAGGCCTACTTAACACCCAACTCAAAGCCCAACAACTTAAGGCCAACAAGGCCCAAACTATACAAACCTGTGCCCAAAATCGAAACCTAACTCCTCGGATTAACCCAAAACTCGAATCCGAAATCGGGTTGTTAATAAAATATTAAACATTCATCATATTTAATAAACTTAAGATTTTTTATAGTTAAAATTTAAGGACTAAATTGAACCAAATTAATAATTTTGGGTTCAATTGAAATATTTAAGGAAAAGATTGTATATAAAATAAAATTTATAGTACGTATAAAAACTCTAAACAATCCAAATCCTACAATGTAATTTATCTAATGATATTCAAGTTTAAATCCCTTTAAACAATTAAACAATTTGTGTTGGATGTTAGTATATGTATGCATAGACATTTGATTACCGGCCAAGGGCCAAGGCAGTTAAAAGCTAAAACCAACTAACAGAAATTGGTTAGTTTCGCTGAGCTTCAATGTATTCATCCATTCTTTACTTAATAAGGGTATAGAGCTTCAATGTATTCATCCAGTCTTTACTTAATAAAAGTACTCTTAAAGATTGTCTTCTTCATGTACTCTTAATATTGTATCAGTCTTCACCGGTCTTAGAGTTTAATTAGATAATTGTGATTTGTCTGCTTGGAGTTTCCAGTTCTTTCTTCCTTCCGAATAAGTTCTACCTGGTGTAGTCATGACAACCAAAGGTGCTGAGATTTCAAAGAATGCTAAGATGTTTACCAACAAACGAATTAATGTTGTTCTTGATGAAATGAATTTTCTTTTGTGGAAACAATAGATCTTGTTGACTATTCGTAGCCATCGGTTGGAGAAACTACTTACCAGTGTGTCGAAACCACCTCCAAAAATGGTGACGAATGTTGCTGGTGAACAGGTGTCGATTGAGGATTATGAGGTGTTTGTGGCCCAAGTCGATTCCCTCGCTTCTTGGTTGTTATCAACCATCAGTCTGAATATTTTGCCACAATTCGTGTGTGCTGAAACTATTGCCTCAGTTTGGAGTACAGTTCTTCATTAATTTGCAAACAAATTGACCACCAGTGCAATGAGTCTACATTGTAAACTGAGAGCTTTGCAAAAAGGAAAAGAGAGCATGCGAACATACATCACTTAGGTTAAAGAAGTGTGTGATGCGTTGGCAGCCTGTGAAAGTTGGTATCTGATATGGAGAAAATAACTACCATACTAAATGGGTTGCCTGCGGAATATCGGTCGTTCATAGCTATTATTACCTCTAGTAAAGAACCATTTTCTTTGATAGGGTTAAATCTTCCCTTATTGATGCAGAAACCCAACTTAAAGGCTTTCATACTCATGTTGTGTTGCCTTTAATGGCCAATGTTGCTTAGGTTCAGAATGGGGATGGCAATTCTGGAACTAAATTCTACAATCATCAACATGTAGGTGGTCTAATGAGCTATCGAAGAGGGGATCGAGGGAGAATACGAATCTAATGCCAACTATGTGGCAAGAATGGTCACTCTATAGATCGATGTTGACAGCGATTCAATAAGTCCTTTCAAGGGGTTATGTCTAACAATGATTCCAGCAATGTAAGTGCTAATATAGCTATGTTTGATATTGAGACTGCATGGTTTACTTGCTGTAGCAATGGTCCTGCAATATAACTTTTTCATGTACCATCAGTTACTAAGAAATAGTTGTTTGTGTCAAAGTGTGCTAGAGACAACTCAGTCTACTTTGATTTTCATGCAAAGGAGTTTTTAATCAAAGATGAAGCCTCATGGGGTGTTCTACTTCGAGGACTTGAGCATCAAGGGTTGTACAAGTACAATATTAGCACCAACAATGTTTGTGATAAAGATAGAATGATTGAAGCAAATGTAGTTAGTAGTGACCATAGTGACTATGATCTTTGGCATGAGAGTCCAGGTCATGCAACCCATGTACCTCTTGTACAAGCTTGTAATAAAATGCAATTGAATTTTTGTTCACATAAACACTCAGTTGAAAGCTTATGTGTACCTTGTAAACTAGGCAAGAGCCATAAAATTCTCTTTGTTGCATCATCCACAGTTTATGATGTTCCATTTCAAGTTGAGTTCATTGATCTTTGGGGACCAGCTCATGTTGAATCATGTGGCTTCAAGTACTATGTAGCATTTGTTGATGATTATACAAGGTATAGTTGGGTCTATTTGCTCAAGACTAAAGGTCAGGCAACACGAGCATTTTAGCTATTTGAAAAGATGGTAAAGAATCAATTCAATTTGACAATAAAAGAATTTCAATCTGATTGGGGTGGAGAGTACATGAGTTTGTCTCCAATTTTGCAATCAATGGGGATTAAGCATCAGTTAGTCTGTCCACATACCTCTAAACAAAACGGGATCGTAGAAAGAAAGCATAGGCATATCATAAAAATGTCTCTTGTGTTGCTAGCTCAGGCCTCTCTTTCACTACAGTTCTGGTCATATGCAGTGAGCACTGCTATTCATCTTATTAATCAGCTTCTAACACCTGTGATAGGAGGTCTTTATCCTTTTGAAAAATTGTATGCTAAAATACTTGATTATGCTACTCTAAGGGTATTTGGGTGCATGTGTTTCCCCATTTACGAGCATATCAGAAACATAAGCTAAGCTACAGGCCAAAAGAGTACATGTTTCTTGGCTATAGTATGAATCATCGAGGATACCAATGCATGGAAGCTGATGGTACGGTCTATATCTATCGTCGTGTTGTATCTGATGAAACAGTGTTTCCTTTTATAGAAAAAAGGTTACGAGACGGTCTACCCAACAGATCGGTTGTTCATCATACAAGCTCACCGTGAGTGTTTCCATTAGTTGATGGAGCAACTCGAGTTTGTATGAAGAGACCTCAAAGATCAGTAGATATGCAACAGGTTATTTCGAGTACGAATGTCTCAGGTGCTTCTGAGAATATGTCTCAGATTGGAAATGAAGGTCGAGTTCCATAGGAACCTAGTGAACTGCTTGGAACATATGATAATAAGTACCCAAGAGAGGAACATAAGGTTAATATGGATGGAGTACCCGCAGATGCAAATCAGTCAGGCTTTGGAATTCAAGTGGTTGCTAATGTTGTTGATCAACCAAGGATAAGTTCGAGTGAAGACCTAGTACCAGTGATGGATTCTATCTCAAATAAGAATCAACCAGACCACTCAACCACAACTGATGATCAACTAGGTCAAGTTACTGACCTCTCAGGCTCGGCTGACCAACATTTCAATCCCATAAATACACATCATACGGTAACTCGTACCATGGTGCGCATCTACAAACCAAAGTTGTATATGACACAAACCTCAACTGATGAACAAGATCCCACAACAATTAATGTTGCCTTTGAAGATGAAAACTGAAAAACAATTGTAATGGCTGAGTATGATGTGTTAATAAAGAATGGTACTTGGGTTCTAATACTTTTGCCTGAAGGGAGAAGTATAGTTGGTTATAAGTGGATATTCAGAATTAAAAGGAATGTTGATGGTTCTGTTCAAAGATACAAAGCTCGACTAGTAGCTAAGGGTTACTTATAGATTCTGGGACAAGACTTCAAGGATACATTCAGTCCAGTGGTGAAGGAGTCTACGATCAATGTTGATGCTTTCTTTAGCTGTGAACAACACGTGGTCTTTGAGACAAATGAATGTCAATAATTCCTTCCTTAATGGAGGGCTGGATGAGCTAGTGTACGTGGATCAACCTGAGGGTTTTGAGCACAAGTTAGTTGATGGATCGAAGCTTGTGTGTAAGTTAAAAAGGGCCCTATATGGACTTAGGCAAGCCCCGAGGAATTGGTACTCACAATTGAAGGATTATCTGGTGCGTATTGGTTTCAAAAACTCTTAAGTTGATACATCGTTGTTTGTAAGAAAATAAGCACATGCCTTCACCTATGTCTTAGTATATGTTGATGACATAATAGTTATTGGAGATTCGAGTCAGGCAATTAAAGAAGTGATCTAGCTTCTAAGAATAGAGTTTTCCTTGAAAGATCTTGAGGAACTTAGTTACTTTTTTTGTATGAATGTTGTTAAAGTGAAGGATTCCATCGTACTAAGTCAGAAGAAATATATTCTTGAGTTACTTGCCAAACTTCACATGAGAAAAGCTAACCCAACACTTACGCCTATGATTCACTCACTCAAGCTCACATGTGATGGAGGCAATCCTTTGGTAGATGCATCAGAATATACAAGCTTGATAGGAGGGTTGCTGTATGCCTATCATACTCAACCTGATATTATGTTCAGTGTCAATAGGCTAGCTCAATTCATGCACTGTCCATGTGAGCTACATCTTATGACTATTAAGAGAGTGCTTCGATATCTCAATGGTACACTAGACTTTGGTCTAGTTTTTCACCTTCACCTTGTTCATGTAAATTAGTGGCTTTCACAGATGCCGATTGGGGTGAAAGCTTGGATGATAGGAGGTTAATTTCAGGTAACTGTGTATACTTAGGTAATAACTTGGTTCAATGGAGCTCTGAGAAGAAGAAAGTGGTTTCACGATCTATCACAGAAGCGGAATATAGAGGATTGGCAGATGCAACTTCAGAAGTGGTTTGGTTGGATATTCTACTTCATGACATGGGTGTTAAGCTTGAGAGTGTGCCAATAATCTGGAGTGATAACTCGAGTGCAATTGCGATGAGTGCTAATCCAGTATATCATTCCAAAGCAAAGCATGTTGAATTAGATATACATTTTGTGAGGGAAAAGGTAGCAGAAAATAAACTCAAGGTGAATTATGTTCCAGCTCAATATCAAATCACAGATGGGATGACCAAATCATTGTCTCGAGGGTACTTTGATGTGTTCAGACAAAAATTCGGAGTGTTTTTGTTAACTGAAGTAGAGAATGGGAAGAGTCGAGGATGTTGGATGTTAGTATATGCATGCATAAATCGGCCAAGGATCAAGGCAGTTAGAAGCTAAAACCAACTAACAGAAATTGGTTAGGTTAGTTTAGCTAAGCATTAAGCTCATCTACTTGTGTATAAATTAGGGTGTAGAGCTTTAATGTATTCATCCATTCTTTGCTTAATAAAAGTACTCTTAAAAATTGTCTTTTTCATGTACTCTTAATAATCTTTTTTTTCTTCTCTTTTTCCTTTTTCATATTTTGTTTTAAATTTCAGAGAACTAATTTTTTTTTCATTCGCTGGTCATTTCACCTAAAAAATAACAAGAATAGTGCTATGTTATGTTATTATCATAAAATATTTGAGTATGTGTTTGAACTTTCGATTCTCATTCCCAAAACATCTCTCGTAATTTTTTAACATAACCAATTAATTTTTTGGCATATTCTATAAATATAAAACGTCTCTGAAACGTATTCCACCCTGCCTAAATCATAACTATTTTGAGAATGTTTTTAGTACATAAAACATCTTTCATGTGCTGTATCCGTGCTTCATTGTTTAGCATGTCGACTTGTCATTACATACACTCCTTTCGAAACAAAAGAAACAATAAAACATATAAAATAATTATATATATATTGGTAAATTATATTGTAGGTTACTTAATTATTAGTACAGTTATGATTGGGTCCATCAAGTACTAAAAGTCAAAATCAGGTCACACAATTAAAAGTTTAGTTATAATTGAGTCGTTTTTTCATTAAAATACAAACAAAAATCTTACAAGGTTTGATATAATGATAATTTTAATCTCTAAAACTTATATATTTTATTAATTTAATCTTAATTCAAAATAATTCAATAAAATTAATCTTTTAAAAAATATAGCAGCTTAGTCATTTCTTCTTGTAAATTGCTTCCGTGTCCCGTTAACCGTAGATAACTTCAATAAAAAACATTAATTAATCTAATATACAAATTTATAAATATAATAATAGTTATAATTAGTTTTTTAATATTACATCTATAACTAAACTTTTTAAAGTTACTATACTTTTATTATCAAACAATTGTTTAAAATTTATGTACAAGTATGTGAAATTTTATTAAAAAGAGTTGTATAATTTTTACAATAATTTTATTTTTTTTCTTATTTATAAATTTACTAATTATTAAATAATTTTTATTATTATAAAAATCTATAAAAAACTATTCATGTTTAAAACATGACACATAAGTTGTTTTTCATGACATTAATATCTAATATTTTTTATTATATAGTTCATTAATGTAATTAATTATAAGCTTCAATTAATTTATTTATTTAATTATCGGTATCCAACACATTACATAATTAATTTAGATCAAATTTTATAGATATTTATTATCTAATATATTTTTGTCAGTAATTCTCAAAGGTGTAATACATATATTTCCATATTTTAGACTGTCTTTTTTTATCTTTTAATTTATATAACTCAAAAATATTATTTAAATAAATTTAGAATGATAATCGTACATACCCTTAATTTTTGTAGTTGCATATGTTAAATTTTCTTTCATGCTTGGCGTAAATAGTAATGATTTTAAACAGTAAATGTTGTAATTTAAATCATTTTTTTATTACTTATGACTGATAATTTTTGTATGATTTCGTTTTAATCTATTTCCTTCTATATATTTTAATTTTAATGCTATTTAATTATTGTCAAATAGTATCTTGATTTCAACTGTTTTTTCACCAATTTATTAACGTTTTAAATTGCATTAATTCTATTTTTAATTGGATATTTTTGTCATCTGAATACGTTTATAAGTCGAGTGTAATTTGTCTTATTTAAATCATCTCAAAAAACAGCAAAACTTTTTATTATTATTATTATTATTATTATTATTATTATTATTATTATTATTATTATTTTCGATTAAAAGTTTTCAAGATTCAATTTTTTGTGTTCTTAGAGAAACAATATTAACTTTGGGGACGAACCGAATTTAACAGTAATTATATATATTGCGGCGAATTTGTTTCTAAGACAATGATGTTTATCACGATACAGTTCAACTTATTTTATTTAATTCTCAGTCAGTGCTAACGCCTGATTTTACATTATCAATCCAGAACCAACAGTTTTTAAATAAGAAGGATTAAATTTATTATATTCTTTTGAATTAATATTACGTTAGTATAATATATAAATTTTAAGGACCAAAACTATTATTATACCAAACCTTATCAGAGATCATATATACTTTAATAAAGAAGTTACTCAACATTAATTAAACATTTAATTGAGTGATATAATCATAATTTTTATTAAGAAAAATTCTATTATACGAATACTAAGGAATTATTTGCTAGAATTGGTATTGGGTAGGCCTTATAAATTTGACCAGAAACTCCAATCAGTTTATTTAAATTAAGATTCAAAATTAACCCGAATATGATGATTTTTATTTGATCAGAAACTTAAAATAAATCTTATCAGAAAAAAATTAATTAGAATTTATGTTACCGAAAATGAATCTAAAACAATTTTTAATTAAAATAATTTCATCCGAACCAAAGACAACTATGAATAAAGAAAATATATTAAAATAAAGAAAGAAATGAGTTTAAAGCTAAAATCAATCTATATTTTATTAATCCGATATTAACTAAACCAAAAATCAAACGAATAGAAAATCAACCGATCTAATATTGATATCCGAACTAATACTAAACAAAACCCAAAATAAATCAAACCAAAATAATTTGAATCCAATAACCCATTTATCTGGTATTGGGTCCACTCAAAGCAAAATGGATAGAAGAAAAATGATAAATCCTTTAGTTTATTCACTTCTAATTTTATGTTAAAAACTATACCGGTTCTTTTTAGAATAAGACAAGCTGTTGGCTTAAATGGTTAATTTTGTCCCGCCATTTTAATTGCATTAATTTAATCTCCGTAGTTTTCTCATAGATTGCTTTAATCTCGTTCTTTAATCATCGATGACTAACAAAATCGCTATCAATAATCATCCTTTGTTATATCAGATACTTCTTCATTAAATAATTAAAATGTCCAAGTTAAAATCATATCATTTTCTTTAGTAAAATAATGATCATCAATAAAATGAAGATAAATTAATTTTGATGATTTGATAATATAATTGATATAATTTTTTTAAAAAAATAAATAGTTTTAAAACTTTATTTATGAAACATTTTGAAATCCATATTCTTGATTTATTTAGAACTTACAGGTTTACCAAACATGACATAATGGTGTATTTATAGACACGAGTAATTTAAATAATTCAACATCAAATTACAACGATATTACACTTAATATTAAGTGTAATGATAATATAGGTTTTAATAGCTCCGTTCCATCTAATAATAACCACCCACTTCACCACTAATTGTCAACTCATTTTTTTTCAATCAATGAATCTTCACTCATAATTTACATGTCGTTTTAAAAATATAATTTCTGAAAATTAGATTAATTACATGGTTGATTAGTGACAGAATGGGTGATTTTCATTGGCTAGGGACCACGGCTGACGTGGTAGGCCGGACCCATGATATAATCTCTCCCGATGTACACTTACTACTGCTTTTTTATGTACACTTACTACAAATATTTTAGTATATATTTGTAAAATTTAATTACATTATATTTAATAAATTCAGTATATCTATTAAATTATGCATGAGATTTTAATTCTTCTACAATAAAATTGAGGAATTTTGAAACTCTTCTTTCATGCTTGATGAATTTCACGTGATTTCCGTTATTATAAAGCCACATTTCAATTGTATCTGTTTCACAAGCAGATCCAATATTTTTCTCCCCTCATGCTAATTTTTTTGCAATTTTTATTTTTATTTTTATGGTACTTATTTTGAATTAACAACCAATAACAACATGTGGCTCGACGTGTAATACCTCGATCCCAATCTGGATCTGAAATATTATATTCGGATCTCTAAAAACTAATCCACCAAGACATCTCGACTATATAGACTTCTCTTCAACACATAACAAAGACTCTAACTACTATACGACATCAACCGATCCACCAAAGATCCGTTTGAATCAATAATACAAAAAAATCACCAATTGTCAAGTTATTGGTCACTAATTCACGTATGGGGTATCAGATTCGATTTTTCTGTTTTAGAGTTTATTTTATACCTTTAGCGACCCATTGAACCCTTTATCTAAAATTATAAGACCTCTGAACGCTAATTCGAATTTCTTGTGTAAATTATTATGAGAATATCAATAAACCTACATAGGTATAGGTACGTCTCTCTAGGGTATCGGTACTCATACCCGAGTATCAATAATCAATCACCATTCGAAACACTCAGCCAAAGGCACGCATCGATACTTAAACCCTACGTATTGATACCCAATACCAATACGTAAATACCCCATATTGATCCTCTATCTGTACTGATTATCCCTAAATACGTACCGGTACTTAAAGTTATCTTCAACCAATGAAATAATAATATCGATACGCTCTTTAGTGTATTGATATGCAAAGCCGCTACTAGACTTCCTTCAAAGAATGTGGTATCAATACGCGGAAAACCGTACTAGTATGTCTCTCATGCTATGTCCATCCTATATCGATATACGAGCTTAAATTTTATATTTTTGGCTTCAGATATCTCATAGAAATTATACTTAACATATATGCTTAAGTCTCAAAACGTTCTTACAAGTTATTCAAAGTATATTAAATGGTTTACTACCAATTTTATGAGAAGAAATCTTCTACTTCTTTATCATGCCTCCATCCATACCTCTTATTAAAAATTTCTAAAAAATTGAATTTTAAACCCTAACCCTTCTTTTTATATCCTAAGCCCTACACTATAAAAAATACACCCTACCCTTAATTCCCTAAACTCTAACAACAACCCCTAACGTAGAACCCTAAACCCTCTAATTTAAAGCGGAGACACGAATGGAGGCATGAGAAAGAGGTAGACGATTTGCACCTTGATTTTACATCCTCGCAACTCTTAATTCTTGATTAGTCATTAATGAGGATTTAAAGCTTCAAAACTTAAACTTAAGCAACCCATAATCATAAATCACACAAAACAATTATTTTATAAATCTCATGAAATGTAGGAGTTAGAATGTAGTAACCTTGAACAATCAAATCTGAACTAAAACTCTCACTAAGCTGCTTCCACCTCTAAAACTTACTTTAAGCTTCAAAGTAACTTATCCTTGACGAATAATCTAAAGATTTTTTCTCAACTACAACAAGTTCTCATCTTTAAATTGTACTTTGGGGTGAGAGTTTGAAGATGATGAAGATGGGAAGACAGAGAACAAGATGGTCCCATTTTCTATTTGGTTTTGCAGAAAAATTAATGAGGCATCAACCTTCTTGCCTCACTTAAGGCATAATTTCCTTCTAGTCCCCGTAACTTTTACTTTATTAAAATATTAATCTAATTCACAAGACCAACAAATCCAAGGAGCACACTAAAACAAAATCAAAGCACAAAACAATCCAACTAAACTCGAACATTTGTTATGACATGAAGGTTCAAGAGTTGGGTTAATACTTAATATTAAACTCAGGTCGTTACACGACACTTTATTGCATTTGATATCAATAGAAGTTTTGAGACTTATGAAGGAAAATGAACTATGCAAGATGTTTGACCAACACAATTCTACTAAACTAAATACATCCACTTATGTTTTATGTTCCATGAGGTTTCTCTACACTCAAAGAAGCTGGTTAGTCCACAGTCACAACGACCATTGAACAAGTTTTATTGTCGTCGGATGTTGATGCAACTATTAATGTGTTGTTTTTCATGTACAAATGCAAACAAGAGAAATAACAAAGAATTGAAGAACTTAACTCAATTTTAGATGTTTCTACTAACTATAATGACACCTAGAATCCAATTAATCTTTCACTGTTGAAATCATTATAGTTTTATGTTTATGCGTTGGTTATTCTTTTAATGTTCTAATTATATGTTACACTACAGTCTACCTTGTTTTATGCTTTAATTTTGTGAAACGTCATCCTCAATTATTTTTTTCAGCTAGTTAAGGTAGAGAGATAAAATTTACCTACTTATTATAACAACACCGACTAACATTAACATACATATAATTAATTTACTAACTCAAATAGAACAAAATTCTAAATTGTTTATCTTTGCATTAACTATTTATTAAAGTTTTTTATTTCATAAATGGAACAAACTTAGCTTTATATATATATATGTATTTTAATTTTATTATTTTTTTTAAACCAACTCGTCATCCACGGCGAGTTACATATTTTTTAAGTTATGGTATTATCGTTATACCTATATTTTGTCCGGGTATTAATACATACAATAAGACCATAATAAATAGTTAGATAATAATAATAATAATAAATAATATGAGTCAACCTAAACAAAAACAACAACAATGTCCATTACATATAATCACTCGTTTTAGTGTAGGAAACAAATATCATATTGGTTGAAATTTTCATTACATATAACCTGTCATTTTAGTGTAGGAAACAAATCTATGAAAAACCTCACTTTCATCTCCCAAAATGCCTATAAAAGGAGAAATTATATTATGGGTAAGTCTCACCACGTCATCCATTGGACCGACCACTAAAAATCATATATTTCATCATTTTTTTCATATCATATTTTCCTAAGTAACTCTTCACTCATATTTACTATTAATTTTTTTAATTTTTTTTTCAAGTGAAGATTCACTTGGAAAAAAATATGACATTGAAAAATTGATGAAATGGGTGATTTTTAGTGATTGGTCCCATGGACACTTGGTGGGACTTACCCATAATATAATTTCTCCTATAAAAGGGAGAGAGTTCTACTTAGAAAAGAAAACAAAAAATAGAAATAATGGTGAACGTCTTGCAACAAATCAAAGGAGTATCATGATTGGCTCTACAATGCCAGACTATGATAAGTACATCACTTTCTCATCTTTTCTTATTATATTTTTTTATTTTTTTATTTATTTAGGCATTAAAATTTATAATTTGATACATTTTAGTCACTATAAACATTGTAATTAGGCATTATAGTTTTGTAACCTTTTTAATTTAGTCACAATAAAATGAGTTGTTTGTTGCAATCACTTTTATTTTGGTCATAAATTTAAATTTTTTTAATTATTGTATGAATTGTTTGATTAATTTTTATTTTAGGTAGCATATTAGATAATTAAATTAACACAATAATTAATTTGATTCAAGCCATTTTAAGTTAGAATTTTAATTAGAAATTCAATAATTAAATTAAGCTAGATAATTGTAATAAATTAATAAGTGTTGAATAAAAGATTTTGAGGGTCATAATTGATGTCCTAATGAAACTAGACGTTATTTGTGTTGTGTGGTCTTTAAAAAAATATATGATACCTATTATTAAATTAGAATTAATTAAATAACCTAGACTAATACTTATTGCCAAATTAAGATTAGAACTTTAAAATTAAGCTAAATTAGTTTAAACGAATATTAATTCGAATCTCAAATTTGCAGTACCCTAATGGAACTAGGTGTTGTCGTTATGAGTTTTAAAATAAGTAATATTCGAATAATAAATAAAATGCTAGAGCCTCTTTTTAATTTAGGGACTTAAAAATGATGAGACCATAATTTATCATGCATAAGAACTTCGATCTAGACGGTGTTCTTTTAAAATATAAATAAGGGTATCCTGATGGAATTGGGTGTCTCTATTTTATATTGAATTAAGAGAACATTTTCTATATGAAAGGGATATTTCTATTTCAAATATAAATTCGATTAATAATTAAATAATAAAATATATTCAAATTACCATTAACTAAATTGTCAAATATACTATGAGAAATTCGAGGTACCGATATCGGGCGCTCGTAATGGTCTTCTTTACGCATAACCGACTCACAAATCCAAATTTTAAAAATCGAATCTATGATTTGTTTTTATGGTGTCGGTCTATTAAAGTGGTCGATGACGATTTCAAATTATTTTTTAAATCAAATAAAGGGTAAAACTAGATTTTTCTCAATTAATTAATACAAGTTTTCAAATTAATATTAATTTTTATAAATTAATTAAAATAAGATCCGTTTTAATCTAAAAATCCTAATTTTAAATATTAATAATTAAAATAGTACAAGTTCTAATTTTCAAAACTAATCATCGGACTACTTTTACTCCTGGTTTTAAAATAGTCTAGATCAAAGAGATTATGCATGATAAATTATGGTCTAGTCATTTTTAAGTCCCTAAATTGAAAAAAAAAGGCTCTAGCATTTTATTTATTATTCAAATATTACCTATTTTGAAACTCATGTATGAAAACACCCAATTACTATCAATTTAAGATTTCGAATTAATATTCGTTTAAACTAATTTAGATTAATTTTAAAGTTCTAATCTTAATTTGGGTATAATTATTATTCTAGATCATTTAATTAATTCTAGTATAATAATAGGTATCAAATATTTTTTTTAAAAAACACCACCAATAATGTCCAGTTCCATTAGGACATTATTCGATTATGGCCCTCAAAAATCTTTTATTCAATACTTATTAATTTACTACAATTGTCTAACCTAATGTAATTATTGAATTCCTAAATAAATTTTTAATCTAAAATGGTTTAAATCTAATTAATTATTGCATGAATTTAATTATTTAATATGCTACTTAAAATGATAATTAATCAAACAATGCATATAATAATTAAAATAATTTAAATTCATGATTAAAATAAAAATAATTGGAACAAACAGTTCATTTTATAATTTTTTGCAACTAAATTAAAAAGTTATAAACTATAATACCTAATTACAATGTCTAATGTTTATATGAATAAAGAAACTAAATAAATATAATAAGAAAAAGATTTAAAAGTGATGGACATACCATAGTCTTGCATGTAAAATCAATCATGATACCCTTTGATTTGTTCCCAGGCCTCCACCATTATTTCTTCTTTTTTTTTTTTTATTTTCTAAGTAGACCTTCTCCTCTTTTATAGACATTTGGAGATGACAAAGTGAAATTTTTTATAAATATGAGATTTGTTTTTTACACTAAAATGAGTGATTATATATAATAGATATTCGTATCAATGTGAGATTTGTTTCCTATACTAAATTGAGTGATTATAAGTAATGGATATTGTAATTGAACATTAATTATTTTTGTTTGGATTGACTCATTATTTATTTATTTATTATCAATTATTTATTATGTCCTTATTATATGTATTATTACTCAAAAAAAATACGAGTATGACAGTTATATTAAAACATCATAGTAATCGTTAATCAACTTGAAACTCTCTATAGGTGCACGACGAATTTAGATTAGGATTAGTTTAATCACTTTACTTAAATTTAAATGGAATTTTAGGACAGTATTTGAAACTCATTGTGCTCCTACGGTGAATTTAAATAAAAATAATATTATTTTAAAATTGGCTTAAGGGTTTAATAAGCCTTTAAACTTTTGCAAAAAAATCAATTAAGCTTTTAAACTTTTTTTTTTACCCAATTAAACCTTCAAACTCAAAGAGAATCAATTTACCCTTAAAATTTTGCAAAAAATAATTAAGTTTTTAATTTTTTTTACATCCAATTAAGGCCTCAAACTCAAGAGAAAAAAAATAAATTTAGTCCTTTAATCAACTTTGACCGTTAACTTCAATATTTTTTTTTGAAATTTTTTAACATGTGTTGCAACAAAATAATATCCCTTGTTATTTCTAGGATTTTTTTTTAAAATTTTAATTTTTAAAATTATATAAAAATCCTGAAAAATATTTTTAAAATATAAAAATATTTTTAATTTCAAAATTTAATTTAAAATGATAAATAATAATTTTTTAAAAGATTAAAAACTAAAAAGCTAAAAATATTAAATATTAAATAATAGTATACAATTACAAAAAATATATATTTTAAAATAATTTTAGAATTTTCAATATTTTTTATAAATTTTTTAGATTTTTATATGTTTTTTAAAATTTAAAATTTCCTAAAAAGATAAGTGGTATTATCTTATTGCAACATGTTTCAAAGAATTAAAAAAAAAACATTCAAGTTAACGGTCAAAGTTAGTTAAAAGGCCAAATTAATTTTTTTTCTTGAGTTTGAAGTCTTAATTAGATGTAAAAAAATTTTAAGGACTAAATTGAGTTTTTTTTAAAGTTTAAAGACTTAATTGAGTAAAAAAATATTTAGGGGCATAGTAGATTTTTTTACAAAAATTTAAAGACTTATTGACTTAAGCCTTTAAAATTTATTATCCTTGTAAAACAAGTTTATTGTACTGATATTTAGGGATGTAAAAACAGTTACTCGGATGAGTTTCAGGTCGGGTACTATCAGGTCGGGTAAAATCGGATACAGGTCATTTTAAGTTGATTTGATGTTTTGACATGATTTGGGTCGGGTGTGGGTCCATTTCAGGTCGGGTCCATTTCAGGTCGGGTCTGTTTCAGGTCGGATCCATTTCAGGTCGGGTTCAAACGGTTCGGGTCCAAATCGGATAATTAACAGTTTCATTTCAGGTTGGGTAGATTTCAGGTCGGGTCCATTTCAGTTCGGTTGCATTTCAGGTCGAGTTCATTTCAAGTCGGTTTTGTTTCAAGTAGAATTAATTTTGATTTTATATTCATAGTAATTTAAATTATTAATTTTGATTTTTTACAAATACGTAAAAAACGAATAAATATTAGACCATAAAGTTACAAATTAAATTTTGAAATTTTAAAAAAAATCAACATTAATTTGTAAGGACTCAATTATAAAAATTAAAAATTAGAAACGTTAAAGTAAATTAGAAAAATCAGTAATAATCAATTCAAAAAATAACTTGTAAATTATAAGGACTAAATTACAAAATATATAACTTAATAATAATTAAAAGTATTAAAAATTAAAAATAAATTTTAGACAATATATAAAATTTATAATATAAATGGAATAATAGTATACATAAAATTAATAATATATAAAGAATTTACACTGTATGTAGAAAATATACTATATATGAAGTAATACTATAAATGGACTAATATTATTTTTGGAAACAGAATAATACTATATATGGATTAATCATATATATGAAATAATACTATTTTTGAAAGTAAAATAATACTAGAATAAGGAATAATACTATTTATGGCATAATATCATTTATCGAATAATACTATTTTTGCAAATGAAATAATACTATAAATGAATTAATACTATATATATATGAAAAATAAAATTATAATATATACTAAAATATGGTATACATTACATTATATATATAATACATTAATAATTTAATAATTAATATAAATATTTATATAATATATATTGATAATTAGATATCCAATAATTAGATATGTTATATGTATAATGTATGTATAATGTATTTATAATATATACGATTATTAATTATACATAATACATAATATAATATATGTATCAATGCATGTTATATCTATACATAGTGATAGTAGATTAGTATTTAGTAGTAGTAATAGTATTTATTATACATAGTACATTAATATATATATATATATATATATATCAATAATTCAATATATCATATATGTATGTTATATGTATATGTATATGTATATATAATAATTAGTAAATGTATATTATATACTATGTATATATAACATATGTATATGTATAATTGTATATAGTAATTAGTATATAGTACATGTATATATTAATATATATATATGTATCATGTATGCTATAATCTATATGTATATGTATTATATATATGTATGTTATATGTATATATATAATATTATACATATATCATACATGTTAACATGTATATTAATTTTTAATATATGCATTAATATATAGTATTAATAGTTTAGTACATGTATTATATATGTATGTTAATAACTTAATATGTCACATGTGTTAGTATGTATTAGTATATTATACATATATATATACATATGTATGTTAATAATGTAAATATGTAATGTTATATATATTATATGAATATGTATTATATATATTAATTTATATGTATGTTATATGTATATGTATTATACATATATTATATATATAATATACATATATAACATATATATATAAATACGTATATATAATATATTATATAAATACGTATATATTATATATATAAATATAAATATATATATGTATGCTTATAATATATAATAAAATATATATTATAGTATATATACATTATACTCCATAAAATTCAAATCCCCGCCTAAAATCCAAATTTCTCCCCCCTAAATTCTTACCCCGCCTAAAGTCTAAATTCCCTCCTCTAAATTCTCACACTCACCGGTTAGAATAAAAAATCTCCCCTAAAATAAAAAATTTCCTCCAAATTTTAATTTTAAATTTACTTTAAAAATCAAATCAATTTGACTTGAAGTACTTAATAAATATATATATATTTTTTATGATATTTATCTGTATATAATATATATTAATATATATACTTATATATATATATATTTACCAATATTTTAAATTTATCAAATTATAGTATATTTAATTATATGTCATGTAAATATTAAGTTTTGTTAATATTAGTTTAGGTCAATAACAGGTCGAGTACAAAAGAGTCGGGTCATTTATCAGGTCGGGTAAAATTAGGTCTCAGGTCGATTCAGTCGGGTAATATCGATTATTTGCTAGGTCAGACTCTGGTTCGGGTTCGTTTCAGTCGGATACAGGTCAGATTTCAGGTCTACAGTAACAAATTGGAATCGAATTCAGGTTATTTTCGGTCAGATACAGTTCGGGTTCGGTTACTACAGTAACATGTTCAACTCTGGTTTGGGTCAACAACAGTCAGATACAGATCAAGTTCGGGTCATTATATCTCAGATTAAACCAAGTTCTGACTCGAACAGGTTTCAGGCGAGATTTCAAGTCGAGTCAGCTTTTTACGTTCTACTGATATTAAACTCACGATGAATTTACTATAATAATGGTAGACCAAAAAGTATAAAATTTGCGACCGTAACTTAATAATCCCATTTTTGACTTTAAGACGCAAATCCCAACTAATCTGACGCGGTTAGTAAAAAGAGTCAAACGCATAGCCGATATATAATTGGGTATTTGGTGATTGACAGACATGTCTTCCCGGTGTTTGTTGGAATGGAATTTTTTTAATTTTCAGTCTTTTTGTTTGTCTTAATTTTAAAATTTTAAATTTCTAATTTAAGATTTAATTTAAGTTTTAAAATCAAAATATTAATTTATTTTATTAATATTAGAGCATAAATAATAACACTTTAAAAATGCAAAAAATTTTATTTTGTTTCATTGTTGATGATTTTATGCGCCTGATAACAGATGTTTTAACAAATTTTTATGAATAATTTCTTAAAAATCCTTTTAAATTATTTTTTAATTTTAATATTATTTTTAAATCTAAACCCTAAAAATATATTTTATTTTTTATTTTTAAAATTTTAACTTTAAATTTTAAAATTTAAATATATTAATTTAAGGTAAAAGTTAAAAAAAAAAAGAAAAGAGACAATTTGCTTCTAATTTCTATATACTT
This sequence comes from Abelmoschus esculentus, assembly GCA_035048815.1. NCBI lineage: Eukaryota > Viridiplantae > Streptophyta > Magnoliopsida > Malvales > Malvaceae > Abelmoschus > Abelmoschus esculentus. The sequence continues at coordinate 3,859,576 of JAUCBN010000051.1, read as the reverse complement.
GTACACTACTATTAAATGTCTTTGCAGATGATAAATATTTTTTTACGGTACTAATTAATAGGTGTTCAGTGATTGTCATAATTGCGTGCTTGCTCAATTATGTGGTAGACAATGTTTAGAAATATTACGTGCTCAAATAATTGTGATCGTATCGATAAAGTAATTTTTTTATATTATCTCGTATTAATTTTATCCAACATTTGAGATTTATTTTTATTTTTTATTTCGTCAAACCTTTAATTAATAGGTATTTAATTCTTTTTCGACCGACGAGTTTTCAATGAAACCGGTGAATATCATGCAAATGGCTTCTTTCTTTTTGTCAAACTGCTTTAATTAAAAAGTTTTTTAATAAATAATTTTAATAATTGCTATATAAAACCTAGTTCAACTCTATTCCTTTTTAGAAGAGTATGGCTGAATAAAGGTTTTTATTTACAGAATTAATTTAGAAATTTTACTTTGTACATGAATAGAAATAATTGATCGAATATAATCAAGTATATTTGTATAATTCTTATGCAAATTTCTAAAATGTCTACTATTCTTTTCTTCTCAAAGAATGTAAATCTAAGTTTGTCAAGCTAATCGAAATATACACAAGGAAGACTTCCGCTTCAAGTAAGAAGCAACCCAACCGAGTCCTTCCTCTCAACTCTGAACCCGTAGAGACGAGTCCCGTAAATAAAGGAACAAAATTTTTTGTCTCTTTTTTTCGCCTTTCTTTGATTTTTTTTTTAAAATTGAATTTTAAACCCTAAACCCTTATTTTCTATATCCTAAATCCTAAACCCTACACCCTAAAAAATACACTCTACCCCTAATTCCCTAACCCTAACCAAAACCCCTAACCTAGAACCCTAAACCCTAAACCCTCTAATTTGAAGAGGAGACATAAATGAAGGCATAGAAAAGAAGCAAACGATTTGCACCCTAAATAAACACCTTACCCCAAAATTCCCTAAAAACTAGCCGTTAAAGAACAAATGATCTCTAGTTTTCGGATTTCGATAGTATAGTTCATACAAATAATTTCCATCCCAACTTATATTCTTTAATCTATTTCGAGTTGATATTTTATTTGAGATAGTCATCCAAACAATTATAATGTATTTAAGTATGTGTAAAAGAAACCCTACTAAATTGTACCATACCACCTTTTCTTTTATTTCTCTAACACTCCCCAAATTGACTTAACTGTTAGCTGCCCACCAGCATTGAAAATAGACCTAGCTTCAGCTCTCATGCTAAGTATTTTCCTTAAGCACGATGAGTTGTAAACTTAAGCTTCCGGAACTCATTGCTTTAATTAAAAAGTTATTGATTAAAGGATCTAAATTTAGCTCAAATACTTTAGGCACACCTCTGGTTATCATACTTGCATTGCCACACATTTTTATTTCTATTTGTTTTCTGAGGTACACAAGAAACCTATAGTGTTTCTTTATTGATAGCTCAAAGATTACATTACGGGGGACACATACAGCGACAGAAAGCGAGAGATCTCCATTACTTAACGTCATGGGCGGAGCCAAAATTTTTAGAAAATTATATTTTTTTATATAATTTATATATAAAAATTTAAAAATATATATAATTTACATTCCTTTATAAATAATTAACTCTTTTTAAATATGTTCAAGAAAAGGACTCTCTTAAATAAATTTTTGGCTCCGTCCCTATTTAACGTGTAATGATCAGCAACAATCTCTCATTTTGTTTCTTCTAATAGTTTCAGCTTCGTATATTGACGGTACTTTTTGTAGAAGCAAACCAACTTTTCCATGGGAAACAAGCTGTCTTTGACGAAGTCAATCTCTCTGAATCGGTTCTTCCAATTGCGAAGCAACGGGTATCGACCAGAGTCGAAGAATCGAACGCCGGTAACCTCGTCAATGGCGTCCAACCATATAGCAATCCAACCGAAGACGAAATCTAAGAACCCTATCATCTCACCTCCGAAGTAGTTCTTTCCCTTGAGCATTCCTTCCAGCAGTTCCATGGCATTGGCTACCTGCTTTATTTCCTTCTTTAGCTGTTCTCCTTCAACATATAACGCTCTCTTTGAACCTTCAAGTATCTAGGATCAAACGTCCAATCGATTTAGTAAGTTGGAACACTTATGATTTAAGCTGAGCTTTTAGTTGTTTTTGCCGTGGTAAACGTCGGTTTATCGGCGACAACTCAAACAACTCATATCTAACTTTAAAGATTCGTTTAAAGATTGATTTTTTCGTCCTAAACATTCATTTTGAAATAATTAGATTTTCTGACTTCTACAACAAACACAACTTTAGAATAAAAAATAGAGCATCGAAGAAAGCTCCAAGGAATTTTATGAATAGAGACGTATACATGAATCAGTATAAAGAGGGTAAAATATACTTAACCATAAAAATGAGTGAGGCAAAGTTCAAATAAATATTCGTACCATTTGGTCAATGTAGGGTGCCCAAAATCTAGCCATGGCTCTGTCGTAAGAATCAGTGGGCAAAATTGGGTTTTGCTTCCAAGTCTCGTCAATGTACTCAATGATGAATAAAGATTCAACAATTGGTTTTCCGTTGTGAAGCAGCACTGGGATTTTGTTGTACACAGGGTTGCAGTCCTGAAGGAGAGAGCTTTTGTTGTTGAGTTTCTCTTCCATGTATTCATATTGAATCCCTTTGAGCTTCAAAGCCCAGGCCACCCTGTGAGCATAAGGGCTGAACCATGCACCCAACAGCTTCACCTCTTTCTCAGTCTCACCCATCTCTATGGAACTCTTCTTCTTCCCCCAACTCCTTAGTCCCTTCCCTTGTAAGTATTTATAACTAAAATTAGCATTAGGGGTACATTGTCGGATCGGATCCGATCTATTTTTTTCGAATATCTGGTTTTCGGATCGGTTATATAATGATCTGTATTCAATCCGGAAAAAAAGAAGATATTCGTATATTTGGGTATCGAATATTCGGATATCCAATTATCCAAAAATATAATTTAATTAATTAATTTTTGAATTTGAAGGGTGTATTTATGAAAGTTTTGGAATTACAAATATAATAAACAACAAATTACTAAATACAACAAGAATCACATTTAAAAAAGTTTTAATTTTTAAAATTTTTGAAAATAACAAGAACTAAATTGTTAAATATAACAAGATTAATATTAATGAAAATTTAAATTTTAGATTTTCGGTTAATCCGAAAGTTAAAATATTGTAATTCGTATCCGATCCAAAAAACTTAAAAATCGGATCGAATATCCGATCTAAAAATAAAAAACAAATAGGATATCTATATTTTCAGATAAGATCAATAGATAATCAGATTGAATGGGCCGAATCGAATATTTTTAAACTCCCCTAATAAGCATTTATAGAACGTGTTATTTACACGCGGGTGTCGGTATTAAATGAAAATTTATTACAAAGGGTCCGACTTGCTAGTAATTAGAGACAAAACAATAAAAGGTGCAATCCCCTTCCATTTTTTTTTATTTAATTTCATTTTAGTTTTTTAATTCAAATATTAATTAAATAAAACTCTTGTCTCTCGTAATTTTTAAATTTAAAAGTTTAATAGATTTTTATTTCTCCTAACATTAAATTTTAGTTCCGTCTATCTCATATATGGTCCTATCCAATTATAATTCTTCATCTCATTGATTTTTTAAGGTAAATCTTCGCCTCTTAACTAGGGGTGGGCAAGATTGAGTATCCGATTAATTTGACTAGAATTGGTCTCGGTTCTAGTAATCATCAGTTTTTAAAAATTGGAACCAATCCCGATCATACTGAGTCCTATTTTTTAGTATCCAATCCTGTTACTAGTGGGAATCGGTATCAATATAGGATACCCAGTAAATTGGTTTATTATTAAGAAAATCTGAGCAATATGAGAAAAAAAATAACCACCAATAATAATATTAAATAATAAAAGTAGAATATTATGGACTTGAAAATTAAAGTTTTAAAATGGGTCATACTCATAATATTCATATAAAAAAGAAGATTTGATAAGAAAAAATAAACAAAAGAACATTATTTATTACAATCAAGAAAACCAGTACTGGGTATTGGTCCCAGTTTTTTTGAATATCCACTTAGTACCAGGTTCAGAAAATCAAGATCCAATCCCAGTTATGATCGGGACCTAAATTTTAGATCTAGTCTCGATCCCACCATAACCTATTAAGCTTGACACACAACCTATTTAGTTGCCAAGTGGAGGAGAATAGGTAATTTGGATGGAATTTTTAGGAAGCAAAAAGATATAAAATATGCACAAGGATTTTAAAGTGGTTCGCTCTTCTAACAAGCACATACATCCACTACCTTAGCTTCCCACTAAGGATTTCCCAAATCCACTAAGAATCTCTTTCTTTTGAGGACAAAAGGTATTGTGTGTAGGAAGTTCTACACCTTTATGGTGCAAGAGTACATCCGTCAAGCAATAGTATAAAAGATATTGATACCACGAGGATTGGCGTTACTTACGCAATTTATCATTCTTGCACAAGGAAAAGTAAAAGCACAAGTAATTTGGTTTGAATTATGCATTAAACTAAGAAAAATAATAATACAATAAAAATAAATGATCAAGAAATTAAGGAAGAAGAAGTAGGTCAGGTTAGATTGCTTCGTAGTGTGGATTCAGAATGTAATTGTCTCGTTCTTATAATGCAAAGTAAAGATTGTCGCCTCGGCGGGTCGCTCGAAGGGTCACCTTAGCTGCCTCGGCGGGGTTATGCTTTGACGGCAAGTTGAGACTTATAATTCAACAGAACATCCTTTAATGACTCCTCCTTATCCCTAATTTAGAGTGCTATTGATAGCCACGTCTTGATGATATCTCCCGACGTGAATTAAGGATGAACACCAAACGATATTACGTCATTTTATAGTCACTGAAACCCGAACTTATCCCTAAAATAGGATTAGTCAATACCTAGGAGTAAAGATTGTATTCATTTATTTCGTGAGTCTAACTCTCCCGAGTTTATACAAATATATTTTTCCTCTCAAACTTATCTTTCGAGCTCATATGCAAAAAAAGTATGAACTAAGAATGAATAAACAATTAATTTGAATTTGCACTAATAAGAACTACACAAATTACAAACTTTCTGATAAGTGCGTAAAAGTCATATATTTTATACCACTTTTCACTTAATTATTGTTAGTAATTAATAGACTTTAATGAAAATATGAGATAATTCTGTATATTTTCTACATTTTAGCATCCAAGTACTTAATTACTGTTTTATACAATATTTGGTAGAAAATGAGTACGGTTATGGTTTTTTTCCTAGATAGGGAATAAATCAACCAATGAAACTAGATATCACCCATATATGCTGAATGAAGAAAGAAGCAGATTAGATTAGATGCAGTGAAACACCCGTCATGGCAGCAATCTAGTTGCCGCGGCAAAAGAGCAACAAAGACATATGGTGCGCAATAAGAAGAGAATAAAGAGCCGAATCTATTGAACCAAGTTAGAAAAGAAATAGAGTGAAGGAAAGTAAGTCAAGCCATGGTCAAATCTAAAAGAATTCAAGAGTCCAAAAGGAGTAAAAATAGGAAATAAAATAAAAAATCTTATACTTAATATAAAGTTATGTTTTATTCCAATTAGTACTCTTACTACTTATAGGAAATTTTGAACTAGACTTGACCTACCGACCCTAAGGCATAGGAAAGAATAACTCGTTTCCAACGATTAGAATCCTAACCTCCACCACCATTATCATGTTCTAAATTCTTCCATAGGCTCAGGTTATTTTATGGAGTAGTTGTGGAAAAAGATTGTACTTTTATTTGAATTTTATTAATGCAAAATCAAAATTTACAGTTTATTCACTCTGGGTATTTACTCTTTCTTGCATACAAACTCAAAAGATAAGTTTGTGATGAAAAAACTATTTGTCTAGACTAGGGATAGCTAGTCTCATGAAACGAGTGAATACGGTCTTTGATCTTGGACATTGACTAATCCGAATTAGAGATAAGTCAATAGGATTTTAGCGACTAAAATGAAGCATATCATCGGTTTTTTTCACCCTTGATTCACACCGGGAGGTTTCATCAAGAAGTGACTCTCAATAGTACTTTGAATTAGGGATGAGAGGAGGCAATAAAAGATGCTCTGTCAAACTATGAGTTGTTGATTTGCCGATGAAGCATAACCTGTAGAGGCAGCTAAGGCGACCCTTCAGTGACCCGCCGAGACGACACTTCAACCTTCCGCATTAATAAGACGAGAATACTGTACAATTGGATTCCATACTACGAAGCAATGTAACCTAGCTTTTTCATCATATCTTGAATTCTAATAAATTGTTTTAGTTATTTAGTTAATCATACTTCAATTAATTATCTATGTTTTTATCTTTTTCTTAGTACAGGAGCAATAGGTTGCGTAAGTATCCAATCCCTATGAGATCAATATCTAAAATACTATAACTTGGCAAAGGTGTGTGCGTGCACCATTAAGGTGTAGGACTTCCTACATGCAACATGTTTTTTCGCCGTTGCCGGAGAATGACGTTCCAACCTACCAACATATTAATCTTGCACCCTATCTTTAATTTTTGTTTATCTTCATATTTTAATATTTTTATTTTATTTTTATTCTATATAATTAGGGTTTTCTCGTTGTATGACCAGGTTGAACTCATCTGCTGAAGAATACCCCTTTGACCTAGAAATCGAGCATATCGCACGAAGTCTTCGATAGAGGATAAAAGCAAAGATGAATCAAGCACCTGGCTAGCAAGGAAACAACGCTGGCATGAATGTCGCCGCCACAGGCAATGCATCAACATATGCGGTTGTAGATCTAGTCGATCTTCCAACACTAGAACGTGTACGAACCATTCATGATTATCTCGAAGAAGATCTGGATGTACTTACAACTGCAATGGTTATGCCAAATATTGTGGCCAAGAAATTTGAACTTAAACTATTCATGTTTAATATGATTAATACACTTGGGCAATTTGGAGGATCAGCCAATGAAGATTCTTATCAGTGTATAAAGTGTATCAGTGTATAAAGTGTAGAACTAATATTTTGATATAATAATTGAAAAATAGTTTTGGACTAATTGAAATAATTTCAAAAATGGTTCTTATGTCCAAACTACTTGAAAATATATTTAAGATGTTTTTGAGAGATTTTAAATATGTTTTAAATAATTTAAAGAAACCAAAGAATTGTTTTTAACCCAGGTGTTTCGATACACCATCAAGGTGTTTCAATACCTGTTCTTCAATGACATGTTTTCAAAGGCAAAATCACAGTGGTATCGATACTAGTATCGATACCCTTTCACCAATGTGAGGTTTAGTTTCGAACCTTGTTTCAATACACCCCAATGGTCAAAATGATTATATGAAAACCCCCAACGGCTAGGAGCGGTATCGATACCTGTTCATAAATGCAGGTCAACGACTTTTTCTCAAAGAGGGTGTTTCGATACCAGTGTAAGGGGTATGGATACCTCCTGCACCAGAAGAGGAAATAAGCCTTGAAATCAGCTCCAAACGGCTCCAAACCAATCCCAACGGTCACCAACGGCTAGAAACTCATTTGGGATGATAAAAGGAAGCCTCAAGCATCAAGAGAAGACTAATGCTTCACTTGTAACAACATTATAATCAAATATTAGAGCAAAATTCTCATCTTTGGGTAGAAAAAACACTTGTGAGCTCAATTGTCAATGTATGCTCAAGTGTATTAGGATTAGGTGAGTGATTAGATTGCAAACATTAGCCTTGTAAGAAGGATTAAAAAAGTTTGTTAAGTTTTCTTTGTTTGAGTGAATTCCCAAAGTTCGGGTTGTGAACTTTGGATGCTTGATTCAGTTTTGAATCAAGGTTTGTAAGGTTAGCCCTTTAGCCTCAAAAGGTTGAACTCTTGGTGAATTTCGAAAATCCTTAGTGGGAAGCTAAGGTAGTGGATGTAGGCGTGGCCGAACCACTATAAATCCTTGTGTCATTGTCCATTTCATTGCTTCCACCACAAACACCTAAATTAACCACTTCTCCATCACTTGGCGAGTTTAATCGGTTATTCATCGAGTCCTTCAAGCCCAACAATTGGTATCAGAGCGAGGCTCAATCGAGGAGTATTAACATCCTATTGAGAAGATCCGGTGAGCTCGACCAATTTACCGATCAACCGACAACTCATGGCGCAATCCATTGACAAGTCAACTTTCTTTGTCGGGTCCAACTACTCCCAATGGAAGATAAAGATGAAATATTTCATCAACTCAAGAGACTACAAGCTATGGGATATAGTGGAAGACGGATCATTCGTTCCAAAGAGAACAAAGGCGGAATGGAGCGTGGAAGATCGCAAGAAGATGGTGCTTAATTCCAAGGTTTTGCACATTCTTGTTTGTGCATTCCATCCAAGCATCTATGAGAAAATTTCTTCTTGTTAGAGTGCCAAGGAAGTTTGGCACAAGCTCGAAGTTACATACTAGGGAACAAAGTAAAGGAGACCAAGATTGTACTCCTCAACCAAGAGTATGAGAACTTCAAGATGAATCCGGAAGACGACATAGCAAAGATGTTCGATCGATTCTCCACCATCACCAATGGACTTAGAGGATATAGATAGAACATTCCGGAGGAGAAGCTTGTTCGTAAGCTCATCTATTCCCTTCTCGAGTCATGGGACTCAAAAAGGACTGCCATCATCGAAGCCAAAAATCTCAAGACTCTAAAGCTTGATGAACTCATGGGGTCCCTCCTCACACATCAAATTATGATGAAAGGAAGAAAAGAGGAGAAGAAGAAGGAAGAGATTAGATCGATGGGGAAGAAGAAGGTCCAAGAGCTTGGTGTAAATGTCAACACCGTTGCTCTCAAATCCTCCAAGTGCATCCACTTAGAAGATTCAAGTAAGGAGGATAGTGAAGAAGATGAAGAGCTTGCCCAACTCTTCATTGACTTTGATCGATTCGTGAGGAACAAAAGTAAAAAATCTTCAAAGCACAAATCAAAGAAGAAGATGAAGGACTCCCACAAGTCTATCATGAGGGGATCATCTTCAAAGAAGCAAGCATATGTGGCTACATGGAGTGATGAGGACTCCACAGAAAATGAAGAAGCCAACCTATGTTTGATGGCCCTCAATGAGGGGGAGGTAACTTCTAACTCATCTATGTCAAATTCATATACTTTTGATGAGTTACAAGAAACCTACGAAAAATTGGCTTTTGAGTTCAAGGCTTCATTTCCAAAAAAAAGATGATTTCAAAGCTCAAATTAGAAAATGATTTGCTATCAAAAACCAATTTTAAAATTGAAGCAAAGTTGAAGGAGTTTGAACTTAAAGTTTTTAATTTACAAAACTTGCTTAGAAGGATGGAAAAAGATCATCAAATTGTTTTGGATGTCTTAAGAAGGAAAAAAGAGTTGATTTCCAAAGAACTTGAGATGAAAAACAATTTGGGACAATCAAACTTTTACATGAGACAATCTAGTGCCCCTAGATTTGTGAATAGAAAATGTTTTAGAAGTGTTTGGGTCCCAAAAGGAATAATCACTTCAACCAAAAAGGATGAAATTGAAAAATGGATTCCTAAGGGGACTAAACTATATGCTACTAACGTTAAAGGATCCAAAGCAATTTGGATACCAAAAATTTCTTGATTGTTTCATTTTAGGTGTGATGGAGGTATGAGCATCAAAGTGCAAGATTAAGGGGGAGCTCCATACACACAAGAAGGACACTTGAAGAAGGAAGGCTTCACATCCTACCTTAAGTTCAAGTGTGGTAAAATCTAGTTTTTAGCTTCAATTTTATTTATCTTTTGTTTAAACTAGATTATCATAATTGTTGAACTAACATCTTAGTGATGCATTGAGTAAGGGGGAGTCTTTTGTTTTCATTAACTAAGTTTTGATATTTGATTTTAAAACAATTGACAATTTAAAACTCTCTTATGTTATGAGCTTTAAAGATTCCCAAACTTGGTTTGAACCATTTTTGATATAACAAAATGGGGGAGAATGTTGTGAAAAATTGATTTTTCAAATGGTTTATTGAGTAAGGGGAGCTTTAATGCTTTTGATTCTTTAATTATTTTATTCAAATTTTATTTCACAAAGGGGGAGAAATCTCAAAAGCAATTTTTCAAGTTGGTTTTATTATATCAAAAAGGGGAAGATTGTAGAACTAATGTTTTGATATAATAATTGAAAAATAGTTTTGGACCAATTGAAATGATTTCAAAAATGGTTCTTATGTCCAAACTACTTGAAAATATATTTAAGATGTTTTTGAGAGATTTTAAATATGTTTTAAATGATTTAAAGAAACCAAAGAAGTGTTTTTAACCCAGGTATTTCGATACACCTTCAAGGTGTTTCGATACCTGTTCTTCAATGCATGTTTTCAAAGGCAAAATCACAGTTGTATCGATATTGGTATCGATACCCTTTCACCAATGTGAGGTTTGGTTTCGAACCTTGTTTCGATACACCCCAACGGTCAAAACGATTTTATGAAAACCCCCAATGGCTAGGAGCGGTATCAATACTGGTATCGATACCTGTTCATAAATGCAGGTCAACAGCTTTTTCCCAAAGAGGGTGTTTTGATACCAGTGTAAGGGGTATCGATACCTCCTGCACCAGAAGAGGAAATAAGACTTGAAATCAGCTCCAAACGGCTCCAAACCGATCCCAACTGTCACCAACGACTAAAAGCTCATTTGGGATGATAAAAGGAAGACTCAAGCATCAAGAGAAGACTAATGCTTCACTTGTAACAACATTATGATCAAATATTTGTCTTAGATCAAAATTGTCATCTTTGGGTAGACAAAACACTTGTGAGCTCAATTGTCAATGTATGCTCAAGTGTATTAGGATTGGGTGAGTGCTTAGATTGCAAACATTAGCCTTGTAAGAAGGATTAAACAAGTTTGCTAAGTTTTCTTTGTTTGAGTGAATTCCCAAAGTTCGGGTTGTGAACTTTGGATTCTTGGTTCGGTTTTGAATCAAGGTTTGTAAGGTTAGCCCTTTAGCCTCAAAAGGTTGAATTCTTAGTGAATTTGGGAAATTCTTAGTGGGAAGCTAAGGTAGTGGATGTAGACGTGACCAAACTACTATAAATCCTTGTGTCATTGTCCATTTAATTGATTCCACCGCAAACACCCAAATTAACCACTTCTCCACCTCTTGGCGAGTTTAATCGGTTATTCATCGAGCCCTTCAAGCCCAACATAAAGTCCTTCCTGGAAATTTGCAATTATTTTAAACTACTAGAAGTGTCTGTCTATGTTTTAAAGCTCATGTTGGTTCCCTATTTATTGAGGGATAGGGTAAAATCATGGTTAAACAACTTAAAACCAGGCTCGCTCTGCTCATTGAAAAAATTTTGCCGAAGTTTTCTTACCCGTTTTAGCTACACCAAAATGACAGATAAACTTAGGAATGAAATAACATCATTCAAGCAAGAAGACAATGAATCTATGTATAATGCATGAGAAAGATATAGAGAACTCTATTGTAAATGTTCAACGCATAGAATAGTCGAATGAACTCAGATATAAATTTTTTACTATACAGTGAATACACCTACAAGGATAATGCTTGATGCCTTGAAAAACGGTACTCTTCTAGACTGTCCATCGCATGAAATTTTGAATAGAATCGTCAAAAATTACAATCAACATACTACAAGAATTAGAGAAGCAACTAGGCGAGAAGTGACGAATCTGGACTCTTCAGATTTGATCTTGGCATAATTATCAACATTAACAAACAAGGTCAATGATCTGTAAAAGCCGATCAACGTTCAAGAAGTAAAGGTAATCGCCCCCTTCTGTGAATTATTTAGCGAAAACAAAGACTCATGTGTGTTTCCCATATTTGTTACAAGTAATACTTTGGGCCTGGCCTCCCTACTGTCCACGGCCAGTTCCTTCTCCTCTACGATGGTCTTCGATAACATGTATATTCTTTTGCCTTTTGAACCTTTCTCTATTAATCCCATTAATTGATGGACTTTTACCAGAACCAGATTCAGAAGATTTCAGTACCAAACTTTGCTCTATATCTTTTGATCGATCCACTAACACATCAAGTTCAGTATAATCCTTAGCCAACATATAAGTTTTGATCTCTCTAACCAAGCCAAAACAAAAACGCTCACAACGCGCTTTCTCATTAGGTAATAACTCAGGAGCATACTAACTTAGCCTAACAAATTGTACCTCATAATCGAATACTGACATATTATCATAAACCAAAGCCATAACTCCCTCTTTTTCTTATCCAGATAATAGACACCTAGATACTTATGCCTGAAGGCTTCTCCTAAAAACTCCCAAGTTACATCAGTAGTCTCTATTCTATAAGTCTTGGTAGTCTACAACCTATAAGCATATCCTTGGAGCAAAGCAACTGTGCATCAAAGTTTCCTTTCAACAGAACAGCGCATCTGATCTAGAATACGGTTAGTACTTTATAACCAAGCCTCAGAGTATTCCGGGGATAACCCCTTAAACTCAACACTTTCTAAACTACGAAGCCTCTCTAAAGGTAACCTAGAATTTGCCATTGGCAGAGCAAATTTAGCCTATATTCGAGCAATTGCAGCTTAAAAAGCTACTACTAACACCTGGATTATCGGGGTCATATCACCGACAGTCGGCACAACATGTGGAACTACTGGCGGTACAACTGGTGGTGGCGGAGGTGACAACTCTTCCTCCTCACACACTACCCTTTAATTATAAACTGATCAGATGTTGATCCCTAGCTCTCTTCGAGGTCCCATATTACTTATTACTATGAAAACATAAAAAATTTAAAACAAGTGAGTCAACCCGAAGTAAGGTGCCAAATAGCTCTAGTTTACCAAAATCGAACCTCAAAGTAGTGGAGCAATGACAAACTATGTAAAACATGCTTTAACCAACAACAAAAAATAAACATCTCTCGATATAACATCAATATCATGTAAAGCAGACACCGTACAATACATAAAATAACATAGCATACTAAAAACTCACCGAGCCTCACATCATAGCATATGAAATCATCAACATATCCCAAAGTTTCGTAAAACTATTCTCTAATAACAACAAATGTAACCCTCTCGATTCGGTCTAGTCAAAACCTTACTCGAACGAGCTACACGGGGAGGCTAATTCGGATACTCACCCGATAAACGACCCTTATTTTTATTGCTACTTTTTATCATGTTTTCATCTTATTTAGATGCTTTAGTTTGATCCTACACGTTCATGCAAAGACTGAGTTCGACTTTGATTACCTCAACGAACTTGGACCTGATGTCCGTTTTTCAACTGAGGACAGTCTCTCTTGGTATGCCCAGCAACACCACAATGCAAACATTCGATACCCCAGCATTTACCTTCATGAAATCTTCCACATTTGTTTCAAATAGTACTCTAGGCCTATTCTCCCTGTTGTCCACGGCCAGTTCCTTCTCCTCTACGATGGTCTTGGTTAACATGTCCATCCTTATTCCTTTTGAACCTGTAAACTCCTCGACCCGTTTACACTTCACATGTTGGTTAAGTGACACAAATGGAGTTACCTTCAAACATTGGCATAAACGGAAAAACATGTGAATGACATCGTACACCAATTCACACAGATTGACTATCAAAATCTAAAGATCCCACCTTGGTTTCCGGGATAGTTTTCCATACCCGAATATGATAAGGTAACATTTATATCACACAGCACTAGGCTAACCTCTAATGCATCAATCAAGGAATTTATACACGTACGCATTTTAATTTATAGTGCAATCACATCCTATTGATTGATCAACTTATCCCATGCCCATCAACTTAATATCCAACACAAAACAAAACAAAATGCTCAAGTTTTACATTAAAACCAGTAGAAAAATCATATGAATTCCTCTATTTCATGCACAATATGCATAAACCGATAAAACCCATATTTTTCTTATTTTGAAGACAAACCGAGGAATCATTAAAACCAATGTATAAACATCCACATGAGCATTTGTTCACATGCATAAATACATATGCGCAATTATTTAACGAGCATGTCTAACACATAGAAAAATAACATAATATGGGAAAACCGATTTACGATAGCAAAAGAAAAACTTACTCCGGAGTATAGGGAGGTTTTAGTTCATCAAACCTTCCCTACAATCCAAGAAATTTTGAAAAGAAGTTTAAAACACTGCCGAAGCAAACCCACTTTCAAATCCACTCATCGGTTTACCGAAACTTGCTCGACAAATCACCTGAAAACACGATTCGACTTTCCGATCTCCCTCAAACTTGTTCCTCTACCTCTTGTACTAATTCAAGCATTAAAACCAGAGGTTTTAGTGCATTAAAACTCACCTAAACATCCCTCAAGTTGGACCAATACATGGTAGCCCCTAAAAACACCATAAAATCTAACCGAAACTCACTGAAAACCTCTCCAAACACCACCTAAACCTTAGGTCCGAGATTAGATACTTAAAAGACATATTAATTACATCTAAACACTTCAAAATTTATATTTTTATGCATCAAAAATAGCCATGTAAAACTCTTGAACAAAAATCAAGAAAACAATGAAATTTTTATCAAGAAAACCACTTTTATTGGTTCAAGACTTTAAAGATTGTTTCAATCAACCAAGAAATTAGGTATTTCATTAAATAAATTTAGTTTTCATAGGTTTGAATGATTCTCACCTACAAAATTGATCCCACCCCTTCAAAGGTTTAAAAACTAGAAAACCCATCGAAAAACGAAGAGATTTTGATGAAGAAAAATATAAAGAATTCATCAAACGAATTTTTATTGAAAAGATTGGTGTTTAACTTTGAAAAGATGATGTATAATATGTCTTCGGAAGGAAGAAAGCAAAATCTTGGAGAAGGGTTTAAAGCTTGATGCAAAAAGAGGGTTTTTCAAGTAAAACCGAAGAAAATGAAGAGAATTTGAAGAAGAAAAATATAGAAAAATAAACAAACAAAATTTTATTAAAAAGAATAGATATTTACCTTGAAAACATGATGAAGAGGCTGCCTTGAAGAATAAAAAACTAAAATTTAAAGAAGGGATATTTTTAAATTGTGATTATTTTTGGGTTTTGGATCAAAATTAAAGAATTTTGACTACTTAGGTTAAAAAAAAGGGATTAAAGGTTGTTTATATAGACTCTTTGAAGGTTTAGATCAACTAGGATTAGTATTATATCAAATTACCTAAAATAATAAGGTCTATTTTTAAGAATTATAGGGCATATGTGACACTATCAACAAAAAGCTAAAATAGAGCTAGACTTTTATTGGTAAGTTGTAGGCCCTAGTGGAATAATCAATTCATTCGCTACAATAGAGTCGTTGTGCATATTTAAGTCAGTCAGAATGAGAAAGAAACACTTAAAAAGCAATTAGAGACCATGAAGAGCATCATTAAAAAATTCCGAACAAAGATTTTGTTGGACATCAAAAATTGGGACAATGGCTACTGGTTCACTCGTCTTAGGGAAAACATTATAGGATTCTAAGAACGATCCTTTTTCGACAACAATGTCATGGCCCAAATCCAAGATGTAGTTAGACATAAGATTTTAACCAAGAAAATTGAAGCTTTGTGCCAATATAAGAAGTAAGATTGAAACTCTTATGGTTGATCAAGGAAAAAGTTGGGTACTCGGGATAAGATATACTCGTGATATAATTCTAGATATTTCATAATAAGGATCTTCAGTATACAATGAAGAGCTGCTTCTAAGAGGAATAACTTAATGGATCGATGTCCCTTCTTATGTATTCACGCATTTGCATTCATGCATTTGCATTTGTTTGTGTTTTTACGTCATTACATACATTCAAACATAATAAAGAATTAATCTAAAAAGAGAAAAGTTATAAATAAGTACAATATCCAAGCAATAGTCATTAAAGGTTAGTCGACAACTTCACGAATACAAGATCATATAAGATGTTGTTACCCAGATAGTAGTCACGTTGAGATTTTGGGACCTAAACAAAGAGAAAACAACTCTTGGAATCAATGCTCTGCCAGCTATTGCATACACTTTTCCATGGGATCTAAAGGAATCCATCTCGCCCAAAGAGAAGTTTCAAATTTATCTCGGAAGGAATTCACTAGTGCCCTAAGCCAACAGATTGCTAATCATGAAAAAAACCCAAGATTACAAGGTGTTTGACCTCGATGAAGCTTTTGATAATGACTTAAATGACAAGAAGTAGGAAGATTGTAATACTCAAAGTCTTTCAGGAGGGAAACCTTCAGAATGACATAGATGTTAGAGACGTAATCTTGGTGACTGATTTGGTAATTCTTCTAAAGTTTAGGGTCCTTTACTTCAAAAAGTGAAATGAAATCATATTTTCTTCGGCACATCTAACTATATATTACTGAAAGATATCAATATGCTTATTTGCTTTTTCCAAGATAGTTTTCTATTCTGTTGGTACACTCAGTTAAGCTGGTTAAATATATGAACATAAAGATATTTATCATGGGCTTTCAACAAGCGGTATAAGCATTTCACTGATATGGTCTTGAATTGGTTCTTCCTACAACGAAGCAGAAACATGATGAAAGCATCAGTCAATATGCATAGAGGTGGTGAGATATGATAGCCCAAGTTTGACCTCTACTGTTAGAAAATGAGGTTATTTCAATGTTCATGGAGACTTTAAATGATTTCTTTTATGACCACGTATTAAACCATCCTATTGTGAACTTTGCACAAACGGTAATGAGCGAAAAAAATGATATTGATAACTATCAAAGATGGAAAATTTGAGGAAGAAAAATATAAAGAGTACCCTATGACATGAATGATTCAATAATTGAATCTTGTTGCATCATAGATAGATAGGTTAAGCTTGGCTGAAATTCACTCATGCTAATGCTTAACAATTGGAGAATAAAAGATTTCCCTAGTCAACGGTAGAGTCACGCCTAAAACCCTTTTACTTACAAACATCAGAGATATTTTTTAATGAGATTTTATGTTATTTTATTCGTTTTAAATATGCATATCCTTTATTTTTTTACAAGTGGCAAACATATTTTTCATTCATTTGATCAATTTCTCTTTTAGAATACACCCTTTTGGCAGAGCCTCTATTATTAATTATATGAATGATTCTTGAATCTAATCCCGAGATAGAGGGCAAAAATGTGTGTTCAGGATTAATGGGAAAATCCCATTTTGAGTGAAATTTCTTCTCAGACATTGTTATTTAGGGTTTTTGAATAAAGTGATAACTCTGAAACATCTACCAACTGAATACTACTTCTTTTTGATGATATTTGTGTGTGAAATGACATTTTACATTCCTTCATTTACCTTCTCAAATAAGATAATAAAAAAATCTCTTGTTGTTCCCTTTGAGCCTGACGTTTTTCTTGTGTTTGAATCCTAATAAAGTATCATTCCCCAAAATGGGGGCAAAGAGGATGAGAGGTTGTCTTTAAGTGAAAAAAATGTGTTAAATAAAAAAGAAAAGAAAAAATAAAATATTTTGAAGAAAAAAAAACAAAGAAAAAGAAAAAAAGAAAGAAAAGGAAGAAAAGGAAGAAGAGTTAAGAGTTAAACCGTTAATGAAGATGAAAGTGTGAAACATGTGCTAAATCTTTCCAACGAGGCATTGCAAGAAAACAAATAAACTCTAGGGTGAAAACCCAAAATGTGTAGTTTAGAGTGATCTTAAAAATAAGCGAACAAAGATTTTATCAAGAAAAGTTGATCCTTGGTTTAATCACCCTTTAATACAGATTTGAGCATATGCATCCTTTCTTTTGCAACCATAAACTACCTTACATTACAAGCCTTAAAAGACCATTTGGATCACACATGAAAAAGAAGTTTGTTTTCAGAATACATTCTGCCTAATTTAGTTAACCTTTCTTCAAGGACCATTGAACTTCTAATGTCTGATTGAGATCCAAAAAGAGGGAAGATTGAAACTTGGGGAGTCAGTGAGTTAAAGAGAGCCACTAAAATGGGACAATATCCAGCTGATGGATTTGTGAATTATTCATACTATGAATTTTGAGTATCTGATTTTGTTATTTTTCGTGTTTGACATGATTTTCAAGTTTAAATCCTCATTTCTAGCCTCTATTTTCTTCAAAACCTCATTTCAAGCCTTTTTGCATCTTACGAGTAAAATAACATATATTCATGAAAAAAGGTTTATTGGTATTGATTTTGGGTCTAAGTGAAATTTTCAACAAAGCATAAGTGCCTCAAGTTGAATAAGGGTAACACCGTTTTCACTTGTTTACAGGATAAAAGTTGAAGTACCAATTTGGTTTGAAATCTTGTTTTCCCACATTCTTAGTGGAAGTAGAAATAGAAGAAATTGAATGAGTCAAGCAAGATATGACCTTTTAAACCGAATCGATGAAAAGAAGTTGAAAGTTGTTTGCCATGGTCAAATGTATCAAAAGAGAATGATGTAAGCTTATGATAAGAAGATTCGACCGATAGAATTTTAAGAACGAGAATTGACGCTGAAGAAAGTGTTGTCAATTTAGAAGATACCCCAAAAATATTGGCACTTAATTGGGAAAACCTTATGATGTATCGAAGGATTTTTCTAGATAAGCTTTTATTTTGGTTAAGGGATGGTAAGGAGCATAAAATTTGTTGAATTCATGTCCAATCAAGATAAACTATGCCTAGAAAAAGAAGAAAATGTATCTAAATGTGAAAACCCGTAAAGGGAACCTGATATGTAAAAAAAAGAAAAAAAAAGGAAAAAGTGAAAAAAAAGAATAAGGGGGATTCAAGATGAAAACCCTCAAAGGGCGTCTTGAAATGAAAGGATGATCTGATTTGAAAACTTGTAAAGGAAGGCTCAAATAGTACATTAATTGGGCATACATAAAATAATTCCATCAAAGGCGTGATCGATTGGAAGGAATTTAGTTTCGTTGAAATCTTAGTCAGTTCTAAAATCTACACAACAAAAGCAGCATTCAAGACATTTGCTAATGTCTTAAATCTATATCGACTTAAGGTCTCTGATGTAACACCCCAAAATTGGGCCTAGATGTTAGTGGGTTAGTTTAACCTAGTTCGGGATTAAATTCTAAAAAATTGGTTTTTAATGAAAATAAATTATGATAAAATATTATAAAATCATTATTAAATATATATTTGACTTAGGTAAACTCAATTTTTAAAATTGACCCTTGAATCCCTAAGATTTTGAAATTAGTGACTATTTTATAAAAATTGAAAACTTGAGGATAATTTAATAAACTAAGCCAAAATTTTGGATCTTTAAGGTAATTTGATATAATCCTAATCCTAGTTGATCTTTAAGGTCGATACACGTTGCTTTATAATTGGAAGAATCGATTCAGAGATATCAATGTCGTCCAAGACAGCTTGTTTCCCATGGAAAAGTTGGTTTGCTTCTTCAAAGAGTACCGTCAATATTGTAAGCTGAAAGTATTAGAACCTACAAAATGAGATATTGTTACTGATCCATTACATGTTAAACGGTGGAGATCTCTCGGTTTCTTTCGCTCTATGTGTCCTCTGAAATGTAATCAATGAGATATCACCAAAGAAACACTAAAAGTTTCTTACGTACCTCGAAAAATAAATAGAAATAAGAATGTGGGGCAATGCAAGTATGATAACCAGAGGTGTCCCTAAATTATTTGAGCTAAATTTAAATCTCAATGAATCAATAACCTTTTAATTAAGGTAGTTTGCTCGAAATAAGACTACCCTAACAAAAAAAATAAGCCAACATTTAGCGGCGTATGTATGTATAATGTAGAATGGATATAGATTTACTTTAAACTTTTTAAAATTCATACATTCGTCTTTAACTTATTTTAAATTTTATGAATTAGTCCTTAAAATTTTTTTAATACTTTTATGAGTTGTGATAAAATTTATGTGATTGCCCTTTCTACAGTATTTTTAGATTCGTACTTGCTAGCAACTCATAATAAAGGTCACTGTAGTCACTACTATTGTGACCTGTAATAGCCTCTCCATCAATTGAGAGATCGAGAATATGTGACACAGTTCTTTAAATTTATAGTCATCTCATCATATAGGAAGAAATGTAACACCCAAAAATGGGTCTAAAAGTTAGTGGGTCGGTTTAGCCAATTTAGCTTAGTTCGGGATTAAATACTTAAAAATTGATTTTTAATCAAAATAAATTATGGAAAAATATCCTAAAATCATTATTTAGTATATATTTGACTTAGATCAAATCAATTTTGAAAATGACCTTTGAATCCCTAAGATTTTGAAATTAGTGACTATTTTGTAAAAATTGAAAACTTGAGGACAATTTTATAAACTAAGCCAAAACTTTGAAGATCCTATATAAACAACCTTTAATCCCTTGTTTTAACCTAAGTAATCAAAATTCTCTAATTTTGATCCAAAACCCAAAAATTCACTTTTGAAAAACATCCATTCTTTAAATTTCGGTTTCTTATTCTCCATGGAAAAATATTCATCATATTTTCAAGGTAAATACCCATTCTTTTTAATAAAATTTCGTTCGTTTTTTTTTTCTATATTTTTTCTTCTTTAAAATCTCTTCGTTTTTTTACGGGTTTTCTAGTTTTTAAACCTTTGAAGGGGTGGGATCAATTTTGGAGGTGAAAATCATTCAAAACTCTGAAACCTAAAGTTATTTAATAAAATTCTTAAGTTCTTGGATGATCGAAACAATCTTTAAAGTCTTGAACCAATAAATTCGGTTTTCTTGATAAGAATTCTATTTTTTTCTTGATTTTCGTTCAAGGGTTTTACATGGCTGTTTTTTATGCCTAAATATATGAATTTTAAAGTTTTTAGATTTAATTAATATGACTTTTAAGTATGTAATCCCGGACATAAGGTTTAGGGGGTGGTTGGAGAGGTTTTAAGTGAGTTTCGATTAGGTTTTATGGTGCTTTTATGGGCTTCCAAGTATTGGTCCGACTTGAGGAATGTTTGGATGTGTTATAATGCACTAAACCCTCTGGTTTTGATGCTTTAATTATGTCAAGAGGTAGAGGAACAAGTTTGAGGGAGATCGGAAAGCCGAATCATGTTTTCGGTTCTTCTCCGACAAGTTTCGGTTATCGGTGAGTGGATTTGAGAGTGAGCTGCTTAAGCGGTGTTTTAACTTTGTTTTCAAAGTTCTGGGAGTCTAGGTAAGGTTTGAGAAACCTCCCTATACTCCGGAGTAAGTTTTTCGTTTGCTCTCGTAAATCGTTTTTCTCATATTATGCTATTTTTCTATGTGTTAGTCATGCTCGTTAAATAAATGTGCATATGTATTTATGCATGTGAACAAATGCTCATGTGACTGTTTTTAAATTGGTTTTAATGATTTCTCGGCTTATTTTCAAAATAAGTAAAAGATGGTTTTTTATCGGTTTATGCA
Source organism: Abelmoschus esculentus (assembly GCA_035048815.1). Classification (NCBI taxonomy): domain Eukaryota; kingdom Viridiplantae; phylum Streptophyta; class Magnoliopsida; order Malvales; family Malvaceae; genus Abelmoschus; species Abelmoschus esculentus. The sequence goes on along the minus strand of JAUCBN010000051.1, from coordinate 3,838,155 downwards.
CATTGTGCATGAAATAGAGGAATTCATGTGATTTTTCTACAGTTTTTAATGTAAAACTTGAGCATTTGTTTTTTTTTCTGTTGGATGTTAAGTGATGAGCCTAGGATAAGTTGATCGATCAATAGGATGTACAGTGCAGTATAATTATAAAAATTCATACGTGTGTAAATTCCTTGAGTGATGCTTTAGAGGTTGGCCTAGTGATGTGTGATATAACTGTTACCTTATCACATTCGGGTATGGCGAACTATCCCGGACACCAAGGTGGGATCTTTAGATTGTGATAGTCAATCTGTGTGAATTGGTGAACGATGTCATTCGCATGTTTCCGTTTATCCCAACGTTTGGAGCTAACTCCATTCGTGTCACTTAACCAACATGTGGAAAACGCAAGTGCAAACGTTTTATTGATTTTTGTGCAATTTATAAATTGCATGTGTTTTATAAAAGAGCTCAAAGGTTTTGAATCATTGCTTGTTAAGCATGTAAGACTTGTTTTGTGGCATGTGCCATGTGATAAACACTTGCGGATTTTTAAATATCTTAGTGACGTAATAGTCACAAATGGTTTTCTTGAGCATGACTTTTTTTAAACTATTTTACCGTATAATATGGGTTGCATTATAAGTAGTTAATTTTTTTTAATAATTCACTCACTAAGCGTAAGCTTAACCTTTCTCTTTTCCTTGTAATGCAGATAAGAACTGAGTTAGTCATCCGGACAAGCAAGGAAAACTCTAAGTGCTTTTTAATTCATGTTTTAGCTCAAGTATGTTGCTTTTATATTTTGAACCTTAGGTAGTTTAGGGAGCAATGGTGATTTTGAACATTATGACATAGAAGTTGAATATTGAACTTTGCATATTGGTATGTTGCTTTTATGTTAATAAAGTTTTTGGATTTGATTCATACATTGATTGTGCCTAAGCATGTTGAATTATGACTTTGTTGAAAATTGATTTCAATTTTTATTGACAGCATGGAACAAGGATGCCAATCATCTAGAAATCTTATGGGATTATGAGGTTTTGGTCCTATAAGTTGATAAATGCATCTAGTATACTTTTTGGATCACAAATTTCTGGAAAATTATAATTAGATCCCTAAAATTTGTTCGTTTAAAACAGGACTCGTTTCACATTAATTTCAGCTGCAAATAAACTCAGTCCTTACATGAACATGTAGGATCTAATTAATGCATTTAGAAAAGATGAAGGAGAATAATTTAGGGCTTTTTATCGGGGGCAGTCTTTGGATTAGCCTCGGTATTCCCTGTGTAGCTCGTTCGAGTTGGGTGGCATCTAGACCGGGTCAAGGGGGTTACATCTGACGATATTGGGTATAGAAGAAAGAGGTCAAAAACACAAATATTTGTAAGCAAACACATCAATTTACTCAGTAAGAGGCAAGAATCGAAGAACTTATGAGAAGCAAATAAGATGCTTGGTACCAGTATACGTTTAAGCATGGACGTTTACATTTATTGGAGAAGATGTCTCATGATGTGAGAGTTTTCATCTGATTAGCAAAATTTTCTTACCTCAGAAAACACAAACGCCAAAAAAATGTTGAAAATATGATGTTAAATGTTGATCATTCAAATAAACTAGATTAAGTGAGAAAAATGAGCAAATCAAAAAGAGAAATAATAAAGTATGATTTTCTATCTAGGTGAAACAAGCAAATGCACTTGGAACCCTAGGGGCATGTTCATCGGCAAATGTGTTTTTTGTTCAATTTGACAGGCATATGAAATTCTCTCAGCAAAGAGAACCTGCTTATCCATCCGAGTATGAAGAGGATGAAACCTTTTTTTTCCAGAAACTTGCTTATCTACTCGAGCATGAGGAGAGTAGAATTTTCTTATCTACTCGAGCATAAGGAGAGTAGAACCTGTTTATCTATTCGAGCATGAAACCTTTTTTTAGAAACCTGCTTATCTACTCGAGCACGAGAAGAGTAGAACCTTATTATCTATTCAAGAATGAGGAGAATAGAACCTGCATATATATTCATGCATGAGGAGAATGAAACCCTTTTTTCTGCTTATCTACTCGAGCATGAGGAGAGTAGAACCTGCTTATCTATTCAAGCATGAGGAGAATAGAACCTACATATCCATTCACATGAGGAGAATAAAATCATTTTTATGCTTATCTACTCGAGCATGAGGAGAGTAAAACCTGCTTATCTATTCGATCATGAGGAGAATAAAACTTGCATATTCGTGCATAAGGAGAATGAAGACCTTTTTCTAACTTGCTTATCTACCCGAGCTTGAGGAGAGTAGAACCTGGTTATCTATTTGATCGTGAGGAGAATAGAACCTACATATCCATTCGTGCATAAAGAGAATAGAACCCTTTTTTTGAGGATGCTTATCTATTCGAGCATAAGGAGAATATGACTTTTTATCCATCCGAGCATGAGGAGGATGGAACCTTTATCTTTAACAAATGTCTATCGATTATGGCACAAGAAGAATAAAAATGTCTATCCGTTCGGGTATAAAGAGAATAGAACCTGTTTAAAAGCGTAAGAAGAATGGAGTCATCCAACGAGTTTACGAACAATAAAAATCAGTATCTTTTGTTCTTTGCTTTAACACTGTTTCACTGTAATAAGAAAAGAAGGGGCAGTTTTTGTAACTAATTTTTAGCTTAAATCAGAAAAATAAAAAAAGGGAAAACTGATCAAAATCGAATCAATTAAGGAAAACAATTTGAGTTGATTTTAAGAGAAAAGTAAAGGAAAACAATTAGGGGAGATTTGACACAAAAAATGAGGAAAGAATATTACGAGATTTGATCAGATTTGAAGAAGAAAAAGAATAAATCAAATCAAAGATTTTAAAGCAATATTTCACCCGATTTTAGAGTATAAATTTTGATTTTTTTTCCATGTATTTGTGGGTTGAAAATCCTATATATACCCCTCTTTTCACTTGTAAAGACACACCACACCACAACTCCTACACCACAACTTTAGAAAATACTGAGAGTATTAAGAGAGCTTTTGGAAAAATTGTTTTTAGGCTTTTGTATATGAATTCGAAGATGAAATAACATATTGAAGATTTTTTAAGGTATTTTTATTTAATTGTATGTACAAAGATTTTTAAAAAAAATATTTTTCTTCTGTTCGTTATTTGTAAAAAAGTAAGATTTGATGTTTGATTTATTTTTCATTGAAGAGAATTTTACAAAGTTCTTTTCTAACAAAGTTCTTCACTGTCTCCACAACCTTTTAGTGTTTCAACTTTAAATCATTTTCGCTTATCCTTTCTTTAAAAAACTAACGTAATTTTATTTTTTTATTTTTTATAAATTCTTTAATTTAAATCATAATTTGTAAAAAAGATTTTCTTTGTTTTAATTTTTTTAACCTGACTTTAAAACTTGTAAATGTTTTTGGTTAATTTTAATTCTTAGTTTTAATTTGATCTTTTCTTAAAATCCCTAGGTTTAAAAATTATTGTTATATTTACTAATTAGAATAAGCCTTTCGGGTTAGGTTCTTATTTACCTTAGTTAGAGCCTTGTGAATATGGTAAATAATTTTTTTTTCACCAAAAATTAATAAAGCACACTTAATTATATTTAAATCTTAATAGATAAAATTCACTTAAATATTTTTAGGATTAATAACTGACATAAATTAAATAAAAGTTTTAAAACAACTAAATATCTTTGTTTGCTTGATTAAAAAAGTGAAACTTAATTAATGTGGTGTTCCACTAAAGGGAGGTAACGAGTTAGTGCCAGATATGTTGGCGGTAATTAAAGTTTACTCTCATGGTAGTGAGACCTTTAAAATTGAATTATATTCATAAATGGAAAATAACTTAAATTTTATACGAACTTGTAAATTTTGACATTAAAACATTTTGTAATTGTCTAGGTACTAATTTTTTGGCGTAGTGGGGTGCTAACCCCTTCTCTACACGTAATCGACCCCCAAACTCGTTTTTGTGTTTTTAGCAGACTAAAATTGTTGTTTTAATAAAATAAAATGATTTTATTAAAATAACATGTTTTTAGGTGATCCAATCACGCCTTAAAAAAATTGGTGGCGACTCCGTTATCTTTGTTTTTAAAGAAAAAATCATCGAACCGCTTGAAAAAAGGGGTTGCGACAAACATAAATTTTAAAAAAAACTAACATCTTAGTATATAAAACAACATAATAAAAGGTATAATTAAAATCTACAAATACAAATAATTTAAAATTCATATAGCGTGTGGATGCGAAGATGGAGAATATGGGATAGGTGGATATGGTGCGGGTGAGATTTTAATCCCATCACCTACCCACAGTGACGGAGCTGTGTGTATGGGAGGGCTCTTGCCCCTCCTAAATTTTTTTGGTATAATTACACTTAAGGTCCCTTTTAGTTTAAATAGTAATAAAATAAAATTTTTGTTTCTCCCAATTTTTAGATTTAGAAGCTTAATAGACATTTGTCCCTCCCAATACTTGATCTTAGCCCACATACCCACTACCTACGATAAGTAAGACTTTTTACATCCACACCAACTCATTACCCATCAAACTCATGTTCATCCTACTCCAACTAATATTTTCAATATAAATAGAAAACTAACGGTTATTGTAAGGGTCATGCTTATTGTGATAAATAAATCTCTTCGTTAATATTCTTATCTTCTCTCAGACTTCTTTCTATTTCTGTTTCTCATATACTGTGAATTGTTAGGAACATTCCTAACATTGGCGCTCTCATAATATGATATATTTTTAATTGCAACAATCGGTTCCCAATTTCGTATAATCAATCCACTCTTTTGGGAAGTTCTACTTGAAATGGAAACGTGGCTCCTCATCACTTCTGCGGTTTGCATAGCTGCTTTGATCAAAGCCTTGTTAAACCTTGTTTTCCCTTGCAAAAAAACGGGATCTTTCAACACCAAGCTCCCACCAGGTCCTCCTTCTATTCCCTTCTTAGGGAATATCTTATTGCTTAGAAAATCTGCTCCTGAGATGGAGGCAAACCTCCGACATCTCCACGCAAAGTTCGGAGACATGATAACTCTCCGTCTAGGTCCCTCTCCTCTAGTACTTGTCCGTGATCACTCTCTCGCTCACCAGGCCTTAGTCCAGAAAGGTTCTGTTTTTGGTGATCGACCGTCACCTGTTTCGTTCCGCAAAATTGATTCTAGCAATCAACATACGATCAGTTCAGCTGGCTATGGTCCTACATGGAGTGTTCTACGTAGAAACCTTACCTCTGAAATTCTCAGTCCTCCACGTGTTAGATCTTACTCTCATGCCCGTAAGTGTGTTTTAAGTATTCTCAAGGAACAGCTTATCAAATCCTAAAGCAGTGGCGAACCTGTTCGAGTAGTGGATCACTTTAGACATGTAATGTTTTGCTTGTTATCCCTTATGTGCTTTGGCGATAAGCTTGAAGAAGAACAGATCAGAAGAATTGAGTGTGTTCAGCGTGATTTTCTATTGAACTTTGGAGGTTTCAGCATACTCGAAGTGTGGCCTAGAGTTACTAATATTTTGTTCTATAAGCTTTGGAAAAAGTTCCTGCAAATCCATCGAAATCAAGAAGATGTGTTGATCCCGTTGATAAGGGCAAGAAAGAAGGCAAAACAAGAGCAGCTGGCAAGAAGAATAATGAGGCTGATGACTTTATTATATCGTATGTGGATACTTTGTTTGATCTACAACTCCCTGAGGAGAATAGGAAACTAAATGAAGGGGAAATGGTGAGTTTGTGCTCAGAATTCCTTAATGCAGGTACAGATACTACAACTCCAGTTTTTCAATGGATTATGGCAAATCTGGTGAAATATCCTCATATCCAAGAGAAGCTATACATGGAAATTAAAGGGGTTGTTTTAGAAGGAGACGAAGAGGTGAAAGAGGAGGAGTTGCAAAGGATGCCTTATCTGAAAGCAGTCATTTTGGAAGGTCTAAGGTTGCACCCACCTGCACATGATTTGCCGCCACATAGAGTTGCGAGAGATGTTGGTTTGAATGAATTCTTTTTGCCCGAAAATACTAATATAAATTTCTTGGTGGCAGAGATGGGAAAGGATCCTAAGGTTTGGAAAGATCCCATTGCATTTAAACCCGAAAGGTTTCTGAATCTTGAAGGCAGCGAGACATCGTTCGACATAACCGGGAGCAAGGGGATCAAGATGATGCCATTTGGGGCTGGGAGGAGGATTTGTCCTGCACTTGATTTGGCACTGCTTCATCTGCAATATTTTGTGGCGAATTTAGTTTGGTGCTTTGATTGGAAAGCTGTGGACGGAGATCCTGTTGATTTATCAGAGAAGGAAGAATTTTTAGTAGTGATGAAGACTCCATTGCAGGCTCATATATACCCCAAGTCCAAGTAAATACATGCTTAATTATATAAATATTATATTGGCTATTTGTATTGTGTTGTGCTTCACTTTCCCAGCGTCTTGTGTTTATTTGCTTCATAACCTCTACTGGAATGGTTTCCATCTCTGTAATTGTGTTCCTACTGGTTATGGTGGCCAATAAAACAGACCATAACCTATTGGAAAGTTAATGTTCCAAGCTTTTTGAAAATATAATTTTATTATAATTATTAATTTTTGAGTTAATTATACAAATTTAATCATCGATTTTAAAAATCAATCAATAAAGTCACTAATATTTTTGAACTATAAACTTATGATTACTCAGACGTTAAATACCGATAGAGTTTAACGAAAATATAATTTGGCTGATTAAAATATTAATATCTGATCATATTTTTTTTCACGTGGGTTGCCAATCATATAAAATAAATAATAACCCATCACGCTTCTTTAAATCCTTTTGTTTTAACTCTAAAAGAATTTCTGTTAGAGAAGAAAAGAAAAAGAAAAAACAGTAGAAGACATTAAGGCTGCAACTTGCCATGTCGAACAATTGGAGTTGGCTTAATGATCCAACCCCAAGATACCAGAGTTTCAAGTTCTTTAAACGAGCTAAAATTACAAGGATTTAACCATTTAAACCGTTGACGTTTAGACCCAAGTACTCGATGCTCTGGATTGTATCTTTCCCTTATTTGTGTCTTTTACTACTTTCATATGCGTCTTTTACTACTATTGTTTTTTTTTGTTTTTTTTTCTTCTTGTTTTCTTCTTTTTTTTTTTCAACAGAATTTTTTTAGAGTTAAAACAAAAGGATTTAAAAAAGGGTGATGGGTTATTATTTGTTTTATAGGGTTGACAACCCACGTGAAAAAAAATATGGTTAAATTTTAATTTTTTAATCAGTCATATCATCTTTCCGTTGAACTTTAACGACATTTAATGTTGAAGTAACCATAAATTTACAGTCCGAAAATATACATGACTTTATTGGTCGATTTTCAAAATTGGTGATTAAATTTATACTGAGACCAAACAAAGATGACCTCCACAATAATTAACCCTTAATTTTTACTAGTTACATTGATTATGATATTTTAATCGGTTATTCAATTATATTTTGATATATTTGTATTCCGTGGCGAGCAAAATTTCAAAGTTCATATTTTCTACCTCTTTATTGTGTCTCTTTTGGTGTCTTCGCTTTAAATTAATGGGTTTAGGGTTCAAGGTTAAGAGTTGTAGATAGGATTTAGGGGATTAAGGGTAGGATGTATTTTTAGGGTTTAGGATTTATGATGTAAAAAATTTGGGTCAGAGTTTAAAATTTAATTTTTTAAGAATTTTTAGTAAGAGCATATAAAGAGGTATAATTAGGAGCAAAAAGTTTTTACCCAAAATTTCACACCAATTATAATTTTATAAACTCAATTTAAAATTGAAATTTTTAAATAAAGTTTAATTTTAAATTAAATCACTCCTAAACTTTAAATTCTAAATAAAATCGTTCTTAAGACCGAAAAGTTTGCGTAAAATAATTTGTATAGTAAAATTTTCCCCATAAATTAAATCCTAGAAAAAAGATAAAACCAAATAAAGAATAAAAACCGAAAAGAGTAGATAGTAAATCATGCGAAGAAGAATCCGAACCAAAATGGAGGATTTATGATTAAGAGTGTTAAAATAATTAATTCAGTTAAACGATCCGAATCAAATTAATTAAAATTTGTTAATCAAAATTTTTTAACCATTAATAAAATTGAATTTTATTTGGTTAAATACCTAAAATTATATATATTTTGAATCAGATACAGTGAATACAAATAAATATTATCTGTTTTAAAATATACTTTCAACCATTTGAGATATTAACCTTAATCATTGTTCTGTAAATACTAATACTTGAAGTCATGACCTTCAAGAATAACTGCTCTCTTAACCGTTAAGACAAAATAATTTATACAAATACCTAAAAATATTTTAAATATAATTATTAAGCGTCAAAATAACTATAAATATTACATATAAAATTGTTTCTATCTATTATAAAAGTCAAAGTAACGATAGACAATATATAAAGTAACAATTAGCATCTAACTTAGTAGTTGTGTAACGACCCGAATTCCTAGATTTATGTGTCGAGTTAATCCGAGGGTTTGAACTTCGGTTTTGGGCCCTGTGTTGTGAGGTTTGGGCTTTGTTGGGCCTTTAGCTTGTGTGGATTGAGTGTTGGGCTCTGTCTAGTGGGGGTGTTTTGGTAATCCTCTAATTGAGGACAAAAAGGAAAAAAAGAGGGGTTTTCTGCAGAGGTGTAAGAAGTATGAGATCATCTTTCTTACTCTCTTCTTTCTTCATCCTAAGAGGAGAAGAAATCCTACCAAAGGTAAGATCTTTGAGTGTTTTTGCTAGGAATCTCGTTTAGGAGCTTGAGGGTGAGTTGTAGGTCTTCCAAGGATCTACAAATCAAGGTAGGTGTGGTTGTTTTTGGTGGAGGTGAGGTTTTTGTAGGGGTTTAGGGTTTAATTCGGGTTTGGGTTTTTGAAGCTTAAAAATCTAAGTCTTTTAGTGTTTTTAAGCTTTAGGAATCATCCCCAAACAGTTCTTGATAGTTGTTTATCTTCCTCTTGTAGAGAAAGAGGTTGGAGGGCCATCATCAAGCTTGGGAAGGTGAAGGCTTTGTGTGGAAGAGGAGCTCGGGTTTGTTGCTGTTTTAGCTCAAGGTTGGTACTCCTAACTCTTTCTTTCATCATTCACATCATTGTATAATGCATAGAATATAGAATCCATATATGTTGTCGCGTGTCAAAAGTGTGCGTTTAGTGCAAGTGGACACATCAAAAGTAATAAGTGATAAGTATTTATCGGATTATCGTCTCCACAGGGACTGGTAGACTTAATATGTCTTCTTCGTCTTCTTGTTTTGTAAAAAGAAGTAAAATAAAACACAAGTGATTGAGGTTGGTTTAACTAAACTAAAATAACTAAGCAAAGTAAAGATATTGAATATTAGAGAGAGAGATGGGTCAGGATCCAGTTGCGTTGTATTGTGGATTTGATTGACTTGTCTCTGCTCAATGCAATCGTATATCACTGCCTCGGCAGCACTGCAGTTTACTGCCTTGGCAGCGACGATACTTGTCCGCCGCGACAATCCCTTGCTCGTGGTTGGACTTTACCAAAGTTCGGCAAAGTGTCATTGGATGACTCTGCTTATCCCTAAGTTAGAGTGTTGTTGATGACTAGTCCTTGATGATACCTCCCGGCGTGAACCAATTATACTCACCAACCAATCTCACACTTCTTTTAGCCGCTGAAACTCTTAACCTATCCCTAGGACGAGTTAGTATTTCGCGATTGAAACACCGTACTTACCCCTTTCGTGAATCTAACTCTCCCGAGCTTAGATAAATGGATTACTCACAAACTTCTCTCCCGAGCTTGAATGCAAGAACAAGGAATAATAAAGGATAAGCAAACCTTGATAATTTTATTGCATTGAAACAAAGACAAAGTACAATCTCCTCTCACATATACTAAACAACCTTCACCTAAACCCTAAGAAGGTTTAGAACATAATGGAGAGAAAGAAAACAAGTTATGATTCGGTTCTTTCTCCCTAGGTATTCCGTATGTAATACAATTGGACGGCTAGGTCTTTATATAGGCTAGACCTAGGGCAAACCTTTCCTAAGTAGAATACAACTTGGAGTAGGGAACAAGTCATGTATATAATTAAAATATTTCCAAGTTTAATTCAGCTAAGGGGGCTTTCCGCATGGTCTTGTCTTGGGCTTTTCCTCATGCTAGCCAGCTCCGATCCATGGGCTTTAAGTCCTGACACGTCCCTTGGATTTTTATCTTCCAATCGCCTACAGTCTTGCTTCCTGGCTCTCAGCTGCTGCCTCGGCATCAGGTCCTGCCTCGGCCATGTTGCTGCCGCGGCACTGGTTCTCCTGCATAGATATAAAAATGCAGTAAAACGTGCCTTTTCTGTGAATATTATCTCTATAAGCATAACTTCTAAATATATCATATTGAGTTCATGCATTGGTCCGATTGGGTGTATATTTGGTGATTAATGCCCATAAAAGGTGTAAAAAGTGATAGTGAGTTAAGCACTTATCATATGTATGCTTGGTTTGCTTGGTTTGCTTGAAAGAGGTCATTAATGGTGAAATTCGTGATTTTGTATTTGGTGGCATGAAATTGATGTTAAAACACTCTAAGCACTCCTAAAATCTGGTAAGAACACTCTAGAATCGAATATATTGATGTTGGAAAGAAACCTTAAAATTTTCTAAGTGAAACCTGTAAGTTTGTGCAGGGGGTATCGATACCGATGGCTCGTGTATTGATACCCCTGAGGGAAAAATAGGTTAGTGAAGAGTGGGTATCGATACCGGTTTCGATACCAAACCCTCCAGTGGCATATTAGATTAGATACCAGTATCGAAGAGGATATCTCCCTTTCGTTGACTTTGAAATTGGTCAAAGGGTATCGATACCAGTGTTTCGATACCCTTATTGGGTGGGTATCGATTCAGGGTGTTTCGATACCCCACCTAAGGGTATCGATACCCCTGCGAAAACTTGACAAGATAAGTATTGTTTGAGGTTTGATAAGAGAATTAAGAGTCCTAATGAATCCTATAAATGATGAAATAAATTGTTAACATGAGTTTGATGATATTTAACCCCGAACGACTAAGTTATGTTAAGTCTTAATATGTTTTGATGTGAGGATCCTAGGTGGATCAGTGGTGTTTATCGAGTCCTTGTTTGATGGAAATCTAGATATCCAAAAGTGTTGCAACACATTGAAGGCCATCCGATGTAATATCCCGGGTGATGATTTTGAAAACCATTCCGAATGTAGGATCTCGATATTGTGTGGACACGGGCATCATTCGATGATACTCGATGTGACATTCCGAGTATGGGATTTGGAGGATCCCGATGCTGTGTGGACACGGGCCTCAAATACCGGATGTAGGATCCCGATGCTGTGTGGACGCGGGCCTCATCCTTAAGTATGAGATCCCGATGCTGTGTGGACGCGGGCCCTGCTCGTAGTGTAGGATCCCGATGCTGTGTGGACGCGGGCCTCACTACCTTGTGTTGTTGTTTGACATGTATATGCTGTGTGCGTCATTATACATTGTTTATGCCATGTGGTAGGCAAGCATGCTAGATCATCATATTATGCACGATATTTTATAAGTTATGCTTTACTGCTTATGATATGCATGATGTTGGCTGAGTTCGGCGTACCCACTGAGCTTTCGTAGCTCAGCGTTCGAAATGTGTTTTCGTGCGTAGGTTAGGTGAATTCGGTTCGTGGAGCACCATCAAGGTTTGTATTTTAGCATCGATCGTATTGTCAGAGTACATTTATTAGATTTAGTGGGCTAGTACTATGTCGAACCCTATGTAATGTAACTCTGTTTATTTTAATTTGGGTCGAATGTTTTTAAACGGTTTGTAATATTTTGGATCTCCGTCTACTTATTATCTTTTGGAATTTACTTTTATCCGAGTTTGGGCTTTATGATATTATTTTGGACTTGAAATTGGATTTATTTCATGGGTTTGGAATAAAATTTTAAAATATAGGTTTTGGGCCGGAGGCCCAATGTGACATCCGGGTCGGGTGTTACAAATTGTTTCAGGCTTAATATATATTTTATATTATATTTAAAATTTTCGGTTAATTAAAAAAAAATTTAAAAATAATTATTAATTAATCTAATATCTAATTGATTAATTAAATTTTAATTCGATTAATTAATTGCATTTAACGTAACAATAAAAATCTCTAACTATAACGCAAAAATTATATCTAGTCATTTTACATTATTAATAATTGGGCAGACAACTTAGAGGTCATCCTCATGGAAGTTGATCATATTAATGATTGTACGAGAATCTACCTCAACATAATTCTTTTATACTATTTAAATAATATTTTGATTTATTATGGTCAGAATTTTACATGAAAAATAAATGAAATTAAGCTTCGGTTGATCTTAATAATGCCAAATTGTAAAATCTTGTATTTAACCTATACTGAATTACTTACATGCACATTTGTGATTAAATGACATAAATTAAGATAATAATATTTGATTGATACGTTTTAAAATATGTATTAAAAAATACGAGATATCATCTTAATTTTGGAAAGACAATTTATAAATACTTAAATTTTATATGAAAATACATCATCAGTGATGGTATTCTATACTTGTCTGAAAGAAAGAACTAGAACGAGTGACATGCATCTCTACGTACCACTAATTTAACATATCGTTAGAGATAAAAATAAATAAACTACAGTCATGACCATTAAACTATCACATGAATTATATTTTGATCGTCGATTTTTTGATTTTACAATCAAATCGGTTAACTATGACTAAACGTTAGTAGAGGCGGTTCAAAGATTTTGGGTGCCCTGTGTAATATATTAAAATGGGGCCTTGTGCAATATATTAAGATGAGGCCCTTAATTTATAATCGGTAAGGGATATAAGTTTTTTTCAAAAGAATATTGTATTACAAAAGATATTATTAGATTATGTTCTTGAGCAACAAAAAATGACTTATAAACATCTAAAAATCAAACATTTCACTTAAAAATTTCATTTTCCCCATATTTTGAAGTAAAATCATCTACAACACTTCAATATCAATTTCTTCTAAAAGATCACTTTCAATTGTCATCAAAGGAAGTCTATGTAGTCTTCCTTACAATATAGTTGTTCGTAAGTGTGACTTCATCAACTTCGATTTTGAAAAGTTTCGTTGTACAAAACCGATAATAATACAAATAGTCAATAAGATTTTATAAGCAGTTGTCACATTTGAGAAACAATTATAAGGTTTTAAAAATTATAACTCATCTTTTTTAAGAGTATTTTCAAAATTTTATAATGAATTTCAAGAGATATCATGTAATTTATCAAAATTTTGGGCCCTCTTTTTTAAGGGATCATGTTCATTATTTTATTTGTTACGCTTGTCCAAAATCCACCGAACGTTAAAAATTAAAACATGTTTGTGATAGTAGAGAGTTGAACTGAAAAAAAAAATCGTTTGCATCTAAATCTAGCTTCCCCGAATTTCTTCTTCCTTTTCCAAGTCTTGCAGTAGGGAACTAGTAGTCATTGTTAGCAATCCTATCAAGGATCTCAAATACCTCCTCAGGAGACTTATCCACTAATGTTTTATTTGTTGAAGCATCTAGTATCATTTTCGTAGGGGCATTAACACTGTTATAATACATGATTATTTGTATCTAGACTTCAAAACCATGATTTATGCATCTTCTAAGTAATACTTTGTAACGATCTCAACACTCAAACATCAATTCATCATTTCCTTTTTGGAAAAAATTTATTTCATTTCACAATTAAGTGTTCATGTTGGATAGTGTAACACCCCAAAATTGGTCCTAGAAGTAAGTGAACTAGTTATGTCGGTTTAGCCTAGTTCGGAAATAAATACTTAAAAATTAGTTTTAAATCAAAATAAATTATGGAAAAATATCCTAAAATCCTTATTTGACATATACATGACTTTGATCAATCCAATTTCGAAAATTTACCTTTAATCACAAAGATTTTCAAATTAGTGACTATTTTGTAAAAATTGAAAACTTGAGGATAATTTTATAAACTAAACCAAAACTTTGAATCTTTAAGGTGATTTGATACAATTATAATCCTAGTTGATATAAGCCTTCCAAGGGTCTATTATAATAATCCATAACTCATAATTTTAATTAATAACCCAAATAACTTAATATTAATCCTAAAAACCTATTTTTCATCAAAACAAAAACCTATGTTCTTAAAATTATGAATTATCTCTTCCAAGACACCAAATTCATCATCTTTTAAAGTTTAAACATCAATATTTTCAATAAAAATTCGTTTGGTTAATTCTTTGTATTTTTCTTCTTCAAAAAGTCTTGTTTTTCAATTGTTTTTCTTCTCAAAAACCTTGAAAGTGGATTGGATCAAATTTAGAGGTTAGGAATTATTCAAAAATCTGAAACCTAAATTTATTTAATGAAATTCCTAAGTTTTTGGCTGATTGCAACAATCTTTAAAGTCTTGAATTAATAAAATCAATTTTTTTGATAAAAAATTCCATTTTTTCTTAATTTTCTTTCAAGGATTTTACATGGTTGTTTTTTATACCTAAATACATGAATCTTGAATTTTTTTTATATGTAAGTAATATGAATTTTAAGTATTTAATCCTGTACATAAGGTTTAGGTGGTGTTTGGAGAGGTTTTCGGTGAATTTCGGTTAAGTTTTATGGTGTTTTTAGGGGCTGTCATGTATTGGTCCGACTTGAGGGATGTTTGGGTGCGTTTTAATGCACTAAACCCTCTTTTCTTATGCTTGAATTAGATAAATATGTAGAAGAATAAGTTTGAAGGAGATTAAAAAGCTGAATCGCGTTTTCAGGTGACTTGTCGAGCAAGTTTCGGGTTTGGTGAGTGGATTATGAGGGTTGCATATAAAGATGTGTTTTAAATGTGTTTTCAAAGTTTTAAAGGTTTAGTGAAGGCGTGAAAAACCTCCCTATACTCGGAAGTAAGTTTAAAGTATTACTTTCTTAAAGGTTCTCATATTATTCCTTGTTTTTACTATGTGTTTTAGTCATGCTCATATTGTGTTATGCATATGTGAATATGCATGTGCTTTTAAATGCTCATGAAACTGTTTTTACAAAGCTTTTAATATGCATATGTTACTCCCATGGTTTTTTTGAAAACATAAGAAACGTGGTTTTTATCGGTTTATGCACTTGATACATGAGATAGTGGAGTGCATGTTGTTAATATACCATTTTTAACTTGAAACTTGAGCATTGGTTTTCGATAATATATTGGCTAGTTAAGTGATGTATCTAATAGGATAAATTGATCGATTAATAGGTTCTAGAGTGCACTATAAACCATTCAAAATTCGTACGTGTATAAATTCCTTTAGTGTTGCATTTTGGTGTATATCCTAATGTTGTGTGATGAGAGTAGTACTGTCACATCCGGGTTGATAGGGGTAGTATTGTCACCAGACACCAAGGTGAGACTTATTATGTCGGGGGTAGTACCAACATGTGCATGCTGTGTGTTGAATTGATCGATTTATGTAGTTGTCCAAGAGAGCGGTAAATTGGCTATTTAAAAATTTATGGAAGATTTCGGTAAAAATATAAAAGATGAAGAACACAAGATTTATAGTGGTTCAACCTTCGAACAAGCACCTACATCCACTAACTTAGCACCCACTAAGGACTTTCAACCCAATTCACTATTGAATTCGACCTTTTTCTCGGTTCAAAGGATAACCGTTACAACAAGTCAATCTTTCTACCCAAAGATCGACTTAAACCTCAAATGGTTACAAAGATGAAGAATGGCAAAAATAATTTCTCTTAGAACAAATTTTGCCCCAATTACAAGTACAACACTCCTCAAACTCAGAAATTGAAATACAATGAAAATTGAATGAGTTGGGTACAAAGATTTTGCAATTTAAGCCTTTGAGGTCGGATTTGATGCCAAGACGAAATCTTTTGGATCAATAGTTGTTGCTTTAGCTTTGGAGTCTTGATTTTATACCCTTTCTTTGATTTCTAGCCGTTGAGGTGGTTGAAAACATAAATATAGACGTTATAACTTCATCTTCCCACCATAAATGCACTTTTGCAGCTACTGGTATCGATATTTGGGGCACTTGTATCGAAATGCTACCAAAGAGGAAAGAGCCATTATGTGCATTTTTACAAAGGGTATTGATACCATTGACCATGTTATCGAAACGAGTCTGCGTTTTAAACAAGGGGTATCGAAATGATCATAATATTGTATCAAAACGTTTTGACACTGCCAACGAAGGTATCGAAACGCCATGTAGCCGTTTCAATACTGGTCAACAAACTTTTAAAACTTTAACTGACATCCAACGGTCAAAACATTTATTATTTTAAAATTCTTGAAAACTTAACCTAGGTATCGAAACGTTGAGTTGTGGTATCGAAAAACTATATAAAATATTTAATTTTATTTTAAGTTTGAAGGGTGGTTTCGATACAGCTTGATACAGGTTTCGAAACGTGCAGTTACAGTTTCAAATGATATCGAAACGGTTCTTGACCGTATCGATATGCATGTAAAAAATCAAGAATATTCTTTTGAAATTTAAGCACGGTATCAATACCAATGGGAGTGGTATCGAAACGCCTGTACATTTTTTAATGTTTTGACTTGAAAAATCTTAAGAAAAATACATTTGGGTTATTGTTTTGACTTTGAAAAACTTTGTAGACTTTAAAAATGTTTTGGCCTTAAAAATTTATTTACAAAATAATCATTTAGCTTATTTGTTATATCAAAATCAAATATAGGTTTTACACTCTGGGGTAGTACTAGCATGTGGTTGTCCATTTATCCTAACGATTTGGGGTAGTACAAATCGGATCACTAGCACCAATATATGTTTTTACTTTTCAAAGGTAAGTGTCATGGTTTTACTTGATTGCATAGGGTATTATGCATATGTTTTTAACGAGGTTTTTTGTATTGGTATGCAAGTGATTTGAGCATTTTTATGTTGTTAGCATGGAAGACTTGAGCTTTGTGCATTGAGATGCATGTGTAAGCATTACTATGCGAGTAGCATGTAAGACTTTTGTTGTGCTTATTAAGCTTGTATTATAAAAAGGTATTTTAAAAAAGGTTTTGTGGCTCTTAAGCCATGGTACACTTGTTTTTTTTAAAACAGTGGCATTGATGACCATGGACATTATTTTTACTTAGAGCATGACTTGTTTTAAAATTGATTTTGATATATTATGGGCTGCATTGCAAGGAGTTTTTATATTTTTTTCACTCACTAAGATTTTAGTTACCCTTTCTTTTACCTTGCAAAGCAGAATAAATAATGTTGAGGTAGCAATAGCAAGGATCCAAGTAATTATCAAGTGAAAACTCAAGTATGTCTTTATAACATTAGTAGTAGTGAGAGTGTAATTGGTATGTGATATTATATTGAGAATGATGTTTATGCTAATTAGTCATTCAATGGTTGTGTTGATTATCTATGTTGATGTTAGCTTTGTGATTTGGATTTGAATTACCTATTAGTATATAAGTGGTTATAATAAATTTATATTGGAATTTGATTTTTGTTATCCTTATATATGAATTTGAGTATTGTAGATATTGAAGCATAACTAATTTGAGTTGAATCTATGATGTTGTTATTTATATTGGAATGCATCTAGAAATCATGTTGAGTATGATGATATTGTTCTTATATGTGTTTATGAGATTATTGAAGTTGAAGCATGATCTTAAGAGTTTGAGTATATTGTTGCTAACTAGGTTGCAATGCATCTAGTAAGTTGTACATAATATGTGGATGGTGTTTACTTAGGTGTATATGTATCTAGAAAATATTTTGAAACTTTTGCATGAAATTAAATGAGTTGTAGATACTAATTTAAGCTAAAATTTGACATACAAGCATGTAATGAACTTAATTAAAGATTGATAAAATTAATTTTATAATTAGTTGTTTAGTTTTTGACCAAAATTATATTATTTTATGAGTAAAATTTACAAATAGTCACCAATTATCTTACATATTATTTTAGTCACTAAATTTTAAAATGTATAAAATAAATATTAAACTTTTAATATTATAAAGGCATACAGATAATTTTCACGGTAGTTATCATGGTAGTTAAAAATGAGTTATTTGTTAAAAAGACATAGGTCTAGAGCTAAATTTATGCCAAAAAAAGAATGATGATCAAAATGATAAAAATTATAGACATTAAGGGTGAAAATTATCTTTATGCCTATTATAAAATAGTTATTAAACCGTAAGATATTATTAACAGCCTAATGACGGATTAATCCTAAAATTTAAATAACATATTAATTATTATAAAATAATTATTAAATTTAATAAATATTATACTATAATTATTGAACTATTTAATTATTTTCAAATGAAAAAAAAATAATTAAGCTTATCAGAAATACCATTTTTCCTGGAAGCATTTCTTAACTTCGTCATATATACCTTTAAAGTTTAACCTCGTTGTTTTATCCCAAACCCACGTGAACGAGAGATTATTAGGTGAATCATGTTCATCACGTTATCTATGGTCCAAGCAATCAGAACCGTTGATCTTTAAATAACCACCTAATAACTACCACCCACTAAATACATGTAGGAAAGAGATGATGATTCACTTGAAAAAAAATTAAGATCAACGATCTTGATTAATTGAGATCATAGATGACGTGGTGAAATGGGTTCACCTAATAATTTTTTCACATGAACAGATAACATACAATAAGAAGAACCCTAGAATTTAATACAAAGGAATCCTTTATGCCGGTTAACGTGATCCAAATTATCTAGGGACATAAATAAATCGATTTTAAACGAATAAGTTTTTGATTCATTTATTTATTTTTAAAAGTATATTGTGTTCCTTTATTTAGCGTCCGCGAACATATTCGTTTACCGTCCCAGTTTGTTTATATCTCAAATAGTGAAATTACACAATTAGTTCCTAAGCTCCTTAGGTTTCATGGTTTGAACTCCAAAATTCACTTTGTATTTAATTTAATCTTCATCGATATTTAAAATGTAAAAATAATTAAAAAAAAATGAGAACCAAGTAAGCACATCAAGAAAAGAGCTTACAAACAAGTTTGTTAATTGACATAAACGAACTGAATACATATCTATTCGTATTAGTTCATTTATTAAATGAAAATAATTTTTTTTTTGTTCATAATCATTTATTTGACATAATAAACAACCGTAAACATACGTTATACGAACAGGTTTATTGAACATTCTGCTCGTTTACTGCAAATACTAGAAGTGTACACAACTCTCTTTTATGTTTTCGATCTTAAGCATTCATTCAAGATGCCTAGTGTTCCATCTATTGCTCTTTGAATCAATATCTCCACCACAGATTCATTTTACAAAAATATATAAGTTCAACATCTGCACTGAAATTACTTGTATATCAACATAAGTACAGAAAAATTTGATCCAAAACCAGTTATTTTGTTTCAATAAATATAGTACACAGAAATATAAAAAATTTGCTCCAAGGTAGCATGCTCTTAATCAGTTTGTTAGACTCTTGTACAGCAAGTTTAGGATTTTTATACCCTTACCTTCAACTTTTATAGTTACTCTTGAGAGGAAAAATAATTTGAAGATACAAATTTTCCCTTTTCAGTATATATACAGTCACTTTTTACCATGTGTATCTTGAAACATACAAAATCAATGTTTCACTAGCATAGCTTCCATTTTCTTCTTCCTCGCTGCGTGCTTTAGTTTCTCGAGCGCCACGAGTCCGACTTGCCTAACTCTCTCCCTGGACAAACCAATGCTGCAGAATTTACAGAAGAAGATAAAAAGTCGAAATCAAACACGATATTTGATCGAGAAATAAAAGCAGAAAGAGACTGTAGCACCAATGATTTCAACAAATTAAGACACATGGAGAGAAAAAATCTGCAGATATAAACAAACATGTCCTTTTTCTTCAGTTGCTTTATTCTTTTTTCCCTCTACATACTTATATTCAACTTCAATCACTGTTGCAGGAATAAGTATCTAAGATATTTGCTTTGTTAATGACAGAGACGTCGAATTGCACTCGTATATCATGCATAAATAAAACAATTACGTATATGCTCACCGTTTACTAATGTCCTCCCATGTAAGACTTTCGTTATCTAGACCATGATAAAGGCGAATAATCTCCCTTTCGCGTTCTCCAAGTGTTATAGTGATGAGTCTGTTCACTTCATCCTGAAAATGTATCATTCATCACATGAACATTATATTTTCTTAGTATAGAACACAAATTCGACATCGAAAAGCATTTGTTGCATGGATATTGTTTTCTCTACCTTGAGGGCCCACTCATCTACGCCATGCCACGGATTGTTTTCTGCATGGTTATCTGCAATGTACTGAAAACATAAAAGGACAATAGGTTACTAGCAGATTACAGGAAAAAAACATACAGGGAACATAAGTTTTGCCGAGTTTGGTTCATATAAAACCGGAACTTACACTATGATGAGTCTCTCCGGGAAGACCATTCAAAGACGGAAATGCATCCCTGTCAAGGGAGAAGACCTTACTGACTGCCTGCATTTAATAAAAATCATAGCATGAGGATGGAAAGTGAAAATCCAATATATAGTTCCCGGGAAGTTAGTTCCGAACAAATCATACCTCTGTAGCATTCCTAACTTTCTTCTGAGACATGTTTAGACTCTCAGCAATCCTCTGAAAATATAAAAAGAATCAAATGCTTCCATAAGGTAAAGTCCAAAGACAAATAATTTTGAAATATAATGATGCAATTCGAATAATGGAAGCCACTTACATCAATAGTTGGTGTTATTCCTTTTTCTTCCAGTCTATATTTTGCATTTCGGATTAATCCCAACCTTTCATGCAAATATGTAGGCAATCTTAATGTTCTTGAGTTCTCAACTAATGCTCTTGAAACACCCTGAGATCAAAAGTATGAACTATGTTAGATTTTGTACAATCCTAACCAGAGAAGAACAAAAAATGACATAAAGTACAAAACAGACTAATTTGTAATCTTGTAATCAACTATTTTGAAATTTTGTAGGTAGATTCATATCTCGTGACGTACCCACCAGTACACGTAGATGAACTTATGGTGTATATTACCTGACGTATCCACCAATATACATAGGTTGAGATTTTATATCCTTTTGAAGAATCAAATTTTTCAATGCCACGCAACAGTCCTATCAAACCACCCTGCATTATGAAAAATAAATAGAAGTCAATAGTTTGATATAGTGCCAGTGGATGAACTTATGGTGTATATATAAGACTTGATCTTTGTAAACTACCTGTATAAGATCAGACATTTCAACTCCCATGTTATCATATCTTTGAGCTATCGACATAACCAATCGAACATTGCTCATTGTCAATTTTTCTCTTGCCAAAGAACATTCAATCAACTTTGACCGTAACTCAGCACGGGAAATTTTCAAAGTAGTAGCAAGCTGTTCATCAGATGGCTCACATCCCAGTTTCTCCTTTATTCTAGAATTCCAGGAAAACAATTAGAAACAAGTTTGAAGAATTTAATGGTTTTCAAACAAGATTGATCCATCTAATACACATCATATATCATTAATGACTTCATTACCTTAATCTGTTCTCCTCAAAGGAAAGTCCAGCTTTGATCTTCTTTGACAACCACACAACTTCCGCATGGCTAAGCAAATCTTCACTCACTACACCCTTCACATAACCCTTGAAGCGACTTTGAAGCAGCTCTGGACCGATCAATGATCTTAGCTGCTTGGCATTAGGTTGCATCACTGATTTATTTTGGCTCATAACCTTTCTCTTCGTATTGAATCTTCGTTGTCGAGCAGACACCCCAGAACAAGTAACCGGTACATTCTTGTGGGTTTTCCTACTCGGTGATTCAGTGAACTCCGTCCTCTCGAAAGAAAGGGTCCATTGCTTTTCCAGCATAGACTTCTGAAGCAAAAGAAGAGCCTCAACAGAGTAGTCGAAATCATAGCTTTCTTCTTCTAAGTCATTGGATCCATTAAACCAAGGCTCTGCAGTAGAAATACTAGAGGCAGCATCCACATACTCTTTAAGAGCTTTAATCGACGGTGTGCGCTGTTTGGACGATGGAAGACTTTGGCTACAATTAGATGTTTTTTTTGCAACTATTAAACTTTTTGTGGAAGAAAACTGATTATATGAAGATCCATAATCACTGGCATAGGAGAGCTTCTCTATGATATCCGAATAAGAAAAGGAAGAACTCAAGAATCTCTTTCCAGTGCTAAGTCCAATCACAGCAGCAATGGCCATCATAAAGATTCTTCTCACTTTACTGCAATTACCATCACACAGTTTAACAAGCTTTTCGAACTAAAACAATTCCATATAATTATTCAACCTTGGTATATTCGGTATGCAACTAAGCTAAAAATCGTCTGTTTTCGTACTCTAAATCTCCTTCATGACACTGCTACAGGAAGGGTAAAAGTAAATTAGGATTATTTATCTCTATTAAACACAAAGTATATGACAAAGGGAAATCAAACTAAAGGAAAGTAAAGCAATAAAAGGGATGATTTTTCCCAGAAAGATGAAGCTGAAGATGGTTTGACAGAAAGAGAATTGACTAAATTAAACTAATTGTTTTCAAGCTTTAATGAACGGTGCTTCAAGATTTGAAACTAGTTAAATAACAAAGAAATTGGAAATACCAATACCCTTTCAGGATTAACCATCTGATTTTAAGAAATAATGTGCTCAAAACAAAGAATATCAAATTTTAATCAGAACCCAAGTTTCCTTTTCACTGGATTGAGTGATGATCACAAAGTTCAGTCATTTAAAGAAGAAAAAATTTGATCTTTATCCATAATCCATCAAACATAGTGTCAAATTCATAGCTGCAAATGGAATAAATTCCCAAATTTCATACTAAACTATGTCATTTTTTACTTGTTTATGAACAAAAACAAGAAGCATACAACAAAATTCAACAACCCATATCCATGTAATGTAAGGAAAAAAACCATGAACTTGAACATGAACATCTTATCCATAAGTTCAGTAAATGGAAAAGACTAAAGCTTACCTTAAACACAAGTGCCAGATAAAACAAGAAGGAAATGAAATTTCCAAAAGAAGAAATATGAAAAGAAAAGGGCGTATGTTCCAAAGTGCAAAGGAGAAGAGGCTGTAAGAGTTGGAACTGGTCTTTCCACAGTTTCTTTCGAGATTTAATGATTTTTTCCCAGAGTTGTAAACTATTTTTTATATATTAATGATTATGTTGGGATATGTAGGATTTAATTTATGATAAAATTGAAGAACAGGGGTGCCAAATAGACATAAAAGATATTGAGGGTAGAGATTCCATTGGCTGCAGCAGATATTGGGTCCATGTTTGAGTGGTGCATTTTACTTCTCTTTTATTTTCTCTGCTTCTCTTTCTTATTTGGGGATGGATTTGGTTTGGGCACCACAAACAAGCACACGGCAAAATCTGAGCCAAAATTGCTGAATATTGGGTACCATTTTTCATGTCATTCCCCAACCGTGTGCTTCACACACTTCTTTCCTTCTTATTTTATTTTAAGCTTATATAACAAATAAGTATATAAAGTATAGTTATTATTTTTTATTTAAATATTTTTTTAAAATGAGTATTTAAAATATATATTTATATTAAATTAAATATTTAAAGTATATTTTTATCAAAATAAGTATTTAGTGTATTTTTTAATCAATATCACATGATAATTTTTAGGAAATTAGATAATATATATTAGATACCAATTTTAATAAAAATATATATTAAGTATTCATTTAACTAAAAAATACTTTAGATACATATTTTGACCAAATATATATTTTAAATACTTATTTTTGATTAAAATATATTTTAAGTACCTAGATAAAAAAGTTGATATAGCTTACGTACTTATTTAAAATATAAACATTTATATTATCATAAAATAATAAATTAAATATTTATTTAAAAAGTCATTTTGAATAAATTACTGACAAGATATATAATGTTTTTTAGAATATTAGAGTTAAATGGTTATTAAGGATGTCAATTCAGATGTTCATCTTGTCTGATGGGTTGAGATTTGTTGGGCGTTGAATTAGTGTGAGCTCGGCTTTAGACGTCTAAAGGGCAACGCAACAGCTTAGCAGCATACGAGCTAAAGGGCAATGCAAGTTAAAGACTGGTTACAGCTACTGAATCAAGTTGCATATTCCCACTCTCATCCACTGGCAACTGGGATCCTATATAAGCGATATAATAGAATATAATACCTTTTTTACAACCTCTTCATACTGAATAATCAACTGTTGAAGTTTAGCAGCTACAGATTCTCTTACCATACTGGTCTGTAATGTAATGGAGATGGAGTCCACACACTAAACTCAACAATCCCCTCCATTTATTACTCACCTCATCTGAATATTTGCAATCTTAACCAGATCACTATTCTTATTTCGTAATCAAATTATGTTTTTTGTTTTTTTTTTGAAATTTGAGAGTTTTATTCACAGAGGTTGAGTTCTTCTTTTTAGATTAGACGATCACTACCGTCGTAGTCCACTCCAAACCTTGGGTATACATCTTTTGGAGCGACCGTGTTAACCTTTGGGGGCAGTGGCGGATCCAGAAATTTATTTGAGGGTGGGCACATATAAAATTTCGAAATCTCAAGGTGGGCACAAAGCTTAAATATTATAAAAACTTAAGGACTAATTTATAAAAATTAAGAAAATTAAGGGTAAATATGTAAACTTCAAAAAGTTTAGGGTGGGCACGAGCCCACCCTATTTAAAACATGGATCCGCCACTGTCCAGGGGACAACCGCCTAAAGCAGTGATTACACACATTGGGATGAATTGCTTCTAAGGTAGTGGCCTTCATACCACGACACGGTTTATTTTTGTTTTTGTTTGTTTATTATTTTTACCTGTCAATGTTGACGCCCTGTTTTGCAGTCTACTTAACCAACAATTTAGAAACAATTCTACTGCAAAAATGACATTATCATCAAGGTGATTTTGACTTTGTTCAAGCTTGATGCACTCGATAGGTCAACTATCGAAGATGATGATGAAGTTGAAGTTTAAAAATCAAAATCCTAAAGATAAGAATCTTTTTATCAGTAAATTATTTTTATTATTATTAGTAAATTATTTTCGTAACTAACCATATATAATTTTTATTTGAATTTTAAAGATTCAAAATATATGTGAAATATCAGTCACGATGAATTTTGGGGTTATGATGTAAAGATTGAAGCTGCAAGCATGATCAAAATAGACAAAGTCTACATGAATTGTGTTTCTACTTATAAGGTCAGATTATTTAATTCATGATTTATAATACATGAATTTATATTAAGCCTTTACATAGTCTATAAGCTTAGTGAGTATCTTTTAGACTAGGTTGTTAAACAAGGCTATATGACCTTTTTAAGTAGAAAATTTATCTTGAGTATGCTTAATATTTTTTTTTTTGTGTGTGGGGGTAATATATATTAAGCATGACTTTTAAAAGACTTAAATGAAGAGAGAAATATTCATAAGAGATTAATTGGAAAGTAGGGAGATAGTTTAAAAAATGCATGTCTAGGATTGGTTCTTTGAAAGACTTGGTATTTAAGTATGCTTTTTGCATCACCTCTCTTTCTAAACCTACCTGGTGCGTTATTATGCTCATTATTCCAATTTATAAAATACTATGACTAAATAAATATTCTATACTTGGTGCAGAAGTTAAAATAATAATCTTAATAATCTCTAAGATATCTTTCTTTTGGTCATAGTAGGGATATTTTTTGTGGTCTTTTTAAGGTAATTATCTTGTCTAAAATAAAGAGAAAATAATAGACATTAATGCTTCTAAAAGATATTTGTAGCTATTAAATCTCATTGAGCTCTTTTCTTTAGATTATTAAGAAGGAAGAAAAGATTTGTCTATCTTAGGAGTGTGTAGAAATATCCATAAAAATTCTCTTTATGAAAAAGATAAAAAGTTTTAGGTCCGATAGAGGTGGTGAGTTTAGATCTAAATTTCTTAAAGAGATATATGAGACGAATGACATAGTTCATGAAACTTTTGTCCCTTACTTTCCTCAACAAAATAGCATAGCCGAGAGGAAAAACAGAACTTTAAAAGAGATGATGAATTCATTGTTGATAAATCCTAGGTTAGCTGATAACATATTGGGGGAAGTCATTCTATCGGTAAATCTTAAACCGAGTACCTCATAAGAAATTAGACTCAACCCCATACGAATAATGGAAAGGTTATGCACCTAACTTGCAATACCTAAAAGTGTGAGGGTGTCTGGCTAAAATAGGTTTGCCTGACTTTAAGAAATCCACCATCGGTCCCTAAACCATTGATGTAGTATTTATTACTTCCTTTATTTCTGAGATAAATGATTTAGACAAATTATCAGATCCTATAGCTAAAGTTTTCTTATTAGATAAGAATTCTAAAATTTATGAAGAAGCTTTGAGATATATTGACGCTAGTTTTTGGAGAAGCGTTGTTAATGATGAACTAGAATAAATAATTTCTAAATCATACTAAACCTATCAGCAACAAATGAGTTTTTTAAGAAGAAACTCATGTTAGATGGGTCAATCCAGAGATATAAGGCTAGGCTAGTAGTCATAGGGTTCACTCAAAAATATTAAAGAGTTTTGACAGTTGGGATGTCATATCTACTCAAACCCCTTTTGACTCTAGCACTCGTCTCGTTAAAAATAAAGGAAGTTGTGTTTAACAGGTTAAATATGCTAAAATTATTGAAAGCCTAATGTTCTTAATGAACTATACTCGACCCAATATTGCCTATGTTATGAGTAGATTGGGTAGATATAATCATAATCCAAGTGGTGAACATTGATCGACTCTTAAATGCTTACTAAAGTACCTTGAGGGTATTATGGATTGGAAACTCAATTTTGTTGGCTATCATGTTGCTTTAGAAGGATGTTGTGACACCAACTAGGTTTCTTATAGTGATGAGGTAAGCTCTACGAGTTGATATATTTTCACTTTAGATGAAGCTGTAATCTCGCAGAAATCTACCAAGCAGACTTGTATTGCACGCTCCACCATAGAGTCAGAGTTTATAGCTCTAGACTTAACTGAGCAAAAAAACGAGTGACTAAGGAATCTTTTAGCAGAGATAACTTTGTGGGGAAAATTGACTCCTCAAATATCTTTATTGTGCGATTCGTAATTTGTGATTAATGTGACCCTAAATCAAGCTTACAATGGTAAGAAAAGACACATTCGCATAAGGTACGAATATGTGAGACACCTAATAAAGAACGGAGTACTCACCTTAGAGTATGTTAATTTGGAGATGAATTTGATTGATCCTCCTACCAAAGGATTGAGCAGGAAACAAATTTTGGATCCGTCGAGGGGATGGGTCTTAAGCCCATTGGTTGAGTAATTCATCGTGGATACCAACTTAGTTATCTAAGTTCAATATGGTCAAACGAAACTATGGAACTTACCGAACAAGAGGTTGAGTAAATCGTCGAGGGGATTGTTCTATTAAGAAGAACAATATTGAATTTACCGAACAAGAGTTGAGTTTTTATTCTTAATGATTTTTTAGCCCAGAGTTTGGGTGGTTCATTTAATATGAACTTAGAAAGTTCAAGACTAGTTTCATTTATCTAAGAGGAGGATTACTCATCATCACTACATACTAGTTCAAGATTCATTCACAATGTACTTACGTAACTAATCTCGTTAATGCTCGTCTTGTGTTGGTTGAACTTTGTAATTTTTTTTTTGGAGGATTCATTCACATTAGTGGGGGTTGTGAGTAATGCTTGAATCTCACTCTGTATTTATAGGAGACATGGGAGCAATTCAGTTAATTTAAAATTCCTTTTGAATTTTAAATGTGTAACCGATTAGATTTAATAAATATCAGAGATTTGATTTGATATTATTTGTTATTAAATCTAATTTTGAATAGATATTATTTGATATTATCCGAGATTTTGAATGATATTATATGATATTATCCTAGATTTGATTTTATATTATCTGATATTAAAATTAAAATTTTAAATAAGATTTTATTTAATTCTCGGACAGATTTGTCCCTTCTTTCAACCTATAAATAAGAGGTTTCACTTCTCATTTTTCAATCATCAGTTAGAAAAGTATTATGCTTTCTTTGTGAAATTTGAGAGTTTTATTCACATAAGTTGAGTTCTTCCTTTTATATTAGACGATCACTATCGTCATAGTCCACTTCAACCCTTGGGTGCACATCGTTTGGAGCGACCGTGTTAACCTACGGGGGACAACCGCCTAAAGCAACGATTACACACATCGGGGGCGAATTGTTTTTAAGGCAGTGGCCTCCATACCACGATATGGTTTATTTTTGTTCTTGTTTGTTTATTATTTTTACATGTCAATATTGATGTTCTGTTTTGCAGTCTACTTAATCAATAGATTCCGAACTACATTGATCGATATTTAAAAGTCTCATTGATCACTCTCGAGTACGCATTCGACATCCCATTAACATGTCGAATACTAAGATGCATGAATACCTTCAATGAAACAATATCCTTGATCAATCATCTCTCCTTGTATTCAATTTTTTTATCAATAAAACCGTTCCATTCATGCAGGCAAAACATAACAAGCAGCGTCCCATCCCTTTGAACAGGTCACACAAGTCCTAGCATACACCCCACAACTCCAAGGGATAAGACAAAACAAACAAATTCAGAACCAAATCAGGCCAACACCGGTCACATCCAAGCACAACAAAGAAGAAAAAACAGCAACCGAAACACACACTAAAAATAGAAAAGATATCGATCCACTGTAAACAAGAAACAAAGAGGTCAAATTGACACCCTTGAGAGAGCTTCATTTCATTTTTTTGGTGTTACAGATTTTTCCTAGAGCGACATGGGGTATAACATTGGAATTAGCTGTGTAACACAGAACAAAAAATTGTGTCAAAATTCAGACGTGAAGACAAGCATGAGCAGTAGCCTAATAGCTTCACTTGACTTCCATGCCCCCTACCTATAAATTTACATTCTCAAAACATAAGCAACTAGTCACAATTTAGTTTCGTTAATATTATTATCGATGTAACATATCGAAAAATGTAGAATAAAACAAACAAATTTAAACATTTAATAATTTATTTAGAAATAGTATTAAGTTACATAATGTAAAACTTTAAGTTTTACATTATTTTTCGATCGTTTGATGATTGAAACGGATAGCTCTAATTAATTTTTTACTTTTTTCTCAACCAATAATCTCCACATAATCAACTGTTAATCAGAGCAATTCGTTTCAATCATCGAACGATCCAAAAAACGCATAAAACTTAAAGTTTTACACTGTATAACATGATCTTATCCCTATTATTTGATGGTGAAAAAATTTAGGTAATCTAAATATTGTATATACAAAATATGACATGATCCACATAGGTGACCCGAATTCAAACAATTCTATATATGTACTTAATTTTATCCAAATTTAAAACCGAACACAAAGATATTATCTTATACTCGAATAAAATTGTTAAAGAAACAATTACATGAATTCATGGGATTCTAATTCATAAAGATCGATTTGTTGGGCCTTTCCTTAATAAACTAGTACTATAAAGATTGATTTGTTGGAGTCACTGTATCTGATAATCTAAAATGGCATATCTCTTGGGCCTTTTACATATAAGTTTTATTTATGTTGATCAGATAATCAACCCTCATCAATTACACATATGCTCGGTCATCAAACTCACAAATTGTATCAATTTATATGATTTTGAAACATAAAAAACTGTTGTCTTCATTCATTTGCAGAGCTTCTAAACCTTCCCTATCGCGGCATCGACGTCGTGAACCGGAAAAGGATAGACGAAAGACAGAGAATTACGATAAAAGTATTGTATATTTCCAAACGCATGAAGAATCAATAAGCTTTATCTAGTAGCAATTTGTGACTTTCCTACGCATAGTATTTCATTACCATATCGCGGAATACAACATTCACAGGAGTAATGCAACATTTCGAAATCTTATTTTCATGTTTGGTTTGTTTTCATTCCCACCAACTCGGAATAGATGATTACCAAAAATAGCGTGTTTTTGTGTTTATTCCCGAAATCTTATTCCTTTATTTTTCTTAGGTATTTGGGGATTCCGGACATTTATGATAAAAATATCCTTGATAAAATAAAAACATTTCAATCATGTCCTTTCTTTTTTAGGTTAATTTATTATTTTAAATTATTAAATAAGGTATAATTACATATAAATAAATACATATTAAATTAAATATAAAGTTAAAACATAGAATAATAAATAAATAGATAGATATTTTCGGAAAAAATATAAATCTACAGATTTTTTTCTAAAATAAATTATATAATCTGAACAAATATAATATAAAATATATAATTTAACGATATTTTTTTCAAATTTATGAAGTTTGATAAAGTTACTTGATCCATTAAAATTATTTAATGATATTCCTTCAAATTTATTAAAGCTTCGTCTAGATAAATTTATACATTCTACTTAGGGGTTTTCTTAATTAAATAATAAAGATTTACTTATTACACAAACAAATCAAAGAAGGGTTAAAAAATTAAAAAAAGAAAAAGAAAAACGAAATAATTCATCAAATGTAAAGAAATAACAAGTTTAACTTTAGAAACGATCCAGATATAAATTTTAAATAACAAATAATAAAAAAAAAAACTAATCTTCCTTAAAAAGAATATATTTTATGAATTCATATGTAAATGTTTTAACTTTAATATTAAGAATTTAATTTGTTAAAATGAAAAATATATCTCAATGATAACTTGGTAAAACATATATTTTTATTATCTTATATTCCTTCAACCAAACACTGTGATCTTACATTTCTGTCAAACAAACCAAATAAGATAATACAACATTCTTAGTAATGAGGTAAGTAATACAACATTCCGATAATCTTATTCCCAACGGTAATCTTACATTCCGTGAACCAATCGCACACAGTTAAATCTTGAGGTAGAAATTCATCGCTGCATACACTAAAAACGGGGGGAAAAGCTAATTAGTTTACTGGTTTGTTTTGAACACAAGCAAGCAAATCGTGGAATTTATTGCTAGTACACAGCCATTGGCTGTTACTATGAGATTCTTTTATCTTATTTAATCTGCCATTTATGTCATTTTGGCATTGGCTCAAATGGTTCGGATTCTGGTTGCGCACATTGGTTCTGGTAAGCTTCAATAAGTTTGAACCATGTGAGGCAACATCACATGCTAAAATACAAACGGTTTTGGTGAGGATAGGATTGGTTTCAAGTGTTTGGTGAAAGGATGGACACAAAATTTTATGTGAAGAGACGAATTTATAAAATTTTAAAAGTCAAACTTATAAAACTTGAGAAAAAATACATAATTCTTTTTATAAAAATTCTAAATCATTTACGTGATTCAAAGTTTTAGGGGTGACCGCCCGTTCAACGTCCATACTTGAACTTTAGTGGAGAGGAGAGTGGAGGGGGAAGGAGAGCACTTAATTTTAAAGGATTTCCTTGTTTTGCTTTGATTAGGAGCAGGGACGGAGCCAAGAATTAGTTAACGTTGGGGGCAAAATATAAATATTTAAAAATAAAGGATCAATTCATAAAAAACTAATTTTTAAAAAAAATTAAACTAGAGGATGAAAATGTAAATCGTCCCCATGTAGCTTCGTCACTGATTAAAAAAATTTGTAAGAAGAAGACGTGATTCAAATTAATCAACTAAAAAATCAAATATTAATAAATTAAATAAAAGAATATCAATTTTTTCCTTAATTAGAAAATAAATTATGAAATCATAAACTAAGCGCTGAGTATTTAAATTATTATTATTTTTGTCAAAATTATGTTAAAATAAATTGAATGTAATTATTTATAGTATAAAAATAAACCAAGATGAGAAAAATAATCGCTTCTAGGAATAAAAAGATAAGTAGTAGTCTGTTTATTCCTAACACTAATCGCTTCTACAAAACGTAACTTTCTACTGCTTTCTTTACTTCCTAACACTTTCATCCATTAATTCACTTCATTAACACTGTTTTTCTACCTTTACTGTGAGAATTAATTAATTGTTTGAAGTAAAATTATAAGTTCGATCAATACAAAAATATGACATCAAGATAATTTTGTCGTGTTTAAGAATCTAACATGATTAATTAATTTTTAAAATGATTGAGATTCATGTGACTTTTAAACTTCTAAGGAATTAGTGTCGGCGATAAATTTTTTAATTATTTTAGGTGGTTAATATTTATTGTTGTACTTTGTATCCGTGACGGTTTTATTTTTATTGACATTTTTTCTCTATGATCAGACGTTACGAATCTAATGTTCATTGAACTTTTATTCGAGTTTTCTTAATATGTATTTTCTCAAGTTCATTTATTTGTTTTAATTTCATTTATTTTAACATTAAAAATAAAATAAAATTAGGTTCTATGGTCATTCTGTGTGATGATCTTCTACCGTATATAAATTTAAATTAATTGGTAAATAAAAATAAATAACAATATATATAAAAAATGTATCCATACAAAATTTCTCCCTATTTTTTAGGTTTAACTATTAGTTTTCGGTCTAAACAAACATGTTTGACCGGTTGATCAAATTGTTCATCTTTATTTTATTATTTTTTTTAAGTCATGAGTTCTTAACCCAATAGGAACACATCTTTCCTTTTTTTTCATTCTCTCTATGTAAAACTAAGATTAGATGGGACTTACCGAAAAAAAAAAAAAAAAAAAACTAGTTTTCGGCTAATGAGACCCATTACTCTCGACTCAAATTTTTATATTCACAACTTCACGATTCAAACCTCTAAACTTGCATAAAAAATCTAATATCTCATATCGTATTTAATACTAATTTCACATTTTAAATCAGTTATCCCCTCTTTTCTTCTGTTTTTCATGTATATATTTAATGTTTTCTCGTCCTTCAATAGCATCCGTTACACTGTAACTTTTTTCTTCGATATTTTCCTACACCTCCTCTCAGGTCACTTTGCTTTCGATACAAATAATGTTATATACATATATATATATATATATATATATATGTACGTATAATATTTCACATCCTATAATCAAAACCCAATCCCTCCTCTGACTTCTGTTTCTCATTTTGTTCTTTTTCAATGGCTACCAGTAGCAGACAGATTAGCATAACCATCTTTCTCTATCTCGTGCTTCTTCTTGCCTTCCCTGTAAGCAACGCTGCTGTGTATAGATTCCATGACCGAAGCATCAGAAACATAGAGAAAGACATCAAGGTGATCGCTTCAAACAACCAGCGCCTCTTCATCATCCCTCTCACCAAAGGTGTCCCAATTCCTCCGTCGGGTCCTTCGAAGAGACACAATGTCGAACCCGAAGGCCGTGGCTCGAGTGGTCCGGTTTCGGCAAGAGATGGTCTGAAAGTCTGACCTCACATACTGGGTCAGTGTTTCTTGTCTAGCTTAGTTGGTAATGGTAAGGGATTGTGATGTTCTTGGGAACAACAAGAAACATGATGTGGACTGTGAAGTATGTTGTTATCTGTCTTTGGCTTGCTTAGATGGTCATGTTCTGGTTAGTTTTTGCATTTGTTTTATGAGCCTGCCTGCCTGAAATTTTGATACTTCTTAAACAAAATTAAATACGGAGCAAATATGAACGAACACGGGATTTTATATAAAAAGATAAGAATCATTAGATTATTAATAAAAAAATACATAAATTATATGAGAATTTGAAATTTTTACTGCGGTTCTTCCATTGGAGCAAAGGTATGATGCATTGATGACTCAAAGTACATTATCTGCACATGAGTGCAACATTAAGCAATGATAAATGACTGCAATGTCTGAGATTTATGTAGATTCATGATGAGTGACCAAACAAACTAGTGGGTTAGAACCTTGATCAGCTACTTGGATTAAATCCTAAATCATTATGTTCTTACTATTTCCATTTCTTACTAATAAGCTAAATATTAAAAAAATGTTATTTTTTATATATAAAAGTTATACAAACTATAGTTTTTAAGGAAAAGAAGAGATAATTCTTTATGATCAAATCTAGGACTTAATGTAGATTAAACTGAAAATAATATCTATTAACTCTTTCTTTTATATATCTTAATTTTAATCTCGATTTTACTTAGAGAGGAGAAGAATGGGTGATTTTAGGAGAAAAAATGGGTCTAAAACCCATAACGTAAGAGAATATAAGAGAATAAAAGTAAATAGCTTAATCAATCGAACAAATATGTTTGTTTTGTTTATAAACTTTTTAAAAAGATAAATAAATGAAATTCAGCCTAAATCAACTTAGATTCTACAATGCATGTTATGTTTTTTTAATATAATGTTAAATTATTAAGACCCTTAAATCTTATGTTCCAACATGTTACATCAATTGTATCAAACAAATTAATGTTTAATCATCCATTGTAGCTATCAAATTAAGAATTAATCAACGCTAATATAAACTATTTATTAACATCTTCATATATATTGAGTTAAAAATTGCATTAAACACATTTTTATAGATCTTAATTTTAATCTCACTTCTACTTAGATGTGAGGGGAAGAATGAGAAGTGGGAACAAAGTCAGAATTTAAGGTTGTGAGAGGATAAAACATAAATATTTAAAAGTATAAGACAAATTTATAAATAAATAAATCAAAATTTAAAAAAATTTAAATACGAGGACAAATATGAAAAAAAAAATCTTTAGGGGTGGGGGCGATTGTCCCTCCCCACCCCACTTAGCTTCATCTCTAGAAAGAAAAGTCTAAAAAAAGAAATGAGGTACTTGTAGTGGATCTAGAACTCATGATCTAAAAAAATATCAAATATATTTGCTCCACATTAAACACATTTTTAAAAGGGGCGATTAAAAAAAGAAATTTAATAATATATTATAATATTCTTTCAACTTTATTTATTTTGGTTAAAAAATATTTTTATTTTCTAGTATATTTTTTTATGTTTGGTCGAAGTGTTAATTTTTCCTCGTATTTTAATACATAAATTATTAATAAACTACTCTCCCTAGCTATTTTTTGGCCACTCACATGACTTAATTTAAATAAAGATAATAAATATATATTGCTTATTTTGAATATGACTGTTCTTTACTTGAGTTTTTTAATCATCTTCCTCTTTCAAGTTTGCTTATTTTCGACAATAAATTATTGTAAAAAATGTAATAATTAAAGGGTTTTTTGTTATTACTTTTATACCAAATATGACATATATGTTATTAAATTTATAATCAGTGACGATTAGCCTGCAACAAAAAACTAATAAATGTTAATAAATTTCATGTTTAAACATTAAATAATTATTTTTATTTAAAGAGCCTCCAATATTTACTTGTATTTTTTCAATTATACCCTTAAAATTATCACGTAATATCAATAAAAAAGAAAGTGATTCTTAATGGGTATAAAACAACTCATTTGACAAATATTAAAATTTTAAAATAGAACATGTTTAAAAATAATGATATACAATTGAAAGAAAAAAAACGTCCAATAATGAAAGTTCTTTTCACCATAATGCTTTCTTAATAAATAGCACCTTGAATTAGTTGGTTAAAAAACTTAGAGTAAATGTTAATGGTGGATTGATCAAAGTTGTTCATTTATTTTTATTATTTTTTTTAGATTTTAGGTTTAAGATCGAATAAGAGCATATTTTCTCCTAAAGTCTCCCGCTTCCCACTCTAGGTAATATAAATATTAGTATGTGATTCGGAACATTAAAATTTGGTACTCGTAAATTGATATCCACAATGATAGAATACTCGTAATTTTGTGTGTTACCCGAACCAAATTTATGTAATTATTTTTATAAATCATAAATTTTAAAATAATTTACAAGGATAAATTAAAAATTTAAAAGTTTTGAATTACATAATTTAAGTATAATGTTTAAATCCAAATTATATAATTAAAATTTAAAAGTAAAAATTACAATTAAAAAAAACATAATTATATAATTAAAATTTAAAATTTAAAAGTAAAAATTATAATTAAAAAAACATAAAATCAGGTATCCATCGTTGATATGTGATATTTGAAAACAAGGTTTAAAAATTAATATAGAATATTCATGAATGGAATAATTTATTTTTAATTTTTAACTAAAAAGCCTTAATAATCTAAAAATAAAAATAAAGATAAATAACCGGCTTACATAGCCCTATAATTCAAAATTATGATTCAAATGCGATCCATGACTCAAAAAAATAACGGAGTAAGTATTTCAATCAAAAAAATTTAAAAATTATAAAAAATAATACTTTTATCAAGATAACAGATCAACTTATAAGATATTACGAATCAAATAATTTTAAACACCCGATCAATCTCACAAAATTTGATAATTTAAATTTTTAATAGAGTTGATTCAATAATTATAATAAATATTTACTATAAGTTTCATTATTATTTTCTACTTTGATACATTTATGATATATCTAATTATAATAAGTGATGTGACAAATAACAATGTTCTTAAACTTAATCATGATCAACATAATGTGAATATCTACGTGGAATCACTGCCCATTGTGCACAAAGCAGTCCTTGTTCACAAAGTTTGCTGTTTTTATTTTGTCAAATCTTATACGTTTTGTACAGTAATTATCAGTAAAATTCTCAATATGTTCCTTTAATTCCAACAAATAGTTCTTGCTATTTTCGTAACGTTTAAGGATTTCTTCTGATATTTTTAAAATATTGAAATAAAATAAAATATTTGTCAAAAACATACAAAACACACACACACTAACATGTTCATAAAATATATAAAATTTATTTAACTATAAATAAAATAAAAGTGAATTTTGGTTTTTTTTTCATTGATATTATTTGCAGTTTTGGAATGTATACAAACTAGGTTCATCAACTGTATAGTTTTATATACAACCGAATCAAAAGGATTTTTTTTCTAAAAAGAGACCGGTTAAAAAGAGACTAAAAACAGCTATATAAAAAATTTGGTATCAATTTTTCGGTATATACCGAAATTCTTATATTTTTTTAATATCAATTTCGGTATAACCGTTTTTAGTCTCTTTTTAAGCATGTCGTTTTTTAGAACTACTGGAATCAAAAGATAGCAATTTTGATCACAAAAATTACCATCTGTACATAAATTAATGGTAAAACAGATGCCGAAATGAAATGTATCCAAAGCATCTATTTTACAGATTTGAAGTTCCGAACAATCATTCAACTGAAACAAATTTAAAGCTTGGCACTTGAACCTGTTCCATGTCATGTTAACTAATGGATGGCAGCATTGGATTCATCCCGAGTCCTGATCCTCCGGAAGCACCGGGATCAGCATGTTTCACCCTACCAACGTAGCGGATATGGCGTAACAGTCTGGCCAGGAAAGTGTTGTGGCAAATTGTTGAGCTATCACACACGACCGCAACGTGTTTACGTGCTCTTGTTATGGCGACGTTCATACGCCTACTGTCCCCCAAGAACCCAACAGCTCCTAAAGTGTTTGATCGTACCTGAAAACAGTAACAAGCATCGCACATCAGAGCCATGGTTAGGACTTGGTTGAGCATTTCGGCTGAAAATGACTCAGTTACACGCAATTAGGCCCTAACCACTCTCTAGCATGCATCTCCTGCAATCTATGTTGCCCGCATTTAGAGGTGAGTGCAACTGGATATGAGAATGTGTGATACGGAACGCTCACATTTTCTACCTTTTTCGCTTCGTATATTTGGAGAATCACGTGTCGGACACAAGTGTCGCATGTATTTTTAGAAAAATAAAGTCCGAATAACATTGCATGCAACATAGATGTTGAAGGGGACACAAAGATCCTCAAATACATTGGTGTCATAAATATGTCTGAAACCTAAAGAGAAATGAACATTTTACTAGCAAATTCTAGGGAAATCAGTAAGAAATATTCAAAACTAAGCCTAAAAGCATATAAATTGTAGCAGGGAAGACATGGTGACTTTATCAGGCATTTCAAAAGAAAGGCATTGTAATTCATAAAAATAAAGAAATAATACCATTGATATAATTACTGCATCAGCCTCTCGACCCTGAAAGCTATCAATTGTCGCAACCTCGACACCAGCAGCCTCTGGGAACTCATCAAGCCTGTATCGTAAGAGCTGTACCTGAGCAACATAAGGTGACTGGACAGCAATAGCTGCTGGGCTAACACCTGCATAAGGGAATAAAACCAAATATAGTTCTCAACTCGGTTAAGTGAGGAAAGATGATAATAATCAAGGTCTATTAACCACTACAAAGCAAGCACCAATGTAACATGAAAAGAACAGACAAACAAACAAAAACTTGATGGGGCCACCAACTTGACCGCTGGTATGTCTATCAGCTGATACGTATTATGCAGAAGCTAAGGACAGACAATACTTTATAACTCAACAAAGGGAAAGCCAGGGAAAGAACACTTCTTGGAAGCTCTATAGAAGGCGATCAGATCAAGTATGCTAAATACAGGTTCAAAGCCAAGTGTTTATCATCATAGGATAAACAGCTGACGGATGAACCAGTATGATGAATACATCTTGAGAGAATAAAATCCTAAAGAAGGTTGATGATGAATGGGAAACCATACATTGACTCCTGGCACAAACTATAAATGTCTTGCACGCAACGCAACGAAGGCAAGATTCTTAATTTGAAGTTTGAACAGAGTTTGTAGATATATTTCTATATAATAATACTACATGTAGGGGATGTAAATTACTTTGCTTGATCATGCACCTAGCAAGAAAATTTGAGACAAATAACAGTCTCCCCAGCCGAGTATGAGATATCTATTTGACAACCTATACCCTTGAAGCAAATATTACATATTCATCTACAATTAAGAAAAAAGTTCCGACTTATAAGGACAAACATCTAAACTCTAAAACAAATACAAGCAACTATGTACATAGAGAAAGCCTTTCCTAACACAAGTGGCAGGATATAAACTGACAACCAAAGTACGGGAAAAATATTCATGCAATCAATGAAAACATGATCATGTTCATATATGTAAAATTCTCAAGTTCAAATATAGTTTAACATTTTTTTAATTACCAAGGACTATTAGAACTTGAATAAAGAATGCAACAGTATATGCAATTCAACCATTATAAGAACCAACATTACATAAGGTAGACCAAAGATATGTGCAATTACCTGCATAGATAAGATAAAAGACATGCTGGACAACGATATCTGCTTCCCCTTCATTGAAGAAAGACCCTGTGCCTGCCAGGTCTAGATGCTCTTCACAGCCCACTGACAAACTTCCATATGGCATCCTTGTGTCGAGTAACAACAATGGGCATTGTGTTATCCATGTGGGCTGCAATAAGGTAAAGAAACGTAAAAACTTGAAGCTTTTTTTTTCCTTCTTTTCCTTTCCAAACCCAAACTAACCTCACTGAGAATAGATAACTAAGAAAAATTCAATAATGTAGAATCTTAAACCTAATATGTAGAAAGCATGCAAATGGAAAGCTAAAAACACATACATGCATGAATTTCATTAAAAGATTGTGCCCTTAAACTAATTTGAAGAAAAAACACGTAGCCATTATTAATAAAGATCCATGCTCCATTTTATAGAATGAATGAACACTAATAGATCTCATACCTTGACAAATGGAGAATCAACAAGAAGATGGGATGCAACAGAAGGAGAGGATTTCAGTTCTCCATCATACATCTCCTTCGAAGCCCAGCTGGCTATTGCATCATTCATTCGGTACTGAGTTGTTAACATGGTGGCAAGAACTCCTTCCTGCAAAGTTGCAGCTCTCTCTAGCAAGGATACTCCTAGGCCACCTTCTAAAGCTTTTCGGGACAAAATTACTGGAGCAAGTTGGCATTGATCACCAGCAAGTATACAACGTTTTCCCTGCAATATTGGGATCCAACAAGAGGGTTCAATTGCCTGCCCAGCTTCATCTATAACAACCAGGTCAAAAGTATCCAATTTTCTAATAAGTGGATCAGCCGCTCCAGTGTTGGTAGAAAGCACCACCTGTGCACTTGATAATACTTCCTTCACTGTTTCCTTCTCCTTCTTTTTTAGTGCCTTACCAAGCTGCTTTAAAAGCTGGCGTATTCCAGCAGCTAACGAATCATCCTTTAAACAAAGTCGAAGATCTTTTCTTAGATCTGACTTCTTCCTTTCAAACTCTGCTCGGTAATCTGCAAGCTTAGAATTGACAATCTCAACCAATGACTTGGATGCTACAGCTGAAGAAATACGTGCTGGATTTCCAACACGCACTATGTTCAATCCTGTATCTGAAAGTTTCTCAACCATGTTGTCGACAGCTGCATTAGTAGGTGCTGTTACTAGCACCCTTTCACCTTGCTGTGCAGCAAGTGCTATAATTTCCTTAAGCAAGCCTGTCTTTCCAGTGCCTGGAGGTCCTTGAACAACCATCACAGGACGCTTCTTGTTTAAGCCTAAAGCAATTGCTTTTCGCTGGGAATCGTCAAATGATCCCTTCTGTAATAATCCATCCAACTCTGCTTGACTCCAGTCGACCAAACCATTCTCCTCCAGCCATTCTGCATCTTCCTTGTCACCAAACAGTGTGGCAACAACAGCAATTGAAGGGTTTTTCTTCTGCAAGCCATTCTTCTGGAGCAGCATTAAGGCTTCACAATTGCGCTAAAAAACACATAAGAGGGCAGTTAGATATAGTAAGCAGCATTCAACAGAAACAATCAGAAATGAAAGAGAATATAATAATGAACCTAATCAGAGTACAAATGGGTGTAACCCAAGCCAAGAACTGCAGCTTGAAATAGGTAGCATCTCACCAGGAAACAGCTCAAGAAACTCTAGAAATTTTCATAGGTAACCAAATTTATTGAAGTAAAACCAATATACATACCAGTTCAGGTTTCAGCGAACAATTTGCATGTCTTGGAGGAGAGTCTTTTAGATGTTACTCAACGCATTCATAATTAATTAACAAAGTTTAAATTGTGCCACCATGTAGCATAGAGATGAGAAAATAAACATAACATTGCTACCCATACATTAAGTCTAGACCTACATATTATTAAGTATGCTTGAAGTTGCAGTATTCTAGCTATAAATAATCCCTAGTACCTCAAAAAAGAGAGATTTGCTAATTACTCACTGTAATTGTTCTTCGGGAATACAATTATAAATGATATAGATTCCCTAGTCAAATGAGAAAGGATAGCTTCAGTTCAGTGGTCCTTATATAATAGTTACCAACTTTTCTGGAAAAACTTTGGTACTGCCAAATAGTATTCCAGAAATTGAGACCATTAGAGAAATTAAAAAAAAAAAAAGAGGTGACTTGTTACTTCACTCGGTCATGACTGAAAAGTACGGATCAGAGAGTTACACAATATATGCTCCAAGCATTATGACCACCATAAGAGATTATGGAACGTAAAATAAAAAATATGTAATCTGCAAAGGAATTCAGAAGCATTATGGGAAGAACCATGCATAATAATGTCCATGGCACTCAAAACAAAGGATAGCAAGAATACAAAAAGTATAGAACCATCTCCATAGCACTTTGTGTAAATACTATGAATGAACTTCTATCTCCTTTTGCTCTGATGAGCTTTTTCTTCCACAATATTTCAAAATTATCATACAAATTTAAAGCTACAGCCAATAAGATAGGAATGAACCTATACTAGTCAAGTGGAATTTGGCAATAGAACTAAGAGTTAAGAAATATATCAGTGATCGTAAAACTAGCATGTTCACCATCCAGGAAACGTAAGCCCCAAGACTGAAAATAAAACGCATTTATCAAATACCTCATATGTGAGTGCATCAGCCAAACCTTGAATACGATCAATGCGCACACTTTTTCCAAATAGCTTAGAGAAAGTTGGATCACCATGACGAGACTCCATGGCAACACTGATGCTACAACCATCATCCCCAAGGTGATCAACAAATCCCTGGATGCAAGAAGTTGCACCTGCTCCCCTGCTGTCAGAAATCCTCACACAAACCATATCTCCAGGAGACAGGGTTGTGGGCGGTAGTCGGTGGTTCCCTTCAACCCTAAATAAAACCAAATACATTCCACCTAATCCTGAACAAATCACAATTCTAAAGGCATTAGCAAACTAAACCACCATTTTTGCAACAAACTCCAAAACTGCATTCAAAGAAGCAAATGAAGGTACAAACACGAGGCTTATCAACATCAAAGAAAATAAACTAACAAATAAACCGGTATATAACCTGTTGATGTGCTAACAGCATTCAAATTGCAAATGGTGTCACAAAGTTCTTGCTGAGCCTGGCCATGACTAACCAAGAACTCAATAGGTTTTAATGGATCTGAACCCTCATCAAGTGTAGGAACAGCATCCAACTCCTCCTGAGTGAACTCCAATTCTGCATCCCTCTCTATCTGAAGCAACTCAGACATCCGCTTTGTAAACTCATCAATCCTGTCTTGCATGGCCTTAGCCTTCCCCAAATCCATCCCCAAAACACCTTGAACAAGCTTTGGCGGTGTATTCTTCCGAGCAATCGCCCTATGCTGAGCTGCAAATCCATCATTATCGGCTCAAACTCGCTTTCTTACTAAACTACTAAATTCATTAATTAGCATATTGCAAACACTATGTTAAAACTAACTAATGCTATACGCAACCTGCAGGCTAGAAATGAAGATGAAAAAGGGAAAAAGTTTCAACAATAAAGAAAGAAAACGAACCAGAATTTGCTAGCTCCTTAAGCAGCTTCCAAGATTCAGTCTCCTTCCAATCTTCAACCATAGATTTTTGGTGCAACTCCTGAAGAACATTTCTCAATTCCCTCTGTAAATGATCAAACAATGTTGGATAATGCGTACAAGCCTTCAAACAAATTGCTTCAAGTCCAAGGGGTATAGGAATAGCATTGAGATAAGGTTGTGCCTGGATTACAAATGTCAATCCAGGTCCCATCCTCTGTCTCAACTCCAAAAACTCCCCTTGTAACTCTGCTGACACAAAATCTGAAGCCATTGCCTTCATACCTTCACTAATCCACTTCACCACCTTCTTCCCAAGATCTCTTCTGCCCAAAGGATCGCCATTTTGATACAAAGTTGTAACATTTAAAGCCTTAGTCTTTTGAACCTTCTGTTCCTTCTGTTTCTTCAACAACCCCAATTCCTGCACTAATATCTTTGTCCTACTGAGACTATCACTAGGCGTAGAAGTAGACTTACTCTCAATTTTGCTAACTCTTGGGTTGCTTCCATCGTAGCTTTTCCTTCTAGGCTTCTTCTTTGTAGTGGTAATAAACTTGCTGCTACTTTGACTGCCGCTGCTTTCTCCAATACCATTGCAAACAAACTGCTTGGACTGGAATTTTGTTGAAGGTAAATTATATTTATGGCCCACAAACAAACATATTGATTTCGAAGAAGAAGAAAAGGAGAATGGCAAAGAACTCAAAAAGCTACTCTTTTGAACACTCAAAGCCAAAGCTTTTGTTGTTGTTGTTGAAGGAATTCTTCCACAAAACAAGCATGAAGCTTTTTCCATTTCACTGTTGAGAAATTTGTTTATTTTCCAAGGGAAAAAACCCAAATCATAATGCAAAGAATCTAGCTTCGATTTCTTTTTCTTCTCTCCTAGACTCTCCCAAGAATGATTCTTTTTACTAGAATCTTCAAATATATATATACAAATACATACTAAGGAGATTTTTTTGAGTAAGAAAAAATGGGGTTTTGAATTTGAGCCTCAGAATGGATTTGAGGTGAAGAATAAGAAGAAAATTGGACCTTTTTTTCTTTTTTTTTTATATATATTTTTTGGTACACCCTATGTTTTCTTTTGAATGTACTGCAAGAATCCAGGAAGGCACAGAAGAAAGAGAGGGAAAGGAGGCTGAGGGTCGAGCAAAGAAGATATTTGAGGGGTCAAAATCAACGGAAGAGATCGAAGAGAAGGTGTTCTGATTGGCTACGGGAGATTGTGTGGAGAGGGAGTGTGGGGTAAACGTGTTTTATTGCGGTTCTATCTTTTCTCCTTTGATTTTTTTAGGGTTTACATTTGTCTCCCAATGCTTACGCCTTATTTGTGGTAAACAGAACATGTTAGAGAACAGTTTCAAGGAGAAAAGTCTACGTGTGCTTGTTTCAGCCATGCAAATCTCTTTAGTCTGAAATATTCATATGCTGAAATGAGGAATCTTTTGGTTTAACAAAAATATCACTTGTTTCATTTCTAATCACTCGTTTTTGTAAGGGCATAGTAACAAGGAAATAGACACAAATAGCTAAAAGAAAAATAGAGTAAAAATCTTTCGTTTGTATATCTCATCTTAAAATATCTTTTAAAATTAAATTTTAAATATTAATTTTAATTTTTATATTTTAAACCTTAAATTATATATCTCACCTTTAATTTTTTAAATCCTAAATATAACTTTTAACCTTCGATGCTAAACCAAAAATCTTATATCTACTGTTTTAAAGTGGAAAAATTATATCATGGGTCAGTCCTACCAC
Organism: Abelmoschus esculentus; assembly: GCA_035048815.1. Taxonomy (NCBI): domain Eukaryota; kingdom Viridiplantae; phylum Streptophyta; class Magnoliopsida; order Malvales; family Malvaceae; genus Abelmoschus; species Abelmoschus esculentus. The sequence continues at coordinate 3,793,522 of JAUCBN010000051.1, read as the reverse complement.
GTCATCCATGAGACCAATCACTAAAAACTACCTACTTCATCAATTTTTCCCTGTCATATTTTTTTCCCAAGTGAATCTTCACTTGAAAGATTAAAAATTGATGATGTGGGTAATTTTTAATGGTTGGTCCCATGGATGACGTAATAGGATTGACCCATAATATAATTTCCCTTTAAAGTGAGACATCAGTAGAGGAACAATAAAAGAATTGACGATTTATAAAAAAAAATAAAATTATTCACGAGTACATTAAATTTTTTTTAAAAGTAATTTTCATTCGTTGCCCCTTTTATTTAGATTTTATTTTAATAAGTTAAATTTAAGAAAAGATTATTCTTGCTATTTATGTTCAAACTTTATATTAGTCAAAGAACCCTTAACCTTCGTTATTAAAAAATATTAATTTTTAATTTAACCCCCCAAATTTTCAAAACTTTATTTTTCGCATATTAATTTCTTGACTTAAAAGTTTAAATTATCTATCAACAAAAAATTCATAAACCAATTAAGTTTTTATAATTTTGTTACCCAATTGAGCTCTTATAATTTAAATTGTAATCCATCAAGACCTTAATATAACACCCTCAATCTAATATTTTGACCTCAAACCTGAAACTCAATCATGTAATTTTAACCTAGTTTAGTTAAATCTATAATCAATTTTCATAACTTATTTAATTTCAATCTAATAAACAAAAAAATATTAGAAACAATTATATTAGAACTTCTTTTAAAATTATATCATAAAATCATTTGACTCTATCATTTTAAAAGTTTAAAATACAAGTTACAACACACGATATATTTCTACGAATACATAGCTAAAAGACCTAAATATAGTACTTTAAAAAGATGAGGATTCTAAATCCTTCACAAATAGTGCTCTTCCAAACAACAACCAACATGCGAATGAAAACAATAATTGTGAACACTGAGATAACAAAGCTCAGTGCATACACAACAACGCTTTATGTAAATTATAAATAAGAACAATGCTACAAGATATGATATAACATGACAAGATAACAATTATGTTATCATTGGTCATCTAAACACATACTCTCATTAAGCAAAACATTATATATAACATTTAAAGCCCAATCATACCTAAGATCTCATCAAATCATCTTGATAGAAACACATATCAACAATAATAATTTTAGAGTGAGATTGAGTCAATAAAAATCAATACATACACTCCGAGTGAGGCTGAATCAGATAGCATCAGAACTTACACTCATACTTCAAATCTCTTCTCAAGTATCTTCAAATGAGGTAACTCAACAATATAAGCATCTCTTAAGTATATAGTTAAATTGTACTTACCATACAATATTATTCGATCTACTAAGGATTCTTACGTGTTACTAACACAAATAATTTATCCAATATTTATCAAGTTATTAGTCTATTATCTCACATACGAGTTTTAACATCAATTTTCTTAGTTTTATTATCCATTTTATACTTTTAAGGGCTCATTAGGCATATTACCTCAAATTATATAACACCCATATTTAAAGTCAAACTTTTTGGATAAATTGTCTAGCGTGTATGAATACGTCTATGTAGTTATCGATACACCCCATGTGTACTGGTATTCCCTTTACTATATTAATACCTGGTCACGTCAACTAATGGTTTAACGCCTAAAGTCGTATTGATGGTTAAAATTAATTATATATTCTTATAAATATTAAACTGTAGCCTTAAACCTTAAATTCTAAACCATATTATAACAAAAACGATCATTTGTTTGTCATTATCATTTTGATATTATAACAAAAGCAATTTTAAAAAAATTAACTCCAGTGTATGTGTATATATATTATCATTTTGATATATATATATATATGTATATATATTATAACAAAAACGATCAGTTGTTTGTCATTATCATTTTGATATTAGAACAAGACAGGTGATGAGTATGGTATTATGTTATTTCATTTTACTTCATACATTAAGGTCTGCTTTGATATTATAAGAATTTATTTTTATTAAATTTTACATGTTTTGTTATATTTTTATCATGTTTAAGGTGAGTTAATCTTATACTAACTAGTTAATATCATGTTGAAAAGATATAATTTGATTATTTTCTCTTCATGTTTACTCATGCATTGAATTATGTTCTTAAAATAATATAAGTTGATGTGTATATTATTTGTATATACTCGATATAACTGAGTTTACTATTTGATTTTGTTTATAGTTAAATATTACTTTTGAAATAAAACTTTTTATTTAAGACTTGCATTTTATGCTAATTTATGTTTGTCAAAAAATAAATTATTTATTTAAAGAAAAAAATATGATATTAAGCAATTAAATTATGTATAAATTACATAAATGGTCACCGAATTTTTAAAGTAAATTCGTTTTGGTCACTATACTTTTAAAATATTTGATTAGTTCATTGAATTTTTAGTTTACATTCGATAAAGTCACTCAATTTTTAGTTCATACTCAATAAGGTCACCCAACTTTTAGTTCACATTCGATAAGGCCTCTATCGTTAAATTCCGTTAAAAATTATTGTTAATTTTAATATATCCTTAATAAAGAAATGGATAAACTATAATAATCATCACTCAACTTTCTCACTCTTATTTTAGTCACTAAAGTTTAAATTAATCCTTAGAAAATTAAAAAAATTCGATTAATCTTTAAAAAATCATTATTTTTTATTTTCTTATTAAATTTACCATATTTTATATTTGAGCCATTTATAATTTAAATCACTAAATTTATCATCTATTTTCGTATAAGTCATAAACCTTTGATTTAATCAAATTAAATCATTAAACTTTTATTATTAACAAATTAAATCATTCACATTAACATCGTTAAATGTTTTAATGAAAAAACTGACTCAATAATCCTATTAAACATTATTTTCTATGTCAGCAAGTTAATATTAATTAAAATTAAAGAAAAAATATTTAAATTTTTTTTACATTAAATTATTAAAGAAATTATGGTTCAGTGCAATTATTCTAATAATTTATCCTAAAAAAGATTTTAAATATTTTTTCTTTAATTTTAATTAATATTAACTTGTTGACATGAAAAAATAAGTCTAGTAGGATTATTGAGTCAGCTTTTCTGTCAAAATAATTAACAGTATTAGTGTGAATTATTTAATTTGTTAATAATAAAAGTTTAATGATTTAATCTGATTAAATCAAAGGTTTGTGACCTATACGAAAGTAGATGGTAAGTTCAATAATTTAAATTGTAAATGGCTCTTTATATTTTACTTAGCAAAGTAAAAAAAATATTACTTGAATCAAATATTCCAATTATTCGATTTAATTCTAGATTATTCATTTCTTAATCTCATGTTGTACCAATTAAATCAAATAGTTGGAATATTTGAGTAATATGATAATATTTAAACTTTAGTGACCAAGATAAGAGCGAGAAGAAAGTTGAGTTAGGTTTGTTGTAGTTTATCCATTTTTTTATTAAGGATATATTAAATCTTACGGTAATTTTTAACAAAATTTAACGATAGGGACCTTATTGAATGCCAATTAAAAGTTGAGTGATCTTATTATAGAATGCAAACTAAAAACTGGTTGACATTATCGAATGCAAACTAAAAGTTGAGTGATTTTATCAAATATTTTAAAAGTACGGTAACCAAAATGAATCTACCTTAAAAGTTTGGTGATCATTTATATAGTTTACCCATAAATTATTAGAGTGATTAACTGGTAATATTATAATATAAAAAATAATAATATATATTATTTTACTATTTATCATATCGTTACAAAAATAATAGTAAAAATAAATTATTTATTCACTTTGGCTCATTTATCAAGTAGGTTAAAATTAAGTTGATGTTTGTGTTAGATCGATTTTCAATAAATTAATTTTAAGTTGTTTTCCGTTAGGATCAAATCAGTTTGAGTGAAAATCGATTTGGGTTAAATTGATTCAGATCAAATCAATTACGAGTTTTGATTTCGATTTTGGATTGATTTACTTTGAATTTTGGATCACATTTGAGTTATCGTATTCAAGTTTATATCAAATCTCAATTTAAATAAATTAATTTAATCATTTATTTTTAGATTAGGTTTGTCAAGTCTAATTGATTAATAGGTTGTATTCGGTGCAGTGAAGAGAGTAAAAAAAGCTGAAACCAAACGAAAAATAGGATTTTGATTCCTTGATTAGTTTGTCGATAAGGTGGCCAAAAGGACCAAACATATTTAGAAGTTTTTCGGTCAAATAAATGTTTAAACTATAAATTTTTTAGATAGGTATTTAAAATATATTTCGAGTTAAATAAGTGTTCAATTTTTTAAAGTTATTTAAATAAGTATTCATCGTCAATGTTCATTTAATTTTATCATTAACTTACGTTATCTGACACATTTAAGCTTCTTAAAAACTTTGAAATTATATTTAAAATCAAAAGAAAAAAATTAATAAAACAAAATAACCTCAAATTAACCCCAAAATTTAAATTTTTTAACACCCAAGACTCACATTTTGATTTGACATGATTTCACCGATGATCGTCATATTTTTGTCTATTATATTCGTCGTTGTATCATCACGATCATTTATTCCACCGTATCATCGTCAGAAATTAATCGATATCGTAAAAAATATCAAAATCATCAAATAATTTATTAGAATAATTCACAGTGATGGTATAATGGAGGATAAACAATGTTGGGTCATTTGACGAGGAGAGTTCATTTTATTCTTTCGTCGAAAATACAACTAACTCCGATGAGAGTGACAAAATCTAAAGATTATTTTAAGATTATTTAAAAATTTTAAGATATTTTAAAGATCCCTATTATTTTCTAAAAAGTAAAGTTAAAAAAATTTAATAATACCGTCACGATTTATTTCTTAATATTCTTTTAATGAGCGTTAACCGTAAATATCTATTTTAATAATTATAAAAATATTAAATATTTATGTAATTTAAAATAAATTTTAAATATTTATCTAAAAATATACTTTAAATACTTATTTAATTTGTGCGAATATGTATGAACTTGTACAAGTAAAGCAAATGGAATAAAGTTAAAAGGTCGTCAAAGAAAGAAATTGGGAATAAATTCTCTGCTTTTATCACAGGTCGCTACAGCAACGAAAGAAAGTATTTGAAAATCATTTACATATAAAACTATAGAATTTGATTATTTTTAGAAGTGGTTTGATGGAGTTTAATCGAATAATTTTTTTTAAATTTATTTGAGTTAAAGTATTATATTTTATAATTTTAATTTTATTTAAATATTTTTAGTTTAAATCGAGTTTTTGAGTTATTATATAAATTCAATTTTAATCATTATGTTATAGTATAATTTAATTCTAATTTAAATGATTTTCTTTAATCATATAAATATATATATATATATATATCACATTTTTTTATATATAGAATATATTTCTTTGCATTATAAAAATTAATTTATTATTATAAATTTTGATTTATTTAAATTTTCATTCTACATCTTAAATTTTATTTAAAAATATTTTGTGTCAAGTTTAGTTTATATAATTTTGAATCAAATTAAAATAAATCGAATATCATAACCCAATTTAAAACCCATTTCATAAAAAAATAATACAAACCACACAGCCCAATAAAAAACCTTAACCCAAACCCAATATCCAAAAATTAACCCTAAACCCAAACTAAACAAACCCTAATATTCAATTAACCCTAACTTTCCCCTTTCCCAGCCACACGCGCCTGATCTTCTGTCTGTCACCTCATTGCGCTTGGCATCCACGCGCCCCTCCATTCGATCGTCTCATTTGTAGCACCTCCCCGATCATCTCCACCACTTCAGTCAAGTCAGATCTAAAAATATCAATAGATTAGGTTTTTATATGTTTTTTTTATATATGTATGGAATGAGTATTTAAAACCCGGATAGAATGTAAACTAGGGTGCATTCGGTTAGGTTTTGGTTTAATTCGGTAAGCTATTTTAGTAACCGTCGGTTTTCGGTTCGGTTAACCTCGGTTTTCGGTTTTTCCATATTAACGTTAATTTTTAAAAATTTGTATTTTATCTTGACAAAATAGCTTTATTTTATGATTTTTAAACATTAAAAGGTAAAAATTTTGAGATATTTTTCATAAATATTTATTAAAATCTTATTTTTAAGTAAAAAAATAAAAAATAAAAATACATCTATAATATTTTAGGTATAAAATATATTTTTACCTTATAAAAATAATTAAAAATCAATTAAAATATCAAATTCGGTTTAATTCAGTTAACTGCGGTTAACCACGGTTCGTAAATTTATGAACCATAATGCCTCAGTTCGGTTCGGTTTTACGGTTTACCATGCTCAGCCCTAATGTAAACTAAGACCATGGACTTTGGAATAGAAGAGCAACAAAAAATCTAGAGATATTCGAAGAAAAACTCTGATCTAAACTTGAACAAAAAATCAAAAGAAAAAAGAAAAGGGGAGAGATTGAAGAAGAATAGCAAAAAATAAGGTAAAAATATATTCATATTCAAATCTTATTCTTCAGATCTATAAATGTGTGAGTCTTTTTGAATAAATCCGAGGTCAGATTCGTGTTCACCACGCCGATATGCTTCGAAAAGGAGCACCTTTCGTTATTTCGATAATCATCGACGGCGACCGACGACTGAAGGGAGCGATCGATACTTTTGAATAATAGAATGAGAAAATGAGCTTTTTTTTGTGTGAACATTGGGTATTTAAAGAACACCCAAAATGACGTCGTTTTGGGGTTGTTCTTTCAGCCTTAAAACAACCCCGTTTTAACCTTCAGACCTGTGGAGTAAACCGACCCGTAACCCGAATTTGCACAATAACCGAGAAAATGTGAAAACTATGGGACTAGTTCCTCAAGCTTCGTATCCTTGCAATATTTCTTTCCAGGTTTAATTTCTTTCCATTTCGGTCACTAAATTTGTTTATTTTGCTTTATATTTTTGTTTTCCCTTATATTTAACCACTCTTTATTACATAGCATTATCTATGATAATATCATCATCATCGTCATAATAATAATTACTATTATTATTATTATTATTATATTTGTTATGTTACTTTTATTATGATGATTTTGTTTTGTAATATATATAATGATATTATCATATATTATTTCTATTATTAATTAATTTATTATTATTATTATTTATATTATATTTATTATTTCATTATTTAATAACATGTATTTTTATTGCATCTAATTATATACTATGATATTTACATATTTAATTTTTCATCATTATTATTATTATGCAATTATCGTTTTAAAATAACTATTAAAAAAGTTTTAAATAAAATACGAGATCACACTTTAAATTTAAATTTGAATTTATAATTTATGTCATTTAAAAATTTTCGTAAACGATCAGTACTAATTTTTTGGTGTTGTGGGGTGTTTTTCCTTCCCCACATGTAACTTGTAACGACCCGGATTCGGATCCGAGTGTCGGGTTAACCCGAGAGTTTAGGCTTCGGTTTTTGGGCCCGAGTGGAGTGGTTTAGGCCTAGTTTGTTGGGTCTTGAGTGGTTGTGTTGAGCTTAAGTTGTTGTTGTTTGTGCATGGTGTGGACGAGTCTGAGGAAGGGGTTAGGCAAGGGGCGAATTATTTCGCCCATCTACACCATGCTTGGGATCGGATAGCGAAGACTATTCCGAAGCATGCACCTACCCCACGTGAGGCACCTATCGAGAGGGTTCACAGTCAGGGTGGTATAGATTTCTTGGGTTCTAGCTAAGATAATCTTGTGAGGACGGATGAGTGGGTTCGTGATACTTGTTGGATCATGAGGCAGATAAGGTTAAGGTCCGAGGACAAGCTGTCTTGTTTTCTTTCTCTGCTCAAGGAAAAAGCAAGGGAATGGTGGGAAACAATTGAGATGGAGTAGTGTCCCGATCAGCCGACATGGGGCGACTTTTTGGATGAGTTTGAGAAAAAAATATTTGGGCGAGACTCATATCGATCAGTTGAGAGATCAGTTCACCCACCTTGTGCAGGGTAACCGTACAGTCTTTGAGTACGAGCAGGAGTTCCTACAACTGGGTAAGTATACACCCGAGTTAATAGATACCGAGAAGATGAGGCGTGGGAGGTTTTTTAGAGGTTTGAGGAAAGAGATCCAGACTTATCTAACAGCTAATCCACCGGTAGTGTTTTCTGAGTGAACATGCAAGGATGTTGGATATACCTTGTGAGACACTAGATATAGGTGTTAGTGGTACTAGTTCTTCAGAGATACCGTAGTGGTCAGAAAGATGTACAGACGATGTCCATAGATGGTCCAGGGGTATGTGTCCCCAGTTGATATGATGGAATTGTCATTCTACGGTTTTGATGTGATTTTGGGTACGGATTGACTGACAAAGCATAGGGCTAAGATAGATCTTGAGACCAAGAGAATTTATTTGAAGCTAGCGGATGACCATGAGATTTCCGTTGTAGGTGAGAATGTGAAGTTCTTATTTAATGTTGTTTTGGCTCTAGAGGCTCAGAGGTTAGTTAAGTTGGGCTGTGAGGCATACCTGGCATATATGATAAACCCGAACATGAATGAAGTCAGACTGCAAGATATCAGGACGGTATGTGATTTTTCTGAGTGTGTTTCCAAAAGAGTTGCCTGGATTGCCACCTGAAAGAGAGGTTGAGTTTGCCATATAGATGTATTCAGATTCTGCTCCTATTTCGATTGCTCCGTATCGTATGGTACCGAAAGAACTAAAAGAATTGATGACTCAGTTGCAAGGACTATCAGATAGGGGTTGTATCCAACTTGTTAGATAAGTTGATAGATTTGTACATTAGTGAGATTGCGAGACGGTATAGTGTGTCAAAATCGATTGTGTTTGATAGAGATTTGAGATTCACAGCCAGATTTTGGGAGTGTTTGCACAGTGCTTTGGGTGGCCGTTGGAATTTCAGTACTTCAGATCACCCTCATCCAGATGGACAGTCAGAGAGAGAGTTATTTAGATTCTCGAGGATATGCTCCGATGTTGTATCATTGACTTTCAAGGTACTTGAGAGAAGCATCTACCGTTGGTTGAGTTTACGTGTAACGATAGTTATCAGTCGAGTTTTCAGATGGCTACGTATGAGACTTTGTATGGTAGAAAATGCATTACTCCGTTCTGTTGGATTGAAGCGGGTCAGAAATTGATATCGATGTCGGTTATGCTTAAGGGGACTACCGAGAAATTGAAGTTAATTTGTGATCGGTTAAAGACAGCTTCGGATAGGCAGAAATCGTATACAGAATTAAATCTGATAGAAATAGAGTATGAGGTGGGAGAAAAAATGTTCTTGGAAGTGTCACTATGAAAGGGGATCATCCGTTTGGAAGGAAAGGCAAGTTAAGTCCAAGGTTTATAGGACTGTATGAGGTTGCTCTTTTCGCACTTGTTTCCCTTAGATAAATTTTGGATCCAAGTGTCGGGTTAACCCAAGAGTTTGAGCTTCGGTTTTGGGCTCGAGTGGAGTGGTTTAGACCTAGTTTGTTGGGTATTGAGTGGTTGTGTTGGGATTAAGTTATGGGCTGACGGCATTTTGGTAAATGCCAAAATAAATTGAATAGAGGGTTTTGGGGGTGTTGTTTCTGCAGAAGTGAGGTCATAAGTGCAGAAGGTTTTTCTTTTTCCTATCATCTTCTTCAACCAAAGTTTAAGGTGAAGTAAAAGGTAAGATCTTGGTGAGCTTGGCTTAAAATCTCGTTTTTAGGATGAAGAGAAAGTTGTAGAGCTGACATGGATCTATAAAACAAAGTTTGGTTTGCCAAGTTTGGTGGAGGAAGAGGTTTTAGTGGGGGTTTAGGTTGAGTTCGGGAATAGGTTTTAGAGGGTGTAAACCTTAATTTTTCTAGTGTTTTAGACTTTAAGAATCATCATCTTGGTGTCTAATTCACTTCTTATCTTCCCCTTTGTAGAGAAACAAGTGGGAGAATCTTCCAAGAGCTTGAGTAAGGAGAAAGCTTGAAGAAGGGAAGGAAGGTCGTTTTTGTTGTTGTGCTTGCTAAGGTTGGTACTCCCAACTCATCCTTTCATCATTCATATCATGGTAGTATGCATGACATGTAGATTTTGTGTTTGAATGCTTGGTTTGAGCTTGATATGCTTTAATGATGGAAATTGTGTTAGTGAGTTTAATGGCTGAACATTGGTGTTAAAACGTCTTAAACATCCCTAAGAACTAATAGGAACACTTTAGAATCGAATAGATTAATGTTGGGGAAATATCCTTGAAAATTTTAAATACAGACCTACATTTCGTGCAAGGGTATCGATACACGGGCTACCGATATCGATACCCATAAGTGGAAATAGACTAAGTGGCCAGGTGTATCGAACTATGGTTCGATGCCGGGACCTTCAGTGGCATAATGGAATCGATACCAATATCGATGCTGGAGGGTCCTCTTTTGTTGACTTTGAAAATGGTCAAAGGGTATCGATACCCATGGTTCGATGCCTTCTTTGGGTAGGTATCGAGGCAGGGTGGTTCGATACCCTATATAAGGGTATCGATACCGCTGCGAAAACTTGACAAGATCGGTATTGTTTGAGGTTCGATAATAGAATTAAAGGTCACAATGAATCCTATAATTAATGAAATGAATGGTTAACACAAGATTGACGTATTAGACCCTGAATGACTAAATTATGTTAAGTCTTGATATGTTTTGATGTGAGGATTCTAGGTGGATCGTTTGTGTGTATCGAGTCCTTGTTTGATGGAAATCCGGATATCCATAAGTGTTGCAACACGTTGAAGGCCATCCGATGTAACATGTCGGATGATTTTTTGAAGACTTTTATTCCGAGTGTTGGGCGGCCTCACTCGAAGATGTTCGATGTAACATTCCGAGCATGGGGTTGGTTGGGCGGCCTCCACCCCTTTTCGGACGTTGGACGGCCTCGTTCGAAGATGTCCGATATAACATTCCGAGCATAGGATTTGAGGGCGGCCTCAATCCTAAGTGTAGGATCCCGATGATGTGTGGACGCGGGCCTCACTCTTGTGTGTTATTTTATAATGTGACATGTATATGTTGTATGCGATATTATACATTGTTTATGCCATGAGATAGGCGAGCATGCTAGACCATCATATCATGTACGATATTTTATATGTTATGCTTTACTGCTTATGATATGCATGATGTTGGCCGAGTTCGGCGTACCCACTGAGCTTTAGTAGCTCAGCGTTCGAAATGTGTTTTCGTGCGTAGGTTAGGTGAAACCGGTTCGTGGAGCACCATCGAGGTTTGGATTTCAGCATCGACCTATGTCAGAGTACATTTATAGACTAGTGGGCTAGTACTTAGTTGGACCCTATGTATCTTGTAACTCTATTATTATTTCAAGTCGAATGTTTTAAATGATTTGTAATATTTTGGAGCTCCGATTACTTTATATTATTTTGGGCTTGCGTTTTAACTTAAATGGATTTTATGAATAGTATTTTGGACTTGAATTGGATTTTAATTGTTGGGCTTTCGAAAGAATTTTGAAATACAGGTTTTGGGTCGGAGGCCCAATGTGACATCCGGATCGGGGTGTTACATAACTGACTCCCGAACCGTTTTTTTGTTTGTTTTAAAGACCGAAATTTGTTGTTTTAATAAAAACAAAAAACGTTTTATTAAAATAATCGATTTTCAGTGTTCCAATCGCACTTCAAAATAATTGGTAGCAACGCCCGTATATTTTCAGTGATTATAACTGGCGGCTCTGTTGCGGACTTTTTTTCGAGAGCCGAGCCACAAATCGATTACCTTTTATTTAATGAGTAGAAAATATAAATTTGGTTTAATTTTGTGATCCCTATTTTATTTTTGTTTTATTTCAAAATATTTTTTAAAATTATTTTCTAGCCCCAACAAATCATGAGCTCTCAATCCGAGCTCCGTCCTTTTAAGTGGGTGGAAGAAACCACTGCTTCGTGAGGGACCCCTTCTGTGTAGGATGGTGAATAGCTTTTGAGATATATTTCCTTTTATCTTCGTGAGACCTATGTCTCCGCATAGACTTAGAGAAATGTATCCCCTTGAACTATACTTACTACATTTTCTTTTGATCATGTTACTTTGTCAGAGTTGTGTAGATTGAATATTTCTTTGATCATGTCACTTCGTCAGAGTTGTACAGATCAAAACATTTTCTTCTGATCATGTCACTTTGTTAGAGTTGTGTGAATCAAACTTTCCTTGGATCATGTCACTTCGTGAGAGTTATGCAGATCAAAACTCTATCTTTCGATCACGTCACTTCGTCAGAGTTGTGTGGATCAAACATTTCTTTGATCATGTCATTTCATCAGAGTTGTGCAGATCAAAACTCTCTGTTTTAATCATGTCACTTCATCAGAGTTGTGTGGATCGAACATTTCTTTAATCATGTCACTTCGTCAGAGTTATTTAGATCAAAACCCTCTCTTTCGATCTCGTCACTTCGTCGGAGTGGTGTGGATCAAACTTTATCTTGGTCATGTCACTTCGTCAGAGTGGTACAAATCAAAACGCTCTCTTCTGATCACGTCACTTCATCAATGTTACGGATCGAACTTTCTCTTGATTATGTCACTTCGTCAAAGTCGTGTAGATCAAAATTATCTTCTTTTCAAATCATATCGCTCTATCAATTTTACGTATTGAGTTTTCTTTGTGAAATACCTTTATAGATATATCATTTTGTGAAGAAAAAAAAGAGAAAAGAAAAGAAAAAAACTAAGCCGAAAATCCAGGGGAAACTGAAATTGATGCCGACATGCCCTATTGGAGGATGTAGATGCTGAAGGAAGTAAAATGAAGAAAGTTGACTAAACCTGACATGTTCCTATGTGAACATGGTAGTTTTATTTTATTTTTGAACGATATTTTAATTGATTTTTATATTTTTTTTGTTCTCTCCCTTTGTAGTCTATGCTAGCTATTCGTAGATCATCTTAAATGATAAATGTTGATTCTTTTGTTCTATATTGCTTTAGAAAAATAGATAAAAGAAAAAAAAATGAATGAATAAAAATCTAATAAAGGTGTGTAGAAATAAAAACAAAGGACCATTCAAATGCCCATCAGAAATTCATTTTCGCGAATTGTCAAAGGAATAAATCCTTTAAGAAAATCTAATATCATGATTAGTACAAACTGATTATACTTTGGGTAATGGTACAATTAGCCCAGAGTAAACGATTACCGGTAAAGGCGATTCAAATCCGTTAACCTCTGTGCATTTAAAAAAAATATAAAAAAAATCAATGAATTGATAAGACTATTCAAATGTCTATTAAAAATCCATTTTCGCGAATGGTCAAAGGAATAAATCATTTGGAAAAAAATCCAATCTCATGATTTGTACAATCTGATTATACCCATAGCAATGGTACAACTAGTCTAGAGCAAACAACTACCGATAAAGGCAAATCAAATTCGTTGATCCCTATACATTTAGGAAAAAATGCAAATATATGTTTTTAACCGAAAGATTTTAATCGCCAAGATTTTATATTACCTTTACATTGATGGAGTGGATAGATTCAACCTTACGATTTTAAGTTTCGTTTCTTCGTCATTCTATCTTGTCTTATCGTTAGTATTGCAGCTAGATCAAGATTTGCAGACTTTGCTTCTCTATCAATGTTGCAGTTAGGTCAAATTTTCTTTAGAGATAACAACGTCAATGTCGTCGCAGACCAAACATATTTTGTCTTCTATAACAGGTCATCCAGTTCAAGACTCCTCAATAAATCCTCTATTTTGAAGATTTTGCTGACAAGGGCAGTGGTATAGATAAAGTCAAGCTCCAGAAAAAGAAGTGATGACTAAAGAAGAATACTCAACCATGCCAGATAAAATGAGTTATTCTTTATCTTTGCTTCATTGTTTTTTCATAAATAAATAATATAAACCCCTCACAACCTAATAAAAAAACCTAAACCCATTTACAAAATTAACCCAACAGCCTATTAAATGATCTAAACCTAATATCCAAAAATTAACCCTAACCCAAATTTAATAAAAACATTATTATTCAATTAATCCTAACTTTTCTCTTTTCCAATCACGTCGACTGTGTGTGGTCATCACGCATGACGGTTTGGTTGTCGCGTGGCAACCATATCGCCCTCTATTCGACCGCCTCACCTGTAGCACTACCCCGATCACCTTCACAAACTCAATCAATTCAGATCTACAAAATATCAATAAATTAGGGTTTTATATATTTTTATATATGTATGGAATGGGTATTTAAAACCCGGATGGAATGTAAACAAGACCACGAATTTTCGAATAGAAAAGCAACAACAAAAAAAGATATTCGAAGAAAAAACCAGATCTAAACTTGAATAAAAAAATCAAAATATAAAAGAATATCAAAAAATAAGGTAGAAATATTTTCATATTCGAACCTTGTTCTTCAGATCTATAAACGTGTGAGTCTTTTTGAATAAGTCAGAGGTCGGATTCCTGTTCACCACGCTGAGACGCTTCGGAAAGGTGTGATCTTTCGTTATTTCGGTGATCGCCGACGACGTCTGACAATGACCCACAACGTCTTACTGTTAAAAAGGACGATCGGTCACCCATCGACAAAGAGAGGCCAAGAGAGCATGAAAGAGCTCTACGTTTCTGAATAGTAGAATGAGAAAATGAATTTTTTAGGTAAATATTGGGTATTTAAGGAACAATCAAAACGACGACGTTTTGAGACTGTTCTTTCAGCCTCAATACGATGCCGTTTTGGGACTGCTTTTTCAAACTCAAAACGGTGCCATTTTGACCTCCAGGCCCGTAGAGCAAACCGATCTATAATTCGAATCCGTGCAATACTCGAGCAAATAGGAAATTATGGGACCAATCCCTCAAGCTTTGTATCCTCGCAATATTTCTTTTCAGTTTTGATTTCTTTCCATTTCGGTCATTAATTTTGTTTATTTTGCTTTATATTTTTGTTTTTTCTTCGATTTAACCCATGTTTATTACATATTATTATTATTATTATTATTATTATATCATATATTGTTTCTATTATTATTTTATTTATTTATTTATTATTATTTATATTATATTTATTGTTTCATTATTTTATAGCATATATTATTATTGCATCTAATTATATACTATGATATTTACGTATTTAATTTTTCTTCAATATTATTATACAATTATAGTTTTAAAATACCTATAAAACAAGTTTTAAATAAAATACGGGGTCACAAATTTAAATTTAAATTCGAATTTATAATTTTCGTCATTCAAAATATTCCGTAATCGATCGGTATCAATTTTTGGGCGTTGTAGGGTGTTTTTCCTTCCCCACATGTAACTGACTCCCGAACCCGTTTTTTTTGTTTCGTAGACCAAAATTTATTTTTTTAATAAAAACAAAAAACATTTTATTAAAATAACCAGTTTTCAATGTTACAATCGCACTTTAAAATGACTGGTGGCGACGCCCGTATATTTTTAATGATTATATCGAGTATTTTTCTTTTAAATTATGTCAAAAATTTAATTTTTTTCGAATTGGATTTTTCTTGCCCTAAATTCATCGTATACCATATCGTGTGTGTAACAAGGATAATATTTTCACATCTTTAGTTTTTTACTTGATAAAAACTGTTTTTAAATTTAATTTATTGTAAACATTAATGAAGATTCACCTGATAAAAATGGTGAGGTGAAAAAAATTAAATAAATACTTTTGATTGTTGATCTCATAAATAACGTAATAAAAATGACCCATAATATAATTTCTTTATGGATTGGTCGATAAAAATAATACAATGACATGTTCATGCATATATGATAGTCATACTAATCCACGTATTCAAATCATATTTGTTTTAATATTTTTATTTATATCTTATATTAAAAAATTAAATTTAAAGTTTTTAAGTTAAAATTTAGAATTAAGGTTAATTATAAAGTGTACACTTTATTCTCAATTAAATTTTAAGATTTATTTTTAAATTTTAAATCTTAAAAAATATATCATACTCCAAATAATCAGAAACTTTATTCTTAAGTGCTAAATTTATTTTTTAAATATTAAGCATGGTAAAAACAAATACGGATGATTTCTATTCCTAATCTATAATTTTCCATCCAATTTTATGTGGATAAAGATCTCTTATCTTTTAAGAAAGAAAGGACAATATGAAGCACAAAAAAACAATATAATATAATATAATATAATATAATATAATATAATATAATATAATATAATATAATATAATATAATATAATATAATATAATATAATATAATATAATATAATATAATATAATATAATATAATATAATTAGATAATTTTGAAAAGATAGGGGATTTAATAAATAGTTAAAAGTTTTAGTCCATTTTAGATTTTTTATATTTAACGTAAAAGTTTTTTAGATTTATAGTTTGAAAAATATATTAAATGACTAAGTTAAAGTTTTACTTGGAGTTTAGAAATAGAGTTCAAATCAATATAAGTAAAAGTTACATGTATATTATTAAAGGAGTAATAATATTTTAAAAATTAAGATTTTAAAATTTTGGCCATAATTATTTAAATATTTTAATTTATTAAAATTTATAAAATATATATTTTAAACAATTTGATTAAAGATTTTTAAAATATATATTTTTTATATTTTTATCTATAATAGACTTAAAGTTATAATGAGTCAAAATTAATAAAATTTAATTCAAAAAAATTCAATATTAGATTAATTTTTTTTGAACAAGCTAATAGTGATTACAAGTAGTATCTGTTCTAGAATATAATCTCCACCATTTGACATTGATCGCTCAATCACTCTGCTGGCATCGCTGGTACTCTATGTATTGCTTTGCTTTTTTGTCATTTAACTAATTATTATTATTATTATTATTATTATTATAAGGGATGAGTCTATAACGGGCGTCGAACACCGCTGAACATTATTAAATTAATTTATAAAGAATAAAAATCTAAAAGACTAATCATACAATTATTAATTATATGTTGAGTTTATCACTCTTTTATTAATTACTCCTTGAGATTTTAAATTTTTATTAATTAATTTAATGGTATTCAATAATGTTCAACATTAATGGTGTTCAACAATATTCGACGCCCGTCGTAGAATTTTTCTATTATAAAATAGTACCCTCATTACGTTTTATAAAATTTTTATTTTCTCTCTCCTAATTTGACGTCAATTTTATCATTAATTTTTAATGAAAAGAATATAAAATAAAAATAAAATAAAATATAAAGTACAATTTTATCAAAAAAAATAGCTGAATGACCAAAATAAAAATACATAAATAAATGAGGTACCAAAAAAGTAGTTTACCCTAGTTTATTTTAATATGCTACGTCATCATCCGTAATTGAGTTAAGACAATTTTATGATATACAGAAAACTTTACTACGTTAGTGATCAAAATATAATGCTTAAAATGTTAAGGACAAAAATGAAAACAGATCCAAACGTTAATGACCGTAGTCGTAAATGTACCCTAGTCTAAAAGGTTCTTGAAGGCCAAAAACTGTGCAGCAAAAATTTATAAACCTGGAAGGATCGAAGACAAATCTATGGAGAAAAACTGAAAAAGAAAGATGGCAGAAATCGCCATGAAATTATTTGATGCTCATTGCCACCTTCAAGATCCCAGGATTTTCAACAAAGCATCCAAACTCATTTCCACCGCTTTGGATTCTGGGGTCCTTAATTTTGCTGTTAATGGAGTTCATGAGGTTGCTGCCTCGCTTTTGCATCAATTTCCCCCCTTCGATTTTCCCAATCAATTTCGTATTTTATTTGATTCTCCCTTTTTTATGATATTAAGCTTGGTTTTTTCTTGAAAAGTGTAGAAAGATTGGCATTTTGTAAAAGAAATAGGCGAGAAGTATTCATCTGTTATTCCTTGCTTTGGAATTCACCCTTGGTAAAATGAATTGAATACATAAATCTAGCTTTCAAGATTGTATCTTTTTTTGATTTTTTTACTGTGTTAATCTGTTGCAGGTATGTTGCTCAGAGAAGTCCAAATTGGTTCAGTACTCTCAAGGAATTCTTTGAGACCACTCCTTCTGCAGCCGTTGGAGAGGTAAATTTCTTTAATTTGGCACTAATTCGACGTAATTTCATAAATCTAGCCAAGGGTATTTAATACTTATTATTTTAGTTGTGCAGTACTTTGTTCTGAGTTAGAGTTTCCCAAAATTTCATGGTAAAAAGGGAAAACTATAAAACAGAAGTTTTCGGGAAATGATAAGTGAAAGACTAGATTCTTATACTGCTGTGCTTGAATTTTTGTTTGTTTAAGGCTACCAAACTAATAACAGCATTCTTTTGGATCTTTCAGATTGGTTTGGACAAAGGTTCAAAAGGAAGGGAGATTGATTTTAATGCTCAGGTTCCGACTGTTTCTTGCTATCTCGATTGTCTTTTATTTTGTAGTACTTCTGTTTATCTGTTGCTGGAGCTCACTGAAGTGTCGAAAAACCAGCATTTTCTTTAGTACCATTAATTGGTGTGAATGCTTGTAGACTAGGCATTTCCTAGAAGTTTTCTGAAATTTGAAGTTCTATCTTCCAGATTGAAGTATTTCGGCAACAGCTAGAGCTTGCCAAAGAGTTGAAAAAACCTGCATCAGTCCATTGTGTTCGTGCATTTGGTGATCTTCTTCAGATAGTGAAGTATGTCATTCTCTACATTTTTTATGGAAAGCTTTTATCTTAAACAAAATATTGGATAACATTCCAAAAAAGTTTCAGTGAAATTTCTCTAAGATCTGGCGCTTAGTATATGATAAATAATGTTATGAAGGCAAGCAGGCCTTCTAAACCTCAGCCACTTATCACTGTCGGTGTATTTGAATGAGTTCTTATCAAATGTGTATCTTAGCTGCTCTCTTACTTATGTATGTGTAACATGCTCAAGCTACTACATGTATCTCCTTACTACAATGTATTAATATCCTCAGGGACATTGGGCCTTTCCCAGATGGTCTGCTTCTTCATTCTTACTTAGGTTCTGCAGAGATGGTTCCTGAGTTTGTCAAATCTGGTGCTTACTTTTCATTGTCAGGATACATCATGCCCATGAAAGTGCAGAAGGCCAAGAAAATGCTAAAGATGGTTAGTTCATCTGGTTTCTGTTCTATTGATTTAAGTCGTCATGTGACCAAGTATAAGTGTACAATCTTCTTACTTCTGAAATTCCTGCAGCTACCTTTGGAGAGGATATTATTGGAGTCAGATGCACCGGATGCACTGCCAAATTCAGAGTTAAGCTCTTTATTTTTGGTCGATGAAGACCCTTCCCTCCCACAAGAATTTTTTGCTCAAGGGAGAAATTCTGCTTCAAATGCTACCATTCCATCTGATAATCAGTCTCTTACGTCAAGAGATGTGCCTTCATTGCCAAAAGATATGCTTAATCATACGGCAAACATTCATAACGTATGCTTTCTCCTTGAACTTAAGGGTAGCCTTTTTTCATATAATTGTAGACTGCTTACATCTTCATCCTATCTCTCTATTTTCAGCACATTTTCCAGTATGAAGTAAATAAGAAATCAAATCATAGAGCAAATAGTTTAAGATGACAATTAGTATGGTACAGTGCCTTTTACTTGCTGCATTTCATTTTTAGGCTTATAGATTCTTGCTTTATTTTCTGTATTACAGACAAGAGTTTCAATAGGAAAAGTGACTAAATAATTTAATTTTGTAAAGAAGAGTCATATATTTGATAAATTAGTACTAACTGGTTCATATATGATAAAAGGAAGCATAGGAGATTATGATCTTATTTGGTTCTAATTTCCAGCAGCATTAATAAGTCGTGAGTCACGTAAGGATTAGTTTGAAGATGAAACCTCAATGAGTTGAGGGACTCATCAAAAGATCGAATCTAAGACCAGTAGTTAAAATACTTAAATTTGCTCGAGATGTCATCATTTAATTTCTGACTGCATCTTGTTGTATATGCAACTTTTATCCCTTAATGCATTATATGTATCCTATTTCCATAGAAAATATGTTGAGGACTTGAGGTCTGTAACACTAAGAATCTTGTTTTTAATTTCAGGTGCTTGATTATGTTGCAAATTTGCTGGAAATTAGTAAAGAGGAACTCGCAGAGATAAGCTTTAGAAATGCAGTACAATTGTTTTCTTACCAAGGTTCAAAAGTTGCCTTAGGATGATCTTATCATGTCTTTTTATGCACTAGGAACATGCTTTGTATCTTTTTGTATCTTGCAAATGTGAAAATACTGAAATGTTTATAGAAAAACTTAAAATAAACTTGAATGATATCTTTAACAATCATTTTAAGATAATTTTTTTTTATTTGGTTCAATTTAGCTTTTCATAACTCTCATGGACATTTTAATATATGAATCATAGATCTACCTCTTTGTTCTCATTTTTAGGACGTTTAAGCTAACTTTGTTCATATATTTCACATCATGTTCGAGTTACTTTTCATGTCTTTATTTTATCTTTCGGATTTGTGTTGCATAATTGGATGTCTTAAAGTTTTACAGGTTTTGTTCAAGCTGTAGGAATTGCATTATATTTCATGCTAAAGGGCACTGCATTGTTTTAAGTTATTGAATAGACACTATTATGAAAGCCCTGGAATTGCAGAAAGTTTTCCTGCTGGGAAAAAGCTCAAATACTTGAAGGCAAAGAACAAGTTAAACTAACATCATGTAGGAAGACGCAGAATTTGGAATCTCAGCATATCCTCAAGGTTATATAAATATATGGAAAACAGAGAAAGGAAACCTCAGGCCGAATCCAACACTGTTAGTGGTTCTTCACCTTTTGGAGATTCAGCTACAATATGATCTTCGTCCGATGCAGTTTGGTCCTGGAAATTCTGTTTACCTTGATGTTCCGTTTCTGAAAACTGTGGTGCATCCTGCAAGCTTTCACCACCATGTTCTTCATAACTATGCTCTTTGCTTCCCACCACGACAACATCGCCGAAACTAACATGACGTCGACCACCATTTGGTGTTACTGATGGAGAGCCTTCATTTTCCGATGAATGAATCGATCTTCCTGCATGCCCTTCAGAAGCACATGACATTTTCTTCCATAAGCTGCTAAGTTCCCTGTTACCACGTTCTCCATTGCTTGCACAAAAGCAATGTGCAACGCACCTGTACATGTAAGTAGCAATCCAAAAGAACCACGGGATGCCTACAAGAACGATCCCGGCAACTGGATACCAGGGCGTGGATTGCTCCTCCGGTTGGAACATATAAAGACATATGAAGGCACCCCCCGTGACGATGCAGACAAAGAAAAAGGTCGTGACGATGTAGATTATGATATCTCCTTTGATTCTTTCTTGCATTTGAATGTTGCAAGAGATGAAAGATGTTTCGTGTATGATTAGAGCTGAAGAAGAAAGGTGGGAAATGTTTGGATGCCATGAAAGTTGATGGAATGAAAAGAAATAGTATGAATGAAAGGGAAGTTGTTTGTTTTTGTTAGTGTTGTTGGGGGAGTAGCTGAAAAAACAACCGAAACAGCAAAACAAACCTATTATATGGGGAAAACTACAATGGCTGAAAATTGAACGGTCATGGACACAGGGATACCAACTCATCAAGTTAGCATATATCAACCGAGACTTTGGCATGCACCGGCGTTTTGTCAAGCGATGTAGCTTATGTTATTTCCTCCGTTAAAAAAATAATCCATTTTTAGGTGCACGGGAAAATTATCATAAATATTTTAATATATTTGCGTGTCTCAATACTATAAAATTAAATTTAATCAATTTTAATTTTTTAATTATAAATCTTAAAATTTAAATTTTATTTTATAAACCCTAATCCTCTAACACTAAATCAAAATGTAAATTTAAGAAAAGGGTGTAAATCCTCTAACACTAAATCAAAATATAAATTTAAGAAAAGGGTGTAAAAGATACTCTTTCATATCAATACAATCAAGATTTTTTTTATCTCTATTCTCATTTTACATTTTATTGCGAATATAAAATCTAAAATCATCATTGGCCACAACCTACAAGATTAATATTATATTTGTCTCATCATTCATAAGGGTCCTTAAACTCGCATAATTTCTTCTTTACTTGCCTCATGACCCATTCATATAATATATTTATAAATATTAATTAAATAAATATAAATTAATTTATTATGAAAAAAGTATAAAATATTTGTTATTTGTATTCTCACCACAAATATGATAGAATTTATTAAAAAGAATAAGAAAATATACAATAAAAAATCTAGTCGCCTGATTTTTTTTAATCATTTGTTTTTCCAATGTGAGATAGAGAGGATCAAAGAAAGAGACTTAAAGAAGACTCAAAAACTAAACTGATTTTATTCATAACTGAATCATGTTTATATACACAAATAAGAAGACCCTAATAGTATGTAACTGCCTCCTAACTAACATAGCTAATGCTTGGTTGTTACGAAGTTGTTTACAACTGTATTTTCATATCAATCGTTTAATACTAGCTAACATACTCCATTTTCTTTCTTCTCTTCCTTTAAAAAAAAACACTCTATGCAATATAAAATTATATCTCTTAAAGTCTTAGCTCATCTGCTGAAAAAACTTTCATCTGTCCTCAAAGTTGAACAAAGAACGCTGTAGGCAAGGGTTTTGTTAACACGTTTGCAATTTGATGGGTAACTTGAACGTGATTAACTTGAAAAATTCCTTCCATTACTTTCTCTCGAATAACTTGTCTAACTCAACATGCTTAAACTTTTCATGATGGACTGAATTTGCAGAATGAGCAATAGAACTTGTATTATCACACCAAATTATTAGTGTTTTATCAAGAGAAATTTCAAGCTCTATCAATAAAGACTTAATCCATATTGCTTCACACATGGCATTGACCAACCCTCTAAACTCAGCTTCTGTTGATGACCTGGCTACAACATTTTGTTTTCTTGAACTCCAGGACACAAGATTTTTATCAAGAAATAGATAGTGTCCCGCAGTTGATCTTCTGTCATCAGATTTGGCATCCTAATCTGAATCAGAATATCCTACTAATGTAGTAGTTATTGGCATAACATCAAAAAATAGATCGTGATCTGTTGTTCCTTTAAGATACTTTAAGATCCTTCGCACAAGATCCCAATGTGACTCAAACGGTGATTACATAAACTGCGATACTTTATTAACAACAAATTGAATGTCTGGTCTAGTAGTACATATGTGTCGAAGAGTGTCAACCACATTTCTATATAAAGTAGCATTATAAAATGGGCTCCTTAAGATGACACTAACGAAGGTGTAGTGACCATGGGAGTAAAAACAGGCACAACTTTAAGTATACTTGTTTTTTTAAGAGATCGACAATATGTTTCTTTAGACTAAGGATCACTCCTTTTTGAACTTGTTGCACTGTAATGCCAAGAAAAAAATTGAGTTTACCCAAATCTTTTAACGAAAACATTTTGTTAATAGACCTAACCACCTCATTTGTTATTTGCAGACTTTCTCCTATAATTACCACATCATCCACATACACCATGATGTATGTCTTTGAACCATCCTTATCTCGATAGTAAAGAGAAGTATCAACTAAAGATGGAGCAAAACAAAGGTCATTGACTAAAAAAGATCGAAAATTTTCGAACCAGGCACGTGACACTTGTTTGTGGTCATACAAGGATTTTTTGAGTTTACACAAAAGAACATTGCCATTAGAATCAGTCTGTTCAAAACCTGAAGGTTGTTTCATGAATACTTATTCTACCAGATCTCCATTCAAAAAAGTAATGTCCACATCGATCTGTCTGAGTGTTCAACCTTTGCTCAATACTAAACTAAGCAACACACGTATAGTTACCAGTTTAACAACTGAACTATAGATCTCAGAATAATCGAATCCAGTTTGTTGTGAGTATCCTTTTACCACTAACGTGACTTTATATCGAGCAACACTCCCATCTGGATTTTTATTAATCTTAAACAAACATTTACATCCTATAGGTATTCTATTTGGTGGTAAGGACACCAAATTTCAAGTGTCCTTATTAACAAGAGCTGTAATTTCATTTTTTACAGCAGTTTTCCAATCTTCAGATTGCATAGTTTGGTGAATATCTTTGGGTTCCGAGCTAAGCAATTCAGAAGAATATATCTTTGGTTTAAAAAATACCAACTTTAGATCTAGTGAGCATGTGATGCACACATTTTTCAGCTCGAGTATATGTACTTTGACTACTAAAAGACGACTCTGAATTATCAGCACGTGACACGTGATTCACATCCTCAACATGTGACGCACTTGTATATTGTTGAACTTCTGCTTGTTGTCCACTGAAAGTCTGTACATGTATATGTTTTTGAACTCCTATATATCGACTACTGGAAGCTTGTACATTTGCATGTTGTTGAACTCCTGCATGTTGACCACTGAAATTTTGAGCATTTACATGTTGATTTGTATGTTGTTGAACTTCTGTACGTTGATCACTGGAAGATGTCTTTAAATCATCAATACTTATACCAGTTTCTCTTGGAATCTGACTATTGGAAGAACTTTGCCCCTCCATATTTGAACATCCTTCAGAATACGATTGAGAGAAAGAATCTAACTGAGATTAAACATTCGATGTACCACCCCTTAACCTTTTGCTAACAACTTTAGAAGACACAAACTTGACTTTTGTAGGTTTAGACTTATCAGCTGCAGGCTAGCATCACCACCATCTTTTTTTACTCAGTGATGTATTTTTGAATGGAAAGTAATTTTCATTTAACTGAACATGCCGAGACACATACAATCTTCCTTCGATGCTTAGACATTTATAGCCTCGTTGATGTGAGATGTAACCTTAAAAAACACAAGGCTTCAACCTATATTGTATTGAAAACCAAATACATGTAAAAATTATAATATGAATTTTGTTTAAACGATTTTTCATGAGGAAAAATACCTTGAAGCACTTTAGTAGAAAGTGGATTTATAGAATACACAAATATGTAGAAAGCATCTGACCAAAATTTAGTAGGAACATCTGCTTAAACCATAAGGGTTAGACCAAACGACAATATGTCGATGCTTGCATTTTATCATCTCATTTTGCTCGTAGGTGTGAGGACAAGAATGCTGAAAAACTATCCCATGTTCTTTAAAGTAAACATGCAAAGTTTGAAACTCATTACCACAATCAGATTGAATTATTTCCAATTTACAATTTAATTGTCTTTTCGCCATCTTATGAAATGAAACAACAACATTGTGAACATCAAACTTACGAGAAAAAAATAAATAAATCCATCTTTATCTTAAGAAAACATCAACAAAATTGATATAATAAGTAGAATTGTTAGAGATGGAATTGGTTCCCATAAATTCATCTGAACAAACTGAAGAGGTTGATCAAGTACCATATTATACTTTTAAAATGGTAGTTTATACGATTTACCAAGCAGACATGCTCTAGTAAGGGTAATTGAACACTTGAGGTGCCCGAAACTAGCTCAAGCAGTATAAGTACATAGTCAATTATATGCTTGTATACAAAAGGGAGGAAAAAATAGAATAAAATCTAAGTCGAGAGTTTTGAGCTAGAAAAAAGGGATTAGAACTTAAAAAATTAGCCTTGTTATAATAACGTACACACTTGTGCAGACTTATAGTCCAGTTTCAAGGAATTCTTAGAACCTAAAAGAGGCTAAGTCAAGAGAGGATCTCTGCCGCGACAAGCAGGAAGGTATATTACTATAAAAGTTCATATTTAAGGATATTATAGCATTACTTGAAGACAAGCAATAATTCGAGTTTGGGGTATTTGATAAGTGCATAAAAGTCCTAATTTTTATATCATTTTCCTCTTGATTATTATTAGTAATGAACATATTTAAAGACAATAAAGGATAATTCTACATATTTTCCATATTTCAACATCCAAGCACTTAAATTATTTTTTTATACATTATTTGGTATAAAATAGATATGGTTAATTATTTTCTTTTTTAGATAGGAAATAAACCTATAGATAATTTCAAATGATATCGATGGATGTTGAAAATCGAAGCTGATTGCAGAAAAGCACCCACCTTGGCAACACAATTACTGTCGCGGCATTAAAATAAAGATGACAACTGGTACTTGATAGATAAAGAATAAAGTGCCAATTCCAGGGAAAAGACACAAACGAGGAAAGAAAAATTCAAGCCATAGTCTGTAATACCCGATTTTTGTCCAAGTTCGAATATAAAATAAGGCTGCAAGTAAATATTAAATAGAAATAATTAAATATATAATATTATAAAATAAATATATAAATAAAATCCAAAAAAAAGATGATGATAAAATAATAATAAAAAATATAATAAAAATAAATAAAAAGATATGGAATCGGTTACCGATAGAAGTTGGTTACCAAACAGTGGGGTTATTTGGTTACGGATCATGGAGCATTTTTAGGGGAATCGGTTACCGCTTACCATCATAAGGAGGGATCTACAGAATATGACAGATAGGGAGAAGAGGAGAAGACAAGGGGGAATCGGAGTTGGCCTGGAGACTGGGATAACCTTGGAAGTTCGATCGGGAAGTGAAAAGAAAAGGCAAGAGTGAAGCATGAGGGCAGTTCACTGCAATTCCACTCCTTCGTCTTGCAAGCCATGGAAAAACATGACCCATGACTAAGCCTAACGGCAAGTGGGGTGGGGCGATCTCTTGGCATGCACGGGTGAAGTTTTAGAAAACCAATCATGGTTCTCCGGGCATGGAGGCTCCTGACATTCATGCAGATCAAGGCTTTTGGTGACATGGATTTGGGGAGAGATAAATTCGGCAGCAATTCTTGTTTCTTGGCTTCTCTTTATGACAAAGAAAAGGAGATATGGCATATAAGGAGAAGGAAAGTTCATCTTTCGTTATTTTTCTTTTATTATTACACTTGTATAACATTAGAAACATTAAATTGCACTGCATTATTTGGATGTCTTTTGCAGGTGAAAAGCAAAAGGAATGTAATGGGAGGCTGCTGAAACCGAGAGACAAAGGGAAGAAACAGGGGGAGAAGCGGTGGAGTTTTTGGTAAAGGGGGAGGCTTTCGGTTTCTCTCCAGCATTTCACCAATCAAGGGGACCGCTTTTCTCCATCGAAATCATGATCTCTATCTAGACGTCTTCCTTACAATTTGAATCGAACACGGGGAGTACACGGACTTGAGGAAGAAAACGGAACAAAAGGACAGTGTACTGGCTTGGGAATTAAACAATTTTTGGCATTGGAGGGGGAGTCGGAGGAATTCATTCGGCACAGAGAGAGAGGGGAAGGCTCATGATGCAACAATCATTATGGCAACAATGATGAGGCTTATGATGCAGCAATGATGAGGCTCATAATGTAGCAATGATGAGGTTTATGGAAGCAATGATTAAAGGATGATGGCAGCAATGATGGGTTCATGATGGCAACAATAATGGAGGCCATAATTTCGGCCGTGATAGAAGAGATGGTACCATGGGTTCGTTGGTTTCCAGATAATGAATTTCAAGGAGGCTTTCCTAATTTTCATGTTATGGCAGCAACCATGAATTTCAAATCCATCATTTTGAACAGCGGCTAAGGTGGTGCGGGTGGTCCAGATCTGAAACCACGGAAGAACGAACAAGGAGAAAGAAGTGAAGTTGAAGTGGCAGACCCGAATCTAAACAGTCATCGGAGGAGCGCTAGAATTGTTCATCGAAAACTCGTCGGAGCATGTAGCCAACACAAGAAGGTAATTTATTCTATTCTCTATTATCTTCTTGCATAGAAATCGAATTTAGATTAATTTTTAGATCCCAATGGTAGATTTCCGAATGCTTTTTTCTTTGTTGAAGTTTTGTTGATGTTAGAATCGGAAATGATGATTCCGATAGATCTTAGAATATCTTTCAATTTAGTCACCTACATGATGTGGCCTTGATCTTTTAAATAAAATTCAATTTAGCCCTCGTCTTTTAATTTTTGTTTTTATTTAATGTTTAATTTATTTGAATGCATATTTTAAAGGCATATAGTATATTTGTTTAGGGACACTTAATTTATACTTAGATAATTAAATTAGAGCCTTCTAGGGTTAGTCACTTTAATTAAATAATTAAATAAATAGGGAGATAATTTAGTAACAATAGCATTTTAATCATATACCTCATATACACTTAACGGTCGGTGTTTTGACGTACCATGACGTTGAGCTAAAGAGTGTACCTTGGTATCGAATTGACATGCTATCGAAACTTAGAAATCGGTAAAATAATTTAGGTTTAGAATTAAATAAAATTAGGTAAATATTAGAAACATTAATAGCATTATTAATTTTGTTAGGTGTCGAGATGGCACTGTCCGAGCATTTGGATGTTATCATAATACACTTGGTGAAATTAATAATTTAATAGGGTCTAAATATCTAATTAATGGAGCCTCGTAGGTTAGAACTTAAAATTAACCAGATTAATAATCGGTCATGCATTAAAAAACTTTTTGGGGTAGAACTTGTATTTCTTTAAATACGAGTTAAGGTTTCCTATTTATCGGACGTCTTATTCGAACTCGTATTTAAAAGAAATATATTTTCTTATCCAAAAGGATATTTTTATTGGAACGATATTTATTTGACAATAACAGATTAAATTAATATCATTATTCGAAATGCCAAAATGCCACGTGTAATTAATATCATTAATAAGGTACCGAACCTAAAATGTTTTAAAAAGAATCTTTGGTTTATTTTATGGTGTCTGGCCTACCAAAGTGGCTGGTGGCGACTCCAAGTTATTTTAAAATTAAAATAATATGTTTTCAAATAAAACCCCGATTTTTATAATTAACAATTAAAAGTGGTAAAAAAACTCGATTTTTCAAAATTAACTCGTTAGGCTATTTTTCACAATTTAGGTTTTAAAATGGTCGCGACATGGTCAAAGTTAACGAAAGTTAAAGAAGTCCAAAAAAGAGTAAATTTAGGAAATAGAATAAAGATTTGTAATTTAATATTGAAACGTATTATATTCCTTTTAAAACTCCTATTTTTTATAGAGACTATAACCTAGCCTTGGCTTATATAAAGCAAGCTCTTAGGTCGAGAGAAACAAGTCGGTTCTCATAGACAAAACTCTTAGCCATCGACAAGTCCATTATGTTCTAAACTCTCCTCGAGGCTTAGGTTATTTGTGGAGTAGTTAGGAAAGAAAGTTGTAACTTATTTGATACTTATTAATGCAATCTATTTTTCATAGTTTATTTTTCTCTTGATTCTTACTCTTCTCTGCGTACAAGTTAGAAAGATAAGTTTGCAAGGAAAAATTCATTTGTCTACGATTAGGGATAGCTAGGCTTACGAAATGATAAAATACGATCTTTTCTCATGGACATTGACTAATCCGCAAGGGTTTCAGCGATTAAAAAGAAATATACTATCGGTTGTTGCTCATCCTTGATTCACACTGGGGGTATTATCAAGACGTGATCTTTAATAGTTCTTCGAATTAGGGATAATGAGGAGACATTTAAGGATGTTCTGCCGAACTATGAAAAGTTGAGTTGTTGACAAGGTATAACCTCGCCGAGGCAATTGAGACGACCCTTAGAGCGGCCTGCGGCGGCGGCACTTCAACCTCAAGCATTAATAAATGGATAATAATTACAACTGAATTCCCCTCTATAAAGCAATCGACCTGGACTTACTTATTTCATTGTGATTCTTATTAATCATTTAGTTTTTCATTTCTTTTCAATTAAATCAATCCTTGAACCATTACTTGTGTCTTTTTTATTTTTCAAGTGTAGGAATATTATACATCATAGGTAATCCAGTCCCTGTGCAATCGAAAATCTTAAATACTACAACTTGACAAAATGTGGAAACTTAAATTACATATACAAGACTTCAAAGCCGTCACCAACTACATTGAATTAATTTTCCTACAAAATTACGAATATATTCTGATAATAATATATAATTCATTATATGTTATGAGGTTAATAAACATCATTAATTTCTAACTCAAGTTATCTCCAAATTTTTTTGATAAGAACAATAATAAATTCAAATTAAAAATCAGAAACATAACAACAAAATCAAACCTCCTACATATCTAATTTTATATTCGAATATATAAATAAAACTAATCAAAAAAATTAAACAATAAATCAAGCAATTTGAAAATAAAAACATAATCAAAAATGGATTAAACAATAACTAAAATAACTAATAATACATATCTAACATAACAAATTAAAATAATAATTTGAAAAAAATAACACTAAACTCTTCTATTCATTTCTAACCCTCTCCCTCCTACCTATAATATATATACAACTATATAATATATATAATATATAATGTATAATATATAATATATTAAAAAATTCATGTGGTCAATGCTGCAGGTTGACCCGTGCAGGGTAGCATGCATGCATGTCTGTTCAGCGCCACCTGCAGGTGGCGACTTACATAGGCTAGTCAGACATGCATGCATGCCACTATGCAGGGTCAGTCGGCCCCATCAACATGTCTTGTTTTTTTATGCATTATCAACTTAGCTTGTTTTTTTCATCTCGAATATTGATTAAATATATTCGACACAAAAAACGTCACCTTTAAATGGCATTAGAGAGTAAAAAAACCACCTACAAGTGGCGTTAATTAAAAGTCATTGTGGATATTAGCCTAGATCCCTAAATATCACTTGAGGATCCCTATTTTCTTAAATAAAATAATAGGATGGATTATCCCTCTAATTTTGTCGAGAATTTTTACATATTTTTATACTTTTATTCATACTCTACACTAAAAGACTAAACTTTAAGCACTAATCCATACATAAACACTCGTATCTTAAAATTTGTAAGATATTTTTAGGTTGCATATTACTGAATGAACTATAGCCGATACAAGTGAAAATCTCAAGACTAAACCTAGGGATGGCAAATGGGCGGGGCGGGTGCGGATACCCCTCCCCATATCTATACTCACCTAAAATTTTTATATCCACCACCTACCTATCACTTACGGTGGGTATAATTTTCAAATCCACACACACTCACGCGAGTAGATTCTTAAATCCATTCCCACACCCACCACTCAAAACGTATCCGCTTGTACATGCCTACAAGCAACTACTAATATCGAATTATGTAAAAATAAATCATAGACTTTTATAAAAAAGAGTAAAATTTCGCATACTTTATTAACTGATTAAGTGTATATATAACATATTTACACCTTAACTACATCTAACTAACTAACTAACGATAAACAATTTAACTAAAACGTATTTTTACTGATATAAATTCTACTTAACTACAACTAACTAATATATATAGCTAACTTAGCTAAAACATATTTACATTTTTATAAATTTTATTTATCTACGCATTATAAATTTTCAACCTGATTAATTCAAGCACGATCATAAATCATCGGTTTTTCAAACTAAATTAATTGAATTCAAAGTCTACAGGCTTAAGGATTAACCTAGATTTTAAAACAAATCAATATCTTAGTACATAAAATACCATAATAAAAGGTATAATCAAAGTCTATAAATAGAAATGATTCAAAATTCATATGGCGGGCGAATACAGAACAAGTGGATATGGGGCGGGTGGATACAGTGCGGGTAAGGTCTTAAACCCATCACCTACCCACTACCCATGATGGGTATGACTTTTTACATCCACACACGCCCACTACTCACCAAATTCATACTCATCCCCACTTCAACTGGTGCGGGTGCGGTGCGAAATCCGCAAAGCTGTACCCGTCTACTATCCCTAACTAAACCCATACATAAACACTTTAAATTTTAAAAAATTTATTAAATAAATTTGACTTATCACATCATTTATAGTTCACCTAATAATATTTATCTATTTCAACGAACTTTTAAATAATTATCTACTCTTTAATTACATATAAAATAGAAATAAATATTTACCTTAAAAATATAATATAAAAATATTATTAGATAAAATTATGAATAATGTGATAACTTAAATCATCTAATATTTTATTTTCCTAAACTTGTTAAAACTCTGTAATCAAAATTGTCCGACACACAATTTTATATAAATTTATTTTAAAACACACAAAACTTTCAACAAACTCTACACAGCATAGTTCAAGTTTAATATTATAAAATAATAAAACATCTTTTAATAATATTAAAGTGATTATAAATTTGAAAAAATTTGGTTAAGCCTAAATCTTTTAAAATTATCATTCCAATCTGAAAAAACATCAGACCATTTCGCCTTGCTCCACCACCCGGTTCTGATCAAAGATTTCAGGTGGGTCCGAACTCCGAATCCAAGATTTCTTTTTGGTATTTTATTCTAAATTAGTCTCGGTCATTTTTCAGTTGGTTTTCTTATTAGAAAATAAAAAATAAACATCCGTTGCCGGGACTTGGACCCGGGTCTTTCGGGTGAGAGCCGAATATCCTGACCAACTAGACTACAACGGATATTGTGATAACATGAACAAAGATTTTATTTGTTATGTTTTAAAACCAAATGGTTTCTACATTGCTAGTGTTTGGCAATATCGATATAATTATTTTTATTTATTCAAAAACATATTTTGTATGTTTTTTATTCTTTCTTTACATTTATTTCACGATTTAAAATTAGTTACATATTATAAAATTAGGCAGAAATGAACCAAACGAAGATGAATTGAATTTATTTGTTAATCAAATTTAATGTTCAAAAAAATATTTTAACTAATAAAATTTAAATAAACATAATTACCACAGAATATAGAAATATTAATTCATCCATATAAATAGACAAAAAAATCATTGATATAATATCAAAAAATATCTTTAATTTTTAACGTTTTAATTTAAGATAAATTAGATCCTTTATGAATGAAAATTATTAAACAAAATAATAAATAATTTGAAATAATTTAATAAAATGACATATTAATAAAAAAATAATTTTATATTTTATAAAATTAAATTTTAACTATCTTATTATTTTGTTAAATAAGCATATTTATATATAATAATATTATGTCATTGTGTACTACTATGTAAAGAAAGTTCCATTTTCCTCACTAACTTGGCCCAAATAGATTTGAGCCGAACACTAAGACTTATCTAACAGAAAATTTATTTTTATTTTTTTATTATTTTGATGTTCCCATGATCTTTGAAACAAATTTTAATTTTTTATAGATTTTCATAAAATGTAATTATTTAT
Source organism: Abelmoschus esculentus (assembly GCA_035048815.1). Lineage (NCBI taxonomy): Eukaryota > Viridiplantae > Streptophyta > Magnoliopsida > Malvales > Malvaceae > Abelmoschus > Abelmoschus esculentus. The sequence goes on along the minus strand of JAUCBN010000051.1, from coordinate 3,760,296 downwards.
AATTTTTTCAAACATTTTTTAAAATTATTTTTATAGTTTTTGAATATTTTAAATATTTATATATTTTTTAAAAATTCTTTTAATAATGAAATAAAGTATCAAACTTAAAAAAACCTATCATGTCTTTAAATTTGAAATAAGTCGCATTATTATATTTAATCTAAATAATAAAATTTAAATTTATACAAAATAAAATAATACAAACATTCTTTTAACATTAACCAATTAATAAATCTTATACAACATAAGAGCTAATGTTGAATCAAACAACACAATCAAAGATCATCATCTTATCCAAATCTATGCCCTGAAACTGCTAAGATTTCCTGCAGGAAAATTAGCAGATGCAGAGGTTTCAATGGCAGGAAAGACATGAAAACAACTTGGAAAGAAAATATTTCCGTTTTGTCCTTTCAACCTGTTTTACCAATCCAATACATTCCCTTTCGTTTCCCTTTCGGCATTCATTACAGAACTTGTCGAAAGCATCATCCACATACTTCACAGCCTCTGCAACTGTCATGGTCTCAACAAGTTTGTGGGGATAAATGTCACTTGTATGGTCTCCCTTCAACACTGCGGCCAATTGAACTAATTCTTCTTGAAAATCACTTAGCTTCGCCGCCTCTTTCGCATCGGTATGTCTCAGCTTCACCGGCTTGGGTAATGTAACTGCAAGGAATATCAGATTCAGGTCATCAATACAATATCAGGTGGTCACAGTAGCCATATTGGCATCGACTGTTCCGTAGTCGAGTCGGGACAGCCTTGTTTACCTGGACAATCTGTTCTTGGACTCTTCCTGTTTAGGACACATTCAAAAGTACCAGCCCAAGCATCACGTTTTGTCAGGAAATCTTTTAGATCGAAGATCTTTTTGACAGTTGCAGGAATCGATGAATGCTCGAATTCGGAAGTCGGATATGGTCCTGAAGGCCTATGTATCACTGCAAATTTCATTAGCAAAACAGTTATTTAGCCCCATAAATCACAAGTTCAAGCAACAACATCAATGGAGACTAAACTTACATGTTCCTGGTTCAATCCAGGGAGACACAAAAAATGTAGGAACCCTGACACCAAGCCTATCAAACTTGAAATAATATGGTTCGGAACCGACGATATCATCAGGGCTCGGGACTCCGGTTGTAGGAGTTGGAACATGGTCATAAAATCCTCCATGTTCATCATATGTGATTACTAACATCATTTCATTCCATTGGGGACTAGCTCTTAGTGCCTCATACACTTCCTTGACAAATTTTTGACCTTCTGAGACATCATGGGACGGATGGTCATCGTTTGCAGGCAACGATAAGAGGTCGAAGTATCGTTGTTCGATCACGACATAGTTCGGGAGCTTCCCTTCTTTGCAATGCTTCTTGAAGTCCAGATCAAATTGATGGAAGTTTTTTAAATACTTTAATTGTCTTAGGTTCCTGGTAACATGTAAGGCAGAGGAGCTTCCTTAAAACTTTACGTAGAAAAAATTGAATTTAAGATGATTTTTTAGCAGTGGAATTATCCAAATTAATGTAAATACTAATTCAATTGAAAAAATTCTTTATAGTACTAATATTTAATATTATTTTTATTTTTCATATTTTTATATAATTTTTAAATCAAACAATTAAAAAATATATCTCGAAGATGAAACATAAAACTAATAAATTCACACACAAAACATTTGCTACTTCACATATTCATTTGTTCATCAACTTTTTACAAAATAGTTTAACATAAAATATTAGTTTGAAAATTGAATATTAATTTTAAATTTTAATAAAATTTAATTTTATTATACATACGATATAAATAAATGAAAACATTATATATCATAATATATATTTATAATAATTATCTCTACAAAAAATTATTGGTGGGTGGTAAAAATATTCTATAATAATCTATTGGTTCTACGTTAAATCATGGCAGACCCACATTATGAGATGGATGTGCCTCGACACCCCCAAGAAATTTAGAAAAAAAAAGATTTTATTTTGTAAATTATAATAAATTTATAAAAAATCAAATTTAATAAAATTTAATAGAATATTTATATCGTAATTTTAAAATTTTGATATTAATTTAAATTAAATACCTATAACTTAGATTTTAATATTAGAATTTAAAATTTTTAGCTCTTTCATTATGTTCAATTAGTGTTTTAGTCATTTAATTTAAAGATTATTTAATATATTTGAAAAATATTTAAATTATGAATAATTATATTCAAAAATATTAAAACGTTTTAAAAAAAATATAATTTATTTTTTTAAATAATCCTATAAAAATTACAAATCTTAACCAAGTGATATTACCTGTAGAACAATGTGGATGGAGGGTACTGATAATAGATCCCAAAACTAAAACCACTTTCATCCAAGGACTCAAATATTGTCTTCTGAGGGAACCCTTCGATCAGCTTCATTGCGTCATTGCTCGTAAGCCCTTGCGACGTCGCCGAGTGCACAAACATCCGATTCGGTTGTGTCGAAGCCGGCACCGACGCAAACCACCGGTCACATACTGCGAAATTTGACACCAGCTCTTTGAAAACAGGCAGTGCATCGGGTGCAAACCCTTTCATCACTGCCTCTGCCATCCCTTTCTCCAAGCCTTCAGCGTTTTGAACGAAGCCATTCATTGTTGGTTCATGGGGCGGGTTAGGGTCGTCAGCTGTCCATGGCCGGCCAAACACTTGCTCATAGATGGCTTGGATCGAGTGACCAGGATTAGGGTCGACGTACTTGGAATTGTCCTTGAAGAAGATCAATGGTGAGTTTGGGTCGGATGTGGAAATCGGGTTCGATTCGGAGCCGGTTACGCCATCGATTTCGGGGTTGATGGACTTGAACCAGCCTAGCATGTGATCGAATGAGCGGTTTTCTTGGACCAACACGACTATTGTTTTGATGGGATATGAAGATGAGCCATTGCTGCTCTCGGAAACCATGTTCCTCTTTTCCTTTGGCGGTTTGAAATGAGTTAAGAAATGATGGGATATTTATTTGGAGTTGTAGAGAAGGTAGAAACCGTACTAAAAAACAACGATCTTTTCGGTTCCAGAAACACGTAAGTATATGGAACTCGAAGTTTAGTTTACTCGATTCATACAATTACTTTTAATATGTAATAAATCTAAGATTTAAATCTTAATACTGTATTATTTTATTGCCAAGTTATGACATAATGTATATATCATTCTTACGTATGGAATTGTAGAACATGAAATTTAAGTTAATATATATTGCCGAAGAAAAATTCTATCATAAGTTATTTTTATAACGTTATTTATGAAAATTTTGATAAAAATTACTTTTAAATTTAATTTTTAATAGATATTAGTAGAGATTTATCTGGTAAAAAATAAGGTGAAAAAATTAATCAAATGAATATATTAGATTAATTAGTTTCACAAATGACGTAATAGGAATGATTCATAAAATATTTTTTTGTGGCTGAAATATATTTAAATTCGTAAAACAAAGCCTTTTAAATTTTTATAGTTGAAAAAAAAAGAAATAATTTTATTCCCTTATCTAAAATATATGTGACAATGGAGAAGACGATTTGTGAGAATATGCTGTGTTGCTTGCACAAGAAGAGAGAAAATACATTGAAACCTGATGTACTTCTGTTTTTGGAAGAGCTACTTCTTTACTTTTTATGGGGAGTGTCTAAAAAAAGCTCAGTTAAAAAAAGCTTAAAAAAACCCTCTAATAAACAACTATTGAATTGACTTGTGTCCATCCTAATCATCCGATTGGCCTGGCTTTTAAGTTGGTAACCGGTTTTAATGTTCTTTAACCGGTTACCTAATTATTTCCTAAATTAAAAACAAACCCTCCCGAGTGGGAATAGATATCTTGTAGTGATTTTTCCCAAATCACGATAACCCCAAATTTCTTTCACTTTCTTCGCTAATCTTCTTTCCCAATCTTGGTAGAAGATACCATTGTTAGTTTCTCGTATAAGCACACTCCCAACGTTAAAAAGAAGCCCGAATTTCAGGTAACTTTCATCTCCTTATTTTTTTTTTTGAAAATCTTCTAAGTAGAGTTTATTTTTTTTGGTTTAGGGTTAGTTTAGGGTTTCACATTTTGGGTATAATGTTTGTTTTCTGATGATGTTATAATTTATTTCCCTTGTTCGGTAATCTTCTTCCCCTATCTTGGTAGAAGCTGCCATTGTTAGTTCCTCGTAAGCATTTGTTCCGACGTTGAAAGAAAACCCGAATTTCAGGTAAGTTTCATCTCCTTATTTTATTTTATTTTTGAAAATCTCCATATTTAATTTAATGTGGATGTTGTGGTTTACTTGAATCTTAATTTACTATATGCTCAGAATGTATGTTACTTTAGTCTTTTAAGTGTCTGTGATTTTTTTTACTATTTTGTGTTCTCTCTAAAGAGAGAAAAGAACTTGCAAGATTTAAATGGTGTTTTTGTTTTTAATGTTGCTGAAAGGGAGCACCTAGACAGGCCAACAACTAGGCTTATAAAAAAATTTAACTGTATAAAAGACAGTTTATATTCAAATTGATTGCATCATTGGAGATTAATGATGGAATTTGATTCAATGTTTATGTTTTCTATGTCTTATACCCATTTGTTCTTGTGTTTTCTTTGGTTTGTTTAAGTAGTTGGGCTTATGTTGTTAATAGAGTTAAACTCATTGGTTTTTAAAGCTTTAAATTGGTTACAATCGTGTGAATAATTTTGTTTCTTTTTGGTTTTGATTGCCAGTTAAAGATGGTGGAGAAATGTGACTAGGCTTGTTGTATGAATCTTTTTGTTAATGCCGATTGGATACATTAAAGATTGCTAAAGGTGGAGCTTTATCGTGAAGTCTTGATTTTTAAACTTTTTTATTCGTTGCATTGCAGTGGGATTGAATTGAGGGAGACAATTAGAAATGGCATTTGCGAGCAGATTGAAAGATCTTTAATGATATGGTGCAGATTGAAAGATCTTTGATCTGTGAGGATATTTGTGCACTGATCCAAAAGTATACTAGTGCATTGATTGAAAGATCTTTGGATGTCAAATAGATAATAGTTTTTCATTTCATGTATTACATTTATAATATATGTGTGTAAATTTTTCAAGTTTCTGTAACTTATTTCTAGCGTATTCCGTGTTTTGTTCCTCTCTTTCATGAAGATAGAATTCCATGGCAATGTATCTTAGATAACTAATTTCAAAGAAAGACAAGTCGAATAGATAATGATATTTCATTTCATGTATTACATTTATAATAGATCTTTGATCTGTTGGTTATTTTAACTGAAGAGGTTTGTTGCTAATTTGATATATTTTATTTTTACAATATTTCTCATAACCGGGAATGTGAAGTTGGTGTTTGTACCATTGTAACTTGTAAAAAATAGTTCATTTTCTGCAGTCAGATATATGTAAAATGGTAGAAAATTGGTTGAGTGAAACTGCAAGATTAAAAAGGGAATTAGTATAATTTATCGAACCGAAAAATTGAAAATCAAATTAAATTATTGTATTTAAATGTTTTATAATTTATAAATTAATAAATTATTTTTATTCGAATTAAACCAAAATTGAAAACTACCAAGTTGGTTTGAGACACTAAACTTGTGTGTCGTGTATCGTTAGGCGGGGAGAATGATGTTTAGACCTTAGAGAAAAGTCATAAATGGATTGCATTACTTAATAATGTTGGATTTTTGTCATTGATTTTTTTTTCTTTTTATCTTGTTTAATGACGAGAAAAGTGGTGAGACGTGATAGAACTCAGTTTCGAAACGAATGGTCTGCCTTACAATACAGTTTCGAAACGAATTTTCAAGCGTTTCAATACAAATTAACACGTTCAATTTCGGTTTCTATACAACCATTATGGGTATCAATACAACCATGATGGGTTTCAAAACAATTATTCCCCGTTCAGAAACGTTTTGAATCTGTGAATTAGAGTTTCAAAACATAATGAAATGAGTTTAGAAACCATTTTTGACAGTTTCAAAAAGTTTCGAAACATATTTTTTAGTGTTTCGATACTTATATATTATTAAAAAAATTCTTCGAATTGAATTAATTAAATTTTTTTTTGAGTGGTGAGTGAATGTAAGGATTTGTGTACATACATTTTTCTTTACAATTTTCGTAAGCATTTGTGTATACCTTGTAGGAAAAGTGTGTACATACACAAATGCTTATAATTTTTGTGTCATATTATATATTGTCGTAGTAAATTGTGTACGTACACAAATTCTTACCATTTTTGTGTCATATTATGTATACTCGTAGCCAATTGTGTATGTACACAAATCCTTACCCTTAGAAGGCCTCCTTTAGCTCATGGTGAGAATTTGTAAAGATTTGTGTACATACCTTTTTCGTTATGGTTTTCGTAAGCATTTGTGTATACTTTGTAAGGAACTGTGTACATACACAAATCCTTATTATTTTTGTGCCATATTATGTATACTTGTAGCCAATTGTGTATGTACACAAATCCTTACCCTTGGAAGGCATCCTTTAGCTCATGGTTTCGAAGTCGTAAAGATTTATGTACATACCTTTTTCGTTACGATTTTCGTAAGTATTTGTGTATACTTTGTAAGGAATTGTGTACATACACAAATCCTTACCATTTTTGTGTCATATTATGTATACTCGTAGCCAATTGTGTATGTACTCAAATCTTTACCCTTGGAAGGCCTCCTTTAGCTCATGGTTTCGAAGTCATAAGGATTTGTGTACATACCTTTTTTCTTACGATTTTCGTAAGCATTTTTGTATACTTTGTAAAGAATTGTGTACATACACAAATCTTTACCATTTTTGTGCCATATTATGTATACTTGTAGCCAATTGTGTATGTACACAAATCGTTACCCTTGAAAGGCCTCCTTTAGCTTATGCTGAGAAGTTGTAAGGATTTGTGTACATACCTTTTTCCTTACGGTTTTAGTAAGCATTTGTGTATACTTTGTAAGAAATTGTGTATATACACAAATCCTTACTATTTTTGTGCCATATTATGTATATTCGTAGCCAATTGTGTATGTACACAAATCCTTACCCTTGGATGGTCTCCTTTAGCTCATGGTGAGAACTTGTAAGGATTTGTGTACATACCTTTTTCCTTACGGTTTTCGTAAGCATTTGTGTATATTTTGTAGGGATTTGTGTACATACACAAATCCTTACAATATTTGTACCAATTTATGTATAATCGTAGCCAATTGTGTATGTACATAAATCCTTACGTTGTAACATTTTATGTATATATCATTTTTCTTACAATATTTGTAAAGATTTATGTATATACCATTTTTCTTACAGCTTTTGTAAGAAATTGTGTACGTAGTTTGTAACTAATTATGTACAAAAATTTACCGGATAAACCGGTTAGGCCTTTTTTAGGCTTTTTTTAAGCCGCGTTTTCTAGAATCACCCTTTTTATGGTCGTATTGGAATCCAAATTCCAAAGAGGAACAGTACGTACCTGTTGCATCTGATATAATATATTTATAATTTATATCATTTCATTTGAATTCCTATTTAATGATAAAAGATATTGTATTTAATTTTACTTATAAAATATATATATATTTTATTTTTAATAATAAATTAATTGTTTGATATTAGTCTGAGTTCAACATTGTTAAGGATTACAAATTTTTCATCTAGCAATACAAATGTATAATGTATCGAAGATTATGAGTTGGGATAACAAACCAGCAGGTATAAATATTTTTTTTTTTTTTGTATTTATATTTATTTTAAATTTTTATATTCATCACTTATGACAGATATAAATTTTAAATTCACACATACCCATGCAAGTATACTTTTAAATACATCCCAGACTCATTATTCAATTATGAGTTGGGATATCAAATTTTGTAAAAAATAAATTATAGACTTTTATCAAGAAGAATAAAATTTTGTATATTTTATTGATCGATCATGTATATATATATATATATAATACATTTATACTAATATAAATTTAATTATGGTTAACTAACTAACAATAGTTAATTTAACTAAAATATATTTTAATCGATATACTTAATTGCAACTAATTAATTATCTATAACTAACTTAGTTAAAACTTATTTACAAATTTTATAAATTCTACTTACCCACACATTTTAAATTTACAGCTTAATTAATTCAAATTCGATCATATGTCATCATTTTTTCAAATTAAATTAACTAAGTTTAAAGTCTACAAACTTAACTGTTAACGTAACTTTTAAAACAAACTAATATCTTAGAACATAAAACACCATACTAAAAGACATAATCGAAATCTACTAACATAAATGGTCTGAAATTCATATGGCGGGTGGATATGATACGAGTAATGTCTTAAATCCATCACATACAAACTACCTATGATGGATATAATTTTTTAAATAACACTTGTTCACTGTCCACCAAACTCATACCCACCTCTACCCTAACCGGGTGAGTGTAGTGCGGAATTCGTAAAATTGTATTTGTTTGTCATCCCTAATTATGATCATATACATTGACGGTGAAAAATAAAGTTTTCAGAAAATTGATAGGTTTAGGGTTTAGTTTAAGATTAAAATATTAAATGTTTATGTAGTAAAATTTATAATTTAAGGTTTATGATTATAATTTAAGTTCTGAAGCTTTAGAGTAAGTTTGTTCTAAAGAATGAAGCTTATTTTTATTTTCATTCTTGAAAAATAGAAAATAATAAACAAAACGTGTTTGGTTGTAAAATTAGGAAATGATTTTTAGAAAAGAAAAACAAAAATAAGTGAAAATATATACCCTTTATTGAAACACCACATTTGAATCCCAAGTCCAACTTGTTATCACAAAATTCTTGATCTAATTTAACTAAAATCACGTCCATTTTCATAAAATTCATTGAATCAAATATATTTATATTAAAATAAGTATTTATAATGTTTTATACAGGAGCTTGAAATTAAAACAAGTGTTTAAAACATTCGACTTATGCAACACAAATCCAAAATGAGTTACAGAATAAAAAATAAGGTCCTACTTCTGATAATGCTCTTTTAAAGCAACGATTAACCTACTGAAATCCTACTTTATTTTAACTCGAATTCAAATCCTTCTAATGTAATTTTTAAAACTTTAGTTTATTTAATCAATTTATAATACTTTTCTAACTATATTTTTATTTTAATTATTTAATAATATTTTTCAGTTTATTTTGGAAAATTATATACCAAACACAATGTTACTACTTTTAGAAAATAAAATTTATTTTCCGAAAAGAATAAAATGATTTTTCCTCTAAAACCAAACATACAAATTTTGGCTTGAAAATAGGTATATTCATTTAATTTTTTTGCACCGGTAGTGTATCAAATATTCACCCATGTATTAATAATTTTACGTGTAATTATTTTGTACACAAGCAGACTAAGTTTCTATAAGTATTTTAGTTTTAGGGTTTAGATATTTAATTTAAGGTATATGAATTATGGGTTCAAAATTAAATAATTTTATTAAAATTTAAGGTTTAAGTTTAAAATTTTAAATTTTATAAATTAAAATATAAATCCCTCACCATACTGCTTAAAAATTAAATCCTAAATTTTAATCGCTATCATTAAATTCTAAATCATTAAGAAGCTTATAAAAAATTTTAACTTATGCACGAGCCCTCTAGCCCAAATGATTAAAGGAATGGTTGTTGTTCCTAGGGGTTACGGGTTCGAGCACCAGCGATGCCAATATAGTGATTGAACGATCAATGTCAAATGATGAAGATTATATTCTAAAACAAATACTACTGTAATCACTATTAGCTTGTTCAAAAATATAACTTATATCCAAAATGACAGTTACAATATAAAACATAAAAAAATCCTACGGATACATAAATAACTATATCTAAAAATTATACTCTAAAAAAATCGATGCTGAAATGTTACTCCGCTCTTCTAAATCAACGATTAACCCCACACGTTTATTACTTGTGAACCACTTTTCTTGTACTTTTGAAGTGAATGCCATCTGATGAGAACCCCACACGTTTCCAATTCCTAGTAATTATTTCTTTCAATGAATTTTCTTTTCTTGGAAGTTTTATCTAAATCAAGACATTTATTTTCTTAATAGAAAAATATACAAAAAAACGAATATGACAAGGAGTAAAGCAGATGGCAGGCTGGTGGTGTACAGTTGGGTCTAGTTTAGGCAGGGATAAAACATAAATGTTTAAAACATAAGGATTTAAGGATTTAAGGTTGAGAAAGGATAAAACATAAATATTTAAAATTAAGAGGACAAATTGATAAAAAATAATTTTAAAAAAAAATTAAATAAGATAACAAAAATAAAAAAAAAATTCTTGGGAAAGAGGCCCTCCCCACCCTTAAAAGCTTCGTCCCTAAATTTAGGTTTACTTATATTAGTTATTTTTGGTGAAGGCATTGAATGTTTTTACATTTTATATACTAGGCTTTTATGTTCTATACAATTATTTTTTATTAAATAGAGAAGGATTAAGTTCTTATATTAAAATTTAAATTTATACAAGATAAAATAATGTAAATATCTTTAATCAATAGGTCAATTAATATATCTCTGTTATAAACAATTATTACTTATAAGATTTTAATTTATGATATTAAAACCATGTCATATGATATTGATAGAGTGATCCAATAAGAATTTTCAAGATGGAAATAGGGACGAAGCTCCTTGATGTTCAAAGGAACTCGATTCATACTCTAAAATTTAATTTAAATAATAATTTAATCTCTGTAAAAACAATGATTTATCAAATAAAAAATTCTCATATAAAAATAAATATTTAAGTTTAAAATATAATAATTTATTAAATATATAATAATATCTATTTATAAATATTTTTAATTATTTAATAATACATATTTTACAAATAAATTAAATTTTTTAAAATGAACCTATTTTTCTATTGTGAACACTCGTTAAATTTAAGTGTGTGGATTAATTATTTATCCAAAACAAGTTAATAATGAATGATGTTATTTATTTTTTCAATGTTTAAAATTCTAAAATATAAACAGATAAAACACATGTAAACCATTCTAATGAATTTTATTTTTTATTGTTATTTATTTAATTATTAGTGTGATTATAATATAATATTTATTTATTAATTTCAATTTTTAACGTGATTGAACTCGAGTCATTTAGAGATAACAATATGAGTTTGTATTTTAATACATAAGTTGAGTATACTTTTTACACAACCCCACATTTAAACTATAGAATCTAAATCATAATTCATGATTAAATCTTGATTAAAGATCCTAAACCCTAAATCCTAAATTCTAACCATGAACACTAAATTCTAAATACTACAACGTAACCTTTGAACCTTGAACCCTAAATTTGAAAGACTTTTGAAACTTTAGTTTATATAAACTTATATATCAAAATATTTTTGTAACAACATTCTTTTTTAATCATTAAATCAATTAGTAGATCTATGTTATAAGTATATTTCAGTTATATCATTAATATAAGATTTCTATTTATGATATTAAAACGATGTCATATGATCTTCATAATGTGATCCGATGGAAATTTTTAAGATGGAAACAGGGACGAAATTCCCTTAAAGTCTAAGGAAACTCAATCCTTATTCCAAAATTTGATTTAAATAATAATTAAATTCCTATAAAGATAATAATTTAAATATTTAATCAAATAATAAATTGTCTCTTATAAAAATAAATAGTTAAATATTATAAAATAAAGAAGAATAAGTATGTATGTATCTTTAATTTTTTTTAAAAAAAAGGTATGATTATATTAGAATAAATCATACATAGGATGGATTATAGTGTGTCTCGTTAAAAACTTCTCTAAACCTAAATGGAGGAAAAGAGTACACACTACAATATCCATTGATTCAAAACTCAACAACTAAACAAAAAACCAAACAAACCAGAAAAAAAAAGAAGTATTCTAAGAACCAAAGCCATCCTCAAGAAGAAGAAATATAACCTCACTTGGGGGAGAGTCCAAAATCTTGACTTCAAAAATCATAGACGAAGCTAGTTTGGTAATATAGTCGGCCACTCTATTACACGTTCTACCAACATGTTTAAAACGAATGCTCCATTCTCTCTCGATCAACTCACGAATGTGCAGAAGGATAGACAAAGACCCTTCATGTGTTCGAACATTTCTTAACAAACGAAAGGCTTCTTGGGAATCAGTTTTCACTTCTACTTGACGAATACCCCTGTCCCATATAATCGATAAACCAATAAGAATGCCCCAGAACTCTGCCTCTAATGTTGTACATATGCCTACATACTTGTAGAACCCCATAATCCATTCACCGTTCGTATTACGGACAACTCTACCGCAAGATGCATTACCAGTAATAATGTTACGACTACCATCAGTGTTTAGCTTATACCACCCTACTGGAGGGGAACACCAAGAACTCTGCATGGGCGAGTTAGCACCAGATATTGGTTGTCTCAATTTCGTAAAATCTCGTGCTTCACAACAAAACAAATGAAGCTTTTTACTCCTTTCCAAAATTGAGCAATTCTGAAGAGACTCATTTTCAAAAATCATTCCATTTTTATCCAACCAAATACACCAAAGAATCGATCCGAACAAAATATCCCAATCATCCTTAACCTTCACAAAATTTGGAGTTTTTGAAAGATTCATCAAGAGCCAATCGTCAAAAACCATATTTAAAAAATATTTAAATGCGATGCATGAATAAAAGCAACCCAAATTACTACTATTCTTGGACAACCACGAAACACATGGAGTATGTTCTCCACTTTCGTAGTAAAAATAAGACATTTATCATCGGTTGTAAAATATCGACGAACTCGTTGTTCATTCGTCATAATTTTTTTCTTGTACACTAACCAAAGAAAGATTTACTCTTTGTAGGCCACGATAACTATGAATAACTTTCCAAATTGTATCATCATTCATCATATTTGGTCCACATTGAAAAAGATAAACAGACTTGATAGAGAAAATAAAATCAGAGGTACCTTTCCAACCCACCATATCACCCCTTGCCAATGCCAAAGGACCCTTGGTTGCTGCAATTCAAAGCAAAATTTCCATAGGTAATAAATGTTGAAAATTCTCCCACTTTTAATTTCCAATAATATCTGACATTCCTGCAACATTTGTATTTCTTACCAAGTGAACCAAATTCGATGACACATAAGTAATTAAAGGATTAGTTCCGATTAGCCAACAATCATACCAAAAGTTCGTGAAATAACCATTCTCAACACAATGAACAATATTGTCTCGTACATCATCCTAAACCATGCATAAACCTTTCCACAGATGTGAGCAAATAGAATTAGAAATTCTTTTTGGAACCAGAGTATGACATTTATATTTATCCCGAAGAAAACGAACCCATAAAACATTTTCCTTTGACACCAAATAAAAGGCAAGCTTCATAAAAAAGCCTCATTTTGAGTACTCAAATTTTTAAAACTAAGTCTCTCTTGGTTCATGGGTTTACACACCTCCTCCCATCGAACAAGATAAATACCTTTACCCTCTAGAGAAATATCCCAAATAAAGCGTTTGATAAGTCGTTCTAACTCTAATTTTTAATTTTTGATTTTGATCTAATATAATTTAAGTCTTTCTAAGATAAAATACAAAAAAGTAGAATTATCCCATAAATTTTAAGTTTAAATATTTAATAAATTGTTATATTTTTTAAATCTAATATTTTAGTTTATACCAAAAATTTAATTATGGCTTCATTCTTGTATGAAAATTATTTTTTATTAAGGTTTTAAAATGTGTAAAATGAAATTTATGTTATGAATATATTTATTCATGGTGGATATCCATATATTAAGTTAAAGTTTAATGGGCTTTATTATTAGGGTTTAATACCAATTGGAATTAGGGTTTCCATATTATGCCTATAAATATAGACTTTTGGACAAAACATTGTATACGACCCTACTTTGAGAATATAATAAAATCTCTCTCCCTTTTGTCTCTCATCTTTATTGTTCTATTTTATTCTTGTTCTTTACTTTATTCATAACACGTTATCAACACGAGTTTGCTCAGAAGATTTTTATTTCAAATCTCTTCAAATATTTACCCGGTATGTTCTCTTTAATCTTTTATATTTTAATTTATAAAATAATATATATACGATGATGATTATATTTTTTCTTTCTCATGTAAATATTCTTATTTTTGTCTAATGATATTATGTGTTTATTTCATGTCATTAATATTTTGTTTTAATAATTTAATCCGAGTATATTGGCTGGACATCCCGTTCTACGAGGCTACTGGTTTCAAAGGAGTTTCTTTTTAAAAGACCTTGTAAACTGGTTTAACAACGCCCGTATGAGGATTAAATTTTTATTCTTTGTATATATTGAATATATATCGGTTGATCAATTACTATTTAATAGTATGAATATTATAAAGTCTATATTTACTTGGAAGTAATATTTTTTTTGTGTCGAAAAACTCGACTATAGACTTCTCCCAAGTTCAAGTTACGAAAATTGTCTTGATCAAAGAATTTTTATGGGAGGCATTCCCTGAAGTGAATGCATGCATGATGATTATTCCATGCGATTATTGGATTTATAACATTCCTTAAACTGAATGCAAGCATGATGATTATTCCATGCGATTACTGGATTTATGACATTTCATGAAGTGAATGCAAGCATGATGATTATTCCATGCGATTATTTGATTTATGTCATTCCCTGAAGTGAATGCAAGCATGATGTTTATTCCATGCGATTATTGAATTTGTTTCATTCCTTGAAGTGAATGCAAACGTGATAATTCACTATATGGTTAGTGAATAAAACTCAATTATGTGCCAAAGTATCATTGATGAGGATATGTTAGGAAAAAATATATACTCCACTTTTCATGCCAACAATGTTGTCCTTCAGACACAATATCGTGAAAAAGGCTTTAAGAAATATTCTAAGTTAATTTCTTGCCTTCTTGTGCCTGAGCAAAATAATGAGTTGCTTATGAAAAATCATGAATATCGCCCAACAGGCTCCGCTCCATTCCCTGAAGCGAATGTGACATTATATAGCAGAATGAATAAAAGCCACATTAGTAATTGTAGTTGCGATTGAAGTCATAAAATAAACATGGATAAGATGATTCTTTTGAGAATACTTATATCCACCAGAAGTGGAATTATAAAGATGACAAGAATGATAGAGATCAGATTAAAAATCTTTATGTTATCAATGTGATGGTATAAACCATTGGTCTCGTACTTGTCAAGCGCCGAAGTATTATGGACTTTATTCATAATCATGAATGATAAATTAAAGAAAATATAATCAGATTTTCTTTGTGGCGAAAATAATGACATTATTGATCCAACTCAATTGGATATTGATAATTTTTCTCATAGTCCTTCAAGAGAATAATTCGTCATTTATTTTATTTTCCTTATAACATCTAAAGGAAATAATTGATATTTATTTTTTTTTGTTTTATGTTAATTTATTTTTATTTATTATATATTTATGTTAATTTATTTTACATATTATTTAATTACGCTCTATGTTAATTTATCATTAATTTATTTTATATATTATTTATTTACATTTTATGTTAATTTATCATTTGAAGAATATTATCACTTCCGGAATGAAATCTACAATGAATTGTGGCTATTTATGCCAAGCAGACAGTGCAAATACTCATACTATACTTAAGCATAAGAAATATTTTCCTATTTAAATACAAGGGAAAATGTGAGTAATATATCTCAAAGTACTGAAATATCGATGCTTCGGAAGAGCTTTTGAGAGTTTATCTTTGATAGATAACCGATTTGATATAATGTGCTATATTTAATATTTTCCATTCCCCGAAGTGAATAGTACAGAACACATATTTTTCATTTCCCGAAGTGAATAGTACAGAGCACATATTTTTCATTCCCCGAAGTGAATGAAATAAAGCACATGTTAAAAGGTGCATAATTATGCATATTTTCCCATTTTAAATGCAAGGGAATAATATGAGTACTATATCCGAAAGTACTAATATCACAGAAAGCTCCGACTGAGCAAATATGTTATTGAGACTTTATCTTCATATTTACAGTGCATTATGCTCGTTGAGCAAATATGTTATTGCCAAATGAGACTTTATCTCATATTTACAGTGCACTATGCTCGTTGAGTAAATATGTTATTGCCAAATGAGACTTTATCTCATATTTACAGTACATTATGCTCGTCAAAATCGCAAAGAGACTTATTGAATTTTAAAGATATTTACAGAAATATATTGAGAATATTAGTCAAGGGATGCTGACTATCTCAATATTACGAGTATAATTCAAGGTAATAAGGAAATCTTGGCAAAATTACATGCACTGTCATCCATATTGTACTACATAAGAATTGGTAAAAATTAAAGCTCATGCTATTGTAAACTAGATGTTTACTGATAATTTTATTTGGCATGACCGGTTAGACCATCCCGGTTCAATTATGATGCAAAAATTAGCTGACACTTTCATGTGGTCATTATTGAAGAACTAAGAATTTCTTCATGATAATTTTTCATGTGATACTTGCTATGAAAGCAATTTGATTATTCAATCATCAACAGCTAAGATAAAGTGTAAATCTATTACTTTTCTGGAACAGATACAAGGTGATATATATGGGCCCATACACCTTTTCTAAAAGTCCATCTAGATATTTTATGATTTTTATCGATGCATCGACTAGATGGTTATATGTATCCTTGTCATTAACCCGCAACTTGGTGTTTGCGAGGCTACTTGCTCAGTTGATAAAATTACGAGCACATTTTTCAGATTAGTTTCTAAAGACAATCAGTCTTGATAATGTTGATGACATGTAATTTTACATGTAGTATCACAAATTCGCATCAAGCCAACAAATGATAATAAGTTCTTCCCATTACAAATATTTCTCATCATAGATTTTTTTTGTGCGATATATGTTCTAATTGCTCCACCACAACGCACAAAGATGAGTTTTGTTGGGAATATGTATCAGATTTAAATATCTTGAGCTTCTGATAGAGAATTTATTTACAACTCGATTTATTGACTATCGTTTTAATGAGTCAGTTTACCCAACATTAGGGGAGAAAATAAATAGCTGGGGAAAGAAATAAGTTGGAATGAATTATCATTTTCTCTTTTTGATCCACGTACTACACAATGTGAACTATAAGTTCAATGGATAATTCATTTAGCAAATCAATTGCCAAATGATTTTGCTGACCCTAAAAGAGTGACTAAGTCACGTATACCAGCTATAAATGCTCTGACTAAATTTGATGTCATGGAAGGACAAACTCTAGTTGCTAATGAGTTTAACTTACGCTTAAAGCATAGTAGACAAATAAGTTCCAAAGATAAGAGATCCTCGAAAAAGAAAATGAGCTATATTTTATGATGGTCTTATCGAGGAATCAATGATTATGAAAATCTCTAGAAGAGATTAAGTGGTCTCCAACAGAGACATTGACATGACTCAGGTACCGGATAATAAAGAGATCTCAATAGATTATGTCATGTCTGATAATAAGTGGAACTGAAATTAAATCGACATCGTTAATATATTTGCATGCAATATAGCACTAGAGATTTTATTTGATGATGTGGATCATGAATCATTGTCAATTGGACAATGTAAACAAAGAAATGATTGGCCAACATGAAAGAGGCAATTGAGGCGAAACTAGAATCTCTTTTAAAAAGAGAAGTATTTGGGCCTATAACCCGTACATTGAAATGTGTAGAGCTCGTGGATATAAACGAGCCTTTGTAAGAAAGAGAAATCAAAAGGGGAAATCATGAGACATAAGCTCATTTGGTTGCACAAGGATTCTCACAAAGAAATGAAATTGATTATGAGGAAAATATATTCCTCGGTGGTGGATGCAACTACTTTTAGATTTTGATCAATCTGGCAATAAATAAAATTACTCGGTTTCTGCCTAATGGATGTTGTTACATCATATTTGAATGGGCCTCTCGACAATAATATTTATATGAAACTTCCGGAAAGATTTAGATTGCCATAAGCAGTTCATTCAAGTTCTCGAGAACATTATTCAATCATATTGAATATATCATTTTATGGCTTGAAACAATTTAGGCGCATTTGATATGATCGCCTCATTGAATACTTATTAGTATAATGCTATATGAATTATTTCCCCGAGCATTTTTATTTAGAGGTTTAACTCTAAATTTTTATTGTTGTGCATGTCGATGATTTGAATATCGTTGAGACTCGTGAAGAGATCTCCTCAAATCCTTGTGCATCTATCGACATATAGAAAAATATTAAAAGAGACTTTACTTGCATAACACATATCTATTGATCACCCTTAGGGTTCTTGCTAAGTCTCTTACTTTAAACAAAGATTTTTTTTCGCCTCACGAAAAGGGTAATGATATTTTTGGTCTAAAGCACAATATACACATTATTTGATCTGGAAGCATCGTATCTTAGCTGGTCCAGAAATATTATTTAAGTGCTACGAGATCATTACCTTTAAATAATTGTTATGCATGAGGCAAAGCCAAAATATGTGTTTGGCTAAACATATCCTGAAGATATTTGAATGTTTTTCACAAGATAAGATGCAAGCAATCTTTTACAGAGATAATACAAAATTTATATCTCAATGTGGATATATCAAATATGATAAAACGAAACATATTTCTTCAAGTTTCGTCCCTCATGATTTTTAGATGAATAATATTCAATGAATCATTTCAAGCAATGATTTGGAAGATTTATCCACTAGTGCATGATCTACTTCAACATTTGAAGATCCTATTCAATATTGAATTATAAAGATTTAAAGATCTTATGTGATATTTTCATGAGGGGGAGTAAATACGCGTTGCACTCTTTTTCCCTTAACCGAGGTTTTGTCCCAATGGGTTTTCTTGGTAAAGTTTTTAATGAGGCAACATGTTATGCGTATCAAAGATGTGTGTACTCTTTTTCCTTCACTAAGATTTTTTTTTCCCACAAGGTTTTTATCTTAGTAAGGTTTTAACGAGGCACATTATATTCATGGATATCCAAGGGGGAGTGTTATGAATATATTTATTCATGGTGGATATCCATATATTAAGTTAAAGTTTAATGGACTTTATTATTAGGGTTTAATACCCATTGGAATTAGGGTTTCCATCTTATGCCTGTAAATATAGACTTTTGGACAAAGCATTGTATACGACCCTACTTTGAGAATATAATAAAATCTCTCTCCCTTTTGTCTCTCATCTTTATTCTTTTATTTTATTCTTGTTCTTTACTTTATTTATAACAATTTATTGTTTGGGCGGTAGTAATAACGAGTTTCAAAATTTTACAAATTTTTAAATATACATTACAGCCGAAAACACCTCCATTGAACCAATCCAATCCACCGTAGCCAAAAAAGCCAAGCAGAAAAGCGATCCTGGTGGCAAAACCACATCACGCCAATTAAGCAACTAGATTGAGATGGAATCTTTTGCCATTAAATTAGCAGTATACATAGATCTCTCATTATTTGGAAAAAATATTAGGTGAATCTTTTTCATCACGTTATTCGTGGTTCTAACCAATTAAATCTATTTATCTAATTTTTTTAAGATGAATCATCACCTCTTTTCTACATATAATTAGTGAGTAGGTAGATATTAAGTAGTTATTTAAAGATGAACTATCTTGATTGCTTAGACTACGTGGTGAACAGGATTCACCTAATAATCTCTTCATTATTTGGTGTAGCTCTAACTATAGATGAAATTAGGATTAGGGATTAAGATAAAACATAAATACTTAAAACTGAGATAAAATCTTAAATAAATTAAATTTGTAAAAAAAGTTAATTTCGTCACTGCATTCAACTTAAAGAGAGCAATTTTAGCATTCGTTTTGAAAATGAAAACTTATCAAACTCCTTTTTCGTATGGGGTAATGTTAAAAATGACTAACCATCCATCTACTTTAGAAGCTTCATGGTCAACCATGGTGATGATACAACAGGCTTGTAGGGAGGCGAACGGAGTTGCAGATGGTCTAGCAAAGACGGCAGAGGAAGACTCCAGTGTGTGTCATCAAAAAAATTTCTACGTGCGGACTGCACAGGGATAAATACATCCAACGAATTCTTATTTTTATTCAATTCCAACTTGATTCGAGACTGATTTCAACATGGCTTACAATGGAGTTACTCAACATATAACGAATTGTCTCACATGAAATTGGTGCTCATATCAATTCAACCTGGTATAAAAAATAGAGCTTTTAACAAATTGAGCATGGTTTTAGATTGGGAAATCTATTTTATTAGGGTTCAATTCGTAATTTTCAGTTACAATTATGAACTAATATAGCTTTTAACAAAATTCAGAGGCTAAATTCGCAACATAGGGACTCGTTTGTAAAACAGGTTCAACCTTGGCTCCCTAACATGAACCCTAAAAGAGTCAAAACCCCTAGTTTAAATTTACCCATTAGATTGTGTATTTAAACCCAATTTTGCATATTTTGAAGCTCAAATTGTCCAAGGGATGAGGATTCCTTGACAACTAAGGTTTAAATCAACCACAAGATTTGATATCAAACACAATATCTCAATTATATCAATCTCCTATGTTCCAAATCAAAATCTTAGGAGAAGAGTTATTTAGATGTTATAACTTAAACAACATAGCATAAAAAGCCAACAAAATCCGAAACCCGTCCTGGTTGGCGTTGCAGCATTTCGCTTCCGATGAACAGATGGTTAAGATAAGTTCAAAAGACTTCCAAACCATAGAAATTGGGCAACCGGTTTCAAATCAGCTGCCTTGGTTTATCATTTTTCATCAGCTTCTGGTTCTGGACCGAGGTTTTTGCTTCATGGCTGAAATAGTTTGACAATATGCTGATCTAATGATACAGATAGTTCCTAATTCCTACAAGTGGACTAAAGCTACGCTCAACTAAGTAGTGTCTATGCTCTTCCTTTTCTCTTGTCATCCAAGGCCTGCTCCATAAATAAAATGAAAAAGAGAAAGAAGTAAACCCTAGAAGTTAAGGTAACAATAGCACTACCTCCTGTGAAATTCTAACAATATACTTTCACTTAACTACTGCAGAGAAGAGCATGATAAGTAATATACTCATACTTATGTTGGTATCTAATCTATTAGTATTTTCTCTTTTATGTCCTACTACAGAAATAGCAAGCATATAATGCATCATCCCATTGATTTTATCCCTTTTGAAGTCTTAATATAATTCTCCACCTTAAAGGGGTAGTTCTTCTGACAATCAATAACCTTAGTTTTGAGTATCTTCTTATCATATGTCTTCACCACCCAGTATTGAAGTTCTCTATGTGATATCATAATCATGTATATGAAACTTAATGAAGTGCTGGAAACAGAACTCAAATGTTGTTGACAAAGATGAATAAGAGATGTCATTTGTTCAAAATTATACAGTATGAGTTCAACCTAGAAACATCCTCCAGCATCACCACTCAACAAAATCTACATGCACATATTCGGAACATTCTTATGCAGCTTATGATGAGTAAAGTACCTTGCTCTGGAACATTCTCATGGTCAAAACAAGGGTATCCCTCATTCTGTGAAAACATGAATAACATTGCATTAGAAAGTAACAAAATGTCGGTATAATAATATTTTTAATCTTTTATACATTGCATTAGAAAATAACAATGCAATATAAAATTTATGTATTACCGAACATTATGTGTGCTAAAGGGATGTGAAGACCCATCGGAACATGTCAAAACAAATTGTGTTGAGAGCCCACTTGATACTTTGATCTGCAACATCAAGTTAAAAATGCACGTACATCTTAATGAGGCGACCATTTGGCACAATATTCGTGACCTATTTTTACATAGAATGCATACCATGGTGCCATGGACCATTACAGTATTCTAAAACATTGTATACTAAACTATACAAATTAATGAATCTCTTCCCTCTTCCCAGTTTTATCATTCACCATCGAAAGGAACTCACATATTAGTTTCCGAACTTAATTGCTTATTTGATTTCAAGGTTGAAACAGTGATACCCCAGTTACTGTATTCTGATTAATCATTTATCATACAGGATATAATTCAGCCTAGCTCCTTTTAACTAATTCTTTCAGAAAAGTATTAGATTTCACAATAGCCTCTAGAATAGATGGTGTTGACGGACATTATGTTCATATATATCTTCCTGAAATAGATGTAAACTTTTCCATCCATACAATGATAACAGGATAAAGATTTGTGTTAATCTAGCTCTTCATTTTGCTTGAAGTACCCATATCCAACACCCATGTTAAACACACATTTGGACATGAGTGTTGGGATATGATATTCTAAGGACCCTCCAAATACAGAGAAAAAATTAAAAAGAATGAACATACAGGTGTCAAACTCATTTCCAAATCTGAAACTCACACCCAAGTCCAAATAATAGATGTTAGACCATACTCAGACAAGGAGATTTACAAGAATTAGCATATAATTAGTTCAAACAAAATATTTCAAAGAATTTCCAAAGCATACCGATAATTGTTTTGAATATTTCTCTGAAATCTCCACAACTTCTGTGCTATTGATCTTAATTTGGTAACTTGACCGTCTCAAAGTCAATGTTGCTGGCTCCCAATTCTCAGAGGAATCCATCTATTGAGAAAGTGAAGGAACATATCGTAGATTGTAATTGTACAGCTCAAGGATTAGCTTTAGAGATTAACACATGATTTAATTATTATTATCCTCTAGGAGTTTTAGTTGATCTCTAACTAAGTTAATTATAAGTCTTGTATTTAGTCTATAAGACCTGTTGTAACAGAAGTAAATGTTAATAATTGAGAGTTTCTTTTGCAGAGAAAGAATGAATTCTAAATATTAAATTAAATAATGCATCGTTACAAGGCCTTTAAATATACAGAAGACAAAGTGTTATGTTACAATCAAATTACTCTAAATTGTTGGTAGACAATATTTACAACCTACACTAGTGATATATTCCATGGTAAACCTCCCCTCTTCCATAGAAACAATTTCCCCAAACTCATTTGATAAAGAACTCTGCAACTCATGAACCATTTGAGATACAGAAGAGGGAGGGTATTTCTTCTCATCCTAATCCAATCAAGTTGGGTAAAGTTTCATAATTATAATAAATCTCAATTCTCCATAAAATTTAATGTATGACAACACTATTCTCTTAGATTGACAGAAGCAGCAGAACTAATAAACTATAAGAATTGATGGATAAATAAAAAGAAATCTCCTGCTAATGAAATTGCCAACCTTTTATTTGTATTCACCAAGCATCACTTATGGAAAATAGATAATATTTAGGCATAATTACCAAAAGAAAATACACAAGTAAAAAGAAAATATTGAAGGGGAGAAAATCCAGATAACTTTGGATGAGCAATCGTTAAACCTACCAATAACAGAACGGTAAATATTGCTTGGCCACTGGAAATGTACGTGTCAATCTCGTTTCCCATTTCTGATTCTGCAAAGCAGCTAATCAGAAATCTATGAAATAATACAAAGATGCCAAACAAAACAAAGGAAAATGTATTGGATCAATATAAACAGAATCAATAACTGCTAGTTTAGGAAATGAAGCCAAATAATATTTTGTAGAAGTTGAATAACATTCTGTCATTGTTAAACAACAGAAAGAAAATGGTCTAACAAGACTATACAGAAATTCAAGATATAATTGTTGCGACGCTGGAGTGCTAAAATATGTTAATGATTTGCGTGCAATAATGTGCAAGTATACACATCGAACAAGTAATAAAGTGTTTGACTGAGATCGTTCCCACGAGGATTGGGTAGGTTATTTCAAAAATAGTTAACATACACAAAAGATAAAATAATCCTTTATATGGACATATGCTAAAGCAATTTTGCAATTGTCACCAAAAATGCTGTAGCAAAATAAGAGTGTCACTGATGATGCTGGAGCAATATGAAGAGTGTCACCAAAATGCAGTAACAATTACAACGGATATTGGAGAAATAGATAAAGCTGCACAAACACAACACAGAGAAGATATTCAAGCTTAAGACAGGCTAGGCTTGCTATGGTATGACTTCACTGTTCTTCTGAACGCTACTGTTCTAGTGGTTTACTAGTGCTGGACAGAGTTTACTAAAAATGTCTTCACTATCCCTAGTCAAAAGGCCTAACACTCGAAAATGCTAAGGCATTACCTCTCGGTCCCAACTCTAACACTCCTAATGTTGATGAAGTTCTACCCCTTTTAGTCGTTGAAACTCTACCTTATCCCTAAGGCGAGTTAGGATTCTGCTCCCGCAGCAACCCTATTGTTCAAGTTGGTCTACCTTTGTCTATCCCTAGATCTAAGCTTCCCGAACCCTTTGAACTATGGCTACCTCCGGGTGCTCTTACAAACCAAGGTTTAGATGAAAAAGGTGTTAGCTTTCTTGAACAAAACACTTAGATAAACACACGAAACAGTAAAAATTCATTAAAACAAAGTAAAAATCATCCAAAACAAACTTTAGCCATACTAGTTTAGTTCATGGCTAAGTAAGAAAAACTATTCAATTTTCATCCATTGCAATACATTTTCAATAACTTAGAAAAGAGGTAAAAAAAAGTGAAGAGGAAGGAAGTCTCAAACGCATGTACCTTGAAGCTTTCCCTAGCTTGCCGCTCCTCCCGAAGTCGCACAAATCCCTTGCTTGAAGCTCTCCTACAATGGCGGTTTGGCTTGAGGTTGAAGACGAAGGAAAGTGACCTCCTTTCTTCTTTCTTCTCCCTCTTTCTCTCTTAAAGCTCGCTCCTTTTTGTGGATCCTTAAGCTACTGATTTTGCTCTTTTCTTGCTTTTTTTCCAGCACCCTTTGTTGAAGGAGGCATGAGGTTGTATTTATAGGAGGCTTCTAGGGTTTAATGCAAGGGAATATTCCCTGACATTCGCTGCAACATTTGACAGTAAAATGCAGGTCTACAGGGGTGGTGCGACGCTTGCCAAGGAGAGGTACAACGTCTGCACATTTGCAGATGAGGTGCAGCTGGCTTGGAAAACGCGTGAGGATAGTGGGCTGAGGGTGTGTCCTTTCTTCTGTCCTATTTTGTCCACCAACAATGATGTAGCATCTTTGAAGTCTGATCCAACACTTTAAAAATATGCTACAGCATCTCTTCCGATCTTTCGACTTTGCTCTTGTATCTGCACATCACCATAAAGAAAATACCTTTCCAAGCAGCATCTTTTAAAAATTAAAATAAAATGAAATAAAATCCTATTCTAAATACAAATGCACATGAAATGTAACTAAATGCAATGCAAATGAACTTGAAATCAAATAAAACCTTAAGTAAAAGGGTATAAAATATACGCTTTTTAGAGCGTTAACACACCCTTAAACTTAAGATATTGCTTGTCCTCAAGCAATGACATATAAAAATGCTATGACATTACTTTCAATACTTGACAGCAGTTCAGGTAAAACATCAATCCTTAGAATATAAATGTTGTAGCAATCTACATGATATTGAGAATTCCTAGAACTTGAACTAAGACAAGATGCCTTGCTTGTGTGTGCTGGATTGTATCTAACCTATGCTTAACAATTAGAAAAATTCTAAGTTCCTTGATTCTCTATACCCTAGTTCTTAAAAATCCACTCCTTTGCTTATTTTAATTGTTTCGAAGGGTGTCAGCTCATCACAACTACCGTTCTTAACTCTAGGTGAGTATGGAGCAAACATCTCACCCCCGAGCTAGTAGGTAGAGTCATCCCGTGACAACTTTCATTCTCTCATATGCTGTAGCATTATTTAGCTATGTTCAAACCTTGCATAGAGGAACGTCCTACAGTTTTATGCTAAAGCATTTATTCATATCTCTCTTTTTTTAGACTTATTTATATACTATAACAAAAAGGAGTTCCTTTTCTTTTCGAACTACTAAGGCATAGATTCTAAGTTCTCTAGAAAGTTCCTACCACTTAAGCATAGGAAACATACAATCGTGTTCATTTAAAATTCCAAAGCATCAAGTCCTAATTCAGTTCAATTTATTCTCAATATTTTCTATGGTTCAGTTCGAAGGCATTGAAATACTCATCATTGGAAATCATTTATTCTAACCCAAAAGCTGTCTCAAATTGAATCTAATGCTATAGCAAATTTACATGTATGTAGAATGAAATGAAAATGCTAAAACGAAGACTTTGCTACCCCCAAACTTGAGGTTAGCATTGTCCTCAATGCTATGAAAATGAAACTATATGCAAAAATAAAAATTAAAGATGCTTACTTGTTCGAAGGTCTGATTTTCCTTGTTTCCATGCACTTGATTCTTTTCGCAGGTGGTGATGGGTCAGTTTGAGTGATCTCGGCTTCAGGCTGGTCGTCTAGGTCCTCATCCTCGCGGACTGCTGTAGCATCGGGGGTTCTTTCCTCCTCTACACCAAAGGAAGTGTGTCGTCCTGCTGAACGCTTCACCTTGTGGCGTGGGATGGGGGCATCGAAAGGATCGGCAGGAGGGATCTCTACTCTTGGTGAGTTAAGATCAAAGTCCTCACTACTTACTTGTATGGTATTAGCCCCAGAGATTCTCGACTCGGGTGCAGGTCCATTGCCCTTGTCCTTAGTTGGTGCGGGAGGACTGGATGGTACTTGGTGCGATGCTGTAGCAGATGCGGTAGGAGATTGTGCTGTTGTTGGTTCAGTAGGGGCATGCAATTGTTCGGGTTGGGCTACACTGTGCTCATGAACTGGTGATGTTTGCTGTTGCTACGGCGGACTATTCTGAGGAGGAATTGGATCGGGCTCATTTTGCTGGAAGATGTGAGTTGGGAAGTCTGGCAAGCGATAACCACCATCATGCATTAAATCGTGAAGGTTCAACTGGAGAACCAAATCCCTTTTCTGCACATAGGTCATGTACGTCTTGAACTTTCTGTGTAGGTCTGCCAGTTGTATTTGCATCCCTTCTACAGTAGCATGTAATGCGCTGAGATTTGCTATGGCATTCTTTGGTTTGGCTTAAGGCTCACCAGATGCTGGAGCATTTTCTTCCACTCCCATCAGCTCTAGGATTTTCTTCAAAGCTATGCCTTGTCGTCCCTTTAGCTTGTAGTCATCTTCGTTCTCAAACACTCGCTGCTTTCGGCAGAGTGCTGTAATCAGGTATGGGAAAACTAGGGGGCTTTGCTTCCTTTGCAAGGCTGTGTGTGCTTCCTCAAGAATAATTTTTCCCACGTTGATGGTTCGTTTCCTCAAGCTCGAATGTAAAAGCTGTAACCGAGCAAGGTTTACTGTGGTTGTTTGGCTTGTGGGCATCAGATTTTGTTTTATAAAGTGCATCCAGATCTTTCCCTCCGGCTTTAGGGAAGTGCGATCAACAGTTGTATTCGCCTCATCCCACTCGGTGCCTTCAATGCAGAGGTCTTTAAGTAGAAAATCTGGGCTTTGCCCCAGCATAGAAGAGACGAACAGGGAGTGTTCGTCTTCTTCACCCATACCGTAGAACTCATTGATGTGCTTGGCAGTGAAGGGGATGCCATCGCCTCGGACATACACAGTTTGCTGTCCTGGCCTCGTGAAGTGCGCGTAGAACTCTTGCACCTGCAACACATTTATGGCTTTTTTATCAGCCTTTGTGTCGAAGTGGCGAGCAAAAGTTTGCCACTTGTGTTATTTTACCACTGCTGCGACTTGCTCCGGTAGCTTCTTGAAAGTTGTTGTGTCAAAGATAAATCCCTTCTCTTGATGGACAAACATTCCTTTGATCTTTTGGAAGCGGTCCTTCGCTGCGTCACTCTCGAATTTCTGGATCTCTATTGGTCTGGCTTGAGCAGCAGCCCTTGATGATTCTACGGTGTTTTTGTAGCGTACCATGGTGGTAGGTATTTTTTTAGAGATGGTGTTGGAGGTTTTTTTTTGAAAAAGATGGAGTTTTGGGGGAGTTTAGGGTGATTTTCTTTATGAAAAAGATAAAGTTGTGGAGGAGAGGGACGGTTAACTTGCTTGGGAAGGAGAGAGGGTAGGGTAAAAGTTAAAGTTAATAATTAGTGTGTAAGGGATTGGACAACTAGGGTTATGGGGAAGGTAAAAAGAAGTGATGGTGAGTTGAATTGATGGAGAGTGGGAGAGAGAAAAAGGTTTTATAATTAATGAAAAGGTAAAGAGGTGTAAAGAGGGGTTGTATTGGAACCGAAACTCTCCCCATTCTCATTGAAAACTAACCGGATGCGTTTTCATGGGCTCTTCATCTTCATCCTTTGTGGCCCAAATCAAATAACTCCAAGAATTTTTCCCTCTAAAAAATAGTAGTCGTACAGTCCTTCCTTGATCCAGTCCTCTTTTTTGTGTAGGTTGTGCACTGCACCTCTGGTGGTACACAGCTCCTTGTGAGCGCACAATGTCTAAAAATGTACCTTAAAAAATTAAAAGTTGAATAAAGACAAGAGAAATAAAAGCATTATAAAAGCAAAATAAAAACATCTACTTTTTATTCAAACTAAAATTTAAATGCTAAAGCAAAATAAAATGGAGGGATAGAAATGCTCAGGCATTTTGCAGACTAGTGTCATCCTTGTCGCGCAGAATGGGAGCTCCATTATACAGCTTCAGCCTTTGACCGTTGACCTTGAATATTCAATCTCCTTCAAGTGTTCTAATCTCCACAGCACCATAAGGATAAACCTTATGTATCAAGAATGGTCCTGACTACCGAGACTTTAACTTTCTAGGAAAAAGTTTAAGTCTTGAGTTGTAGAGTAACATTTGTTTTCCTTCTGAGAAATGCCTTGGCAAAAGATGTTTATCATGCCACCTTTTTGTCTTTTCTTTGTAGATCCTAGCATTCTTGTAGGCATTGGATCGAAACTCGTCTATTTTGTTCAGCTCCAAAAGCCTGTTCTCTTCAACTGCCTTAAAGTCCAAATTAAGCTTTTTGATAGCCCAATAAGCCTTGTGCCCGAGCTCTATGGGCAAGTGACAAGCTTTCCCATAAACCAACTTAAATGGAGTCATCCTTAAAGGAGTCTTGTAGGCTGTCCTATATGACCACAAAGCTTCATCCAGCTTCGGAGACCAATCTTTCCTCTTTGTGTTGACCGTCTTCTCTAAAATTTGCTTGATTTCTCTATTAGAGATTTCAACTTGGCCATTTTTCTGTGGGTGATATGCTGTAGCAATTTTTTGCCTGACGCCATAGCATTGTAATGCCTTAGCAATGAGCTTGTTGTCGAAGTGGGTGCCTTCATCACTGATGATAGCTCTGGGGACTCCAAACCTTGTGAAAATATTCTTGTGCAGAAACTTCAGGACTGTCTTTGAATCATTTTTGGGTGTAGCAATTGCTTCAACCCATTTGCTCACATAGTCTACTGCCAGCAAGATATATAAATCACCATAGGAGGATGGAAATGGTCCATGAAATCAATTCCCCAAACATCGAAAAGCTCGATCTCTAGGATATTTTGCAGCGACATTTCATTTCTCCTTGAGATGTTACCAGTTCTTTGACATCTATCACATGCCTTATAAAATTTTTGAGCATCTTTGAAGAGTGAGGGCCAATAGAATCCAGATTGAAGGACCTTTGCAGCAGTCCTTGATCCACCAAAATGGCCTCCACACGATGCTGTATGGTAATGGAATAGAATATCTTTTTGCTTTTCTTTCGGCACACATCGTCGAAGCAATTGGTCAGCACATTGCTTGAACAAATATGGCTCATCCCAATAGATTGCATCATGTTTGAACTTCTTTCGAACCTGGCTAGATAAGTCAAGAGACAAAATACCACTAACAAGAAAATTAACTATATCTGCATACCAAGGTAATGTTGTAGCATATAAAATTTTCTCATCAGGGAAATTTTCTTCGATTCAAAATCTTCTCCTAAATTTTCTGAATTTTCTAGCCTAGATAAATGGTCTACAACTTGATTTTTAGTGCCTTTTCTATCCTTTATTTCAATATCAAATTCCTGTAGCAAAAGTATCCACCTAATAAGTTTAGGCTTAGCATCTTTCTTATCCACTAGGTATTTGATGACTGAATAATCTGTGTGCATTATCACCCTAGTTCCTATCAGATATGCTCTAAACTTATCGAAGGCAAATACTATGGCAAGTAACTCTTTCTCGGTAGTGGTATAATTAATTTGAACATCATTAAGAGTTTTACTTGCATAGTAAATAACATGGAAGAGTTTACCTCGTCTTTGACCTAGTGTAGCACCCACTGCGTAGTCACTTACGTCGTACATCAACTCGAATGGCTTAGTCCAATCGGGTGGTATCACTATTGGAGTTGAGGTAAGTCTCTTCTTCAGCTCATTAAAAGTGTTGTGGCATTTTTCATCGAAGACAAAGGTTTGATTTTGCTACAGCAAATTGCAGAGTGACTTAGAGATTTTCGAGAAGTCCTTGATGAACCTCCTGTAGAAGCCAGCATATCCTAGAAAGCTTCTAATTCCTTTCACTGTTGTGGGAGGTGGTAGCTTCTCTATCAACTCTACTTTTGTTTTGTCAACTTCAATTCCTTTGCTTGAAATTTTATGCCCCAAAACCGTACCTTCCGTTACCATGAAATTGCATTTTTCCCAATTGAGTACAAGGTCGGCTTCTTCACAGTGTTTCAAAACCTTAGCCAGGTTGCCTAGGCATTTTTCAAATGATTTTTTGGACACAGAAAAGTCGTCCATGAATACCTCCAAAAATTCTTCAACCATGTCTGAAAAATTGCCAACATGCAACGTTGAAAAGTTGCTGGAGCATTACATAACCCAAATGGCATTCTTTGGAAAGCATAAGTCCCATAAGGGCAAGTGAATATTGTCTTCTCCTGGTCCTCTGGTGCTATAGCAATTTGGTTGTACGCAGAATAGCCATCGAGGAAGCAATAGTAAGCCTTTCCCGCCAATCGATCCAGCATTTGATCGATAAAAGGAAGGGGGAAATGGTCCTTGTTTGTTGCTTTGTTCAGCTTCCTATAGTCCACACAAATGCACCAACCTGTGACTGTTCTTGTTGGGAAAACTCGTTGTCCTCATTTGTGATCATTGTCGTGCCTCCCTTCTTAGGAACACAATGCACAGGGCTAACCCATGAACTGTCAAAAATTGGGTATATGATTCATACATCCAATCACTTGATAATATCCGTCATCACTACCTTCTTCATTGCTGGGTTCAGTCTTCTTTGGGGCTCGACTGAATTGTTGTGGCATTCTTCCAGCAAGATCTTGTCCATACAGATCGTAGGACTAATGCCCTTCAAATCGGCCATAGTCCACCCAAGAGCTTTCTTATATTGCGATAGCAAATTCACAAGGCTAAGCTCTTGGTTAGGATCTAAGCTAGAAGAAATAATCACTGGCAAAGTATTGTGAGATCCCAAATAGACATACTTTAAATACGGTGGTAGTGGTTTTAGTTCTAGAGATGGTGCATGTAAAAGTGATGTTTTAGGAGGAATAAATTCATAGAAATCAATTGATTCAAATTTCATACCTGATCTTGGCTTGTAATAGCCAATTTGTTGTAGCTCTAAATGAGCTTCTTCTTCATCCTGATCATGCTCCTCTGGCATTTTTGCAAAGTCTTTCATTTGTGGAGTGTAAAGACCCGGATTTTGGATCCGAGCGTCAGGTTAACCCAAGAGTTGAGCTTCGGTTTTGGGCCCCAAGTGGAGTGATTTACGCCTAGTTTGTTTGGTCTTGAGTGGTTGTGTTTGAGCTTAAGTTATGGGTTGAGGGCATTTCGGTAAATGCCAAAATAAGTTGAATAGAGGGGTTTGGGGGTGTTGTTTCTGCAGATAGTGAGGTCATTGGAGCAGAAGGTTTTCTTTTTCCTATCATCTTCTTCTACCAAGGTTTAAGGTTAAGTAAAAGGTAAGATCTTGGTGAGTTTGGTTTGAAATCTCATTTTTAGGATGAAGAGAAAATTGTAGAGCTGAAAAGGATCTATAAAAAGAGGTAAAGATATGTTGGTTTGGTGAGGATGGGAGTTTGTGAGTATGGGTTGAGAGAAAAACTAGAATGAGGTTTAAGGGTCTAAATCTCAGTTTCTTGTGTCTTTGATGTTCTGAGAATCTTCCTAAGTGTTGTCTAATGCTTAGTTTAACATCTCTTGTAGAGAAGGAAGTTGGAAAACCTTTTACAAGTCTTGGGAAGAAGAAAGCTTAAAGAGGAGTGAGTTCGGGTTTTGGTTGCTGTGTTGCTTAAGGTTGGTACTCCCAACTCTTTCTTTCATCATTCATTCATTGTAGAATGCATAGTATGTAGAGAATCATGTATGTATGTTTGATTTTCTTGGGTTGCTTGAAGAAGATCATTAATGGTGAAATTCGGACTAATGTGTTTGGTGACATGAAATCGAAGTTAAAACACCTTAAACTTCCTTAAGATTGATTAGGAATACTTTTGAATCGATTAGGAGTAGTTTGGGAATGAATCCTTGAAATTTCTAAGTGCAAAGATGCATTTCGTGCAGGGGTATCGATACACTGTCCACCGATATCGATACCCATGAGTGAAAATAGGCTATGTGGGCAGGGGTATAAAACCATGGTTCGATACTGGGTCCTCCAGTGGCATAATAACATCGATACCAATATCGAATCTGGAGGGTCCTCTTTTCGTTGACTTTGAAAATGGTCAAAGGGTATCGATACTAGTATCGATACCCATGTTTCGATGCCTTCTTTGGGTGGGTATCGAGGCAGGGTGGTTCGATACCCCACATAAAGGTATCGATACCCCTGCGAGAATTTGATAAGTTTGGTATTGTTTGAGGTTCGATAATAAAATTAAGTGTCCTAATGAATCCTATAAATGAGGAAATGAATTTTTAACAAGAGTTTGATGATATTAAACCTCGAATGACTAAATTGTGTTATGTCTTGATATGTTTTGGTGTGAGGATCCTAGGTGGATCATTTATGTGTATCGAGTCCTTGTTTGATGGAAATCCGGATATCCAAAAGTGTTGCAACACGTTGAAGGCCATCCGATGTAACATTCCGAGTGATGATTTGAAGACCATTCCGAATGTAGGATCCCGATGTTGTGTGGACGCGGGCCTCATTCGATGATACTCGATGTGACATTTCGAGTATGGGATTTGGAGGATCCCGATGCTGTGTGAACGTGGGCCTCAAATCCCGGATGTAGGATCCCGATGCTGTGTGGACGCGGGCCTCATCCTTGAGTATAGGATCCTGATGCTGTGTGGACGCGGGCCATGCTCGTAGTGTAGGATGTCGATGCTGTGTGGACGCGGGCCTCACTACTTTGTGTTGTTGTTTTGACATGTATATGCTGTGTGCGTCATTATACATTGTTTATTCCATGTGGTAGGCAAGCATGCTAGATCATCATATCATGCACGATAATTTATATGTTATGCTTTATTACTTATGATATGCATGATGTTGGCCGAGTTCGGCGTACGCACTGAGCTTTCGTAGCTCAATGTTCGAAATGTGTTTTTGTGCGTAGGTTAGGTGAAGCCGGTTCATGGAGCACTATCAAGGTTTGGATTTCAGCATCGACCGTGTTGTCAGAGTACATCTATTATTAGATTAGTGGGCTAGTACTATGTCGAACCCTATGTAATGTAACTCTGTTTATTTTAATTTGGGTCAAATGTTTTTAAACGGTTTGTAATATTTTGGAGCTCCGTCTACTTATTATCTTTTGAAATTTACTTTTATCCGAGTTTGGGCTTTATGATATTACTTTGGACTTGAAATTGGATTTATTTGTTGGACTTTTGAAAGAAATTTTGGAATACAGGTTTTGGGCCGGAGGCCCAATGTGACATCCGGGTCGAGTGTTATATTTAGTGGTATCAGAGCTTAGGTTGAGTCGGTTCTAGGAAGTCCCCGGGGGAATCTAGTGTGTTATATAGGTGTCAGACAAGTACATGCCCACGAGTCGATATCGTACTTTCTTTAAAACTGAAATTTGATGGCGTGATCTTGTTTGTTGTTGTTGTTCGTGAAGAAGTGGTTAAGTATGCCTAGAAGTGTGAGGGTTCAGGAAGAAATTCGGGGTTCTCGTGGAGGAGACTCCGACTATGAGTATGAGCCCGATGAGGAGGTGCCATCGGATGATGCAGTTGGTCAACGGGCCAACTACTTTGCTCAGTTAAATCAGACCTTGCGTAGGATCGTGAGGGCTATACCGAAGCCATATTCTACGCCTCGTGAGGCACCGGTTGAAAGGGTGCGAAGGCAAGGAGCTATTGACTTCTTTGGCACGGGACAGGATAATCCCGTACAGGCTTATCAGTGGTTTCACGATACAAGATGGATAATGAGACAGATGAGGCTGAGGTTAGAGGATAAGCTATCGTGTGTGTTGTCGCTTTTGAAGGGCAACGCGAGAGAGTGGTGTGAGACAGTTGAGCAAGGTTGGTATCCTCATCGTCCTAAGTAGGAGGACTTCCTTGAGGAGTTTGAGAGCAAGTATGTGGGTGAGACTCACATCGGCACCCTGAGGGAGCGCTTTACCCATCTTGTTCAGGGGAACTGTTCGGTCTTTGCTTATGAACAAGAGTTTCTTTAGTTGAGCCGGTATGCTCCAGAGCTTGTTGCTACAGAGAAGATGAGACGTAAGAGATTCTTGAGAGGTCTGAGGAAGAAGATCCAGACTTATCTCACTACTGCACCGTCTAAGGTGTTTTCTGAGTTGGCTGCCAGTGCCAAGTCGCTAGAGCAGGTTCAGGGGTTGACCTATGGGCCGTCTGTTGGCTAGGGAGTCACTGGTAGAGCTGGTTAGAGTCATGCGGGTGACTTTCAGTCTCACTCCGGTAGGAGTAGGAGCCGTTGGAACCAGAGTAGAGGAGCATCGAATCAGGGTTCGAGGTAGAACCAAAGATCAGAGTCTGTGGGACGTAGGAGGCAGTCTGTGTCTTCTATTGCTAGAGGTCTGGAGGGTTTACAGCGGAGTGTCAGTGTTCAGGTTTGCAATCAGTGTGGCCGGAATCATCGAGGACCGTGTTGGGGCAACGCTAGGGTTTGTTTTCAGTGTTGGTCTTCGGAGCATTTTGTGATGGATTGCCCAGAGTTTGTGACATCTCCACCAGGTCAGGCTCAGAGGACTGTGTTTCAGGCTCAGAGGGGTCGTGGTTTCTCGCGTGGCGGAGCTAGCCATGCATTAAGAGGCAACTTTCAGTCCACTACTAGAGCATCAGCGAGACAGTATGCGGTGAGGGCACAAGAGGACTGTGCTGCTACAGATGTGATCTCAGGTACGTTCAGTTTGTTTTTTGTCCCTATAGTTTCTCTTGTGGATTTGTGATCTACCTACTCGTATATCCGTAGTGGGATATCGGAGCAGTGGGGGTTACTAGCGGAGGATCTTGAGTTAGGAGTTCGTGTGACAAGCCTGTTGGGGTTAGATGTGTTGGTGGATAAGGTTTATCGGAGGTGTCCGATCGAGGTGCAAGGATCTATCTTCCCGGCCGACCTCATGGTTTTGCCGTTTTAAGAGTTTGACGCAATCCTTGGGATTGATTGGTTGCTCGAACACGATGCGAGCTTAGGGTGCAGATCTAAAAGTTTGAAGCTTCGAGTAGCTGATGGTTCTAAGCTTGTTGTGAGGTGTGAGAGAAACCCGTGTTTAGCGAATGTTGTGTTAGCTTTGTCAGCTCAGAGGTTGATCTAGTGGGGTTATGAGGCGTTCTTAGCTCACGTGGTGGATGTGAGTGTCGAGGGTCCAGTTTTAGAGAGTTTGAGGACAGTTTGTGAGTATCCTGATGTCTTTCCGGAGGAGTTGCCTAGTTTACCTCCCGACCGTGAGTTGGAGTTCCGGATAAAGGTGTTGACAGGGACAACACCGGTGTCCATAGCACCGTATCGTATGACACCAGCAGAGATGAGAGAGTTGAAGCAACAAATCCATGAGTTGCTTGAGATAGGTTTTATCAGACTGAGTGTGTCACCGTGGGGAGCATCGGTTTTGTTTGTGAAGAAGAAGGACGGATCGATGAGGATGTGCATCGATTACCGTCAGCTCAACAAGGTCACGATCAAGAACCGTTATCCTTTGCCCAGGATCGATGACCTGTTTGATCAGTTGAGGGGTGCCCGTGTGTTTTCTAAGATAGATCTGCGATCAGGGTACTACCAGTTGAAGGTGGTGGAAGATAATGTCCAAAAGACCGCTTTTAGAACGCGGTACGGTAATTATGAGTCTTTAGTGATGCCGTTTGGGTTGACGAATGCACCTGCATCTTTTATGGACTTGATGAACCGGATCTTTCAGCCTTATCTAGATCAGTTTGTGGTTGTGTTCATCGATGACATCTTGGTGTATTCACGCTCAGAGGAGGAGCATGACTATCACCTAAGAGTGGTTCTTCAGGTTTTGAGGGATAGACGTCTGTACGCCAAGTTCAGTAAGTGCGAGTTTCG
Organism: Abelmoschus esculentus; assembly: GCA_035048815.1. Lineage (NCBI taxonomy): Eukaryota > Viridiplantae > Streptophyta > Magnoliopsida > Malvales > Malvaceae > Abelmoschus > Abelmoschus esculentus. The sequence continues at coordinate 3,723,827 of JAUCBN010000051.1, read as the reverse complement.
GTTGTTTGAGGTGGCGTTTCTTGGCCACATAGTTGCAGCGGATGGAATCCGAGTCGATCCCCAGAAAATCCAAGCTGTGGTGGAATGTAAACCACCGAGGAATGTATCGGAAGTCCGTAGTTTTCTTGGGCTTGCCGAATATTACATGAGGTTTGTTAAAGGCTTTTCGATCATAGCGGCACCTTTGACCAAGTTGCTTCAGAAAGGGGTTCCGTTTGTGTGGAATGAGAGGAGAAACCAAAGTTTTGAGCAGTTGAAGGCTTATCTGACAGAGGCACCGATCTTGACGCAACCGGAACCGGGAAAAGATTATGTGGTGTTTAGTGATGCTTCCTTGAATGGGTTGGGTTGCGTGCTTATGCAAGAGGGTAAGGTCGTTGCTTACGCCTCGAGGTAGTTGAAACCCCTTGAGAGAAACTATCGTACACATGATCTTGAGCTAGAGGCAGTTATCTTCGCTTTGAAGATATAGAGGCATTATCTCTACGGGGAGAAATGCTACATCTACACCGACCACAAGAGTTTGAAGTATCTGCTTACCCAGAAAGAATTGAATCTGAGACAACGTCGGTGGATAGAGTTGTTGAAGGACTATGACTGTGTCATAGAGTATCATCCCGGCAAGACAAATGTGTTCGCCGATGCCTTGAGTAGGAAGTCCTTGTCGGACTTTAGAGTTTTGTTTGCTCGGTTGAGGATGATAGATGATGGAGTTTTGTTAGCAGAGTTGCGTGTGGAGCCCACGCTTGTTTAGGAGATAAAGAAGGCACAAGTGTTAGACGAGGATCTGGTAACTCAGTTAGAGGCTGTTCAAAGAGTTGAGTCATTAGACTTTGAGGTACGAGATGATGGGTTCTTGTACTTTCAGGGTCGATTGTATGTACCCGCTTTAGAGGATCTAAGGGATCATATCTTGAGAGAAGCTCAACGTAGTCCGTTTTCTGTTTATCCGGTTAGTAACAAGATGTATGAGGATCTTCGTCCTTTCTTTTGGTGGTTGTGCATGAAAAGAGATTTGTCAAAGTTTGTTACCAGGTGTCTAGCGTGTCAGCAAGTAAAGGCGGAACATCAGGTTCATTCAGGTTTGCTTCAGCCTATCCAGATTCTACAGTGGAAGTGGGATCGAGTGACCATGGACTTTGTCACCGGTTTGCCGATGACGTTAAGGAAACATGATGCTTTATGGGTTATAGTTGATCGGTTGACCAAGTCGACTCACTTATTATCGGTAAGGATGGACTACAGTTTGGAAAAGTTGGCTCAGTTGTACATCAAGAAGATCGTGAGGTTGCATGGTGTACCATCATCGATCATATCGGATAGAGATCCGAGGTTTACAGTGAGGTTGTAGAGGTCTATCCATGAGGCTTTAGACACCAAGTTGCACTTCATTACAGCTTTTCATCCTCAGACAGATGGACAGTCTGAGAGAGTCATCTAGATCTTGGAGGATATGCTTCGGTATTGTGCTGTGGACTTTGCCCGTAGTTGGGAAGAGCAGTTACCGTTGGTAGAGTTTGCTTACAACAACAGTTATCAGTCAAGCATCAAGATGGCTCCTTTTGAGGCCTTGTACGGGCGTAGGTGTAGGACACCTATGTGTTGGACAGAACTTAATGAGAGAAAGATAGTAGGTTCGGAGCTTGTTACGGAATCCGAGGAAAAAGTTCAGATAATCAAGGAAAGGTTGAAAGCAGCTTTTGACAGACAGAAAGCTTATGCGGATAAGAAGCGTAAGCACATCGAGTATGAGCTTGGTGAGAAGATGTTTCTCAAGGTATCTCCGTGGAAAGGGATCATCCGGTTTGGTCGTAAAGGAAAGTTGAGTCCAAGGTACATAGGGTCTTATGAGGTTCTTTAGAGGATTGGACCGGTAGCTTATCGGCTAGCTTTGCCTCTAGAGTTGGCCCGTATACACGATGTGTTCCACGTGTCTATGTTGAGGCGTTACCGTTCCGATCCTTCGCATGTGGTTCAGCTTGAGAAAATCGAAGTCAATGCAGATTTGACTTATGAAAAAAGGCCTATAAGAATCTTGGATAGAGGAGTTAAGGAGCTTCGAAACAAGTGTATACCTTTGGTAAAGGTTCTGTGGAGAAATCATGGAATTGAGGAAGCGACGTGGGAAGCGGATAAAGACATGAGAGCTCAGTACCCACATCTCTTGCTGACAGGTAAATTTCGAGGACGAAATTTTCTTTAAGGAGGAGAGAGTTGTAACGACCCGGATTTTAGATCCGAGAGTCGGGTTAACCCGAGAGTTGGGCTTCGGTTTTGGGCCCCGAGTGGAGTGGTTTAGGCCTAGTTTGTTGGGTCTTGAGTGGTTGTGTTTGGGCTTAAGTTATGGGCTGAGGGCATTTTGGTAAATGCCAAAATAAGTTGAATAGAGGGGTTTGGGGTGTTGTTTCTGCAGATAGTGAGGTCATTGGAGCAGAAGGTTTTCTTTTTCCTATCATCTTCTTCTACCAAGGTTTAAGGTGAAGTAAAAGGTAAGATCTTGGTGAGTTTGGTTTAAAATCTCGTTTTTAGGATGGAGACAAAATTGTAGAGATGAAAAGGATCTATAAAAAGTGGTAAAGACATGTTGGTCTGGTGAGGATGGGAGTTTGTGAGTATAGGTTGAGAGAAAAATGGGAATGAGGTTTAAGGGTCTAAATCTCAGTTTCTTGTGTCTTTGATGTTCTGAGAATCTTCCTAAGTGTTGTATAATGCTTAGTTTAACATCTCTTGTAGAGAAGAAAGTTGGAGAACCTTCTACAAGTCTTGGGAAGAAGAAAGCTTGAAGAGGAGTGAGTTCGGGTTTTGGTTGCTGTGTTGCTTAAGGTTGGTACTCCCAACTCTTTCTTTCATCATTCATTCATGGTAGAATACATAACATGTAGAGAATCATGTATTTATGTTTGATTTGCTTGGGTTGCTTGAAAAAGATCATTATTGGTGAAATTCGGACTAATGTGTTTGGTGGCATGAAATTGAAGTTAAAACACCCTAAACTTCCTTAAGATTGATTAGGAATACTTTTGAATCGATTAGGAGTAGTTTGAGAACGAATCCTTGAAATTTCTAAGTGCAGAGCTGCATTTCGTGCAGGGGTATCGATACACGGGCCACCGTTATTGATACCCATGAGTGATAATAGGCTATGTGGGCAGGGGTATCGAAACATGGTTCGATACCGGGTTCTCCAGTGGCATAATAGCATCGATACTAATATCGAATCTGGAGGGTCCTCTTTTCGTTGACTTTGAAAATGGTCAAAGGGTATCGATACTGGTATCGATACTCCTGCGAGAATTCGACAAGTTTGGTATTGTTTGAGGTTCGATAAGAGAATTAAGAGTCCTAATGAATCCTATAAATGAGGAAATGAATTTTTAACACGAGTTTTATGATATTAAACCCCGAATGACTAAATTGTGTTAAGTCTTGATATATTTTGGTGTGAAGATCCTAGGTGGATCATTTGTGTGTATTGAGTCCTTGTTTGATGGAAATCTGGATATCCAAAAGTTTTGCAAAACATTGAAGGTCATCCGATGTAACATTCCGGGTGATGATTTGAAGACTATTCCGAATGTAGGATCCCGATGCTGTGTGGAAGCGGGCCTCATTCGATGATACTCAATGGGACATTCCGAGTATGGGATTTGGAGGATCCCGATGCTGTGTGGACACGGGCCTCATTCTTGAGTATAGGATCCTGATGCTGTGTGGACGTGAGCCCTGCTCGTAGTGTAGGATCCCGATGCTGTGTGTGGACGCGGGCCTCACTACCTTGTATTGTTGTTTTGACATGTATATGTTGTGTGCGCCATTATACATTGTTTATGCCATGTGGTAGGCAAGCATGCTAGATCATCATATCATGCACGATAATTTATATGTTATGCTTTACTGCTTATGATATGCATGATGTTGGCCGAGTTCGGCGTACCCACTGAGCTTTCGTAGCTCAGCGTTCGAAATGTGTTTTCTTGTGTAGGATAGGTGAAGCCGGTTCTTGGAGCACCATAAAGATTTGGATTTCAGCATCGACCGTATTGGCAGAGTACATCTATTAGATTAGTGGACTAGTACTATATCGAACCCTATGTAATGTAACTCTGTTTATTTTAATTTAGGTCAAATGTTTTTAAACGGTTTGTTATATTTTGGAGCTTCGTCTACTTATTATCTTTTGGAATTTACTTTTATCCGAGTTTGGGCTTTATGATATTACTTTGGACTTGAAATTGGATTTATTTGTTGGGCTTTTGAAAGAAATTTTGGAATACAAGTTTTGGGCCGGAGGTCCAATGTGACATCCGGGTCGGGTGTTATATTTAGAATTGTCACAGCAAAAATCTGCATCTTCTTCATTTGCTGCGGCATTTATTCCAGCTATACAGTGACATTCTTCATTATTATCTATTTACTTGAGAGTGCTGAAGACATTGATAGTCATGGATTGATCTGCTACTCGCATTGTGAAGTTTCCCTTTTCACATTCGATGAGAATCCGACCAGTAGCTAAGAATGGTCGTCCCAAGATGATGGGTGCTTTGTAGTCCACTTCACAATCTAATATCAGAAAATCCACTGGAAACACGAACTTGCCCACTTTTATTATGACATCTTCCACCTTGCCTTCGGGTCTGACATGAGAATGGTCCACCAATTGCAAGATGACAGTGGTAGGTCGTGTACTCCCTATACCAAGCTTCTTGAATATTGCCTTGGGCATCTGATTTACACTCGACCCTAGGTCGCATAATGCTCTGTCCACAAAATTATCTCCTATCGAGCATGGAATAATGAACCTGCCAGGATCTTGCTTCTTCATGGGAAGCTCAGTCTTCTAGAATAGAACTCAGATGCTATAGCAACTATTTCAAAATTCTCAGCTTTTCTTTTCTTTATAACAATATCTTTCAAAAACTTTGCATATGAAGGTATTTGATCAATAGCATCTAAAAATGAAATGTTTATATGAAATTGGTCCAGAATACTTACAAATTTTTGAAATTGGAGATCCTCTCTATGTTGCTTCAATCGTTGAGGGAATGCTGGCGGCGGTCTTACGTCCTCCAAAGGTTGCGTTGGTGCTGCTTCTTTTGCTGCAGCATCTGCAAGCTTCTTACCAAATGCCTCAGTATTTAAGTTTTCTCCAGTTTCTTCTTGACAAGATTTTTCTTCTTGTTGTTCAACTTTTTTTTGCTCTTGAATCGGGGTGTCTTCTTTTTCTTTTCGTTTGAATTGCTCCCCCGTGTTGATTTTTCGTCCACTCCTCAAGGTAAGTGCGCTACATTTCTCTTTGCCATGGTTTTTAGTGACTTCAATATCACTAGGCAAGTTACCTCTCGGTCTTGCTTGTAAGGCTTGAGCAATTTGACCCACTTGAGTCTCCAACGATCTCATTGAAGAGCTGTGACTTTGCAGCAGTACGCCTTGGGTCTGCAACAAATTGCCTTGATTAGAGATGGTGGTGGAATGCTCATGCATTAATGCTTTTGTTGATGTCATGAACTCCTTTGTAGAGGCCATGAATTCTTGCAGCGAAACTTCCAAAGAATTGTTGTGACTTTGATGATGAACTGTTCCCTTGTTTTCATTTTGCCATGGCATATTTCCTTGAAAACATTGGACTCCTTGGTTTGATGCCATGGGTTGCTGCCTATTCAAGCTGCTAGCTTGATTCGATCCTTGATTACCCCAAGAAAAATTAGGATGTTGTCTCCACCCTGGGTTGTACGTGTTGAACTAGGGTTGTTGGAATTTTTGTTGAAGTTTCCAATGTAATGAGCAAAATCGTGATGAGTTGGGCAGTCTTTATCGAAATGGTTTCCACTACAATGCACACAACTTAATGCCTTAGCATCTCGTACTCACTGGGTTGTTGAAGATTCTTCAACATATTTGTGATAGCAGAAAGTTGTGTTGAGACAAAATCGTTCGTATCGAGCTCCAACTTTCCTTGAGTTCTCCGTCCTGTCCCAAGCCTTGCAGTTGGAAACTTATAATCATTGTTGGCTATTTTATCCACAATATCAAATACTTCTTCTAGCGTATTGTCCAACAGTGTCCCATTTACTGAAGCATCTAACATCATCCTTGTGGGTGCGTTGACTCCATTATAAAACATCACGATTTGAGTCCAATCTTGAAAAATATGGTTTATACACCTTCTTAGCAAGCTTTTGTACCGATCCCAACACTCATACATCGACTCGTCATCCCCTTGTCTAAAGGATGCTATCTCATTTCGCAATTGTGTGTTCATGTTGGGTGGGTTGTACCTTGCCAAAAAGCTTTTACACAAAGCTATCCATGACTCCATAGAACAGGCTAGAATACCATTCAACCATTCTCTTGCTCGGTCTCTCAAAGAGTATGAAAATAGCTTGAGCTTCAACACATCCTCGTGCACTCCTTGTTGGCGGAACGAATCGCAAACCTCCAAGAAAGCACGGATGTGTTGTCGAGCATCCTCGTGAAGATATCCTCCAAACTATCCGATCGAGTTGAGCATATTAAACATCACAGGTTTGAGCTCAAAGTGTGTTGCTTGTATCTCAGGTGTCACTATCCCAGAATTTAGGTCATCCAAGATCGGTGTCAAGTGATCTCGAATTGTCCTTGGTCTTGATGCAGCTTCAGCATTTGCTGCAGCATTTTGCTTCTAAAATCCCTGAGCGTTCAACATGGTTCTTCTTTGCTCTCGCCTCCTTGGTCTAAAGTACCTTTCGATTTCCGGAATAAATGGTTCGAATCCTTCTCGACGATTCACTCTGGGCATCCACTAACCAAAAACCTAAAAAGATAAACAAAGAAAACAAAGATTAAACAAAAGACTCAAAACACAAAATAAAAACAAAAAGATAGAAAGTAAGAAAACTATGATTGAAATTGCTTATTGCCTCAATCCTCGACAACGGCGCTAAAAACTTGTTGCGACGCTGGAGTGCTAAAATATGTTAATGATTTGCGTGCAATAATGTGCAAGTATACACATCGAACAAGTAATAAAGTCTGTGAGTGAGATCATTCCCACGAGGATTGGGTAGGTTATTTCAAAAATAGTTAACATACACAAAAGATAAAATAATCCTTTGTATGAATATATGCTAAAGCAATTCTGCAATGTTCACCAAAAATGTTATAGCAAAATAAGAGTGTCACTGATGATGCTGGAGCAATATGAAGAGTTTCACCAAAATGCAGTAACAATTACAATGGATATTGGAGAAATAGATAAAGCTGCACAAACACAACACAGAGAAGATATTCAAGCTTAAGACAGGCTAGGCTTATTATTGTATGACCTCATTGTTCTTCTGAACGCTACTGTTCCACTGGTTTACTAGTTCTCGACAGAGTTTACTAAAAATGTCTCCACAATCCCTAGTCAGAAGGCCTAACACTCGAAAATGCTAAGGCATTACCTCTCGGTCTCAACCCTAACACTCTTAATGTTGATGAAGTTCTACCCCTTTTAATCGTTGAAACTCTACCTTATCCCTAAGGCGAGTTAGGATTATGCTCCCGCAGCAACCCTATTGTTCAAGTTGGTCTAGCTTTGTCTATCCCTAGATCCAAGCTTCCCGAACCCCTTGAGCTATGGCTACCTCCCGGTGCTCTTACAAACCAAGGTTTAGATGAAAAAGGTGTTAGCTTTTTTGAACAAAACACTTAGATAAACACACGAAACAGTAAACATTCATTAAAACAAAGTAAAAATCATCCAAAACAAGCCTTAGCCATACTAGTTTAGTTCATGGCTAAGTAAGAAAAACTATTCAATTTTCGTCCATTGCAATACATTTTCAATAACTTAGAAAAGAGGTAAAACAAACTGAAGTGGAAGGAAGTCTCAAACGCATGTGCCTTGAAGCTTTCCCTAGCTTGCCGTTCCTCCCGAAGTCGCGCAAATCCCTTGCTTGAAGCTCTCCTACAATGGCGGTTTGGCTTGAGGTTAAAGACGAAGGAAAATAGCCTCCTTTATTCTTTCTTCTCCCTCTTTCTCTCTTAAAGCTCGCTCCTTTTTGTGGCTCCTTAAACTACTGATTTTGCTCTTTTCTTGCTCTCTTTCCAGCACCCTTTGTTGAAGGAGGCTTGGGGTTGTATTTATAAGAGGCTTCTAGGGTTTGGTGCAAGGGAATATTCCCTGACTTTCGCTGCAGCATTTGGCAGTAAAATGCAGGTCTGCAGGGGTGGTGCGACGCCTGCCAAGGAGAGGTGCAGCGTCTGCACATTTGCAGATGAGGTGCAGCTGACTTGGAAAACGCGTGAGGACGGTGGGCTGAGGGTGTATCCTTTCTTCCTTCCTATTTTGTCCGCCCACAATGTTGTAGCATCTTTGAAGTCCAATCCAAAACTTTAAAAATATGCTACAACATCTCTTCCGATCTTTCGACTTTGCTCCAATATCTTCATGTCACCACTAAGAAAATACCTTTACAAGCAACATCTTTTAAAAATAAAAATAAAATAAAATCCTAATCTAAATGCAAATGCACATGAAATGCAACTAAATGCAATGCAAATGAGCTTGAAATCAAACAAAACCTTAAGTAAAAGGGTATAAAATATACGTTTTTTAGAGCGTTAACAATAATATCATCGTAGGACTTGAGAAGAATATATCTGATACATAATAGTGAAATTGTGATCATTCAGAAGACCTGTAATGTTGTACAGAGAATAAATATAAAGACACACATATATATACATAGAGAGAGAGAGGACCATCAATAAACTAGTTCAAACCTCTGTAAAGGGTTTATAGACTGATAAACTTCAAAATATATCATACATTCAAAGTAACAAAGAAATGACCAGAAGGTCTAACAACTCAGGCTCACAGACTTACCACATTTTATTTTGTTCTGATCATTAGCAAAAAGCCTCACTATTTCTGTTGAGACGCATGCTGCAACAGATGCTCAAAAATTATGGAAGGGTACCAGGGAAAGAAAAGCTCCACGTGCATTAACAGATTTTGTCCTTTCCTAGCTGGTTGTTAGGGCTATTGTAGGTTAAATAGCTCGTTTGTGAGCTGAGAATGACATGAAAAATACTTGAGTCTTGCTTCTTAATTACAATCTCGCTTCTTTTTCCCTTTCTTTTCTGTATTTCTCTCTCGTTACCACTCAAATCCATAACAATTTGGTGCTTTCGTTGAGATTTCACCATGGTAAACAACACAGAATCTATTCGTAACCTTCAAGCCACCACCTCTCTCCATGAAAAAATTCTCACTTCTCTAGAAAACCATGTGGCTAACCAAGATAAGTGGAATGCCGCTACCCATGTGACCCTCCAAGATATGGCTCGGCAGCTCCAAAACATCTCCACCCAACTAGGATTTACTGCTGCAACGTCTGCAGGAGGTGAAGTTACGGCTAACAGTACAATGAACCGAGGAAAGGGAAAGGCTCGTGTTGCCTCCGAGGACAATTTCCCCTTCCCTACGAAACCGGTCCAAGTTGAGCTTCCATTATTCACAGGCGAAGAGACAGAGGAATGGATTGCCTCAATACAAGATTTTTTTGAGTTTTACGGCACGGACGACCATCCCCATGTCACAATGGCCTCATTTTGCATGATTGGCACAGCGAAAAAATGGTTTCGATGGATGCAACGCCAGCGATAGTTGGCTGGTTGGAATCACTTGGTTGACGCAATCCGAAAATGTTTTACCGTGATGGAAATTGAGTCCCCAGCAGGTCAATTGGCTAAACTAATGCAAGTATCGACCGTGGAGGATTATCAATCTCGCTTTGAAGATTTGGCATTGCGCACCAACAATTTATCGAATGACTTTCTCCTTGATTGCTTTATTTCAGGTCTCCGTTCAGATATAAAAAATGAGGTGTTAGGTTATCGTTCTACTTCCATGGTTGAAGTACAGGCATTGGCTCGGTTCCATGAGGCTCGTTTGTGGATCGACGTTCCTCTCACCGTTTTCCAGGTTCCAAACTTCCTCCATTGTTGCCAACTCCCACGGTGACCTCTTATTCGCCTAAATTTCAGCCTGGTCGTCCCCCTCCAGATAACCAACAAATCACGTCGGTTACTCATACGTCACCTGTTCGACATATTTCTTCTGTCGAAGCTCAAGCTCGTCGTCAAAAAGGATTATGTTACTACTGCAATGAACGGTATACACCTGGCCATAAATGCAAGGAACCTCAATTTTTTTTACTAGATGATGAATTAGATGATGAAGAACAACGCCGTAATATGAACAACCAGTCGTCAGTGGTTGACGTATCAGATATTCAACCCCTTCCTATTAGAGTATGCCCAAAGACCAATCATATGATGATTGTAAGGATACTTTTATTTACCAATTTTATTGAATAAAGGCATTGCCATTGTTGTTTTCAGATATATGTGTCAATGTATAACATAAACTGAGAAACAATAAGGTCCATATAATAATATATGTATTATTATTATTAAAAGATCCTTAGTCAAGTATTATTATGGGTATGGACAATAATAATACGCTTAAGACTAACATGTGATTAATTGATGACAATGAGTTGTCATTGACATAGAGATGTCAGAATCAATACATGAATATATTAATAGAGAATAATATATTGGATCGACCCACTATGAGCATATATCTTGGATTATTATGTGACGGTCACGATATTGCTCATAGTGACAACTATATGTATGGTCCTTAAACTTGAGATTATTACTATCTCAAAATATGTTGTTTTATGTTTTGATGCAGTTAAACGTGTCGCGTAATTAGTTACACTATAAAAACTGACATTGGACATATTACAATGTATGTAGTGAGATGTGAATGATCAAGATAGGATTTGTCATTCCTACATAATAGGAAAATATATCAAAGGCCACTTGATTGAGTGAGACTAGAAATGCATGGCCATGCTTGAATACGTTGATATGAGATATCACAAATTATTCATTAAAATTAGTCCACTCTAGATATCAAGAAACATTAAAATAGGCTATACAAGTGTGACTATTCCAAGACTTGTGTCTATTAAAGATATAAAAGGACAAAAGGATATAATACATTAAGATAGTTGGTCACGGACATGATATATAGAATCATGATCTCTTGTAACTTAGATGACAATGATATATTGCTAGATGTCACTCATTGTTTGTAATATTAGAATTGTTTTAATATTACTACTAACGTTACAATAAGCCTACAGGGTCACAACCAATGGATGAAAAGGAGCAAAAATATATATAAGTATAAGAAGAATATATTTAATCCCGAATTTTAATAAAGGATATAATTAAAGTAATTATATCCCTTTTAAATTCGAATTAAATATATAGATTCCGAAATTTAAGGAAATAATTAAAGTAATTATTTCCTATAAACAAATTCAGAATCAAACTCTTATACCTAGGGTTACACCTATATAAAGGATCTTTGGTCTAGCAGCCATAATATAGAATTCCGAATTCCAAACCCTAGAATCACGAAAAACAATTTTTCGAGATTTGCTCTCTCAACCGGGTGAACTGAGTAGAGGCCGAGACGATATTCGTGGAGGCTAAAGATTCGATTTCGGATTAGCAGCTGATCTCATTGTTGTCTTTGTTGTTTATCAAGGAACGCAATGTAAGTTATCGCATCTCTTTCTCCCGATTTCGGATTAAACGTACATGGATCATTGGAAAGATCGTCGTAATTTTGTTCCGCTGCGCCGTGGGGTGTGCCGGCGGTCCCAAGACTTCCCGTTAGCGAGCATTCCATAGTGTCGTTCAATGCCCTTGATGGCTGTCATCATCCTAATACATTACGTGTTCAGGGCTCAATTCACGGACTAATGGTTCGTATTTTAATTGATGGAGGCAATACTCATAATTTTTTACAATCTAGAGTGGCCAAACACTTGGGTTTGCAATTGACAGCCACACCCAACTTCAACGTTCTTGTCGGTAATGGTCAACGTTTACAAAATGAAGGGTGTGTTCGTGATGTCAAGGTGCAGGTTCAAGGGACTGAGTTGATGACTGAATTTTACATCCTTCCGATCGAAGGTGCTGAGGTTGTGTTAGGTGTGGCGTGGACGGCGACTGTAGGTCCAGTCACAATGGATTTTTTGCAATTAACATTTCAATTTCAGCAGGGTAATACACTTTGTCATTGGCAAGGGGACACTGACTTCGGACCACAACCCATTCAGTTACAGACTATGAAGCACCGGTACGACAATGCTACCTCGTTTCCCGTACCCGAGACGTCCCCGACACGGGGACGACTAGGGGACGTATCGGGGACAGCCGTAGATGATGGGGTACGGTTAAAATATTTTGGGGACGTTTGTTGATTTTCCGGGATGTTTCGGGGATGTCATGTGATTTGCACATGCGTCCCCAGGGTTATATTTGTCTTTTTTCACTTTAAAAATAAAACCCCCAGATTAAATCAATTTTTTACACTTTATATCGAGGGTTTCTACTTTCTAGTTTCTGCCGAGTGTTCCTGTGGCTGTTTTGGGGATAAAGAAAGTTGAAATCTTGAAGATATTGGCTCACTATTCAGGTACGATATTTCTTTTTTTATCTTGCTCTTCATTCTTCAAATCCGTATTTGGTGGGAACTAATTTTAATTTATTTTTGCTGGTTGTTTATTCTTTCTTTTGGTTGGTAGCCTTGAAATTTAACTTTTAAGGCTGTTAGCTTAGAATATTTTAGCTTAGAACACTAAGATTCATCATTTTTTAAAGTGATTTCCATGGGAAAATCCCTTAAAATATATTTTTTTAGCCCATATATTTTTCAAGTGCATTATTAAAGTAAAATCCAGTTTCTGTTATGATGGAAAAAAATATTAAGATCGTTTTCCTTTTGTAGATATCATAACTGTTGGAAATCATGCCCTTGTGTTGCCCAGACATTAGAAATTGAAGCCTACACTGGTTTTTAGTGCACATCTTTCTTGACTCCCTAAACAGTAGTATTGAAGGAATAAAAAATAATATATATTTACTTTCAGTCCATGTATAATCATGTGTATTGAAGGAATAAGGATTGAAGGAATAAGGATTAATATATATTTATGACAAAGTAGTTTATAAACAATTAAACAGTGTATTGAACTCAAAAATGTTAAGAAACAGTAGTTTCTGTTTTGGGGGTCAAAATGTCGGGTTCTTAGATTTATTAAACACACTTTTTAGTTATAATGCAATGCTAAATAAAGTCTTATTAGATGTCTTATTTTTTTTTAATGTTTGTCTTTCTTATATAATATTATTTGGTTAGGTTATGGTTATAACTTGTACCTAATTTTTTTATTCTTGTTTTCCAATGTGATCAGTTTAATTAGTTGAAATATGGCATCCCAAAGTGGTGAATGTGATGAGCCTAATTTGGCTAGTAGTGGAACTGGAAGTTCTAGTGGGAGCGGGTCGGTTTCATCTTCACAAAATGAGAATTCTCCACTATGGAATTATGTGACAAGGTTGGAAAAAAAGGGAGCTGCTAGAGGAACTTGGAATTTTCGATGTAACATTTGTGGTGAGTCTCGTAGTGGGAGTTATACTAGAGTGAAGGCTCATTTGCTTCAAATTTCAGGGGAAGGGGTTGCAATTTGCAAGAAAGTAACTAGAAGTCAAAAGCTTGAACTGTCGATGTTGCTAGAGGAATGGGAGAAGAGAAAGAAACAAGGAACATGTAGAGAAATTTCTTTGCCTCATCAATCTCAAACTGGAATTGCAATTGAATCGTCATCTAAGAAGAGAAAGTCCAATCTCTCACCTATTGCTAAATCATTCAACATGAATGTGAGGGCTCAACTAGATGAAGAAATTGCAAGAATGTTTTATACCGGTGGTTTGCCCTTTAATCTTGCTAGGAATCCTCATTATCAAAGGGTTTTTACTTTTGCTGCAACTCACGACATAACTGGTTATGTGCCTCCTGGTTATAATAAATTGCGAACCTCGTTGCTTCTACAAGAGAAGAATAACGTTGAGAAGCTCTTACAACCAATCAAAGCAACTTGACAAGAAAAAGGATTGACTATTGTATGCGATGGTTGGAGTGATCCAACAAGGAAGCCTCTCATTAACTTCATGGTTACTTCTAGAAATGGACCAATGTTTCTCAAGGTTGTAAATTGTTTTGGCGAAGTTAAGGATAAATTTTTCATTGCCTATTTGATGAAAGAATTTATTGATGATGTGGGTCACCAAAATGTGGTGCAAATTATTACTGATAATGCAGCTAATTGCAAGGGGGCATGAGAGATTATTGAGAGCATGTATCCTCATATCTATTGGACACCATGTGTTGTCCACACTCTTAACCTTGCATTGAAGAACATTTGTTCAACAAAAAACACTGAGGGAAATGAGGAATCTTATAGCTTGTGCAATTGGATTACTGAAATTCATGGGGATGCCGTACAAATCAAGAATTTTATCATGAACCACAATATGAGGTTGGTAATCTTTCAAAGATTTAGTCCTCTTAAGTTGCTTTCAGTTTCCGATACTCGTTTTGCCTCGATCATTGTGATGCTTAAAAGGTTTAAGCTCATCAAACGTGGACTCAAGCAATGGTCATAAGTGATGAATGGACTTCTTATAGAGAGGATGACACAGGAAATGCAAACTTTGTGAAGGAAAAACTTGTGAGTGATGATTGGTGGGATAAAGTGACTTACATCATTGATTTCACAATGCCTATCTATGACGTGCTTAGAGTATGCGACACCGATAAACCATCCCTTCATTTGGTATATGAGATGTGGGATTCCATGATTGAGAAAGTGAAGTCTGAAATTTACAAGAAGGAAAATCGTTCTCTTTCAGACTTTAGTCCTTTTTATCATGTTGTTTACAAGATTCTTATTGCTCGTTGGACAAAGAGTTATACTCCTCTTCATTGTCTAGCTCACTCACTAAATCCAAGGTATACATTCTTCTAGTTTTAAATTTTACATTCTTACTTACTTTCTTTATAAAAATATATATTTTTAATGTTATAGGTTTTACAGTGATGGATGGTTAACTGAAGATCCTAATAAAGTTGCTCCTGATAGAGATGGTGAAATATCTCGAGAGAGAATGAAGTGCTTTTGTAGATTATTTTCAAATGATGATGATTATGACAAAGTCTTGGATGAATATGCTCATTTTCCACTTAAGAGTGGACCTTTTGAAGACTTAATTTCTCTTACAAAAAGATATTCTTCGGATCCGAAAAGTTGGTGAGCAAACTTTGATGCCGAAACTCCTTTGCTCCAATCTTTGGCTTTTAAAGTGCTTGGGCAACCTACTTCATCATCTTGTTGTGAAAAAAATTGGAGTACTTATTCTTTCATCCACTCGCTTAGGAGAAATAAATTAAATCCAAGCAATGCCGAAGATTTGGTTTACATCCACTACAACCTTCGTCTTTTATCAAGGAATTTTAGTCAATATGAGGATGAGAAAACCAAGATGTGGGATGTTGGTGGAGATGCATTTGATTCTCTAGGAGAAGTGGTTTATTTGGAGTTTGCGGAACTTTCACTCGACGAACCGGAATTGGAGAACGAATTAATCTCGGTTGATTTTAACAATGATTGATTGCATCGTTGTTATTTTGTTTCTTAAACCTTTTAAGGATTTGTATGATGTTAACTATGTTGTTTTGAATCTTTGATGTGATTTTGCTTGTTGTTTAATATTATAATCGGATTATGAATTTGGTTGTTTGTTCTTGAACAATATAATCGGTTTATGAATTTTGTTTGTTTGATATGATTTTTTATAACTTTTTATATGATTTTGTTTGTTGTTGAATAATGAAACTTATTATTAGGGTCATTTAGTAATATAATTCTTTGTTTTTATTGTATTGTATTATGAATTTTAATATTTTTATTATATATATTAAATTTTATATTATATTTGTCGTACCCTTGTCGTACCCTATAATTTTAGAAATTTTCGTTTTCCGTCCCCGTCCCCATATCCTTATCGGTGCAACCTAGGTTACAGACATTGCGTCGCTGGTCGAAAACTAGAGCAATTGCTAAATTTTTCAGTTTACAGATTGAGGACTCTTCTGGGTCGAGATTGGGTGACGATCGCTCCGATCTTCAAGCATTGCTCGCAGAATTCCATACTTTGTTTACACCAGTGCAAGCATTACCTCCTCACCGAGATACTGATCATACAATTCATCTTGAGGCAACGAGTAAACCTGTCAACGTTCGCCTATATCGTTACCCACATTTTCAAAAAACGGAGATTGAAACACAAGTTCGCCAAATGCTAGAGAAGGGCCAGATTCGAAAAAGTACGAGCCCATTTTCTTCTCCCGTATTATTGGTGCGAAAGAAAGATGGAACGTGGCGTTTTGTGTCGACTATCGTGCCCTTAGTGCCATCACTATACGCAATAAGTTTCCAATTCCTACTGCTGATGAATTATTCGATGAATTAGGGACCTCCCAATTTTTTTCAAAGCTTGATCTCTTGGCAGGTTATCACCAAATCTGAGTTCGTAATGAAGATGTGCATAAAATAGCCTTCCGCACTCACGAGGGTCATTATGAATTCCTCGTTATGCTCTTCGGGTTAACAAATGCTCCATCCACTTTTCAGGCTACAATGAATGATATCTTCAGGCCTTATCTACGGTGATTTGTCCTCATTTTTTGGATGATATCCTTGTTTTTAGTCGAACATGGCTCGATCATCTCCAACATTTACGAACTGTGTTACAGCTTTTGCGGACACATGGTTTTGTCTCTAAACAGTCGAAATGTTCTTTTGGGCAGGACAAGGTGGAATATTTGGGTCATGTAGTTTCACGTGATGGTTTACCAGAACCAAGGTCGCAGCCATTCAGACTTAGCCTATACCGAATTCTATTCGGGATGTACGAGCATTTTTGGGGATTACAGGCTATTATCGGTGTTTTATTAAGGGATACGCCACACTCGCAGCTCCTCTTACGGATTTATTGAAGAAAGACAATGATTTTCAGTGGCTTGTTGCTGCTCATGAAGCATTTGAGCAACTAAAATTGTGTTTATGCTCGGCACTAATATTATCTCTTCCGGATTTCGCGAAGGAATTTATGGTCGAAACCGAAGCTTCTGGAGTGGGTTTTGGTGCAATTCTAACCCAAGACAACCGACCCTTGGCATTTTATAGTCGAAAACTCAGTCCCCAAATGCAGGCAGCCTCTACCTAGAATCGGGAGATGTATGCTATCACACAGGCTGTTGGAAAATGGGGACAATATCTCCTTGGTCGGCACTTCATCATTCTCACCGATCAAAAGTCTCTGCGTGAGTTAACCCAACAAACAATTTAAACACCAACACAACAACAATGGTTGGCCAAGTTAATCAGATATGATTTTGAAATCCGATATAGACCCGGCAAGTTGAATACTGTTGCGGATGCTTTGTCAAGAGAGGTAGGGGCACAGTTGATGGCGTTCACTAGAGCATCTTTTTGGATTTTGGAGGACATTCGTGCTGCCATTCAAAATGATGAAACCTTGCTCACTCTACGTAATCAAATTCAGTCTGGGAATTTGGTAGCTCAAGGATATAGTGAAACCAATGGTTTGATCCTGCTTCATAACTGTGTCGTTGTTCCGAATGAGAGTTCATTGCGTTCTCGCCTTCTACGTGAGTTTCATAATTCTAGTTTGGGTGGTCATGCTGGCATTTCCAGAACCTTTCATCGATTGCCAACGAATTTCTTTTGGTAAGCAATGCGAAAGGATGTCCATAAGTTTGTCTCGGAATGCCAAGTTTGTCAACGAATGAAGAGAGACAACCTTGCACCATCCGGTCTCCTTCAACCTCTTCCTATTCCGCAACAAGTCTTCGAAGATATATCGTTAGACTTCATAACAGGTCTGTCGAAATCCAACAGCAAGGAAACTATACTAGTAGTGGTCGATCGACTTACAAAATATGGACACTTCTTTGCGTTACCTTGCCACTACGATGCCCCTTTCATTGCCAAAGTTATGGTCCACGGCATTGTCAAGTTGCATGGCATCCCTCGCTCGATGGTTAGCGATCGTGATCCCATTTTTGTTAGTGAAGTTTAGACGGAAATGGCTCGTTTGCAGGGAACAAATTTGTGCCTTAGTTCTGCCTACCATCCCCAAACTGATGGGCAATCGGAGGCTTTGAATCGTTGCTTGGAAATGTACCTTCGTTGTATGACCGGGGATGAGCTGAGTAAGTGGGAAAGCTATCTTGATTGGGCCGAGTATTGATATAACACAATATTTCAAGCATCATCGAGCATGACTCCATTTTGAGCACTCTATGGTCGTGATCCTCCCACCATGGTTTCCTATATCGAAGGGGGTTCACTCAATCCTCAAGTGGATAAAGCTCTCATAGACAGGGATGAATTATTACGTGAGTTGAAATACAATTTATCACAGGCTCAATTGCGTATGAAGAATCAAGCCGATAAAAAACGACGGGAGTTAAAATTGGTTGTCGGCGATTGGACCTTTGTTCGACTTCAACCTTATCGCCAGCTCTCATTGCGATTGCACCGACATCAAAAACTCAATCCCAGATTCTTTGGACCTTACAAGGTGGCTCAACGCATCGGTCCTGTGGTGTACAAATTAGACTTGCCGGAATCCACACGTATCCATCCTATTTTTCACATCTCTCAACTGAAACAATGCAAGGGCCAACCACTTCATCAGATTACTCCTTTATCATTACTTCGAGAATTCGACACTACCAGTGCACCAGCTACGACGCCAAACCTTGAGGACAAGGTTCCTTCTTTAGGGGGAGGTAATGTTGAGACGCATGCTGCAACAAACGCTCAAGAATTACGAAAGGGTACCAGGGAAAGAAAAGCTCCACGTGCATTAACAGATTTTGTCCTTTCTTAGCTGGTTGTTAGGGCTATTGTAGGTTAAATAGCTCGTTTGTGAGCTGAAAATGGCATGAAAAATACTTGAGTCTTGCTTCTTAATTACAATCTCGCTTCTTTTTCCCTTTCTTTTTTGTATTTCTCTCTCGTTACTACTCAAATCCATAACAATTTCCCCCTGGTAAAAGGTAAACAATTTTGCAAAAGTAAAATCAGAAAGACTACTCTTCTCAACCTTAAATTGTGAAAAAGTTAAGTGAATTGAATTGCAGGAGACATTATGAGTATGGAATATTTGGCACTAATGAAACGGGACTTTATTTTAAAGGGAGGCAAAGATGCTGTCACAAGGACACATTGTCTACCATCAAGTGGGAGAAATTCAAAATGACTCGTAGCATACTAAAGTCCTCGTCAAGTCTAAATGCAATGCAAGACCAGGATGCTAAAAGCTATATCATATAAACTGTATTAAATAATATGTTCGATTTTAGATATTTGTGACATTATGAAAATAAAACAAATTCTATTTCGTAGATTTGTCTTATAGAGTTCTATATACACTTGAAAATAGAATACATGGTTTTTTTTGCTATTGAAAAGAAAATGAAAATTATTGCTTCTTGTACCTGACGGCCTTGGTCATCCATTGGTATGCACTCAACAGCAATGAGTTTATCAACATCATCAGCTGTAACAACGTATTCTGGATTTGTAGCTCTTGGATAAAACAATTACAAAAAAAAGTTAAGATAACTAAAATAGAATACAGAAAAAGGTCACATTTTTCATGCTTACCCTCGATATACTGCTTGGTGCCATCCTGAAGATAGCGTACCCATTGCAGTGCAAACAACATTGTCAACATATGAAACATTAACTTTGCATATAAAAGGAAAAACTTCAAAAATGTTGATTTTTCATGAGTCCGAGAAATTTTACCTGAAACATACAAAGAGTAGTTCCTCGTACAGGAAATCCACATCCTAGAAGCTTTTCTCCTTGTTTTGCATCACCAATTATCTGAAACCCAGTGCTAAATTTATAATGATTTCTGGGAACCTTCTCATTTTCTTTCTCTTTTGCTTGATATGATCTTGGGGATTTGGTTATGGCTACTATGGATTTGAAGACGCTGTTCTTTGGGGGCAAGAGGAACAATCACTTGAGTTCTTTCCTCCGTCGTTGGGGAAAGAGGAGGTTACTATTATTCCTCCTTCTGAGGTGTTCGTCGATGGTGCGTCGGTGGAAATACTCGCTTGCAGGGCAGTTTATTGGGGTGCCGCCGAATTTTGCTGCTCTCAAGAGATTGGCTGCTTCGATTTAGAGGAAGGATTCGCTGATTAAGGTTAGTATTGCGGGATCTAATCTCTATGTGTTTTCTTTCATGAATGAAATTTTGTGGGACTGGGTTCTTGAGAATGGCCCTTGGCACATTCAGCACAAACCTCTTGTGCTTCGCAAGTGGGAGCCGAACTTGCCGAGTTTAGAATTTGACTTGGCTCGAATAACGATTTGGATTCAACTGTTTAATGTTCCTTTAGAAATCTATAATAAGGTGGGGTTGAATTATATTGCGAGTGGGGTGGGTATGCCTCTGTATATGGATGCAATTACAGCTTCTAGGGAGAGGCTTGAATTTGCGAAAGTTTGTGTTGAGATTAGTGTTGGGCAGTCTGTTCCACGTTTAGTTTCTATACGAATAGGGGGTGGTTCGATTCTGAAGGTGAGGGTTAGAGTGCCTTGGATACCTGGGAGTTGTACTAATTGCAAAACCTTTGGGCATTCGGGGCGAAATTGTGAAGTGCTTAAGACTCCTAAGGATGCATTTGTTGATAATCCTATTGTTCTGGAGGTGGGGGAGAATAGACTGGATGGTCCTACTGTTGTTGCTCCTCTTGTGCAGGATGTGGTTGTAGAGGCTGCCAAAGATGAATCTGTGGTTGTTGCTGCTAGTGTGGAAAAGGAATTTATTCCTGTTTTATCCGTTGATTCAAGTGGAAAGGGTAGGGGTCGGGGAGTGAAGGAGAATCCACTGGTTGCTTCTAAGAATAGGTTTGAGATTTTGGTTGATGAGGGGAGTAGTAAGGAGGAGGGAAGGCAGCCTCGGATTGCTTCCTTGGGGGTTTCTCAATTGCTTCAGGAGATTAAATCCAAGAAGGGTAAAAAATTAGAAAGGGTAAAAAGTTTAGGGAAGGTTAATGGGGGTAGAGGGGGCTCATCTTCTTCTACATGTCAGTAGTTTTCTAGAATGTGAGGGGTTTTAATCACCCTCAAAAACAGGTAAGAGTGATACAGCGATTGGGAAGGCTACAGGCTGATGTTATTTGTTTGTTGGAGACGAGAGTGAGGGAACATAATTTTCAGAGTAGCTTTGATAAATTGGTGAAAAGTTGGAATTGTCATGCTCACTATTCTGAGGCTAGCAATGGTTGGATTTGGGTGTTATGGAGGAAGGATATTCAGATGTCGGTTATTATGAGTACTAGTTAGTTAGTTGCTATAAGAGGAATTTTGGGAAATAAAGAGGTTGTTATTTTTGCTGTGTATGGCAATAATAATAGGGTTGATAGAAGGGGTTTGTGGTGCCAGTTGGTGCAATGTGAGAGGCTGGTGAGTTCCCTCCCTTGGCTGGTGAGAGGAGATTTTAACATTGTTTTGTCTGCAAATGAAAGTTCTGACTTTGAGAGGTCAGGGAACTGTGTTTCCCCAAATATGGTGGAGTTTGCAGATTGCTTAGGTGAAGTGGGTTTATAGGATCATCTTTTTTCGGGTCCTACTTTTACATGATCTAACAAACAAGATGAGGGGTTTTGGCTAGGAAGTTGGATAGGTTTCTTGTGAATGCTAGTTGGTATTGTGTTGATCCACATACGCAAGTGGAGTTCCTTGCTCCTAGAGTTTCGGACCACTGCCCTGCTTGGGTTCAGTTATCAGTAGGTGTTTATTGTTCAATGCTTAAACCCTTTAAATTTTTTAATTTTTGGGCTGATCATCCTGAGTTTCAGAGGTTGGTGGAGAGGGTGTAGAGGAAACCTATAGAGGGAGATCTTATGCAGGTGTTGTTTGAAAAACTTAAGAGGCTGAAGGTGCATCTGAAGACTTTGAATAAGAAGCATTTTTCTGAAATCTCTAAGAGAGAGGAGCTTAAGAGGCAACAACTGAAATCAGTACAATTGGCAAGCTTATGTCAAGGTACTAGGGATGCTTGTGTAAGACAATTGCAAGATGAATTGTTGGCATTGGAGAAGGCTAAGGTTAATTTTATCCAGCAGAAGACAAAGGTGCAATGGTTGCAGGAGGGTGATAAGGGCACTAAATTTTTTCACTCCATGGTTGCTGAGAAAAGAAGTAAGGGTACTATAAGATTTTTGAGGGCTGAGAATAGTGAAAAGCTTGTATCATTTGAGGATATGGCAAGGGAGGTTATTCAATTTTATTCGATGCAAATAGGTTCTGTTGATACCCAAGTGGTTGGGTTTAGTGTGGAGGTTCTGAAAGATCTTTTGCAGATTGGGAATGTAGAGTTACCTGATTTGACTCACCTAAAGAGGGCAGTGATTGATGATGAGATTAAGGATGCTATCTTTGGCCAAGGAAAAGATAAGTCCCCTGGTCCGGATGGTTACACATCATGGTTCTTCAAGCAGGCCTGGGAAATTGTGGGGGAAGATTTTGTGAAGGCAGTGAGGTACTTTTTCTCTTCTTGTTACTTGTTGTCAAGTTTTAATGCTACAGCAGTTACTCTAGTCCCTAAAATTCCAAATGCTTGTATGGTGAAGGATTTTAAGCCTATTTCTTGTTGCTCAGTAGTTTATAAAACGATTAATAAGATTTTAGTAAGAAGATTGAATGATGTGCTGTCTGAGTTTATCACTTTTAATCAGTCAGCTTTTGTGAAGGATCGAAGTATTATCGATAATACTCTTTTGGCTCAGGAGTTGGTGAAGGATTATGGGAGAAAGGTTATTTCCCCTAGGTGTATTTTAAAAGTTGATTTAAAAAAGGCTTTTGATTCTGTAAATTGAAAATTTGTGTTGAACCTTTTGGAGGCAATGGGATTACCTGAAAAGTTTAGAGGGTGGATTAAGGCTTCCTCTACTGGGAGTCATTTCTCGATCTCTTTGAATGGTAGTTTGGTAGGTTTTTTAAGGGGCAGAGAGGTGTTAAACAAGGGGATCCTCTTTCCCCTTACCTTTTTGTGATTGCCATGAATGCTTTGTCTCATCTTTTGAATAGGGCAGTGGATGAGGGTGTTTTTTAATATCATCCCAAATGTAAAGAGGTTCAACTCACTCATCTGTGTTTTGTGGATGACTTGCTTATATTTTATAAGGGGAATCTTCATTCATTGTTTGGTATTTAGAGTGTCCCAGAGCAGTTTTATAAGTTGGCAGGCTTGAGGTTAAATGTAGCTAAATCAGAATTGTTTGTGGCTGGGGTGTCACCTGAACAAAAAGACTATTTGCGTGATATAATTGGCTTTAAATTGGGCTCTCTCCCTGTTAGGTATCTAGGGGTTCCTTTGATTACAAGAAGATTGAGTGAGAATGACTGCTTAACTCTTATTGAGAAAATTAAAGTTCAGTTGGGTAAGTGGTCAAAATTGAATTTAAGTTATGCTGGAAGATTACAGCTAATCAGGACTGTGATTTGTGGGTTATCTAACTATTGGTGCATGCAGTTGGTGATCCCTAAAGGGGTTATTGGTAAGATCGAGCAATTGTGCATGAGATTTTTTTGGAAGGGTCAAGATAGTTCAGGGAAAGGTGCAAGAGTGGGTTGGAAGAATATATGTGGACTTAAGAGTGAAGGGGGGTTGGGGCTGAAGGATGTGCAGTCCTGGAATCAGACATGTATGGTTTTGTTGTTAAAGAAGTTGTTGGCAAGTGAGGGCTCTTTGTGGGTAGCATGGGTACATATGTATGTCATTAAGGGTGGGGATTTTTGGAGTATGGAGATACGACAACATCATAGTTGGTGCTTGAAGAAGATATTCAAACAAAGGGGTACCTTACAGGAACAACTGAGGAATGGGCATAGTAGATGGACTTTGAGTGCTACATGGAGTGTGATTCGTGAGGTTAGAGAGAAAGTCTATTGACATAAACTGGTGTGATTTGGCTTACATGTTCCTAAGCATGCGCTCATTCTCTGGATGACTTTACTTAACAGATTGCCAACGAGGGATAGACTCAAACGTATAGGGGTTATTCTGGAGGAAGGTTGTGTTCTTTGTGAGCATGCTATGGAAACAAGGGACCATCTTTTCTCGGGATGTAGCTATTCTTTGGAGGTGTGGAATGCTGTTCTGAGACTATGTGGGTTGAGTCGAAATAGTCTGGGATGAGACGAGGAGGTGCAATGGCTGAGCTCAAGGTTGAAGGGGAAATCCCTCATTGTTCACGTGTTGAAGATAGCATGGAGTGCTTATATGTACTTCATAAGGGAAAAAAGAAATAAGCGGTTGTTTCAGAATGCAACTAGAGATGTGGGGATGATTCTTGATTGCATAAAGGAGGTTATTCGTATTCGAATTCGGAATAGATTTATTTGTATTGATGATGTAAATAGAAATATTTGTACTTTTTGGGGGATTTGATGCCCAAAATGTGCTTATAGGTGTTGTCTTTCATGTCGAATGTGTCGACCCATTATCTAACAGTGCGAAAAAGAAAATAACATGTATAGAAAAAGTACCAACGATGACGTCTGGCTCATTCTGATCCTCATGCCTCCTCGTAGCATAAACCAACCTGGGCTGAAATCCCCCTAATCTGGATGATCCTCTGAACTAGATCTACCTCTACTACCAGTACCAGATGTAGCAGGTCTACCCTAACCTCTTCCCCCAGAAGGGGTCTAAACTGAAGCCTGAGACTGCCCGGAGCATAACCTGACTGTGGTGAAACCGAATCCCTGAGACGGTGATCATAAGAACCGCAACGAAAACAAACTCTACTCCGCATACGATATTCTCCTGAATACCCCTTTTTGCAGAAGGAACACTATGGCAAGGCACGCATACTAGTTAACCCAGCTCCACTAGCATCCAGAACAACAAACACTGTTGGCCTAGCCCGTGAAGAATTCTGCGGCTCAAACTCATCTCTGTCCCTCTTCCTGTACTGGTATCCCTGACTGTGTTGTACTGATACTGAAGGCTGATGTCTGGCTCTGTCTTGACCCTACGATTCCTGTTAAACCCTCAAAAGCTCATTACGCTCGGCTATCCTGGCTCGCCGAGTGATCATCTTATACTCAGTGTCATGGTGAGTGGCTACGATAATCTTGATCGACATCCGAAGTCCTTTCAGCAAGTACTCACATTTTTTTTTCGATCGTAACAAGTCTAGAGCATACTGTAGCAAACGCAGAAACTCTATCTCAATTAATTACAATCACGTCGTTTTGTTGCAAGTTCAAAAAATCATCACGACACTTTGTTAGATACTTAGGTCCCACATATTTGTCCCAAAAAACTTGATGAAAAAACTCTCAACTGATCTAATATGTAGCAGTCACTCTCTCCTCTGCCTCCCACAATTAAGGGCCTCTCCCTGAAGCAAAGATATAGATGCCCTCGATTTCCTATCTGAAGGGTATTCCATCTCAATAAAAAGTCGCTGAAGTTTCTTCAACTAGTATTCTACCTTTGTTGGGTCCGTACCAGTCTTACAATCAAACATAGTCATGCCAACAGCCAAAAACTCTGTTGAAATGGGTTTCCTAACACTCTCCATCTGTCGCAGATACCGGAGCAGCTCTCTCTGTATGGTGACAAAATTTAATCCAACAATCTCACTGTCTTAAAAAAATATACGATCCTTCACTTTGGACGGGCTGATTAACCTCGGCTTACTGAGCCTCGGTCTGAATCTCGGGTTGATCCTCCCCTCCTATGTCTTGGGCTAAACTTTGATCCTGTGGCGGGTCCACAGGAGGCGAGACATCAATAGCAGAACCAGTAGAACGACCTCGGCCATGGCCTCTCCCGATCGCTAAACGTGTACTCCTACGTGGTGGCATAATAATATATCTACAGAAAATAGACAAAATCCTATATTAGAACCGGTACTTGGAGTACTATTCAAAATATTTCAGAAAATATAAAATACGAGTCAAAACGAGATTTCGAATTATCAAAATAGGATTACAAAAATCATTTTCGGGTCAAAATCATTTTGGACCTCACAGTCTGTGATTTGAACCGAGCTTTGATACCATTAAATGTAACCCCTAAATTTAATCTAATTTTTAGATTTAAACTTAGGGTTTACGTTATTAAAACTTGTTACGCAAGTTAAGATTTGTAGGAAATAAATATATAAATTCTGATAAATTATTAAATAATTAATAATTTAAAATACTAAAAATAATCCTCTAAGTACCAAAGCTTATAACCGAGTATCTAAAACAAAAACTGACAGAGAATAAGCTAGGGAGCCTAGTGTGTCTCTAATGTGCAGATAAATAGGATAACAGACCAACAAAGAATAAATGATGTGATGTATGCATGATATGCACCCAACACCGAACGCCAACAAAAGAGTAGGTTCCCCTGAACCACTCTAACACCGTCACACTAAACAGAAGTGAAATCTTGACCCGAAGGTGGAGCCACTGATCAGAAGTGATAAAATCACTGAACTTTCCCGTACAATAATCCAACCAATACAATGATATGAACAAATACAGAATCAGAATGCGAGCATTAAATTCTAACAGGAGACATGCATGATAAACAAGATAAGATATGTAATTAAATGAAAGAGTATGACATTATGATGTAAGTTCAAAGAATTATAGAAATGATGTAATCAACATGCTTATACAAAATAACAAAATCTACACACATCGGAAAACAATAAAGTAGCGGGAGAGATATACCTTAAGCAAACTACTCAACGTCTAGAATGACGTCTACTGGACTCAGCTCTACAACTAGATCGAGCAGTGTATAACTTACGAGTAACAAAAAATATCAGACACACTACTTTGTCACTATACCGATAAGTACACGAAACAGTATTAAATCAAAAAATCACGTGCGTGTCCCGAAGATTGATGAACAGGAGGTCGTCCAGGAGGAGGAGGAAAATGCTCAGGATCTGAATCCACGTCATCTGAACCAAACAATAACTAATTTAGAATCCGATAAAGATAACTTCCAGATAAACATTCAGACTAAAAAGCCTTAAAAACGACACTTCGGGTTCAAATTTCGAAAAACGAACTACACCATTGAACTCAGGTCCGAAAAAGTCAACACTGATGTCAGCAGATAACGTTAACGTCAGCCGGGTCATGGTTTAGGTCGGTCGGGTCAAATCTCGGATCTCAGGTCAGTCACGGGTCGGGTTCTAGGATTTTCCCGAGAAAATCTAGAAAATTTCTAGATTCCTCCCAAGACGTAAAACATGAGATTTCTCTACTCAAATTCGATTAAAATCGAACTTAAACACTCCTAAAATGATCTACATCCGAAATAGAAACTCTTATTTTCAAACGAAATAAAACTCTTACTCCCAATTCAAAACCAAAACAGAAAACAATTAAAAAACCCTTAAGAACCGAAATAACTCCAAAACAACCACACAAAACTCAAATAAAACAAACTTAATTTCCTTTCATAAAAAACCCGAAAACAAAACGAAAGAAAAAGAAATTCAAAACATGGGTTCGATACTTACCAAAACACAGCAGAAACTGGATCGAAAAGAAAAGAGAGATGAGAAATGCTTCTTGATTTGAAGTTGAAAAGGAAAGAATTAAACACTCAGATAAATAAAACATAAGGTAATAAAGGCCAGATTCAAAACTGATTCGGGAGAAACGAGAAGATGTTACCAAATAAAAATGATAAAATTTCCGTTAAGGGTCTGAACTTTTCAAAATGTAAAAGTAAACCCTCAAATTTTCAGAAATTGCACTTAAGCCACTGAAATTAGAATTAAGAATCCCCAATTTCTAGGGTTCGAATTAGGAATTTTGGGTTTTTAAGTTGGGGGAAAATTGGGGTGTTACAAACATGGTCTTAATTATGCAAAGAACACATAATTCCCTTCAAAGTCTCATTCTATGAAACTTCTTAATATTCATATGCCAAATTTCTATAACTCATGCATTTCTAAGCTAAGTGTAGAAATGTTTAATGTTAGCTGAACTATCCTTATGTTTTCGAAAGATGCAACAATTATCTACTAAATAAGCCTATAATAGCATTTAAGTTGTACGTCATAAATAGGATCTTGGTGGTTTTATTTTTATACCCATTAGAACATAAAAAAGATGCAAGGTGTCACGGACCTAGCCCTCGCACCCCTAGGTGGCAGGTTTTAGCCCTCGCATCCTAGGTGGCTAGGTCGTGCAACACTTGAAAAGGAATACATCCTTGACAAGTCAGCCTTACACACACACACCCTTCACCAACGATTTATCACGGAAGCGTCAGTATCAAGGTCACATGAGTCAATTCTCATCCACTACACTAGTCTTTAAGCCACAGCCCATATCGTGGGGCATAGCGAATGCACCAAGTAGACCTCGACTTTCTTCGTAGGAAAAATAAAAGTGGTCTTATTAAATAAAGTGTTCGGGATTACAAGAAAGACCCATACACACCATCGTCTCAGCGGTAGGGGCCGCCCCGATGATGTGTAGGAATTCACCTATGCCTAGACCCGTGGAGCAGTCTACTCAACTGTCCACCCCCTACATATATACAAATAAAACATTATGGAAATGCCCCGAGTACACGTTCATTTGCACGAATAGGGGATACTTTTCCATAACCTAAAGGAAAACACTTAAAAACACTTAAAAACAAAGCTAAAACAAGAACCTTGTTCCTAAAACATTACAATGTTCAAAAGGAGGACACTTAAAATTGATCAAGCTTTGGGGCATCACACTCGGTTGGTTCTGACGTAGTTTGCTCGATTATGGCCGAAGAAGGGGATGGCCATAACCTGTGTTTTCAAAGGCGCGCCTAAGGTGCTAGGCGTAGTTGGGCTCTGAAAAAATCGCCTGAGGTGACCAAGGCGAGGCGATTCCCGGCAGGCGATGGGAGGCATGCGATTCTGTGCAATATGGGGGGTGAGGGGAGCGCTGCGCATCCGGGCTTTTGAGATTGTTTTACCACTATTAATTTTAAATGTGAAAACGTGGGTTTTATGGAAAAGGAAGTCACGTGCCTCTACTTTAATATGTCACATGTTTTCTAAGATATTTTAAAATCTAAAAAAACCCATAATTACTTTAATTCTCTATTTTTTTATCAAATGAAAAGATAACCCTATTTGCTTCTACCCCACTTCGCCGTAGTTTAACGATAGTCTACCGATTATTGTCTTACGATCAATCCACCGGTTCCTTGCATCAGGTATGTTGCCGCCGGCCAGTTCTTTATTTCTTTGCTCTTTTAATTTTCTTTTTTCTATTTATTTTTTTCTATTTTAAAATACACAATTAAGTTTTTCCTTTATCCCTTCTCAAATCTCTCTATTTTTTCTTCGACACATGTTTAGTTAGTAACCTTATTTTATATTTTTCTTCAACCCATGATTTTTGAATACTTTAAGCATCTCCATACACTGCTTGTACATTATCTGCAGTTGAGAGATTTTATAAGACCCAAACCAAAATTCACAATGCCCAAATTGCATTTAATTCTGATTTTCCATAATTTCCAGATTCCAGCATATATATTAGAATTTTTTCACATTCCAGAATTGCATATTTACTATTTTTCAGTATTTACTTGATATATATTTAAAAAAATGGTGTCCGCATTTCATGCTTTCCAGTTTTCAACGTTTTCAGCATTTTTCTATAGTCGTCATTTTGATTTTTTCCATAAATTCTAGTTTTCAGCATCTATATTAGAATTTTCTAGCATTTCAGAATTGCATCTTTACTATTTTTCAGTATTTACTTAATTTATATTTTAAAAAAATGCATCAGCATTTCATGCTGTACAGTTTCCAGCATTTACAACATTTTCCAGTATTAGAATTTTTCCCATAATTTTCAATTTCCAGTTTCCAGCATTTACAACATTTTCCAGTATTAGATTTCCCCTCCCATAATTTTCAGTTTCTAGTTTTCAGCACTTTGTTTATAATTTCTTAATTTTCAGTTTGTAGAAAAATGAATTCGGGATGAACTAGTGGATCAACGGGTAACTTGGATGCAGCAAGAAAATATGAAAAACAAGATCCTACAAATAAGAATAATTTTACATGCGTTTTTTTTCCAAAGGTTATTAAGGGAGGAGCACAACGAATGAAGCAACATTTGGTGAGAGGATTCAGAAATACAACCGAATGTTGTAAATGTCCTAAACATGTGAAGAAAGAAGTGAAAGATTTTATGTTAAAGAAGGTTGAGGCAAAGACGACAAATTTAATGATGTCTCAAGAACCTCAATATGATATCGATGATTATGATATAGAAGAGGAAAATATTGAGATATTGAACACAAGTAATGGTAATTCAAGTCAAAAGA
This sequence comes from Abelmoschus esculentus, assembly GCA_035048815.1. NCBI lineage: Eukaryota > Viridiplantae > Streptophyta > Magnoliopsida > Malvales > Malvaceae > Abelmoschus > Abelmoschus esculentus. The sequence continues at coordinate 3,693,464 of JAUCBN010000051.1, read as the reverse complement.
GTGCGAGACAATTACCCAAAAAACCAAGACTTAAAGGACCAATGAATTTATTCCTTTCTTCTCCTAAAGCTAATCCAAATAAAGAGGGAGGTGTGCAAGGTGTGCATAAAGCTTTTGCTAAGCAATTAAGGGAGAAAACTTGTGTGTCAATTGCTAGATTTTTTTATGATGCCGAAATTGCATTTAATGCGAAAAATTATCCTAGCTTCAAGGATATGTGTGATAGTATTGGACAATATGGTCTCGGATTAAAACCACTAAGTATGCACGAGCTTAGAGTTCCTCTCCTTAAAAAACAAGTAGATGAAACCCAAAAGATTATGAAAGATCACAAAAAGAATGGGCTCAAAAAGGGTGCTAAATTTTGTCGGATGGATGGCGTGATTCGGTGGCACAAAAGGATATTGTGAACTTCCTTGTCAATTCTCCAAAGGGGTCAATGTTCGTAAAATCTATGGATATTTCGGAGAATGTTAAGGATGTCAACATGTTATTTAAAGTGCTTGATGACATGGTCGAGGAAGTAGGCGAGAAAAATGTAATTCAAGTGATAACGAATAATGCATCTAATTATGTTAAAGCCGGTAAGAAATTTGAATTATTTAATTTTTGTTTTGTTTTATCCAACTTACTTGATTATTAAATATTTTAAATTTAATTTATTTTTTTATTAATTTATAGGAAAATTGTTAATAGCCACAAGACAAAATCTTTATTGGACTCCGTGTGCGGCACATTGCATCGATCTAATGTTGGAGGACATTTCCAAAGGTGAAGAATTCACTAAAGAAATGCATGTTCATGAATGGCTATATATATAGTCATATTTCTCTTGTGAACATGATGAGGAGATTCACCAATCAGAAAAATTTGCATAGGCCAACAATCACTAGATTTGCGACATCTTTCATCACACTTGCTCAATTCCATAAGCAAAGAAATAACTTAAGAAAGATGGTCATTTCTGAAGAATGGAGTGAATCTAAGTGGCCAAAGGAAGCGAGAGGAAAAAAGGTGGCATCCTACATTCTACAAGATACATTTTGGAGGAATATACTCTACGCACTCAAGTTAACGAGACCTCTTGTTAAGGTTCTACGAATAGTTGATGGAGAGAAGAAACCTCCTATGGGATAGATTTATGAAGCCATGGATAGAGCTAAGGAGACTATTAGTAAGAGCTTTGCAATGAAAGAGGAGAATTATAATAAAGCTTTTGAATATATCGATAAAAGATGGGATTGTCAGCTTCACCAACCTTTGCATGCGGCCGATTATTTTTTAAATCCAGAGCTCTATTATGATAATCTTGAGAATTCATCTTGTGAAGAAATTATGAGAGGTTTATATGATTGCATTGTAAGGTTGAATCCGGAGATTGAAATTCAAGATAAAATCCTCACTGAATTAGAAGTTTATCAAAATGTCAAGGGCCTTTTTGGCTTACCGATGGCCATTAGGATAATGAAGACTAAATCCCCAGGTAAACTTCTAGAATCAATTTTTTTTTAAAATTATTAATTTACAAGTTTATGATATTTTTTTTTTATTTTCTCATAGTGGAGAGTGGTGGTCCTCATTCGGATCTTCAACTCTAAACCTCCAAAAGTTTGTTGTTAGAGTCCTTAGTCTCACTTGTAGTGCTACTGGATGTGAGAGGAATTGGGGTGTTTTTCAGCTTGTAAGAAATTATCCTTTAATATTTTTTTATATCATAAAAATTTATTAATCTTTTATTTTTAATAATTTATTTAAATTTTTACTTCTCGCAGCTTCATACAAATAAGAGAAACAGATTGGCACAAGGTCGATTGAATGATTTAGTCTATGTGAAATATAATCGTGCGTTGAGACATCAATATCAAAATAGAGACACCATTGACCCTATTCTCTTGGAGGATATTGATGAAAGCAATGAGTGGTTGTCTGGGAGAATGGAGAACAATTCATCTGATGATGAAGATGAATTTGTATTTGATGATAATGATAGTTTGACATGGGATCAAGTTGATAGAGCTGTAAGAGCCCATGATCCTAGCTATTTGACTAGAGCATCAAAGATAAATGACGAAAGTTCTAGACCATCTTCTAGATTTGATAAAAGAAAAGATGCAACTACTAGTTCTTTTAAAAAAGTTTCGGTGCATGATGATGTAGATGAGATGGAAGAGGATATTGGTGAAGATGAGGATGGTGGAGATGAAGGTTATGATGAGTATGATTTAGAGTAGTGGAGTATTAGACTATGTGTGGTTAAGTATTTAAATTTAATTGCGTTGTGTGTCACAAACAAAACATTAAGAACTTTAAGTTTTTAAGACTTCAACAATCATGTTGTTTGCTTTTTTTCTTCTCTTTTATTTATTTGAATTATATTTGTTTGCATGATATTAAATATTTTAACCTTTAAGTGTTCATAATATGATTATAATGTTATTTTGTGTACAAAATATGTTACATAATTGATTTATAGGTTTATTGGTATAAAAGTGTACAAAATATGTTACATAATTGATTTACATGTTTATTGGTATAAGAGTGCGTCTCGCCTAGGCTCTAGGGCCTTTTGTGCCTCGGTGCGCCTTGCGCCTTTTAAAACTAAAATCATAACACAAGGCATACAAGAGGGTAAATTGATGGAAGTAGGCAAAGGATGTTCATAAACTAAAAATAATCATAGTAGGCCAAAACTCATACAAAAATCATGAGAACCTTGGCCAGACTATAAAGGAAGAGCACTAACAAAAATTTTCCTAAGTATATGAAAAGTTATGTGGCTTGTGCAAGTATCAACATATCCTGTTATACTAAAAGTGTTGGATTAAATAACTATTATCTTAGTTTTTATTTTAGATAAAGATAAATTATCTTAGTTTGTAACCAAGTCTATAAAAGGCTATGCAATGTATTAGTTATAAATATGAATGAAATAAAAGAGAAATAATTCATTCACATGTTTCTACATGGTATCAGAGCTAGAATTAGATCCATAAATCCAAATCAAATCATGTTTTTTCCTTCCGCATCTTCTAAAGAAAATTCATCTGTCAATCTCAATTCCAATGGCGATGATTTTCCAAAACAAGTATCTCAGTCCAATGCAGTCAGTTCTACCAGAGGTGTTTTTTCAATAGAGGAGAATGTTGCCCTTAAAAAATGTTTGGAAACATAAGAGGTCCGCGTAAGGCTAATGTGGTTTTGACAGAGAAAAAAGGTACACAATATGGTTTTTTTCCTATAGCTTTTTTAGCTAATCATAATAAAATAATATGGGTTATTAACTCGGGTGCTTCAGACCATATGACTGGTAACAGAGAATTATTTTCTACTTTCGTATCATCCTCTTCTAAGCACTCCGTTAAAACTGCAGATGGGTCCTTATCTCCTATTAAAGGCTCCGGTACAGTGATGATTAATGAGAATATATTGCTTAAGGATGTTCTCTTTGTACCCAATCTTTCTTGTAATCTACTATCGGTCAACAAACTAACTAAGGACTTCCAATGTGGCCTACGGTTCACTGATAATAGTTGTATTTTGTAGGCACTGGATTCAGAGAAAATAATTTTTGATGCTAGACTGCATAATGGACTCTATCTTCTCTTTGGTACTTCACCCTCAGATTCTCTAGTCATTTCTTTAGCAAATCGTGAAGAGATTATGTTATGTCACTTTCGATTGGGTCATCCCAATATTTCTTATCTTGCAAAACTTTTTCCCCATCTCTTTGTTCTTACAAAATCAACTTCATTACAATGTCATGTTTGTCCTCTTGCTAAACAAATTAAAACCTCTTATTTACCATCTTTTTATAAACCATCACAACCTTTGCTTTAATTCATAGTGACATTTAGGGCACCTCTAGAGTGGAGAATATTAATGGGTGTCAGTGGTTCATTTCTTTCATTGATGATCATAGCAGAACAACATGGACCCACTTAATGAAAGATAAATCTGAGACTGTCCATTTTTGAAAAATTTTATACTATGGTTGAAACACAATTTCAAAGTAAAATTCAAATATTTAAGTCTAATAATCGGGGGAGTTTTTTTTGCTACTTCTTTGGGTGAGTTTTTTTTAAAATAAAGGCATTATTCAAATTAGATCTTGTGTAGATACGCCACAACAAAATGGGGTTACAAAGATAAAGAATAGGCACTTATTAGAGATGACTCGATCTTTATTGTTTTTTGGGAATGTGCCCAAATATTTGTGGGGTGAGGCTTTGTTAACTGCCACTTATCTTATTAATCGAATGCCTAACAAAGTTCTTAAATTTGAAACACCTAGGGATGTTTTCTTGAAAAAATATCCTCATTTTAAACCTATTTCTTCGATTTTTCCTTTTTGAATTTTTGGTTGTACTATTTTCGTAAAGAATTTAGATCCTTCACGATCAAAATTAGATCCCAAGTCTATTAAATATGTTTTTGTGGGATATTCTTCACTTAAAAGGGCTACAAGTGTTACTATCCTCCGAGCAAAAAAAATTTTGTTTCCATGGATGTAACCTTTTTTGAGAAGGAACCTTATTTTTCTAAGGCTGCAATTCAGGGGGAGCCTTTAACAGAATTTCAACCCTCTATGATTCCTCAGGTACATCCAATTTCATCTTCTTCTATGCCTTTAAATGTTGTGCCAATTTCCCCTTTTGATATTGAATCTTCACCAAAACAACCTACCTTTGTTGTTTCTTCACCAGTTGCTCCACAAACTTCACAACCTACCCCTATTGTTTCTTCACCAATTGCTCCTCAAACTTCACCTCCTAAAACTAATCCTCAAAACACAGCCTCTCAATATTTACATGAGAAAAAGAAAAATTATTTCTGAAGTCATTTTGCAGTCTAACACTTGTCGAGAGTTGGATTTGAGTCCAGTTACCTTAAAAGATGTTGGAGGTAATGACAATTCTTCCTTGTCTGAAATGGAGGATTTACCTATTGCTAAAAGAAAGGGGGTAAGACAATGTACTAAATATCATGTTCAAAAATATGTTACTTATGGGAAATTAATGCCAACTTTTAAGGCTTTTATAGCTAGAATTGATAAAGAGGAAATCCCTACAACTATTGAAGAGGCTCTAAAAGACCCTAAATGGAAAAAACAGTTGAAGAAGAGATACATGCTCTTGAAAAAAATGGCACTTGGATTGTTATTGATCTACCACATGGCAAGAAAGCAGTTGGCAGTAAGTAGGTCTTTACTATAAATTACAAATCAGATGGGAGCATAGAGAGGTACAAGGCTAGGCTTGTAGACAAGGGTTTTACTCAAACCTATGACATTGATTATAAGGAGACATTAGCACCAGTAGCAAAATTAAATACTATTCGAGAAGTGGCAAATTAGAAGAGGTCTACATGAAGATACCACCGGGCATGGAGTCTAAGTTGGCCAATGAAATGGTTTGCAAAATTGAGAAGTCTCTATATGGACTAAAACAGTCACCTAGGGCTTGGTTTGACAGGTTCACTAAAGTCTTTAAAGGGAATAGTTATAGACAATGTCAAGCAGATCACACATTATTTGTTAAAATAAATTCTAGTGAAAAAAGAGTTATCCTTATAGTATATGTTGATGACATTGTTGTGACCGGTGATGATGATAGTAGAATCAATCAGTTGAAGAAATTGTTAAGCAAATAGTTTAAAACCAAGGACCTAGGGAAATTGAGATATTTCCTAAGAATGGAAGTTGCTCGATCTAGTAAAGGTATGGTAATAAACCAAAGAAAATATGTATTGGATTTACTCTCAGAAGTTGGCTTGTTGGGATGTAAGCCTGCTGATACTCCGATGGAAGTTGGATTGAAGCTTAGAGGAGAAGAGATAGGGGCTGAAATCGATAAAAATCAATTTCAGAGGCTGGTTGGAAAACTTATCTACTTATCTCTGACCAGACTAGATATTTCATTCCCTGTTAATGTGATAAGTCAGCATATGGCTAATCCTAGAGAAGGACACTTGGAGACTACTCATCGAATTCTAAGATACCTAAAAGGTACACCAGGCCATGGATTATTCTTCAAGAAAACAGAAGACAAAACAGTTAAAGTTTTTACAGATTCTAGCTGGGCTAGTGAGGTTACTGAAAGAAAATCAACTAGTGGATATTACTCCTTTGTTTGGGGTAACTTAGTAACTTGGAGAAGTAAGAAACAAAATGTGATTTCTAGAAGTAGTGCCGAGGTAGAGTATAGGGCACTAGCTTTAGGAATTTATGAAGGAACGTGGCTGCTTAGATTGTTAGGAAAATTGAAATTGAAGCATGATGGAAAATTGGAAATGTTTAGTGACAACCAATCTACAATTCAAATTGCAAAAAATCCAGTCCAACATGATCGCACAAAGCATGTGGAGATCGATAGACACTTTTTTGCTGAAAAAGTTAACAGTGAAATTGAAACCTTGACTTACGTCTCTACAAAGGAACAATTGGCTGATGTGTTTACTAAAACTCTATCTAAGCAAGTGTTTGACAATTTTTTATTCAAGCTAGATCTATACAATATATATGACCTTAGTTTTAAAAGGCGCAAAGCGCACTGAAGCGCAAAGGATCCCTAGAGCCTAGGCGAGAGGCGCAAGGCGAAGGCGCACGCCTTTTGTAGGCAAGGCACACTTTTATATCAATAAACCAGTAAATCAATTATGTAACATATTTTGTACACTTTTATACCAATAAACCTGTAAACCAATTATGTAACATATTTTGTACACAAAATAACAGTATAATCATATTATGAACACTTAAAGGTTAAAATATTTAATATCATGCATTAACTACACAAATTAATATAAAAATATAATACAAATAAAAAAAAAGAGAAAAACAAAAAGCGAATAACATGATTGTTGAAGTCTTAAAGACTTAAAGTTCTTAATGTTTTGTTTGTGACACACAACACAATTAAATTTAAAATTAAATACTTAACCACAACAATCTAATACTCCACTACTCTAAATCATACTCATCATAACCTTCATCTCCACCATTCTCATCTTCACCAATATCCTCTTCCATCTCATCTACATCATCATGCACCAAAACTTTTTGAGAAGAACTAGTAGTTGCATCTTTTCTTTTATCAAATCTAGAAGATGGTCCAGAACTTTCGTCATTGATCTTTGATGCTCTAGTCAAATAGCTAGGATCATGTGCTCCTACAGCTCTACTAACTTGATCCCATGTTAAACAGCAATACAAAGAGTAAGATTTTTAGAGGATTTTTCTTTTTTATTTCGAGGAAAGTTTACCTTTTTTTTGGAGTCTTCTGAGCCCTCCGATCCTCTTCGCCGGCAATAAACTCCTGGCCTTTGTACCTCCTGGTGAGCCGAGAAAGGAGAGAAAACGAACGGTTCTCCTATAACCTTGATCTTGTTTTGTAGTCCAAAAAACAAAGGTTTTCGTTTCATTTTGATTTTATAAAAAGGTTCTCGGGTTCGATTTTCGTGAAAAACTAATGAGGTTTATATTTCAAAAGAGGAAATTTTTGAATGGTTTTCGCCTCGCCGTCCGCCGCGAGCGGCGGTCGAGGCGATTATTTTCTGGGCTTTTCATGAACACTTGAATATTCTTCAAGTTTCTGGATTGAGATTAAAGGTTCTCAAAGGAAAAGCTAAGGATTTGATTTTTTGTTTTATGACAAATATGAAAAAGGAGTATTTTTTTTTATTTTGTTGTCATTTATATTGGAGGACTAAAATTAAAATGGGCTATTTGATTCATTAAATCCCTCCATGCTTTGATTCTTACAACTTCAGTCCCTCCACTATGCCAAAACCTTTCAATGTCGTCACTAATTCTGTTTATAAACGTTTATTAAAATGGTTTTATTATTTTGAGTCCCTCTGTGTCTGGAGTTTTAAATTTAAACCTCTCCCCTTGGTTAATTTGCTTTCCAAGTCCTTGTTTATTTATTTTGTTTTTTAATTCGGTCATTTACAGTTTTCCTTTTTATTATGGTTGTTTTATTATATTAATTTAATGCAATTTATTTTACTGCACATGCTTATTTTAATTTCCTTTCATTATAGATTTTTATTTTGTACATATATTTAATTTATAGTGTATTTATTTTCTGTTTTGCTTATATATATATATATATTGTGTGTGTTCTTATTATATCATGTATTGTTTTGTATTTGTTTAATTGTTATGCTTTCTTGTTGCATATGCTTTACTTATTTTATTCATTATTTATGTTACTTTGTTTATGTTATACACATTTAGCCTATCATGTTTTTGATTTATTTTATGACGTGCATTTTTATTTATGTATTTCATTTTATTATGCATTATATTTATTTATGTCATGTATACATATTTTTATTTTATGTTTCGTCCATATTCTCACGTGTTTTGTTTATGTCTTTGTATATATTGTTCATATTATTTTTTTCTAATGTTATACATATTGTTTATAAGATAACATGTCATGCAAGGCTTTTATTTATGTATTTTAATTACACATGTTTTACTTTATGCCTTTTTTTGTTATTCATGCATTTGTAATTTTATTTGTTTATTCTCATGTTTTTTGTACATATTTATTGTGCTTCACATATCTTTTTGCCATCATACTCAACTTTAATTAATAAGCCTAAATTAGTCACGTCTTTATTTGGTCGTAACGGGCCCGTGTTCTAATGTAGTGGTCACGGTGTATGTGTTGCCTTCGAATAAAGATATGGTAAAAATAAAATTAATTGGAATCTTTAAATGAATTTTTAATTTAATACCACTTTAAAACGAAAAATATGAATTTAATTAAGCGGACATTTTTTATAGAGGTGCCAATTTTTAGGGCGGTTTTAAACCATAAACTCGTTTTTTAACCGTAACCGACTCTCGGACCCCAAATCATTTCGAGTCTCTGGTTTTTACGGTGTCCGGCCTAGCAAAGTAGTCGGTGGCGACTCCACCCCTTTTTTTAAAATTATTTTCCAACATATTTAATTCTTTTCTAAATACCTAATTTCTGATTTTAGATGTCCCTCTAAAATTCAACCTTAATCCCCGATTTTCTAAATCTTTTAATATTTTCGAAACCTAATTTCTTTTTAATTCAATTTCTAATTTTTGACCTTAAATCCCTATTTCTTTTATAGCTAATTTCTCTTTTTTCAATTTAAATCCTAATTCCTGATTGATGTGCATGGTATAAGCGCAATTTGAGTGCAAGTGTACACGTCGTCAAGTAATAAAATGATAAGTATATCGTGTATCGTCTTCACAGGGATTGGTATATTTAATATGTTTCCTCTTGTTCCCTTGCTCCTGAAAATAAAGTAAAAACACATATAAGTTGATTTATATAACTAACTAAATAATTAAATAACAAAACATAAAATAAAAGGTTGAAGGCGATATAGAGAAAGTGGGTAGGATCCAGTTGCGCCAATTAGTGGATTCAATTGATCTTCTTCTTGTCCAATGCAATCACACAATAATGCTTTGACAGTACTGCAGATACCGCCTCGACAACATTGGTGTTCCTCTGCCACGGCAATCTCTTGCTCTTGGGCAGAAGCATCAAAGTTCAGCAAAGTGTCCGTAAGTGACTCAGCTCATCTCTGAGTCAGAGTGTTGATGATGATCAGTCCTTGATGATACCTCTCGGCGTAAATCAACGATAACCACCAACCAATCCAACACTTCTTTTAGCTGCTGAAACTCTTAACCTATCTCCCGGACTTTTGAAAAGTATGGGCCGAGTTAGTGTCTACAACACCGTACTTATCCCTTTCGTGAATCTACACCTCTCGATGCTAGATAAATAGATTACTTGCAAACTTCCCTCTTGGTCTTGAATACAAGAACAAAGAATGGAAATAGGATAAGCAAACTTTGATATTACTATTGCATAAGAACAAAGATACAAGAATCAATCTCCTCTCACTAATATCGACAACCTTCACCTATCCCTAAGAAGTTTAGAACATATTATCGTTAAGTACAATTCTTAGGGAGGAAGGTTTTCTCTAAAAATCAGCTCTTAGGGAAAAGGGTTTCTCTCTAAATTGGCTCCCTAAATCGGCTCTCTTAAACATTTTGGCCGGCTAGGGTATTTATAGTCTAAACCTAGGGCAAACCTTTCCTAAATAGACTTCAACTTGGAGTAGGGAACAAGTCTTCTTCAAGGAATCTGATATTTCCAAGTTTGCCGCCATCTAGAAGGGTTTTCCCGCTTGGTCTTTGAATTAGGCTTTTAGCGCGCTAGCCTGGTCCAATTGATGCGTTACATCTTCCAGAATGTTCTATGTATTTTTATCTTTCATCGCACCTCCATTTTTGGTGCTGCCATACTGGGTTCTGTCGCGGACATGTCTTCTGCCTCGGCCGCAATACTGCTTCACTGCCGTTTCGGCTCTAAATATTCCTACATGTACAAAATATGTAATAATATTTGCATTCTCTATAAATATTGACTTTGTAAGTAATGATAATGGAATATCCAATATTTGTGCAAAGAGTCTATGTTTCGGTTCAAGTGGGTGTATAATAGATGCATAGAGTACCATGAGAAGGGTAGTAAATAACTGCCTTTTAGGCACTCATCAAATACCCCCTAACTCGAACTATTGCTTATCCTCAAGCAATACCAAACATCAAATTGCCAAACCTTACTCCCCTATGGTCTTACTCTTCCATCTATTCTCCCCACCATGGTCATGTCTATATCTCCGTTTTAGCCATTAGTTTACCCAAGGACTTTTACTAAGAAACAAGCTATAAGGCTAGGTGAGTGTGTGCGTTTAATGGACAAGGCTGATTCAAGGCTTTCTTAGATAAAATCTAAGTTCAAGACAAGTAGAATCTTGGACTAAAGTTATCTCCTTAAAACAACAAGTCTTGAGCCAATTTCGGTCACCTCAAGATATGTGTTTTCTATTTCCTTCTTTTTCTTATTTATTTTTTTCTTATTAACCACCTATTTAGCATACTAGAGCCAATTTCGGGCACCTCTAGCATGAAGGAGAGCAAAACTAAAGCCGGTGATAGGCACCTCTAGTTATTTTTTCAAAAGGTTCTAAGTCTTTATCACCTAAGTTTATTAAAAGAACTCCTAAATCAAACAAGTCCAAAAAGTATTTATTTTCTTTCTAATCCTAAAGCAAGCTTCCAAGTTTTATTCCACGAGTATCTTATGGTTATCCCTTCAAAACAGAACTAGGCCATGGTAAGGAGAAAGATTTCTATAGCCTTAAAGGAGTAAACTAAAGGAAAGCTGGCGTAGGGCAGTGCAAGATTACAAACATAAATTCAAGAAAAGAGAATATAAAAAAATTTAGAAAAAAATTACTCCCTTTATGGTAATGCCGCGGCAGTGGATTACCTCGACAATGTTTCTGCACCTATAATCTCCCCCAAACTCAAACCGAGCATTGTCCTCAATGCTCAAATATAAGGCAAACAGTAAAAGAAAACAAGGATAGTAAAATAGCAGGGATTAAAGAGATTTTGATTGTGATTCAGAAGAGATGTTGGAAATAGTTTCCCTTCTAGGTATTCCTGCCGATGCTTTCATTTTTGATCCTTGTCCTGGTGATTGCTGTGTTTTTTCCTGCCACGACGGTTGTACTCTGGTGGGTGTTGGTTTCTACAGTGGGGCCGTGACTTCATCTCCGTCTTCTTCGTCGTCTGTATGCATCACCTCTGTTTCTCCTTCTGCCTCGGCAGTTGGTATTCTCTCTTGGATATGCGATGAGCTCTCATGGATATATTCGTCAATCTGTCGAGAAAGGATATCCCCAGAGAAACTGCTACCAATGGGAATGGGACTCGGTGGTGGAGAGTTGAAGACAACTCACCTTTTCAATGGCCTCCTGGTGCTAGATGATGTGGTGGTCGTGCCGGCAAGTCTGGATGGGTCGGCCTCGTGAAACTGTTGTTGTGGCCTAGCGGTAAAGAATAGTCTAGTCCCTGGAGTAGGTGTTGTTTATGTATAAGGGGCGACAGTGACGAAAACATTGAGAGGGAATTCTGGAAATTGCATTACATGGGTGGGAAAATTCTGGATTAGCATGTTGGCAAGAGTGTAGTTGAAATTTCTCTGATATTCCATGTATTGTTGCTGGTGCAGGTCCATGTCTGACATCCTCTGCAAAATCTCCTGATACCAGTCTGCTGCGGCAGAGGCTTGGGCATTGTCAGGTGCTTCAGTCGTATACTATCCTCCAGCAGTAAAATCGGAAGTGAATTGTTGAGGTGTTTCCTGCACTGGGTCTGCTTGGGTGATCTGCATCACTCTGTGGCAGAATTCTTTTGTCCAGCCTTGTGTTTCTGTTGTGTATTCATTGGTTGCTTCTATAGGGACACCTGCAGCAATACATAGGGCAAAGATTAAACTAGGGAAATATAATGGACCTCGTTCTTTCTTACCGCAATCATAGATTTCTTGAAGAATGATCTCTCCAACATTGATGATCCTTTTGTTGATGATTGAATGAATGAGTAGCAATCTTTTTCTATTAACTGTGCTATTGTGGGAGGTGGTCCTGAGGTGTCGCTTAACAAATATGCAACAAAGCTTGGCTTCGGGTTTAAGGCTAAGCCTTGTTACACAACCCTTATGGGCAACGGTTTCCCATGGAGTGTCGTCGTAGTAAAGTTCGTCCTTGATAGCCTCGTAGTCCTTGATATTGGCTGCAAATTCACCATTTTCATCGCGTATGAGGATAACGCCATAGTAATCGTTGATTGCCTCGGCATCAAGTTTTACTGGCTTGCCCTGGTAGTAGACGAACAACGTTTCCTTGTTCGGGCAATGCGCATAGAATTCTCTCACAATTGTGGCATTTGCTATAGGAGATTGGATGCAAAAATTTTTCCCAATCTTGGTCTTCGATTCTGTCGAACAAGAATTGGTCGATGCCGTAGTTTTCTTTAATGGTGTGCTGGAATCCTTGTTCCTCCCATAACTACCGTGCAACAAAAGATCTTTAGAAACGTTCTACTACGTTGTTGTTGGCAAATTGTCTGTATGCTGCCATGGATGATTTGAATGTTGATGAGATGTTCTTAAAAATAGGCTGTAAGGTGCAAGACTGCGGGTAAGAATGCGGAGAGTATTTGTAAGATTTGAAAGATAGTGAGAGCAAGATTGTTCAAGAAAGTAAAAATAGCAAGATTGCAAAGTAAGTGATGCACAACAATGAGTCTGCTTATATAGGCTATAAAAATATGACTGTTAAAAGTAGCCGTTAGGCATTTACTGCCTTGATTCACAGTTACTGTCGTGGCGGGTTTCTCGACAGATAGCCGTTACACTGTTTCTGCCCGTTAGGAGTTCTGTGGTTCTGACACAGTGTGCTACCGCGATAGCAGACTTCCTGCTGTGGCATAATTTTTCCTGCATTCATAGCTTTATTTATAAAACAAAACATAAAAACATAAAATACTGAAAATAAACATAACAAGATAAACTACTGAAAATAATAATATATAAGCTAATCCTAATATAATAACTAAAATTGAAGGGAAGAGACTATGTTACTTATAGAGTGCATGTGAATGCATCTCCCATTTTCGTTCTCTCTTTCTGGCCTGTATCTTTCTTCATGAGTTGGTCAGTCCCTTCAGTGCATTCGGCTTCTCCTATGGGTTTTATTCGTTTTCCGAACAGTCTACCGAGCGTACTGCCCAGGCAGGAAGTTTTAGTACCCTGATTTCGTGTATGGAGAGCCTTACATTCTGCTGGAGCGTCTGAATTTGGAAGATTGTGGAAGGCGTTCAACTTGACTTGTTGATTGTTTATTCGCATTGTGAGCTCGTCATTTTCCATATCAATGATGGTGCGTCCAGTAGCAAGGAAATATTGACCCAATATGATCGGTTCATTTTCATCGGCCTCACAGTTAAAGACAAGAAAGTCGGCAGGAAATATAAACTTGTCAACCTTCACTAGAATGTCCTCAATTTTTCCTTTAGGATGCACATAGGACCGATCTGCAAGTTGGAGCAGTACTGTTGTTGGTTTTGCCCGTCCTATTCTGAGTTTCTGAAAAACTGATTTGGGCATAAGGTTGATGCTTGCTCCCAAGTCGCAGAGGGCCTTTCCTTTATAACCATCTCCGATCACACAAGGAATTGTGAAGCATCCAGTATCTTTTAGTTTGGGCGGCATACGATTATACAGCATGGCCATACAACCTTCAGTGGCTGCCACCGTTTCAAACTCTCCTAGCCTTCGTCGTTTGGATACTATATCCTTTAAGAACTTGGCATAGTTGGACATTTGTTCAATAGCCTCAACTAGTGGCAAGTTGATATGGACCTGCTTCAAAATGTTTAGGAACTTCTAAAATTGGTGGTCCTGATTTTGCTTCTTCAACCTCTATGGAAAAGGAGGTGGTGGTCTGATATCCTCCAGGTTTCCTTGGATATTGAGTTTAATACCTGGGGTGAACTTATCTGCAACTACCTCGGTAGGTGGTTCTGATACTGTTGGTTCTGTTGCCGTGGAAGAGCTTTCGGCAGGATCCTTTTCAGCCTCTGAGTCCTCATGATGTTGCTTTTCTGGTTAGACTCTATCGGTTGAGGTCCCTTGTTTGTCTTTCAATTGTAGGCAACTTCTAGTTGTGATTACCTTGCATTGCTCATGGCCTAACACCTTAGCAACTTCAGTATTGCTAGGTAAACCCCCTGGTGGTCAAGTGTTTTGACGTTGGGTAAATTGACCAACCTGGGTTTCTAAAGATTTTATTGTGGCCTCCTGGTTTTGCAATCTCATCTCAGTTCGGTTCATGAAGTCATCAGTACGCTTCATGAAGCGGCTATTCTATATCATGTAGGTATCAGTGTTTGACATAAAAGCCATGAGAGAACCTACTAATGCATTCAGAGAATGTTGTTGTTGTACCTGCTGCTGTGGCATGAGTTGCTGAGTGTTCTGCTGCGGCAGGTTCTGGCTCTGATGCTGGAATCCAGGGGCTTGATTAATTGGATTCAATGCATTGTTAGGGTTACTCCATGAGAAGTTCAGATGCCTTTTCCAAGATGGGTTGTAGTTGTTGGACATCATTGGATTGTTTCTGTTATAATTTCCAACATATAGGCTGGTCTCCTCATCTGGCATGTAATCTGATGAGTTAACTGCCTTAACCTCATGTACGTTTCTCTGAGCTTGTATGTTCTGAATCATCTTAGTCAGAGAGGCTAGTTGTGCTGCCACCGAATTTGATGTATCTAATTCATGATCTGTGGTATGATGTCTCATTCCTCCTCGCCTTGATGTAGAAAATTGGAAATCGTTCCTTGCGAGTTTATTCAGAATTTCAATGGCCTCCGTGGGTGCTCTATCCAAAAGTGTCCAATTTGCGGAAGCATCTAGCATCATCCTTGTGGAGGCATTAGTAGCATTATAGAACATAGAGACTTATGTCCACAAGGGAAAACCATGTAGTGGTCATTTGTTTAATAGTTCTCTGTAATGTTCTCATGCCTCGTACATCGGTTCATCTTCATTTTGCCGGAATGATGTGATTTCATTACGAATGCGATCGTAGAGATTTGTCAGGTTAAACCTCTTAATGAATTCTCGGCAGAGTTCCTCCCAAGATCTTATGGATCCTGCTGAGATACCATTCAACCAAGTCTTCGCCCTATCCCTCAGTGAATAGGGGAATAATTTTAATCGCAATATATCTTCATGGATTCCTTGAATCTTGAAAGAGTTGCAGACTTCCATGAAAGATTTGAGATGTTGTCTTGCATCTTCAGTAGCAGACCCACTAAACTGTCCAATTGTGTTCAACTTGTTGAACATCATTGGTTTGAGCTCAAAGTGAGTTGCTTCGGTTTCTAGGGTGACTACGTCAGGGTTGACTCCGTTTAAATCTTTCACCAGATAGTCTCTAACAGTGGGCTGCCTCGGTAATGGTTGAGGCATTGGCTGCTGCAGCATTGCTGGGGGCAGTACATTATGATCAACAGGTGGAATATGTCCTCTAGGTGGATTATCCATGACTTGGAACAGATTGCGTCTCAGATGTTGTCTTGTGCGTTCAATCTCAGGATCCAACTCGTACAATGGTCCACTCGGATTTGCCCTGGTCATAAACCAAATAAATAAAAGTTAATAAAAACTAAATAAATAAATAATTAGAGTTAAAGTTAGATAAAGAATAGTTAAAGAGCAAGAAAATAAAGAAAACAAAATTTAGTTGTCAATCCCCGGCAACGGCGCCAAAAACTTGATGTGCGTGGTATAAGCACAATTTGAGTGTAAGTGTACACATCGTCAAGTTATAAAATAATAAGTATATCGTGTATCGTCTCCATAGGGATTGGTATACTTAATATGTTTCCTCTTGTTCCCTTGATCCTGAAAATAAAGTAAAAACATAGATAAGTTGATTTGTTTAACTAACTAAATAATTAAATAACAAAACATAAAATAAAAGGTTGAAGGCGATATAGAGAAAGTGGGTAGGATCCAGTTGCATCAATTAGTGGATTCAATTGATCTTCTTCTTGTCCAATACAATCACACAACATTGCTTTGACAGTACTATAGATACCACCTCGTCAACATTGGTGTTCCTCTACCGTGGCAATCTCTTGCTCTTGGGAAGAAGCATCAAAGTTCAGCAAAGTGTCCATAAGTGACTCAGCTCATCTCTGAGTCAGAGTGTTGTTGATGATCAGTCCTTGACGATACCTCTCGGCGTAAATCAACGATAACCACCAACCAATCCAACACTTCTTTTAGCTGCTGAAACTCTTAACCTATCTCCCAGACTTTTGAAGAGTATAGGCCGAGTTAGTGTCTATAACACTGTACTTATCCTTTTCGTGAATCTACACCTCTCGATGCTAGATAAATAGATTACTTGCAAACTTCCCTCTCGGGCTTGAATACAAGAACAAAGAATGGCAATAGGATAAGAAAACTTTGATATTATTATTGCATAAGAACAAAGATACAAGAATCAATCTCCTCTCACTAATATCAAAAACCTTCACCTATCCCTAAGAAGTTTAGAACATATTATCGTTAAGTACAATTCTTAGGGAGGAAGGGTTTTCTCTAAAAATCGGCTCTCA
This sequence comes from Abelmoschus esculentus, assembly GCA_035048815.1. Classification (NCBI taxonomy): domain Eukaryota; kingdom Viridiplantae; phylum Streptophyta; class Magnoliopsida; order Malvales; family Malvaceae; genus Abelmoschus; species Abelmoschus esculentus. Next base: position 3,676,411 of record JAUCBN010000051.1, on the reverse strand, counting down.
GGGAAAAGGGTTTCTCTCTAAATAGGCTCCCTAAATCGGCTCTCTTAAATATTGTGGTCGGCTAGGGTATTTATAGTCTAAACCTAGGTCAAACCTTTCCTAAATAGACTTGAACTTGGAGTAGGTAACAAGTCTTCTTCAAAGAATCTGATATTTCCAAGTTTGCCGCCTTCTAGAAGGGTTTTCCCGCTTGGTCTTTGAATTGGGCTTTTAGCACGCTAGTCTGGTCCAATTGATGCGCTACATCTTCCTGAATGTTCTTTATATTTTTATCTTTCATCGCGCCTCCATTTTTGGTGCTGCCACACTGGATTCTGCTGCGGCCATATCTTCTGCCTCGGCCGCAACACTGCTTCACTTTCGCTTCAGCTCTGGATATTCCTGCATGTACAGAATATGTAATAATATCTGCATTCTCTATAAATATTGACTTTGTAAGTAATGATAACGGAATATCCAATATTTGTGCAAAGAGTCTATGTTTCGGTTCAAGTGGGTGTATAATAGATGCATACAGTATCACGAGAAGGGTAGTAAATAACTGTCTTTTAGGCACTCAGCATTGATTTTCCAATTTCAATCCCTAATTTTTATTCCAATTTCCCCTTTTCAAAGTTAAACCCTAGTTTTTCAATCCTTTCAAAATTAGCACCCTTTTCGCCTAAATAATTTTAAACTCGATTTTCAAAAGGGTCGCTACAAGCATAAATGCAACAGAGGAAGAAGGTGAAATTGAAAAGAATCGATCAGAGATCGGCCCATGTCCTCCAAGCTGCGTTTTGAATAATTGGACCACTATTGAACTCCCAATTATTTTTAAGTCTTATTCAGAGTAATGCTCGAAACTTAACTCATTACTTGAGCCCTAAAGTAGTGAGAATTTATTGTAAGGGCCCCCATCTAGGTATTCAATTTATCAATTCAATAAATAAGCATATTTCTCGTTCCTATTTGGTCTCATTTTCTCTCTTCTATCATTTCTTTCATTAAGCCTTGTATATATCTCTTCTTGTTTATTTGTAGGCCTTTATATATCAATTACATGAATGACATTGTTTCGAGCTCAAAAGTCGATTTTGAGCAGATTGTATGTTTAGGAGAATATGATTCTAATGAAAACTATGAAGAATGTGAATTATCTCCCGACATGCTCAGACTAATAGAGCATGAGAATAAGAAAATTCTCCCTCACCAAGAACCAATAGATACAGTGAATCTGGGAAATGAAGATGATAAAAGACAAGTGCAGATTGGTACTTTCATATCTTCAAAGACAAGAGGCAAAATCATCTCTCTACTTCAAGAGTTTAAGGATGTGTTTGCTTGGACTTATCAAGATATGCTTGGATTGAACACAGACATTGTAATGCATGAACATCCGCTAAAACCAGAATGCAAGCCTGTACAACAAAAGATTAGAAGAATGAGGTCAGAAATGTTACTTCAGATACGAGAAGAAGTTAAAAAGCAATACGGTGTCGGTTTTTTACAAGTGGCCAAGTATCCTGAATGGGTGGCAAATGTTGTTCTGGTATCTAAGAAAAATGGAAAACTGTGAATGTGTGTTGACTATCGTGATCTCAATCGTGCTAGTCCTATAGATAACTTCCCTTTACCACATATAGATACTCTAGTGGATAACACAGCTAAGCATTATTTGTTCTCATTCATGGACGGTTTCTGAGGCTACAATCAAATCAAAATGTATCCAAAAGATATGAAAAAACCACTTTTGTGACAATGTGGGTATATTTTGTTATAAAGTGATGTCATTCGGTTTAAAAAATGATGGGGAAACATACCAAAGGGCCATGGTAACTTTGTTCCATGACATGATGCATAAGGAAATAGAGGTTTATGTAGATGACATGATTGCTAAGTCTTGGTCAGAGGAGGAACATATCATCAATCTTAAAAAACTTTTTGAATGTTTAAGAAAATTCCAATTGAAGCTTAATCCAGCAAAATGCACATTTGGAGTTTCTTCAGGAAAATTATTGGGGTTTGTTGTCAGTAAACAAGGAATTAAGGTGGATCCTGATAAAATTAAAGCTATTCAAGAACTCCCTCCTCCTTGTACTAAAAAAGAGGTTCGAGGTTTCTTAGAGAGATTAAACTGCATTTCTCGGTTTATTTCTCAATTAACTGACAAATGCTATCCTATTTTCGCCTTCTAAGGAAGAATAATATGGACAATTGGGATTTATCATGCCAATAAGCTTTTGACAAAATTAAACAATACTTGTTAAATCCTCATGTTTTAGTGCCGCCTGTGCCAGGAAAACTCTGATCTTGTATTTGGTGGTATTTAAGAATTTCATGGAATGTGTATTAGGTCAACAAGACGCAACTAGAAGAAAGGAACACGCTATTTATTATCTTATTAAAAAGTTTACTGATTGTGAATTAAGGTATTCTTCCATTGAAAAGTTGTGTTGTGCCTTGATCTGGACCGCCCGTAGGCTTCGCCAATATATGTTATACCATACAACATGGTTAATTGCAAATCTAGACCAATAAAATACATGATGGAATCACCAGGTTTATCAGAAAGACTGACTTGATGGCAAATTCTACTTTTTGAGTATGATATCGAGTATGTAAACCAAAAAGCCATTAAAGGTAGCACCATCGCAGACCTTTTAGAAAATCGTGCTTTACCCGAATATGAACCTTTGAGCTTTGACTTTTCTAATGAGGACCTTATGTGCTTAACTAGCAGCGAAGATGAACCAACTAGCGGAACAAATTGGAAGATAAATTTGGATGGTGCTTCAAATGCACTTGGGTGTGGAATCGGAGCAATTTTAATATCTCCCAAAGGAAATTATTATCATTTTACTGGGCGACTAAATTTTGAGTGTACCAATAATCTGGCAGAATATGAATCATGTATAATGGGACTTCGTGCTGTAATTGAACGGAAAATCAAATACCTTAAAGTATATGGTGATTCATCATTGGTGATTTATCAACTTTGTGGAGAGTGAGAAACAAAAGATGCCAAATTGATCGAATATCGTAAGCTCATTCTCGAATTAATAAAAGGTTTTAAGAAAATATCTTTCTATTATCTTTCACGAGAAGATAATCAATTGGCTGATGCATTAGCAACTTTGGCTTCCATGTTTAAAGAAAATAGAGAAACCAAAATAATGCTCATACAAATGAGTATCTTCAAATCACCTGCCAGTTGCTATGTAATCGAGGAAGAGGTAGATGATCACCCCTGGTATTATGATATTTTATAGTATCTTAAGTATGAAAAGTATACCGAGGGACCAACTGATGTTAATAAAAGAACTATTCGGAGAATGGCTATAGGATATATTCTTGACGAAGAAATTTTATACAGAAGAGGAAGTGACCAAACGTTACTCAGATGCATAAAAAGTTATGAGGAAAAAAAAGATAATTGAGGAGGTTCATGAAGGGATTTGTGGAATTCATGCGAATGGTCTCAATATGGCAAGGCAAATTATGAGGTTGGATTATTTCTAGACATCTATGATACAAGATTACATCAATTTTGCTCAAAGATGTCATAAATGTAAGATTTATGGAGATAAAATACATACAACCTCATCACCCCTTCATGTTATAACTGCTTCGTGGCCGTTCGCAACATAGGGCATGGATGTAATTGGATCGATTACGCCAAAAGCATCAAATGGACATTGCTTCATCTTTGTAATGATTGATTATTTTACCAAATGGGTAGAAGTTGCTTTGTATGCAAATGTAACTAGATCGACAGTATGCAAATTCCTCAAAAGAGAAATAATTTGTCGATATGGTCTACCAGAAAGGATTATTTCTAATAATGCTCTTAATCTAAATAACCGAGTGATGATAGAAATTTGTGAACAGTTTAAGATAAAACATCACAAGTTAGCACCCTATCGCCCAAAAATGAATAGGGTCGTCGAAATAGCTAATAAAAATATCAAGAGGATTGTTGAGACGATGGCGATAACATATAAAGATTGACATGAGAAATTACTTTTTGCATTATTGGCATATCGTACATCTGTACAAACATCTACAGGGGCAACTCCTTATTCTTTAGTATATGGAACGGAAGCTGTATTACCAATTGAAGTTGAGATTCCATCACTCCGTGTCTTAATGGAACTTAAATTAGATGAAGCTGAGTGGGCTCGAATCAGATATGATCAATTAAATTTGATAGAAGAAAAGAGATTAAAAGCGATTTGTCATAGCCAGATCTACCAAAAACGAATGATTCGGGCTCACGATAAGAAAATCCGACCAAGATCTTTTAGTGAAGGGGATTTGGTTTTGAAAAAGGTTATGCTTATGCATAAGAATTTTCGAGGAAAATGGATGCCAAACTGGGAAGGACAATTTGTTTTAAAAAAAACCTTCTAGGGTGGAGCGTTAATTTTAACCGAGATGGACGGAAATGAGTTATCAAATCCGGTGAACTCGGATTTTGTGAAAAAATATTATGCTTGATTGCATGACAAAACCAATAAGTGAAAACCCGAAAGGCCCTATTGGTAAAGAAAAAAGGAAAAAAAAAGAATCATTAGTAGGTGAAAACCCGAGAGGGCCCTATTGGTAAAAAAGAAAGAAAAAGAAAAAGAACCATCAGTAGGTAAAAATCCGAGATGACCCTACTGGTAAAAAAAAGAAAAAAGAAGGAAAATTTAAGCTAAAAACTCGCAAAGGGAGCCTTAAAATCATGGAGAGATTCAAGTTATGAGTTTGAAAATGATCCATGAAGAAAATTCATATGTCTTCAGACGTTGGTCAATAACATAAGCTCTACTAAGTAGAAGTCACATGCAAAAAAGGTTCTTGAGCGAGGTAGTAGGGAGTCCTTGTAATTGATATCTTAGGGTTTTATTATTATTATCATCATTTTTACCTCTTTCTTTTTTTTGATATTGTATCAAATATTCGACTACCACCTTAAGGCCTAGGTTGTTTTTATTCAATAAAAAAATTCAATAATCTCGTTACCTTATGCTTCTTTATCATCTGAATATTTTTGCATTTCTTCGATGAATTTGCTGCTTTACTAAATAGGGGTTTACAATATATTTTTATATTTGATGCATTACTTGAATAAATGGTTTAAAACAAAATAATGCTCAATGGAAAGTTTTTTAAGAGGCACGACATGGAGTGAAGAAGATGAAGTACATTGATCATGATCTGAGTAAAGATAAACAAATTCAAAATAAAATCTAATATCCATGCATTTAAAGCATTTGGATATCTTGCATATAAGACAAGTACATTAAAAACATGTGCATTTTTTGACAGGATTGACCTCTAAGAGGAGGTGCTTTTAGGATGAAGTATCATTATTTATTTTCAAGAATAAACATCATCAATCACCTCCGAGATGGAGTGTCATCACCAAGCTTCTATCAGCTCCAAGATGGAGTGTCATCATTAAGCTTCCATGAAGAAATATCATCAACTACCTCCGAGATGAAGTGTCATCACTAAAGCTTCCAAGAAGGAATGTCATCAATCACCTCCGAGATGGAGTGTCATCATTAAGCTTCCAAGAAGGAATGCCATCAATCACCTCCGAGATGGAATATCATCATCAAGCTTCCATGAAGGAATGTCATCAATCACCTTCGAGATAGAGTGTCACCTTAAGCTTCCATGAAGGAATGTCATCAACTACCTCCAAGATGAAGTGTCATCATTGAGCTTCAAAAAGAGAATACCATCAACCACCTCCGAGATAGAGTGTCATCATTAAAGATTCCGATGAGGAATAGCATCATTTACCTCACCACCTACCTCTAAAATAAAAGGGTCCTCACTACTAGGTTGTTTCTCATTGGAAATTTGTTACTTCTAGTCTTTGCTCACTTCCTCTGTTTAAGTAATGAGCAAAGAGGGGCAGCTGTATGCAAAAAAATTAAACCAAATCTTAAATAAATATTTAAAATCTAAAAAAATCAAATAAATCTAGAATAATCTTAAATAAATATTAAAAAATATAAAATATAAAAAATTCAAATAAATTTAGAATAATCTTAAATAAATATTTAAAAAATAAAAAATATCAAAAATTCAAAAAAAATCAAATAAATCTAGAATGGATAATCTTAAAAAAATTGAAAAAAGATAAATTTTAATAAATTAAAAATCCAAAAATTCAAAAAATATATAAAAAAAATCTAGAATAATCTTTTAAAATAATTTTAAATAATAAAAAATCAAAAATATTTTTCTTCCCCAAGTTAAAACTCTTATTTTTAGAGTTTAACCCCTCCTAAAACTCTAGTTTCTAAGCTATAAATACCCAAACCCTTTAGGAAAATCACACAAGCAAAATACAAGAAAAGCAAAACAAAGTAAAGTAAAAATATAAGAGAAAAAGCTTATGAATTTTGAAGCGGTGGAGGGTTTCGAAAAGCGATCAAATTTAATATCTCCCGGGACAATTTAATCCAACGACGGATTTACGAGTTTGAAAGAGGTAAAAAAAGTCAAATCTTTTATTTTATTTTATTTTATTTTCATTCTTTTTCGTATATAAATTAAAAATTAAAATATAATTGATTATCATGCCTTTTAATTTTATCGAATATAAAAAAACTGATGCGTGTATCTGTCGATGAAAATCCAATTTCAATTTCAAATTAGGACCGTTGATCTTTAAATAATCGCCTAATAACTTCCTACCCACTAAGTCCATGTAGGAAAGAGGTGATGATTCATTTAAAAAAAATTAAAATCAACGGTCCTAATTAATTAGGACCATAGATGACGTGGTGAATATAATTCACCTAATAATTTTTTCTTGTCGTGGGATTTTATTGGAAAAAACAAAGTAGTCACTCCACGTGAGTAGCCACCTGGTGTTGTCTTTTTATTTCATTGTTTTTTCGGCGGAAACAATTATTTGTTATAATTAGATTTGAGCAACACTTTTTTAATTTTTTGGTGATATTAGAGTGAATTAAAAAAAAATTATACGTCCATCATCGAATATCATTGAATATTGTTAATACTAAATACTGTTAAATATCATTAAATTGATTTATAAAAATTTAAATTCTCAAAGACTCAACATGTAATTATAAATTATTTAAAATAAAAATTCAATTATATTATTTTTAATTTTTTAAAATAATTAGATCAACTATCTATCTCAATTAATTTAAAAAATAAATAAAAAATCATAAACTCTTAAACTCAAATTCCTAAAATAAGACGCTTAAACCCAAAATTTTAAATAATCTTTTCTGAGAATCTATGCTATAATCATAAAAAATCTAGTAAAATATCTTAATTCAGGATAAAAATGAATGGAATGTATGTTGGAAAATAGTGAGCAAATGACCATCTTTGAAGCATTTTTTGAAAGTATAAAGATGAGGATTCAAATAAGGAATTATTGATTCCTATTCTACTTCGTGAGATCTTTACAATACTAGCTCATATGCTCAAAATTGTTGAGTGGTGAATGAGAAATTGATGCTCAAAGTAAGAAGATTGGAATAAAGTAAGGAACGAGAAACTCCATTATCCCATATTGATGGGATAAATGAAGTGGGAAGTTTTTATATACACTTACCCACATAATTGTCATTGAATGACTTAATTTTTGGGTTAGGATGCACGACGACGGTGATGCAAATGTTTGGACCGATCGGGTCTTTTTTGGGCTTGCAGATATTTTACCCGTTGTGAATAATTTTCCTTAATTTATTTTATTGTTAATATCCAAAAAGAGTTTGTATTTAGTTGAAATACGTATAAAGAAGCAGTTATAACTGCTTAGGATATTTTTGGATAATGGGATGATATTGGCTATTATTAGTATAAATTAAGAATTTAATTCAATTTAAAATACTAATAATAACATTATCCTAATATTTCAAATTTTAAATTCGTTTAAGTTGTTCACTGTTGTCCTAACTCTCTACTATAAATATGAGATTGATTTCTCAGTTTTAAACATATCAAAACATCTCACATCTCTCAAAATCATTTTTTCTCCTGCTTTTTCTTCTGGTGACTAGCGAAGGCAAGGTTTATCGTTTCTAAAATGGGTTTGATCTAAAATTTTATCTATTTTATTTTATATCTTTATTTGGGTTTTATTTTGTTCACTAAATAATAATATTATTTTATTTTATTATTATTTATTTTCTTAAATTAACCACTTATTGTCTAACAATGTAGACATGAAATTCAGAGGTTCGCAAATTGTTGTTCGAGTGGAAAGTAAATATTTGAAAAAATTTCATGAAAGTTTAAAATAGAGCTTCTAAAACCCTAAATTTATTAGATGGGATTGTGTGAATTATGTCTTCAAATAGACAAACCTAAAATTTTTGGCGAAATTGTTTCTTTAACAGATATGGAGGAAGAAGATAATCTTAGGTTTAGAATTTTTTTAATTGATTAAAGTTGTTATTTAATCCAGTTCTTTAGAATTTAGAGTTTTTTTAAATTTTATTTTAAATAATTTATAATTGTTAGTTGAGTCTTTGATATTTTAAATTTTTATTAATTATTTCAATAATGTTCAACGATATTTAGTGTTAATAGTATGCAATTTTGGTTGTATATTTTGTTAGGTTATATTTATCATAATTGTAGATATAATAATTTTTATTGTAATCACCGTAAATATGATAATTGTGAATTTTTTTTAATATGTTATTGTGAACATAATAGGTCGGATATCAAGATTTTAGACGATAGTAATCACTATAACGAGGCTACTGTAGTTGTGCATCGTTATTTAAATTTCCGCTTTTAGTAACAAGTATTAAAAATAAATTTTAGAAAAAATCTATGATAAAAAACATTGAAAAGAATAGGTCTTTAATAAAAGGCATAAAGATAGTTTTCACCCTTAACGTTTATAATTTTTGTCATTTTGGCCCTTATTCTTTTTTTAGGATAAATTTAGCCCTTAATCTATGTCTTTTTAACAAATAACTCATTTTTTAACTACCATTATAACTGAACCATTAAAAATTTAATAATGGTAACTTGTCATATATATGTGATAATATATTTTAAATGACATAGAATCTAACCTATTAAACATATACATATATATAAAATATAATTTTATTCTAATCTAAAAATATAAAACAATTAAAATTTAAATAAAATATTAAAAATTAATTTTTTATTCATTAAAAATTAATTAAATCTAAAATAAAAGGCTACTAAATATTTTCAACCTTAACTAGTAAAATCAAAATTTTATCTAAAAAAGTATGAACATAATCTGAAAATAAAGGGTTTTGTAGAGTTTGTTACCGGTGAATCAAAGATAAATTAATTTGATAATAATCTATTGGATTATTATTATTTTAGTTTAAAATTTAAGTATTTTAGTTCAAATCTAAATCGAATTTTTAGGATTTTATAAAGATATTTTAGTTTAGTTAGGATCGAGAATATTTATTAAATTTTTGTTTTGGATTTAATTAATTTTTAATATTTTATTTAAATTTTAATTATTTTATATTTTATACTGGAATAAAATTATATTATATATATCCATGTTTAATAGGTTAGATTCTATGTCATTTAAAATATATTAGTATCACATATATATGACAAGTTATCATTATTAAATTTTTAACGGTTCAGTTATCATGGTAGTTAAAAAATGAGTTATTTGTTAAAAAAACATAGGTTAAAGGCTAAATTTATCCAAAAAAAAGAATAAGGGCTAAAATGACAAAAATTATAAACGTTAGGGGTGAAAACTATCTTTATGCCTTAATAAAATTTATATAAAAAATTAAATTTTAAGAGTGTATTCGTAATAAAAATATTTAAAATAAAATGCAATCTTAATTAAAAGTATAAAAAATTAAATTCCTAATAATAAATATTAGAAAAAAAATAAACTTTGAAAATAAGCACTAATAACATATATTAAAAATATTTAATAATAAATATTAAAAAATTAAACATTTTATCTATAAATATTAAAAAATTTAAATCTCTTATAACATGTATTAATAAAATTAAACCTATAATTAATATAGAAAACATTTTCTTAAAAATAAAATTGACCATAAAAATTCCGGACCTTATCCGATTACTTTTCCTACCGAGACCTAAATATGACAGTGAATTTGATTAATCAATAGAACTAGTCCTAATAATGATAATGATAATAAGACAATCGAATAGATTACATATAAGATCAAGAGGTGTTTATATAGCAAATTTTTGGTAATTAGTTGATAATTGATGACATATATATTAAATTAACTGATTTTATACGAATATTTGATAAAATTAATTAATAATTTATAATTTTTTGTTTATTTAAATAAATAAAAATATAAAAAAATATAATTATATCTACTATTTGTTTGAAAATAGAATTTATATATTTCTTTTTTATTGTTATTTATATTCCCAATGATAATTCTATGTCACATACATTATCAATAAAATATAAACAATCAATAAAATAATGTAAAAAATCATTAAAATACATGGCATAAATCTATTGGCAAGACGTGTAAAGAGCAGATAAAAGGACAGATGAAATCTATTTTTTTAATAATTTATTAATTATCGATATTTGGTATCTATTAGTATATGTAAAACAATCTATAGCTTTAATAAGGTACCTGATAATATATGTATTAAAAAAATATATGCGAATTTGATTAATTATTAAATTAAAATGCTATTTAAAGTATATGTATTAAACTCATTTATTTAAATAAAAAGTAATTATTTAAATTATATATGAGAATATATTTCTTTGTTTAAAAATACATGCGAATTATTTAAATATAATATAAATTTGTGAGAAAATATATTTATTTATAAATATTAAGGAAAAAAGTGTCTTTTATATTTTTATATCCAATCTTCTATCATTATTTAGTTTTAGAGGATTCATCTCAATTTGCTCTTATAATTCTTTGCTTACCAAACAATAAAATGAATGGATTTATTGATCAAAACTCTTCAAATACTTTAATCCTCAGATTTACAATTTTAATTTAAAACTTTGTTTACCGAACAATATTATAATATTTTTTCTTCAATTTAATCTTGCTTCTAATTATAATATTTTAAGATAAAATTCAAATATGTAATACTCTCCAATTTATGATAGAAGATTATCATAGTATTAAACATTACGTAAAATAAACATAGATTTCAATTATTTTTTTATAAATAACAAATTATTTCAAAGAACACGTGCTTAAAATTCGTTAGAGTTTTGAAAACCACAATCAAAATTCAATCCATTTTTTCAAAAATTATTTCTTTTCTCTCAATGTCTCTCTTATAATTTTCAAAAATGGATCAGTCTAGAGTAAACTTTATATAGCATTATGTACTATTAATTATATACATCGATATATATCATTGGTTATTTTAATAATTTTTAAAGTCATAGAAATCTAATGTGTGATCATTCTTTTTTAGAATAAAATAGGTTAAAACACCATTTTTAAATTTTTTATTTTTATTAAAATATAATTAAAAAACAACAATTTTCATTTGAATTTTTATTAAATTCATTTAAAAATTATTAAAAAATTAAAAAAATATTTTTTCAAAAAAAAATCACAGTTTAGGCTCATTATTTCAAAAATTATTAAAAATAATTACTGACATATACCATTAACAGTACACAATAATATATAGTGTTTACTTTAGAATTTCCCATCCATATATATTTAAATTTATATTTATCTTTTGTCTTTTATTCCCACGTATCTCAGTGTTTTGTTACCCAAAGTATAAACATATAATCTCATTGTCTGTCCAAATATTCTCTTCAGTAAATTTTCATTATTTATGTGATAAGTGTGTAATATATAAAACCTTGGTTTACGTCGTTTACCATGTTTTATAAAATTGTTAAAAGTGTTGAAAGGTTTGGTAAGATTAAAAAATTCGGTATTCGAAGATAACGTCAGAAGAACAAGATCTTACTCTTAATGGAATAATGTTAAAATTTAAAAAATTCACGGTAATATTTAAAAATTTGGTATCCCGAAAAGATGACCTGAAGAACAAGATATCATCACCCCATTAGAATACCGTTAAAGTTCAAAAATTAGTTGGTTGGAGTCGTCATCCACCGTTCAAAGAGGTGGATCAAACACCGAAAATAAAACCAGAGAAAATTGAGTTCGGAAGTGGGTTACGTTTGAGGAAGGATTAGCACCCCATAACGCCCAAAATTAGTACCTAAAGGTTTGTATCGTAATTATTTAAGAAAATATAAAATTCAAATTAAATAAATTTTTAATTTTAAAATCCATATTCTAATATTCACGACAATTCAAAGAAGATAACACTCGGAGACCGGGATGTTATTCCCAATAGAACATGTTGGGATAATAATTTCTAATAAAATAAAAAAAATAAGTATGAATATAATAAAAATAATAATAAACAATAATATAATTTAATAATAATTAACATAGTAATAAAAGAAAATAATATGAAAATAACTAATAATAATTAGAATTATAATATTAAAAGAATAATAATATCAATAATAATAATAATAATCAACAACAATAATAATAATAATAAAATAATAATAATAATAGTATAGCATATAAAAATAATAATAATAATAATAATAATTATTATTATTATTATATGGTCTAATCTGAAAAAACTAAAGTTAGGGGGTCAATATAGAACAAAATACTGAAACTAGGGGTAAAAATAAATTTATAGGGGTGAAATTAAATAAAATATAATGATACTGAGCCAAAATAACAAAAATAGTGACTAAAATTAAAGAAAACATAAACTTGAAGGTCGAAAACAATAAGGATACGAAGCGCGGGGACTGTGCGTAATTATCCCATCATTCTGGGTAAAGTACGGGTCGGATCGGGTTATGCGGGTTTCGATACGAGTTCAGCCGGTAAAACGATACCGTTTTAGGCTATGAATACCGATACCAAAACGATACCGTTTCGTGTAGGGTTTAAATACCAAACTCTCCACTTCAATTTCATTTGTTTCTTCCTCCTTAAAGCCAAATAACAAGGGCTAACAAGCTGTCTGAAAATCTAAATCTCTGGCCACCGCAGATGGTCATCGGTTTCGTAGTCGTCACATCGATCGTCGTCACCGACGATAAAAAGCATAAAGAAGAACACTTTTTGAAGCCTTTCGATGTGGGGAACATGAATATGAACTTAAATTTCTAAGAAAAACAGCGTACGAGCTTAGATCTAAAGATGAGTTTCAAACTTCTCTTTTTATTATTTTTTTATCATTTTCGAATTGTTTTGGCTTCGGGTCTCTTTCTTTTCGATCTGAGTTTATTTTGTTGTGAAATGAAGTATGGTAATGTTTATTTTCTTTGCTTTGAATTTGGGGATTTCAATTCGATTTTTTGTATAACCGATTACATTGTCATCTTGGGTTATATATAATCCAATTTTTAATATACACAAAAATCTTTACTTTTTCTGAGATTTCAGATATAATCTCTTCGATTTAATATTTTGTAGGTCGGTGAAACAGATCCATCAGGTGGTGGGGTGATGGCCAGCTGTGAGAACGAATAGGAGAGCGCGTGACCACCACGTGCGGAAGACTGATGGGCATGGTGATGAGCGACAGCGGGCAGGGAATGTAATAGCTAGGGTTTAGTTTATCATTAGGGTTATCATATTGATTGGGTTTGATTATTGGTATTGGGTCTGATATGGGTATGGGTTATTATTGGGCTTTTGTATGTATTTATTAGGTATTGTATTAGATTGGTATTAATAAAATATTTGAGTATTTATTTGGCGTCTTAAAATGGCTATTACAACAGTAAACATGTGATAATATATTTTAAATGATATAACATCTAACTTATCAAATTGATAAGCGTCGTTTTACTCGTCAAAATAAAATATTCATTTTTAAATTAAATAAGTAAAATATAGTATAGTAAAGAGGGTCGATCCAAAGGGAATTTAGAATTTCTGATACAATTTTATGTCGCTTCTAGTCCAGGATGCTGTAAACAATTAATTAAAAGAAGGGGTTTGATGAGATTGTGATAAAAAATAAAGAAACTAAAGTAAACAAAAAACTAAAGATTGAGATAGAGAAATAATATTTGAAAATGACAATGAAGAAATCACCTCGAGCTAACTTTGTTTCAATTATGTCGATCATTAAAAAGGATTTTTACTCTGGGATTTATGTCGGTTATAGTCTACAAGGACCAACCCATTGTAACTTGCCTTTCTCTCTTGTAACCGATCTTCCCAAACCTATTCTTGAAAGATCATTCTTGAGTGGATTAAACATATCTATTATCGTTAAAACAATAAGATTAAGTACTGAAAAAGCCCGACTCGAATTATGTTGTCTCATCGAGAATTAAATCCGATCTCATTTTTCCTTAGCAAACCGCCAATAAGTGTGTTTATAGGAAATCAAAATTGCCACAGGCAAATCCATCTCACTGTACATTAAAACAACATCTAGACTAACGAGTTCATTTTGGTTTGAAAATGTTTTAATTTTGCAAGTAAGGCCGATTGCCAAACTAATAAAACAAAAAAATAAGAATGTTTCCCGAAGGGAATTAAGTACTATTCAATTCTTATGCTCTGAATTGATTTATTGTTAGCTCTCGGCTTAAAAGATTATCTAAGCATGATATCAATTATCATACTTAGCATATTTTTGCAAAATAAAAAAAGACTTAAAAAATAAAAAAAATAAAAGAAATTTTATAGAATAACAAAGAAACAAGACAAGAATTCAAAGACAGTGATGGATAATCTAAAGCCTTACGCATGGAGGCTATTTATAGGCTACTAATAACCTAAAAATAATAAACCAACTTAAAATAAAATAAAAGATAAAGGATAATTCTTGAGTTTAAAATTTAAAAACAAAATATCTTATCCTAAAAATCTTCTCAAATTTTGCTAATTGAACTGCATCCAGAATTTTCTCAGATTTTGCTGACTAGACTGTCTCCAAGATCTTCTAGAGTCTTCTAGAAACTGTCACATCAGTATTTCGTCATGACCGGCATCGCGCCCATGTCTCCAGTCGCAAAAAATAAAGAAATTGTCTTTTTAATCACCAATTCTAGTAAATAGTTCACTGCACGTAAAATAAACGAAATAAACGCAAATTAGCAGTGATAAATTCATGAGAATAGGATAATTAGCAATTAAAAAGTAACTATTTAAATCACCAATCAAATTCCTCCTCACTTATCTCATACTTGCCCTCAAGTATGCCTTAATCAAATCAATCAAATACCTAGTTTGCAATCCACCAATCCATCTCATACTTAAGTAATTTATGAAAATCAAAGCTCATAATAATTAATTGAACCAAAACATCAATCAAGAGAATAAACATGAGTAAAAATAAATCAAACATCCGTGTAACTAGCCGTCTTTCATCAATCAAAAATTCAACCTAACTCAATTCCTCACAAGGTATCACTCAATTCACTCAAATGTGTTTCAGGTGCAAAGTTTTACCCAAAGTCGCAATCAAATAAGGATTTCCATAAGCTTGTGACATAACCAATTCTCCACTACTTAGAAGAAATAAGATGTAAGATCAATGGGTCTTTAAAAAAGGTGTAATGGGGCTTAGGTAAAGGTAGGGAAAAAAGCTTAAAATGAGGTTTGTAATTAAGACAAAGAATTCTTAAATAACATAACCAATGTCAACGAGTAAAATAAGGTGCATGCAATAAATAAGAACATTTACATCAAAAATAAAATCAAAATCAAACAAACCTTTTTTTTTACTTTTTTTTTTTTGTTTCTTCTCTTTTGTTTTTTCGTCCTCTTTTTCTTCCTTCTTTTTTTTGTTATTTTTCTTCTTTTTCTTTCTTTCCTTTCTTTTCATTTTTTTATTTTTCGTGGAACAAAAACTCATATGCTTCAATTCTTTGTCATGAAAAAGGGAAAGAAAAGAGAATTATTGATGAGTGCTTAAAAGACAGTTATTTACTACCCTTTTCATGGAACTTTATGCATCTATTATACACCAACTTAAACTGAAATATGGACTCTTTGCGCAATATTGAATATTCTGTTATCACTACTTAGAAAGTCAATATTTATAAAGAATACAAATATTATTACATATTCTGTACATACAGGAATATCAAGAGCCGAAGCAGCAGTGAAGCAATGTTGAGGCCGAGGCAGGAGACAAGGCCGCGCAGCATCCAGAGTGGCAGCACCAACATTGGAGGCACAATGAAAGATAAAAATATAGAGAACATTCTAAAGATGCAGCGCACCAATTGGACCAGGCTAGCGCACTAAAAGCCCAAGTCAAAGTCCAAACGGGAAAACCCTTCTAGAATGTGGCAAACTAGGAAATATCAGATCCCTTGAAGAAGACTTGTTCCTTACTCCAAGTTAGAGTCTATTTAGGAAAGGTTTGCCCTAGGTTAAGACTATATATACCCTAGCCGGCCACATTGTTTGGAGAGCCGATTTTTAGAGAAACCCTTCTCACTAAGAATTGTACCTATCGACATGATGTTCTAAATTTCTTAGGGATAGGTGAAGGTTGTAGATATTAGTGAGAGGAGATTGTTTCTTATTTCTTTGTTCTAATGTAATAATACTATCAAAGTTTTCTTATCCTATTGTCATTCCTTGTTCTTGCATTCAAGTTCGAGAGAGAAGTTTGTGAGTAATATATTTATCTAGCATCGAGAGGTGTAGATTCACGAAAGGGATAAGTACAGTATTGTAGACACTAACTCGGCCTAGAGATAGGTTAAGAGTTTCAGCTGCTAAAAGAAGTGTTGGACTGGTTGGTGGTTATCGTTGATTTACGCCGAGAGGTATAATCAAGGACCAGTCATCAACAACGCTCTGACTTAGAGATAAGCGGAGTCAACTACGGACACTTTGCTGAACTTTGATGCATCTGCCCAAGAGCAAGAGATTGTCGCAGCAGAGAACACTAATGCTGCCGAGGCTATATCTACAATACTGTCGAAGCAGTGTTGTGTAATTGCATTAGATAAGAAGAAGATCAATCGGATCCATTAATTGACACAGCTAGATCTTACCTACTTTCTCTATATCGTTCTCAACCATTTATTTTATGTTTTATTATTTAATTATTTAGTTAGTTAAACAAATTCACTTATCTGTGTTTTTACTTTATCTTTCAGGAGCAAGGGAACAAGGGGAGACATATTAAGTATACCAATCCCTGTGGAGACGATACACGATATACTTATCACTTTATTACTTGACGACGTGTACACTTGTACTCAATTGCGCTTTTATTACACGCATCAAGTTTTTGGCGTTGCTGTCGGGGATTGACAAATAAATTTTGTTTTCTTTTTTTCTTGTTCTTTAACCATTCTTTATCTAACTTTAATTTTAATTATTTTTTATTTTTATTATTAACTTTGATTTATTTAATGCATGACCAAGGAAAACCCGAGTGGTCCATTGTACGAATTGGATCCTAAAATCGAATGCACAGGATACCATCTAAGGCGTAACCTGTTTTAAAGTCATGGATGATCCACCAAGAGGACAAATTCCAACTGTTGACCATAATGTACTGCCACCAGCAATGCCGCAGCAGCCACTGCCGCAACCATTGTCGAGGCAGCCACTACTGCAACCATTGCCGAGGCAGCCCACTGTTAGAGACTATCTGGTGGAAGATCTAAACGGACTCAACCCTGGCGTAGTCACCCTAGAAATCGAAGCAACTCACTTTGAGCTTAAACCAGTAATGTTCAACATGTTGAACACAATTGGACAGTTTAGTGGGTCTGCTACTAAAGATGCAAGACAGCATCTTAAATCTTTAATGGAAGTATGCAATTCCTTCAAGATCCAAGGAGTCCATGAAGATATTTTACGATTAAAATTGTTCCCCTATTCACTCAGGGATAGGGCGAAAACTTGGTTGAATGGCATCCCAGTAGGATCCATAGGATCTTGGGAGGAACTCTGTCGAGAATTCATTATGAGGTTTAATCCGATAAATCAATATGATCGAATCCGTAATGAAATCATATCATTTCGGCAGGATGATGATGAATCGATGTATGAGGCATGGGAACGCTACAGAGAAATATTAAACCCCACTACATGGTTTTCCCTTATGGTCGCAAGTCTCCATGTTTTATAATGCTACCAATGCCCTCCACAAGGATGATGCTAGACGCTTCCGCAAATGGGACACTTTTGGATAGAGCACCCGCGGAGGCCATTGAAATTCTAAACAAACTCGCAAGGAACGACTTTCAGTTTCCCACATCAAGGTGAGGAGGAATGAGACGTTATGCCATAGCCCATGAATTAGACACACCCAGTTCAGTGGCAGCACAATTGACTTCTCTAACCAAGATGGTTCAGAATATGCAAGCCTAGAGAAATATACATGAGGTTAAGGCAGTTAACTTATCGAATTACATGCAAGATGAGGAAACCAACCTATATGTTAGAAACTATAATAGGAACAATCAAATGATGTCCAACAATTACAATCCATCTTGTAAAAGGCATCCAAACTTTTCATACAGTAACCCTAACAATGACTTAAATCCAATTAATCAAGCCTCTGGATTCCATTACCAAAGTCAGACCCTACCGTAGCAGCACAGTCAGCAGACCATGACACAACAGTAGGTACAACAACAACAGTCTCTAAACACATTGACAGTCTCTCACGGCTTTCATGACAAAGATTGATGCATACATGACCAGAATAGCCGCTTCATGAAGCATACTGATAACTTCACGAACCGAACTGAGATGAGACTATAAAACCAGGAGGCTACGATCAAGTCTTTAGAAACCTAAGTTGGTCAATTTGCCCAACGACAAAACACTCGACCAGCAGGGGGTTTACCTAGCAATACTGAGGTTGCTAAGGTATTAGGTCACGAGCAATGCAAGATAATTACAACAAGAAGTGGCCTACAATTAAAAGATAAAGAAGGGACCTCAACCGATAGAGTCCAACCAGAAAAACAACATCATGAGGACTCAGAAGTTGAGCAGGACCTCGCCGAAGGCACTACCACGATAGCAGAACCAACAGTATCAGAGCAACCTACCGAGGCAACTGCAGACAAGTTCACCCCAGGTATTAAACTCAATATCCAAGGAAACCTGGAGGACATGAGACCACCACCTCCTTTCCCGCAGAGGTTAAAAAAGCACAAACAGGACCACCAATTTCAGAAATTCCTAGACATCTTGAAGCAGGTCCATATCAACTTGCCATTAGTTGAGGCTATTGAACAAATGTCCAACTATGCCAAGTTTTTAAAGGATATAGTATCCAAACAACGAAGGCTTGAGGAATTTGAAACGGTGGCAGCCACTGAAGGTTGTATGGCCATGCTGCATAATCGCATGCCGCCTAAGCTAAAAGATCCTAGATGCTTTACAATCCCCTGTGAGATTAAGGATGGTTATAAAGGAAAGGCCCTATGCGACTTGGGAGCAAGCATCAATCTAATGCCCAAATTAGTTTTTCAAAAACTTGGAATAGGGCGGAAAAAACCAACAACAGTACTGCTCCAACTTGCAGATCGGTCTTATGTGTATCCTGAAGGCAAAATTGAGGACATTCTTGTGAAGTTCGACAAGTTTATATTTCCTGCCGATTTTCTTATCCTTGACTGTGAGGCCGACGATAATGCACTGATCATATTGGGTTGACCTTTCCTTGCTACTGGATGCACCATCATCGATGTGGAAAATGGCGAGCTCACAATACGAATAAACGATCAACAAGTCAAGTTGAACGCCTTCTACAATCTTACAAATTCAGATGCACCAACAGAATGTAAGGCTCTCTATATACCAAATCAGGATACTAAAACATCCTGCCTGGGCAGCACGCTCGACAAAATGTTCGGTAAGCGAATAAAACCCAAAGGAGAAGTCGAATGCTCTTAAGGGACTGGCCAACACGTGAAGGAAGATACGGGCCAGAAAGAGGTAATGAAAATGGGAGATGCATTCACATGCACTCCACAAGTAACATAATCTCTTCCCTTCCATTTTAGTTATTATAGTATGATTCGTTTATATATTGTTATTTTCAGTATTTTATGTTGTTATGTTTTATTTTTAGTATTTTATGTTTTGTTTTTTTTTAGAATAAATAAAGCAATGAATACAAAAAAATTATATCACAGTAGGAAGTCTTCTGCCACGGCAGTGCACTATGTTAGAGCCGCAGAATTCCTAACGGGCAGAAACAGTGTAACGGCTCTCTACCAAGAAATCCGCCGCGGTAGTAACTATGCATCAAGGCAGTAAATACCTAACGGCTACTTTAACAATCATATTTTTATAGCCTATATAAGCGGACTTATTGTCGTGCACTATTTACTCTTGCATTCTTGCTACTTTTATTTTCTTGAACAATCTTGCTCTCACTATTTTCCAATCTCTTGAAATTTACAGAACTCTCTCTATTAATCCATAATTTTTTTTCTCAAACCATTCTCCACGAATAATCAATGGCTTCTTACATAAGATTCGCCCCGACCATTGTTGTTGACCGATTCAACCGCTCGTTTATTACTCGGTAGTTATGGGAAGAGCAAGGATTTCAACAAACCAATGAGATATACTTCGGCATTGAATCGTACTTGTTCAACAAGATTCAGTATCAAGATTGGGAGGCATTCTGCCTACAGCCTCCACCGGCAAATGTCACCATTGTGAGAGAATTTTACGCACATGGGCCGAGCAAGGACAACCTCTTTTTTCACTGCCGAGGCAAGCCTGTTCGACTTGATGCCGCAAGTATCAATGAATTTTATGGTCTCACCCCCACACGTGATGCTCATGCCTAATTCGTAGACGGCATCACCACTCAAGACTATGAAGAAATTAAAGATGAGCTTTGTTACAGCAACACTTCATGGGAAACCGATGCCCATAAAGGTTCAGTAACACGACAGAGTCTAATACCCGAGGCCAAGATGTGATGTACTTTCGTCAAGAGACAACTTATCCCAGCCTCCCATAACAGCACAATGGATCGTAAAAGACTGGTGCTGATCCAGTCTATCATCAAGAAGAGAAGCATCAACATTGGAGAGATCATGCTTCACTAAATTCATGAATGTGGTAAGAAGGAACGTGGACCGCTTTATTTCCCTTGTTTAATCTCTGCCTTGTGTATTAATGCAGGAGTTCCGGTCAAAGACACAGATGAATATATGCCAACTCGGTAGGGATGGATAAGAGATTTTTACCACCGAGTTATGTAGATCACACATGCAGAACCTGTCCAGGAAACACCGCAGCAGTTTACTGCAGACTTCACTCTGCTTCTTTTTGCCGTAATTTTCGGTTATTATTGGTATTGTATTTTATAAAATCCAAAAATATTATAGAATATATTTATTTATTATTTCCATACTAACTTTCGGTCTTTTCCTTTTTTATTAATCATTAACTTTGCTATATATGTGTTTATTATTATTATTATTATTATTATTATTAATTTCAATTTTATTTCTATTGTATTTATTTATTATTATTTTATAAACTAAAACCCATATTAAATAATTAACCCAAACTTTATAAATGAATAACCCAATGTTTATTTGTTAACAGTCCACATACATATTATAAGACCAGAAATATAATTAATTAAAAACCCAACATTAAATTAAATACAAGACCTAATAATATTAATATAAGCCCGAAATTAATATTACAAGGCCCGTTCTAATTATTATCAAACCCAAATCGGTTCCATCCCAAACCGGTAATCAGACAACCTAAACCCTAACACCCTTTATTTCTTGTGCGTAGCTGAATGAGGACGGTTGGATTTGGCCCTTGATCCAACGGCCGAGATTAAATAGAGGAGAAGCATCTGGAAGCTACACGCGCCACGCACGGCTTATCGTCTCCCACCATGCGCGAGTGTGGCGCACGCGCCAACTCCTCAGCGTCCAGAAGGCTTTTCGTTTCTGTCGGCCGTCCGATCGCTGGTCACCGTTGGTCCTCTCCTCTCCTCCGTTTGCCACATATGCAAAAAAGAACAAAGAAGCACATCATTTTCGTATGATTACTAGAGAAAAACGAGGATTTCAGAAGCAAAGATCAGAAAATTCAGAGAGCCAATAATTTCAGAATATTAGAGGCAGAAATTAAATTCCAAGAGCAGCGATACAAACAAAATCAAAATTGACCAATAGATCAACCAATGAGAAAATTTCCAAGCTTTTATTTTTTAGATTTTCTCTTGTAACCCCTCGGTTATATAAACCAAAATAACATACAAATATAAGGGGTCGGAACCCACCATTTCATCATTATCATTAAACACAAATTCATCTTCATCATCAAACGAGTTGTTCTCTATTCTTAACAATCACTCATTACTTTCATTAATATCCTCCAAGAGAATAGGGTCAATGGTGTCTCTCTTTTGATATCGACGTCTCAACGCACGGTTATATTTCACATAGACTAAATCATTCAATCGACCTTGTGATAATTTGTTCCTCTTCTTTGTATGAAGCTGCGAGAAGTAAAAATTTAAATAAATTATTAAATAATGAAATATTAATAATTTTTTATGATACAAAAGAAAATATATTAAAGGATAATTTCTTACAAGCTGAAAAACACCCCAATTCCTCTCACATCTAGTAACACTACAAGTGAGACTGAAGACTCTAATAGCAAACTTTTAGAGGTTTAGATTTGAAGATCCGAATGAAGACCGCCACTCCGCTATGAGAAAACAAAAAAAATATCATAAACTTGTAAATTAATAATTTAAAAAAAATGGTTTTAGAAGTTTACTTGGGGATTAAGTCTTCATTAGCCTAATGACCATCGGTAAGCCAAAAAGGCTCTTGGCATTTCGATAAACTTCTAATTCAGTGAGGATTTTATCTTGAATTTCAATCTCCAGATTCAATCTTGCAATGCAATCATATAAACCTCTCATAATTTCTTCACAAGATGAAGTCTCGGGATTATCATAATAGAGCTCTGGATTGAAAAAATAACCGGCCGCATGCAAAGGTTGGTGAAGCTGACAATCCCATCTTTTATCGATATATTCAAAAGCTTTATTATAATTCACCTCTTTCATTGCAAAGCTCTTACTAATAGCCTCCTTAGCTCTATCGATAGCTTCATAAATGTATCCCATAGGAGGTTTCTTCTCTCCATCAACTATTCGTAGAACCTTAACAAGAGGTCCCGTTAACTTGAGCGCGTAGAGTACATTCCTCCAAAATGTATCTTGTAGAATGTAGGATGCCACCTTTTTTCCTCCTACTTCCTTTGGCCACTTAGATTCACTCCATTCTTGAAAAATGACCATCTTTCTTAAGTTATTTCTTTGTTTATGGAATTGAGCAAGTGTGACGAAAGATGTCGCAAATCTAGTGATTGCTGGCCTATGCAAATTTCTCTGATTGGTGAATCTTCTCATCATGTTCACAAGAGAAATGTGACTATATATATATATAGACATTCATGAACATGCATTTCTTTAGTGCATTCTTCACCTTTGGAATTTTCTCAATGTCCTCCAACATTAGATCGATGCAATGTGCCGCACACGGAGTCCAATAAAGATTTTGTCTTATGGCCATTAATAATTTTCCTATAAATTAATAAAACAATAAATTAAATTTAAAATATTTAATAATCAAGTAAGTTGGATAAAACAAAACAAAAAGTAAATAATTCAAATTTCTTACTGGCTTTGACATAATTAGATGCATTATCCGTTACCACTTGAACTACATTTTTCTCGCCTACTTCCTTGACCATGTCATCAAGCACTTTAAATAACATGTTGGCATTCTTAACAATCTCCAAAATATCCATAGATTTTACGAACATTTACCCCTTTGGAGAATTGACAAGGAAGTTCACAATATCCTTTTGTGTCACCGAATCACGCCATCCATCCGACAAAAATGAACACCCTTTTTGAGCCCATTCTTTTTTGTGATCTTCCATAATCTTTTGGGTTTCATCTACTTCTTTTTTAAGGAGAGGAACTCTAAGCTCGTGCATACTTGGTGGTTTTAATCCGAGACCATATTGTCCAATACTATCACACATATTGTAACCCCTTAATTTTAACTTAAGGAGCACGGTAGGTTAAAACTGTTGCTTTTAAAACTTTAATGTCAAGTAATTGTAAAAAGTGATTTAAAAACTAAATTTGTAAATTAAAAAACACGGTTAAAAGGAAGGTAAATATTCTTATTTAAAATTAACAAATTTGAACAATTGGTTTTATGCATGAGGTTTAAATACATATCAATCCCTGATAATCCCAAAATAAAAATGTCTGTAAATAATTGTAATAAACCGTATCCGAGGGAGATCTCCGAGTACCAACTCCTAGGGCCAGATATCTGAAGAAAAAAACTAAAAGAATGAGCTATAAAGCCCAATGTGTCTCTAAAGTGCAGTCAAACATCACAATATCACTCAGTTCACAATCACAGATAAAAAAAATATCTTTCCACTATAAATAAACACAAAGAATGATGTATGCAATGTCACATAAAATGCAATCCCATACTCCAAACGCCAAATATAGTGGTGGCTAAACCAACCGATCGTTGTGGAGGTAGTTCCCCAGAACCCCTCACCCCTTATTTCTCCAAAACGCTGTGTGGTAAAACCACCTTCCTCCGTACAATCCCTCATGCACATGCTATGCAATCAATATCACAATTCTCAAAAAGTCTTATCTCAGATATTCGTATAGTATACGAATCACACAGATAATCTGATCACAGTCTCATAGGGTAACTCAAGATCACAGTATCACATAGTATGTTTAATATCACAATGTCACTATAAATAGATAATCACAGATCACAGAACACAGAAAATCTAGCACAGGAAGAAAACACACATTTAAACTAATTTACCAATAGCACAAGAAGATACATACATTTAGCACAAGAAAAGAAACCACATTTAAATTCATCTAACAATAGCACAGGAAGAAACACACATTTAACACAATAAGAAATATGTCAAATCTAAAAAGTTAACGTTAAAAACTTTACCCACAAAACCAATTTATTTTATATTATTTCATAATAATTGTAAAATGTTTAAATACTTAATAATTTGTCAAGACCAAAAGTTAAAATTATAATAATATTATAATCTGATGATTCAAATAAAATATCTATGTATACTGAAAATAACCTTAATTCCCAAATGCATCAAACTTGCCAAAATAATAATAATAATAATATTTTGAATAACTAAAAGTTTGTTTTATATTTAATAATAAAATAACCAAAAAAAAATATGAGATCTCAAAATCCGAAAAGTTTTATATATTTCTCAAATCATAATGATATGTAAGCACGGAAACACAAGTATGCAATCAAAGACACAATACAAAAATTAAACATGCCGACAAAACACGACTATTTTTCAAACATAAAATATTAAGCTTGTCACAAAAAATATATTTTTTTGAAAAACAAAACAAAACAAATATAGCACCAGTAAGAGAACACACCTTAGCCAAAGCGACTCAAATTACTGAATAGCATAGTTTTGAACTCGAACAAAAATAAAGAGTGAGAACAGAGGCTTTGGAGAATCTTGATAGAAGAAAATAATGTAGGGTTTTCTCTTTGATCATAATATGTATTTATAGAGAAAAATAATTGATTCCAACTTGAATTAGAATTCTATTAAACCATAAAAAAGTTAATAAAATAATAATAAAAAAGATTATAGAATCTTAAAAGGATTTTCCTTCTTCGAAAGTAACGTCAAATAATATATATAATATTAAACAAAGAGTTTTGATAAAATAATATTTTCAATAAAAAGATTGATTGTAGATAAACTATTAACAAAAAAAATTAATCTCAGTAAAAATAAAATTCAATTATAAAGCAAATTAGTTATCCAAAAGTCATCAAATCACTTTAACTTTTAATCTTTAAATTCAAATTTAAAACTTTATAATCTTATTTCAAAAAATTTCCCTTAAACTTTTAAATTAGAATTTTAAAATTAGGAATAATTTTTGGGTATTACACATATCCTTGAAGTTAGGATAATTTGTCGCATTAAATGTAATTCTGGCATCATAAAAAATCTAGCAATTGACACACAAGTTTTCTCCCTTAATTGCTTAGCACAAGCTTTATGCACACCTTGCACACCTCTCTCTTTATTTGGATTAGTTCTAGGAGAAGAAACGAATAAATCCATTGGACCTTTAAGCCTTGATTTTTTGGGTAATTATCTCGCACTCTTTTGACTTGAATTACCATCATTTGTGTTCAACATCTCAATATCTTCCTCTTCTCTATCATAATCATCGATATCATATTGAGATTCTTGAGACATCATTAAATTTGTTGCCTTTGCCTCAACCTTCTTCATCATCAAATCCTTCACTTCTTTTTTCATATATTCAGGACATTTCCGGCATTCGGTTGCATTCCTGAATCCTCCTAACAAATGTTGTTTCATTCGTTATGCTCCTCTTAGTAACTTTTCCACAAAAATCTCATGTAAAATTATTCTTATTTGTAGGATCTGGTTTTTCATATTTTCTTGCCAGATCCAAGTTATCTGTTGATCTACCAGTTGATCTCGAATTCATTTTTCTATAAACTAAAAATTAAGAAATTATAAACAAAATTAAGGGAAAAAATCAGAATATCGACTGCAGAAAAATGTTGTAAATGCTGTAAATTGAAAGCATGAAATGTCGACACCATTTTTTTAAATATAAATAAAGTAAATACTGGAAAATAGTAAAGATGTAATTCTGAAATGCTGAAAAATTCTAATATAGATGCTGAAAACTGGAACTTATGGAAAAAAAATCAAAATGGCGACTGCAGAAAAATGTTGGAAACTGGAAAGCATGAAATGCTGACACCATTTTTTTAAATATAAATCAAGTAAATACTGGAAAATAGTAAAGATGCAATTCTGGAATGTGGAAACATGTTAATATATATGCTGGAAACTGGAAATTATGGAAAAAATCAGAATTGAATGCAATCTGTTCATCGTGAATTTTGGTTTGGGTCTTATCAAATCTTTCAACTGCAGATAATGTACAAGCAATGTATGGAGATGCTTAAAGTATTCAAAAATCATGGGTTGAAGAAAAATATAAAATAACATTACTAACTAAACATGGGTTCAAGAAAAAATACAGAGATCTGAGAAAGGATAAAGGAAAAATTTAATCGTGTATTTTAAAATAGAAAAAAATAGAGAAAAGAAAATTAAAAGAACGAAGATATAAAGGAGAACTGGCCGGCGACAACACACCTGATGCAGTGAACCGGTGGACTGATCGGAAGACAATAATCAGTAGACTATCGTTAAACTACGGCTAAGTGAGGTAGAAACAAATAGGGTTATCTTTTCATTTGATAAAAAAAAGCAGAGAATTAGAGTAATTAGGGCTTTTTAGATTTTAAAATATCTTAAAAAAACATGTGACATATTAGAGTAGAAACACGCGACTTCCTTTCCCATAAAACCCATGTTTTCACATTTAAAATTAATAGTTGTAAAAAAGTCTCAAAAGCCCGGATGCGCAGCGCCCCCTCACCCCTAATATTGCGCTGAAAGCGTGCGCCTCCCATCGCCTCCCGTGAATCGCCTCGCCTTGGTCACTTCAGGCAATTTTTTTAGAGCCCACCTGCGCCTCGCGCCTTTGAAAACACAGTATATGACCCAGCTTGAGGGGATATTGGATTAAATAACTACTATCTTAGTTTGTATTTTAGATAAAGATAAATTTTCTTAGTTTGAATTTTAGATAAAGATAAACTCTTAATCCAAAGATAAAGGGATAAGAGATAGTTTTTTTTTTTATTTAGTTTAAACTCCTAATTATAAAAGGAGTCTTGTAACCAAGTCTAGAAAAGGCTATGCAATGTATTAGTTATAAATATGAATGAAATAAGAGAGAAACAATTCATTCACATGTTTTTAAAAAAAGGGAGAGAAAATAGGAATGCAAGACAACAAGAATGTTGAAAAATACAAACATCCATAAGAAACATATGAAATAGTTAAATTATCCTTTGAAACTCAAAAATTTTGACAAAATGGATTGATATCTAGATTCTTCCAAGATACCCTAAGTGCATACATGCATAACACCTTATACCCATTTAATAGAATAGTTAGAAAATAAAGCTTGGTGTCAAACTGGAAAATTGTTCAATATATACCAGCTAGAAGATTGTATGACCAGCCTCTCTGATAAGTAGCACAAGTGAGCAAATGGTAATTACAATGAAATAGCAATACATTAACAATAACTACCTTTTTCACAAACAATATTACCCACATGCCATATGGTGAACCAAGAGACCAAATATTTTAACATAAGCCATCAATGTGATGATAACAATAAAATTGCTTTTATTTCGGTGGGGATGTGTAACTTGTCCTCTAAGTTGTGCATGCACTTGTTACAAACGGTATATATATAAATTGTTACAAACGTAAGGATTTGTATACATACACAAATCATTACGAAAATACATAATTTGGCACAAAAATTGTAAGGATTTGTGTATGTACACAATTCGTTAGAAAGTATACACAATGACTTACGAAAATCGTAAGAAAAAAGGTATGTACATTAATCTTTACGACTTCAAAACCATGAGCTAAAGGAGGCCATCCAAGGGTAAGGATTTGTGTACATATACAATTGGCTACGAGTATACATAATATGCAACAAATATGGTACAGAATTGTGTATGTACACAATTCCTTAGAAAATATACACAATGTCTTACGAAAACCGTAAGGAAAAAGGTATGTACACAAATCCTTATGACTTCGAAACCATGAGCTAAAGGAGGTCATCCAAGGGTAAAGATTTGTGTACATACACAATTGACTACGATAGTACAAAATATGACTCAAAATGATAAGATAAATCTACCTAAACTCATAAGGATGATATGCAAATAAAATATTCTATTTTTATCTTGATTTTGTCCCTATTTCCAATTCATTAAACTCAAATTTGGTCCAGCTGATCCAATTCCACTTTCAACAAGATTAAATACTAGCGATTCTTTGATTTGGTTTTGTACAACCTTTACCAAGTCAATCATTGTTGATGTTTCACATGTAAGATGGTGATTTTGTGGCCATTCTAGACACTTCACCTCTTTGATTGGGGTGAAGAGCCTCCGACCACAGTTGCATGAGACGCATAAGACCCATGCATGATATGTGGTTTTCTGAAAGCATATACGAAAATTTTTCAGATTAATATTTTTCAGATTGATATTTTTTATACTTCCCGCTTAAAAAATATCATAGAATTTTTTAGATTTTATTCTCTTATTGAAGAATCAAGAGTATTTTAGAGAGTCGTGGATTTTCACATTTTTATCATTTTCTTGAAAATTAAAATATTCTGTAATAGAATAACAAGACATTTTCTAAATACAAGATAAGACACGAATGAAAATTTTGATCTTGCATAAGTTTAATTTGAATTTTTATAATGAAAATAATAATATGTGATTTTTCTCGATATTTTTAATTATATAACGATATTATATAATTTGACTTTTTCTTTTTAAAAAATATAGTATTATGAATTTATAATATTATTATTTACTACTATAGCTTAAGGAATATAAGTATTATCATTAAATGTTTAACCAGAGGATGTATTTATTGAATTAATACATTTAGTTTGAAATGATGAAATTATAGTTGAAATAACTCAGTTGATTAGATTGTGTGGCTGTTAACCACAAGGTCGGAGGTTTAAGCCCTCCTTCTAACGTGTTACGTAATACCATAATCTACACAGGTTCGAGACTTGTATGGGTCATACTTTTATTTTTCAAACGTTATCGTTTCCTCCAAACTCCATCAGTTTTCTTTTTCTGCCCTGTTTAATTTTCTTTCGAAAATTGTAATTAATTTTTTTGAATATGTAAACTTAGAGGACTAAATGCGTTATTATAGAAAATTAACCGACTCATCATCCTTTTAACCATTTTTAACGACTTGGTGACCAATTTACAACTACAGTTTTGCAGTGGATTATGGCAAATATGGTGAAATATCCTCATAAGTCGTATCCAAGATATGAAGACTTGAAAAGGATGCCTTAGCTCATTGGATATTATAAGTAATAAATATTTTGATTTCAACTCAAATATAGATAGGACTCAGTTTGTTTCCAATTTAAACTTTTTTCAATTAAATTAAGATTAAATTTTTTAAATCGGGTCGAATTCAAATTAGATTCATATTATATTGACTTCCCCGTTTGAAATTGTATGCAAGCAAAGAGATTACAAAAATATTGAAGATAATTTCTCGTCGCATCGGTTCTTCTTGCTACCTCCAATCGTTTGTTGCTCGATCATCCCTCGATCATTGCGACAAACATCGGACGCGAAGCAAATCGTGTTTCACATATCTTATCTCATTCGATTTTTCCATATGATGATGATTTTGTTTTTATTTTTAAGTTTTATGCTATATTTCTTCAGATCTTGTAGACGATGTTATATTTGATTAATGAAATGTTACCTTATACTTAAAAAAACAATGGATGTAAATCATATGGTGACTATTATGATGATTGATGAGGGTTCAAGTAAGTCACACAAATTTTTATATATTATTTATTTATTAGGAATATAACAAGATATGTTAATATTTTTCTCACTTTTAAATTTAACCATATATCTTTATTTTATGGGTTTTGTGATATAAAATTATAAAGATATGTTAGATATTTAACAAGATCGGGATGGATCAAAATAAATACTGATAGAACAGTAGATATTAGTTACGGATCAATGGTGATTGGGAGAGTATTCCAAGATACGGAAGGGAGTGAATTTTTTGGTTTGCATGTAGTGCGGGCAAGTGCTCAACCTTAAATGCAGAACTTTAGACAAATTTTGATAGTCTTCATCATACGTGGCGATTTGAATGGCGTCGAGTGATGATTGAGTCGGATTGTTTAAAAGCAACTAAGTATATTAAAGATGAGGCATCCACAACCATGAACAATGTTTTATATGTGGTAATCAAGGAGTTGTTGTAGAGAAATTAAAAAGTGTCTATTTTGTACATTAACTGGGATTTGAATAGTATTGCGGATAAGATAGTGTGTAGTTGTCATGAAAAACTTATTGAGGGTGAGGATATGTACACAATACCTATCCACACACATATATATATATATATTGATGCGAGAAAGGCACGATTATTATAAAGGTGAGGCAGTACAGAATAAGATTTCGATTACTGGCCGTTGGATGATCTAGTTATGGTTGTGAGTTTGGTAGCTACTTATGGTGTTGTATATAATTAATTTTGTTAATGTTTGATTCTCGCTCAGCTTTGGTTGTGCGATAGATTATAGAATTTGTCTTTTTGTGTGAGTTGTTTCGGATTAGATTGTATATTTTGTCTTATGCATTTTTTTTTTTTTGCTCCATTTAAGATTAAAGAGCTTTTTTTAATAAAGGATAAGATTGTATTTTCTCTTTTTCTTAATAAAAAATAAAGATGATTTTGAAATGCTATCATTTTTTAAAAAATAACAAATATTTTTGAATTTATATCTAAGAGAAATATAATTGAACCCACCGAGTAATTTCAACGAAAAAAAGAAGATAATATTTATTTTAAGAGAATTATATACATCTACTACTCTGTAATAACTTAAGGCTTTTAAAATAGTGTAACACAACTGAGTTATTATAGATAGGCCTAATGATATTTTTGGCCCTCAAAATTCTTGAAAAATATCATTTTAACACTTAACATTTATTTTTTTTTTCTCTCTCAAATTTTAATTTTTGTCGAATTGAATTATTTGACAAAAAAATACAATTGTGTTAAAATGGAATTTTCAAAATTTAGTTTAATTTGGAAAAACTTTATAACTTATTTTTATAATATTCAAATTTATAACATCGGAATTTGATGTAATTAAAGTGAGTGTTTTAATTCAGTAACGTTTAGGGACTAAAACCAGAATTAATCCTAAACTACATAGACAGTTCTGACTTCGGATAGAATAGACAGTAAACATTAGGGATTAAAACCAGAATTACACCAAAACTGTATAGCATATGCAAAAATGGAAAATGAATCGCCGTTGCCGGGGATCGAACCCGGGTCACCCGCGTGACAGGCGGGTATACTCACCACTATACTACAACGACAGTATTGATAGTAAACAAAGTTTTCACTAAATATTATATCTGATATGCTTAGATGAATGAAAAAAATATAAATATTAAAATGTAGGAAGTAAAATTCATAATTAATTTAATTTTTTTAAAAAAAAATTAAAATTAAATCCAAGAGTAAAAAATCAATTCATGCCAAAGTTAAAAAGTAAATTCAAGAGAAAACGTTTTAGATATTTGAAATTAGAGATAGTAATATATTAGATTTAGATTGGATTGTATAAAATTTAATCCTGAATTTATTACAATTGGACTCAAATATTTTTTAGATTTTAATTTTTATCCAGATTTAAATCATATTCGAATTATCATTTATAGTATTAACCCAAGATCGAATGATAGATTCATAAATTTTTAGTATCTTTAGGCTATATTTTATTTTAACCCTCTAATATTTTTATTTTAATACAAAACAATTCTATTAATTATTGTGCTGACTTTCACGGATAATTGATAATTGTCCAAGCCAGTTATCCATACCATTAAATCTATTATTTTTCCCTTTAATTAGTTGTATAAGAATTTATTACTAATTTCGAAGCACAAGAAATAAATAAATAAAATCATGGATTTAATAACCTTTGCACTTTCTTTCTGTATTTGGTCAAACCATTTTTAAAATTTAATAAATAAATACAACAACGGCTAACCAAAACACTGTTCGGCAAGAAACGTTGTATTTAATTATTGACGTGGTTGATCTAAAAACTAAATGATTTAGTAGGATTTGAGTAGCGTTTAAATGTTAGATCTTACATAAATAGTAAATTTTCTAATAAAAAATTATCTATCAAAATTATCTAAAAAGATTTTTAAGTGATAAACTATCTTTTTATTATATATATATATATATATATGATAATTTTATGGTTTATTTTTAAGATTTATGATCTTTTTCTTATCATTTTTAATTAATGTTCAAACTCGTATTCTTTTTTAAAAGAGTATTGTGCTTTGTTATTGCATTCAACCTTTATTAATATGATTGCTCTTTATTATTTTAATTATATTTAAAATAATAAAAATATAATTTATTAATAAAATATTAAAATAATTATTCAAAGTATTGAAATATAATTTTATTTTACAAAAATCCTTTTTGAGTTTTTTTTTAAGTCTCAAAAATATATGAGACGACTCAAAATTATATGCCTATTTTAATTCAAAATTTTAACTTTTTTAGATATTTTATTTTAAATTTTTATTTATTTTTTAAATTCAAGTTGATGAAGCAAATGAAAAAGAATATAACTTTTTACCTGATATTTTGTTCTTTTCACTTGTTTGATTCTCCTAAGCCTACCAAATCCACTTCAGATTCATTTTGAACCACAAGTAGTTGAAAAATTAAAGTATTAGAAAATTTAATCCTCAAGAGGAAATTTATTTTTTTTAAAAGAAAAGAGAAACTTAACGGTAATTCGTAGTTTAACTAATAGAATTTTCATGTAATAACGGTAATACATGGTTTAACCAATAAAATTTTCATGTAATATGAGTAAAATATCAATAAAAAATAATAAAAAAAATATTTTTACTCTTTATAATATTAATTATATTATCAAAGAATTCATTACCTTGGCGAAACATATACTCAAACTTATCTTGCATTGTATTCAAAATCAATAAAATATCATGAATAAATAAATAAATTTTAAATAAAAAATAATCATTTAATGTATTAGTGATACAAAAAATGTTTTATAAATCATTTTAATTTATATGATTTAATTAATATTAATTATAAATATGTGTCTTGTGTAACATATATTCGTAGGAGGTGGGGTTCACATGGAAAGCTAAGAAATAAATGATTCAAAGACACAAAGGCATCTATCTCTCACTTTCATTTGGGACAATAAATGCTCAAACACCTTTTCTTATTTATTATTAAAAATGTTTAATTTAGACTTTTCTCTATTTAAAATATTAGTAAAACTTATTAATTTTGTTCAAGATCGAAATAACAATGGCTAATTTGTCTATGAAGGGTGGGCCACCCAAAAAGTTACTGGAACATATACTATGTATTATGCATGGTTGCCTTTATTTCAGAATTCTATTTTTTATTGATATTATGCTTTTTAATTTTTCGTATTAATTAATATGAGATTTAGTCATATTTTATAATTTTTTAAAGAATTTTTTTTATACATATAGCGTTTCAGTCTCAAAATTTATTTATACGAAATTAAATTATTTATTATTTAGACCAAACTTGTTAGTTCTGAATTCTCATTATTATCGGATGTGTTTAGAGTTTATAAGAAAATTTTATGTGATTTAGGGTTACATGATAATCATCCTGTCATATAACTAATATCTTATCATTTATGATAGGATAAAAGGCCACACACACCTCCCATTCCTAGATGCAAACAGATTTCTTCATGGAAACCACTCGTGGAAGTAGCAAAGGAACTAAATATGATCCCATGGATGAGAATGAAAATGGAATTGGAACCCTTTTGCCAGGCCTAACAGACGATGTAGCTCAACACTGTCTCTCTTCTCTGTCACCTTACCTTATTTTCTTCGTTTGTCATCCATGGCGTCGTCTACTTTACTCTCCTTCTTTCCCTCCCTTCTTCTCTCTCTATGCTCTTTTGTTTCCTAAACAAAACCCCACAGTAACAAACCTTGAAGAGAATATTCCTAAAAAATCAATCGAATTTCTCTCCTTTGATCCAATATCATCATCTTGGAATCCCCTTCCTACCCCTCCACAAAACCCTCCGCTTCATCTCCTCCGCCACCACCCTTCTTTTCTATCCAGAAACCTTGCAATTCAATCCTTGACCGTCTCCAACCATTTAGTCATCGTAGCTGCAACAACTCACAAGCTTCTCCCTGCACTTTCTAGCCCTTTAGTATTTCACCCAGAGTCTAACAGATGGTTTTATGGCCCCAAAATAACCTCCCCACGGCGGTGGTGTGGTGCAGGCTCAGCTCAAGGCGTCGTCTACATGGCAAGCGGCATCGGCTCCCATTACAATAGAGATGTAGCAAGGTCCATGGAACAATGGGATTTAAATAAAAAGAGAGAAAATTGGGGTTGGGAAAACAAGGCACGACTTAAAGATGGGAGGTTTAGTAGAGAAGCAGTGGAGGTGGTTGGATATAGAGGGAAGCTTTGCATGGTTAATGTCAAAGGAAAGGCGGTGAAAGAAGGTGCAGTTTACGATGTTGGATTGGATAAATGGGAAGAGATGCCTCAGGAAATGGTTTCCGGTTGGAATGGGCCGACAACAGCCGCCATGGATGAAGATGAGATTTATGTGATTGATGAAGTGAAAGGAAGGTTAAGCAAATACGATGGGGAAAGAGATTGTTGGGTGAAAGTGATTGAATTAGAGCAGCTTAAACATGCAGAGCAGATGACGGCGGGGAGAGGAAAAATCTGTGCAGTTTCAACGAATGGGGAAAGGATTATAGTGATCGATGTAAGGGAGGAGCCGGTCAGGTTTTGGGAGGTGTCGCCACCACCTGGGTTGGAAGTGGTGGCTGTGCATATTTTGCCTAGGATGATTAGTAGATAATACTAGTTCGTATTTCGAATCAAGTCCATGACAAAACTTACGAAAAAAATAAATTTTATTTTATTATTAATAATACTCATAAAGTTATTTATATAAAATGATAAAACGTATAAAAGAAAAAAATAATATGAATTCTATTTCATGATTACTCGTTTATATGTTTGTTTGTTTCTCATTTGTAAGTTTATGTCGTAAATAATTGGTTTAAGTATAAAATAAATGTTTAAATTATATTTTTTATAATAAATATTAAGATATTTCTTTTTTCTAAATATGTAGTTAAAGTTAATTTTTAGCTAAAATCTTAAAAGTATTTTTAATTAAAATAGGTATCTGAAATTTTATTTTTAGTTTATTTTAAAGTCAACTAAAGTAACTAATCGATATAAAATTTTAGATAACGAGTAAAAAATCAATATAAGCTTATTTTTAGTTTATTTTAGATGGAGTAAGTATCTAAAATTATATTTTTAGTTTATTTTAATAACTTAATTGAGTAAAAAATCAATACAGGAGCTGAAATGTTAGTTGTCACCTTACCTTTCTTTTAAAAGAAATATATAATTTACGTATAAAATATTTTAAAAATAAATATCATTTGTTTATGAATAATTAGCTTCATTCGATACAATTTTAAAAAAAGACATATCTTAAATAGTTTTTTAATTTCAGTTTGAGAGACAAAGTTAGGATTTGTGGTTAGATACTAAAACATAAATATTTAAAAATAGAGATAATTATTTTTTCCATCCTCATGTAGTTTGTCCACTATATGATATACTTTTTTACTCAAAAAATATAATTATATTAATAATTGAATTATATACGTCTAAATCCGTATGTGGGTCTTATTCAAAATTTATCTAACCCAGATAGAGGAAGATAGCACAATACATACATATACCCAAAACATAATGCATCTATAGAATATCTTTTTATTATATATAAAGACGAAATCAAAATTAAGAACTAAAATATAAAACGTACATAAATATTTGAAAATATAAAATATTATAATTTTTTAAATTTTTATATAAAAATAAAGCTAGAAAAAATGTTTGGGGTGAGGGAATTGTCCCTCCCAATAGTCTAGGCTATCCAAGTTATGGTTGGTATTTTGACACACCTACTTGAATAAAATTGATTTAATTGACCGGGTAAGACTAGCCTAAGGATTTGCATGGCTCATTTAATATCCTAACCCTAGATAGATTAGCTCTCAATATATTTGCTAGTAACGTATATTAATATTAGAATGATATGAAAAGATAAACCAAAAGAGATTGAGAAAACGATCGCCTTTTAAAAAATTTGATATTCGTATATAATTTAAAGATTATATAAAAAAAATTATAATTTTTGTTCGGATCACAAACTATTATTTTTTTTGTATTTCTTAGTTTATATCAAAACTAATGAACCACCTACTGCTACCATAAAAAAAAGTATCTCTCCCATTCTATTCTACATTTAGTTTCGTGTTGCTTTGCCAACTTTTCCCCCTAATTGTGCATGGAAATCATGGATGGTCCTATAAGCTATAGCTTCCTTTTTTTTTCTCTTGTTTAGTTGGATAAGAATTTATTACAATTTTCCAAGCACTAGGGGGAAATTGTAACCTTTAAGACATTTTGTCAAAACCTTTTTAATTTTAATAAATAAAGTGGAAGAAAGGCTAACCAACAATTATTTGTATGTTGATCGGTTCAAATCTACTTCTATTTAGCTTTTGGACTACCTACTAATAATAATAATGTTGGCTTTATAATTTATGTTCATGTTTTTTCCTTCCAACAATATGATTAATATTTCATCCGAAAGTAAAAAAAAAAAACGATGACAAAAAATATTTGAACTTTTTTAATATTTATTATACTATCGATCAATTTATTACCATCATGAAACATATGTTCAAACTTAACGTCCCATAAATTACCGCAAAAACAACAAAAATATCGTGAATAAGTAAATAAATTTTAACTAAAAAATAATTATTTGATTTATTATTAATATTTTTTTATAAATTACTTTGATTTATATGATTTAATTAATATTAAAATTGAAAATATGTGTATTGTGTAACAAAATATGTGATTTTGTAAAGTGAACAGTGTCCCTGGATGATGGTTCAGATGACGTTGGAGAAGGTTTTGATGTGCTCTTATTCAGTTTGAGGTGTAAAAGGATGTTCATGTCTTTATTTTTTTATTACATAGTTATTTATAAGGGTCTAGACAATTGAAAACAAGTGTTGATCGAGGGTGGTTGTGATATTGTGATAGACGTATTAAGAAATGAGGTCCTAGATTAAATTATGTTAGAATCAAATAATATATTTTATATGAATACAAACTCAAGATTAAAATATATCAAATCATTAAGAATAAAAACTAGATTAAAAAAAACGTAGAGGATTTTAAAGCGATTTGATCTTTCAAGAAGGTAGGTTATATAAAATGAGGATTTTAAAAACAACGTACTCTCTGATGAAGAAAATAGATATGCGAGTTAACATATATCTTGGGGACTACTACCCTCTTATATAATACCCGAATTTCGTCCGGGTTCGAATATAAAATAAGGCCTATGTAAATATATATTAAGTAAATAATATAGGTAATAATAATAATAAAATAAATAAATAAAATAATAAATATATATAAATACATAAAATATATATAATATAATGATAATAAAACAAAAAAGAATATTGGAAGTGGTTACCTGGAAGGGAGTTATTGTGGGTTACTTACCATGAAATAGGGGAGTGGTGATCGATGGAAAAAGGGGGGACTGTTTTTCTTCGGTCGTTTTCCATCAAAGGCAGGGATGGAGTGAGGCAGGGAGGCGATCGAACCATCACCAAACCGAGAGGGGTCCACCAAAAGGAGGAGGCAATGGACAGGGGATTCGGCATAAACAACAAAGAGGAAAGAATGCTGGTCATCATGGGTAACGATGAGGTTCATGATTGTTGCAATCATGAATGAAATGATGGCAATGATGATGCTATCATTATTGAAACGATGATTGGAGAATGATGATAGCAATCATTGATTACAATAATGATGGAAACATGATGATGCAATGATAGAATGATGGAAACATGATGATGCAATGATGGAATGATGGAAATGTGATGATTATAGCATGATTGAAAGCCTTTTACATTTCAAGATGCTGGGTCCAGCCATGGAATCGGTAGCAAAGGAATTGAAAAGAGGGATGGTTTTTGGCCAATCTTCAACACGACAGAGAGAGGGAAAACCAATGAGAGAGAAGGGACGGAAGAAAAATGGTTCTGCTAGATAAAATGTGATGATGTTCTTGTCGGATCTCAACCCAAGCGTGGTCTCGGCAAGCTTAGAAAGATCACCACCCAGCCCTTGACACCGACGACTCCGATGCCGCGTAAAGAGAACGTGTGGAGAAGCGTTTTCATCATGGTAGCAACCTTGCTACCAAACGTATTGGCGCTGATATGTTCGATAGGCCACAATTTAACTCTCCCATCGTTTATGACTCGGGAAACCCGAAGTACCCTCTGGTTGGCGCTCTTCGATAATCCCCAGTATTTCTTCTTCAACAAAAATCCATGGATTCTACCTCTGCCACCAAGCTACAACTCCACAAGAAGACAAAAGTATGGGAAGATATTCACAGACACAAAAGTTGAAGTCTTGCCACCTTTTCTACATGTGTCAATGTGAGTTCTACATCTATAGCATTGTTGTATTACTTGAGAATTTCATTCGGGCTTTAGGATTTTTATTTGATGCATGTTAGGTTACCATAATCTTTTAATTAAGCTTTTATGTCTCTAATAAAATTTAATTTGACCTTGTTTTTTTATTTATTTGTTTTTTTAATTATTTATTTTATTTATTGGTATGCATGTTGTAAATTCATATAGTATACTTGTTTAGGAGGTCATTTAATTCACTTAGATAATTAAATTAGAGCCTTTTTAGGGTTAGTCACTTTAGTAAATTAGTTAATTAAATAGGGGAGATAATTTAGTAACGATGACGTTCTAATCATATATCTCGGATACACTAAGTGGTCAGTGTTTTGACATGACATTATGTTGTCCAATAGTGTACTTTGGTATCGTATTCGGCGCGTCATCGAAACATAGAAAATGGTAAATAATTTAGGGTTAGAATTTAATAAAATTAATTAGGCAAAACTAGAAACACTAATAGTATTATTAATTTTGTTTGGTGTCGAAATGGTAGTGTCCGTGCATTCGGATGTTATCATAATACACCCGGTAAAATTAATAATTTAATAGGGTTTAAACATTTAATCAATGGAGCCTTTTTAGGTTAGAACTTAAAATGAACCAGATAATAAACCGATCATGCATTTAAAACCTTTTGGGTCAGAATTTATATTTCTTTAAATACGAGTTAAGATTTCCTATTCTAGGACGTCTTTTTCAAAGCTCGTATTTAAAAGAAATGTACCTTTTTACCCAAAAGGATATTCTTATTCGAGCGATATTTATTTGACGATAATGGATTAAATTAATATTATTATTCGAAATACCAAAATGCCACGTGTAATTAATAAGGTACCGATTTCGGGCGCTCGTAAGGGTCGTCCTTACGCGTAACCGACTCTCGAACCCAAATATTTTCAAAATGAATCTCTGGTTTGTTTTATGGTGTCTGGCCTACCAAAGTGGCCGGTGGCGACTACAAATCATTTAAAATTAAAATGATATGTTTTCAAATAATACCCCGATTTTTCATAAATAATAATTAAAATGGTAAAAACCGGATTTTTCAAAATTAACTCGCCAGGCTATTTTTCACACGTTTCGGTTTTAAAATGGTCACGACAATATAAAATGAGTCAAAAATAGTTTATAAATATTTATACCTTTATCCCTCACTGAGTTATATATACATAGATAGATAGATGGAGCCAAGATTTGAGATTGAGGGGGGCAAAACATAAATGTTTAGAAGTAAGGAGGCAAATTCATAAAAAATTAAAAAAAAAATTAAATAGGGGGATAAAAGTGAAAAAAATTCTTTGGGGGTGGGGAGGCGCACACAACTCCGTCCCTATATATATATATAACATATGGTATCTACACTTTTAATTATATGGAAATTTAGTATCTATACATATGTAATATAATTATTCACTTAATTATGTGTTAAACTTTATAATAGCAACTTACATATGTCCATTATTATTGAATTTTAATTCAACAATCTCCCACTTAAACATATATTCCTCGGCAAATGTATAACCTTATGAGCTCAATTTTTTTATCATGTAATAGATATTCTATAAAAATATCATCCGTCAATTTTATTCATATAAGATCAAAATGGTCTTCATCATATCAATCATTACTGGACCTATCAATGGTTACATGTAAAAACATAATGAAATGATAGAGATTAATCATAGACATATAACATGAAAATTACATGTAAATGTGAACCGAATATATCTATTTTCAATTGATCATCTTTAAACTTGTTTATTCAAAAAAAAAAAGAGTAAATAAAATGAATACTTATTTTTATCAGAAAATAACTAAATATATAAATATCTAAAAATAAACATAAATATAAAGTGATTTGTAAAACTATATTTGATTTTATATAACATGTACTTTAGAAGACCTAATTTATAAAATAACATAAAATTTTAAGTACCCAAAAAGTATCACATACTAATACCGTTTCGAATTTAAAATCATTTTCAAAACAAATATAAAACACTAAAATATTTTTGAAGTGTTTTCTACTCGAAATAACCAAAAATATCCTATCGTTACTCAACAAAGCGTATCGATACCTCACAAATTATATCGATAGTTTTTCAACACTAAAATTTTATTTTAAGTTTGACGCCTATCAAGTATCAATGCGCGTGTAGCCTATTACTACTACTAATAATAATAATAATAATATTTTATGGTTTATATTGAGGATTAGGATTGGCAGGTACCATGGATGATGACTCACTCGACCTATCCGATCTACTTAAATGAATGAAAACCCGATAAAATATGAGTTTAATCCATTTAAAGTGAGTGGTGGATGAAAAAGGTGATGAATTAGGGTGAAATTTTTTTAACCCATCGTTCTATCCGTTACCCGCTCATCCACTCATTCATCCATCGATATAATATTAATTTTAAAAATATTAATTATCTTAAAAACTTTTTAGACTAAACGCTAAAATATTTATTCATTTTCTCATTTAATATCACTTTTTTTTAATTTTAATCTCACACTTTCTCCTACAATTTCAACTGAGATCTGAATAAAAATTTATTTATTTTAAAAAATGATTTTCTTTTAATTTAGTTTAGATTTAACATTTTTCGTTCTCTTATAATTTCTTATGCAGCGTTTTATTTTTTCCAACTTTTATATCTTAATTATTCTCGACTTCTCATTAATTTTCTCTTCATTTCTCCCATTTTAATCCAAAATTTCACCAAGATATGTAAAATATTTTAATTTTATTTTGTATTAAATATTTTAGTAAGTTGTTACATGTAATTTCAATTTAATTTTTTTTAATAATACAACCCATTTATGACCCTATCCACCCGTTTCATCCACAATTGATAGGTGCACGGGATTTGAGTTTATGTTGTTGTTGTTCTTTGTGCAGAAGTGGTTGAGTATGCCGAGACGTGTGAGGGATCAAGAGGAAAGTCGGGGTTCTCGTGGAGGAGACTCCGACTATGAGTTTGAGCCCGATGAGGAGGTGCCGTCGGATGATGCAGTTGGTCAAGGGGTCAACTACTTTGCTCAGCTAAACCAGACCTTGCGTAGGATCGTGAGAGCTATACCGAGGCCATCTTCTACGCCTCGTGAGGCACCGGTTGAGAGGGTGCGGAGACAGGGGCTGTGGACTTCTTGGTACGGGACATGATAATCCCGTGCAGGCTGATCAGTGGTTGCATGACACAAGGTGGATCATGAGACAAATGAGGTTGAGGTCAAAGGACAAGTTATCGTGTGTGTTGTCGCTTCTGAAAGGCAACGCGAGAGAGTGGTGGGAGACAGTTGAACAGGGTTGATATCCTCATCGTCCTAAGTGGGAGGACTTCCTTGAGGAGTTTGAGAGCAAGTATGTGGGTGAGACTCACATCGACACCTTGAGGGAGCGGTTTACCCATCTTGTCCAGGGGAA
Source organism: Abelmoschus esculentus (assembly GCA_035048815.1). Classification (NCBI taxonomy): domain Eukaryota; kingdom Viridiplantae; phylum Streptophyta; class Magnoliopsida; order Malvales; family Malvaceae; genus Abelmoschus; species Abelmoschus esculentus. The sequence goes on along the minus strand of JAUCBN010000051.1, from coordinate 3,633,460 downwards.
CCGTTCGGTCTTTGCTTATGAGCAGGAGTTTCTTCAGTTGAGTCGGTATGCCCCCGAGCTTGTGGCTACAGAGAAGATGAGATGTAAGAGGTTCTTGAGAGGTTTGAGGAAGGAGATCCAGACTTATCTCACTGCTGCACCGCCTAAGGTGTTTTCTGAGTTGGCCGCTAGTGCCAAGTCGTTGGAGCAGGTTCAGGGTTTGACCTATGGGTCGTCTGTTGGCCAGGGAGCCACCGGTGGAGCTAGTCAGAGTCATGCGGGTAACTCTCAGTCTCACTTCGGAAGGAGTAGGAGTCGTTGGAATCAGAGTAGAGGAGCATCGAATCAGGGTTCAAGATCGAACCAAAGGTCAGAGTCTGTGGGACGTAGGAGGCAGTCTGTGTCTTGTTCTGCTAGAGGTCCAGAGGGTTTGCAGCGGAGTGCTAGTGTTCAAGTTTGCAATCAGTGTGGTCGGAATCATCGAGGACCGTGTTGGGGCAATGCCAGGGTTTGCTTTCAGTGTGGGTCTTCAGAGCACTTTGTGAGGGACCGCCCAGAAGTGGTGACATCTCCACCAGGTCAGGCTCAGAGGACTGTGTTACAGGCCCAGAGGGGTCGTGGGTTTTCGCGTGGTGGGGCCAACCATGAATCAGGAGGCACCTTTCAGTCCACTGCTAGAGCACTAGCACGACAGTATGCGGTGAGAGCACAAGAGGACTGTGCTGCGACAGATGTGATCTCAGGTACGTTTAGTTTGTTCTCTGTTCCTATAGTTGCTCTTGTGGACTCGGGATCTACCCACTCGTATATCCGTAGCGGGATATCGGAGCGGTGGGGGTTACCAGCAGAGGATTTAGAGGTAGGAGTCTGTGTGACCAGTCCGTTGGGGTTAGACGTGTTGGTGGATAAGGTTTACCGGAGGTGTCCGATCGAGGTACAAGGATCTATCTTTCCGGCCGACCTCATGGTTTTGCCGTTTTAGGAGTTCGACACAATCCTTGGGATGGATTGGTTGTTTGAACACGATGCGAGCTTAGGGTGCAAATATAAGAGTTTGAAGCTTCGAGTAGCTGACGGTTCTAAGCTTGTTGTGAGGGGTGACAGAAACCCGTGTTTAGCGAATGTTATGTCAGCTTTGTCAGCTCAGAGGTTAATCCAGCAGGGTTGTGAGGCGTTCTTAGCTCACGTGGTGGATGTGAGTGTTGAGAGTCCAGCTTTAGAGAGTTTGAGGACAGTTTGTGAGTACCCAGATGTGTTTCCTGAGGAATTGCCCGGTTTACCACTCGATCGTGAGTTGGAGTTCTGGATAGAGGTTTTGCCGGGTATGGCACCGGTGTCCATAGCGCCGTATCGTATGGCACCGGCGGAGATGAGAGAGTTGAAGCAACAGATCCAGGAGTTGCTTGAGAGGGGTTTTATCCGACCAAGTGTGTCACCGTGGGGAGCACCGGTTTTGTTTGTGAAGAAGAAGGACGGATCGATGAGGATGTGCATCGACTACCGTCAGCTCAACAAGGTCACGATCAAGAACCGTTACCCTTTGCCTAGGATTGATGACCTGTTTGATCAGTTGAGGGGCGCTCGTGTATTTTCTAAGATAGATCTGAGGTCAGGGTACTACCAGTTGAAGGTGGTGGAAGAGGATGTCCAAAAGACCGCTTTTAGGACGCGGTACGGGCATTATGAGTTCTTAGTGATGCCGTTTGGGCTCACGACTGCACCTGCAACTTTCATGGACTTGATGAACTGGATCTTTCAACCGTATCTAGATCAGTTTGTGGTTGTGTTCATCGATGACATCTTGGTGTATTCACGCTCAGAGGAGGAGCATGACTATTACCTTAGAGTGGTTCTTCAGGTTTTGAGGGATAGGCGTTTGTACGCCAAGTTTAGTAAGTGTGAGTTTTGGTTGTCTGAGGTGGCGTTTCTTGGCCACATAGTTGCAGCGGATGGAATCCGAGTAGATCCTCAGAAAATCCAAGCTGTGGTGGAGTGGAAACCACCGAGGAATGTATCGGAGGTCCGTAGTTTTCTCAGGCTTGCCGGATACTATAGGAGGTTTGTTAAGGGTTTTTCTATCATAGAGGCACCTTTGACCAAGTTGCTTTAGAAAGGGGTATCGTTTGTGTGGAATGAAAAGAGACAGCAAAGTTTTGAGTAGCTTAAGGCTTATCTGACAGAAGCTCCGGTCTTGACGCAACCGGAACCGGGGAAAGATTATGTGGTGTTCAGTGATGCTTCCTTGAATGGGTTAGGTTGTGTGCTTATGCAAGAGGGTAAGGTGGTTGCTTACGCCTCGAGACAGTTGAAACCCCATGAGAGGAACTATCCTACACATGATCTTGAGCTCGCGGCGGTTATCTTCGCTTTGAAGATATGGAGGCATTATCTCTACGGGGAGAAATGCTACATCTACACCGACCACAAGAGTTTAAAGTATCTGCTCACCCAGAAAGAGTTGAATCTGAGGCAGCGTCGGTGGATAGAGTTGTTGAAGGACTATGATTGTGTCATAGAGTATCATCCCGACAAGGCGAACGTGGTCGCCGATGCTTTGAGTCGGAAGTCCATGTCGGACTTGAGAGCTTTGTTTGCTCGGTTGAGGATGACGGATGATGGAGGTTTGTTGGCAGAGTTGCGTGTGGAGCCCACGCTTGTTCAGGAGATAAAGAGAGCACAGGTGTTAGACGAGGAGTTGGTTGCTCAGTTAGAGGTTGTTCAGAGAGGTGAGTTGTCAGACTTTGAGGTACGAGATGGTGGGTTCTTGTACTTTCAAGGTCGGTTGTGTGTACCAGCTTTAGAGGATCTGAGGGATCGTATCTTGAGGGAAGCTCACCGTAGTCCGTTTTCTGTTCATCCGGGTAGTAACAAGATGTATCAGGATCTTCGTCCCTTCTTTTGGTGGCCGTGCATGAAAAGAGATGTGTCAGAGTTTGTGACCAGGTGTCTAGCGTGTCAGCAAGTGAAAGCGGAACATCAGGTTCCTTCAGGGTTGCTTCAGCCTATCCAGATTCCACAGTGGAAGTGGGATCGAGTGACCATGGACTTTGTCACCGGGTTGCCGATAACGTTAAGGAAGCATGATGCTATTTGGGTTGTAGTTGACCGGTTAACCAAGTTGGCTCACTTCTTACCGGTAAGGATGGACTACAGTCTGGAAAAGTTGGCTCAGTTGTACATAAAGGAGATCGTGAGGTTGCATAGTGTACCTTCATCGATCATATCGGATAGGGATCCGAGGTTCACGGCGAGGTTGTGGAGGTCTATCCACGAGGCTTTAGATACCAAGTTGCACTTCAGTACAGCTTTTCATCCTCAGACAGATGGGCAGTCTGAGAGAGTTATCCAAATCTTGGAGGATATGCTTCGGTGTTGTGCGGTGGACTTTGCTCGCAGTTGGGAAGAGCAGTTACCGTTGATAGAGTTTGCTTACAACAACAGTTATCAGTCAAGCATCAAGATGGCTCCTTTTGAGGCCTTGTACAGGCGTAGGTGTAGGACGCCTTTGTGTTGGACAGAGCTTAATGAGAGAAAGATAGTGGGTTCGGAGCTTGTTAAGGCAACCGAAGAGAAAGTTCAGATCATCAAAGAGAGGTTGCAAGCAGCTTTTGACAGACAGAAGGCTTATGCGGATAAGAAGCGTAAGCACATCGAGTATGAGCTTGGTGAGAAAGTGTTTCTCAAGGTATCTCCGTGGAAAGGGATCATCCAGTTTGGTCGTAAAGGGAAGTTAAGTCCAAGGTACATAGGGCCTTATGAGGTTCTTCAGAGAGTTGGACCGGTAGCGTATCGGCTAGCTTTGCCTCCGGAGTTGGCACGTATACACGATGTGTTCCACGTGTCTATGTTGAGACGTTACCGTTCTGATCCCTCGCATGTGGTTCAGCTTGAGGAAATCGAAGTCAATGCAGATTTGACTTATGAGGAAAGACCTATAGGGATCTTGGATAGAGGAGTTAAGGAGCTTCGGAACAAGTGCATACCTCTGGTAAAGGTTTTGTGGAGAAACCACAGAATAGAAGAAGCAACGTGGGAAGCGGAGAAGGACATGAGAGCTCAGTATCCTCATCTCTTCCTGACAGGTAAATTTCGAGGACGAAATTTTCTTTAAGGAGGGGAGAGTTGTAACGACCTGGGTTCTCGGTTTTGTGTGTCGGGTTAACCCGAGAGTGTGAGCTTCGGTTTTGGGCCCGAGTGTAGTGGTTTAGGCCTAGTTTGTTGGGTCTTGAGTGGTTGTGTTGGGCTTAAGTTATGGGCTGAGGGCATTTTGGTAAATGCCAAAATAAGTTGAATAGAAGGGTTTTGGGGTTGTTTTCTGCAGAGGTGAGGTCATAGTGCAGGGGTTTTTCTTTCTCCCATCATCTTCTTTATCCAAGTTTAAGGTGAAAGGAAAAGGTAAGATCTTGGAGTGTTTGGTTTAAAATCTCGTTTTTAGGATGAAGAGAAAGTTGTAGAGCTGAGATGGATCTATAAAACAAAGTTTGGTTTGCCAAGTTTGGTGGAGGAAGAGGTTTTAGTGGGGGGGTTAGGTTGAGTTCGGGAATAGGTTTTAGAGGGTGTTAACCTTAGTTTTTCTAGTGTTTTAGACTCTAAGAATCATCATCTTGGTGTCTAATTCACTTCTTATCTTCTCCTTTGTAGAGAAACAAGTGGAAGACCCATCATCAAGCTTGAGGAAGGAGAAACCTTGAGGTTGAGTTTGGAGCTCGGGTTTGTGGCTTTGTTGCTGTTTTTGCTTAAGGTTGGTACTCCCAACTCATCCTTTCATCATTCATATCATAGTAGTATGCATGACATGTAGATTTTTGTGTTTGAATGCTTGGTTGAGCTTGCTATGCTTTAATGGTGGAAATTGTGTTAGTGAGTTTAATGGCTGAACAATGGTGTTAAAATGTGTTAAACATCCTTAAGAACTAATAGGAACACGTTAGAATTGATTAGATCAAGTTTGAGAATGAATCTCTAGAATTTTCTAAGTGCAGACCTACATTCGTGCAGGGGGTATCGATACTCGGGCTACTGGTATCGATACCCATTAGTGAAATTTGGCTCTGTGGACAGGGGTATCGAACCATGGTTCGATACCGGGACCTCCAGTGGCATAATGGCATCGATGCTGGAGGGTCCCTTTTTGTTGACTTTGAAATTGGTCAAAGGGTATCGATACTGGTATCGATACCCATGGTTCGATGCCTTCTTTGGGTGGGTATCGAGGCAGGGTGGTTCGACCCTACATAAGGGTATCGATACCCCTGCAAGAACTTGACAAGATAAGCTTCGTTTGAGGTCCGATAAGTGAATTAAAGGGTATATTGAATCTTATAAATAATGAAATGAATTGTTAACATGAATTTGATGATTATAACCCCGAAAGACTAAGTTATGTTAAGTCTTGATATGTTTGGTTGTGAGGATCCTAGGTGGATCGTTTGTGTTGTCTGAGTTATTGTTTGATGGAAATCCGGATATCCAAAAGTGTTGCAACACGTCGAAGGCCATCCGATGTAACATTCCGGGTGATGACTTTGAAGACCATTCCAAATGTAGGATCCCGATGCTGTGTGGACGCGGGCCTCATTCGATGATACTCGATGTGACATTCCGAGTATGGGATTTGGAGGATCCCGATGATGTGTGGACGCGGGCCTCAAATCCCGGATGTAGGATCCCGATGCTGTGTGGATGCGGGCCTCATCCTGAGTATGGGATCCCGATGCTGTGTGGACGCGGGCCTCATCCTGAGTATGGGATCCCGATGCTGTGTGGACGCGGGCCCTGCTCGTAGTGTAGGATCCCGATGCTGTGTGGACGCAGGCCTCACTACTTTGTGTTGTTGTTTGACATGTATATGCTGTGTGCGTCATTATACATTGTTTATGCCATGTGGTAGGCAAGCATGCTAGATCATCATATCATGCACGATATTTATATATTATGCTTTACTGCTTATGATATGCATGATGTTGGCCGAGTTCGGCGTATCCATTGAGCTTTCGTAGCTCAGCGTTTCGAAATATGTTTTCGTGCGTAGGTTAGGTGAAGCCGGTTCGTGGAACACCATCAAGGTTCGGATTTCAGCATCGACCGTGTTGTCAGAGTACATGTATTAGATTTAGTGGGCTTGTACTATGTCGAACCCTATGTAATGTAACTCTGTTTATTTTAATTTGGGTCGAATGTTTTTAATAGTTTGTAATATTTGGAGCTCCGTCACTTTATACTATTTGGGCTTGTGTTTCTAACTTAAATGGATTTTATGAAATCGTATTTGGACTTGTAATTGATTTTATTTGATGGGCTTTGAAAAGAAATTTTGGTTTACAGGTTTTAGGCCGGAGGCCCAATGTGACATCCGGGTCGGGTGTTACATCTGACCTATGTTGGTACGATTGTTTCTTATTACTTTTTATATTTAAAATATTTTCTACACAAAATAATAAATTATTAATAAAATATTAAATTAATTATTTAAATTATTAAAATATAATTTTATTCTACAGATTTTTTTTAAGTTTTTGATAAGTCCCAAAATATACGAGATGACTCAAAATTATATGTCTGTTTTCATACAAAATTTTAACATATTTTATTTTAAATTCTGATTTATATATTTAACTCAAGCTGATCAAGCAAATGGAAAAAGAATGTAACTTTTTACCTGACATTTTGTACTTTTCATTTGTTTGATTAACGATAATTCATGTCTTAACCAATTCAGTTTTCATGCAATAAGGGTAGGATCTCAGTAAAAATAATAATTCTTTTTATAATATTAATTATACTATCGACCAACTTATTACCTTAACGAAATATGTGCTTAAACTTAATCTCCCATGACTATTGCAAAAGTAATAAAATATCGTGAATAAGTATATAAATTTAAAATAAAAATAATCATTTGATTTATTAGTGATAATTTTTTTTATAAATCACTTTAATTTATATGATTTAATTAATATTAATTGAAAATATGTGTCTTGTGTAACATATATTCGTAGGAGGTGGGGTTCACATGGTTAGATCTAATTAATTGGTTGTCTATGCATGGTGGGCCACCAAAAAAGTTACTGGAACATATACTATGTATCATGGCTGTCTTTATTTCAGGATTCTCTATTTTACTGATGTTTCTATTTTTTAGGTTTACGTCATGATTAATTTGAAATCGATTCGTATTTTATATTTTTTTTAAATAAATTTTTATATATATAAAATTTTGAACTCAAAATTTATTATGTAAAATTAGATTTGAGATTGATTTTTTAATCGGATGTGTTTAGAGTTTATGAAAAAAAATTATGTTATTTAGGGTTATATGATAATCTTCGTGTCATATAATTAATATCCTATCATTTATGATAGGATAAAAGGCCACACACACCTCCCATTCCTAGATGCAAACAGATTTCTTCATGGAAACCACTACAGGAAGAAGAAAGGAACTAAATATGATCCCATGGATGAAAATGAAAATGGATCTCTTTTGTCGGGCCTTCCAGACGATATAGCTCAACACTGTCTCTCTTCTCTGTCGCCTTCCCTTTTATTCTTCGTTTGTCATCCATGGCGTCGTCTAATTTATTTTCTTCTTTTTTTCCTTTTTTCTCGATAAATTATTATATGAACCCGATCTACCATCTAAGATATAGTCCCAATTAATTAAATTGAGACACAGCATATATTTTTTCCATATCATATTCACACATAAGTATCATCCAAATTATCTACATTAATACCTTTGATTTAAAAAAAATATTATCAAAGATTTTTTATGTTGTCTTCTTCTTTATTGTTCAATTTTTTAAAATTATTTTTTTTCTAAACCTTAACCCCAAACCACAACCCTAAACATTAAACCCTAAACCTAAACCATGACCCCTAACCCTAAACCTTAACTTTAACCCTAAACACTAAACATAAACCCTAAACTCTAAAGCCTAAACTCTAAACCCTAATCTTTAATCCTAAACTTTAAACTATAAACCCTAAATCTATAAAAAAAAGAAAAAATTAATTGAGAAATTTTAAAGGACAAAGAGAAAGATGGCACAAGAAATCTTTGGTAATATTTTTTTTAAATCAAAAACATTAAATTAGATGATTTAGACAATGCTTATATGTAAATATAATATGGAAAAAATATATGATGTATCTTAATTTAATTGATTGATTGGGATTATATTTAAGTGGTGTAACGAGTTCTTGTAATAATTTCTCTTTCTCCTCTATGCTCTTTTGTTACCTAAACAAAACCACACCGTAACAAATCTTGAAGAAAATTTTCCTAAAAAATCAATCAAATTCCTCTCCTTTGATCCAATATCATCATCTTGGAATCCCCTTCGCACCCGTCCACAAAACCCTTCGCTCCATCTCCTCCGCCGCCACCCTTCTTTTCTATCCAGAAACCTTCCGATTCAATCCTTGACCGTCTCCAACCGTTTAGTCATCATAGCTGCAACAGCTCGCAAGCTTTTCCCTACTCTTTCCAGCCCTTTAGTATTTCACCCAGAGTCTAACAGATGGTTTTACGGCCCCAAAATAACCTCCCCAAGGCGGTGGTGTGCTGCAGGCTCAGCTCAAGGCGTCGTCTACATGGCTAGCGGTGTCGGCTCCCATTACAATAGAGATGTAGCAAGGTCCGTGGAACAATGGGATTTAAATAAAAAGAGAGAAAACTGGGGTTGGGAAAACAAGGCACGACTTAAAGATGGGAGGTTTAGTAGAGAAGCAGTGGAGGCGGTTGGATATAAAGGGAAGCTTTGCATGGTTAATGTCAGAGGAAAGGCGGTGAAAGAAGGTGCAGTTTACGATGTGGGGTTGGATAAATGGGAAGAGATGCCTCAGGGAATGATTGCCGAATGGAATGGGCCGGCAGTAGCCGCCGTGGACGAAGATGTGATTTATATGATTGATGAAGTGAAAGGAAGGTTAAGCAAATACGACGGGGAAAGAGATTGTTGGGTGAAAGTGATTGAATTAGAACAACTTAAACATGCAGAGCAGATGACGGCGGGGAGAGAAAAAATCTGTGCAGTTTCGGCGAATGGGGAAAGGATTATAGTGATGGATGTAAGGGAGGAGCCGGTCAGGTCTTGGGAGGTGTCGCCACCATGTGGGATGGAAGTCGTTGTTGTGCATGTTTTGCCTAGGATGATTAGTAGACAATGCTAATTTTTTTTCCCGAATCAAACCATGACAAAACCTACTTACAAAGAAGATCGGTCCTCTTTATTTTAATTTTTTTTTTGTCTATTATTACATCTATATAATTTTATACTATATATTAATATTTTTTTATTTTATTATTAATAATACTCATAAAATTATTAATACAAAATGATAAAACCTATAAAAAGATAAAAAAAAATAATATGAATTCTATCTCATATGTACTTAAAGTTATTTTTTAGTTAAAATTTTAAAATATTTTTTAGTTGAAATAGGTATCTAAAATTTTATTTTTAGTTTATTTTAAAGTCAAATGACTTATTTTAATCAAAAATAAAATTTTAGATACTTATTTTCAACTAAAAATAAACTTTAGACAGTTATTTCATCCAAAAATACTTTAAACACCTATTAAAAAAGGAAATAATTTGAATACTTATTTTATAGTTAGGTCTAAATAATATGAAAATATAATTATATTTTTTTTACCGAAGTGTGTAACAAGAAATTTAACTTAAAAAAACTAGTTAAGTTCATGATCTTTTTACACCAAATTAAGCCCTTAACCCCTCCCCAAAAAAATAATTAAGGCCTTAAATAAGAAATTGAATCAGTTAAGTCTTTTGACTAATTTTAATTGACTAATTTTAATTAATAATTTGATAATTTTTTGGATTCGTTAGTGCATTACATTCTGTCACACTGTTTTTATTTGACATTTTTAATTTTTTTATTTAATTTAATTTTTAAAAATTCTAAAATTCTAAAATTAAATTGATTAAATTATGTCAGCTCAATTTTTTTTAAAGAAATATATAATTTATATATAAAATATTTTAGAAAATTAAATATCATCTATTTATGAATAATTAGCTCCCTGCAATACATTCGAAAAAAAAAAACACATCTTAAATTTTTTTACTCGATAATATAATTATATTAATATTTGAATCTTATATGTCTAAATCCGTATATAGGTCTCATTAAATCATTAAAAACTTATCTAAACCTAGAAAGAGGAATAGAGCACAACACATACAGATACCCAAAACACAATGCATCTATAGAATATCTTTTTATTATATACGGAGATGGAACTAAGATTAAAAGTTAAAAGATAAAATGCACATAAATATTTAAAAGTATAAAACATTTTAATTTTTTAAACTTTTATATAAAAATAAAGGTAAAAAAATTGTTTAGCTGGTCAAGATTATCCAAGTTATGGTTGGTATCTTGACACACCTCTTTGAATGGAATTGATTAAAATGACAGGGCAAGGCTGGCCTAAGGACTTGCATAGCTCATTTAATATCCTAAACCTAATTGATTGCCTCTTAATACATTTGCTAGTATCGTACATTATAATGATACGAAAAGATGGATCGAAAAGAATCGAAGAAATAATTGTCTTCTAAAAAAATTAAAATTCGTTTATAATTTAAACATTTTATAAGAATTTTTTTATGCATTTTCTATTGTATCAAACTATCAATTTTTATATTTTTTTATGCTCCTATAGGCTATAGCTTCCTTTTTTTTTTTCTTGTTTAGTTGGGTAAGAATTTATTACAATTTCCCAAGCACTAGGGGAAATGGTTACCTTTAAGACATTTTGTCAAAACCTTTTCAATTTTAATAAATAAAGTGGAAGAAAGGCTAACCCAACATAGCTTGTTTGATAAACGGTTCAAATCTAATTCTATTTAGCTTTTGGACCACATAATAATAATAATAATAATAATAATAATAATAATAATAATAATAATAATTCGTTTATTTTATAGTTTATGTTCAAGATTCATATTTTTTCCTTTCACTAACATTATTTCAAGAATAATGTGTCTTATCATTTCATTTAACCTGTGTTGGTATGATTGTTCATTATTGTTTTGGTTGTGGTTAATATATTTTCTAACAAAATAACAAAAACAATAATTTATTAATAAAATATTAAATTAATTATTCAAAATAATAAAATATAATTTTGTTCTATAAATTTTGTTTTTAAGTTTTCGTTTAAGTCCCAAAAATATATGAGATGACTATAAACTATATACGTGCTTTATTTAATATTTTAACTTTTCTTATATATTTTACTTTAAATTCTGATTTATTTTTTTTAATTACAACATGATCAAGCAAATGAAAAAGAATATAAATTTTACCTGACATTTTGTACTTTTCACTTGTTTGATTCTCCTATGTCTACCAAATCAACTTCAGATTTATTTTGAACCACAGGTACTTGCAAACTTTAAGTATTAAAAAATTTGGGGTAAAGTATATTTTATAGGATATATTTTTTAAGGTTTAAGATATAAAAATTATAGTTATGATTTAAAATTTAATTTTTAATAAATTTTAATATAAAAATAAAATAGACATAATTAAGAGATAGAAGATTATTATTTTAATTTTTTTAATATAGGTAAGATCTCATCCGTAGATAAAGAAAAACAATAACAAAAAATAATTTTACTCTTTTTAATATTGATTATACTATTGATTAACTTATTACCTTCCAAAATATGTGCTCAAACTTAACCTCCCATAGATTACCGAAAAAGCAATAAAATATCATAATAAGTAAATAATTTTTAAATAAAATAATCATTTGATGTATTAGTGATAAAAAAAATTGTTTTTTATAAATCACTTTAATTTATATTATTTAATAAATATTAATTGAAAATATGTGTATTGTGCAACATATATTCGTAGGAGGAAAGCTAAGAAATAAAAGATTTAAAGACACAAAGGCATCCATCTCTAACTTTCATATGGGCCAATAAATGCCCAACATCTCCACCACCTTTTCTTATTTATTAATTAAAGAGGTTTGATTCAGACTTTTTCTATATTTAAAGGATTAGGTGTATTAATAAGATTTATTAATTTTATTTAGAAATTAATTGATAGGGATAAAGGATTATATTAGAGTTATTCATAGTATTTTTTTAGATAATTTGTTTTTAATTTAGTGTTACAATTTTATGTTATCAAATATATTTGATTTGTCAATCTTTAAATGTTTTGATGCTATAATTTTAGCCCAACATATTATTCATCAAATAGGGTCATTATATCTCTAAAGAAAGATAAAACTTTGTTGATTTGTAAAGTGAACAGTGCCTCTAGATGATGGTTAGAGATGCGTTCTTTTAGAGCCAGTTTAGTATTGCTTTTGAAAAATAAGGTAAAAAAGTATAGTGAAAAAGTTCTTTTAGAATTTTTGGTTTGAGATATATGTGTTTAGTATTACTGTCAAAAAGTGCTTTTGAAAAAATAAATGATTATTTTAGATATGATGTTATAAGTTAAAAAATATATATTTAAATGATAATCAAATTTTTTCATATTATAATATTAACTTAAATTATAATAAAATATAAAAATATTAATAAATGAATACATAAATTATTTTTGAAAAGTGCTTTTGAGAAAAGTGTTTTTTAAAATTTCCTTTTTAAAAATTTGACATAAATATATATAATTTTTAAACTAAAAAAATAATTTATGTTAAATATAATTATGTATTTGTAAAAATTAAATTATAATAAAACATAGTAAATAAATGTTAAAATTGTAATCTGACTCCTAAAAGCACTTTTCCAACCACAAAGCTAAAAATTTTAGTTTTTGCGTTTGGGTTGAAAAACACTTTTAAAACGCAATTTTTTTCTCTAAAAGTTAATTGTTTAGCATTGTTTATGCGTTCTAAACCTGCTTTTGGCCCCAAATCTGGTTTAAAACGTAATGCTAAACGCAACCTTATTTAGTTTGAGGTGTAAAAGAATGGTCATTGTCTTTTTTGTTGTTGCATTGTTATTTATAAGGGTCTAGACAATTGAAAACAAGTGTTGATCGAGGGTTGTTGTGATATTGTGGTAGACTAGATTGTGTTAGAATCAAATAATATATTCAATACGAATATAAATCTAAGATTAAAAAATGTCATATCATTAATAACAAAGACTAGAATTAAAAAAAAAACGTATTTGAATTAATCGATAAAAATTTTAAAGAGTGTTTGATCTTCCAAAAAGATAAGTTATCGCTTGCCACACAACTCTCTCATGAGGAAAAAAATATGCAAGTTAACTTATATATTGAGGACTACTACCTTTTTATATAAACTGAATTTAAAATAGTTTATTATTATTTATAACTTTACCCCTCATTGAGTTATATATATAACATATGATATCTATACTTTTAATTCTATGATAGTTTAAGTATCTATACAAGTGTAACATAATTGGTCACTTAATTACGTGTTAAACTTTATAATAGCAACCTACATATACATATGTGCCCGTTATTATTAAATTTTAATCTAACAATCTCCTATTCAGACAACATATGTCCATAATAAATGTATAATCTTATGAGCTCAAAAATTTATTATCATGTAATAGATATTCTATAACAATCTCATCCATCAATTATATTCATATAGATTGATCTTCGTCATATCAATCATTACTGGACATATTAATAATTACATATAAAAACATAATATAATGACATAGATCAATCATGTATGCGTAACATGAAAACAACATGTAAATAGGAACTGAACATGCCCATTTTCAGTTGATCATCTTTAAACTTAAATGAGTTGTGTAATAATTATTTTTGTCTGGATTTAAATATATCCTAAGTCAAATATCCACAATCAAAAATAAATAAGCCAATTTTGAAAAAAAAAATAAATTAAAGTCCAAAAACCAAAAAATATTATATATATTAAATAAAAATATCCATAAAATAATTTAATAAATTATTCAAATCTGCCTAGCCCAGTTACAAATCAATTCAACCTTAACTCAACTTACAATTACTTAAACCAAACCGGTAGACCAAACCAGCAACCCACAACCCATAACTCATATCTGCTAACCTAATAACCCCTAACCCATTACACAAACAATTACAAAAACCTAAGCATTATAATCGGTCAAACCCAATACCCAATATCCATACCCGGATATTTAATTCGGTATAAACCCGAAAATCTGACTGTTCTTCTCTCTTTAGTAAACTCTTTAATTTCTGGAGATTCTAGAATTTTTTGGAATAATGACCTTCAGATTTGCCACTCCCATACGTCTGCCATCATGGATCCACGCTAGCAATCGCATCAACAGGGATCTCTGTCCCCTTTCGAATTTTACCAGAATTAATCTTATCCCCAATCTTTCTTCAAATCTGGCCAAAACAAGGACGATGTTGTCGCCATCACACATATACAGTAAAAAAGAGAACAATCAGCAACCAACCAATATCAAAATAATTTTAATTTTTATTCTATTTGTAAATTTGGTATAAAACCCAACGATCACCATTGTAAACCATAGATAAATATCAAAGAATATCCATACAAGTTATTTTCAGAGAATTTCAAAGCGCTATTATTTTTTGGAATCGAAATAAAACAAAAGATTTAGAGTTTTACCTTAAAATAAAAGGTCGAATCCTATCGTCGATTTTGTATTTTCAATCTCTTTTTTCTCCGATTTTATCAAATGCCCCTTTCTTCTTCAAAACCTTGATTTTAAAACAAAGATAGAAGCTTCAATTTTTTTTTTTAAAAAAAGGATTTTAGTATATAATTTATGAGTTTTGAATCGAAATTATAATCACTAATTTTATCCGTGGTAAACCCATTTTTTATTTATTTTATTTTCATTTATCATGAATAATGGGCTTTAGTTAACTTTAATATTTATAAAGAAAAAAAAGTGTAATAATGGGTTCTATCTTTAATTTTGTTTTGTTATAAAAATATGTTAAAAAAATCAAAAAGATTATTCATTACCTTATCTTATTATTAAATTAAAAAAATCTCACCAAAAATATTATAGAATATTATGTTTATATATTTATCGTTACATATTCTAAAAAAAAAATAAATCAAAAAACACTATTAGTTATTATTGTTTTCTTTCGATTTATCATCTTATTATTAATTACCATTAGTTATTATTGTTAGTATTTATATTAGTAATAACTATTATTATATGTTTAAATTAAAAAAATAATCCAACAACAGTTAATTATTGTCTTTCTATTTTAATTCCATTTTCGGTTTTCTTCGCTTGTTTTTTTCTATATGTATATGTAAATATAATTGCTTTTATATATATATATATCACTTTTTAAAATCAAAAATTTATTATTATTTCATTTCAATTGTTTTCCTTTCGAGTGTTATACTATTTATTAATATTAAATATCATTTTTCATTATTATTGTTATTATTATTATTACTATTATTATTATATTATTATCATTAGTTTTTTTATTATTATTATTATTATGACAACTTAGATAATTAAAACCTAAAAAGAATTAATAATAAAACCCATTAATAATGTTACAACCCAAATAATTACAAAACCTAAAAACAATAAATAAATGAAGCCCAATTTTATTTAATTTTAAAAGTTTATTATACATAACTCAAAAAAAAAAAATACAAAGCCCGAAATAAATTAATTACTAGCCCAATCAAGCCCATGAACGGTTTAAACAAAAAAAACTAATCTAACTATCCATTCTTCCATGCGCAACCCAATCTGGGCCGTTGGATCTGATCTTGATCCAACGGCTCAAATCAAAGGAAGGAGGACCGTCCATATCCCCCACGCTCACCCTCGCTCGCCACATCAGATTCCAGTCGACTCTTCGTTTCTTCGATCACCATCCGATCGTCGTCTGTTCGCTGCCGATTGCTTCTCCGGTGATGGTCCCCTCTTACTCCAGCCACTCGTACAATTACCATTACATGCAAACAAACAAAATTATCAGAATTGTACAAGAGATTAAGCCAAAAAAAACACAAATATCAGAGCATTACAACGACATTCAGGGGACATTTCGACAAGAATCAGAGAAATTTCAGAAGCACTCGGTCACCGATTCCATAGGTTATAACAAACAAAATTTCAGCAAGCCAACCAATAAGAAAATTCTACCAAATTTCTTTTTCTTTTTTTGCTTGTATTTTCGGCTATAAAGAGAAGCCAAAAATCACTTGTAAGGGATCTCTCCCACCCCATTCGAATTAATAGAAAACCAAAGTTTTCAGTGGTAATATTTTCTCTCTTTCGCATATCATAAACAAGAACTAGAGTAGTTTTTTTTTTTTACCTTCGAAGTCGAATCGTCTCTCCATCATCTTCCTCCAATCGACAATAAACTCAGTGGCCTTCGGGTCGCTTATGGTGAGCTGCGGAGAAGAGGTGCGATTTTAAACCACCAAATCGTAGCTCTCGGTTTGGTTTCTGGTTTTATAAACAAAAGGAAAGGTTGTTTGTTTTTAGTTTTGGTTTTGAAAAAGGAGAGGAAAAAGAGTGTTTATTGTTTTCGGTTTTGAAAATGAGTGAAAAAATGTCTTTTTTATTTCGCCGGCCACCGTGGGTGGAGACCGGAATCTGGGAAATACGGAGGATTTCTGGGTTCATGACCATCGGTTTCTGGAAAACCCAAAGAACACCTGAATGTTCATAGTTGTTCTTGGGTTTCCTGAAGAACATACAGAGAATTTAGGGGAAAAGCTTTGGGGTCTCGGTTTAAAAGTAAACAAGGGTCTGATTTTGTTTTTTTGTTTGTGTTATATACTCAAGGGCTCTTAAAAAATGGTCCATTTACTTTATTAACTCCCTCCGCGTAGGGAAAACCCCTCCCAGTGTCCTTTCAAGTTTTTCAAAGATTTCATTTTGGCCCGATTTAGACTCAATCGGCTATCTTGAAAATGGTTTTATCGATTATGAGTCCCTCCGTGTTTTAAACTTTTTTCTAACCCCCTCCGCATCGTTTGAACCACTCGCGTAGTCCCTGTTAGTTTGATTTGTTTTACAATCTGGTCATTGAATCTATATATCAGACTTCATTCATTTTTGTTTTAAACCTCAAAGATCTATTTGTTTTAATCTGATCACTAATTCTTAAGTTAGATTTCTTTTTATATTTTAATTTTATTCGAATATTTTTTATCTTACCCCAGATTTTTATTTTCAGTTGATTTAGTTCTCTGTTCTTGGAAATGGTTGCTTTCTTCCCTTTTTAATCACAACTCTCCATTTTTGTTTTCATCTTGATTTGTCATATTTTGTTTTAAGTTGACATTTTAGTCTTCTTTTCTTTTGTTTTTAAATCCTTTCTAATATTAATTCAACGCTTTAACTTTACTCTCCTTTTAATTTATATTTTCAGTAGTTTTTTTTTTTTGTTTAACTCGTAATTCTATTTTAGTGACCGGTCTACCAAAGTGACCGATGACGAATCCTTTTGTTTTCAAATATTTTTTTTCAATTAATTTTTAATTTGTTTTCTAAAATTTCTATTTTTTTAACCATGTTAAATTCATTTTTAAATCTTTTCAATTATTTTCCTAATTTCTAATATGTTGCATTGTTGCTTATTTGGTATGTTTATTGTGAGAGCATTTTTCATATGGTAGGTTTATATTTTTGTGGTATACGAGTATGCATATTTGGTATGTAGGTTTATTCTTTTAGTTGTAAATTTGCTATATTTGGTCCTTAATTTTAGGTAATTATTTTGTTTCATATTTAGTTTATTAAGTTTCTCTAAAATTATTGCATGTCTTTCTCATTTTGTTATGTTGCAATGATTTTTTTTATTTACCTCATACGTTATTTTTGACATGTATTTACCATCTAATTTGTTCCATATTTTGTTTATAGTATACTTTATTTATAGCTAAAATTGTGATATACATTTTATTATATATTTTTGTTATTTTGTTTTTAATGTCATGTGTATTTTATTCATGTAAATATTTTTGACCATATTTTTCATGTAATATTTGATTTTATTCACCCTTTATAAATAGTTTTTATTAGTTTATTTTCCTTTTACCGTGTAAAGAAAAATAAGCATTAATCTCTTTCCTTTTATTTTTCAATCTATTATTTATTTAAATTCTTTTTTTTCATGAGTGTTGTACATTGTAATATAATATTTAAGTTTTTATTTATTTGATCTTTGACTATTTTAAATCTCTTTCTTTTATTATTATTTTTACCTAATTTGAGAAATCCATATCTAATATTTAGGAGTTTTAATTCTGTCATTTATTTCATTTCCTATTTAAGAGTCATTTATTTCATTTCTTATGTATATTTATTTTATTAATGTTCCTATATATTATGTACTATCCATATTATATAAGTATTCTTTAATGTTATATATATATATATATATATATATTATACATTTATTAAACATACGCATGTGATGTTATTAATTAAAGAATTATATAATAATATAATCTAATAATAATATATGTACATATTATCTTATTTGCATCTTATTATTGTTTATTTATTTATTTCATTATTTGTTCTTTTATTTATTTATTTATTTGTATATTCGATTCATTTATTCAACATGTTTTCACACTTCTTTAATTAATGAACTTAATCAATATTTCTTTATTCGGTCGTAACGGGCCCGACACCAAACGTAGTGGTGGCAGTGTATGCGTTTACTTTCGGATAAGGATACGGTAAAATAAATCTGAATTTATAATTAAATACTAACTTAAATGCCACTTTAATTTAGAAATTTTAATATTAAATAAGCAGTAAATATTTTTAAGGTGCCAATTTTGGGCGGTTTGAAAATGCTAACCCCGTTTTCAACCGTAACCGACTCCCGAACCCTTTTAATTTCGAATCTCTGGTTTTACGGTGTCCGGTCTACCAAAGTGACTGGTGGCGAATCCTTTTGTTTTTAAATATTTTTTTTCAATTAATTTTCAATTTGTTTTCCAAAATTTCTAATTTGTTTTTTAACCATGTTAAATTCATTTTTAAATCTTTTCAATTATTTTCCTAATTTCAAGATCTTTTTTTCCCTAAAACCCTAATTTTCAAAATTCCCCTTTTCAAATCAAAATTCCCCTTTCCAATCAATATTTAAATTTAATCCCTAATTTTCTAATTTTAACCTAGTTTTTCCACTAGCGACCTTTTATTTTTAAACACGATTTTAAAAAAAGGGTCGCAACAGTTGGGGACTCCGTTGGGGATCCGGTTTTTATTTTTAAACCAAGAGAGTCAAGCCTTTTTCAAATATTACCGCTTAATTAATATTAGAAGTTGTAAATTAAAGTGGCAATTAAGTTTATATTTACTTACGAAGGCGAGTTTATTTTAACGTATTTTAACCGGACATTTTAACCCATTCTTTAAGTGGGGGGAAAACGCTCAGTGCCTTCGTAAGGATATTGTTCCTTCGTACGGGCCTAGCAAAGTAAATTCGGGGCTCGACTACCCTATGTTTTCGTGGGAATATTGTTTTCCTGTATGGGCATAGCGAAAGGGTCCTCCCGAGTTGAACTCGATTAAAATGAGCCTATAATGGGTGATGATCGGGGTCCTTGCTACTCTTAGAAGAGGACAGCAAGGACAATTCGGGTACCGTTTAGTACCAAGACTGCATATAGAGAACATAGAAAACCCACCCTTTAGAACTATATGAATAACCTAGGGTTTTAGAAAGAATAAATAAGGTTGTTCTGTTTCATTGGTTATCTATTTGTTGTTTTATTTTACAATAACCTTTTGTATGTTTTTTTGCATAAACATTTCATATTTAAAGGTGTTGATCTAAGTGGTTTGTCCAATTAGTGGCTTTCATTCTAGTTGGAATAAAAAAATAGGAAAATAAGAGAAAAAATTATAAAGAAAAAGAAACAATAGAAATTTAAGGGATGAAGAAAAGAAGGAAAAGAGAACAATTGAAAATAGAAAGGAAAAAATAGAAATTGAGAGATTTAAAAAAAAGAGAGAGAGAAGAGAAAATAAGAAAAATAGAAAGAAAAAGAAAACAATGAAAAATTAAAAGGAAAAAAGGTTGAGAGAAAAAGAAAAAAGAGAAAAGAGAAAAAGAAAAGAAAAAGAAGAAAATAGAAAAAACTATTAGAAGAAAGGAAAAATAAAAAGGTAAAATAATGAAAAAAAGAGAAAACGAAGAGAAGAGAGAAAATAAAGAAAAAATAATAGAAAAGGGGCATTAAGCGATGAAAGTTGCTCAAAGGGCAATCACTAGCGTGATCAATACCTTCAATTGCATTCATGCATACATCTCATGCATACATATCATAGCATAGTATACATCATGTTATATTAACATTATATAGCATAAAGGTGTCAATTTAGTTGGTTTGCTCAAACTAGAAGCTCCCACTATAGAAGCTTTTCTAACGAGGAGGTTATCTTAAGAGTTCAACATAGTGTTAGAGCCAATCCAAAGATTAGGTAACCCTATGTGTACTCAGCCAAGTCTACATTGACGATGAGGGCTTCTTAGTGTTGTAGCTTTCATCCTAAGGAAGACAGTCAACATGAAGTTGTAAGGTCATTTAATTGCCACCATGGTTTATTCAAAGGTGATAATAGTACAAATACACCAGTGGTGATCCAAGTAAAAAAAAAACTAGTCTATGAATATTCCTTTCACAAGATCCAAAGTATACACTTCACTCATCGCCTTGAAATAGAAGTTATCTCTAGCTATGTGAAGTTACCGGGAAATTAAGTATTCTTTTTATCAGTCCTTTTGCTTAAGAGCAAGAATCCTTCCCAAATTTAGTGGAAGTTGTTCAAAGATTGACCACCAACCGAATTGACCCTTTACTCGCATTCATTTATGCATCTTATGCATTTCCAAGCATATAATTTGCATTAATTAATAATACAAGAGGATTAATATTGGGCTCCATGTGGTAGCTTTTCAAGGACTACGTCAGTCAAATGGACAAGAACTTTGCTAGATGTGGAGTCGTCCCAAGGGGGCATTCATGTTTGACGCTAGAAAGGAAAAAGGGGACAACCTCGGAGCAGTATGACTTCCAGAACATGAATGACCTTGTGGCAAGGGTAAGTAAACTTGAAGAACTTCATGAGTTAGTGATCAAGAATCAGAAGGAGATATTGTTAGGTATGAAGAGTTTTCAAGATGAAACTAGGGTACAATTCAATGAGCTAAGGGGCATGATGGCTGCCACGATCAAGGGAAAAGGTCCGATAGAAGGATCTTTCATGCAAGAAGGTGAGATTCAAGGTTCAAAAGAAATGACTCTAGCTAATAAAGAACAAGATGTACTTCGGCAATACGAGGTAGCTTGTAATGCCTCTGTTTGTCCCACTAACTTAGCGTTGGACAAAATCGAAGTCGCTCTCAGGAAAATTTTGTCTTCTTCGGTGGATGAGAGTCTCGAAGGGTGTTTTAAGGGGCAAGAAAGCCAGATGAACTATGGAAGTGCCCACCCAACTCCTGATACCTTCAGGAGTTTCCCACCACACGCAAGAAATACAACTCAGAAAGCAAAGAAGACATTTACCCCTCTACCATTTTCCTACAAGGAGATGTACTCAATTTTGTATGAGGCAAATCTGATTCGACCTACTTATGTCACTCCCTTCAAACCACCATATCTTGCTTGGTATGATGTCAATGCACATTTCGAATACCATGACGGCATAACGGGGCACTCGATAGAGAACTGCATAGTGTTTAAGAAGGTAGTGCAAAACTTGATCAACACTGGAGTTCTGAAAATTGATTAGTCCGGTATGGCATCTAGCTCGTCACCTAAATATGGTAAACACTGAAAATATGGGATGATTAGAGTGGTTCAAGAGTACTTCTCCTCGTATGGTGGTTTGAAAAGCATACGTATGGTGGTTATTAATGCAAGATATCATCTAGGACATGAAAAGCAAAATGAGATCCTGCCTGGTATGATGTCAACTCCTGAGACCTTGTCTTGGGTTTTTCCTCGTGCTAACCAGCTCCGATCCATATGCTTTATGTCCAGAAACGTCCCTTGGGTTTTTCTCTTCCAATCGCCTATAGTATTGCTTTCTGGCTCTCAGCTGCTACCTCGGCATCAGGTCCTGCCTCGGCCATGTTGCTGCCGCGACACTTGTTTCTCATGCACAGATGTAAAAATGCAGTAAAACTTGTCTTTTCTGTAAATATCATCTTTAATAGCATAACTTCTAAATATATCACATTAAGTACATGCATTGGTCGGAGTGGGTGTAAATTCGGTGATTAATGCCCATAAAAGGTATAAAAAGTGATAGTGAGTTGAGCATTTATCACACCCCCAAACTCGAACTATTGCTTGTCCTCAAACAATGCAAACCATCAATTTGCCAAACTCTACTCTCTCTTGGTCTTATGTTTCCATCTATTCTCCCCACCATAACTATGTCTATTCTTTAGACTTAACCTTTCGGCTATCCAAGGGTTTACCTAGAAACAAACTATAAGATTTGGTGAGTGTGTGCGTTTTTGTGGACAAGTTTGATTAAAGGCTTTCTTAGATAAACTCTAAGTTCAAGACAAGTAGAATTGGGTTAAGTGTTCGCTTCTTTTCTAAACAACCAATTCTTGAGCCAATTTCGGACACCTCAAGTATTGTGTTCTTCACTAATTCATTCTTTCTTTTTGATATTCCTCATAGCATACTAGAGCCAATTTCGGGCACCTCTAGCATGAAGAAGAGTACTTCCTAGAGCCGGTGATAGGCACCTCTAGTTACTTTCCCCAAATTCTAAGTCATTATCACCTAAGTTCATTAAAAGAATTACTATAATCCAACAAGTCCTAAAAGTGTTTAAAAATTCATCTTATAGTAAGCTTCTAAGTTTTCATCCTTAAGTATCCTAAGGTTAAACCTTCTTAATAGGACCTAATCATGGTAAGGAGAAAGATTTATATAGCCTTAAAGAATAAACTAAGGCAATACTGATGATAAGCAGTGCAAAACTATAGGCAATTGATTCAAGTAAGGCGAGGAGCATATAAAATTTAAAAAAATTTCACTTAAAATACTCCCTTTTCTTGGCATGGCCTCGGTAGTAGATTGCTACATCGGCAGTGGATCTGCACCCCCAAACTCAAACCAAGCATTGTCCTCAATGCTTTATAATAGAAGAGAATAGTGGGCAACAAAAATATGAAAAAAATAAGCAGCATATCTAGAAACAAACAACAATTAAAATTGAATATATGAAAAATTTAAAGAGACTCCGAAGAACTGCTTGTAACAATTTTTCTACGGGGTCGTGCTGCTGATTGCTTCGTTCTTGGTGAGGGCGATGGCTGAGCTTTTGCTTGCCGGGGCGGTTTGACTCTTGTTGGTGGTTTCCGTTGCATTGGGGCATCCACCTCGTCTCCTTCTTCCACGTCGGCAATCTCTTCGGTGATCATGATGTCCGTTCCACCTGCCATTGCTGTGGCTGCCCCGGTATGGTGTGTACTCAGTCCGGCAGTGGTTGATCTTTGGTGTACATAGGCATCTATCTCAACTGATAGACTGCCCATGATGATTGGGGATCGTGGTGGAGTGCTGAAGACTGCCCTGCGCTTTGAAGGTCTTCCGCTGGCAGATGCTGCTGCGGCAGAGTCTGCTGCCCTAGGTGGGCCGGCAGCATGAAACTGTGGTTGAGGGCCCGCATGGAAGAACGACCTTGTCCTCCCGGAGCTGGTGTAGTCTCGGTATAAGGGGCGGCTGTGACAAACATATTGCTAGGAAATTCTGGAAACTGCGCCCCTTGGTCTGGAAAGGCATGGAGCATCATTTGGGCTAATGTGCCGTTAAAGTCTCTTTGATACTCCATGTATCTCTGTTGCCAAAGATCCATCGCTGCCATCCTTTGTAGTATCTCCAGGTACGGGTCTGCTGCGGCAGAGGTATGGGCAGTGTCTGGCATGTCTACCGTGTACTGGGCCCCGACAGCAGTATCAACAGTGAACTACTAGGGCTTTGCTTGGTCTGGTTCTGCCTGCGTGATCTGCATAACTTTGTGGCAAAAGTCTCTGGTCCATCCACGCCTTTGGGGAGTGTATTCGTCCATGTCTTCTATTGGTATACCTGCGACAACACACAAGCCAGTGATCAAACAAGGGAAATATAATGGTCCTCTATCCTTCTTACCGCATTCGTAAATTTCGCGTAAGATGATCTCTCCAACTTTGATGCTTCTTTTGCTGATGATTGATTGGATGAGCACCAATCGCTTTCGGTCCATCGTGCTGTTGTGGGATGTGGGAATGAGGCGTCTCTTGACGAAGGTGTTCCAAAGCTTGGCCTCGGGCTTTGAAATCTGTCGTGCTACAAATCCTCTATGGGCACCGGTTTCCCATGGAGTATTCGTGTAGCAAAGGTCGTCTTTAATCAACTCGTAATCCTCGGCAGTGATATCCTCCATGAATTCAGCGTGAACATCATGGTCCGGAGTGAGGCCGTAGAATTCATTTATGGTCTCGGCATCAAGTTGGACAGGCCTGCCTCGGCAGTGGACAAAGAAGGAATCTTTTCTAGGCTCGTGCGCATAGAATTCCCGCACGATGGTAGCGTTTTCCTGGGCATGTTGAAGGCAAAAGATTTCCCAATCTTGGTACTTGATTCTGTCAAATAGATAGTGCTCAATGCCGTAGTTTTCGTCATCTGAGTGTTGGAACCCTTGTTCCTCCCACAACTGCCGGGCAATGAAAGACCTGTTGAAGCGGTCTTCAACATTGGCTGGGGCAAAACGCTTGTAGGTGGCCATAAAGATTTTGAGAGATTGAGTTCTTGGAGATTTTCTTGGAAGAATTCTGAGAATTTTAACAAGGTTAGGCAGAGAGTATTGTGAGAGCAAGATTGTTGAGTATTTTAAAGAAAACAAGAAAGCAAGAGTGAATAGTTCAATGAGGAGAGGGTTGCTTATATAGGCCTCGGCCTTGTGACCATTTGAATCCACTAGCCGTTTTGTAGCCGTTACTCTTTACTACCGTTTCCTTTTCTGCCGCGGCAGGAATCTCGGCAAACTAGCCGTTACACTTTTCTACCCGTTGAAACTGCTGCGGCTTTGACACTGTTTTCTGCCTCGGCAAAATTCCTGCTGTGAACTATTTCTCCTATATTCTTGCTTATTATCCTAAATAAAAATTAAACACAAACAAGAAAAATACTTAAAGCAAAAACACAAATTATAGAAAAAAAATATAAACTAAACTAATCCTAATATAATAATATAAAAAGAAAAGGGAAGAGATTATGTTAATGGTGGAGTGCATGCAAATGCATCTCCTAGGATGTTTATCTCTTGCTGGCCCGAATTAGAATTCCGATGTTGGCCACTCCCTTTTGCTTTGTGTTCATCCTTCTGTACTGCTTCCACTTTGAGCTTGATCTTTTTGCCAAATAATCTGCCGAGCATGCTACCAAGGCAGGATATTTTGGTGTCTACCGTGTGGATGGCTTTGCATTCTTCTAGATCATCATATTTTTTTTAATTTGTGGAATGTATTGAGTTTGACTTGTTGGTCATTAACCCTCATTGTCAATTCTCCTTTTTCCACATCAATGAAGGTGCGTCCAGTTGCAAGGAAAGGTCTCCCCAAGATAATCGGTGCATTATCATCTGCTTCACAATCAAGGACAAGAAAATCAGCAGAAAAAATAAATTTATCAACTCTTACCAGTATTTCCTCGATTTTGCCTTCGGGTTGCACATATGATCAATCCGCAAGTTGGAGCATAACTGTTGTAGGTTTTGCCCTTCATATTCCAAGCTTTCGGAAGACAGATTTGGGCATTAGCTTGATGCTTGCTCCAAGGTCGCATAGGGCCTTACCTTCATAATTGTTACCTATCGCACAAGGTATGATAAAGCATCCAAGATCCTTCAATTTTGGTGGCATGCGATTGTGTAGCATTGCCATGCATCCCTCGGTAGCAGCCACTGTTTCTAACTCACCTAGTCGTTTTCTCTTAGACACAATGTCTTTTAAGAACTTGGCATAGTTAGGCATTTGTTCAATTGCCTCTACAAATGGTAAGTTAATGTGGACTTGCTTTAAAATATCAAGGAATTTCTTGAATTGCTGGTCCTGTTTTTGCTTTTTAAATCTTTGTGGGAAAGGTGGTGGTGGTGGTCTCATCTCGTCCAGGGTTTCTTTAGTTTTGAATTTAATACCTGGCACCATTTGAGTTGTTGCTGTCTCGGCAGACTGTTCAGGAGCTGCAGCGCTTTCTGCCGGGGCAGTGTTATCAGGATCAGTTTGCTCAGCCTCTTCTTTTGCTGGGTCTGCTGATAGACCACTCCTGGTAGTGATTGCTTTACACTGTTCATAGCCCATTACCTTAGCAACTTCAGTATTGCTAGGTAGTCCTCCTTTTGGTCTAGTGTTTATTAGGATTGCTCCATGAAAGGTTTGGATGCCTCTTCCATGAGGGATTGTATGTGTTGGACATCATATTGGTTCGGTTATAGTTTCTAACATACATACCGGTTTCTTGATTCATACAATCAGAGGAATTGTGGTTACCTCCACATAAATCACAAAAAGAATCAATCACTTTAACCTCATGGGTATTTTGTCGTAGTTGCAAATTTTGCACCATCTTTGTAAGAGATGCCAATTGTGCTGCCACTGAATTTGATGTGTCTAACTCATTCACTGTGGCTTGGTGTCTTACTCCTCCTCGCCTAGATGTAGGGAATTGAAAATCGTTCTTTGCGAGTTTATTTAATATCTCAATAGCTTCCTCAGGTGCTTTATCAAGGAGTGTTCCGTTCGCCGAGGCATCTAACATCATTCTTGTCGGGGCATTTGTGGCATTATAAAACATGGTCACTTGTGTCCATAGGGGAAATCCATGCAAAGGACACTTGTGCAATAACTCCCTGTAGCGCTCCCATGCCTCGTACATAGGTTCGTCATCTGCCTGTCGAAAAGAAGTGATTTCATTACGAATTCTATCATATAAATTTGTAGGATTAAAGCGTGTAATAAAATCACGACAGAGTTCAATCCAAGATCCAATAGGTCCTGCTGGAATACTATTTAACCAGGCTTTCGCTCTATCCCTTAGTGAATAGGGGAATAGCTTCAATCTCAAGACATCTTCATGGACTCCTTGGATTTTAAAGGAATTGCATATCTCCATGAAGGACTTGAGATGCTGCCTTGCATCTTCAGTTACAGACCCACCAAATTGTCCAATAGTGTTAAGCATATTGAACATGACAGGTTTCAGTTCAAAGTGGGCTTCTTCTATCTCTAGAGTAACGACTCCTGGGTTTAATCCATAAATCCTCTTCCAGGAAGCCTCTGACAGTGAGCTGCCGCGGCCCTGGTGGCGGCGGTAGACCTCCATTGCCGCCAGGTAAGTTTTGTCCTGCGGGTTGATCTGCCATAGCTTCTTGGATTTGTCTCCTCAAACTTTGCCTTGTACGTTCGATCTCTGGGTCTAACTCGTACAAAGGGTTGGTTGGGTTGGCCCTGGTCATACACCAAGAAAAATAAAGGTAAAAATAAAAATAAAAAGAAAAGAAACAAGAAAATAAAGAGAACAAAATTTAGTTGTCAATCCCCGGCAACGGCGCCAAAACTTGTCGCGTGTCAAAAGTGCGCGTTTAGTGCAAGTGGACACATTGCAAGTAATAAGTGATAAGTATTTATCGGATTATCGTCTCCAAAGGGATTGGTATACTTAATATGTTTTCTTCGTCTTCTTGTTCTGTAAAAAGAAATAAAATAAAACACAAGTGATTTGGGTTTGGATGAAACTAAATAAATTGAGATAAAACAGCTAAGTAAAAGAATGGGAGTTGATTAATATAGAGAGAGGTCAGGATCCAGTTGCGTTGTATTGTGGATTTGATTGAATTGTTGTTGCGTGTCAAAAGTGTGCGTTCAGTGCAAGCGGACACATCGCAAGTAATAAGTGATAAGTATGTTATCGAGTTATCGTCTCCTTAGGGACTGATATACTTAATATGCTTCCTTTATCTCGTTGCTCTGTGGAAGGATAAAAGCACAAGTGAATTGGTGTGATTTATTTAAACTAAAATAATTGAATAAAAATAAAGAGTCGAAAATATTAGAGAGAGAGATAGGCCAGGATCCAGTTGTATTGTATTGTGGACTTGATTGACTTGTCTTTATCCAATGCAATCGCATATCTCTGCCTCGGCAGCACTGTAGTTTACTGCCTGGGCAGCGATAACACTGTCTGCCGCGGCAATCCCTTGCTCGTGGGCAGACTTTACCAAAGTTCGGCAAAGTGTCTTTAAATGACTCCGCTTATCCCTAAGTCAGAGTACTGTTGATGACTAGTCCTTGATGATACCTCCCGGCGTGAACCAATTATACTCACCAACCAATCTCACACTTCTTTTAGCCGCTGAAACTCTTAACCTATCCCTAGGCCGAGTTAGTATTTCGCGATTGAAACACCGTACTTACCCCTTTCGTGAATCTAACTCTCCCGAGCTTAGATAAATGGATTACTCACAAACTTCCCTCCCGGGCTTGAATGCAAGAACAAGGAATAACAAAGGATAAGCAAACCTTGATAATCTTTATTGCATTGAATAAAAGACAAATTACAATCTCCTCTCACAAATACTCCACAACCTTCACCTAAACCCTATGAAGGTTTTAGAACATGATGGAGAGGAAAGAAACAAGAGTAGAAGTCGGCTCTCCCTAGGTATTTCCTATGTATCATACATTGGGTGGCTATGTCTTTATATAGGCTAGACCTAGGGCAAACCATTCCTAAGTAGAATACAACTTGGAGTAGGGAACAAGTCAAGTACATGATAATAATATATTTCCAAGTTTGAATTCGGCTAAGGGGGCTTTCTCGCGTGGTCTTCCTTTGGGCTTTTCCTTGTGCTAGCCAGCTCCGATTCTTGGGCTTCAAGTCCAAACACGTTCCTTAGATTTTTGTCTTTCCATCGCCTATCACTTTGCTTCCTGTCTTCCTGCTGCTGCCTCGGCATCAGGTCCTGCCTCGGTCATGTCTCTGCCGCGGCACTGGTTCTCCTGCACAGATATGAAAACGTAGTAAAACGTGCCTTTTTTTATAAATATTATCTATTTAAGTATAACTTCTAAATATATCACATTAAGCACATGCATTGGTTCAAGTGGGTGAATATTTGGTGATAAATGCCGATAAAAGGAGTATAAAGTGATAGTGTGTTGAGCACTTATCACACCCCCAAACTCGAACTATTGCTTGTCCTCAAGCAATGCAAACCATCAATTTGCCGAACTCTATTCTCTCTTGGTCTTACATTTCCATCTATTCTCCCCACCATAGCTAGGCCTATCTTTAAGCCTTAACCATTCGGCTACCTAAGAATTTACCTAGAAACAAACTATAGGATTTGTGAGTGTGTGCGTTTTTGAGGACAAGTTGATTAAAGGCTTTCTTAGATAAACTCTAAGTTCAAGACAAATAGACTTTGGTTTAAGTGTTCTCTTCTTTTTCAAACCCCAAATCTTGAGCCGGTTTCGGGCACCTCAAAGACTTGTGTTTTCACTAAAAATCTTTGTCTTTTTCTTTTTTTTTATATTCCTTAATACATACTAGAGCCAATTTCGGGCACCTCTAGTATGAAGAAGAGATTTTCTAGAGCCGGTGGTAGGCACCTCTAGTTACTTTTCCAAAAATCTAAGTCTTTATCACCTAAGTTCATTAAAAGAATTCCTATAATCCACAAGTCCCAAAAGTGTTTAAAGTTCTTCCTATAGTAAGCTTTTTAAGTTTTCATCCTTAAGCATCCTAAGGTTAAGCCCTCTTAACAGAACCTAAACATGGTAAGGGGAAAGATTTCTATAGCCTTAAAGAATAAACTAAGGCAATACTGATGATGAGCAGTTCAAGAGTGTAGGCAGTTAATTCAAGTAAGGCGGGGAGCATAAAAATAAAAAAAATCACTAGAATACTCCCTTTTTGGCAAGGCCGCGACAGTAGATTGCTGCCTTGGTAGTAAATCTGCACCCCCAAACTCAAACCAAGCATTGTCCTCAATGCTTTATATTTGGAAGGAATAAACGGCAAAACAGAATATGAATTATATGCAGCAAGGAAAGATAGTAAAAGCAATTGAATATTGAAATAAAGGACAAAGAATTTTAGAGCGACTCCGAAGAGCTGCTCGTAACAATTTTTCTCCGTTGCCTAGATGCCATGTGCTTTGTCCTTGGGGAGGGCGATGGTTGCGCCTTTGCTTGCCTCGGCGGCTGGACTCGAGTGGGTGGGGTCCTATGCATCGGGGCCTCTACTTCTTCTCCTTCTTTAACATCCGCCATCTCTTCGGTTATCATTACGTCCGTTCCTCCTCCCATCGCAGTTGCTCCTCCGGTGTGGTGTATGCTTGGGCCGGCGGCAGTAGAGCCTTGGTGTACATAAGCATCTATCTCGGCAGATAGACTGCCATGATAATTGGCGATCTTGGTGGAGTGCTGAAAACGACTCTCCGCTTGGATGGCCTTCGGCTGACAGATGAGGCCGCGGTAGAATCTGCTGGCCTAGATGGTCCAGCAGCCTGGTATTGGGGTTGAGGGTCCGGATGGAAGAACGGTCGTGGTCCTCCTGGGGCTGGTGTAGTCTCGGTGTAGGGTGCGGCAGTAACGAACATGTTGCTTGGGAACTCCGGGAATTGTACGCCTTGGTCCGGAAATGCGTGCATCATCATTTGGGCGAGCGTTCCATTGAAGTCCCGTTGGTACTCCATGTACCGTTGTTGTCGAAGATCCATCGCGGCCATGCGCTGCAAGATTTCTTGATACGGGTCTGCTGCGGCAGAGGTGTGGGCAGTACCAGGCATGTCTGCCGTGTACTGGGCCCCGACAGCAGTATCGGCAGTGAACTGCTGCGGTGTTGCCTGGACAGGTTCTGCTTGTGTTATCTGCATGACTTTGTGGCAGAATTCCCTGGTCCATCCTCTTCTTGAGGGTGTGTATTCATCCGTTTCTTCGATAGGCATACCTGCGGAAACACATAAACCTGTAATCAAGCAAGGGAAATACAATGGTCCTCGATCTTTCTTACCGCACTCGTGAATCTCCCGTAGGATAATTTCTCCAACGTTGATGGTCCTTTTGTTGATGATGGATTGGATAAGCACCAATCTCTTGCGATCCACCGTGCTATTTTGTGATGTTAGGATGAGGCGTCGTTTGACGAAGGTGTTCCACATCTTGGCCTCCGGCTTCAAACTTTGTCTTGTTACGGAACCCCGATGGGTACCGGTTTCCCATGGAGTATTCACGTAACAAAGATCGTCTTTGATAAGTTCATAGTCCTCGGCAGTGATATCTTCCAAGAAGTCAGCATGGAGATCACTGTCCGGGTTGAGGCCGTAAAAGTTGTTGATCGTATCGGCATCAAGCTGCACTGGCCTGCCGCGGCAGTGGACAAAGAGGGAGTCTTTGCTGGGCCCATGAGCGTAGAACTCCCGCACGATTGTGGTGTTTGCCTGGGCAGGTTGCAGACAGAATATTTCCCAATTTTGGTACTTGATTCTGTCGAACAAGTAGTGTTCGATACCATAATTCTCTTCATCCGCGTGCTGGAACCCTTGTTCTTCCCAAAGTTTCCTCGTGATGAAGGATCGATTGAATCGATCTTCAACGTTGGCTGGGGCGAATCTTTTGTAAGTTGCCATCAAGAAAGAGAAGATTAAGTTCTTGGAGGTTTTCTTGAAGAGAATCTGGAGAATTAGAAGGGATTAGTAGGCAGAGAGTAATTTGAGAGAGGGATTGTTAAGAATACTAAAGAAAGCAAGAAAGTAAGAGTGAATAGTTCAAGAGGAAGGAGTTTCTTATATAGGCCTCGGCCTTGTGACCGTTGAGATCACTAGCCGTTGTAACCGTTTCCTTCTTCTACCGTTTCCTTTTCTGCCGCGACAGGAATCTCGACAGACTAGCCGTTACACTTTTCTGCCCGTTGAGTCTGCTGCGGCTCTAACACTGTTGTATTGCCTCGGCAGAGTTCTTGCTGTGAACTATTTTTCCCTTATCTTTGCTTTTTATTCCTGAATAAAACACACAAAAGAAAAAGAAAATACTGAAAGCGAAAATAATTAGCAAAAATAATAAACTATTAACCCTAATATAATATTTAAAGTAAAAGGGAGAGACTAGGTTACTGGTGGAGAGCATGCGAATGCATCTCCAAAAATTATTTTCTCCCTTAGGCCCAAATTTTTTATCGGGTGTGGGCCGCTCCTTTGTGCTTTCTGTCCATCCATCTTGGGCTTGATTTTCTTGCCAAATATCCTGCCGAGCAGACTGCCCAGGCAGGATATCTTATTGTCTACTGTGTGGATGACCTTACATTCCTCTGGATCGTTATACCTTTTTAAGTTGTGGAATGCATTGAGTTTGACTTGTTGGTCATTGACTCGCATAGTCAACTCTCCTTTTTCCACGTCAATCAATGTTCGTCCAGTTGCTAAGAAGGGTCTCCCAAGGATAATCGGTGCATTGTCATCTGCTTCACAATCAAGGACAAGAAAGTCGGTAGGAAAAATAAACTTGTCAACTCTTACCAGTATGTCCTCGATTTTGCCTTCAGGTTGCACATAAGATCTATCCGCGAGTTGGAGCATCACTGTTGTAGGCTTTGGCCTTCCAATTCCAAGCTTTTGGAAGACTGATTTAGGCATGAGGTTTATACTTGCTCCAAGGTCGCATAGGGCCTTTCCTTCATAACTCTTTCCTATCGCACAAGGTATAGTGAAACAACCAGGATCTTTTAGCTTTGGTGGCATGCGGTTCTGCAGAATTGCCATGCATCCCTCGGTGGCAGCCACTATCTCAAACTCACCTATTCGTTTTCTCTTGGATACCATATCTTTTAAGAACTTGGCATAGTTGGGCATTTGTTCAATGGCCTCAACGAATGGTATGTTGATGTGGACTTGCTTCAAGATATCGAGGAACTTCTTGAACTGTTGATCCTGTTTTTGTTTCTTCAGCCTTTGCGGGAAAGGTGGTGGTGGTCTCATCTCGTCCAGTGTTTCCTTAGTTTGGAATTGTATACCTGGCACCACTAGAATTTTTGCTGCCACGGCAGACTGCTCAAGTGCTGCAGTGCTTGCTGCCGGGGCAGTGTTGTTAGTATCGGTTTGCTCAACCTCTTCTCTTGGTTGATCCGCCGGTTGGGTTTGGTTCTCTGGGATCTTCTCTTTCAACTGTAGACCACTCCTGGTAGTGATTGCCTTGCACTGTTCATGGCTTAGTACCTTAGTAACCTCAGTATTGCTAGGTAGGCCTCCTTGTGGTCTAGTGTTTATACATTGAGCAAACTGCCCAACCTGAGTTTTCAGAGTTTTTATGGCCGCTTCTTGATTTTGTAGCCTCATCTCAGTCCTATTCATGAAGGCGTCGGTCCTCTTGATGAAATTACTATTTTCCGCCATGTATGACTCAGTTTTCATCATGAAGGCCTTTAGCGTGTTTTCCAATGAATTGACCGGTTGCTGCTGCATCTGCTGCTGCGGCATCGGTTGTTGGACTTGCTGCTGCGGCATTGGCTAATGAAATCCCGGTGGTTGGGTGATTGGGTTTAAGGCATTATTTGGGTTGCTCCATGATAAGTTTGGATGTCTCTTCCATGAGGGGTTGTATGTGTTGGACATCACATTGTTACGGTTGTAGTTCCCAACATACATACCGGTCTCTTGATTCATGCAATCAACGGAACTGTGGTTACCTCCACATAAATCACAACATAAATAAATTACCTTGACCTCACGGGTATTGTTTTGTAATTGTAGGTTTTGCACCATCTTGGTAAGAGAGGCCAATTGTGCAGCCACTGAACTTGAAGAATCTAATTCGTTTACCGTGGCTTGGCGTCTTACTCCTCCTCGCCTAGATGTGGGAAACTGGAAATCATTCCTTGCGAGTTTATTCAAAATTTCAATAGCTTCCTCGGGTGCCTTGTCCAGGAGTGTGCCGTTTGCCGAGGCATCTAACATCATCCTTGTCGGGGCATTTGTGGCGTTGTAAAACATTGTCACTTGTGTCCATAAGGGAAATCCATGCAGCGGACACTTGTGCAATAGCTCTCTGTAGCGTTCCCATGCCTCGTACATTGGTTCGTCTTCAGCTTGTCGGAAAGAAGTAATTTCATTACGAATTCTATCATATAGATTAGTAGGATTAAACCGAGTAATGAAATCACGACATAGTTCACTCCAGGATCCAATAGATCCTGCTGGAATGCTATTTAACCAAGCTTTTGCCCTATCCCTCAGTGAATAGGGGAATAGCTTTAACCGCAAGACATCTTCATGGACTCCTTGGATTTTGAAAGAGTTACAGATTTCCATGAAAGATTTGAGATGCTGCCTTGCGTCTTCAGTTGCAGACCCACCAAATTGTCCAATTGTATTTAACATGTTGAACATAACAGGTTTAAGTTCAAAATGGGTTGCTTCAATCTCGGGTGTAACGACTCCTGGGTTTAGTCCATTTAAGTCCTCCTCTAAGAAATCTCTGACAGTCAGCTGCCGCGGCCCAGGTGGCGGCGGTAGACCTTTATTGCCGGCAGGTATGTTTTGTCCTGCCCAAACCTCTACCATGACTCCTCGGATTTGTCTTCTCAACCTTAACCCTGTTCTTTCAATCTCAGGATCTAACTCGTATAAGGGGTTGGTTGGATTGGCCCTGGTCATACACCAAGAAAAATAAAACTAAAATAAAAATAAAAATAAAAAGAAACAAGAAAACAAGGAAAACAAGATTTAGTTGCCAGTCCCCGGCAACGGCACCAAAAACTTGTCGCGTGTCAAAAGTGCGCGTTCAGTGCAAGCGGACACATCGCAAGTAATAAGTGATAAGTATGTTATCGAGTTACCGTCTCCTCAGGGACTGGTATACTTAATATGCTTCCTTTATCTCCTTGCTCTGTGGAAGGATAAAAGCACAAGTGAATTGGTGTGATTTATTTAAACTAAAATAATTGAATAAAAATAAAGAGTCGAAAATATTAGAGAGAGAGATGGGCCAGGATCCAGTTGTATTGTACTATGGACTTGATTGACTTATCTTTATCCAATGCAATCGCATATCTCTGCCTCGGCAGCACTGCAGTTTACTGCCTGGGCAGCGATAACACTGTCTGCCGCGGCAATCCCTTGCTCGTGGGCAGACTTTACCAAAGTTCGGCAAAGTGTCCTTAAATGACTCCGCTTATCCCTAAGTCAGAGTACTGTTGATGACTAGTCCTTGATGATACCTCCCGGCGTGAACCAATTATACTCACCAACCAATCTCACACTTCTTTTAGCCGCTGAAACTCTTAACCTATCCCTAGGCCAAGTTAGTATTTCGCGATTGAAACACCGTACTTACCCCTTTCGTGAATCTAACTCTCCCGAGCTTAGATAAATGGATTACTCACAAACTTCCCTCCCGGGCTTGAATGCAAGAATAAAGAATGGCAAAGGATAAGCAAACCTTGATAATCTTTATTGCATTGAATAAAAGACAAATTACAATCTCCTCTCACAAATACTCCACAACCTTCACCTAAACCCTATGAAGGTTTTAGAACATGATGGAGAGGAAAGAAACAAGAGTAGAAGTCGGCTCTCCCTAGGTATTTCCGATGTATCATACATTGGGTGGCTATGTCTTTATATAGGCTAGACCTAGGGCAAACCATTCCTAAGTAGAATACAACATGGAGTAGGGAACAAGTCAAGTACATAATAATAATATATTTCCAAGTTTGAATTTGGCTAAGGGGGCTTTCCCGCGTGGTCTTCCTTTGGGCTTTTTCTTGTGCTAGCCAGCTCCGATTCTTGGGCTTCAAGTCCAAACACGTTCCTTAGATTTTTTTCTTTCCATCGCCTATCACTTTGCTTCCTGTCTTCCTGCTGCTGCCTCGGCATCAGGTCCTGCCTTGGCCATGTCCCTGCCGCGGCACTGGTTCTCCTGCACAGATATGAAAACGTAGTAAAACGTGCCATTTTCTATAAATATTATCTATTTAAGTATAACTTCTAAATATATCACATTAAGCACATGCATTGGTTCAAGTGGGTGAATATTTGGTGATAAATGCCGATAAAAGGAGTATAAAGTGATAGTGTGTTGAGCACTTATCAATTGTCTCTGCCCAATGCAATTGTATATCACTTCCTCTGCAGCACTGCAGATTACTGCCTTGGCAGCGACGATACCGTCCGCCGCGGCAATCCCTTGCTCGTGGGTGGACTTTACCAAAGTTCAGCATAATGTCCTTGAATGACTCCGCTTATCTCTAAGTCGAAGTACTGTTGATGACTAGTCCTTGATGATACCTCCCGGCGTGAATCAATTATACTCACCAACCAATCTCACACTTCTTTTAGCCGCTGAAACTCTTAACCTATCCCTAGGCCGAGTTAGTATTTCGCGATTGAAACACCGTACTTACCCCTTTCGTGAATCTAACTCTCCCGAGTCTAGATAAATGGATTACTCACAAACTTCTCTACCGAGCTTGAATGCAAGAATAAAGAATGGCAAAGGATAAGCAAACCTTGATAGTTTTATTGCATTGAAACAAAGACAAAGTACAATCTACTCTCACAAATACTAAACAACCTTCACCTAAACCCTAAGAAAGCTTAGAACATAATTTGAGAGAACGAAAACATTGAATCTTAGGGAAAAATCTCTATGAATCGACTCTCTCTAGGTGTCTAATACATTAGACGGCTAGGTCTTATATAGGCTTGGCCTAGGGCAAACCTTTCCTAAGTAGAATATAACTTGGAGTAGGGAACAAGTCATGTACATAAATAAAATATTTCTAAGTTTAATTCAACTAAGAGGCTTTCCCGTGTGGACTTGTCTTGGGTTTTTCCTCGTGCTAACTAGCTCCGATCCATATGCTTTATGTCCAGAAACGTCCCTTGGGTTTTTCTCTTCCAATCGCCTACAATATTGCTTTTTGGCTCTCAGCTGCTGCCTCGGCATCAGGTCTTGCCTTGGCCATGTTGCTGCCGCGACACTTGTTTCTCCTGCACAGATGTAAAAATGTAGTAAAACTTGCCTTTTCTGTAAATATCATCTTTAATAGCATAACTTCTAAATATATCACATTAAGTACATGCATTGATCGGAGTGGGTGTAAATTCGGTGATTAATGCCCATAAAAGGTGTAAAAAGTGATAGTGAGTTGAGCACTTATCAATATGTTTCCTAGATTCAATTTAGCACTTTTTTTGTATTGTTCCAAATCAGCTAAGTTTTTTATTTATTTATATCTTGGTCCCTGTATTATTAGTAGTAGTTTTATTTGAAATATTATGTGTGACATTATGGCATAGGTTTATCACCTTTTATATTGCATTGTCGTATTTTTTTTCCTTGTTATTCTATTTCTATGCATGTATATTATCTTGTTTTTTATATATTTGTTTATTTTACCATTTATTTGTTCTAAACGTTGGCATTACGGTAATCGATGGTGAGGAAGGATCCGTATTAATTTACGGCCCGTTTAGTGTAGCATTTAATTTAATTTTTCACACTTAATTTTATTGTCATTTAATTTATATACTTTTATTTCTCGCGTTTATTTATTTGTTTGCACATATTTTTATATTTGTTAATCACATTTGACACACATTTATCAAATTAATAACATTAATGTGGTATCTCAAAATTCGTTCGTAAGCGGGACCAATATCAATCGTAGTGGTAACGGTTT
The DNA here is from genome assembly GCA_035048815.1 of Abelmoschus esculentus. Lineage (NCBI taxonomy): Eukaryota > Viridiplantae > Streptophyta > Magnoliopsida > Malvales > Malvaceae > Abelmoschus > Abelmoschus esculentus. The sequence continues at coordinate 3,595,755 of JAUCBN010000051.1, read as the reverse complement.
GGGCATTTATCTTCGAATATTGAGATCTTTAAAATTTATTCGTATTCTTAAACGGATGATAAATTAATTAAAATTTGAACTTGTAAATTTTCAATTTCGGGCAAATTATATTCGATTAGGTACCAATTTTTGGACGGTGTGGGATATTATATATGTCCCATCCGTAATCGACTCTCGAACCCATTTCTTTAAAATCTCTAATTTTAATGGTGTCCGACCTATCAAAGTGGCCAGTGACAACCCCATTCTTTTTTCAAAATAAATTCTATTTTTTTCTTTCAAATATTTTTCAATTTTTCATTTCCAAACCCTAATTTTTAAACTTTTCTAAACCTAATTTTTAAAAACTCCAATTCTCTACTTTAAACATAATTTCTAAGTCTTCAATTCATCAACTTTTTAAAATAAAACAATTCTCTAATTTTCACAATAACTAAATAATTTTTTAACGACCCCACATTTTTTCTACCACTCCACCATCTGTTTACCCTATTTCATTTACCCTCGTTTCAACAAAATAAGACGTAGTGATACGTCTACATATGGACCGGTACAAAATTAAAAATTTAGACATAATATAATAAAAATTAAAAAAAATATTTATAATCGATAATTAATATTAAACTTAATATCGTCGCCGCAGAACATAATGAAAAAAATAAAATTGTTAGAGCAATAATTTGATCTATTGCGTATGAGACATGAAAATTAGTTGTGTAGGCTGGGAAATTTTATTTTCAGAGTGAATTAGATGGATTTATAGAAACAAATATGTTTTTAGGATAAAGAAAATTGCAGTAAATGGTGCTGTTAAGGGAATAAATCAGTAAGTTAAAAGCTGAATTTGAATTCGAAATATTTTAAGTTAAATATAATCTGATTCAAAAATTCGTTAAATTAAAATTATCAAATTTAAACTCTACTCAAACATAAAATATAGAACGAACTCGAAAATTTTAAACTAAACCTTAATTTATTAATCCTTATTTTCCCCGAAACCTATCATACCTAACCTAATATAATCCAACATCTTAAATCAGACCATAAACCCTAAATTAACCCCAAACCCCAAGTCACTTATTTTCTAACAGGCACCTCTAAACCATAATTCTACCAAACCATATTTTTAATGGAATATAATATATTATATTAACTCAAATTTTTTTAAGTTGAATATCAAATAATTCTTTTTGGCTCCTTTTAAATATTCGAACTAAATTTGAGTTCGAATCTAGTTTAATTAAATCTAATTTTAATCGAATCAAGTAGCTTATAATTTGTCTCATCTCATTTACTGCTCTACTTCTGGTTTTAATCCAAAGTTTTTGTTTTTATCATTGTTTGCTTTAAAATAATAAATATGGTTAGAGCGAATACTACGTATAACTTCGATCTCCTTTAGGTTTTGTTTGATAAAATATAAAAATAAAATAGTATAATAGAATAAAAAAATTATTAATGACTATTTAGATTAAAATAATTGATAAAAAAAAAATTAAAATGACACATATCATTGTACAATATAATACTATTCATCGTTATATACTATTATTTTTTTTTTTAATCTCTATATACCATTAGTTTTAATCAAATCAAGAGTTCCACTCCAAATAGAATACCTACCCGATGCACAGTTCAGTGCAACTATAACATGTGGCGAAGGCAAGTAGGTGGCTTCTTCATGATAAACAACAGTTACTATATCCATTCTAAATATGCTAGTAATACCTGATGTTGTACCGGATAATAGTAGTGAATTTAGACATATTTTCTAGAGTGGGAACTTAAAAAATATGAGTAATTGTTCAATATTTTCTATATTTAGACATATTTTCTATATACCATCACCATGACTCCTCTGTACAACCCTCAACCACCATTACAGACAATGAAAAAAATGAATACGATTAGTTCAATATTTTTTCTCAAAACCGGGACACGCAAACGGAAAATATAACATGCCAAAATAAATTAGTGAAATTATATCGTTTTATTTGAGTGCATTTTAGTTTAGTTTTAATTTATTTTTACGATAACTCATGTTTAATGAAACAATGAGTATTAAAGTATGTAAATAGAGTCCGAACAATGTCGTTCTTGTTGGTGTTAAGATTTAAAGGCTGAAAGTTCAACTAATAGGGTATCGAATGAATGAATTGTTTGTCCCCTTCCCCAAATTATCTTCTTTGTTGTCTCCTTTTGCTCTATCTGATCTCTCCCTTATTTTAATTATTCTTCTTTAGTTTTGAAGTGTTACAAAGACATTAGAGTTCAGGTTGGTCCTTACGAATGTCGGTGAATCAGTTGCATTTAGAGTTCAATCGTCTGGAAATTTTTATCGATCGAATGTTCAACGAGTTTCAAGTAAGGTTTTTAACAGATGCAAAAATGATTTAGGAGAAGGCTTTCGGAAAATCAACCGATTTTTCTATTGTTGATCCGCAAAATAGTGAGGGATCGGATGACTCACCATTGGTGCCCGATTACGTCGAATCAAAGGATCAAGTGTCGCCAACTGGAATCTCAGTTGTAGAGGAGATTAGTAATTGTTTGTTGGAACTACTATCGATTTAAGGTGTGGTGTTGAATTTACCTATAATGGATAGGGAGGTGGTTTCCAATGAAATCAAGGTACTTGATGAATTGTCTTTGATAATAGACATGAAGTTTGATGATTCAATAAGCGGATTGTTGGAAGTGTCACAAAATCAGAACAAGGGTTATGATATTTTGGAGAAAGGTTTGTTGAAAAAAATCATTGAATGCATCATTGAAGGATGTGAAAGTGGTGTGGTACCGAGATAATAAAACCAACATGTTGATTGAATTACTCTACTGGACATTTTGAATCACAAAAATTTATAGCAATCACATAAACAAAAAATTATAAACTAGACAAAATATCTAGCAAAGGACACAAGAACTATGTGTATGTTCAATGGTGGCTTTATTAAGAAGCATTTTCTGCGATACCAATTAGGTCATCAACCTTTAAGAGGCAATTAATCACTAATTCAGTTTTTGTTGAATTTTACTCAACACATTCTATAATAGAGTTTCGATACTGAAAAAGAGGAGTGAATGATCGAAAAAGGGTTACAAATGACATTGATACGAGAGAAATTATTTTTGATGATTATGATCATAATTTTGACCCGAGATGAGAAGACCAAATTATAGAAAATTATTTTAAATTATATCAAAAAACAAGAAATTACACTGGTATATTTGAGAACTTTTTGATTAAGATGAGAATTCTTTCTAATAAAATAAAAAACATGACAATTTTTAAAGATGTCATTGGCATCATTAAGCATGACAGGATGACTTTGCTTTTGGGACCTCCAAGTTATGAGAAAACCACTCTCTTGTTGGCTTTAGCCGGAAAGCTTGATGTTGCTTTAAAGTGCTTTGGGACAATGACTTACAATGGGCTTAAAATAAATGAGTTTGTACCTTAGAGAACTACTGCTCATATCAATCAGTATGAACTTCATATAGGAAATATTAAATTTGATTTTGATATTAATGTCTTTATGAAGGCAACAACAACAGGTGAAATGCTAATTGGATCAACAAAGGTATTTTTTATAGATGAGATACCAATTGGTCTGGACAGTTCTATAATTTTTCAAATTGTGAACACTTCAAGCAAACTGTTCATATCCTTAATGGGACAGCAAAAATATCTCTTTTCCAACCAATTCTAGAGACTTATGATATTTTCGATGATATTATTCTCTTTTTCGATGGTTGGATTGTATATCAGGGTTCTCTTAGACACGTGCTGAATTTTTTCGAGTCTATGGGGTTCAGGTGTCTTGATAGAAAAGGTGTTACAGATTTCTTGCAAGAAGTTACATCAAGAAAATATCAAATACAATACTGGACATGTAAAGATCAACCTTACAGGTTTGTCACGACATATGAATTTGTCTAGGCATTCCAATTATTACATGTTGGAATGAAAGTTTCGGATGAACTTCAAACTCCAATTGAAATTAACAAAGAGCTATCTCGCTGCTTTGACAAACAAAAAAATATGATGTTAGAAAGTGAGAGTTGCTGAAAACTTGCATATCAAAGGGTATTGAAATGGAGTGATGGTTATCATAACAGAGATGTAAAGACCAGGAAAACAATTCATATTGTAGAGCTCAACACTGATCAAATGGGTTTGCTGAAAAATGAGCTACTAAAGCTATTTTATGAGTCCTTTTTGTCTACTTAAAGTGATCTTCTAGTTAGAAGACCTTCAACAGTTTTATATCCTGGAGATGTCATAGATACTGAGTGGTATTATTTAGTTTGTATGTTATTTGTGTTCAACATTGATCAAGGATTGCTTTAAAGAACAATTTCTAGTGATCAACTTGTTTGACTTTATAATGCTCATAATGCAGAGAGTAAAGTGTTCATTCATTCACTACTAGCAAAGAATGCATCCATTCAGACCGTAGTATGCTTTTCTATTTTAGGAGGTATGATTGAACTTAGTGTAACTGATTTGGTATTGGAAGACTTCAGCCTTGTTCAACGGATTAAAATTTTTTTTCTTGGATAAATCAATTTTTATGGGAGAAAGGGAATCAGTTTCATCTATATTGGTTAATATTCATCCCTTATCAAGACTAAGAGAGTATGGAGATATGTTTGGTCCAATCAATAAAAAATAGATTAAATTCAAATCCTTAAGGACAAGGATCTTTTTGAAGCGAGGGGTATTGTAACACGCCAAAATAAATAAGTGAAATTATATCGTTTTATTTGAGTGCAATTTTATTTTAGTTTCAATTTACTTTTGCAGTAACTCGCGTTTAATGAAACGATGAGTATTAAAGTATGTAAATAGAGTCAAAATGATGTCGTTCTCGTTGGTGTTAGGATTTAAAGGCTGAAAATTCAGCTAAGAGGGTATCATATGAATAAATTGTTGTTGTCTCCATCCCAAATTCTCTTCTCTATTGTCTCTCTATGCTCTATCTGATCTCTCCCTTATTTTAGTTCTTATTCTTTAGTTTTGGAGTGTTACAACAAATCAAAGGATTGGAACTTCAAATCCCAGAAAACATGGTGCAATGAAAGAAATTAAAAAAGATTTTGTGTAAGTAAAACAAAAAGAAGGGAGATATAAGGAACAATTTTTTGTCATTTTTTAAAGGGAGGGGCATTATAAGAAAATCAGAATCATTTCTATAAAAAAGAATTCAATCGAAAGAGAAAAATCAAGACTTTCTCTGATAAAAGTTTTCTTTTTCATCTTCTCACATGCATGCATAGCATAACCTAAAACAAAATAAAAGAAGTTACAATTAGGAGCTTTCCCTGGTTCGGTGGTGCATGTCACCGCCGGCGATGAACTCTGAGAAAGGGTGAGCTATTTTGAGAGATACACCGGAAAAAGGAATGTCCTTCTTTCCCCCTTTCGATGTATTCTTCCAACAAGAAAATGGATCTTCGATTTTGAGGAGAAAAAGGAAATCATATGATTTCTGGGTCTTGTTTTTGGAGTGTGTTTTTCTGGGTTCATGTATTTTCTGGATTGTAGGACTAAACATGGGGTTCTTTTGTTTCCTGTTAACGCTCTAAAAAGCGTATATTTTATACCCTTTTACTTAAGGTTTTGTTTGGTTTCAAGTTCATTTGCATTGCATTTCATTGCATTTAGTTGCATTTCATGTGCATTTGCATTTAGATTAGGATTTTATTTTATTTTATTTTTATTTTAAAAGATGCTGCTTTGAAGGGTATTTTCTTGGTTCTGTTGTGCAGATGCTGGAGCAAAGTGGAATGATCGGAAGAGATATTGTAGCATATTTCTATGGTGTTGGATCGAGTTTCGAGGATGCTACAGCATTGTGGGCGAACAAAATAGAACGGAAGAAAGGACACACTTACAGCCCACTGTCCTCACGCGTTTTCCAGACCAGCTGCACATCCCCTGCACCTCTGCAAATGCTGCAGACGTCGTACCGCCCCTGCACCCTGCCACACTTTTCTGCAAACTTTGCACCACCTCTGCAGACCTGCAACGGTCCCCTACAGACCCTGCATTTCTGCCATCTGCTGCAACAAATGTCAAGGGATATTCCCTTGGCATCTTTAGGGCACCAAACCCTAGAAGCCTTCTGTAAATACAAGGCCAAGCCTCCTTCAACAATTATGTTCGGAGCAAGAAAAAGAGAAAAATCAGTAGCTGAGGAGCCATAAAGGAGCAAGCTTTAAGGAAAGCACGAGGGAGAACAAAGAAGAAAGGAGGCCACTTTCGGTCATCTTCAACCTCTAGCCAAGCCACCATTGTTGGAGAGCTTCAAGCAAGGGACTTGCGCGACTTCGGGAGGAGCGGCAAGCTAGGAAAAGTGTCATGGCACAAGCGTTTGAGACTTCCTTCCTCTTCACTTTGTTTACCTTTTTTCTAAGTTGTTGAATATGTATTTCAAAGGACGCAAGTTGAATAGTTTTTCTTACCTAGCCATGAACTAAACTAGTATGACTAAGGCTTGTTTTGGATGATTTTCATTATGTTTTAATGAATGATTATTGTTTACAGTGTTTAACCTTGTGCTTTGTTCAAGAATGCTAACACATTTTCACTCTAAACCTTGGTTTGTAAGAGCACCGGGAGGTAGCCATAGCTCATGGGGTTCGGGAAGCTTAGATCTAGGGATAGGCAAAGCTGGACCAACTTGAACAATGGGGTTGCTGCGGGAGCAGAATCCTAACTTGCCTTAGGGATAAGGTAGAGTTTCAACGACTAAAAGGGGTAGCACTTTATCAACATTAGGAGTGTTAGGGTTGAGACCGGGAGGTAATGCCTTAGCATTTTCGAGTGTTAGGGTTGAGACCGGGAGGTAATGCCTTAGCATTTTCGAGTGTTAGGCCTTTTGACTAGGGATAGTGGAGGCATTTTCAGTAAACTCTGTCGAGCACTAGTAAACCAGTGGAACAGTAGCATTCAGGAGAACAGTGAGATCATACCATTGCAAGCCTAGCCTGTTTTAAGCTTTAATATCTTCTCTGTGTTGTGTTTGTGCAGCTTTATTTATTTCTCCAATATCTGTTGAATTGCTATTGCATTTTCGTGACAATCTTTGTTTTGCTCCAGCATCATTGGTGACATATTTATTTTGCTAAAGCATTTTGGTGACATTTGCAGAATTGCTTTAGCATATGATCATACAAAGGATTATTTTATCTTTTGTGTATGTTAACTATTTTTGAAATAACCTACCCATTCCTCGTGGGAACGATCTCACTCACACACTTTATTACTTGTTCGATGTGTATACTTGCACATTATTACACGCTGATCACAGTCACATTTTAATCACCCTCTCAGCACACAACAAGTTTTTGGCGCCTTTGTCGGGGATTGAGGCAATAGGCAATTTCAATCATAGTTTTCATACTTTTTATCTTTTTATTTTTGCTTTGTGTTTTGAGTATTTTGTTTTTGATTTAATCTTTGTTTTCTTGTTTATATTTTCAGGTTTTTGGTTAGTGGATGCCCAGAGTGAATCGTAGGGAAGGCCTTGAACCATTTATTTCAGAAATCGAAAGGTATTTTAGACAAAGGAGGCGAGAGCAAAGAAGAACAAGAGCTATGTATCAGGATCCACAGAATCCAAATTCTAGAGCAATACCTGCAGCAAATCCAAATGCTGCAGCAAATCCGGAGATAGTAGCAAGACCAAGGGCAATTCGAGATCACTTGACACGAATCTTGGATGACCTGAATTCTGGGATAGTGACACCTGAGATACAAGCAGCACACTTTGAGCTCGAACCTGTGATGTTTAATATGCTCAACTCGATCGGACAGTTTGGAGGATCTCCACACGAGGACGCTCGACAACACATCCGTGCTTTCTTGGAGGTTTGTGATTCGTTCCGCCAATAAGGAGTGCACGAGGATGTGTTGAAGCTCAAGCTATTTCCATACTATTTGAGAGACCGAGCAAGAGAATGGTTGAATGATATTCCAGCCGGTTCGATGGAGTCATGGACAACTTTGTGCAAAAGCTTTTTGGCAAGATACAACCCACCCAACATGAACACTCAATTGCGAAATAAGATAGCATCCTTCAGACAAGGGGATCAGTAAAAAGCTTGCTAAGAAGGTGTATCAATCACGGTTTTCAAGATTGGAATCAAATCGTGATGTTTTACAATGGATTCAATGTACCCACAAGGATGATGTTAGATGCTTCGCAAATGGGACACTGCTGGACAAGTCGCCAGAAGAAGCATTTGATATTTTGGACAAAATAGCCAACAATGATTATCAGTTTCCAACTACTAGGCTTGGGACAGGACGAAGAACTCAAGGAAAGATAGAGCTCGACGCCAATGATTCTGTCTCAACACAACTTTCTGCTATTACAAATATGTTGAAGAATCTTCAACAGCCCAGTGAAGTACGAGATGCTAAGGCATTAAGCTGTGTGCACTGTAGTGGAAACCATTTTGATAAAGACTGCCCAACTCATTTAGAGTCTGCTCATTACGTTGGAAACTTCAACAAAAATTCCAACAACCCCTACTCCAACACGTACAACCCAGGGTGGAGACAACATCCTAATTTTTCTTGGGGTAATAAAGGATCGAATCAAGCAAGCAGCTCAAACAGGCAACAACCCAAGGCAACACAACCAGGAGTCCATGGCTTTCAAGGAAATATGCCATGGCAAAATGAACACAAGGGGACAGTTCATCATCAAAGTCACAACAATTCTTTGGAAGCTTCGCTGCAAGAATTCATGGCTTTGACCAAGGAGTTCATGACGTCAACGAAAACATTATTGCAGGAGCATTCCACCATCTCTAATCAAGGCAATTTGTTGCAAACCCAAGGCGCACTACTGCAAAGTCACAACTCTTCGTTGAGGACGCTAGAGACTCAAGTGGGTTAAATTGCTCAAGCATTACAAGCAAGACCAAGAGGCAATTTGCCTAGTGATACTGAAGTCACTAAAAATCATGGCAAGGAGCAATGCAGCGCACTTACCTTGAGAAGTGGACGACAAATCAACACGGGGGAATAACTCAAAAGAAAGGAGAAAGAAGAAACCCCCATTCAGGAGCAAAAAGAAGCTGAACAAAAAGAAGAAAAATTAGCTCAAGAAGAAACTGGAGAAAACTTAAATATTGAGGCATTTGGTGAAAAGTTTGCAGATGCTGCAGCAAAAGAAGCAGCATCAACGCAACCTTTGGAGGACATAAGACCCGCACTACCATTCCCTCAGCGTTTGAAGCAACACAAAGAGGATCTCCAATTTCAAAATTTTGTAAGTATATTGGACCAATTTCATATAAATATTTTATTTTTAGATGCTATTGCTCAAATGCCCTCATATGCAAAGTTTTTGAAAGATATTGTTACAAAGAAAAGAAAAGCTGAGAATTTTAAAATAGTTGCTATATCAAATGCCATCACTTTTACATGCACCATCTCTAGACTTAAAACCACTGTCACCGCATTTAAAGTATGTTTATTTGGGATCTCACAATACTTTGCCAGTGATTATTTCTTTTAGCTTAGATCCTAACCAAGAGCTTAGCCTCGTGAATTTGCTATCACAATATAAGAAAGCTCTAGGGTGGACTATGGCCGATTTGAAGGGCATCAGTCCTACGATTTGCATGCATAAGATCCTGCTGGAAGAATGACACATCAATTCTATTGAGCCCCAAAGAAGAATGAACCCAACAATGAAGAAGGTAGTGATGACAGAGATTATCAAGTGTTTGGATGCAGGGATCATATACCCAATTTCTGACAGTTCATGGGTCAGTCCTGTGCATTTGTGCTCCTAAGAAGGGAGGCACGACAGTGATCACAAATGAGGACAATGAGTTACTCCCAACAAGGACATTCACAGGCTGACGCATTTGTGTGGACTATAGGAAGCTGAACAAGGCAACAAAGAAGGATCATTTCCCCCTTTTATCGATCAAATGCTGGACCGATTGGCGGGAAAGGCTTACTATTGCTTCCTCGATGGCTATTCTGGGTACAACCAAATTGCTATAGCATCAGAAGACCAGGAGAAGACAACTTTCACCTGTCCATATGGGACTTATGCTTTTCGAAGAATGCCATTTGGGTTATGTAATGCTCCAGCAACTTTTCAACGTTGCATGTTAGCAATATTTTCAGACATGATTGAAGAATTCTTGGAGGTATTTATGGATGATTTTTCTGTTTTCGGAGAAACTTTTGAAAAATGTCTGCAACCTGGCCAAGGTACTGAAACGCTGTGAAGAAGCCGACATTGTGCTCAATTGGGAAAAATGCAATTTCATGGTGACCGAAGGTACGGTTTTGGGGCACAAAATTTCTAGCAAAGGAATTGAAGTTGACAAAGCAAAAGTAGAGTTGATAGAGAAGTTACCACCTCCAACAACTGTGAAGGTAATTAGAAGCTTTCTTGGACATGCTGGCTTCTACAAGAGGTTCATCAAGGACTTCTCAAAAATCTTTAAGCCACTCTGCAATTTGCTACAGCAAAATCAACCCTTTGTCTTTGATGAAAAATGCCACAGAGCTTTTACTGAACTGAAGAAGAAGTTTACCTCAACTCCAAATAGTTATACCACCCGATTGGACTGAGCCATTCGAGTTGATGTGCGACGCAAGTGTCGCGTGTCAAAAGTGCGCGTTCAGTGCAAGCGGACACATCGCAAGTAATAAGTGATAAGTATGTTATCGAGTTATCGTCTCCTCAGGGACTGGTATACTTAATATGCTTTCTTCATCTTCTTGCTCTATAGAAAGATAAAAACACAAGTGAGTTGATGTGATTTATTTAAACTAAAATAATTGAATAAAAATAAAGAGTCGAAATATTAGAGAGAGATGGGCCAGGATCCAGTTGTATTGTATTGTGGACTTGATTGACTTGTCTTTATCCAATGCAATCGCATATCTCTGCCTCGGCAGCACTGCAGTTTACTGCTTGGGCAGCGATAACGTTGTCTGCCGCGGCAATCCCTTGCTCGTGGGCAGACTTTACCAAAGTTCGGCAAAGTGTCCTTAAATGACTCCGCTTATCCCTAAGTCAGAGTGTTGTTGATGACTAGTCCTTGATGATACCTCCCGGCGTGAACCAATTATACTCACCAACCAATCTCACACTTCTTTTAGCCGCTGAAATTCTTAACCTATCCCTAGGTCGAGTTAGTATTTTGCGATTGAAACACCCTACTTACCCCTTTCGTGAATCTAACTCTCCCGAGCTTAGATAAATGGATTACTCACAAACTTCCCTCCCGGGCTTGAATGCGAGAACAAGGAATAACAAATGATAAGCAAACCTTGATAATCTTTATTGCATTGAATAAAAGACAAATTACAATCTCCTCTCACAAATACTCCACAACCTTTACCTAAACCCTATGAAGGTTTTAGAACATGATGGAAAGGAAGAAAACAAGAGTAGAATTCAGCTCTCCCTAGGTATTTCGATCTATCATACATTGGGTGGCTAGGTCTTTATATAGGCTAGACCTAGGGCAAACCTTTCGTAAGTAGAATACAACTTGGAGTAGGGAACAAGTCAAGTACATAATAATATTATATTTCCAAGTTTGAATTCGGCTAAGGGGGCTTTCCCGCGTGGTCTTCCTTTGGGCTTTTCCTTGTGCTAGCCAGCTCCGATTCTTGGGCTTCGAGTCCAAACACGTTCCTTAAATTTTTGTCTTTCCATCGCCTATCACTTTGCTTTCTGTCTTCCTGCTGCTGCCTCGGCATCAGGTCTTGCCTCGGCCTTGTCCCTGCCGCGGCACTGGTTCTCCTGCACAAATATGAAAACACAGTAAAACGTGCCTTTTTCTATAAATATTATCTATTTAAGTATAACTTCTAAATATATCACATTAAGCACATGCATTGGTTCAAGTGGGTGAATATTGGGTGATAAATGCCGATAAAAGGAGTAAAAAGTGATAGTGTGTTGAGCACTTATCACACCCCCAAACTCGAACTATTGCTTGTCCTCAAGCAATGCAAACCATCAATTTGCCGAACTTTACTCTCTCTTGGTCTTACATGTCCATCTATTCTCCCCACCATAACTAGGCCTATCTTTGTGCCTTAACCATTTGCATTTAGCAAGTGACTACGCAGTTGGAGTAGCACTAGGTCAAAGGCGAGGTAAACTCTTTCATGTTATTTACTATGCAAGTAGAACTCTTAATGATGCTCAAATTAATTACACAACTACTGAGAAAGAGTTACTTGCTTTAGTATTTGCCTTTGATAAGTTTAGGACGTATCTTATAGGAACTAAGGTGATAGTTCACACTGATCATTCTTCCATCAAATACTTAGTTACTAAGAAAGATGCTAAGCCGAGACTTATTAGGTGGATACTTTTGCTACAAGAATTTGATATTGAAATAAAGGATAAAAAAGGCACTGAAAATCAAGTTGCAGACCACTTATCTAGGCTAGAAAATCCAGAAAATTTAGGAGAGAATTTTGAAATCGAAGAAAATTTCCCTGATGAGAAAATTTTATATGACACAACATTACCTTGGTATGCCGACATTGTTAATTTTCTTGTTAGTGGTATTTTTCCTCCTGATTTCTCTAGCCAGGGTCGCAAGAAGTTCAAACATGATGCAAAATTTTTCTATTGGGATGATCCATATTTGTTCAAGCAATGTGCTGACCAATTGCTTCGGCGATGTGTGCCGGAAGAGGAACAGAAAGATATTCTATTCCATTGCCATACAACATCGTGTGGAGGTCATTTTGGTGGATCAAGGACTGCTGCAAAGGTCCTTCAATCTTGATTCTACTGGCCCTCACTCTTCAAAGATGCTCAAGCATTTTACAAGGGATGCGATAGATGTCAAAGAACCGGTAACATCTCAAGAAGGAATAAAATGTCGTTGCAAAATATTCTAGAAATTGAGCTTTTTGATGTTTGGGGAATTGATTTCATGGGACCATTTCCATCATCCTATGGTGATTTATACATCTTCCTAGTAGTGGACTACGTGAGCAAATGGGTTGAAGCGGTGGCAACACCCCGCAATGATTCGAAGACAATCCTGAAGTTCCTGCACAAGAACATTTTCACAAGGTTTGGAGTCCCAAGAGCTATAATCAGTGATGAAGGAACCCACTTTGACAACAAGCTCATTGCTAAGGCATTACAATGCTATGGAGTCAGGCACAAAATTGCTACAGCATATCACCCACAGACGAATGGCCAAGCTGAAATCTCCAATAAAGAAATAAAGCAAATCTTAGAGAAAACAGTCAACACAAAGAGAAAAGACTGGTCTCCAAAGCTAGATGAAGCTTTGTGGGCATATAGGACAGCTTACAAGACTCCTTTAAGGATGTCCCCATTCAAGCTTGTTTATGGGAAAGCATGTCATTTGCCCGTGGAGCTTGAACACAAAGCTTATTGGGCCATCAAAAAGCTTAATATGGATTTCAAGACAGCTGGAGAGAAGAGAATTTTGGAGCTAAATGAATTGGAAGAGTTTCGATCCAATGCCTATGAGAATGCTAGAATTTAGAAGGAAAAAACGAAAAGGTGGCATGACAAACATCTTTTGCCACGACATTTTTCAGAGGGCCAACAAGTGTTACTTTACAACTCAAGACTTAAACTTTTTCCTGGAAAGTTAAAGTCCCGATGGTCTGGACCATTCATGATACATAGGGTTTATCCTTATGGAGCTGTGGAAGTCAGAACACTTGAAGGAGATCAAATATTTAAAGTCAATGGTCAAAGGCTGAAGATCTATAATGGAGCTCCCATTGTGCGTGAAAAGGACGGCTCCAGTCTGCAAAATGCCTGAGCAATTCTATCCCTATCTTTCATTTTTCTTTAGCATTTAAATTTTAGTTTGAATAAAAAGTAGACGTTTTTATTTAAGTTTTTTTAAGATGCATTTATCTCCTTTTTGTCCATATTCAGCTTTTAATTTTTAAAGGTACAAGCTCAGACCACTGGAGGCTCACAGGGAGCTGCACACCACCAGACGCATGCTACACACAGGTAGGACATTGCGCAGTGCACAGTCTGTGCAAGGGAAAGCCTGGGAGAGAGGAAGGACTGTACGGCTGCCAGCCTTGGAGGGAAAAGTTTTGGAATTATTTGATTTGGGTTACCAAGGAGGGAGTTGAGGAGCCCATGAAATTGAAACCGGTTGGTTTTCAAAGAGGAAGAGAAGGAGTTTAGTTAAAATTCAACCCCTCTTTACACCCTATTTACCTATTCATTACTTATAAAACCCTTTCTCTCTCCCACTTACACTCAAATTAACTTACCCTTCACACCTTTTTACTTTTCCAATAACCCTAGCCATCCAAACCTTACACAGTATTTATTACTTTTCTCTTTCCTCTCCCCTTCCCAATAAAGTAACCGTCCATCTCCCTTAACCCCATCCTCTGTCTCCACTTCATCTTCTTCTCCAAAGAAACCAACCATCATTCTCTCACAACACCCTCCTCCTTCAAGAAAACTGAAAGCACATAACCCATATTTCTTTGTCACAATGGTTCGCTGCAAGCAAACAGAGGAATCCTCACGGGCTGCTGCTCAAGCTCGACCGATTGAAATTCGAAAGTTTAAGGATGACGCAGCGAAGGATCGCTTCCAGAAGCTAAAAGGGAGAACGATTCATCAGGAAAAAGGGTTTTTCCTACAACAATGCAACCTTCCAAAAGTTACCGGAGCAAGTGGCTTTAACCATAAAACGCCACAAATGGGAGGCCTTTGCGCGGCATTTTGCAGCAAAGAAGGACGCTAAACCCCTCAACATTTCACTGGTAAAAGAGTTCTATGCCCACTACACCAGGCCGGGGCAACGAACAATATACGTCCGAGGAGATGCTGTGTCATTCACTGCCGAAGACATAAACCAGTTCTATGGACTAGATGTAGAAGACCAACACTCTGTCTTTTTCGCCTCGATGTTGGGGCAAGACCAGGACTTTTTACTAGAAGAACTATGCATTGAAGACACCACTTGGGACGAAGCAAACACCACGGTGGACCGCACATCTCTAAAGCCGGAGGGCAAACTTTGGATGCATTTCATCAAGTCAAACCTGATGCCAACAACTCACACAGCCACAGTAAACTTAGGCCGACTACAACAACTGCACTCAATTGTGAGGAATAGAAAGATCAATGTGGGCAAGATTATTATCGAAGAAGCCAACGCAACACTCAAAAGGAAACAAAGCCCTCTTCTATTCCCTTACCTCATTACAGCCCTCTGTAGGAAACAGAGAGTGTTCGAAAACGATGAAGACTTCAAGGTAAGGGGGCGTCAATGAATCACTCTGAAGAAAATTCCTGAGTTAATGGGATTAGAGGAAAATGCTCCAGCATCTGGTGAGCCTTCCGCCAAGCCAAGAAATGCTCCAGCAAATCTCAATTCATTACATACTACAGTTCAAGGACTGCAACTGCAGTTGACAAAACTCCACAGCAAGTTCATGTCTTACATGAGCTATGTCCAAAAGAGGGATTTGATCCTCCAGCTGAATTTCCTAGATTTGCTACCAGATGGTGGCTACACTTTTCCTAACTTCCCAACTCACCTCTTCCAGCAAAATGAGCCCGAGCCTATACCTCCGCAGTAACAGACTCCGCCAAAGCAACAGCAAAGCCAACCTACTTTTGTGCATGAGCACACCACAACACACCAACAGCATGAGCCTACTGTACCAGCATCTGAACCATCTCCTGCTATTTCTACTATAGCATCGCACAAGGTCCCTGCCGGTCCATCAGAGCCACCACAGGACAAGGGCAAGGAGCCTGTCGTTGAATCACAGACCTCTGGGGAACACACAGTTGAAATAAGCAGTGAGACTTCGACCTCAACTCACCACAAGTCGTGGTATCCCTTGTTGATCCTTTAGACACCCCCGTCCCACGTCGCAAGGTCAAGCGTACTGCTGCTAGACATGCTTCCTTTAGAGTGGAGGAGGACCTGATTCCCATTTCCATAGCAGAACCATAGCAAGACACAGACCAAGATCAGTCAGAAGTCACAGAACCACCACCACTAGAGAGGCCATGGAAACGCGTCAAGATGGCCATCCACAAAACAAGACCCGATGCCAAGTAAGCATCTTTGCTTTTTCTTTTTAGTTTTATTCCTCATAGCATTGAGGACAATGCTAACCTCAAGTTTAGGGGTAGCAAAGTCTTCGCCTTAGCATTTTCATTCCATTTTGCATACATATGAATTTGCTATAGCATTAGATTCAATTCAAGACAGCTTTTAGGATTAGAATAAATGATATCCGACGATGAGAATTTTGATGCTTTTAAACTGAATTAGAACATATTGAGAATAAATTGAACTGGATTAGGACTTGATACCTTGGATTTTATTTGACACGATTGTATGTTTCCTTTGCTTGAGTGGTAGGAATTTTTTAGAGAACTTAGAATCTATGCCTTAGTTAGTTTAAAAAGAAAAATTCCTTTTTGCTTTAGTATATAAATAAGCAGTTTAAAAAAAAAGATATGAATAAATGCTTTAGCATAAAAACTGTAGAAGGACGCTCCTCTATGCAAGGTTAGCCTATGTTCTGAACATAAATAATGCTACAGCATATGAGCAAATGAAAGTTGTCACGAGATGACTCTACCTAATGGCTCGGGGATGAGATGTTTGAACCATACTCATCTAGAGTTAAGGATGGTAGTTGTGATGAGTTGACGCCCTTCAAAGCAGTTTAAAAAAAACAACTAAGCATGGGAGTAATTTTTAGGAACTAGGGTATAGTGAATAAGGAAAACTAGAATTTTTCTAACATTTAAGCATAGGTTAGATACAATCCAACACACACAAGCAAAGTATCTTGTCTTAGTTCAAGTTCTTGGAATTCTCAATATCATGTAGATTGTTATAGCATTTATAATCTGAGGATTGATATTTTGCCTAAACTGCTGTCAAGAATTGAAAGTAATGTCATAGCATTTTTATATGTCATTGCTTGAGGACAAGCAATATCTTAAGTTTGGGGGTGTGTTAACGCTCTAAAAAGTGTATATTTTATACCCTTTTACTTAAGGTTTTGTTTGGTTTCAAGTTCATTTGCATTGCATTTCATTGCATTTAGCTGCATTTCATTTGCATTTGCATTTAGATTAGGATTTTATTTTATTTTATTTTATTTTATTTTAAAAGATGTTGCTTTGAAGGGTATTTTCTTGGTTCTGCTGTGCAGATGCTGGAGCAAAGTGGAATGATCGGAAGAGATGCTGTAGCATATTTCTATGGTGTTGGATCGAGCTTCAAGGATGCTACAGCATTGTGGGCAGACAAAATAGAACGAAAGAAAGGACACACCTACAGCCCACTGTCCTCACGCATTTTCCAGACCAGCTGCACATCCCCTGTACCTCTACAAATGCTGCAGACGTCGCACCGCCCCTGCACCCTGCCATATTTTTCTGCAAACGTTGCACCACCTCTGTAGACTTGCAACGGTCCCCTGTAGACCCTACATTTCTGCCATCTGCTGCAGCAAATGTCAAGGGATATTCCCTTGGCATCTTTAGGGCACCAAACCCTAGAAGCCTCCTATAAATACAAGGCCAAGCCTCCTTCAACAATTATGTTCGGAGCAAGAAAAAGAGAAAAATCATTAGCTGGGGAGCCATAAAGGAGCAAGCTTTAAGGAAAGTTAGAGGGACAAGAAAGAAGAAAGGAGGCCACTTTCGGTCATCTTCAACCTCTAGCCAAGCCACCATTGTTGGAGAGCTTCAAGCAAGGGATTTGCACGACTTCGAGAGGAGCGACAAGCTAGGAAAAGTGTCACGGCACAAGCGTTTGAGACTTCCTTCCTCTTCACTTTGTTTACCTCTTTTCTAAGTTGTTGAATATGTATTTCAAAGGACGCAAGTTGAATAGTTTTTCTTACCTAGCTATGAACTAAACTAGTATGGCTAAGGCTTGTTTTGGATGATTTTCATTATGTTTTAATGAATGATTACTGTTTCCAGTGTTTAACCTTGTGCTTTGTTCAAGAATGCTAACACATTTTCACTCTAAACCTTGGTTTGTAAGAGCACCGGGAGGTAGCCATAGCTCAAGGGGTTCGGGAAGCTTTAGATCTAGGGATAGGCAAAGCTAGACCAACTTGAACAATGGGGTTACTGCGGGAGCAGAATCCTAACTTTCCTTAGGGATAAGGTAGAGTTTGAACGACTAAAAGGGGTAGCACTTTATCAACGTTAGGAGTGTTAGGGTTGAGACCGGGAGGTAATGCCTTAGCATTTTCGAGTGTTAGGCCTTTTGACTAGGGATAGTGGAGACATTTTCAGTAAACTCTGTCGAGCACTAGTAAACCAGTGGAACAGTAGCATTCAGGAGAACAGTGAGATCATACCATTGCAAGCCTAGCCTGTCTTAAGCTTGAATATCTTCTTTGTGTTGTGTTTGTGCAGCTTTATTTATTTCTCCAATATCTGTTGAATTGCTATTGCATTTTCGTGACAATCTTTGTTTTGCTCCAGCATCGCTGGTGACATCTTTATTTTGCTAAAGCATTTTGGTGACATTTGCAGAATTGCTTTAGCATATGATCATACAAAGAATTATTTTATCTTTTGTGTATGTTAACTATTTTTGAAATAACCTACCCAATCCTCGTGAGAACGATCTCACTCACACACTTTATTACTTGTTCGATGCGTATACTTGCACATTATTGCACGCTGATCACAATCACATTTTAATCACCCTCTCAGCACGCAACATTTCCCAATTCTCTCGCAAACCAAATAAGAATCAAGAATAGACAAACTTTAATTAAGAACACTTAAAAGCTTAGATAGAATTCAATTGTAATCAAATTTTAAAACAAAATAACCCAAGCCAACTTTAAGTTAGTTCATGACTGGGCAAAACATCCATAGAAATATCCTTTCATCACTCGAAAATAAAAAGGAAAATATAATGGGAATCGACAACCTCCTTCTTCACTCTCTCTCAAGATCGCCTCCCTTTGCTTTGGACGACATTCCCCTCTTTTAATAGCTAGGTTTGTTTGAATTGGGTGATGAAATAAACTTGAATTGGAAATAATTACAAATGAATATTTCCATTCTCATTTGATTCCAATAAAGTCTTTCTATCTTTGATTTAATCTCCAACTCTTTCCATGTACTCTCTCATTGACCTTATCTTCACTAATTTCTTGCTCATTCGGTTTCTCCTAGTCAAGGAAGGAATCTTGCAAACATGGAAATACACCAAAGCAGTATCTTTTTCCACGAATATTAACCCAAACACGAAATAAATATGACAACCAAGAAAATTATGTAAATATGTATGAATGACTAATAATATAATTAATAATATGCTTAATTCTAACAATAATATGTGTAAAAAGGGTAATAAAAATAGTACTTTTGAACTCTTATCACATCCCAAACTCGAATTATTGCTTTTCCCCAAGCAATGCAAACCTAACAATTAATTGACAAGGCATCTAATCATCACAGACATGCTTTAAAATTTAACTTTCAACCTCAGAACTGGGGCACAAAGTATGATCTCCTTTTAACTCTTCAGAGAAAAAATCAATTACCCGGAATCAAACCATAATACTCGTGACCAAGTGTGTGCGTAGTTGTGTACAAGTCAATTTTCAAGATTCTATATGAACAGTCGGTTTAACACAGTAATTGTCTGGGCATAAATTTCAATTTTACTAGAGTCAGTTTCAGGCACCTCTAGCAATTAAGCAATTTCTTTAAGTTTGTCAACTAGAGCCAATTTTGGACACCTCTAGTGATTCTTCAATGCACACAAATTAAAGCCAGTTTTGGGCACCTCTAGAATGATATTGCTTATCCACTTTTCCTCTTCTTTTATTTTTTATTTGTCCAAAATTCTAACAACTTAAATTCACAAAGTCTCTATCAATCAACAAGTCACAACCGTGTAAAAAAACTCAGCATCATAGTAAAACTCTAGGTTATTCCCATGCAATCCTAAAATCAAAGGTTATTTCAATTAGGTGCAATGGTAAAAGTTTCATCACTAGTTATCCATTAAATTCAAAGCAATTATATCAAATTGAGTACTTGGCAAATAATTTATGCAATCTATATGCAACAACTAATGATGAATGCAACTATCATGAATTAATTAAAGGTAAACACCCCAAACTCGAGAGGAGCATTGTCCTAAATCATGCAAAAAATAAAGAAAAATGAAAATGCAAATGAGTTAGAAAGGTCGTCACCTTGAGTTAGTAATTTCCTTCTTGGTAATGGATTTATCTTTTTATCCTCATCGTGGTGGTTGTGCTGGTGGATTAGGTCCTCCATTGATGCTTTTCCATTATCTTGAGCAGTATTTGCTTGAGCAACAACAATTGCCTGGGCATGTGAAGTTGCGAGCATAACATCACAGCGAATTGATCCAAAATGTCCAATGTAATCACAACTCCATTTGTCTGTCTATATAAAAGAAAATAATATTGGTGAAGGTAGGTGAAAAAGATCTTTAGTGGAAGGAAAAAATTTCGGCTAGAAATAAAATGGAATAAATAGACAAAAAATTAAGGTAACTTCTAGAGTTAATTATGGAATTAATCTCTTCAAAGTTGGACCCATATTAAAGTCTATCCAAATCTGGAAGCAAATCTCCATTGATCTTGATTTCCTTTCTTAAAAATATAAACGTCAATAAAGCAAGAATTATTCAAATAGATGTGAGATAATTATTCATAAAATATAAAAGAAACCATAATTCAGAAAATCCATAAAAATATCAAAATAAAATAAAAGATAAAAACAATATTAAATAAAAATATAAAGAAAACTTATAGAGAGTCGTTTCTGATATTTCTTATAATCCATCTGTACCCTCCATCGAGTGAAATTCTGCCCAAAAAGAGTTGGGCCAATATAGGTACGTCTACTCCCATTTATGCTATCATGATTGAGGTATCTTTCTTTCGTGTTCCATTATAGTTGATAAGTGCTCAACACACGATCACTTTTTACTCCTTTTATTAACATTAATCACCAAATATACACCCACTTGAACCAATGCATGTGCCTAGTGTGATAGATTTAGAAGTTATACTCATATAGATAATATTTACAGAAAAAGGCACGTTTTACTGCGTTTTCATATCTGTGCAGGAGAACCAGTGCCGCGGCAGAGACAAGGCCGAGGCAGGACCTGATGCCGAGGCAGCAGCAGAAAGACAGAAAGCAAGATTATAGGCGATGGAAAGACAAAAATCCAAGGAACGTGTATGGACTTGAAGCCCATGAATCGAAGCTGGCTAGCACAAGGAAAAGCCCAAAGGAAGACCACGCGGGAAAGCCCCTTAGCCGAATATAAACTTGGAAATATATTATGTACTTGACTTGTTCCCTACTCCAAGTTGTATTCTACATAGGAAAGGTTTGCCCTAGGTCTAACCTATATAAAGACCTAGCCACCCAATGTAATACACAACGAAATACCTAGGGAGAGAGCCGACTTCTACTCTTGTTTCTTTCCTCTCCATCATGTTCTAAACCTTCTTAGGGATTAGGTGAAGGTTGTAGAGTATTTGTGAGAGGAGATTGTACTTTGTCTTTCATTCAATACAATAAAGATTATCAAGGTTTGCTTATCCTTTGTTATTCCTTGTTTCACAATTGAGCTCGGGAGAGGATATTGTGATCATCCATTTATCTAAGCTCGGGAGAGTTAGATTCACGAAAGGGGTAAGTATGGTGTTTCAATCACGAAATACTAACTCGGCCTAGGGATAGGTTAAGAGTTTCAGCGGCTAAAAGAAGTGTGAGATTGGTTGGTGAGTATAATTGGTTCACGCCGGGAGGTATCATCAAGGACTAGTCATCAACAACACTCTGACTTAGGGATAAGCGGAGTCATTCAAGTACACTTTGCCGAACTTTGGTAAAGTCTGCTCACGAGCAAGGGATTGCTGCGGCAGACAGTGTTATCGTTGCCCAGGCAGTAAACTGCAGTGCTGTCGAGGCAGAGATATACAATTGCATTGGATAGAGACAAGTCAATCAATTCTACAATACGATACAACTGGATCCTAGCCCATCTCTCTCTACTATTTCTATCATATACTTTTATTTTAGTTATTTTAGTTTAGATAATTCAAAACAACTTATTTGTGTTTTTTATCTTTCTACAGAACCAGGAGGTGAAGAAAGCATATTAAGTATACCGGTCCTTGAGGAGACGATAACTCGATAATATACTTATCACTTATTACTTACGATGTGTCCACTTGCACTAAACGCGCACTTTTGATACGCGGCAAGTTTTTGGCGCCGTTGTCGGGGACTGGCAGCTAAATTTTGTTTTCTTTATTTTCTTGTTTTTTTTTTATTTTACTTTTGTTTTTCTTGGTGTATGACCAGGGCCAATCCAACCAACCCTTTGTACGAATTAGATCCTAAAATCGAAAGAACAGGGCTAAGGTTGAGGAGACAAATCCGAGGAGTCATGGCAGAGGTTCAGGCAGGACAAAACATACCTGTCGGCAATGAAGGTCTTCCGCCGCCACCTGGCCGCGGCAGCTGACTGTCAGAGATTTCTTGGAGGAGGATTTAAATGGACTGAACCCGGGAGTCGTTACACCCGAGATTGAAGCAACCCATTTTGAACTTAAACCCGTTATGTTCAATATGTTAAATACAATTGGACAATTTGGTGGGTCTACAATTGAAGACGCAAGGCAGCATCTCAAATCCTTCATGGAAATCTGCAACTCTTTCAAAATCTAAGGAGTCCATGAAGATGTCTTGCGATTAAAGCTATTCCCCTATTCACTGAGGGATAGGGCGAAAACTTGGTTAAATAGCATTCCAGCAGGATCTATTGGATCATGGAGTGAACTTTGTCGTGATTTCATTACTCGCTTTAATCCTACTAATCTATATGATAGAATCCGTAATGAAATTACTTCTTTTCGACAGGCTAAAGACGAACAAATGTACGAGGCATGGGAACGCTATAGAGAGCTATTGCACAAGTGTACGCTGCATGGATTTCCCTTATGGACACAAGTGACAATGTTTTATAACGCCACGAATGCCCCGACAAGGATGATGTTAGATGCCTCGGCAAACGGAACACTCCTGGACAAAGCACCTGAGGAAGCTATTGAAATATTAAACAAACTCGCAAGGAATGACTTTCAGTTTTCTACATCTAGGCGAGGAGGAGTAAGACGCCAAGCCACGGTCAATGAATTAGATTCATCAAGTTCAGTGGCAGCACAATTGGCCTCTCTTACCAAGATGGTGCAAAACCTACAGTTACAACACAATACCCGTGAGGTCAAGGTAATCGATTCATACTGTGACTTATGTGGAGGTAACCACAGTTCCGCTGACTGCATGAATCAAGAAACTGGTATGTATGTTGGGAACTATAACCGCAACAATGTGATGTCCAACACATACAACCCCTCATGGAAGAGGCATCCAAACTTATCATGGAGCAACCCAAACAATGCCTTAAACCCAATCACCCAACCATCGGGATTTCAGCAGCCGATGCCGCAGCAGCAAGTCCAACAACCGATGCCGCAGTAGCAGATGCAGCAGCAACCGGTAAGTTCATTGTAAAACAAACTAAAGGCCTTCATGATGAAAACTAAGTCATACATGGCGGAAAATAGTAATTTCATCAAGAGGACAAATGCCTTCATGAATAGGACTGAGATGAGGCTGCAAAATCAAGAAGCGGCCATAAAAACGCTGGAAACTCAGGTTGGGCAGTTTTCTCAATGCATAAACACTAGACCACAAGGAGGCCTACCTAGCAATACTGAGGTTGCTAAGGTAATAAGCCATGAACAGTGTAAGGCCATCACTACTAGGAGTGGTCTACAGCTGAAGGAGAAGATCCCAGAGAGCCAAACTCAAAAAGCAGATCAAGCAAGAGAAGAGGCTGAGCAAACTGAAGCTGACATCACTGCCCCGGCAGAGAGCACTGCAGCGCCTGAACAGCCTACCGAGGCAGCAACAATTCCAGTGGTGCCAGGTATAAGACTTCAAACTAAAGAAACCCTGGATGATATGAGACCACCACCACCTTTCCCGCAAAGGTTGAAAAAGCAAAAACAGGATCAGCAATTCAAGAAGTTCCTCGACATCTTGAAGCAAGTCCACATCAACATACCATTCATTGAGGCTATTGAACAAATGCCTAACTATGCCAAGTTCCTAAAGGACATGGTATCAAAGAGAAAACGAATAGGTTAGTTTGAGACAGTGGCTGCTACCGAGGAATGCATGGCAATGCTACATAACCGCATGCCATCAAAGTTAAAAGATCATGGGTGCTTCACTATACCTTGTGCGATAGGAAAGAGTTATGAAGGAAAGGCCCTATGTGACCTTGGAGCAAGCATAAACCTCATGCCTAAATCAGTCTTCCAAAAGCGTGGAATAGGAAGGCCGAAGCCTACAACAGTGATGCTCCAACTCGCGGATAGATCCTATGTGCAACCTGAAGGAAAAATTGAGGACATATTGGTAAGAGTTGACAAGTTTATTTTTCCTGCCGACTTCCTTGTCCTTGATTGTGAAGCAGATGACAATGCATCGATCATTCTTGGGAGACCCTTCCTTGCAACGGGACGCACATTAATTGACGTGGAAAAAGGAGAGTTGACTATGCGGGTCAATGACCAACAAGTCAAACTTAACGCATTCCACAACTTAAAGAAGTATGACGATCCAGAGGAATGCAAGGCCATCCACACAGTAGACAATAAGATATCCTGCCTGGGCAGTCTGCTCGGTAGAATATTTGGCAAGAAAATCAAGCCCAAGATGGATGGACAGACAGCAAAAAGGAGCGACCCACAACCGATACATAATTTGGGCCTAAGGGAGAAAATAATTTTGGGAGATGCATTTGCATGCTCTCCACCAGTAATCTAATCTCTCCCCTTTTTCTTTATTATTATATTAGGGTTAATAGTTTATTTTTATTTTTCTAATTATTTTTGTTTTTTTTTCGCTTTTAGTATTTTTCTTGTGTGTGTTTTATTTAGGAATAAAAAGCAAGAATAAGGGAAAAATAGTTCACAGCAGGAACTCTGCCGAGGCAATAAAACAATGTCAGGGCCGTAGCAGTCCCAACGGGCAGAATAGTGTAACGGCTAGACTACCGAGATTCCTGCCGCGGCAGAAAAAGGAAACGACAGAAAAAAGGAAACGGTTACAAACGGCTAGCAGTCTCAACGGTCACGAGGCCGAGACCTATATAAGAAACTCCTTCCTCTTGAACTATTCACTCTTATTTTCTTGTTTTCTTTAGTATTCATAACAATCTCTCTCTCAATTACTCTCTGCCTTCTAAAATCTCCAGATTCTCTTCAAGAAAAAACTCCAAGAACTCACATCTTTCTATCTTGATGGCTACATACAAAAGATTCGCCCCAGCCAACGTTGAAGATCGATTCAACCGATCTTTCATCGCTAGGCAACTTTAGGAAGAACAAGGGTTCCAGCACGCGGACGAAGAGAATTATGGCATTGAACACTACCTGTTCGACAGAATTAAGTACCAGAATTGGGAAATATTCTGTTTGCAACCTGCCCAGCAAAGACTCCCAATTCGTTCACTGCCGCGGCAGACCAGTCCAGCTCGATGCCGAGACGATGAACAACTTCTACGACCTCACCCCAGACAGTGATCTCCATGCTGAATTCTTGGAAGATATCATTGCCGAGGACTATGAACTTATCAAAGACGATCTTTGTTACGCGAACACTACATGGGAAACCGGTACCCATCGAGGGTCCGTAAAAAGACAAAGCTTGAAGCCAGAGGCCAAGATGTGGAACACCTTCGTCAAACGACGCCTCATCCCAACATCACACAATAGCACGGTGGATCGCAAGAGATTGGTGCTTATCCAATCCATCATCAACCAGAGGACCATCAACATTGGAGAAATTATCCTACGGGAAATTCACGAGTGCGGTAAGAAAGATAGAGGACCATTGTATTTCCCTTGCTTGATTACGGGTTTATGTATTTCTGCAGGTGTACCCATTGAAGAAACGGATGAATACATGCCCCCAAGACGAGGATGGACCAGGGATTTCTGCCACAAAGTAATGCAAATCACTCAAGCAGAGCCTGTCCAAGCAACTCCGCAGCAGTTCACTGCCGATACTACTGCCGGGGCCTAGTACACGGTAGACATGCCTGGTACTGCCCACACCTCTGCCGCAGCAGACCCATACCAAGAAATCTTGCAGCGAATGGCCGCAATGGATCTTCGACAACAAAGGTACATGGAGTACCAAAGGGACTTCAATGGCACTCTCGCCCAGATGATGTTGCACGCCTTCCCGGACCAAGGCATACAATTCCCGGAGTTCCCAAGCAACATGTTCGTCATCGCCGCACCCTACACCGAGACTACACTAGCCCCGAGAGGACCACGATCGTTCTTCCATCCATACCCTCAGTCCCAATACCAGGTTGTCGGCCCATCTAACGCGGCAGATTCTGCTGCGGCCTTGTTTGTCAGCCGAAGGCCATCCAAGCGGAGGGTCGTCTTCAGCACTCCACCCAGATCGCCAATTATCATGGGCAGTCTATCCGCCGAGATAGATGCATATGTACACCAAGGTTCCACTGTCGCCGGCCCAAGCACACACCACACCGGAGGAGCAACTGCGATGGGAGGAGGAACGGACGTGATGATAACTGAAGAGATGGCGGATGTTGAAGAAGGAGAAGAAGTAGAGGCCCCGATACAAAAGACCCCACCCACTCGAGTCCAGCCGCCGAGGCAAGCAAAGGCGCAACCATCGCCCTCCCCAAGGACAAAGCACTTGGCATCAAGGCCACAGAGGAAAATTGTTACAAGCAGCTCTTCGGAGTCGCTTTAAATATTCTTTGTCCATTCATTTAATTACTTTTACTGTTTTTACTTGCTGCGCATAATTCATATTTTGTTTTGCCGTTTATTCCTTCCAAATATAAAGCATTGAGGACAATGCTTGGTTTGAGTTTGGGGGTGCAGATTCACTGCCAAGGCAACAATCTACTGCCGCGGCCTTGCCAAAAAGGGAGTATTCCAGTGATTTTTTTAAAATTTTTATGCTCCCCGCCTTACTTGAGTTAATTGCTTACACTCTTGCACTGCTCATCATCAGTATTGCCTTAGTTTATTCTTTAAGGCTATAGAAATCTTTCTCCGTACCATGTTTAGGTTCTGTTAAGAGAGCTTAACTTTAGGATGCTTAAGGATGAAAACTTAGAAGCTTACTATAGGTAGAACTTTAAACACTTTTGGGACTTGTGGATTACATGAATTCTTTTAATGAACTTGGGTGATAAAGACTTAGATTTTTGGAAAAGTAACTAGAGGTGCCTACCACCGGCTCTAGAAAGTCTCTTCTTCATGCTAGAGGTGCCCGAAATTGGCTCTAGTATGTGTTAAGGAATATTAAAAAGAAAGAAGGATTTTAGTAAAAAGAAAAACACAAGTCTTTGAGGTGCCCGAAACCGGCTTAAGATTTGGGGTTTGAAAAAGAAGAGAACACTTAACCAATGTCTATTTGTCTTGAACTTAGAGTTTATCTAAGAAAGCCTTTAATCAACTTGTCCACAAAAACACACACACTCACAATCCCTATAGTTTGTTTCTAGGTAAACCCTTGGGTAACCAAATGGTTAAGGCTCAAAGATAGGCCTAGTTATGGTGGGGAGAATAGATGGACATGTAAGACCAAGAGAGAGTAAAGTTCGGCAAATTGATGGTTTGTATTGCTTGAGGACAAGCAATATTTCGAGTTTGGGGGTGTGATAAGTGCTCAACACACTATCACTTTTTACTACTTTTATTGGCATTAATCACCAAATATAAACCCACTTGAACCAATGCATGTGCCTAGTGTGATATATTTAGAAGTTATACTCATATAGATAATATTTACAGAAAAAGGCATGTTTTAATGCGTTTTCATATTTGTGCAGGAGAACCAGTGCCACGGCAGAGACAAGGCCGAGGCAGGACCTGATGCCGAGGCAGCAGCAGAAAGACATGAAGCAAGATTATAGGCGATGGAAAGACAAAAATCCAAGGAACGTGTCTGGACTTGAAGCCCATGAATCGGAGCTGGCTAGCACAAGGAAAAGCCCAAAGGAAGACCACGCGGGAAAGCCCCTTAGCCGAATATAAACTTGGAAATATATTATTATTATGTACTTGACTTGTTCCCTACTCCAAGTTGTATTCTACTTAGGAAAGGTTTGCCCTAGGTCTAGCCTATATAAAGACCTAGCCACCCAATGTAATACATAATGAAATACCTAGGGAGAGAGCCGACTTCTACTCTTGTTTCTTTCCTCTCCATCATGTTCTAAACCTTCTTAGGGATTAAGTAAAGGTTGTAGAGTATTTGTGAGAGGAGATTGTACTTTGTCTTTTTATTCAATGCAATAAAGATTATCAAGGTTTGCTTATCCTTTGTTATTCCTTGTTTCAAAATTGAGCTCGAGAGAGGATATTGTGATCATCCATTTATTTAAGCTCGGGAGAGTTAGATTCACGAAAGGGATAAGTACGGTGTTTCAATCGTGAAATACTAACTCGGCCTAGGGATAGGTTAAGAGTTTCAGCGGCTAAAAGAAGTGTGAGATTGGTTGGTGAGTATAATTGGTTCACGCCGGGAGGTATCATCAAGGACTAGTCATCAACAGCACTCTGACTTAGGGATAAGCGGAGTCATTCAAGGACACTTTGCCGAACTTTGGTAAAGTCTGCCCACGAGCAAGGGATTGCTGCGGCAGACAGTTTTATCGCTGCCCAGGCAGTAAACTGCAGTGCTGCCGAGGCAGAGATAAACAATTGCATTGGACAGAGACAAGTCAATCAATTCCACAATACGATACAACTGGATCCTAGCCCATCTCTCTCTCGACTATTTCAAACCTTTACTTTTATTTTAGTTATTTTAGTTTAGATAATTCAAACCAACTTATCTGTGTTTTTATCTTTCTACAGAACAAGGAGGTGAAGAAAGCATATTAAGTATATCGGTCCCTCAAGAGACGATAACTCGATAATATACTTATCACTTATTACTTGCGATGTGTCCACTTGCACTGAACGCGCACTTTTGACACGCGACAATAATCCATGCATATATTCTACCTTGATATTATTCCTGAAGGCATAAATAAATTATTAGAAAAAATTATATCAACATCCAACCATTTAATTATCTTATTCTCGTTAACTTTCATCATATTTTGATATAGCCTTCGTTGGCGTGGCAATTGTTGTGCTAGCCAATTGCCATGGCAATCTTCTGCCAAAATTCTATGTATGTCAAGTGAAGGTTCCTCTTTCTCAAAGTCTTCAAGAATCAACCCACCATGTTCTTTATGCTTGTCAAATATCTCCATCAGTAAAAATTTTGGTATGACATTGATATTAGATGGAATTACCAAAGATAAAGTATCATCTTCCAAACAACCATACCTTACTTTTGATGGCTTCAAGTCTTGTATCGTTGATTCCTCAAAAGATACCTACAATGGAAGAGATGAGTTTTGAAAGAATTCAAAAAATTCATACAATACCTTCTCATATTCTATTAGCAAAGTATCGTCATCTTATTGATCGAGCATGTTGTCATGTAATTGCCCAAGCAACTGTGAGTGAGAATAATCCACAGATTACTTCTTCAGCATCAAAGCTGATGTAACATCCTGAGAATCAGACTCCTCAGAATTTTTTTAGAAGTACTCTCCTAGGCTTCACTAGTTGTTGTCGCAATCTTTTTGTGTTCAGGCTCCTCAATTGTCGTGGCAATTATTTCTTTAGGCTCATACAATGTTGATCAGTCTTTCTCATCAACATGATCTTGACTTGGAGGTTCTAGACATTCCTCCTTTTCCTCCAGTATTGGGATCTCAGTATCCGTAAGAATTGATTTTTGGGGTAAGTTATCCATGACATATATGGATATCCTTAATTGATCTCCCGTATCTGTCAAGGGTGCATCCAACTCGATTATACTCGTATACATGGACTTTGATTGATCTCTCATCTTCTCTATTAATCTGTTAATTCTAGCAATCTTTACTCTAAAAAATTTGGATTCTCTTTAAAAGAATTATATTATCATGGCATATCTGTAGCATCAAAAAAATTGTCTTGGTAAAAAAATGTGAGCGTTTTGATCATACCATGAAGGATTTTGTTCTTGGTTCCATATATGGTCCTCCATGTGGCCATATGTTCCAGTATTGTACGGGAAATTGTTAAATGAATTATTTTCTCCACAATAAGAACACAAATTTGTTCTGACATGAACTTGTTGGGCTGCTCTTGGTTAGCATAGGTAATCATCATTTAATCTAAGAAAATCTTGATTGGCTTTATTCCTATATTCCAACATCAACTCTCGAATAGATTTCTTTCTATCTTATCGCATCTCGTAGTTCCTTCAACTTGAAACACCTAATTTTTTTTTCTTTTTTAAAAAAAATAAAAAGAAAATAAGTTAGTAAAAATAATAAAAAAATACAAGAAACTAAAAACAAAGTTGTTATTGTCAATCCCCGACAAAGGCGTCAAAAACTTGTTGCGTGTTTTAAGTGCTTCGCAAATACGTGCAAGTGTATACATTTCAAGTTATAGTATTGATATATATATATATATATATATATCATCTCCACAAGGATTGGTGCTTCTTCCGTAATCTAATTTCTTGCACTAGAAATAAAGACACAAATGGTTTATAAAATTGATATTTAAATGAAAATAATAAAATAAGCAAGTAAAATAAATTAAAATAATCAATAAGAGAGATTAGACTGGGTTTTCCTGAATTACAGAATGATGGACGAATGAATTCTTCCTTATAATTGGGTGCTTACACCACTCAATTGTTCCGGTAATTGGGCTTAGTCAGATTGCCTAGTCAGTTCATCCGAATGCTTGGGCAATTGCAACTAAGGGAATTGTTCGGGCAATTTGAGCGATTATCCTCAAGGTTCGGCAAAGTGTTCTTCAATGGTCCCCGTTATCCCTAACCTAAGACACTGTTAATTGCACAACCTTGATGATACATCCCTGCGTTAATCAAAAGTGTACAACAACTATCTTGCGATTATGTTAGCTGTTGAAATCCTACACTAATTCCTAAGTTGGATTAGTTCTCACACACTTGGATCGAACCATGCCTATTCATTTCGTGAATCTAATTCTCCCAAATCTAGATAAATGGATTGTTTATCGAGGTCCTTTCTCAATTCTTTCGCAAACCAAATAAGCACTAAGAATAGACAAATCTTAATTAAGAACACCCAAAATCTCAATTGTAATCAAATCTTAAAACAAAATAACCCAAGCCAACTTTAAGTTAGTTCATGGCTGGGGAAAACATTCACAAAAATATCCTCTCATCACTCGAAAATAACAAGGAAAATACAATGGGAATCGACAGCCTCCTTCTTCACTCTCTCACGATCGCCTCCCTTTTTCTTTGGACGACATTCTCCTCTTTTAATAGCCAGGCTTGGTTGAATTGGGTGATAGAATAAACTTGAATTGGAAATAATTACAAAAGAATATTTTTATTCTCATTTGATTCCAATAAAGTCTTTCCATCTTTGTTTTAATCTCCAACTCTTTCTATGTACTCTCCCATTGACCTTATCTTCACTAATTTCTTGTCCATTCAGTAGCTCCTCATCAAGGAAGGAATCTTGCAAACATGAAAATACACTAAAACAAAATCCTTTTCCACGAATATTAACTAAAACACGAAATAAATGTGATAACCAAGGAAAATATGTAAATATGTATGAATGACTAATAATATAATTAATAATATGCTTAAGTCTAACAATAATATAAGTAAAAAGAGTAATAAAAACAATACTTTTGAACAATCTTCACCCATCATCAACAATTACTGGTAAGTATGTCAATCAAACATCTTTCGAATAGAGCCATTCGTGTTTCAATGTCCAACTGACACACCTTTTATTAATTATCGGTAAAGGAAGGTTGGGGAAAATAGAAGTAAGCCTCCGATGACGAATAAAGGTGGTGTCTTATGATGGTGAAGTCAATAATAACAACAATAATTTGGAGAATTAATGATTTTAGGTAATAGGGTTTTAGGAATTTTAAGTTTTTTTTTTATTATAGTTTTCTGTTGAATAAAAAAAAATATCCCATGTCATGTTCTTATTGAGTAACCATCCTTTTAAATGATAAAAGACTTAAAATTACAATAGTTAAAATTTTAGATACTTATTTTTATAAAGAAAATACTTTAAGCATTTAAAGTTAAAAAAGATATAGTTAGAAACTTATTTTGTATCGAGTCTTAGTGAATTGATTTTTTTGAGAATTTTAAATTTTTTTTTTTAAAAGAAATTTATATTCCTTTTTAATATTTTTAAATAACAATAAAAAATATATTGCATATCATGTTCTTATTGAATAATTATTTTTTAAACACTCGAATATTTAAATTTATAATAATTTAAATTTTAAATATTTATTTTTATATAAATATATATCTAAAATTAAAAAAACATATAATTTAAATAAATATTTTTTAAAATCGTTATTTATAAATATTTATTTATCAAATAATCTTATATTATTTATATTTTTTCCATCCTTGTATATATCATTACTCGAACCGAATCATTGAAATAAAAATATATCCTATATATTTTATTTTAATTATTATTTTAATATATTATTGTCGTACTCACCCATGGGACCGACCATCACACTCTGTCCAAACTTATCAGAAGAAAAATTCATATTTTCTTCTACTTCTTTGTAGTTCTTTTCTCGCATACACGTCACCATCACAGGGAAAAAGGACTTGGAATATAATTTCCCATGATTATTATTTTTTATTTTACATTATCTCTTACAATTAAAATTGGTTTTAAAAATATTTAAATTTTAAATTTTTCTCTCAATTAGAATTTTAAATTAAAATTTTTAAGTAATTAAAATTTTAAATTCAAAAATTAAATTAATGAAGCCTTTAATATTTTTAACTATTAAAATTTGAAAATCTTTTAATTTATTAATTTAATAAGTCATGTTGCAATGCTTATACTTAAATTTTTTTATTTTAACTAGTTTAAATTCTTTAAAATTCTAACTATTCTAAAAAAATCTTATAAAATTTATAAAAAAAATGTATAAATACAATATGATATAATTTTATTGTATCATGTGTTTATAATATATAAAAAATATTAAGATTTATTAATTAAAAAACTTAATTGATTCAATTTCTTGATTGGGTCGGATTTTGGATAGAAAATTCAAGTTTGAGTCGGTTCAGATAATTAGATCACTAAAATTTTATTTTTTATAATTAGATCCCTAAAATTTATTTTTTTATAATTGAATCTCTAAAATTTAAATTTTTTAATAACTTGGGTCTGTTCAGGTTAGATTGGGTCAAATTTTTTTACCCTAAACCCTGGTTATCAACATTCAGATCGGATACGTGTGGGCCGAAAATCTGACCCTACTCGACCTGTCTCCGTCTCTAATTTAAACGCTTAATTGGATAAGAAAATAGACAATACATATGGTCAATTTGATCAATCTAAGGTGTACCATTATCTGATATGTATATATTGCCTTGTGTAGATAGGATAAGGTAGCAAACAATTATGGCAGAAGAAGTGAAGCTTTTCAAGACATTCTCAACCGCTTTTGGTTTAAGGGTTGTTTGGGCTTTGAACCTCAAAGGCATAGAATATGAAGCAATAGATGAAGATCTATCCAACAAGAGTCCTCAGCTTCTTCAATACAATCCAGTCTACAAGAAAGTTCCAGTTCTTGTTCACAATGGGAAACCAATCTCAGAATCACTTGTGATTCTTGAATACATAGATGAGACATGGAAGCAAAATCCGATATTACCCGAAGATCCATTCGAGAGAGCCAGGGAACGGTTCTGGGCAAAGTTCAATGATGAAAAGGTAAAAGAATTTCAGTTTCAGTATACACTTTTTTTTATATGAAATGTTGAGGAGCATCTGGTGTTTGTTCTTGATGCAGCTTTTACCAACAGTATGGGCTGTTTTCACCAAAGAAGGGAAAGAAAGAGAGGAAGCTATGGTTGGATCAATGGAGTATCTGAAGTTTGTTGAAGAAGAGCTGAAGGGAAAGAAATTCTTCGGAGGAGAGAAGATAGGACTGGCAGACCTTGTCTTCGGTTGGCTCGCTAATTTGATTGGCATATTTGAAGAGCTCACTGGTTTGAAAATAGTTGATGAGAGATATCCCTTGTTGTTGGCTTGGATGACAGAGTTTTCTGAACATCCTGTGACTAAAGATACATGGCCTCCTCATGACAAGATGATCATCAGGTACCAAGCATTTTATGACAAATACCATCCTGCAAAATGATGAGCTTCGAAGTTTGGTATCATGTTGCTGCAATAAGTTGAAACCTGTTTGTGTAGGAAACATCTTCAAGCTTTTACTTACCAGAAATGGGGGATTTTCCTTTGTAATATGTCATGAAACTGAAGTTGTAATAATATCAGACTTGAAACCAAATCTGCCATTAATTTGCATTTTTTCCATTTTGATGCTGTAGAAAACAGTGAAATTTTCAGTAAGCATAGCAGATCCAAGACAGCAATAAGGTTAATACTTACGGGCAGATAAGTCTAAATTGGCATTTGGCAATGTGCTTTGTTTATTATGAATAAAATCCAGCTGGAAAGAAAGAGATACTGAAACGGTTTAAATTTAAAGGTTAAATAAATACTTGTTCCTCTCAATATTGAATCCTAGTTTTGTTCCTATATAAAAATATTTTTAAGTATTATACGTTTTTTGAATTGTTAGATGACTAAAATGGATAACTCAGATTAACAGTCGATTATGTGAAGATTATCACTTGAAAAAAAGTTTTATATTGTGTAACTTAATCCTCACATAATCGACTGTTAATCTGAGTCATCCGTTTCAGTAATCTAACGATCTTAAAAACACGTAAGACTTTAAAAAGTTTTACATTCTATAACTTGATCTTGAACATATAAAAAATTCGAATATATATTCATAGAATCTAGTTCTCCCCAAGAAAAGTTATGCTTTAATTGTCTTTTGTGATGCACTGTGATAGTGATTATGAAAGACCATTATAAACAGGAAGGTTACTGTCCAAGATCTACCATGGCCAATAGCTTCAGTGTGGCTCAACTTTTAAAACAAAGGAAGTTCAAAAATATAAGAAATCTTTCACCTATATCCTTCAAAACATAAATTTATGCATCTGAGAAACTTTTTTGCTGTTATTACTAGCACTGATTTGTCTTTATCGTCTAAATCCATGACTTTAAGCTGTTCTGTCCTGAACACAGGCTTGAAAACTGGGAATATTAAAGAATCCAAGGACCCTGCAGAAAAAGTTGACTTAAAAGGGAAATGAGGAAAGAAATATTGTATACCCCCAGGCCCCATGGTTCTAAATCACCTATGATAGTTACTTTTATCTAATCCTTATTGATTGTTGACATCTTCCCCCTGGTTTTTTCCACTTAATTTGTCATTAGTGGAGGAGAACTTTATCAATCGCGGAAGTTGATAATTGTAGCTGACTACTTTTTCCCGTTACAAAAAATTAAGAATTTAAATATTTATAATGTATTTTAAAAAATATTTTAAAAAATTTGGTATTTTAAAAAATTTTAGAGTTGTTACCAATCTTTTTAGTAGACCGGTGTCGCAACCCTTTTTTAAGTGGTTCAACGATTTTTTTAAAAAACAAAAAGAACGGAGTCGCCACCAATCTTTTTTAGAGATGTAATTGGACCACCTAAAAACGAATTATTTTAAAAAAATTATTTTATTTTATTAAAACAACAATTTTGGTCTACGAAAAACACAAAAATAATTTTTGTAACTCTCATCAATAAAAAATAAATCAAACATCAAATTTTTTTTTAAATAACTAAAAGAAGAAAAAATAATTAAAAAAAAAACTTTGTACATACAATCAAACAAAGATAAAAGGTAAAACAATAAACAATAAAAATACCTCAAAAACATCAATCTTTTATTTCATCTTCAAATTTAAATACAAAAGTCTGAACACAATTCTTTCAAAAACTTTCTCAACTCTTTCAATATTTTTCAAAGTTGTGTAAGAGTTGTCTAAATTGTGGTGCGTGTATTACAAGTGAAGTAAAAAGGTTTATATAAGATTTTTCAACCCATAAATACATAGAAAATAAAGAAATTTAAAACCCAAATCACTAATTTTTGGGTAAAAAATCACTCAAAAAGTCTTGATTTGATTCTCATAGTCATTTCTTCAATTTGACCAAATTTACTTCCTTATTTTGATGACACATTCCTTTTGAATCGAATGTGAAAAATCAAGATTGCAATCTCCTTCCTTTTCTACTCAAATCAACTCAAATTATTTTCCTTCTTCGATTTGATTATGATCAGCTTTCTTTTTTTTTATTTTTTTCTCATTTGAGCAAAAAATCAGTGACAACAACCGGATAATATTAAAACAAAATCAGAGATTCAAAAATTTTAGATTCGAGAGTTGATTAGGGATGAGAAAAGGTTAACATCCTATATCGTCTAAAATTAGTACCTAATTAATTATTATAATATTAATATTAAAATTACAGGTTTAAAAGACGATTAAATTAAAAATTTATTATAATTGCGAGTAAATTTTGAACACTCCGTTATTTGAGAATAAACGACCAACTACACTACTATACATGATCCTAATCATGTTTACTAGTGAATAAAAGAGAACCACATTAACAATTAATATATCGAGTATACAAACTTGAAAAATTAAAATAACAAAATAAAATAAGCATTATAATAAGGCATGAATATTAAATTTCAAAAATAGTATATTGAAAAGCAAGAACAAAGCTATACATGAAATAAAAATAGTTATATCATACATATATAATGTATGATAAATAATATAATATATAAAAATAATGTATATTATATACAAAATTTAATAAATATGCAGTATATAGAATAATATGCATATATACATGTAAATAATAAAATTTTTATAAAACTTATAAATGTTATATACAAATAAACGTATAAGATTTTTTCATAAATATATAAAATAACAGTACTAAAAGGGGTGTAGTATATATATACTTTATACATATTTTAGTATGTACAAATATAAACTTCTTATAAAACTTCTAAATACAAAAAGCATAGTATATTATTTGATTTATTGACAGATAAATTTAAATAAAATTTCTTTACAACCTTAAAAATTTTTCTGTAGCCCTAGCTGCCCCTTCATAGTTAAAACTTCTCCTTTTCGTTTTCTTTCTTCACCGGCGGCGGTATCAGTTTTAATATTAGTTGCCGATTGTTGGATCTATTATTTCGTTTGTTTTATTTTTTGTTTTCAATAAATTATTCTGCTTTTATGGCACGATTTTTTTTTACCTTTTGGTATGATTTTTCTTTTTCTTTTGATTTTCTATTAGGGTTGGATCCGACGACGCCACGACTGATCAAGATGGCACTCCTTTCTGTATATTGTTGATCTCCCTATTTTGGACCCTCGAACAAGATTTGGATATGCGATTACATCTATCGTTCCTTTTCGCGATTGAATAGTGGTAATATCTTTGTTGTCAACGCACCTTCATTGTAATATGCATTTTTATGTTGTTTGTTGATGATTTTACCTATCATCGTTAATTTTGGTGATTTTTGTATCCTTCTTTTATTTCGAGTCTTTGGATTAAGTTCTTATCTTTTCCTTGTTTGGTCTTTTTATGATCTAATGACCGCTAGTTTTGTTTACTAGGTATATATTTGTTTTGAAGTGTTTTGTTTACTAGATATAAACTTTCATTGTAATTTCGGATATATTCTCGTTTAATAAAATTAGTGGATCTCTGTTCAAAAAGCATAGTATATTAATTATACACAACCACATATTTATAATACATAAATACACCTTAATATTAAAACTTATAAATATAAATCAAACATATATAAGTATATACATATCATATATATGTATATATATATTCAAATATAAACTTTATAAAAATATACTATCCAAAAACATAATATACATGACTTAATATAATATATGCTAAATGTGCTTCTAAAACACATATATATGGATACGATATGAAAACAACAGTTCACACGTACAAATAAAAATAAGAAACAATGGATCAAATATATAAATATTTAAAATATATATATAAAATGTGAAATTTAAAATAAAAAACAAATGCAATGCATAAGGATTAATATGATGGTTATACACTGGTTTTCGGACCAAATTGAAATAAAATTAAAAGCTTGAAGTTCCGAAACAAAAATTACCCCACTGGAATTTGGATTGAGTTAAAAATAAATAAATTAAGAGGACTGAAAGGAGGAATATACTATTTAAAATGACTTAATTATACAACTAGTTAAATTGAAATATGACCGAAACTTAGGGGGACCAAACATGTAATTTACCCATGCGACAGACCATTTTAGAAAAAAAATGGGATGGAGGGACTTTTGATGTAATCTGCTCTTTTAAAAATTGATTTAATTGAAATTAAGGATGAAATTGAAAAGATTTAAAAATCATAGAAGATTGAGGACGTAATTAAACATGTGACGACCTTTATGATGCAATTAATTAGAGATAAGAGGGACTAAAACACAATTAGACCATTTTTTGAAATAAAAAAAAAAAAAAAACTATATATAGGCCGTATCATATTCAAATTCAGCCTTTAACCATTTTAAATTTTAACCCTAGTGGTTAACGAAACGATTGTTGTTTCTAGAGGACACGGATTCGAGTATCAGTAATTACAGTAAAGTGACTGAGCGATCAATGTCAGATTTTGAGTCAAATCGAGTTTATAAAATTTTGAATTGAGTCAAAACGAATTGAATATTTTCGCCTTGAGTAGAATTATTCAGTTTTTTTGAATCGAGTTTTACTCACCGTTAACTACGACTAGATTTAATCTTAGTCGTCGGATCAAATTTGATCTAATGGTTGTTATCATTTGAAGTAGGGGTGTTCAAATCCGGGTACCCGGACCTTCGGGTAGTTAAATTTTTGGCCCGTGTTCGACCCGGATTTTTCGGGTACCCGAAAATTCGGGTAGTCGGGTACCCGTTTTTTTTTAATTTTTTTTATAAAATTTTAAATTTAATTTTAAAAAATATACATAAATTTAAAAATTTAAATTTCATAATCCAACATTAAAATATAAAATTTTAAAACACTAGTTACATAATTTAAACATAAATTTTAAGACCTAAATTATAGAATCTAATTCGAAACAAAACATAACGTCGAAAGGAATTTTTTAAAAAATATTTTTTAAATTTTTTTAATTAGTTTAGTTA
Organism: Abelmoschus esculentus; assembly: GCA_035048815.1. Lineage (NCBI taxonomy): Eukaryota > Viridiplantae > Streptophyta > Magnoliopsida > Malvales > Malvaceae > Abelmoschus > Abelmoschus esculentus. The sequence goes on along the minus strand of JAUCBN010000051.1, from coordinate 3,556,325 downwards.
TTTTAATATATAAAAATTAATGATTAAATAGTAAATAATCTTGAGTTGATTTTCGTATTCATCAATGCATATACAAAAATAGTGTATATCTAAATGAGTAAAGTTCGAATTTTGTCAACTCGATAAACTAAATTTATAATTTACAATGAATCTTAATTTTATTTTTTTAGAATGAGTCCCTAATTCTTTTTAAAAAATAAAGTTTGTGGGATTGTGATTTAGAAATTAGATTGTTTGATATGGAAATATAATAATATAAGTATATTTTGTTTAAATAATAATAATATTTAAAAAAATAAAAAATAAAAAAATTAGAACCGGGTACCCGAAAATTTGTAATTTTGTGACCCGGGCCTGACCCGAAAAATGATGGGCCGGGTACCTGACCCGGACAAAAAAAAAATTCGGATAAATACCCGATTTTTTATGTTCGGATAGTCGGATAATCGGATCGGGTCATTTGGGTCGGGTATTTTTAAACACCCCTAATTTGAAGATCGATGGCTCAAATTATGACATTTGACGTGTTGAAGATGAACGGTCTCCTCGTGGGAGACGAACAGTCCAAGCGTGTCTCATACACGACCAGATGAGGGGGATTTCTTCTTTTGATCTTTTCTGTTGGATCAATTTTAATCCAACAGTCAGATCTCAACGGCTGCTCAAAAATAAGAGGGGTTATTAGATATTAAGGTTATGATTTCTTAATATTGGAATGGGAATGGGGGGTTTGGGCCTCGTAAAATTTGGGTTGTAATTGGATATTTTAAAACGATTAATTATTAATATGAGCTTTTAATTATATTAGATCTATTTTTTATATATTTAGCTCATTAGTAATAATAATACATAATAATAACACAATAAATATATTCATATATGTATACAATAAATTTTACTCAAGTTTAAATATTATAATTAAACTTAATCTAATAGATTTAGTTAATTAAAATATAAAAAATAAAAATAAATAAATCTAAAAAATCCAAATATGAAAAAAAAATAAAAAAATCCCTAAAGAACTTTGAGTTCCTCTCAAATTCTTCCTCATCAAGAAAACACTAACAAATCTCCAAATTTTCGGAGTATAAATTTCTCAAAAAACCCTACTTTCATACTATAAATATCCTCCAAACCCTATAAGAAAATACATAAAAAAATCCTAGGAAAATCGGATAAAAAAAAGGAGTTTTAATGAGGAAACTTGAGCAAAAGCAAGCAAGAAGGAAATCAAGTGATTACTTTGTGGTGGTGACAACTTTGAAAGAGGTAAAAAAGAGTCGAATCTTCCTTTATTTTTTTTTATCTCCATTCTTTTATTTATTTTTTTGTATGTAAAATAAGCTGAGAAGTGAGAGTGAAAAAGGTTTTGAGAACTAAAAAGTATATGATTATTCTGCCTTTAATTTTGATTAGTAATGTGGTAAAAATATCGAACGTTGAAAATTGCGATATAAAAGGGAGGAGACTGCGTGTGTCAGTGAGTATTGCATGAATTCAATTTCACAATTAAGAATTATGGCAATCACAAGGATTAGGAAAAATTGTTTTATAGGCCCTCCTAGATTTAGGTGTTTAAATTCATATTCTTAAGTTTTGGTTTTATTTTGTATTAGTCATTTTTATTTTGATTTATTTTAATTAGATTTTATTGATGAATTCATTTAATTATTAAACCACTAAATTTATTGTAGATTTAATAATTAATTGGTTTTATTAATTTAATTATTTGTGAGTTGAATTTTAATTATATTTTATGGAAGTAATGAAGTAGAAAATTTCATTATATATAATTGATTTTCAATTTATGTAGTTTGATTTTTTGAATTATTTTAGTTTAATTTTTTTGAATTATTTATGGTATATGTTTATATTATGTTCTTTAATTTTTTTATATAGTTAATTTTTATATAATAGTGCTATTAACCCACCTTTGAAGCTTTGTAGACAATATAACCCCTTTTAGATACCAATTTTGGGCGTTGTGGGTGTGTTATAACCTTCCTTGCACATAACCGATTCTCGAACCCAATTACGACTTTGATTCAAACGCAGATCAATTTTATAGATTTTCAGTCATACCTATTTAAAACGACTGGTGACGACTCTAACTCATCATGAGACTTTGAAGGTCCAATCAATTTCGACCCGGACCGAAAACGGTGATGACAGTTTGTCGACTCTATTAAGGACCATTCAAGAGAGTCAAGCCAAAAAAGGGTACATATTGTGTTGCATCATTCCATGAGCTTTCTACCCGAGCTCAGTTCTATTTAAGTGGGGGCAAAACATTGCTCCTTCGTGAGGTTAACCTCCGTATGGGATAGTAGTCGCCTCCGGGTTGCATGTGATCTATGACTTCGTAAGGTTAACCTTCGTATGGTCATAGGGAAGTGCATCCCCTCGAATTGAACTTAGTAACCTTAGTAGGCGACAGTAAGGACAATTCGGGTACCCTATTTAGAACCAGAATCTCATGTAATAAACCGTAGGAACCTACCCTATTTAGAGCCATGATAAACCTAAAACTTAGTACGTTACCAATTGATATAAGAATATATGTTTTATATATATATAAGAATGTGTTATATTTTATTTGTTTTTTTACTCTACTTTGTTTTATTTTAAATACTCAAGAATTTTTTGTATATATAAGCATATGTTGTAGTTCGTTCAGTTATTGCAATTTTTTATTTTTATTTTTTATATATATGATCATTTATTAACCAAGTTTTCTTTTTTATGTTTGTGTACATGTGCATCATCACCATCATAGAAAGATGTTGGTTATTAAATTGATTTGATAAAAAAATCTTTGCTATGGCCAAAAGAGTTCAATGTGTATCGGAAAAAAAAACAATGATGTTAAAAAATGGTCGGAGAACATTTAGAGAAAAAGGCGACAGTATTTTAGCAAGACCAGATGATCAATTTGTTGGTTATGTTCACCTTCAACTTAAGCAAAATGACACTCAAGAGCTAGAAGAGATCTGAAACAATTGGAGTAGTGATAGGAGATAGATGATGTACGATGCATATGGGGACATAACCTATTTATTGCAAGTGCACATAGACAAAGGTTTGATACGGGCCATGACACAGTTTTGGAATCCTTTATATAATTCCTTCACATTTAATGGAGAGGATATGACATCGAAAATAGAAGAATATGATGCATTACTTCATCTAAGGAAAGTGCATGAATTTGAGATTTATGTGAAAAGGTTCAACCTAAAATGTACACAAAAAAAAATTAGCGCCACATTCAACGATATGGTTTAGCTTCATTCCCAAGTATCTTGATTCTTTCCATGAACTTGATCCACTCATTACCAAAGTGTGTAGAGGAGTTGATTCGCAATCTCAAATATTCAGCTTCTTTGGCTAAATTGGTGATATGCTTGACTATTTTCTAGATTTGAATAAGGGCTTCATTCATCAATTCATCTCTCACTTTAATGTTTCCTTGTACAAATTGATGTTGTTGGTCGCACTGATTCTCAATGAGCTTGAAATCTCTATGAATCTCATCTATTAAGTCTCTATTTTTTTGCAGTGAATTTTCTAGTGCTTCTATCATCTCCCTCAAATACCGATTTTCAAATTGAGCCCTCTCGAGTTCGACCACTAAGTCTTGTTGGTAGATGTGAAGAATTACCTGTAGAGATGTCAAATCTTCTTGTAATTCTTGGTTTTGGGCACGAATAACCATGAGATCGTTAAAAATTTTCGTATTTGCATGCTGGGTCACGTGTAAATCAGTTGTAAGCTCTTCCACTTGATTTTCTTTAGTTTTCAATAACTTTATGCAAACTTTTGTGTAATTCTCACGACCACGGAACTCATGTTCACATTCTTGTGGAGTTTCTCTCAAGTTGACATTATTTAGCTTCTCTTAAAGCCTTTGATCATCCCCTTGCAAATCTTTAAAGCCCGCGCTCACAATATCTAATTGTTTCTCAAACCTGTTCGATTGATTCATACGTTACATCGTAATCAAGTTTTTCATTTTCAGATTCTAAATCAGAAATTCTTTTATATGACACTTTTTTCTCTTCTTCAAATTCTTGTCTAACAGTCTCAACTTCGCTTGGTATTTCTCTGAACTATTCCTCTAACGTTTAAACCTTTCTTTTACTTGGGGGCATGATATTACAACCTTTTCTCTTAGCTCTCCAATATTTTGATAATATGAGGAAAGTTTTGGGGTCGTAAGTTTGGCTTGATATGGATAAGCCCAAGCCTTAGTGATCTCGATAATCTGCTTCTTAGACCTTTTACTTTCAAAGATCCTTTCACACTCGAGAGTCACTAGGGTTTAGGCTTATCCATATCAGGCTAAACATGCGGCCCCAAAACTTTCCTCATATTATCAATATTGGAGAGCTAAGAGAAAAAATTGCAATATTCCGTCCCCAAATAAAAGAAAGGTTCAGACGTTAGAGGAACAGTTCAGAGAAATACCAAACGAAGCTGAGATTGTTAGACAAGAATGCGAAGAAGACAAGAAGGTGTTACATAAAAGAATTGTTCATTTAGAATCTAAAAATGAAAAACTTGATTATGATGTAACGTATTTTAAGAATCAGTTGAATAAGTTTGAGAAACAACTAGATATTGTGAGTGCGAACTTTAAAGATTTGCAAGGGGATTATCAAAGGCGTCAAGAGAAGCTAAAGAAACACAACTTGAGAAAAACTCCACAAGAATGGGAACAAGAGCTCTGTGATCGTGAGAATGACACAAAACGTTGTATAAAGTTATTTAAAACTAAAGAAAGTCAAGTGGAAGAGCTTACAACTAATTTACACGTGACCCAACATGCAAATACGACAATTTTTAACGATCTCATGGTTATTCGTGCCCAAAACCAAGAATTACAAGAAGTTTTGGCATCTCTACAGGAAATTCTTTACATCTAACAGCAACAAGACTCAGTGGTCGAACTCGAGAGGGCTCAATTTGAAAATCGGTCTTTGAGGGAGATGATAGAAGCACTAGAAAACTCACTGCAAAAAAATAGAGACTTAATAGATGAGCTTCATAGAGATTTCAAGCTTATTGAGAATCAGTGGGACTAGCGACATCAATTTGCACAAGGAGACATTAAAGTGAGAGATGACTTTATGAATGAAGCCCTTATTCAAATCCGAAAAGTAGACGAGCATATAACTAATTTAGCCAAAGAAGTTGAATGTTTGAGATTTTGGATCAAACCCTCTACGCACTTTGCTGATGAGTGGATCAAGTTCCTGGAAAGAATCAAGAGACTAGGGAATGAAGCTAAACCATATTGTCGAGTGTGGCGCTATTTTTTTTTTTGTTAAAAACGTTGGTGAAGAATTTTGTTTTACGAATATTTTTCTTTTTTATGTATTTTTAGGATGATTCAAGTTGATGGATGAGTTATCTTTTTAATGTTATTTAATAATATCCTTTTCGGTTTATGCGAATATTGTTTTATCTTATTAATTTTCTAACCAACACCTAATTGCATTTATTTTTGCATTTGTCATTGCAAATTGTATTTATAATGTATACATCTCATGCGCATTGACATTAAATAAAGAAACTAATTTATGGGGGTTCGATATTAGTGATACTGGATAAAAGAGGCGATCATATCAATCATCCCCACAACACGCGATTCAAGGCTAGAAGAATGGAAGAAAGACTTTAGAAGTTAGAAAAGTATCAAGAACAAATTACTCAGGATATAAAAAGGCTTAAGCTAGGATATAGCAATCTTCCTACATTTTCCCTTAAGCTGAAGAATATACAATGATTAATTATCACACAAAACCTCAAAACATGCTTCGTGTTCCACAAATAACTCTCTAACTAGATTAATAATCCATATACCTTTACATATTCCTAAAGTCAATGCTCGAAATTCTGTCTCAGTACTGTTACACAAAATAACTGATTGTTTCTTGCTTCTCAAAGTAACAAAATTCCCCACAAAAATATGCATTAGCCACTAACGCATCTCCTCTCTATTAAGTCCTCTGCCCAGCTAGAATACGTAAAGACTTTTAAAGATTTTTCACGAGACTTTCTGAACATTAAACAATGTTCAATGATTTTCTTCAAGAACTTTAGTATTCTGTAAGCAAATTCCATGTGTTTTTCAGTGGGATTAGTCATGTGTTGGCTAATAATATTGACAGAAAAAGCTATATTAGGCTAATTAAAGACTCATATATAGTTTGTCGACTAACTTCTGATATTTCTCTTTATCAACCAATGAAGTTTCGGACTCCTTATTGAATTTTAGGTTGACTTCCATAGGTTTATAGGCTGGTTTACACCCTAAAAAAACTTCATTAAGTAAATCAAGGATAGATTTCCATTGATTGATCATAAGTCCTTTGAATCTAGCAACTTTTATGCCGAAGAAGTATCTCAATTTTTCAAGGTCTTTAGTTTTAAATTATCTGCTTATAAGGATTTTAAACAATTGATTTCTGCATCCGCATCTCTAATGAGGATGATGTCATCCACATACACAATGAGAATAGTCTTTTTCTTCTCGAAAGTGAGCTTTATGAATAAAGTATGATCAGCAAGTTATTGTTGGTAGCCATTACGTAGGATAACTGTAGTAAATCTTTGAAATCAAGCTTGAGAGGACTGTTTTAGCCCATAGAGGGACCGATTGAGTTTTCACACCTTTTTACTGTCGACAGTGGACTTTAGACCAAGTGGAACCTTCATAAAAACCTTGTCTTCAAGTTCTCCATTGAGAAAGTAATTTTTAACATTAAGTTGATGTAATATCCAATCATTGTTGACAGCAAGACTGAGTAGTACCAGAATAGTGTTGAGCTTAGCCACAGGTGTAAATGTCTCAGTGTAATCTATTCATATGTTTGAGTGTAGCCTTTAGTCACTAGTCTCACTTTGTATCGTTGTATATTGTCATAAGAGTTATATTTAATAGTAAGATTCATTTATAATCAACATGTTTTCTACCTTCTATAAGATCAATCAAGGTCAATGTAGAATTATTTTTAAGTGCACTAAGTTCCTCATCAACAACTTTCCTCCATTTAGGGTCCTTTAAGGCTTCATCAATAGTGGAGGGGATATGTTCTTCATTTAAGCTAACTTTAAAGTCTTAAAAAAATGGTAATAGAGAACTATAACCAACAAATTTCTTAATAGGGTGTTTAAACAGTTTTACTTCTTTTCTAATGGCAATACGAAAATCATTAAGATTTGAAGAATTGAACTTGATGTATCATTTTCTTCTTCCGTCATGGCAGTTGGACTTAAATTCAACCTTCGACGAGTATTAGATTGTAGAATAGCCTCAGGTATAGACTTCTTTTTTCTTCTGTAAATTAGAATTTTTTTGGAGATATAGTATTCGATGACTGCAGTTTGAAAAAAAATGGTGGTATAAGAAGGATAGTGGGACTTGAAGTAGAGGAATTAGAATATATGATAGTAGGTGGAGGTAATAATTCTTTGTTGAAGTTCAAAAATGTGGGAAATTTTGGAGAAATTGTCGGATTAAGTGTATAAGGTTGAGAATCAACCTATGGATCCCCCTAAAAGTTATATTTAGTAAAATAAGACTCTTTTTTCTAAAAGACGTGCCTCAAGCTTTCTGAAGCGAGAGGCGCGGCGAGGCGAAAAAGATGCATTCAAAATGTCAGACAAAGCTTTTTCTAGAAGGCGCGCATCTAATGTGAGTAAAATTTTCTTTGTATTTTTTGTGGTAAAATTTCAAAGAAAAAAGCATATTGCATGAAACAACACTTAATTGTATGATTCAAGAACGTAAGCAAGTGTCCTCGATGTCCCGAACATGTTAAGAAAAAAGTGAAGGTCTTTATGTTGAAAAAGGAAGAGGCAAAGGCTACGAATTTAATGTTACCTCAAGATTTTTCCTATGATGTTGATAATCATGATGAGGAAGAACTTGAAACATTAAACTCATGTGAGGATACAAGCAAATCAAGTCAAAGGAGAAGGATACCCTTATCTAAAAAATCAAGAGTCGAAAGTCCAATGGGCTTGTTTGTTGCTCGTAAAGTTAATCCACACAAGAAAAGGAGTGTGCATGCAGTTCGTGATATGAAACTGAGGGAGAATACTTGTAGAAAAATTTCTAGATTCTTTTATGAAAATGGAATTGCTTTCAATGCGGCAAGTTACCCAAGTTTCAAAGAAATGTGCGAAACTATTGGAGAATATGATCCCAATTTAAAAGTGTCTAACGTTCATAAACTTAGAGTTACACTTCTTAAGAAAGAAGTAGATACTCAAAAAGTAATAGAAGAGTACAAAAATGAGTGGGCACAAAAGGATTGTTTAAATTTATCGAATGGGTGACGTGATTCAGTTGTACAAAAAGATATTATGAATTTTCTTGTCAACTCTCTGAAATGATCCATATTCATTAAATCTGTGGATGTTTCAGAAATTGTTAAGGATGCCAACTTGTTAATTCAGATGCTTGATGATATGATGGAACCTATAGGGGAGAAAAATGTGATCCAAATAATGATGGATAATGTTTTTAATTACATCAAATTCAATACCAAATATTTTTTTAATCTATTTTCTATTTTTCAAATTATTGAAATGTTTTAATTTGATGTGTTATTTTTTATTTATAGAAAAATTACTACAAGTAAAGAGGTCACAACTTTATTGGACTCCATGTGTGGCCATTGTATCGATTTAATGTTAGAGGATATTGGGAAACTTCTGAAAGTCAAGAATGTGCTAAAGAAGTGCATGTTCATGAATGGATACATATATATCCATGTCTCAATCAAAAGAATTTGCATAGACAGATGATCACAATATTTACAACATCTTTCATCACTCTTGCACAATTCCATAAACAAAAGAATAATTTGAGGAAGATAGTTACTTCCCAAAAATGAAATAAATCTAAATGACCAAAACAAGAGAGAGAAAAGAAAATTTTAACTTATCTTTTGCAAGATAATTTTTAGAGAAACGTACTTAATGCTCTTAAGTTAACGGGAAATCTTGTTAAAGTTCTTAGAATAGTGATAACTCCACAAAAAGGCTATATTTTAAGTCTTTTTACTTAAGTTATTGAGTGTCTTTAAGTACATACATGAGCATTTAGATGCATTTAGGATCATAAAATTGCATTTAGTAGATAGATATGCCTTGACATTTATGATGTGGCAATAGGTGCTATTTTACGGGGAAGGTCATGCTTTTGGTTGTTGTGTGCAGGTAAAGCAAAATTGGAAGCAAGAGACATTTGTCATGGCATTCGCAGAAGGATAAAAATGGAAAATGCCATGGCAAATCTGGAGACCTTTTGTGCTGCACTAAAAGACAAGAAGATATTTTGAGAGGAGTGCCAACTGGTGCTATGCAGGCTGGCCACAGCCACCACATTAGGGGACCACTGTCACCATGTCAGAAATGTCATCACGTGAACAGGGGTGCAAATGTAATTTCCACCAAACCCTAGGGTTTTCACCCTTTTTTTTTATAAGATCTGGTGACCTAAGAAAAGACATACCTTTTTGGAGGCCTTTAAAGTTGTTTTCGAGGCACAAGAGGAGCAAAAAGCGGAGGAGGAAAGCTTCCACCTTTCTTCACCAACTACCGTTCGAAGGGTCCTCCATTGATAGAGCTTAAAGGGAGTGGCGTGCTAGGCACCCTAGAGGGTCTAGCACGCTAAGGCGTCCCATGGTGGTCGAAGAGGCCGACGACAGTACACACAGAGGGTGTCTTCTATCCTCTTCCTTTGCTTTATTTTTATATCTTTGAGAGGTTATGTGGATGTTTAAGGATGATGTTTGTGGATGATACTTATCTTTAACTTTCACACCACAATGTGTTTACTTTATTTCGGTGGTTGTTTTTGTGGATGATTAACTCTTTATTTTTATGAATATTTAGCATGCTATGTGTTTGTGTATTTGCTTTGCTCACTGTTTTTAATCATTTAAGCATTGTAAGAGTCATGAGAGTGTCCCTTGTTTAGATGCACGCTAGGTGTTCGAGAGAAACCTAGCTATAGATCCTTAGTGTCCAAGAAGAACTAAGGGAGGATCTACGTGAGCAATGGGTTCTAGACTGCAAATAGAGCCTAATCTGACCTTAGGTGCTTGAAAAAGACTTAAGTGAGGGTTTCAAAGACTAAAAGGAGTGTTCTTTGTCGATGGGCTAGATGACACTGCTGAGACCGAGATGAGATGTCGTGGCATTTTAGACTATCAGGCTCCTTTGACTCGAGAGAGCGGAAACACTTTAGAAACCTCTGTCGAGTAAATAGACCACATAGCATCTAGATGTTCGTAGGCATAAGTTTAAGAAGTCCATATGATCTCTCATCAATCATTCCCAAGAGAGCTCATCAATCGAGGGTTAGTACAACATTTTGCTTACTCGTGTTCTTGCATTCTGCTTTTGCCTTGGCATTTACAAAGTGTTTCCACTGTTTACTCTATTCTCTTGAAATCACATCACCATACTTTTCACACACTGCTTCCATACATCCATCGTTCCATCGCCATTCATTCCATTTTTCCTTGAAATATTTTGGTTGCTTGCATTCCAAAATTGTCATAACATTTCACCATAACACTGCACATTTCATATTCATTTCCATTTGTTGATATTATCTTATTTATTTTTCTTTTAGTTAGTGACACCCTTTTGTCTTGACAAAATTGACTTACATTTTACCCCAATCCTCGTGGGAACGATACTCACTCACCCTTTGTTACTTGTACAATTATGTATACTTGCACACATGTGTTCGCATAATTTATAGTAGCACAGGCCGGACACCAAGTAGTTGATGGTGAGAAAAAAAACCACCTATGAGATACATTTATGAATGCATGGATAGAGCTAAAGAAACTATTTCTAAGAGTTTTTTATTAAAGGAAGAGGAGTGCAAGAAGGCTTTTGAGTTTATTGATAGAAGATGGGATTATCAACTTCACCAACCTTTACATGCAATTGGTTATTTTTTAAAACCGAAACTCTATTATGATGATCCCGAGAGATCAACTTGTGAAAAGTTATGAATGATATATATGATTGCATTGCAAGGTTGAATCCGGAGAGTGAAATTAAAGACAAGGCTATCACAGAAATAGAGCTTTATCGAAATGCTAGTGGTTTTTCAGCAGACTAGCGACCATTAGACAAACATAGACAAGATCTTCAAGTATTAAATGTTACAATACAATTATGCAAGTTCTTTGTCTAATTTGTAGACTTGTAGTTCTACTTAAAACTTATAATATTTTTTTTAATTTTTTTATATGATAGCAGAGTGATGGTCTTCATTTGGTTCTTCAACTCCTAATATCCAAAAGTTTACTATACGAGTTTTTAATCTAACTTGCAGTGTTACTAGTTGTGAGAGAAATTGAAGTGTTTTCCGACAGGTAAGAAACTTTCTTTCTATATTCTTTCTTTTATATCATAATAGACTATTTAATCTTTAATTGCTTAATACTTTATGTATTTTTTGTTTTATTTTCAGCTTCATACAAAGAAGAGAAATAGATTGACACAAGATTGACTAAACGATTTGTTTTTTGTAAAATAAAATCGTGCATTGAGACATCGATTTCAGCTTAAAGACACCGATTCTATTCTTTTGGAGGATATTGATGAAAGTAATGAATGTTTAATTGAGATAATGGAGAATAATTCTTCTGACAATGAAGATCAATTTGTGTTTGATGACGATGATCTAATATGGAGTCAAGTTGGTAGAGCTATCTGACCCCATGATCTTATCTATTATATTAGAGCATCAAAGAATCCTTCATCTGCATTTGTTAAAGGAAAAGATGTAGCTACTAGTTTTGCAATTTCTAATCCTAGATCAATTCATCAAGTTTCAATGCATGATGATGATAATAAGGTAGGAGAGGATATTGGTGAAGATAAAAATTATGGACTTGATAGAGACGAATATTTTAAGGATGATGATAATTTGGAGTAATGAAGTATTAGTGTTTAGTGTTTAAGTGATACTTTGTTCATGTTACAAGTTTAAAATTTAAATTATGTTGGATAATTTGATTGTTTTTATTTTTTTAATTTGAACTATGTTTGGTTGCTTTATTATATCATTTTGTTTAATTTGAGTCTTAAGTAGAAATTTAAATAGAAATATTTTTATATTTTGACATATATAATATAATTATCATGTTTTATTTACAAAATATGCTTTATAATTAATTTATAATTTTTAGAAAAAAGGGTGTCTCGACTACGAAAGGCAAGCGCCTTCGCCTTGCGCCTTGGCTTTATGGATATTTTATGCCTCAGAGCGCCTCACGCCTTTTAAAACCAAGATAAGACTCTTGTTTAAAAAATGTTAGATCCATAGTAACATAAAATCTCTTAATAGGTGGATGATAACATTTATAACCCTTCTTGAGTAAAGAATACCCAACTAAAATGCATTTAAGTGATCTTGAATCTAACTTGGACCTATTAGGAGAAGAATTATGGATGAAAACAATGTAGTCAAAAATTTTAAGAGATAAAATTGATGAAATATTTGAAGTGGGGATAGGTTTTTAAGGAAATGGATTGAGGAATATGAAAATTAAAAACCTTATTAGGCATTTGGTTTATCAAATATACGTGACAGTTAATAAGGCTTCTCCTCGTAAATAGGTAGGAACATTGTTGGTGAATAAAAGGGAGCGAATCACCTCAATTTGGTGTCGATTTTTTCTTTCGAAAATCCTATTTTGTTGTAGGATATCAACTCGGGAACTATTTAAACTATTCCTTTAGTTCTGAAAAATCACCTAAGGAATTAGCAAAGACTTCACTCATATTGTCAAAATGAAAAAGTTTAATTTTAGAATGGAATTGAGTTTCAACCATAGTATAAAATCTGGCAAATATTGTAGAAATTTCAGATTTATCTCTCATTAAATATGTCCAAGTTAATCTATTACGGTTATTTACGAAAACAATAAAACACTTAAAACCATTTCTTCTCTCTTGAAGGGTCTCAAATCTCACTATGGATCAAAGAAAGAAAACTTGAAGACTTGTATTTGATGGTTTGTAGGACGCCTTGATTTATTTTGCAAGAGAACAAATTTGACATTTAAAGAAAGATGGGTCTTTATTTATTAATGAAAAGAGAATGATATAATTTTACTAAATAAGAAAAACTAGGATAACCTAGCCTAAAATACCATAACAGAATAGGATCAATGTAATTAGAGACGGTAATGGAAGTAGAAGGTGGTTCAAAAGCTGATGGAAGGCTATTAAGAACATAGAGACCATTGTTCAAGCTAGCATTGTCGATCATTTTTTTTTCATGTTTAGTGCCTGCAAAGTATAACCAAATTCATTAAAATTGATAGTACAATTGAAATCTTTCGAAACTGACAGATATCAGATTGCATCTAAGATTAAGGATAAAAAAAACCCATCAAGTACTAGATTCAGATTTAGTAAGATAGAGCTATGTCCATGAATTTGTGAAAGAAACTCATATGCAGTCTTAATACTCTTACTAAATGTAGATGAAAGAGTTTGAAACAAAATCTTATTGTCTGTCATATGATCTGAGGCTCTAGAGTCAATGACTCAGGTAGGGTTCAACCGTTGAGAAATAAGGGTTGTAGGAAAGGGTATACCTTCTGGTTTGACTGTGACAAGATTACTCTCTCGAGGTCCAGTGAACTTGCTAAATAATTGCTACAGATCTGTAATTTGTTCCTTAGTGAAACTAAAAATTGCGATAGGTGAAGATGAAACAAATTCAATGGTCAAATGCATTAAATTAGAAAGATCAGCAGAACCAAAAACAAATTCTGGCAAAGGGTTAATTGCAGTAGAAGAAGTAGATAAGAGGAAGAATTTTGTGCCTTCGATTAGGATTTTCAATGGCCGAAACCTTTTTTTAATATAATGTAAAAATCAGAGTACTCTTTCTTTCTCATTTTATTTTAATAGAACATATTACATACTTATATACAAACTATATCTCTGTCTTAGGAAACCTAAATTCAGGAAAGAAACTAATCCTAAGATATATTTATAAGGGATTATAATAATAAAAGATATTTATAGAACCCTATGATATATAATACCTTAGAATAAGGGATTATAATAATAAAGAATATTTATAGAATCCTTAAAGTAGGGAACAATAACTCACATATATACCTACAATAATATAGTCATTTAATAATATTTAAACATTAATAATAATACGTTATTAATAGTAACATAGACAAAAATGATTTATTACAATAATGACAATCGAATGGTGCACAAGGTTCATAAAATTAAATACACGGCCAAAATCAAAAAGGACTGATTCTAATTCTCCACTTTATCTTGCAGCTTCTTGGCCAAAAATAAAAACAATAACTTTCATCTTCTTGAACACCAATCTTCATTTCTCAGAACATATTACTCAGAAAGGTCACACTTCCTGCGCCTATTCATGAATTCATGTAATTTGAATACAAGAAATGTATAGACCTCTGATGGTCTTGGAAAATTGTCATGACTGGTGAGGCAAGATCGATGGAATTAGGGCTTGAGGACATCGAATTGGGGATTTTGGAGTCAGAAGGGGGAACGTTGACCAAGGACCATTACTTGGAATAGACACGGGATGAAGCACGTGGACAATTGAAGACTTATTTGACCCATAAAAGAACGACGTCGTTGAAGGAAGAGGATGGGCTGCACGTAAGGTCCAAGAAATGTCACGGTAATGGGTTGAGGAAAATTAAAAATGCTGAGTTGTTGAGTTAGTTATGGTTTATGCCAGCTGTACACAAATAATGTAACAAACCTTAGCCCTAGGGTATATGTCTGGTTTGTAACAAGCTGATGGTATGTTTTATGAATGAAAAAATTAAATCTTTCTTCTTCAACAGATGGGTGATGCTGCAGATTTAGCTACCTTGCAACGCCAACTGGAGGAGATGAAGGTCGACAAAAACACCTTGGAAGGACGGATAAACAACCTCTACAAAAAAATGGAAGATGTTCAAGCAGACCTCAAAAAGATCATTGAAGCAGTTACCAGGGTGGCCGAGAGTCCAGAACCAGCAACACCTGAGAAACAAAAGTCAATGCCTGTCACCACTCAACCGAGACAGGAGGGTAAGAAACCTGTCCAAGTTACTTTTATCGATGATAATGAAAGATATTTTATGAACTTGGATGAGTCAGGGATATTGGCTTCTAAACCTAGACATGAAAAATGGAAAGGTGTAGAGAAAGGGATTGAGATAGGTGGAAGCTCGATGCTACAAGAGAGTGTGAAAGGAGAAGGGAGTAACTTAGACAACCTATTAAACTCCCTGAATTTAAAACCAAAGATCGAACTTCATATGTTTGATGGAGAGAACACAAGGGGTTGGATAAGAAGATGCAAAAAGTATTTTGTTATTTTTGGTATTCCAGAGAACCACAAAGTAGAGATAACAACCATGTACTTAAGTGGAAGAGCAGAGACATGGTTCGATGGCCATATAATGCAGAAGTATAGAATCACTTGGTACGAGTTTGTAGCTGACTTATGCCATTGATTTTGCAAAAAAAAATGTTAATGATACAATTGAAGAATTTAACAAACTTGCTCAGAAGACTACAGTTGAAGATTATCAGGACAAATTCGAGGAGCTGAGGCCATTTATGCTGCAGATGAATGCAACACTCAATGAAGACTACTTTGTGTCTAGCTTTATCAGTAGACTGAAAGAAGATATCAGACATAAAATCAAAGTGCATCCCCCTACGACCTTATCTGAAGCCTACAGACAAGCTAAGTTGTATGAACTGTCAATTGAATTTGAGCATAGAAGACAAAAACTTACAGTAAAAGGGTCATCTACAACCAACCATATGAATCCACAGAGAACTCAAGTAAGCATGCCCTATTACAAAAATACTACCTAAAACCCGAGAAACAAGCAGTCCTTAATAGAGTATAGAAGGACTCACAATCTTTGTTTTAAATGTGGAGAAAAGTTCATGCCAGGCCACCAATGCAAACTGAAACAGCTGAATGTGATGGAGGAGGAGCATGAGGGAATAGAGGCGGTAGAAGATGAGGGAGACTTAGAGATGGAAAACACTAAAGAAGAACCTCAAAAGGAGACTGAACTAGAGATTTCAATGAATGCCCTGACAGGAAATGTAGGGTTTAATACACTTAGAATTCCAGGTTCAATTAAGGGTAGGATCTTGAGTATCTTTGTGGACAGTGGGAGTACTCACAGCTTTATTACTCCAGCATGGGCAAAGGAAGGAGCAACCCTAGTGCAGACACACCCACTAGCTATCACAGTAGCAAATGAGGAAAAGTTGTACAGTTCTTCTATCAGCAGACAATTAAGTTGGAAGATGCAAGGGTAGAGATTCGAGCATGACTTCAGGGTGCTTAAAATGGGGGAAGTGACATGGTTCTTGGGGTAGACTGGATGAGTAGGTACAGTCTAGTAACAATGGATTTTAAAAAGTTGACTCTGAGTTTTAAAAAACAAGGGCAGGATATAACACTGGAAGGAGGAAGATAAATGGGGGTCAAAATGATATCTGAGAAGAAAATGAGAAGATTGACTCAGAGGGAACCAGATTGACTAAAAGAGGTATATTTTTTGAGTCTGGAGGGAGAGGACCCAGAAGTACCTACCATCTTGCAAGAAGTGTTGGAAGAATTTTCTAGAGTCTTTGAAGAACCACAATGACTACCTCCTGAAAGAACATATGACCATGTTATTGTCCTTAAACCTAGTAAAAACCCTATTAACCTCAGACCTTATAGATTTCCTTTCCATCAGAAGTCTGAAATTGAAAAATAGGTGACTGAGATGCTGGCTAATTCTGTAATTCAAACCAGCAAAAGTCCATTCGCAGCCCCTTGTTTGATGGTAAAAAAAAGGATAGGAGCTGGAGGTTTTGTGTGGATTATAGACAACTAAATGCAGCCACTGAAAAAAAATAAATTTCCCATTCCAGTGGTAGAGGATCTGTTGGATGAATTGAAAGGGGCTGGTTATTTTTCTAAGGTTGATTTGAGGTCAGGATATTGGCAGATTCGAGTGAGAAGTGAAGACATTCCAAAGACTGCTTTTAGGATCCATCAGGGTCATTATGAATTTAGGGTCATGCCCTTTGGGCTGACCAATGCTCCTGCCACATTTCAAGCTTTGATGAACAACTTGTTTGATCCCTATCTTAGAAAATTTGTATTGATGTTTTTTGATGATATTTTGGTCTATAGTGCAACCATGGATGAGCACAAGGAGCACCTGAGGATAGTTTTGAAGGATAATCAGTTGTATGCAAAGAGAAAAAAAATGCTTCTTTGGACAGAAACATGTAGAATATCTGAGCCATGTAATTTCAGAACAAAGAGTTGCCACTGACCCAGAGAAAATTGAAGCAATGAGAAATTGGCCACTGCCCAAAACTCTCAAATCCTTAAGGGGTTCCTGGGTTAACTGGCTATTAAAGGAAGTTCATTAGAAACTATGGGGGCATCAGTAAACCATTGACTAATATGCTCAAAAAAGAGGGTTTTGTTTGGACAGAGGAAGCTAAGGAGGCTTTTATTCAACTGATGGAAGTAAGGTGCAAAGCCCCTGTACTGGTTCTACCTGATTTCAGTAAAGGGTTCTGTTTGAAAACTGATGCATGTGTCAAAGGGATTGGGGTTGTGCTTTCACAAGGAGGGAGGCCTATAGCTTTCTTAAGCAAAGCTTTGGGTCCTAGAGATGCTGATCTGTCTATTTATGAAAAGGAATACCTGGCAATACTCATGGCCGTGACTAAATGGAGACATTACCTTGAAGGGCACTCCTTCATCATCAAAACAGACCATGAAGCCCTAAAGTACTTGCTTGAGAAAAAATTGACAACAACAATTCAAAAGAAAGGATTAACCAAGCTCCTGGGATTAGACTACACTATTCAGTATAGAAAAAGGAAGGATGAATGTAGTGGCTGATGCCTTGTCCAGAAGAAATGAGGAGGAAAATGAACTGATGAGCATAACAGTGACCTCTTTAATTCCAGGGTGGGTACAAGAGGTTTCAGAAAGCTACAAAGATGATGTTTTAGCTCAGGAACTCATTACTGCCCTAAGTATTGACAAGGGAGCTAAGGAGGGTTGGAGTCTTACAAAAGGAGTTCTGAGGCATGATAATAGAGTGTACATTGGGGGAAATGGAGGGCTGAGACAACAGATTTTACAGAACTGCATGACTCCCCACAGGGAGGGCACTCTGGGGTACAAGCCACCTATCAAAGGATTAGGAATTGTTTCTGTTGGCCAGGGTTAAAGAGTACGGTGAGCACTTATGTGCTGTAGTGTGAGATATGCCAGAGGACCAAGGCTGAACATATGGCTAAACCAGGGTTGTTACAACCCATCCCTATTCCTAGCCAAGTATGGGAGGTGATAACCATGGATTTTGTAGAAGGGTTGCCTACCTCCCAGAAGTCTAACTGTGTACTGGTGATTATAGATAAGTACACTAAATATGGGCATTTTTTAGCCCTGTCACACCCCTGCACAGTTATGGAAGTGGCCAGAGCCTATCTGGACCAGATTTATAAACTTCATGGCCCCCCTAAGATAACCATATATGATAGAGATAAGATTTTTACCAGCTTGTTTTGGAAGGATTTAATGAAACAAGCTGGTATGGTCAGACTGAAAGGCTGAATCAGTGCATGGAACAGTATTTAAGGTGCATGTGCTTCCTGAAACCAACTAGCTGGGCTAAACACCTGCCCCAGGCAGAGTGGTGGTACAATACTAACTACCACAGTGCTATTGGAATAACCCCTTTCGAGGTACTATATGGGTACAAACCCCCTACACTGATGTGGAACCTAGATTCTAAAGTCAGCAGTGTTCAAGAGGAGAAACAAAAAAAGGGAAGCAATGAACAAATTACTAAAAGAACAATTGGATCGAGCACAACAACGAATGAAGCATTATGCTGATAAGAGAAGGACTGAACAACAGTTTTTAGTAGGGGACGAGGTTTACCTGAAATTGCAGCCATACAAGCAAACATCCCTTGCTCTGAGAAAAAATCTGAAGCTGGCAGCGAGGTATTATGGACCCTATAAAGTCATAAATCGAATAGGGTCAGTAGCTTATCATTTGAATCTGCCACAACACTCCAAATTGCACCCGGTTTTCCACGTTAGCCTATTGAAAAGGAAGTTAGGGAACAAGAAGGTTACCTGTCAAGAGCCACCCGAGACAACTGCTGATGGTCAAGTGAAAGTCTACCCGGCCATGGTGCTTGATAAAAGGATGATTAAACGTTAGAATCGTGCTGTCACACAATTGTTGGTTCAATGGTCGAATCTGGGGGCCGAGAACGTCACTTGGGAAGACTACAACGTGCTTAAGGCTCAGTTTCCAGACTTCGATCCTTGGGGACAAGGATCTGCTGAAAGGGAGGGAAATGTCATGACTGGTGAGGCAAGATCGATAGAATTAGGGCTTGAGGACATCGAATTGGGGATTTTGGAGTCAGAAGGGGGAACGTTGACCAAGGACCATTACTTGGAACAGACATGGGATGAAGCACGTGGACAATTGAAGACTTATTTGACCCAGGAAAGAACGACGTCGTTGAAGGAAGAGGATGGGTTGCACGTGAGATCCAAGAAATGTCATGGGAATGGGGTTGAGGGAAATTAGAAATGCTGAGCTGTTGAGTTAGTTATGGTTTATGCCAGCTGTACACAAATAATGTAACAAACCTTAGCCCTAGGGTATATGTCTGGTTTGTAACAAGCTGATGGTATGTTTTATGAATGAAAAAATTAAGTCTTTCTTCTTCAATCTAATTCTTCTATTCTGAAATCTCCCCTTCTTCAAGTTTAAGCATTACAAAAATGAATAGAATAATTTAACTGAAGAAGCACATAATTTCTCAGGATAACGTTCAAGCTAATGATGCACAAGAATTAGAAAGTGTACAATCATTGTTTCCTCATGGTGTAAAATACTCCTGAAAATACTGAGATCATCCAAGGAAAAGTAATTTATTGAAATCCTAATGTGTCAACATGTAAGCAATGTATTTGCGCACCACATTAGCAGAATGAATCTCTGATCTTTTTCATTTTCCTCTTGATGAAGACGATGGAGGGATCGTCATGGGTGGAGTTCTTGCTAAAAAGTATGATCAAAAGATCAATCACCAATGATCTCCACAACTACAGGTTCCATCCTTGAAAAGATGAAAACGATTGGCATCTCTTACTAATATTTCTCGTTGCATAATCATTGATATATATTTGGTCACAGTGTGACAATCCCCACAAACGCGAAGGTTTTTCATTATCTGCAATGGAGTCCCCGGTTCTGTGTTCAATAAACCAAATCCTATGGCAAGCCTTTCACTGTGCCCACAAAGCAGGTCTCTTTTCTCATCCTCTTCAACGTCATGCAAAACACATCTCAGATCAGCAACATAACCTTCCTTAGCCATCAAACCAGAAATTATCCCTAATAACTCATTAACCTCTTCAAGCTGCTCAAAGAACTTATCCCCAGTTCCAAATACATACAATCTTCTTTTTACTTCTATCCAGCTACATCCAGGATCTTTTTTGAGCCCTCTAGCTTTTATGGATTTTCGTATCATTCTCACTTGCTCCCACTTCCCTAAACTGGCATATACATTTGATGCTAAAACATAATACCCGGTATCATTTGACTTTAGTTCAAGGATATGCTCAGCAACACGTTCTGCATCCTCTATGTTTCCACTTGATCGACAAGCACTAAGTAGAGATCCCCATAAACTTGCATCTGGCTTCAGCGGCATTGAATTTATAAACTTCTCAGCTTTAGATATCAATCCAGAACGGGAAAGAAGATCAACTACACAAGCATAATGTTCAATTCTAGGCTCCAAGTTGTAATCTTTCTGCATCTGGACGAAACAAGCCAAACCCTCTTCTACTAAACCCGAATGACTACACGCATAGATTATGGCAACAAAGGCAACATGGTCAGGAATAACACCATTTGCTTTCATATCTTCAAAAGCTCTCAGTGCTTTGCTCCCTTCTCCATACATTCCATAGGCAGAGATCATAGCAGTCCATGTCACCACATCTCTCACTTTCATTTGGTCAAATACCTGAGTAGAATTTTTTAAACTACCACATTTAGAATACATTTCAATTAGTGCATTCCCAATTGGAACATCTGTTTCAAATCCAAATCTGAAAATACAACCATGGATCTCCTTTCCTTGCCGTTTGGAAGCAAAAAAGGAGCACATAGGCAAGATGCCTAAGACAGTGGCAACATCAGGCATCACTCCCTCAGTCCTCATTTGATTAATCATTCTCAACGCTGAAGTGAAATCCCCAGATTGAACACATGCTGCTATAATGGTATTCCATGTTACTCTATCACGAGTTTTCATGTTTTCAAATATTTTCAGTGAGTCACTCAGTAATCCACATTTAGCATACATATCAACCATAGAGTTGTTGACAATTAGATCGGAATCGAATCCCAATTTAACTACATCACAGTGAATTTCTTTCCCCAGGTCCTTTTCAGTTAACTGAGTAGAAACAGAGAGGAGCATCACACAAGTAATAGAATCAACTTTCAGATCAACCTTCATAGTCTTAGCAAGTTTCAACGCTTCATCATAATTAACATATTGAATATAACAATTAATCATCGAGTTCCACGAGACAGAATCCCTGCACAACATTCTGTTAAATACTTCACGTGAAGCTGGCAAGTCACCACATTTCGCATACATATCAATAAGAATATTATCAGCAGTAACATCACGCTGAAACCCATTTTTCTTCATGTACTCATGAATGAATTTTCCAAATTCCAAGTCATGTAACTGACCACAAGCACGGAGAACAGACGTAATGGTTAGTAAATCAGGTTTAAACTTATTTACCATCCGCATAAACAATACAGTTGATTCTTTATATAATTCCATCTGAGAATACCCGCATATCAACGTGTTCCAAGAGACAGTATCTCTAACAGCCATCTCATCAAAAATCTTCCGTGCATCCACGAGCCTATCAAACTTGAAGTACATAGAAAGAAGTCCATTGCTTACCACAACATCATCGTGAAGCCCTATCTTTTCAACCAAACAATGAACTAGTTCACCTTCCTTAACATCAACCAAACCTCCACATGCAGGCAAAACACTCGAAACAGTAAAAGAATCGGGCACAATTCCTGCTATTCTTGCCATACGATAAAATTCCAATGCTTCTTCCCAATACCCATTTGCACTATACCCTGAAATCAAACTGTTCCAAGACACAACATCCCTTTCAGGCATTCCATCAAACATCTTTGAAGCTTCCTCCAAACAACCAAATCTCGCATACATATCAACCAGAGCATTCCCAATATACAAATCTGATCCTAAATCCATCTTAAAAACGTTCTGATGAACAACTTGTCCAATCTCAACATCAACCAAACCTGCACACGAGTTGATAACTGAAGGAAAAGTACATTTATCAGGTAAAACGTCCATTTTCCGCATTTGGTTATAGAAATCAAGTGCTTTAGAGAATAACCCATTGTGGGTAAGAGCTCTAATGATTGAATTCCATTGGTAAACATTAGCTGAAGATGAAACTTGGCGGAAAACTGAGACTGAAGAATTTGGGTCCTTGAACTGAGCATATTTGCTTATGAGTTTACCAGAGAAGAAGGAAGAGTTTTCAAGCCCTAGAGTTATAATTTTAGAGTGGATTAGGAGGAGTTGTTTAGAGTTCAATGCTGATGATAAGGCTTTGGAGAGTGAAGAGTAAAGGAATTGATTTGTAGCTCCATGTAAAGTGCTCAACTTTGTTGTAGTTTTCATGAAGCTTCAGCATACTGTGGATTCGGATTTAGAATTTTAGCTAGGAGAGGTTTATAAAATTTCTTTAGGGGCTAAAATAATTGAAAATATGTTGGGATATACAAATATATTATTTTTGTCTCGTTTAATATTGTTTTTTTTTTTAATTTTTATGTGATTCATAATTTTTTAATATATTTTAAAAATCTTTAATCAAAGATTAAAAATATATATTATAATATTGAATTAAAATAAATATTTAAAGTTAAAAAAATATTATTTTTTAAAATATTAATAATAAACATATTGAAAAGGAAATGAGAATATATTATTATCAAAGATGAAATTAGGAATAAACGATTAAATTTTATAATCGTAAAATTAAAAAGAATTTAGAATTGTTTATATTTAAAATAAGGATTGAGATTTAGTTTATTTAATTTTAAAAATTAAAGTTGTGAATAGAATAATTGAGTTACCTTATGAAACAAAATTCTGGGATTGAATGCTAGGACACATAAATCTTGAATCTATCACAAGAAATATTCAATCATCTGTCATGATTTGTCAAAATTTTGTAACGCCCTAAAAATAGGCCTAGATGTTTTGATGGTCATTTTAGAGGTTCGGTCGAACCGTGTTAGACATTAAGCCTAAGTCGGGATTAAATTCTTAAAAATAAGTTTTTGATGGAAACAAATCATGAAAAAATATTCTAAAATTCTTATTTCACATATATTTGACTTTCGTCAAATTAATTTTGAAAATTGACCCTTGGGTCCTTGAGATTTTGAACTAATGACTATTTTATAAAAATTGAAAATCGAACTATTTTAGTGACTAAATTGTAATTGTGCCAAAACTTAGAATCTTTAAAAGGATGTTAGGCTTAAAGGTGATCGATAGATAACCGATTTAGCTCGCCAAGTGATGGAGAAATGACAATTTGGATTTTTGTTGTGGAAACAAAGAAAATAGACAATGAACACGATGATTTTAGAGTGGTTTGGCCTTCGAACAAGCACCTACATCCACTAACTTAGCTTCTCACTAAGGATTTCCCAAATTCACTAAGAATTTCAACCTTTTGAGGAACAAAAGGATAACCTTACAACCTTGATTCACAACCCGAATCAAGCATCCAAAGTTCACAACCCGAACTTTGGGAATTCACTCACAAAGAGAATTCCTAAGCAAACTTGTAATCCTTCTAATAAGGCTAATTGTTGCAACTAAGCTCTCACCCAATCTTAAGACACTTGAGCATACATAAACATTAAGCTCACAATTGTTTATCTACCTAAAGAATGGAAATTAAGCACTAAGACAATTGTTTGATCATAATGTTGTTATAATTGAAGCATTAGTCTTCTTTCGATGCTTGAGGCTTCCTTTTATCATCCCAAATGACTTTCTAATCGTTGGTGATCGTTGGGATTGATTTGGAGCCGTTTGGAGTTGATTTTGAGGCTTATTTCTGCTTCTGGTATGATCGGTATCGAAACACGTGGAAGCTATTTCGATACAGCTGCTTTAGGAAATAGCCGTTGAACCTGCATTTAAGAACCGATATCGAAACACATTGGAGGTGTTTCGAAACCCTTAGCTCATGGTATCAAAACAGGCCTTATTCGTTTCAATATTGCTCCTAGCCGTTGTTGTTTTTTTCAAATGACCGTTGGTGGTGTATCGGAACATGTATCAAAACCATTTTGTCCAGTGAAAAAAGCGTATCGAAACGCCTTGGGGAGTATCGAAACACCTGGACATTTTCCTTTGAAATAAGCAAGCTATTTAGAAACACTTGAGAAGTGTATCGAAACGCCTGAAACATTTTGTGTTCTTTGGCTTCCTTAAAACATTTAAAACACATTAACAAGTCCTTGAAAATGTCTCAAACTTATTTCAAGTTGTTTGGACATAAAATCATATTTGAAATATTTTCAATTTAGTTCAAAACTATTTTTCAATTATTATATCAAAATATTAGTTCTACAGAGGATTTGATCCAATCCTATTCCTAGCTGATCTAACCTTCCAAAGAGTCTATATAAACAACTTTTAATCACTTTAATTAACCTAATTAATTGCAATTCTCCAATTTTATCAAAAATCCTCATTTCACGTTAAATCCAATATTCTCTCTTTCTTTTTTTTTCTTTGCCTCCAAACAAAGAATTCTTCATATTTTTAAGGTAAACATTAATCTTTTTCAATCAATTCACATTGATTTTAATGCCTATATTTTTTTTCTTTAAATTCTCTTTGTTTTTCCATTGTTTACATGTTTTTCACTCTTGGAAGGAGGTTGAATCAAATTTGGAGGTGAGAATCATACAACATCTGAATCATTAAGTTCTTAATTGATTCTCAAGTTTTTGGCTGATTACAACTTTTTTATTGTCTTTAATCAATAAAATCGATTTTTATGATGAAATTTTAATTGTTTTTATTGATTTTCGTACTCAATTCATAACTTAGGTTTTTCATGCCCAAATATATGAATCTTGATGTTTTTAGATGAAATTAAGATGACTTTTAAGTATCTAATCCTTTACCTAAGGTTTAGGTGGTGTTTGGAGAGTTTTTTTTTTGTAAGTTTTTAGTTAGGTTTTATGGTGTTTTAGGTGCTGTTGTGTATAATTCCGAGTTGAAGGTTGATTGGATACATATTGATGCACTAATCCCTCTGTTTTTGATTCTTGAAACAAGGCAAAAAGAATAAGATCATGTTTGAAGGTGATTAGACAAGCCGAAATGCATTTTGTGGCTTCGCTAAGAGGTGTTTAGTTAATTGGTGAGTGGGCTGCCTATCCAACAGTGTTTTATATGTGTTTTCAAAAGTTTGGAGGTGTAGGGAAGGTGTGAGAAACCTACATACACTCAGAAGTAAGTTAAATATTTTGTTTTCTTAAAGGTTCTCATATTATGTCGTGTTTTACTATATTTTTAGTCATGCTCATATTGTGCTTTGCATATGTGATTATGCATGTGTTTTAATGCTCATGAGATGGTTTTACAAAGGTTTTATATGCATATGATGTTATCATGGTTTTTGTTTGAAAACATGAGAAAATGATTTTTACCGGTTTATCAAATTTGTAACACCTCGATCCGGATCCGGATCCTGATTCCGATCCCATTCTGAAGTGTCACATTCGGGTCACCAAAAACCCGACACATCAAAATCCTTTTAAAACCACGTGTTCCAAAGTTTCAAAATATCATATTTTATAAATTCAATTAGATCAAAATAAAATAGAATAAAAGTTTTTACAAAATAGAAATCGGAGCTTCTTTTCAAAATACATCATCCGACTCAAAATAAAAATCCAAAAAAATATTACAGACTCGATTTTTGGTAAGGTCCTATGAATACATTAAGTCCAAACTAAAGATCAAGTATTGTACTCTTTTCACGGCTTCGATGCTAGGAAGTCCTTCTCAATGTGCTCCTCCAAAACTACTTGTCACCTACGCAACGGAAAAAACACAATTCCGCACGCTGAGCTAACAAGCTCAGTGGTACATTTCTACTCTACTACAATTCATGAATATCATAAAACGAGCATGTAAGATAAGATAGTCTAAAGTGCACAAAAAGGCTTATAAACTAAGGTTCATCCTCTATTCTACCTTAGCTAGAGCTCCCGCATTATTTATCTCAAGATAAAGTCATTCTAGAAGGTTAAATGCCATATTAGGCTTACCTACTCGGTATCACACAACCCATCGAGTTACTTTAGATCACAAAACCCATCGAGTTATAAGTTCCTCACCCTACTCACACAGCTTTAGGGTATAAAGGTCAACCATTAGCTCATGCCACATCCACATATGCATACATCCATAACTATTGGCCAAATGTAGCCCTATTATACTCGTGCTCACATAGCCATCGAGTTTTCCCATGATCACATAGCCGATGGGTTGGATCATATCTGGATCAACATAGCCACAGATACGTCCAAGACATACTTAGATCAACATAGCCACAAGTTGTCCGATTCTGAGGTCACATATCCCATTAGGTTACTCAAGTTCACATATCCCTTCAAGTTGCTTAATGATCACACAACCCATCAGGTTATTGATGCTCACACAACCCATCAAGTTATATTCCTTATCTGGATCATCATAGCCATGGATAAGTTCAAACCACATCCAGATCACATAGCTCGTGGACACGTCGGACGTACTCACTCACACAGCCCAAAGTACATGTCTCCTAAGCTAGGTGTCAATACACTAACTCTAGGATATCCAATTTTCCTTTACCAAGTTAGGAATGTAAAAATAGTTATTCGATGGGTTTCAGGTCAGGTACTGTCAGGTCGGGTAAAATCGGATATAGGTCATTTCAGGTTGATTTGATGTTTTGAATTGATTCGGGTTGGGTGCGGGTCCATTTCAGGTCGGGTTCAAACGATTCGGGTCCAAATCAGATAATTGACAGGTTCATTTCAGGTCGGGTAGATTTCAGGTCGAGTTCATTTTTGATCGGGTTCATTTCAAGTCGATTTTATTTCAAGTCAAATTAATTCGGGTTTTAAATTCATATTAATTAAAATTATTATGTTTGAGTTTGGTACAAATAAGTAAATAAGTAAATAACCGATAAACTTTGGGTTGAATGGTTGATCATTCATTTTGAATTAATTATTTAATATCTAACGTCTTTAACTAGCATGAATCCCATTAAAAATAAATATTAAGCACTAGACTAAACAAATATAACATCAAATGATTCACATCTTAAAAATTGGGATAAATTACAAAAATTAATAAGAAATAAGGAAGAAACATTGGACTAGAAAGAATAAAGTTTTAAATTAAAAAAGATATAGATTAATAAAATAAAATATCATCTTATTAAAAACACTAAACTAAATTAGAAAAATAAATAATAGTCAATTTAAAATAAAAATAAAGTTGTAAGGATTAGATTGCGAAATTATAAATTAATAATAGTTAAATTCGATGAAAAATTTAATTTTAATGTACTTTAATATATTATAATTTATACCTATTTAATATAGTTTAATACATTTCAAAAATATAAATATGAAATTTATACTATATATGAAATTTATACTAGTATGTATGTATGTATGTATGTATGTATGTATGTATGTATGTATGTATGTATGTATGTATGTATGTATGTATGTATGTACTTAATTTTCGAGTGATCATAATCAAATTGAAATAATTGTAAAATAATATGTAGCGTAGCGCGAGATTCGATTTTTTAGGCATCGATAAAAAAATATGTCAAATTTTTTACTTGACCTAGAGTAGTGTCAAATGAATATTTAAATCTAATCTTCTTTTTTTATATTTTTAATTGATTATATTTAATCAAAGTTTATTATTTGATTATATGTTGTAATAAAATAATAATAATAATTCAAAATTTACTATATATATTAATTCCGTCCAAAATTTATTATATCTATTAATTTCCTCTAAAATTTTGTTTTCCTTTCCTTTTTATATAATAATCAAAATTTATTTCTAATTTTTTTCCTCCAAAATTTTCTCTCTTTTTTATTCCCTCCAAAATTTTTACACTAAAAGTAAATTAATCTCAAACTTAAAAAATGAGTGACTTATTTCCTGTAAAATTTGATATTTTCACTCTATCAATTGTTTTGATTTAATTTAATTGAGTCATAATTTAAATTAATTTAATAAAAATCTATATTTAATTTTAGAATTCTTTTAATTATATTTATAATTTATGTTTTTATATTTTAATTTAGTTTAATTAATCTAAGTTTTATAAATTAATTTAACTTAATTAAATATTAATTTAAAATTATAATTTTTAATGAAATATTATTTTAAAATTATAATTAAAATTAAATAAATTAAAACTAAATAAAATAGTAATTAATTAATTTAATTAAATATATAATAATAAATTTAAATATTAATCCTTAAAATAATTCTCATGGCTAATTCTATTTTTTAAGATTAATTATATTTATCAAATTATGTTAGTTCAGGTCAATAATAGGTCGGCTTCAAAACAAGTCGGGTCGTTTATCAGGTCGGGTTTAAAACAGGTCGGGTAAAATCAGGTTTCGGGTCGATTCAGTCGGGTAATATCAGTTATCTACCAGGTCAGACTCGGGTTCGGGTTTGTTTTTGTCGAATGCAGGTTGGGTTTCTGGTTCATAGTAACAGGTTAAAATCGGGTTCAGGTCATTCTCGGTCGGATATAATTTGGGTTCGGTTACTATAGTAACAGGTCCAACTCGGGTTTTGGTCAACAACAGTTAGATACAGATCGAGTTTGAGTCATTACATCCCCGGGTCAAACCAGGTTCTGACTCGAACATGTTTCAGTCGAGTTTTCAGGTCGGGTCAGCTTTTTACATCCCTATACAAAGTTATACAAGTAATTCATGCTCCCCGAGCATCCACACACACATCATCAATTTAGGTTAAGCATATAACTCAACTAATAACCAAGGCGTAAAAGAAGTTTTTTATATTTTTTAATATTTTTAATTAATTTAATTTATTTTAATATACAAAAATTAATAATTTAAATAGTAAAGAATATTTAGTTGATTTTTATCTTGGTTAATGTACATACAAAAATAGTGCATATATAATTATAAACGAGTAAAGTTCGAATTTTGTCAACTTAAAAAAATAAATTTATTATTTTATAATGAATCTTATTTTTTATAATGTTTCTCTATTTTTTTTGAAAATAAAGTTTGAGTCATCAAAATTAAGAATTAAGTTGTTTGATTTGGGAATATAGTAAATATAAAGATATTTTATTTAAATAATAATTATATTTAAAGTAAAAAATTAAAAAAAATAGGAACCGGACACCCCAAAATTTACAATATTGTGACCCGGGCCCGAATCAAGAAATGACGGGTCGGATACCCGAACCGGACTAAAAAAAATTCGGGTAAATACCCGATTATTTGTGTTCGGGTAGTCGGATAGTCGGATCGAATCAACCGTGTCGGGTATTTTTGAACACACCTAGAAAATATTACTTGGAATCTACGTGGTAGTTTAAAAATTAATTAAAAATACAATGTCATCGTAGAGTTAGACGATAACGATCGAGTGACTAAAAATATTTAATCTTCAAAATTCATTTACTAAATTAAAATTTTTGAAAATTTAATGATCAAAATAAGAACAAGAAAAAAGTTAAGTGATAAATAATGTAATTTATCCATTTATTCTTATTCGGTGGGGAATGATAATCAGGCTCAAACGACGACCATCCATGGACGAAGGCACGACGAAAATTATCTCACTGACAATAAATGACTAACGGCAACAACGAATTGGATGATAAATTAAAAATTATCTAGAATTTTTTAATTTATTGATTAGTATTTGATCTAATTTTTACTAAAAATCCTAGATTAAAAATATAATATTTTATTTTAAATAATTTAAATTTAGATTTTTAAATAACTTAATTATACATTGAGTTTTTAGTTTTCTAATTGTTATAAATTAATTTAATGATATTCAACAGTACTCATCGTTAGTAATGTTTAAAGGTGCTCGTCAAACTTCAATTATTAAATTAAATTTTTTTAAAAATGAGTGACTAAAATAAAAGTGAGAAGAAAGTTAAGTGATAAATGACGTAATTTATCCTTTTATTTTTTTTCGACAAGAAAAGATGTTCGGGCTCAAATGACGGTCACACATGGACAAAGGCACGACGATGACTATCTCACTTATGATAGATGACTAACGGCAACAACGACTTGAATGAAAATTTTAAAAAAATATATTTAAGAATTTTTAATTTAGTGATTAATATTTGATCTATTTTTTATTAAAAATCCTAGATTAAAAATATAATATTTTATTTAAATAATTTATATTTCAATTTTAAAATAATTTATAATTATACGCTGTGTTTTTTAAATTTTTCATTATTATAAATTAATTTAATGGTAGTTAACAGTACTTATCGTTAGTGATACTTAGTGGTGCTCGTTGAGTATTGTAAACATTTTCGTCAGATATATTTAAATTTAACTCAATAGTCATTAAAGGTAAATTTGATATTATTTTTTTAACAGGTGCTTTTAAAATTGTTGTTAAAAAATATTTTTAAATATATTTTAAAAAATTAATTATAAGATTTTAGTATTTATCTCGTAAAAAATACTTTTAAAATAATAAAATATTTATTTTAAATATTCTATTATTAAAATAAAAATAAGTAAATTTAAATTATTTAAAATAAATCAACTTCATTAAAAATATAAAAATCATTGTACTTTATTATAATTTTTATATAAAAAGTAAACTTTAAATATTTTTAAATAATTAATATAAATCTTGAAATTCAACTCTAAAACATTAAACTTACATAAAACTCAAAGCTATACATATAAATCCAAAACCATAAAACTCAACCCTAAATCTCAATTTACCCAAACCCTAAATACCCAATTTCAAATACGAAGCCCAAATCTAAATTCCCAAATATAGGTAAAGTCATAAAGGTAGAGAATTATATATAAATTATTAAGCCCAAAATTGACCAAAAAGTTCATTGAGGCAAATTTGATTTGAAGAAATCGAAAAGCTCTCAAATTTCTTATCTCCCCTAAAAAGTACTCTCTTTCGTTTGTCTGATTGAGCAGAAGAGGTTATTTCTGTGTGTCTGGAAGAAAGACAGGCACCTTTCTCAAATTAAACGAAGAGGAAAAGGTGGTGGTTTGGGGAGCTTAGGAAGAAATTTGCAAGAAAAATGGAGATAGAATTGGAGCCAAGGGTGAAGCCATTGAGTTACAAAGTGAAAGCAACATCTCGAGAGTCGCCTTCTCAGAAAGCCTCTAACGTACTCGATACCGACCTCAGGACTCATTGGTCCACTGCTACCAATACTAAGGAATGGATCTTGCTTGAGCTTGATGTAAGTAACGGTTTATATCTTTTTATTTCCCTTTTTTGTACTTGCAGGTGGAAAATAACTCTGGGTTTTTGTCTTTTCTATTCATGTACGTTCATATTTTTGGGGTTCTTTTGAAACATGTTTAATTTTCTGGGTGTGTCTGTTTATTGTTTTGTTTTGGCATTTGAATGAATTTTTCCGGAGTTTCTCTTTGTTTTGAACATGAATAGGAAACCCTTTAGTTTAACAGACATGTGCGTTTTGAACATCGGTTTTTTAACTGGCGGAGTGATTGAAGGATCAAGCAAGAAGTTCTACCAAATCTTGTGTAGATTTCTGTGTTCTAATAAAATTGTGAAGTTAGGGCACCATGAATATAAATGCCTGTATCTTTCTAGGAGCTAAGCTGTGATAACTTAATAATCCCATTTGTGCTTTTGTTTCTCGTTGTTTCCTACTAATTGGAGTTCTGAATTCCATTTACGTGATACAGCTGAGATATTTACCAATTACTACTGTGTAAACTTTTCCTAATTGAGTTTTTTTTTTTGGATAGATTCTTGTTTTCCCTCTGGTTTATTAGCATATATTGTTCAGATTTTTTATTCTTGTCTGAAAGTTCTTCTCCTCTATCTCTTTGCCCACAGGAACCTTGCCTGTTGTCACATATACGGATCTATAACAAATCCGTGCTTGAATGGGAGATAGCGGTTGGCTTACGTTATAAGGTTAGGTCTTCAACTAATTGCCATTTAGGTTTGACTTCTTTTGTCTAATTTGATTATTAGTTGAAAGTTTATCTCAAGAGCCACTTTATTTTGTTAGCATAACTGTTTGCAACTTTTTTATTCAGCATATGGTCAAGGTTATTCTAGATTTATATAGATTTTGCCAACTGCTGTCTTTACTTATTGCTGTGATGTTTGAACTTTTAGTTTTACGGCAAGCATCTTGCATAGATTTCCTTGTTCATCAGTATGGTGTGGGAACAAAAGACTGAAATGATTTAGGTTAAGTGCATTTTTTATCCATGGTCTTGGAATTATTCTAAACCATCTAAATATTGTTTAAAGGATCATAGAAGTATTCATTTTCTAAGACCTTGTAAAAGGTGATTTGTCTCAGCAAGAACACAAATGAATGGAGCAAGCATAGAGTATAATCCAAATCCCACCCAATAAATCTTGAAAAATAACTATAATTATTGCTTATTTGTTGAATAAAACTAATCCTAATTTTAAAGGTTCTTGGTGGTAATCCATTAAGAGTCATTTTCTTTTACCCAACATAATCTAATTATGCATAGCAATAACTTGCATTCTTGCGCCTTTATTTGTTACTTCTATTACCATGCATTATTTTTTCTTTGGAGAGGTAGCATTGTTGCTTTTGGGATTCTAAACTACAATTTATGCCTAGTAATTTTATTGAATTGCTGGGTTTTCTTTACAGCCTGAGGCATTTGTAAAAGTTCGACCACGCTGTGAAGCACCTCGCCGTGACATGATGTATCCTATGAACTACACTCCATGCCGCTATGTACGAATATCTTGTTTACGAGGAAACCCAATCGCAATTTTTTTTATTCAGGTAATAATTATATAGTTCTTTCAATTACTATGTTGAAGATGAATAATATCGTAATCTTTTTGTTTCAAGGAGAAAAAGGCAAAATTAATGGGTTTGGTCCTTAACTGTTTCATGGTGAACAATGGCCTGATAATATATTAGTTACGCTCCAAAACCAATTTTCCATTCTAATCTTTTTGGTGGATCCTTTGAGCATGAGTTGTAGAAATTGGTGTACCTGGAGGCTTCATTTTTCTTGAAGCAGCGTATGGCACCTGTGGTCCAGAACATATTAGGACATAGGTAGGGGACAAGATCCCCACATCATGAAAACTAAGAATAAGTTAGCATACCCTCAATCGGGGTAATGGGTTTGGTCCTTAACTGTTTCATGGTGAACAATGGCCTGATAATATATTTGTTACGCTCCAAAACCAATTTTCCATTCTAATCTTTTTGTTGGATCCTCTGAGCATGAGTTGTAGAAATTGGTGTACCTGGAGGCTTCATTTTTCCTGAAGCAGCATACGGCACCTGTGGTCCAGAACATATTAGGACATAGGTAGGGGACAAGATCACCACATCATGAAAACTAAGAATAAGTTAGCATACTCTCAATCGGGGTAACTAGTGTGATCCTACCAGTGGTGGATCCAGGAATTTAACAATGGAGGTTCAAAATATTTTTTTTTTCAAATGGGTATGCAAATTTTCATATTTTTCCCCTGTACACACTAAATTATCTTTTTTTATATAAAAAAATAGAACTAAAAAAATTCACTAAAAAATATGGGTGCAATTGCACCCCTCCAAAGCCCTATAGGTCCTTCCCTGGATCCTACTGGCAGAACACGTCATTCTCACAAATAAGTCATTACCTGGATATATGGATTTAGAGGACAAAGGTTCTAGTAATAAATGCTTAAAACTATGTGTCCTGGCATTGTAGCAAGAGAGAAGTCGTGAAAAAATGAACAAAAATGACATTCTTATTTGAATAATAAGTTCCTATATAAGTACTGCTGTTTGATGGTCATAGAGATTTAATTTCTGCTATTTCCTTCTCAGTCAAATTTACAGTTTTCAGCTAATGATTTTGATAAATGTAAAAGTAATTATTTTAAGCTTATTATATCTTGCCTTGTAGTTGATTGGGATACCAGTTACTGGTCTCGAGCCAGAGTTTCAACCAGTTGTTAATCACCTATTGCCATACATTATGTCAAACAAACAAGATTCTCATGATATGTATCTTCAGGTGAGAATCTTAAAAATGTTGTCTGTAATGTTCCTCACTTTGCTGCCTTGATTGTCATGTTTCTTTCTTCACTGCTTCTGATGCTCATTAGTTTGTAGTTGCTTCAAGACTTGACGAATCGGTTACATGTTTTCCTTCCCCATCTTGAGGTACATTTTCTTCTTAAATGACCGGTATCTATCCTTTCTTTCTTTCTTGGTTTTCTGGTAAGTCCTCTGCCATTGCTTTTGCATTCCTGAACATGTTTGTTGTTTTGCAGGCAGACTTTGCCAGTTTTTCAGATGACGCTGATTCCAATTTGCGTTTTATGGCGATGCTTGCTGGTCCATTTTATCCAATACTTAACATAGTGAATGAAAGGTAGATTTATCCTGCTTTTTTTCATGGAAATTGGAAACCTCTTGACTAATATATTTTACTATGGTTTAGACTGATGATTTTTTATTAAGTTTAAGCTCCATGGTCTAATTATGCTGCAGGGATACTGCCAGATCTACAGGCAATATTGCTGATTCTGAAGTTCCTAGAAATATTCAGTCGTTGTCATCATTGACTATTTCCTCTAATTTTGAGGTATCTTATTTTCAATTGTTGTACATTTTCTTTCTTCATTATTGCATTGTTTTACCTTTGATTTACTAAGCATGGTTATGACTGATTACCACTCGTGGCAGTTTCTTTAACTTTTCTTTCAAACTCTCATAGACATTGCTCATAGGTGTGGCCCACAAATGCATCTGTAACAGAATCGGTGTTATATTTAATATCAGCTCATTTAAAGTTTTGATGTTTCCCATCTCCTTAAATTATGTTCTCTGGAGATACTTTTGCATGGTTGAGATATTTCTATGTATAATTCATTTCTATACCTAGCATTACCCTAGGTAAAGTTTTCCTTTTGTACTATAATGTATACATTTAACTATTCTTGTAGATATGGGTAACAGAAAACTGACGTCTCTTTTCCTTCTTTGCATGGGAAGCCAAGGAGATCTCGCAACACGTCATCTTTTGTCTTATCAACTTCCAGTTCTGTCGTGTTCCGTCCAGATGCAATTTTTTTGCTGCTGAGAAAAGCTTATAAAGATGATAATCTAGGAACTGTTTGCAGAATGGTAATGCAACCATTTGCTTTTTTAACTTGGTAATGAAGTTTCAGCTCAAAGATGATGTGCTTAGTTAAAGGTACTTGTGTCTTCAGGCTTGTAGAATGCTTCAAAAGCTTATAGAACCTGTTATGACAGCAGATGAATCAAACCCTTTGACTGAAGTTGCACCAGTTTTGGATGGGTCATCAAAATCAGAGTTACATAATCCTCTTCCCATGTATGATTACTCAAAATTATTTGGGGAAGATTTCCAGTTGATAGAAGATCACAGGGACACTAAAATTCTTAATGTCTTGGATGTGGGAGCTGTGGAAGAAGGGATTTTACATGTTCTCTATGCTTGTGCGTCACAGGTCAATTACAGTTTCAGGATACGCTATGATTTAAGGATTATTTTACTTGCTATAATGATTTTCTCATCTGGGTCTATGAATTTATATCCACTCTGTATGTATTACAGCCTCAGCTCTGCAGCAAATTAGCAGACAGTACTTCTGACTTTTGGTCTGTATTACCACTTGTACAAGCATTGCTTCCAGGTAGACTGACTAAATCCATACCAGCTTTTAAGAGGTCATATCTTTAGTTATACGATGAATTTGGTTGATGAACCAATATTGCATCTTCATAAAAATCGATAATTACTTCTATTTGCAGCAAAAATGACATCAAACATTTTTAAGATGATAATGATCATCTTGGACTGAATTTTGTGAACCTGTTATATTGAATGGATTCGATTATCCCCTCTGTTTGGCATTGATTCTTTGTGGTGTTGCAGCACTTCGTCCTGTTGTAAGCAGTCTTTCTGATCATGTTGACAATACTTTTTCTCAGTGGAAACAGACTTTTGTTCAACAAGCTCTCTCACAGGTTGCTGTTCCTCTTTTTCTAAACGTGTTTTTGGAAGCCAAACAGAAAAATGAAAATAGCGTGTTAATGATAGTCTGATTGATTTCTATTACTGTACTTTCTGATTGCAGATTGTTGTGACAGCATCTTCTTCATTGTACCATCCACTTCTTCAAGCATGTGCCGGATACTTATCTTCATATTCACCATCTCATGTATGTTAATTTATGTTTATTTAATTATCTTAGTAGCAGTCATTCTCCCATTTTATTCTATAGTTTATAATTTTTCTTTATCTTGACAGAAGTAATCATGTTATCATGATCTTTCTTTCTTCCTCTAACACACAAAATTTGCATGAAATAGTGCAATATAGAAATTGGGTTGAATGCAATACAAATATAGTGTAACCGAACAATATATGTAACTGGAAGAAAGAAACCCAGACAGCTTACCTTTCAAGTTAGAGTTTTCACATGGCAAGCACAATTTTCATATTAAACATGTTGACTTGGCAACCACCTATGCTTGTGCTACCAATCAAAATGTGATATATTTTTAGTAGCTTGTAGGACTTATGCCCCTTTGATTTGTTTACTCCCTATGCAAGCAAAAATCTCCTGTATCTCAAAACTTAGGTTTCATAATAAAAATCGGTTTGACTTCAATTTCTTCTACAGGCTAAGGCTGCATGTGTTCTTATTGATCTATGCTGTGGTGTGCTAGCCCCTTGGATACCTCAGGTCATTGCAAAGGTTAGTCTGAAGCATGTCTTCCTAGTATAAACTATGGTTAGTGATGTATCACTGATTACCATGACAATTTATATTGTTCCTTTAATATTCTTTGGTTTTGGAACTTAATGGTTGCAGGTTGATTTAACTGTTGAACTTATGGAGGATCTTTTGGGAATAATCCAGGTATTATTACAAAAAATTGAAAGCAAAAGTGAAAAATGGAATTCAAGGATTGGTAATGAGGCATGATAATTTTACTTAAGAGATTTTCGCAGGTGTTTGTATGAGAATAAAATTTAAGCCAATGAGAATCATATGAAAGATATTTACAGTTTACAACTATGTGGAATTGCATGTTAAGCAGTTAATTGCTGGTCTACTTGCATTTCATTCCTTTGGTTGTGAATTAAATCAAAAGTAAAGATCATAAAGTTCTGTGTTAAATTTTTTTTTTGAATATATCCAATCCAGATTAGTTTTAACACAATATTTTTGAGTAAAACACATTTCATTCCTCAGTTTGTTAGTAGGATTTTTGTTTCAAGTTTTTTTTTTTTTTTTTTTTTTTTTATCTCGAGCTCAGAATGCATTATGGCTCTTTTGGCTTAAATGCTAAACAGTTATTGGCATCAAGCAATATTGGGGCTGTGATATGCTAAGTTTAACATATTAAGTTGTTTTGATGAGTATTTTGTTTGGGGATATGTGATACTTTCAACTGGAGCACTCACATAAGACCAGTGCCTCAATTTAATGGCCAAATATTGAAAGATAAACTCATCCTCAATCAAATAGATTTCTAATCATTTTTTTTACATTATATGGTTAATCAGTTACATTTCCCTTTGCGCAAACTGAAAGCTCTTCATACCACAAAATAAGCTAACCCATAGCTAAGGCATGCATCGTATCTGGTATTTCAAGGAGAATTTTCCCTTGAATATAAGATGCCTAGAAATCTTACTAATTTGGGATGTATATAAAGGGCCTTATATCAAAGAGAGGCACCTCCACCTGTTGGATCATTTGATTTCCAATTGATACTTAACGTAGTGGTACCTAGAATTTTATATGGTATCCGTACCTTGTCTGTTGTCCTGTCCTCGTAATCAAAGTGGTGGTTCATTAGTTTTAGTTATTGCCGGGTCTATTGATAAAGGGAAGTGTTAGGTAGCTTGAGCCAGCTATATATTTCTTTTTGTGCATGTACTGTGCAATGAATTTGTTGCTTGCTGCAATCTTTTTGTTCATTTCTCTTATGTAATGTAGTTTTATTATTTCTCTTTTAAAATCTCTTGCCAGGGAGCCCGCCACTCATCAGCTCATGCTCGTGCTCGTGCTCACGCTGCACTTAAGTACATAGTGCTAGGTCTGTCTGGTCACATGGATGATATACTAGGGAAGTATAAGGTACTAGATCATCCTTTTATTTCTGTGCATATGTATATATTTTTTTTCATGTGGAAACTGCCCAATTTCTGTGGGAAAGGAACAGGCACCACCGTTGGAATAATACCTCTACGGGAAAATAATTGATTTATTCTGGTTTACCATCTAACAATATATTGTTTTGTGGAAATGCTGGAGCATTTTCTGGAAGTAAAGCGCAAAGTACTTGATTTTATCATCATAAATCGTGTTACTTGTGTGTTATTCATCTTTCAGGAAGTGAAGCACGAAATTCTTTTTCTTGTGGAAATGCTAGAGCCTTTTCTTGATCCTGCCATATATACATCAACAAGCAAAATAGCCTTTGGTGATATATCATTTACTTTTCTGGAGAAGCAAGAGCAAGCTTGCCTTATTGCTCTCAACATCATCCATACAGCGACTCTGAAACCAGCTGTTCTTCCTTCTTTGGAATCTGAATGGAGGCGTCAATCAGTTGCCCCAAGGTATCTCATACTCAGTCATTTCATTGGTACACAATGATTTGTTCTTACAGTATTTTGGTGGCCGAGGTTATCTTGAGGTTTGAACTTCTGTAACTTGTTAGCATTGCATCAGGAAATAGTTTGGATAATGACCTATAATATGTACCAGAGATTGATAATTTGCGTCTTTTATAGTATTAGCTATTGCAGCTGTAACTTGTTATCATTTCTGCATGGGAAACATTTTTTTTTTTCCTATTTTTCCTTGAAAATTAAAAAAAAAAATCTTTGTATGTCTTTCAACCAAGATATAACTAAATTCAGGATGTATGTTACTTTGACTATTCACATGGTGATGGGTATTTCAATTGTCAATGCAGTGTCCTCCTCTCAATATTGGAGCCCCGCATACAATTACCTCCAGAGATTGACATGTGCAAATCTCCCATTTCTAAATATGTTGAGTATGAATCATCGAATGTTTCTTCTGTCCAACATTCCGACTCTGATGGCAAGACAGATGTGCTTGATACAGTCACTAAGATAGATGTTTTAGAAGATGTTAGTCTTCTTTTTGCTCCTTCAGAACTTCGGAGCATCAGTCTGACTAATGTTTGTAGCGGTCCTAAAGAAAATATCCCAGACTTAAACCAAGCAGAGTTAAACTCAAAACAGAAAGACATTCAGGAAAAAGATTCTAATCAATTTCTAAATAGTTTAGTTTTAGATTCTGGTTTCAGTGCTGAATATTACAATTTGCAAGCAGACTATTTTCAGCTCATGAACTTCCGGGACTGTGAGCTTAAGGCATCTGAATTTCAGCGGTTGGCTTTGGATTTACACTCACAGCATGAGATTTCTATTGAAAGTCATGATGCCGCTATAGATGCTTTGCTCTTGGCTGCAGAATGTTACATCAACCCTTTCTTTGTGATATCTCTTAAAGCCAGTTCCAATATCATGAATCAGATGAGCCTTGGTGGGGTTAAAATTCCAAAAGTTTTTGAAATTTCAGAGCTTAGAAGGGTTTGTACTAAGACTAACAGTAATTTGCAAACAATAGCCCATCTTGAAAAGAATAGAGACAAGGTTGTCCTTAAAATACTGCTTGAGGCTGCTGAATTAGACCGGAAATATCATGTGAAGTTGTCAGATGGAGATGATTGTCAAAGCTACTCTGCTGAATCTGATGAGCAAGTCATTGAAATGTCTCCCTTTGATATACAGGCAGCGGATGCTATCACCTTGGTTCGACAAAATCAAGCATTATTGTGCAATTTCCTGATTAAGAGATTGCAGGGAGAACAACATTCTTTGCATGAAATTCTCATACATTGTCTTGTGTTTCTGTTGCACTCGGCCACTAGGCTACACTGCGACCCTGAAGATGTGATTGATATCATATTGAAATCGGCTAACTACCTTAATGGGATGTTAACATCTTTGTATTGTCAGTTCAAAGAAGGCAAGTGCCAATTGAATCCTGAAAAGGTACATGGAATACAACGCCGCTGGATACTGCTGCAAAGATTGGTAATTGCTTCAAGTGGTGCCGGTGTTGCATCAGATTTTGCTGTCAATATCAATAATGGCTTCCGCCATGGGAATTTAATCCCTCCTTCAGCCTGGATGAAGAAAATGTCCACATTTTCTCATTCTACTTCCCCTCTTGTTCGCTTCCTTGGCTGGATGGCAGTATCCAGGAATGCAAAACAATTCTTAGAGGAGCGCCTTTTCCTAACTGCAGACATGTCAGAACTGGCTTATTTACTCTCTATATTCGCAGATGAGCTTGCAGTTGTAGATAAATGTATTTATACTAATGAAGATCGAAAAATTGAACAATCTGGAGGTAAACAAGTTTCTCCAACCTCTGATGGCTTTGAGCTTGCTGATGGACAGCATGGAGATCAATCTTTCCGTGTAATCTACCCTGATCTCTGTAGATTCTTTCCAAATATGAAAAAGCAATTTGTAGCATTTGGGGAGATTATTTTGGAAGCCGTTGGGTTCCAGCTTAAATCTCTACCTACTGCTGTTGTGCCTGATATTTTGTGCTGGTTTTCTGATTTGTGTTCGTGGCCATTTTTTCAAAAGGACCAAAGTTCTAATCATTTGAAGGGCTATGTTGCGAAGAATGCCAAAGCAATAATTCTCTATATACTAGAAGCCATTGTTGTGGAGCACATGGAAGCTCTGGTGCCTGAGATACCAAGAGTGGTGCAAGTTTTGGTATCCCTTTGTAAAGCCTCGTATTGTGACGTGTCTTTCCTTGATTCTGTATTACATCTGTTAAAGCCAATTATCACATATTCGTTGCATAAGGTGTCAGATGAGGAGCAACTTTTGGTTGGTGATTCTTGTCACAATTTCGAGTCTTTATGCTTTGATGAGCTTTTCAGTAATATCAGACAAAGAAATGAGAATGATGGCAGTTCTGTTGCGAAAGTATTCAGCCGAGCACTGACAATTTTCATACTGGCATCTGTTTTTCCAGACTTATCCTTCCAACGTAGAAGAGAAATATTGCAGTCATTAACATTATGGGGTGATTTTACTGCTTTTGAGCCAACTACAAGTTTTCATGACTACCTCTGTTCTTTTAATAGTATCATGGGAGGTTGCAAAGTTTTCTTACTTCATAATTTAAAGGTATCTAATTTTATTCCTCTTCGGTGGCCTGACT
The DNA here is from genome assembly GCA_035048815.1 of Abelmoschus esculentus. Taxonomy (NCBI): domain Eukaryota; kingdom Viridiplantae; phylum Streptophyta; class Magnoliopsida; order Malvales; family Malvaceae; genus Abelmoschus; species Abelmoschus esculentus. The sequence goes on along the minus strand of JAUCBN010000051.1, from coordinate 3,514,479 downwards.
CAAACTCCAGGACACTTGGTGAAAGTGGCTCAGAATCTTTCTCGTGGTTTCTTAATGATGTATCACCTTGTTCCAGCCCAAATGAAACTTCAGAGAAGCTGGAAAGTAACAACAATTATGCTGCTGTCTCGAATGAAAAAGATTATCATCTGTCTGGAGAGGAAATAAAGGAGTTCACAACAGACTTAGAGGATCTTATTCCTAAACTTTATCCAACTATTGAGAAATGTTGGTCTCTTCATCTTCAGCTTGCAAAGAAGTTGACTATAACATTGGCACAGTGTTTTATATATTCTAGATGCTTGTCTTCAATTGCTCCAGCCGTTCATGATACTGAAGGGGATAACAGTGAAAATCCTTTGCCTTCTAAATCAGTTGACCTGTTGTCAGCTCAGTGGAAAATCGGTCTTGAAGGTCTTGCTGCAATGATTTTGAAGCTCCAAGAAAGTGCTTGCTGGCAAGTTGCGTCTGTGATGCTTGATTGCCTTCTTGGTGTACCCCTTAGTTTACAACTTAATGATGTTATTGATCCTATTTGTAAAGTGTTAAAGAACTTTTGTTGCAAGGCACCAAAAATCTCTTGGCGTTTGCAAACTGATAAATGGTTGTCGATATTATCCTTGAGAGGCATCCATAATCTTCATGAAAGTGAAATTCCTCCTCTAGTTGATCTCTTTGTCACAATGCTGGGTCACCCTGAACCTGAGCAACGCTTCATAGTTCTTCAGCACTTGGGTAGATTGGCAGGACAAGAAGTACATTGTGGAAAAATGCTGCAGTTTTCAAATTTTTACAATCAGATAGTGTCACCAGGTTCAATTCATTCTATTCCTGAAAAGATACTATCACTTTTGGTCTCTAGTACATGGGATCAGGTAGCTGTTCTGGCGTCATCGGATATATCATTACCCTTGAGGGCTTGTGCAATGGCACTTCTTGTGGATTTTATTCCATTTGTTGACAGGCCCCAATTACAATCCTTCCTTTCAGCAGCTGATAGTCTTTTATATGGCTTAGGCCGTCTTGTTTATCCTGTTTCTGAGGGACCATTACTTAAACTTTCCTTGGCACTTATTATCAGTGCTTGTCTATACTCTCCAGCTGAAGATATTTCTTTGATTCCTCAAAAAGTTTGGGAAAATATTGAGACTTTAGGATTTTCCAAAGCTGGTATGTACTCCTGTCATTTTGTTTGTATAAATCTAAGCTTAAACAATAAGGAAATGTTAAGTTCATCATCATCATTTTCTTACGGGTCCTTTCTACAGAATACAGGCTTCCAGATCTTGAAAAGCAGGCATGCCAAGTCTTATGTAGAATGAGAAATGAAGGAGATGATGCTAAAATGGTATTTTTTTAAGACTTTTAGTACAATTGCAAAGAGATATAGGACATGATATGGTATTTGGCTGTAAGAAAATTGTTTTTTTTTATATGCCAATACTTGTACCAATACATGTATGATTTTCCTTAAATCATCTGTATATATTGGTCCACAAAATATATGCTTATTCACTTGTAATGTTCATTATAATAAACCTACTCTATCTGTGAAGGTCCTGAAAGAAGTGCTCTCCTCAAGTTGCACAAAACAATTTGACCCTGAATTTGGAAGCACCCGAGAATCAATTCTTCAGGTCACTGATTATTATCCTGATGTCTTTTTAGATTGAAGGCATTCACTGTAAGGGGAAAAGAGAGGGGGGGGGGGGGGAGAGAGAAAAGATATTCCAATTATGTAGAAAACAAATTGTTTCTGTCTTGATTTGTTACTCTTCATAACCTTATCTATAACTATTATCATTTATTTATGACAGGTCCTTGCTAATTTAACTTCTGTTCAGTCATACTTTGATATTTTTGCAAATAAAATGGACGAAGAGGCTATGGTAAGCTGAATAACCATTTTGCTGTTTCCCACCTTTCTCTTTTCCAGATACCCTTATTTAATTTCATATGCTACAGGAACTACAGGAGGCTGAAATGGAATTGGAGATTATTCGAAAAGAACCTGCACTGCAAGAACCATTGGAAGATTCTAAGGGCAACAAGCTTCCACATCTTGCCAGTAATATTTCTGTTCTTAATATGTTCTGTCATTCCTTTCTCCCCTTTTACGAGTAACATAATCATAATATAGCCCCCTGATGCTTTTATTTATCACACAACTTTATCTTTTTCTCTCAGCTCCTGTGAGAGACGAAAATCGGCTTCAGCAGATCAAGGAGTGCATTCATTCCTTGTAAGTACCACTTCTACTTCTAAAGCTCTATGTTCACAAAAGGAAAATACAATAAAAGTTGGTAAATTTTTGGCTTCATTTTCACCTACTAATCAAGATTCATTTTATTTATTTTCTCGATTTTACAATTCAAACTAAATTTCACGTGCACTGCTCAGTGACTTTGCTCACCTAAGGTGCCTGATATTTTGTATTTTATAATCTTAATTTTGATCTGATTCTGTCAGAGAAAAGAACAAAAATCAAGAAGATATAGTAGCTCGCCGGCAACAGAAACTTCTAATGAGACGTGCTCGTCAAAAGTATCTGGAAGAGGCAGCTTTGCGAGAAGCTGAGCTTTTGCAAGAACTTGATAGGTTTGGCTTGTTTTGCTCTTTCCAGATTTTGAAATGATATAGTTTCAGAGAGAGTAATTATGTCTACTATAGTTCCTAACAGTTTTGCCATTTGTATGCCAGGGAAAGGACAGCTGAAGCTGAAAAAGAGATTGAGAGACAGCGTCTACTGGAACTTGAACGTGCTAAAACAAGGGAACTACAACACAGTCTGGATATGGAAAAGGAGAGGCAAACACAGGCATGACATGATTTAATATAATTAGACTTTATACAAACTTTATTGAGCATATTGGTTTGTATCTTGCAACTTTTTAGTGATCCTCTGCTGAAAATGCCTTTATTATCTCTTACATACAACTTTCCTCTGTTTTCTTTTGGTTAAATTTCTAAGAACCATTGTCACGTTCCATGGATGCCTTTGCATACCATGTCTTCTCACCGCCTGATGGATTCCCTAACCTTTTATTCCTCCTATTATGTTCTATTATGCATGATTCGGAGTATCATGCCACTTAAACTGGAAGTAGAGGACAATCAGTTTTGTCTTTTTGGCTTGTCAAATGCAGAGAGAACTTCAACGAGAATTGGAGCAGGCTGAATCTGGAATAAGATCAAGGCGTGACTTCCCTTCATCTCATAGCAGGTAGGGCTGTTTTATTCTTTTTCAAACTGAGTTAATTATGGGCTTTCGAGAATACTTGAATTATTTTCTATTCTTAAGCTATGGTTATTTGGCTTGAAGAATATAGCAAAATTTCTCTGGGACATCATGATTGTTTTCTCTGTATATTAAAGTAGGACATGTCTTTCTAGTTGCAACCTGCTTGTTTTTGTCTACTTTTGAGTTCCAGATGAGACCTACATTACTTGGATTCCTCATTTTTCTTGAAGAACCCATGTCCGAAGCATATCCGGACATGGGACATGGCATTTCAAAGATCCTCCATATATATATATATGGAAAAACTTAAAAAAAAATTGATTAGATGCATTAAGCATTTTGATACTGGGTTAGAAAAAAAGTCTGCAGCTAGTATTTCTGTGCTAATTAAAGAATAAGATGTTTATTTTATGTTCTGTTTGATTTGATTTTTGTGATTATGATGATAATTTTTAAGTAACTGCTACCTTCTGTTTTCTCTCTTACCAATACTAACATATGTTTAATACAACATTATTGACACTGCATGGCACTTGTGACATTGCTAATGCCTTGTCGGTTTTTGTAACATTTTCATATGCAATAGGCCGCGAGATAGATACCGAGAGAGGGAAAATGGAAGATCAAGTAATGAAGGAAGCGTACGAACTAGTAGCGGTCTGCAATCTGAAACCACATCAATGGCTGCAATGCCAACAGTTGTTCTGTCTGGATCACGATCATTTTCTGGCCAGCCCCCCACCATTTTACAGTCCCGTGACCGTGCAGATGACTGTAGTAGCGGTTATGAAGAAAATTTCGACGGAAGCAAGGACTCGGGCGATGCAGGCAGTGTTGGTGATCCAGAGTTGGTATCTTCATTTGATGGAGGGCCGTCTGGTGGTTTCGGGTCATCCCAAAGGCAGGGATCTAGAGGGAGCAAGTCCAGGCAGGTATTAGAGAGGCGAGAGAGGGATGGTCGACGCGAAAGCAAGTGGGAGAGAAAACATTCTTGATCAAATTGCCTGGAAATGGCAAGTCTTGCTACGAGCATTGCGTTAAAGGGCTATCTGTTGTGCAATTGTAGCTTCTCCGTATAAAAATTAAAAAGGAGATTTACAGGCGGCCGTTCTGGTTCATGTTGTACTTGTTCTTGTCAGTGCTGAAAATATATAAAATATTGTTGTAGCTTCTTCCCCAGTGACCATATTAGTATTATTGTAAAAATATTCTACAAGTGTTCCTTTCTTTTGTATCTGAATATTTATGGAATTTTCAATATACGATTTACAAGTTATTGCTGATACACAATGTTATTTCATCATTCAAAGTGCGTTAAATTTAGGGTTTAGGTTGTAACGTTAGAATTCAAGATTTAAAGCTAGAGATTTAAATTTTAAATTGTATAGTTTTAGATAAAATGCAAATTATGAACAAAAATCCTTTGAATTTTTTTTGTGTTTTCCTTTGTGTCTCCTTTGTATTTTTGTAAAAAAAATAAATTTGAAGTGGGGGCATAAATGGAAGCATGGGAAAAGAGCAGATGATTTGGGTTCGCAAATTATGATACGGGAATTTTGATTTCATATCCATTTTACTCGATTCCAATTATTATGTTTAACTTAAATTTATTTTCTTTTAAATTTAAGGCTTAACTCAGTAATAGCTGCCCAAAGTATACATTTTTTCTAAAATAGGTGCCTAATGTTTTATTTGGCTGAAATAAGTGCCTAAACTATATATTTTTTCTGAGATAGGTGCTTAATGTATTTTTTGGCTGAAATAGGTGCATAAAGTTTTATTCCCTTAGTGTTTTAAGGTAACATTATTAAAAGAAAATTATTTAATTTATAAATAAGTACCTAAACTATATATTTTTTAAAATAGGTGCCTAATGTATTTTTTTATTAAAATAAATGTTTAATTTTTTTTATAAGTAATTTATATTTCTTATAAGATATAAAATTATTTATATGTCATCGTTTTAATCTATTAAATTGTTTATTATAATTGATTAATAATTTATTTAAATTTGATTTATTAAATTATTTATATATCATTGTTCTCTTCGAATTCGTTGCGAAAATCTGGGTTTTCTTCACTTCCTGAATCCATATGAATTCCATGATTCGAATTTTCACAAATGGATTATTTCCCTGAATCAGGCTTCTCTTCTTCTTCTTCTTCTTCTTCTTCTTCTTCTTCTTTAGGTACTCTGTTTTCTAGCTCCGTTTCTTCATTTGTTCCATGGCTTTCTAAAGGAGACTCCAAATTCTATAAGTTAAAGAAGATCTGTACGGAGCAGATCGAGAACGGGTTAAAATCACAACATTTTTCGGTGGCGATGAACTAGAAGATTAAAAATCCTTAGCTTTCACTTTATTTAAACGTTACATTTAAATAAACATACATTTTTAAATATACATATTTAAACGTTAATCAATAATTTAATAAATCAAATTTAAATAAATTATTGATCAATTATAATAAATAATTTAATAGATTAAAACAATGATATATAAATAATTTTATATCTTATAAGAAATATAAATTACTTATAAGAAAAAAATTAGGCATTTATTTTAATAAAAAATACATTGGGCACCTATTTTAAAAAATATATATAGTTTAGGTACTTATTTATAAATTAAACAATTTTTTTTTGACAGTGTTACCTTAAAACACTAAGGGAATAAAACTTTAGGCACCTATTTCAGCCAAAAAATACATTAGGCACCTATCTCAGAAAAAATATACAGTTTAAGCACTTATTTCGGCCAAATAAAACATTAGGCACCTATTTTAGAAAAAAGTGTATACTTTAGTCACCTATTACTAAGTTAAGCCTAAATTTAATTATAAAAGTATAAATAAATAGTGAATCTATACCAGTGAATCATATTAAGCCAAGCATTGATGAGAGGGGGCTCCTAGGGAAATATTTTTTTAACCTTTATTTCTTTTAAAATTGGATTGGTTTTGAATTTGTCCCTCACATTTTTAAAATTTATGATTTGTTTTACCCCTAAATTCTGGTTTTTTCCATACTACAACCTGACTCATGGATGAGTTTAATCCTAATTGTGTTGGTTATATATATTTTTTTCTCGTATATTATACATATTGAGCATATGTTCATGAAATAATAAAGGTCGTATGGTTGTCTATATATGTCATCACCTGTCATGTTTTTCTTGATTTCATATTATTAATTATTTTTATTCTCAGCACTTTAACTTCTCGGGGTGGGGGTTGATATTTAGTACCAATTTAAACTAAAAAATTTTACCCACTGTATCACCTATGAGGTCCTATTGGTGGTCAAGGAAAGCAAATGAGAGAGGTTGGGAACATGTTGCATGGCACAAGTTATATAGGCCAAAATCAGTTAGTGGCCTTGGATTCAGAGATATGAACTTGTTCGTCCTGTCATTGCTTGCCAAACAGGTCTGGAGGATGCCTACTTACAAGGACTCTCTTTGCTTTAAGGTCCTTTCTGCTAAGTACTTCCCAAATTGTAGGGTTTTGAAGGCTAAACAGCATGACAAGACTTCCTTTTTGTGGAGCAGCATCTTTAAAGCTAAGGACAATCCGGTTAATCCTGTAACTTGAGGAGAGTTCATGATTCCAGATAGGCCAGCTTGTGATGAAAGGAAGGTTCTTTAGGTCTTTGAGCCACAGGATGCAGAGAAAATTCTGAGGTGCCCTATAACCCTTGTGTTTGAGGATATCATGATTTGTAGCAATCATTCTTCAGGCTCCTATACTACCAAAACAGAAAATAGTTGGCTATCAAACAAAGACACCTTCATAGAGATTTATCACCCATCTGAAAAGTTCTTATCAAGTTGCAAACTATGCCCAAATTGAAGATATTTGGATAAAGACTTTGTTATGAGACATTACCTGTGGGACACAAACTTGCTATACAGCTAGCTTAGGGCCTCGTATCTGTTCATTGTGCAATTCTTATCCTGAAACTGTTGTTCATGTTTCTAGAGACTGTGTAGCCCTACAAGATGTTTATGATCTCTTTTCCCTTACTCCTTTGTTGCCTGATGGAGACTTTGAGAACTGCACAGAGTGGTTGCTTGCTTGTGTGAAAAATATGGACAGGGAAAAGTTTACCTTTCTCCTTGTTTTACTGTAGAACCTTTGGCATAGGAGGAAATTTTTTTTACATGATTGTGTTGTTTCCTGCTAAATATATTGTGGATTATGCCCAACTTTTAACCTCTGATTATGTTGCAGCCCATGATAACTCTTTACAGCATACTCTTTGTGCCATGTCAAAAGTGCTGCTTCTTATGGAGTGGTGGATAAAATCTTCCATGGCCTGATGATAGATGGGAAAGCTCAAGTTCTCCAAGGAGTCCACAATGCAGAAACGACAGAAGCATGTGCCTTTGCTGAAGGAATTTGAATGGTTGTTGCCAATGGATAGACCCGAGTCATCATCAAGGATGATTCCATAACTTCAGTGTACCGCTTATCCTCCACAGATTTAGATCTCTCAGTTGCTGCTGCTTACTTGATAGAGGCCAAGCAAATGTTGATGCCACATCCTTTTTATTCTATTGCTTATGTAAGCCGAGAGGTAAATAAATAAAGTAAGGACAAATCCAGGATATAGGATCAGAGGTAAAACATAAACATTTAAAAATAAGGATAAATTCATAAATAAATCAGTCTTCTAAAAATTTAAATAAAGAAAAAATTATAAAAAAAAACTTTGAGAGTGAAGGACTAAAGGGCGATTGTCCCTCTCCACCTTTATATAGTTTTGTCTCTGTCGTGAAATAATAAGTCATAATATCCTTGGCTTTTCACATAACATGGAAAAAATATTCCAAGCATCTCAGGATTTAAGGTTTAAAGGGTAAAATATAAATTTTGAAAATGAGGAGTAAATTCATAAATAAATTATTTTTTAATTTTTTAAATAAATGACAAAAAAAAAATCGTTGGTAGGTGATTACCTCTCCCCATCCTATATAATTCCGTACTGAATAGGGTAACACATACCTCAGTTGATTGGTCTTTTAATTATAATGAGGGCTTTTCATTTTTTTTATTTGTTTTTGATTGTATTTACTCAAATATTATTGATGATGTTATTTTTGAAACTCGAATAAATTTATATATATTTCCCTAAAAATAAAAAGCATGAAAAATTTAGCGATCAAATACTAATTTTTTTTTTTTTAATTTAATGCTAAAATAGGAATAAGAAAAAAAATTGAATGGTACAAGTTCTTGTTTTTTGAACGTATGAACTATGATTTCAATTGCAGATTCTCTCATTTTCGTCCTTGTTCTGACTTGTTGAAGCTTCCTTTAAACTACAAAATCATCAGTCATCTCGCCTTCAGATCCATCTCTCATTTTCATTGGTACGTTTCTCTTTATTCTTTTTCATTTATCTCAAACCCAATTCTTCAATTCTTCAGATCCGTCTCTTTATTCTTCAAATCCCAAATAATCTGTTTGAATTCCGGTAAAATGCAATGAAACCGATAAATAAATTTGAGAATACAAATGTGGGCTGCTGGATAATTAGTATTCTGTTTATTGAATCTGAGGAATATGGGGCATTTCATCAGTAATAGAAAAAAAAAAAAAAAAAACTTTTTCTACAGGTTTGGGCATGACAACCGTTAGAAATCTGAAGATCAAAACATCAAGTTGCAAACGAATTGTTAAAGAGCTGCACTCTTATGAAAAAGAGGTTGATAGAGAAGCGGCAAAAACTGCTGACATGAAAGAGAAAGGAGCCGATCCTTACGATCTCAAGCAACAGGTATTTTTTTCGCTTTCAATGGCTGCTTTGTGATGGTATAACTTTTACTGCTGCAATTCTTGATAAGACCCATTTTTGAAATTTATTTGTTTAGTGGGAAGATGTTTTTATGATGCAGAATGGATTCTACTTTAAATAGCTTAGTTAAAAAAATTGATATCAATCTTTAGGGATCAATCTTTTTATACCAATGCAGATTTTGTGAAAATAGCCAAACAATGTTGTATGATGAATTTATCCAAACAAAAGGAAAGTTTGTTCTTTTAGAAAATAAGTCCATTTTTCTGGAAAACCATTTTCTACTGTACCCATGGTTTGAGTTACTTGATGTAAATTGATTTCTGTATATGAACTCTTATCTGCTTGGACAGGAAAATGTTCTGGCTGAATCAAGGATGATGATCCCTGATTGCCGCAAGCGGCTAGAGGCTTCGCTGGTTGACCTTAAAGGGACTTTGGTATTGTACATTAATTGTTAATTACTATTATTATGATTGTCTCTCTTGCTTAGTCCAATAGCAATGTTTTGAGTTTTTGTGCTTGCTTAATTCACTGTGGTATGATTCTTTTTCATTGTTTGTTCTATGAAAGTCCCAGAGATAACAACATTCAGGTTTTAATACTATTAATCAACAATTTTGTCCCAACTGAATTTGATGTAAAAGTTAAGGCTGAAGAATGATATTAAATTTCTAGTTTCATTTGTTCTGTTTCAATATTGGAGCTTGTCTTTGCACCAAAGGCTAGATGGTCTGGCAATCAAGCTTGCTTTGCTACTCCATTGTCCATTGTTGAGATAGGTTTTATTTCTTACTTCTTACTAAGATATCCCCCCATAGCTGTTCATTAGGGCTTACTCTAAACCATTTGCTCTCCTAGAAAGTTGCATTTTAAGTGATAGGAAACTGATCATGATTGTAGTTGTGGAAGTTAACTCCTATTTGAATGATGATTGCTTAATTTGGATGTATTTTTATTAGAGCTCATGTCTTCTTATTGATTGATGGCTGACCTCCGAAATACTAGCACCAAATTGGAAGAGAAATTCTAGTGTTTCTTTATTATGGAATTTTTGGATTATAATTGCATATATAGTTGCTTTTGGATTTCCAAAGTTCCTATCTAGTTTCCTATATTTATCAAATTGAAGATCAAGTAAACAAATAAGTTGATGAATTGCATATTTAATTCCAGGCTGAACTGGAGGAAGCAAATGAGAAGGAAGGTCCAGAATTCGAAGATGCTCGTAGCACCATAACAGAAGTTGAAAAGTTGCTTCAGACAACAGAGGCTTAGTGGCAGCTTCTATTAAACAGCAGTTACTCGAAATATTTAAGATATGGTTGTAAGCTTGTACTGATATTTTTGCCAGCTATAAGTAGGGCGTATGGAATGTAGCTACGATGTTTTATGAAGTTAGTATCTTGCCTTTTTGTGTACTAAAAGGAATTCTACATATACAATTCCCACCAGTTAATTTGTTCTTGTTTTGAGACTTGAGTTTTTCATATTATGTAGGAAAGAGATCTTAGTGAAAATTTGGAATTCTCAAGTATTTGTTGTATATGGTGATGACATTAGAGTATTTAAAAACTATCAATAGATCTTGAAACAATAAACAGAACCGAATAGCATCCATGCCGATACCTACTACTATCTGAACAACAGCAACATGTTCTATGCTATAGTACTGACTACATTGCATGAACAATCATTGGCAGTATTAAAAATCATGGCACCACTGTCCCTTCCCTGTCAATGGTTTGGTATTTGGTCTCTCAACTTTGACAAGGTTTGAGAGTTGGTAAGAAGAGGAAATCAGAAAGAAAGGAAAAAAATCATGGCACCAATGACAGCCAAAGGTGCAGACAAGAGTTAGGTTAGGTCTAAAAGCTAATTTATCAACCACAAGATCTATACAGAGTGCCAAATACACAAACAAACACAAATATAGAGCCATTCATTCTCTCATGGATATAAATCACCTTGGTTCTTTTTTCTTTTATGAAGACTGGCGAGACCCGATCCTTATCTTTCTTCGGAAAGGCTTGCATGCCTCGATGCTGAGGTCAACAGCTGCTGCAAGTGCCATGAAGATGGCGGCATCTTCCACGCATGTTACATGCCGCATAGCCAGTTGCACTAATGGCTTGCTACTCTTACCTTCCCCTTGGACTCTGCAGCTCATTACGAAACCACCGGCAATAGGACTTAAGGCAGAAAAGTCTCCACTGCTTTGTGGGCTTGGTAATGGAGTTGGTCCCTGCCGCAATTGTCGGTCGGTGTCGATGAAAAACTCCCCACCCTTTTCGGCACTGATGAGTATCTCGGACATGAGAACCTCGGCTCCATCTTGGGGTTCAGACAGCAAGTGAAACCGGCAGCAGATAGAGTCCCTGATGCCACGCTCACGCCATGCCTCAAGCTTTCCCCAAGGCAACCAGCTCTCTGGCCTGTAAATATCAGGGCGAACAATCAACCAAGCTCCTGGGTTGGACTTGGCAACCCAATCACAACCTGTTGACGGCACAAAAGGAGTGGTTATGAAGGCTGCCGCAACAGCCGAGCCAGAGAGGTCGTGTATCTTCACCTTCCATCCTTTCCTCTCTCTTCTCTCGGTCTCTATGTCTGAGCTCTCAGCAGAACCTGTCCAATAAGTGCTTAGCGGGTCCACCTTTGCTACCCTACCATTTCAAAGAAACCATAAAGAGTTTCATTGACTGTAAACAAATGAATAGAATGTAACAAAGAATCATCTAAAGCTGACCAAATATATTAAATACTAAGTAATTGCGTCACCTGTCTCGGCTAAATTCGCAACTAAAAATTGGTTGTTTGATGGAACCTTGAAGCTGTACTATCTGAGGACTCATCATAGTTACATCTTCAAACTGAAACACGTATCTTGGATCAGGATCGAGTTGTACTCTCAAATGAAGTTCAGCTCCTGGTTTTTCACTCTCATGCTTGTTTTTGCCAATGCCAACCCATCCATTGAAAAGAATCACCGGCTTCCCTTGACTCCATTCCGGACCCACCTCCAATTTGAATGTTCCAATCTGCTGTCTCTTGACTCCAACACCACAATGTGACCCCTTCCTCCCTGTGAAGACAGTGATCTCTAGACATGCATGAGGGTTATAGAAGCAGCCAGGGGTCAGCAAAGCTTTCACATCAGAGTCCTCCAGGTAAAAGCTAGAGGCAATGTTATGAATATCAGGTGTGGCTTCGGGTGAGGATACTAGGGGAATTGATGTAGTTTGCATGGGGAAACCTCGGAGTCGTATCTCACATGAACACGGGGAAGAGAATGCATGAATTCCAGCCTTTGAAGTATTCAGGTCTGATCCAGGAATCCTCAGACCCAAAGAGCCTATTGACAACCTGATGAAAGCCTGAGGATCCATTATTGTCACAAATATTTCCCCATTGTGTAAAAAGCTTTAAGTTATGGCAACTCAAACCTGTCATTTCAGCATAAAAGTAAAGATTAGATCACAGAAGCAAATCAAGTGATGCATATAATCGAATCATGTTGATAAGTTGAAATAATATCATTTTAATTAAATATAATATCATTTCCCGCAGTAGAAAGGAAAATGATTTCCTACGTTTTTCAGCAGTGATAAACAAATCATCAATTTATAGTGACAAAAGAGGATCTTATCATAAACCTAGGGCGTTAGTAGTATGATAAGCCATGTTGGATGTTTCTTCCAAGCTAAGCAAGTAGTCTCTTGAAGGGTAAGGGTTCTATTAGCACCCATCTGCTTCTATAAATTTTTGGATCGTTCTTCTAAAAGTTCAAAACTTTACAGCCAAGTCAAAGATGATTCGAGCAAAACACTGAAAAATATAAAAAATCAACCAGTTCACAGAAGTCAAAGATGATCTGAAACTCTTGCAATGAAAACTATATCCGGAAGACATCAAAAGTAATGCCTCAAGTTAGCAGTAGTGAAATCGCCAACAGAACTTTCACATATTTGGCAAGTCTTTCACAAGGAAATCTTGTGAGCTGATTTCAGCATCTAAGACCAGTAAACTACCGAACACACCATGTTCTACACAGCAATAACTAAAAGCATATGCCTAGAAACAGCAAATAAAAGAAGCCGGCCAATCATTCTATGATCATGAAACTGATTACATAAACTAAAAAAGGCATCAGCATCTTCTCTAAATATTCACTATTTACTTAGCTATTCAATCAGGCTTAAGTTATCACTCATCAGCCAATTGACCTTTACCTAAATCTAAAGTTACCATAATTAAGCTTACATGAGAAAGACTATATAGTTTAATAACATCCCAACTTTAAAACAAGAACCATACAGCTTAGGACTCAAATTTCTCATCATTTGACATACTTTTTCCATCAACCAACCCAAGAAAAAGCCTTGTAACTTGAACTCAAATGGAAAATCCACCAAGAATTCCCACTAAAAATAGAAACCCCACATATAATTTCAACTTAAAGATGGAATACACATATTGAATTTCACCAAACATTTGTTGGTTTTACTTGCAAACCAAACAAAAATCACATTAAAATCCAACTAAAAAACAGCTAAAAATCTGCAGCCAACTAACATAACAAAGTCAAACTCACTTAAATAACCCATAAGTAAAAAAAACAAGCAAGAAAAGGGAATTTAAATTGAAATTAAAACAATATATATAAAAAAGGAGAGAACAAACCTATGAATGAAGCTTTTCCTTCATACAAAAGCCGAAGGAAACAAATTTCCCAGAAAGGAAAACTTATCAAAACATCATTCCCACAAAAATCCTCTCTTGGTATTCTTTTTACTTCGAAAAAATGGTTTTTTTAGGAATGTAAGCACTAATTAGAGTTCAGAGTTGGAAAAGAAGATGATGGAACCAAAAAGGCTTTTAAAGAGCTTGAAGACAATCTGGGTTTTCACATAAGACTCTTTCACAGATCACGAGGAAGCCCTCTCTCTCTTTAATTTTTATTCCAATTATAAACTTGTTTCTTTGTTTTCTCTAAATATTTGAGTAATTAAACAATTAAAAGGATCTTTTTTTCCTGCATAATTATCAAGAAATAGAGGCAGAAAGTAAAGAATTTGTCTTTTTTCCCCAACCAAGTACTAATCAATGGCGGAATATAAGAGAAAACATTTTTATGAAAATAAAATAAATAGTACTAAAAATAAAGGGTAAAGTACACTAGTAGTTCGCTAAGTTTCAAATGTTATAAAATGATCATTAAATTTATCGTACCACTACAAAATAATCAAAGCACATCATCAAATAATAATAAATTTTGATAAATTTAAATATTACTTTATAATAGTTCGATAGAATATTTTGTAAGTATCTTCAAAGCTTAATAATTATTTTATAATATCTAAAAGTTTTTTGACCAAAAAGATCATTCAAGTAAGTTTAAGGACTACCAATGTATTTTACCAAAAAATAAAATAAAAAATAGGAGAGAAAGAGAGTACATGAATCCAGCTGTAATCAACGCAAAGGTTTGGTAGATTTTCAATCGTTTTCGGACACATAGGCCGGACTTCATCTTCTCTTCTACATTTATTTATTTAGAAATTAATAATTATTAATTTAAGTGTATACTTTTATGTTTTTTATTTAAAACTATCCTATATTATCTAGAGAAAAAAAGTCAATATCACATTTGGTCCTAAACTTTAATCCACTATGTAATATGGTACTTTTTTAAAAGAAATGTTTAACTTGGTATTATGTCATAGGTAAAATTTTAATACACACAATATAGAATCAGTGGGGTTCTGGACAGACGAAATAAGAGCGACCGCACAGAGTCCCCTAAAAAAGATCCTAAAATTTTGATAAACTACATTCATTAGATGATGTTAATCTTGAAATTCATTGAAATTTTTTGAAAATGCTATTAAGGAAGATGAGTTATAATTGTTAAAACGTTATAATTATTTTTTAAATACGACAATTGATTATAGAATCTTATTAATTATTTTTATTACTATTGCTTTTGTAGAACTAATAAGATTTTAGATAGGCGTAATAGAAATGATCGCACATGGTCCCCTAAAAAAGATATTTGCTTCTAAGGGCCGGAGGTTATGGACAATTACTTCTAAGGGTCATATTTTAATAAATTGCATAGGGTCCCCAAAAATTTTGAACTGCCCTTGTATAGAACTAATTATATATAAACTTTATTTATATTATAAAACTCAAATCCTAAATTTATAATGTTAATCTTAAAAAATTAAACCTGAAATCTCAAATTATATACCTTAAGTTATAAATATCAACTTTAATTTTTCAACCTTAAATTAAATCCCTAACCACTATACTAAAAATAATAGAATGACATGTGTATGGTATATACTTACATTGGTACATGCTTTAATTTTATTAGTTATGACCATTCCTTTACTGTTACTGAACTAGGAAGTTAGTTTATTTTTTTATTTGAATCATAAAAAATATTAAATATATTTTTGATACTTAAATTAGGTATATTTTCGTAAGTTGATATTTAGAAAAATTTTACTCCCAAGTTAATACTTGAAGTGAGTATTTTTCTCTCAAGTTGGTGATTAAAAAAGTTCTATTAAATGGATACTCAAACTTTAATTTCATCCACTATGTACATACTTCTATTAACATTTTTCGTCTCCAAAACTTATATATTTAATTAATTT
This sequence comes from Abelmoschus esculentus, assembly GCA_035048815.1. Lineage (NCBI taxonomy): Eukaryota > Viridiplantae > Streptophyta > Magnoliopsida > Malvales > Malvaceae > Abelmoschus > Abelmoschus esculentus. Next base: position 3,498,776 of record JAUCBN010000051.1, on the reverse strand, counting down.
ATTCTGAAATTAAAATATTTTAATAAATTTAATTCTTCGTATCTAAAAATTTCACCAATTTAATTAATTTTAATGATATTGTTAAATTATGTGTGTTCATCGGATGAAAGTCAATAATTGAATTCTACCAAAACACAACAAATTAATTATAAACTTTTATTATATTAAAAAGATAGTATAACATTTCTAAGAGAAGAACAAACTATGCATTTCGTTAAATTTGAACATGATAAGTCATTTTTACATATTTTACCTTGTTAACGGTATTAAAGACGTATAAAATTAATATATTCTATTTTTATATAAGGATTACTAGAGTTTGAAAATCAGATCAAATGAATTATTCTGGAAGTTCAAATGAGAATTTTAGTGATTTCGGCTTAAGATTAGTATACCTCAAACTCTGAAATACTTTATTAGTATCATAAATATAATTTTCTTGCATGTTAATGGTTGTAAATTAGGAGATGAATGGTAAACATGTTAGAGACCAGTAATGTAAGATGCATGATAATATATGAATATGCTGAGACTCGTATAAACTTTAGAGATCGTGTGAGGTCTTTGGTATGTTCGATAACTATTGGATGATTGGTTGACTTATTTTTATATGATGATATTTTGTGTGCTTACTGAATTAATTAATATGTTTGACTAAATATTGGTTAAAGTTAATACTTGGTTAAATATGAATTCGTAAATTATATTCGATAAAATAGATAAAAGGTTGATAAATGGTAATAACTAATTAAATACACTAGTAACATACTTAAATGACTTTCATAAGCTTTCAAAATCGAATAAACGTTATCACATCACAATTTAAAGAAATAGTACAAACTCGTGAATTGGGTACTAATTTGATCTTTGATCATACTAGTAAGCGATTAGGGTATATTAGTATGGGTTGACCCGTACTGGTATTTATGAAAATTAAGAATTTTCAATAAGCTAAATTAGTATCGGTATGTATGCGAGTATCGTTAACCAAAGATACCATATCGATACTCATATTCGAGTATTGATATCCGTTAAATTGAATAATCTAACATGATAATTAAAGATAAAAATAAATAAAGAATATTAATAAATTAATTTACGCCTTATTTAATGAGATAATGCGAATTGATGAAAAAAAATAAAGATAATTAAAACATACTTTCATAATGTATTAACAACTTGGTAAAGTTTGTGTGGATTGATTATAATAGTATCATGGGGATTCTTAGTGCATCAAATATTATTATGTGTTGTGTGGTAGTAGGGTCCTTATTTTGCTCTGACAAGACACTTATTGGGTCGAATTATCTTTGATTGATGGATCCAGATACCCAAAGAAAGAGTATTACAACATCATAATTAGAGTTGTCGAACGTACATTTCTGATATTTCGTGGTATTGAATTTCATTTGAAGATACTAGAGAAGAGATACCAAGTGTAGGTATACATTTATGATGTTGTATGTCGTAGGCCTCATCTAAAAAGAGTATATACATTCTCAAGGTTGTGTGATATTGAGCCTCACTTTAAGTGTACATTCTTAACATTGTGCGACACCGAACTTCAGTCCAAATTTATGGTATGATTTGTGTTCTTTGCTTGGACTATATGGTAGAATCTTGAATATGATTGGGCCTTGTTTGCCATATATAATGTTTTGCTTTGATGAGAGCATGTGTTTAGGTAACTAATGGTAGTGTCATATATATATGTATTTATTTCTTTTTATTGTTCATACTAGATTGCATGTTTATGATTATGATTAGAATAAAATATAGTAGAGTAAATCCTCATATGAGGAGACTTTCAAAGTACGTACTTGTGTTTAGTAGGTTATGTATTTATAGGATCATACGTAATAAAGCCCGTAAATTCTTATTTTGTAAATAATATTAATCAAATTTAACATTCAAATATTTTATTTTCATTAGAGTTTCGTTGTAACATTTTATTATATATATATATATTAATTTTGGGCTTTAATTATTTTAAAAAAATTTATGATTTGACGTTTGGATTAAAATATATATTTTAACGGGTAGAGAACCTATCTAGATAAAAAAAATAATTATTTAATTATTTATATTCAGATAATTGAGTCGAGATAGCCCATTCAAATATTTTTTTTAACACCCTTATTGTCACCTCATGTGTGACTAGAGGTGGTAAAAGGGTCATTCGGTTTGGTTTTGGTTCGGATTATTTCGGTTTGGTTCATTTTGGGTTTGTTTGCATTCGGTTTAGATTCGGTTCGGTTCGGGTCTGGTTTGGGTTTTAATTCGGTTATATGATAATTTGGGTCAGTTCGGGTATCAGATCGGTGATTCGGGTCAATATTGGGTCGATTGTTTTTTGGGTCGGGTTAATATCGGATCGGATGTTTTTGAGTCGGGTCCATATCGGGTCATTCGGATCGGTTCGAATCGGTTCAATCTTTGAACTTTCGGGTTAATTTGGTTTGAGTTGGACTTGAGTATGAATCTAATCGTGTATATTATATATAGAATTAATCATATATTCTTTTAAAAATATATCTTTTTATTTGTTTGAGGATAAAAGTGAAAAGAGGAAAAGTACAAGGACCAACTTGATAACAATCCCAATAATTATTTTTATTCCATACATGAATAGTTCACATCAATATAAGAAAAATGGTGGGAATTAGATTTTTGGTACAAGATTTGCGTGAAAAGCGATAAAAGGGAATAATTTTGATTTTAAAGTTGGATAAACATTTGACCTCGAAATATCAAAAATTTTTGAAAAATGATTAGGATGACTTAAGAATTATGAAATTTCATATTGGAATTGTTTTGAATTTTTTTGCCTCGATTTTTATTCGAATAAAGGTAGTATTGATAATTTAAAGGCTAACATCATTTTTGTAAATACATAGATTCAGTAATAGCATTTTGGTCATTTTACCCTTACTTTTTGTATATTATTGACTATGAAAAAGTTATTTTTAGGTGTTATCATATTATTGGTCATAATTCAAGGATAATATGGTAACGGTACTATTCAAGGGTTTAGGGTTTGGTCATAATATGATATTAAACATTAAATTATTATCTGTTGTGATTAACCAGTATTATCATAATACAAAAAGATAATAAATGTAACGACCCGGATTCGAATCCGAGTGTCAGGTTAACCCGAAGGGTGTGGGCTTCGGTGTTGGACCCCGGGTTTGTGTAGTTTGGGCCTTATTGGGCCTTAGGCTTGTTAGGTTGTTGGGCTTATGAGTTGTTAGTTGAGGGCTTTTTGGTAAATGCATAATTAAAGGACAAGAGGGGTTAAGGGTGTTAGTTTTTCTGCAGAGAAGTGAGGTCATGAGTGATGCTTTTACCCTCTCATCTTCTTCCCTTCACAACACAAGTGAGTATTGTCTAAAGGTGTAATCTTTGTTGGGTTACTTTGGTTTTTCGTTTTAGATCTGGAAGAGAAGTTGTAGGGCTGGTTGTGATCTATAAATCAAGGTAAGAATGAGGTGATATGGTAAAGATGAAGGTTTGTAAGGGGGTTTAGGGTTTAGTCTGAGTTTGAGTTTTTGAGAGTTAAAGTTGGTTCTTTTAAGTGTTTTAAGGCTCTGGAAATCTTCCCGAAGTGTTCTAATTCGTTCTTCATCTTCCCTTGTAGAGAAACAAGTGGGAGAATCTTCCAAAAGCTTGGGAAAGGAGAAAGCTTGAAGAAGAGCGGGGAGCTCGTTTTATTGTTGTGTTTGCTTTAGGTTAGTACTCCCAACTCTCCTCTTCATCATTCATATCATGGTAGTTGCATACATATAGATTTTCGATGCTTGTGTGCTTGGTTGGTAGTTTAAGGACATTAATGGTGAAATTCGTGCTTATGTGTTTAATGACTGGAAATTGATGGTAAAATATCCTAAACCTCCCTAATAATGTGCAGAAGCACTTTAGGATCGAGTAGATGAAATTTGAGAGTGATCCTTAGAAATTATCAAGTGCAGACGTACATTTCGTGCAAGGGGTACCGATACCAGTGGCCCGTGTATCGATACACCTGATGGAAAATAGGTTATTGGGGAAGGGAGTATCGATACAGGTTTCGATACCAAACCCTCCAGTGGAATTTTCGATTCGATACTCGTATCGAAGCTGATGTCCCCTTTTCGTTGACTTTAAAATTGGTCAAAGGGTATCAGTACCAGTATCGATACCAATGTTTTGATACCCTCTTTGGGTGGGTATCGATACAGGGTGTTTCGATACCCCACCTAAGGGTATCGATACCCCTGTGAATTCTTGACAAGTTAAGTATTGTTTGAGGTTCGATAAGAGAATTAAGGGTCCTAATGAATCTTATAAATAATGAAATGAATTATTAACACAAGTTGATGATATTAAACCCCAAACGACTAAGTTATGTTAAGTCTTGATATTTTTGATGTGAAGATCCTATGTGGATCATTTGTGTGTGTTGAGTCCTTGTTTGATGGAAATCCGGATATCCAAAAGTGTTGCAACACATCGAAGGCCATCCGATGTAACATTCTGGGTGATGTATTAAAGACCTTTATTCCGAGTGTTGGGCGGCCTAACTCGAAGATGTTCGATGTAACATTCTGAGCATGAGATTGGTTGGGCGGCCTCCATCCGTTATCTTCCAAACGTTGGGCGGCCTCGTTCGAAGATGTCCGATATAACATTCCAGGCATAGGATTTGAGGGCGGCCTCAATCCTGAGTGTAGGATCCCGATGTTGTGTGGAAGCGGGCCTCACTCTTGTGTGTTATTTGTGATGTGACATGTATATGCTGTATGCGATATTATACATTGTTTATGCCATGTGTTAGGCAAGCATGCTAGACCATCATATCATGCACGATATTTATATGCTTTGCTTTACTGCTTATGATATGCATGATTTGGACCGAGTTCGGCGTACCCACTGAGCTTTCGTAGCTCAACGTTCGAAATGTGTTTTCGTGCGTAGGTTAGGTGAAGTCGGTTTCTGTGGAGCACCATCAAAGTTTGGATTTCAGCATCGACTTTGTGTCAGAGTACAGTTAGAGATGTAGTGGGGGCTAGTACTTTGTCAAACCCTATATGCAATTGTAACTCTGTTTATTTTAAATTGGGTCGAATGTTTTAAATGATTTGTAATATTTTGGAGCTCCGGTTACTTTATATTATTTTGGGCCTATGTTTTAACTTAAATGGATTTTATGAATCATATTTCGGACTTGAGTTGGATTTTATTATTGGGCTTTCGAAAGAAAATTTGAAATACAGGTTTTGGGCCAGAGGCCCAATGTAACATCTGGGTCGGGGTGTTACAATAAATATATATTATTTTATTATTTATTATATTGTTAAAAAATAAACGATAGTAAAAATAAATTATTCATTCACTTTGACTCAATTATCGGGTTAAAATCGGATTGATGTTCTGTTTAGATCGGTTTTGAGCAAGTTAATTTCGGGTTGCTTTTGGTTTGAGTGAAAATCGGTTCGGGTCAAATCAGTTACTGGTCTATATCGGTTACGGGTCTATATCGGTTCTTCTAGAATTCGGATCGGTTTCGGTTTCGCTTTCGGTTTGAGTTTCGAATCACGTTAGGATGATCTTGTTCAGATTCAATTGGGTTTCGATTCAAATAAATCAGTTCGATTTTCGGTTCTCAGATCAAGTTTGTTAGGTCTACGTGTGATGCAGTTTCACAAGGATAATACAGTAACTTCCACAATTTTCTCCTTCATTTAAGAATACGACAATAAAGTTCTTTTAAAAAAGTAATCTTTTCCCGTGCCCTAATTTAAGGTATTTTGGAGGGTAAATCTCAAACATAACTTGCACAAGTCTTCCTAATGCCACTGTCAACTAACATGTTATGTTCAAAAAAAAAAAAAAAAAACTTTTGACGGTCCATCGACATCGGCTTCTTTTTCATGTGAAATAAATAGTATATGTTTTTTTTACCAATCGAATCTAAGATATAATATTAATCGAGACACCATTTAAAATGTAAATCAATCTATAAATAAATATCATAAATTTAATTGATTAATAATTTTATTTTATAGATTATATTTGTATGCCATTATCTTTTATCGTATTATATTATAATTTATATTATTTATATTCGTGTTAATTTTAAAATTTATTCGATATAAAACACAAGTGATGTGGACGTCTCCATTGCATGTGCAAGCATGAGAGGATTGGGGCCCAAGACTAAACAACAACACGTAGTAGTAGGTTGTTTGTTGTTGTTGTTGATAACTCTAAAATAAAACCATAGACTTTTTATAAGAAAGGGGAAAGTGAAAAAAAAAACGCTTTCGGGACGGATTTAGGGAATGTTGGGATAATTGTATCTTTTAAAAATTTAAATTTTTTATATTATATATATATATTTATATTTTTTATTGATAATTTAATTTTGTACCTCTAAACTTTTGTAATTTTATACTCTTACATTTTTAATGTAACTTCTTAACCCTTATATAAAATTCTAGGTCCGTCTCTTAACACCCTATGAATTTTGTAATATATTATACTTTTAAAAATTAGCGGCCAGATGATTAAAAGAGTGTCATCTTATATTAAATTTTTTTAAAAAAGTTTGATTTGAATTAATCGGTTAATAAATTAAAAAATATTAAAAATAAAATATTTTTAAAAAATAATTAATATCATATTAAAATAATATTGACATCACTTTAAAAAAATATTTATTAATTAAAAAAAATTTAACACCCTAACATTTTACTTAATTCACTATGGAAAATAAAAAAAATTGTAGTATATTAATGTATTTGACTTTTAGCCCATATTTTTTTTGGTTTCTTGATTTTTAAGATTCCTTGTTTTGTCTTTTAAAACAAATGTTTTCCAATCCCTATATTTTCTATCAGCCAAGATTGTGGTCTTGTACTTATGGTTTAATATGGATTTTGTCTATTTGTTATTATAAATTTTTGCTTTTATTATTTTTATTATTCGAAAATACTTTATGTCATGAGTGATGGTTTAGCTGCATCAACAAAGTCGGTGGAATCAAATGAGCAAGAGGTTGAACAACCTGAACCAGAGAATGTTGGCGTGACTCGCAGGAGTACCAGAGAAAAGAATATGCTTAAAGCCTTAATTGATTTTGTCTTATACTAAGGGCTAGCCAAATATAAATAATTTGTTTGTGTGAAAGAAAAGAATCATGCGAAAACTATTGAAAACTTCCTTCTGAATCTATAATATTTCTTCTTCTTCTATCTTTCCTTGAAATTTCCTGGTTAGAGTTAGCTCTAACATTTGGTGCTTTCATTGCTTTCTTTACCATGGTTAACAACAATGACACTATTCGTGCCCTTCAAGACACTGTTGCTCGCCATGAGTAAACGTTGCAAACTCTCCAAACCACTGCGACCAGCAATGCTCAAGCACTCCAAGATGTTCTCCGACAGTTGACAACCTTGTCCGAGCAGTTTGGACAAGCTTCTCAAGCCGCTATCGATCAAGAGGGCACAAGCGGTACAAGATATCTACGGGGCAAGGCGAAACTCAAGGAGGACAGTGATGATGGATTTCTGTTTCCTCCCAAACCTGTCTCCCTCGAGCTTTCGTTATTCACCGGAATTGATCCTGAAGAGTGGATTGCATTGGCCCAGGATTTTTTTTGATTTTTATGGTACTGAGGATCACCATCGCGTCACTATGGCATCCTTTGGAATGGAGGGAATCGCCAAGCGTTGGTTTCGCTGGATGCAGCATCGTCGCCAGTTAGCAGATTGGGACCATTTTGTCGATGTCATCCGCAAACGATTTGCTGTCACAGAAATTGAATCTCCCGAGGGGCAACTCACTAAGTTAACTCAAACGTCTACGGTAGATGAATACCAAACTCGGTTTGAGGAAATGGCTTTGCGCACGACTGATCTTCCAGAAGTGTTTATGATTCAACGCTTCATTTCAGGCTTGCGGGCATACTTAAAGCATGAAGTTTTGGCTCGTCACGTCACTTCTATGTCGGAGGTGGTTGCTACCACCCGGTTTCATGAAGCTAAGGCAAATGAAGCTAAGAGAGTTGTGGGTCGTGGTATAGGGTCCAAATTACCACCCCTTCTACCAACTCCCAGTCCTAATTCATTGACTCAAAAAAGCATAACAGGGCGACCCCAAACCTTAGATAATATGCCTCGTTCTTCGTCGTTGCTTCCTCGTAAGTTATCAGCTGCGGAAGTGCAGGACCGTCGAGAGAAAGGATTATGTTTCTATTGTGATGAGAGATTTGTCCCGGGACACAAGTGCAAGACGCCGCAATTGTTTATGCTAGACGATGAGCATGTTGGGGAGTCGATAGATCAGGTCGATATGGTTGATGTTGATAAGGAAGAACCACCTGACCCTCCATGGGTGTCTTTCAATGCTTTGGCCGGTTTTTATACACCTAATACATTGAGGGTGATGGGTATGGTGTCTGGACGGGAGCTCCGAATCCTAATTGATGGCGACATCACCCACAATTTTATTCAATCCCGTGTTGCCAAACACTTGGGTCTACCGATTACTACAACAACCAATTTTCGTGTTTTGGTGGGTAATGGGGATAAATTACGCAGCGAAGGGTGTGTGCATAACCTCTCTGTCCGAGTTCAAGGTGTGGAATTAACGACTGATTTTTATGTCTTGCCGTTGGAGGGGACTGAAATGGTTCTTGGGGTAGCATGGATGGCAACGTTAGGACCGGTTACAATGGATTTTTCAAAACTTACCTTTGAATTTAATCAGGGCTCACAAAACCATCGTTGTTAAGAAGAGACTTTGATAGGACCCCAATCTGTCCAGCTTCAAACTTTACGCCGATTGACTGACACCAAAAGTCTCGCTGGGTATTTTCGTTTGCAATTGCAAGAAGAGGCTGTTGGGGTACAACAAGAGACAAGGAACGAAATAAATCAATTGTTGCATGAGTTTGCTATTGTGTTTAATACTCCGAAAGGGTTACCCCCGACTAGAGCTACCGATCACGTGATTCATCTTGATCACGGCACAAAACCGGTTAATGTTCGACCTTATTGATATCCTTATTTTCAGAAGGGTGAAATTGAGCGACAAGTGCAGTTGATGTTGGCCAATTAGTCAATTCAAAGGAGTACCAACCCATTCTCATCTCCGGTTCTGCTAGTAAAGAAAAAGGACGGAACGTGGCGATTTTGTGTAGACTATCGGGCTCTAAACGCCATAACTATCAAAGATAAGTTTTCAATTCCCACTACCGATGAATTGGGAAATTCACAATACTTCTCTAAATTAGACTTGTTAGCAGGATACCATCAAATACGAGTTAGGGCAGAGGATGTGCCAAAAACTGCATTTCGCACCCACGAGGGACACTACGAAATTCGCGTTATGCCATTCGGCCTTACCAACGCTCCTTCGACGTTTCAAGCAACAATGACTGAAATTTTTAAACCATATTTGAGGAAATTCGTGTTGATATTCTTGGATGATATTTTGATTTTCAGCAAAGCTTGGCCGGATCATTTGACTCATGTTAGACAAGTGCTACAAGTATTGCACGATAACAGTTTTGTGGCGAAGCGATCAAAGTGTGTGTTTGGGCAACAATCTGTGGAATATCTTGGACATATTTTATCGAGATAAGGATTGGCCATGGATCCATCTAAGGTTGCAGCTATCCGGGAATGGCCGATTCCCATCAACATCAAGGAAGTTCGGGGTTTCCTTGGTATAGCAAGGTATTACCGTCGATTTATCAAAGGATTTGCCACCATTGCATCACCAATATCAGATTTATTACGACATGGAGAGCAATTTCACTGGACAGAACAAGCTCAAATTGCATTTGAAGAATTAAAAAGGCTACTCAGTATTACACCGGTGCTGGGACTGCCTTGTTTTGACAAGGAGTTTTACGTGGAAACAGATGCTTCGGGAGTAGGAATCGGCGCAGTACTTACGCAAAATAATCGACCCCTAGCATTCTTCAGCCAGAAACTTAGTCCTCGGATGCTATCATCGGGAGATGTTGGCAATTACCTAAGCTATCAGAAAATGGATACAGTACTTGCTAGGACGCAAGTTCATCATCATCATAGATCAAAAAGCATTACGCGAGCTCACCCAATAAACCATCCAAACTCCGGAACAACAAAATTGATTGTCCAAGTTAATTGGTTATGATTTCGAGATTCGTTATCGGCCAGGAAAACTAAATTCAGTGGCAGATGCATTATCTAGAGTGACTAATCCCTCTCTCATGACCCTCTCTCATGTTACTTTTGGAATATTGGAGGATATACGCACAACTATGTATGCTGACAGTAAGTTAAGGAGTATACAAGAACAGTTGGCTAAGGATAACAGTGAACATCCAGGGTATCTTGTAACAAACGGCATCTTATTATTGAAAGGACGAATTGTGGTTCCTCAAGAAAGTGCATTGCGATCGCGTATACTCCGTGAGTTCCATCAGTCTCCTGTGGGTGGACACGCAGGATTCCTTCGAACATTTTATTGAATCTCGGCAAACTTCTATTGGCGACATATGAGGCGAGATGTTCGTCGTTTTGTAAATGAATGCCAAATTTGCCAGCGCATGAATTCGGATAGCTTAGCACCAGCTGGGTTGCTTCAACCACTCAACATTCCAAATCAAGTTTTTGAAGATATTGCGTTGGATTTTATTACGGGGTTACCACAATCTAATGGCAAGGAGATTGTTCTTGTTGTGGTTGATCGTTTGACCAAATATGGCCATTTTTTTGCATTACCACAACATTTTAATGCAGAATATGTGGCGAAAGTCATGGTACAAGGAGTGATTAAGCTGCATGGAATCCCTCGCTCGATGGTAAATGATCGAGATAGAATTTTTGTAAGTACCATGTGGAGGGAGATAGCTCGGTTGCAAGGAACTGAAATGTGTATGGGCTCGGCTTACCACCCCCAAACTGATGGACAAACCGAAACTTTGAATCAGTGTTTGGAAATGTATTTGAGATGTTTAACTGGCAATGAACCAAACCAGTGGGAAAAGTTTTTGGCTTGGGCTGAGTATTGGTACAACACCTCCTACCAAGTCTCAGCTGGAATGACCCATTTCAAGGCATTATATGGTCGTGACCCTTCCACCATGGTGAACTACTTAGACGTCAGCACTGCTAATGATCAAGTGGCCAAGCAATTGCTAGAAAGAAATGCAATCTTGCGTGAATTGAAGGACAACCTTACTCGGGCTCAAACAAGGATGAAGAACCAAGCAGATAAACATCGTCATGAAGTCGAATTCAAAGAAGGATCGTGGGTATTTGTTCCGTTACAACCATATCGTCAATTTTCTTTAAGGTTGAAGCGTTATCAAAAATTGAGCGCAAGTTTTTTTGTCCCTATCGCATCATAAACCGAGTTGGCCCTGTGGCGTATAAACTCGACCTTCCCGACTCCACCCGTATTTATCCTGTTTTTCACGTCTCACAGTTAAAGGAGTGCAAAGGGCAACCATTGGAGCAAATCACTCCGTTACCTTTGATATCTACTGTTGAACCTGAACGTACAACTATCGGGTTAAACCTTGAGGACAAGGTTCTTAGAAATGGAGGGGATAATGTCATGAGTGATGGTCTAGCTGCATCAACAAAGTCGGTGAAATCAAATGAGCAAGAGGCTGAACAACCTGAACCAGAGAATGTTGGCGTGACTCGCAGGAGTACCAGAGAAAAGAATATGCTTAAAGCCTTAACTGATTTTGTCTTATACTAAGGGCTAGCCAAATATAAATAATTTGTTTGTGTGAAAGAAAAGAATCATGCGAAAACTATTAAAAACTTCCTTCTGAATCTATAATATTTCTTCTTCTTCTTTTTCTATCTTTCTTTGAAATTTCCTGGTTAGAGTTAGCTCTAATACTTTATTAATACATAAGCTGTCAGTTTAGTTTAAGGGTTAAAATTTTAGTTTAGGATTTAATGTTTAAAGATTTAGATTATAAGATTTAAAATTTAAGGTTAATATTTAAAATTCAGAATATAAGATTTAGGATGTAATTTTTAAAATTAAGATTAAAAATTTATTATTTTAGTTTTCTAAGGTAAATATATAAATTTGTATAAAATTAGTTTTACCCGTCTTTTTTGAATCAACATGGTTCCCTCTACTTTTCATTTTGTTTTCACATTAATCTCTTATATTTTTTGGTTATTAGATCCATCAATTAAATAAATTTATTTTATTATTTTTTAATCTTATTTTTTATCAAATAAATCTTCACTTGATAAAAAATGTTTTTAAATTTAATTTATAGTAAATATTAATGGAGATTCATTTAATAAAAAAATGATATGAAAAAATTAATGAAATGGATGTATTTAATTAGTTGGTCCCATAAATGACGTCACAGAAATAACTCATGATATAATTTCTCGTTTTCACGTGTGATAAAAAATTATTAAAATAGAAAAAATATTGAAATCTTTAACACTTTATATTTTTTTCAAAATATATTTTTAAAAACTTAATTATATTTTAAAAAAAATAAAAAATTGTAAAATTGTAAAAAGGTTTTCAATATTATTACAAAATTAGAAAATTTTGAATAAATCTTATATTTCCAAAATTTTATATTTTAACAAATTTCAAGTATTTTTCTTGCATTTTTAATGCTTTTATGGGCCAAATGACAGAAATATTGCGGAAAAAAATTATTTCCCAATATATTGTCTTTTTTAAATTATTTTTTAAATTATTGATGTTTGTACAGTAAAAGTAAAGTTGGATCCATTAAAACCCGACCTTGAATAGTGATTTATTTTTTTAGATTAAAAATTAAAGTTGGAAGAATGAGGCTCCAACTTTAAATAGTAAAAAATTCAAAAAAAAAAACATTAAAATCGGTGGCAAGAGGTTCCGACTTTGAATAATGATTTTATTTTTTTAATCAGTTCACTATTCATAGTCGGATTCTAATGAATCCGACTTCACTGGTACTGTTCAAAAGTACAATACTTTGGAATATAATTTTGCAAGTGAAAATTATGGAAAAAAAGATTTAAACAATAATATTTATGAGATTTGACCGCTTTTATGATTCTAATTTTAAAAAAAAATAAAATAATTATAATTTTATAAATATATAACTTCCAAAAATAAATTCTTTTTTTTTGTTGCCCTTCGATTTTAGAGTTTTGCACTTATTAACTTGGATCAATCCATTTTCTATACCTAAATTTGATGAATGAGTCTCCCGGTGATTTTTTTACATATATAATATCTTAAACTTTAGACTTATTTAAATGATACTAAATTGTTTATCATTTAGACCAACTTATTATTTTTGTTTTATATAAAATTATATTGTTTTAGAATTTTTATGATTTTTTAAAATAATTCTACTAAATTTTAGAATTTTCATTTTACTTTTACATGTGACAATATTTTATTGGACTAAAATATTTTTTTACAGAAAAAAATATTGATTAAAGTAATATATGAAATGAAAGTAGATATGACAAATTGATTAAAAAATAATAAATTAATATAGATGAGAATTTCATTGTAACAAAAAGAGACTAAACAAACATTAATCCTTATTTTATTAATCTTCATATTTTTATTTTCTGTATTGAGTTTAAGAAGGATGATTGGTTAATGATGTGGACCAACTATCCTTTCATTGTATTAATCCTAATTTACAAGGTTTCTTCGGCAAGACAATACGTTAAATCTCTTAAATAAAAAAAAAATTAAATTTTAATATTTTGAATAGAAAAAATTAAATTGACAGGATCGTCTCATATAAGATACCTATAAAATTTAATATGAATTAATCGATAAAAAATCAAATATTAAAGAATTAAGCAAAAATAATATCAATAAATACAATGTATTGTGATAATTGTGCTAGGAGTGAAGTTCAAAATCTATTTTAGAAGATCGGAATTGAATTTTATTTTTTTGAGTTAAAATATAAATTTATTAATATATTAATTTATAATTTAAAAAAATGTTAAAAAAACGAAAATTTTCCATTTTAAGGGAAACAAGGCCATTTCCCGTCTCCGACGCTGCCCCTGTTATTGACAATTCCCTCGTATATGAAAATTCAAATAATATATAAATAAAATAAAAAATTAAAAGAGTAATTTTACTAGTAAACATTTAAATATTAATATGATGAAAAAAAATTTCAATATTTAATTCTACAAATATTTTACGATCAAAAGACCACAAGGGGTAGAAATATGTACTAAATACATTGTCAGTGAATTTATTTTTCACGAACAATGTTAAAATAGTGAAAAAAAATTGTGAAAATTTATATTTAATTAAATATATGCGACATTTGACATGATTTAAATCCTACTTGTAATTTTTTGTTCATTTATTGTCAAATAAATGAATAGTAGCTACAAATTTTATTGAATAAAATCAAAATAACTTAAATTATAATGAGAGTCTATAAAAATAATAATATGTTATGAATATATTTATTTATGGTGGATATCCATATTAAGTTAAACTTTAATGGGCTTTAGTATTAGGGTTTAATATCCATTGGAATTAGGGTTTCATCTTATATCTATAAATATAGACTTTTGGCATAACATTGTACACAATCCTACTTTGAGAATATAATAAAATCTCTCCCTGTTGTCTCTCATCTTTATTCTCTTATTTTATTCTTGTTCTTTAGTTTATTTACAACACGTTATCAGCACGAGACTCTAACCAACAGAGGTGTTTGTCGTTCAAATCTTGAAGGAGTTACTGAAAAGAATTTGTTCATGGCATAAATCAAAGATAAGTTCTTCTCTCTCAATTATATTTTTATTTTTCTCTCTTGATCTTTGATTTGATTTTTAATTTATTAAAATCTTTGGTTGTTTTGTATTTGTGTAGCGATAAAGTGACTCAAATACTGCGGTTCTTGTCGACAATTCTCGAAAAAGATTTTAACAAGATATTGATAACTAAATCTATCATATATTCAAATTAGTGGAAAGTTCAGTATGTTTTATTTATTTAATTTGACATTTTTTTTATCTTTATTTATAATCAATATTTGTTTATTTTATTATTATGATGAAAGTTTATTTTTTAATCATGTTTTAAGTATTACATGATATCAGAAAAAAATAAAAAAATTAAACCTTTGATAAATTAATATATTTTTGTTATGTTGATTTAATCCGAGTATATTGGCTGGATATCCCGTTCTGCGAGGCTACTAGTCTCAAAGGAGGTTCTTTTTAAAGGACCTTGTGGACTGTTTTAACAACCCCGCGTATGAGGATTAAATTTTGTTCCTTATATATATTGAATATATATCGGTTGATCAATTACTATTTAATAGTATGAATATTATAAAGTCTATATTTGCTTCGAAGCAATTTTTTATGTCGAAAAACTAAACTATAGACTTCTCCCAAATTCAAGTTATAAAAATCGTCTTGATCAAAGAATTTTTATGGGAGGCATTCCCTAAAGTGAATGCATGCATGATGATTATTCCATGCAATTATTGGATTTATGACATTCTTTGAAGTGAATGCAAGCATGATGATTATTCCATGCGATTATTTGATTTATGTCATTCCCTGAAGTGATTACAAGCATGATGTTTATTCCATGCAATTATTGAATTTGTTTCATTCCTTGAAGTGAATGCAAACGTGATAATTCACTATATGGTTAATGAATAAAACTCAATTATGTGCCAGAGTATCATTGATGAGGATATGTTAGAAAAACATACTCCACTTTTCACACATTAATGTTGTCTTACAGACACAATATCATACAAGGGTTTTAAATACCTATCAATCTCCGCTCCATGTGATATTTTATAGCGGAAAGAATAAATATCACATTAGTAATTGTGGTCATGATTGAGATCATAAAATAGACATGGATAAGATGATTATTTTGAGAATACTTATATACACAAGAAGTGAAATTATAAAGATGACAAGAATGATAGAGATCAGATTAAAAATCTTTATGTTATCAATGTGATGGTATAAATCATTGATCTCGTACTAGTCAAATGCCGAAGTATTATGGACTTTATTCATAATCATGAATGATAAATTAAAGAAAATATAATCAGATTTTCTTTGTGGCAAAAATAATGGCGTTATTGATCCAACTCAATTAGACTATATCTCAAAGTACTGAAATATCAATGCTTCAGAAGAGCTTTTGAGAGCTTATCTTTGATAAATAACCAAGTTGATATAATGTGCTATATTTAATATTTTTCATTCCCCGAAGTGAATGGTACAAAGCACATATTTTTTATTTCCCGAAGTGAATGAAATAAATCACATATTAAAAGGTGCATAATTATGCATATTTTCCCATTTTAAATGCAAGGGAATAATATGAGTACTATATCCGGAAGTACTAATATCACAGAAAGCTTCGAATGAGCAAATATGTTATTGCCAAATGAGACTTTATCTCATATTTACAGTGCATTATGCTCGTTGAGCAAATATGTTATTGCCAAATGAGACTTTATCTCATATTTACAGTGCATTATGCTCGTCAAAGTCGTAAAAGAGACTTATTGAATTTTAAAGATATTTGCAGAAATATATTGAGAATATTAGTCAAGGGGGTGCTGACTATCTCAATATTACGAGTATAACTCAAGGCAATAATGAAATCTTGGCAAAATTACATGCACTGTCATACTACATAAGAATTAGTACAAATTGAAGCTCATGCTATTGTAAACCAGATGTTTACTAATAATTTTATTTGGCATGACCGGTTAGACCATCCCGGTTCAATTATGATGCGAAAATTTGATGACACTTTCATGTGGTCATTCATTGAAGAACTAAGTTTTTCTTCATGGTAATATTTCACGTGATACTTGCTATGAAAGCTATTTAATTATTCAATCATCAACATCTAAGATAGAGTGTTATTAATTTTCTGGAACGGATACAAGGTGATATATATGGGCTCATACACCTTTCTAAAAGACCATTTAGATATTTTACGATTTTTATCGATGCATCGACTAGATGGTTATGTGTATCCTTGTTATTAACCCGCAACTTGGTGTTTGCGAGGCTATTTGCTTAGTTGATAAAATTACGAGCACATTTTTCCAGATTATTTTCTAAAGACAATTAGTCTTGATAATGTTGATGACGTGTAATTTTACATGTAGTATCACAAATTCGCATCAAGCCAACAAATGATCATAAGTTCTCCCCATTACAAATAGTTTTTGGTCAAGAACCAAATATTTCTCATCTTAGATTTTTTTTGTGTGCGATATATGTTTTAATTGCTCCACCATAACGCACAAAGATGAGTTTTGTTGGGAATATATATAAGAGCTTCTGATAGGGGATTTATTTACAACCCGATTTACTGATTATCATTTTAATGAGTCAGTTTACCCAACATTAGGGGGAGAAAATAAATAGTTGGGGAAAGAAATAAGTTAGAATGAATGATCATTTTTCTCATTTTGATCCACGTACTACACAATGTGAACTATAAGTTCAAAGGATAATTCATTTAGCAAACCAATTGCCAGATATTTTGCTGACCCTAAAAGAGTGACTAAGTCACGTATACCAGCTATGAATGCTCCGATTAAATTTGATGTCATGGAAGGACAAACTCTAGTTGCTAATGAGTCTAACTTACGCTTAAAGCATAGTAGACAAGTAAGTTCCAAAGATAAAAGATCCTCGAAAAAGAAAAGGAGCTATATTTTATGATGGTCTGATCGAGGAATCAATGATTATAAAAATCTCTAAAAGAGATTAAATGGCCTCCAACAGAGACATTGACATGACTCAGGTACCTGATAATAAAGAGATCTCAATAGATTATGTCATGTATGGTAATAAGTGGAACTGAAATTAAATCGACGTCGTTAATATATTTGCATACAATATAGCACTAGAGATTTTATTTGATGATGTGGATCATGAATCATTGTCAATTGGGCAATGTAAACAAAGAAATGATTGGCCAACATGAAAGAGACAATTGAGGCGAAACTAAAATCTCTTTTGAAAAGAGAAGTATTTGGGCCTATAGCTCGTACATTGAAATGTGTAAAGCTCATGGATATAAACGAGCCTTTGTGAGAAAGAGAAATCAAAAGGGGAAATCATGAGATATAAGCTCATTTGGTTGCACAAGGATTCTCACAAAGACATGAAATTGATTATGAGGAAAATATATTCCTCGGTGGTGGATGCAACTACTTTTAGATTTTGATCAGTCTGACAATAAATAAAATTACTTGGTTTTTGCCTAATAGATGTTGTTACATCATATTTGAATGGGTCTCTTGACAGTAATATTTACATGAAACTTCCGGAAAGATTTAGATTGCCATAAGCAGTTTATTCAATTTCTCGAGAACATTATTCAATCATATTGAATATATCTTTTTATGGCTTGAAACAATTTAGGCGTATTTGGTATGATCACCTCATTGAATACTTATTAGCATAATGCTGTATGAATTATTTCCCCGAGCATTTTTATTAAGAGGTTTAGCTTTGAATTTTTATTGATTGTGTATATCGATGATTTGAATATCATTGAGACTCGTGAAGAGACCTCCTCAAATCCTTGTGCATCTATCGACATACAGAAAAATATTGAAAGAGACTTTACATGCATAACGTATATCTATTGATCACCCTTATGGTTGTTGCTAGTCTCTTACTGTAAACAAAGATTTTTTCGCCTCACGAAAAGGGTAATGATATTCTTTGTCTAAAGCACAATGTACACATTATTTGATCTGGAAGCATCGTATCTTAGCTGGTCCAGAAATATTATTTAAGTGCTACAAGATCATTACCTTTAAATAATTGTTATGCATGAGGCAAAGCCGAAATATGTGTTTGGCTAAACATATCCTGAAGATGTGTGAATATTTTTCACAAGATAAGATGCAAGATATCTTGTAAAGAGAATACAAAATTTATACCTAAAGGTGGATATATCAAATATGATATAACGAAACATATTTCTTCAAGTTTCATCCCTCATGATTTTCAGATGAATAATATTCAATGAATCATTTCAAGCAATAACTTGGAAGATTTATCCACTAGTGCATGATCTACTTCAACATTTGAAGATTGTATTCAATATTGAATTATGAAGATTCAAAGATCTTATGTGATATTTTCATGAAGGGGAGTAAATACGCGTTGCACTCTTTTTTCCTTAACCGAGGTTTTGTCCCAATGGGTTTTCTTGGTAAGGTTTTTAATGAGGCAACATGTTATGCGTATCAAAGATGTGTGTACTCTTTTTCCTTCACTAAGAATTTTTTTCCCATAGGGTTTTTATCTTAGTAAGGTTTTAACGAGGCACATTATCTTCATGGATATCAAAGGGGAAGTGTTACGAATATATTTATTTATGGTGGATATCCATATATTAAGTTAAACTTTAATGGACTTTAGTATTAGGGTTTAATACCCATTGGAATTAGGGTTTCATCTTATGCCTATAAATATAGACTTTTGGCATAGCATTGTACACAACCCTACTTTGAGAATATAATAAAATCTCTTCCTGTTGTCTCTCATCTTTATTCTCTTATTTTATTCTTGTTCTTTAGTTTATTCACAACATAATAGACTAATTGAGATGTTTTTCTCTATAATCATCTTAATACACAAATTATTTAATAACCTTTAGAGAAGGCGGTTAAAGTTATCAATTGATACATTTTTTATCTCTTCTTTCTCTTTCTCTTAGGTAAAAGTTGTTTAAAAAATTAAGATATAACCAAATAAAATCCAATCGAAACAACATGAATAAATGTTATATACAAATAAAATTTGTCAACAATAAAAGCTAAACATCATTAAGACGAACATAAAAATATATTTAATAATAATGGCTTGTTGACAAATTAACATTGTCATAACTCAATTAGACCCTATCTCCGGTGATTGTAAAAGTTTATTAATTTTTAACTCAAGGTCTAAAACAGGGATAGTTCAACGAGCTATCATAATGAACATTGTAAGTGTAATACCCGTAACTCGAATGTTACATTTGATCCTCAAATCAACTCACAATCATAAAATTTTGATCTAGTCTAGCTTAACCCACAATCAATTTTAAAATTCATTTGATTTTAGTCTAATATAGATAAATATTTAAACGCATTCATTTTGCTCATTCTAAACTATATTATGAAAACATTCAACTCAATTATTTTAAATCCAAATATGAGTTATAAAATATATGATAAGGTCCTACAAATATATATTTTAAAGATTTAAAGACTACATTATAGTGAGACAAGACGCTAGAATCATTCTCTGATGGTGTCATATCTATTAACATGTGAACAAAAATAACAATTTTAAATGGTGAACTAACAAGCTCAATGGATTACATTCACTCAACTATGTTTCATGTAAATCATAAACACGAGCATATAGCTAAAAAATATGACATGACATATACATCAATATACAACACTACATATAGTCTCCTAAACACATAGCAAAACAATCTATGGGTGCATCAAATTTCACACATTCATACCACAAACTAGGAGTAAGGATTGTTGTCACGTAGTCTCAAGAACTTTACTCTGAGTGAAGCTTTATATTATATAGACTCGAGAATTTATGCTCTTTGGGGTGAGGTTTGATATCATATAGATTCGAGAATCTATGCTCTTTGGATGAGGTCTGGTGTCATATAGCTTTAGAAAGAAATATATAACCATACTCAAAATCTCTTATCGAATATCTTCAAATAAGACATGGTATCACACAACATTGAGAATATACATTCGATATCTTTGACTACATTGTTGCAACACTCTCTCATTAGGTATCTCAATCTCGTCAACTAAGATGACTCAACCAAACAAAGTATCCAATACAACACATAACATATACACGACTATCATACAACTAGGGGTGTCCATAATTAACCGAAACCGTTAACTGTAACCGTTAACCAGTATAACCATCACATTTTATAGGTTAATTAACTAAACCATTATAATTAAACGGTTTCGATTAGCCAAACCGTTAAAATGATGATTAATAGTTATGGTTATGGTTATAAATTTTGATTAATGGTTAACCTATAGGTTAACCATTATTAAATTATATTTATTTATTTAAAATAAAAAATAATTTTTTTAAACTTTGATGATGTTTTTTATGTTCC
Organism: Abelmoschus esculentus; assembly: GCA_035048815.1. Taxonomy (NCBI): domain Eukaryota; kingdom Viridiplantae; phylum Streptophyta; class Magnoliopsida; order Malvales; family Malvaceae; genus Abelmoschus; species Abelmoschus esculentus. The sequence goes on along the minus strand of JAUCBN010000051.1, from coordinate 3,477,593 downwards.
GAACTTTGAATATTATATGCTAGTTAAATATTTGTCTTTAAAACTTAATTGATGGTAATTTTCATGTCTTAAATTTTGATGGTGAATTTCTATAATGTTATGTGTCGCAAACTTTTTAAACTTAAAAATATTATGAAGCTTGTGTGTTTTGTTTTGTGTTGAAACTTTTTAGTATGTAAGTATTTTTTTTAATTATGGAGTAAGTGATTAGAATATCTTTATTTAAATATTTTTATGAATATTTTAATATATTATTTATCATAAAGATAATTATATTATTCTCTATAAAAATAATGAACATGAGAAATGATAAGTGCATAAAAGTCTTAATTTTTGTATCATTTTCCCTCTTGGTTATTGTTAGTAATGAACAAATTTAAAGGCAATAAAGGATAATTCTATATATTTTCCATATTCCAACATTCAAACACTTAATTCATTATTTTATATGTTATTTCGTATAAAACAGGTACGGTTAATCTTTTTCTTTCTTAGACAGGAAATAAACCTACAGGTAATGTGTTGGGCTTGAAGATGCTCGATGAATAACCGATTAAACTCGCCAAGTGGTTAATTTGGGTGGATTTGTGAAAGCAAAAAATTGGACAATAAAACACAAGGATTTATAGTGGTTCGGCCACGCCTACATCCACTACCTTAGCTTCCCACTAAGGATTTCCCAAATTCACTAAGAATTTCGTCCTTTTGAGGCTAAAGGACTAACCTTACAAACCTTGATTCAAAACCGAATCAAGCATCCAAAGTTCAGAACCCGAACTTTGGGAATTCACTCAAACAAGAAAAATCTTAAGCAAACTTGTTTAATCCTTCTAATAAGGCTAATGTTTGCAATCTAAGCACTCACCCAATTCCTAATTACACTTGAGCATATATTGATAATTAAGCTCACAAGTGTTTATCTACCCAACTAATAGGTATTTAAGCACTAAGACAAATCTTTGATCATATTGTTGTTTACAATGAAGCATTAGTCTTCTTTTGATGCTTGAGGCTTTCTTTTATCATCTCAAGTGAGCTTCTAGTCGTTGGTGACCGTTGGGATTGGTTTGGAGCCGTTTGGAGCTAATTTCAAGGCTTATTTCCTCTTCTGGTGCAGGAGGTATCGATACCCCTTACATTGGTATCGAAACACCCTCTTTGGGAAATAGCCGTTGACCTGCATTTATGAACAGGTATCGATACCAGTATCGATCCCACTCCTAGCCATTGGGGTTTTTCATAAAATCGTTTTATGACCGTTGGGGGTGTATCGAAACAAGGTTCAAAACTAAACCTCCCAGTGGTGAAAGGGTATCGATATCAGTATCGATACCACTGTGATTTTGCCTTTGAAAACATGTCACTGAAGAACAAGTATCGAAACACCTTGAAGGTGTATCGAAACACCTGGGTTAAAAATATTTCTTTGGGTTTTTTTTTAAATCATTCAAAACATATTTAAAATCTCTCAAAAACATCTTAAATATATTTTCAAGTATTTTGGACATAAGAACCATTTTTGAAATCTTTTCAATTAGTCCAAAACTATTTTTCAATTATTATATCAAAACATTAGTTTTACATAATGACAGATGATATAGATGGATGCGGGAAATTAAAGATTGCAGATAAAACATGTACGATTAATCATTTTCTTTCTTAGACAGGTAATAAACCTACACGAAATAAACCTACAGGTACGATTAATCATTATTTTATATGTTATTTCGTATAAAATAGGTACGATTAATCATTTTCTTTCTTGGATAGGAAATAAACCTACAGGTAATGCCAGATGATATTGATGAATGCGGGAAACTAAAGATTGCAGATAAGCACACGCCTTGGCAGCACATTGACTGTCGCGACAGCAGAAGAAAGATGACAAATAGTGCTCGATAGATATAGAATAAAGTGTTGATTCGATAAAAAAGACAGAAACGAGGAAAGAAAAAGTCAAGCCATGGTTAAAGTCAACGAAAGTAAAAGAATACTAAAAGAAGTAAAATTAGGAATTAGAATAAAGAGTTGTAATTTAATATAGAAACATATTCTATTCCTTTTAGAACTCCTATTTTTATGGAGACTTTAACCTAGGCTTGACCTATATAAAGCAAAACCCTTAGGTCATAAAAAAGTCGGTTCTCATAGAAAAACCCTTAGCCGCCGACAAGATTATCATTTTCTAAACTCTCTTCGAGGCTTAGGTTATTTGTGGAGTATTTGAGGAAGAAAGTTGTAACTTATTTGAGATTTATTAATGCAATTTCGATTTTCATAGTTTATTATCTCTTGATTCTTACTCTTCTTTGCATACGAGCTCGAGAGATAAGTTTGCAAGGAAAAATATATTTGTCTACGACTACGGATAGCTAGGCTCATGAAACGAGAGAATACGATCTTTGCTCATGGGCATTGACTAATCTGCAAGGGTTTCAGCAACTAAAAAGAAGAGTACAATCGTTTGTTGTTCATCCTTGATTCACGCCGAGAGGTATTATCAAGATGTGGATTTCAATAGTTCTCCGAATTAGGGATAAAGGAGGAGACACTTAAGGATGTTGTATCGAACTATGAAAAGTTGAGTTGCCGACAAGACATAACCCAGCCAATGCAGCTGAGGTGACCCTTCAAGCGACCCGCCGCGGCAGCATTTCAACCCCATGCATTAATAAGTGGATAATAATTACAAATGGATTCCCCCTACAAAGCAATTGACCTGACCTTACTTTTATCTTGTGAATTCTATTAGTTATTTAGTTTTCTTTTTTTTCAATTAAATCAATCATCAACCTATTACTTGTGTCTTTTTCCTTCTAAAGTGCAGAAATATTGTGTTACGTAGGTAATTCAGTCCTTGTTGGATCGACAATTAGGAGTGTTCAAAAATATCTGATCCGATCAATCCGATTAACCATTGATCCGATCCAAAAATATGGATATTTGATTTGATTTTTATTTTTGGATCGGATATTCAATCCGATTTTAAGTTTTCCGGATCAGATACAGATTACTATATTTCAAGTTTCAGATCATCCGAAAATCAAAAAAATTAAATTTTTATTAATATTAATATTGTTATATTTAACAATTTAGTACTTGTTATTTTCAAAAATTTTAAAAATTAAAACTTTTATAAATGTAATTCTTGTTATATTTATTAATTTATTGTTTATTATATTCGAAATTCCAAAAATTTTAAAAATACAACCTTCAAATTCAAAAAAAATTAGTTTAATCAGATTATATTTTTGGATAACTGAATATTCGAATATCCAATCCGAGTATCCGATATTCGAATAAGTGGATATCCGCTTTTTCCGGATCGAATACGGATCGCTATATCATCGATCTTAAAACCTGAATATCTAAAAAAAATCGGATCGGATTCAATCCAATATCTGATAATGAACACCATATCGACAATCTTAAATACTATAACTTGGCAAAAGGTGGAAGCTTAATTCAAAATACAAGACTCCAAAGTCGTCACCATGAAAAATTGTAATAGGTTACAGGTTAACCTATAATCGAACCATTAGTTAAACGTATCTTAATGGTTAACCATTACGGTTAATCGTTTTTAATAGTTAGGTTACAGTTAAAAAAATTCAATAGTTGTTATAACGGTTAATCGTTTTTTAATGGTTAGGTTATAGTTAACAAAATTCAATAATTGTTATTAATCAACCATTTAGAATTAATGGTACGGTTAACCTACTATAAACACCTCTACATAGACTATATAATATCATTCAATCCTTTAAGGATTCTTATGGTTATTACAAACAAGCCATCCAACATTCATCAAGATTTTACACATCATGCTCATATCTAAGGATTAAATTTTTGTTTCTCAATTTTATCATTTATTTACCACCTTGATGCTTATTGAGTTATAGTCTTTGAATTATAAGATCTAACAAATCAAAATGTATTTTTTGGTTAAATTGTCTAGTGAATATCAGTACTGGCCCTCATATACTGGTATAGTACCCCTTAGGTACCGATACTCGTATGTATACCGATACGATTTGAGTTTACTGTAATTTCTTTTAACTTATTGATACCTCTTTACAAGGTATATTAGTACATGTTGTACACTATATTGGTACCCCTTTCATAGTTCGTTTTAATGGAACAATGTTCTTAAACCTAGAACATTAAGGTATCAGTATTGTCTTTCTGTGTACTGATACTAAAGTGTAGAAATAACTTCATATATAGGTTCTGAAAACCGCTTCCTAAGCCCCCTGAAAATGCAATTATTGGCCTCATAACTTGATCCTACATCCTATCTCATTTATCGATTCTTCAAATTCGGATTGTTACAATAAGGAGAGAAAACATCAAATTTAACCCTAAACAAAAAAATAATCAAAGAACGTGTTACATGAGCAAACAAAGAATGTACCATACACGAAAAAAGGATTAGTTAAATAAAAACTATAACAACTAAAAATAAAATAATAGAAAATAGAGATAGAAAAAAAATCAGCCATTAGAAATCAGATCAAAATTATAGAATATAAAAAAATAGAAGCAAAAAAGTAAGGAAAATATTTGTTAAAAAGCGAAAGGATGATGTATAAATCTTGGACGATATCAATTAATAACTATGAAATTGTCACAAATAATATCTTATATTATTTTATATTTGCATGACTAAAAAGTTTGAAAACGCGTTTGTCAAATATAAATACAAATATGTATAGGATATATAAAATCAAAATTAAATCGGTGTCACATTAGTCAATCATCACAATTAATTTATTTATAAATCGAGAAAACATTTTAAGACAATATTCTAATTATAACAATATAATTTATTTTGTAATATACTTTTTCTGTCATATACGTATTTATCAAATGTAAATTGGAGAGTATAATATTTCTCAAAAAAATATTTTATATAATAATCGTGAATTTTGTACAAACTGATTATTTATAAAATTTAAAGATTTAATTTAAGAGTTTATTTAAAATATCTAAATTTATAGTTTATAATTACAACTTATACTTTAAAATTGAGTTAACAAATTTTCAATTGCGTATGCATGGAATAATTATTCTTTATTAAATATATAGAAGCAGAAAAAAAATCAGGTAATGTTGTGGATGAAATCCGTGAAATTGATAGAATTTAGTAAGAGTGAATAAAACTCGATTCGACTTGAAAAATCGAATAATTTGATTTGGATCGATGTGAAAATCTTCAATTCATTTTGAATCGACTCAAAATTTTATAAACTCGATTCGATTTGAAAATTTTCATATAAAGTTCAAGTTATAAAATAAAAATTCGAATAACTCAATTTTTTAGTAATTAAAGAATTTATTTTTAAGTTCGAAATAAGTCTCTCAATTTTTATGATATATAATATATGAGTCACATGTGAATATATATATATACTGTATGATTAGAGAAAGCGATTTAAATTAGAATTAAATTATACTATAACATGATAAATAATTAAAATTAATTTTTTATAAAAACTTGAAAACTTCACTCAACTCGAATTTTTTAAACTCGAATCAAATCGAAAAAATTTTAAATAAAATTTGAGTGATAAAATATAACTCGTAAACTCGAATAACTAAAAAATTTTTGGCTCAACTTGCCTCAATCGAATAATCACCCTAAAATATAGCACTTAATTTTTTTTATTTTTTTAATTGTGGTAAATGTTTTTTTTTTCAATTTATAGTAAAAGCCTAAGTCAAATCGAAGTCGGTGTGAAAAAATTTCGACTTCATTGTTCAATTATTTATATTTTTATTAAAAAATTTGGACTTCATCGTTCAATTATTTATATTTTTATTAAAATAATAGGTGGATGGAAGAACAGTCAAGTTTCAGAAAAATTCTTCCTTATCGGCTTCACTTTTATTGTAATTTTTTTTATAAATTAAAAATTAAAATATTTAAAAAATAAAATATATATGTGTGTTATATTTTATCAATTTTTTCAGAAAAAATCAAAAACAAAATTTTAAAATTGTCCTATATTTTATTTAGAGTTTTAATTTTAAATTTAAATTTAAAACATCTAAATATTATATGTGACAATATTAAAATCAAATTTAAAAAAAATTAGATAAGCTATAATAAAAATTACTTAATTATGAATATAATTATATATAGATCACCTAATTTAAAATTCTACTACTATTACATAAAATAATTACTCATAAAAATAAAAATGTCTATTTATTTCTTCAAGAAATATGTGTCTTCAAAGGACAATCGAAGCACGTTGAAATCAATATCAAGTCGGGGGAAATTAAATTAAAAAAAATAAAAAAAATCTCTGTTTAAGTAAGATAATATTCTAAAACTAATGAAATTTTTATTTCATAAAATATGGTAGTTATTTTTTATTTCACAATTTAGAAATATTTAAATAGTAACAAAAATAAAAATAATTTATCTGAAGTCATCGAAATTTTCATACGATTCCCCTTCGTAAATTTACTTAAAATTATAGTATTTTTATACAAGTTTTAATTTACTATTCAAATACCCCAATTCGTAAAATAAAAAACAACCACCTTATTTTATGAAATAAGATATCCCATAATGTTTTCGGTAGAGGTGTAAACGAACCGAGCTTGAACGGACAAGGGTATGTTCGTGTTCGTTTATTTATTTTTAAAGGTATTCAAACTCTGTTTGTGTTCGTTTAAATTTTTAATGGTATGTTCGAGCTTGGTTCGTTTATTTTTTGTCATATTCGGGCTCGGTTCGTTTAACGTTCACGAACGTGTTCGTTTATATGTTCGATAATTTGTTCTTTTAACGTTCGTGAACATGTTTGTTAAGCGTTCGCGAACGAGTTCGTTTGTATATATTCATCAACTTGTCTATTTAGCGTTCACGAACATGTTTGTTTAGTGTTTACGAACATATCAGTTTAACGTTCGTGAACATACTCGTTTATATACTTTGAATTTAGGGTTATTAAAGAACATAAACGAGCTAATAAATGAACATAAACGAGTATATAAACGAACATAAACAAGCATATAAATGAGCTTATAAATGAGTATATAAACAAGCTTATAAACGAACATAAACGAGTTTGTTCGTAAACATAAACGAACTGAACGCACTTATGTTCGTGTTCGTTCGTTTATTAATCGAACATAAAATATTTGTTCATATTCATTTATTTAACTTAATAAACAAACATTATACGAACGGTTCACGAGGAACTCGTCGAACACCCTGTTCATTTACACCCCTAGTTTTCGGATACATTACCCTTTTATATCCCTCCTCAGAAAAATTATATCGTAAATCATTTTTAACATTATATTTATTTAATTAATTTTTATATTATCTTTTTTATAAAACGAATTTTATTAATATTTACCGTAAGCTAAATTTAAAAATAAATTTTACCGAATAAAGATTCACTTATTTTATTAATTAAATAAATGTATTTTATTAATTAATCTTACGTAACAAAAATGACTCATGGTATAATTTTTTCTCTTTCGACGAGAAGTTATATCATAAATCCTTTTCACATGTCATCCAAGATCCCGACCAGATTTATCTATCTCATATTTTATAAAATGAATCATCACCTCTTTTTTACATATAATTGATAAGTTGATAATTATCAAATAATTATTTAAAAATAAATGAATCTAATTATATAAACCACAAATTTACTTAAAATATCATCCCATAAACAGAGTTAATGATGTAATCCCCTTCCCCTCGTTCCCTTGTCCACAAGAAATTCCAAACTATCATCCCATGTGGATCAGGCGAAGTCAAAGAAAATCATAATAAAAAATTGTGTAGAATAAAGTGGATAAAATGAGTCCCAACCTTGATGCACCAACCTTAACATCCCAATGCATGTGTCCTTGGAACGTACTGTGATTCTATCTATGAGCCTATAAACCTGCACAATCAACACGCAATACCAAATGCAGAAATTAAAGCATTACACGAGACTGTCTCTCTAGATTCAAGTTCCTCAAATACCTTAACAGAAGTCTTGCATCAGCTCAAACTTAGCATACATGGAGATAAGGCTGTTGAAAACATTTGATTCTGAAAAGAACTTGTTGGATAATGCTTGAATCCTACACTCCGTATTTATAGGAGACATGGAAGCAGTTCAGTTAAGTTAAAATTCATTTTGAATTTTAAATGTGTAACCGATTAGATTTAATAAATATCAGAGATTTGATTTGATATTTTCTGTTATTAAATCTAATTTTGAATAGATATTATCCGAGATTTAAATGGATATTTTCGGTTATCAAATCTACTATTTTTGGATAGATATTAACAGATTTATCCGAGATTTTAAATGGATATTATCTACTATTATTAGAGATTTGATTATGATATAATCTGTTATTTAAATCAGATTTTATCTGATTCTCGGACAGATTTGCCCCTACTTTCAACCTATAAATAAGAGAGCTCTCTCTCAGTTTTAATCATTCCATTCAGATTTACTTCTGTTTTATTTGAGAGAGTTTGAGAGCATTCCTTGAAAAGCTTAGAGAAGCTTTTGTTCGACTCTGGTTTAGACGATCATTTCCTCTACAGTCCACTCCAAACTTTGGGTGTACATTGTTTGGAGGACCGTGCTAACCTTCGGGGGACAACCGTCTAAAGTAGCGAGTACACACATCGGGGCGAATTGTTTCTAAGGCAGTGGCCTCCATACCACGACACGATCTAATTATCTTTCAGTTCGTTCATTTTATTTTTCATGTCAGTGCTAACGCCCTGTTTTGCAGTCCATATAACCAACAATTTAGAAACAATTTATATTGCAAAAATGATATTATTATCAAGCTGATTTGGGTTTGATCAAGCTTGACGCACTTGACGGGTCAATAATCGAAGGTGGTGGTGAAGTTGAAGATAAGAACCAAAATCCTAAAGATAAGGATCTTTTACTATCAGTAAATTTTATTTATTTATTTATTATTACTGTTAGTAAATTATTTTTGTGACTAACCATATATAATTTTTATTTGAATTTTGTAGATTCAAAATGGTTATGAAATTTCAGTCACGATGAATTTTTGAGATCATGATACAAGGATTGAAGTCGCAGGCATGATCAAAATAGACAAGGTCTACATGAATTGTGTTTCTACTTATAAGGTCAGATTATTTAATTCATGATTTATAATGCATGAATTTATATTAAGCCTTTACCTAATCTGTAAGCTTAGTATCTGTTAGATTAGGTTGTAAAAGAGGGCTAGATGACCTTTTTTAAGTAGAAAATTCATCTTGAGAATGCTTAATAATTTTTTTTTAGTGGGAATATATTAAGCATGACTTTAAAAGACAAGAAATATTCATAAGAGATTAATTGGAAAGTAGTGAGATAGTTTAAATAATGCATGTCTAGGATTGGATCTTTGAAAGACTATTTAAGTATGCTTTATGCATCACCTCTCTTTCTATACCTACCTGGTGCATTACTATGCTCATTATTCCAATTTATAAAATACTATGACTAAATAAATATTCTATACTTAATGTAGAAGTTAGAATAATAATCTTAATAATTTATTTAAGATATCTTTCTTTTACTCATAGTAAATGAATATTTCTAGTGGTCTTTTAAAGCAAGAACCTTGTCAAAAATAAAGAGAAAATGATAGACATTAATGTTACTATAAGATGGTGGTAGCCATTAAATCTCTTTGAGATATTTTCTTCAGAATTTTAAGAAGGAAGAAAAGATTTGTCTATCTTAGGAGTGTATAGAAATCTCCATAAAAATTCTCTTTACGAAAAGATGGAAAATGTTAGGTCCGATAGAGGTGGTGAATTTGGATCTAAATTTCTTAAAGAGGTATATGAGACGAATGACATAGTTCATGAAACTTTTACCCCTTGTTTTCCTCAACAAAACGGCATACCCGAGAGGAAAAACAGAACTTTAAAAGAGATGGATAAATTCATTGTTGATAAGTTCTGGATTAGTTGATAATATATTGGGGGAAGTCATTCTATCGGTAAATTTTAAATCGAATACCTCATAAGAAATTAGACTCAACCTCATACGAATTGTGGAAAGGTTATGCAAACTTGCAATACCTAAAAGTGTGGGGGTGTCTGGCTAAAGTAGATTTGCCTAACTTTAAGAAGTCCACCATCGGTCCCTAAAATCGTTGATGTAGTATTTATTGAGTATGCTACAAACAATATTGCATAATATGCTCTAGAGTTTAAGTTAGAGCCTAGAAGAAGTAAGAAGAAAAGGTTAAAAAATCTTTTTTGGACCAGATTTTGTTACTTCCTTTATTTCTGAGATAAATGATTTAGACAACTTATCAGATTCTATAGCTTAAGTTTTCTTATTAGATGAGGATCCTCAAACTTATGAAGAAGCTATAAGATCTATTGACACTAGTTTTTGGAAGAGAAGTTAATGATAAACTAGAGTCAATAATGTCTAAATTCATACTTGGGAATTGGTAGACTTGCCTAAAGGATTTAAACCTATCAGCAACAAATGAAACTCATGTCAGATGGGTCAATCCAGAGTAAGGCAAGGCTAGTAGTCATATGGTTCACTCAAAAATATTAAAGAGTTTGACAGTTGAGATGTCATTTATACTCAAACCTCTGTTGACTCTAGCACTCATCTCGTTAAAAATAAAGGAAGTTGTGTTTCCCAGGTTGAATATGCTAAAATTATAGAAAGCCTAATGTTCTTAATGAACTATACTCGGCCTGATATGAGTAGATTGAGTAGATATACTCATAATCTAAGTGGTGAACATTGAATGACTCTTAGATGCTTACTAAAGTACCTTCGAGTACTATAGATTGGAAATTCATTTTTGTTGGCTATCCTGTTGTTTTGGAAGGATGTTATGACGCCAACTAGGTTTCTAATAGTGATGAGGTAAGCTCTATGAGTGGATATGTTTTCACTTTAAATGAAGCTGCAATCACGTAGAAGTCTGCCAAACAGATTTGTATTGCATGCTCCACCATAGAGTTAGAGTTTATAGCTCTAGACTTAAGTGGGCAAGAAGCCGAGTGGCTAAGGAATCTTTTAGCAAAGATACCTTTATAGGGAAAACCGACTCCTCCAATATCTTTATTGTGCGATTCGTAATCTGCGATACATGTGGCTCTAAATCAAGCTTACAATGGTAAGAAGAGACACATTCGCATAAGGTACGAATATGTGAGATACCTAATAAAGAATGGAGTACTCGCTTTAGAGTATGTGAAGTCGGAAGTGAACTTGGCTGATCCTCTTACCAAAGGATTGAGCAGGAAACAAATTCTGGATTCGTCGAGGGGGATGGGTCTTAAGCCCATTGGTTGAGTGATTCATGGTGGATACCCAACTTAGTTCTCTAAGTTCAATGTGGTCAAACGAAACCATGGAACGACTCATAGTGTACATGTCCATCTACCCAATCCCTATGATGTTTCATGTACATGCCCAGGTTGAGCTTAATACTCTTAATAAATTCATAGCCCAAGTTTGGGTGGTCTTAGTGAGAAAGACTTGATGAATTTACCGATTTTGGTTGAATAATTACTCTTAATAAGTTCTTAGACCTATTGCGAAGGACTAATTGAACTTACCGCTCGGAAGGATGAGTTTATTTTAACTCTTAATAAATTCTATCCAAAGAGGTTGGATTGTTCTATTGAGAAGAACATTATTGAATTTACCGAATAAGAGGTTGAGTTTTTATTCTTAATGATTTCTTAGCCTAGAGTTTGGGTGGTTCATTTAATATGAACTTGAAGAAATCACCTTATTTTCTTGTGAGGTTGAGCTTTATAAAAAGTTCTTAATTATTTCATAACCCGATTTTGGGTGGTTTATGTTGAGATAAACTTGATGAAATAACCTATGTAAGTGAGAAGAGTTAGCCGCCTTCTATGAAAAACGATGGGATGTTTTTCTAGTACACTTACTAAAATCCCGAGGTAAGATGGCTAAATATATACTTCATGTATATACATATCTTCACATCGCGGACTGTGGTGGATGAAGAGATTAGTTATGTGTTATGAGTTCACCCCGATCTTAGAAAGTTCAAGACTAGTTTCACTTATCTAAGAGGAGGATTACTCATCATCACTACGTACTAGTTCAAGATTCGTTCACTATGTACTTAAGTAACTAATCTCGCCAGTGCTCGTCTAGTGATAGTCGAACTTTGTGTTTTTTTTTAAGAGGATTCATTCGCATTAGTGGGGGATTGTTGGATAATGCTTGAATCCTACACTCCGTATTTATAGGAGACATGGAAGCAGTTCAGTTAAGTTAAAATTCATTTTGAATTTTAAATGTGTAACCGATTAGATTTAATAAATATCAGAGATTTGATTTGATATTTTCTGTTATTAAATCTAATTTTGAATAGATATTATCCGAGATTTAAATGGATATTTTCGGTTATCAAATCTACTATTTTTGGATAGATATTAACAGATTTATCCGAGATTTTAAATGGATATTATCTACTATTATTAGAGATTTGATTATGATATAATCTGTTATTTAAATCAGATTTTATCTGATTCTCGGACAGATTTGCCCCTACTTTCAACCTATAAATAAGAGAGCTCTCTCTCAGTTTTAATCATTCCATTCAGATTTACTTCTGTTTTATTTGAGAGAGTTTGAGAGCATTCCTTGAAAAGCTTAGAGAAGCTTTTGTTCGACTCTGGTTTAGACGATCATTTCCTCTACAGTCCACTCCAAACTTTGGGTGTACATTGTTTGGAGGACCGTGCTAACCTTCGGGGGGCAACCGTCTAAAGTAGCGAGTACACACATCGGGGCGAATTGTTTCTAAGGCAGTGGCCTCCATACCACGACACGGTCTAATTATCTTTCAGTTCGTTCATTTTATTTTTCATGTCAGTGCTAACGCCCTGTTTTGCAGTCCATATAACCAACAGAACTTTCCCTTCACACAACACGTATGAATTGTTGGGCATTCTTCCACTAATTTCCCAGTTCCCACTGGTTATGGCATGGATCAATCCAACACCATGAGAATGAACAGGTTAGGATCTTATTGAAGTCCATGAGACCATATTAAGCTCTTTCATTCTTCTGAATACTAATTTTGCTTCTTCAACAACATCACACTTGCATGCAATAACCTCGATAAAAAAAAGTTGACTTTGGACACTGGATGTTGAGACTACAAAACTTCTATTATCTAACACACTAATGTACATCTTTGTAGGATTGCAGCTTTATCATATGGAGAAGAACCCAAATTCCAAAAGTAGTGCCTTCCATTTCACTTGTCATGCTCGTCATTCTTAACTTGGGACACATGGTTCCTCTTGCACTCGACTCTGAAACCTTATGCTCAAACAAGCAGGGACGGAGCCAGGATTTGGGGTTGAAGGGTGCAAAACATAAATGTTTAAAAGTAGGAGGCAAATTCATAAAAAATAATTTTTAAAAGAATTTAAATAAAGGGACAAAAATAGAAAAAAAATCTTCGAGAATGGGGAACAATTGCCCCACCCACTATAACGTGGCTCCGTCCCTACAAACAAGTGAGACCAAAACCGAGTTTCGGTTCACCATAGTGGATTGGTTGAATTCCATGAAGAGTCTGTTAGGGTAGTTAAGGTGGTTGCTTTCTTACTAGTATTTCGCCTTCTCCAATTAACAGACTCAGTTAGATCACAAGACAGCAACAGGAAGACATTGCGGTTTGCGGAAGAAAAGACCCTACTTGTCAATACATTTCTCTACTCACCACTATACTACAATGACACATGAGTATTATTGAAATATTTTTAAAAGTTTATCCCTTATTTTTATAATATTATTACCAAGTTCATAGATATAACATCCGAATTTGATGTAATTAAAGTGAGTGTTTTAAATAACAATTGATTGTATATAAAAAGGGGAAAAAGTCATTTGGTTCTACAGTTAAGATTGTATATAAAAAGAGGATGAAAGTATGTTGATCAAATTCCAAAATTCAGAGACTAAAACCACAATTAAACATAAACTACATACACAGTTCGGATAGAAAAGGATAGTAAAGTTTAGGGACTTAAACCAGAATTAAACCGAAACTGTATAGCATAATTTACAACAAATGAAAAAAGAAAGAAAAACGCCGTTGCCGGGGATCGAACCCGGGTCACCTGCGTGACAGGCAGGTATACTCACCACTATACTACAACGACAGGGTTGGCAAGGTCAAACATTTAACTGTAGTAAACGATAGTGTTGGTCGGGAACAAACTTAATCTTTTATTACTTTGTTTTCCTTTATTTTATAAAGAAGCAACTCAATCAACCGGAGGAAACCTTTTTATACTAATAAAATATTATAAAATAATTAATTCTTTTAGACTATTGTAGTTCATAGGGTTTATTATTATTACTCTTCTTTTTCTGGTGATGGTTATCGCTGTCCGCTTTTAGAGTTTTTGTATATTTTTTTGCTTTAAACGCGGGCGGCATGTCATGAACCGTTTTTTAAAACTAAAGAAACGGTGTAGTTTTAATATTTTCTCCTTTGTTAATACGTTGCGTTTTGTGTAAGGGTTAAAACCCCAATTCTGTTAGGTTTATGTTATGGAATATCTATTGAATGAAAAATCAGTTCTTTCTTTCTCTGAAATCTTAGTTCTTCTCCTTCTTCAATAACCCTTTCTGTTATCATTCTATTTTCTGTTCTTAATCTTTCTTTTTCGGATCATAACCATGAAAATTGGTAATCAGAGCCACTTTTTTGATCCAAAGTCAACCATATTAAGTTCAAACAACAATAGCAGGGGTGATGAAACTAAGTTGAAGCAGGAGATGCAAAGAGACCACTGACACGAGATGATAGATCGCTTGAAAGTTAGGATTAGTGAAAATCCGAAAGTGTTGAAGTTGTCGTCCACGCAGCGTAAACTGGAATCAATAAGGGTAACGTGGGAGCAATCAAAATCTACTGTCAAGGTTCTGGATAGAATGTCTGCGAGAGATAATGAAATTCAGGATGAAGGAGTGGGATTCACTATCAATACCACATTTTCAGAAATTATTGCGTCAAAACCAAAATCGTTCACTGGAATGATCGAAGAATCATCTAATGAGAAATCAGAAGATACTCATAAATCGTCTTTGGTCGAAGGGCGTGAGGACTTGATCAATGGTCTGATGGAATGGTCACCGATTCATAGAGTAATGTCGAATCCACTGATGATGACTAAGGAAGTGAGTCCATGTGCAACTCAGGTGTTCGAGGAAAAGATTATAAGACAAGATAATATCCCAACAACCAAGCCTATAATCGACTTTGTTGAGAATGATGATCAATATGTTTTTAGATTACTTTTAATGGCGAAACACAACAAAGCGAAGGGTACATCTTCTAGCAATGTAACTTCCGAAATGTCAGATCAAGGTAATAAGGGATTAGAATCTGAGAACTTGCTTTCTGAGGAACATAGAAGCTCAATCGGTGGATGGAAGAAGCAGTTGCAAGTTTGGAGAGAAAATTCTTCATGGGTCAATCAACCATCAAAAATTAAGGTTAGTGAATTAAAAGAATTTCTATGCAACCTTAAGGCCAAACTTGATATTGGATTGCCCTCAGATACAGCGTATGATATTATAACTGATTTCTGTAGCAAGAAACTTTTTAAGAATATTAAAGAAGTGATATCCAGACATGAATTAGTTGATGGAGGCCAAAGACAACTAATAGACATGGAACAAGTAGCTTTTTGGAGACTCCTTTGGTGGTCAGTGACCATATCAGTTCGTGTTCGTGTGGATCAAATTCGAGAAGATCACTCAATAAAATTCAAACAAGAAAAAACAATATTCATGAAGAGGTTTACAAGGGTCAATGGAACACTAGCAATTGTTGTGGATTTTATTCATTCGAGTGAATGGGTTGGTGAGTATAATATTCATAAGATTTTAATACATTCTTTTAATCCAGGAGGAAATATCATCACTACTCCATCTCCATACCCTCAGTTTGATTACTTAAAATCGGTGACAAGCATTTGGGAAGGTCAAAATGTTGATGTAAATGGGTTCCTGGAAAATTTGAATTTTGCTAGAGTGGGAGGTGTTTCATCAGGAATGGTTGGAGTTACATCTCAAGTGATTGAAGAGGATGATAATGTTCTTAGTATTGGGAGTAGAGAAGAAACAACTAGTAATTTTCCACAGAAGCTGGCGACTGGAATACTTAGCATTTCTCAAATAAATGTGGAGCATTTGAAATCCATTTTATCCAATGTCTCACTGACGGAATTGATTGAGTTTCTACCACTTTGGGGTCGTTTTTCACAAGATCATCCTGACAATAAGAAATTACGCTCTGGCCAGGATTTCTTCAAATACACAAAGTTTAAAGGGAGGAGGTTCTTTGAAAAATTGGATAGAGATGGTGATGGACAAGTAACCTTAGATGATCTTGAAGTTGCAATTGTTTTTGTTGTTGCACCACCTATGAAAATACATGCTGAAAGTGTTCTTAAATCTGCATTGGCTGGAGGTCTTGCTTGTGTACTCTCTGCATCTTTACTGCACTCAATTGATACTATAAAGACTCGAGTGCAAGCTTCAACCCTGACCTTCTCGAAAATTATTTCAAAGCTTCTACAAATTGGAGTACATGGATTATATAAGGATTCAATCCTTGTAATTCTGGGATAAATTTCAATTTATGTCATGCGAACAAGAATAATTGAAGCAAGTAAGCTTGTATTGATCAATGCTGCTCCAAACCTCCAAGACATTCAAGTTCAATCAATAACATTATTCTGCAGCACACTCTTAGGAACAGCAGAGCAGATTCCTTGTGAGGTACTGAAACAACGATTAAAGGCTGACCTTTTTGATAACATTGGAGAAGCTTTTGTTGTTACTTGGAACCAGGATGGTCTGAGGGGTTTTTTCCATGGAATTGGGGCCACTCTTTGTCATGAGGTGCCATTTTATGTTGCTGGGATGAGTCTTTATGATGAATCCAAAAAGCTTGCCCGACCACTTTTCTAACAAGAACTGGATCATGGGTCTAAATACTTAAAATGGTACTTTCATTTAATTGTCTTTGCATCATATCTCGAAAGTGAAGCATTTGGTGAGTTTTGTGGACAAAAAGATTACATAATGGTATTTAAGAATTGGTTGGATCAGAGCCAAGAGATCCAAGCAATGAAAGTGAGTCTAGTACTTGGACGATTTTTCATTGTCTCCAAGGAGTTAAGAGCATTACTTAAATCCCAACATGGAGATGTTGTTATGGATGCCATTGCGAAGGAACATAATGGTTCTGTTTTAAGAAAAGGATGTTTTAGAAGATTGGTGATGGGAGCTTGTTTTGGTCGTATTGCATTTTGCTTGAAAGATGAGACATATATACATGCAAAATTTAACTCCAAAACAGTTTGGAAGTGTGCTTGTAGCATGTCAGGCAAAAGGATGATGTTTGTTCAGAAGACAATATTAGTCAAGGCAGTGAGAGCTTTTGGAAACATTTGGTCAAACCACTTAAAGATTCAGACAACGATTGTTATTGTTTCTGACTAGCTTATCATTAATTGTGACTCACGAGTAATTCTCTTTAATCCTTGAGGACAAGGATTAATTCGAGCGGGGAGATTTTTCATGAACCGTTTTTTAAAACTAAAGAAACGGTGTAGTTTTAATATTTTCTCTTTTGTTAATACGTTGCGTTTTGTGTAAAGGGTTAAAACCCCAATTCTGTTAGGTTTTTGTTATGGAATATCTATTGAATGAAAAATTTGTTCTTTCTTTCTCTGAATTCTCTTCTGAAATCTTAGTTCTTCTCCTTCTTCTATAACCCTTTCTGTTATCATTCTATTTTATGTTCTTAATCTTTCTTCTTCGGATCATAACCATGAAACGGCGACATCAGTTTTAATACCGATTATCAACCGTCGGGATTTATCATCTTTTTTATTTTATTTTTTAATAAATATTTTGTTCTTATAGCATAATTTTATTTTACCTTTTGGTATGTTTTTTTTGTCTTTTGGCACATTTTTTTTCTTTTTGTATGTTTTTATCAGGGGTGGATCTGATGACGCCACGACTGATCAAGATGGTGTTTCTTCCTATATGTTTTTGATCTCCCTATCTCGGAACCTCGAACTACATTCGGATATGTGATTATATCTACCATTCTTTTGTCGCGATTGAGTTGTGGTAATGTCTTTATTGCAACGTTCTTTCATTGCAATATGCATTTTTATGTTGATTGTTGATGGCTTTACCTATCATCGTCGATTTTGATGGTGTTTGTATCAATATTTTGTTTCGAGTCTTTGAATTAGGTTTTACCTTTTTTTTGTATGGTCCTCTTATGATCTTTTTTCGCTAGTTTTGTTTAATAGGTATATGTCTGGATCTAGGTGTTTTGTTTAACTATATTGTAAACTTTCATTATAATTTCAGATATATATTTATTTAATAAAATTAGTGATCTATATTAAAAAAAAAAGTAAATTTAGTATTATAGGAAGTCAGAACTTTTTTCATGCATTGATTTTTTTAGTTTGGTACATATATATATATATGAATGAAAATATAATTTGAATTTGAAGAAAAAAAATAAATTCAAATTTGATTGAAAAAAAAGTTTAAATTCGAATTTAAAAAAAATATGATTCTTAATAGGAGGTGAATCGGATATAGGTATTGTTATGATTTGATCTCAATTTAATCTAAATCTATATTTGATTCGAGTTTGATTCATAAATGAATCCGAATAAAAATATTTAAAATTCTTAGATTTAAAATATATATATATATATATTAAAATTCTAATTAAGTTGAATTGGGATAATATATATTAATATAGATATATATATATTAAAATTCTAATTAAGTTTATATACGATTAATATTTTTAAATAATTAATATCTTTTAAAATTTTATCTATGATTTTATTCATGTTTATAGGTTGTTGTTGAGTTTTAGTGAAACAACGAAAGCTTGATGGTTATAAACTTCTTTCTCTATGCAAAATGTTAATGGTCGAATATTTTGATTATATTTTGAATTTATTTCATTGGATTTTAATATTTATTAGATAATTTATAATTGTGATTTGAAAAATAATTACGTTAGTATACTAGTAAGATAATAATAATAATTTATTTACTATTGAATTTTTAATTAATTATGTTATTAATTTTATTTATTTAATAAAAATATTTTTTATTTAAAAATATTTATTTTAAATTATTACTTAAAAAATAGACTCAAAATTTGGGACATCTTATTTTATACTCACAAGGTACTTTTTAAAATACAAGTATTATTGAAATATTTTCTCATTAAATTAAATTACTTTTAAATCAATACTGGTTTCAATATTTGTCATTAAATTGAATTTCCTGGTAAAAGGAACAAGATTCAGTTAAGTGGTTTTAAAACAACACCCTGAGGGCTTAGACCATAACTCTAATCATACTTGCCTTAGTAGAGGAGGTACATTCTATCCATATTAAGATAGTGCTTTTATTTGACTTGAATAACTTGAGTTATATTCGCTCAAAATTTAATTATTGTGTGATTTGATTTGGTTCGATTTAAGATTTTCACAAGCTAAATCGAGAGGGTTTAACTTGATTCGATAATTTTATAAGTAACTTGTTAATTTGTTTTATGTTTTTTATGATTTTTTTTATGGTTACCTTAAAAAAAAATACGTTTCAAAAATTTTAAATTTTAGTTAAAAAATTTAGTGATTTACTAAGTAATTCAACGTAAAACTTTCAAGGTTTAAATTTCAAAAACTTTTTATATTTACCGAGCGAGTAACGATTTTTTTTTAATTAGTACGAGGTGATCAATTCTTTCGAACTCATCAAGTATCGAGTTAAGTTAAACATTATTCAACTTGCAATTAACTTTCTCGATAAAAACTAAACTTTGATATATATATATATATATATTTGAATTAGCTAATAATGATTACAATAATATATATTCTAGAATATAATCTTCACCATTTGACATGGTATATTGACTTAAATAGAAAGATATTATATTTCTAATGCAATTATTGAGATTTGAACTAACATAAAATAGGTCAACATGAGTATTTTTGACTATTCAATCATTTAATGGATCTCGAATACGAGTACTAAGGTTGTGCCATATCAATTCAACGGTTTTCATGGACGATTAATTATACCGAATGACTTATCGATATGATTATCGGTAGTCTCAGTTCGAGATTTTAATGAATAGTAATTTTCTCGTTTAAACTATATATTGCTTAAGTAGTTAATCAAATTATTCTATACAATTACTCGATTAATTATTAATCATTTTACATCCAATATTATAAATGATATACTTATTTATTACTACTAATTTTATTATCTTACAATACATCAACACAAAAATTTAGAATAAAGCCTTCCATATTTGTAATAGAAAGCCAACAATACAATAATGAAAGCTTGTTTGACTATATACGGAAAATTTTACAATGAGCGTCGAACACCGCTAAATGCTATTAATGTTAAATATCGTTGAATATTATTAATTTAATTAATAAAAATTAAAATTATCAAAAATTCGATATATAATTAATAAAAAAATGATTAAACCATAATTGCAACAAATACCAACAAAAAAAATATCACTGTTGTTAGGGATCAAACCCGGGTTAAGTCACCCACATGACAAGCGGGTATACTCACCACTACACTACAACATTATCGGCAGGGAACAAACTTTTATTTTAAATTATAATATTTCATGACTTTTATTTTAAGGTTGAAAATTATTAAAAAAATAGACTTATATTTCAAAGTTAGTACTATAATTTAAATTTAGTTTAATGGGAATTCGGTTAATGTAAATTAAAAGTAAATTTAGTATTAATGAAAATCGAAATTCTTTTTATCTATTGATTTTTAGTTTGAAATATATTGAATTTTATTTTATTTATTAAAGATATTAAATTTTTATATCAAAAATTCATACTCATATAAAATAAAATAAAAAATTATTTTAGTCGATCAATTAATAAATCTTATCTATTAATTTTTTTAAGTATCTATTAAATTTGTTTAGTGTTGGAATATTTTATTTTACAATACCTTTTAATAAAATAACTTATTACATATATATATTTTTTAAAAAATATCAATTAAATTATTAAAAATTATATCAATAATATACAGTCTTTTCAATAAATACAAATCCAAAAAATTAATAATTATATATAAAAAGGAAGGTTGAAAATCCTTAGCCGACTTAAATTTTTGAAAACTTCAACATTTAGAAGTGAAAAACTATAGAATCTAAACTTGATTCTCAAGCTACATAAAGTATATAATAGAGATGGATTTAAAAATTTTAAAAAGAGTTTAAAATATATTTTTTAAATAGATAGTTATATAAAATTGTATTTTACTCTTGCATATTAAATTAGTTTTAACTTAATAAAAAATAATTTAAAAAAAAGTAATTTGGTTCTATAGAAAAAGGGGGAATGAAAGTATGTTGATCAAATTCCAAAAGTCAGCGACTAAAACCAGAATTAAACCTAAACTACATAGACAGCTCGGATAGAAAAGACAGTAAAGTCTAGGGACTAAAACAAGAATTAAACCAAAACTGTATAGCATATACAAAAATAAAAAAGTACGCCGTTGCCGGGGATCGAACCCGGGTCACCTGCGTGACAGGCAGGTATACTCACCACTATACTACAACGACAGGGTTGATCTTCAACAAACTTTTATTTTAAAATATAATATTTCATAACTTTTATTTTTAGGTTGAAAATTATTAAAAAATTAGACCTGTATTTCAAAGTTAGTACTATAATTTAAATTTAGTTTAGTGTGGAGTTGGTTAATGTAAATTAAAAGTAAATTTAGTATTAACGAAAATAGAAATTCTTTTATCTATTGATTTTTAGTTTGATATATATTGAATTTTAGTTTATTTACTAAAGATATTAAATTTTTATGTTAAAATTTATACTCATATAAAATAAAATAAGATAAATAATTTTAGTCGATCAATTAATAAATTTTATCTACTATTTTTTTAAGTATCTATTAAATTTGTTTAGTGTTGGAATATCTTATTTTAGGATACCTTTTAATAAAATAACTTATTATATATTTAAAATATATCAATTAAATTATTAAAAGTTATATCAATAATATACACTGTCTTTTCATTAAATACAAATCCAAAAAATTAATAATTATATATAAAAAAGTAAGGTTGAAAATAGAGATGGATTTAAAAATTTAAAAACGAGTTTAAAATATATTTTTTAAATAGATAGATATATAAAATTGTATTTTACTTTTGCATATTAAATTAATTTTAACTTAATAAAAAATAATTAAAAAAAAGTAATTTAGTCCTACAGTTAATATTATAGAAAAGGGGGGAATGAAAGTATGTTGAACAAATTCCAAATTTCAGGGACGAAAACCAGAATTAAACCAAAACTATATAGTATATACAACAATTGCAAAATTATAAAATAACACGCCGTTGCCGGGGATCGAACCCGGGTCACCTGCGTGACAGGCAGGTATACTCACCACTATACTACAACGACAGGGATCAAACTTAACACATTATTTCTTTGCTTTTATTAATGAAATAAAGAAGCCACTTAATTAATAATAAACCGCAGAGGAAACCTTGTTTTACTACTAAAATATTAGAAAATTTTAGGTTGAAATTTTGAGACTTGTATTTTATAGTTACTATAATTTTAAATTTAGTTGATTAATTTTATCTTGTATTGAAATAATTTAATAACTTTAATATTTTAAAATTTTAATCTAATATTTTCTAAGTCCATTAATACACGTTCATACCGGTACATCATCATCTGTACAGGTACGCTTGGTTCTGTAATATTATTTTGAGTTTGATTTATAAACAATTTAACTTATCAAACATTGTCCAAATTTAATACAATTTTACATAGATTTTTACTTTTTAGGCCAAATATACAAGCTTTTTTTTATTCTATTTTAGGTATTTTTAAAAGTTCATTGGTCTTGTAGCGACTATTTTATCCGCTACAAAAAATATAATTTTAATATTTAAAATATATTGATTTTTTAAAATTAATTAAAAGGGAGATTTAAGAAGAAAAAAAACTCGCATTTTTAAGAAATCTTAAAGTCATCATCGATCACTTTGAAAATTAATTTTATTTGAATTATAAAAAGGATATACCGCTTCTTATTTGAAAATTAATTTTTTGCTCTTATTAAATGCATCACCTTTTATTTGAATATTCATTTAAAAATAGATTTCTTTGTATTTTTTTTTTTAAATTGTCATTGATCATTTTGATAGATCATTTATCATAAAACAAAATCAGAGAGTCAAAAAATTAAGTTTAGGAATTTATTACGGATGAAGTAGGATTAACACCCTGCACTGTCCAAAATTAATATATAATTAATTATCACTTAATTAATATTAACTTTTATATATTAATTTTTTATATATATTTATTAAATTTTTTTAATATCAAAACATCTATTTTATAGTATGTTTTAATAAAATAACATATTACATGCTTTTTAAAATATATCAATAATATAGACCGTCATTTCATCAAAAAAAATTAATAACTACATAAAAAATAAGGTTGAAAATCCTAAACTGACTTAAATTTTGAAACCTCGATATTTAGAGGTTAAAAAATATAGAACCAAAACTTAGATTCTCAAGATACGTAAAGTATGTATTGATAACGGATCTAAAATTTTAAGAATAACGTGTAAAATAAGGTTAAATTATTAATATTTTTAAAAAATGTAAAAAAATATTAAAAATTAGGGAAATGAAAAATACTTTGCATTATTGTGAATAAAATAAAGAAAAAGAATAACAAATAGAAAAGAACGAGAGAGAAAAAAGATTTTATTCATTTTCAATATTAAATTTGTATCTCGTGCCTTTATCAAATCATTTTCTAATAATAAATAAATCAAATCTGTTTGATAAAATTTTTATCATGATAGATAAATATTCATAACAGATGTCAATTTAATAAATTTGTTATTTTTTTCATACATTTGTTCATTTATAAAATAAATAAATAAAATCTCATGGTTAGAAGAAAGAAAAGTGTTTAACAACTAAATTAATTTTTTAAGATTAAACTATTTATTATTGAGAGGAGCCCTTACCCTCAAAATTTTTGTTTAGGAAACCCAATGTTCTAAGTCTCCTTATAAGAGGTTTAATCTAATATTGGATATGTATTTTAACTTAAAAGTTCAAATTTATAACATCGGAATTTGATGTAATAAAGTGAGTTTCTTAAATGACATTCAAGTATACAATTAGGGGGAAAAGGTAATTTTTTTCTACATTTAATATTATATAAAAAGGAGAATGAAAGTATGTTGATCAAATTACAAAATTCAGAGACTAAAATAAGAATTAAACCTAAGCTACATACACAGTACGGATAGAAAAGACTGTAAAGCTTAGGGACTAAAACAAGAATTAAACCAAAAATGTATAGAATAATTACAACAAATACAGGAAAATGAAAAACTGAATCGCCGTTGCCGGGGACGAACCCGGGTCACCCGCGTGACAGGCGGATATACTCACCACTATACTACAACGACAGGGTTGGCAGGGAACAAACTTAACATCTTATTACTTTGTTTTCTTTATTGGATAAACAAGCAACTTAATAAACCGATGAGGAAACCTTGTTTTACTATTAAATATTTAAACTTTTAGGTTAAAAATTATTAAATTTTTTTAGACATGTATTTCATAGTTAGTACTATAATTTAAATTTAGTTTAGCGTTGAGATGGTTAATATAAATTACAAGTAAATTTAGTGTTGTACTTTTAATTAAAACAGCATATTACATGTTTTATAAAATATATTAATTAATTTATTAAAAAATAACCAATAATATACACTTGTCATTTTATTAATACACTGTCATTTCAATATTAATTTTTATTTTATGATAGATAATTAAAATATTTTTTTAACGAAATAAGTTTCATTCTTTGACTATTATAATATTTTTTTCGTTACTAGCGTTAAATTATACCAAATTTTTAATGAAATTCCATAGTACATACTTTCTAAAATATATCAATAAGTATTGTTAAAATAATTTATGCAAAATTTTCATGAAATTGACCCTTTAAACTAAGTGGAAGTTCTAAGATATATATTATTCCCATTTTTATATATTATGTAATAAGTGATAAAAAGTTCAATTATATTTTTATATACGTAAACGTAAAAAATGTTAAAAAGCAATTATGTTTACTAACTTGGTAAAAGAAAAAACAAATTAAAATAATTAAAACTTTGGAGTTTCATATTAGCTTATTAATATCAAAGCTTTTTTTTTCATCAACCAAATATATTCAAACAAAAACCCTTCAAAAATAAAATAAAATATTTATCGGACCCAACAAGTGATCTCTAAAAAAATGGGTGAAGTTCGTCCTAAAAGATTCGGGCTCAATCAATTTATTTGCAAGTGTGTATTATCAAAGGATTAAAAAAAGTATGAACGTAAAATATCAAAATCTTAAGGTGATAAGATACATAATCTGACATAGAGACGGAAATTTAGTAAATTTTAAGGTGAACACATTAAAATATTAAAATCTTAAGACAAACATAACTAATAAAAATTAAAAATTTAAAGATTAATTCTTAAAATTTAAAAATCAAATCAAACGCATAATAAAATACACTTAAAAATAACCAATATGTTTGAATTACAATTTGAGAGCAAACCATTGAGTTATTATAGATTGGCGTTATGGTAATTTGTAGAACCTAATGTCAACTACATTGTGGCACCAAACTTAACATCCCAATGCATGTGTCCTTGGAACATACTGTAATTCTTTCTATGTTCCTATAAACCTGCACAAACAACACGCAACACCAAATGTGTATTGATTTCCCCTAGCTGCAGAAATAAAGTATTCCATGATACAGTCTCTCTAGATTCATCTTAACAGAGTCTTGCATCAACTCAAACTTAGCATACATGGAGATAATGCCTCGGCTAGATTGCATGACAGCAACCGGACGGCCTTGCGGTTTGCTGAAGAAAAGACCCTACTTGTGATTACGTTTCTATACGCTGCCGTGGCCAAATTTACGCTTCTTGTTGCCTGGGGGAATCGCAGACTGGACATTGCATTGCTCTTCTCGTCTTGGGTTGTCTACCAGCACCATTTCATGTTCCATTACTTGAGATCCTATGCAGGTTTACTCTTTGACAGTTTTGTTTTGCCTCAGATAGTAGTCAACATGTTCTCAAACAAGTTATTACAGGTTCCTGTGATTTCCGACCAATGTGGTGTGTCTGCTGCTTGGGATTTTACGATGTTTTTGGGTCTCCTTTTGCTTGCTGCAATCATATCTTCTCAGCAAAAGTGAATCATAAAGTTCATGATTCAACCGAGGTCCGTTGTTTTCTAATTCTGAATCATGCACAGTACTCAACTCTGGTGAAATATTGTTCTTTGCTATTTCAAAATTTCTTGATTCTATCTTCAAAAATATAATTTCAAGTATATGCTTAATTTCCCCCCTCACTTCTCCCAGTGTTTATATCTTAAAGTAGATGGACAAATATATTCATTAAATAAATAATTCGGAAAGAAAAAAGATACTGAAGTTCAGGGACTAAAACTAGAATTAAACAGAAACTATGTAGCATAAAAATACAACAAATGCAAGAAAAATTAAAGTCGCCGTTGCCGGGGATCGAACCCGGGTCACCCGCGTGACAGGCGGGTATACTCACCACTATACTACAACGACACTGCTGGAAAGAAACAAACATAGAAAAGTTTAATATAATAATTAATATTTCATGACTTTTTTTCTTCATTTGATAGACTAGCAACTTCATAACCTTTCTGGTTCGGAGAATAAAGATAATTTTGGGATGTTATTATTTTAAAAAAGATAAGAAAATATTTTTAAATTTTATTTAAGAGCAATACAGTCGAACTTAAAGAGTTATTTTAAAAAATGATATTTATTTTAAAAGATCCAAATTCAAATAATATTTTAAAGTGTGTGTTTTCAAAAAATTAAAAAAAATATATATAAACATGTACTACTTTAAAATTACATTAAAACTATTAAAAAAGTATAACACAATTGAGTTATTATAGATAGGCTTAGTGATATTTTAATATTATCGGAAGTTGGAATTCTTTTAAGTTTTTATGTTGAAATTTGTACATAGATTAAGATAAATATTTTATCACTTATCAATTAATAAAACTCATATATCAATTTTTTTAAAAATATTTATTAAATTTGTTTAGTATTAGAACATCTTATTTTATAATATCTTTTAATAAAACAACATATTACATACTTTTTAAAATATATAAATAATATATACCGTCATTTCATAAATATAAATCCAAAATAAATTAATAATTATATGAAAGAAAGAAAGGTTAAAAATCCTAAACCGACTTAAATTTCGAAACCTCAACATTTAGAAGTTAAAAATATAGTACCAAAACTTGATTTTCAAGTTAGATTTAATATATATAATAGTAACGGATCTAAAATTTTAAGAATAAAATCTAAAATAAATTTAATAAGGAATTAACGTAATAAGAAGTAGCTAAAGTTTTTTTCACTACTAAAAAATTATAAGCTTAAACATTAAATAACTGTCCACGTATTTTTTTTTTTGTAAGAAAAAATTATTTTAGTTTGAAAAGAAAATAAGATTTTTTGAAAGAAATTTGATTTTAATATTTTCTAAAAGTAATAAAAGAGTGAGTTTTTAAATGACGTTCGATTATGCAATTAAGGGAAAAAGTAATTTTTTTCTACATTTAATATTATATAAAAAGGGGAATGAAAGTATGTTGATCAAATTACATAATTCAGCGACTAAAACCATAATTAAACCTAAACTACAGAGACAGATCGGATAGAAAAGACAGTAGAGTCTAGGGACTAAAACAAGAATTAGACCAAAACTGTATAGCATATGCAAAATTAAAATGAGCACGCCGTTGCCGGGGATCGAACCCGGGTCACCTGCGTGACAGGCAGGTATACTCACCACTATACTACGACGACATGTTGGTCGGGAGCAGACTTAACATGTTATTTCTATGTTTTTCTTTATTTGATAAAGAATCGACTTGATAAACCGCAGAGGAAACCTTGTTGTACTAATAAAATTTTAGGTTGGAATTTTGAGACTTGTAGTTCATAGTTACTTTAATTTTAGTTTATTAATTTTATTTTGTTATTAAATGATTAAATGTATTAATAAATAAAAATTAATAATTTTATAAATTTTAGGAATTTAGTAAGATCTCGATATTTTGTGCTATACTAAAACATTATAAGCTAGTGAAATTACTACTGTATTGGTACACTATTTAATATTATATAATTTGAGTCGATTTGTATCGATACTCAAAAGATTTAAAACTTTAGTAAATATTTTTAGTATCAGTATACATATGAGTATTGATAACCGAAAATATTATACTAATATATGTTTAAGTATCGATATTCGATAAATTAAATAACTTATAAATATTAATTAAAAAGATAACTTACGTGTAAGATTAAATTAATGGTAATAATTAATAAAAACAATTATGTACTCCATAATATATTAACTACTCAATAATATAAAAGTTAATGATGAGATGACGATTTTCAACAATATGGAGGCTATTGGGATCACGTTCCTTATATGTCGCGTAGAAATTTGTTTGCTAGAGTCCTTGATTAGTAAGATACAAATATCTGAGGAGAGTCTGTTGTAATACCATAATTAGAGATATAAAATGAAGGTTATTAATATTGTGTGATCAGGGTTCATTTGAAGATATTCGAGGAAGATTCTATGTATAGATGTATGTTCCGATGTGTGGTTCGATCTCATCGAAATTTGTTTGGTAGAGTCGTTGATTGGTAAGATACAAATATTTGAGGAGAGTGTGTTGTAATACCACAATTAAGAGATATAAAATGAAGGTTATTGATATTGTGTGACCAGGGCTTATTTGAAGATATTCGAGGAAGATTCTAAGTATAGATGTATGTTTTGATGTGTGGTTCGGTCTCACCTAAGGTGTATATTTCGATGTTGTATGACCTGGTATCACTAAAAGTATACGTTTCTGAGTCTTTGTGATACTAGGTCTCACACTAAGGGACAATTTAGCATTGCTTTTGAAAAGTGCGGTGGAAAAGTGTAGTGAAAAAGTTCTTTTGGAATTTTTTGGTTTAAGATATATGTATTTAGTATTGCTGTCAAAAAGTGCTTTTGAGAAAGTAAATGACTATTTTAGACATGATGTTATAAGTTAAAAATATATATTTAAATGATAATCAAATTCTTTCATATTATAATATTAACTTAAATTACGATAAAATATAAAAATATTAATAAATGAATATATAAATTATTTTTGAAAAAAGCTTTCAGAAGTATTTTTTAGAAATTTGACATGAATATATATAATTTTTAAACTAAAAAAATAATTTATGTTAAATATAATTATGTATTTGTAAAAATTAAATTATAATAAAACATAGTAAATGAAGGTTGAAATTATAATCTGACACCTAAAAACACTTTTCCAACCGTAAAAGTTAAAAATTTTAGCTTTTACATTTGGGTTGAAAAACACTTTTTAAATATAGTTTTTTCAACAAAAATTAATGGTTTAGCATTGTTTCTGCGTTCTAAACCAGCTTTTGGCCCAAAAGCTATTTTAGAACACAATTCTAAACACAACCTAGGATCATTATTGTATGATTGATCCTTGTATGTAATATATAATAATTTGTATGATAAGAATATGTGTTTAGACAACTAATGGTAGTGCCACATGTTTATTATTGTCTTATTGCTCGTCTATTATCAAAATTAAAAAATGATATAATAACAATTTTAGTCTTTGAAACTTATGCATCCTATTCTATTAACTAAGACTTGTAAATGAGACGAGATAAATTATAAATAATTTGAGTTTGATTCGATCAAAACTCAATCAACACTTGACTCTGCAACGACAGTTGAGGATTGAACCTGAGTCACCCCGCATGACAGACGGATATACTCATCACTATACTACAATAATATTGTTGATCAGAACAACTTATCATTTAATATTAAAAAAAAACTAGTCCATAAAATTAAAAAAAATACAGAAAAAGAGATGAAATGCCTAAAATATTAAAAATTATAAACTTAAATATTAAATAAGTGTCTGAACTATATTTTTTATAATAAATATTTAAAGTATTTTTTATTTAAATAAGTGTCTAACGTTATATTTTTGTTATCTAATTATAGACATATATGTGGCTTATTTCTGTATTTTTTTTTTTATTTTTATCATTAAAAACTCATAAACTTATTAATTTTACAATAACCCTAAAATCTTTAATTTTTCTTAAAAAATTAAACCAATAAATTCTTTTTATTCTACTATCAATTAACCCATTGAAATTAGGGTTTTCATCTTATGCCTATAAATATAGACTTTTGACATAACATTGTATACAACTCTACTTTGAGAATACAATAAAATCTCTCCCTTTTATCTCTCTGTTTTCTCTATTTTCTTCTTGTTCTTTATTTTATTCACAACACGTTATCAGCACGAGTTTGCTCAGAAGATTTTTATTTCAAGTCTCTTCAAAGATTTACCCGATATGTTCTTTTTCAATCTTTTATATTTTAATTTATAAAATAATATATATATATATATATATACGATGATGATTATAATTTTTCTCTTTCTCATGTAAATATTCTTATTTTTGTCTAATGATATTATGTGTTTATTTCATGCCATTAATATTTTGTTTTGATAATATAATCCGAGTATATTGGCTGGACATCCCGTTCTGCGAGGCTACTGGTCTCAAAGGAGGTTCTTTTTAAAGGACCTTGTGGACTGATTTAACAACGTTGCGTATGAGGATTAAATTTTTATTCTTTGTATATATTGAATATATATCGGCTGATCAATTACTATTTAATAGTATGAATATTATAAAGTCTATATTTGCTTGAAATCAATATTTTTTTGTGTCGAAAAACTCGACTATAGACTCCTCCCAAGTTCAAGTTACGAAAATCGTCTTGATCAAAGAATTTTTATGGGAGACATTCCCTGAAGTGAATGCATGCATGATGCTTATTCCATGCAATTATTGGATTTATGACATTCCTTAAAGTGAATGTAAGCATGATGATTATTCCATGTGATTATTGGATTTATGACATTCCATGAAGTGAATGCAAGATGATTATTCCATGCGATTATTTGATTTATGTCATTCCCTGAAGTGAATGCAAGCATGATGTTTATTCAATGCGATTATTAAATTTGTTTCATTCTTTGAAGTAAATGCAAACGTGATAATTCACTATATGGTTAGTGAATAAAACTCAATTATGTGTCAGAGTATCATTGATGAGGATATGTTAGAAAAAACATACTCCACTTTCATGCCAACAATGTTGTCCTTCAGACGCAATATCATGAAAAAGGCTTTAAGAAATATTCTGAGTTAATTTCTTGTCTTCTTGTGGCTGAGCAAAATAATAAGTTGCTCATGAAAAAATCATGAATATCGCCCAACAGGCTCCGCTCCATTCCCTGAAGCGAATGTGACATTATACAGAGGAATGAATAAAAGCTATATTAGTAATTGTAGTTGCGATTGAAGTTATAAAATAAACATAGATAAGATGATTCTTTTGAGAATACTTATATCCATCAAAAGTGGAATTATAAAGATGACAAAAATGATAGAGATCATATCAAAATCTTTATGTTATCAATGTGATGGTATAAACCATTGATCTCGTACTTGTCAAACGCCGAAGTATTATGGACTTTATTCATAATCATGATTGATAAATTAAAGAAAGGATCACATTGCTCTTTATTACTACAAATCCATTAATTAAAACATATATATAAATGCCAAGTTTTTTAATGTCATTTAGTTCAACTTACCGCCTCTAAAAAGCCTATTTATCTAAACAAATATTCTTTCTATCCTATTGATTTAGGGATGGCAACCGTTCGAGTCTGGGTTTTGGTTATTCTGATTTTAACCTGAAACTTAAGTCTTTTGATCAGATTTGATTTTAATATTTTTTAACTCCAAGCCGACTTGATATTGTAAAAATCATAACTCGATTTCGATCCGGTATCGATATTTTAATAAAAAACCCAAATAAATCCGATCTGACCCTACCCTACCCGACTTTATTTTATGATCACCCAATCTGACCCTAATTTTTTAAATAAAAAACCCACCCCGATCGGGTTGGGTCAGGACCTGACGAGGACTGGTAAAATTGTCATCCCTACATTGATTGTGTCATATGTTGACGATTTTTTATTATTTTTTAAAATTTTGATTATAATTTATTTTAATATTTTAATTTATTAAAATTTAAAAAAATTATATTAAAAATTTACTTGATTTAAAAATTTTAAATATATATATTTTTATATTTTTTATCAATAATAAATTTTAAATTATAAATAATCAAATTAAAAAACTAAAAAAAAAATTAACATGTGATAATTTTAATGGGATAAAGACTATAATTAGAATCCGTAATAAATAAAAACACATACAAGTATAAGCAAATATAATTTAAAATCAATAATAAATAAATATAAAAATACTTTGATATATAAGCTCTTTGAATTTAAGACTTAAAAAGTTAATCTAATGTTTAGAGTAGGGTGAATAAAACTTGATTTAAAAATTCAAAAAAATTTATTTGATTCAAAACAAAAAAAAATCAACTCAATTTAACTTGACTAAAAATTAAATAAATTCAATTCGAAAAAATTTAAATAAAATTTGAGTTTTAAAATAAAATTTTGAGTAATCAAAATTTTTAGTAATTAATGAATCGATTTTTAAGTTCGAGTTAAGTCTCTTAATTTTTATGATATACATATATATTAATAAAAAATATATCACATATAAAAATATAATAATATATATCTTATATTATTAAAAATCATTTAAATTTAAATTAAATTATATTATAAAATAATAAATAATTATAATTAAATTTATATAAAAACTCAAAATCTTAACTCAATTTAAACTTCATGAACTCAAATCAAATTAAATTTTTAAATAAAATTGAATTATAAAACAAGACACTTTATCTTGAACAATTCAATTTTTTTATTTAACACTATCAAATACTCTCCTTAAATTTAGAATTTTAAAAAATAACTTATAATATTTAAAATTTAAATTTAAATAAATATATATAATATATAAAAGTATATAATATATAAAAGTATAACTCCGATAAATATTTTAAAATTGTTATAAAAAAATAACCGAATAAATATAACCACAATACTATGCAAATGCACCATCCGTACCCATAAACAAAGGGCCCACTTTTGCTTCACGAAATTTTTGGAAATACATTTAATAATCACGGGATTTTTAAAAAAAATCTATTTATATATATATATGAACAGTTTACGAAAATTTATTAGATGAACCCTGTTCACCTCATCCATAGTCTCAGATAATCAAGACCATTGATCTTAATTTTTTTCCAAGTGAATCATCACCTTTTTCCTACATATACTTAATGGGTGGATAGTTATTAGGTGATTATTTAAAGATCAACGATCCAAATTACTTGGACCACAGATGACGTGGTGAACAAGATTCACCTAATAATCTCTCAAAGTTTACTTAGTTTTAAGTCATTTCATGATTTTATTGAATTTTTAATTACATTTAAAAAATAACTTTGGCATAAAAAAATCAAAATTAATTTAAAACTTATATATATATATACAAGAAAATTAAACTAATTCAATAGGAAAAAGGCCCAAGAAAACTTTTTTTTTTTCATATAAGCTTTACTAATATCAAGCTATTTTCATCAACCATATTCAAACCAGAACCCTTCAAACATAACACAAAAAAATACTCAACAGATACCTAATGCAAACCTGAGTTTCTGAGTTCCCTTTTTCCAATGAATCAAACTCATTCGTGTATATATATATATATAACCAACAGCACATATCTAAGCACTGTGATAGTATTAGCATACCAGGCACAGATAACAACCGAAACAAATCCATATGTTTATTGGAGAAGCAATCATAGTCAGTAAACTGTTAATAGAGCATACTAGTATGATACGATGGCGTATTCCGACAAGGAGACGGAGACGGGAGTTTACTTCCACTTCCTGCCAAAGAACTTGCCCTTGTGTCTTCCAAACATCCCATGCTTCCAGCGCTTCCCAAATTTACCATGCTTGAATTTTCCGTGCTTGAATTTTCCGTGACCATGGCCATAGAAACCACCGTGTCCTAGATGATGAGCTCCATGTGACAAATGGTGAGCCCCGTAAACAGCAGCTGCAGCAGCAGCACCTCCTGCTAGTAATCCTCCCACACCAGGTCCATGTGAACTGTGTCCTGTAAATTTCACTATTCGGGTTAACTCGTGCAAACGAAAATAGTGAACCCCACTCAAGAAAACATGATCTTTCTAAGTATCAAAGAAAACAGCAGCAATAGTAACAACAATGGATGATGGAGCATACCGCCATGATAACCGGCCGGTGGGTATCCGCCATGAGGTGGATGAGGGTATCCAGTAGGTGGATATCCCCCTGGTGGAGGGTATCCAGCAGGTGGATATCCCTGAGGAGGGTAGCCGTGCGGTGGATATCCATGTGGTGGTGGATATCCTTGTGGAGGGTAGCCTTGTGGTGGATATCCATGTGGAGGATAATGTCCGGCAGCATAGCCAGCGAGATGAGAAAACAGCCCTTTGTCACTAGATTCGCCTTCCTTACCACCTCCCATTTTACTTCAACCTACTATTAGCGAGTTCAGGTAACTAATCTGTTGCGAGTTAAAGAAACAGAAATTTGTCAGCTGAAACACACTTGAAACAAATACATCGAAAAGAAAACACAACAAAAGAAGAGAAGATTAACATACATTATAAAGTTGTTTCAAAACAGTAAAAGATGAAGTTTAAGCAGCATCCAAGTTTCATAGTCTATAAATGCATAATCTTAAGTCCCAGTTACAAGACAGAAGCAATCATACATGTTTACCAATACCATTAACAATGAATAAAAGATCACAACTGTGCTACTCTGGTGATAGTAACTAAGATTGTTAATTTGATTAGATTCTATACGGTAAATGAAAAAAAATGAATCAAGGCAGATCATAGCATAAGATTAAGAACAATGCTGCAAACATGAACAGAGGTGGACCGTAACCAGAGACAGGCCAGGCCCTTAAAGTTTTCAAATTATTTAATTTGACCTACTCAAATTAAATATTTTTATGGGATAATTATATATTTAGTACTAGTTAAAAAATCAATAGCAAACTAGCAAACTAACTTTGCTAGCTAAGAGAAAAAAACACACATAACAAGTTATCATATCATTTTTTTTCTATCTTAATCAACATGAGAACACCATATGAGTATAAATTAATTTCAAAATCCCATTATTGAGATCCACTAATTGACCTAATGATCAAGAATGTTTATCCTACCCCATTTTGCATGGGTTAGAGTCTCAGTATGGAAAGAAGATATAATCTCTATTTAATCAATAAAAAATCCAATTATTAGGCTAAAAGAGAAAGCTTTTCGTTTTTAACGGAAACCATCTATGCATGTTTGTGCGATGGATTCATTTACCACTAATTTCACACAATTCTCCAAACCTAATTTAGAAATATAATTATAAGCATATAAAATTTAATATACTAAGACTAGAAACAGATGAGACTGAATCAATTAAACCCACATGCGCTATGATCAAAAGGAAAGAAACCGACAGATCAAAAACATCGGTACTATGGATTAAACAAACACCATCAACAAGTAGAAATGTAGCAAAAGATTCTGTGAATTGACGGATTGCCAGATGATGCAACAGAGAAATTACCTTGTTGTAGCAGCAGCAGATTCTTCACCAAAATTCAGAAGAAAAGAAGAGAAACGGAATCGTTTGAGTCTGAGTCCCCAGAAACTTGTTGTATCCCATATTTATAGAAAGAAGAAAGATCTGATATCTACAACAGAAATCACATTTTTTGTTTTGTTGGCGGTGACGTGTCTTGGATTTGCGTTTCTTCAACGCGGTTGCTTTTATGTTAAGGATATAAAGAAAAGAAAAGAAACACGGTTGCTTTTTTTTTTTCATGATCTATCTTTATTTTTGGATGAATTTATAACGGGTATCGAATATCGTTAAACACCACTAACGATGAATAACGCTAAATTTTATTAAATTAATTAATAAAAATTAAAAATTTTAAAGATTTAAACTATAATTAATAATTATATATTAAATTTATCACTTTTTTATTAATTGTATGTTAATTCTTTAAATTTTTAATTTTTATTAATTAATTTAACGGTGTTTAACGACATTCAACGTTAGCAATATTTAATGATATTCGACGCCCGTCGTAAAATTTTATTTTTGAGTTTAAAAAGTTCTTTTAATCATTTATCTTCTAAAAAATATTTTATAATAATAATATTAAATATTTAAATATTAAACAAAAATTCAAAAATAATTTTTAAATATAATATTAAATTGATTTATTACTTTTTTTATTTTTTAAGTTCAAGTCATTTATGATGTCTTTTAGGATAGAGATATTTATGATTGATTAATCATATTATTTAATTTAAATGATTGGTTAATCATTATAATTGTTATTGAATTTTATTAATTATAATTTAATTTTTAAGAAACGATTAATTATTAATGTTTAACCCATAATTTAATTATAGATTAACATACATGCTCACTGTTTCTTTTGATAATAATAAAATTATATTCGATAAATAATATGTTAAGTTATTTATAAAATTACTTAAATAAATATATTCTAAACACTAATTTCATTGTTAAAAAATAATTATGGAAAATTTTAATACAACGAAAATTAAGATCAAGCATGGTTAATCGTAAAATTAAAAACCGTATCAAACTGATGTATTATGGTTTATAAGTTTATGAATCATGGTTAACCGTAAAATTGAAAATCGAACCAAACTAATGTATTATGGTTTATAAGTTTATGAACCGTGTTTAACCGAAAATTGAAAAACTAACCGAACTGGTGGTTAATCGAATTAAACTGAATTTGATTTTTTTAATTAATTTATAATTATTTTATAAGATAAAAATGTGTATTTTATATTTAAAATACTGTAGATGCATTTTTAATTATTATTTTTACTTGAAAATATATTTTTAATAAATAATAATGAAAAAATATCTTAAAATTTTACTTTTTGATGTTTAAAAATCATAAAATAAATTTATTTTTTAAAAATAAAATATAAAATTTTAAAAATTAACGTTAATATTGAAAAACTAAAAATCAAGATTAACTGAATAAAAAATCGTTGATTACTAAAATAGCTTATAAAATTAAACCGAACTCAAACCAAATACATCTGTATCACAAACTCTATACATAACATAAGGTTTTCAATTAACAATGTTCAACATATAATAATACATAAGTTACGGACGTAAAAATGAATCATCAAAGTTTTAGCGTTAAAATTTTAATTAACATAAAATATACATAAGCTAAATAAAACTTCTATGAGTTAGTACCAAAAGTCAAAAAAGTTAACTTTACGATCAAATCATCAAAAATTCTTCGTCAACATTCTCTAAAATAAAATATAACTCATAATTATAATTGTTAATTAAATATATATAGATAATTTAATAACAATTAATATACATAGTATATCAAAATTCATAATCGTAATTATTATTTAATTTTTATTAACAGTTCAGTTAATTAAAATTATTTAATTTTAATAATTTAATTAATTAACTTGTAAAATATATCAATTACCGATTACCACTAATTACACATATTCCTAATGTTTTTATTTCAAACCATCAAATTAAAGAATTTATCAATAATAATTTAATATCTGAAAAAGGTAAAGGAATTGAGAATATATCCTCAACTATTATATATTTGATTTGATGGATCAACTTATAAAGAATTCGATTTTTTTAATACATAAAGTTTTAAATCAAAATTTTCATTAGAACATTTTTATGTATAAATTATAAATTTAGTCTATATTATCTAAATTAATCGCTTTTAATCTCTATAATTTAATCATATTATCCATTTGTAAGCATTAAAATACTAAATTAGAGTATAAAGACTAGATTTAGAATTTATACATAAAACAAGGACTGGTGTTACAATTTGACCCTGTTTAAACAGTGAGATTATCATCATAATTAAATATTATAAAAGTAGAAAAGTTACGTCACTTTTTTTTGGTGGGGGGAGGATACGAAACGATAGTCGTTGAAAGTGGGTACAATGACTTTTTCATCATATTTATTTGAATAAATAAATTTTAAATTATATGGAACATTATTAAATTATCAATATTATATTATTTATATTAAATTTTTATTTAATAAATTTTAATACTAAATTTTAATTTTAGATTCATTTATACTATAGTATCGTTAACGATTAGCGATATAATGATTTGACGATGACATAAATAACATAGTATATCATGTGATAGTGTGACATGATCACGAGATATTAAATAATTACAAAAATATCGTATGATAATATCATACCATCATATATATCTTATGGCTATGTCATATCATCACATAATTAAATCTATTATTTATATTATCCTTACTATTAACATTATAATAATATAATTGAACTTAAAATTAAAGCTTAAGATTAAAATTAAATAATTAAAAGTTTAATAGTATAACTAATAAAACGTCAATAGTTCTGTGGTATATAATATAATTAACCATAAATTTATAATTAGATATTCCAAGGTTCCCAACCGTTGCTACTCCATAAGGCATAAACGGCTTAAAATATCGTTACGTGTCTAATTTATTATTTAAAAATAAACTTTATAATATTGTCGAAAAAAGTTTATAAATTGTTAAATTAAGATAAAATTTAAATATTTATAATTAAAAAAAATTATAATTATTTAAAATTTTAAAAAGTATATATATAAATAAATGATAAAATGAAATTGCGCGACAAGGCAAGAACCCCTCGCACTTAGTACATAGAATTATCATTGCTCATTGCCATCAATCCTATATA
The DNA here is from genome assembly GCA_035048815.1 of Abelmoschus esculentus. NCBI lineage: Eukaryota > Viridiplantae > Streptophyta > Magnoliopsida > Malvales > Malvaceae > Abelmoschus > Abelmoschus esculentus. The sequence goes on along the minus strand of JAUCBN010000051.1, from coordinate 3,438,364 downwards.
TTTAAATTTACCTTTTCTTAGACTCTAAAAATACATTATATTTAACTTTGTTGTTTCTCTTAAACTAACCTTAGTCGTCGTTTTTTTTCTACCAAAATTTTAATCTTAATAGTTTTTTACTTTAATCAATCTTTTTTATGGATGATCGACAATTAATCTTAATATTGATTATCGATCATTGAATTTATTACTTTTTTTTGTTTTTATTTTAACAAGAATCTTTATTCTGTCTTTGTGACACGCTTTTCTTATGTCCTTGTGACATATTTTTATTTTGTAGTTTGGTTCATCTGTCTTTGTGACATGTTTCAGCGTACCTTAGCGATCGATTGTTATTCTCACAAAGATTCAATTGACACTAGTTTCTAATTTATGTTTTTTTCGGTGGTCACTTGGAAAGATTTATCTTTACTCGGTTGATGGTTGTTTGCCGATGAAATCAATCTTGGGTAGCGGTACTTTTTGAATGACAGTTTGGATCGCGAAACACTCATTCTTCGTTCTTTATGTGTCTTGTTTGGATAGAGACAAAAATATTCACGAAGCTTCTGAATTTTATTGGTATGTTTATCTCTAAAAAAATTATCATTTTTGTTTATTTTTGGGTTGTAAGCATTTTTTGGGTTATTTAATCTAATTAATCTTCTTCTTTGATGTATTGTAATTGTGATTTTTTATGAATTTAATAAAACTTCAATGACTATTTATCAAAAAAATATTACCTTGTCTTTTTTATAAAAAAAATATTTTATTTTATTTTTGATTTTAACTTTAAAATTTATGATTCAAACAAATAAGAGTGCGAAGTTTAAACTTATATATCATGTAATTTTTATTTTATGATAATTAAAATATTTAATATAACACCCTAAATTTGGTATCACATTGTGCCTCAAACTCAAACTATATATAATTTTTTTAAAATAATTTAGTCAGTTTTCTTAACTTTCATAGATCAATCCATTAAAAAAAGTCACACGAGGGGCTTTGATTCAAAATATAATGATTTGGCTTCGATTCAAAATATAATGATTTAAAAATATTCGAGACACATAATAACTAAAAAAGATTTACAATGACAAAACATAAAAGTTCTATGAATATATTGCCTTAACAAATTTAAGAATTGTACTCTTCAACATACCGATGCAGTAAGTCTTACTCCAATAAATTCTTTACAGGCACACAATAACCTAGAAGGATGTTTGATCCACACAAAAAAAATATTACTCATTTTAAAAATCTTATTTTCATGTTCGATTTATCTTCATTTCAAGCAGAAAAATGAATACTACCAATAGTAACATATTATTCTCACTAATTTCTTAGATATTTCTCGATTCGTGTTATTTTGATAAAATAATTTAGTAAGTTTTTTTAGCATGTCAATACTAATTTACATCTATGTATGTTGGTTTTCTCCACCAAACTTCATGTTGAACATGTAGTTATAGAATCAATGTAATTTTTTAGTACATCAATATGAATTTATAGGAAAATTCTATAATGGGTGTCAAACATTAATGAACACCATTAATATTGAATATTGTTGAACACTAATAAATTAATTAATAAAAATTTAAAATCTCAAGGACTCGGTATGTAATTAATAAAAGAGTGATAAACTCAACATATAATTAATAATTGTATGATTAGTTCTTTAGATTTTTATTCTTTATAAAATAATTTAATAATATTCAACGGTGTTCAACATTAACAATGTTCAACGGTGCTCGACACCCGTTGTAGACTCATCCAATTTTATATCGTTAATTAATTTTTAATTTGAGAGGTAAATTTGTTTTAAAGTAAACCCAAATCAATATTTTTCCCCCTGTTTTTTAATTGTGTTAATTTTATCCTTAAAATTATTTAATTTTAATAATTTCAGTTTATTTTAAGGATAAAATTAATACAGTTAAATTGCTGCTTTAAGGGAAGACTAATACAATTAATTAACTTCTGGAATAAATTTAATGCAGTTAAACTTAAAAAAGCATGGATAATTTTGTTGTTTTAGTACATTAATATAGTTTATAACGGGCATTAAACACCGTTAAACATCAGTAATGTTAAACACTATTAAATATTATTAAATTAAGTAATAAAAATTAAAATTTTTAAGGACTCAACGTGCAATTAATAAAAGAGTGATAGACTTGACATATAATTGTTAATTATATGTTTAGTCTTAAATTTTTTAATATTTATTAGTTAATTTAATAATGCTTAGCAGTGTTCAACGTTAGTGGTGTTTAACGATATTCGGCGTACGTGGTAGACTCATCCGATTTTAAAACATTAAAATATATAATTATATTTATAAACAACCATAAAATACTTTAAATATAATTTATCGATGCTACATTTTAAAATTATATTATTATAAAGAAAAATTCTACAACGGGCGTCGAATATTGTTACTGAACACCACTAATGTTAAATAACGTTGAATACTATTAAATTAATTAATAAAAATTAAAAATTCAAGGATTTAATATGCAATTAATAAAAGAGTAATAAACTCGACATGTAATTAATAATTGTGTGTCAAGTACTTACGTTTTTGTTGACCCTGAGGGAACATGGGGCTTTTACAATCGCAAACATAACATATACTATATCGGTTACTATGAGTGTGACTATTATAATATTTTTAATAACATTTATTATTATAGTAGACATAATGATTGTATATATCAAGGTTTCAAATATTTTTAGTATTGTCGTATAACAGTTGTTATTGTGATTGCATACTTATATTTAAATTTATCCAAATAACAAGTAACAAAAGAAATTTAATTTTAAAAATATATCCATAATAACAAGTACCGAAAAAAATAGGGGTCATAATAAAAAGCACTGAAAAAAAAATTTAGACTATCGTCATAGTAATAAATAAATAAATAAATTGAATATTAAGATTTGATGCTTAATAATAAAATTAGGGGAAAAAACTATTAAAAACTATTAAAAAAATATAGCCCTGACAATAAATATTAAAAAACTAAAATTTTAATAATAAATATAATTCAAAAAGTATAAATATTTAATTTTCTAACCGATGAATCCTAAACGGACACCCTTGTTGGATGAGTCTATAACGGGCGTCGAACACCGCTGAACATTATTAATGTTGAACACCGCTGAATATTGTTAAATTAATTTATAAAGAATAAAAATCTAAAGGACTAATCATACAATTATTAATTATATATTGACTTTATCACTATTTTATTAATTACATATTGAGTGCTTGAGATATTAAATTTTTATTAATTAATTTAATAGTGTTCAATAATATTCAACATTAGTAGTGTTCAGCAATGTTCGACGCCCGTTGTAGAATTTTTCCACCCTTGTTACCCTTACTCAGAGCCGGACTTGCCATGAATATAAATAAATTTGAATAATATAATTAATTTCAGAAATAAATAATTATTTTAATATTATGTTCAATAGTGTCGAAGACTTATTTTATGAATGATATAGTTTTAATTTAATATTAAACGTTTTACAGCCGACATTGATTTTCTTCATATTATTATGAATACATGGATTTTGATTATAAATGAAAATAAATTAATATATATATTTGTTGATTGAATATTAGTTAGATTAAAATAAAAAAATATATAATATTAAAAGTACTCTTAACATTTGACTGAATAATCATATAATTTTAAAATATTTTAATTTATAAATTTTTATTTTAAATCAAAATAATCGATTAACAAAATAAAATTAACATTTAGATAAAATTAACAAAAATACTCAGATTTGTTGTCATTGTTTCTTACATAATGTGAACAAAAATCGCAGAATAAGTCTCTAGACAATGGAGAGATTATATCATGAGTTTTATTCATCACGTTATTCGTAATTTATTCAATTAGATTCGTTTATTTTTAAGTAATTATTTGATAATCATCAACTCACTAATTACATATAAGAAATAGATAATGATTCACTTAAAAAAAAAAGATAGATGAATTTAATTAGTTAAAACTACATGAAAGAAAATGAAAGTAGTGTGTTGGAAATTTCTTGTTGTATAGAATGAATAAATAATACATGTATATATATTGATGGTAATATAAATTAATCCTATTCTATAGCCTATGATTAAGCTAAAATATTTGTAGGTAAAGAAAGAGATAATACAAAATCAATCTATAATATTTGACAATTTAGATTGCATATTTTGTGGTTGATCTATGGCTCAATTTCCTTTAACACTCCCCCTCAAGTTGGAGTGTATGTTAATGACACCCAACTTGCTAAGTAAAACTTCAAACTGCACAGTGCTCAAAGGTTTAGTAAATAAATCTGCTGGCTGTTCTGAAGTGCGAATGTGAACAGTCTGAATCATTCCGTTTTGAATTTTTTCACACACTAAATGACAGTCTATCTCTATGTGCTTAGTTCGCTCATGAAAGACAGGATTCGAAGCTATGTGCATAGCCGCTTGATTATCACAGTACAAATTTACTGACTGCGTGTGGCTTACTTTCAAGTCGTTCAAAATGTTTTTCAACCATGTAATCTCAAACATGTAGTAGCCATGGACCGATACTCTGCTTCAGCACTTGAACGAGATATCGTAGTTTGTTTCTTTGTCTTTCAAGAAATAGGTGCTTGACCAAGCAATATGCAATAACCTGTAATTGACCTTCTTGTATCCTTGCATGGAGCTCAATCAGCATCACAAAATGCTCTTAGTTGAAGAGAACCTGTAGATGGTAATAAGATACCCTGTCCAGGAGTGTGTTTGATATATCTAAGAACTTTGTGTGTTGCCTCTAAATGTGGTTGTCGAGGTTTATCCATAAACTGACTCAACACATGAATAATATAAGTGAGATCTGGTCTAGTTATGGTGAGATAGACCAATCTCCCTATTAATCTTCTGTATGTTGATGCATCATTCAAAAGCTCTCCATCTGATTGTGTGAGTGACAAATTTTGATCTACTGGAAAACGAGAAGGTTTAGCTTTCCCAAATCTTTAAGCTTGAATTGCGTGGATAAGAAAAGTTTAGTATCTTCTATATCTTGCAGATTATTTCCAGCCAATATCACATCATCAACATACACAAGTAATGCCAAAAAGCTACCTTGCCGTTGTCGGACGAACATAGAATAATTGAAAAGAAACTGTTGAAATCCCGTAGCTTTGAGTGCATTGGATAACTTTATAAACAATTGTCTGGAGGCTTGTTTCAATACATACAATGATTTATGAAGTTTACAAACACGAGTCTCCCCCTTTCGTCCGAAACCGGGAGGCAAAGACATATATACTTCTTCATCAAGGTCACCATTCAAAAATGCATTATTAACATCTAATTGATGTAGATGCCAACCACGCAATGCTGCCACACTACGCAAGACACGAACTGTAACCAATTTTGCAACAGGTGTGAAAGTTTCTTTGTAATCAATTCCCTCAATTTGACTATAACCCTTAGTCACCAATCGTGCTTTGTATCTCTCCATTGTCCCATCAACCTTCAATTTGATTTTATATACCCATTTACAGCCGATTGATTGTTTATGAGATGACAATGATACTAAACTCCAAGTCCCATTATCTTGCAAAGCAGTAATTTCTTGTTGCATGGCCTGACGCCATTTTGGATCTTTAACAGCCTGTGAATAACTAGTGGGTTCTTTGAGAAGAGAAATTTTAGTAGCATATGTCTTATGAGATTGAGAAAGTTTTTCATAAGATAAAAATTGGGAAAGTGGATGAATAGCACCTGAATGTTTGACCAAGCTTGTGGAAGACGTTGGTTCAGTCCTTGAAGGGAGGGTCATCTCAACATGATAGTCTTGTAAATATCATGGGGCTTTAGTGGTTCGACCTCCACGCCGGGGTGGTGTAACGGCGGGTATACTTTGGTTATTTGGAGATGATGGTAGTGGTATGTTTGGTGAAGAGATATTTGGAGAAGAAGGCTCATTTATGTTTATGTCAAGGTTTGGTGGTTTATTCGTGGTGGTATGAGAGAACTCAGGTAAAGAATCAAAATCAAGAATTAGATTTTGATTTGAAAATAAGGAATTTGAATCTTGTTGTGATTGTGCGAAATATTTAGAAGTTTGGAAAGGAAAAATATCTTCAAAGAAAATGACATCTATTGAAACCAATACCTTTTGTTGGATAATATCAAAAACACGATACCCTTTTTTCCCATAAGGATATCCAAGAAAAATGCATTGTGATGCTCGAGGATCAAATTTAGAACGGTTTTGTGCATGAGTAGAAACAAAACACAAGCAACCAAATACTCGTAAATGTGAGTAGTGTGGAACTTTGTTGAATAATAGTTCATATGGGGTTTTATCTTTGAGAAAAGGAGTTGGTGTTCGGTTTATGAGATAGGCTGAAGTAAGTATGGCATCCCCAAAAATGATTAGGAAGACCAGCTTGAATAAGAAGTGCTCGAGCCATGTTTAACAAGTGTTTGTGTTTTCGCTCGGCTACACCATTTTGTTATGGTGTATTGATACAACTGGTTTGATGAATTATGCTCTTTTGTGCATAAAAGTTTTCAAGTCTGAATTCTGGGCCATTGTCACTACGAATGATTTTGACTTTGGAGTTGAATTAATTTTTAGTCATGTTTACAAAATTGACCAAAAAATGTCCAGCATCTGATTTATGTTTCATAAGGTAGATCCATGTGCATCTAGTATGGTCATCAACAATAGTAAGAAAATATTTTGCGCCTGAAATGGAAGCAACTTTATAACCACCACAAATATCAGCGTGTATCAAATCAAAACTGGATTCAGTGGTGATAGAACTTGAAGAAAAAGGAAGTTCTGTTTGTTTTGCCAAAGGACAAATCAAACACTTGTCTATATTGCAAGCTTTATTTTGAAAACATGGAGAAGTAAATAATGAAGTGACTTTAGAAGATGGATGCCCCAAGCGTTGGTGCCAAAGAGACGGGTTTAAGACTTAGGTGTGATTGCAAATTCCTTTCTTAAATTGATCAAGGTAGTAAAAGACCTCTTGTTCAATCCCGTCTCAATCGTCTTCCCCGAGCGTAGGTCCTGAACAAAACAGATATTGTTTAGAAAGATGGCTATATGAGATGGATTGCGAGTTAGCTTACTAATTGAAATTAAATTCAGATGAAAATGTAGAATACACAAAACATTTTCAAGAATTAAATCTGGAGATAAAGCTATTGTGTCAATATGTGTCACTTGTGCCATTGAACCATTTGGAAACTCCACGGTACGATTCTTAATAGGCCTCGAGTGTGTAAATAAATTCTGATCATAAACCATGTGATATGTTCACCCACTGTCCAAGATCAAACATTTCTTTTTCCATCAAGAATAAGTGAAAAAGCTTTACCTGAAAGTTCATCATGAGTTGAGCAACTACTAACATGATTTGTAGAAAAGGTTTTAGATCTCAACATTTCTAGTATTTGTCTGCACTCTTCAGGTGTGAACAGAACACTTGCCTCTTTCTTTTCAGTTTGATACATAACGTGATTCTCTTTTAAAATCGTTATATTATTGTCAGCCTCAGTTGTTGACTTCTTCTTGCGGTAATAATCTACTGTGTGTCCTTTCTAACCGCAAAAACTGTATTTGAGATGTGCACGACAATTTTTGGTGGTGTGATTTGTTTTGTTACACTTTTTACACTTTTGTTCATATTCAATCCCACAATTTGAATTCTTTACGGCAAAGACAATAGCTTTTTGTTGGTCTTGATTTTTTTCGATTGTCACTTCTGCTTGTTTCTCATGACGAAGTACTAGGGAGTATGCTTTATTTACCGTGGGTAATGGATCTAGCAATAAGGTATTACTCCGAACAACTGCATATGATTCATTAAGACCCATGAGAAATTTCATGGTTTTCTGTGTTTCCAAATATGCAACTACTTCTTTGATCGATCCGCAAGTGCATATAGGAAAAGTATAGATTGCTTCACGCTCATCCCATAGTCTCTTTAGTTTCGTAAAATAAGATCCCACAGACGTGCTGCCTTGCACACAATTATGAATTTCATTTTCAATGTTGAACAGCTCAACCACGTTTACTTCTGAGAACCTCTCTTGCAATTCGAGCCATATCTGTCTGGCGTTTTTGCAGTTGACTACACTGCCAGCAATCTCTTTAGACATAGATCCCAGCAGCCAAGTCTTCACCAAATTGTTGCAGCGATTCCATTGGTGATGTTCTTCTAAATCCTTCTCATTTGGCTCATTGATTGAACCATTTATGAATCCAATCTTGTTTTTGACCGTTAAAGCCATAGATTGGCTCCATGTGCTATAGTTGTCTTCAACCAAAGGTAGTAGAACAAGAATGACACCGGGTTGATCCGAATGATAAAGATACAGTTGATGATTGGGATTGTCCCATTTTACTCCTGAAGCCATGCTTCTTGGTTTATCGTCTACCATGAAAGTCGGCTAGGAAATAGAATTATGTTTTATTTTGGTGCCCAGAGTCTTCCAGAGTCTTCCTCTTGATACCATGAAAGAAAATGAAAGTAGTGTGTTGGAAATTTCTTGTTGTATAAAATGAATAAATAATACATGTATATATATTGATGGTAATATAAATTAATCCTATTCTATAGCCTATGATTAAGCTAAAATATTTGTAGGTAAGAAAAGAGATAATACAAAATCAATCTATGATATTTGACAATTTGGATTGCATATTTTGTGGCTGATTTATGGCTCAATTTCCTTTAACACTACACATAACGTGATAAAAAAGATTTATGATATAATTTCTCCTACATGTCGAGCCATATCCTATATATATCTTCTTGGTTAGTATCTTTTGCCCTAATCCTTCATGTTGTTAAAGTTTTACTATTGCCCGTAGCTAAACTTTATGAACATGAATGTGTAGCATGATGGGCTCTGAAAAAAACTACAGTGAGAAAAGTTTTGTCTAACATGCTGGGTTATTTATTTTATGACGGAAAGTTTAAAAACGATAATCTAATTTAAAGCTAAAAAATAAATTCTATAATGTCTAAATAACTTAAAATGTTAGACTTTTTATAATATTTTAGGTTGATTTTTTAATAAAACTCGACACTTGTCGAAAAAACCACTAACTTAAAATATTATAAAAGAAAAACAAATTTCGAAATTTGTTTTTTTAAGTTTCATAACTTGATAAAAAACATCCTAAAATGTCCTAAAAAATGTCTAACATTTTGCGTTACTTAGACAATATTGTTTCTAAAATGTCATAAAAAAGTCTAACATTTTGAGTTATTTAGATAAGTTTCTGAGCGTTTAACCGTACCCTAGACTTGTCGTACCCACTCACCTTTTATGACAATTATATTGTACATTGCTTGTTGGTTGTTGTTGAAACAGAGACTAAAGAATTCTCTGTCGACTTAATTTTTATTCAATATGCTGGAGTCTATTAAATAGACTTCACAACTAAGAGTTTACAATAAACTAAATAACCTACATGCTGTAGGTCTCTAATAAAACAATAAAGATAAACTAATAAACTAATAAAGCTCCTAGAAAATAGATATTTATCTTTAGATGATAAAGTCCTATAGAATAGGAGATTTATCCTAATTAATATAACCAACACTCACCCTCAAATTGTGTATATACATTGTATATACCCAGTTTGGATGAAATTTCATCAAAGGTTGCCTTTGGAAGAGCTTTGGTGAAGATGTCTGCAAGTTGCTTCTTTGTAGGCACATATTGTAAGTTAGCTATCCCATTGTTAACCTTCTCATAGATGAAGTGTCTGTCTATTTCAATGTGCTTTGTTCTGTCATGTTGAACCGGATTCTTGGCTATACTCATGGCTGATTGGCTATCACTGAGAACCTCAAACCCTTGATCATTATTCAAGTCAAGTTCTGAGAGTATTTTCTTGATCCACATTCCTTCACAAATCCCTAGGGCCATTGCTCTAAACTCAGATTCAGCACTGCTTCGAGACACAACAACCTGCTTTTTGTTTCTCCATGTGACCAAATTGCCCCAAACATAGGTGCAGTAACCACTAACAAACCTTTTGTCGGTCAATTCTCCAGCCCAACTAGCATCTGTGTAGACTTTTACACTTCTATCTTAACTCTTCCTGAAGATCAGTCCTGCCCCTGGTGTAGACTTTAGGAACCTCAAAATTCGAGTCACAGCCTCCATATGTTCCTCTTGGGGATCACTCATATACTGACTAACAATGCTAACAGAATAAGCAATGTCTAGTCGAGTGAGTGAAAGTTAAATTAATTTAATTTACCAACTAGTCTCTGATATCTCTCTTTACTTGTAGGATTTCCAGCTTCATCTTTGTTAAATCTTAGCCTTGGTTCCATTGGAGTATCACTTGGTTTACATCCTAACATTCCTGTTTCGGCAAGAAGATCCAATACATATTTTCGTTGATTTATAACCAGCCCTTCTTTGGATCTTGCAATTTCCATACCTAGGAAATACTTCATAGTTCCTAGATCTTTGATCTCAAACTACCTTGCCAAGTTTTCCTTTAGTTTCTCTATTTCTTCATCATCATTACCCGTGACAATTATGTCATCTACATAAACTATTAGAAGAGTGACTTTACCTCTTGATATACTTTTCTTGAAAAGTGTATGGTCTGCTTGGCTTTGAGTGAATCCACTTTGAGCTACTGCTTTAGCAAACCGATCAAACCAAGCTCTTGGGGACTGTTTTAAGCCATACAAAGACTTTTTGAGCTTGCAAACTGTATTTCTGGTAACTTGCTCTTCTAATCCTGGTGGAACCTCCATGTATACATCCTCTTTGAGACTTCTATTTAAAAATGCATTTTTTACATCCAACTGATGTAGTTTCCAGTCCATGTTGACAACAATAGACAAGAGTACTCTTATAATATTCAATTTAGCTACTGGTGCAAATGTCTCTTGGTAGTCGATGCCATAGGTTTGTGAAAACCCTTTAGCAATTAACCTTGCTTTGTACCTCTCTATGCTACCATCTGAATGATATTTGATAGTAAATATCCATCTACAACCCACAGCCTTTTTACCTCTAGGTAGATCTGTCAACTCCCAAGTATCATTCTTTTGTAGAGCCTTTATTTCCTCTTCCACAACCTTTCTCCATTTGGGTGATTGGAAAGCTTCTTTAACATTCTTTAGAATTCTTTCATGATTCACATTAGCAATAAAGGCCCTGAAATTAGGATTTAATTTTCCATAGGCTACATACTTATTTATAGGATGCATAGTACACTTCTTTACCCCTTTTCTAATAACAATAGGAAAATCATCAAGGTCTACATTATCAGCCTTTTGGATTCCTTCATTACTTTCTGCTCCAGCATCACTTACCTCTTTTCCAGTACCAAGAATCAAATCTGGTTGTTGGACAATACTAGGTTGATAGGTTTCCTCTTCTATGGTTCTCTTTCTCCTGGAATATACCTTAAGTTCAGGTGTAAAGGTGCCAAGATGCTTATGAGGTGAGTTTTCTAAGGTAGATAGGATTTTACCTGGAGTTGAGTGTTGGGATAAGGGAGTATGTAACTCGACAGAATCATTTGGTGTTTGATCAGTAGGTTGAAGATCATTGGGAGAATTAACTAGATCACTAGGAGTAGAAGTTGAAGGATCACTCGAACCAACAATGATCAGGAATATGAAGTTTTTGATCAGACTGAAATTCCTGAAGATTCTCCCCCTGAATGTCAGTTTGGGAGAAATAAGGAACATGTTCATAAAATGTGACATCAAAAGATACAAATGTTTTCCTTGTAGATGGGGAATAACATTTATATCCTTTTTGACTGGAAGAGTATCCTATAAAAACATATTTGATGGACCTAGGATCTAGTTTACTCTTATTGTTGGGATGAACATGAACAAAGGCTGTACATCCAAAGACTCGAGGAGGAAGCTTTGAATATAAGGGCTTGAAATGAGGAAAATAGTGAAAAAGGATCTTTGTTGGGGCTTTAAACTCAAGAGGTTTACTTGGCATTCGATTGATAAGATATGTAGCTGTAAGGACAACATCCCCCAAAGATATTTAGGTGCATATGAGGTGAACATAATAGACCTTGTAACCTCAAGAATATGTCTATTTTTTCTCTCAGCAATCCCATTTTGCTGAGGCTATTGACACAAGAAGTAAGGTGAATAATCCCTTTGCCAAGGAGAAAGGATTGTAGAGATTTATTTAAATACTCAATACCATTATCACTATGGAGAATTTTTATTTTTGTGTTAAACTGAGTAAGAATTATTTGATAAAACCTTCGAAAAATATACTCAACTTCAGATTTTTTTTTTCATGAGAAAGACCCAAGTAGTTCTAGAGTAGTCATCGATGAAGGAGATGAACCACCTAGACCCAGAGAGACTCCTAATGGAACATGGACCCCAGACATCACTGTGAACAATAGAGAATGGTGTAGTAGGTTTGAATGTTGCTGGAGAGTAAGAATTTCTAGTATGTTTTGCTAATTGACAGAATTGAGTATTGAGAAGAATCTTTATTGATAAATAAATCAGGAAACATCTTTGATAAATAAGAGAAACTGGGATGGCCTAATCTATAATGCCATAGCAAAACAGTATCTAATCCTAAATCTGAATCTCTAAGCTGGGAAGAAAAAGCAACAGTTTGGGATACAGGGTGCTGAAGAATGTATAAACCTTTGTCAAGCCTAGCATCGCTAATCACCTTCTTCAATTCCTGTTCCTGAAAAATACAACCACCAACACCAAATACCACATTACATTGTGAACCCCGAATTAACTTACTAATGGACAATAGATTACAAGTAAGTGTCGGGACATAAAGAACATTTTGAAGGGCTAAACCACTATTCAAAGTAATCGAACCAGTTCCTTTAACAGGAGTGAGAGAGCCATCAACAATACGAATTGAGGCTGGAAAAATAGTCTCACCATAATTTTCCAATAAGGCCTTATTGCCTGTCATGTGGTCTGTCGCCCCTGAATCCACAATCCAAGAGGCTGATTTACCAGAAGAACTTGTTCCTGCAGAAGCAGTGAGAGCCTCTATGGTTTGCTGTGTTGATAGGGAACTGACTATCCTCTGTAACTCCTCAATTTGTCTATGAAGAGAGCTACTATCTGAATCCTTTTGAGTGACAATGTGAGCTTCATTCTGGACTGAAGATCGATTTGATCTCCAATCCAGAGGTTTACCATGTAACTTCCAGCATTTGTCCACTACATGTCCCACCCTTTTACAATGTTCACACCATGGTCAACTCTTCTTTTGATGAACTCTGGAATTTGAATTGGTTACCAAGGCAGAAGCATCAGATTGTATGCTTGCTGGGACCATCAACTCTCTTATACTCTCTTCTCTCCTTACCTCTGAAAAAATTTCTCGAACTGAAGGAAGAGGTTTGAAAGCCAAAATTCTCCCCCTTGCTCCATCAAACTCAGCATTCAAACCAGAGAGAAATTGAAAGACTCGTCTCTGATTCTTTTGATTATGAAAGAGCAGCCGATCTTCTTGACACTTCCATTCAAGGTTTTCATACAAATCCAATTGCTGTCAATACTTATTTAGAATTCCATAGTATTTGACAACAGAGAGATCCCCTTGTAGATGGTTTTTGATCTGATTTTCTATCCCAAACAACTCTGATGTATTATCAGCACTGGAATAGGTGTCCCTAGCTGCTGTCCAGATTTCGGCAGCAGTTTGGTACAACATAAAATTCTCACCCACCTCTGGAATCATTGAGTTGATGAGCCATGACATTATCATGGTGTTTTCACTCATCCAATTGCTATAATTAGGATCAGTTTTTGCTGGGATTGGCATGGATTCATCGAGATAGGTACCTTTTTTCCTGCCAGTAATGTATAGTCAAACGGATTGGGACCAGGGTAGATAATTGTGGCCATTGAGTTTATACGTGGTAATTAGGGTAAGAGATGAATCAGAAATTTGAGATTCTGATTGGGAAGGATGGTGTCGGCTACTAACCTTAGAAATTGATTGATCTGGGTTAGTCATTATAGAATAAAGACTGAGAAAAGAAAGAAGAAGAAAACAAAATCCGATACACAGAGGAATGGAATCGGATGAAGGATCGAATCTAACCTGATACCATGTTGAAACAGAGACTAAAGAATTCTCTGTCGACTTAATTTTTATTCAATATGCTGGAGTCTATTAAATAGACTTCACAACTAAGAGTTTACAGTAAACTAAATAACCTACATGCTGTAGGTCTCTAATAAAACAATAAAGATAAACTAATAAACTAATAAAGCTCCTAGAAAATAGATCTTTATCTTTAGATGATAAAGTCCTATAGAATAGGAGATTTATCCTAATTAATATAACCAACAGTTGTACTAAGGCATTAATGTCCGATTAGAAGGTTTTCTAATTTAACCACCGATAACTGACTCATCGGCGGATTAATCCGGATCAAACTTTGCAGAGTTAAATGGAGTGTCTATAGCTGAAATATTTAAACATCATGGGAACAGTTCATTATAACAAAAGAGGTAAGGCAGCAAACTCTCTCTTTGTATGCATAGGCGGAGCCACATGTATAAATGGGTTCGATTTTTTAACAAATGAGGTAAAATCATACCAATTCATACATGATAGTTACCAATGAGTGTCTGATTTTTCTTAGTGGTCAGGTTTCAAAGCTTTCAAATTAACAAAAAGGTTTGAAGGCTAACCTCATAATATTCTCTCAAGGCAGTACCAAACTTCCTACAATGCACCCTCTATTCTGCTTTCTGCTGTTGTAAGTTGCATCTACTTGGGCATCTAGAATATGAGATCCATATGGCCTCAATCTAGTACCCCGGTTTTTTTCTGGTACAACCTCCGGTAAATCTTCGCACCTTCAAATTCTGCATGGATTTCTCTTTCAGTCCTGATACCCATTGGATTATTCAGTAACCATCCCTCATCGTCACATAACACGCTTGGATCAACCGTGTCAATGTGGTGAAGTACACCGGACTCTGCATCCAACTGCTTTCTCATGTCTTCAGCAACTTCAAGCACATCAGATTGTATAAGAACCTGTTTAGGCAAGGGGCTCCCGAGATCAGATTCATAAGATCCAAACATAATACGAGAAACTTCAAGAAATAGTTTTAAAAGGGTCTGTGACAGGTAGCAAATAAGCCAACTATCGCTCTATGCAAACGGAAGGGCATACCTTTCCTTCGGGCATCAAACTAGTTAAGATGGAATCTACTAAAGGTTTCTGTACAACCCTTCTTTTATGATGCCTTTTCTTGAAATGAGGATCCGGACACTGCATACAGCACATGAGTATTGTCATTTAACCTACTAAGTTTAAAGGAATGATCCGGGTGCACAAGCGCACGCACCAATATTGAAACTAGCATCAAAGGTCCGGGGTAAGCAGATACCAACTGTCTGAACGAAACTGCAGCATTTGCAAAAACGAAATGACTGCAATAACAGAACACATGATCAAATCCCTAATAAAACTGTTCATAAAAAAAGTGAGTTTCAAAAGCCTTACATGTTACTAAGAGCCAGCTCCTTTACCCAAAACTCAGCACGTTTAACCAGCTGTTGAACAAGCAAAAATATATTACTACATTAGATTAATGGCAGTACCTTGTTGTTTCAAGACTGAAATAAGAACAAGCAGATGTATATTTACTGGAAAAGTACAATTGTTAATAAAATAGTAACAGTCTGAGAGTTCTATCTCGTACTTTTTCTCGTATTTCCAGTCCCAAGTAATTTTGTGAACCAGAGTTTTGTTTCGCAAGCCATAAGAGAAACCTGCCACTTCCTGAGATTTTTTTTTATTGTTGTTAGATTTATAAGTACTTGTCCATGCTTTATCTGGTAGCAGTTGTAAATACATACCACAAACAAAAGTAACAAAAAGAAAGATACTTAAGACAATAATGTTGATAACTAAGTTGCGAATCAAAATTTGACGGACATTGTTAACGATGTGAACAATGTTTTTAACCACTGATATACATATAAAAAATACATAGAAAATGAAAGTCGACTGTTCAACCGTTGACAGAGTCATATCAAAGCTAAAAAAAGGAAGGTCGGTTAGAAAACAATAAATAGCTTAAGAAACATGGAACCACAACCTACCTGCTCTATCATAATGGTATACATTATTGGACAATGTAAACAATTTACAGGTTCAAAGTCCTGAGTTTTTCATTGTTATCAGTCGACAATTAAGACCAAAAATGAGGAAAAGGTCCATTTATTATACACGGATCCCAGTATCTTGGTGATTGTTTCAGATTCTAATGGATTTGAAACCAGAAGCCAAAAGGGAACAGCCACCTGCTTTCCCTAATTCTACATAGATAAAATCTATGTTGCTCCTACTCTTCATTTTCCTCAAAGAACGTATGTCAGATGCATATCCAGACAGGGATATGGGGATATAACACTCAAAGTACCCTCAAAACACATGGAAGAACTCGGGAAAATCGAACATTCCTATTCTAGACCTGTGCTGGACACATATCCCCATATCCAACATCCGTCACAAGTCCAAGTAACGGGATAAAATGGTTCTCATCACTAACTGGATAATAAATTGTCTTCTCATGAAAGAAAAAGGTAAATTTACAAACATCATCCAAAAGCTAAAATGTATTCATTTGTCTATCACTAGCAAACACGTCTCAATGTGTTAAAAGAATGATCAAATGGATAGCATAGCAGCAGTTAGTTGATAATTCGAAAGGATAGAGCAGTAACCGCTTACCACTTCCAATATCCACCATAAGAGGCAATGTAGGATCCTTGAAGACTTCACTCCAATCAGGTACAGGGGCTGACACCTACTCAGAGGACAATAATTTAACACTCTATTTAAGTAAAGCTCTTCAAAGCAAGCCAAGAAGCATGGAAACCAGAAGCTAATGAGACAAAAGGCATCACTTCTCTTATCTAACACAAGAAATAACATGTTCACTACTGTTTTACCAGAGAGAAATAAGAAAAAGCCAACAGAGATAACTCACAGAGAAAGATGAACTGAGAGGGTTGACATGTTGCCTGATTCTTACATGACCCAACTCCTGCAATCAAATAAGGGAAAGGATTATCATGAAACTGAAGGGAATTTCGACAAATCAATATAAAACTATAATCAAAAGATGAAAACTTGATGACCCATTATCAGGAAAAGAGAAAGGTTGATAATGGAGAGAAATGAAAGGGGACCTGAGAAATCTTTTCAGTGAGGTTAAGGTCGGCATACTCGAGAGCCACCAGGTCTGGACTTCTAAGCTCCTTTTTGTCTGAAAGAGAAACAGAAGCAGAAGCTCTGGAAATGCAATGTTTGTGTGGAAGAAAAGAAGGGAATTTGTGGAGTTGTATTAGTGAGGAAAGAGATTGTTTTGCAGCCCTTGGGACTGCACAAGTGTTTAAGCAAAGGGAAGAAACCATTTTTCCTCTGTAATTTTACAGGCTCATAACATAAAATTCATTATTTTCCTTCTTCATCTTCATATGACAAGCTTATTAGGCTCTGTCTATCAAATAACAGGTCCCCCCCCCCCCCCCCAAGGTGCCTTTGGGTTTTGATTTATGTTTTAAGGCCGACATCAAAATGTCTCTGATATTTAGTCAGGCCTGTAGAAGCCCATAAAAAGAAAAGTTTTATGTCTTAACAATCTAGAATCATAGTAGATTGATTGTATCTGACTCGTTCGTATAATATTCGTTTATTTTTGTTTATTAAATTAAATAAGTATAGAAAAACTATATTTGATTAATAAATAAACGAACATGAATATGTGTATTCGATTCGTTTATGTTCATGATAAGCTCATTTATTGACTTGTTTGCCCAATTCCTTATTTTTTCCTTTTGTTTTTTACATTTTAAATATTAGTGAAGATAGAAACTAAATTTAACTTAGTATGAACTTTGGAGTTCAACTCTTTCGTCAAAATGCTTTATTTATTTTTCATGTTAATCGTATTGTCTTTGTCTTGCATTGCTCCAACCCTTCATTTGTCTTGATGCATATCCTGACACCTTCAAAATCCTTATGAATAGTTCCTGTTAGTCTGAAGATGAACAAAGGGATATTTTATAATCAACTCTCCAAACATATTTGTAGGGCCAAACCACCAATTTCCTGCAGAACTTGGAAGAATATAAGAATTATGGGAAAACACAAGAAAACTTTATCATGAACCAAATTCAAAACTCAAAAATGTGATATATGGTTTTATAGATTTTGTTCCTTCATGTTGATGATTTCACATGAAACCATAAACATCACACTGTTGCTTAATATACACACTTTGGATAAGGTAAGGGGGATTAATGAATATGAAAATTGCAGTCTGGGTCATTGTCCTTAATATTTTTTCATATGCAGGTATCTTGAAGGAGCTCGGCTCTTAATAACCTGCACTACTTTGAACCTTATATTAATATATGCCAGAGTATGACCTGTTGAACAAGAAGGCAGTGAGACAATAAACGATACCACTTACCATGAACAAGGCCAGTTACAAGGACAACCATTGAAATTTGAAATCAACATTGGCTTCCTCATGATAGAATGATTAAACTACTAACTGATCAAAGATCCAGTTACCATAATCAATACAGTTAAAATCGGGAAACGAAATGAAAATGTTTGCATTTACCCCTGGTTCCTACTGAATTTTTACAGAAGTTCAACTTGGACCTTTTTCTTAGTTGCAAGGCTACCCCCAGACAGTTCAGCTATCAAAACAAAAGGCAAAACAATGAACATACATGAAAAGAGTTCGGTTCTTAATGACAGAAGAGCTACAGCTCAATGTTGGTCAGGCAACCAAAGACCAAGTATTTAAAAGCAAAGAGGTCAGCTAGACTTCACAAAGTGGCAGGTTAGCATTTTCCCAATCTCCAGGAAACCGACCTTTTCTTTTCCATCAAAAATGGTCTTAAGCTTCTCATCACAAAAGATCTCCCGCTTGTTCTCGGGATTCTGCAGGCAAAAGTTTTCCATATGTTTCAGTGCATGTTACTAGAGAATATCCTCGTACAAAAATGCCAGTCACTCAATATATGATATCCAAGTGAAATCTATTAAACACAAAGTAGTATAAATCTGCAACTTTGACATCACAACATGCAGCATATACGACAATAATGACAATAACTGCTTACATGATATTTCCACATATTTCTGTTAACAAAATTACCATTTCTGCCTTAGGTAAACCCATACTTATTGCCATGAACACTTTTCTACCGATAATAGCTACTCCATAGTAAGGCACCGATCGAAATTCCCTAAAATGACCAAATTTCTAAATCGTGTGCACAGAATGCACATTGCGTGAGAGATGTGGAAAAATGTGAATTCATCACAGAAACTCTTAGGAATCATTAAAGAGGAAAAAGAAAGCAGAGGATGAAAATGATGTCTAGGAGGTAGAAATCTTAAAAGAGAGAAATATCAAACAGTCAATAAATACGAACTGCATTTAGAAAACTCCCAGCCAGCATTTTAATTGAAACTGTGAAAAAGGTAAATGCTGTAAAAATGAATACAACATTTGTCACATGAAACAGGAAAAAAATAACATTACAGTATTCCAGTCTCAAAATTTTCTCTCCAAAATCCAAGCAAGAACTTAGTGTGTGGAAAATCAAGAGATGCAATATGAAGGGCTATGGTGGGATAGCCTATGGCGTAATTAAAGCACGGAACCTGAAGTTTTTAAATCACCTTTGGAACACTCCATTCTTTACTTCTTTACAAACACAAGGGAAAAAAAATCCTTTCATACTAGCAATCCAAGCATAAATTTCAACACCCTTAGAAAGAACTGAAGTTAGAGTAATGAACAATAAGAATCGAATCTCCCTTGAGACCAACATTAACAACTGAACATTCACAAAACTAATCCTACAACAGCTGCCGGCTTAACTTCTCTTCAACAATAAACACCAAACAGGAGCAAAACCCATCATTAAAAGCAATACAGAGAGTGGGGAAAGAGGAAAAAAGACAATGAAAATGATACAGAAACCTCAGAAAGCTGAAAGCCAGGAAGCATGCAACTTGGAACAAAAACCATTAATAAATCAAACATATAAAACCCCAAAGTTTAAATCATTTCCCCAGACATTTACTCAAGCCCACATTCATTTACATTTCTCATCATTGACGAGATACTAAAATAAAGCAATTCCAATAAAAACAATACGCAAGAAAATAGTGCAGAAAAATAAAACAAAGACAACCCACAAAAAAATCAACCGAATAATTAAAAAATAACTTTACAAGGGAAGCAAAAGAAATGTTACAGAGATAGAGAAGACCTGCAGGTTGTTTGATTTGATATAGTTCCAGATCTGCTTAACAGCGTCCGTACGGGAAGCCTGTTGGGTTCCAAGGAATCGACCCAAAGCAGGGGAAACGGGGGTAACTTTAAAAATCCCGGAAGTTCGAGTCGTGGTTCGTAGAGTAGCTGTTTTTTCAGCCTTGGGTTTTGGAGTGGTTGGCTTCTTCGGAGCTTTCTTAGCCGCTTTTAAAGTAGCTGATTTGGCAGCCGTAACGGTTGAAGGTGAAGAAGAAAACTTGGCTGCTGCAGTTGTCGACGACGACGCCGGGGAAGCTAACAGCGCCCTGAACCTGACGAAAACCCTAGACATTGTTGATCGCTAGAGGGAGAGAGAGGGGCTCGCCTTGAACCTTGTATTTCGACCGCGACCTTTTTGGAAAGTGAGTTGAAGAGGAGGCCTGGGATTCTGGGCGGGTTAAGAAACCTACTTGTGTAGCTTATAGTGGGGGTGCGAAGGAGACAGCCGAGTTCGAGCTAGGCGGAGTTGACTCAATTCCTTGAGAATTTGAGTTAAATTTAAATAAATTTTTAATAAGTTTTAATAATTCGAGCTAGGCGGAATTGACTCAATCGAATTTAATTAAATCGAGTATTAAAATAGTTTTGATCAAATTAGAATCAAGTAACTTATAATATGTTTTATCTCGTTTAAAACCTTATTAGAAAAAAAACTTTAATGTACTTGTTTATTTTAGGATTTATGGTACTAACTTAGGTACTAATTTAGGGTTTATTTTAGGACTAGGTTTAAGGGTTTAGGATTTATGTTTAGGGTGTATGTTTTAAAATTAGGAATTTATATTTTGAATTAAAAAAATATATAAATAGTGTATATTTTTGAGTCAAGTATCGTGTATCTCTACTCAACTCATTAAGAATTTAAGGCGAGTTCAAGCTCGAGTAGAGTGTTTACCTAGTTTTGATCAAGTTGGATTCGAATAGCTCATGATTTCTCTTGATACATTTAAAATCCTATTAGGAAAAAACTTTAATACAACTTGTTAATTTTAGGGTTTATGCTATTAATTTAGGTTTTAAAGGTTTAAGTTGTTGGGTTTAGATTTTAGGATTTAGATTTTATGGTTTAAGATTTATGTTTATAGATCATGTTTTAAAATTAGGAATTTAGGTTTTAAATTAAAAGAATAATATATTATATTTTCGAGCAACTTGCGAGTTTTTCGAGTCAAATATCAAGTATCTCGACTATGTTCGTTAAGAATTTGAGCCAAGTTTGAGCTCGAGTTAAATCCAGTGGAGTCGAGTGTTGATCGAGTTTTGACCGAATCAAACTCAAGTAACTCGTAATCTATCTCGTCTCATTTATAGGCCTAGTTAATTGAATAAATTTCAGACTAAAATTGTTATTATATTATTTTTTTAATTTTGATAACAGACGAACAATAAGACATTATAATAAACATGTAATGCTACCACTAGTTGTTTAAACAAATATTATTATCATACAAATTATCATATATGATATACAAAATCCAATCATACATAGAATCTCATCGGATCATCTAAGACAAAAGCACACATCATACAATAATAATTTTAGTGTAAGTCTTAGTATCACACAAGCTCGAAACCGTACACTCTTAGTGACATCGGATCACAAAACATCAATAATCATTATTTTGTATCTTTAATCATGGTATTACAACACATTTTTTCGTGTATCTGAATCTTACCAATCAACGATTCTATCAAGCAAATAACTACCCGACATATAAGAAACATGATATTGTTGATAATCATCATTAACTTTTACATTATCAAGTAGTTAATATATTATGAAGGAATACATAATTGTTTTTATTAGTTATCACTATTAATCCAATCTTACACGTAAATTATCATTTTAATTAGTATTTATAGATTATTTAATTTATTGAATATCGATATTCAAATATGAATGTTAATATATTATTTTCGAGTATCAATACTTACATGTATACCGGTATTAAAATTATTTATTAAAATCTTTAAATTTTTTGGTGTATCTATACAAATAGACTCAGATTGATATAGTGTTGTATAGTGTACCAATATAATAGTAGCTCCACTAGATTATAATGTTTTAATATAGAACAAAATGTCAAGACTCGATCTCTAAAACTTATAAAATCATTAGTATTTGTTTACTAATAAATTTAATCATTTAATAATAATTACCGATTTTATTAGATTATTGGAAGTAGAAAATATTGGGTTAAAATTTTTAAATACAGATGATTAAAGTTATTAAATTATTTCAAAACAAGATAAAATTAATCAACTAAATTTTAAATTATAGTAACTATGAACTACAAGTCCCAAAATTTCAACCTAAAATTTTCTAATATTTTATTAGTAACTGCGGTTTATTATTAATTAAGTGGCTTCTTTATGAAATAAAGAAGAACAATGAAATAATATGTTAAGTTTGTTCTATGCCAATCCTGTCGTTGTAGTATAGTGGTGAGTATACCTGCCTGTCACGCAGGTGACCCGGGTTCGATCCCCGGCAACGGCGTGTTATTTTATAATTTTGCAATTGTTGTATATACTATATAGTTTTGGTTTAATTCTGGTTTTCGTCCCTGAAATTTGGAATTTGTTCAACATACTTTCATTCCCCCCTTTTCTATAATATTAACTGTAGGACTAAATTACTTTTTTTTAATTATTTTTTATTAAGTTAAAATTAATTTAATATGCAAAAGTAAAATACAATTTTATATATCTATCTATTTAAAAAATATATTTTAAACTCGTTTTTAAATTTTTAAATCCATCTCTATTTTCAACCTTACTTTTTTATATATAATTATTAATTTTTTGGATTTGTATTTAATGAAAAGACAGTGTATATTATTGATATAACTTTTAATAATTTAATTGATATATTTTAAATATATAATAAGTTATTTTATTAAAAGGTATCCTAAAATAAGATATTCCAACACTAAACAAATTTAATAGATACTTAAAAAAATAGTAGATAAAATTTATTAATTGATCGACTAAAATTATTTATCTTATTTTATTTTATATGAGTATAAATTTTAACATAAAAATTTAATATCTTTAGTAAATAAACTAAAATTCAATATATATCAAACTAAAAATCAATAGATAAAAGAATTTCTATTTTCGTTAATACTAAATTTACTTTTAATTTACATTAACCAACTCCACACTAAACTAAATTTAAATTATAGTACTAACTTTGAAATACAGGTCTAATTTTTTAATAATTTTCAACCTAAAAATAAAAGTTATGAAATATTATATTTTAGAATAAAAGTTTGTTGTTGATCAAGTCTGTTGTTGTAGTATAGTGGTGAGTATACCTGCCTGTCACGCAGGTGACCCGGGTTCGATCCCCGGCAACGGCGTACTTTTTTACTTTTGTATATGCTATACAGTTTTGGTTTAATTCTTGTTTTAGTCCCTAGACTTTACTGTCTTTTCTATCCGAGCTGTCTATGTAGTTTAGGTTTAATTCTGGTTTCAGTCTCTGAATTTTTGAATTTGATCAAACATACTTTCATTCCCCTTTTTATATAATCTTAACTGTAGAACCATGAATCAAAAAATAAATGTATAACCATATTACTTTTTTGCCCTAATTGTATAATCGAATCTCATTTAAAAATATCATTTTAATTACATCAAATTCTTATGTAAATTTGAAGTTGGTAATAATATTATAAAAATAAGAGATATAAACATTTTCCAAATTAAACTAAATAAATTATTATTTTTTAATTTAAAATATATTCAATGTTAGATTAAACCATTTAATTATTTTTTTTCACCTCATCATTTTTACCAAGTGAATCTTCACTTTAATCCCATAAATGACATAGTAAAAATGACTCATAATATAATTTCTTCGCTTTTAAACCTAAACATATGAAAAGGTAAAAAATTGTTAAACTGACGTCTGTTGTGAATAAAGTAAAGAACAAGAATAAAATAGGAGAATAAAGATGAGAGACAAAAGGGAGAGAGATTTTATTATATTCTCAAACTAAGGGTTGTATACAATGCTATGCCAAAAGTCTATATTTATAGGCATAAGATGGAAACCCTAATTTCAATGGGTATTAAACCCTAATACTAAAGCCCATTAAAGTGTAACTTAATATATGGATATCCACCATAAATAAATATATTTATAACACTCCCCCTTGGATATCCATGAAGATAATGTGCCTCGTTAAAACCTTACTAAGATAAAAACCCTGTGGGAAAAAAAATTCTTAGTGAAGGAAAAAGAGTACACACATCTTTGATACGCATAACATGTTGCCTCATTAAAAACCTTACCGGGAAAACCCATTGGGACAAAACCTCAGTTAAGGGAAAAAGAGTGCAACGCGTATTTACTCCCCCTCATGAAAATATCACATAAGATCTTTGAATCTTCATAATTCAATATTGAATACAATCTTCAAATATTAAAGTAGATCATGCACTAGTGGATAAATCTTCCAAATCATTGCTTGAAATGATTCATTGAATATTATTCATCTGAAAATCATGAAGGACGAAACTTGAAGAAATATGTTTCGTTTTATCATATTTGATATATCCACCTTGAGATATAAATTTTGTATTATCTCTGTACAAGATAACTTGCATCTTATCTTGTAAAAAACATTCACATATCTTCAGGATATGTTTAGCTAAACACATATTTCGGTTTTGCCTTATGCATAACAATTATTTTAAAGGTAATGATCTCGTAGCACTTAAAAAATATTTCTGGACCAGTTAAGATACGATGCTTCCAGATCAAAAAAATGTGTATATTGTGCTTTAGACTAAAAATATCATTACCCTTTTCGTGATGCGAAAAATCTTTGTTTACAGTAAGAGACTTAACAACAACCATAAAGGTGATAAATAGATATGCGTTATGCATGTAAAGTCTCTTTCAATATTTTCTGTATGTCGATAGATGCACAAGGATTTGAGGAGGTCTCTTCATGAGTCTCAACGATATTCAAATCATCGACATACACAATCAATACAAATTCAGAGCTAAATCTCTTAATAAAAATGCTCGGGGAAATAATTCATATAGCATTATGCTAATAAGTATTCAATGAGGCGATCATATCAAATACGCCTAAATTGTTTCAAGCCATAAAAAGATATATTCAATATGATTGAAAAATGTTCTCGAGAACTTGAATGAACTGCTTATGGCAATCTAAATCTTTCTGGAAGTTTCATGTAAATATTACTATCAAGAGGCTCATTCAAATAGGATGTAACAACACCCATTAGGCAGAAACCGAGTAATTTTATTTATTGCCAGACTGATCAAAATCTAAAAGTAGTTGCATCCACCACCGAGAAATATATTTTCCTCATAATCAATTTCATGTCTTTGTGAGAATCCTTGTGCAACCAAATGAGCTTATATCTCATGATTTCCCCTTTTGATTTCTCTTTCTCACAAAGGCTCGTTTATATCCACAAGCTTTACACATTTCAATGTACGGGCTATAGGCCCAAATACTTCTCTTTTCAAAAGAGATTTTAGTTTCGCCTCAATTGCCTCTTTCATGTTGTCCAATCATTTCTTTGTTTACATTGTCCAATTGACAATGATTCATGATCCACATCATCAAATAAAATCTCTAGTGCTATATTGCATGCAAATATATTAACGACGTCGATTTAATTTCAGTTCCACTTATTACCATACATGACATAATCTATTGAGATCTCTTTATTATCAGGTACCTGAGTCATGTCAATGTCTCTGTTGGAGACCATTTAATCTCTTCTAGAGATTTTCATAATCATTGATTCCTCGATCAGACCATCATAAAATATACCTCCTTTTCTTTTTCGAGGATCTCTTATCTTTGGAACTTACTTGTCTACTACGCTTTAAGCGTAAGTTAGACCCATTAGCAACTAGAGTTTGTCCTTCCATGACATCAAATTTAATCGGAGCATTCATAGCTGGTATACGTGACTTAGTCACTCTTTTAGGGTCAGCAAAATCATCTGGCAATTGATTTGCTAAATGAATTATCCTTTGAACTTATAGTTCACATTGTGTAGTACATGGATCAAAATGAGAAAAATGATAATTCATTCTAACTTATTTCTTTCCCCAGCTATTTATTTTCTCCCCCTAATGTTGGGTAAACTGACTCATTAAAATGATAGTCAGTAAATCGGATTGTAAATAAATCCCCTATCAGAAGCTCTTATATATATTCCCAATAAAACTCATCTTTGTGCGTTGTGGTGGAGCAATTAGAACATATATCGCACACACACAAAAAAAATATAAGATGAGAAATATTTGGTTCCTGACCAAAAACCATTTGTAATGGGGAGAACTTATGATCATTTGTTGGCTTGATGCGAATTTATGATACTACATGTAAAATTATATGTCATCAACATTATCAAGACTGATTGTCTTTAGAAAATAATCTGGAAAATGTGCTCGTAATTTTATCAACTGAGCAAGTAGCCTCGCAAACACCAAGTTGCGGGTTAATAACAAGGATACATATAACCATCTAGTCGATGCATCGATAAAAATCGTATAATATCTAGATGATTTTTTAGAAAGGTGTATGGGCCCATATATTTATCACCTTGTATCCGTTCCAAAAAATTAATAGCACTCTATCTTAGATGTTGATGATTGTATAATCAAATTGCTTTCATAGCAAGTATCACGTGAAATATTACCATGAAGAAAATCTTAGTTCTTCAATAAATGATCACATGAAAGTGTCAACCAATTTTCGCATCATAATTGAACCGGGATGGTCTAACCGGTCATGCCAAATAAAATTATCAGTAAACATATTGTTTACAATAGCACGAGCTTCAACTTGTACTAATTCTTATGTAGTACAATATGGATGACAGTGCATGTAATTTTGCCAAGATTTCCTTATACTCGTAATATTGAGATAGTCAGCATCCCTTGACTAATATTCTCAATATATTTCTGTAAATATCTTTAAAATTCAATAAGTCTCTTTGCGACTTTGACGAGCATAATACACTGTAAATATGAGATAAAGTCTCATTTGGCAATAACATATTTGCTCAACGGGCATAATACACTGTAAATATGAGATAAAGTCTTATTTAGCAATAACATATTTGCTCTGTCGGAGCTTTCTGTGATATTAGTACTTCCGGATATAGTACTCATATTATTCCCTTGCATTTAAAATGGGAAAATATGCATAATTATGCACCTTTTAATATGTGCTTTATTTCATTCACTTCGGGGAATGAAAAATATGTGCTTTCTACCATTCACTTCGGGGAATGGAAAATATTAAATATAGCACATTATATCAACTCGTTTATTTATCAAAGATAAGCTCTCAAAAGCTCTTCCGAAGCATTGATATTTCAATACTTTGAGATATAGTACTCACATTTTCCCTTGTATTTAAATGGGAAAATATTTCTTATGCTTAAGTATAGTATGAGTACTTGCACTGTTTGCTTGGCATAAATAGCCACAATTCATTATAGATTTCATTCCGGAAGTGATAATATTCTTCAAAGGATAAATTAACATAGAATGTAAATAAATAATATATAAAATAAATTAATGATAAATTAACATAAAGCGTAAATA
Source organism: Abelmoschus esculentus (assembly GCA_035048815.1). Taxonomy (NCBI): domain Eukaryota; kingdom Viridiplantae; phylum Streptophyta; class Magnoliopsida; order Malvales; family Malvaceae; genus Abelmoschus; species Abelmoschus esculentus. Next base: position 3,410,373 of record JAUCBN010000051.1, on the reverse strand, counting down.
AATAATATGTAAAATAAATTAATATAAATATATAATAAATAAAACAAAATAAATAAAGATCAATTATTTCTTTTAGATGTTATAAGGGAAATAAAATAAATGGCGAATTATTCTCTTGAAGGACTATGAGAAAAATTATCAATATCCAATTGAGTTGGATTAATAACGCCATTATTTTCGCCACAAAGAAAATCTGATTATATTTTCTTCAATTTATCATTCATGATTATGAATAAAGTCCGTAATGCTTCGGCATTTGACAAGTACGAGATCAATGGTTTATACCATCACTTTGATAACATAAAGATTTTTAATCTGATCTCTATCATCCTTGGCATCTTTACAATTCCACTTCTTGTGGATATAAGTATTCTCAAAATAATCATCTTATCCATGTCTATTTTATGATCTCAATCATGACCACAATTACTAATGTGGCTTTTATTCATTCCGCTATATAATATCATATTCGCTTCAGGGAATGGAGCGGAGCCTGTTGGGCGATATTCATGATTTTTCATGAGCAACTTATTATTTTGCTCAGCCACAAGAAGGCAAGAAATTAACTCATAATATTTCTTAAAGCCTTTTTCACGATATTGTGTCTGAAGGACAACATTGTTGGCATGAAAAGTGGAGTATGTTTTTTTTTCTCTAACATATCCTCATCAATGATATTCTGGCACATAATTGAGTTTTATTCACTAACCATATAGTGAATTATCACATTTGCATTCACTTCAAGGAATGAAACAAATTCAATAATCGCATGGAATAAACATCATGCTTGCATTCACTTCAGGGAATGACATAAATCAAATAATCGCATGAAATAATCATCATGCTTACATTCACTTCATGGAATGTCATAAATCCAATAATCGCATGGAATAATCATCATGCTTGCATTCACTTTAAGGAATGTCATAAATCCAATAATTGCATGGAATAATCATCATGCATGCATTCACTTCAGGGAATGCCTCCCATAAAAATTCTTTGATCAAGACAATTTTCGTAACTTGAACTTGGGAGAAGTCTATAGTCGAGTTTTTCGACATAAAAAAAATATTGCTTCCAAGCAAATATAAACTTTATAATATTCATACTATTAAATAGTAATTGATCAACCAATATATATTCAATATATTCAAAGAATAAAAATTTAATCCTCATACGCGGCGTTGTTAAACCAGTCCACAAGGTCCTTTAAAAAGAACCTCCTTTGAGACCAGTAGCCTCGCAGAACGGGATGTCCAGCCAATATACTCGGATTAAATTATTAAAACAAAATATTAATGACATGAAATAAACACATAATATCATTAGACAAAAATAGAAATATTTACATGAAAAAGAGAAAAATCATAATCATCATCGTATATATACTATTTTATAAATTAAATATAAAAGATTGAAAAAGAACATACCGGGTAAATCTTTGAAAAGACTTGAAATAAAAATCTTCTGAGCAAACTCGTGCTGGTAACGTGTTGTGAATAAAGTAAAGAACAAGAATAAAATAGGAGAATAAAGATGAGAGACAAAAGGGAGAGAGATTTTATTATATTCTCAAAGTAAGGGTTGTATACAATGCTATGCCAAAAGTCTATATTTATAGGCATAAGATAGAAACCCTAATTTCAATGGGTATTAAACCCTAATACTAAAGCCCATTAAAGTGTAACTTAATATATGGATATCCACCATAAATAAATATATTTATAACAACGCCAAATATTTTTCATTCCCAAATTTTAAATACTTTTTACAATATTTTTTTTAAATTTTTTAATAATTTTACCATTTTTATTTTATTTAATATTTTATCATTTTTTTAGTTTTTCATTTTAAAATAAAATTTGAATTTTCCAAGCTTACCACATTTGTATTTTTTTTTTCTTCAAGTAATTTAATTTGATAAAAGAATAAAAGTTTGAGAGAGAAAATAAAATAAAAATGTTAAAAAGGATTTTTTTTCAAGAAGTTTGAGGATTAAAAGTATCAAAGGCCTATCTATAATAACTCGATTGTCTTATATTTTTTTTAATAATCTTAAAGGTGATTATAAAGCAATATTTCTTCATACTTTTCTTCTCTTTGATAAATAAAGTACACACATCTTACAGATAAATTTGTTTGAACTCGAATCTCTTAAAATAGAAATTCAAAAATATTCATTATTTTTTTTTTCTAAAAATTATAACATCTCAAAGTCACATTTGTTTTTCGTATAAAGAATTGTGAGTGAATGAAGAGGTAAGAATAGAGTTGTCATATACGATATGGATAGCTTAAGATGGATAATATCTTTTCTAGAAAATATTGAAAATGATATTTATTTTAAAAATATTTATTTTATTTTTAATAAAGTCAAGTGTTGATCGAGCTTTAACCAAATTAAATTTGATTAGTTCGTAATCTGTCTCGTCTCATTTACAGTCCTAGTTACTAGAATAGGATGCATATATTTTAGGGACTAAAATTGTTATTATATCATTTTTCGATTTTGATATCAAACTTGTTTTCTATAAAAAATTTAATTGAGTGTTATGTTCGTTCTTAAACTTATAATTAGAGTATTAGATTATTACTTTCGGAAGAAATATAACATTTTTCTTTCTAAACAATAACATATAGTTGAGGGACTGAATCATTACTTTAAAAAAATTGACATATTTATCATTAACCTATAAATAAGTGACCTATGATATAATTTATCTAATTTATTTTGGAAATTTTTTTTAATCAATTATAGTGGTTATAAGTAGTATCTGTTTTAATCTATACTTTAAATCATTAGACACTGACCCCTTAATCATTATACTGCAAATAATGGTGTTTAAACCTATATCCTCAAAAAAATAATAGATTGTATGATTTTTTTTTTCTTCTAGTACTGAAATTGTAAAGAAAAATGTCCATTATTTTTTTTTAATTTTTTCCAATTTTGATTCATAATTTTTAAAAATTTATTATTAATAAAAATATGAAAAATATAATTTAGAAACCTATGATCAAGGAGTTTTTAAATATGTATCTTATAGAATTTAATTATTTAAAATTTTAAAATAAATATAGTTAAAGTTAAAAAATTTTGCCTTTTAAAAATCAATAGTGAAAAATTTTAATGAGATGAAGGGAATAACATTTACTATTCCTAGTGGTTCATCAAACAAAGTTTAAATATTTTAAATAATTAAATTTTATAAAATATATAAAATAATTCAAATTTTAGTTGATTAATTTTTTAAAATATATTTTTTATATCTTTATCAATAATAAATTTTAAATAAATTAAAAAATAAAAAATATAAAGATAATAAAAAAATATTTATTACAGATGAAATATTTTATTCCCAAATCATGGATTAGTATGAGCATATAACAGAGGAGTATGCAACTGATTAAGGTAATAACTGCAGCTCTATTTTTTATAAAATAAATATAATTTAATATGCATTTATTCCTTAAAAATTTAATTTAATGTGTAAAAATAAAATATAGTTTTATATATATTTTAGAAAAAATATTTAAAATTTTATTTTTAAATTTTTAGACCCTTGGCTAATATATATTTTATTTATATGGGTGGTTCAAAAATTTTGGGAGTTCTATAAAATTTACTAAAATGAGGCCCTACTTTATAATCAATAAAATATATTATTTTTTAAGAAAATTATCTTAATAAAATATATTATTAGATTATCTTCTCGAATAATAAAAAGTTAAATGTTAAACATCTAAAAATAAAACATTTTCAATTTTTTTAATCTAAAAAGTGACATTTTTTTCGTTTTAAGTTTAGATATTTTTTATATACACACATAATTATATGTATTTATATTTTTTTTTATAAATATTTAATTTAATTTTTTTATACGATCGTTTTTATTACACCTCGTCTAGAACCCAATATTTATCTGGCTTGAGAATCAAGTTTTGGTTCTATAGTTTCAACTTCTAAATGTTGAGGTTTCAAATTTTAAGTCGCTTTAGTATTTTTCAACCTTTCCTTTTTAAATAATTATTAATTTCTTTTGGTTCTATTTCTATTTTTGCATATGCTATACAGTTTTGGTTTAATTCTGGTTTTAGTCCCTGAACTTTACTGTCTTTTCTATCAGAACTGCCTATGTAGTTTAGGTTTAATTCTGGTTTTAGTCGCTGAATTATTGAATTTGTTCAACATACTTTCATTCCCATTTTTATATAATATTAAATATAGAATCAAATTATTATTTTTTTCTAATTCTACAATCGAATGTCATTTAAACTCTTTAATTACCTCAATTTTCAATGTCGTTGTTTGTCGCATATTATTCAAAAAAAATTCATTCGATGATTTTAAGGTTTCATATAACGTCGATCGATTTTTAGCGATGAGATGATGTGGTAAATAATAGTGATGATCTAACAACGAATGTGATAGATGACGACGTGACAATCAAAGATAACACTAAGTTAAATCTAGATTTAGATTTTGGGTGTTAGAGATTTTAAAATTTGGGACTATTTTATAAAATTTAAGGTTATTTTGTTTTCAAAAATTTAAGATGACATGTTTCAGATAACGAAAATTAATGGTGAAAATTAACAAACAGTAACAATGAGACACTTATTTGAGTAGCGTTAAAAACATTAGATACTTGTTTAATCCAAAATAAAATTTAAACACATAACTAAAAATTATAATTTAAACACTTATTTAACAGTTAAACCTTGTATTCTCGATAAATCCGTTATGAATTAGTATTATTATATAACAGGGGCCGATGCAATTGGTTCTCTAAGGCAATAGTTGCATATATATATATATATATATATTTAAAACAAATACCCTATTAGTGTATGTTTCTTCTTTAAATTTTTTTTGACAAATGTTACTGAATTTTTATTAAATTTATAGAAAATTATAATTATAACGTAATCAAAAAGTAAAATAATTGGATTAAAAAATTCAAAAATTTTTACAACCCAAAAACAAAGAAAAATAAAATTTCTATGAAAATAAGCATACCAATAAAATTTAACAACAACAACCGATCACTAGGGTATGCTGCAACGTGCCATAAAGACAGACGAAACAAACCCCAAAACAAAAATAAAAACATGTCACAAGGACAGAGAAAAGAGTGTCACAAAGACAGAAAAAAAATGATCCTTATTAAAATAAAACAAAAAAATAAATAAATCCGGTGGTCGACAACCAATACTAAAATTGATTGTCGACCACCGATCAAAGGGAACGATCAAAACGAAAAACGAAAAAAAAAATAAAATTTGGGAAAGGAGAACCGCACCGAGGGGTTTCAGAGAGAATTAAGTTTTCAAAGAAATTTTAATAATTCATTATTTAAAAAATATATTTTTTAAATTTTAATTTAATGTAAAAAAGTAAAATACAATTTTATGTATTTATTTAAAAAATATATAAATATTAAATTTTTAATCCTTCATTATTATAGACTTTAGTTAACTTGAAAATCAACTGTTGGTTCAACGTAGGTTTCAAAATTTAAGTCAGGTTTAGGATTTTTCAACCTTCTCCTTTTATTATGTAATTATAAATTTATTTGAAATTATATTTGTGAACTGTCTTATACATATTTTTAAGCACTTAAGAGTATGTGTTGTTGTAGTATAGTGGTGAGTATTCCCGTCTGTCACGCGGGTGACCCGGGTTCGATCCCCGGCAACGGCGTTTGTTTTTTGTTTTTTTTTCAATTTTGCATTTGTTCTATAATTATGCTATACAGTGTTGGTTTAATTCTGTTTTTAGTTCCTAAAATTTACTGAATTTGATCAACATACTCCCATTCCCTTTATATAATATTAAATGTAGAACCAAATTGTATACTCGAATGTCATTTAAAACACTCACTTTAATTACATCAAATTCTGATGTTACAAATTTAAACTTTGTAATAATATTATAAAGTAAGTGATAAACAATGCCAAATTAAAATAAACTAAATAAATTATTTTTTTTAATTTAAAATATATATTCAATGTTAGATTAAACACCTTATAAGGAGATTTAGAACCTTAATTAGACACAAATTTCTTAAGGGTAAGGGATCCTATCAATAATAAATAGTTTTCATTTATAAGGTATAATAACATTTTTTTACCCTCAAATTTTCTGGAAATTTTAATTTAGTCATCAAACAGTTTTCCTTTTTTGACCCTGAGATTTTATTTTATTTTATTTTTTGTCAAAATGGACAAACATATGAAAAAGTAACAAATTTGTTAAATTGACGCCAACAATTTTTCATTTCTCCATCTGAGATTAAATTAAATATTTTAATAATAAATTAGTATTGTTTTAGATAAATGAAATCATCTAAAATTGATCTCTAACAATTGTTTATTGGAATTATATTCTTTTTTGAGTAAAAGAGTCAAGCCTAGGAGTGAGGATGGTTGTTGTCATATATTGTACACGTGACTTAAGATAAGGGTTCTTATCGAGTGAATTGATCACGAGTTAAATAATACTCAACTCAACTTGTAGTATAGTGGTGAGTACACATGCTTGTCATGCCGGTGACCCGGTCGGGGTTTGATCCCTAGCAATAGCGATACTTTTTTTTTGTTGGCATTTGTTGCAATTATGGTTTAATCACTCTTTTATTAATTATATATCGAATCCTTGAGATTTTTAATTTTTATTAATTAAATTAATAATGTTCAATGATATTTAACATTAATGGTATTCAGCGGTGTTCGACGATCGTTGTAGAATTTTCTGTATATTATTTGTAATTCTATACGTAAAACAAGCCTTCATTATTGTATTGTTGGCTTTCTATTACAAATACGGAAGGTTTTATTCAAAATTTTTGTGTTGATATATTGTAAGCTAATAAAATTAGTAGTAATAAATAAGTATATCATTTATAATATTGAATGTAAAATGATTAATAATTAATCGAGTCATCGTACAAAATAATTTGATTAACTACTTAAGCAATATATAGTTTAAACGAGAAAATTACTATTCATTAAAATCTTGAATTGAGACTTCCGATAGTCATATCGATAAATCATTTCGGTATAATTAATTGTCCATAAAAATCACTAAATTAACATCATGGCACAATCTAAGTACTCATATCGAGATCCCTTAAATGATTGAATAGTCAAAAATACTCATATTGACCTATTTTATGTTAGTTCAAATCTCAATAATTGCATTAAAAATATAATATCTTTCTATTTAAGTCAATATATCTCAAAGTCGGCACGAGCCCTCTAGTCCAAGTGATTAAAGGAACGGTTGTTGTTCCTAGAGGACACGAGTTCGAACACTAGTATTATCTCAAAGTTGAGTTTTTATCGAGAAAGTTGATTGCAAGTTGAATAATATTTAACTTAACTCAATACTTGATGAATTCGAAAAATTGATCACCTCATACTAATTAAAAATATCGTTACTCGCTCGATAAATATAAAAGTTTTTGAAATTTAAACCCTGAAGGTTTTATGTTAAATTACTTAGTAAATCATTAATTTTTTTGAGATTTTTTTAATTAAAATTTAAAATTTTTGAAACGTATTTTTTAAGGTAATCATTTAAAAAATCATAAAAAACATAAAATAAATTAACAAGCTACTTGTAAATTTATCGAATCAAGTTAGATCCTCTCAATTCAACTCGTGAAAATCTCAGATCGAATCAAATCAAATTAAATCGTACAATAATTAATTTTTGATCGAATATAACCCAAGTTATTCAAGTCAAATAAAAGCACTATCTTAATATGGATAGAATGTACCTCCTCTACTAAGGCAAGTATGATTAGAGTTATGGTCTAAGCCCTCAGGGTGTTGTTTTAAAACCACTTAACTGAATCTTGTTCCTTTTACCAAGAAATTCAATTTAATGACAAATATTGAAACCAGTATTGATTTAAAAGTAATTTAATTTGATGAGAAAATATTTCAATAATACAATAGTAACTACGAAAATTAATAATTTTATTAGTAAAACAAGGTTTCCTCCGGTTGATTGAGTTGCTTCTTTAATAAATAAAGGAAAACAAAGTAATAAAAGATTAAGTTTGTTCCCGACCAGTAATATAGTTTAGAATAGTTAAATGTTTGTTTCCTGCCATCTCTGTCGTTGTAGTATAGTGGTGAGTATACCCGCCTGTCACGCGGGTGACCCGGGTTCGATCCCCGGCAACGGCGTTAATTTTTTGTAATTATGGTTTAATTCTGATTTCAGTCCCTGAACTTTAGAATCTTTGTCATGCAAGAAGAAGTGGAAAAACGTATGAATAAGAAAAGAAATTGCTACAAATACTGCTATAAGACAGAGGGTCGACCCAATTTAAGGTGAAAAAATTGTACTCATTCTAACTTAATTAAAAAAATTCAAATAAAATTTGAGTTTTAAAATAAAAATTCAAATAACTTAAAATTTTTGATAATTAATGAATTAATTTATAAGTTTAAATTGAATCTCCTAATATTTTCTGATATATATGTTACATATAAAAAGATATGATGAAAATTATAATTAAATTTTTATAGGAATTTAAAAATTTGAATTAAATTTTATAAACTCGAATCAGAAAAATTTTAAATAAAATTTGAATTGTAAAATATTATGCTTAAACTTGAATAACTCAACATTTTTAATTTACCTCAACTCATCTTAATCGAATACTTACCTCTTCTCGTCTCTATTTGTTTGTTCAATTGTGATTTTTTTTTTCTTGTTTGTTTCTCAATTTTGTTTTTTACCAATGTTTTTCTTTCTGAATCTGTTCGTCTGTATTCTTGTCTGATATCATGTATGTTTTTTTTTTAATGTTTGTTTATGAGTGCCATTGTTGAAAAAATTATGCTATACAGTTTAGGTTTAATTCCGGTTTTAATCCCTAAATTTTGGAATTTAATCTAATATACTTTCATTCCCTTTTTCATTAATATTAAATTATGTAATCGAATCTCATTTTGAAAACTCGCTTTAATTACAACATGTTAGGAATTTGAATTTTGTAATAATATTACCAATGAAGGTATATTTAAACTAAAGAATTTAAATTTTGTTAAATTAAAATAGGGAGAGTAAATCTGACTTTAGGCATAAAACAATAGGTAGACAAATATTTTCTTTCTTGAACTAAAAATTTGAGGACAATGCCTACTCATGGGAATGAAGAATGATAAAAAATTAAAGGGTAAACTACATAAATTTATGCTACATAGTTTCTGTTTAATTCTAGTTTTAGTCCCTGAACTTCAGTATCTTTTTTCTTTCCGAATTATTTATTTAATGAATATATTTGTCCATCTACTTTAAGACAAACACTGGGAGAAGTGAGGGGGGAAATTAAGCATATACTTGAAATTATAATTTTGAAGATAGAATCATGAAATTTTGAAATAGCAAAGAACAATATTTCACCAGAGTTGAGTACTGTGCATGATTCAGAATTAGAAAACAATGGACCTCGGTTGAATCATGAACTTTATGATTCACTTTTGCTGAGAAGATATGATTGCAGCAAGCGGAAGGAGACCAAAAAACATCGTAACATCCCAAGCAGCAGACACGCCGCATTGATCGGAAATCACAGGAACCTGTAATAACTTGTTCAAAAAATTTCAATGAAGATCATATGCATACTGCATGTGCCAGAAATCGAACAAAGGTGATCCCTACAAAGAATGAACGAGTTTGAGAACATGTTGACTACTATATGAGGCAAAACAAAACTGTACAAGAGTAAACCTGCATAGGATCTCAAGTAATGGAACATGAAATGGTGCTGGTAGACAACCCAAGACGAGAAGAGCAATGCAATGTCCAGTCTGCGATTCTCCCAGGCAACAAGAAGCGTAAATTTGGCCACGGCAGCGTATAGAAACGTAATCACAAGTAGGGTCTTTTCTTCAGCAAACCACAAGGCCTTCCGGTTGCTGTCATGTGATCTAGCTGAGGCTGTTAATTGGAGAAGGCGAAATACTAGTAAGAAACCAACCACCTTAACTACCGTAACACACTTCAAGGAATTCAAGCGATCCACTATGGTGAACCGAAACTCGGTCTTGGTCTCGCTTGTTAGAGAACAAGGTTTCGGAGTTGAGTGCAAGGGGAACCATGTGTCCCAAGTTAAGAATGACGAGCATGACAAGTGAAATGGAAGGCACTACTTTTGGGTTCTTCTCCATATGATAAAGCTGCAATCCTACAAAGATGCACATTAGTGTGTTAGATAATACAACTTTGGTAGTCTCAACATCCATTGTCCAAATTGAACTTTTTTGTCGATCGGTCATGTATTTAGCTGAAGACACATCCAGATGATGAAAGTATATAGAGGATCAGAGCTTTCCCGGGTGCTTTCGATGCTTCCCACGACATACCCTCCATTTTGATTCAGTTCTAATGGAGCAAACTGAAAGTTCAAAAGAATTCCACAGTCCATAAAAGCATTTTTGAACACTTGATTATCGGATCCCAACTTTCTGCAACCAACCAACACAACTTTCCAATTTCAGAATCATAAATCCCTTCGGCTGTAATCTCCAGTTTCTCTTCAGTATAAGGGAAATAAAGTCCAATAACGACAGCTGTAGGAGTTTTCGATGTGATGCTCACTTGGTAAAGATTCTTTACTCTGTCAAACTCAGTGTATTCATACTTCAAACCAGGAACACCTTGCATACGATTTCAAGTACTTTGGAGCGTGATCCTGCTAAAGTAACCAACATCATTTGCAGTTTTCGTGGTCCAAATTTTCCCCTCGCACTGCTAGTGTCTTGAATAGACAAGATAGCAGGGAACCTGAAGCTCAACCTTGCTGTGCAATCACCAACATGAGCATTAGACCAAGATCCTCCAATGTCTAAAAACCGACAAACAGAAACAAACATCTGGTTTTTATTATCATCCCATGTTCCTTCTCCAATCAATGTTGTGTGGGGATTGAAGAAAGGTACTTTCCAACATGGCTAATATTTCTAAATTCTACCAGGACCCGAATTCTCCTTTCAGCCTCAGAACAAGCTGTGCTTGAAAGTGACAGAAAACGAGGCGAATAACCGTCCAACCAAACAAATGGAAGGCAATTTTGCTTTCCAGAAGTGCAATCACTTGTGTAGTCCAACATAACATGGAAATGGCCCAATATCATTGAGCAAAAACTTTTACTTGGAAGTTCGTCGAATGGCAAATTCTTTCGGGCATCACTTTCAGTAGAAAACTCATGTGGTACAAACTCTCTAAACTCAGAAGTGTAGTCATAATTCAACAACGGAAACATGATCATGGAAATGGGTTCAAAGTAGTTCACCCCATCACTATAACTTAAGCTCTCTAAAGTTCCGGTAATCAACGTAGTGATATTATTCGAATTCCTGAGATTCCTAAGCTTAAAAACTGCTGAAGGAGTTAGCAAATTACCTTGTTTAGAGTAAGCAGAATCTGTTTCAACCATAAAGAGATTCCCAGAAAACTCTGACCAGAATCCATGGAGATTGAAACGAAACAATCCATAAAATGTAAGGACTCCCTTAATCTTCCACACTCCATCTGCAACAGTTCTAGAAGCATATCTGGTTTCAAACGAGAAACAATTCAAGATTCGAGAGATCTTTGGGTTGAGAATTCCATTTCCACCAATGAAATAACCAAAATGTCATATGCATCAAATGATGCAAAACTCAGTGTGGAAGCTTCAGAGTTGGGGACAGATTAAGGAACAACAGAAGAGCAGTAATCAGAATAAGAGACCTCTAATTCTCAGTTGATTCTTCAATTACAATCTCAGCAGATGACACAGATTTTGTTGAAAAACTAAAGAGCAGAAAGGAGAGTGCAAGTTTACAAATGTTTACCATTGTAGAAGGTTTCACAGACATTGTAGCATCAAAGAGAAAGAAACAATCAGAGCTATACAATTGCAAAGCTCTAATTTGTTTTTGGGATTTGTCTTATAAAACATTGTGCCGGCAAAACTCGAGTGTTTGCATGGAGTAGTCGCCCGATCTTGCATTAAAGGGAACGCCATCATAGTTCGTGATCCGGACACAACCATGTCTGTCTTTTTCAGTTTGTGTATTTGAAGATTCATATATAATACATGTACTCATATATTTGGTTACTAACAAGTTTTGGTTAGAACTACTTGAGCATCTAATATCCAAATCTGTATTACCATGTGACTTAATTAGAACCGCTGAAGTAGTTATGTGATAAAATTATCAAAATTAACTCAGCTCAAAGAAGCAACAATCTCAATTTCCATAGAGCCATCATTCTCTGTGAAGCTGGTTGTGATTTGTGAATTCACTCAGCTCAAAGCTCTAACTATTATTTCCTCTGTCAATAACACAAAATTTGAATAACATGATAATAGAAGCATTACAATGTCTTCGTTGCTGTGTGTTGTTCATACTTAACACATCCAGCAAAAATAGTTGAAACCATTTCTCTCCTCAGATGTCGGCGGGACTGTTGATCTCCTGAACAAAACAAACGAAACATGTTTGAGTGTTGACACAGGCGAAACCACAATCTTCAAACAGTACCAAGATGTTTTTAAGAATTACCTCATCCTCGAGCACAGCTCCATCAGGAATTCGCAAAGGCAGTCCAGGGTTTGCGTCAATTATAACTTTCCCCTTAAGAATACAAATCATCAAATGACAGAAATGAGTTAAACGGTTAAGTTCAGGAGTCTCTGGCAGTAGTAAAACAGTAGACTTGAAAACCACAAAGAAAGCAAACTCATCAATTTTTACCCAATCCCAACATTCTCCAAATATACGAGCATGCATGCGCATGGTACCCTGTAAACCTTCATGTAAAGCATATTTCTAGATATAGGTATAAGGGGGCATGATCTTCCATGGACATACTCATGTCATACACATGCATTGCATAAGTCCAAAACTCACAATGGAGTTTGAGTAACACGAGTATTTAAATACACGTAACAGGATATGTATTGGATGTACTCTTGATTTGTTTCAAAAATCTAGTCAACAATCCACACCAAACATTGAAGATAGAAAACAATAATTTGAACCAAAAAGAAGAAGAGAAAAAATTGATAGGAATCAAATAGCTTAGCTTAGATGAAATTCCTAAAGTATAGGACCAATGGCATTTTATTTTTCATTTTGTGGGAAAAGGAAATTTTATGCGATGGATAACAAAGAATCTTGATAACAATTAACAAAAACTTCCGTCGGGACACAAATTCCCTATTGCACAATTTAGCCATCAATCAATAATTAACAAATACCGACAATCAATGCTTATCTGCAACTTCAGTACTGAAAATATGATGATATCAACTTCAAATGTAATACATGAGGAACAGATATGTTAACAAAGAAGTAAGGATTGATGCAGGGGAAATAATATGGATACCTTGAGAACTACATCAGCTCCAAACCAAACATCACCTGCCACCTCCAAGCTATCCAGCTTGACAATGCTAGGAATGGTTGTAAAGCGACGTTTGAAATCGCTTATCTGATGAGGAAAACAGAGTCTAATAACATATTCAAGAAAATAAATGCAACCAAAATAAAGATAATGCCTTTGTGAGTCCATAACCATCACCTTTTCGAATTCAGGTCCTAAAGCAATGTGAGGGTCGCTGGGACTGACCCTCTCATCATTTCGAACTAAAATGCCTTCTTTATACGAGTATAGGTCCGACTGTAGAATACAAAATTGATGCTTAGAATTTTAAGTTGGATGAAATAATAATTTCTTTGGGTTGTAGCCTAAAATTATAGTTTATAAAGTAAATCACCTGGAGAAGAAGTAAGTCTGATGTAGAATTCAATGGAAGGAAACGAGATTGGGGAATGGAAATGCCAACTGATTTTTCAAATACCTGCCTCAATGAAAAGCAATAACAACAAAAAAAAATTCATATGTTTATTGATTGATGTGTCGTGTATACCTGTCTAGGAAAACTTAAAGTAAAAATCACCTTTGAATTAGAAAGGCTATTCAAACTCAGAGCAGTAGTACCTACAAGCCTTTTAATGGCTTTCAGATCTATCCACCTGAGAAAAATGAAACCACAATTTAACCTTTTTTGTGTTCTTATTAAGAACAAATTCACGAGGCACAGCAGTTCACTTACAGGTTTCTTGTATCAATGAATTTGAACCCTTTCATAAACTTGTTACGACCATGACAAAACAGAGAAAATAAAAACCAATTAGATTAACAAAACAATAACTGAAAGAAATTATGCACTTCCACTATGGTTCTGTGCAATTTGACATAGAATTTTGGACAAAAAGTGCATATATACACATTATCTTGCCCTTTTCTTCTGTGAATAATTATTATAAGCAACTTACCTTTTGAGTATAATCGGAAGTAAAATCTTCAAGCTGTATCATAATGAAAGCAACAAAGTTAACTAACTCTGTTTTGAAATATACATAGATATCAAATGAGGTTATTAGACATCAACATATTTCATGAGATCACTTGCCTTGAACTTTCCTTGGAGTGAATTAGCCATAAGGTTGATTAAACCAGTTGAGGTGGTTGGCATCACCTGAGAATAGTAGAGACAAACAAATTTTAGCCGAAGTAATATAATAAATGGAAACCATCCTTGCTTACCTCCGAACAATATTCAATACTGTTTTGGGCCAAATGGTTCAAGATTTCTAAATACCAAATCAAGGGGAACAACTACAGAATTTGAAGCTCATTAAACACAAGAAAATCAAGTAACAAAAACAATGCAAGGATACTGGGGTCAACAACACTGGCCACATTGTCTGGATTAACCACAAGCGCATACTCCTTACCCTAGAAGCAAAGATATTAACAGTTTGCATCAGGATTCCTCCTGACATATGTTTCATTTCCATTCTCATTGATATTTTCTCTTATAGACATAGGAGAAACAAAAAGAAATATTTTACAGATCACAAATACCTGGGAAAGTAATGCATCAAGAGTTGTGCCATTCACGAGGGAAAGGAATTGATTGCCATGATTAGAAGATTGCCTTTGCAAAAAGAATAATAAAGTATTGAGAAGAGCTTTCAGCAATTGGTGACTTAGATCACAATTTAATCCCATAAAATTTTGGACACATTGATACTACACAGACAAAAAAAAATCCCAAAGATACCACAAGCGCTATGCATTCAATTGAACATCAAACTATGATTTTCAAGAGAGAAATAGGATACTGACACTAGACTAGGCATTTTCCTGTTCAACAAAATGAAAGGTACTTAAAATGCTAAAAATCAGGAAACATACATCTAGAATAGAACAATCAAATGGACCAGTATTTCATAAGAACAATGAGAAAAGAAAAAGGAAATATGAAGAATAAATTCACAGAGTAATAGCTGTGGAGCTACCCTTATTTTTGCATTCAAATTTATGGTTGAGTTCCAGAGCCTACTATGAACTTTACCAAAACTTGCAGAAGTTGCTAAATATCATTATCATAGTTTATAAATACCATAAAATATTCTACTAACCGAATAGAAAAGAAAGGAAAAGAAATAATGAAGAAGGATGCAAAACTGGATACACTATTCATCATCACAAAATTTACAGTTGAGTTCTAGAGCCTACTATCCTATGAACTTCATCAAAACTTGCAGAAGTTGCTAAATATCATTATCATGGTTTATTCATACCACAAAATCTTATACAAACCAAAAAAGGAAAAGAAATAATGAAGTTGTGCAAAAGAAAGGATGCAGAAATTAGGCATACCATTCATCCTCACCTCCCTCGCTGAAAATTGATTCATCTTGAGCTTGTTCACCCTGCATAAATCCAATTATCATATCGAGAGGAAGTTACTAATTTATGGACCATAGAAAAGAATTCCATAAACAGCCATGCAACAAGAAAACACTAGCTAGGTTTTCAAAACTGTTCAAAGGGGTGTATATCTACTATTCTAGCTAGGTTCTGAAATTTATTAAGAGTAAGTTACATGTAAAAGGACTGCAGAAAAATCCAGAACCAATAACACAACAAGCAAAGCTAGATTCTCAAACCTGTTCAAAAGGATGTATATCAATGTCTGGGCTGGAATACTTCTCCAAAACCTACACATGACAACTTGGCTCAGGACCTTTGCTGAGAATCTGAGATACAAGGTTAAGAATAGGATGTCGAAAAAAATAAATCACCTTTAAGATATCATTGTGTGTTCTCTTAGCGTTCATCAAAAACAGAGGAATATTGCATCCATACTTGGAATTCAGCAACTACAATTGAAAATGTTAAACTAGTGAGCTCCAATGCTATAGAACAACAATACATACAACCAAAGCTCGTAACCAACCTGAATTTGGTTAACAATAAAGTCAAGAGGTGTACACCCATTTTTAACTTCCATCAAAGACCTGCACAAAGGAAAAAGGAATTGCACATATTCAATTAAACGCCCAGATGTTTCTATGATAAGAATGACCCATACATCAAAGACTAAAGTAAAGAAAGTACATCGTTTTCTCAAATATAATAACAAGAAAGACTCATCCACAAGGCTGGTAGTCCAATACTTTGAAGCAAGCCAACACAATATTACAAGAAGACTTAACCATTTATATCAAACAAGATTCTATTCAATGCTTTAATATATAAATACAGACTACACACTTTTTTATTGGAAAGAAAAGCAATATGAATTTCCTAAAGGTTAGAATATTGCTTACTTGGGACCACCGAAACCCATATTCTGTCCAGAAGCTCCATTAAACTTCACCACAACAAGTTTATCCAAAAGCTGCTTAGATTCAGCAATATCTGCAACAGGGAAGAAATAATACAAACACGTAATACAAGCTGAAAATCAATGTACTGCTAAACTTTTGTATTGTTGCTATATCTGGAATAAAATAAATTCACAATGGATAAAAAAGATAAATTACCATCAGAAAGAGGAGCTAAGTTATCATAAGGAACAACAAGCACTTCATCACTTGCAGTGCCCTCGCTCTCACCTGCGCTCTCTACCTTGTCCCTTTAATCAAATATTAGATTACATGTAAACCACACAATTGGAAGTAATACCAATATAGAAACAAAGAACAGAAGAAGCAAGGCAAAGCAAACTAGGAACACTCAACTTGTATCAAATAGACAAGCTTCTCAGTAAGAATTCCAAAATGACATTAAAAAATATGAAATAAACCTACCATTCCGCAGATTATCCTCTGTAAACCAATCAGAACAAAAATGGAAATTCTCTCTATACTAAAATCCTCACCCTCGAAATTATGTGTTAAACATATTGAGAAACTCACATTCACAACCCAAAATCTCTCTTAAATCATCCTTCATGCACATCCTAACTTATAACAATCACCTATGATTTTTACACTCAATTTTGCTTACAGCATACACATATCATAAATAAAATCCACTCAAGACCCAAAATACCTCCATATCCATCTTCTACCAAAAAAAAAAAACATTCAAATTTCAACATCCATGATTCTCATTTCTGTAGAATTCACAATGCAGTAGCAAAAATCACTCTAAAGCACAAAACCCTTCCATCCAAACCGGTGTTCCACCTAACCAGAAAGCCAAGAAAGACAAAATCTAATCAACCACACCCAATCCCCAAAAATTATAAATAAAGAGTTCCACCTTATCACATCATTCAAATTGCTATCTGAGCTCAAAGCACTGAAATCTCAAATCAAGAAAAACAAAATTAAAAGGAAAGGAAAAAAAAAAACATACTCGCTGGTAGCCTCCGTGCCAATCCCCTTAGCCCCATCTTTCTTCTTCTTCTCCAACATAAGACACTTGGTGATCATATTACATACCAAATAAACGAACTGGACAGAATCATTAGCCGGTATCGGATAAGTAACCTTCTTATAGTACTCCCACGGCATACTGGAATCAACCAAGGCAACAATCGGAATCCCCAACCTTTCCGCTTCCAAAAAGACAGAACTTTTCCTCTCGGTATCGAAAATCACAACACAATCCGGCATCTTAGTCGGCGCAAAAACCAGTTTCTTGTGCCTAGACCGAAACTTCTTTGGACTAAGACTGTTGGTCAAAAACCCACGCAGCTTCCAAAGGCTGCTAGCCCTTTCAGGGCTTAAGCTCGAGACCCTGGTTGTCATCTCGTCGAGAATGGGTTGGAAAAGTGGATTAGTATTGATGAAGAGGAACGAGGTCGAAGGGTCACGCGAGAGGTAGGAGAGGAAGTTGAGAGCATTGCGGAGACAGATTAGGGTCTTGTCAGAATCAATAATCGCTTGTCTGTTTCGGAAACCGTAGGTGAATTGTTTGAAATGGTGGGTGGCAACTTGTCGGCCGATGTGAGCATTTGTTGTCAAGAGTTTTTGGATTACAACGGAATGGATTGTCATTTTTATTGAAAGGAAAAGTTTTGAGTTTAGCAGAAGCTAAGGTTTAATGGGTGAATTGAATCTGCCCCAAAAGCTGTAACTTTAGAGAAGCATTTTGAGTTCAGAGATTTTGGGAATTAGGGTTTAGTGGGGTTTTGCAGATTTGAGGAACGCTTATATACTAACAAGATGGTGTTTGGATCGGTTCGGATCCAGTTGAATTATGTTCACTGTATTATTAAAATTTTCATTTTGGTCCATGTTCCTATGGTAAAAGTACAAGGACCTAATTGAAAGGAAATAAAATATATACAAACCAAATTGAAAGGAAATTAAATATATAGACACCAAATTCTGAAATCTGTTGATTTGGATTCAACATTGAATCGTGTGTTTTCGCTTAAGGGAAAGTTTTAAAAAGTTCTTTTCTAAAATTTCTTATATGACCCATTAACTTTTTTCTTTTTTCGTTTTTAACCTTCTAATTAAAAAAATAATGTTTTAAAAATTAAAATTTGTTTTTTAGTCACTACATTCACATAGATAACTCTTTAACAAGTTCTAATTTTATACAAAATCTCTAAAATATTATTTATAATAAGTTAATTTTAATTAGTTTTAATCTGTTATAGTTTGTTAACAATTGATTTAATTAGTAAAATTAATATTTGTTTTCATAAATTTTAAATTTATTGTTTTTTATCATTTCTTTTCATTTAGCTCAACTTCGACTATTATTCGTTTTTTTATAATTTTTTTTATTAAAACTATGATAACGTAAATAGAGATATATAATAAAAACAATACAGATATTATATAGAAAACACTTAATTATTGAAAATCTTCTTTTTCGAAGGTAGTTTTTTTTATTATTTTTTTATCGTTTTAAAATAAAAAATTATCTTTATTGATGAATATCATTTGTAAGTTGTTGTTTTTTTTGCTATTTTTTGCTATTATATATGCTTTTATAATTTTTTGTCTCTCTTCATGATAGTTCATTCATCTATTTTTATGATAATTTTAGTATGTCTTTGTGACAATGTTGTTTGTTTTTTTAGCAGGTTAATATTTGTCTAACGGATATCTATAAAGTGTTGCTTGTAGAGAAGATTGATGGTATGTGAAACTTTTAATTCTCTTTTTATGGTTTTGTCTTTGGATAGGATGCAAGAGGCATTAGCATAAAAGATGACAACAAGAGTTGAAAAGAAACGACCTATAAAGGATATGAATTTCATGAACTTCCACCTTCAAAAAAGGTATAGATATCGAAAGTGAAACTCGTCCGAGTTCATGAAACTGATATCCATACAAAGCTCCTTCTTGAACTTATGGTTCCAGTATTGAAGATAGTGTTCGAAACTAGCTCTATCGTCAAAGGATTCTTGATAAAGATACTGAAGATTTGTGCACTTAAGATCTTCCACAACATTGAAAGAACTTCCAGCGTCGGTTCTTTATCTCTTTTTAGGTGTCATTATCTAAGATAAACAATTATAGATTAATTAGGCACTTAAAAACGTATATACATAGTAAACCATATTCAATCATATTAATCAATAACTCAAGCTTTTAAAAAAAATAAAAAAGGTTATAAACAAATTTTATAAAGAAATTGAAAAACAGTGAACAAAAAAATACGAACAAAAATATTTGTATTTGCACGAATTTTTTTGGATTTTTGAAAAACTTTTGTGGGATTTTAAAAATTCATACACAAAACAAGTGTAGTTTATATAAATATTTAATTTTAACTATCTAAAAACAAACAAAAATAGTTCGAAATTACCTTGAGTGAAGATTTAGGAAGAAATTTGGGTTTTCTGAGCACGATTCGTTGTAACAACCTTAGACTTGATGTTTTTATGAAGAAATTAGGAGAATGAGAGGTTTTATTTATAGTAAAAATGGCCTAGGGTTTTTGGAGGAGGAAGGAAAGTGTTTTAATTAGTTTAAAATTAAGTTTTTAGAGTTTAAAACACTTTTGCCATCGCACGTTTTGATACTCCCTTTAAGGCGTTTCGAAACGACATGTTTTGGAACATTTTTTACTTGTTTCAATACGGGATTGTTTCGATACAGACTTCACTCTTATCGAAGCCAAATGTGTATCGAAGTACATTTTGGGTGTTTTGATACCAGTCTTAGCCACAAACATCCTAAAGATTAACTCTATGAGAAGGTATCGAAACCGTTAGAACCCGTTTCGATACCACTTAGTTAGGCTCTATATTTTAAGCATCTAAAGTTCTAGAAACAAGTCTCTAAATCCCCTAAATACATGCATATATATGACATGATTAAAATGCACAAACAAATTCATACTCCCTCTAGCAACATACATGAAAACATTAAGAAGCAAAGCAACATAGGCATGATTTCAATCAAAATTCAAGAAAAAATTGCACAAAAATAAGACAAAAAGGTTTAAGTTAAGCTAGATAGACCTAACTCTCTCCTAAGGGTCCAAAAACGCTCTTTATCTAAAGGCTTAGTGAAAATATCCGCTATTTGGTTCAAGGTGTGAACATACTCTAGAACAACATCATTTTTAGATACACTATCTCTAATAAAGTGATGTCTAATTTCTATGTGTTTGATTCTAGAATGTTGAATGAGATTTTTGGTAAGACATATAACACTAATGTTATCACATTTTAAAGGTATGATCCCAACTCTAATGTTATAATCTAAAAGTTGTTGCTTCATCCAAAGTATTTAAGCACAACAACTTCCTAAGGATATATACTCCGTTTCGGTGGTAGATAGAGCTACACTATTTTATTTCTTAAAGAACCAAGATATGAACATACTATCTAAGAATTGATATATTTCAGAAGTACTTTTCCTATCTATCTTAAATCCCCATAATCCGCATCTGAATAAGCATGAAGATTAAAGGAAGAACCTCTAGGATACCAAAGACATAAACAAGGTGTGTCTCTAAGACACCTAAAAATTTTCTTAATGGCTACTAAGTTTGATTCTTTAGGACTAGCTTAAAACCTAGCACACAAGCAAACACTAAATATGATATTCGGTCTACTTGCATTAAGGTACAACAAAGAACCTATCATATCTATACAATTTAGAATCAACACACTTACCTTCTTCATCCTTGTCAAGCTTAGTTAATGAGCTCATAGGAGTGACTTGATGCTTCACATTCTCCAAGCCAAACTTCTTGAACATGTCTTTGATGTACTTAGCTTGATTGATGAAGGTGTCATCCTTCTTTTGCTTGATTTGGAGTCCCAAGAAGAATGAGAACTCCCCCATCATGCTCTTCTCAAATTCACCTTGCATAATCTTTGAAAACTCTTGACAATAAAATTCATTAGTAGAATCAAAAATTATATCATCAAAACATCAACATAAATTTGTACTACTAATATGTCATTGTCAATTTTTTTATAAAAAGTGTAGTGTTCATATTTCCTTTTTCAAAACCTTTTTTAATTAAAAAATTTGAAAGTCTTTCATAACAAGCTCTAGGAGCTTGTTTCAAACCATACAAAGCTTTAATCAATTTAAAAATATAGTTTGAAAATTTTGGAATTTCAAAACCTAATAGTTGTTCAACATACACTTCTTTATTTATAAAGCTATTTAAAAAAGCATTTTTACATCCATTTGAAAAAGATTGAAATCATGATAACATGTAAATGTAAGCAACATCCTAATGGATTCCATCCTAGTTACAGGTGCATAGGTTTCATTGAAATCTATTCCCTCTTCTTGAGTGTAACTTTGAGCAACTAATCTAGTTTTGTTTCTCACCACATTATCACTCTCATCTAGTTTATTTCTAAAGACTCATTTAGTTTCTATAGTAAACTTATTATTAGGCTTATCAACTGTCCATACATTACTTCTATCAAATTGATTTAATTCCTCTTGCAATATGATTCATAAAGTCTAAGAGAAAACGAGTAGTTATCCCCTGATGGATCACCCAAGATTTCACCACTCTTGACATAGTTGAACTCCCTTAAGTAGCTCACTTCCCTTTCTTCAAGCTTTACATCTCCTGAAGTTTCTATAGGAGGATCTTGTGTTTCTTCTTCATTGGTTGAAACCCTATCCACCTTTGATGTTTTTCCCTCACCAATGGGAGGTTATCATCGAAAACCACATGTATAAAATATTCTTCAATTAAGGTTCTTTTGTTAAAAACTCTATAAGCTTTAGAATTTTGAGAGTAACCAAAAAATTGTTTCATCACTTTTTGCATCAAATTTACCTAAATTGTTTTTTTCATTGTTTAAAACAAAACACTTACACTCAAAAGGATAAAAATAGCTAATGTTAGGCATTTTAAAATCATATAAGATGTTTATGGTTCTAGCCATTTCCTCTTTCTAATTATCCAACAGCAGGTGCAGAAGATATTATATATCCCTTTCATTCTAGGCATGATTATGAAGACTTTTTGGTTTTCTAATAGCTCTTTCTGATTGCAGCAATGCTGATAAAATCAGAGAGTTTATAAAGAACGTCTATGTGGACAAAAAATATGTTGGAGGAAAAACATCTGACAAGCCTCCTAGAGACATGCAGGTATTTTTATCTATCTAGTCTATTATGTGGTTTTGAGTCTTCAAACCAAAAAAATTTGTTAAACCTTTGTGCTGCTTGGCTATGTTTCTTAAGAAGAAAATGAAGAGAATATGGTTTTGGTTGTGGATCATGTAGTTTGAAGTTGAACTTTCTAATTCTAGTTTTTTTCCCTAAAGAATTTTTTCTTTATCTGTTTTTATAGAAATTTGAATTTTTTAGATATGGTGGTAGCCTAAATTATTATTTCCTTTGACAGAGCCCTAGAAATCATGGAGATAATCTCAGGCGCCCAAGTTCTTATCACTCATATTCTGAAAGTCCACCTTATGACTATCAATATGAAGATCGGCGTTATGGAAAACAAGTTGCTGCTACGCATTCTAGGAAGCCTGGTTCAGATCAAGGCTTCGTTTTGAGGAAAGCATCTAGTTTTGTCTTCAGTCCTGGTCACTTAAGTGATCAAATATTTGAGGACAGGTTTGCAAATGAGGGTTCTGCTCTTAGAGTGTCAGACTACTCTGTATCCAGTGGAGGTGATACTTTCAAAGCTGGTACAGAGTCACCAAATTTGCAGAAGGATATTGTATTTGGCAGCCCAAATTCTCAACCTCAAACAGGTGTCTTTAGTGAAGATGCACAATGTCGAAGTAATTTATTAGTGGATTCAAGTTCTAAGAAAGATTCTGCTGGTTTACCGCTCCCACAGGTCAGATATCTCACACATACAATTCTTTTAAGTCATTCTGCACGCCTGAAAATGTATTATTCTTTTAAAGCATTGTTAACATAACACCGTGTGGATACTATGCATTCTTATTAACGTTAAGAAGAGAGATCAACTCTACATGATAAATCCTTTTACCTATAAATATAATCACATTTGAGAGGTACCTTTGGCTTTCTTATGAGTAAAAATCTACTCTGCCAACCTTATGATTGATGGAATTTGAATCTAGCTTAGTTGCTAAACGTGTAACATTAATAAAAGTATCTTAATACAAATTGGAATGATCATAGTGATACAAAATGTGTGAGCAACAAATTAGTCAAGCAAATGCACCTTTTTTCTCTGTTTTCTTTAAAACCTTTGTCGTGTGTATCTTACAACTCGTATATGTTTATCATCTCATTTGTAACTGACATCAGAACTTTTGCTTTCCGTAGAGAACTAAATCCATGGGAAGTTTGGGGTCAATTGATAACCGTTCCATGTCTGTCAAGACATATTACTCAGGAATTGGACTGGATGTTGCCTCTGAGCCTGAAGAAAATGCTGGTTCCCATCACAATAAAGCATCTAGTGTTTCCCAGCCATCTGTTCCTCTGAATTATAGTGTTCTGCATCTACACCTATAGATTTGTTTCAGTTTTACCTGCAAACTCATCAATTTCATCCAAGAATGTATTTCAACCTACGGCATCTTCAATGCCACCTGGGAATTTATATCAACCTTCTCCTTCCATTCCATCTGTAGATTTATTTTCAGGGATTTCTCAGCAGCCCCTATCTGCTAGTTTTGGTGGGAAATCACCAGAGTTACCTGTACCTAAAAACAAAGGATGGGCAATGTTTGATACTCAGCCTACAACATCTGGTCCAGTAACCAAAAATCTTTTACCTGCTGTAATGCCCAGTGATGGAGATTGGTCAATGAAGTTTGATCAATTGCAATCTCCAAACACAACCATGCAATGGCCGGTATTTGAAAATTCTAGTGCTCTTTCTTCTTCAGTAATGTCTAGTCAATGGCAAGAGGGGTTGCATGAGGGTCAATCCTCTGCTGCTGCAAACAACACTCAGGTAGGCCCATTACAGTCTTTTGAAGAACAAAAAAGAATCATGGTGTATTTAACAACTTGTTCTATATACGATTATGCTTAGAAACATGAAGTTCTACTGTCATCTGTATGGTTAAGTTATCCATTATCTTTGAACGGCCAAGGAATGCTTTTACGGATTCTGCTGAATCACTCTCTACGGTACCACAAGTAGTAGCAGACAATCATTCTGCCAACATTAATCTACATTTGGGCTTAGGAGTTTCAGAGGTTTGTCACTTCTTTTTATAATGGCGCCAAAAATTTACTTTTCTTCAATTTATGGTTAGAATATCTGCTCCTGCAGAGCCTTGATAATGATGGCTTCCAAACAGCTGCCTCATAAGCTGTTTTCCCTGCTGCTAATCTACAAAATGGGGATGACATAAAACCACCATATGCTCCAATGTTGGGTCCATTTTTGGTTTGTTCTTTTGACTTAATAGTTCTTGTTGATCATAGATGGATCGTGACTGAGTGCTTCTTTAATCTTTTTAACTTTTTAATTTAATTTTTTAGGGAGAGAAACAGCCACATGCTGCTGGTCATAAATCAACCAACCCATTTGATCTTCCTTTTAATTCTGAACTGGAACAAAGTGATGGGGTATGTTATGCTTTCTGATCCTTTTGAATGCCTTCATGTGTATTTATTTCAGCAAAATCGATCGATGTTTACCTGAGGTTAAATTGTCTCTGTTTTATACATATGAAAGTCCTGATTCTATCAAATGGGATTGTACAGTTTGCTTACCATTTCTTTTAAAGAGAATATATACTATAATTTTATGTGTTTTCAAGGCCTGAGGTTTAAGTTTTGTAGAGAGGGAGAAAGAGGTGACTCAATCTATGCCTTTCAAGGATATTTATAGAGAGAAGGGGCATGTTTTTGTGTTTTCTCTCATGTATAAAATAGACGTACTTTAATATAGTTGTTTTGACGACATTGCTTAATGTTTCCTTTCAGGGTTTGTCTAATTATTAGAGTCTTGTGATATTAACTAACGTGCGAGGTTTACACCCAAAGTTTCCACTGTGAAACTAAAGGGTGACAATTGAACATCTCATAACTGATTAGGATGTTCATTTTAATCGTTTCTGAGTTTCCGTAGCATTTTCTAATTATTGTTGTTTTAGTTTTTCCACCTACCTATTCTGTATGTTTCTGGATTCTAGACAGTTGACATGAATATTGATAACTTCATACTTTAAGGAGAATTTGTAACTTGTAACCAGATGAAATGTTGATCTTTACCATGCTTTGAACCACCTTATCATGACGGAGGACACCAATAATATTTAACTTGTACTTTTTTTTTGTAGTCCTTGCTATTCATTAATATGGAGGGAAGACTATATTTTAATTATTCTAATAATTTTCATTCTGCTTTATGTCATATTCCAGTTTTTGGATATGAGTTCATTGCAAACTGCACTTCCTAACGCTCAGTTGCCATCTACCTTTCTTTGTGGTGTATCACAACCATGGTTTACTCAGAATCCAGTGATTCCACATGTCCCAGGAACTCCACAAGGTATATCTTGTTGTTTCCTTGGAATTAGTTAGTCATTTAGGTTCATGTTGGCCAATGGATCTTATTGGACATGTACCAAGGTGAAGTAAAAGGAAAAACAGAAGCAAAACTGTTGCTTTGTCAAAAACTTCATGGCAATTCACCATTAGGTTTTCCCAAAGTAGATCCTTGAATCTCTTTTTGGTTTATTTCTGCAGGTGGCTTAGCATACATGTCTGGTCAAGCACCAAGTTCTCAGGTACTGTAAGTTACTTTATTACGTTAGAGTCAATTTCATCATTCGTTATTGTGTTTCCCATACGTACATCATCATTATATGTTATTTATTCCCTCCTTTCAAAGAATTACATATAATTTTTTGGCCTGTGTATTAAAAAAGACCATATCAGCAACCGTGTATTTATTATATAAAGGTTTATATTACAAATAAGTACCTAAAATGTACCAACTTTTTCATTTAAGTGCCTAAAGTATATATTTTTTCATATAGGTTTCTAAAAGTTGACAAGTGACATTGATTGAAAAATACATTACGTACCTATTTTGACAAAAAAAAAATACTTTAGTTACCCACTTTAATAAAAAAATACTTTAGATACCTATTTTGACAAAAAAGTATACTTTAGGTACCTATTTAACTAAAAAATTAGGTATTTATTTGTGATATAAACCTTACAGGGGAGATAGGTTTTTATGGTTCTTGATGTGGTTAAGTGATTCTTTTTTATAGATTTTTTTTATATCATCATTATTATTTGTATATTTTAGCATATGTTTCAGCTCTCTTTTTAAAAAGCTTATTATATTCTTAAAATTCTTGTTCTGCTCATAGATTGGATTTATGAAAACTATGAATTAATCAAAAGTGTGCTGTTTTGGAAATCTTAAACCAACACATTTCAATCAGTTGTTTTTTTGCATGTAGCTTTTGCTATTGTTTTGAGCCATGTACCACACTTTCAATGAGTCATTTGAATAATGAAGACTATTTTTTGGGTACAATTACTAGACTGTCGAGAGGGATGATAATAAGGGTGTTTAAAATTATTCAAACTCACACGAGTTATCTTGTCGCAGTGGTTTGTAAAGAAGATACATATTAATAAATCGACTTATAGACTCGAAAACATCGACTAGGGGCAATATATGTATATATACACTTTGTTAAAGAGTGAGCAAAACTCAAATCAATTCAATTTTCTTTTGAATGAAAGTTTGAATGATAAAATATGTTTATGAACTATGGTTAATAAAATTGAACTGAATTGAACCAAATTTAATTTTTTAATTAATTTATAATATTTTTATAATATAAAATATGTATTTTATACTTAAAATATTTTAGATATATTTTTAGTTATTATTTTTACTTAAAAAATAAGTTTTTAATAAATATTTAAAAAATATCTTAAAACTTTACCTTTTAATGTTTAAAAGTTATAAAATAAAACTATTTTTTCAAAATAAAATTTAAAAATTTAAAAACTAATGTTAATATGAAAAAACAAAAAACAGAGGTTAACCGAATTAAAAACTGATAATTATTAAAATAGTTATATCGAATTAAACTGAAACCGAACCGATTATATCCCTGAATAGAATTTGCTCTTTATTATTCTTAAAAGAAGTTTTGAATATAATTTTAAATAAATTTGGTAGTGATAATGGGTTTCTTAAGCTTAATGGTTCAATTTTGTAAAAAAAAATTAGAGTTAAAATTAAATTATTGTGGTAACTAAGCAAAATTAGAAATCAGTTAATATGCTATATATATACAATATGAAAAATAATTAATAAATATCATGAAAAATAGTAATATGATTATGAATACAATCTGAAATGTATGAATATCTATTTTAAACAAAATATCTGGTTCGAAAAATATTTTCATAAATTAATTCTGAATAAATAACTCCACGAACTTTTGGTATAATTGCTTTTGGGGCTCCATAGTTTGTTCCTTTTTTAAAATAATCCTTAATTTTGAGACTAAAGATTATAAAAATATTGAGATTTATCCCAAAATAAAAAAATAGAAACATTGTTATTAACTCAAAAGTTCAACATGTTGAGCATTTATCGTAAGACAAAATCATAATTCCAATTCAAAATTGGTTATTGTTGTAGTTAATTAACTATGATAATTGTGGCGATTCCGAAGTTCATCTTAAAAGATCTCGAAATCGGCTACTCATAAAGTTGAAGAAGCAGGTCCAGGAGCTATCGGAGCCGGAGCTGGGGCAGCACCGTCTAGCACCGTGATCACAAGCTTCTGCCCGGCCTGGCAATGACCGTTGACGCCGCAAATGTACCATTTCTTGCCAGCGGTCACCAACCTAATTGTGTCGTTCCCGGAAAATGAGCCGGAGCTATTGTTTGATGGAACAGTACAGTTTTGGAATTCAAGTCCGGTCACTTTGTACACGTTATGAGCTCCAACCATGTACTTGAAAACTAAAAAAAAAAAAAAAAAAAATCCTATTAAATATGTCAAAACCCTAGAAGAAGAAAAAAAACATATTTCATGTTAATTATTTCCAAACACATCCTATTTTACTTACAAATATTACCAAGAATCGAATGAGATAAAAGGTTTTGGATGATAAAGTTTACCGAGATTGTCTCCAACGAAAAACTGTTTGCCTTGAGACCATGCATTGTAATCGACTCCTAAACCCCATCCTGCTTCGTTGCCAACCAAGAAATCGGTAGCCGTTGATAACGACGGAGCAATCAAAACAACGATTGCGAGAACAACCAATGAACGATGAACAGCCATTTGATTTCAGCTGTTGTTGCTTTAATGTAATTATTGTATTAAAAACCATGGTGGGAAGCAAGTATTTATAGTGTTAAAGCTATTATTGGTCTGAAAAACGTTCAAGGTTAAAGTTATATAAAAAAAATTAATTAATTTTTAAATGAACTGTAACCTTGTATTCGAGGACGACATTGCCGAAATAGTATGATAATTTGTCTATTAGCATGATTAATCTATGGGTTTTGGAGATGTTTACAATATGTTCATTTAATATTTATGTAAGTTTGATAGAAGAAATAATTTAAGTCCTAAATAAATGAATTTAGTGTTAAAATTGGATTTATTATAACAATTTAGTGTTAAATCGACGAACTACTCGTAGATTGTTCATATAACATTATGTAATGTTTATTAAGTTAAATAAATATGAATAAAAAACTTATGTTCGTTTAATAAATGAACGAACATTAACATATGTGTTTGGCTCGTTTATATTAAAGAACAAGCTCATTTATCAACTCGTTTATAAGCTCTTTATATATTTTAAATATTGGTGAAGATGGAAACTAAATTGAACACATGTTGAACTTTAAAGTTCAAACTATGAAACCTAAGGAGCTTAAGATGTAATTTCATTATTTTGTTGAACATATTAATGGAAATATAAACGAACATATTCACGAATGTTAAATAAATATGTTCGCAAAAATTAAACAAACATATTCACAAACGTTAAACGAATATATTTATCAACGCTAAACAAACAAATACGAAAATCTTTAAAAGTAAACAAATGAATAGGTTATTAAAATTTTATTTTTCTATGATTATTTGAGTGGTTCGTTTGACTTAGCATATGAAATTATGGTTTCCATAGCATACCAAAAACCTATGCATTTTGACTAAAGTATTGAGAAAATAGTACTAGGATATTGGATTCAAACTATGATTTTTTGAACAAGTTAAAACTTGAATAAAGAGTTATGTAACGATCCAATTTTTTTTAATTAACGTCAAGTTTTGATCCGAGTCTTTAATCGTTAAGTCGAGTTGGATGTACGAGTTATGGGTTGTGTTAGGCTTTGATTTTAGGTTTTGGTAGACTTTTTATGTCAACGGACTTGGATATTGGGCTTATGAGTGGATGAGAGAGAATAATAAGGGGCAAAGGGGTAATTATTTGCCTGAAGGTTCTTTTATTTTCTGCACTTTAGTAAAGGAGGAAGTCATCATCGTCTTCATCTTTCCATAACATCATCTTCTTCAAAATACCACTCAACCCAAAGAAAAAATAAAAATTTTAATTTTGTTGTAAAGAATCTCGGATTCTTCGTCAAGAGATTTAATCAACAAGAAATGATCTATCTTTTAAGGTGTATATCTTTAGAGTTGATGAGAGTGTAGTTTGAAGCTTGAAGCTAGGAGAAGTGGGAGAAGCTTGGTTACTGTTTTAATCCAGGTTTGTTTGTTTAGGGTCAGTACATTTCTGACTCCTACATTTTATGAGTCTAATAAAATGATTGTCTTGCTTGATTGTATGGTTATGAAATGTAAGTTGGGTGTATGAAGAGCTTAGAGTCTTAACAATAATGAAATTCGAATTAAGGTTGAAATAACATAAAACTAGTAGAAAGCCATTTATTATATTATACTTCAAATAGCTTGTAAGAACGATTTAAAGTTTAATCATATAAGTTAAGTGAGATTTCTAGGTGAAATTCGAATTAGATCTTCATTTCTGGGAGCGCAAATCAGTATGGTTGGGAGCGTATCGGTACATTAGAATATTTTGGGAGGTTATTTGTGAGTGACGTATCGGTACACGGAGAAGCGTACTGATACTTATGGCAAGTTCTGAATTCTAGAATCGTTTAGGTGTACTGGTACTCAAGAATATGTACCAATACCACCGTTCTATTGGTTGAAGACGACTTCAAGTATCGATACGCACCTAGGATGTACAAGTACGGATAGGGAATCGGTACGGGACTTTCACGTACCAAAACTGGGTATCGATATGGGGTTTAATGTATCAATACGGATATATATTTTAAATTATTTAAACCTATTTGGCTTATCGGTACCACAAGGGGATGTACCGATACAGAGAGTCATACTAATATCCCAATGGAGCAGATAGATACACGTAGAGTAATTTGTCCAAGATTTTGAGTTAACATTCGGAGGTTCTCTAATTCGAGATAAAAATTCTAATGAATTTCTAAAGGTATAAAACGAATCGTAAAACTGATAAATCAAGTTAAGGCATGACTTGAAAGTTAAGGCATGACTTACTTATATTGTAATTTCCCTAAGGATCCTTGATGGATTAGGTAACATAATAATATTAATAATTGTGATTTTTTACCAACAAATTGATCTAAATAATAAATAATTTAGTATCAAAATTAGGAGCATATCTATCTGAATTACTTAGAACATCTAGATGAACGAGTGGGCAGCCCAAAAAATAATTATGAATTTTTAAATTTATATATAATAAGTTTGATTTGATAAAGACTGAAAATTTATCCATCCCTAATAAATTACAATCGTGACACTTGATTTTATCACAATTATTAATGGTTTCATGTCGGACATATTCGTCACAAGAGAATTGGACTAGAGTGACAAATTCACGAGCACAAAAAATGAGTTATTGACAGAGTAATAGTCATGTATGCCAATCTACCCAAGAGTATCTACACAAGCTTTTGGGTCTATCTAACTCACTTGAATTATCTACACACTCAGAGAATACTAATGGATAAGAATCAAACACTTATGAAAAGAAATCATCGTTATTGAAGGCTCATCTAAATCCCATAAATTCAGCCATGTGTTCAATACCAAGATGGAAAGTATTTTGTATAAGGTAGAATTTCCTTTCTCAGCTTGAGTCTAACAAATCTTGACCATGGATTTAATTAAATTTGAATCGTCCAATTTATTGAGGGTCAACTACAAATAGAGGCTCACTTCTCCTTACTATTCACTTCATCTATGAATAATAAAGTATTCACTTACTCAAAAACCTATTCACTTCATCTATGAATAATATAATAAAGCATTCACGCACTCACTCAAAAGCCTTTATTTTGTTGTCATTTTTTTTGTTTATTTTATTTTTACAAGTTATAAAGTTTTGAGGGTTTTATTTTAAAGGTTAATCTAGACGAGTCAAAACTTAAGGTCATACGATTTTGCTAAAACAAGTCTAGTCCCATAACAAATGATACTAAAGGGAATCGAAAAGAATTGTGTTTGAACTTGCTTTTAGTTGCAGTCAAACTAGTTTATAAGAAGTAATCGAGATGGCACTGAAAAAAAAGACAATGAAAATGTACAAAATAAGAATTACTCTCGATAAATTTGACGAGAGAGATAATATTCTCAAATTACATATTGAGAACTTGTTCAAGTCCTCAATGTCGTTAGACACAAGGGTATTTAGACTTAAAGAATTCAAAGAAGATGTCAAAAAGAAACAAGATGTTCTATAGTCCCGTCCTTCTTTTTAAAAGGCACGAGGCGCTCCGAGGCGCAAAAGGTCCATAGAGTCAAGGTAAAAAGCGAGAGGTGAAGACGCTCGCCTTTCTTAGTTGAAGCGCTATTTTCCCTTAAAATTATAAATTAATTATATAACATATTTTGTAAATAAATACATTATAATTACACTATATATGTCTAAAGATGAAAATATTTTCATCTAAATTTGTACTTAGATCTCAAATTAAACAAAATGAACAAAGAAAACAATATATTGGACTCTTATAGGCAAAAAAGGAATAAGGTTCCACACAACAATGTAGCAGCAAAAACACAGTCACATTGGCAACAAAACTAAAAGAGACATACAACTTCATAAAATAAGTCGAACAAAAGAATCAAATGAGACTAATGAACTTGTATCGTCCCAGCAAATTTACACAAGCCCAGATATAAAAAAGTCAATTAATCTCTTTAGGATTCAAACTTCATAGTAAAAGTCAATTAATCAAATATATTGTTCCTACATATTTTTTTCTAGGATCTGAAAAACAAATGAAAAATCTCTCTAGGAATAAGAGATATCAATTACTTAAATGTCTTACTTAGTGACCAGTCAGTCCAATCAAGACATAATAATCTATATTTTGGGGAAGCTAATCAATCAATTTTCCAGTAAAATTTAGAACTTCATCATTGGAAACATTTTATCTATATCAGAATTAATAAGAAATTTTATTTGTAATTTAATTCTATGTTATTCTTACGTATAGAAATTATTTTATATAAAAAAATACCCTTTTAATGTAAACATTACTCTGCCTAACTGATCGAACAAAGAAATTTATACCAAAATTTATACAAAGAAATACCAAGATTTATATGGAAAATTTGTAAATAAAATAAAAAAGCAAAAAATTCGAAGGGGCAGAGAAAATTGAAGAACGAAAGATTTTTTTTTACCGGCTATAACTTTTCGATGAGGCAGCAACAAGATCTGGGCTTGCCGACGACGATAACTTTGCTGACCGACAACACTGGTTGGCTGGTTTCTTTGAAGTTTCCTTGAATAACCGATGAAGGGGCAAAGAAATTTGAAAAATGGCAGAACTAAGAAGAAAAGGGAATTTTAGAGGTTTAATTAAAATATATTTTTTTATTATTAAAAATCACGTGTTTTCCAACAGAATGTCTCGTCGACATGCGGCACCTGAGGCGCTCGCCTCCCGCCTTCGACAACTCGCGTTAGAGTTGTGCGCCTCTTGAAAAACAATTCGTCTGGGATGAAGGATGTGTTTTTCCGGTCGCCTCCCGACGTTTGAGGTGTACCTTTTACATCAAAGGTCCCGTCTTGACGAACTAAAATCCATAAAGGATTGGGTCAAGGACGAGACAACGAATTCTCAACGAGTTAGAGGCAATCCGATAAAGTAATGTTTGTGAAGCCAAAGTGAAGGCTTTATAGATCGAGATGGATGAGCTCAAGAGCAAGTTGATCATTTTTAAGGGAGAATAAGGGTGCACTAAAAACCTTTTTAATGAAACTTAAACTGGGGGCAAACCTCGCATCGGAGAAAAGAGACACCTTAAACCTTTAAGAGGTCAAAGATGAGAGTCTGAATTGCTGACTGAACCTACGAGAGACAAACCAACCAACATCGAGATACCTAAGCCCACGACAAGAGACAGTAGGAGTGGCAAGGCTAAGTCCATGTATAAAAATAAAACAAACAAGGGACTGAAGTGCTACTTCTGTGATGGTCCACATCTGATAAAGGGATATCTTGAAAAGAATCACCTTACTAATATCGTCAAAAAAATCAAACAAGCCAGAAGTGGGAGTAACACAACTTGGTGTGATTACGTATTCTAGCAAGCTAAGTGAGATTTGACCAACCAACAATCTTGTACTAAATAAATGAACAAATTTGTATTTAATTCGTCTATGTTCACGAATAAATTCATTTATCCAATTCTTCTTTTTCATTTGGACTAAATTGATCATATGATGAATATTGAACTTCAAACTATAAAGCTTGGGGAGTGTAGCGACCCTCTCGCTAAATAAAATATATAAGTGTAATGTCGTTAATTTTGAAAAGAGGACAAATTGAAAAAAAAATAGAAATTAGGTTATAAAATTAGGAAATTAAAATTAAAAATGTTTTGAAAAGAGGGAAATTGAGAATTTATCTAAAAAAGGGAAAATTAAAAATTAGGTTTAGGGATTTGAAAAAGCGAAATTAGGAATTTGGAGAACTAGGGATTTTATCAAAATTTTGGGGATTTTGAAAATTGGAAATTAGGGTTCAAAATTAAAAGGAAATTAGGGATTTCAATTTAAAATTGGAGAAAATGATTAGAAAATGATTTATAAAAATATTTTAAAAAATAAGTGGAGTCGTCACCGTTCACTTTGGTAGACCGAACATCGTAAATCCAGAGATTCGGAGTAATTTAGATTCGAGAGTTGGTTACGTTAAAAGTGGTATTAGCGTTTAAAACCGCCCAAAAATTAGCACCTCTACAAAATACCGCTTAATTTTGAATTTTCCGATTTAAAGTGACATTTAAATTAATGTTTGTTTAAATATTCGAATTCAAATTTATTTTTACCGTATCTTTATTCAAAGGTAAACGCATACACCGCCACCATTATGCCTTGTGTCGGGCCCGTTACGACTAAATACAAATGTATCACATTAGTTTTATTAATTAACGAGGTGACTTAAGCAAAAACAATATAAACAATATATACAAAATGAAAGTACAATAAGATAAAATACATAAAAACATACATAGCATGATATAATGAAAATACAACGACAACATGAAAGTAACCATATACTAATACATGAACAATAAAATAAAATACCAAAATAATAAAAAAAAATATGACATAATAAATTAAAAACATAATAAAATAAATACATGCAACATGAATAAATAAATAAATAAACATTCAGGGATTAAAATAAATAAAAACATAATTAAAAGTTAAAAAAGGATAAAAACATCACTGAAAAATGGACCAGATTGAAAGAAAAAAATTAAGACAAAATCGAAAGAAAAGAAAACCAATGTAAGTCAGTGACCAGATTACAAGACGAAGTCCCGGATCTTTCCCTTTTCTTTGTAAAAACCGATTCCAGAAAATCGATTCAAATCGATGGCTGGCGAACCCAAAAAATATCTTTTTTTTCTTTCATTTTCAACACCAAAACCGGATCTTTCCCTTTTCTTTGTAAAAATAGAATCAAAACTTTTCTCTACGAACTCAAAATCCCTATTGGAGACCTTCAAAAGTGAAAGGAAACCGAAGGAAAGAAAACCCTCTCATTCGACTTAAGGGTCCACACTAGACCTTTCTATTTTTGCTCGATTCACCACATCGGCGACAAAGGCCTAGACTTATTATCGACAGAAAGGTGTCTGGACCACCGAGAATGGGAGAAAAACGAAGGTAATCCACAAAACCCTAGCTTTTATTTCGATTTTATGTAAAGAACTGAAGAGGATTTACCTCTAGAATGCTTTGTGTTTCTTTGTATTGATTCAAAAGAGTGAGAAAAAAAGATCCTGATTACATTGTTTGTTCAGATTTTATATCCGAAAATTACATAAATATTGGAGAGAGAAAAATGTCCTAAATCCTCTATTGGTTCTGCTGAAATTTCTTTGTCTAGATTCATGTTGGTGCTGCCTGTTTACTCGTACTATTTTGCTGGAATTTGTTTGTTTTTAGCCTCTGAAATTTTGTTGATATGCGTCTGAAAATTCTGAAATATTGGTTTATGTTGCTCTGCGAATTCGTTGTACAAATCCTGACATTCTTCTTGTCTTTTTGCATGAATCACGAACGAGGGATCACCGGAGAAATGATCGGCGGCGACCAGAGAAGTCGAAAGAACGACTGGATACTCGAAGAGTCTTACGCGTGTACTACACGCGCGCGTGGAGAATTCGAAACGTCGGCACGTGGGCGCGTGGCAAGTTCCAGAAGCCTCTACTGCCTTTAACCGCGATCGTTAGATCTAACAACTACAAACAGGCTGCGCGAAAGAAAAAGAGAGATTAAGCGAGGGTTTCTATTATAATTAGGGCAGATGAGTTTAACCGGTTTGGGCCCTAATTAGGCTTGTAATAATTAAAAACGGGCTTATAATTTATTTATTTATTAATTGTGTTTTCTGTATATTGGACTAATATTAATAAAAAGGCTTTTATTTTAATATGGGTTTCTAATTTAACACTTATTGGATCTGATATATATTTTATTTATGATAATAATAATAAATAATAATAGTAATAAAAGAAATAACACTAATAATAATAGAAAATAAAACCGAAATTGAAACAAAATAAGATTTCCATGATAATAATTAAATGTTTTTGGATTTCTAATTTAAATAATACATAATTAATATTAGTTATTTTAATTTTCTTTTTATATTTGAATAACACATATGTTAGTATAGTAATTTTTTTGAATTTTCAAATCTAGGTGCCATAACAAAATAGTAAACGGTAATATTTTTGAAATTTTTTATGAAGGAAGCCCATTATTCGGTAAAGATGAAAAATTAAAAATGGGTTTTAGTATTGGATAAAATTAGTGATTACAGGGAGCATTGGACTAGTGACATAATTTCACCATTTTCTTCAACAAGCATGTTCGCGAACGTTAAACAAACGAACATGAAGACCTTCAAAATTAAATAAACAAATATGAACACTTTCAAAAATAAATAAACGAACACATACTTGATATTAAAATTTTAAAATAAAAACACGAAGAGAACATATACATCTTTAAAAGTAAATAAACGAACATGAACACAACCTTATTCGCTTAAGATCAGTTAATTTACACCCATACTACTAGCATACCTAACCCGAACGCATCAAAAACACTACCAAAGCAACAATTACTCTTAAACAATCAGATTCAGTAATTGATCGGAAACTGAATTCAATTAAGTTCAATAATATTAGCATAAATAAATAAGTGTAAAACGAAATGAACAAAATAAAAAATAACATGAATACATAAATGTGGTAATAATAACCAGATGGACAAAAACCAGAATAAATCTGATGTGAATAGTTAATACAGCCAATGCCCAAACACAAATGAGCAGCAGAAGGGACCTGAGAGAAGTGGTAAGAACATAAATGGGGAAATCCATTTGTATTATATAGACATTTACAATGCTATATTCATATGAAGGACAGCCCTAAAATTAACTTTTCATTCCTGCCTTCTACCTTTCAAAACAAAACCAAGCTAGTCATTACAACATACATTATTGTAGAATTCACATTGGTTAAACTTCATTTGCCCAATAGGATAGTATTGCATGAAGACACAAGATTAATACAAGAACCAAAATGAAGACTGAAAAGCTCCATTACCTTTTGTGATGTCACAGCGAAATTCCGATTCAGTGAAAATAGGCCAAGAAGTTAGCATTCTGCATTTATGATATCTGAATCCTCCGAGCACACCCATTGAATTGTTACTAATAGAACTTTTCATATCAAAACCATCTTCCCGGCTCATCAGGCTCCATCATTGAATTATATATCATACTGTCATCTGCCATTCCTAGTCACCTTAATCTACTCAAGTGAAATGTACTAAATTCGGTCAATTTCTTCTACAATAGACATAGTGGGACTTAAATGAGTTAGATCTATATTCTTGAAGAATTATCTATATAGGGAAAACCTTATTTCTAGTTTCCTAGCTGTGAGTATCTTTACCCCAAGGTTAAATGCATACATATTTAAACTCAGGATAAGGCCATGCCAATGCAGGCTTTTGCCAGCATCCGTTCAATTGAGTAAATGAATGCTAGAAAAAGGCTTTCATACTGATCTGAATCATAACAGTGATAATTCAAGGGACAGAGAAGTTTCAGTTAACAAATTATTTCATATATATATATATAACATATAACCCAAGCTTAACATAAGATAAAGTCCAAGGTTTATACAGCGACAACATCATCGACACAACTCTAGCTTCTCTACCATTTCAACGAACTTCAATTCTCAATGTTCTTCTGATTCTTTCACAAGTTAAAAACTGCCAATCATAAACAGCAAAGGGAAACATTGTACCGACCCTTTTTAAAATTGAAAGTTTTGAAATAATGGTGAAAGGTCGTTAATTAAAACTTTCCTCGTTGTTTTAAAAACGAAGAATTTGAATGATACTATTTTGATAAATTGGGTTTAAAATTGATGAAATATGGAGAATTAGGGATTTTAAGAAAAATGAGTTGAAAAATCAAGTTTAGAGGACTTAAGGAATGAGGATTTATTTAAAATCAAGGTTTGACATTTATAAAATTAGGGGTTTAAAAAGAATAGGATTTGTCTAAAATGTTGGAGCCGCTACCGGTCACTTTGATAGACCGGACACCGTTAAAACCAGAGATTCAAAATACTTAAAAGAAAAGGGTTCGGGAGCCGGTTACGGTTTAAAAAGGGATAACATTTTGAACCGTCCAAAATTGGTACCTTTGATAAAATTTATCGTTCGATTAATTTGGAAATTTTTGGTTTGAGGTGGTATTAAAGCGACTATTTATTTAAAATTCGGGTGTATTTTAATGCCTCTTTACTCGAAGATAGACGTGTACACCGCCGCTACGATCGAGTAAAGTAAATATTAATTCATTAATTAAAGGGTTGATTGTACATTTGATCCGTAAAATATGCATAAAAGTAAATACGACATAACATAGGAGCGGATAAATAAACAAAAATGAACAAATAAATAAGCAAGCTCGGCACATAAATAAATTAAACAACTATAAAATAAAATGCATGCTAAAGTAAACGAAGACTCAAGCAAAACTGCCAAAAGGGCAAATTGAAACAAAAACAAAATTTTGGGTCCAAAACAGAAACGAAAATTATTCGGAGACTTAAAATCAGGGACCAAAATGGAGGTTTTCCAAAAATTAGTAACCATACTTAAGGATATCAGGAAAACAGAGGGCTTAATCGGGGAATAAGCAAAAATTAATTCCAGACCGGGGCTAAATCGTAATGATTCCATAACTCCCAGACCCTCACTCCGTTATTTAGGAACGAGGAGTGGCCTGAAAGAGAGCTCAGAGACACGGAAGGACCTTTAAATGGTTTGATCGAAATTAAAAAAACGGTTATGGCCCAAAATGTGACCAAAATGAAAACAAATTTAAAATTTCTGGGGTCTGGGGTGCAAAGATGAGAACACGGAGGGATTTAATGTCCCTAATTAAACCATTTTCTAAAAGGGCTCGGTATAAAACATAACGAAACAGAAGAAAAGAACTTTACTCTCACTTGTTCAGATGAAAAGCGAAGAGAAAACAGAAAACCTCTCCCTTTGTTCATATCTGAACCCAGAAACGAGTAAGAACATTCAAAGTGTTCTTACTCCTAACCCAGAAATGTCCGTTAAACCCAGATCTAGCGGCGCCCGGCGAAGTGAAAGGCGAACCTCCCTTCTCTTTACAGAACCCAAAACGCGAGTAAACCCTTTTTCAGATATGAAAATCGGAACCACAAACCCCGAAATCCTCTTCTAAAAAAAACAAAACCGATAAGAAAATGGTTTGACAGAAAAGAAAGGAGAAAAGGGAATCGTCCATTCA
This sequence comes from Abelmoschus esculentus, assembly GCA_035048815.1. Taxonomy (NCBI): domain Eukaryota; kingdom Viridiplantae; phylum Streptophyta; class Magnoliopsida; order Malvales; family Malvaceae; genus Abelmoschus; species Abelmoschus esculentus. The sequence continues at coordinate 3,370,199 of JAUCBN010000051.1, read as the reverse complement.
AATTCGTCGTTCACGATTCCAGGGAAGAAATCGGAGTGGCTTACCGCTCGACCGGGGCCATGATTCCTAAGGAAGGTAAAAGCTTCTTCTTTTTCTACATGCTTGCGAAAAAAGTCAAGAGAAAAAAAATTACCTTTTCTCTGAGAATTCTTTTTTGTATTTTCCGAATGAATGGATTACAATGGTTAAGGCTTATTTTTATATCCCTCTGATTACATGAAAAATAAAAATTGAAACTTTGTTTTTTGGCTGTATTCATGTGTAATTCTGGCGTTGTTCCCTGGTCAGCTGTAATCTCCTGAATATTTCTACTTTTGGTTCGTCCTTCTTGCCATTGGGGTTGTATTTCTTTGTCTAATGTTTGGCTTATTTTGCATGTTGATGTGTCGCCGGGAGAAATCTTTGGTGGCCTGAATAAGTGGGGGTCGTTAGATCTGTCGGCGGCGATGATCGAAAAAGTTGAAGAAGCGTCAGGATTCGAACGGTCATTAGGGACTCGAAGCGTCTGACGCGTGATCTGTACGCGCGCGTGGGGCGATCGAACAGCCGCGCGTGCCACGCGTGAACCTTCTGGAGCCTTCCTCCTTACATTTGTGGCCGTTAGATCTGGGGTTCGATCTAGCGGTCCAAAACGGGCTGCGCGGGAAAGAAGGGTGCTGTTAGGGTTTCAAATTGTAACCGGGTTCGGGCCCTGCTATTGGGCTATGTAATTAATTAAATCTGTGGGCTGTGTGTTATTATAATATTGTGGGCTCATATATATTTTTTGGGTTTTATATTGTAATTGGACTGTTAATATTTTTAATGGGTTTGTTATTTATTTGTATTGGGTTTGTTTATTTAATATTTGTTTATATAATAATAATAATAATAATAATAATAATAATAATAATAATAATAATAATAATAATAATAATAAACCGAAAATAATAAAGTAGAAACTTATAATATATCATTATATATAGGCAACCGAAGATTAACATATATGAAAAGGAAAAAAGAGTTAAACTGTAAGTTATATAAGTTATAGTAGCATTAATATTTTTTTGGATTTTGAATTATAAAAGGATGGTACTATTTAAATAGCATATGATATATAATGTAAACTAGTAATTTGAGTTTTAATAATTATTGAGCCTGTTATTCGATAAAAATTAAAACGGGTTTAGCCCGGATAAAATTAGTGATTACAAACATGATCCAATACTTAATTGATTATGCAGAAAGCTCTCAGAAGTAAAACAAGAAATTCTGAACCATACATGAAAAGCCTTTTTAACCAAATAAACATTAAGTGCAGAAGGGATACACTACAGTGTGTATTGTTTAAAAGAAGAAAATACCATTGAACTTAGTAAATATGAACAGGAAAACTAGATTGCTAATTTCACTTGATACAGGTAAAAATTCCTCAGCTATGAGAATAATTAACCCAGACTCCTGTAACTGCAGAAAAGTTTACGCAAGCACAACATAGTTTACGCAAGCATACAACATAATAAGTGGATTATTTACTAGATAACACCTGAGAAAATTGGTCTGCATCCAATCAAGCCAGACTTCTAGTTTAAGTGTTAGACCCTCAAACACAAGAGAGGGTCTCAAAATATTGATAAACTTGAATCCCAATATAGTTCAATGGACACCGATTGAGAGTCTCAGGACACTGCTTCAGTTCATAAACATTTAGCAAAATACCATCCTTTAGCTCATAGCAAATCGCTTTATAATCCACAAGAATCACAACTTTAGACCATTCAGCTTCAGATTGGATAACAGATAAAACATGGAATCCATAATAGATATCCACAACAGGCAACCTCAAGTAAGGGAAAGCTTTCATAGTATCATCCAGGTTCAGACAGTATTTAAGGAACCAATGGGAATAATCAGCCGCCATTTCAAAGATATTAAATTTAAAACAAAGAGGCATGTATGTAACTCCAAGATGCAAATGGCCACGAGACTCCCCGAAATATCGACTATCCTCGTCCTCCGAGCCTTCCGGAGCTTGAAACATAGGAGCCAACATCGGCATTTTCTTTAACACTTTATTCTCCAAATCAAACCGCAAAGATTTCCTACCATTACTATTCCAATGAAAGATCCCATTAAAGAAAACCCCATGGTCAAACCTTATGTATTCATTGGCTCGAAAGCTAATCCAAGAAGAATCCCACACATCAGACTTGGATGAATAGATATACAGACCAAATCTTTTATTCGGAGAAAGCAATTTCCTAACGCAAATGATCTTATAATAAGGTGATTTAACAGGATCAAATGCTAAATTAACGGCACGCAAAGAACCCAACTGCGAAACAGGCAAAGAAATCATTTTGAACTTACGGGTAGTAGGATTACAGACGAAATACCTCAACCCTTCATTGATATTGTAATAGAAATGACCCAAGAGCAAACCATTGCAAGATTGAAGGATCTTGAAGTGTGGGTCGACAATGAAATCCAAGACAGGAACTCTGGTTTCGGGGCTTAAGGGAAGGGCGGGCAATTCAAAGGGTGGCCGGTAATAGTTTCCGATTCCCAGGAAGAGAGCTGTTGGGGTCAGAAAGCCTCGTTTTTGGTAGTGGAGGGAGTGGTAATGAGAGAATTGGATGCTGGAAATGAGGGAACGCCATTGTTTTGAGATAAGTTTTAGTTTGAGGAGATGTTTCGGAGGGATTCTTATGAGGATTTCGGTGAGGAGGTCCTGGTTGTGGGCTATGGTTTCTGCCGATGAAGAAATTAGGGACGAGGGTTTGGGTTTCTTCATGTTCTCAATCCCTAATTCTTCGAGATTTGGGGATTTTGTAGTCTGCCACTGTAAAAGCTTGATCGCTCTATTCAATTGGAGCTTCAACGTAGATCTTATCATCAACTTCATAACGGTTTTATTATTTAATTTTAAAAATAGAATATATTTATATTATATAAAATATTAATACCCAATACCTAAATTATATTTGTGTATATTCTTGTGTCTAAATTATTTTTAATTCTACTATTTTTAACTCTATAAATATTTAAAATTTTAATTTTAATCATTTTAGATAAAGTTAACTACTATTGTTTATTAAAAAATATTATTTTATTTTAAATTTTAATTTAAAAAAATACCAATTTAAATCTTTACAAAATAATTTTAAATCTCTATTTAAATTTTCAGAATTATCATCGATGACATTGATTACTATTTTACTAGAGATTATCATTACCTTCGTTTGACTATCACTATCATTTTCTCAACCATCATCGTAGGTAATCAATGATAGAGTGTCGATCAATTTTATAACGGTTGTGTTGGTCTGGTGACGATAGTGGTGGTATTTGATGAGGTAATAAACAATGACAACGATGATAGTTTGAGATTTGAGGTTTATGGTTAGAAATTTGAAATTTTTTTATAAAGATTTAAAGATTTATTTTTTAAAAAAATAAATTTTAAATTTTATTTAAAAATTAATTAAAAATTAAAAATTAAAGCATATCACTTGTATTTTTTAATCGTTAACTTTTTTATTAACGGTTAGACACTTCAAATGACCAAAATTAAAATTTTAGATATTTATTTAGAGTTAAAAATTATTTAAACTCTAAAAATGATCTACAAACATAGTTTAGACATCTATTTAAGTATTAAGCTATCACATAAGCTTTCTAACCTAAGTGGTTAACAGAACAATTGTCGTTCCTAGATCACTTATGATGCGTAAAATCACTCAAACCACCAAACTAAATCAAATAATTACTTAAAAATAAAAAAATTAATATAAAAATAAATTTATGATTTTTCACTTTTAAATTAAATTGAATAGTTTTATATTTATTTTAGTAATTTCATATATATAATGTTAAATTGAGTTATTTAATTTAACCAAGATATTTAAAACTCATTAAAAAGATTATGGCTTTTCATCTGTTTGTTAATTTTACTATTAATTTATTCAAAAATTGATAAAAACAAAATTACATTTCCATCAGAAAAAAGTGAACAGCAGACTTTTTTTTGTTGTCATGTGTGGAGTGATAATTGTTAAATAAACTATAATAATATAGAAAAAGTGAAAATTTAACAAAAATGGAGGGGTCATTTTCGATATTAAGCCTTTATAGAAATTAAAAATAGCATAAATTATAAAATCTCTCATTTTTAATCTTTTATCTCCAAAGTTTAAGTCATGGCTCCTCGTAACTTTACACAAGTTACTCTAAAATGATAAGTTAATATAAAATAAAATTTTATTTTGAACTCCTTTAAAATGATAAAATTGTGATTTGGTCCTTATAAATTGTAAAATTAGCAGTCAATGTAAACGTAAAATTATGTTTTAAGTCTTGTAAAGAAAAATAATTCAAATTCAACCTAGCAAAAGTTTATCACAATTACCTTTAGTTTTCAAAACTTAATTTTTCTTTTGTACTTAATTCCCTAAGGCATTGACTTGAATAATCTCGATTGATCTGCGTTGCACACCTGATTTTATGACTGAGTTTTTTAGTAGAAATTTTTTACATGCACAAAATTTTAAATTCTAAACATGCTTAAACGATATTAAGTTGCTTATCACTTGAATCAACTCTGTTTTTATTTTTTTTATAATTTTAATCCTCAATAGGATTGAGATTTGCTATTGTGTTTACATTTGAAAATTTTAGGGTCATTTGCTTAACTAGAACCTTTTTCTAATCATTAAATTTGTTATAAGTTCTTACACTATGCATATATTATAAATTTAGTCATTGTATTCTAATTTGGTCAATTTTAGTTATTTTACTTTTAAATTTTAAAATTTCAATCCTAATCAAAAAAATTCAAAAATAATATGACTAAATTATAAGGGCTAATTTAAATGTAAAACTAGAGAATATGAACTAAATCTACAACTTAAGCATAACACAAGAACTAACAACAAAATTCGACTTAAAATATTTCACAACTAGGGGGCAAAACCCCCGATTACCTGGTCCAGGTAAGATCTGGTAGATTTTTATCTGGTATTGATTCCGGTAAGACCGGGATTGGATTTAAAATTTAGGTCCCGATCATCACCGGGACTGAATCTTGATTTTTTGTACCTGGTACCCGGTGGGTACCCAATAGAACCGGGACCAATACCAAATATACAATATTGATTTTTTATTGTTTATTTTTCTTATCAAACTTTCTCTTTATGTATAAATATCAAGAATATGACTAGTTTTAAAACTTTAATTTTCAAGCCTACAATTTCTAATTTTATTATTTAATATTATTATTGGTGGTTGATTTTTTTTCTTCAATTACTCAATTTTTTTAAGAATAAACTAATTGACCGGGTACCCGGTATTGAAACCGGTTTCCACCAATAACGAGATCGGTTCTTAAAATTTAGGACCCGGTGTGACCGAGACTAAGACTGATTCCAATTTTCAAGAACCGATGACAGTAATTACCGGGACCGAGATTAATTATATTCAAATTGACCGGGTACCCGGTAGGGCCCGGCCCTATTCACAACTATTGTTTGAGTCAAGACTGAAGATTTAATATTTGAAACCACACAGTACCTAAAAATGATCAAACTACAATACAAGGACTAAACCAACAACTTTCACATGGTACAAATACTAATAGAAGAATTTGGCCTTTTTAATCATTTATTTAAAGTTCCACAACAATATATATTTTAATTTTTAAAAAAAATTAAATTGGTGTAAATCAATCCGTAACACTAACTTAGTCATAACTAACTTAGACAGAGTATACCTTCTTTTTAGCTTTTCTTCCCCCCTTCCTAATTTCTAGTTCTTCACCACTACCAAACATCCCCATGAAAATTCAATTCTCGTACATACAAATATATAAATCATTCCATGTTCATGCAGTAAAGTTACCTAATTCACAATTATAACAAAGAAATCTCCCACTATTTCAGAAACTTGACAAGATCTTTGCTTTTTCATGAAATGAACAAAACAAAAAAGACCAACTTTTTTGTTGTTGTAATTCATGCTTAAAAAGGTTGGTAGATAATTGAAACAATGAGTTATAGTTTGAGAAGAGAAGATTAGTAAAGGTTGGAACTTTTTTAGAGAGAAACAATGGGAGGAGGAGGAGGAGAAGAAGGGGCAACTTTGGAGTACACTCCAACATGGGTTATAGCAGCAGTTTGTTTTGTGATTATTGCCATTTCTTATGCTATGGAACGTTTACTTCATCGTTTAGGGGATATTTTGCAGACTAAACACCAGAAACCACTCTACGAGGCTCTTTTGAAAGTTAAAGAAGGTAACCCTTTTTTGTAATGTGTTTTTCATTGGGAAATTCTTTTGTAGCTTCCGAGATTGTGATCTTGAAACTTGGGATTTTAGGGTTATGTTTTTTTTTTTGTTTTGGGCAGAGTTGATGCTCTTGGGGTTTATATCACTGTTGCTGACAGTGTTTCAGAGTGCAATTTCTAAAATTTGCATGTCAAGGGAATTACAGAAATTCATGCTTCCTTGTAAAGTTGATCTCCCCGATGATGATGTTGAAGATGATGATGAAGCAGGCAACCACGGTGGTTCTAAATTGGAAATCTACTTTACTTCTACCGTGGCCGGTGGCACTCGACGCCTACTGAGTTCAGGATCATCGAATGCGGTCAATTACTGCGGAGCCAAGGTAATCTATAATCAAACATGACCAAATAAAATGGCTTTTACAGTTATTGTTCATGTTTGATTTTGTCTAGAGTTGTTGCTTTACTTGTTCAAATAGCAGAAAACAAATCTTTTGTCATTGGTTACATAAGAATTCATAGTGTTAGTAGTATTATGTTTTAGGATCCCATATATGTGACCTTTCTTATTTAATACATTACTGTAGTTTCTGGCTCTCCTTTTTTCTTTGAAAAGTCGGATACTTCGACTGATGTACTCTTATCGTTTTCATATGTTTTATGTTCCTTAGAATAAAGTACCATTGATGTCGATTGAGGCTCTTCATAATCTACATATTTTCATCTTCATCTTGGCCATTGTCCATGTCACATTCTCTGTTCTCACAGTTTCTTTTGGAGGGCTAAAGGTAATCTATAGAGAGATATATTATATCTCATTTGCTTAATTTTCAAACTTTTGGAGAGTTGAATGATGTTGTTTGTTGTTGTAGATACAAAAATGGAAACAATGGGAAGAAGAAATTACAAAAGAGAATTGTGAACTACAGAGAGAGAACTGTAAGGATCAATACTAATCTAAATGCTCCTTGTTTTATCCATGATATCTTTTCTTGATTCAATACACATAAGGACTTGCACATCTTGAATGTCGGTCGCTACTTATCTATGTCGGTCCAACTTTTATTATTTTCTCATGAAGTATCCATTTCCAACATATTTCCGAACATGGATAACGGATCTACGTGTGTTAAGACTCATACTTGTGTATTTAGTTCACATGTTTGAGTAATGTTGCTTTTGATAGACTATAGAATATGTCTTCTCTAAAGTGGTGTGCTGGTTTGTTTTCTTTTTCTTAGTTTGGTGCTTCTGCTTTATACATTGTGTTATTGCAGCGTTAGAGAGAAAATTCACTCATGTCCAGCAGCATGATTTTATTAAACATCGGTTTCGAGGTTTTGGTAAACAATCAGCTATTCTAAGGTGGTTGGTAAGCTGCTATTTCATTTATGATACATTCTGTTTACCATTAACATATATAATAATTGGAATGGAGTCTGAACTTATGAAAGAGGTAGACCTTGAAATTACTCTATTTTACATAGACTTGGTTGTGTCCAATTTTCCCCATTTTTTCATGTCTTTGAAAGGCTCTTGAAAGACCATATTCAATACCCCTGTCCGGTAATATGAACATATCTGTGTCTGGCACTCAAATTCTGAGTAACATAGGAAGTAAACCACAAAACAATAAGAAGTGATGTTGCGCCTTATGAAATTTCTGGTTCTGACATGGGTCTCACCTTTTTTTTTGAAATAAAATTGAAGCACAAGTTTTGTATGCTTTTACTAATGACTCTAATCTTCTTCTCAGACGTCGTTTTTCAAGCAATTTCATGCATCTGTTACCAAAGCCGATTACGAGGCACTAAGGCTAGGTTTCATCATGGTAAGCTATCTGCGAAAAACTAATTTCTCTCGACATAGTCAATCGTTAATACTTGTCACATATGTTTGCAGACCCATTGCAAAGGGAATCCTAAGTTTAATTTTCACAAATACATGATACGAGCCTTGGAAGATGATTTTAAGGATGTTGTCGGTATAAGGCAAGTGATATTTGAGAGTATATTTCTCACTATATATGTCTCATGGACTCATTTTGGACTTCAAATCATGGTTAGATTCTTTTGCATATTTGCAGTTGGCGTCTCTGGGCATTCGTGATCGTCTTTTTGTTGCTAAATGTTCATGGTACAGAATATCGATCGCATTCATTTCTTATAATATGCTTCGTTATGTTTTGCTTCAATGACATGTAATAGATTTTATATGTTGAAATTACTTCCAAGAATTAGAGGTCCATAATGATGAATTTTTCTGAATTTTCTTCTGCAGGATGGTATACATTTATATGGATAACCTGCGTTCCTTTATTTGTGAGTAGTTACAGTACAATTTCTTACACACACATGCACCAAAGCAAACATAGAACTAAATGTTTCGAATCAATTCGAAATTAAAGAGACTAAAAGTCACTTAAAATGATCACTCATATTCTTGCAAATCTTCCTATATCCAACACATATCCGGATTTGGATATGGGATATGAACTTTTTCTCTTTTGCTAGCTTCTGCTTGCGGTGGGGACCAAACTTGAGCATGTGATTACTAGTTTGGCTCATGAAGTTGCGGAGAAACATGTCGCCATCGAAGGGGACTTAGTGGTAAGACCATCGGATGAACTCTTTTGGTTCAACAATCCTCGTTTGGTTCTCAAGTTGATCCATTTTATCCTCTTCCAAAATGCTTTCGAGATTGCGTTTTTCTTCTGGATTTGGGTAAGCTTAAATTCTAGGGGACACAATTCTGCAATATGAACTACATTGTAAGTAACCGAGATGAACATAACAAACTTTCTTCACCATTTGTAGGTTCAATTCGGGTTCAAATCCTGCCTAATGGGTGAACTTCCGTATATCATCCCAAGGCTTACTCTAGGGTAAAAATCAACGACCTTTCCCTTTAATTTGTGCATTTTTTCGTGTTCTCGACCTTTGATCTTCTGTTGGTTCCTACAGGATGTTCATTCAAGTAGTCTGTAGTTATAGTACCCTGCCACTTTATGCCATCGTCACACAGGTTAGTCGAGTTTTGTCGTATGTTTTTCCGACTCTTCATTTACTTACAGATTATAAACTTATATACTTGAGTTTTCGTAATCGGGAATGCGGATTTTGCTTCTTTTTTTACTGAATTGAAGATGGGAAGCTCATTCAACAAGGCAATATTTGACGACCATGTGCAAGCGAGTCTTCTTGGTTGGGCAAAGAAGGTGAAGAAAAAGCAAGCACTAAAGCTTGCAACTCAAGCAAGCCCCTCAGGTCGTCATTCTGTGTCAATTCAGATAGAGGATGATTCCAAAGCCGATGATTCTGCTCCGGAGGAGAAGGATCCCGAAAAGGCATCTGGTGACGCAAAATAAGTGTTTCCGTTGAGGGTAATAAAGCCGTGCTCGGTGCGAAATGGTGCAAGTTTGTAGGAAACCTTTATCAGTTAATGACATTGGTTGTGTGTCTAGCAAGGAAAATGTGTCTTTTCAGAAAAGGAAAGAAAACTCAGTTATGGTTTGTTCTTATTGTTTTGTTTGTCTTTTAGATTTAAATTCTTTTGTTTTAATAATCAGATCGATCTTCATCTTCTCGAATGCATTTTAAGAATTCATCGTCCCGAAAAACACACACCTGAAAACTTGTAAGAAAAATACAAGTCAAATAAATAAAGTTCGTTTCAGATTATTTTGGATTATATGCAAAAACTTATAAAATAAACCTATAAAAATATGTTTCATTATTTTAAATAATTAATTTAATATTTTATTAATAATTTATAAAAACATTTATTAGAATTTATTAAACACTTTATTTTTATTATTTTATTAAGAAAACATCTTAAATATAACTTAAACAATAAAAAAATAAACTTGAAGTTAACTAAAACAATAAAAGACAATATCTAAATTACTAATTGTCACTTAAAAATTTTATGAAGGTAAAATTTTATTAAGTTCAAAAGTGATGGAATAGTGACTTTCGGTGATAATTCTAAAGGCCAAATTGAAGGTATTAACTCTATTGATAATCACTTCTTTATACTTATAAAAAAATCTTGCTTGTTAAAGGTCTTAAGAATAACTTATTGAACATTAGTCAATTATGTGATAGGATTTTTATGTCTCATTTGATAGATGTGGGTGCAAAATAATAGATATGGAAACTAACAAAATAATGCTCACCAATCATCGCATAGGATATATATATATATATATATATATATATATGACATTAATCTTTCTCGTGCATGCTTCATTAATCTTGGGTGACCCATCCAAGGGTAACTAATCGTTCTTCTCTTAGACTTATGAATCATATTGTTGTTATCTCATGCAAAGAGCCTAAAAATATCAATGAAGCCTTAAATGATGATTTTCGGATATTGACTATGCAAGAGGAATTAAATCAATTTGAGAGAAGTAATGTATGAACATTAGTTGATAGACCTAATAAGTCTACTATAGGAAATAAATGTGTCTTTAGAAACAAATTAGATGAGATTGGTAACTTAGTGAGAAAACAAAGCTAGATTAGTTGCTTAAGGTTACACTTAAGAAGAGGAATAGATTTTGATGAAACTTATGCACTTGTGGCTAGGATGGAAGCCATTAGGATGTTCCTTACATTTGCATGTTTTCATGATTTCATGTTTTTTCAAATGGATTTAAAAAATGATTTTCTGTATGTTAAACAACCATCGAATTTTGAAGATCCAAAATTTCTAAACCATGTTTTTAAGTTAAGTAAAGCTTTGTATGGTTTGAAACAAGATACTAGAGTTTGGTAAGAATGACTTTTAAACTTTTTGATTGAAAAAAGTTTTAAAAAAGGAAAGGTGGACACTACACTTTTTATAAAACGATTTGACAATGACATATTAGTAATACAAATTTATGTTGATAATATAATTTTTGGTTCTACTAATGAATTGTATTGTCAAGAGATTTCAAAGATTATGCAATATGAATTTTAAATGAGCATGATGTGGAAGCTCTCATTCTTTTTGGGACTCAAAATCAAGAAAAGGAAGGATGAAACCTTCATCAATCAAGCTAAGTACGTCAAGGACATGCTCAAAAAGTTTGGTTTGGAGAATGTGAAGCCTCAAGTCACTCCTATGAGATCATCAACTAAGCTTGACAAGGATGAAGGAGGTATGTGTGCTGATTCTAAATTTTATATATCCATGATAGATTCTTTGTTTCACCTTACCGCAAGTAGACTAGATATCATGTTTTGTGTTTGCGTGTGTGCTAGGTTTCAAGCTAGTCCTAAATAATTACACTTAGTAGCCATTAAGAGAATTTTTAGATACCTTAGAGACACACATTGTTTAGGTCTTTTGTATCCTAGAGATTCTTCCTTTAATTTTCATGCTTATTCAGATGCGGATTATGGGGGGATATAAGATACATCGGAAAAGTACTTCCAGAACATGTTAATTTTTAGGTAGTATGCTCATATATTGGTTATCTAAGAAACAAAATAGTGTAATTATTTCTACCATCGAAGCAGAGTACATATCCTTAGGGAGTTGTTGTGCTCAAGTCCTTTGGATGAAGCAACAACTCTTAGATTATGGTATTAGAGTTAAAACCATATCTCTAAAATGTGATAATACTAGAACTAAACACATAAAAATTAGACATCACTTCATTAGAGATCACGTGTCTAAAAATGTTGTTCTAGAATATGTTGACACCTTGAACCAAATAGTGGATATTTACACTAAGACTTTAGACAAAAAGCGTTTTTGGACACTTAGGAGAGAGTTAGGTCTAACTAGCTTAACTTGAACCTATGCATCTTACTTTTTGTGCAAAATATGATTGATTCTTGATTGAAATCATGTCTAAGTTTCCTTGCATCTTAATTTTTATGCATGTTGCTAGGGGAGTATGAACTTGTTTATGCATCTTAATCATGTCATTTGATTATGAACATGCATTTAGAGGCTTTAGAAACTCATTTCTAAAACTTTATAAGCCTTCTCTATAAAGCCTAGCTAAGTGGTACCGAAATGGAGTGGAACGGTTTTGATACCTTCTCATAGTGTTCTTGATTAGGACGTTACTGGGAAAGCTGATATCAAAACGCCTCAAAAGCGTTTCGATACACCTTTGGTTTCGATATGGGTAAAGGTTGTATAGATACAACATCGTATCGAAATGAAGTTCTCGCATACCGATACCTACGTATCGATACCATTTTATGGGGTATCGATACCACTTCAAAACAAAATTTTCAAACCTATGCACGTATTAAGGGGAGTTTTACATAAAAAATTATTTTTGGTTCTTTATATCAAAAAGTAAAAGATTGTAAAAATAAAATATATTTTGATATAACAAAGAAGTTAAAATACTATTTTGCAAATAAAATTTTAAGACCAAAACAATTTAATAAGTCAACAAAATTTTCTAAGTCAAAACAATAACCCAACAAATATTTTTTCTTAAGATTTTTCAAGCCAAAACATTCAAAATCGTACAGGCGTTTCGATACCATCCTAAATGGTATCGATATCGTGTTCATATTTTTTAAATAATGTTCTTGAGTTTTTTCAAGCGTGTCGATACGGTACAAGATCGTTTCGATATCAATTGAAACTGTAAACTTAGTTACAAAAGGCGCGCCTCAGGCGCCGGGAGGCGACCAGAAATTCACCTCTTTCATCCAGGCAAAGCGAAATCCAAGAGGCGAGCGCCTCCGAGCGACGCATCAGAGGCGAAAGGCGAGCGCCTCCCTTGCCTCGTGTGGGCGAGGCTCATGGGAATAAAACACGCGGGATTTAAAAAAAACATGTTTAGTAAACCCTAAAATCCCGATCAACCCTATCCTTTTTTCCTATTCTGCCGTTCTTCCATTTTTTGTTATTCTTCAAGATAATCCAACCACTTTCGCCACTTGCCGGCCTGAAAGTTCTCTTCGTTGGCCAACCTTGGTGTCATCGCTGCGACGCTGCGATATTGCTCCCTGTTTTTTTTATATTCGAAGTTCTACAGAGTACAAAGCCGGTAAGGATTTTTTTCAGTTTATTATTTTTTGTATTTTATTTTATTTTATTTATAGACTATTTTTTCTAAATATAAAGAAATTATTTGCTATATTGCTCCTTGATTTTTGTTTTATATTCGAAACTTTGAATCATATGCTCTTTTATTTATATTCGAAGTAACTGTCATGCCTCATGTTTTTTTGGTTACTGTCATGCCTCATAGGGTTAATTGATTCAATTCAACTTCCAGATTCAATTTATGCTAAGCTAATAGCCTAATACAAAAGAAAGACGATTCGAACCTGATTTCTTAATCAACTGAAGTCAATATCAAATACTTATATGCTATAAAAATGTATTTATATCACCAACTTCTACTTGAAGCCAATTTAAACCCATGTGTGCTTTTTAATGCTTAAAAACTTTAAAATATTATTGCAGAGAGATATTACTAAGACTTTTTTTAGCTATGGTATATTTGTTTAGTTTAAAGAGTATTAACACTGATTCAATTCATGTCGATTTTATTCTTTGTTTAGTTTAAATAACCAACAATATAAGTATTTCTGCCAGATTCAATTATGATTTTATTCTTTGTTGATTTTGTTCAATTATGCTTTTTTATTCTCTTTTCTCTTTTCTCTTTTTGTTTATTGTTTTATTATTTCATTTCAAGTATCAAAACTCAAATTCAGTAGTGTATCAGATTTTATGATTTTATGCCTTGTTCAATTATAATATACTACAAAGAATAAAATCATAATTGGATCTAAAGTGTTGCTTCATCTGATATGCCCCTCCCTTTGTAATTCTTTGTTGATTTTATGATTTTATTCTTTGTTGATTTTGTTCAATTATGATTTTATTCTTTGTTGATTTTGTTCAATTATTATTTCATTTCAGGTATCAAAACTCAAATTCAATTGGATCATCAATCCCATTAGATCCATCAAGAAAATATGAAAAACCAGACCCTTCCATTAGAAATAACTTTCTTTGTGGTTTTTATGATAAAATTACAAAGGGAGGGGCATATCAGATGAAGCAACACTTAATTGGAGGATTCAGTAGTGTGGTCAAGTGCCCTCAATGTCTCGAACATGTTAAGGAAGAAGTGAAGGCCTTTATGCTGAAAAAGGAAGAAGTGAAGGCTACAAATTTAATGTCATCTCAAAAATTTTCATATGATGTTGATGATCATGATGAAGAAGAACTTGAAATTGCCTCAGGTGGAGATACAAGAAACTCAAGTCAAAGGATCGGATCTAAAAAACCAAGAGTTAAGGATCCAATGAATTTCTTTGTTGCTCCTAAAGTTAATCCACACAAAGAGGGGAGTATGCAAGCAGCTTGTGCTAAGCAGCTAAGGGATGATACTTGTAGAAAAATTGTTAAATTCTTTTATGATGTCGGGATTGCTTTCAATGTGGCAAGTTACCCAAGCTTCAAAGAAATGTGCGAAGCTTTTGAACAATATGATGTTGGTTTAAAAGTGCCTAGCGTTCATGATCTTAGAGTGCTACTTTTTAAGAAAAAAGTAGAAGATACTCAAAAAATAATAGAAGAGCACAAAAAAGAGTGAGCATAAAAGGGTTGTTCAATTTTGTCAGATGGGTGGCGTGATTTAGTTGCGCAAAAAGATATTGTCAATTTTCTTGTCAACTCTCCGAAAGGATCTGTATTCATTAAATCTGTGGATATTTCAGAAATTGTTAAGGATGCCTACTTGTTATGTCGGATGCTTGATGACATGGTGAAACTTGTTGGGGAGAAAAATGTAATCCAAGTAGTGACAAATAATGCTTCTAATTACGTCAAAGTCGGTACGAAATATAATTTTTTTTAATTTTTTTTAATTTTTTTAGATTATTGAAATGTTTTAATTTGATGTGTTATTTTTTATTTGTAGGAAAATTATTATAAGTAAAGAGGCCACACCTTTATTGGACTCCATGCGCGGCCTATTATATCGATTTGATGTTAGAGGATATTGGAAAATTTTCAAGGGTCAAGAACGTACTAAGAAAGTTCATATTCATGAATGATTACATATATAGCCATGTCTCCCTTGTGAACATGATGAGGAGGTTCACAAATCAAAAGAATTTGCATAGGCCGACAATCACAAGATTTGCGACATCTTTCATCACTCTTGCACAATTCCATAAGCAGAAGAATAATTTGAGGAAGATGGTTACTTCTCAAGAATGAAATAAATCTAAATGGCCAAAACAAGCGAGAGGAAAGAAAATTACAACTTATCTTTTGCAAGAAACTTTTTGGAGGAACGCTCTTTATGCTCTTAAGTTAACATGGCCTCTTGTTAAAGTTCTTAGAATGGTTGATGGTGAGAAAAAACCACCTATGAGATACATTTATAAAGCCATGGATAGAGCCAAAGAGGCTATTTCTAAGAGTTTTTCAATGAAGGATGAGTAATACAAGAAAGCTTTTGAGTTTATTGATAGAAGGTGGGATTGTCAACTTCACCAACCTTTACATGCTGCTGCTTATTTTTTAAACCCGGAACTCTATTATGATGACCCCGAGATATCAAGTTGTAAAAAATTTATGAATGGTCTATATGATTGCATTACAAGGTTGACTCTAGAGAGTGAAATTGAAGATAAGATCATCACAGAAATAGAGCTTTATCGAAATGTTGGTGGTCTTTTCGGGAGACAAACAACCATTAGGCAAAGAAAAACAAGATCTCCAGGTATTAAAAGTTACAATACAATTATGCAAGTTCTTAGTATAATTTATAGACTTTTAATGTTACTTAAAACTTACAATATTTTGCTTTTATTTTTTATATGATAGCAGAGTGGTGATCTTCATTTGGATCTTCAACTCCCAACCTCCAAAAGTTTGCTATACGAGTTCTTAGTCTAACTTGTTGTGCTACTAGTTGTGAGAGAAATTTGGAGCGTTTTTTAGCTGGTAAGGAACTTTTTCTCTATATTATTTCTTTCGTATCATAATAAATTATTAATTTTTAATTGCTTAGTAACTTATATAATTTTTATTTTTTTCCAGCTTCATACCAAAAAGAGAAATAGATTAACACAAGATTGACTAAACGATTTGTTTTTTGTAAAATTAAATCGTGCATTGAGACGTTGATTTCAGTTGAAAAACACCGATTCTATTCTTTTAGAGGATATTAATGAAAATAATGAATGATTAATTGGGAGAATAGATAATAATTCATCTGACAATGAAGATGAATTTGAGTTTGATGGCGATGATCTGACATGTAGTCAAGTTGGTAGAGCTGCCGGAGCCAATGATCTTATCTATTACACTAGAGCATCAAAGAATCCTTTATCTGCATCTGTTAAAGGAAAAGATGTAGCTACTAGTTTTGCGACCTCTACTCCAAGATTAACTCATCAAGTCCCAATGTATGATGATGAGATAGAAGAGGATATTGGTGAAGATGAAAATTATGGACTTGATGAAGATGAATATTTTGATGATGGTGATGATTTGGAGTGATAGAGTATTACTCTTTAATGTTTAAGTGCAACTTTGTTCGTGTGAAACTTTGAAATTTGAACTATATTAGATACTTTGGTTATTTTTATTTCTTTAATTTGAACTATATTTTGTTGCTCTCTTATATCATTTTGTTTAATTTGATACTTAAGTACAAATTTAGGTAGAAATATTTTTATTTTTTCACATATATAATATAATTATTATGTATTTATGTAAAAAATATACTATATAATTAATTTATAATTTTTAGGTAAAAAAGCACCTTTCCTACGAAAGGCGAGCGCCTTCGCCTCTCGCCTCGGCTCTATAAACCTTTTGCGCCTTGGAGCGCCTCGCACCTTTTAATACATAGAATGTGAATTTTGGTTTCGAAACCCCATCAAAAGGGTAACCAATACCACTTTGCTAATTAAAAATAAAATTAAATATTTAAAACAATATCAGTACCATACCTTAGAGTTTCGATTCTTGAGTTTATTTTTCAAGAATTTTTTTAAAAGTTTTGACCGTTGCTTGTTAGTTAATTTTCAAAAGGTTGTTAACCAGTATCGATATGCCCTATAGGAATTTTGAAAATAATTTTGGTAGTTTCAAAACGTTTCGATACAAAATTGAAGTTGTTTCGATACCTCTTGATTTTAAAGACTACCTGTTTTGATACCATGACCTAAGATATTGATACCCCTTATTAAATGCACATAACGGCTCTTTTTATTTCATTAGTGTTTCGATACATGTACCCAAAGTATCGATACTAGTAGTTGTAGAAGTGCATTTATGGTGGAAAGATAAAGTCCTAACCTCTATATTTATGATCCCAACCACTCCAACGGATAAAAATCAATGAAGGGTATAAAATCAAATATTCTAAGCAGCAACAATAACTATTGATCCTCAAGTAAACATCCAAGTATCCAATCCAACTCAAAGTGCTCAATTGCCAAATCTTGTCACCCATCTCTTTCAATCTTCATTTTAATTTTATTTTCTGAGTTTGGGAAGTATTGTCGATTGTATTTGGGTAAATCTTTTTGTGAGAGAAACATTTTTATTGTCATTCATCTTTCTTGTAACCTTTGTGAGGTTGAATGAATCTTTGGGTAGAAATATTGATTCGTTTGTAATGGTTATCCCTTGAATGAATCTTTGGGTAGAGCTTGTTCGAAGCTTAAACCACTATAAATTATCGTGTTCTTAATTTTTCTATATTTTCATTCTTCCACAAATTTTTAAATTGTCAATTTACCCCCTTGGCCAAATTCGATTGTTCGATCCACTCAACAAACTGCGGTCAAGAAATCCACAATAAATATAGAGAGACCTTTTGTTTGCATTGTTAGCATTAGAGAAAATCTTAACACCCATATATTTATTGTCATGCCTAGAACCATTACTTCGATCATAGCTATGCTTAAATTTATCAACCATCAAGATATTAAAATCACTATAAACATAAACATAAGTAATAGATCTCTCATGTTGAAGAACAACAACAAACACCTCATTAATCGTAGAAAAAGATTTCACCAACAACAATTGTGATTTAAAAACAACAAAATCATCACTTAATCCTCGTAGAAATCTAATGACAAAATATTATTTTTTTATATTTAACGACAGAATAATCACAAATAGTTAATGATCATAAATTTTAAATCTCGTTCTAACACACTTTTAACTTAGTATTAAAAACAATCATAGAAAAATTATCTTGTTGCAAAGAAAATATTTTATAAATCTCCCTGATTAAAGCGATTGAATAGGTCTATCCAAAAATTATAAACGTTATCAATTCATATATCGTTTTCCTTTATCTTATGGAATATTGCAGGGAAAGCCACGAAAAAAATTGTTACACTTGACCTAGGCCTGAAATTTAGTATCATTATATCTAGGTTCTTTGATTGAACTGTCTACAAATTTAAACTTATTCTTGGAGATGAGAGACATTTTCATCCAATGAGTTGAAACATGATAATTGACTCCATTTAGTAGACAAGATGTCAAGATTAAAGCATGAATTTTATTAGGGTGAATGTAAAACTCATTATTAGAATTATTATTCTTATAGAATGAAACATCATAGAAAAAACAACGAAATTAATCATTTGATACTATGGTATAATTTGATTTTAAGATTTTTATAGACTAAAGAAATATTTTTAAGAATGTAAAAGACGATACAATGATAAAAGAAAAATTCTTTGTATTCTTATCTTTATTTACAATTAAATAATACAATGTATTTATAATATTGAAGAAAATATATAAAAAATGACAATTGTCACTAACTATTATTAACCAACTTTTAACTATTAAAATCTTATAACATAATGGTTAATAAAAGGTGCATCCTATAAAAAAATGTGAAATCTATTATTGCATAGACTTATTTAGAGCATCAATGTATTTTTTTTCTTTTTATCTCTATATAATTCATGATATTTCTTCCTCCTTCGATGCATATTTTTATTACTTATGTAGATTTAAAGTGGTCAGAATTAGGAAGAGGAAATACAAAAAAAAACTAATTTTTTTATCAAAACGATAATGACTATTTTGATCTACATTAGAATAACATCCTTTGTTCTGTGTTTAGTGTTCGGGCATCAAAATTTTCACTTGAACAAGTTACAGAAGTTTTATCAACTCTTTCGTTCTTCATTGTCAGTTCAATATTGTTCAACAACATTCAGATAGTATTGAGTGATAAGAACCAACACCTATCCAATTTTTATACATATTCAAAAGTATTAGATCTCGAGACATCACATGGTGGTGGTTCTCATCATCCTATGTGGTTGGACAATTATCATAAACGTTTTCAGAACAATAAGGATTTTTATCCCTACAATTTTTTTAATTTAAAGGTTTAATAGATTATTGGCCATCCTAACATTAAATCCTAACTCTGTCACTGGTTGTGAGAGTATCTATTGAAAAAGTGTTTGGTTATGTGTCGAATCTTCAAATTATGGTAAGAACAATATATATTTTATGCATTAATTTTGGTGAAAATTTTGTGTGAACTCAATAATTTTGAGCTATAATTCAAAAAAATTAAAATAAAAGTGATTATTTTAATAATAATTTTATTGAGTCATATTTTATTCTATGAGATTCTTAGAATAATATTTTATATGTTTAAAACGGTTGAGTGATGAATGAGAAATTGATATTCAAAATAAGAAAATCGTAAATTAATAAGAAAATTAAAATCCTTTATCCGATTGATGGGATAAATGACATGAAAAATGTTGAATTAAAAAAATGACATGAAAATGATTTATATACACTTAATTATATTAATTAAATGATTTGAATGAAAATGTACTTTGCACGAAGAAGTAGATAATTTTTCTTTATAAATAACATATTTTTTGAATATTCTAAATTTAAATAGATATTTTGTGCATTTCTAGGGGTGTAAATGAACAGAGCGTTCGACGAGCTGTTCATGAACCGTTTGTATAATGTTCGTTTATTAAGTTAAATAAACGAGTATGGACATATATTTTATGTTCGATTAATAAACGAACGAACACAAACATAAGTGCGTTCAACTCGTTTATGTTCACGAACAAACTCATTTATGTTCGTTTATAAGCTCGTTTATATACTCTTTTATAGGCTTATTTATGTTCATTTATGTTCTTTAATAACCCTAAATTCAAAGTATATAAACCATATTAAAATCACAATCACCCTTTTTCCCTAATTTTCTACAGCCACACTCCTCTTTCAAATCTCTTTAAAAATAAACACTACTTATAGCCGTACTCTTCCCCCTAATTTAAATTTTTTAAGTTTTTATTTTGATGTTGTGGTACGTTATATATTTATGTTTTTACATGAATATTTATGCTGGTAAATTTTATTTTATTTAATTCATATATGTTTGTTTAATTAAAATTATAGAAATCATAAACGAGCATGTTCACGAACGTTAAACGGACATGTTCGCAACGCTAAACAAACATGTTCATAAACACTAAACGAACATGTTCGTAAACGCTAAATGGATAAGTTGATGAATATATACAAACGAACTTGTTCGCAAACGCTTAACGAACATGTTCACGAACGTTAAACGAACAAATTATCGAACATATAAACGAACACGTTCATGAATGTTAAATGAACCGAACCCGAACACAACAAAAAATAAACGAACCGAGCTCGAACATACCATTAAAAATTTAAACGAACACAAACAGAGTTGAACACCTTCAAAAATAAATAAACAAACACGACATACCATTTTCCGTTCAAGCTCGATTCGTTTACACTCCCTATGCATTCCTTAAATTCAAATATTAAAATAATAATACTTATAATTAATAAAAATATATTTAATTAAATATAATAATAATTAAAGGTTAATCAGGGTATTATGATCATTAAATTCAAAATATTTTAATTTCTATGTTTAACTTAATTTACCCCTATATTGATTGAATGATTTGGATGAAAATGTCCCAGGCATGAAGGGGTAGATAGTTTTTTCCTTATAAATTCTATATATTTTAATATATATTTAAAGATACATTTTTTACGTTCGTTAAATTCAAATATTAAAAAATAATATTTATAATTCACGAAAATATATCTAATTAAATACGATAATAATTAAAAATTAATCAGACATAGCATTAAAGGTCATTAAACTCGAAATATTTTGATTCTTACATTTAATCTAATTCACCCTTATATGAATCATATCTTTCTTTAATTTTATTTTTGAAGATATATTACTTTATAATCACATAAATATTATTAAAAATAAGTAAAATTAAAACTTTAACTAAATTTAAAAAATTATTTTTAAAAGCTAAAAACAAAACTTCAATTGCAACTAATATTGATAGCATTAAATTATTATAGTTTGATGAATGAAATTTAGATATTTAAATGGTCTTAAAATATTTTTTTAATCTTTATTTGACATGGAAATATAAATAAGTTTAAATAAAATTTGTGTACTAATTTTATGATTTTATTTAAACATATAAATTAAATTCAAGTCAAACACTTCAGCAAGTAACTTTGAATGTACTCGCAGTTTGATTATCCCTTTCCCCTAAAGAAAACCTCTAACCCTAACCCTAATCCCCTGAAATTGGAATCCACCAAATCATCGATTTCGCAGCCCCAACTCCAGGGATTCGAAGAATGAGTACCGGTAATCTCTGGTTTCCTGATTTTTCTTAGTTTGCAAAATGCTCACTGCATATGTTGCTCGCGTTACTTTGAATTTAGTTCACTGTATCTTGTATACGTCTGCCCATTATACTCTCTCTTAGAGGATCAATGACTGAATTTTGGTATAGTCACGGATTTCAAACATAAAATATATAAAAAAGAGTTAAAAACATGCTTGATGTTTATGATTATTTGAGAAAGGTTTGTCCACATTGCTGCGTAGTTAAGGAATTGTTAGAAATTACAAAATTATAAGAGGTACGGACTTAGATCATGGATAGAAAATATAAAAGAAGTACATAAAGAATTTACATAAATCATACGAGAGGTGCGACTCGCCCTTGAGCTTTCCATCAATCCATCCCTGTTCTTATATATTTTAAAATGGGGTCTGCAATGGGAGGCGGAACCTTTGAGGGGAACCCAAAATCATCATTTCTGAATGCAAAAGTAGAAGTTGTTGAGCATTATGATGTAGAAGAGATTTGTTATTGGAATTTGTTGTCAATGGTGCATCAACTAGAGTATAGCTTCGACGAGGTTAAACGGTTATATTTTTTGGAGCCAGGGAATGTAGAGGATTTACAGAGGTGGCAATGAGGGTACTAGGAAGGATGTAGAGGATTTACAGAGGTCTGGCATAGGGGAAGTAGAATGCTTAGGCCCATCTGGAAAACAAGGTGGTACGCTCCAACTCTCCAATTGTTGTTGTAGAATGCTTAGGCCCATCTAGAATGCGTGAGATGAAACATGAAAGCATGAAAGCATAAGATAAATGAGCAGAAATGTGAATGCATCACAAGGTATAGAGGATGGGGTTGCAGGACCATTAGAACATATTGTACGACTGAGTGAGTACATTGATTCGGATCGTACTGGTAGTTATATAAACACATCTGATAATGCTCGAAGGTTACCATCTCGAGGATTGTATAATCCCACTATTGGCAATCGAGGTTTTTTCGTTGGCCAAATATTCAGGGATGCAGCACTGTTTAAGACGGCTCTTAAGGATCATTCTCTGCAAAAGCAGTTTAAATATCACTACAAAAAGAATGAACAAGTTCGGGTGAGAGCAAAATGTGCAGCGAACGGTTGTCATTGGGTGATACTAGCCTCGAGGCATGGCAACGACAATTCATTACGGGTTAAGACATATATCCCTGAACATTCTTGCTTGCCTACCATTCACAACAAACAAGTGACATCCAATATGATACCGAAGAAAGAGAGGAGGAGAAAACACTTAGAGGGTCAGGAGAAGTCGAGAATGTCTAGGGCTGGAGTAATAAAGTGTAACTTCTGCCACAAGGAAGGCCACAACAGAGCAAGATGTCCCTTAATGCCAGATGCACAATCATCCAATCCTGTAACCTTGAAGGTTTGGTTTCTATTTATTTATATTTGCAGTCCCCTTGTGTTATTTGTGTTAGAAATGAAATTGCCTTGGATTGGACGTATTTGTTGTTTAGTGTTCTGCAAATAAAAAGAAGGCTTCTACATCGACTGCACCGAAGGCTACATCGAGAAATGGCGGGCGATCTTCTAAAAGGATGAAAAATCCGAAAGAAGCTCGACCTCAACACATTTCTTGTTTGAATGCCACTATATTCCTTCACTTGTGTTGTGTTGATACATGAGGGTAGACCTAATCAATTGGTTATTTCCATAGAAAACCGAAAGAAAGGTCAAACTGATTGGACCTTCGGTTCTTGGTTTAAATATCTTGATTTATTCCCTGGAGTAATATGCTCTAAACCATTTCTTATTTTTCCTATTCTTGTCCACAAACACAGGAAAGATGACAGACAAGGGCAAATAGTAGGATCCACAGTTCCAAACATTTTGACTCGAGAAAGCATTATACACAACCCCACGATTACTGGTTTTCTCAACAAGTTTGTGTTCAAATTTACTGATTTTATGAATTGTATTTGGAATTGGTATATGCTGTTTTGTTTCTGTGAACCTAATTTGACATTGGTATATGTTGTTTTGATGTTGGCAATTGCTTATAAAAGGCCATTTGAGTAGTGATGTAAAAAGCTGACCTAACCTGAAAATCCGACTGAAACCTGTTCGAGTTAGAACCTGGTTTAATTCGGGGATGTAATGACCCAAACCCAAACTGTATCCGACTGTTGTTGACCCAAACTCGAGTTGGACTTGTTACTATAGCAACCGAACCCGAACTGTATCCGACCGATAATGACCCGAACCTGATTTCAACCTGTTATTATGGATCCGAAACCCGACCTGTATCCGACTGAAACAATATTACCCGAGTCTGACCTGGCAGATAACCGATATTACTCGATTGAATAGAACAGAGACCTGATTTTACCCGACCTGTTTTGAACCCGACCTGATAAATGACCCGACTTGTTTTGAACCCGACCTGTTATTGATCGGAACTCATATTAACAAGACTTAATATTTATATGACATAAGTATATTTATAATTTGATGAATTTAAATTATTGGTAAATATAATTAGGCTTAAAAATAGAATTACACATAAGAATTAATTTAGGGATTAATACTTAAATTTAATATTATATATTTAATTAAATTAATTTATTTATTATTTTATTTAATTTTAATGTATTTAATTTTAATTATAATTTTAAATTATTATTTTATTAAAAATTATAATTTTAAATTATATTTAATTAAGTTAAACTAACTTATTAAACTTAATTTTAAATAAGCTAAATTAAAATATAAAAACATAAATTACAAACATAATTAAAAAAATCTAAAATTAAATGTAAATTTTTATTAAATTAATCTAAAATATGAATCAATTAAATTAAATCAAAACAACTGATAAAAAGAAGACATAATAAAAAAATAGTGAAAAGACCAAATTTTAGAGGAAAATAAGTTATTCATTTTTTAGTTTGAGATTAATTTACTTTTAGTGTAAAAATTTTGGAGGGATATAAATTACCCAAAATTTTAGAGGGAATTAGAAATAAGTTTTGATTATTATATAAAAAAGAGGTAAAACAAAATTTTGGAGAGAAATAATATATATAGTGTTGTGAATAAAATAAAGAATAAGAATAAAATAGGAGAACAAAGATGAGAGACAAAAGAGAGTGATTTATATTCTCAAAGTAGGGTTGTGTGCAATGCTTTTCTAAAAGTCTATATTTATAGACATAAGATGAAAACCCTAATTTCAAT
Organism: Abelmoschus esculentus; assembly: GCA_035048815.1. Taxonomy (NCBI): domain Eukaryota; kingdom Viridiplantae; phylum Streptophyta; class Magnoliopsida; order Malvales; family Malvaceae; genus Abelmoschus; species Abelmoschus esculentus. The sequence continues at coordinate 3,345,048 of JAUCBN010000051.1, read as the reverse complement.
GGTTATTAAACCCTAATAACAAAGCCCACTAAAGTTTAATTAATATATGGATGTTCACCATGAATAAAGATATTCATAACACTCCCCCTTGGATATCCATGAAGATAATGTACCTCGTTAAAACCTTACTAAGATAAAAACCCTGTGAGAAAAAAAATTTTAGTGAAGGAAAAAGAGTACACACATCTTTGATACGCATAACATGTTGCCTCATTAAAAACCTTACCAGGAAAACTCATTGGGACAAAACCTCGGTTAAGAGAAAAAGAGTGCAACGCGTATTACTCCCGCTCATGAAAATATCACATAAGATCTTTGAATCTTCATAATTCAATATTGAATACAATCTTCAAATGTTGAAGTAGATCATGCACTAGTGGATAAATCTTCCAAATCATTGCTTGAAATGATTCATTGAATATTATTCATCTGAAAATCATGAGGGACGAAACTTGAAGAAATATGTTTCGTTTTATCATATTTGATATATCCACCTTGAGATATAAATTTTGTATTATCTCTGTACAAGATAGCTTGCATTTTATCTTGTGAAAAACATTCACATATCTTCAGGATATGTTTAGCCAAACACATATTTCGGCTTTGCCTCATGCATAACAATTATTTAAAGGTAATGATCTCGTAGCACTTAAATAATATTTCTGGACCAGCTAAGATACGATGCTTCTAGATCAAATAATGTGTATATTGTGCTTTAGACCAAGAATATCATTACCCTTTCGTGAGGCGAAAAAATCTTTTTTTACAGTAAGAGACTTAGCAACAACCATAAGGGTGATTAATAGATATGCGTTATGCATGTAAAGTCTCTTTCAATATTTTTCTGTATGTCGATAGATGCACAAGGATTTGAGGAGGTCTCTTCATGAGTCTCAACGATATTCAAATCATCGACATACATAACAATAAAAATTTAGAGTTAAACCTCTTAATAAAAATGCTCGGGGAAATAATTCATATATCATTATGCTAATAAGTATTCAATGAGGCGATCATACCAAATACACCTAAATTGTTTCAAGCCATAAAAAGATATATTCAATATTATTGAATAATGTTCTCGAGAACTTGAATGAACTGCTTATGGCAATCTAAATCTTTCCGGAAGTTTCATGTAAATATTACTATCAAGAGGCTTATTCAAATATGTTGTAACAACATCCATTAGGCAAAAACCGAATAATTTTATTTATTGTCAGACTGATCAAAATCTAAAAATAGTTGCATCCACCACCGATGAATATATTTTCCTCATAATCAATTTCATGTCTTTGTGAGAATCCTTGTGCAACCAAATGAGCTTATATCTCATGATTTCCCCTTTTGATTTCTCTTTCTCACAAAGGTTCGTTTATATCCACGAGCTTTACACATTTCAATGTACGGACTATAGGCCCAAATAATTCTTTTTTCAAAAGAGATTTTAGTTTCGCCTCAATTGCCTCTTTCATGTTGGCCAATCATTTCTTTGTTTACATTGCCCAATTGACAATGATTCATGATCCACATCATCAAATAAAATCTTTAGTGCTATATTGCATACAAATATATTAACGACGTCGATTTAATTTTAGTTCCATTTATTACTAGACATGACATAATCTATTGAGATCTCTTTATTATCAGGTACCTGATTCATGTCAACGTCTCTGATGGAGACCTTTTAATATCTTCTTGAGATTTTCATAATTCATTGATTCCTCGATCAGACTATCATAAAATATAGCTCTTTTTCTTTTTCGAGGATTTCTTTATCTTTGGAACTTACTTGTCTACTACAGTTCAAGCGTAAGTTAGACTCATTAGCAGCTAGAGTTTATCCTTCCATGACATCAAATTTAAATGGAGCATTCATAGCTGGTATATGTGACTTAGTCACTCTTTTAGGGTCAGCAAAATCATCCGACAATTGATTTGCTAAATGAATTATCCATTGAACTTATAGTTCACATTATGTAGTACGTGGATCAAAAAGAGAAAATGATAATTCATTACAACTTATTTCTTTCCCCAGCTATTTATTTTCTCCCCCTAATGTTGGTTAAACTGACTCATTAAGATGATAGTCAATAAATCGGGTTGTAAATAAATTCCCTATCAAAAGCTCAAGATATTTAAATCTGATACATATTCCCAACAAAACTCATCTTTGTGCGTTATGGTGGAGCAATTAGAACATATATCGCACAAAAAATATCTAAGATGAGAAATATTTGATTCCTGACCAAAAACCATTTGTAATGGGAAGAACTTATGATCATTTGTTGGTTTGATGCGAATTTGTGATAATACATATAAAATTACATGTCATCAACATTATCAAGACTGGTTGTCTTTAGAAAATAATCTGAAAAATTTGCTCGTAATTTTATCAACTGAGCAAGTAGCCTCACAAACACCAAGTTGCGGGTTAATAACAAGGATACATATAACTATCTAGTCGATGCATCGATAAAAATCGTAAAATATCTAGATGAACTTTAAGAAAGGTGTATGGGCCCATATATATCACCTTATATCCGTTTCAGAAAATTAATAGCACTCTATCTTAGATGTTTATGATTGAATAATCAAATTGCTTTCATAGCAAGTATCACGTGAAATATTATCATGAAGAAAATCTTAGTTCTTCAATAAATGACCACATGAAAGTGTCAGCAAATTTTTTTGCATCATAATTGAACCAGGATGGTCTAACCGGTCATGCCAAATAAAATTATCAATAAACATCTAGTTTACAATAGCATGAGTTTTGATTTCTACTAATTCTTATGTAGTACAATATGGATGACAGTGTATGTAATTTTGCCAAAATTTCATTATTGCCTTGAGTTATACTCGTAATATTGAGATAGTGAACATCCCCTTGACTAATATTCTCAATATATTTATGCAAATATCTTTAAAACTCAATAAGTTCCTTTGCGACTTTGACGAGCATAATGCACTGTAAATATGAGATAAAATCTCATTTGACAATAACATATTTGCTCAACGAGCATAATACACTGTAAATATGAGATAAAGTCTCATTTGGAAATAATATATTTGCTCAATCGGAGCTTTCTGTGATATTAATACTTCCGGATATAGTACTCATATTATTCCATTGCATTTAAAATGGGAAAAATATGCATAATTATGCACCTTTTAATATGTGTTTTATTTCATTCACTTCGGGAAATGAAAAATATGTGCTTTGTACCATTCACTTCAGGGAATAGAAAAATATTAAAAATAGCACATCATATCAAATCATATCAAAAGTAAGCTCTCAAGAGCTCTTCCGAAGCACGGATATTTTAGTACTTTGAGATATAGTACTCATATTTCCCTTGTATTTAAATGGGAAAATATTTTTTATGCTTAAGTATTGTATGAGTACTTGCACTGTCTGCTAAGCATAAATCACCATAAATTATTGCATATTTTATTCCGGAAGTAATCATATTCTTTTAAAGGAAAAATTAACATAAAAGATAAATAAATAATATATAAAGTAAGTTAACATAAATAAATAATAAATAAAAGTAAATTAACATAAATAAATAAATTAATTAATATTAAACAAAATAAATTAAAGATCAATTATTCCTTTTAGAATTTATAAAGGAAATAAATGACGAATTATTTCTTTGAAGGGTTATGAGAAAAATTATCAATATCCATTCCAGTTGGATCAATAACGCCATTATTTTCGTCACGAAGAAAATATGTTTATATTTTCTTTAATTTATCATTTATGATTATGAATAAAGTCCATAATACTTCGGCGTTTGACAAGTACGAGATCAATGGTTTGTACCACCGCATTGATAACATAAAGATTTTGATGTTATCTCTATCATTCTTGTCATCATTATAATTCCAATTCTTTTGGATATAAACATTCTCTTATCCATGTCTATTTTATGATCTCAATCATTACCACAATTATTAATGTGGCATTTATTCTTTCCGCTATAAAATATCAAATTCACTTCAGGGAATAGAGCGGAGACTGATAGGTATTTAAAACCCTTGTATGATATTGTGTCTGTAAGACAATATTAATATGTGAAAAGTGGAGTATGTTTTTCTAACATATCCTCATCAATGATACTCTGGCACATAATTGAGTTTTATTCACTAACCATATAGTGAATTATCACGTTTGCATTCACTTCAAGGAATGAAACAAATTCAATAATCGCATGGAATAAACATCATGCTTGCATTCACTTCAAGGAATTAAATAATCGCATGGAATAATCATCATGCTTGCATTCACTTCAAGGAATGTCATAAATCCAATAATCGCATGGAATAATCATCATGTTTGCATTCACTTTAAGGAATGTCATAAATCCAATAATTGTATGAAATAAGCATCATGCATGCATTCACTTCAGGGAAGGCCTCCCATAAAAATTCTTTGATCAAGACAATTTTCGTAACTTAAACTTTGGAGAAGTCTATAGTCGAGTTTTTCGACACAAAAAAAATATTGCTTCCAAGCTAATATAGACTTTATAATATCCATACTATTAAATAGTAATTGATCAATTGATATATATATATTCAATATATCCAAGGAACAAAAATTTAATCCTTATATGCGGCGTTGTTAAACCAGTTCACAAGGTCCTTTAAAAAGAACCTCCTTTGAGACCAGTAGCCTCGCAGAACGGGATGTCCAACCAATATACTCGTATTAAACCAACATAACAAAAACCATATTAATTAATTAAAGGTTTAATATTTGTTCTAATATCATGTAATACTTAAAACATAATTAAAACATAAACTTTTATCATAATAATAAAATAAATAAATATTGATTATAAATAAAGATAAAAAAATCTCAAATTAAATAAATAAAACATGCCGAATTTTCCACTAATTTGAATATAGGATAGATTTAGTTATCAATATCTTGTTAAAATCTTTTTCGAGAATTATCGACAAGAACCGCGATATTTAAGCCACTTTGTCGCTACACAAATACCAAACAACCAAAGATTTTAATAAATTAAAAATCAAATCAAAGATCAAGAGAGAAAAATAATCGATAATTAAAATATAATTGAGGGAGAAGAACTTATCTTTGATTTATGCCAGTAACAAATTCTTTTCAATAACTCCTTCAAGATTTTAACGACAAACACCTCCGTTGGTTAGAGTCTCGTGCCGATAACGTGTTGTGAATAAAATAAAGAAGAATAAAATAGGAGAACAAAGAAGAATAAAATAGGAGAACAAAGATGAGAGACAAAAGAGAGTGATTTATATTATATTCTCAAAATAGGGTTGTGTACAATGCTTTTCTAAAAGTCTATATTTATAGACATAAGATGAAAACCCTAATTTCAATGGATATTAAACCCTAATAACAAAGCCCACTAAAGTTTAATTAATATATGGATATCCACCATGAATAAAGATATTCATAACATATAGTAAATTTTAAAGAATTATTATTATTACAACATATAATCAAATAATAAACTTTGATAAAATATAATTAATTAAAAATATAAAAAAGGTATTAGATTTAGATATTCATTTGACATTACTCTAGGTCGGGTAAATTTTTTTGCATATTTTTATATAGGTCGCGCCTAAAAAATTGAATATAGTGTCGTTCTACACTTTATTTTACAATTAATTCAATTTGGTTATGATCACTCAAAAATTAAGTTTTAAATTTTATTTTTTATTCGATTTGGTACTTATTTAATTAAAATCAGATTATATATTTTAAAATTGTTTCAATTTGATCATAGTAAATTAGTTTAATGATTGGAGAATTGGTCTTAGAGAATTAGTTTAGTGATTTGGGCTTAAAGGATTAGTGTTGGGTTTAAAGAATTAATAATATACATACATTAATTAAATACATATACATACATTAATTCATAAACAAATTAAATACATATATTAGTATACATTTAAGTATATTTATTATATATATATTAAAGTATATTATATATATTATAAGTATATTATATAATACATTAATACATAAGTATAATATATATAAGTATATTATATATATTAAAGTATATTATAATGTATTAAACTATATTATATACATATATATATAGAGAGTATATATTAATATATATTATATATATATATACATCTAATATATTATATAGATTATAGTATATATTAATGTATACATGTATTAACGTATATTATATACATATATTAATATGTGCATCTAATATATATGTATATACTTATATATCAGTACACACACATTTTATATGTCGTATAAATTCTATATATAGAAAATATTTTATATTTCTATTTTTGAAATATATTAAACTATATTTTATAGGTATAATGTAGAACTAATGTTTTGATATAATAATTGAAAAATAGTTTTGGACTAATTTGAAAAGATTTCAAAAATGGTTCTTATGTCCAAACTACTTGAAATTATATTTAAGATGTTTTTGAGAAAGTTTGAAAGTGTTTTAAATGATTTAAAGAAACTAAAGAAGTGATTTTTTACACAGGTGTTTCGATACACCTTCAAGGTGTTTCGATACCTGTTCATCAATGCCATGTTTTCAAAGGCAAAATCACAGCGGTATCGATACTGGTATCGATACCCTTTCACCACTGTGATGTTTGGTTTCGAACCATGTTTCGATACACCCCAACGGTCAAAACGATTTTATTAAAAACCTCAACGGCTAGGAGCGGTATCGATACTAGTATCGATACCTGTTCATAAATGCAGGTCAACGGCTATTTCTCAAAGAAGGTGTTTCGATACCGGTCTTACGTGTATCGATACCGCCTGCACTAGAAGAAGAAATATGCCTTGAAATCAGCTCCAAACGGCTCCAAAACATCTCCAACGGCTATAAACGGCTAGATAATGATTTGGGATGATAAAAGCAAGCCTCAAGCATCAAGAGAAGACTAATAGTTCATTGTATACAACATTATGATTCAAGAATTGTCTTAGAGCTTAATTCTCACATTTTTGGGTAGACAACACTTGTGAGCTTAATGTATATGTATGCTCAAGTGTCTTAGAATTGGGTGAGAGCTTAGTTGCAAACAATTAGCCTTGTTAGAAGGATTATCAAAGTTTGCTTAAGATTATCTCTTGTTTGAGAGGATTCCCAAAGTTCGGGTTGTGAACTTTGGATGCTTGATTCGGTTTTGAGTCAAGGTTTGTAAGGTTAGCCCTTTGCCCTCAAAAGGAAGAGATTCTTAGTGAATTTGAGAAATCCTTAGTGGGAAACTAAGGTAGTGGATGTAGGTGCTTGTTCGAAGGTCGAACCACTCTAAATCATTGTGTTATTTTGGCTTCCACAACAAATCACCCAAATTGCCACTTCTCCACCACTTGGCGTGTTTAATCGGTTATCAATCGAGCCACATCAAGCCCAACATATAAATTATAATGTATTAAAGTATATTAAAATTAAAAATTTCATCGAATTTAACTATTATTAGTTTATAATTTTTGCAATTTAGTCCTTACAACTTTATTTTTATTTCAAATTGACTACTATTTATTTATTTTAATTTAGTTTAGTGTTTTTAATAAGATGATAATTTATTTTATTAATTTTTATCCTTTTTAATTTAAAACTTTATTTTTTCTATTCTAATGTTTATTTCTTATTAATTTTTAATTTTTGTAATTTAGCCCAATTTTTAAGATATGAATCATTTGAAGATATTTTTATCTAGTCTACTGCGTAATATTTATTTTTAATGGGATTTATGTTAGTTGAAGACGTTAAATATTAAATAATTAATTTAAAACGAATGATCAATCATTCAACCCAAAGTCTATCGATTATTTACTTAATTACTTATTTATATCAAACTCAAACTTAATAATTTTAATTAATATGAATTTAAAACCTGAATTAATTCGACCTAAAATAAAACCGACTTGACATGAACCCGACCTGAAATGCAACCGAACTGAAATGAACCCGACCTGAAATGAACCTGTCAATTATTTGATTTGGATCTGAACCATTTGAACCCGACTTGAAATGGACCCGACCTGAAATGGACTCAACTTGAAATGGACTCGACCTGAAATGGACCTACACCCGACCCGAATCGAGTCAAAACACCAAATCAACCTGAAATAACTTGTATTCGATTTTACCCAATCTAATAGTACCCAACCTAAAACTCATCCGAATAATTGTTTTTACATCCCTATATTTGAGTATAACCTCATGATGTCTTTGGATGAGCATTGAGATTAGATTTAGTGAAACTATCACAACAATAACAATAAAGTTTTAGAGTAAACATCTTTGTTGATCACTAAACTATTTTTGTTTTTTGATTTTGGACACCAAACTATTATTTAAAAAAAATACTCTAATGTTTTTTTCTATTTTAATCACCCGTTATTAAAAACTCATAAAAAGAAGGAAAATAGTTTAGTAACCAAAATAGGAAAGAATCAATATATTGGTGATCAAAACAAAAAAATAAACATAATGACCAAGATAAAAAAATATAATATTAGTAACGATTTTGTGCAAAATAATAGTATAGTGACTAAAACATAAAAGCAAGAATAAATTAGTGACCAATAATAGTATTTATTATTTTTTTAATATATTGGTGTGATTATTATAAGATTAGAAATAATGGTGAGCATTAGGGCCGATAATGAGCCTGATTGGCTTGTGAGTTACTTAGGCTTGAGTGAGCTTGATTCGGGTTTGGCTCAAGATCTTAACAAGTCTAACCGATCTAAACTCGGATAGAAAAGCTCGTGAATAAGCTTGAAATAATTATATATACTAAGAGTAAATTTTTTAGTAAAAGGAACAATAAAATAAATTAGGGAAAATTCATTAAAAATAAATTCACTAAAATAAATTTAACATTGTGTGTTTGTATGGTAAAAATATTTCTTGGTTATTTGGATAATTTATTTGGACATTGTTTTCCCCTTTTTTGATATTATATTTTGTTTCGGTATTGGTTATAATTTTTTTAAACAAGGTTATATAAAAGAATTATAATAAAATTGTTCATTTCGAGTGGAGCTTAAGTCGAACCCACTGAATTTGAGCTGAGCCCACCAAACTTCAAACTTATTATTTTTGAATCAAGTTTGAGCTTAAAATTTTAAATTTTTCGAACTTCAAGCTTAAACCGAATTATTTTCAAGCCAAATCAAACTTGGTTAGGGTCTACTTGTTTGTTATGACTCCTAGTGAGCACAACAATGACGGTGAAATGAGGCGAGAATAAAAAATGTCTATAGAGGACATTACATTGAATTTTCTATACGTAAAATAAATAATGAAATGATGTACTTTATATTAAAAATAGTAAATTGTGAGATTCTTATTTTTGTTAAATAATAATTGTATTAACAAATATTATATTTTTATTAATTATATTACTATCTATTTATGATTGGTTCATATCAATTTTATTCTATACCTATTAAATCGTTTTTTCGGGATGTACTCAAATTATATAATTAAGGTTTGAAGACAACAAAAACAATTTGATATCTACAACATTTGCTGTAGTGTTATAAAATTTGTCTCTACGATTTTTCTGAGTTTTTACTTTTTATTGGGATTTATAAAATTTGTAGTTTTAAAATTTTTAATATTCATATTTTAAATTGACATTAATTTTTTTAATTATTTAATAAAAAATTGTTTAGTTAAGACGAATACTTGAATTTAAAAAATCTAGAGTAAATTAGATAGATAGACACAATATTATGGGGTTAGTATCGAAATGGCTATAATACTTTAAAACGCGTCAAATATACCGGTGAATTATTAAAATGGTATCGAAATAATCACCGACCGTTAAAAAATTAACAGATGGATGACGTAACAGTTAAAATAAAATAGAATAATTATACATTTACTTTCTATCATTCATACATATTTTTTAATTTAATCCTAATTTATTATATATAATAAAATTATTTAATTAGTGTCACCAGATTAAAAGAGAAAAAAAAATTCTAATACATAATACTAAGGTGAGTCGAACCTAGGTTCAAAGTGGCCTAACCACTAGGCCGAGCAAACTCCGCCAATACAAAACACTATTATTTATATATATAGTCTATCATATTTGTTCTCTTATATTCAATTATTTTTAATTTAATAAAAATAATAATAATTAATTTATTATATAATAAATCTTAAATTTTAAATAAATTTAGGATTTAACGTTATAAACCCTAAGCCCTAAATGTTAAACCTTAACCCTAAATTTTAATTTTTTAAATGAATTTAGAGTTTAACATTATAAACCTTAAACCCTAAATTCTAAATGTTAAACCCTAAATTCATTTAAAAATTTAATATTTAGTGTTGGATTTTAGGCTTTAGGATTTAATGTTTATGGTTTAAAAATTTATTATAATGAATTTAGGGTTTAGGGTTTATGGTTTAAAAAATTATTTTATTGAATTTAGGGTTTAGGGTTTAAAGTTTATAAATAAAATTTTATTAATTTGAAACTTTTAATTTATTATATAATAATTTAATTATTATTTTTTATTAAATTAAAAATAATTAAATATAAAAGAACAAATATGAGAGACTATAAATATATACAAATAATAGTGTTTTATATTAGTAGAGTTTTGCTTGACTTAGTGGTTAGGTTACTTGAGTTCCATGCTCTGAATCTAGGTTCAACCCACCATTGAAACATGTTTTGAAAATTTTCTTTCTTCTTCAATCGGTGACGCGTGTCACCACCAATTAAAATAATTTTATTATTTAATTATAATAAAATTAGGATTAAATTAAAAAATGTATGATTAACAGAGAGTAAATGTGTAATTATTCTATTTTATTTTAACTGCCACGTTATTCATCGGTTAATTTTTTAATGATCATCGGCTATTTCGATATCATTTTAATAGTTCTCCGGTGTATTTGACACGTTTTAAAATTTTATAGCTATTTCAATACCAACCCTATAATATTGTGACTATCCATGTAATTTACCTAAAAATCTAACAGTCGACTGCTAACGTGGAACCGATGTTAGAATTCTCGAAGGCTACCGCATAAAACTTATCATATGATTCAGATTAATTTTAAAGCGAAACATCTTAAAATAAGGCTAAAATAAGATGTTTTGAATTTTTGTAAGAATTTTGATATGATTTTCGATATATATATTTTTTATAAAAAAATAATTTTTTTGACATATATCGAATTTTTATAAAAAAAAATTAAAATTTTTGAAAATATAAGATAAACCGAATTTTTTTAAAAAAATATAAAAGAATTTAATATATATATTGATACTGAAGTTATTATAAATTTTATAAATATTTATATTATATCTCTTTTTAATTTTATTTTAAAATGTTACGCGTTAGGAAAGAAACTACTGTTGTGGTAGGCAGAGGACAGACATACTTTCCTATACCTATAAATCGAGACTGTTGGGGCCTGGGGGTAGGCAGTGGGCAGACATATTTTCCTATAAATAGAGAAAGTTGAGTTTGTATTTACGGTTTACGGTTTAAGTAAAAATCTTTTGAAGATTGTGAAGAATAATTTTTTATGGGATTTTTATTATATAATTTTCTTAAGAAAAAGTTAGAGATATTGGAGTTTTTTGTTTTTTTTTAAATTGAAGTAGATTAATGTATTTTATATTTGAATTTATTTGTTTATGTTTTATGCGTTTTTTAATAGAAAAATTACTTAAATGTCGTTTTTCATTTTTTTAATATGATACAAGGGGATTAAAAAAAGATTTTGGGGTTTAGTGCGACTTATTAAAATAGAGTTTTTTTTTATCAAAAGAATATTATATTATAAAAGATATTACTAATCATCTTCTTTAGTAACAAAAAATAATTTATAAACATCTCTAAATTAAATATTTTTACTTAAAACTGTTGTTTTTTTACATATTTTGAAACAAAAATCATCTACAACACTTTTAATAGAATTTCCTCTAAAAGATCACTTTCAATTGTCATCAACAATTAAAGCAAGTCTATTTAATCTTTCTTACGATATAGTTGTTCGTAAGTATGACTTCAACAATTCCGATTTCAAAAAACTTAGTTCTATAGAAATAATAAAAAAAAAAGAATCAATAAGATTCTATAAGCAATTGTCACAATATTGGAAAATAATTATAACGTTTTAATAATTATAACTCATCTTTCTTAAGAGCATTTTCAAAATTTTTAAATTAATTTCGAGATTAACATCAATTAATGAATGTAGTTTATCAAAATTTTAGGGCTCCTTTTTTTAGGAGGTCTTGTGCAGTCGTTCCTATTGTGCATGTCTAGAACCTCCATTGGGCACAAGTTATTTTAATTTTAAAAATATTGTATTTTAATCAATAATATAAAAGTTGGATTTAGGATTCAATTTTGAATAGTGATTTATTTTATTTAGATTAAAAATTAAAATCGAGAGTAGGAAGTTCCGACTTTGAACAATAAAAAATTCTAAAAAAATAATAAAGTCTTTGATAAGAGACTGCCTTTAGAGAACATTTTCATTTTTTAATCAGGTCATTGTTTAAAGTCAGATTTTAATGAGGAAAACTTTACTAGTTCTGTTCAAATTGCAATAATTATGAAATTAAAATAATTTATACCATATTTGAAAAAAAAACAATTATAAATTCTATATTTAAGTAAATTTTCCTTTTTTAATTGTTAGATTATTTGAGGAATTAATTATGAAATTAAAATAATTTATACCATATTATAATTAATTGAATCTCCAACCCCGAGATGATGATAATATGATAATTGAAATATGACATGTGATAGGAGTCTAGAGGATATATATTTAATACTTTATTCATAAAAAAATAATTTATATTTATTTAATTGATATTTATAAATATATTAAATATGAAGTGAATCTCGAGATTAAGTGAATCTCGAGATTTCATTGATCATAGGATAAATATAATAAAGATTAAGTGAATCTCGAGATTTCATTGATCATGATTTTAGTTTTATAATTCGTAGAGCGATGATAATTGTATGCAACAAGTCACGAATTAAGATAGAGGTGAAAAGACAAGGCTTAGTTCACTTTCATCCTTATTTGCAAATATTTAGTCTTCTAATACTAATAGAGCCTCAAAGTGAAGAGAATATTGGAATACCAGGCAAACTACTACCAGCATCGGCGATGAACACGTTACCGGTTACGTATTCCGAGGAATCATGGATCAAGTACTTAATCACAGAGGTTAATGCTGGATCTACGGTACCAAGCGTTCTTAAAGGGACAATTCTCATAGCCACGTTTGTTAACCATTCCTTCTTCATAAGCTCTTGCGTGATCTCAGATTTGAAAATCCCAGGCGATATCGCATTCACTCGGATCTTATGTTTCCCTAGTTCCATGGCCATGATCTGCATAACAACCGGAATTAGCATGAATTTACAGACTTAAAACCACTGAGACAACACGTTGAAACAAGTGCAGAAGTTTGTAGTAAAAGATGTACCATTGTCATGGAGTTTAGGGCTGCTTTGGAGGAAGCATAAGCCAGGCCTCCGGGTGTATGGCCACGAGTAAGACCAACAATGGAAGATATATTGATTATTGATCCTGCTTGCTTTGCATCCCTCATGTGCGTCGCAACATATTTTGACACCAACCATGAACCTGTCAAATTGGTTCTCATGGTTCGATCCCATTCCTCCTCAGACAAGTCCAATGGATCCTTCACAGTACCTGCCATGTACGTATTTAGTAAACCATGATCATGCAAAAATAATTAAACAACATGAATAATTTAAGCCTTAAGGGTACCTCTAATGCCGGCGTTATTTATTAAAACATCGATCCTCCCAAAGGCATCCCAAGCTGCTTTCACAGCTTTTTGTATGGTGGCTCCGTCGGCACATACGTCGAGTTCAATGGGGACAGCTCGTGGACCACTTGGCCGTGGTTCAGTAAAGCTGAGACGATTGATATCATCGCAGAGGGATTTAAGGAGTTCGACGCGGCGCGCGGCAGCTATGATACGACAGTTGGCTTTACCTAAGTCAAGACAAAAGTCACGACCTAAGCCAGAAGATGCCCCTGTTACCATGACCACTTTGCTGCTGAGGTCTGTCCATGGCTCTAGTTGCTGTTGCTCCGTCATATTCCCAGTAACACAGAGGGGATGTTGAAACAATGTGAGAGAGAATGGTGACAATTGAAGGATGTCCAAAATAAATAATAGACTTAATATAAAAAATCTCAAGTTATACCTCTCGTTAATATGACTATATGAGGTCCTCAAATTTCGTTAACTTTAGATATACGGCAGTAAATTATTATTATTATTTTTTTATTAAATAGAGAGATAATATATATATATATTTTTCATATCGGATTTGAACCCATACAAAAAGGGATAATATGAGTATTTTTGATCACTAGGCTAATTAGTCGATCTCTTAAAATTTAATTTATTTTATCTTCTTCAATCATCATTAATCATATCATCGCGTAATTAAGTAATAACAGTAGAGTTGAATAAACAAGTAAAATAACAGAAGTTATTATATTGTCTCGGTTTATCACATTATTTGTGGTCTCATCTAATAAGAATTTTTCATTTAATGACATGTAGAAATGAGGTGAAGATTCATTTTGAAAAAAATATAAGAGATAAAGATTCACCTTAAAAAATAAAATAAAAATTATTTCGAATGAAACTATATATAACGTGATGAGTTAAACCCATGTAATGATTTTTTCGAAAAAATTGTTAGTTATTTCTCAAAATAATGGATCTTATCTTTTAAAAGTAAACAGTTTGCTGCGTTGCAAGTTAGGTATAATATTAAAAATGTTTAAATATTAAATAGTTGTCCAAATTATTATTTTTTTAAGTTAGGTATCTAAATAATTTTTCGGATCAACTAGGTGTTTAATCGTTCATTCTGTAACCTATTTAAGGTTTTTTTGTTAATTTCCACCATTAAAGGACATGTGTCGGTTCTTGAAAGTTCTAAAATTATATTCAAAATAAATAATATTAATAAAATAAAAAATATATCTTAAAATTTTCAAATAGTCTCCAAAATTCATAAACCCGCAATTTAGTCACTTTCGCTGATATTACCGAAGACAAAATGAAGCGTCCTTCCCGCACTGATCAACACTCACCGTTCGTCATCCATCCTGCTGTCATTTATCATGAATCATTTGAAAGAACTGTTTGATAATTTTGATGTTTCGTACGGTTTTAGTCGATTTCCGATGATAGAATGACAAGGTAAATGATCATGAAGTTCCAGTGACTGATGTGGTAGACGACGTCGATGACGAAATTAGCCTAAATTTGGATTTAAAGTTGAGGGAGTTAGAGATTCTAAAATTTGGGAGTTGGTTTATGAAATCTGAAAAACATAAAAAATTCCCATAAATTAAATAATTTTATTTATTTATAATATAATTTGAAATTTCAGAAGTTGACACGTTTTCTTTTATCTGTGAGAATTAACGAAGAACCATAAATGGGTTATGAAATAAAACGTTAGACACCTAATTGACCTGAAAAATAATTTGAACTAACTAAAAAAAAGGGTATTGTTTGGGCACCTATTTGACGATTAAGCCTATTAAAAAAATATCCTTTACAATTGACTGGATTTGAAGAATTTTAATTTTTAATGTTTTATTATGGGTCAAAATGATTACTCTGTGGATGAAAATGGTTTGTCAACTAACAATAAATAGCTTGAAATGACTTGATAAAAAAATATATCATTATAAAAAAATACTTTTATATTTTATATAATTTTATTTAATTTTTTTTGACTAAAGTGTCATTCTTTTAACTCATCACATTTGTATATATTACATTACTATGTCAGCATGCACTATCATGTAGGTTTGTCACTTTATTTAAGTTATTTATCATTAGTTGACTAATAGTTTACATTTATAAAGAGGTTATTTTAATTTAAAATGAAACATTGACGATTAAAATACTTTTAAAAAATAAAGATCAAATGATTATTCTATCTAATCTAATAATAAAGATTTTCTGACACTATGCTTGCAAACTAAGTGATTCACCTATAGTAAGTAATCTGAACCTACAAGTATGTATTTGTATTTGTGAAAGTTTCCAATAAGAAGAAATATCATAAGCTAGTTTATATATGACCCATGAGAATCTCATATGCTTAAAAAATCTTGTTTTGTTTCTCCTTTTTCAAGTCTAGTCAACTTTGATAGAAACTTCTGAAGATGCAAATCTCACATGATCGCTAGGTGATAGAACATCCATATTGGGATAGTACTGGGAGAAGAAAGAAAAAAAAATGCAAAGATTTAATCGAGTGTTGAGATCAAGGATGGAACTGTGCATGTGTTGGGAGGGGTTGTTGCCCCCTCTCAAATTATTTAGTACAATTATATTTTTAGTCTTTTTTAGTTTAAATAATAATTAAATAAGGGTTTTTGTTCCCTCCTAATTTTTAAATTTAAAGGTTTAATAGATTCTTACCCTCCTAATATTAAAACCTAGATCCGTCAGTGGTTGAGATGGAATACAAGGAAATAACGCAAAGTGTTCGTAAGTTTATTGGTAAATTATATAATATATTCATTGTTTTAGTTATTTAGTTAAAAAAATCAGTAGAGCTTTGTTTCATAATTATCCAGAAATTAGCCAGGAATCAGTAGATCTAACCTGTAAAAAATAACGAACGGACCGACAGCGGTGTTGGACGACCGACGATAATACGGCGGGGAATGAAAGATGAGGCGGCGACAGTGTCAATAGAGTATGGGAAAGAGGAGTCAACCGATAGCTAGGGTTATTATATTTTGGGATTTGGGGAAATAAGATGATTCGCTGCAAACTCGTGAAATAAAAGAACACCTTTACGGTGTTTCTAAATAAAACACCACTAATATACTAGTTTTTTATGGCGTTTATATTAAAAACGCCATTGATATCAGAGACAATGCGACGTTTAACAAAAGAATGATTTGATATTTAACTTTTACGGCGATTGAAAATAAAAAACGTCACTAATATATTAATTTCTTGTGACATTTGTATTAAAATGCCACTAGTATCAAAGATAGTGCGGCGTTTAACAAAAGAACACTACTGATATTTGACATTTGCAGCGTTTGAAAATAAAATGCTACTAATATCAGATTTGTTGTGGCGCTTGTTATAAAAACGCCGTAAATCATGCCTTTATACGACAAGTTTGTTGTAGCGATTAAAATTTTCGAAAGGAAACAAACGGAAGAGATCTTTCTAAATGGTAAATAGTTTGATATCGCTTATGTATGTTTTGAGTTTGAGATCTTGTGTATATAAAAAATTCTAGTTAAGAGACTCATCCATCAAAGCTAGGTGTATGATGTGTAATTCAAAAACAAACGAAGCAAGTTAATGAAACGTTAAAACAATTTCTGTAAATGAAATAGAAATAAACATATAGAAAATAGAAAATACAAAGATCACAGAAAACAAAAGAACCAATATACGATTCTGAAGACTTGACTGATGTCTGTGCTATCATAGTGTCCTTAAAACAGATTTGTCCCCTCTCAGTGCTGGAGTTACTATGGAACGTCTGTCTCCCAGGATATAACGGTAGAATACAGTAAGAAGAGCAACGCTACCTTACTGCAACGACGAACTTTGCAGAAGCAGAACACTATCTAGCTAGAGGATATTTGTGTTTTTCCAGTGTGTTGAGATAGGAACAATGGTCTATTTTTATAGTGTTCAGGCAGGGGACATGTTTAATTACAGAATTAATCTGTAATTAACAATTCCTAAAGAGTTACAACTTCCAGAATTCAAAATGGTATTTATCACTAAATTAATCCAAATAAATTGGAGGTTACAACCAGCTGAAGGGTTTACAACTCCATAAAAGGTGGTTTAATTCTATAGTAGCTGTTGAAAAATTAAGTCAGAAAAGTAGAAAAAAATATCTATCATTTAATTCAGCCCAAGGCCTATCTTTGACTTTTATAAAAGTCAACAAAGGCTAGCCCAAAGCATAGCTAGGCACACCTAAGGTGTCTAGTCCAAGCCATCTTTTATTCCAACAATAACATGGAAAGCTTCTATATATAAAACTTTTCACATCTATGTTCTCAATAAATTTGGGATATTCTATTTTTCATATTTTTTTTCAACATCATGGGTGTTACATTGAGCAACAATTTCTCATTTCACCCATTGAACATTTTGAGCATGTAAATATACAAATTTCATCTACTCTTATAGTAAATTAATAATCCACTTAGTTCCAATTAAATTGATTAAGGAACTCACTCAAATTTAAGCTCTAAAATATTCATGTACTATCCCATTTTTCCAGTATGATGCAAGTCATTCCGAATTAATCAAGGTAAAGTTTTAGAGAATCGAAAGGGCAATCAAAAAAGATAGATAAAAGAAAATAATCCTTGCGCTATGACAATAAAACTACCATTAACATAGTTCGTAATATAATTTAACGTGATCAAACGAAACACATTAAAATTATTCATTTTATAAAATAAAGTTAGCATTAACATAGGTATATGAATAAATTATCGTTAAGAGATTCATTCACCAAAATCATATATCTAATATTAAGTCGATATAGATTAATCATAATAAAACCTTAAAAAATTGAAAGTATTAAAAAAAACTTAATACATGTTTTCTTAAATTTGGTTCGTTTGATATCTAACAGACATTTGTTTAATTTCTTCAATAGAATTTAATAATAAAGCTTATCATATAATCTGCAAGTTGGAAATGAGCGATAACTTTGCACAACTTGAGGAAGTATATCGAAAAATTAGTAGCTTATTTGTTTTTATAAAGGGTTAACTATAAAGTTGGTTATTTATGTTCTTTATCGGTAAAAATTGATCACCAATTTTAAAAACTGATTAGTAAGATCACTTACGTTTTCGGGATATATACTTTTAATCATTCAATTGTTTATTGCCGTTAAACATTGATGGCTTGGTAATTTGACAACGAAAAAATTAGGGTAAATTACTGTAATGATCGATTATATTTACCTCATGTATATTTTTTATCCCTAATATTTAAAATTTAAACAGTATAATTACTGCTGAAAAGGCTTATTTCTAATTTTACCATTATTTTCTAAAAAAATAATTTTTCAATTCTAATACTTTATTATTCTCATTTTTCTACACCATGATTTACAATCTGTGTTTTAAAAAATTCTTACTCCAAATTCAAAATAAAATAACAAAGAAATAATTTTTAAATCTATATAAAATTAGTTAAAAATAATTTAAACACCTAAATTGAACCATAAGTAAAGTTTAAATCTTATTTAATAAATTCAATTTATTAACTTAATTAAAATAAATTAAACATAAAGTCTAATATTATATGAAACAAAATTAAAAACAGTCTAATATTTAATATTTATATTTTTTTTTCATATCATTTCTCTCGTGCATTTCACACGAAAAAAATATTTATATTCTTTTTCACTTTATTTCTCTCCTGTATTTCATACATAAACAATATTTTAAAAATAAATTTGAAGTTTAGAAACCCTAAATTAAAAATCAAAAAGCAGATAAACGAGAAGAGTAAAATATTAGGGTTAAAAATATTTTTTTAAAAAATTAAGGGTAAAATTAAAAATAAACATTTTCAATAATAACTGTAATTTTTAAATTTTAAAACTGATGATAAAAAATATAAATGATATAAATATAAGTGATTAGATACCTTATTTTTTCAGTTGTTATATCAATAAATCTTCAACATTTAACAATAACAAAAAGCTGAGTGATAAAAAATTTATACCCAAAAACGTAAATAACTTTCTTGATATTTTTAAAAAATTAATAATCAATCTTATATCAGAAGAAAACATAAATCTTCATCCCAATAATTAATCTTTTATAAAATTAATTATTAGACTTCTCTTTTTCTTTGTGTACACGCTTTTCTTTTCTTTGAGTTCAGTAATTAATGAAGAAGATTTTTTTATATATTTCATTTGTCCTAAAATTAATAGAGAAAATATGACACTTCTTTAATGAGGTACTTGATTTATAATATAAAAATATATTAATTATTTTTCAAATAAAATTTCATTAATTAAAAAATATTATATTATTCTACTAAGAGACATAAAAATAATTTATAAACATCTAAAAAATTAATATTTTTACTTTAAATTATTATTATTTTTATATGTTTTAATATCCACTATTCAGTACATTATAAGGAATCTATACTATTCTTGAGTGACACCCACTACTGATACATTATTACTTTTATTTTGGCGTTTTTGCTATTTATGTCAATGGAAATCTTTAAAGAATCTTTTTAAATTTTTCATCGTGATTATTATTTGGCTATTTACACCATAAAAAGGAAATTCTAATTCTATGGTTTTCATTAAAATAAAATTTTATTTTGATATTTAATATTATTATTATTATTACAAATTTCTACATTCGGTATTTTATAAATAATTTTAAATTTTTTACCGTTTATTGCTTTAAGACTTTCAAAAAATTTCACGGTGCAGATAGCTAAAGAAGTGGTGGCCAAAATAATAAAGTTATTACAAAAGTTTTCATGGTGACGATCATGATTTCGAGAAAATATTAACCATGGTGAAAATTTTAGAAAGATTCTTAAAGATTTTCATCGGTGCAAATAGTCAGAACAAATGAAAGCCAAAATAGAACCAATAATGGGTGTCACTCAAGAACAATGGGTTCTGGACAGGCGCAATAGGAGCGACCGCACAGGGCCTCAAAAAGGAGGGCCCCAAATTTTTATAAACTACATTCATTAGATGATATTAATCTCGAAATTCATTGAAAATTTTTGAAAACGCTATTAAAAAAGATGAGTTATAATTGTTAAAACGTTATAATTATTTTTTGAATATAACAATTGGTTATAGAATCTTATTGATTATTACTATTATTATTGTTTTAGTAGAAGTAATGAGGTTTTGGACAGACACATTAGAAACGATCGCACAAGGGCCCTTAAAAAGGACATTTGCGGCTACAATTTTATAACTAGTGGAGGTCATAAACAATTACTTTTAAGGACCATATTTTAATAAATTGCACAGGGCCCTCAAAATCTTTGAACCGCCCCTGCTCAAGAATAGGGGTAAGAGTTTAATCGAGTCAAATTGAGTCAAAAAATTTTGAGTTATTCGAGTTGACGAGTCTAATTTTATCATTCGAACTTTCATTTAATTTTTTTGAGTTGAATCGAATTAAAAAAATTTGAGTCGCTTTTTCGAATTCTTATAAAAATTAAATTATATATATATTATAGTACAATTTATATATATATATGACAATATTTATTTATATTCTTATATATTAGTATATATATTATAAAAATTTGAGGGATTCGTCTTAAACTTAAAAATAAATCCTCTAATTACTAAAAAATTGAGTTATTTGAATTTCCATTTTACAACTCAAACTTTATTTTTTTTAAAAATTGAATCGTATTTATAAAATTTTGAGTTGAGTCAAGACGAGTCAAGCATTTTTTTCCTTGAGTTAAGTTGAGTTATCGAAATTTTTAAATCGATTTGAATCTTACACACCTCTACTCAAGAATAGTATAAATTCCCTGAATAGTGAAAAAATGTGTAAACAGAGGATAGACCCTCTATAAAAATTGCTCAAATTGATATAAGAGTCATGTTTTAAATTTTCAAGGATTCAATATCAAAGTTTATTGCTCAAAAATTATTTTTTAATTATTTTTCTTTTTAATTTTTCAAAATTCTAAGTTTCAATTTTCAAGACAAAAATATTAAGATATATATTAAAGAACCCTATTTTAGGGTCTTTATTTCAAGGATACTGTGTGATCGTACCTATTATACATGTTTAGAATTACTCCAAGGAGATAATATATTCGAGTCTCATCCTAGAGTATGAAATTCTGATGCTTAATGGACACGAGCCCTGTTCGTAGTGTATAATTCTGATGCTTAGTGGTCGCATAATGCACTGCCTATATATTATTATGGTATATCCTACTCATTGTATGATCCCAATGCTTAGTGGTCGCAAACGTACTAGTTGTATATTATTATGGATTATGTGATGCTTTGTGGATTTTTCTTAACATGTATGTGATGTGTGTCGATAATATACATGCATGATTGATGAATATTCAAAAATACTATTTTTATTATCCTTTTTACTTGAATTATTGTTAGAATTAGGCACATTATTAGTTGCATTGTTAGTCATTCATGTATATTTACAAAATTTCCTTAATTTTCGTATTTAATTCGTATTTTGGTTAAATTCATAGAAAGAGGTATTGTTGTTGTGTGTTTCCTTATTTGTAGGATTTAATTCCTTGAAGACATGATGTCAATTTGGAAGGAATCTCAAGTAGGTCAAGTCAAATTCAAAAGCAAGGAAAGATTCTAGAAGATTGGATTCAATATGAAAAGTAGAGATTTGAATTGAGTGTGAAAAAGAATTTTTAAAGAGATATTTATCTCTTTAATATTTGTTTTTAATTCTCATCACAAGACTTGACCTAGTTTTCTCCCATAAAAAGAGACCATGACGTCAATTACAAAGAGAATCGAATTGGGGAGTCCATTTTGATAGTAGAATTAGAGAGTAGAATTGGGAATATTCTTTGTATATCTTTAGAACACAATCATGAAGTGATGTAATTGGTTTGAGTTATTTTATTTTATGGTTGTGAGAAACTTTTGAATTTTATCTAAGTATTTAAATTATTCTTAATTAAAGTTTGATTATTCTTGGCATCTTATTTGGTTTGAAAGAGAATTGGGAAAGGACCTCATAAAACAATCTATTTATCTATATTCGAGAGAATTAGATTCACGAAATGAATAAGCATGGTTCAAACCAAGTGCATGAGAACTAATCCGCCTTAGGGATAAGTGCAGGATTTAAACGGATAATAAGAGCGCAAGATAGTTATTGTACACTTTTGATTAATGTAGAGATGTATCATCAAAGATTGTACAATTAACAGAGTTTTGCGTTAGGGATAACGGTAGGGGTGTAAACGAACCGAGCTTGAATGGACAAGGGTATGTCCGTGTTCGTTTATTTATTTTTGAAGGTGTTCAAACTCTGTTAGTGTTAGTTTAAATTTTTAATGGTATGTTCAAGCTCGATTCGTTTATTTTTTTTTCGTGTTCGGGCTCGGTTCGTTTAACATTCACGAACGTGTTCGTTTAATATTTGTGAACATGTTCGTTAAGCGTTCGTGAACTAGTTCGTTTGTATATATTTATCAACTTGTCCATTTAGCATTCACGAACAATTTCGTTTAGTGTTCATGAACATGTTTGTTTAGCATTCACAAACATGTCTGTTTAACGTTCGTGAATATGCTCGTTTATGGTTTCTACAATTATTTTAATTAAACAAACATAAATGAATTAAATAAAATAAAATTAACCAGCATAAATATTCGTTTAAAAACATAAATATATAACGTACCACAACAACAAAATAAAAAAAAAACATAAACAATGTTTATGTTTAGAGAGATTTGAAAGAGGGGTGTGGCTACAGGAAATTAGGGAAAAAGTGTGATTGGGGTTCCAATATGGTTTATATACTTTAAATTTAGGATTATTAAAGAACATAAACGAGCTAATAAACGAACTTATAAACGAACATAAACGAGCTTTTAAACGAGTATATAAAAAACAAGCCTATAAACGAACATAAACAAGTTTGTTCGTGAACATAAACGAGTCGAACGCACTTACGTTCGTGTTCGTTCGTTTATTAATCGAACATAAAATATTTGTTCATAATCGTTTATTAAACTTAATAAACGAACATAAACGAACATTATAAGAACGGTTCAGGAACAGCTCGTCGAACGCTCTGTTCGTTTACACCCCTAGATAATGGAGACCATTGAAGAACGCTTCGCCGAACTTTGAGGATAGTCGCCCAAATTGCCCGAGCAATTCCCTCATTACAATTGCCCAAGCATTTGAAGAATTCACTAGGCAATCCGACTGAGCCCAATTGCCGGAACGAATTGAGCGGTGGGAGACTCATTTACAAAGAAGAATTCATTCTTCCATCACTTCACAACTCAGGATAATCCAACCTCTTCTCTCACCTATTCAATTTCATCTATCTTTTCTTTTATTATTTCTTTTACTTTATTGAATTCCTATTATCAACTTGTGTTTTTATTTTACAGTGTGATAACTTAAGCAAAGTGGCCTAAACCAACCATGTGGAAACGATATCTAATCTATACTATTACTTGCGACGTGTACATTTGCATCGTTTGCGTCATTGTACTCATGTCATGTGATCATTCATGTTACATATACTTTATTTATGATATGTGCGATGTGGGTCGAGTGGTGGAGTACCACTGAATTTCTATAGCTTAGCATTTTCAGAATGTGTTTCTGTGCGTAGGTTAGGTGGCGGCAAGGAGCGGAGGAGTACCATAGTGGTTGGTTTCAGCATCGACTTGTGTCAGAATACATTTACTAGATGTAACGGGCCATGTACTTGTAGGACCTTATATGTAATTGTAATTATTATTTAAACTTGACTGAGTCAAATGCTTTAATGGTTTATATTGATTGAAGCTCTAAACTATTTTGATTTACTTGGATTTATGTTTTGGATTGAGTTTGAATTTAATGGACTTATTATGGATTGGGACTTGAATTGTTATTTTGGATTTTTGAAACGAAAATTTTAAAATATGGGTTTTGGACCGAAGACCTAATGTAACATCCGGATTGAAGTATTACAAATCAAAAATAAACAACTTGACTAACCTACATTGATTATTTTTGTTTTTAATAACATGTGCATTTATGCATTCTTATGGTACGAGATTAATCCTGTTTTCGGACTGCAGTGCAAATGAGGTAAAACATTCTAATAAGGACGATTTTAAGGTTTAAGCTTGATTAGGAAGAAGTTTTATGCTACTTCATCAAACCACTTGCTTGTAATTTTTTTTATTATTTTAGTTATTAATAGAATCTACTTTTCATTTAACTTTAATTTAAATATAGAAAAATTGAATTTATTATTATGAAAAAAATAATTTAAACAAGACTATAACTTGTATTATTTTGTTAAATTTAAGTTTATTGTAAATTATATAAAAAAATAGTTTACTTTGAGTCGATAAATTTAAATTGTTGGTGGATACACAGTTAAAATGGATTTTTTTTTAAATGTGTACTTTAAATTAAACTCTAGCAATTAGATTTTTCTCTAAAAAACATTTTCTTTCGTTTTTTTTTTTCCTTCAGGTTTGTCTTTTTATGATTTTCTTCTTTTATTTGTGTTATTTCTTTGTTTTTAATATCAAATAAATATAAATATTGTTGACTTTTACAGATCAATTCTAATATTCCTATGAAAAATTTTATACTAACTACATAACCCCCCATTTAACTCTATGAAAACCTCATATCATTATAAATCAATGACCCCCTAAACTACAAGTGGGGCCAATCTTAACGATTATTAAGAGATCAGTGACTAAATGGCTATGAATTTTATGATCTTGTTTCAAATGTTTCATATCTGCTTCAATAATGTTTCCCCAGCATGTTTGCTCACCATCTTCAGCTGTGAATGGCCAGACATTCAAAATTCAGAAACATTAACAAACCCTTGACATGTCATAGAATAAACACAGGCAGTAATCTGGATCCTAAATGCATAAAGGGAAAAGAAGCAATGAACAAGGTCAGATATGGTGCCAAAAGTGCATACATATACACCGAACCATGATTTTTCTTACTTTCTATATCTCCATCAAATGAAGGAAACAAGATTAGTTCTAAACATTAAACAAGACCACAAAAGGGTGGTAAATTTTCATTTTAATGAATTACCAGATAACCTCGGAGTTGCTGGCTGCAGTTTCAAACTTTCAGGAGGGATTTACATGCGTTCGATGCAATGAGTGTGCATACAGAACTATTTTCCATTGAGCATTCTCAAAGAACCTTTCTAACAAATCATCAGTATTTTCCGGAACAAAGAATATTGCAGTTTCTTCTTCTTGTCGTATAACAGAAATCGGATCGCTAAAACATCATTAAATTTGTTGCCATTCCAACAACAAACGGTTCCATTAACAGTCGAGTCAAGAAGTAAAAAATGACACCCAATGTAATGGATATCGGGAGGGCAGGCAGTGCTCGGTGGCACACAGATAATAGAATAAGAGTGCACCCAAGTCCCGAGATAATGGCCAGATAACAAGCATAGACAGTCATTAGATCATACATGGCTGCCCTGCCTACCAGAACACTATAAAACACAAAGTCTCCAAGACCAAGCTTGATACCTCTACTTGCTACCACTGAATCCCCCCTTTCGTGGTCTCTCTCATTTTCCATCTCCAACATGTCAACAAGAGGAGACCTTTCCTCATCCACAACAATCTCAGATTCTCTATTGCGCACAACAGTAGAATATTCTGATGAGTTACTATCTGATGAATACCTTTCTCTTGAATGACCAACCAAAGGTAACCTCTCACCTTCATCTCTATTTCTTTCTCCTTCCACATTCTCCAAATTCCTAACCGGGATAGAAGCATACTCAGGACTCCTCCGATTTTCACTCCCATCTCTGTGGACACTATTATTTGATACCGCCTGCAATTCAACTGATCCAGAATCTGAAGCTCCAGCAACAAGAAACCCCAAAGTTGACCGAGGATTTCCCTCATTGTGAGAAACTGTTGGTCGAGCTTCATATACCAAGGCTGGCAATTCCTCATCTCTGCTAGAGGCCAACTCCACCAACAACTTAAGGGGGCCACCTGGGGCCAAAACTGCTGCCAAATCATACAAAGCCAACGCAACCAGCAAAACCCATGTAGTCCACTCCGGCAATTTGGTAAACCATGTTGCCACAATTATCCCCAGTGATACCATATATCCCTGTCTCATAATAATTGGAACCCCTCCAGAAAACATGGATAACACCCCAACAATGGTATAATTGAAAAGCAACAGAAAGCACGTAATAGAATCAATCGGTACTGAGAAATGCTGAATAATCGACAAAAAGATCGAACCACCCATTGTACCTAACACAACAAAACAACAATTCCACCTAAGAAAATCAAGCAGCATAAACAAAAACATGGGACTACAAGGAATCAATAACACCAAAAAGAGAAACAAGAATGCACACGTCATTGTAATAGACAGATAACATGAAAATTGTGGGAATTGCTACCATAAGGAAAATAAAAATGAAAGGCACAATGGAAAGGCAAAAAATCATTAGAACATGATTTAAAATTTTAGCTAAGGTAAAAGAACATTTTTGACATTGCATGCTTTATTTAATGTGATGATTCCAATGCATTGGAGAAACCTTAGAAGTTCAATAAAGCATTCTACAGCTAACGAAGAGGATATAGAAAATGGAACGCCAATCAAATATTCAGAAACTAATAGACAAATAAATTGCTCAATAAACATAGGCAAACGATAGAAACACTTAATTACGAGGAGAAAACAAGTTTTCGTAGATAATTATCACAAATAGCTCAAGACCCACATTGCTAGACCTAGACTCCTAATTCGCTCAAATAAACTGCTTTAACGCCAAATATTCAGAAATAAACCTATACCCATTTTAGGAAAAGATGAAATGAAGCCAAAAAACTGCATCTTACCGAGTACAAAAAAGGCGGAGAATCGCATATAGTTCTTCAAGAAATTAGTGAAGTTATAGTAGTAAAGGAGTACGAGAACAAATGTAACAACGGCGATGAGTATGACGAAGACCAGGGCATTAAGCAATGCTCCCTCCAGCTTCTGAGCAGCGGAATCGGAGGGGTTTTCGAGATAAACGAGATTGGCGGCAGTACGGATGGGAGCGGAAGAGAAATGGTTGGAATCTGAGAGGGAGTAGACGAGGAGTACAACTAAGAGCATGCACATGGAGACAGGGGACATCACTCCGATGATTTCTTGGCCGATTGATTCCAATATGCTCGACTCCATTGGGGATTTTGACTGCGGAGATTTGCCCAACGGGGACTTGGAATTTGATTTTTCTTGTTGGAGAGGTGTTAAGGCATCTTCATTGGCAAGGGTTTCGATAACACGACTACGGTGCTTAACAATTGAGTGATAGCTGCTCGAACTCATTCCATTAAAACTTAATAAATGTTTAGTTGAAGTTATTTTAACTCAAATTTAAATTTAATTTAAGATCTTAACAAATTAAATTAAATAAAATATAATTCGAGTCAAAAAATTTATGAGTAATTCGTATTTTTTAAAATATTTTATTAATAATTATTTTAAAATTATTTCATTAATTTTTTGAATAATATTTATTGATTTATAGATTTTTACTTTAATTATTATATGTTAATTTGATTATTTATAAATTGTTAGTTTAAAATTTAGGCTTTTTGAAAACTAATAATTTCTCTAGTTACTGTCGCTATTAAAAGAGAAATTGATTTTAGGTTAGAGAAGAGAAATTTTAGAAGGATAGGTTAATTTTAGTTTTTTGTTTGAAAAGAAATAAAATAAAAAAAATGTTTCTAACGTTTGAATAAATAATTATTTTATTATTTTTTTAATCAATTTAATAACATATTTTATTTTGGGTCAAAATAATCTTTATAAGAATAAAAATTAATAATTAACTAACAATAAATGACTTGAAATACGGTGTTCGTGGAGGAGTTAAGATTTTCGTATAGTAAGGGTTAGAGTAGACTTTTGAGGTATTAGAATTCTTGTACCAATGTAATATAAATATTATCGATCTCATATCTAAACAAATCAAGTGGGATAAATTTTAATATTTTTATTAAAATATTATACCAACTCCATGAAAATCTCATTTAATTCTTTGAAGATCACATACCACAATAAATTAAGTGGGGTCAAATGATCTCTCTAAACTACATCTGACTCCGCCACTGGACGTGTCAAATCTACATGGTAGTTCACAATAACACGACAATATCATATAGATTAAGTGTTGACTTAAAAAATATCACATCAGTCAAAAAATAAATTTATAAATTTATATAAAATATAAATTTATTTTTGTTGATGACATGTCATTTCATCAAATCATTTCAATATGTGTATCATTAGTTAACTGATAAATGTTATTTGTATATGAGCGTTATTTTGGCCCAAAATAAAATATTAGAAGTAATTAGTTTAAAAAAAGAAATATAATCTAAAATGACTATTTGATCAAACGTTAGAGGTGCGATTTGAAAATGAGTGAAAAAATAAAAATTTAAGGGTCACAATTAGAAATTAACAATTTTTTTATCATGTTAAATAAATAATCTAACTGATGTTGATGATTGAGTGGCCAAAATATTAAAATTTGGAAGTATAAATGATTAAAATGTTATTTTTTCAAAACTTAGTAACCGTGCAGTAATCTTTGTATTAATATTGGTTCGGGTTTTAGTTACAAGGATTTTTCATAATTGAAAACCCATACTGGTATAGACTCTAATATATCGATACGGAGAGAGTTTATCAATACGCCTTTACGTGTATCAATATCCTATAATTTTAAATCCTCAAAAGCTAGTTTCATATAGTATACTTGTACAACGTATCAATCCTTGAAGGCATGTACCGATATAATATACCGATACGTATTATCTGGTATAAGTTTAATGACTTTTTCCTAAAGTAGAGGAGTATTAATACATTCCAATGTGTATCGACGCCAAAGTGTCTAGATGTGAAAAAACCAACATAGAAACTTATATTCAATGATTCCAATCTAATCTCAACGGTCTTCAATGGTTAAGAACTCAATTGAGAGTATAAAAAAGACCTTCAAGCATAAAAAACAATTAATGATTAAATACCAACATATGTATGATTATAATTAGTGTCTTAAAGTGCTTAAATTCTTATTTTTTGTATAATCTATACTTGTGAGCTAAATGTTTATATATGCTCAAGTATTTTATGTTTATACAATAATGTATCAGTATAAGCAAAATAATCTGCCCAAGAAAGTTTGTTTTGAGTTCTAGGGTTATATAATTCATGGTTAAGGTTTTATTGTATCTGTTAAGGGGTAAAATGAATTATAAAACCAATAAACTAAGATTCTAATCTCATTTGTGTATAAATTGATTAATAACATGGTAAAATTTTATAATATGTTTTATGATAGTAATCATAGGGATGTTGGGTGGATCAAAACATTGTTGTATAACGTGTGACAATAAAATCCTTGTTATGTTGATGGGATATTTATGAGTCATCTTGGTTAATGATATCCAAATATCTGGTAGATATATTATAACATTATGGTAAGTTTTATGAAAATGTAATATGATGTTATGTAACTCTGAATCGCATGTGCATGAGTGATTGATTCGAGGCTATGTAAGATCTAGTCTCACCCCAAGCATGTGATCTCAAGCTAAATGGTAACAAGCCTCACTCTAGGTTTATGTTATGTGTTGTTGCGTGAGAATTATGGATTTTACTTTATTGTTATGTGTTTAGAGAATTATGGTAGAGTCAATGTTTATGTCATGATATTTTATCTTGTTGTATGTATTTATTTATGATTTACATAAAATATGATTGAGTAAAAGTGTATCTACCAAACTTTGTTAGCACAACGTTCAAAATCATTGTTTTCATTCACGAGTTTTTAGGTGACATTTTAGAGCATTATCGATGTGTGGATTTTCAACATCAATTTGTGTTAGAGTACATTACTTGATATAGTGGGTCATGTATTCCTAAGATCCTAGTTGTATTGTAACTTTTATTTAGATTTTAAATTTTAATATCGAATGTTTTTATTACTTATTTGAAATTGGAAATCTAGTGTAATATTTTGAAATATTTTATTATTTTTAAATATTTATGGATATGATGGATTTTGATGAAAAATATTATTTAGGCTTTGGAAATAATTTTTTTTATAAAAGTGGGTTGAGTTTGAGGTTCAAATATAACATCCGAGTTAAGATTATTACAGGTCCAAATATAATTTATTTAATTTATTTTTTCCCTCTAATTATTATATTATAATAAAATTAAGAGTAAATTAAAAAAAATATATGAATAATAGGATTAAATGTGTAATTATTTTATTTTATTTTTAACTTTCACATCATGCGCACTATATTAATACCATTTTAATAGTTGACTGGTAGATTTGACATTTTTTAAAATATATTGATCATTTTGATACCAACCTCATAGTATGGTGATTATCTATGTAGTTTACCTAATATATGAAATTTTATACTAAATTATAGGTCATATTCCTAAATTATATCTTATTATTAATTTTCTAAAAATTAACCTTAAACCTTAATTTTAAACTTTAAACCTAATATTTTAAGTTGAGAACATAAATATTAGTAAAAATAAAAATAAATTTGTATTCGCTTTATTTAAGCTTTGTTTAGTTAAATAAAAAAACAAAATGATAAAATAAGTGTAAAAAATGAAAGGTAAAAGATATCTTATTAAAAAAAAACTTTTTTGTAATCAATTCGTATCAAAATATAACTTCAACAACGAAAAAAATAATACATTATAATGTATTAGATCGTTATTCACATTATAAAATTTAAAATACAAGATAAACCAATAAAAATAAAATAACACGAGCTTAACAAGCAACAAGAAATCAACACATAGACATAGTCCCTATGATTATTTGGATTGCCACCCGAACGTATAAAATTTTAGGTAAGAACGAAATATTAATAAAAGATTTGTATTTAAATAGCATATTGTTAAAATCATTAAATCTCGAACAAAGACGATATTTAAAATAAGACTCAATATTTTATGCCAAAAGATAAAGTTATAAAATTTAAGGGATAAAAATATATTTTTAATAAAAAATAAATATATAATTTTTAAATTATATACAAATTTTAAATTTTGAAATGTATTATCGCTACTCTAACCCCTAGATTATCCCTATTTGAAAACCTAAATAACCTATTTTCCATACATTTGAACGTTAGTATAGTGGAATAACATAGAATCAATATTGTTGAAATTATTTAGAGGATATTTTTTAAATTGGTTACGGTGGTTACAACAGTAGTATCTATTTTAGAATATATTTTCAATCATTGAACATCGACCGCTCAATCACTGTGTTATAATATTAGTGCTCAAACCTGTGATCTCTAAGAATAACGATCGTTCCCTTAATTACTGAGGTAAGATGATTCGTACTATTCGAAGGATATTGAATATAGAAAATGAGTGCATGATATCCTCTAAAAATATGTAAAACTTTGAAGTTGAGCAAAGTAAATTTTTAGGCGACAACCCAACAACTTTAGCGGCCAATTTTGCCTAGTATTATTTATTGGAGATTAATTTAATACTGCATTTTAGCAGCAATTTTAGTGCCCCCAAAACACATTATTGAACCAGTGAGTTTTCACAATTTTGTGTACATATTTATTGTAATTTAGATGAAATGACTGCATCAACTACCATAATATCTATTGACACTTTAACAATGATAATAACAAAATTAATTAAAGTTAAGGTGAAGTACATTGATAGTCCTTAAACTTTCAGATTATTTTACTTTAGTCATCGAACTTTTAAAACTTTTAATATAATGAGTGGGATTTTAAGATACATTCATTATAGTAACAACCATTAAGAAAAATATAGATGTGATATGTTAAAGTATTTTTTTTAGAAAAACCCATAATTTTTCAAATTGCTAATATAATAAAAATTGAAATAATGAGTGATTTCAGTAACACTTATTATAATTAAAAAAAATTGAAATAATGAGTGATTTCAGTAAAAAATGATAATATTCATCTTAAGAGATTTAGATTTAAACAATTTTATCTAAAATATATATATATATATTATTAAAAGATTAAAAAAATATGAACGGATATTATTAAAAAATTATATAATATAAAACTTTCAAATATACTAATAATGTATACAATATCAACTTGTGATTTTTTCACATTCTCATCCCCTTAAATAACATAAATTATTTATCATTATATTACTCATTAAATAATAATATTTGTTTATGAATACAAATAAACATTATTTATTCAATATATAACAAAATAAGATAACATAATTAGATTATTAAATTTATGAACTACCAAAACAATAGTTTTAAATCCAAAGTACAACATTCATGTCACTAAAATGTTTCAAATGCCATTAAAGCTTCGTGGGACCATGAGAACCCTGGGCCAATCAACGAAGTACACCTACTACAAAAGGAATTAAATAAATTCATAATAATAATAAATAGATATATGAGATTAATGATAAAAATATGAAGATTATCACTTGAAAAAAAAAAGAGTAAAGAATTAATCTCCCAATCATTTTGTAGAACTAATGTTTTGATATAATAATTGAAAAATAATTTTGGACTAATTTGAAAAGATTTCAAAAATGATTTTAAGTTCAAACAACTTGAAAATAAGTTTGAGACATTTTCTAAGGCTTTTAAATGTGTTTCAAATGTTTTAAAGAAGCCAAAGAGTATAAAATGTCTCAGACGTTTCGATACGCCTCTTAAGCGTCTCGATACCGGTAAGCTTTTCATAGGCAAAAATGTACAAGCGTTTTGATACGATCGTGGACCATTCCAATACGTTTTGCTACTGAATATTTGGTTTCGATATAGAAAACCATGGTTTTGATACGTCATTATCGAAACTAGTTTTAGGTGTTTCGATACACCTCTAACGGCTTTATGAAAACCCCAACGACTAGTAATAGTATCGATACGGGAATTGACCGTTTCGATACTGGAACATGACTGTTTCGATACGCCTTGTAGGTGTTTCGATACCTCTTATTAATTGCAGATCTAACGACTATTTCCCAAAGTGGCCGTATTGAAACAACTATCACGTGTTTCGATACCTCTTGCACTAGAAGTAGAAATTGGCTTGGAAATTAGCTCTAAAAGACTCCAAATCAATATCAACGGTCATCAACGACTAGAAGCTCAATTGGGATGATAAAAGGAAGTCCTAAATATCAAGAGAAGACGAATGCTTCAATTGTCAACAACTTATGATAAAAGAATTGTCTTAGAGCAAAATTCTTATTCTTTGTATAGACAACACTTGTGAGCTCAATGTATATGTATGCTCAAGTGTATTAGAAATTGGGTTAGTGCTTATATTGCAAACAACTAGCCTTATTATAAGGATTAACAAGTTCGCTTAAGTATTTCTTTGTTTGAGAGGTTTTCCAAAGTTCGGACTGTGAACTTTGGATACTTGATTCGGGAATTGAATCAGTTTGTAAGGTTAGCCATTTGGCTTCAAAAGGACGAAGTTCTTAGTGAATATGGGAAATCCTTAGTGGGAAACTAAGGTAGTCGATATAGGATTTAGGTTAGAAATCTGAACTACTCTAAATCATTTTGTGTTCATTATTTATTTTCTTTGCTTTCACAAATTACACCCAAATTACCACCTCTCCATCACTTGGCAAGGTTTAATCAATTGTGCATCGAGCCTAACAATTGCTATCATAGCGAGACTCAATTGAAGAAGATTAACATCCTATTGAAGCGATCCGACAAGCTCGACCAATATCCGATTAACCGAAAATCCATGGCGCTTTCCATTGAAAGATAATGATGATGTATTTCATCAAAACAAGAGATTACGAGCTTTGTGATATAATTGAAGATAGACCGTTTGTTCCACAAGAAACAAAGGCTTAATGGAGCGTGAAAGATCGCAAGAGGCTAGCAATTAATAACAAGGCATTGCATATTCTCTTTTGTGCATTCCATACAAACATCTATGAGAAGATGTCCTCTTGTGAAGATTTTAATGAAGTTTGGGACAAGCTCGAAGTTACATACGAGGAGAAAAATGAAGTAAAGGAGACCAAGATTGGACCCTTCAACCAAGAGTATGAAAAATTCAAGATGGATCCGGAAGAAGACATTTCAAAGATTTTTTAGCATTTCTCCGCCATCAGAAATGGTCTTAAAGGCCATGGAGAAATCATTTTGGAAGATAAGCTTTTTCGAAAGCTTATATATTCCTTTCTTGAGTCATGAGACTCAAAAAGGACCGCCATCATCGAAGCCAAGGATCTCAAGACCCTCAAGCTTGATGAACTCATGGGATCACTCCTCACACATCAAATTATGATAAAAGAAATAGAAGAAAAGAAGAAGATGGAAGAGATTAGATTGATGGGGAAGAAGAAAAAGATAGAGCTTGTGTAAATGTCAACACCATAGCTCTCAAATCCTCCAAGTACATTCACATTGAAGAATCAAGTAAGGAGGATAATGAAGAAGATGAAGATATCACCCAAATCTTCATGGACTTTGATCTATTCGTGAATAACAAAATAAAAAAAATATTCAAAGCACGAATCAAAGAAGAAGATGAAGGATTCACACAAGTCATTAGAAAGGGATCATCTTCAAATAAGCAAACATATGTGGCTATTTGGAGTGATGAGAAATCCACCGAAGATAAGGAAACCCACGTATGCTTGATGGCCCTTAATGAGCGAGGTAATTTCTAACTCATCCAGTTTAAATTCATATTCATTTGATGAGTTACAAGAAGCCTATGATAAAATTGACTTTTGAGTTTAAAGTCTAATTTTCTAAAAACAAAAAGATGATTTTAAAGCTAAAATTAGAAAATGATTTGCTTTCAGAAACCAATTTTGAAATTGAAGCAAAATTAAATGAATTTGAAATTAAAATTTTTTATTTATAAAACTTGCTTCAAAAGATGGAAAAAAGATCATCAATTTGCTTTAGATGATCTTAAGAAAGAAAAAGATTTGATTTCCAAAAAACTTGGAAAAAGAACAATTTGAAAAAAAATCAAATTTTTATGTTAGAAAATCTAGTTCCCGTAGATTTATTAACGAGAAATATTTTAGAAGTGTTTGGGTCCCAAAAGGACTAATCACTTCAACTAAAAAGAATGAAATTGAAAAATAGATTCCTAAGGGGACAAAAATTTTGCTACTAATGTCAAAGGATCCAAAGAATTTGGATACCAATGATTACTTGATTGTCTTATGATAGGTGTGAGGGAGAATTGAGCAACCAATTACAACATCAAGGGGGAGCTCTATATACACAAAGAGGACACTTGAAGAAGGAAGGCTTCACATCTTACCTTGATTCAAGTGTGGTAAAATTCTTTAGTTGATTTTTTTTATTTGCTTATTTTTTTTAATTTAACTAGTTTATCATATTTGTTGGACCAACACTTAGTGATGCTATGAGTAAGGGGAGTCTTTTGTTTTTAAACTAACAAATTAAGATTTCATTTCAAAATCTTTTTATAACAATTGTCATTTTAAAAGTCTCCTATATTATGAACATGATTGTTTCGATACTTCTTGTAGGCATTTCGATACCTATTATTTATTGCAGATCCAACGACTATTTCCTAAAGTGGCAGTATCGAAACAATTATCACGTGTTTCGATACCACCTACACCAGAAGCAGAAATTTGTCTAGAAATTAGCTCCAAACGACTCCAAATCAATCTCAACAGTCATCAACGGCTAGAAGCTCAATTGCGATGATAAAAGGAAGTCTCAAGCATTAAGAGAAGAAGAATGCTTTAATTGTCAACAACTTATAATGAAAGAATTGTCTTAGAGCAAAATTCTTATTCTTTGTATAGATAACACTTGTGAGCTTAATGTATATGTATGCTCAAGCATTAAGGATTGACAAGTTTGCTTAAGTATTTCTTTGTTCGAGAGGTTTCCCAAAGTTTGGGTTGTGAACTTTGGTTGATTGATTCGGGAATTGAATCAAGGTTGTAAGGTTAGCCCTTTAGCCTCAAAAAGACAGTTCTTAGTGAATTTGGGAAATCCTTAGTGGGAAGCTAAGGTAGTGGATGTAGGATTTGGGTTAGAAATCTGACCACCCTAAATCCTTTGTGTTCATTGTCTATTTTCTTTGCTTTCACAAATTAAACCCAAATTACTATCTCTCTATCATTTGGCAAGGTTTAATCCGTTGTGCATATAGCCCAACACATCTATTTCATCAATCTAACGATCAAAAAATCATATAAAACTCATAAATTTGTATCGTAAGTAGATCCTAACTTCTATGAGTGAAATGATTAGAAGAAATTAACACAATAGTATTCTTCTCAAATAATAATCTTTAAGTATTTTATTATTATTCTCAATCATTTATTTCTTTTATCTAACGATCTAAAAAATACGAAAAACTTATAAATATATAAGTGCCCAGTCCACTAAGCTGCAAAAGTAGGAATGTATTCTATAGCCTATAGTTGCTTTCTAGGTTTGAAGTTTCACTTGACTGCCCTTTGTTTACTACAAAGTTCTGCTCAATCTAATGGTTTGTGTTGTTAATACATGTCCTTGTCTTGTGCATTCATACCCCACAAAATTAAACTAAAATAAATGAAGAAGAAGACTTTTATCACTGGGGACAACTTTAATTTCTGGGATATTTTTTTCACAAACTTGTAACCTTGCTAGCTTATTTTATTCTTCTTTTTCATTAACAAAGCTTAAAATGAAATGAAGGGAAAGGAACAAGAAAGAAACAAACTTAGAAAATTGAAGACAATTCCATCATCTGATTCATCTCTTCTACTTGACCTGCAGAACTCTCGTCCAAAAGCCACTTCTCAAGAAACGATAATGGAGGATGATTATTCTTGCTATTAGTGTTGACATCAGATTTTTGCTTCTTATTATAATTCTCTGTCGTCACTGCAACCTTGTCACATGCAACATCGTTCGTGTGTTCGAACGATAAAATCGACTCAAACTCTTCCTGGAAGATCAAATCACCCCCTTCTTGTTCAGCTTTCCTATTGTTGTTATGATTGTTAATCTTCTTTGGTGATGATCTCATCCAACCTTGAAGAAGCCTGGAAATATTCTCGGTGCTTGAAGCATATGTAGTAGTAGAAGTTGAAGAAGTTGAAGCAAATTCTAAGCTCTTGTCCCTCTCAATGTTCGAAACAATCCGACTAGTTGTAGCTGAAGAGTGGGGCTCCAAATTCTTCAGCTTCTTCTTCAAGTGCGTGTTCCAGTAATTCTTTATATCATTATCTGTTCTCTGTGGTAGGTACGAAGCTATTGCTGCCCATCTGTACATAAACAAACCAACAAAAACTGCAGACTTTAAGCAAATCCAAGCATGATCAACAGAAAAAAGCAAAAAAAATTGTATATATAGACTTAAAGAAGATGTTTGAGAACCAACGGGTTGGTTCAAGTGTTAAGCAGCTTAGTATCAGACTCTCCCACTAAAATTCGAAGTGCATTACGAGTCGGTCTGAATAAGTGACGGATGGCAACCAAAAGAAAGAAGATGTTTGAGAATTACTTGTTACCCAATAAAGCTTGCAGATGAATGATCATGCCTTCTTCATGGGGAGTGAAGTTCCCTCGCTTGATTCCTGGCCTCAGATAGTTAGTCCAACGAAGCCTGCAACTTTTGCTACATCTCAACAGCCCTTAAAAAAGGGTAGATTTGAATCAGCCAAAAGAAATAAAAACAGAAAAAATCTCAAACAGATAATCTGCCTGTACTAATGTTATACCAGTTTTTGTGGGCACAGATCTCCAATTCCCTGGACCATGTTCTTGGATGTAAGAGACAAGTATGATGTCTTCCTCAGGGGTCCATGGACCTTTCTTGATACCAACTTTATCACAGCAAGGAGGTCTTCCCATGGCTTTTCTCTTTGTTTTTTCAGCTGCTAGAAGCTATATGTGATCTGTGGTATTATAAATAGAGGAAGATGAGCTCAGAAAAGTGATTTTTTACAACCATTTTGCTCTACCTTGCTGAGTGCTGACTCAGTAACCCCTTTTATTAACTTCCCATCTTAAATACTAAACTTGATCCCCCAAAAAGTGAAGTTGAATTGAATTCTCTACTTAACTACTGGGTTGGATATGATCTGATCTTCTCATATGGCACTTTCCAACTTTTCTAAACTCACATGCAGCACAGCTCAGCATCAGGGTCAAGGCAATTGACATTGGCTATGGGGTATTTTAATAGCTTAAATGAAAAATCAACTCCTAAGTTGTATATTATTTTTATTTAAGTCCTAAAACTATTTTTTTATAAAAATAAGTATTTAAATTATTATTTTTATTAATTTAAGTCTAATAGTTATCTAAATAAAAAAATATTTTATCCAATACAATACCGGCACGTCACAAGATATTTTGATCAATAAATATTTAGCTACAATGATTACAATAGTATTTGTTTTAGAATATATTCTCAAACAATTATTGGATATTGATCCAATCATTGAGCTGATATTACTAGTGCTCAAATTTGTGATCTTCAAGAACAATAATTGTTCTTTTTACCACTAAGACAAGATAATTCATACATCTGTTCAGACAATAACATCAATAAAATATCAATTATTTTTCAACAAGTTTAATATTAATCATAATTTTAAAAATCCAATTAATTCAATTAAAATTTAATTTTGCGATCTCTTATATATTAGATCAACTACAATACAAACCGAATTAAACTCGATTAACAAAATACAATTAGATTTTAAATTATAGATGTTTTAATAGTTGAATTTAAAGATTAAAAATAATGAATGCAATTATTAACTTGTATTATTCCACTAGTTTTAATTGATGGTCCTCCCTAGGTGGTAGTCGATTGCAAGATTTAATTTTTATCATTTACTTGTTCACATTTCAGTTAATCTACATCGATTATGATTTAATGTTAAACAGATAAATTAACTTACTGATTTACGTAAAAATGTATATTAAATGTTGAGGTTGCGTTCATTTTGTACCGATAAAAATTTCATATTAATCAATTATACGATCTAACGGAATAAGATATTAATTCTTTAAAATAATATTCAAGATTTGATATTTGATGTTATGAATAAAGAAAATAGAATTAATTAGATTATTAATTTTAGGTGTTCAAAAATATCTGAATTAATTTAAAATTTTAAATATTCGATTTAATTTTTTTGTTTGTAGATTGAATATTCAATCCAATTTTAAATTTTCTGATCGGGTATTCGATCTATAAAAAAACCGAGCACATCTCTTTTTATAGTAATACTTTCCTTTAGAAGGGTCAAGTTTGTAATGTTTTCCTCTGAAAGGGCACAACTTCATATACTCGGAAAACTCGTGTTAGTTGGGAGATAGCATGTCATCCAAAGGAGAGGGAGGATTTGGCATATATGATAGTTTGGTATGGAACCGTGCATACATAACAAGATGTTTATGGTTAATTTGATCACAATTTGGTTCTTTCTATGTTTGGGTAAACTGTTACTTGTTAAAGAGTGATTTTATATTGATTATCAAAACAAAGAACTATCACAGTTGGATGTGAAAAAAATTACTTAAGTTGCGTGATAAGTTAGTGTTAACGAGACACTTACAGACTGAATTTACAATA
The DNA here is from genome assembly GCA_035048815.1 of Abelmoschus esculentus. Lineage (NCBI taxonomy): Eukaryota > Viridiplantae > Streptophyta > Magnoliopsida > Malvales > Malvaceae > Abelmoschus > Abelmoschus esculentus. The sequence continues at coordinate 3,304,548 of JAUCBN010000051.1, read as the reverse complement.
AAGAAGATATGAAAAACTTTAAGACACAAGCAAGATAAGATACATTGGCACAAATTGTTTAGAGAAAATTAGCCATACCAAGCCGATTTTTTTTAATTATTTTAAATCGTCTGACCATAAAAGGTAGAATGATTTGATGAGACTATAATATTAATTTTTTTGTGCTTTGTGCAATACAAACATCGAGATTATAGATCATGTATTTGGTAACTGTTCTTATACAAAGCAAGTGTGGAATTTGGTTTTAGATAATTGTGAGATATGATCGACACCTGATTATTGGATTGAGAAATTAGATTGGATGATAGTACAAGGGAAAGGAAAGTCACTAAGAACTGTTATCCTTCGTTTAGTTTGGGGAGTTGTAAACTATTATCTATGGTAAAAAAGGAATGCTAGATTAAATAATTAAATTATTTTATTATAATAAAATTAAGACTAAATTAAAAAGATATATGAATAATAGGGAGTAGACGTGTAATTATTTCATTCTGTTTTTAAATGTCATCCACGTCATCAATCCGTTAATTTTTAATGATAGGTGATTATACTGATACTATTTTAATAGTTGATTAGTGTATTTGACGTTTTTTAAAATAATTTTATTAATATTTTTAAGTAATTATATTTTTATATTAAAATTTAAATTTGTGTATGATGAAATAAAATAAGTATCATTAATTATTTTGTTAATTAACAGATCTCAATATCTTTTAAGTAATAACTAATATTTCATTTCGGCAAAATGGGTTGCTTGCTGCCCCTTATAGCCTTAACTTTTGGTATTTCTTATTCGAATTTAATTTAAACCGAATTAAATCTGATCTAACTATGGTTATTATCATATCTTAAACCAGCGAACTATGCTTTAATTTTCTAGGTTTGCCCACAAGTTTTTCTTGGTTTTGTCCAAATACCCCCTTGAAACCTAAACGACCAAAAAAACCCTAAAGTCTATATTTTTACTTCAAAGGCTTAACAGTGTCCCCCTAATCTATGATTTGATGAATAAATCATTCTTTAATTATTCGTTTGATTATTTAATGAATCTTGTAATAATTTATGGTAACGAATTGTTTACGATATGATATTACTTGTGAACTTGGTAAGTCTAGTTTTGTTTATTCTATTTTATAAATATATATATGAAATATACTCACAATCACGAAAAATTATGTAATAGGTTTGACTTACCACATCAGTTATAGTCTCATCCAATTATAATCACTCACTTCACCACTATTTTTAAAAATTATATTAATGACATGGATAATTAGTGATAACATGAATAGTTTTTATTGATTAGGGAATCACGGATGATGTAGCGAACCGGGTCCATGATATAATCTCTCCATAATCACGAATTGTTAGCCCTTGCACGCAGGGGCGGAGCTATGTAGGGAGTGGGAGGGGCTCTTGCACCTCCCAATTTGGTATAATTACATTTTTAGTCCCTTTTAGTTTAATTTTTAATTAAAGAGGGTATTTGTCCCTCCCAAAAATTTTGGTATAATTGTACTTTTAGTCCCTTTTAGTTTAAATGTTAATTAAAGAGGGTTTTACCCATCCTAATTTTTAAATTTAAAGGTTTAATAGACTCTTACTCCTCTCAATATTAAATCCTAACTCCATTAACTCTTAGTACTAAAAATTCGAACCATATCCGCGTTCCACATGTGCTTTAGTGATTGAGTAATTTTTATCTTTTCGGTTATATAAGATTTTGTTTTACTAATTTAAATCGATTATGTCATAAATTTAATTTTTTTATCTAATAATTTGTTTTACTCTCTTTCTGTTGCCAAAACAATCACCATCTAAGCTATAATTGTGGGAAATGACATTGTTAAACCTCCTATCCCCATAAGTCCAAGTGCATTAAGTGAGTTTGCTCTATAGCCTTAAAATTAGGACATTCAGGAAATTGAGTGAAAGCAAACACTAACTGTTCTCATAGGGCAATGTGCAAGAAATGATATACGGAAAATATCTAGAATTTTGATAAAAAATAATATATTTTTTCAAAATTTTTAATCTATGAGAATATAAAATGAAAATTTAGATACTTGATCAAGATGTGCTAAAATTTGAAATTTACATAATTATATATATTATTGTGGCTAAGGTTCTTCCATGTACATGTGGTCAGATAAATACATGATGTTTTGTTTGATGTATTTATGATTGAGACTAATGTTCAAAATTATAAATGACATCAAATATCTTTTAATGTTATGGTATTTATGATAATTTGGTGCCACATATCGGTGGCTCGGGATCAAAAGATAACCTCTTTATATATATTAGACAACTAACAAATTAACGGATGATGTGACGAAAATAAGAAAAGATGTTGTGTAAGATAATCGAATATTTATATCCCGTCAAATAAGGTTCTTGAGATATTATATAATGATTATGGATATCTACATTTATTTTTTTATTTTATGAGTTTGAATCTTAACAATTTACATCGGAAATATAGATTTGTACACCTAGGTGTATCCCTTTACATTTGATGGCTTGCTTCTGTGACGTAAAAACAATTACTCGGATAGGTTTCAGGTAGGGTATTATCAGGTCGGGTAAAATCGGATATAGGTCATTTCAGATTGATTTGATGTTTTGACTCGATTTGGGTCGGGTGCAGATTCATTTCAGGTCGGGTCTATTTCAGGTGGGATCCATTTCAGGTCGGGTTCAAACGGTTCGTGTCTAAATTGGATAATTGACAGTTTCATTTCAGGTCGGGTCTATTTCAGTTCGGTTGCATTTCAAGTCGGGTTCATTTCAAGTGGTTTTGTTTCAGGTCGAATTAATTTGGGTTTTAAATTCATAATAATTAAAATTATTAAGTTTGAATTTATACAAATAAGTAAATAAACGATAGAATTTTGGTTGAATGTGACTTGATCATTCATTTCGAATTAATTATTTAATATCTAACGTCTTTCAATAGCATGAATCTCATTAAAAATAAATATTACGCAGTATATAATGAATAATGATTCATATCTTAAAAATTGTGCTAAAATATATAAATTAATAAATAATAAATATTGGACTACAAAATCAAAGAATAAAATTTTAAATTAAAAAGGATAAGTATTAATAAAATAAAATGTTATCTTATTTAAAACACTAAACTAAATTAGAAAAATAATTAATAGTCAATTCAAAATATAAAAATGTAACTTATAAGGACTAGATTACAAAAGTTATAAATTAATAATAATTAAATTCGATAAAAAATTAACTTTAATGTACTTTAATACATTATAATTTATAATTATACAATATAGTTTAATACATTTCAAAAATAAAAATATAAAATTTAGATTATATATAAAATTTATATTATAAATGAAATAATAGTGTTTATAAAATTTAGGGTAAACTACACGGATAGTCACCATACTATAGGGTTAGTATCGATCTGACCACAATACTTTAAAAAGAATCAAATACACCGGTAAACTATTAATTTGATATTAAAATAGCCATCTGCCGTTAAAGAAGTAACGAACTGATGACGTGGCAGTTAAAGATAAAATAGAATAATTACATATTTAGTCCCTATTATTCATACATTTTTATAATTTAATCTATTAGGTGGTGAAACGTGTCAGTTACCACCTTATTGGATGATATTATTTATATACTTTTTAATTTATTAAATTTATTTTTTTTCCCTCCAATCAGATAGTGACACATGTCACCACCTGATTAACCTTATTGAATGATATTATTTATATATTTTTTAATTTATTAAATTTATTTTTTTCCCTCCAATCAGATAGTGACACATGTCACCACCTGATTAAAAGAGTTAAAACAAATTCTGGAAACTTACGTGCAAAAGGGCTCGAACCTGGGGCCAAATGAAAAATTACAAGTGTATTAACCGCTGAGCCAAACACTTGTCTAGACATAAAACACTATCATTTATATATATTTATTGTTTCTGATTCTTTATATTTAATTAGTTTTAATTTAATTAAAAATAATAATTAAATTATTCGTATAATAAATATTCAAATAATATTTATAGATATTCGAATATTTGGATTTAAAAATATTCGAATAAAATATTTGAATAAAAAATATTTGGATATTAGAATAAAACATTCGAATAATAAATATATGAATAAAAATATTCTTATAAAAAATATTCGAATTTTTTATTCGAATAAAAATATTTATTATTCGAATGTTTTATTGGAATATCCAAATATTTTTTATTCAAATATTTTATTCGAATATTTATTATTCGAATGTTTTATTGGAATATCCAAATATTTTTTATTAAAATATTTTATTCGAATATTTTTTTAACTAAATATTCGAATATTTATGAATATTATTTGAATATTTATTATACGAATAATTTAATTATTATTTTTAATTAAATTAAATATAAAGAATCAAATATGAGAAACAATAAATATATATAAATGATAGTATTTTATGTGTAGACAAAGTGCTTGGCTCAGTGGTTAATGCACTTGTAATCTTCCATTTGGCCCCAGGTTCAAGCCCCTTGCACGCAAGTTTTCAAAATTTGTTTTAAATTCTTTAATCAGCTGGTGACACGTGTTACCACCTGATTGAAGAGGGAAAATAAATTTAATAAATTAAAAATATATAAATAATATCGTTGACCTAATTAAATAATTATATTATTTTATTATATTAAAATTATGACAAAATTATAAAAATGTATGAATAATAGGGATTAAATGTGTGATTATTCTATTTTATTTTAACTGCCACGTCATCAGTCCGTTACTTCCTTAACGACAGATGGCTATTTTAATACTAAATAGTTTACCGGTGTATTTGATTCTTTTTACAGCATTGTGGTCAGATCGATACTAATCCCATAGTATGGTGACTATCCGTGTAGTTTACCCTAAAATTTATATTATATATAAAAAATTATATTATATATGGACTAATATTATTTTTAGAAATAAAATAATATTATATATGGATTAATATTATATATGGACTATTACTATTTTTAAAAATGAAATAATACTATAAATGGGTTAATATTATATATGAAAAAGAAATTTATACTATATATTTAAATATAGAATATATAATACTATATATAATACATTAATAATTTAATATAATTATGTATATAATATATATTGGTAATTAGATATATACATTAATATATGTATAATGTATACATAATACATTAATATATACTTATAATATATATTATATGTAATGTATACTTATAGTTTATATATCTTATAGTATATATTATAATATACTTTATATAAATATATATTATATTAATTTTTAATGTATACATATGTATGTATCATAGTATATATTATAATATATATGTATATGTATTGTATATGTGTCATAATATATGTATATGTATTATAGCATATATTTTTAATGTATATGTATATGTTTATGAAGTTTGACTTAATTGAATGAAATCTAAAGAAACTAAATGAAAAATTAAGACTAAAAAGAAACAAATTAAAACTTGAAAAATCTAAAGTCTAAGCATCTAATTAAGGAATGACCTAAAGGGTGATTAACCCCTATGCAAAAAAAAATGGAGGAAGTTTCCCCTCCGATTGTATGATTTTGTTGTTAGCTTTCCCCTTATCAAATAAAAAAAATAAAAATTTTCCTCTCAAACTAAAAAAATATTTTCCATTACTTTAATAGTTGTAATTAATTTTTAATATTTTTTTTAATTTAATAATTATAATTACCTAATTAATTTAAATTTTAAATAATTTATTTTTAATTCATCAATCTTAAGTTACTAATTTATTAAAACTTTTAAATTTTAAATAATTCTTTAATAAAACAAAGTTAAGTACATTAATTCTTATTAACTTCACAAATAATTTAAACGAGTTAGTACTAAGGATATTGAATTATTTAACATTATTTAACACTTAGTAGTTTAAAATGAATATCTAAATACAATATTTCTTATATATATATTTATATTTTAAATTAATTATATATGTATATATAAAAGTTTATTATTTGATTATATATTATAATAATAATAATAATCCAAAATTTACTATATATTAATTTCTTACAAAATTTTGATTTTTCCTTTTTTTATATAGTAATTAAAATTTATTTTTAATTTCCTCCAAAATTTTGAGTAACTTATATCCTCTAAAATTTTTACAATAAAATTAAATTAATTTTAAATTAAAAAATGAGAGGCTTATTTTCCTCCAAAATTTTGTTTTTTCACTCTTTTTTATTATTATTTTCTTTTTTATTAATTGTTTTAATTTAATTTAATTGAGTCATAATTTAAATTAATTTAATAAAAATCTATATTTGATTTTAGAATTCTTTTAATTATGTTTTTATATTTTAATTTAGCTTAATTAATCTTAAGTTCAATAATTTAATTTAACTTAATTAAATATTAATTTTAAATTATAATTAAAATTAAATACATTAAAAATAAATACAATAATAAATTAATTAATTAAATTAAATATGTAATACTAAATTTAAATATTAATCCTAAATTAATTCTTATGTCTAATTTTATTTTTTTTAAGTCTAATTATATTTACCAATATTTTAAATTAATCAAATTATAGATATACTTAATTATATGTCATGTAAATATAGTCTTGTTAATATTAGTTTAGGTCAATAACATGTCGGGTTCAAAACAAGTCGGGTAATTTATCATTTCGGGTTCAAAACAAGTCGGGTAACATCAGGTCTAGGATCGATTTAGTTAGGTAATATCGGTTATCTATCAGGTCGAACTCGGGTTCAGGTTAGTTTAAGTCGGATGCATGTCGGGTTTCGGGTCCACAATAACAGGTTGAAATCAGGTTTGGGTTATTCTGGATCGGATACAATTCGGGTTCAGTTACTACAGTAACAGGTCCAACTCGGATTCGGGTTAACAACAGTCAGATACAGATCGGGTTCGGTTCATTACATTCCCGGATCAAACCAGGTTCTGATTCGAATAACTTCAAATTAAACAGTGTTATGTGGTGTTAACTAAGTGCATAATATTAAATTATGGATGTGGTCGGTGTTACAATTACAATTAGGGTTATAGATGTTACTTAATATGTAATGGTTAATGCGGTCGTGATTAGTTTAAAAAATCATATTCTTCTAAAATATTATATACATATATATATTACGATCATATTTTAATGTTATAATATTAATATATTATTTTTTATATTTTATTTATTTTTTAAAAATAAAATTACAATTCATAAAGCAAAAATTATTAAAAAAATATAGACTATTCAAACATTATCGGACTAAATAATAGATAAAAACAATCATAATTTAATAAATAATATATAAATAATATCATGCAAAAAAAGAATATATATACCAAATAGTATAATATTTTAGCATTATTTTAATTTATAAACTTTAGATTCTAACCCAAAACCCTAAATTATAAATGTAACACATTAATTCGAAATATCTAAATCTAAACTCTTATCCTTTAAAGCATAAACTCTAAAACTTAAAAACATTAAAAAAAATTATTTCCAACGCATGTGCATAAAATAATTATCCATTTCGCAAACTTTAATTTCAAAATGTTTCATTACATAGATTTGAAAGTAATAAGATACTTAATACTTTAAATGTAATTGTCCCATTTGTGAAATAATTAATTTTTTTAATAAATTCATTATTATTAATTTTTTTGGTAAATATTCTTTCCGAGAAATTTCAACTCAATAAATAACTTATTTCAATCAACATTGGAAAACTTAAAATTTTTAAGAGTATTTTTAAAATTATTATAATGATATTTGAGATTAAAATCATCCAATAAATATAATTTATTATAATAAATTTGACTTCAACAGTTATAATCTATACCTTTTAAAATTAACTTTTAATTGTGATCTTCTATTTTTAATCTAATCGTTAATGCAAAATTGATAAAGTTGAACAACCTTTGTGCAATCATATCTATTACATTATGTTCAGAACCACTCCTTGCATACACTAAAAAGCTTCAAATTCATAATTTGATTCAGAAGCATTCATTTTTTCCTCTCACCAGAAGTTCTTTGGTGATGGTATACTTCTTAACCCTTCATCTTTCTTAGGAACAACAGTATTAGAGTATCTCCTAGACTTGTTGATCTTCATCTTAACTCCGGGAACCTTACGTGCCAACGACTGCCATATCATCTGAACCGCATCGCCGTCTTTGGCCGGATATTGGTACTCGAACAATGGCTCAACTTCTTTCAGCTTCTCCCACATTTGAGTCCATTCTTTCTTGTTTATGCTCCTAATGAGGTTTATCAGGTATTTTTCTTTGACAGCATCCGAAGTACGAACAAAAACACAGAATTCCGAGTAGTCGAGAACACCTTCGTAGGGTAGCTCGATGTCATCGCTGATGATCACGGGAACACAATGGCTGGCAATGGCATCGAAAAGGCGGTTCGAAGACGGTGTGTCCCCTGCTATGTTAAGGCAAAACTTGGATGAGTGCATCCCTTGGCCAGCTTTGTTGACACCATCGTTCTTGAGACTTCCAAATGAGAAATGCACATCTTTTTCATCTTTTAGCAGATAAAACAATTCTTGTCTAGCAAATCCACCCTGCAATGGAAGATAAAAATCGACCGAGCTATTTACCACATCACTTGAATAGCACACAGACATGGAAGCATGGCAAAATGGACTAAAATGTGGATACTTACATCTTTCCTGTAAATGGATCCTTGGAAGAACAGTAAAGTTTTCCGGCTATCGAAATCGGAAGTATCATTGACATAACTTTTCACCATGTGTCGGTAAGGCGCAATCACGTCTTTTTCGACATTTGCAACGTTCAACGGATACCTACCAAAATCTGCAAGTATGAAAATTGCAGGCCAGAGTTGCATCCTAGCATCTAGCATACTATTTGGATGGTGAGCCAAAATGATATGGTCCCTTCCACCTGAAATCTTCCATTCCTTTTGTGTGGTCACAAATTTCACCAACTTGGCCTGCAACACCTTGTTCCTACTCTTCTTCTGATGCGGATTTACCTTCGAAAACCGATTGTAACTCAACGAAGAAAAAAAGGGTACAAATATAAGATCAGCTTCACTGGAATTCTGCACTCTGATTGCAACTCTGTTGTTTGGATTGTCTGAGATTTCTGAAGCTAATAGGTCCAATGTGAGCCAATATTCTATACTATGCTGCAAGTTCAATCCTCCGGGATAAAGAGGGAATTCGGTTCGAATATCGGGCCAAACCCGACCACCTTGAGGCTTCCAATTCAATAATCCGAAATGAAACTCCGGGTCTAAATCATACATGAAAATCTTTAGTGGCTCTTTAACAATGCCATTGCATGTCATTGTCCCATCTTTATCTTGGAACATTTGCTCTCTCTTCGGAGGTTCTTCTCTTCCTCCCCCATCGCCGTTGTTCACAAGAATCGTTCGACTTACTCCGTTCGATGATCGAAATAACGATTTACGATCGAAGGATCGAGTAGGACGGCCTGTGGAACGCAACATGAACAACCAGGATAATACAAACAACATTATGGTCATCAAAAACAAGCCTAAAGATTTTCTTGCCACGGAAGAGCTCTGCTTCTCTGCCATGGTAATGTCTACTACAGTAATCCAAGTAAAAAAGATTGAAATTACTCAGACCATGAAGCAACTTTGTTTCAGGACAAGCTGATAAAGGAAACAACCAATGTAGAAAACAAAGTAACCCCAAAGTGAAGGAGAAGAATAAAACACAAATCCAAACAAGTTGGAAGGGAAACTACTTACTGTCTGTGAATTGATGGTAAAGAAAATGTCGAAAAAATTTGAAAGAAAATTAATTTGAATGAATTGTAACGGTTTGAAAGTTTTGATTGTGCTTCAGTTTTTGTCTCAGATTCTGTTGGAAGGTTAAGTGGAAGTAATTGTAACGTGAGAATAGGTCTTTCTGAAGAAGAGGGCAGTCGTTGCAGTTAGACTTTTTATTATTATTTTAGAATTACTTGTTTATTTTTATAAATAATTAAAATTGATAATTATATATTGTTGTTGAGAAAAAAATAATATTTATATATTAAATTTTAAATTGATATATATATTTTTTAAAAATACTAGCTTAATACTAAATATAAGAATTATAAATATATTTGTATTCTGAATATTTATCTATCTATCTATATATATATACATCATGATAAGGAGAAATTATATCTATAAGAGCAACAAATCAAATGTATTAATTTTATTATTTTTTATTTTATTAAGTGAATTTTCATTGATATTTATTGTAAATCAAATTTAAAAATAATTTTTACTAAGTGAAGATTCATTTGATAAAAAAGATGAGATAGATACATTTGATTGGTTGGTCTCATAGATGATATGACGGGAATGATTAATGATATAATTTCTTCATGATAAGAACTTTATCAAGGAGATTTGATTTATTCTATCATTCGGAATATTATCTTTATTAATTAAAATTCTATATATTATATATTTTTTATGCCTATAAATAGGAGAGATTATACAATGAATTATGTTCACCACATCATCCATGGTCCATGCAATCAGGTCCGTTCATTTTTAAGTAACTACATGCAATCAGGTCCGTTTATCTTTAAGTAACTACCTGATAACTACGCACCCACTAATTATATGTAAAAAAGAGGTAATATAAATAGATGGTTTAACGAAAACATCGTACAAAAATTTATATTAAGAATAATGCAAATCTTCTTCTTTCTTTCATCTCTTTATTTTTTTTAATTTTTAATTTTTATTCTTCGTTGTTTTATTCAAAACAATTTAGATTAATAAAATAATTAATTTAAACTTATAATAGACTTAAAACTAGGACAAACCTATGGGATGTAGAGAACCGGAGGCAGTCACACCCCCTAAAAATTTTAAGTTTTTTTTTTTATATTTTATATAATTTTTTATATTTTTTATTGATAATTAATTTCTAAACACTTGTTATTTTATACCTTTTATATTTTTAATATAGTTTCTTGATAATTTACGGTCTTACATAAAATTCTAGATCAATCCATATCTACATGGACGAAACTACATGGGAGTGCGGAAGGGCAATCTTCCCACCCCAAAGAATTTTTTTTTCACTTTTATCCTCCTATTTAAATTTTTTTAAATTGTTTTTTTTTTATAAATTTATCCCCTACTTCTAAACATTTATGTTTTATCGTCCTTAACTCCAAATCTTAGCTCCGTCTTTGTATATCTAACAATAAAATTATTAAACTTGTATATATGTTTGGCATCACATATAAAGGATGAACTTCCAAATAGTTGGTTGAGCTCCCTAACTGTTCTCTTACAAAAGTGGATGTGAATATTTCATGATATAAAAGCATCAAAGAGATGTGTCCATGGGTTCATCAAAATTAAATTACCTGATACTTAATTTTAAAAATTATAGTAACAATTTTGAAGATACAAATAGAGATTGGCACGTTACTACAATTTTAAAAGTTGTTAAAATATGATATGAAAACAATAAGAATATGAAATATATATGATATTTTAAAAACTTCATAAAATAAAATTGTATGTATTAAATTTATATAAATATAAAATGTCTTTAAAATAACATGCATAATATAAATACATGTACAACTAAATCTATATTCTTTAAGGTATTTGTGGGTATATATATAAGGCCAGGAATATAACTAAGATCATAAATACTCGAAGAAAAATAAATTCATAAATAAATTAATTTTATATAAAAAATTATATTTAAAAATAAATGAGAAAAAATGGGTAGGGAGCAATTGCTCTTTTGCGTTTTATATAGGTGTGTCGTGATATATTATATTATATTATATTATATTATATTATATTATATTATATTATATTATATTATATTTTTAATTTCTAATTTCTAACTGTTACATAAAATAAGATAAACAAAAAAAAGTCATTTAATTATTAATTAATCTAATACACGAATTGATAAACTTTTTTCAAATATGAAGAATGATCCAAATATAATCTTACAATATAGTTGAGTGAATTAAATCTAACCTTTACTAATTTGGTAACTCAAATATAAACTTATATATAAATGAGTGACCTAAATATAACTTTTAATAATTAGGTGACTCAAATATAATTTACCTATAGTTAAGTGATCTTTATTATAGTTTACCCTATAAAATAAATAGTTTAAGATTATGATAGTAGGTTGACTACACTAACTGTATGCTTATATAGCTGAAGTTTCAAAATTTCATGGTTATTGGAGTAGGTTGACTACACTAATGGTATGATTGTATAATTTTTTTAACAATTCATATTTAGGGAGGGGAAAAAGAAAATTTTGTTCGTTTAGAATTTTTTGTTTAGTGGAGAAGGAAAATTTTATTAATCCTGGGTGTAAAACTTACTATTTAAAAGAGGGAAGATGTTAATCGAAAGTTTTTAATCATTTATTCTAGATGTTACTAACTCTTATATATTTAGGGATGTAAATCGATTGTCCGTTAATCATGTTTTTATTGATGTCTCCCCTTTAAATTATTAGGTTTAGGGTTTATGGTATAGGTTTTAATGTTAATGATTGTAGTTAGGGTTTAAAAAATTAAGAGTATAATGTATTTTTTAGTGGGTAGAGTTTAGGGTTTAAGATTTAAAATGTAAAAAATTAAAGTTAGAGTTTAAAATTTAATTTTTTAAGATTTTTAACGGGTATAAAAGAAGATATATCAAGGAGCATGAATTTCTACTCTATTTAGATGTGAAATTTTGTGTTAAAAAGTAAAAACAACAGTGTCGCAGTGACTTGAAGTTAATTACGTTAAATATTTGTTATGAATAAAAGTTTTAAGGGAAAATTTTGATGAAAAAAATTAATTTTATATAATTTTATATATTTATATTTTTAATTTTAATCTTAAAAAATTAAATCCTAAACTTTAAAATATATATTCTAAATTTCAAACCTTAAAATCTAAATCCCTAAATTTTAAATCTTAAGTCTTTAATCTTTAAAACTAAAAGACTCGTATAAACTTTAGTTTACAGAAATGTTTATCCCTTATTTTTATAATATTATTACTAAGTTCAATTTTGTAACATCTGATGTAATTAAAGTGTTTTTAAATGACATTTGATTATACAATTGGAGGGGGGAAGTAATTTTTTTCTACATTTAATATTATAGAAAAAGGGGGAATGAAAGTATGTTGATCAAATTCCAAAATTCAGCGACTAAAACCATAATTAAACCTAAACTACAGAGACAGATCGGATAGAAAAGACAGTAAAGTTTAGGGACTAAAACCAGAATTAAACCAAAACTGTATAGCCATAATTACAGTTTATACAACAAATGCAAAAAAGGAAAAACAACGCCGTTGCCGGGGATCGAACACGGGTCACCTGCGTGACAGGCAGGTATACTCACCACTATACTACAACGACAGTGTCGGCAGGGAACAAACATTTAAGTATACTACACGTTGATTAAGAGCAAACTTAATATTTTATTACATGTTTTCCTTTATTTGATAAAGAAGCAACTCAATAAACCGGAGGAAACCTTATTTTGCTAATAAAATTATAGGTGGAAAATTATTAATTTTTTTAGACTATTGTATTTCATAGTTACTATAATTTAAATTTAGGTTAATATAAATTAAAAGTAAATTTAGTATTAGAGGAAGTCACAACTTTTTTCATGCATTGATTTTTTTAGTATGGTACATGTATGGATGGCAATAAAATTTGAATTTGAAGGAAAAAAAATTAAACTCAAATTTGATTGAAAAAAGTTTAAATTCGAATTAAAAAAAGAAAGTATGATTCTTAATAGGAGGTGAATCGGATATGAATATTGTTATAATTTGATCCGAATTTGATCTAAATCTATAATAGATTCAAGTTTAATTCATATATGAATCCGAATAAAAATATTTAAAATTCTTAGATTTAAAATATATATATATATATATTGAAATTCTAATTAAGTTGAGTTGGAATAATATATATTAATATAGATATATATTAAAATTCTAATTAAGTTTATATACGATTAATATTTTTAAATGGTTAATATCTTCTAAAATTTTATCTATGTTTTTTTCTCACGTTTATAGGTTGTTGAGCTTTAGTGAAACAACATAAGCTTGATGGTTATAAACTTCTTTCTCTATGCAAAATGTTAATGGTTGAATATTTTGATTATATTTTGAATTTATTTTATTGGATTGTAATATTTATTAGATATTTTATAATTGTTATTTGAAAAATAATTATATTAGTAGACTAGTAAGATAATAGTAATTTATATAATAATAATTTATTATTGAATTTTTAATTAATTATGTTATTAATTTTATTTATTTAATATAAAATATTTTTTATTTGAAAATATTTATTTAAATTATTAAATAAAAAAAGACTTAAAATTTGGGACATCTTATTTTATTCTCACATGGTACTTTTTAAAATATATCTCACAAGTATTATTGAAATATTTTCTCATTAAATTAAATTACTTTTAAATCAATACTGGTTTCAATATTTGTCATTAAATTGAATTTCTTGGTAAAAGGAACAAGATTCAGTTAAGTGGTTTTAAAACAACACCCTGAGGGTTTAGACCATAACTCTAATCATACTTGCCTTAGAAGAGGAGGTACATTCTATCCATATTAAGATAGTGCTTTTATTTGACTTGAATAACTTGAGTTATATTCACTCAAAATTTAATTATTGTGTGATTTGATTTGGTTCGATTTAAGATTTTCACAAGCTAAATCGAGAGGGTTTAACTTGATTCGATAATTTTATAAGTAACTTGTTAACTTGTTTTATGTTTTTTATGATTTTTTTTTATGGTTACCTTAAAAAAAATACGTTTCAAAAAGTTTAAATTTTAGTTAAAAAATTTAGTGATTTACTAAGTAATTCAACATAAAACTTTCAAGGTTTAAATTTCAAAAACTTTTTATATTTACTGAGCGAGTAACGATTTTTTTTTAATTAGTACGAGGTGATCAATTCTTTCGAACTCATCAAGTATCGAGTTAAGTTAAACATTATTCAACTTGCAATTAACTTTCTCGATAAAAACTAAACTTTGATATATATATATATATATATTTGAATTAGCTAATAATGATTACAATAATATATATTCTAGAATATAATCTTCACCATTTGACATGGTATATTGACTTAAATAGAAAGATATTATATTTCTAATGCAATTATTGAGATTTGAACTAACATAAAATAGGTCAACATGAGTATTTTTGACTATTCAATCATTTAATGGATCTCGAATACGAGTACTAAGGTTGTGCCATATCAATTCAACGGTTTTCATGGACGATTAATTATACCGAATGACTTATCGATATGATTATCGGTAGTCTCAGTTCGAGATTTTAATGAATAGTAATTTTCTCGTTTAAACTATATATTGCTTAAGTAGTTAATCAAATTATTCTATACAATTACTCGATTAATTATTAATCATTTTACATCCAATATTATAAATGATATACTTATTTATTACTACTAATTTTATTATCTTACAATACATCAACACAAAAATTTAGAATAAAGCCTTCCATATTTGTAATAGAAAGCCAACAATACAATAATGAAAGCTTGTTTTAATATATACGGAAAATTTTATAATGGGCGTCGAACACCGCTAAATGCTATTAATGTTACATATCGTTGAATATTATTAATTTAATTAATAAAAATTAAAATTATCAAAAATTCGATATATAATTAATAAAAAAAATGATTAAACCATAATTGCAACAAATACCAACAAAAAAAATATCACTGTTGTTAGGGATCAAACCCGGGTTAAGTCACCCACATGACAAGCGGGTATACTCACCACTACACTACAACATTATCGGCAGGGAACAAACTTTTATTTTAAATTATAATATTTCAAAGATATTTAAAAATAGACTTATATTTCAAAGTTAGTTTAATGGGAATTCGGTTAATGTAAATTAAAAGTAAATTTAGTATTAATGAAAATCAAAATTCTTTTTATCTATTGATTTTTAGTTTGAAATATATTGAATTTTATTTTATTTATTAAAGATATTAAATTTTTATATCAAAAATTCATACTCATATAAAATAAAATAAAAAATTATTTTAGTCGATCAATTAATAAATCTTATCTATTAATTTTTTTAAGTATCTATTAAATTTGTTTAGTGTTGGAATATTTTATTTTACAATACCTTTTAATAAAATAACTTATTACATATATATATTTTTTAAAAAATATCAATTAAATTATTAAAAATTATATCAATAATATACAGTCTTTTCAATAAATACAAATCCAAAAAATTAATAATTATATATAAAAAGGAAGGTTGAAAATCCTTAGCCGACTTAAATTTTTGAAAACTTCAACATTTAGAAGTGAAAAACTATAGAATCTAAACTTGATTCTCAAGCTACATAAAGTATATAATAGAGATGGATTTAAAAATTTTAAAAAGAGTTTAAAATATATTTTTTAAATAGATAGTTATATAAAATTGTATTTTACTCTTGCATATTAAATTAGTTTTAACTTAATAAAAAATAATTTAAAAAAAAGTAATTTGGTTCTATAGAAAAAGGGGGAATGAAAGTATGTTGATCAAATTCCAAAAGTCAGCGACTAAAACCAGAATTAAACCTAAACTACATAGACAGCTCGGATAGAAAAGACAGTAAAGTCTAGGGACTAAAACAAAAATTAAACCAAAACTGTATAGCATATACAAAAATAAAAAAGCACAACGTTGCAGGGGATCGAACCCGGGTCACCTGCGTGACAGGCAGGTATACTCACCACTATACTACAACGACATTGCTGATTGAGACAAACTTTTACATAAATATTATTAAATAATAACATTTCATGATTTTTTTTTCTTTATTTAATTTAAATTTAGTTTAGCGTTGAGTTGGTTAATGTAAATTAAAAGGATATTTAGTATTATCGGAAGTCGGAATTCTTTTATGTATTGAATTTTAAGGTGGCAAATATATCATTTGATTCGGGTTCGATTCGGATTCAATTCAATTCATATTATTTTGGATCTGACAAAATATCAATGTTAATTTCGATTTGAGTCTAGTTCAAATGTTTAGTTTTAATTTGGGTTTATGGTGATTTTGGTTCGGGTATCAGATCAAGACAATTAATTTTTGGATGCTTGACTTTTGATTCGGTTAGTATTGGGTAGTTATTTTTGGATAGAGTGATTTCAGGTCGGGTCAATATCAGATAATAGAAGGTCGATCAATTTAAGTCGGATTTTTATATCAAATTAGATTTTTATACCATATATATCACTTTATATGAAATATATATTAGTTTTTTTTCGTGAGTTATGCGTGTTAGTTCACATATCAACTTTCTTTCTTTATTTTAATATATTTTCTTTTTTTCATGTTACCATCTATTCAGGTAAAGTCGGTTTGATTAAAAATCAGTTTTAGTCTATTTTTGGGTCATTTAAATTTTGGATCAGTATCGGATCAATTTGTTTTATATTTTAGGTCAGATTCGAATCATCCTTCTCAGATCTCTAATCAAATTTGTCAAGTCTAAGTGGTATATTGAAGTTTTATTAATTGAGATATTAAATTTTTATATTAAAAATTATATTCATATAAAACATAATAAGCTAAGTATTTTTTATTGCTCGATTAATTAATAAATCTCATATATTAAATTTTTTTAAAATATTTATTAAATTTATGTGGTGTTGGAATATCTTATTTTATAGTACCTTCTAATAAAACAACATATTATATTTTATAAATATATCGAATGTTTGTTAAAAAAAAATATATCACTAATATACATAATCATTTCATCTAATATAAATCCAAAACAAATTAATAGTTATAAAAAAGTAAGGTTGAAAATGTTTAAATTTTTAAACCTCAACGTTTAGAAGAAAATTAGAACTTGTTAATTCTAGTGATAAAAGATAATATAATTCAGGTAGACGATTCAAATTTAAATATTATGTATGTATAATATATACATGTATAATATATACGTATTATTAAAGAATTAAAAAAAATTAAACATATATTAAACCGTAACTACACTAATATCTCCAAGAATTTTTTTTAAAACTATACAACCAAAAATTAATTTTTCAAGTTAGGTAAAATATATAATAATAATAATAATAATAATAATAATAATAATAAAAATAATAATAGATCTATAAATTTAAGAATGAGATCGAAAATATTTTTTTTTAGAATAAATATAAAATTGTGTTTTACTTTTATACTAAATTAATTTTTTTAAGTAAGATATGCATGCTTTTTTATATAATCCATAATATCTTAGGTCTCGAAACCTCTCAATAATTAAAAACACAGGTAGTAAACTTAAGAAACAAAGTTCTTTATTGAAGCAGAAGTATGTTGAAGCTGGGGTCGGTGGGGAAAATTTGAGATCGACGTTCTTAAAAATATTTAAGTGATTTAAATTTTATTTAATTTTTTTTATTTAAGTCGAGTTTTTAAGTTTTTATAAAAAAATAATTATAATTATTTGTAATATCATATATTACTTATTGATTTTAATTTAAATATTTTTTATATCTATATACAATACATATATATTAATATTTTTTCATATGTAATATATATATCAAATAAAATTAAGGGACCCAACTCAAACTTAAAATGTATTTATTGATAACTAAAATTTTAAGTTATTAAATTTTTTATTTTACAATTTAAACATGATTTAAAAGAATTTTAAATTAAAATAAATAAAAAATTTAAATATTCTCGAGTTGAATAAAGTTTTACTCGCCCAAAGGAAACGTAGAGCAGGCAAAGATTAAAGAATCGAATTGCCATTTCTTTTCTTATATGTTTTTCCACTTCTTCTTGCATGAATTTTAAATTAAAATAAATAAAAAATTTAAATATTCTCGAGTTGAATAAAGTTTTACTCGCCCAAAAGAAACTTAGAATCGAGTTGCCATTTCTTTTCTTATATGTTTTTCCACTTCTTCTTGCATGACAAAGACACTAAAGTTCAGGGACTCAAATCAGAATTAAACCATAATTACAACAATTGAAAACATGAAAAGAAAATGCGCCGTTGCCGGGGACCGAACCCGGGTGACAGGCGGGTATACTCACCACTATACTACAACGACTCTGATGTTATGAAATAACCATTTACTTAAATATTATAAAACTATAATATATGACTTTTTTTCCCTTTATTTGATAAATAAGCAACTTTGAACAGTATTTAAAAAAAATTGTATTTTAGATAAATAACCAGTAATATTGTACCTTTTTACAGTAAAAGTAAATTTAGATTAAAGGTTTCAACTTTAAATAATATTTATATTTTTATTAAAAAATTAAATCGATTTAAATGAGTTCCGATTTTAAATAAATTTTATATTAAAATTGAATTATATTTTTATTGACTTCACTTTTACTGTAACAAAAGCAAATGTTTCATATTTTTGGGAAAAAAAGTTTCCATGTACCGTATTCATGGCATTTTCCCTACATATTGGGTATTTTTTTTTTAACTTTAATGTATTAAATTTTATGTCGAAATTTGTATTCAATAAAACAAGATAAATATTTTTATCACTCAATCTATTAATAAATCTCTCACATTAATTTTTTTAAAAATATATATTAAATTTATGAAGTGTTAGAAAATCTTATATTATAGTACCTTTAAATAAAGCAACATAATACATGTTTTTCTAAACATATCAAAAAATTTATTAGGGTAGCGAAATATTTTGTCTAATATTTTGTATCGCTCATCACTTTTTTTCACTCATTATCTGTCTCGATTGGATAAAAATAAAAAGATTTAGGAAAACTTTTAAATTTTTACGGTATGTTTATCTCAAAAAAAAATTAAATTTTCTATGTTTTTAGCCTTTAGGTTGTAAGAAATTTTGGGAGATTACTTTCATTATTCTCCTTCTTGAATGTGTTGTAATCGTAATATCTTTTATATCATAACGACTTTAAGATTTTTGGCGGAGATTTTTATTTATTTAATGTGAATTTGGAAAACCATTTGAAAAATGTGGAGTTGCCATCGACTAATTAGGTAGGTAATGTTATAAAATCAAAATTAAAGATTCATTAAAAGAATTAGATTCATGAGTTATTTACATATAAGGAAGGATTAACACCTCAAAATACTAAAAATCGGTATCAAATAATTTGTTGCTTTTATTGATGAAAAATTTAAAAATTAAAACCGAATTTAATTAAGTTTTTTAATTGAATACAATTTTTGAATGAATGAGCTTTAACATTTGATGAGTTTAAATTAATTAAAATTTTAATTAATAAGGATGACTATATTTTCAGACCATAGATTAAATCAATATCGAATAAGATTGACTGTCGTATTAATTTAAGATTCAAATCAAGTAAATCACCTTTGTGCACGATGCATACACAAAACTTGATGTCATGATTTGTCCAATTTTTATTTAGATGAAAGTTTACCTTTAAATAATATAAATTAATTTAAATATTTGATCAATATCAATTAAGTTAAGATGGTACGACATAAATATTAAAATGATTAAATATTTATTTTTTATAATTTAATTTAATTAATTAATAAAATGATAAATTATATAAATGTGATATGAATGAATTTAAAATGAATGCTATAAAAAGCTTAAATTAAATACACAAAGCCCACTAAATTCTAACCTAAAAGGCTTAAATTATTTAAAATATAATTAATAATCTATTATTAACTAGGTGATTCTAATATTAACCCCAAATTAATTAAAACTTAAAAATCCAAATCTAAGATTTTATAGGTTTATCTCGAGTTTTAATAATTAATTTAATTAATTTTAAGATATGTTTTTTAAGTCAAGGGAATTACTTAAAAAGGATCTAATTAATAAATTAAAATTTTATATTTTTTTTCTAACATTAATATTAATTCTATATCCTAAAATAATTTTAGAAGAAGAAAAGAAATTAATTTAATTAAAACATGTCTCATTAATTGAAGAATATAGTTTATTATAATTAAATATAATTAAACTAAATCTAACTAAGGCTTTAAAGATTGAATTTATTTATTTATTTAATTTAAATATGTATTTCATCAAGTCAATAACATATTTTAAATTAATTAAAATAAATTTGAATCATCCTATCTAAACCCAAATTTAATCTAATTAAATTAAACATATGGTTGATTAAGATAGATTTGAACCATCTGAACCCGTGTTAGCCTACCGAGATGGAATAGGTGTAACTGAGATAGATTTAAGCCATCTAAATTTAAACATTAATTTAAGATTAACTTGAACATAAAACCACACTGGTAAATAGAATTATAATCTACTTACACATAACATTAATTAAAGAATGAAGTTAGAATTAGAAATTAAGAGTAAAATATAAATATTAAAAAGTGTGTGTTGTGATTGAAATCGATTAACTGTGTAACATTTCGATCTCGATCTAGATCTGAATTATCATAATCGGGTTGCTTAAAATTCCATCAAAATTCTTTTAAAAACACGTTTTTCAAATTTCTTAAAATATCATGTTTCATAAATCCACATAAATCAAATGAAATAAAGTAAAAGTGTTTACAAAATAGAAATCGGAGCTTCATTTAAAATACATCAACCAACTCAAATATAGTCCAAAATAAAGTACAGACTCGATTTGTGGTAAGGTTCTATAAATACAATAAGTTCAAACAAAAGATTAAGCATTGTACTCTTTCACGGCTCCGATTCTAGAAAGTCCTCCTCGATGTGCTCCTCCAAAACTACATGTCACATATACAACGAAAAAAAAAACACAATTCCGCACGTTGAGCTAACAAAGCTCAGTGATACATTTATACTCTACTATAATTCATGAATATCATAAAACGAGCATGCAAGATAAGATAGTCAAGAGTGCAAAGAAAAACTTCTAAACTAAGGTTCATCCCTATTTTACCCTAGCTAAAGTTCTCAAATTATTTATTTTAAGAAAATGTCATTCTAGAAGATCAAGTGTCATACCAGGCTTATCTACTCGGTATCACACAGCCCATCGAGTTACTCGAGATCACACAGCCCACCGAGTTAAAAATATTATACCTGAATCACACAACCTTAAGTATAAAAGTGAACCGTTAGTTCATACCACATTCACATATGCATACAACATCTATAACTATTGTCTAGGATATTTTTCATGCAACCGAAAATTCCTTTCTTGCCAAATCAAATAGTTGCAATAGTTTTAAGCTATCCGCATAATCAAAATCATCAGCATTTTCTCCTTTCCTTCACCTACAATCAATCCTGAAGCTCAACCCAACAATCATATGTATGTTGAATGTCGCATGCCTTTATAATCAAAACAAGAAGTTAGCGCACGTATCCATAATCAACAAATACATGATCCTTTGTCTCTAGTCTATCCACACAAAGCAAAAATCTAGTATCAACAACATAGCCCCAAACTAACAATTTACAACGAGTAGGGAGTCGATCCAAAATAACCATCCATGTAATAAAGGAGTACCTAGAAATACAAGATGAACTCCATACAACCTTGACCCATGGCACATTCTCTTGACGATGCGTAAGACTTTACCATAAAATTCTAACCTTAAACTGTTCTTACACCGTGACATTCAACTGCAGCCACAACCCTCACAGTTTTATCTTTTTTCATGCTCAACTACATTATTTTTTGCTTGAACTTACCAGATCAAACTACATTTAAACAGATATTTTCTCACCCATGTCACCCAGATCGACCCTGATTGAACCATAATAAGTCAAAGACATTTTAAAAAACAAGCTTTTATTCCAAGTGTGCAAGTCCTTTACGCCCAAACCACCTTTTATTTTTAGAATGATAAATCTATATTCAACTTACTCGTGTACTTTGCGCATAATCGGTCTCTCCTTTACGAAGAAAGTCTCAATTCTCTTAATCACCTTCATAGGGAGAAGAAAGATACGCCCCAAAAAATTATGCATACCAAAAATAATAACTCGTATTAATTGAAGTTTTTCAGAAAATGACAAACGTCTGACCAACCAACTTGATATTCTCTTTATAATCTTTGTAACAAGATTCTCATAATCAATTCTTGTTAAATTCTTTGTTACAAGAAAAATACCTAAATATCTACCAGGTAAATATTTCAATTTAAAATCAGACAATATTGTAAGTTGTAACTCACCATCCAATCTTAATCCTGCACAAAAGAGTTCGGTTTTCAAATCATTTAGTTGTAATCTTTAAATCTCATAAAATACTTTCATAATCATTTTTACCTCATCACAAACTCATTATTCCCTCTTGTAAAAATCAGTAAATTATCAGGAAAACATAGATGAGTTAAGCCTACCCTCTTGCAGTTACACCATGTTTGGCACCATAATTTAATAATCTAGAAAGAACATTCATACCCAATGTAAACAAACCTACCTAGGATGAATAAAAATCATCTACCTCTTTATCATGTCTTTATCCATGTCTTTTATTGAAAATTCTAAAAAAATAAATTTTAAACCATAACTCTTATTTTCTATATCCTAAACCCTAAACCTTACACCCTATTCCTAATTCCCTAAACCCTAACCACAACCCCTAACCTAAAATCTAGAACCTTAAACTCTAATTATCTAATTTAAAGCGGAGGCACGAATAGAGGCATGAAAAAAATAGACGATTTGCACCCACCTAAGATGGGAGGCTAGTCAACCGCTTAACCTATTTTTGCCTCTTAAGATTTTTATCGTCTAAAATATATTTTTCACGTGTATCAAACAATATAATAATATATTTGAGTAAGTATATTAAATTATTTACCTTTATTTTTTTATTTTTAAAATTATAAATTTTAGAGCTATTGAAAATATATTTTCCTCCAAAATATTTTCTTTATATTTTAAATAAAAATAAAATTATTATTGGTAAAAGAATAACATATTAAAAAAAAGTCTTCCTCTACCAAAGTGAATAAGTGATCTCCTTTCCCATGTTTTTTTATTTGATTGACGGAGAAAAGCAAATGGTTGGTGAGAAAGAGACAAACAGATTCTGGTTTTGGTCCAAATCCCGATGAGAAAGAGAAAGTGAAGCACAGACAACATCAATACCAACGCTTTTCAAAACCAAACACAACTTGACCAGTAGCAGACACACACACACGAGCGGTTCTCCAGTTGCAGGGGATAAGACCCACAACCCCTATCTTTGTTTTTTAAATACTAGTGCATATATATTTGAAGGAGATAGCAAGAAAGGAAACAGAAAAACACATGATTTGAACTAAACACATCTTGTAAACCTTGGTATGGTTACCTAGCTTCTTTCTTCTCTCACAGCTCTTGTTTTTCTTTTCTGGGTTTATCCCAGTTTTTGGTGATAATGAGTAAAAAGATGAACTTTTTAGCTCCTCCTCCTCCTCCTCCTATTTTCCCTTCTTCCATGGACAGAGTTTCAACAGATTCTCCAATGGGATTTCAGATTTCAACCTATCCAATGGAGCAAAGCAACAAATGTTTGAGCTTTGAGACATTAGAAACCAGGGGAGATGTAAAAGATGGGGTTTTGGGTGCTGTAAAAAAGGGACAGTCTTTGAGTTTATGTCTTGTTGGTGGTAGCAAAAATGGACATACTAAGGTTTGTTCTAGAGGCCATTGGAGACCAGCTGAAGATGCAAAGCTAAAGGAGCTGGTAGCCCAATATGGTCCTCAAAATTGGAACTTGGTAGCTGAACAACTTCAAGGAAGATCAGGTAAACTGATCTAAACAATGCTTTGAATCTGTTTGATTAAATCAATTAAAGTCCCACATTTGCTTCCATTGGCAGGGAAGAGCTGTAGATTAAGATGGTTTAACCAGCTAGACCCAAGAATTAACAAGAGAGCTTTCACTGATGATGAAGAGGAGAGGCTTTTAGCTGCACACAACATGTATGGGAACAAATGGGCAATGATTGCTGGGCTGTTCCCTGGCAGGACTGATAATGCAGTAAAGAACCATTGGCATGTTATCATGGCAAGGAAGCATAGGGAAGAATCAAGCTTTCATACAAGGAGAAAGCCTTGTGCTTCTTCTTCTATTGCCTCTCAGGCAGTCCATAAAGGACTGGATTTGACTGTTCATATCAATGCTTGCAGTGATGAATCTGCCTCTACTTGCACTGATATCTCACTCACTCTCTCATCGGCTAAACTTGTGACCAGTTTTGGACATGTTCATCAAATGAGTATGCCAACTTTTCCTCCTTTTTCCAGTCAGAAGGTTGATTTTTTTTTTTTTTATCTTGAAAGTAATTTTGTGTTTTTTTTTTACAGCAGGTTCATCAAGTACCAAGGAAAATGGGGAATTTGACAAGTTTTATGGGACAAGAACAATGGGAGTGGGTCGTGTTGTGGACCAATCTGCACACAAATCAGACTCAGAAGTTTCAGCAGCTGAGTCAGTAAGCACAGATAAGACCAACAACCATTCCATGTATGGGGAGAGTGAAAAAAGAATCAAAAAAATGGCATTCATTGATTTTCTTGGAGTAGGAGCTTCTTAAAAAGATTTGTTGGACCAATTGAGCCGAGTTGAGAGTAAGATTCCACCAAACGAGCAAAAAGGAAAATGGGTGCTTTTGCAGTAATCAGGTTATTTTTATTTTGTATAGACTCTTTTATAGAGAAGTAGAGTTCTAACTTTATGTAGTTACAAGTTTAACAAATATTACAGTAAAATAAAAATCTTTAAACTTTTTTTGAATATACTAGTATGTTTATACTGTAATAAACGTTCATACTTTTTATTAACACTTTGAGAACCTACATATACTTTATAAATATAAATATTTAAACTCGAGCATCTTATAATGAATATCATCTTTCTCTATTAAAGTAAAAAAATCTTTAAACTCTCTATTTGGCATTAGCTTTGGATTTATGCCTGCTAGCAGACCATTAATTCTTGTTTTGGTTTTGATCAACATCCTGTTTGACCTATATGGTTGCTTAGGGCAAGGCCACAAACTTGATGTAATTTTTTTTTAACAAGCTAATAGTGATTATAAGTAGTCACCATTTGATATTGATCACTCAATCACTCCAATGACATTGCTGGTACTAGAGGACTCGTGCATCACAAACTTGATATAAAAAATCAAATAATGGGGTCTACATATTTTCCATCTAACTAATTATTTAATATTTGATTTTACCCCTATTAAATTTAATATTTTAATCATGTTTACAATTTTATTATAAAAAACTATTATTAAATTTAATATTTTAATAAACGAAGTAATAAATCTATTATTTTAGTCAAGCCAAACTGAACCTAAATGAAATATTCTGATTAATCAATTTAACAAGAGTATGGTTTATGATAAAAAAATTGAACGGTCTAAATTTATTGATTATCAAAATAATTTATTAATGTTACTCAGAATCCAATTTTATATACCCCTATTTTAATCCATCTCAAAACAAAAGAAATATAATAAATTGAATCCTAATAAAACACTAGAGTGTAACGAAGAGCAAGAAAGAGGAGCTCTCGCATGTTGGTTTCACGAGAAATTCAAACCAAGGAGGAATTTTTGTTTTGGTATAGAGGTTTCCTCATGAGAAAAATGGAAATTGAGATCAAGTTTTGAATCTAAATAAAAAGAATAAATATTTTTAAAATATTTGGGCAAGTAAATTTAATTAAAAATCAGGCTAAAAATTTATAAATACAAAGAGATTAATACTTCACATATTTTATAACTTTTTGTAAAATCAATATTTTAGTATGTTTTCTTATCATCTATGTAGATCATTTACGTAAAATAAAAATGTATAATTAATTAAATTGATTAATCTTCACATAATTTATATTACGTGATTCAAACAAAAATCTTTTGCTCTTAACTATATTTTTTTATGTCTCACAATTAAAAATACACCTAAAAATATAAATTTTGTAAAATTTTCTTTGCTCTAGTAGTATGCCTTTTTCTACTATGATAGTAAGTTGTTAATCTTTTTTGCTTTCGGTTATTTTTTCAGTTGTAGTTTTCTGATGGTATGACGAATATGAATGAAGTTTTGGCACGTTTATCGATTATTAACGGGGAAGATGATGTCCTTAAACTGGATCCAATTCTCAATGATGAAGTTTTTTCATTTGATTTCTGTTTTGTGGGTCGATTCCTTACTACGAGTATTAACCATTTTCTTTCAATGAAAGCAGTTATAGATGAAGGCTTTGACATGAATATGACAATTATAGATGAGGATTTTTTTTCTTTTCGATTGTGTAAAGAATAGAAGAGATTAAAATCTCTCTTTGATTAGAATGTACAATAAATGGTGCAACGATATAAATTGTTTCTCCTATAGGTCTTCCACGACTGGATCTAGCCAACACATTTATAATTTTATCTTGATCACGACTAATTTTACAAAATCTAACATCCCAATCCAAATTGATCATTCGACGAACCTTTAAAGCGAGTGTATTACCATGAAGAGCTTCATGTTGTCTATTAAACATACTTGCAACATCAACGCTATCTGTTTCAATGATGATCCGTAACAACTCATACTCCAAGCATGTTTTAAAGCATCATGAACACCTCATAGTTATGCAAATATAACAGAACAAGAACCCAGACTTCTAAAAAGTCCAATCAACCATTGTTCAGATGTATCTTGTATCATTCCGTCACATGCCGCAGAGGAGTCCATGCACAATTTGATTATCTTAAACGTTCATGCACAATTTCATTACCACCTGGATTTTCTGGTATGTCAGATTTGAATGGTGTTTCTAATTCTCAATCGGCAAGCCTCAATTAGTAGGTCAGCCAGAAGCAATAGAAATCGTTAATTGGAATGTTCATGGTTTGAGGAAGCTACAAGATGTTCATCTCAGAAATAAACTAAAGTCAATCTTTCCCAAAATTTTATTTCTAATGAAAACAAAACTGTCTGATTCAGATATGGCTAGTGTAGAAGGAATTGTGATTTTGTTAATGATTTTGATATAAGTTCAAATGATTCACGGGGTGGCCTTTTTATTTCCTGGACTTCAAAAATTTCAATTTCGATTGAAAGTCAACGAAAAGATAATTAAAATTTGCTAACAAGTTTAAATTCGACTTCAAATATTCTTTGAGTAGTCATAAGTGATTTTAATGAAATATTGTTCGTTTTAGATAAAAAGGTGGAAGAATATGTTTTGAGAGAAATACGAAAGCATTTCGTTCTTCTCTAAGAGATTGTGACCTTTTAGATTTGAGTTACTCAAGGAAGTGGTATACTTGAAAAAGAGGCAACTTCAGTAAAAATAATATACGATAGAGATTTGACAGATGTGTTGCTAATCTTGAATGGTGTTATGCTTTTCTTAATTATTCAATGGAACATCTCACTCATATTATATTTTATTACTGTCCAGTGCTTCTTATTACTCATAACTTTTCCAAGGAGATAATAAATTTCTTACTTTTTGGTTTGATGCAAACTGAATTATGAAAAATGATTGTAAGAAGATCATTGGTAATTTCTGGAAATGCAATACTGATCCATTATCAATCTACATGACAAGCTCCAAAATCTCTCTTTACTGGATTCACTATCAATCTATCAATCTACGCGTGCATGTTAATTCGTTAAAATATGAAGATCGTAATACCAAATTCTTTCACAACTTCACATCTTTTAAAAAAAATATATATATCTCATCTTTTCCCTAATGAACAAGAATCGACTATTTACAATGTTAAGATACAAACATTTAACTTTATTTCGAGATTTCATACCTACATTCAAGCAACACCATTTGTGAATAAATTACTTGACAAATCTGATTATAATGTTTAAATCAATCGTATGAAACTTTCACTCAAATAAAATATCGTATTCAAGTCGGGTCAAATACAATGAATATCAAACAAAATAGTTTCAAAGTTGTATGCAGATTTATTTAGTTTAAAAGTATAACCAAAAACAACTATCTCAAACCAAGCAATTTGGAAATCTCAGACCCTTCGTTTGGGATTAAAAACTCTGCAATTTTTTCTAATTTCACCAGCTTTTCCTTCAAGGACCTGGATATTACCTATCTTCACCATTGCCTCAGCAAACCTGGTTCTAAAGAGAGTCGCATTCGCTGCGAAACCCGAAACAATACGTCTCGACAATCGATCGTTTGCCAATTCTTGATCGATCTTCATCACGCCTCTCCTTAAACCAATCTGCTTGAAGAACTGGTTGTCAACAGTTAAAGGTGTTCCCTGGTCTAGAAATGCTGTTGGGTCAGGGTTCGAACCACTGGACGCACTGCAAATAGCATTTAGCTTGTTACGAAGACGACGGTCCATTGTAGGATCGGACCCTATAATCCTATCCAAGAATATCGAACAATGAGCGACACCCACCGTGTGTGCTCCCAAGAGTGTGACCATATCATCCATGGACATGTTCTTAGCCTTGAAAGTCTGGAATGCCTGTGAAAAAGACAGTGTCGGGCCTGGCAAGTTGACATCGTCGGGATTCGAGACGAGACCGTCTCGCCTTCCTGTCGGGACACGATAAAAGGGTCCTCCGGACAGGAACACAGCGTCTCGGGTCGCTAATGCTATGATGTCTGCACAAGAGACTCTTGAAGGGCAAGTGGCTTCTAGGACTTTCTTGGCATCGTCAATGAGATTGAATTCTCTCACCGTCAAGTTTGGTCCGGCGTCTTTCTCCGACGACGTCTTGCTGGTCGAGTCTATGAGAATCGATGCATCACAACCCTACATCAAAGTAGACTAGCGTCAGAAATATAAGCAGTAACGTAGCAAGTAGCAAGAAGAAAGGTTACTTACTCTAACGAAGCAGTCATGGAAATGCATGCGGAGCAAGGCGGCGGTGACAGATTTGTCTCTAGTGAACCTCCGTCGCACGGCTGCTTGAACTATGGATTCGGCTTTGGGACAACTTCTTCTGTAAAATCCAACCCTTAGCTTTGCTAAGGAAAGTGGAAGAATCAAAATCAAAATCAACAATGTAACCTTCAATCTCATCATTTCTGTGTTGTTGAAGTTGCTTGGAATTTGAAGAACAGATTTGAGGATATGAATTATATAGTGGACAGATCCAAGGGTAGTAGTTGGATTCAAACGTGCAGAGGTCGAAGTTTCCGGTATACAACACAGTTTAAGAACATCTCATAGCCATTGATGTACTTTTTTTGTTTATAAAAATCAGAACAAAGATAGCTAATGAGTTGACACAAAATGTTATGAATAAATAAATAAATAAATTACACATATATACTAACTTATAATTTTTTAATAAAATACCTAAAGAATACGAATCTCATCCCATTTGTAAATCAAAAAATAATATATATTTAAACACTTTTAAACTTATATCGTTAGTGTTATAATCACGATGTTAATAAATTAATATTTTATTTTTGGTCAAATTATTCTTTCTATTTCTATGAATAAAAATATTTAGCTAATCGATAATAAATTATTTAAAATGATTGTCAAAATAATATGATAGACGAAAAAATATTTTTTATTTTACACAATTTTTGACTGGTGTGTTGATATTTATGTATATAACACAATTTTTGACTGGTATGTATATAACATTGCTATCGTAGCGTGTGTTGCCGTATAAGTATATTACGCCATTTTATGTTGTTTATTGACTAATAATTTTTATTTAGATGATTATTTTAACATAAAAAAAAGAGTAAAAATCATCTACCTCTTTATCATGTCTCCTCCCATGCTTCTTATTAAAAATTTTAAAAAAATTGAATTTTAAACACTAACCTTATTTTCTATATCCTAAACCCTAAACCTTACACCCTAAAAAATACATCCTACCCTTAATCCCTAACCAAAATCCTTAACCTAAAACCCTAAACCCTCTAATTTAAGACAGGGGCACGAATAGAGACATGAAAAGAGGTATACGATTTATACCTTAAAAAGTTAAAAATTAAATTAATTTTAAAAAAATAAGAATTAAAATAACTATACAAATAAATTTAGGATAATTTAATTTTAGTATTATGCCAATTAAATATACCACCGGGTTTTATCTTTTTGTTTATTTTATTCTCAATAAATTATTCTGCTCTTGTGGCATTCTAGCTTTTGATACGTTTTTTTTATTTAATTTTTATTAGGGTTGGATCTGACGACGCCACGACTGATCAAGATGATGATCCTTTTGTTATGCTGTTGATCTCCTTATATCGGACCCTAGATCTAGTTTTAGATATGTGATTACATCTACTTTTTTATCGCGATTGATTGGTGGTAATGTCCTTGTTATCAACGTACCTTCATTGTAATATGCATTTTTTATGTTGTTTGTTGATGATTTTACCTATCATCATCGATTTGGATGATGTTTGTATCCTACTTTATTTCGAGTCTTTGGATTAGATTATTATCTTTTCCTTATCTGGTCCTATTATGATCTTGTCGCTAGTTTTATTTACTGGATATATATCTGGATTTAAGTGTTTTATTTACTATAACGTAAACTCTCATTGTAATTTTAGATCTATTCTTATTTTAATAAAATTAGTAGATTTATATTAAAAAAAAATATAGTAATGAGTCCCAACAGGATTATATATAAAGCTTTAAATAAAATGACACCTGCTGCCGTTTATAATTTTTGAAGTTGGTAACTAAAGAGGCTTGCACGTTTCAAGTATCATCGATGCATTGACCAACAAAAAAGGGTAAACAATTAAAACGACACAGCACAAAGCATTATATTGGAATTTCATTTGCATATCTCAAAGTTAGTAGGTGGTACATATAAGTTGGCAAAATATATAAAAATAATTTATTTTTTAAGAATAAAAAATCTTTATTACTGTACGAGTCATCTAGTTTTAGTAGTTAAAAGAACGATTATTGTTCTTAGAGGTAACGGGTTTGAGCATCAGTAATGCCAACATAGTGATTGAGCAATCAATATTCAATGATTGAGAATATACACTAAAACATATTTATATATTTTGTTCAATTTTTGGTGTATTTATATATTTTTTATTTCTCAAAATAGTTTAAGTCATTATATATATATTACTTTTATGGGCATATTGATACTTATAAAAAATATCAATATTATATTTATACCGATATAAATACGAAGAATTGAGAGGAGTATCAATACTCAGTTATTGAGGATTTATACTTGAATGATATAGATACATTCAAGGACGAAATTATATATATATTTGTTATATATAATTTTAAAAAAATAATAAATTATAAATTTACTTCTATTTTTAATATTTATATTTTATTCTCATAATTCAAATTTTAACTCTATTCCTAATTATATTTAAACCAATATAAACACAAATTAATTTAAAAATAGGATGTCAATGTGAGATCTAATCAATGAAAAAAATGTGTTACTATTACGAATGGTTATTTGTCTCGAACACAATGGCCGATGGGTTTTTAAACTTCATGATTTAAATCGCGTTTCGAGTTAGATTCGAGTTTATAGTAAAAATATTTAATTTAAAATATTAATTTAATTTAAGTTAGTTTATATTAACTAACTGTATAAAATTATTTAATAAAATTACTTTATAATTAATAGTCATTTAATTATTTAAACAAGTAAAATAACATATATAAACATGATTATATTCGATATTCGTTATAATAATTTATTACTTATTAATATTTTATATTTATTAATATTAAATTACTTATAAATTTTTTTATCATTGCTAAACATATATGAAGGATGAATTTTATTTTTATTTTTAATTTTTTTGTAATAATTATAAATTTTAGTTGTATATATTATTTTTATTTATTAAATATAATTTTATTAATTATTAAATTTACATGTATGTATTGATTTTTTTATATAAAATTATTTTAAATTTTTTTAGTTATTCAAATTTATTTTATTTAGATTTTTTAAAATTATCAATGACAAAAAAATCCTTACGGGTCTTTTATTCAAACCTTTAATTCAAAAAGCTTCTAAAATGAGCTTTTTTTAAAGATGGGAGATTTCACTCTAATCCGCTGCTCAAACCTCTAAAAATACTTTAAATTAATCTCTAATTTTCGCTCAAAAAACTATTAACAAAACAAGTCAATACTTATATATAAATTATAATTGTAATTTTATTTATTTATTATATTAATAAGTTTTTGTCACCCTCCGAATTTTCAGAATTTTATCCTAATTAATTTATATTAATTTGTATTGTATACATAATTTTTATAAATAAATCTTACAGTAAATTTTTCTTTACCTACACAAAATCTCAAATTTAAAATCTGTTTATACTATATCAATTTATTTACTATCAACCAACCTCCGATGATATTATATTAATCAATTTGAATTATAATTATATGGATGTGTATTGATTTTACTTGTAATTTAACCTTTAAAAAAACTATAATAACTATCCTGCCAAAAAAAAAAAAAAATTTGCAGATTAAATTAATATTATGAAATTAAAATAATTATCTTCCATAATTATATTTTTTTACAAATCATAATTATAATCTTAATTTTATTTAAAACGAAGAAAAATAGAGGCTCTAAGTGAAAAGAACTTAAAATAAATATAAAGATTTTAAAATAAATAATTTGATCAACAAACCATAATGTATTTGCTCAAGTGTAACAGTAACACAATTGTTTTCTCTTTTAGAACAGAAAATCGTTTCACCTTTCATACAATCTAACAGCAAACTGCACAATTAATTTCTGAATTATGTATCGGCTGAGGGATGATAAATTAAAGGCTTAATACACTTTTTTTAATTATACATATTTTTTAATTAATTTTTTAAAATTTTTGGCTCGTTGTACCCTTAATTTTAATAAAATTGAACCAAAATTATCCTTATTTAAGGACAACTTGAAAAAAATAGTATAGTTTAGGGGACAATTTGATAAGGATTTAAAATTTAAGGGGAATAACATATAAAAAATAATTTAGGTGCAAATTGAGAAAACATGTATAATTAGGGGGGAAAGTGTACTAATCCTAAATTGATCAACCATACTATATTAAGCGCTAATTTAAGTTGGATAATTATAGGTGGTTTTATTGAAAAAGACAATGATGTTCATCGTAGAAATTCGAGTTTAAACAATTTTATTTATAATATATAATCACACTAAAATACTCAAAAAAATATATTTATTGGATGAATATCTATGATGTGAACACATTTATGTCACTAAAGAAAGTTGATCTGGAAGTTCATCACTCGTTCTAAAAAAAACAATTCAAAAAATTTCTTTCTCTTGTACAAAAATTTTAAAATCATTTTATATAACCTGTACCTTAGAAAATTGGGTTTATAACATGTTACATGTTGATATGTAACGTCCTTATAATATAATAATTATATAGGTGTGTTTGATATGTATATATTATGATAAGTGTGATTAGGATTAATTTGATAATGTTTGTGTTGCTTTTATGTTACTTGTGTGTTGTTGTATAAGATTGTACCTTGTTTATAGCATATTAGATAGTGTTACAATAAGCTTACAAAGCATTGATAAGTGTTTTATTGTTTTGTCACATATACATGAAAGGGCAACAGCTCAAGAGAGTTATATTCAGCTTAGAGAAAGCTCAAAAGAGTGTACGCAACTTACCTTAGCCCAGGGTAATTCAGAGGCTTATCTCTCAGTTCAATTCAACTCAACTAGCTGAATTCAGCTCACCTCAGTTTCGTTCAGTTTAACTTCAACTCCACTAGCTCAACTCTAGTTGATGAGTCCAGAAATAATTCCAAAGTGTCCTATGGGTGGGAAAGTGTCTTACAAGCACGTGAATAGCATATAGTATGTCCTACACCTTTCCAAGCATGTGAGGTACATGACAGTCCTCTTTTCTACATGGGCGTTTTTAGCGAGGGATAAGGATAAGAAGTTATTCCCTTTGAATTTCAAGCATTTAACACATGTTAAATATGTTATTAAGCTCTTTCCTGTTTGAATTAGGTGTCTAACAATTCAAATACATAGTTGAGAATATATTCTGTCCAAGGAAAGTTAAGTTTCAAATTTAATTTGTCATTCAAATGTAGTCACATATAGGTACGAAGCCAGGATTTGGGGTTGAGGGAGATAACACATAAATGTTTAGAAGTAGGGGGCAAATTCATATAAAAATATTTTTTAAAAGAATTTAAACAAGGGGACAAAAGTGACCTCCCACATGGGTGTAGTTTCGTCCTGGTCACATAATAATTTTGGCTATGTCTTTTTTCTCTCTATTTTTTTTTTATAATTTTGTAAAAAAAAAGGTTACACACTTTGAATGAAAAATGTTATTGTGAAAATTTTCTCTCATTTCATTTTTTAGAATTTTCTTTGACATTTCGACTCGTTTATTGTGTCAAATTTACTGTGATACTTAAGGTTCCTAGATTGTTTTTTAAAGGGTCCAAGTCTATTGACGTTGAACGTAATCAATTCGAATTTTTACAATAGATTATGCAAGTTCTTTCGAGTTCATAGTTCTTCAAGTTTTTGAAAATTTTCCAACGTTGTTTCTGCCATTTTCAAGCGCTCAAGAAAATTCCGGTAACTTCTATTCTTTTCCTCCCCTTAATTTCGTATAATTTTAAGCCTAAGAACAGTCTCTTTGTTTTATTTAATTGCAAGAAAATATATATTACAATCCTAGATTCATAAACATTTAAGGATTGTTATTTTGCCGA
Organism: Abelmoschus esculentus; assembly: GCA_035048815.1. NCBI lineage: Eukaryota > Viridiplantae > Streptophyta > Magnoliopsida > Malvales > Malvaceae > Abelmoschus > Abelmoschus esculentus. The sequence continues at coordinate 3,268,740 of JAUCBN010000051.1, read as the reverse complement.
ACAACGCCTTATCATAAATCTAGTGATGAATTTGTAAATTTAACATTCATGTTTTTCAACCTTTCAAATTTTTGGCATATAATTAAATTGATTATATATATACACACTTCATTCAAACAATTTGAATATCATTAAAATATAATTAAGATTTAAAAAAATCAAAAGTCAATTGTATTAAACATTCCCAAACTATGTGCTGAACCATAAATGAGATCTTAAATTTTAAAAATAATAAAATTGGATCCTTAAACTTTCAACATCTTCCAATCAAATCATTTGATTTTGTGTGCCTTAAATTTATTTTTGTTACATTCCAATCGACACATGACATTGTCTAGATGCAATACATGTTTTTTTTTCATTACTACCTTACTTTTTTTTTCTTATTCATTTATTTTTTTTCTTGTATATAAATGCATGCAAAGAAAAATGATAACTTTATATTTATAATTAAGTATGACATTAATTCATTGTATTGATTATTTTAATTTTTATTTTATATGAATAAACAATATTTTTACTATTAATTAATTTTTAATAAAGATAATTTATAAGAAATTATGGAACCAATTTCTAAATTATATTTTAATAATATTTTTTCTTATGTAATTTTTGGTAATTTTTCCTTGTTTAAATAAAAAAATCAATTTTATTATCATTTAGGCCATTTATTGTTTTTATTTCAGTAAATCGGGTGTTTAAAGTTTATTTTAGAATATAGGCCAAAAGTTACAGTGCAGGTGACGTTCTCCTTTTTTTTAATATGTTTTTGTTAATTTTGATTTTTTTACTGTTCATTTTGGCTTAGATCCTTAAATATCAATTGAGGATCCCTATTTTCTTAATTAAAAAAAGGATGGAATCCAATTTTGCGTATAAATTTTGTAAATTTAAAAATCATTCTGTAGCTCGATGAATTTAAATTTTTAATTTTTAATTTATTAATTTAAATAAAGTGTTATAAAGATAAAAGAAATTGTAATGTATGCCAGTATTATTTTTAATTTTTTGATACGTAAAGGGTTTGATTGAGTTAACATCACAAGTTAATATGACAGCAATGAATAAAGCAAAAATATATTTTTAAAATTTATATTATTAAAATTTTCTTTTTACCATTTTCATACTTTTATATAACTTTTAAATAAAAAATATTAAATCGACACATCTAAGAATCAACCATATGTTTTATAAAGATTTATGTAAATATTTTTTTATCATTTCACTCTTGATAATTTGTTAAATAATATAGTATTAAGTTAATTTTGTAATTCTTTTATAATTATTTTAAATACATAGTTATTTATAAATTAAATATAGTTTTATCATTCAATTTACATTTATCAAAAGCTACTCAAAAGTTAGAAATTTATCTTTTCATTTCATATTAATTTTTATGTATCATGGATACATAGATCTCATGCACTATCAATGTAAACCTCATAAATTAAAAAAAAATAATTATAAATTAAATATTTAAATTATTTTTAATAATAAATACTTAAAGTATTTTTTATTAAAATATGTGTTTAATTTTTTTTTCTAAAATAGATACTCAAATTTTTCTTTTACAAAAATAAATGTCTAAAATTTCATTTTTAATTAAAATAAGTATCAAATAAGTATTTTAATTGATTTTAAAATAAACCAAAAAATAAAACTTTAGACGCATATTTCAGTAAAAAAATTACACACTTATTGCAGAAAAAGATATAATTTAAATATTCATTTATAGTTTACTCAAATATTAAAAAAAATCAAAGGGTAGTTCGAAAAAAATTAATGCTCATAAAAAAATTATGTTTAGTTAATTTATGAAGAAATATAATTAATTTTTAATTACGTTTGAATAAAAATTTAAAATATTTATTTATAGGTCCTTTATTTATTTTATATTTTGTTAATATATGATGTGATATATCATAGTTCATCGATGCACATAAAGGCTATATTTGATAAACAATATTTTTACTTAAAATTAGATATTTGAACCAAAATTTGAGGTTTTGGCGTAAAAACTCTTTTAATTTAACAAATACAAATAATTTTCAAATAATCTAAAATATTTTTTTTCTATTTTCATTTAAATTTAATAATCAATAAAATTATATTAAAAATAATTATATAAATAATAAATTAATATACAGATGCTTCAAATATTCTTAGTAATATTATATTAAAAAATAATTTTCATAATCTACTTGATATTAATAGATACAAAATATTGATAATTAATAAAGTATTCAAACAATTATAGAATATAATTATGTTTTTGTATGTCATTTTGCTTGTTCAAATAATCAAACATTATTATACAAACAACTAATAGAATTCACTAATTAAATTAACTAATACAATCAACTATCAACTAATACTAGTGTAATCTACTATATAACTTTAATTTTAAATTTTTATCTCTAAACCCTAAAAAATTAACTCTAAACACCGGTAGCAATTTTTTTTAATTTTTAATTTTTTATTCATAACGTTAAGATCTGAACACCTAAATTTACGAAGATTTAATACCTCATCTGAACACCTAAATGATGATAACTCTTGAACTTTTTTTCCATATTTTCTTAGGGACTGAGTCAAAAGAAGGATATATATTTTTTCCCATGGCGTGTTGAATCTCCTTCCTTTACACACAAGAAAAGAAAAAGAAACGTATACAATCCTTCAAAATGAACCCTTTTTTCTGGGGTTCAGCAAAGTAGCAAACCTTTTATACCTTACTGCTTTTTATTAAAAAAAAATACTTTAAATTCTAGAATATAAAAAGTAATTTAGTACAAAGATGAACAAGAAAAAGTTGAAAAGTGATCTGCCGAGATGGAGAAATGCGGACTTACTTGATGAACTGCATTGGATTTGCTTAAAGGTCAGTAGTAAAAAAAAGATAAATTGATTGACAATTACAGCTCCTTGAAGATCAGAATGGATCAAACACCTGACCAAAAATCCAACTTTATGTCTGTCTGATACTTATGTCTTATACATATTAGATATATGATCATTCGAATATATGAAAAATAATAATTATGTTCTACACTACTTGAGTTTGGATAAAATGACAAATTTACTGTGATTTTTTATCATCTTCAAAACTGGAGATTTTGTACACAATATTTTCAGAAGAAAACTTACCCCAAACATGGGATTTTTGCCTAACACGATTCAAATACATAAAAATCAAACCACAATCCACTCATCTTTATCGTTTCTTGTTTCTCAAGTTACATCGAAAGATATTGCAGGTGTATGAGATGAAGCTTTTCGAATAGGCCGCAGATCAGATGTTGAACACCACTCAAGCACTGTCTTCTACTATGTACAGGACTCTCTTTGCCTAACTTGTCCACACCCGGAGCAGCTTTACTTCCTTGGATGTGGACTCATAGCATATTATGTGCTCTCTTGAAATGTGTGTGAACGAGAAAGGGCTGCAGGGTTTGCTTCCAAAATATGGCTGCCATCTGACAGATGATCTAGGTCTTCTACTTTAGATTCGAAGGCGTTGAAAATTTTACCTCCTCGAAAAGGATCCTTCTGGCCGGGTTTAATACCTAATGTAGCCCATATAGGACTCCTTGAAGCTTCATTAGGATTGTTGATTCTTAGTATTTTTGGAACCAGAATGCACTTCTCTGATTGCTCCTCTTCCACAAAATTTGCTTCTCTGTGATGTTTGCCTAGTGTCGGTAAGCCATTGCCTGAGCTGCAACTGGTGCTAGTAGAGGATGATGGAGATTGGCAACCATTGGAACCCTTTGTTGAGACATTTCCTCCACCAGTAGCCCATACAGGCATACAACCCCAATAAGCAGGCACAAACTGTAATGGAATGTTCGATTGGAAAAATCCTGGAACAGCCACCATTGGTGCAGGGCACCATTGAATTGCATTCAAAGTAGCGTCATTCGGTGCACCAGTACGTTCCAAAGAACACTGACCAGAAGCCATTGGAGGAGCTACATTATTTGGGCCTTGATTCCAAGGAAAAATACGAGGAGGAAGAGGATAGCCCTTTGGTGGATGCATTGTGTTCGGCTCATTTGGTCCTCCCATACCTATTTGATCTTTCAATGTTACATTTCCGGGTAATTCACTCCCCCGTACACCACAAGGCATCACGGCAGATCCACACGAGGAATGTTCCTCTCGTATTTCTCCACATCCGACTGTACCCATCTCAACGCATCTCTTCTGGTCTCCAAGGCTAAGCACAGTCTCCATGGATTGTCTAAGAGGTGCTTCAGCACCAAATTTTAGAATTGTTCCATTTCCCATGGCAGTTGTAGTTTCACCAGGGGAAATAAGTTGTTGAGTTGCTGACTCAGGGGAATCTATCTGACTCCGAGTCACCGGTACTCCACCAGCAGAAACAATCATCTGACGGTACTGCGAGACCAAATACTTGTTCTTCCTCCTCCCAGCACCTATAGGAACATTCCGCATCGTTCCACCATCTGTCCAATATCTCTGGCAGTTCTTGCAGAAGTGTCGAGGTTGGTTAACATTGTAGTTATTGAAGTAACAGAATTTTGTGGCCAAGCTGTTGCATCGTGGACATGGAAGGATCTTGTCTGGTCTATTAACAACTTTCTCTTCATCTGTACTATTTGTCTCTAGCAATTCCTCTTTCACCTTAGAGTTCATTCGCATCTCATTCGATTTCATAGAAGCTCGACATTCTTCCTTATCATGTTCTACCATAACGGACTTAACCGGCTCCTCGAGTGCCTTCACCGGAGACGTTTCAAACTCAGGGTTCGATACATCAGTACTCATATCCTGAAATCCAGAACCAAAACAACCCATCTCAATTCCTACCATAACGAAAGATTAACCTTCACCAAAACACAACCTTAACAACAATTAGCAGACATTAAACTCATTCATCAAATTGTAATCAAAGTAATGCAAAAGAAAGTTGTTTCATGACCAAATTCAAATGTTCGAAAGTATGGTTGTCCTAATTACATGACTTTATGCCATGGTGCAAGCAATGAACAGCATCAACTAAAGTACTTTTTCCCATCAACCAAACACAATAAAATGGAATAAATATTATATAAAGCTGTCTTTTATTCAAAATTCAGGAAACAAATTCCAATCTACTCTAGAAAAGAAATTTATGACTTCCTTTACCCATAATCAACTTCAACTCAATAAAAGCTTTAACCAAAACATCAACTTTGAACCATAACACATCTTGAACAAAAGCTCAAAACTTTTCCCAGCAAAACAAAACCCCATAAACAATCAAATATTAATCAGAAACCAATGTGGAAATTGGAAAAAAAAATGAACTTTGGATATATATGTAAAAGCTTGGCTTACCCCAACATGAATCTGAGCTTCAGGCACAGGAATCTTCCTTCCAAAGAGCTTGAAAGCTGGATCTCCACCGTTCATTTTTACATAAAAATTTGATTTTTCTGAAACTATATATGAAGAGAAAAAACCATAACTCTTAGCACAAGAAGAAAAGCATTGTTAGAAGGAGCAAAAGGAGACCTTTAGTAGAAGAAAGGAAGCAACTTTCTATGGTGTATTTTTAGTCTTTTTAACACTAAAATCTCAGAAAATCCCTTGAATACACAAAGAAAAAGGGAACATAATTGATAAAAATTCTGATAGATAAAGCATAAAGAACGTGAAGGATCAGAGTTCAATTTTAAAACCTTTTTTTGCTGCTTTTTTATTATAAAATTTTGAAAGATAAAGGCAAAGCTGTCTACTTGGTTTGTTTGGCAGGGTTATAAAATCTAGGCCATGTCAACTTATTTTCTATAATAAAAACTTACCTACAGCCTATAGGTTTATTTCAGTAAAATTATAGATTAAATTGAGAAGATCATTAATAAGTCTTTATAAATAAAGTTAATTGATTGATAAATTAAATATTAAAATTTATATTTAATATAAAATTTAATATTATTTATTCAAAATATGATTAGAAAATTAAACTTAAGGACAATCAACAATAGATTATATATTTTGGAGGGTTTAAAAATAATTTTATCATTGTCTCACTTTAATTTTTTAAACTAATCTCAAGTGCATATTCTTTCTAATATTATCATGTGTCTTTTTTTAAGTACTTTTAAATTCTAAATATTAAAGTTTAAAATTTAAAGCATAAAATCTATTCTTAAACCTTAAACCTTAATTATAAACATTAAAATTTAACTCTAAACATTAAAAATTAAATGTTTTCCGAAAAATAATTATTCCACTAATTTTACAGTCGATGCTTAGAATATTTAAAAAAAAATTATCAACCCATTATAACAAATATCAATTTTCTTTTTTATATGTGATTTTATTCTAATTTAAAGTTTATTATGTCTAAACTTTGAAAGGCATAAAATCAAAAATAACTTTAACATGGGATATTTTTAGTTATTTTAGTCTCTATTTTTTTATCACTCACAACTTTCTAGCGGAGAAATTATATTATTATTTTTTTTTACCTAGGACCAATTAATTATAAGCATCAATTTAATTATTTTTTCATCTTATCATTTTTACCAAGTAAATTTTCACTAATATTTACTATAAATTAAGTTTAAAAACAGATTTTATCAAGTGACGATTCACTTGAAAAAAATAATGAGTGGAAAAAATAATTAAAAGGATGTTTTTGTTTAATTGATCTTATTGATCATGGATAACGTAATAAGAATGACTCATAATATAATTTTTCCTTCTAGTGTTTTATTTTCATATAATTTTCCCTGATTAGATAAAAACGTCAATTAATACGATTTGTTGACGTGGACATACCACGTGACATGATACGCTGATATGAAAAAATTATATCATGGGTAACCATGTGTTCATGGACCAACCACTAAAAACTATCCATATCATCATTTTTTTTTCATGTTATATATTTTTCTAAAGTGGATTTTCACATGAAAAAAATTGTTTTTAAAATTAATTAACAGTAAATATGAGTGAAGATTCACTTAGAAAAATATGATACAGAAAAAATGATAAGATAATTAATTTTTAGTGGTTGATCTCATAAATGACATGGTGAGACTTACTCATAATATAATTTCTCGTTGATATAACATGTCACGTTAGATTTTTAAATAAATAAATAAATTATAGAGGTACGACACATGGCCAATTTATAAATGCCACGTGGATAAATAGAAATTTGTCAAAATGAACAATTTTTTTAACTAAATTATATTATTTTGACACATGGATGAATAAAATTTCACCATGTGTCACCTCATCCTAGTAAAAGATTGCAAGAGTAAAACTTGTGGGTAACCCCCCCCCCCCAAGCCAACCTAAATAAACTAATATAAGTAAAGACCAACATTATATATTCTTTACTTAAAAATTCACAATAATAAAAATAAAATATAAAAATAACTTTGGCAAGAATTAAACCAAAAACTCATTTAGATAAAATCAACTCTACAAACCACTGAGTCAACTTGAACTCTTTAATATTTTTTTTACCTTTTTTTTTTTAAATTTCCAAGTTAATAAAATAATATTTTAAAAGAGTAAATACATTGTACCGATAAATTATTCGAAACCACTCAAAAAGTTTGAATTTTTTATATATTAAATTTTATAGAATAATATTTTTAATATAAAATTATTTTTTTTAAAGAATAAATCTAAATATTTTGTATAATATTTTAATTAATAGATAAAAGTAAAGTATTATTATTTTAAAATTATACAAAAATTAACCGGATGTTTCTATATAATTTGGGGTTAAATTGCACCTAGTAAAAAAAATAAATTAACTTTTAGCTCAAAATCAAAATTTAAATTTTGAAGAAATAATTTAGTGACCAAATTACATATTAAAGACAAAATAGGAGCCCAATAGTATATTATTTTGTTATTATTCTAGTATACGATAATATGAAAATCGTATAAAAATAGATAAAATGATAAATAAAAAAATTAAAAATATTATTCTATAAATTTTATTTTATGTTAATTTAAAACGTTTATTTAATTTTTTTAAAATCAATTCATTATTTAAAATTACAATATTAATTTATTTTTCATTACGAGACAATATATACCATATTTAATTAATAATTAATATTAAAGAATATTCTTGAAAATATTAATATAAGTTCTATGATTTTATAATAAATTTATCAAGTATTTCATTTCAAATTACACTAATATAATGCCACCAATCATGTACTTTTAGACATTATTTAAAACTTGATATACAATTATTGTGTATAAATAAATAATACAATAATTGCCACAAATATTTTTGTACAAATCCATTTTTAATTGATCTTATGTTACCTAACACATGTTTATCCATATTATTATTTCTAATATAAGTTGGAATATGAACCTTCGAAGCTAAACTTTGATGTTTTGATTCATTTTAGAAATAATTTTTAATAAAAAAAATTAATAAAACGGATAAATTTATTTAGTTTAGTTTGTACTACTATTAAAAAAGGTTCGTGGGTATTTTTACTAATTTTAATATCTATATTTAAATTGTATGCGTTTTAATTGTAATTTTAAAATATATGAAAACATTAGTCTATCTGATAAATAACATTTATCGTTCAAATTAGGGGTAATTTAAGTTATTTAACCTGATCGATTGAATTTGATAATTCAATAATTCAAAAAAATATTAGATAATTTTTGAAAAAAATTATCCGATTTAAACAAGTATCCGACTTGAGATTCTTTAATATTAATATCTAAAATTAAATTTAAATATCTAAATTAATTCTATATTTATATTATATACTTTTAAATTTTAAAATTTTTAAATATATTTTTATTAATTTATTAATATCAAAAAATATTAATATCTAAAACTAATAATTAAAAAATTATAAATTTGTAACTCATTATAAGTAAATTTTCTTTTCTTTATTTTAAACAGAAGTCATTTTAAAAAATTCATATAATTTAAAATTATATAAATTTATAAACATAATGAATCTATTAAAAATTATATTTAACTATAATATGATAAATTAATTATTTAATTTTTATGTGAAATGATAAAAAATTCCTCTGAAAAATCCAAATCCTACCATTATGATTCCTAAACTCGAATCATAAGATAGCATGAACATTTTTGTGTTGGAATTGAGAAAGACAAGGGAAGGGCAAAAAAGCGAAAAAGTAATGCTGAAAAGACTCTCTTGTCCCCGATTTCAATGTCTTTGCTTCGTCCCCTTCTGTTCCTTTTGCGACCGATGGGTCTATCGGATTTATTTCTCTAATCCCAGATGAGTTTGTGATTTGTGCGTAGTAAACGAGACGAGATAGGTTATGAGTTATTCGAGTTTGATTTGGTTAAAGTTCAGTTAAGCTTCGATTCGTTTAAATTTGACTTGAGCTCGAATTCAATTCGAGTTTTTGACGAGACAAACCGAATTACATGATATTTGACTCGAAAAGCTTAAGGTTACTCAAAAATATAGATATATTATTTTTTACTTTGCATAATTTGAAATCTAAATTTCTAAATTTAAATTTAAACTCTTAACATAAGTCTTAAAACCTAAATTAACACACTAATGCCTAAAATTAACAAGTTTGAATTGACATAACTTGTGTACTAAAGTTTTTGCATGTACGCATTGGTGCACATATATATTTCTATATGCATATTCTTAGGGTTGGGTTGTGCTGGGCACATATTGATTCTAATTTTAACAGTTTTTTGAGATTTTAGTTTGTCGTTTTTTATTCTGATATTAGTTAATTGAAATTAATCTTTTTTTCTATTAGAGTTGTGATGTGAAATTAATCAATGAAAGTTTTATTACGCTAAAAAATAGGTTGAATGATATTTTTTAATAGATCCGTTTTGGACTCGAATCCGTGAGGTCCATTGGATCTGGATCTAGGTCTCAATTTTTTAGACTCATAGATCCGGGGAGGATCTGGATCCATGATATAAAAATGGATCTGAATCTAGCTGAATTCGGTCTAGATTCAACCCATCATCATCCCTAATTAAGCCTTTTATCAATTTTAACCATCACTTTTGATTTTTTTTAGATATTACTGTCACATGATACACTATAATTCTATCATGTGACATTTACAAAAGTTTTTTAAGAACTATTAAATAAAAAAAAATAAAAATGTCAACTTGTAATACCCTTGATTCCAAAAAAAATATTTATGTCTCAAGTCTAATTCGAACCCAAAAAATTTCACATTTCTTTTCAAATCCAAAACAAGGCCCATTAACCAAATCCATTAATATCCAATAATAAAACATAAATTCAAAGTTCAAAAGTATTTAGGAGCTCCGAGTTTAAAAACAATAACATTCGATCAAATACAAATTGATTTATAAAAATTACACAACTTAAATAAGTCCTAGGATACATGACCTATCTATCTAAGTGGTGTACTCCTCCAAAAAATCAATGTTGAAACTGAATGAAGATGGTACTCCACGAACTGATTTTCACCTAGTACCTTGCGCATAGAAAACAAAGAATTCCGAACGCTGAGCTACTGAAAGTTCAGTGGGTATGCCTCCACTCAACCATGTTGTGCAATTCATAATTAAATACATGTAACAGGTTATGATGAAAAAAAAAAGATTGACACTACTATAACCTCCTAAATACATGGTATTATGCTTGACAATTTCTTAGTAAAGTTTCATGACATTCTTACAATCAATTTACACATACCATAGATGAGTGTGTCCGAAGTCACTAAACCTCAGACCTCACACTCTCTCATACCTTGGTCTGTACATTAAAATTAGTAAGACATTATATTCATATTTCTCTTCCTAAGTCATATGCATAATTAAAATTCTCATTTCTCAGTTTTAATATTCATTTTAGGTTTAAAGAGACCCACCAAGGCTATTAATACAATTTATTGATCCTTCGAACTCAAATGTTAAAACTTACACAGATTGATCTGCACGCACAAATATGTCTAAATGGGGTACCGATACGCCCCTAACCAATATCGATACACCTCTATCGAGTACCGGTACCTAAAACCTATTCGAAAAAATTAATTGTTTTTCCTCACGCCTGTACCGATACACATTTAACGTACCAAAACCTAGTACCAATACGTGGATCACCCGTACCGATACTTGACATCAATAGAAATGTGGTATCGATACGCGCTCGTGTACCAGTACCTAAAAATGATTTTGAAAATTTTTAAAATGCAGGGGTATCGATACACGAGTTGACCGTATCGGTACGCCTCCCTAAAACTCCAATTTTTCTCTTACAGGTATCGATACAGATACCTCCCGAATCAATACTCGAACCCATATTTCCAGTTCTAAAGCTCAAAAATATCTCTTCCTTCCCTTAAAATTCATCTTAAACTTCTTAAAGTTCACCCACAAGTTATCTAAGACATAACTATCAGATTACAATCAATTCCAACATATTACAAACTCAATTTCAGATTTCGCCGTTAGAGCATTTAAGCTACCAAACCCAAGCTCAATCATATATAATTCAAGCTACAACACTAACATCATGAATTTCATAAACACATAGGAGTTAAAAGTATACTAACCTTGGATTAACAACAACTCAAGCACTCTCAACACTCTTCAAGATTTTTTTCTTTTCTTTCTTTTGTTCCCTTAAAGGTTTTTTCGAAGATTTCACTACAACAAGGGTTGACAAGTGTTACAACCTTAATGATGAAGATAAAAAGGAGTTAACTCAGATTGAACATTAGAATTTGAGCTTCCCAAACTAAAATTCGTCTTCCCTCCTAACCCCTCATTAAAACTTCTTTGTCTATCATTTTAACTCATGTTTACTTTGAAATATAGATCCTTCTAAGCTGATGAAACTCCTATTCTTCACCAAAACATGATTTCCTCCTTAAAACTCAAAGTTTACACTTTTATTCTCCAACCTTTGATAGAAAAAAAAATTAAAGGGAAAAATAAACAAACTTTGATTACTGCAGTCTCTTTTTTTCTTGTAGAAAAAAATTACTTCACCCCTCCCTTACCCTCTAGAATTCTCACCCCCATAAAGACTCATCAACTTTAGTTCAGGCTCACTCACATAACAAGTCCAATTAGGTTTTTAAAGTTCAAATACGAGGCTCATGACTTGATTTAGACCCGACCCCCGAATATCGATAGAATTCAAGTCGTTATACAATTGACTATACTGTAACACGACACATTACACCAATTGACCCAGAAAACATTATATTTAAGAGTCAATGATGTTCAAAGGGATTAGCTAATGAATTTTTGGAGTTTAAAAGCTTAATTGAGTATAAAAAAATATGGGATTAATCGATTTTTTTTAAAAGTTTAAAGGTTTATGATACTCTTAAATTTTTTATATTTTTATGTTAATTTTATGGTTTATATTTTTTATATAAAGTTATTTTAGTTAAAATATTTATAAAACTTGTATGTTTATCTCTTGAATATATTATTATGATTATTATTATAAAAGAACGACATAATCAAATGAGGGTAGGAAGGGATAATCACCCCTTAATACTAGAGATTTTTTCTATTCATTTTTTAATTAATTAATTAATTAATTACCCTCATTTATTTAAATATTTATTATTTTTTAACCCCAAATTCTAAATTCGTCGGTGTGCGAGAACAATATCATCCTCAATTTTAGGCCTTTTGAGAATTTTGATCGTAACTTTTGGCAACAAATGTCCCCTCCAAAACTCACCAAACAAAAGCTTTACTTTTATTATTTAAAATTACTAATGTTTTTTTTAAAGTTAGGATTCATATCCTAATATTATAAATAAAACAATGTTAGAAAAGTTGTCCCATAATAAATATTTATAATACTTGATTTAGGTTGAATTTGATATTAGTTTTTAACATAAAAAGTAATTTTAAATAAATAAAAATATATCTTAAATATTATTTTTGAAAATATAAAAAATATGATATAAACATAAATAAATAATTTTACTCAAATTTACTTTTGAAAAGGTCAAAAAAATAAAAACAAATTCATCATTTGAAACATTTTTCAATATACGCTACTATAAACTTCAAAAACACTTTAATTTAGATAAATTAGTCTTTAAAAACACTTTAGATCAATTAGTTTATAATATATATATATATATAACCCGTTTTTGTAAAAGAAAATTCATAAAAATGAGAGATTATATCATGAATCTTGTTCATCACGTCATGAATTAAGTTTGTTCATCATGTAGCAATTACATGTAAGAAATAGGTAGTAATTTACTTTAAAAAATTATGAGATGATGAATCTGGTTGGTTAAAACTATGAATAACGTGGTAAAAAACATTACTGATATAATTTCCCTTTTAAAAAGTCAAAAGAAACCTTTTAAAATATAAGTTTGTGTTTTACTTTTATTGTGTTACTATCCAAATATGAAGTCTAATTCGAAAATCAAAATTGAATAGGATTTATTTATTTTTTCTTAACTACAAAATAATGGTCCCAAACTATGTCTCTTGTAATTGGTTCCACTTTAAGTAGAAAATAGAAGAAAATGAATGAAATCTATGGTCTACACTGTCTCTTACTGAAACTCCTTGCTGAAACCAATTTTGTTAACAGAGTTTTTAACCTCCTGGACCCAACTCCAGGTTTCAAAACACCATAATTTTCACCCTGTAAGACAGAACACCCTCTTTGTTTCTTACCATTTTCAAAACACCAGCCCCCATATGAGAACTTGCCATGCCTCCTCTTGAGTAGTTCCCTGTCGATTTTGTCTAGAACCAGGTCGTTTCTCTTGAATTTCCTTGCGAATGGTCGGCTGCTCATCACCATTCTTCTGAAATCCTTGATTCCTAGTGACCTCGGGTGCTGTTTGGGTGGATTGTCCCATGTGATGTAGTGCAGGTCATGGTTGACTGTTGTGTTTTTGTAGTCTGCTGAGTTGCATATCAATGTCTGAAAGTAACCTTCTGGAGAAGACACGAAGTTGGTGTAGTACAGAAGTAAAGTTCTTGGTAAGTTGTCCCAACCAACAATGGAATACTCTGCAAATGATCTTGAGATCAATGTCCAAGCTGAACCTGTTGGATTTGGAAGAAAATTAATGATGGAGTAGCATTGGTTTAATTGGAAATCTCTGTTGGACTTTGTAAAAGAAATCTGTCTGATCCAGGCAAGGACAATAACATGACTTTATATTAGAAGACGAACCTATATAGAGATATAATAATACCCGTATCCGATAGATTTACCATCAACTTAAAATGTAATAAAATTTCATATTTTATATACAACTGATTAACTCTCGATTGAATGACAATGTCCCAACCTAACATATTGTTAGAGTTATGGAATGCCACGCTACATTGGTAAGAAACGTATTTGGTGGGTGATTATGACATCAATTTCTCTGCAACCAACAACTCACTAACCTTACCCACCATGACTAACATGAGCACAAATAATATATATATATATATATATTAAAGTCGATTTCACACCAAAAAAAACATACCCTTCATCTTCAAAGAAATCATTGACTTTAACTAATAGGGATTAATTCAAGTGGTAAGCAACTTGGTTCTGCTTAAGTAAGTTTCAGGTTCGAGACATTGTGTACGTAAAAAATCCCTGCTGGGAGACACAGGTCAGTTTGAATTAATCAGGGCTAGACTCTAAAACCAGAAGAGTTTTAATAAAAAAAAAAGAAATCATTCACTTTTGGTTTTGTCTTGAGTTCAAATCCCACTTTTAATTGAGATTTTTAGTGAAACTTAGAATCATAATTAAGAAGAGACCCATAACTTCATATAATGGAGAGTAAACTATAAAAAAGTATATTAAAAATATAAAATTAAATTATTAATAAAAAATATTAAAAAATAAATAAAATACAAAGAAACTTAAAAGTTTCAAGGGTACGGTTATACCCAAACCTCCTATTCCTTAATTCTTCACCAAGTATAGAAACTAATGGTTCTCTAATTAGGGCTAGTAGGGGCAACAACACTAATTTTATGAGTTTTCAAACTAGGACCTTGAGCTTTCTGGATTTACATTTTAAACAAATCTGTAAGGAATCATTTTGTCGGCAGTGGACTGATCTGAAAATAATCTATTAAACTAAAATAATGAATCAAAATCAAAATATTCCAAAAAGAATAGGGACCCATTTTTACAAAACCCCAAAAATCTTTCATTTTTCTGAGTTGCTAATAAATTCTAATGCATGGGCTGTGTTCTTTTCAATGCAATGTTGTTCAGAAGCTCACATGCTGGAGATAAATGAATTATTTTATTCAAAGAAAAGAACTTTGGGACAAAAATGGAGGAATAACCTGTATAAAGCTTGAAAGCAGTGGGCAGACTCCTTTGTTTGATTACCCACCAGATTTCTGACTTGTTCTTGCTATAAAGCCCTGGATCTATTATTATAGGTTTCCCTCTCTTGTTCCTGCAAATTATAATCAGAAACCAACTGGAATGATAGAAAAAATGGGGAAAAACAAGATTGAAACAAGATTTTCTTACAGTTTCCAGTCCAGTTGACTGGTGTGTTGAATGAAATTGAGATGTTTTGGCAAACCAGAAAATGCATGAATCAGATCTGAAAAAAAATCCCAGACAAGAAATAAGCTTATTAATTAGCAGAGATTCGAATAGCGGTCCGTTACGGCAATAACGATAGTATAAACTATAAAAGAAATCAATACAAGGCCACTCACCATACCATCTTGAGTTACTAAAGGATAATCAGAAGCACTGAGATTAATAAACCAATCCCATTTGCAGCACCTCAAAAGCATTGACATGGCATGAAGTGTTGTAGCAAGCATGGTCGGACCTCTATAAGTAACCAAGTTGGGTTTCCCGACAACATATACATTACCGAGCATGCTAAAAACTGGGTGATCCGACACAAACTCTGCAATCTCCTTGTGCTCCTTGGCAGGCGCGTCGTAATCCAGATGTATCAGATACTGATTTCCAGGGTGATACAAAGCATGTAGGGTACGTTTCAGCTTGATGACATCCCCTTTGGATGCTGAGATTAAGTAGGCAAAGGTAACCGGATATGTCCTGTTGGATTTTTGTACAATGTTCAAGGTCGACATGGGATTGAACCTTGTAATGGGGATGGTTAGATTGGTTGGGAGGTACAAAACAGATATGAGAATTGAAGTGAAAATGAAGGACACCATGACAGCTTTGATCCCCATGTTTTGTTTCAGAAGCTAAAAACTGAGACAGTTTGGAAGAAGAAAGAAAAGGGTAGTTTATAATAATGGAGGGGGTGGTGTTTGTGGGAGATTGGGAAGAATCATGGCAAGAGAAGGTTGAATGGAAGTGTGTGGATTTAAATCTATGGAGAGTGTTCCTTGCTTGGAAGTGAAGGCCTCCACCTGTCTGTCACCTGGAATAATAATAAAAGAAGTATACTTGTTAGGTGATGTAATGACTGTTTTGCCTATGGTTTATGTGGGAAATGATGGGGTTTGAGCAAGGATGTTTATGGAATATGGGTGTGTGGAAATTCCCATTTTATCATAAGGTGGTGATGAACATGAGATAAATGATAAGTAGTGAACATCCTTTACTCATTACAATGAGAATAAAAAGGAAATAAAAAACATTACCCAACCTTAAATAAGCATTTTATTTTATAATATAAATCGTCTGATTATTAATGATGTTTTTACTGGTATCTCAATTTAAATTAATAGATTTATAATTTAGAGTTTAAAGGAAGGGGTAGGGTTTTAGGAATTAGGGATAGTGTTTATTTTTTAGAGTATAAGATTTAAAGTTTAGAATCTGAAAAATTAGAGTTACTGTCTAGAATTTAATTTTAAAAGATTTTCTAATAAAAAATATAGAAAGAGGTATGATTAGTAGTAAGAGATTTCTACTCCATTTTGTATAATCTCGAGGAAGCTCCCACTTCTTTACTTTTTATATGCTTAGTCCTAAATTTAGTTTAAAGATTGTTATTTATCTAAGATCGTAGAGTTTAAAATTTCAGGTTTATGCTTAAATTTTAGAGTTTATGATTTAGAGGTTAAGATTTAAGGTTTTAGGGCTAGGGATTTAGACTTTAGATTATTAAAGTTAAAATAGACATACTTGTGTAAAAACACTTATACTAATGCATCAATTAATAACATTTTCAATAGTTTTAAAGTGACTATAAAATAATATTTATTATTTGATAATTAATTTATATACTATAAACAAAAACAAATATTACAATACATTTTTTTTGAACAATCAAATATTACAATACATAATCGAATTAAATGTAAACTTGTATATAATATTCATAAAGTGAAAATCAAATCTAAAACCTCAAAATTTTCGTAATAGTTTTAAGGTGATTATAATATAATATTTGTTATTTATAAACTTGTATGGTTCGTGACATATTCACGTGAGTACATATCAGCATAATTCATGTTCGTAACATATTCATTTGAATCCATCGTACTTACGTCATTTAAGATCAAATTATTAAAATATTTAATTTTTTTAGATATAGATATACGAATTCTTAATTGACCTTGTTAGGTCCAGGCCCGTCCCTAGTGGTGGGCCATAAGGGCGATGGCCCAAGGCCCACCCCTATCAAGGGCTCGTAATTTTAATTTTTTTATTAAATATATTTAATTTTAATTATAGTTTAATTTTTTATATTTTTTATTAAAAATTAATTTTTAATATTTATTATTATAGGTTAATTATTATTTTTTTAATACTTATTATTATATGAATTTATTTTTAGTACTTGTTATTATGGTCTTAATTTTTTTAATATTTATATTAAGCTTACTCTTAAAATTCATTTTTCCTATATTTTTTTTATTATGATTCCTAAATCCTACATTTTTGCAATACTTGTTGTTAGGAGCCTATCTATTACTAAATTTATTATTAGGGATTCTACTCTAAAAAAATATTTTTTAATATTTATTAATATATATTATTAAAATTTATTTATTTTTATTATTTGTTATTAGAGTCACTTTTTTTTCTAATACTTGTTATTAAGAGTCTAATTTTAAAATTTATTTTTTGATATCTATTATAAGAGACCTATTTTTTCAATATATTTATTATTTGGATCTGATTTTCCTTAATACTTACATAAGAGGTCTATTTTTTTCAATAATTATTATTAGGACCACAGTTTTTCATTATTTATTATTAGAAGTTAGATTTTTCACAATATGTATTGTTAGAGGTTTACTCTTAAAATTCATTTTTCCCGATATTTATTATTAAAGATTAATTTTTTTTTATCAATACTTATTGTTAGGAGTCTATTTTTATTAATATTTATTAGTAATCATATACTTAATTTAATTTTTTAGTACTTCTTATTAAAAACTATTTTTTAATATTTATTATTAAAGACCTATATTTTTATATTTGACCTAGGACCACTAAAATCTAAAAAACGGCTTTGGTCAGGTCTAAGAATGACCAATCCCCTTATCTTGCAAAAGATCAAAACACATGCATCCCTCCGCCTTGTCACATAAGGATCATAATCTACGCGTACATGACCTCAATAAATTTTATAATATGTCAATTATATCCAAAAATACATTTCTATTCAATGAGTCTACAATATTTTATTTATTCATAATTTTATGATTCATACGTTATTTCTTTTATCATAATGGAATCAAGTGACGAAGCTGTGTGTATCATGGGAGGAGTTCTTGCCCCTCTTAAATTTTTTTGATATAATTGCATTTAAGGTCCATTTAGTTTAAATAGTAATAAAATAAGATTTTTGTCCTTCCCAATTTTTAGATTTAAAAACTTAATAGACATTTGTCCCTTCCAATACTTGATCCTAACTCCGTCCCTGATAGAACCTTATCTCCGTTGTAACATGCATATCATTAACTTCGTAGTTCACTTAACTTGTAACATAACATGTTTAGAGCTTTAACTCCCTTGTATCATACTTGGGGACTATCATATCTTGTGTTTATGTTTCATGGATAGTCATAGTTCATGTTCATGTAATATATAGTAATGTCATGCAATTTTAATTATGTAATATTTGGTGACTAGCATATCATTTTTAATCTATATATGTGGCATATGATTTTTTTGTAAGGATGGCAACGGGGCGGGGTGGGGCGGGTTTTTGGCCGTCCCGACCCCGACCCGATTTAATAACCCCTAAATTCGATCTGACCCGAAAATTAAAAAAATAATAATTTTTGTCAACGATAAAAGTTACATTCGATCAAATCTTTCATCACAATCATAAATTATGTTTTTTAAGTAACTTTAAATTTATGTAAAAAAATAAAATAAAATACAATTTAAATTATTCATATGTTAAATTACATATTTAAAAGAAAAAAATTTAAATCATCGACTGACAGAATCGAATATATTAAAACTTTAACATCTAATAATTTTTTATTATAAGAACAAACTTCAAAAATATAAAAATTACTTAAAACACATAAAAGTGTTTACGTATAATGATATTTTTTTATAAATATAATAAAATATATAAAAATATACCGGAGTGTGACGGAGAATTTCAAACAAATACCCAAACCTGCCTCACCCCGTCTCAATAATTTCTACGACCTGTCCCGCCCCGATCCCCGAAACTTAAAAAAAAATCGATCGAATCGGGTCGGGGCACCCCAGATCGGGTCGGAAACGAATATTTTTGCCATCCTAATTTTTTGATGAGACATTAAACGTTGGAGATGACCAAATTAATGACCAATTCACATGTCTCTTGTTTTGGACGCATGACACATGTGAATATACCTCCATTTCCATAAATAAATACTCGATAAATCAATAATCTCTTTAAAATAATATAGACCCAAAGTTTAAATTAATAATGTTTATAAATTATTAAAATAATAATTTTTATTTTTATATAGAAAGAGGAGAATTTTTTTAAAGAAAAATATTTTTAATGTATCTTAAATTCAAAATTAAAAAAATAAAAATAGATAAATAATTCTGAATAATTAGTCATCATCATTTACTCAAATGACGTTTATTATTTAAATGTTATAATGTATAAAATCTGGTCCATTTCTGCGTATATAATTAAATTATTAGAGATGTTGATTGGTTATCAACCGGTCACCATCAAATATGTGGAGTTGTAGACTAGTAGATTTAGATTTACGTTTTATATTTCTTTATAAATCTAGTACTTTAGAAGTGAATCTGACTAGGGACGGAGCTGTATGGTGTTGTGGAGGGGAAATTATCCTCACTCTCGAAGAATTTTTTATTTTTGTTTTTCATTTATTTTTTTTAAAAATTGTTTTTTTTTATGAATTTATCCCTTTACTTTTAAAAAATTATATTTTACCCCTCAACCTCAAAATCCTAGCTCCGTTCTTAGATACGACTCAAGAATTGCTTACGGATATGATAGGTTTGGACTTTATTTTTAAAGAAATAGTTGCTTTAATATAATACTAATATTTTTTTAATATAATACAAATGGAGAAGTTACAAATTAAAATTATTATTATTATTAAAATAAATCATAGTAAATACTAGTTGAATAATTAGTAACCAATTAAAACTTACTAAATTAATCGATCCACGCTTAATTTATACAAATATAAAACTTAATTTATACAAAGTAAAGAGATAGTTACATTACATGGGTGAAATGTGTTGTAATCTGTGAAGCCATGACCTTCAGATTTTAAAATTTTAGAATTTAGCACCTTAAATTTTTAAAATTTTATTTTGGCCCTTTAAAAGTTTAGAAATTTATATCGAACATCTTTAGGTAAACGTCTGTCTCTGGCCGAACAAAGTGTTGGGGAGATATTCTGGTTGCTTGGTCTCGTGATACCTAAAATGCTTTTTTCATGCCTCTCAACTCATCCAAATCTATTTAATTATCTATTTTTTTTAAATATATTTCATTGTTTATTTTAATAAAAATGAATTATTTTTATTTTATAATTATTTTATTTTAAGTTAAAAATATTTTATTAAAAATAATTATTCTTTGTCAGGACACACATATCACATCACTTTATTTTTAGATAAATGAAGATATTATATTTTAATATTAAAATTTAAATTTATATAAAATAAAATAATACGAATATTTAAATACTAAATTTAAGTATTAGATAAATTAAATATTATCGCTAAATTTTGAGTCTAAACACTCGATAGCTCTTCATTATAATCGATCCTAGCTCCGTCCTTGCTAAAATTGATATGTCCAAAATACAGGTACCATATTAAACTATTTTCTCTATTCCAAGTACCATCCGAGAATTTACCCCTTTCCAAAATAATATTAATAATCTAAGTCAGGCAATTTAATACGGATCGGACTTGAAGTCTCCCAATTGGAATTCTGGGAAATGTGGAGGAAAAGGGGTTGGTCAACTCAGCCAAATGCGTGAACTCATGACATCTGATGATATTAGATGAACAAACAAGCAAGCAACTAACAACAACAACAAAAGCGTACAGAAACTCATCTTCTTAAAGTCAAACTTGATAAGAGTAGTTGAAGTGCATCAAAAGTATTAAAATCATCAATATTTTGGTTGAAAACTCAGAAAAAAACATTCATTCTTCTCCATTTTTTCAAGCCAATTAACCAGCACCAAATGGACAGAGCTAGGGACACCAATCTGCAGAACACAGGGACAGGGAAGAAGATTCAAGAACAAAGAATTCAATCCACAGACATCGTCAAGGTACAAGAACCGAGCATCAAGATAGAGCCAACAGTTGGTGGACAGTTCCTTAGGAAGCTCTTCCAAATCTTCTTCTACATCCAGTTGTTCTTAGTTTCCATCTTGGTAATCGCCTTAACAATCCGTGGCCTCATCTACGCCGGTAATACTGATCGTTTCCACCCGAGGAAATGGTACCCTCCGCTTCTTGTTTCAGTTGCTTCAGCTGGGGTTGTTTCTTTTGTATGGCAATCAATCACCTATTGTTATCCATCAAAGGCTATTAAATATGTTTTTTGGTTTACTCCCTTGGTAACGTGTGCACTCGGTGTGCTCCATGTATTGATTGGTTCTCCCGTGAGTTTAGCGGCTGGTACGATTGTGATCGTTTCGGGTGTGATTCAATCCCTGTATGCTTGTTGGGTGAATTCCAGATTTGACTATGCGTCCAAGATCCTTGCGGTTTCCACATCGGTTCCACCTGATAAAACCACTGCATTTGTCATTGTGTCCATCATAACCTGTTTAGCCTACTCCTCTTTCTCAGTGGCCGGAATTGGAGGAGCAACCGCCACCGGAACCAGCTTAGATGTCGTGTTCATTGTAGTCATTCTACTCAGCTTCACATGGAGTATGCAAGTGATCAAGAACATGTTGTATGTCACAATCTCACGAGTCAGATACATGACTTTCGCTTGTGGAGTCGATACCAACACTAGGCCAGCTTTCCGTGACACGATCAAACATTTAGTGGGAAGTGTATGCATAGGTTCGGCCTTTGTTCCGGTAATCGGAACAATCCGTGGTTCGGCCCGAGCGGTGAACTTGGTTGCAGGGGACAATGACGAGTTTCTGTTCTCATGTGCTGATTGTTACTCAGGATTAGCCTCAAGTCTAATAACATATGGGAATCGTTGGGGCTTTGTTCATGTAGGAGTTTATAACAAAGGTTTCATACAGTCATCAGCTGACACATGGGAAATGTTCAAAAGAGCCGAACTGATAACATTGATTGATTCCGACCTCACCGGTGTGTTCTGTTTTCTCTCCGGGGTCGCAATCGGTTCGATATCTGGCATTATCGGAGGAACATGGGAACTCATAATCCACAAGAGCTATGCTACAGAAGTATCCATCTATGCTTTCTTGATCGGCTATTTCATGGTAAAACATTAAATCTTACAATGACAAAGTTTGAAACATTTTAACAGCAATGAAAACTTAGCAAAACACATTGATTTTAATGTGGCAGTGTCGGATAGCATTGGCCTGGCAACAAGCAAGTGTTTCGGCATACTACGTCGCTTACGCCGAGAACCCTCAAAGTGCCCGATTTGATGCAACCGTCCCGGTTCGCCTTGAACAGATCCATAGGTTTCAAGTTTAACTGTCTGTAGGCAGCCATAGGTACAATTTTGTTGAACCTGTTTAGTTTCAAGATAATTACAATTCTTCTCTGTAAATACCATACCTTACTGTTTCAAGCTTTTATTCTCTTTTGAAAAAGTATGAACTGAACTATCAAGTGGAATATATTCTCATTATAGACATAAAGAAAGCAGATTGTGCCTTGATTGCTGCATAGCATTTTCCCTGCAACAAAAGAATCTGTCCTGTTTAAACCCTACCTTTCTTTTCTGTTCAAAAGAGTGTACAATCTTAATCGAGTGAATTTTTAAAAGTTATAGGTCCAAAAGAATGTTATTTCATTAATAGGTTTTATTCTTAATCTTATCTTCATCTCAAAAAATGAATTTAAAAAAAAACTGCGACTGAATCGGAGTTCAAATGAAAAGGTTATAAAATAGTGACCAAAATATAAAATTTCAAAAATTAAATTTCGATTTTCGAATATTCGAACTTCCAAAATTCTAAACCAAATCGAACTTGGAATTCACTCGAGTTATTCAATTTGAACAACTTGAATAACTCAAAATTTGAAAAACATTCAGTGTTTTCGAGTCGATTTGAGTTTTGTCCACCCCTAACTTCAAGAGTATTCATATATTGATTAACATGCACTAATCATCTTGCTTCAGTGATTAAAGAAACGATCGTTGTTTATGAAGGTCACGGTTTCGAGCACCAGTGTTGCAATACAGTGATTGAACAATCAAATATCTAATGGTTAAAAATATATTTTAAAATAGATACTATTATAACTACCGTAGCTGATTCAAAAGAAATATATTAATTAATCTGACAACATATGTCACATTAACCAGATATATTAAAGTTCTTTTATAATTGTATACCATCGATTAATGCAATCAGTTAAATCAATCAATATAACTTATTATAAATTTATAGTAAATTTGGTTCTTTAAATATAAAAAGTAAAAATAAAAAACTTTAAAAAAGTTATAACAAAAATCATATTAGAAGTTATAGCTTTATTTATGTTTGACATGACTCATTTTACGATAATTTTAAAGTGGTTCGATTTTTAAATTAAATTTACATCTATTAAATTAGCACACTACTAAAAATTTATCAATTCACTATGATTTTCTTTTCTTTTCACAGGTTTAGGAATACAATAAATATAAAAAATGAGCGTTTTTCAGAAAGAGTGTGAGAGAAATGACTAATGAATTATATTAGATAATTGTATAAAAGTGTTTAACAAAAATAATTGATAGTTGATAGATATTTGATTATTTAAACAAATAAAATAACATATAAAAACATAATTATATTTGATACTTATTTGATTAATTTAT
Organism: Abelmoschus esculentus; assembly: GCA_035048815.1. Classification (NCBI taxonomy): domain Eukaryota; kingdom Viridiplantae; phylum Streptophyta; class Magnoliopsida; order Malvales; family Malvaceae; genus Abelmoschus; species Abelmoschus esculentus. Next base: position 3,244,338 of record JAUCBN010000051.1, on the reverse strand, counting down.
TAGTTATCGATATTTATGTATATATTACTATGAGTTATAAAAATTAGTTTTAATATAAGATATATTTGAAGAATGAATATATTAATTTTGTTTATTTATATATATTTTAATGTAATTTTATTAATTATTTAATTTATATAATTTGAAGTATATGTGTTTATCTCATACATTTGAAGGGAGAATTATTTAAATTATATTTGATAATTAGAGGTAGGTGGCAAATTGATCTTAGATTCGAGATTTGAACCAATTTTACTCGATCTAAGATTAAATATTGACCAAAATATGATGATTCGCACTTGATTTGAAACTCGAAACAAACGGAATCAAACTGAGATCGACTTTTTTATTGAACCAATATGGACTTGATATGATTTTCAACTAAACTATATGAACCCGAACCGATTTTCAAGTAAACTGAATAGTCCCAAACTGATTTTATTCGAATCAAAAGCAAAACAAATCGAAGGAAACTCAAAATAAAGAAACAATATTAAAAAGAACAAAGAAAGATTTGATGTAAATTGTCATACAACCAAGTAACCCACAAAAAAATCAAATATATTGGCTTTATAATATCATATATAGATATAAAAACAAATCCGGCTTAAAAACTTGACTAAAACATATTGATCTCTTATTAAAACAATATTGACCCAACTTGAAAGTAACCAACCTGAAAATACTTGACCCAAAAAACAACCGAACCAATGTGATGCGACTTGACCCGATATTCAACCCAAATTAAAATCAAACCATACCAAATCTGACCCAAACTGAACAAAACTAAATATAGTCAAAACCAAACCTTATCCGAATCTTACTTGACCCGAACGACTCATTTGTCACCTCTAATGATAATATTTTTTTTATTTTAAAAGTATATTTAAGTTATTTGTATATTTTTATAATTATTACAAATAAAAGAATCTTTTTCTCTTATGTAAATCCTCTAAATCCAAAAAAAAAATATTCTTAATAGCTTTTTAATTTGACAGATTTTACCCTAATCTGTTGTTAATAATAAAGGTTAAAAAATATATTGATTTAACTTCTAAAAAATTTTAACTTCTAATTTAACTGTCTGACTAAATAATTTAAATATTAATAAAAAGGTTTAAAATAAATTTAATTATTATTTCGTACAAGGAAGCCAAACCCCACCTCTACCAGTCCTGTGCTGTCAATTTCATCCAAAAATTATTGGTTTCTCGTAAATTTTGTACGGGGTAAATTATAATGCTGGTCATCTAATGATTAATAAACTTTTGTTTCAGCCATCTATTTATGAAAATTTATGATTTGGTCCTTAAATTGTAGTTAGAAGTTAGAATATCAGTTTGACATTTTAACTTTTTATCAATAATTATAAAAAAAATCTAGATTTTCATCTTTAAATATAATTATAAAAACATTTTTTTTTTAAAAAAAAAAACATGATTGTACTCCAAGTATTTTTTAAAAAATAAAAAAAATTCCAAAAGAAATTAATTTTTTTTAAAACATTGATTTTTTTAAAAAAATATATAAATGTGTAAATTGTTAAACATTGTAACATTTTTCTTTTTATTTTACTTGGTCCACAACGACACCTCAATTAATTAAGATGATATTGATTTATTATTAAATTGATCTTTCTTGTTTTACACGTTCAAATTGAATTTAGATACGTGATTCACATTTGTGGATAACTGTCTCATAACACTTGGTTCTGATTTGCGAATGTCGATGATTTTCAGTAGTTTAATCCTTTTTTATAGTTCATTTATCAATATAATCAGATTTGTTAATATTTTTTTTGAGTGTTTTAATTAATTTTATTTTTAATTTTTTTATAGTATGATCCCAAGTGACTATCTTTTAGGAAGATTATAAGAAAAAATACTTTGATACACAAGCTTGATTAAACTAACATTTACACAAGCCTTTTAATTTTTAGGGTTTAGATGTTTTAAGTTTTGGTTTAAAAGTTTAGGTTATAAGGTGTAGAATTTAGAGTTTATGTTTTAGGGTTTTAGAGATAGAAATTTAGGGTTTAGATTTTATAACTTTAATACGAAAGATTATGTAATTTTTTTATATAGTTTATATAAAAAATATAACACTATAAAAATATTTAAATTATATATATTTAATTTATAATTATAATTATAATTATAATTATAATCCTTATTTTATCTTGAATATTTTTTAATAAAATTAGAGGCTTCTAAAAAAGAATTGTACTAACTCTTATTTTTAAGGATCAAAATAAAAACTTATTAATAATTGAAATCAAAGATATAGTTTACCAATTTTTTAAACATCAAAATTTTTATTTTCGATGATGACATTTATGGATAGTCAAATCATTGAAAATTTTTTAAATAATTGTTATGGAGAATTAGGAAAACTGAATTTTTTTTAATGGAAAAAGTCATAAATGATTACTGCTTAGATATAATTTTATGATTAAAACTCGTACCAAACTTTATTGTAATATGATTGAATATTTATTTACATGTTGTTCAAGATACTTATAAATTTATTTTTATTTTAAAAATATTAAAAATGTAGGAATATCTTAAAATAATAACTAAAATTAGAGAAAAAATATAATTGATCAGTTTATCAAAGGTTAAAGTTAAAAAAAGTTGATTCTAGATTCTTCTAGAAAATAGATCTAAAGTTCATTGGTAGATAAATTTATAGTAGATACTTAACTTAGTTATCTAAGTTTAATATGATTAAAAAAAGTTTAATATCTAAATAGATATCCAAACATTGTTTATGGATTATTTTTGATGCCTAAACTATTTTTAACTTAAAATAGGTGTCTGAACTTTAAATTTTAATCATTTTAGGTGCATAACCGTTAATTGTCTTTTTTTATTAAAAACATATTTATTTATTTATTTCAATTTAATTTAATTTTAACTTTTTTTTATTTTTTTCAATTTAATTTATTTTAACTTTTTTTTTAAATTATAGTTTTAAGTTTTTACAAAATATTCTTTAATCCCCAAAATTACTGTTATTATCGTCATTTATCACCACACGGAATACCCTCACTAATGCTCTTGGATCACTACGATCGTTTTATCTTATCATCCATCGTCGATAATCGGTAGTAGGTGTATTAACCGGTTTCCTAATTATTGAAAGAAACTAAAATTGTGTAAAGAAAGTTTTCGATGCACTTATCATCAGTTACCGACAATTGATGATCGGGAGAAAAGATCTTGAAGGTCTAGAGATGATAGTGATAGTTTCTAATAAGGTAGTAACCGACAACATCAATGATAATTTGGAGATTTTGGATTAAGGATCTAAAATTGTTTTATAAAAATTTAACTGACATTTTAGAAAAATGAATTTTAAGTTTTATTTGAAATTAATTAAAAAAAATTAAAAATTAAAGCATGTCACTTTTCATATTTTAATTGATTAGCTTTTTTTTTTTAATGGTTAGGTATTTAAAATGATCAAAATTGAAAATTTAGGTACTTATTTAGTATTAAAAATAATTTAGATGTCGAAAGTGATCCACAAATATAGTTTGGATATCTATTTAGATATTAAATCTTAAAAAATTATGGAAAAAAAACTCATAGGGTACCTACTTATCCCTACAATAAATAATGTACAAATTTTATTGCTCTTAATAAATTTATAGTCTAAACTTTAGGTGATTTTAGTAAAATAAATTTGATAAAGTTATTGATTTTGGATGAATATATACTCTTAATAAGTTGGTAACTCGATATTAAGTGGTGGTCCTAAACGTTGTCGGAAACACCAGATCTGAAGTTAGAGACAAGCAGAATCTCGAAACGAAAACACAGGAACAACGAAGGTCAATTCAGATCTACTGAAAGAAAGTCATCCACCAACACTGGAGTGCGACAAACCAGAAGAACAGTCAGTTTGGGCATGGAAAAAAGTCTTCAAGACAAGAAAAACAAAACACAATATCTACAAGATAAAAGGAAGAGAGATCTTCAGGAAGGGAACCCAAGAAAGCCAAGCATGAAAACAACAGAACCCCAGAGAAAAATCCAAAATCTAGCTCCAAAAACAGACCAAAGGCACCGAAAAGACGACGAAGAGGGACACCCAACAACCAGAGACAATCGAGCAAACTTACGGGGATTGGAGCAAGCTTGTCGTTAACATTATGAGTAGTTTAACTTTGTAATTTGTATGTAAACGAATCTTATTTATACTTTTTAATCGTATCATAATTAATTTTTTATATTATATTCACACCATATATCTTACAACATCCCAAACTTGGTATTTGTAGATGAGTTTCATTTCTTACAAATAAATGTGTTTTTCTACAGTTAATGTAAATCGTGAAGAAATGATGGTTCACGCCCCTTGGCCACAGCTTCTTATATTCACACGTACTACTTTCGTCAATTATTTGTATTTAGAACCGACGTTGATCAATGAATGTTGGTCCCATCTTTGATTCAGTTCCTCTTTTCTTAATCGTTATCAGTTCACTACACAAATCTTAAAGACAAAGACTCTCCCACGTAATAGGAATCAAACTACTGTGTTTACTTATCTCTTCCATTTTTAGGACAACTGGATTAATCATGCAGACGTCCAAAGGTGCTTTAGGTTCTGTTTCTGAAGAACACAAGAGCAAGAGGTACACCATCATTTTCTTCAACATTTCATTTATCTTGGTGCCATCTGTTTTCCTGATGACAAGTTTCAGTTCTTCAGGATCTCGTGTCTTAACCGGCTATAAACCCAAATCCGGGTCTAACCTGCAAAACTGTAATGGACTGGTGAATTTAGATGATTACAGAGCCAAATGCTCTTTGCTCAAGTCCAATAAACCATGTGTTTCTCAAGGATATGTTGATTATCTTTACCTTTTTTATTGCAATTTTGGGGAGTTTCAGTTCTTGGGACAATCCCTGCTGATTCTTTGGCTCCTTGTCTTGTTTTATCTGTTGGGAAACACAGCCTCCGAATACTTTTGTTACTTTGTTGAAAGTTTGTCAAGTTTCTTAAAATTGTCCCCCACACTTGCCGGTGTTACACTCTTGTCACTCGGCAATGGTGCTCCGGATGTTTTTTCTAGCATGGTATCCTTCATGGACAGTGAGACACAAGACATTGGCCTAAATACTGTTCTGGGTGGGGCTTTGTTTGTGAGTTGTGTTGTGGTCGGAACCATAAGCACTTTTGTGCACCGGAAACGTGTTCGGATTAACAAACCGGCCTTCGTAAGAGATGTTTGCTACCTCCTTTTGGTTCTTTCGTCCTTGGCTTTGATATTGGTTTGTGGGGAAATCAATCTTTGGGGATCACTGGCTTTTTCTTCAATGTACATTGTTTATGTCGTCCTTGTTTATATAGTGTACATCGTTTGGAATTCCGGTGCAACGGATGACGGTGATTCCGATTCTTGTGGCTTGAAGAAACCAATGTTGAACAGAATCAAGAAAGTCGAGATCGAATGCTTAGAGGAAGGAAATCGGCCGGAAGATGGAAAGGGATCAGTGGAAAACAAGAAAATTTGCAGTATGTTATTTTGGATCCTAGAGATGCCCCTGTATTTACCTAGGAGATTGACAATTCCAATAGCATGTAAAGACAGATGGTCTAAGCCAATGGCGGTTGTTTCAGTGACATTGGCACCAATTCTCTTATCTACACTTTGGGACATTCAAGATGACAAAACAAGTGTAATTGTCTATGGGATTGGGTGCCTGTCTGGTCTGACTTTTGGTGTTCTAACCTGTCTGAAAACTGAAAAATCCAACCCTCCAGAAAAATGCTTATTCCCATGGCTAGCCGGAGGCTTCACAATGAGTGTAATTTGGAGTTACATCATAGCACAAGAATTGGTCGGCCTACTAATCTCCCTCGGCTACATACTCGGAATCAGTCAAGCAATCCTCGGTCTCACTGCCCTCGCATGGGGCAACTCACTCGGAGACCTGATAACCAACCTGACCATGGCAATGAAAGGTGGTCCAAAAGGGGCACAAGTGGCTCTATCAGGCTGCTATGCTGGTCCCATCTTCAACACACTCTTTGGTTTAGGACTGTCCCTTGTTGGCTCTACTTGGGGTGAATACCCTACGCCAGTTGATACCCCTAGAGACCCTTATCTGCTGGAAACACTTGGTTTTCTAGTTGCTGCCTTGCTATGGACCCTTATAGTACTTCCGAGTAAAGGCATGAGGGTTGATGGGGTCCTTGGGGGAGGCCTGTTTCTGATTTATTTCTCTTCCATGTCTTTAAGACTGGTCCAAGTTGTTGGTCCCCTACAACTTCAGACCTTGACATAGTACTTTTTTATCATTAGTAAACTTACTGGTACTCCACTATAAATCTAAACTTACTGTAAATTATTGGGGTGTATATATAAGGTGTAAATCATCTGTACTCTAATCGTGTCTCATTGGTACTCCACTTTAAATTAGTAGGTTTAGGGTTTAAAATTTAGAGTTAGAAATTGTAGTTATTTTTTTTGAAAGAGAAAAAAAAATTAGGGTTATGATAATTTTTAAGACCTAAAGCTTAAAATGTAAAAAATTAGAGTTAAGATTTAAAGTAGTATGAAAAAGATACTTGATTAGGGCAGAAGATTTCTACTCGTATATATAGGTTGCAACTAATAAATAATTTTAATTTTCGCTTAATTTGGTACATCGATTGTAATAGAAAGTGTCTGATATTGAATAACACTTATATAATATTTCGAATTCAATATTATATCTTAAATCTGAGTAAATCAATTAGATTCAACATCGATCGATTCAATCTTTAACATTTAATAATATAACATCAAATTATATATTTTATTTAAAAAGACAATTTATTCCATATTTTAGCAAAACATCGTAACCTTGATGAAGTCCCTCTAGAGGCAGTTGATGAAAGAGATCTTGAAAACACAAACACAACCTTTCCTTTAGATTTTGCTTTCTCTTTACCTTTTTTATCACATTGTATATTTCTCTTGGATTTCTTCCTTAGCCATGATCTTGTTTCTCTAGCCTCATTGATGCATGGCTTGTTAATCTCTTGGTTCATCGACGGCATAGTCCTTGATTGCGACTCCACCGGCGAAACGATCTCTTTCTTCGATATAGGTCGATGTATCGGAGTTCCGGGCTCTAACTCCCATCGGAAAGGAACTACACCGACGCTCCGTCGAAAAGAAAAATCCAGTGAAGAATTATTCCTTGTAAGAATTTTACGTAAAAATAGCTCATCAACTTGAAGAACAGAAGATGTTTTCTCTTCATTGGTATCTTGATTGTCCATTTTGAACGACATAGAAGAAATTAATTTAAACCATGTTATGAGTAAATATATATAGTGAATATTTCATTTTTTTTTTAATTTTTATAATAGGAAAGTAGATGAAAAAAAATCAAATCATATCAAACTTAATTAGGGATATATTGATTACTTTTGTAACTATGATCGTATAAAATCCCCACTTGCTAAAATAATAGGATTTGGTAATTAATTTCATAAATTAGAATTTCAAGTTATCAAATATGTTTTTAAAGGTTTCGGATTAAGGATGAGTGTTCGATCGAATCAAGTAAAAAAATCGAGTTATTCATGTTGAAGAATTATATTTTACAATTCAAACTTTATTTATAAAATTTTATTCGACTTGAGTTTATGAAATTCGAGTTGAGTTGATTTTTCAAGTTCATGTATAAATTTAATTGTAATTATTTATCATGTTATAGTATAGTTTGATTCTAATTTAAATGACATTCTTTAATTATATAAGATATGCATATATGTTTCATCATTTTTTCATATATTTCATATATTTTTATAATTATATATGTATCAATAAAAAATAAGAAACTCAACTCGAACTTAAAATCAATCCACTAATTACTAAAAATTTTGAACTATCCTAATTATTCGAATTTTTATTTTACAACTCAAACTTTATTGATTTTTTTAGTAGAGTCAAGTTTACGTAATTTCAAATAGAATTAGAATGAATCAAGTTTTTCAATCTTGAGCTAAATCAAAAATTTTATTTTTTTCGAATCGAATTTTGTTCTCCCCTATTTCTTATAATACAATATTTTACCTTACATTTATTATTTTATCAAAAATTATTAATTTACTCGAATTCAAATGACAAAGTTAATAATTTTCCCTAAAGCATATCACCTTTTTCCAATATTACATCTTAAGGAAGACCTTATCACCTGGCTCATAGTTAATATACTAATAATTAGGGATAAAAAAGTCCGTTATCGTTATAATGATCGTTATTTAATGATAACGTCACCGTTCAAAATCGTTATTAGTAAAAATAACGGTGAGATTTAAATTCATACCGATAACGTTCGATAATGATCATTATTTAATGGATAACGGTCGATAACGACAATAACAACCCGTTATTTCTATTATTGTACCGTTATTTTAAAAACACCCATAATAAATTATGTTAGTTTTAAAAAAGTTCACGACCGTGACTCTCACAATGACCGCGATAGCAACCGTTATGTCTATAACCGCAATAAATACGACATGACCAAAAATGCTTTCTAAATCCCTGCTTGTGACACATAGTTGTATAAGACTCTTGTTGATCGAATACTACTTGTAATCTATCTTTGATTATCTAAATTTTTTACTTGATCTTCCTTATCAAATCTGAGCCCATAATTTCTCTTATTCAACTCAACCCAACGCACACACAAAATTTAGTGGTTGGTCCCATAAATGACGTGATAAAATTTACCCATAATATAATTTTTTCATCCCTACATGCAAATAGTGTGTAGTCTTGGCCAATATCACTCAAATTGCATCATGTTTCCATTTAGTTATCGATAGTCCGATCACAAAATTTATTATCATATGATCTCATTTTTACTATGTAATTTGAATCAATTAAAGAAACCCTGAAAAGATTTAGTGTTCAGCCTTCACTTACTGACAAGCAAAACACTTAGTTATAAACTTTGACACATCTTTATTCGTCCTCAATAGCTGATAGAATGAACGCAAATTTTAATATATTTTATTATTGTCTAAATGCAAAGAAAGAGGGTTATTGTAAATTTTCTAAAGTATTTATCTCTTAACTCATCAGATCATTACATATAATCGAATATAAAAATACAAGATCTTATCTCGTACCTCGAGTTTTAACATCAAACCTCGTTGGATCATCTCAATCTTTTCCACTAGTTCCTCGTACAACATTTGAATCTTTTTCATCTCTTGCATTATTACCGACTCTATATAAAGTCAACTAAGAAGCTATCATCATCGGTCATCCTCAAATAGGTCAACATACTTATAGGTCAAATAGTTAAAAATGTTACTCATTTGACGATAAATGATTTTAAATGATGAGGTAAACATACATGACATTACACACTGACAATAGTAATGTTATATAGACAATAATGTTGACTTTAAATAATGACACATTAGTCAAAAATAATTTTATAAAATTATTTTTTTACTAACTGTCATTTTGAAGTCATTTTAAGTTATTTAACGTTAGTTGATTAACAATTTTTATCCATGAAGGGATCAGTTTGATCCAAAATAAAATATTGAGGGTTAAAATGGTTCAAAAACGAATATTAACTAAAATAACTATTCAATCGAACATTAGAGATATTTTTTACATTTTCCAATATTAAAACACTTTTTAAATGTATAATATCATTCAAATATCTAGTCAATATAAAATAAAATATTTAATAAATTTACACTCTAAATAATTAGTTATCAAATTAAAAATATAATAAATAAACTAATATTAAAAAAATATTATCTTAAGAGTGTTTTGATCCAAAATAGCAGAAATCCATAAATACCTAATTAAAATGATATAAACTTAACATGATAAATTTACATAATAAATGGTAATAGAATAATTTAACTTAACATGATATTTAAAATGATATAAACTTAATTCAATATTTAAAATGATTTGATCTAAATTTTATTTGTACCTAATTAAAATCTAATTTAAAGTTTATTTAAAATGATAATATTTGACTCGAATTTTATCCAAAAACGGACGTGACCCAACATGAATATAATATGATGACCAGAATGATTCAACCTAAAGTTCATCTAAACTCGAGTTAACCTAATAATTAACTACTCATATATGAATTATTGTAATAAGAACCTAATATTTACCCGACCTAAACTTGAATAAAGTAGGAGTTGATATCAATCCGACTTTAACCCGAACACAGGTCGACTCGAAAACGACTCAAGTCAAACTATTGACTTGATATGATATAACCCGAATTCGATCTAACCTTACCTAAAACTCGTTCAAGTACTCGGTTTTACATCTCTACGGGGTATTGATACGAAAGAATATAACTGAATTTAATCAAAACACGAGTCGACTCAAACACATCTTACGACTTAAGTTAAACTATTGACTTGATACGACATAACTCAAATCCAATCTAACCCGACTTAAAACCATATGAGTATCTAATTTTACTTTCCTACGGGTCAGTGATATGAAAGAATTCAATTAAATTTAAGATCAAACTTAAAATAAAGTTAAATTTGCACACTTACATCCAATATTTTTTTATATAAGATATAAAATCACAAGTAATTTCAAAACTTATCATCTCTGAGTAGATGACATATCAACATAGTTCCAATTATTTGTATCTTTCAATTGGACAACAATGTTTCAACCAATGAACTGTGAAAGTGGTCACAATAGATAACTATTGGTTGTTTGCTGCCTTTCTTGAAGCCTCGAGGACACGATTGAAACATTTTTCTCATAGACACTTCATGGATTGGTACAGTGTACTAACAAACATCAATATTTAGGATTGTTGTCTGTTTATCACATCTCAATTATTTTGGGTAAAATTTTGTAAATTATATTTTATAAGAATTGAAATATTTAAATTATAAAATTTATACTTTAATTTCTTTTTTTTTTAAAAATTAAACTTAAAACCTAAAATTTTAACTTCATTAATTGTCAAAATATTTAATTATATAAATTAAAGTTTATCAAACTTGTATATCGGAATTTTTTTTCAATAAATTTAAATCCACTGTCTGTTGTGAATAAAGTAAAGAACAAGAATAAAATAAGAAAATAAAGATAAGAGACAAAAGAGAGAGATTTTATTATATTCTCAAAGTAGGGTTGTATACAATGCTTTGTCCAAAAGTCTATATTTATAGGCATAAGATGAAAACCCTAATTCCAATGGGTATTAAACCCTAATAATAAAGCCCGTTAAACTTTAACTTAATATATGGATATCCACCATGAATAAATATATTCATAACACTCCCCCTTGGATATCCATGAAGATAATGTGCCTCGTTAAAACCTTACTAAGATAAAAACCCTGTGGGAAAAAAATTCTTAGTGAAGGAAAAAGAGTACACACATCTTTGATACGCATAACATGTTGCCTCATTAAAAACCTTACCAAGAAAACCCATTGGGACAAAACCTCGGTTAAAGGAAAAAGAGTGCAATGCGTATTTACTCCCCCTCATGAAAATATCACATAAGATCTTTGAATCTTTATAATTCAATATTGAATACAATCTTCAAATGTTAAAGTAGATCATGCACTAGTGGATAAATCTTCCAAATCATTGCTTGAAATGATTCATTGAATATTATTCATCTGAAAATCATGAGGGACGAAACTTGAAGAAATATGTTTCGTTTTATCATATTTGATATATCCACCTTGAGATATAAATTTTGTATTATCTCTGTACAAGATAGCTTGCATCTTATCTTGTGAAAAACATTCAAATATCTTCAGGATATGTTTAGCCAAACACATATTTTGGTTTTGCCTTATGCATAACAATTATTTAAAGGTAATGATCTCGTAGCACTTAAATAATATTTCTGGACCAGCTAAGATACGAGGCTTCCAGATCAAATAATGTGTATATTTTGCTTTAGACCAAGAATATCATTACCCTTTTCGTGAGGCGAAAAAATATTTGTTTACAGTAAAAGACTTAGCAACAACCATAAGGGTGATCAATAGATATGCGTTATGCATGTAAAGTCTATTTCAATATTTTTCTGTATGTCGATAGATGCATAAGTATTTGAGGAGATCTCTTCACGAGTCTCAACGATATTCAAATTATCGACATACAAAATAATAAAAATTAAAAGCTAAACCTCTTAATAAAAATGCTCGGGGAAATTAAATAATTCATATAGCATTATGCTAATAAATTTTTAATGAGGCGATCAAACCAAATATGCGTAAATTGTTTCAAGACATAAAAATATATATTCAATATAATTGAATAATGTTCTCGAGAACTTAAATGAACTGCTTATGACAATCTAAATCTTTCCGGAAGTTTCATGTAAATATTACTATCAAGAGGCTCATTCAAATAGGATGTAACAACATCCATTAAGCAAAAACTAAGTAATTTTATTTATTGCCAGACTGATCAAAATCTAAAAGTAGTTGCATCCATCACCAAGGAATATATTTTCCTCATAATCAATTTCATATCTTTGTGAGAATCCTTGTGCAACCAAATGAGCTTATATCTCATGATTTCCCCTTTTGATTTCTCTTTCTCACAAAAGCTTGTTTATATCCACGAGCTTTACACATTTCAATGTATGGGCTATAGGCCCAAATACTTCTCTTTTCAAAAGAGATTTTAGTTTCGCCTCAATTGCCTCTTTCATGTTGGTCAATCATTTCTTTGTTTACATTACCCAATTGACAATGATTCATGATCCACATCATCAAATAAAATCTCTAGTGCTGTATTGCATGCAAATATATTAACGACGTCGATTTAATTTCAGTTCCATTTATTACCAGACATGACATAATCTATTGAGATTTCTTTATTATCAGGTACCTGAGTCATGTCAATGTCTCTGTTGAAGACCATTTAATCTCTTCTAGAGATTTTCATAATCATTGATTTCTCGATCAGACCATCATAAAATATAGCTCCTTTTCTTTTTCGAGGATCTCTTATCTTTGGAACTTACTTGTCTACTACGCTTTAAGCGTAAGTTAGACCCATTAGCAACTAGAGTTTGTCCTTCCATGACATCAAATTTAATCAGAGCATTCATAGCTTGTATACGTGACTTAGTCACTCTTTTATGGTCAGCAAAATATCTGGCAATTGATTTGCTAAATGAATTATCCTTTGAACTTATAGTTCACATTGTGTAGTACGTGGATCAAAATGAGAAAAATGATAATTCATTCTAACTTATTTCTTTCCCCAGCTATTTATTTTCTCCCCCTAATATTGGGTAAACTGACTCATTAAAATGATATTCAGTAAATCGGGTTGTAAATAAATCCCCTATCAAAAGCTCTTATATATTATTCTTAACAAAACTCATCTTTGTGTGTTATGGTGGAGCAATTAGAACATATATCGCACACACAAAAATCTATGATGAGAAATATTTGGTTCCTGACCAAAAACCATTTGTAATGGGGAGAATTTATGATCATTTGTTGGCTTGATGCGAATTGTGATACTACATGTAAAATTACATGTCATCAACATTATCAAGATTGATTGTCTTTAGAAAATAATCTGGAAAATGTGCTCGTAATTTTATCAACTGAGCAAGTAGCCTCGCAAGCACCAAGTTGCGGGTTAATAACAAGGATACACATAACCATATAGTTGATGCATCGATAAAATATCTAGATGGTTTTTAAGCAAGGTCTATGGGCCCATATATATCACCTTGTATCCGTTCCAGAAAATTAATAGCACTCTATCTTAGATGTTGATGATTGAATAATCAAATTGCTTTCATAGCAAGTATCACGTGAAATATTACCATGAAGAAAATCTTAATTCTTCAATAAATGACCACATGAAAGTGTCAGCAAATTTTCGCATCATAATTGAACCGGGATGGTCTAACCGGTCATGCCAAATAAAATTATCAGTAAACATCTAGTTTACAATAGCATGAGCTTCAATTTGTACTAATTCTTATGTAGTACAATATGGATGACAGTGTATGTAATTTTACCAAAATTTCCTTATTGCCTTGAGTTATACTCGTAATATTGAGATAGTCAGCACCCCCTTGACTAATATTCTCAATATATTTATGCAAATATCTTTAAAATTCAATAAGTCTCTTTTCGACTTTGACGAGCATAATGCACTGTAAATATGAGATAAAGTCTCATTTGGCAATAACATATTTGCTCAGTTGGAGCCTTCTGTGATAATAATACTTCTGGATATAGTACTCACATTCCCTTGCATTTAAAATGGGAAAATATGCATAATTATGCACATTTTAATATGTGCTTTATTTCATTCACTTCGGGGAATGAAAAATATGTACTCTGTGCCATTCACTTCGGGGAATAGAAAATATTAAATATAGCACATTATATCAAATCGGTTATCTATATCAAAGATAAACTTTCAAAAGCTCTTCCGAAGCATTGATATTTCAGTACTTTGAGATATAGTACTCACATTTTCCCTTGTATTTAAATGGGAAAATATTTCTTATGCTTACGTATAGTATGAATACTTGCACTGTCTGCTTGGCATAAATAGCCACAATTCATTGTAGATTTCATTCCGGAAGTGATAATATTCTTCAAAGGATAAATTAACATAGAATGTAAATAAATAATATATAAAATAAATTAACGATAAATTAACATGGAGCGTAAATAAATAATATGTAAAATAAATTATCATAAATATATAATAAATAAAAATAAATTAACAAAATAAATAAAAGATCAATTATTTCTTTTAGATGTTATAAGGAAAATAAAATAAATGGCGAATTATTCTCTTGAAGGACTATGAGAAAAATTATCAATATCCAATTGAGTTGGATCAATAACGTCCTTATTTTTGTCACAAAGAAAATCTGATTATATTTTCTTTAATTTATCATTCATGATTATGAATAAAGTCCATAATACTTCGGCGTTTGACAAGTACGAGATCAATGATTTATACCATCATATTGATAACATAAAGATTTTGATATGATCTCTCTATCATTCTTGTCATCTTTATAATTCCACTTCTGGTGGATATAAGTATTCTCAAAAGAATCATCTTATCCATGTTTATTTTATGACTTCAATTGCAACCACAATTACTAATGTGGCTTTTATTCATTCCGCTATATAATGTCACATTCGCTTCAGGGAATGGAGCGGAGCCTGTTGGGCGATATTCATGATTTTTCATGAGCAACTTATTATTTTTCTCAGCCACAAGAAGGCAAGAAATTAACTCAGAATATTTCTTAAAGCCTTTTTCAAGATATTGTGTCTGAAGGACAACATTGTTGGCATGAAAAGTGGAGTATGTTTTTTTTCTAACATATCCTCATCAATGATACTCTAGCACATAATTGAGTTTTATTCACTAACCATATAGTGAATTATCACGTTTTCATTCACTTCAAGAAATGAAACAAATTCAATAATCGCATGGAATAAACATCATGCTTGTATTCACTTCAGGGAATGACATAAATCAAATAATCGCATGGAATAATCACCATGCTTTCATTCACTTCATAGAATGTTATAAATCCAATAATCGCATGGAATAATCATCATGCTTGCATTCACTTGAATGTCATAAATCCAATAATCGCATGGAATAATCATCATGCATGCATTCACTTTAGGGAATGCCTCCCATAAAAATTCTTTGATCAAAACAATTTTCGTAACTTGAACTTGGGAGAAGTCTATAGTCGAATTTTTCGACATAAAAAAATATTGCTTCCAAGCAAATATAAACTTTATAATATTCATACTATTAAATAGTAATTGATCAACCAATATATATACAATATATACAAAGAACAAAAAAAATTTAATCCTCATACGCGGCGTTGTTAAACCAGTCCACAAGGTCCTTTAAAAAAAGAACCTCCTTTGAGACCAGTAGCCTCGCAGAACGGGATGTCCAGCCAATATACTCGAATTAAACCAACATAAAAAAGAACATATTAATTGATTAAAGGTTTAATATTTGTTCTAATATCATGTAATACTTAAAACATGATTAAAACATAAACTTTCGTCATAATAATAAAATAAACAAATATTGATTATAAATAAATATAAAAAAATCTCAAATTAAATAAATAAAACATACCGGACTTTCCACTAATTTGAATATATAGAAAGTTTAATCACCAATATTTTGTTAAAATCCTTTTTGGGAATTGTCGACAAGCACCACGAGAATTGAGTCACTTTATCGCTACACAAACACCAAATAACCAAAGATTTTTAATAAATTAAAAATCAAATCAAAGATCAAGAGAGAAAAATAAAAATATAATTGAGGGAGAAGAACTTATCTTTGATTTATGCCAGTAACAAATTCTTTTCAATAACTTCTTCAAGATTTGAACGACAAACACCTCCGTTGGTTAGAGTCTCGTGCTGATAACGTGTTGTGAATAAAGTAAAGAATAAGAATAAAATAAGAGAATAAAGATAAGAGACAAAAGAGAGAGATTTTATTATATTCTCAAAGTAGGGTTCTATACAATGCTTTGTCCAAAAGTCTATATTTATAGGCATAAGATGAAAACCCTAATTCCAATGGATATTAAACCTTAATAATAAAGCCCGTTAAACTTTAACTTAATATATGGATATCCACCATGAATAAATATATTCATAACACTGTCAAAATATTTGTGCAAAGTTTATGGGTTTGAATAACTCCATTTTTAATGCAAAAATTTGGACATATCTATAATAATAAAGCAACATTTAATACTTGTCCGAGTAATAATAATATTTGACTATATGTTTTTACTTGTGATATGTTAAATAATAAGTGAAGTTAACAAGATTTTATGTTTCAGAGGTATAAAATGACATTTTTTGAAGATCAGAAAGAAAATTTTATATTTTTAAAATAAATAATTATTTTTAATAGTGTTAAGGTGATCATAATAATAAAGGGATAATAAAGGATGCGAGTAGTATTGGATGCTCAAAAAGTTATAAAATTAACATTTTAAAAATGAAAAATTTATGATATAATCCCCTTTAAAATTGTAGCGTTTAAAGTAATTATCACGTCCTTGGAATTCTAGAATCAAGACTTGCGGTCTTAGACACCATTTTATATGATTTGGCGTCTAAATAGATTGTGGGGAAACCCAAGCGATAGCTCGGGACTTTTATTAAATCTTAAGAGCTCAAGAAAACAAAGTCTGATACCTAAGAGCAAAAATAAGATGAAGTGAATAATGAAGTAGGGGTAAACCTCCTCCTTATATAGCCCCTCTATTCCTAGTTTTAATCTAACAAGGATTTTCTTCAAGGATTAAAATTCTTTGGTTCCTAAGGTTTAAAAGAGGCCTTCATTGAGTAGAATTCTCCAACCCCTTGGGTGTTGTTGGATTGGGCCCTTGTGGAGCTACTGAATTAAGCTCTATGGTGCGGTAGACATGTCCCTAGGGTGCGACAAACCGACCTAAGGTGCAATAGACGTAACCCTTGGTTATGAGCATACTCGGCCCCTTGTATTGGTGGTGTACTCGGCTCCCGTGGCGAGAGTGTGTTCGGCCCCCATGATGCTTGTGTACTCGGGACCCATTGTGCAGAGGACTTAGTCTTAATATGTATGTAAAAATATATGAAAATGTGAAATGTATAAACTAAATTAGAAAAATAAATATTAGTCAATTTAAAATAAAAATAAAGTTGTAAGGACTAAATTATAAAAATTATAAATTAATAATAGTTAAATTCGATAAAAAAATTAATTTTAATTTACTTTAATATATTATAATTTAATAAATTTCAAAAATGAAAATATGAAATTTATACAATATATAGAATATATTATATATATGAAATTTATACTATATATGAAATGATATTATATATGAAATGTATATTATATATGGATATATAGAATGTATAAAAATATATATAATATATAAGTATGTATGTAAGTATACGTATATATATAATATATGTATATAATATATTGTATGTATACTTATATATAAGTATGTATGCACATGTATACATTAATATATGTATACTTATTATATTTATATGTATATATATTAGATGTATACGTTAATATATGTATACTTTTATATATATATATATGCATATATACTAGATGTATATATTAATATATGTATATAATATACATTAATATATACTATATATATCATATAGTTTAATACATATATAATATACTTTAATATATATGATAAACTTATATATATTATACTTTATGTATTAATGTAATATTATATGTAAAATATAATATACTTATAATATATATAATATAATTTAATATATATAATATATACTTAAATGTATACTAGTATATGTATTTAATTTTTTTATGAATTAATATATGTATATTATTAATTTTTAAGCCCAACACTAATCCCCTAAGCCCAAATCACTAAACTAGTTCTCTAAGATCAATTCTTCAATCACTAAACTAATTTCTTATGATCAAATTGAAACAATTTTAAAACATATAATCTGATTTTAATTAAATGAGGTCCAAATCGAATAAAAAATAAAATTTAAAACTTAATTTTTGAGTGATCATAACTGTAACACCCCTTCCCGGCCGATAGAGAACCGGATCGAATGATGTTATGATCGAAGGATTTGGTGATTCAATGGCATATTTTTCCAGTAATTTAGTTTGGTTTATTTATGATTTTCAATGTTAAGAATCTTCTTTGCTTATTAAGAGAAACATAATTACCTATAGTGGTAACATGTGATGACTGAGAGATAACTAATTTCTTATGGAGGTAACTAGTGTTTGACCAAAGGGGTGTATCAAAACAATAGCACACTCTAGCTTGTGCTCATCACTACACTATAACTGCTTGGTAGGATCCTCATAGTGTTATCTAATCAGTAATCAGAAATCTCGGGATCCTCGTCATCTCGTCTGGTAAAAGAATAGGCTTGATACTGCGATAACTTGTCAATAGGGGTTCGGGAGGGTGTCGAGACCACAAAAGTTTGAGCCATTTGCTCCGTCTTCATCGAAATCATAAACATCTTAAAAATTTCAGTCATATTCTTATAGCATTCAGTTGGTGTACCTTACATCATTGTCTCAGCCTCAGGTGGATTATGGTCAGGTTAGGGATCCCTTACCCTCTTATCCTCGCTATTTGTCGAGGATTCCATCTCATGCTCATGAACGTGACCCTCCTGCGAGCCTAAAATCTATAAAAAAAGATTGGATCAATGACAAGTCACAATATACAATACATACTCCTAGGTGGCAAAACATGAACAATGCAATAGTGATCAATGCAATATCAGTAATATCGACAATAATGTTCGTATTTATTAGAAGTCTAGTCCTAGAATTGACTAAACTCTAACTCTGATACCACAAATATAACACCCCTTCCCGGCCTGGTAGAGAACCGGGTAGAAAGATGCTACGATTGAAGGATTCGGTGATTCAATGGCATATTTATTTTTTTTCTTCCAGTAATTTAGTTCAGTTTAGTTATGATTATCAATGTTAAAAATCTCCTTTGCTTATTAAGAGAAACATAATTACCTATAGTAGTAACCTGTGATAACTGAGAGATAACTAATTTCTTATGGAGGTAATTAGTATTTCTATGAACAATGTAATAAACTACAGAGGTAACAGGAATTACTAAGGGAACAGTAATTACCTACAGAGATAACTAGTGGTCCTAACAGAAAGGTGATTACCTATGAAGGTAACCTGGTTTGATCAAAGGGGTGTATCGAAACACTTAGGAGTTGTTTCGATACTGAGGTTTTGGATCGGTAATTCTGTTAAGCATGTTTTCGAAACTCTTGACCTGTAATATCATATTTTAGCTGGCTTTTGTTCAATTTGACTTAGTAAGTGATTTTCAATTTTCATGAAATTTTACCAGCAAATTATAATAACGTAAACTAGCAGCATACCAAATTTTAAGACATTCTCAATCCATTTACTAGTTTTTTGACTTTTTGGTTCATAATAAGCATATTTAGCTAGTTTGACTATTTTTCTTTAGGGTCATTTTACAAGATACAAGTCTAGAGGTATTTTATACATCACTAGCATATCAAAATATATGCTTAAGACTTAACAAAAACAGGTTGCCACCATTCTAGGAGTATTTAAGACAAGATTACATACTCTTGACTCTTGTAACTTGCCAAAACCTTGCCAAGAAGGGATCCAAATCTCCTCTTCAAGCCTTAACCTGAAAATGCATGGAAAATAAAGATATTAGGCATACTTTGCCTATTGAGGTAGCAAATAATAACATAAACATAAATATGCAATCATTTTCATGTTAATATGTCATATCATCATTTAGTCCAATGAATTATAAGAATTACAACAAGTTCAATAAATCATTATTCATCCTTGGATTGATTAAGATAGTGAATACACGCCTCGCCAATACAATGAATGGTTTATTCCCTCCACCTCGCAAAAATAAAAATACACAATCATCCCTCCATCTCGTCAAATATAGGTCGTAGCCCAAGGACCGTAATCCACCCGTACCAATGAGCTCATAAATCCTATGGTATGCCAATTGTATCCAGTTTCAATCGAATCAAAGGTTCAATACAATTTAGATTCATAACAATCTCAATGATGATATCAATAGGTCCAATAATTCAATAACAATGATTTTGACCCTTAGGTCCATTTCAATAAATTCAATGATCAATATTTCGATCATTTAATGCTTTCACAATACCAATGCAACAAAGAAAGCTTACCAAAGCTTACCATAGCCTTTTATGGGTCTCAATACCTTTCCATACCAATGTTATGCTACATGTCAATAATAAACATTGAAATGAGATGGGGAAAGCACCCAACTTTGTCCCATGACTCTAATACACTCACCTCGACACAAAGGCCTTCACAGTTCTTGAATGGCAACTTATTTTCCCTTAGCTTGAATAGGAATTGATAATGAATCCTTTTGGTAAACTGAAAAAAAAAACGAGTTTCTTATTTTTATAGTGTACCAAAAGTAATCATTTACACTCATATAAGCTTATATGTATAAGCTTTAGGTAACCTATACAGATAACCGACTACTTGAACT
Organism: Abelmoschus esculentus; assembly: GCA_035048815.1. Taxonomy (NCBI): domain Eukaryota; kingdom Viridiplantae; phylum Streptophyta; class Magnoliopsida; order Malvales; family Malvaceae; genus Abelmoschus; species Abelmoschus esculentus. Next base: position 3,223,211 of record JAUCBN010000051.1, on the reverse strand, counting down.
GTTTACCTATACAAGTAACTACATGTAATGATCTTCTACGATTTTAACTAGACAAAACCATAAAAATTGTTATTAAAGATTCCAACGAGTTGAAACAACCTTTAGGCTTAGACAAGTTTAAAGATGACATAAATTTCATGGACTTAAGCTCTTTAAACATGGGTTCCATAACCAACCTTTCAAGAACCTTTCCTTGAAATTAAACATAACTATTCAACCTTCTAGCTTTAATTTGGAGTGTTCAAATCAACCAAATGTCCACAAAAGGATTGAGGTGTTTGGTGAGCTCGAGCTTGAAAACAATAATGGAGGTGTATGCTTTGAAGGTGTAATATAAAAGATGATGGAATTTGGCTACTTTCTCGATTCTAAGTTCTGTAGTTAAAAGAGCTTTTTTTCTTCTCTTTTAAGGCTTTTAACCGTGTCATGGTCTTCATGATTGGTTGCCTTATTGGCAGTCAATGAGAAGGTTTCCTCATAGATTGGGAAAACAATAAATTTAATACAAGAATTCCATCTTTTTATCTTTCTTTTCCTTTAATGAAAATAGGTCATAATTTTATGAGAACCAACCTCTACTTCACGTGAAATCAACCATCCTAGGAGGTGATTAGCACCTCAAAAAGGGTTAAATATGAGGGTGGTCCTTCAATTTTTCAAAGTTTGCACTTTTGCCCTCAAACTTCCAATTTTTATAATTTAGTCTCTAAAAGCTTTTATTCTTTCTAAACAAGACTTTAAGCCAAAATTAAACTCAATTATTGTTCCATTTCATCATAATTTTCCTTCAAAATTTTGTCTTTTCACTCTTTTTTATCAATTGTTATGGTTTAATTTAATTGAGTCATAATTTAGATTACTTTAATAAAAAAATTATATTTGATTTTAGAATTTTTCAATTATGTTTGTAATTTACGTTTTTATATTTTAATTTAGCTTAATTAATCTTAAGTTCAATAAGTTAATTTAATATTAATTTAAAATTATAATTTTTAATAAAATATTAATTTAAAATTATAAATAAATTAAATATATTAAAATTAAATTAAATAGTAAATATTAAGTCTTATTAATATTAGTTCAGGCAATAATAGGTCGGGTTCAAAATAAGTCAGGTCATTTATCAAGTCAAGTCTGGATCAAAACAGGTTGGGTTCAAAACAGGTCGGGTAAAATCAGGTCTCTAGTCGATTCAATAAGGTAATATCGGTTATCTGTCAGGTCAGACTCGGGTTCGGGTTAATTTCAATCGGATATAGATCGGGTTTTGGGTCCACAATAATAGGTTAAAATCAGGTTCGGGTCATTCTCGATCGAATACAATTCGGGTTCGGTTACTACAGTAACAGGTCCAACTCGGGTTTAGGTCAACAACAGTCGAATACAGATCGGTTTGGGTCATTACATCCTTGGGTCAAAACCAGGTTCTGACTCAAACAGGTTTCAATCGGGTTTTCAGGTCGAGTCAACTTTTTACATCCCTATATCCAATGCACATTGTTTCCTTTCTTCGAACACACATGTCTTTGCTTCTTAGTAAAGATTGGTAAATCATAGGTGTAACTAAGTAACTGATAAGCTCGTTAAATTTACCAAAGATCTTTTGATCATTAATTAATTTTTTTTTATTTGTCTTTATCTGTTCTTGACTCTCTTCAGGATGGTGTTAAAGCGATCTTTACTGGTAAATTTATTTTTTGCTGCTTTTAGGGGTGAACAAAACTTGACTCGATTCAAAAAATTAAATTTCTCAACTCGAATTGAGGTGAAAAAACTTGACTCGTTTTAACTCGACTCAAAATTTCATAAACTCGAATCGACTAGAAAAAATTTCAAATTAAGTTCAAGTTGTAAAATGGAATTCAAATAATTCAAAATTTTTAGTAATTATAGAGGCTAACCACACATTTAACTCATGTAGTTTTATTTTCAGTCCCTTCTTCTTCTTTTTATATTTTAATTTTTTTTTATAATCTGGTCATGTTCTAAATTTATTTTTTATTTTATTTAATAGAATTTTTAATTTTATCTTTTATAATACATATTTGTTTTTTAATTTTTGTATTTAATTTATCACTATTTTCTTATCTAGTCTTAGTCTTACCTATATAAGAAGGAAGTTATTAATAAAGCCTGTAATTTAATAGAATGACAATACTTAAGATATTTGATTGATGATAATAATAATTTTTAAAAAATTAAACATATAAAAAATAATATAAAAAAATATGTATGTAAATATAAAGAAAAAACCGTTTAAATTACAATCAAATTAGATTATAGTATTATAAATAGATAATTAAAATTTGTACATAAAATCGAAAAATTGAATAGACTCGAACTCGACTCAAACTCGCTAAAATCTAATCGAATCAAAAAAAATCAAACAAAGTTAGAATTATAAAATATGATGACTCAACTCGAATAACTCAAATTTTTTTGACTCGACTCGACTCTCTCGAACGCTCACCCTTAGATGCTATGGCTTTTATATTTATTTGTATTTCTTAGGTTTTTAAAAATTATAAATAAATTATACTTTTAAAAGTTCAAATAAAAAATTAAAAAATAATACTTCAAAAGTAATGTTTCCTGCCCTTAAATAATTCTGTCACTATTTCAATCATTCAAATAAAATATCATCTCATTAAATTTGGCACGCAGATCACTTTTGAAATACTGACAGGTGGAAGTGATATTTGTCAACTAACTTTCCCATCAGATCCCAGCACGAGTAGTAACTTGTATGATCAAATTAGGGGCTGAAAAAAAAAAAACTTATTATCCGGGTCTGGTTCGAGTTGGATTCAATGAAATTTTGTCTGATATTTATTTCGGCGGAACCGGGACTAATTTTAAAATTTATGTCTCGATTACAACCGGGATTAAAATTGGATCCCGATCTTTTGGATCCGGTATACCCAATGAGTACTCAGTATCTTGAGATTTTTAGTTTATTCTTTTTCTTTATGTATAAATATTATGAGTATAACTTGTTTTAAGGCTTTAACTTTTAAGTTTACAACATTCTAACTTTTTATTTAATATTATTATTGGTTGTCAGATTTTTTTTATTATTCAAAATTTCTTAATAATAAACTAATTAATCGGGTACCTTGTATTGATACTGGTTTCCACCGATATCAAGACTGATTCTTGAAATTTAACATTCGGTTTGACAAAAAAGATTTTAATTTTCTGGAATCGATGATTACCGAGACCGGATCAATTTTAAGTAAATTGACCGAGTAACCGATCTTGTCCAACAAGATTAAATCATTTGTCATGGTTCAAAAGAGGGAATTAAAGGAAGGAGAAACAAGGAAGATCGAGGGAATGAGAAATTTGGAGGAATTAGGGTTCAATCGGGAAGTAATTGGGGAAAATGAAGTAAGTAAGATAGGGAAAACAAACAATGACGTTTTGCTAATGCTGAGGATGGCCAATCAAACCAGGTTCGCGGAAGGAGAAAGTTTGAATGTTAGTGAACCGGCCCAAGAAGAGCGGTCCAATGATTACAACCGAAAGAATTGTACTGATTGAGAAATTTCTGGAGCAGGATGATGTGGTCAAATATTTTTCTTACACCTGTAAACAAATAACTAAGGTGTACCCTAAATAGGGAAAGGCGTAGCTGTAATGTTTATGTTTTTGCAGAATATTGAATGAAATTTTCAATTTCTCATTCTTTATCTCTTCTTTTCCTTAATCCTTTCTATTACCCTACTGCTACATACATTACATTGGTATCAGAGTTAGGTTTTGCTACATGCTCAGGTTTAGTTCTCTGACAAGTATCACAATGAAAAACGTGAGTCTTAACTGAAGTTTTCATACCAGGCCAATAAAAATAGAGCTTTAATTTGTAATATGTAGCATGGATTCTAGAATAACCCCTTGGGGTGAATCATGTAGGGTCACCAATAAGGCTGATCATAAATTCCCAGAACCACCAACATAGACTCTGCCTTTGTATCTCAACACTCCTTTTGTGAATGTCCAATCCTTAACAGAAGTAGAAATGACTATTAAGGCTGTAATTTTTTCAGTAGCAATAAGATCATCCTTATAACTGAATTCAATTTTCAGAACCCAACTAGATGTAATAGATGTAGCTTGGAGAGTAGAAATTTCACTTTGAAACTCTTCTTTTCGGGATAAAGATCAGTCACCAAATTAGATATACCCTTTCGAAATTTGATGACAAAATCCAGCCCCAGTAATTTGGTTAAGCCCCTTTTTTGAATTGTAGTAGTTAACTTCTGGTCAAGGAGGTGTGTTCATGATCAGTCCTGATCACAAATGGACCAGCCTCCAGATAATGCCTCCATTTAGCAACAGCCATCAAAATTCTAAATACTCCCTTTCATAAGCTGGTAAATCAGCATTTTTGGGACTTAAGGGCTTACTCAGATAAGCTATAGGCCGATCCTCTTGGAATAATACAGCACCAATACCTTTAGACATCAGTCTCTAAACAAAAAGGCTTGTTAAAATTTGATAAGGCCAGTATAAGGGTACTGCACATCACTGTCTTTAATGTATCAAAAGCCAAGATAGCTTCAGGGGTCCAAATAAAATTATCTTTCTTAAGCATTGAAGTCAGGGGCCTACTGATCTCACCATATCCTCGGACAAACTTTCGATAATAACCAGTTAATCCTAAAAAACCTCGTAAAGACTTTAGAATTTTAGGAAGTGACCAATTTCTCATAGCTTCCAGTTTCGAAGGGTCTGTATTTACCCCTTTGTCAGAAATTATATGGCCCAAATATTCCACGGACTATTACATCATTAACAATGAATCAGCGATAGTAGTTGCCATCTTGTTTTCAAACAAAACAATAAAGAAAGAAAAGACACACCGCCATTCATACAAAATCAACCTTGCTTAAGCAAAAATAGATGTGATGACAAATGATAATTTCCTGTCTTCTTATCTCATCCCTAAATATTCTTTTAAAAATTTCAAAGCAACCTTTCTGCAGTCAAAATACAAGACATCTTTGCCTGCTGGTTCATGTAATACATATTGATTTCCACAATACTTGCTATATGTATATCTATCAGAAATTACAATGAAGAAGGCCACCAGTGTAGGGTATGAGCTGAGAGACCCTCATAGTGTTTGAGTATACCAATTGCTCTGGCAAATCTGAGAGAGAGAAAGCAAAAGTAAATGGCTAAGAGACCAACTCCAAGGAACTTGTCCAGTCTCATATTTTTCCTTGGCAATATGACCAGTGCCCAAAGCAAGCCTGCCATGAGGAACCCCAGTGTCTCATACAGGGAAGGGTCTCTAGGGATTTCAAATGAAGCAGGGTATTGTGACCATGATGACCAAATAAATGATACCCCAAGACCCACCAATGTGTTAAACATGGGCCCGGCATAGCACCCGGAGATGGCAGTTTGAACCCCATCTGCACCACCATTAAGTGCCATGGCTGAATTGGATATCAAGTCCCCTAGTGAGTTGCCCCATGCAAGGACAGTGAGACCCAGAACTGAAGGACTTATCCCCAAGATATTCCCAAAGGAAACCAATAAAGACACTAGTTCCTCAGCTGTAAAATATGTCCAGGTTACACTCATTAGAAACCCTCCAAAGAGCCAGGCTAATTGGCATCTCTTTGGTGGGCTAGATTTCTTGGTGGTCACAAATGCAAGGTTGCCAAGCAACATTCCCACCAATCCTGAAATCATATAGGTCACCAAACTGGTTTTGGAACCCAGGTTTTTCTCCTTTTGGGAATTGCAGAGTTCAGCCAACATTAGTGGTGCTAATGACACTGAAATCACTGCATATGGCTTGGACCATCTCTCCTCATTGATAACTGGAATGGTCAATCTCCTAGGCAAGTACAGAGGTAACTCTAAAAGATACAGAAACTTACCAATGTAGTAAAAGTTGAAAAACTTTGGGATTTCCTCATGATTTCCATGTGTTTCTTTATCCACCATGAAAGATTTTTCATCGCTTGCGTAACCGAGTAATGGTATTCCAACATCTCCAATGTTCTCATTGCTGTTTGGTACAGAAGAAACCAGTCCAGACTCCATGTTACTTTCGTTGCTTTTGTAGAAGAAATGTGATGCAGAAACAGCAAAAACATACAGGAAGTAGATGGAGAGGAATGAAATAGCTCCCCCCAAAGTGATTTCACCCACAAAAATGATTAGCATGAGGGAAGAAAGTGCTAAAAGGAAGAAGATGATGTCTCGAACGAAGCTCGGCTTGTCAACCGGAATACGATGACTGCTGATTGTTATACTAATAACCCCAACAACAGCACTGGACACAAAGAAGGCACCTCCCAAGACACTGTTGAGACCAACACCTCCATTTCCAGACCCTGTGAAGGACACGACACTGGCAAACACATCGGAAGCGCCATTGCCGAGTGAAAGGAGGGTGACTCCGGCAATAGCAGGGGAAAGCCTCAGGATTTTAGACAAGCTCTCCAAGGAAGTGCAGAAGTAATTTGCTGCAGTGTCACCCAATAGATAGAACAAAACAAACAGCCATGTCAAGAGTACAAGATGGCCAAGGATTGGAAATCCACCACAAGTGCAATAAAAAATCCGGAGATAGTTTATGTACCCTTTAGGCCTGCACCCGATTTCGGACTTCACATACAGGCACCTTAGCCTATAATCAGTGAAATCATGGAGACTGGCGCAGTTATCATTGTTGCTCCCGGGGATCAAAGAGATGCTATTAATGATGGGAATCTGCCCATTATTGGATTGGCCAAGAAAATCATAACTTATAAGAAACAACAAAAGCAGGAATACAAAGGATATGTTAAGGAAAAGATGGAGTTTCTTAGGCAGAAACAATGAAGTTGCCATTAACAGTTTGATAGAATCAGAAACATTGCAGAAATGATGTTTAAGCTTTGTTATATGGAGAAGGAGAAATATTGTCCATGAAGCAAGTCCCTTTTTTCAAAGTAATAATACAATAACAGTAAACAATCTGGATTTTAGCTTGGGGTTTTACTTTTACATGCATCCAAACTTACACTATTTAAGTACTGTTTGAAACATGAGAAAATGAGAGAAAAACTGTAATATTTTCCCCTGTTCCTTGTTTCAGTTCCCTCAAGAGAAAATGTTTAAAACCAGTGGAGTTTCACTGGGTTTCTGTGTAATTGCTATAACAATACTCTGGAATTGCAAACCTATGCTTATTCATTGACTCCTAAGTTATAAGGATTTTATGGCTTGTAGTTGTACCTCTAATATATGCAAAGGCAAGGAAACTTCCCAATGCCAAAGCTTGGAAAGGAAGTTAAAAAAAATGTGAAGAAACCAAGTAAATATCTTCAGACTACAACATCCTAATCCATGAAAACTTTGAGGTTTAGTATAGGGTCATGATTGTGTTGATTAATCCGAATTCGTATCCGAACCCTTGCTTGTACTACAAGGAACTGATATAACAAATATGGGAATGGTGCTGTTAATTAACATGGGATAATGGAACAGGGGTTTTGGTTGGTACTTTTGTTTAGGTTGAGAAATCTGTTCCTGGGTCTCTTTCAGGAGTGAGCTTCATAGGTTTAGATCTTCTTTCTTTCTTCCTTTTTTTCTCGTGTTTTTTTATGACCATACATCCCACTGAATATACGTAAAAATGAAACATTCTTTTGGTCTGGTTGTTAATTTTGGACCTAAGAACATATGTGTGTAATTTCTGTGTTAATAAAAAGAGGTTGGTATCCACGTACACACAAGGACGGAGTTAAATGGGGTGAAGAGGGTAATCGTCCCTACCGTTTAATAATATTTTCTTTTCATTTATTTTTTAAAAAAATTAGTTTATTTATAAATTTATTCTCTAATTTTAATTATTTGTATTTTATCTCTTTAACTTAAATCTTAGTTCTTCCCTCCACATGCATCACTATAAGTATAACAAAATTCAATAATTTTTTCATAATTTAGTTTAGCAGTAAAGTAGAAAGTATTAATTTAGTTTTGAGTAATTATTTGATGTATCGTCAGTTAATTTTTTTTATAAGCAGGTTTCTAAAACTGTCATGTATCTCTTTTAAGAGTTTTAAATTTTAAATTATTAAATCTATTTTTAAACCTTAAAATTTAACTATAATGATTAAAATCTTAAATTTAAATTCTAAAATCGTAAAAATCAAATTTTTTTCATGGTTTTTGTAAAGGGTTGGTTTATTTATGGGAAGTGTGACGTGGGATAATTGTGATAGAAGAAAATTCAAATTGTGATGTGGCTGATCAGAGGATGACTAAGGCTAAGGGCCTAATTGTTAATGGGCCAAATCCCAAAATCTTTTTCATAAGATCTAACTATGATCTTGGATGGGCATGATCAAGAGGAAAACTTCAACCAAAAGGGCCTTAAGCAGATGGTTGGGTGCTTTTTCAATATATTTCCGGACAAAAAATTCTCAAAAGTTTTGGGTAAGGCAACTCGCAAGCTATTCGAATTCAGTTCGATTAAAATTCGGCTCGAGTGAATTCGATTCGAGCTCAGACTTGGTTCAAGATCTTTACAAGTTGAGCTGAATCAATCTAAACTTGGCTCGAAAAGCTAGTGAACAAACTCAGAATTATATATATATATATATATATATACTAAAACTAAATTAACTAAAATAAATTGGACATTGTTTTATTGTAGGAATATTTTGTGGTTATTTGGATTAATTTATTTTTGGGATACTTTTTTTTTTCTTTCCCGATATTGAATTTTATCTTTGTGTTAGTTATGAAAGAGTTTTTTTTTTAACGAAACTTCATCTTTTATAATATAATATATATATATATATATTAAAATTGTTCATTTCAAGTCGACCTAAGCCTAACGAGCTTGAGTCGAGCCCTATAATATTATTTTCGAGCCGAGCTCGAGTCTAAAAATCCGAATTCACCGAGCCTTAAACCCAAGCCGAGTCCAATATAATTATTTCCGAGCTGAGCCAAGTTGAGCTAGACCAAGCTCGGACTCGGTTCATTCATCCATAAGTAAGACTAACATATGATATATCTAGAGTGCGACTAAAAGATAACAAATTTTAATATTTATCTTTAAATTTAAAATATTAGACTTCTTAATAACATGTTCGTTTGAGATTTTGAGTTTTTCTGCAAGTATCAATAATTATTTTATAAATTTTGATACTTTGTCCCAAAGTGAAAATTATCAAAAAAAAAAATTAAGTATTTATACTTACAAAATAAATATCAGTATTTGCAGGAGAAAAAACTCAAAATACAATTAAAAATATTAGCAAAAAGTCTAATTTTTTCTTAATTCAAGGATAAGTTTCAAAAAGTCTAATACAATTAAAGATTATATTTAGAGTTTAAGTTATAATTTTAGATTAAGGTTTAAGAATTAAGAGTGAAATGCTTTTTAGGGTTTAAGGTTTAAGAATTTAGGGTTAGAATTTAGTTGGAATATAAAAAATGACATCAAAAAGGGTAGAGAATTTTTATTCTATATGAATCGGTATTTGCCCGAACTAAAATCGTTTGTCCTTTTTTGTGTCTTCTATATATCTTATCAATGATTTTATATCAAATGTTGTAGCGACTAATTAAAAATTTAAATCAAATTTTCAGTACTTTCTTGAAAATTTTGGTTTAGGGGATATTTTTAAATCCTATTTTAAAATGAAATTAAGAACGCCATCGATCACTTGAGTTAAGTAGATCGAACATCAAAAATTAAAAAAAAAAGTTTTGAGAATCGATTACGAGTAAGAAAAGGTTTGTACCACCACTACCACTTTTAAATTTGATATCAAAACAATTATTATTTTATTAATATGATTTTACAAATTTAAGTGATATCTAAATTAGAATTTGGTTATACATGCGAGTTAAAATAATTTTTAAAATTTTATCCTTGGCTTAATTGATTTGTAAAAAAAATAAGTAAAAAGATGTAAATTTAAATTTATTTATTTAAATATTAACTTTTCTCATAAATTTTAATTAAAATGATGAAAAATACGTCACATATTCTTTTATAAATTATCTTTTTCTAAAGGCAATAGAAATGAGTAATAAATTTTATTAAAATATTTATATTTATATATATTTATTTATAAAAATGAAATATAGTCAAAACACGGTTCTAACTAATATAATCTTCATGTTGAATAGATATGACCGCATCCGGTGGAGAAAAGAACATTCAAATTATGCTTAAAAAACTCTATTTTATTTTTTGTATTTTATCATCTCTATATGCTAATATAAAGCCCTAATAATGCTTTAGAAATTTATTTTTAAGAAATATTAAATTATTTAGCAGTAAAAAATATATTTTATATTTTATTTAAAAATATTTATATGTTACTTGTAAAATAAGGGAATTTAGATTAATAATAAGGCTAAGAAAAAATATTAGATTATTATGTGTGTTTAAAAATATTAGGGAATAAATAAAAAAAATCGTGTTTTTTGGACTTTATCATCTACGGGTGGTAAAATTCATATAAGTCATTGGATTAAACACAAGTAATATTTTTTAAACACAAGTAATAAACTAATTTTTTTAATCTATTATTTACCTAAATTTACTTATAAAATATAATAAATATCATTAATATTGATATTTAATAAGTTACAATTTTATTTTATATAGTATATCGTTAATTTTTAGAGAACTTTCATTTTTATTTTCTTTCTATTTTTTTTGTAAATGTTTGAATAAAAAATAAATAATATTATCTTAAGAAATACGTGTTTAAATAGTTTTGTTTACGGAATATATATATTGGTGACAGTTTGGGGATTGGATTTTTTGAAGGAAGAATTGATGGGTAAGAACTATTGGGCTTACTTTAACTCTGGGTAATCGAGAAATCTAATTTAGAATCGATGTTAACACGTTCGCGGCTTCGTCTTCTTCCTTTCTCCAATCACCATGTCAGAAACGGAAGAAGTCAATTCTCCTCAGCCTCCTCCGGTAACTATCTCTTTGCCCTATTTCATTCTTATGTTTATGTTCATGCATATCCACTTAAGCTGGATGAAAAATGTCTCTAATAATTCTGAAATCAATTGAAATTCTGATCTTTAATTCTGATTCAATAATGGGTTTGAATTTTCATTGGATGTGTTCCACTAAAATCACAATTTTGTTCATGTAGATTTTACATTTTGGAAGCAGTTAAAACCGATTACCATTTATTTATTTGTGTTTCAATGTGTAGTATTCTGAGGTTTTATGCAAAATTTCTGGTAAGAGAACCCGGTTTGCTGCCGGAACTAAGGCCGGATTTGCGATGTCGTTGATAAATAGAAAGTTGGGTATGGGAGCTCCGGCTGGGTTGTATATTGAATCGGTTAAAGAAGGGGAAGAACCCATCATTTTTGGTCCTAGTGCTGTTCTTGTGAATTATGGCAATGGCTGGAATTTGCAAACGGTTTCTGAAATGGATTTTTCTGGTAACTGAATTTTCATCCGTTTGAAAATTGAAATATTTTATGGTTTTGAATGTTGGGATGTGTAGGTTCTGATTGTCTTACATCCTTGCCTATGTTTCCGTTTTAGGAATCGGAAAAACGGAGTGTGTTCGGGAGGTTCCAACACCAATCCCTAGTGGAAAGGTAATTAACTTTCTCTAGCATTTCCATTAATGTATGCAGTTAAGAGGTTTTCAGTAGAACTAAATCGAAGCATTAGCAAAACGATTCGATTTGGAGGCAGTATAGTTAAGAATTACGACCCGTCCCTCGCAGTTCCGGGGTTATCGGTAAGCTCCCCATCAGTTGCATACCTACAGGCTACAGCTATGCAATGTCATGACATAGATATCAAGTGTTGTAAAGAGTGAATGCTAAATGCCTAAATCAAAAGTCTTTAGTTCCTAATTCAGTTGCTTTCGGTTTATACCATGTCTGGATATAGGTTGATTAAAGATGTCGAATGAGATTACTTTAAAGAATTCGGATCGTTTAACTGATTTTTTATTATATTTGTTTATGCTTTGACAGAACATAGATGGCTCTCATTCTCATTCTACTAGGAGTGGGACTAAGACTGCTTCTAAACCGGGAGTCAATTTAGTTTACATTGCAAAAGTTGTGTTAGCTTTTGTTATGATGTTTATGTTGGGTGGAGTATTCATGTTGGCTCTTGACAATCTTCCTGAACTAATTTTGCTTTTCGAGTCTTCGGCGCAAAAGCATGTTTGATTCGTGCATCAGTAAGAACTACGAACCCTTTGTAAGAAAAACCGACGGAGGTCCGAGTAGGGTGTAAAGCAGATACATGCACTCACAGTCACAAGCTACCATCTCATGTGTTGAAAGTGGTTTCCTTGGTGTTCATATATGCTGCTCTTGTTGTATCTTGACTTTGTTTTATTTGTGGTTCGAGTCTTTTTAAGTCGGGTCTAAATTTGTTTTACATTAATTGGAATTTTATATATTTTGGTTTATAGTTGAAATTATCTCTACAAAAAATTGTCTAAGATTAATTAAGACACTACTTCCAATTTCAAAGTATATAAACAGTAAACTCTATTTAACTTATAAGATTAACTTAATTAGGATAATTAGGATAATAATGGGATTTAAAAAATATTAAGATAATAGTTTTTTTAAAACATTCATAAAACATTCAGAGGAATAGACTCGTATCTATGAAGTGTTAATCTAACGATAACGAGATTCAAAGAACACTATCAATCCAACAGTAACCCAACAACTCACCACGTATCTCGTCATCTTAAGATGACGAGGTTTAAAAAACATTGTCAATCCAACTGTTTACCTAATGTCAATCCAATAGCTTATCATTTGGAGATAACGAAATTCAATGATCATCGTTCCTTTTTGACCTATTTCCTCAAATATTTTTAAAAATTTTATTACCCTAATATTTTTTTCTCAAATCTCATTATTACCCTAATTTTACCGAAAGAAAGATGCAGAAATGGACCTTTATTCTATTCTGCTAATAGTTTACATTTTTGAATAACTTCTCCCACCCTCGAGTTAAGATATGTTTGCTAATATACAAGCAAGGGTTTTGATTTAAGGTCATCACCCATGGCTTCCACATCCAACATTACAGGAAATGGGGATTGGAACAGTAACAATTAAAAACAGTCATGTTTCAGATTCTTCATCAAAACCAACACCAACAAGCACTGGATAATATGTATTCCACATTCCTGTATCTTTCCTTTCTCATTTAAGTCATGGAATTTAGGCCAAGGTGTCACCTGAGGTTCGATAAATTTCATCGGCATGAGCTGCAGGCACATAGACTGCATCCAGCAGTGAGCTATGGGAACGGCCATAGAACATGTAAACAACAGCCCCTATTAAAAGCCATACCGAAACCCGAGCCCAGGTTGCAGCCCTGATAATTTCACAGGAAGTAAAGATGAGAATTCTGGAAAGACTGAATTCCAAGCAATCAAAGACTGGGAAAGTTAGAGAATTAGACTTTATTTTTAAGACTTACCCCAAATTAATTAGCAGGTAGACATTGATAAGAATGCAAGCAATTGGTAGGAGTGGAACAAAAGGGCATGTGAAACCTGAAAATAATACCAAATATTGCCTCATAAATCGATTAAACCATATAGATAAAGAATATGGGAATGGCAAGTAACCATGAACTAAGAGTACCGAGAATATACCTCCGGAATGACCAAAGTTATGCCGTGCGTCGTCTTGATCAATACACGTGAGCACAACTAAACCAGACAGAAGAAGAACACCACCAACTCCACAACAGGTGAGCCGAATAAGCCTATTGGAAGATACCAACAACCATCAAGCCCAAAGAATAGATAATGAAACCATTTGAAAAGATATAAAGACGAGTAAAATATAAAATTGAATATCCTTCAGCCATATATGTCAAAAACCACTAAAATCTCCTCCAGTCAAGTAGGGTAGGGTAATAAAGTCCCTACCTCGGAATCCACAAATTCGAAGCTGCGAAAGTAAGGCCAAATGCCCCTACACATAATAACATTATGGTCCAGCCAGCGACCTTTCGCCTGTTCTCTTCACTGAGGGTCCCTACAATAACTATCACATGGGAGAAAATCAAAACTTCAAATGGCAGTTGATGGAAAGCTTCAAGGAACAAATGAATGTACTTTTAAAAAGCATTTTAGGAGGGAAGACACCACTCATCCCCCAATGAAAGCATCTCACTATTGAAGTTCTAAAATATTCAATTACATTATGAAAATAAAGACGCATTTTATACCGATTGCTTAAATAAACTTTATATTAATATATATCAGGACATGACAGAGAGAAAGGAACTTACAACTGGCCAGAGCTTCTTGTTTTTCAACTGCTACATTCTTATTGTCAAGCAAAGGCAGAGAACTGTCCCCAGAAGTACTTATCTCAGGGGTTTTCCCACTAATCAACTGATTACTATATCTTACTGTGACAGAATCAATTGATTCCTGAAGTGATGATGGAAATGGCACCTCATCTGGCGGGACATATCTAAGTATCAGCACGGATATTGCTACCATAGTAAACGCAAGAAGTGTACCCACGCTAACCTGCACAAAAAAGGCAATTCTTAGCTTCATGTTGTCGTATATACACCCAAGGGGATCTTTATCAACTTGAAATGTGACACTAATCTTTGTGATAAAGCAAAGGGTCTAAATAGAAAACAACATAAACCAAAAAATAAAGTGTCCTTTCTTGCAGGAATCAAAAACCAGAAATGAAATTAGGATTGTAATCAGCCCATTAACATTGTACTGCAAATCCTTCTTTTGCGGGAATCAGAACTTAGAAATGAAATTAGGACTGTAATCAGCCTATTAGCATTGTACATCAACAATAAGAGACATGCCTGCTATTAAATGAAAAAAGTTTCCATTTACTTAATGCTTTCTCGGACTTGAGTGTGAGTGTCATACGTGCCTGTTCAATTACTCTATGCTTTTTAATGTCCTTGGAAGGTTACCATATCTGAAAAAGTGTAGGACATAGGTGCTTTTGAGGAAAATAAAAAGTCAGAGCAACACACAGATTCAAGTAACTAAGATCGAGTCAATCATATTAACTAAATGCAGTCAAGATCAATAAAATTACAAGCACTTCAAATACATAGCTGTGTGTTTAAACCCACGTTCTAAATGAGACGATAATAATGTAATCCACATCATGAGACCCAAATTGGGAAATAAAGTTGTATCCAAATTGAAAGAAATGTCTACTTACCATCCCGGCTAACTGTGAAACATCCATGACGAATGACAAGATAGCAGCAACTATACCAGTTGCCAATGTGCTCTTGATGGGAACTTGGGTGTGTTTGTTAACATCTGAAAAAAAGGATGGCAGCAACCCATCTCTAGCCATTGCCATAAGAATTCGAGGCTGAAAACGCACAATTGATTGATGTAAAAACGAAAACATTAAGATCCATGATCAATCATGTAAGATTCAAGTGTTAGCATTTTATTATTTATAAATTAGGACAGTAAACAACACAAGTAATGTTTACAAGGAATAATTAAAAAGTTTACACATGCCATTACATTAATAGATATAAAATCAACCAAATGCTAAAATAATTGAAATGGATCTCTAGAGTAATTAAACCTTCCAACTTGACTAATACCTGAGGGAGCATTGAACCCATTAATGTTGAGCAAAGGGCAGTAGAAGCGCCAATGGTTATTATGTAACTGAAATACAACATGAAGGTTCCCCATGTAGAAAGGCTTCAGAAAACAAAAAAATAACCACTTTGAATGTATGATGAATACTCACGCTGCCCACTGCATCCCATGGCTAGCAAATGCGGATGAGATGGGAGTGTCAGGATCCATTGCATAATAGGGGACCAGACCAACAATCACGACAGAGATTAGCATGTACAATCCACAACAAATGGAGAGGGCTGCTGCAATACCCAGGGGTAAATCTCGTTGGGGATTCTTCACCTGCAGTATACATGAATTCCAATTCTTCGTCTGAATAGGAAAGACAACTTCAATATGGAGTGAACTGCTGGAAGAAAAGAACACATATACCTCCTCAGCAGTACTGGCAACCGAATCAAAACCAATATACGCAAAGAAGACTGTTGCAGACCCGGCAAGCATTCCATCCACACCAAAGGGGAAATACCTATGGGATAAAGATGTTATATAAAAAATTTTGAATTATCATAGTGGCACGGAAATATATCATGGAATTACAGTTACCCTGTAGGAAGTTCATATCCAGCCCATCCAGTCTTGTAACCCAGATAACTACCTGCTACTATAACAAAGATCATGGCACATACATTTGCGGTGGTGACAATCGCTTGTGCAAGTGTACTCTGCAGAAAATATGCATAGAGGTTTTAAGTTTAAGGTAACAAAGGATCCATCAACCACACCAAAAAGGAAGTGAAAATGAAAAGAGGGGATAGACAGCACCTCCTTGATTCCAACACACAAGAGCCCTGTCACAATGAAAACTAGAACTGCGGCACATGGATCCACCACAACATCAAGCCCAGGAATATACTGACGAGCTAGAAAAAAAGGTAGACTATTTTCACCTCCAAAGAGCAAAGCCTATAAGCAAATATCAAAAGAAAATTAATGAAATATATATAAAAAAAACAAAGAAATGCAGCCTCTACCCACAAAACCGTCAAGTACATCGCCCCCAGTCCCAGACCCAACCGATGAAAAAAGGTCAAAATTCTTGAGATAGAGAATTCACTAAACCAGATTAGGTGAGATGCCACGAGCCACTGCTGAGCCACCAATTGTATACTCCAATATCAGAGCCCAACCAATCATCCAGGCGACACTACAAACATATTCACTTCTATCAGGGGCACGAAACTGATAAATCTATGAGCAACAAGAAAGACTAATCCTAATATCAACTTTTAAAATTGCAAGAACAAAGGAAGTAACAGTAAGAAATTCACAAGAATTCTGCAAATTACCCTTCACCAACACAAATGTATGAATAATGATAGGCACTGCCAGCAGACGGACAACGACTAGCAAGCTCAGCATAGCAAAAGGCAGAGAGCGCAGCAGCAATTCCAGCTATTAGAAAGGAAAAGGTGAGAGCTGGCCCTGCATGCTCTCTAGCAACTGTTCCAACAAGAATATAAACTCCAGCTCCAATTGTTGATCCAACACCTAATCATAGTGCACCAAAATACACAATAAGTCATTAATTGTAACATTATCTTAAAAGTATAAAGAACTAAAATAAGGGAACCCTCCCATTTGGAATAAATAGAATCAAACCAAAGATAACTCAAAAACAAGAAAAAAAACTACATGAATCAAAATATAACCATATGAGCAAAAGTCTGAATAAGGATACAAATCCATCATAAAAATAAATAAATATATAGAATCTCTGAAGAACTAATATAGAAAAACAACTATAAACATAAAACTAGAATCAAAATTCCCAAAAAAAATGAAAAAAAAAAAAATCAAACTTTTCTCATAAAACTGCTAATAACCAAAGTAAAAGACTTCCCCAAAAGAAGTATAAAACATTAAACGTTACCGATTGCTATGAGATGTGGAACTGTTAACTCTTTAGCCAACTGATGATGACCCAAACGCTTGGAATGTGCGGAATCCACCTGTTTTCTTCTCACCAAACTCTTTAAACCACCCCATGAAGAACCAAACCTTTCCTTTTGGGAATCAACCAAAACACCCATGGAGAATTTTCACCCAAATCTATCAACTTTCCCTCAGAATAATATTTTTAATTAAAAGTTATTCACAAACTTAGCTTTTTGAAAGAAACAAGAACAAATTTATGAACAATGAATAACTAAAAAGCTATGAACAGGATACAAATGTACCCCCTGAACCCTTTCAATGTATAAACTCGGCTCAAACAAACCGTTTTACTTTTTTCTGTAATTCTTGAAAGGGCAGCAAGAGGAGCTGGCTGGTTTTAGAAGAGAAAAAACTCTGGGGGTGTTCTTTGCTTGGCTTTTTGCTTCCAATAAAGGGAACTGTGGCTTTATATGGAACTATAAAACTGCCCGTTGCCCGAAAAATTATATAATGGATCAGTCCACCACGTGTCTATGCGACTGATGAATAAAAATCATCCATCTTTCCATGTTATTTTTTTTAAGTGATTTTTCACTTGAAAAATTAAAAACTATTGAGATAGATAATTTTTATTGGTCGATCTCATGGATAACATGATAAAACTGACCCATAATATAATTTCTCCCGTTGCCCGTTCTTGAATAACCATAAATCAACAAATTGGCCACCTGGAAATGATTTTCTTGGATGATAAAATTTTCCTATAGCGCCAGTAATAGCACGTGATTCAAATTAAATTAAAAAATAATAATTTAAATTGTGTAATTTTATGAAAAAAATTTGACAATTTTTTATCACATTTTTTACAATTTTTGGAGTATATGAATTTATTCGCATTTATGTATATAACTGAGCAATAATTAGACATCTAGCGAAAATGAAACTTTTTAACCATTTTGTTCCTTGTTTTACCTTTGTATTTTTTTAGTATTAATATTTGATTTATTAGTTTAATATAAAAATATTTTTTAATTTATTTTTTATTTATAATTAAAATTTGAGTTTTTATTTTATTTAAAAAATTTAATATTTTATCTTATTGGAGATTTTTCATTAATATTATAGTAAAAAAATAATTCTTAATATAATGATAATGAGAAATTATTTTTTATAATATTGTATTTTTTATAGTACCAATGAAGTCGTGGTTCCGACTTTAAACAATATATTTTAAAAAAATATTCCTAAAGACGAGTATAAAAAAATCCGACTTTAAACCATTCTTGATGTTGCAACAGGGGTATTTAAAAAAATACTATTCAAAATCGGATTCAACTAATTCCGATTTTACATATTGTCATAGATTTAGAAATAAAGTCGTTTGTGTCATATATTGAAGAAAAAAAATCTTATATAATATTTAATCTTAATAGATCAATTGATTATTAATAAAAAAATGTAATACAAAATCGTCAGAAAAATAAGACATATATTAAACGGTGGAGATACAAAGGGATGGAGAGTGATAATTGCATTCATCCTCAAAGATTATTTTTATTTTTTAACCTTCTGTTTAAATTTTTTTTGAATATAATATTTTTTATAAATTTATCCTTCATTTTTAAATATTTACGTTTTGTC
This sequence comes from Abelmoschus esculentus, assembly GCA_035048815.1. Taxonomy (NCBI): domain Eukaryota; kingdom Viridiplantae; phylum Streptophyta; class Magnoliopsida; order Malvales; family Malvaceae; genus Abelmoschus; species Abelmoschus esculentus. The sequence continues at coordinate 3,204,030 of JAUCBN010000051.1, read as the reverse complement.
TCACCTTAAATTTTAATTTTGTTCTTGATAATAGGATGCTTTGGATTTCTAGGCCCTTTATAGTTTTTATTTGTGTAAATAGGGTGTTTAAAGTTTATTTTGGAATATAGACCAAAAGCTACAGTGAACGTAGGAGAACGCCACCTGCAAGTGGCGACTTGGGGGGAAGACGCCACCTGCAGGTGGCGTTCTCCTTTTTTTTAATATTTTTTTTGTTGATTTTGAAGGGAGAACGCTATATGCAAGTGGTGTTCTCCCATTTACACTGTCCATTTTGGCCTAGATCTCTAAATATCAATTAAGGATCGTTATTTTCTTAATTAAAAAAATTGAATGGATTATCCATCCAATTTTACATTGGATAATGTGTTATGTAAATTTTATTTAAGTATTATATAAAAGTTTATATTTAAACAATTGAAAATATAAATATCTAAATAAAATGATATTATTTTCTAAGGTTAATATTTTTAGAAACTTTTTATGTTTGAAATGTTTAGAAATTACAAAAATGATATTGAAGATTGGAATAGAATACTACTGAATTAGTTACAACATCTCTACGTAATGAACTTGTTCTGATTGGATCAATACGCCATAAAAGCGTAGACTGGAAGTTGAAACCGTTCAGTTTGAAATCAGGGGCGTGCAAATTTGGATATCGAATCTGATGCGAAATTTTAGAATCAAAAATTTTGGATTATTTAAATATTAAAATATATTTGATTAAAAAAATTAGATATTCGAAAATTCGGATCTAATATCCGAATATACGAATTTATGATTTTTTTTTAATTTGGCGATTCTATTCATGAAAATTTTAGTTTTTCGAATATAACAATCATCAATTATTGAATATAACAAGATTTTTATTCATGAAAATTTTCATTTTTCATATATAACGAGTAAAAATATCGAATATAATAATAATAATTATATCTATAAAAATGAATTTTTCAGATACCGGATAATTAGATATACGTATCCGATCTAAAATTATTGAATATATGATCTGAATTTTCTAAAATTAAAATTCAAATCATATATTCAAAATTTCGGATTAGATCGAATAATCGGATTAAATCGGTGAGATCAATATTTTTCACACCTTTAGTTCAAACCAATAAGGGAGAGCCTTGAGCAAGTTGGACGTGGTTGTAGGGACAAAAAAGGAAATATCAAACTAGTTTGTGGTAAGTAATAATAATAGAGCACAACTTGGATTATCTAACCCGAGAATAATTGAGTCGATCTTGGGCCATTTTTCAGATACACGACTCAGTTTAATAACTTTTAATATATTTTTTAATTTTAAATTATATTTTTATTTTAGATTTCTTAATATTTATACTCAAAATCAAATTTAAATCTCTAAATTAGTTTTATGTTTATATTATATATTTTTATGTTTTAAATTTTTAAATATATTTTTATTAATTTATTAATAATGAAAGAAAAAAAAGGTTAATATTTTTAATAAACTTTAATATATTTAAATATTTTAAAATTAATTTAAATCACTAATTTTTATACTTATCATATATTATAAAATTTTAATTATATATTCTTAATATATTTTTTTAATTTTTAAATTTTAAAATAAAAATATAAATCAGGTATCCGTTACCTAAAATCAAACAATCGGTTTTCACGAGTATTTAATAACGAATATTTAATTTAAATAAATTAAAATACGAATCGATAAACAGATATCTGGAAGAAAAAAATCTGATCATAAACACTCCAAAATGCGGATGCATTGCGGAACATGCTTTGGTTTGGGCGGTGGTCTTACACTTCCCTGCATTCTTCCATGCTATCTATGGCCTATGGGTCAATAATTCAATGATTAATATTAATTTACACATATAGCTGGGAATGGGTTTAATTCATTTATTTTTATTGTGTTTTTATTAATGTTTTTATTTTAAAATAATAAATTTAGAGTTTAAGGTTAAGAATTATAGTTAAGGTTTAAAGAATTAGAAGTAAATTATATTTTAAAGTGTTAAATTTAAAGTTTAGGATATAAAAAATAAGGTTAGAATTTAAATTTTATTTTTTTTAAAAAATAACATATAAAAAACATAATTAGAAAGCTTATAATTTGATAACTAAGGCCCAATAAATTTCTAAGGTCGTAAAATAAATAGTAAAACTGAGAAATTAAGATTTAAACATCATATACGAGCATAATAAAGTGAGATAGCGACAAATGTTATTATATTGCCATGATGTTATTGTTAGCTCAATGTTTATAATTGTTGTTTCCATTCACGGGTTAGTAAATTAACGTGCATCGTTAGAACATCATCGGAGTAGAACTTTAGCAATGACTTGTTTTAAATATAATACTTAGATTATATTAGGCTATATATTCCTAGGACCCTACGTTGCATTGTAATTCTTATATTTTAGATTTTAAATCATGAGTCAAATATTTTTAATTATATAATTTTAATAGAACTCTTATGTAATATTTTTAACTATTTATCTACTTGATATATTTGAACTTGATGAATTTTGTGAAATAGATATGGATTGGATTGAATTAGATTAAATATTTCATGTAAAAATTGAGTTTGATTCTCAAATATGACACCGAATTGAATAATACATTACATTAACTTGATTTGTCTCAAAATTATTATTCAAATCATAAACTCAAAATCTTTACCTTTATATATATATTTTAATTCAGCTACAATGGTTAATAGTATCTGTTTTAGAGTATACTCTCAACCTTTCAACATTGATCGCTCAATTATTGTGCTGACAGCACTAATGCTCGAACCCATGACCTCTAAAAACAACAATCATTCCTTTTAACCGATGAGGCTAGATGGTTCGTGCTACCTTTATATATTTTGGTTATTCTTTTCTTCCTTAGAGTCACCGTTTAAACAGTGAGTAAAAAAGGATTTAACGAGAGCTATCTTTTTAATATATATATATATATATATTTCATTGAAAATCATGTGCTGACAAAAATATTAATAAAAGAATATTTTTTAATATATTGATTTTTCAAAATTATTTCTCATTTTATTGATGTTTCTACATTGGTTTTAAAGTCAAATTCAAAAGAATCTGATTATAAAAAATAAATTAAAAATAATAATAAAATAATTGAAGAAGGTGCAACAGTTCACAAGTGCAAGTGTAGCTGCCTCTGACTGACTGACAATGCAAGTGCCGCTTATTTTTTATTTATTTTTTAAATTTACTGTTTATAGTCGGATTCTTTTAAATCCGATTTTAAAATCACTGTAAAAATATTAATAAAATAAAAAATAATTTAAAAAATCAATATCTTAAAAAAAATATTTTTTTTCATCAATATTTTAATCAATTTACCTGTGCCTGTTTGTTGTTGTTTGTTGGCATAGAATTAGAAACAGAGATATATAAGAGTGGGGGTTCTAATTATTTTTTTATATACATATTCTAAATAATTTATTTATAAATTTATTTTTACTTTTAAATTTTTATATTTTGTTCTCTTACCCGAAGTTTTGCTTTAATTGACTGAAGTGAAAGGCAACCAATATAATAATAACAATTATTATACCATGAAACAATGATTCAGACAAATGTAAATTTGAAAAAAAAATGTCCACGCGTAATTTTTTTAAATAAGATTCATATATAATATAATATAAAACTATTTACGGTACGAACTATTTTATCTCAATGATTAAGGGAATGTTTGTTGTTTCTAGAGATCAGAGCACTAATAATACAACATAATGATTAAATGATTAATGTCTAATAATTAAGAGTATACTTTAGAACATATACTACTAATAATCACGATAATCGATTCAAAAAAATATTATACAAATGTCGTTACTAATAGATAAACGATTAAACATAAAATGTATTTTATTTTTATTAATAAAAATCAAACTTATGATATTATGATTATGAGATAAGGTGAACAACCACCATATTACATGTTTTGAAATGTATATTTCTAATCTCGAAGTAAACATTTTTTCTATTAATTACATTAAAATGCTAGACGTAGTTTTTGTTGGTATAATATGTATTTATTTTATAATTTATGTTCAAGATTTGTAGTTTTTTCTCTCATTAATATAAATTTTAAAATTCAAACCAGAGTTCTTTTCTTAAAAAAATAATGTGTTTAGTCATTACACTTAACTCTAATTAGTTTAGACGAGCTTTTTTAATAGCTTGACATATATATCTTTACACTTATAAGCTAAACAACTCAATTAGCACGCCTAATAGTAAGGCTTTGTACATCCTATTTTGTGTATTTAGCCCCAACATCTACGAGAAGATGTCTTTTAGTGAAGATACCAAGGAAGTTTGGGTCAAGCTCGAAGTCACATACGAAGGAAAAAACGATGTAAAGGAGACAAATATTGGACTCCTCAACATAGAGTATGAGAACTTCAAGATGGATCTGAAAGAAAACATTTCGAAGATGTTTGATTGATTCTCCACCATAACAAATAGATTCAAGGGTTATAGAGAAATCATTTTTAGAAGAAAAGCTTGTTTAAAAGCTTACCTACTCCCTTCCTGATTCATAAGACTCAAAGAAGATCGTCAACATCGAAGTCAAAGATCTCAAGACTCTCAAGCTTGATGAACTCACGGTGTCACTCCTTACACACGAAATAATGAAGAAAGTAAGAGAAGATGAGAAGAAGAAGGAAGAGATAAGAATAATGAGAAAGAATAAAATCATGGAGCTTAGTGTGAATGTCAACATCATTGCTCTCAAATCCTCCAAGTGCATTCATCTAGAAGAATCAAGTGATAATAATATTAATGAAGATGAAGAGATAACCCAACTTTTCATGGTTTTCACCCGATTCGTGAAGAACGAATTGAATAAATCTTCAAAGCACGAATAAAAGAAGAAGATGAAGGATTCCCACAAGTAAATGAAAAAGGGATCATCTTCAAACAAGAAAACATATATGGCCACTTGGAGTGATGAGGACTCCACCGAAGATGAGGTAGCCCACCTATGCTTAATGTCCCTCAATGAGGGGAGCTAACTTCTAACTCGTCCAATTTAAATCCATATACTTTTGATGAGTTACAAGAAGTTTATGATAAATTGGCTTTTGAGTTTAAGGTTTCATTTTTTAAAAACAAAAAGACGATTCAAAGCTAAAATTAGAAAATGATTTACTTTCAAAAACTAATTTTGAATTTCAAGCAAGATTGAAAGAATTTGAGCTTAAAGTTTCAACTTACAAAATTTACTTCAAAAGATGGAAGAAGATCATTAATAAGAAGTTGGTGATCCTTTTGATGATCTTAAGAAAGAAAAAGATTTGATTTCCAAAGAGCTTGAAAAGAAAAATAATTAAGAAAAATCAAATTACTATGTTAGACAATCTAGTACCCCTAGATTTATGAATGGAAAATGTTTTAAAAGTGTTTGTGTCCCAAAAGGACTAACACTTCATCTAAAAATGATGAAATTGAAAAATGAATACCTAAGTGGTCAAGAATTTGTGTTACTAACGTCAAAGGATCCAAAGCAATTTAGATATAAAAAATTACTTGATTGTCTTGTTTTAGGTGTGATGGAGAAATGAGTAACCAAGTGCAACATTAAGGGGAACTCCATACATACAAGGAAAGACACTTGAAGAATGAAGGTTTCACATCCTACCTTTGATTCAAGTGTGGTAAATTTTAGTTAAATTTTATTTTTTATTTGCTTATTCTTTTAATTCAACTAGATTATCATATTTGTTGGATTAACTATTGTTTGATGCTTTGAGTAAGGGGGAACCCATGTTTTTAAAACTAACATTTGATACTTAATTTTAAAATTTATTTTAAACAATTGGTATTTTTAAATACTCTCCTATGTTATGAGCTTTAAAATTTTTCAAACTTTTATTTAAACTATTTTTGATATAACAAAAAGGGGAGAATATTGTGACAAATTTAATTTTTATATGTTTCAAATGAATAAGGGAGAGCTTTAATGATTTTGAATCTTTAATTCTCTTATTCAAGTTTTATTTCACAAAGAGGGAACAATCTCAAAAATAATTTTTTAAGTTGATTTTATTATATCAGAAAGAGGAAGATTGTTAGGATATTTATTTTGATATAATAATTGAAAAATAGTTTTGGACGAATTTGAAAAGATTACAAAAATTATGCGAAGTCTAAATAACTTAAAAATATGTTTGAAATGGTTTCATAGGCTTTTAACATGATTTAAAACGCTTTTAAATGGACAAAATATCAATTTTATAAGACTCGTATTGATACATCGTTGTTCTGTATCGATATGCATATGTAAAACCATTTTCCAAAAACGATACCTTAGTATTGATACCATTATCTTTTGTATCAATACCCTATCTTTTGTATCGATATCGTTTATGTTTTTCTTATGATGTAGTGGTATTGATACTATTATCTTTGGTATCGATACCCTATCTTTGGTATCGATATCGTTTATGTTTTTCTTATGATGTAGTGGTATTGATACTATTATCTTTGGTATCGATACCCTAGTATCAGTACCGTTTATGTTTTTCTTACGAAACTCTACAATGGTATTGATACCATTATCTTTGGTATTGATATCGTCCATGTTTTTCTTCAACATTTCTTTCCCAAATGAGCAGTATCGAAACGACTACTACGCGTTTCGATACGTCCAGCACCAAAAGGAGAAATTAGCCTATAAATCTACTCCAAACGACTCCAAATAAATCACAATGGTCACCAACGGCTATAAGCTCAATTGAGATGATAAAAGGAACCTCCAAGCATCAGAAGAAGGCTAATGTTTTCATTGTCAACAACAATATGATCAAAGATATATCTTAGAGATAAATTCCTTATTTATTGTATAGACAACATTTGTGAGCTAAAATATCTATGTATGCTCAAGTGTATTAGGAATTGGGTGAGAGCTTAGATTGCAAATATTAACCTTGTTAGAAGGATTACAAGTTTTTCTTAGTTTCTTATTTGAGAGGATTCTCAAAGTTCGGGTTATGAACTTTGGATGCTAGATTCGAGTAGTGAATCTAGGTTGTAAAAGGTTGCCCCTTTGTCCTCAAAAGGAAGAAATTCAAGAGTGAATTTGAAAAATCTTTAATGAGAATTAAGATAATGGATGTAGAGCTTGTTCGAAGTTTGAATCACTATAATCTTTGTGTTCATTGTTCTATTTTTGCTTTTAACAAAATTACATTCAAATAACCACTTTTCCTCATTTGACAAATAAAATCGGTTGGTGCACTGAGCCTATTAATTTTTGCAATTGCAATTTATTTTTATATAAATATTTAAATTATCCGGTCAACCTCTTATTTTTTTCTTGTATGATTTCGTGTAAAAACTACCCTTAAATGTTTACGAATTTAGAAGGTTGGAGAAATTAGGTAGACATTATATTTAAAATATTAATTTATTAGATTATTTTTAAATTTATTATATTTATTACAATAATTTTAAAATCAGATTATTTTAATTCGACTTAAAACAATACTTTTTATTATTATAAAAATTGAAGACAATGAGCTTGTATTCCGTCTTTCTACAATAACCTTGAAAGAAAATTGGTGGGGCAAGATGACAAACGTGACAATTTTTAAATCTTTGCTAAAATTTTTTAAATATTATTTAAAATTGGATTAAAATGAATTCAATTTCAATATTATTATAAAAAATACAATTAATTTAAAAATAATCTGAAAAATGCAAAAAATAAAAATCAAATACAAAATTCACCTAATTTCTCCTATTAAATCTTTCCTTGTCAAAAGTCACAACCTAATCTTTTCTCAGACATACACTTGTTCAATTTAGTTGCCTCCCTTTGCAATCTATAAAAAAAATTATATTTAATGCACATGAGGAAAATAAAATATTTTTACGGATCTTTTAATTTTAAGATTTAAAGATTATAATTTAAGTTTAATAGATTATAATTTAGATATTATAGTTATAATTTAAATTTTATAATTAAACTTTAATTCTATAAATTTTAAATTTTAATTATAATTTGTTATTATTTTTTTAATTTTGAACGTCAAAACATCATCCTAGATTTATTTGAAACCCACATCGTATATATTTATTTAAATTTGACCCACTTGCCGTATGTGACTTTAGATTCTCTGTCCACATTCCCAATTCCTGGCACGTGCCTTATATGTTTTTTTCTATTTTTGGTGTCCTTTTCACGTGATCTTTTTATGAGATGTAAGAATTCAAATAATAATAATAATAATAATTCTTTTTTATAAATATTTACTTATAGTTAATATTTATGTATTAAATAAGATTTTAATATATTTTATTTGGGCTTAACGTTCATGATATTATTTTTTTTTACTTATAAATATAAATATTAGAAAAAGTATTATATATAATCCTATATCCAGAAGGAATAAAAATCTTTGTCATCTCTTTATTCATTGTTTTTATTTATTTATAATACGTTATCGGTACAAATTCGTTTGAAATATTTTGATGCTCTTCGTTTGAATCCTAAATGAATTATTAAAAAAAATTTAATTCTATGTTAAATCGAAGATAAATTTCCCCGTTATTTTTTAATTATTAATTACCTTTATCTGAAAAATTGACATAAATATTATAGGAAAAAGTTATTTCCCAAAATATGAATACCTAAAATATATTTCCCCTATTTAACTTTCTACAATAACTTAGAAGTCGGATTCAAAAGAATCCGACTATGAACAATGTTTTAAAAAAAATTAAATCGAAAAAGGGTTCAAGAGAACCCGACTTTAAACACTGCCACGAACAATGTCATCTATTTACCCAGACCACTGCCATGAACAGTGTCATGAACAATGCATTTCATTGTTTGACGTCTGGTTCTCCTGAATCCTTCTATTTTTTTTTAAATATTGTTCGTAGTCGGATTCTTTTGAATTCAACTTTAAAATTACTGTAAAAAGTTCAATATTTTAAAAAATATTTTTTTATGGTTCCATATTTTGGGAAATAAACTTTTTTTCTTCAATATTTGTGTGAATTTGTCCCTTTATCTTGATATTTTAATTTGGTCTTTAATTCTTTTAAAAAACAATGTTGCATGTTTGAGTTTGGGGAGTGTTTAAGTATAATTAGGGTAAATCATTCTGTTTGAGAGAAACTATTTTTGACATTCTTCTTTATTGTAACATTGTGAGGTTGAATCAATTTTTGGGTAAAAAGACTAATTCGGTTTGTAAAGGTTATGCCTTGAACCGAAAAAATATCGAATTCATTAGTGAATTGAGTTGAAAATTAAAAATACTTAGTGAGAGCTAAGGTAGTGGATGTATAGCTTATTCGAAGCTTAAATTACTATAAATTCTTGTATCCTTATTTTTTCAAATTTTTAATCTTTCACAAAATTTTAAAATTATAAATTCACCCTCTTGATTAATTCGATTGTTAAATGAACGCAACAATATAAATATTAAATATTATATTGAATCTTATATTGAGAAATGAAAAGGAATAGAAATCTTTTTATTTCTGTCATCTCTTTATTCTTTGTTTTTTTTATTCTTTACTTTATTTATAATATATTATCTGTACAAATTTGTTTGAAATTTTTTATGCTCTCCGTTTAAATCCCAAAAGAATTATTGAAAAAAATTTAATTCTACGTTAAATCAAAGATAAATTCCCCTCATTTTTTCAATTATTTTGATATTTTAATTTAGTCTTTATTTTTTTTTAAATAACGTGGCATGTTTTGAAGGGTTTTAGCTAGCCATAAAATTTGAGGACACTCAAAGACCTCACGGAAGCAAAAGCTTTCCCCCTAGCCTAAACATATTCTCACGACTATTAAATTCAGAGGGCGTAGATAGTGACGTAAAAACAATTATTCGAATGAGTTTCAGGTCGGGTACTGTCAAGTCGAATAAAATTGGATATAAATCATTTCAAGTTGCTTTGATATTTTGACTCGATTTGGGTCGGGTGCGGGTCCATTTCAGGTCGGGTTTATTTCAAATAGGGTTCAAACGGTTCGGGTCTAAATCAGATAATTGATAGGTTCATTTCAGTTCGGGTAGATTTCATGTCGGGTTCATTTCAGTTCGGTTGCATTTAAGGTCAGGTTCATTTCAAGTCGGTTTTATTTCAGGTCGAATTAATTCGGGTTTTAAATTCATATTAATTAAAATTATTATGTTTGAGTTTGGTACAAATAAATAATTAAGTAAATAACCGATAGACTTTGGGTTGAATGGATAGACTTTGGGTTGAATGGTTGATCATTCATTTTGAATTAATTATTTAAATCTAACGTTTTTAACTAGCATGAATCCATTAAAAATAAATATTACACACTAGACTAAACAAAAATATCATCAAATGATTCATATCTTAAAAATTGAGATAAATTATAAAAATTAATAAGGAATAAACATTGGACTAAAAAATTAAGTTTTAAATTAAAAAGATAAACATTAATAAAATAAAATATCATCTTATTAAAAATACTAAACTAAATTAGAAAAACAAATAATAGTCAATTTAAAATAAAAATAACATTGTAAGGATTATATTGCAAAAATTATAAGTTAATAATAATTAAATTCGGTGAAAATTTTAATTTTAATGTACTTTAATATATTATAATTTATACATATTTAATATATTTTATATATAGAATTTATACTATTATACATGGTATGATACTATATATGAAAATATAAAATATATAATACTATATATATAAAAAAATATATAAATATGTATGTAAGTATAAGTATATATATAGTATATAAGTATACATATACTTACATACATACTTATTATTTATATATATATGTATATATATACTAGATGTATATATATTAATATATACTATATAATATACTTAAATATATTTTAATATATGTATTTAATTTGTTTATAAATTAATATATGTATATATATTTAATTAATGTATGTATATTATTAATTCTTTAAGCCTAACACTAATCCCTTAAGCCCAAATCACTAAATTAGTTCTCTAAGACCAATTCTTCAATAACTAAACTAATTCCCTATGATAAAATTGAAACAATTTTAAAATATATAATCTGATTTTAATTAAATGAGGATCAAATCGAATAGAATATAAAATTTAAAACTTAATTTTCGAGAGATCATAATCAAATTGAAATAATTGTAAAATAAGGTGTAGAGCAGCACGGGATTCGATATTTTAGCACGGCCTATATAAAAATATGCAGAATTTTTTATCTGACCTAGAGTAGTGTCAAATGAATATTTAAATTTAATCTCATTTTTTATATTTTTAATTGATTATATTTAATTAAAGTTTATTATTTGATTATATGTTATAATAATAATAATAATAATCGAAAATTTACTATATATATTAATTACCTATAAAATTTACTATGTACATTAATTCCCTCCAAAATTTTATTTTTTCCACTTTTTATATGATAATCAAATTTTATTTCTAATTTTTTTCCTCCAAAATTTTCTCTCTTTTTAATTCCCTCCAAAATTTTTATACTAAAAGTAAATTAATCTCAAACTTAAAAAATAAGTGGCTTATTTTCCTCTAAAATTTGATCTTTTCACTCTTTTTTTTGTCAATTGTTTTGGTTTAATTTAATTGAGTCATAATTTAGATTAATTTAAAAAAATTTATATTTGATTTTAGAATTCTTTTAATTATGTTTGTAATTTATGTTTTTATATTTAATTTAGTTTAATTAATTTATGTTTAATAAATTAATTAAATTAAATTAAATATTAATTTAAAATTATAATTTTTAATAGAATATTAATTTAAAATTATAATTTTTAATGAAATATTATTTTAAAATTAAAATTAAAATTAAATACATTAAAACTAAATAAAATTGTAAATAAATTAATTTAATTAAACATGTAATACTAAATTTAAATATTAATCCATAAATTAATTCTCATCTCTAATTCTATTTTTTAAGATTAATTATATTTATCAATATTTTAAATTCATCAAATTATAAATATACTTAATTATATGTCATGTAAATATTAAGTCTTATTAATATTATTTCAGGTCAATAACAGGTCGGATTCAAAACAGGTCGGGCAAAACCAAGTCTCAGGTCGATTCATTCGGGTAATATCGGTTATCATCCAGGTCAGACTCGGGTTCGGGTTTGTTTCAGTCGGATGCAGGTCAGGTTTCGGGTCCACAGTAACAGGTTGAAATTGGGTTCGGGTTATTCTCGGTCGGATACAGTTCAGGTTTGGTTACTACAGTAACAGGTCCAACTCGAGTTCGGGTCAACAACAGTCGGATACAAATCAAGTTCGGACCATTACATTCCCGAATCAAACCAGGTTCTGACTCGAACAAATTTCAGTCGGGTATTCAGATCGGGTCAGCTTTTTACATCCCTAGTCATAGATTATTGAAAGACAAACAAAAATACAAATGCTTTAAAAGGATTTAACTATGGGGAAGAAAACTATCATAGATTTACTAATATATTTTTTATAATTAAATATCAATATTTTTTATTAAGAGATCATGTTTTTAATTATATTTTGAGCTTGATATATTTAAATGTCTTGAAAAGAAATATAACATAAAGAGATTATGAGAAGATGTCTTGATCATTTGTAATGTTTCTCTTTTTTGAGACGAAAAAAAATTAATATTGAAAAATTTTAGTTTTATTTTTTTATTTTTTAAAATATGATTTTAAAACACGATAAATCATGGTATTTTGAATGTACAGAAAATTGTTATAAAGTTTATATTTGCTTGAAAGCAATAATTCTTCTGCGTCAAAAAATTCGACTATTGACTTTTCTCAAGTTCAAGTTATGAAAGCTCGTTTTGATCCAAGAATTTTTATGATAGGCATTCCCTGAAGTGAAGGTAAACATGATAAAATATTATTTAATTTAAATATTATTCAAATTACTTCGCAACTGAAATTATGTGGTCAAAATATCATTAATGATGATAAATTAATAAAAACTTACAATACTTTTCACACACAAAAATCTTACGGATAAAATATCGTTAAAATATTCTAAAAGTTTATTGGTTACCTCATTCTCTGAAGTGAATGTGAGATTATGTAATAGAAAAATAAAAGTCACATTAATAGTTAAGATTATAATTGATTCTATAAAATATAAAATTCATAGTTTTATACATTTTTTGGGTCGTTAGATAGACGAAATAGATGATTGAGATTAATTTCTTATTTTTTTCAAGTGACGATCTTCACATAACCTACTGTTAATTTTAGTCATTCATCTCACTCATCTATTTCACTAATCAAACGACTTAAAAATGTATAAAAAGTTAAAAACTTTTATATTATATAACTGGATCATAGCTCGTGTATATATATATATATATATATATATATATATATCTTTCTCTCTCTCTAAATATGCTTAAGGCTGTATTTTGGGGGGGAATCAATTAAGACTATGGATTTTTTTCTCCAATTAAGCCTTTTTAAACCAATAAATTAAATTAATTAAGTTTTTGAATCAATAAAATTAATCAAATTATTTATCTAATTTTAATCATTAAATATTTAAATTTTTCTTTAGATATTACTAGAGCGTGATGCACTAAAATTCTATCGTATTGTATTTGCATATTTCTTTTAATATATATATATATATATATAGTTTTTATTAGAACTTTTAAACTATTTAGGTACTTATTTTAACTAAAAAAATATTTTAAGTATCTATTTTAAAAGAAAAAAATATTTTAAATATTTATTTTTATCAAAAATTATAATCGGTGTTTATTTTAACTAAAAATACTAGAAGTACCTAAATTAAAAAGTCGATATCTTTAAATACTTATTTGTAATATAATCTTATTTTATAAAATATGAAGTTAATATTTAGGCCCAAAGGGTAGAATATAATATACTGAGACCCATTTTTGAATTCCAGTTGGGCCAATCCTCTACTAATTCTCAAAGCCCATGAGCTTATCCTGGGTCGGGTTGACATAATAATAGTCTAGGTGGTAAAAGTGAGAAACATGTACACTTCAAGGGCATAATTAAGAGTAAACCCTTTTTGTGGGATATAAATTACAATACTTAAAAGGGATAAAATAACTTTTTAGTGTCTAAACTTTGTAACTTTTCAATTTGGTCTGTGAACTAAAAATTCATTTGTGTAAAAGCCAAAGTAATTTTACAAACCTTGAATGAAAAAGAATTACAATGAAAAGTATTCTTGTAGGTACATGGAATTTCAATAGAAGCACTCAAAGAAGTTGAATATGTGCTTGGATGCTTTAGAATAGTTGTCTGATTGTTGAAGAAATTTTAGAGATTTAATTTACACCTCGTTGAATTTTAGTTGTTTGAGCTATTGGAAAATTAAATAGAGTCGTTGAACTAAAATTTTCTTACGTTAAATATTATCTAGCAAATGTAAATTTCAATACATAGATCTCTGCATCGATACATGCTTAAAATAAAAATAATTGTTGTAACAAAACGGTATCGATATGTGGACTAACATATTAATATGAAATGAAGTTATTACGAAGGATACCAATATTAGATTTACTCACTGAAAAATCTAGGAACCAATGTGATCTTAGAATATCAATACAAATACTGATACACAATTCAAATTATCGGTCTAAAATAATTTAAAAAGATATAAACATCTTATCAATAAGATCTTTTAATATATATTTTAGTTTTATAGTGTTGAAAAATCATGTCAATACGATTATAATCGTACCAATACTTAATTATCAAATTATTACGTAGCTTTTCAAATATACCCTAAAAAATCTAATTATCATGTAACTTTTCGAATATACCTTCAAAAATTCAATTATCATGTAACTTTTTCAACATATTCTTAAAAAATAAATTTATCCCACCACAACTTTTAAAATATTTTAAGAACATATAATCTTTGAAAAGATTTTATCATTATATCCATCTTTTATTCAAAATAAAAAAATAATGAAAAATAGATAAATATTAGATTTATACATGAACTTTGGTTCAACCTACAATATGATACATGATTCTAATTTGATGTAATTATGCAATAAAACTTTGATTTTCGTTTAATTATATATAATTTTTATTTTGTTCTAATTGTACACAACTTTAAAAGTAAATACATTAATTGTTATAAATATATTTATTTATGGTGGATATCCATATATTAAGTTACACTTTAATGGGCTTTAGTATTAGGGTTTAATACCCATTGAAATTAGGGTTTCCATCTTATGCCTATAAATATAGACTTTTGGCATAGCATTGTAGACAACCCTTACTTTGAGAATATAATAAAATCTCTCTCCCTTTTGTCTCTCATCTTTATTCTCCTATTTTATTCTTGTTCTTTACTTTATTCACAACACGTTATCAGCACGAGACTCTAACCAACAGAGGTATTTTTCGTTCGAATCTTAAAGGAGTTATTGACAAGAATTTGTTACTAGCATAAATCAAAGATAAGTTTTTCTCCCTCAATTATATTTTAATTACCGATTATTTTTCTCTCTTGATCTTTGATTTGATTTTTAATTTATTAAAAATCTTTGGTTGTTTGGTGTTTGTGTAGCGATAAAGTGACTCAATTGCCGTGGTGCTTGTCGACAATTCCCAAAAGGGACTTTAACAAAATATTGGTGATTAAACTTTCCATATATTCAAATTAGTGGAATGTCCGGTATGTTTTATTTATTTAATTTGAGATTTTTTTATCTTTATTTATAACCAATATTTGTTTATTTTATTATTATGACGAAAGTTTATGTTTTAATCATGTTCTAAGTATTACATGATATCAGAAAAAAAATTAAACCTTTGATAAATTAATATGTTTTTGTTATATTGATTTAATCCGAGTATATTGGCTGGACATCCCGTTCTGCGAGGCTACTGGTCTCAAAGGAGGTTCTTTTTAAAGGACCTTGTGGACTGGTTTAACAACGCCGCGTATGAGGATTAAATTTTTTGTTCTTTGTATATATTGTATATATATCGGTTGATCAATTACCATTTAATAGTATGAATATTATAAAGTCTATATTTGCTTGGAAGCAATATTTTTTTTGTGTCGAAAAACTCGACTATAGACTTCTCCTAAGTTCAAGTTACGAAAATTGTCTTGATCAAAGAATTTTTATGGGAGGCATTCCCTGAAGTGAATGCATGCATGATGATTATTCCATGCGATTATTGGATTTATGACATTCCTTAAAGTGAATGTAAGCATGATGATTATTCCATGCGATTATTGGATTTATGACATTCTATGAAGTGAATGCAAGCATGATGATTATTCCATGCGATTATTTGATTTATATCATTCCCTGAAGTGAATGCAAGCATGATGTTTATTCCATGCGATTATTGAATTTGTTTCATTCCTTGAAGTGAATGCAAACGTGATAATTCACTATATGGTTAGTGAATAAAACTCAATTATGTGCCAGAGTATCATTGATGAGGATATGTTAGGAAAAAAAAACATACTCCATTTTTCATGCCAACAATGTTGTCCTTCAGACACAATATTGTGAAAAAGGCTTTAAGAAATATTCTGAGTTAATTTCTTGTCTTCTTGTGGCTGAGCAAAATAATGAGTTGCTCATGAAAAATTATGAATATCGCCCAATAGGCTCCGCTCCATTCCCTGAAGCGAATGTGATATTATATAGCGGAATGAATAAAAGCAACATTAGTAATTGTGGTCATGATTGAGATCATAAAATAGACATGGATAAGATAATTATTTTGAGAATACTTATATCCACAAGAAGTGGAATTGTAAAGATGCCAAGAATGATAGAGATCAGATTAAAAATCTTTATGTTATCAAAGTGATGGTATAAACCATTGATCTCGTACTTGTCAAACGCCGAAGCATTACAGACTTTATTCATAATCATGAATGATAAATTGAAGAAAATATAATCAGATTTTCTTTGTGGCGAAAATAATGGCGTTATTGATCCAACTTAATTAGATATTGATAATTTTTCTCATAGTCCTTCAAGAGAATAATTCGCCATTTATTTTATTTTCCTTATAATATCTAAAAGAAATAATTGATCTTTATTTATTTTGTTTATTATATATTTATATTAATTTATTTTACATATTATTTATTTATGCTTTATGTTAATTTATCATTTATTTATTTTATATATTATTTATTTACATTCTATGTTAATTTATCCTTTGAAGAATATTATCACTTCCGGAATGAAATCTACAATGAATTATGGCTATTTATGCCAAGCAAACAGTGCAAGTACTCATACTATACTTAAGCATAAGAAATATTTTCCCATTTAAATACAAGGGAAAATGTGAGTACTATATCTCAAAGTACTGAAATATCAATGCTTCGGAAGAGCTTTTGAGAGCTTATCTTTGATAAATAAACGAGTTGATATAATGTGCTATATTTAATATTTTCCATTCCCCGAAGTGAATGGTACAAAGCACATATTTTTCATTCCCCGAAGTGAATGAAATAAAACACATATTAAAAGGTGCATAATTATGCATATTTTCCCATTTTAAATGCAAGGGAATAATATGAGTACTATATCCGGAAGTACTAATATCACAGAAAGCTCCGACAGAGCAAATATGTTATTGCCAAATGAGAGTTTATCTCATATTTACAGTGTATTATGCTCGTCAAAGTCGCAAAGAGACTTATTGAATTTTAAAGATATTTACAGAAATATATTGAGAATATTAGTCAAGGGATGCTGACTATCTCAATATTACGAGTATAAGGAAATCTTGGCAAAATTACATGCACTGTCATCCATATTGTACTACATAAGAATTAGTACAAGTTGAAGCTCATGCTATTGTAAACAATATGTTTACTGATAATTTTATTTGGCATGACCGGTTAGACCATCCCGGTTCAATTATGATGCAAAAATTGGTTGACACTTTCATGTGGTCATTTATTGAAGAACTAAGATTTTCTTCATGGTTATATTTCACGTGATACTTGCTATGAAAGCAATTTGATTATACAATCATCAACATCTAAAATAAAGTGTTATTAATTTTCTGGAACGGATACAAGGTGATATATATATGGGCCCATACACCTTTCTAAAAGACCATCTAGATATTTTACGATTTTTATCGATGCATCGACTAGATGGTTATATGTATCCTTGTTATTAACCCGCAACTTGGTGTTTGCGAGGCTACTTGCTCAGTTGATAAAATTACGAGCACATTTTCCAGATTATTTTCTAAAGACAACCAGTCTTGATAATGTTGATGACATGTAATTTTACACCAATTCGCATCAAGCCAACAAATGATTATAAGTTCTCCCCATTACAAATGGTTTTTGGTCAGAAACCAAATATTTCTCATATTAGATTTTTTTTATGTGTGCGATATATGTTCTAATTGCTCCACCATAACGCACAAAGATGAGTTTTGTTGGGAATATATATAAAAGCTTCTGATAGGGGATTTATTTACAACATGATTTACTGACTATCATTTTAATGAGTCAGTTTACCCAACATTAAGGGGAGAAAATAAATAGCTGGGGAAAGAAATAAGTTATAATGAATTATCATTTTTCTCATTTTGATCCACGTACTACAAAATGTGAACTATAAGTTCAAAGGATAATTCATTTAGCAAATCAATTGCCAGATATTTTACTGACCATAAAAGAGTGACTAAGTCACGTATACCAGCTATGAATGCTCCGATTAAATTTGATGTCATGGAAGGACAAACTCTAGTTGCTAATGGGTCTAACTTACGCTTAAAGCGTAGTAGACAAGTAAGTTCCAAAGATAAGAGATCCTCGAAAAAGAAAAGGAGCTATATTTTATGATGGTCTGATCGAGGAATCAATGATTATGAAAATCTCTAGAAGAGATTAAATGGTCTCCAACAGAGACATTGACATGACTCAGGTACCTGATAATAAAGAGATCTCAATAGATTATGTCATGTATGGTAATAAGTGGAACTGAAATTAAATCGACGTCGTTAATATATTTGCATGCAATATAGCACTAGAGATTTTATTTGATGATGTGGATCATGAATCATTGTCAATTGGGAAATGTAAACAAAGAAATGATTGGCCAACATGAAAGAGGCAATTGAGGCGAAACTAAAATCTCTTTTGAAAAGAGAAGTATTTGGGCCTATAGCCCGTACATTAAAATGTGTAAAGCTCGTGGATATAAACGAGCCTTCGTGAGAAAGAGAAATCAAAAGGGGAAATCATGAGATATAAGCTCATTTGGTTGCACAAGGATTCTCACAAAGACATGAAATTGATTATGAGGAAAATATATTTCTCGGTGGTGGATGCAACTACTTTTAGATTTTGATCAGTCTGGCAATAAATAAAATTACTCGGTTTCTGCCTAATGAGTGTTGTTACATCCTATTTGAATGAGCCTCTTGATAGTAATATTTACATGAAACTTCTGGAAAGATTTAGATTGCCATAAACAGTTCATTCAAGTTCTCGAGAACATTATTCAATCATATTGAATATATCTTTTTATGGCTTGAAACAATTTAGGTGTATTTGATATGATCGCCTCATTGAATACTTATTAGCATAATGCTATATGAATTATTTCCCCGAGCATTTTTATTAAGAGATTTAGCTATGAATTTTTATTGATTGTGTATGTCGATGATTTGAATATCGTTGAGACTCGTGAAGCGACCTCCTCAAATCCTTGTGCATCTATCGACATACAGAAAAATATTGAAAGAGACTTTACATGCATAACGCATATCTATTTATCACCTTTATGGTTGTTGTTAAGTCTCTTACTGTAAACAAAGATTTTTTCGCATCACGAAAAGGGTAATGATATTTTTAGTCTAAAGCACAATATACACATTTTTTTGATCTGGAAGCATCGTATCTTAACTGGTCCAGAAATATTTTTTAAGTGCTACGAGATCATTACCTTTAAAATAATTGTTATGCATAAGGCAAAACCGAAATATGTGTTTGGCTAAACATATCCTGGAGATATGTGAATATTTTTTACAAGATAAGATGCAAGTTATCTTGTACAGAGATAATACAAAATTTATATCTCAAGGTGGATATATCAAATATGATAAAACGAAACATATTTCTTCAAGTTTCGTCCCTCATGATTTTCAGATGAATAATATTCAATGAATCATTTCAAGCAATGATTTGGAAGATTTATCCACTAGTGCATGATCTACTTTAATATTTGAAGATTGTATTCAATATTGAATTATGAAGATTCAAAGATCTTATGTGATATTTTCATGAGGGGGAGTAAATACGCGTTGCACTCTTTTTCCCTTAACCGAGGTTTTGTCCCAATGGGTTTTCCCGGTAAGGTTTTTAATGAGGCAACATGTTATGCGTATCAAAGATGTGTGTACTCTTTTTCCTTCACAAAGAATTTTTTTTCCCACAGGGTTTTTATCTTAGTAAGGTTTTAACGAGGCACATTATTTTCATGGATATCCAAGGGGGAGTGTTATAAATATATTTATTTATGGTGGATATCCATATATTAAGTTACACTTTAATGGGCTTTAGTATTAGGGTTTAATACCCATTGAAATTAGGGTTTCCATCTTATGCCTATAAATATAGACTTTTGGCATAGCATTGTAGACAACCCTTACTTTGAGAATATAATAAAATCTCTCTCCCTTTTGTCTCTCATCTTTATTCTCCTATTTTATTCTTGTTCTTTACTTTATTCACAACATTAATTTATTTTTTGGGATTAATACAATTATTTTTATGTAAATAATTATGATAGTAATTTGTGAAATTGACATAACAATCGAACTTATATAGCCATCAAATAATAATTTAGATATTAAAAAAAAACAATACAAAAAACTTAATATTTCTTCAAAACATATTTTTTTTACATAACTAAATAGGAACGAAGTCGGGATTTAGGGCTGGGAGCAAAACATAAATATTTAGAAGTAGGGCGGACAAATTTATAAAAAAATTTATAAAATTTAAATAAGAGGATGAAAATGTAAAAAACAAAGTCTTCAAGGAGGAGGCGATTGCCTTACTACATCCCATGTGACTTCGTAACTATAACTAAATATAGATTTTAAATGGAAAATATATAATAGATATTAAATTATACTTTATATTTATCGTAACTTATAATTTTATAATAATTCAAACTTTTCAAAAATATAGATACAAATATTTTTAATTTTTTAATTTTTTAACATATGAAATTATTTTCATTATTATATTAAAATTTTAATTTTTATAAAAAAAATTATTATTATATGTCTTAATAAAAATTTATTTAATCTCAATTCTAAAAGAAATGTACATGATAGTAAATATATAACAACTAACTACTATCATCATAATAACTAAGTTTTGAAATGACTGACTAAGTTCTGAAACCTAAAATGCAGGGTGGTTCAAAAAAATTTGGGGTTTTGTGCAATATATTAAAATAGAGTAATGTATAATATATTAAAATAAGACTCTTAATTTACAATCGGTAAGACTGTAAGAGATGTAAAAGTTTTTTTAAACATCTAGAGATCAAACATTTTTACTTAAAATATCATTTTTTGTATGTTTTGAAGTAAAAGTATCTACAATAATTTTAATATCAATTTCTTCTGAAAAATCACTTGCCATCAAAGTAAGTCTATTTAGTATTTCTTACGATATAATTATTTGAAAATATGACTTCAATAACTTCAATTTTGAAAAGTCTCGTTCTACAGAAATGATAATAATAGAAATATTTAATAAGATTTATAAGCAATTGTCACATTTGGAAACAATTATAATGTTTTAACAATTATAACTCGTCTTTTTTAAGATAATTTTGAAATTTTTATAATGAATTTTAAGATTAATATCATCTGATAATTTTAGTTTATCAAAAATTTTAGAACCCTCTTTTTTTAAGTACCCCTGTGCGGTCGCTCATATTGCGTCTGTCCAGAACCCACTGCTAAAATGTGACTAGTCTGTATAACATATTAGATTAGAATGGCACATTTTTTTGTGAGTTTCGAAACTTTTGACTAAGTTTTGGTACTTATCATAAACCTAAAATATAACCAATAACTATAACATTTTAGGTTAAAATGTTATTTTTTTTAAGTTTTGAAACGTTCGACTAAATTTTGATACTTGTCGGGAAACTTAAAATGTAATCAATTTGTATAACATTTTAGGTTGGAATGATACAATTTATTATGAGTTTCAAAACTTTCGATTAAATTTCGATAATTACCGTGAAACCTAAAATATAACCAATAAATATAACGTTTTATATTAGAATGATAATTTTTTTGGTCTAGTTTAAAATTCTTTAACTCTTTAATGATGATTTTGTTAATTTTAAATTAAACTAAATTTTTTATTGAGTAATAATAAAGATTTTTTAAAATATCTAAATAGTTTAAACATGATTTTAACAAATTAAACCCAAAAATAAATATTTAAAAGTAACTTACTTTTAAGTTTTTGATTTTTTAACGGTGATTTTATTATTTTCAAAATAAAATTAAGATTTTTTATTGGATAACGTAGATTTAATGAGAAATTTAAATTTGATTTTAATAAATTAGGCTCAAATTTAGGCAGTTGATGAAAAAAATAAATTATGTTCAAGTTTTTAATTCTTTAATGGTAAAGTTGTTAATTTCGACCTAAACCTAAAATTTTCTATTGAGTAATAACGATTCCTTAGAATACATGAGGAATCTAAACTTAATTTTAACGAGTCAAATAAAAAAATTGATAATTAATGAAGATTCTAATATTACTTTTAAACTAGAATTATTAATTTTTAGTAAAACTTAGAGCAAATTGTCGGTTAGCTTTTTATGAATTATGACCGTTACTTGTTTTTGTTTTTATTTGAGTTTGTTACACTTTAATGAAACACAACGTTTCATGCTAGCGTGTGTGAGGGGAGGTATATCTGAGGGTTGTTTGTCTGTTAGGGCATGTTTTTGGAATGAATCATTTTTTTCTCAAATTTCTTATTTCTCTCTCAACTAAATCTGTTTATTCATCTCATTCTCATCTCTTTTCTTGATTCTTTAAGCTTTGATCAATGACAAAGGTATCAGAGTCAACTCGTTCCTGCAACGATGAATCGAGCGCAAGCGACACCAACGAAAATCGTTAATCTGCAAGCAGAAGTGGCTAGGATTGATGCTTCCATCGACAATAAGCTGAAAGGGCTTCAGACATCGATGGAAACTACAATAGACACCAAAATACAGGATTTGAAAACCTCGATGATGTTTGATTTGCAGGCGATTATTGAGACGGCTTTAGGGAAACGCACGATAGAGGAAGTGAACCCTTTTTAGGCTTCGGGTATGTTGGGAGATGGGCTGGTGATTATACAGAGAAACTCGCAGAATCAGTAAGCCCTACAAAGAGGAGCTTCTTCTTCGACAGTGAATGCAAAGAGAGAACCCGATTTGGAGCCAAATGAGCAACGTCCAAAAGCTTACAATTGGGAGACAAATAAGCAATGCCCACAGATCTACAACCTACCGACCTATCATGTGCAAACCCAGACCCAGAATTTTGCTTATAAATTGATGTGTCCGAGATTCGATGGGAGGATTTCATAGGGTGTCTGGCCAAACTAGAGCAATATTTTAAAACTGAAAGTGTATAGAAAAATGCTCGTATCAGACTAGTGATGTTCCACTTAGAAGGTAAAGCTCTACAATGATATTAATTCGTTGTTAAGAGTTATGGTGATTTGGGGCAATTATCATAGGGGTAGTATCTTGGATTTCTGAAGGATCGGTTTGCACCTAGGGCTTTCGGTGACCCATTTGCAGAGCTGGTGGCATTGAGACAAGGAACGTGGAGAAATTCTATGATGAATTCGTGACTTTGCTAAATCAGGTACAAATCCCAACTCAATATGTGTTTAGTATGTTCAAAAATCATCTCAAAGTGGGAATTATTCAATTTCTTAAACTGCTACAACCCAAATCGTTGATAAAAGCATTTTATCTAGCTAGATAACTAGAGAATATTTTTTTGACTAATTAGAAGAAAACTGGGACAAACTCACCTCCTCAGTTTAGACTTAGTCCACCTTCTATGTTGTCTATCCCAACTAAACCCTCGAATTCAATGAGAAGTGGGTTTAGTTCTCCTTCTGTATTTCAACCAGGATCAAGGAATGCATCCCCTGAAAATAATAATAGTGGTCAAAACAAGAAAGGAGGGAGCACTGAGAGGAAAGGATAAACCTTGACTCCAGCAGAGATTAAAGATAGGAGAAAGAAAGGCTTGTGTTTTTTGTGCGTAACAAAATATACACCAGGACACAGGTGTGCAAAGACTCAATTGTACCAAATCATAGTGAAAGGTAGGGAGGAAGAAGGGAAGTAGGAAGAATTCTTAAACTGTGAAGAAGTGAAGGAGTTGGTGGAAAATAAAAGAGATGGACCAATATTGTCTTTACATTCATTGTGGGCAAGCCCTATTAGAAAACCATGAAGTTGAAAGTTAAGATAGGGAATGGAGTGGATAGCACTAGTCGATTCTAGTAGTACTCACAACTCTGTGAGTTGATCGATGATAAAGAGTGTGGGAATAGCCATAGATCAAAGAGGAAGCTTGATGGTGACAGTGTCTAATGGGGAGCTGATGAGAACCTTGGGTAGATGTAAATAAGTGTTGTGGGAGACTCAAGGAATTAGCTTTCAAATTGATTTTTTAGTTTTATCTTTGAAGAGTTGTGATATGGTTTTAGGAGTCCAATGATTATCTTCTTTAAGAGTCATAAGCTGGGATTTTTCAGAATTAATCATGGAATATCAGTACCAAAGGGAGAAAGTTAAATTACAAGGGGTACAACCAAAGGTTTTGGACAACATCGAACCAAAAATTTGTGATAAGATGCTGAGGGGTAGTGCTGGGTCTTACACTGTTTGTTTAATGATGAACACTCAATTGGAGATGAAAGTAGGAGAAGGAAGTGGTTCATTGTTGATAAGGAAAATGTTACAAGAGTTTGATGATATCTTCCAGGAATTAAAAGGGTTACCACCCAAGAGGGGCCAAGATCATAAGATCCCTTTGGTGAATGAACATGCAGTGGTAAAAATGCATCCATACAAATACCCTGCATTCAAAAAAGATGCCATTGAAACCATGACCAGAGAGCTTCTAAAAACTAGAGTGATAAGGGACAACAACAATTTTTTTTTTTTTGCATCTCTAATGGTTATGATTAAGAAAAAGGATGGGGGTTGAAGGATGTGTATAGATTATAGGAAGCTTAATCAGCTCACGGTCAAGGATAAGTTTCCTATGTCAGTAATTGAGAAACTGCTAGATGAGTTGGGTAAAACTAGGTACTTTTCCAAACTAGATTTAAGGTCTGGTTACCATCAGATTCGAATGTGGGATCCTGATATAAATAAAACAACATTCATAACTCACGAAGGGCATTATGAGTTCTTGGTCATGCCATTTGGGCTGACCAATACCCCAACAACTTTTCAAAGACTCATAAATAAGATATTTAAGGAAAAATTAAGAAAAACAATGCTGATTTTTTTAGATGATTTTCTAGTGTATTCTGCTAGTTGGAAGGAGCATTTGCAGCATCTTAAAGAAGTATTGAAACTACTCAAAACACATAAGTTGTTTGCAAAAGCAAGTAAATGCAATTTTGAAGCTAATAAAGTGGAATATCTAGATTATGTGATCAATGAAGGAGTGATATCAATGGAGGATTTCAAGGTAGAATGCATATAAAATTGGCCAATTTCTACCATAATAAAAGAAATAAGAGGTTTTTTAGGTTTGTCTGGGTACTATAGAAGATTTATTAAAGGATATGATGAAATTGTTAAGTCTTTGACAGATTTACTTAAGAAGGATGGGTGGAAATGGACCCTAGTGGAACTTGCAACTTTTGAAAGACTGAAGACAACCATGAAAACTGCTCCAATGTTGGCCCTTCCTGATTTTGAAGAGAAATTTACAGTAAAAACCGATGCATCAGAGATGGTTGTTGGAGTTGTGTTGGTACAAAAAGAAAAACCCTTAGCCTTCTTTAATAAAGGGTTAGGGTTGAGACATCAAAGTTTATCCATCTACGAGAAATAAATGCTGACTGCTTTAACGACAGTAAAAAAATGGTCTTCTTACCTCCTTGGAAGATATTTTCAAATCAAGACTAACCATCAAAGCTTGAGATTCCTGACTGATCAACAAGCTATTACTTCTGCTCAACAAAAAAATGGGTAGTCAAAATGATGGGGTATGATTTTGAAGTGGTTTATAGAAAGGAACACAAAATAAGGTAGCAGATGCATTATCCAGAAACCTTTTATTTGTCAGCTGTCATAATCTGAATGTAGGCAATGTGTTGTCCCATTTGTTGAAAAAAATAGTAGAATCTTGAAAACAAGATCATAGATTGTTGGAAATCATCGCTGAGATTGAGAAAAGTAGAGGTAAACATTAGAAATATAGCTGGAACAATCAGGTTTTGAAAAAGAAAGGAAAATTGGTGGTCGGGGCAGAATTGAATTTGAGAAAAAAAATTACTGGATTATTTTTATAACAACCCTTTAGGGGACATTCAAGAGTAAAAATCACTATACAAAAAATTTCTATAGTAGTGTATTGGAAGGGGCTGAAAAAATAAGTTAAAAATTTGGTGAGAGAATGCACTGTGTGTCAAAGGAACAAGGGTGATTTGCAGCCACCAAGGGGTTTGTTGCAACCTCTTTCAGTTTCAAAATCAGCCTAAAATCCATAAATGTGAATTTTATTGATGGATTGTCTACATCTACAGGTAAAAATGAGATAATAGTGGTGGTAGAAGACTAACCAATTATGATCATTTTATTCTGATTTCTTATCTTTATTCTGTTGTTAATGTTACTCAGTTATTTATGAAGAATGTATTTAAATTGTATGGTATGCCTGAGAGTATAGTGTGTGATAGGAACAGGGTGTTCATGAGTTTATTCTAGAATGAATTGTTTAAGAGGTTGAGAATCAATATTACACCCTCTACTGCATACCATCCTCAAATTGATGGTCAAACAGAGAGTGTAAATCAATTATAGAGGCTTATCTAAGATGCATGTCTGGGAGAATCCAAAAGGATGGAGTGATTGATTGTTTCTTGCAGAGTGTGGTATAATACCTCTTTGTATTCTTTCATAAACACCACTCATGTTGTTTTATATGGACAAGATTTACCCATACACTTATCATATTTTGCTGGAGATTCTATAGTGAAAAAGGTGGATAGGAGTTTATAGCAGCGTGAAACTACAATAAAGGTGTTAAAATTTTATCTTCAAAGGGCCTAGAACCGAATAAAACAACAGGCAAATAAGCATAGGACAGAACGTGAATGGAAGGTGTGAGACTTGGTGTATTTAAAATCGCAACCATACAGGCAACAATCAATTCACTCTAGAAGCTGCCAAAAACTTGCTCTTAAGTGGTTTGACCTCTATAAAATTCTAGAGAAAGTTGGGAAGGTAGCTTATAAACTTCCGTTACCAATGTGTTCAAGGGTTCATCCAGTGTTCCATGTTTTTCAACTTAAGAAACATGTTAAAGGGGATTAATCTCAGTCTCATCTATTAGTAGTGGGCTCGAATGGTACTCTGGTGAAAGAGCCTGTGAAAAGAGGATGAGCAAGAAGGGAAATAGAGCAGTAACAGAAGTATTGGTAGAGTGGACCAACACCTTCCCAGAAGATACTACATGGAAGAATTTGCACCAGCTTCAACAACAATTTTCAGATTTTTATTCTTGAGGACAAAGATAATTTTAAAAGATAAGTATTGTCAGTTAGCTTTTTATAAATTATGACCGTTACTTGTTTTTGTTTTTATTTAAGTTTGTTACACTTTAATAAAACACAGCGTTTCATGCTGGCGTGTGTGAATGGAGATATATTTGAGGGTTGTTTGTCTGTTATGGCATGTTTTTTATATGAATAATCTTTTTCCCTAAATTTATTATTTCTCTCTCAACTAAATCTGTTTATTCATCTCTTTTTAATCTCTTTTCTTGATTCTTTAAGCTTTGATCAATGACACAAATTTATTATATTTATTATGAAATATTTTTATTTTTAGACAATCAAATCTCATATAACAATTTAGGTTAAAAGTAAATATATTTTTTAAGCTTCAACCGAAAATATGTTTTTAAAACTTACTTCTACTTTTATTTAGGGAGATGAATGCTTCTGTTGTGTCTTGAATCAGAACTTAAAAAATGAGAATGGATAAATAATTCTGACCAATCGGTCATCAATACTTATTTAATATTTTCAATTTAAATTTTAATTTGAAATATTATCAATACATATATGATCAATACACATAAATCAAAATTATTACAATTTAAATTATAACTAAAATTATTATCCATATATATAAAATTAGGGGTACATTCAATTCGGGTTCGGTTTAATTCGATAAACTATTTTAATAACCACCGATTTTCAGTTCAGTTAATTTCGATTTTCGGTTTTTTCAAATTAACATTAGTTTTTAAAATTTTATATTTTATCTAGAAAAAATAACTTTATTTTATAACTTTTAAACGTTAAAAGATAAAAATTTTAAGATATTTTCACAAATATTTATCAAAAACCTATTTTTTTAAGTAAAAATAAAAATAAGAATATATCTATAAAATTTAAATATATATATATATACTTTATAAAAATAATTAAAAAATTTAATTTAATTCAATTAAGTATGATTAATTATAATTCATAAATTTATTAAACATAATACCACAGTTTAATTTTTAGTTTTACAATTAACCATATTCATAATATTTTAAATTGATAAGGGATATGATTCAAAAATAAATTGATAATGGATAAAAAGATCATATCGTATTCAGACCACAATTTTAATGTCCCACCGGAAAACTTATCTAAAAAGTTCAAGAAAAAGTAGAGAGTTCTTTCTATTTCCATCAGAGATTTCAAGGGAGAGAATTCATTGACTGAGTGTTTCACTTCAATTTCTTCTTCTCAGATTCTTAATGTTTCTCACCAATTTTGCTAAACCCAACCATAAAAAACTTCACTTGAATCTAATCTCTACAAGAATTGGGTGATAGAGTGAAGTCTGGGTTCCAAGTAGAATAGTGGTTTTAGTGAGAGAAAGTCAAGGTAAGTGTTAATTAACCATGGATTGCATCATTTTTGTACTCAGAGAAGCAGTATGATTTTGAATATATTTGATTTTTTATTTATTTTGAAGAGGAAGAAGAAGATCAAAGGAAGGAATTCAAAGGGAAGGAGAATATAGCAGCTTGAACAAAGGATTTTGTGCAATTTCTGAGATTATTTGAGAGTAAATTAGGTTTGTGCTCCTTAATTTCGATTTGCCTTAGTTTAGTTTTTTAATCCATCTTTAAAAAAATGGTAATTCATATTCTTTAATCTTTAAATATAGAAGTATTTTTTGAATAGATTTTGAGAAAGATTGATTTAAAGAAGAATTATACGTATATGACAAATGTATGTGAAAATTGAATTGTTGATAGCAAGCATACAACTTGATGTTATGGTATTTATGTAGTGTGTGGTTTTGCACTTGAAATAGAGAATGGTTGAAAAGTATGTGAATTGATTTAGTAATGAAGTAGAGAATGATTGAAAAGTATGTAGGATATGGTTTTGCACTTGATGCCTTAGGTGCGCCTTACTTCGCCTCATTGAAATCGCCTCGCCTAACCTCAATTAGGCGCCTCACTCTCGCCTCGCCTTAGCGCCTAGGCGCGCCTCACTGGCGCCTGTTAAATGAATTAGTAAAGTTCAAGATTACACGAATAATATCAGAAATTATAGTAGATGCCCTCAAGCATCGAATGTGGCACTTCTTGCCTGGGATGAGTCACAGTCTGAGTTAGAGGTGTAAGGTGTTACAAATAAGGGTTATGGCTGGGTAATACAAGTTTTAAAGATCATGGATGAAAATGAAATATTAAATTGAAGGTAATTTTTCTGATTTTCTTGTAAGATGGAGAATTGGAGATTATATTATTTAGTTTCGGTGTCCTTCAATTCCCACTTTTTCTCAGATTATTTCAACATCCAACCTCTGTTATTGGGAATGGCGGAGCAGCAGCAACTAGAGCCATGGAACAACCTCAGTGGCAAAGTGGTGATGGTGACAGGGGCATCTTCCGGCATAGGTCGTGACATTTGTCTTGACTTGAGCAAAGCCGGCTGTCGTATTGTGGCTGCCGCACGCCGCGTCGATCGCCTTAAATCCCTCTGTGATGATATCAATCGCCTCAGCTTTCCTGAACCCCAGCTTAGTGGTCCTCGAGCTGTTGCTGTCGAGCTTGATGTATGTGCTGAGGGAGCCATCATACAGAGCTCTGTGAAAGCAGCTTGGGATGCCTTTGGGAGGATCGATGTTTTAATAAACAACGCTGGCATTAGAGGTACTCCACATTTTGTTATTTCAAAAATTTCACGTTCTTTTGCACTGTCATTGTTAATTTTCAATAGAATAGAAAGTGTACGTAAACAAAACAAATCCTTTTTTACATTTTAAAATCAAGTACTGAAGGATCTATTTAGCAATCAGGGAAGGATGTTGGCAGGTCAGGTGAAGGATCCTTTTTATTTGCAACTATTACGTATTGGCAGGTCAGGTGAAGGATCCTTTGGAATTGTCCGAGGAGGAATGGAATCAAAATATTAGTACCAATTTAACAGGTTCTTGGCTGGTTTCAAAGCATGTTGCCATTCACATGCGCGATGCAAGTCAAGGAGGATCAATAATCAACATATCTTCCATTGCTGGTCTTAACCGTGGACAACTACCCGGATGCCTGGCTTATGCTGCCACGAAAACAGGCCTAAACACCATGACAAAAGTAAATGTTGTACTAAAATGATATTTTAGTATTTAACAACTACATGACATTATGATTGTTATGCAGATCATGGCCATGGAACTGGGGATGCATAAAATCCGCGTGAACTCGATATCACCTGGTCTTTTCAAATCCGAGATCACACAAGACCTTATGAAGAAGGACTGGTTAACAAATGTGGCCAAGAGAACAGTCCCTTTAAGAACATATGGTACGGTGGATCCAGCATTAACCTCGTTAGTTAAATACTTGATCTATGATTCTTCGGAATACGTAACAGGTAATGTTTTCATCGTCGATGCCGGGGCTACCTTGCCGGGTGTTCCCATATTTTCTTCACTTTGATGCTCTATCGGAATACTAAATATTTGTCAGGAAGGAAACGATGTGTGTGCCCAATCCTTGTTTTCCATCTTATGATAAGATTTGTGAAGCTTTGTGGCAAGCTTCACCATCAGCCAAAGGACATAATATTCTATTTGTGTAATATATATATATATATATGTGTGTGTGTGTGTGTTTGAATTGTGTATGGGTACCTGTTTTTTTCAATGATAATGTTTGTGTTCTAACTTCTAATCTTAAATCTTTCGTTTTTGTTGGTATTAAATTGTTCTCTTACATACATGTAGACTCAATTGCATTCATCTAAGGATAATAAATGTACACGAATCATCTTTGTTTAAACTATAAAGATTATTGGTTTAAACGGACTATCTTATTTCAGTAGTTAAAAGAACAGTTAAGAACAGTAAATTCTGTAGATCTTATAATTATTATTATTAAAATATAAATAATTCAAAATAAAAATCAAAGAATGTAGCCTAAACGTAATCTCCAAATTATAATATTAATGTATAAATTCAAAAAACCCTTTTCTTTCTCTAAATTTTGATTCGACTTAAAAAACTAAATAATTCGACTCAATTCAAGACGAAAATACTTGATTTATTTTGACTTGACTTGAAATTTTATCGATTTGATTCGAAAAAATTTTAAATAAAGTCCGAGTTGTAAAATAAAAACTCAAATAACTTGAAATTTTTAGTAATTAAAGAATTTATTTTTAAGTTTTAGACGAATCTCTCAATTTTCTATGATATATATATTGATATAAAAATATAAAGAAATATTATCACATATAAAAAAATGAATAAATATATATACATATCTTATATAATTAGAGAAAAGTCATTCAAACTGAAATCAAATCGTACATTCGTACTATAATATGATAAATAATTATAATTAAATTTTTTTAGGAACTCGAAAATCCGATTTGATTCGACTTGACTCGAATTTCTTAAACTCGAATCGAATCGAAAGAAATTTCAAATAAGATTTGGTTGTAAAATATGATTCATCAACTCGAATAACTCAAATTTTTTTAACTCGATTCAACTCGATCGAATACTCACATTTACCTGTGTCTATGCTCATAATAGTGAAAGCAATGTTCTTTAAGGAGAAATTTGATAAATATTGTGATAAGATTTTTTTTTTAAAATACAATTCTTTTTATTTTATTTTTAAATTAATGTATTTATTATAATATTTAAAAATTAGATTTAATTGAATTTAATTTTAAACAATAAATAATAATAATAATAATAATAATAAATATCAAGTCATAAAAAATAATAATAAAATAATTTAGAGTGATTAAAATAGAAGTTATCCAAAAATTCAGTTAATAAATAAAAAATATTTGAAAGTTGAGTAATTAAAATATAAATACTAAGATAATTAAGTGAGGAATGGTACCCTAAAACTTAAATTCTATCCGTAAGTTTTAATATTTTTAATTCATCCCTAAGTTTTAATATTTTTAATTCATTTCATAACGTACATAACTTTATCTTAACAATTCAATTTGAACCCTAAATTTATTTTAATAAAAAAAATTTCAATCATATATTAATATAAATATTACTTGTGTTTAATATAAATACCAACAGTTGATCTAGCAAGGTGAGATATTAAAGTAAAATCAAAGATTTAAATTCTAATTATATGATTGAAAAAAACTGAGTTAGAATGATCTCTCCATATTAAGTTTTAATTGGTTAAACCGGATTAAGGTCGGGTTTAAATATATAAATTTCGGATCAAATCAAATTTTTTAAAGGATATTATTGTATCGGATTCGGGCAAAATCCCAATCCGTCTTGTGCCCATCCCTAATTACACCCCGATATTATATCGGACATGGATACTTGAAGAAGGATCATTCGGGTTCATTGCTATACACAAGATCAGAGATTCACAATGGTTCGACAACAATGTATTAAAGAAGCATCTTCGTTGGTAATAAACGAGCAGATGCTTAAAGCCAACCAATGCCATGCCCATGCATCAGAGTTTAGACCTGATGGCTCGATGAAGCACAGTAAATGTGGTCAAGATATGCCATGGGAACATACACTGCATGCCGAAGGGAGCTGTGGCTCCATCCGTAAAAGACATAAACCGATGCACCCAGTATCAGCCAGATCGAAACACGGATCCATGTGCCGACTCTGTTCAAAAGTATCGATTGATCAAACGGAGCATTAGAATTTACAACAAATGATAGACAGTATCTGCATGTGGATTCCGTACTCACCCGAGACTAATTAGTAAATATACGTTGATCAAAATGCAAGCTGCCGGTAAAACCGGAACGAACGGGCAAAGGAAACCTGAAAAAGGATGAATATCAAGACATAAGCCTAAAGAATGTGTTGAACACATACATTTGCAAAGGAATTTGTATTGGAAGTTATAAAACAAGTTGTAAAACCGTGTCTGATTCGAAACAAATCTCTTCGGTATTTAATGCATTAAAGTTGAACATACCTCCCGTGTGCCCGAAGCTGTGCCTAGCTTCATCCTGCTTTAAACATGCTAGAACTATCAAACTGCACAACAGAATCGCTGCACCGACTGTGCCCAAGCTGAAACGAAGAAGGCTGGTACAGGAACAGAGCAATTAAAGCATAAGAATCTTTGATTATGAACTGAGAAATATCATTCCACATTTAGAAGAAATATATTCCACAGGTTGACAAACCTTGGAAGGTAATCGGCGGAAGCTGCCGATGTAAAAACGAGAACACCTACACAGAAAAGAGCTATATTCCACACTGCAATTTTCCTCCGTTGGAGTCGACATTTTTTATCTGTGAAGGCATGTGAAGCCGAAATGCTATTATCTGTGAAGTAGTACTCTAAACATTTTCGGAATTGTGATCACTAGCTAAACGAATGCATTGTTCATATGTCAATTCCGAAAGCAAAAGAAACAAGAGCAGACATATTCCTGATAATTTCGATTACCTTCAGTGAATCGTTTTTCAATAAGCGGATATTGAATTGAAGCCTCCCCATGGTCCGACAGATGCGAACTTTGTTCAACAATATCATCGTCATTATATTTTATTCGTTCTGTTTCCTGACTATCCTCATCAAGCTGCTTTCTCACTGAATCGACAAACTGTTGAAGCGATGATGGAAGTGGAACCTCATCCGGAGGAGCATATCTGAGTATTAAGATCGAAATTGCAACAACGGTGAATGCAAGCAGAGTACCGACACTAACCTGTACCAGAGAAAAAAATGCATCTTATGCTAAAGAGGCATACATTCTATCCCAAGAAACTTTTGTAATTCACAGTTAAACTGGTATGAATTAACTTACCATACCCGACAATTCCGAAACATCCATAAATAAAGCCAATACCGCAGCAAGCATACCAATTGTCACTGTGCTCTTTACGGGAACTTGAGTTCTCGTATTAATGTCGGAAAAGAACAAGGGTAATAATCCATCCCTAGCCATTGCCATCAAGAGCCGTGGCTGAAGAAGTATGCAACAAAGTCACCTTTTAGAGTTACAAACAATCATAAAACTGTAAATTCAACGAACATATATGACATTGCATTCTCATGCAAGTTTAGAACCGGTTAAGCGCCAAATACCTGAGGAAGAAGTGATCCCATCAAACTTGCACAGAGAGCGGTAACAGCCCCAGCCGTGACTATATACCTACAAGGTATAAATATCGAACACGGGTTTCAAGAGTAAGTTTTGGAGAACAGGCCTTGGAATTTAACCAACAAATCGACACCACGAACTAGAAAAAGAATACAATGCTTACGCAGCCCATTGCATTCCGTTGGCAGAAAAAGCTGAAGAGATAGGAGTGTCTGGATTCAACGAATAGTATGGAACTAAGCCGACAATAACAACAGATACGAGCATGTACAAAATACAACATAGTGCCAATGTCATCCCTATGCCCAAAGGTAAATCTCGTAAAGGTCTTTTCGCCTGCCATGAAGGGGGAATGTGTATAAGTTTCTTGTCAGATTATGCGAATTAACTCGAGCTAAAAGATAGATAATGACAAGAGATCATCAAGAAAGTCCAGTACTACCTCTTCAGCTGCACCAGTAACTGCATCGAAACCTATGTATGAAAAAAACACAACTGCAGATCCTGCAAGCATCCCATTTACACCGAATGGGAAAAGCCTGCAAAATCGGAAGATGAAAACAGGAGAGCAAACCATACAAAAAAGCTTGAGTAAATTAGATGAAAAGACATTATAGCTACCCGTCTCGAAGTTCATAACCAGCCCATCTAGTCTTGCAAGCCAAATATCCACCAGCTATTATAATGAAAAGCATGGCGAATACGTTCACCGTTGTAACAATTGTTTGTACCAATGAACTCTGTAATATCAAGTGTTAACTGAAAGCAATTAGCAAAACTACATGGCAAAACAGATAGAAACCGATAGCCTACCTCTTTTATTCCAGCGCACAGAAGAACTGTAACGATGAGAACTAAAACTGCTGCACATGGATCCACCACGACGCCAAGCTGAGGGATAGTGTGACGAACCAAGAAGGCAGGTAGCTTATCTTCACCCCCGAAAAACAAGGCCTAAAACACACAAATATCTTACAACAGTCACTAGGGATGGTGCTTTCCCATATGTCTCAAAATCTAACATACAATAAATTTACAGTATCACACAAAAACTCACTAGATTCGGTGATATGCCACGAGCAATAGCGGAACCGCCAATTGTGTATTCTAGAATCAAAGACCAACCGATCAACCAAGCAACACTGCAAGTAACCGCGTTCTTACATTACAAATTAACATCAGATTCAATTATACATACACAATGGTGACATAACCAATGATGTCCTGGACCTAATTCTCTGTTCAGAAGAACATAAAATGATCAAAAATTTTAGTTCACCTTTCCCCTATGCATATATATGCATAATGATATGCACTCCCGGCAGACGGGCAACGACTAGCCAGCTCTGCGTAACAAAAAGCCGATAGCGCAGCAGCTAGACCGGCAATGAGAAATGAAACAGGAAGAGCAGGTCCTGTATGCTCTCTAGCAACCGTTCCGACAAGAACATATACGCCGGCACCAATGGTTGTCCCGACACCTGATTAATACAACGTTCATTTAGCAAATGCCAAGCTCCATACATGAATAAAATCCACAGAAAACCAGCAACCATCCATCAAACAACTAAAAGGTTCAAAAGAGAACACATAACTATATCCATGCTAGTTCCATCTCCACCACTAAAACTACACAAATAAACTTAAATTCCCATAGAAACAGATAAAAAATTCAATAAAATGGACAAGTACGAGGGAAAATAAAATAAACCCAAATTCCATAAGAGCTGTTAGAATACCAATGGCAGTGAGGTCAAGAGCTGTTAGTTTCCTGGCTAATTGGTGACCTTCCCTCCTTACATGAACTGAATCAACTTGTTTTCTTCTAACTAAGCTTTTGAAAGCCTTTGAACACTTTGAAAGTAGTACTTCACCCTTGTTCTGCATACTCACAATCAATCTTTGATTTGTTTGTTTGTTTACTGCTTCGTTTGGATGAAAAATTTATAAGCAGAAGAATGGAATTTAATGACTATAATGGTAAAGAAATCAAAAGGAACAAGATGAAAGATTTGGGAGTTATTAGGAGATAAAGTTGGAGAGAGAGAGAGAGGGACAGATAACAGTTGTGATCTAAATAGGGAAGTACACGTCTTGGTTACGTGTAACTTTGTCTTCCTGTTTATATGAAAAATTATATTACGTGAGTCCCATCACGTAAGATCAACTATTAAAAATTATTTACTTTATTAATTTTTTTCATGTCATATTTTTTGATCTTAAATAAATTTTCACTTAAAAAATTAAAAATTGATAAAATAGATAATCTTTTAATAATTACTCTTATGAATAACGTGGTAAGACTGACCCATAATATAATTTCTCATGTTTATATCTCCTCTTTGACTTTCATTCCGTCGTGATTTTGTTATAGATAAAATAAACAATATAAAATAATAAATTTATATATAAAAATATTTTTAATTTTAATAAAATTTTCAAAAATAAAATAATTAAATTTCATATAACGATAATTTAGGTGAGATAATTTTAAAATATAAAAATTATAATTTTTTTGAGACATAAGAAATATCATTTAACTCCCACTTAAGGACTAAGGTTGTGCTTTTATTAAAAAAATAATTTGATGTCTAACGCTTTTTAAATTATAATTAAATATAAAAGATTATATAATTTTTATATAAATTATATATTAAAATATAACCCTATATAATCTATTTTCCATCTTAATTTTCAACACTCTGCAAATTACTTAAAAATAAATAAAACTAAAACACCCAGGTAAAAAATTACTAAAATAAAAAACCCTGAACCATTTTCCTAAAAAACAGATCGGAATAGATTTATTGTTCTATTTGTACGTGGTTTGTTTGAATACACAATTTAAAAAAAATGAAAATACCCATATCGAATAATATCATCAAACCTGTAGATAAGGAGAAATTATATTATAGGTCAGTCTCATCACGTTATTTATGGGATCAACCACTAAAAACTATTCATCTCATTATTTTTTAATTTTTCAAGTGAAGATTCACTTGAAAAAAATATAACACGAAAAAAATTAATGAAATAGATAATTTTTAGTAGTTGGTCCCATAGGGATTGACCTATGATATAATTTTTCATAGATAAGGGTTCAATGAATGAACCGTCAGAAATAATTAAATATTCTCTCTAGGAATCTTTTATTTTTTTTCTTTAAAAATAAGAAGAATTAAAAAGAAGTGGCTTATGAACTTAACCTGAGAAAGAGTCCAGGTTCGTGCACATGTTAAAAAGTCTTAACGTATCCGTAGTATATATAAGAAAATATTTGGCATAAAGATAATTCTAATATGTTTATAATTTTTATTATTTTAGCTTTTTTTTTTATATAAATTTAGCCCTTAATTTATATCTTTTTGACAAATAACTTATTTTTTAACTACCATGATAATTGGATCGTTAAAAATTTATCGATGATGACATGTTGTATCACATATGCATATGATAATATATTTTAAATGACATGTCATCTAACATAAGAAATATATATATAAATATAATTTTATTCTAATATAAAATATAAAATAATTAAAATTCAAATAAAATATTAAAAATTAATTAATTCTAAAATAAAAAACTATTAAACATTCCCAAACTAACTACGATGGAATCAAAGTCCTATCTTAAAAAATATGAACACAATTCAAAATTAATTATTTTTTAAGGTAGGATTTTGATTCTATCGTAGTTAGGATTGAGTTTAGTAGTATTTTATTTTATAATTAATTAATTTTTTAATATTTTATTTGAATTTTAATTATTTTATATTCGAATAAAATTTATTTCATATATATATATTTGATAGATTAGATGCCATATTATTTAAAATATATTATCAAATGCATATGACATGTCATAATTGTTAGATTTTTAACAATCCAGTTAACATGCTAGTTAAAAAATAAGCTATTTGTCAAAAAATATAGGTTAGAGGTTAAATTTATCCAAAAAAAGAATAAGGGCCAAAACGATAAAAATTATAAACATTAAGAGTTAAAATTATCTTTATGCTAAAA
This sequence comes from Abelmoschus esculentus, assembly GCA_035048815.1. Lineage (NCBI taxonomy): Eukaryota > Viridiplantae > Streptophyta > Magnoliopsida > Malvales > Malvaceae > Abelmoschus > Abelmoschus esculentus. The sequence continues at coordinate 3,165,087 of JAUCBN010000051.1, read as the reverse complement.
TATTTTGATATATAAAATTGCTTTACATAATAAATATTATAAAATTTAAGAATTAAAATTAAAGATTTAAATTTTATAGTTTAGATAAAAGATAAAAATCATTTGTTTATTTATTATATTTTTTGATGTCTTATTTTAAAATAATAAGTTTGAGATTTAGAATTTAAAGTTAGGATTTTTAAAATCAGGGATAAAATATATTTTTTAAGATGTAGAGTTTAAGATTTAAGATGTGAAAATTAAAGTTAAGATTTAAAATTTAATTTTAAGTATTTTTTAATTTAGAGCATAAAAAGAGATGATTAAAAGATTGGATTTTTTTCTTAAATAAAAAGGGTTATATAATTTTTTCCCCTTATGTATCAACTATCAAATGTTAAACATATAACCTCTTAACATATTTAGTGTAAGAAAACTAACATCAAATCAATTACAAAAAGATATTTTTGAATTGTAGAATAATTACAAGATAATATATATTTTAAATTTTAATCCTTTAATATACATATTACTATAATTATAATACACAACAGTACAAGAACAAAAGAAGAGACAACGTATACATATTGCAGACTAATAATATTGTACGGCAAGGTATAAACATGTTTACCAGAGGATTTGTCTTAAAAATAGGTAAAAGGTAAATGTTTTCCTCACTAATTTATAATGTTTCTTTTCATTTCCACCATGTCATTTTCTTTTGTTTTACCCCATCTAATGTCCTAAAATGTTAGTTGTAAAAACAATGTACCATGGTTCCAGCAGCAGCGGCTGTAGCAGCATTATTCTTCTTGCCTTGGACTCCCCTCGCCAGCATCACCGCCACCTTGAAGCTGAACCCATAGACCTTGATTTTGTTTCCCTCCGTTTTCCCAGGTTTGTTGCCTTACACTTCTGTTAATCGTATCACCACCATCAGAAAACTGTGCCCACACGCTTCGGTTCTTTCCCCCGCCACTGAATTCTTTCCTCACCAAATCCAAGGTGGGTGAAATCGGGTAGAAAATGCAACCTTAAAAACTCTGTGCTCCATATCTGTAACAACTATTTCATTATCATCTTCTTCCATTCAATCAGAAAATTCAGCTTCAAATACAGGAGACCTAGCAGCTAACACCAGCTTGTGAGCATGAAACTTATCCCCAAACACATTAAAAATAACATCTGAACCTTCTTCATTTTCCAATAACATGCCAAAATGGGAGCCAATGTCTGACTCCGGGACCTGTATGGAATGCAACCTTGGGCAGTCTATTTCTGAAACCACAACACCAGCGGTGCAATTTATTTTTAAGCAATCATCCTTGAGGAAATCAGATGTTTCAAGCATAGCCCGCCTGAAGAAACGCTTATATCCCCCGAAAACAAAGAATCCATTGAAAGTAAAAATGAGTCATATGTCAAAACTTAGACAAGCAATTGCATTCGAAATATATGCTTCAAATAAGATAGGAGGAGAGTAGAAGAAACTGGTTTCAAAAGAAGTATTGATCCTTTTCTGAACAGTCAACTTTAGCTGTGTGTATATATGGTAAATGTTCTACAATCCCGTCATGTATGGATCTTGTTCAGAATTATTCTAATCTATGTTTGTCCGATTTGTGCTTTATATTGATTAATTTTACTTGTTGATTTGGATAACTTGTAATTTTTTTATTCAGCTACAGTGGTTACAGTAGTATCTATTCTAGAGTGTATACTCTCAACCATTAGACATTGATCGCTCGATCACTGTGTTGACATTACTGGTGCTCAAACCCTGACCTCCGAGAACATCAAACGTTCCTTTAACCGATGAGGTTAGATGGTTCGTGCGGGTATCTTGTATTTGTGAATCAATATGATTGGAAAACTATAACGGTAAATGTTACATGAATCTATAGAGTGCTCATAAACCAGTAGAGATACCACAAACTTACAATCCTGAAATTTGATTAACATGCTAATCACTACTTGATTTCTCTTTTCCAAGATCATTTGCTTCAGTAATGTAACAATTCATTTTGACCTAAAAACTCGTTAATATGTTATATCATACTTGGGTATGCAATTACAACACCTAGCTACAATCTATTCTGATTATCAAAATTATCTTTAATTTTCTTTGGTATAGAAAGGAGATTGGGATGGCTTGAACCTAAAACTTGAACCCATACCAACCTTCCTTAGCACTTGAGATGAGGCCAGGCAGCAAAATTATCCTTAATTTCCAGTGCAGTAATCATACATAACCATTTCCCATTCACGACTAATTCTTCAAAAGCATCAATATTTAACAATTCCCCCTTTTTTCTAACACTTATTTCGTTAACACACTTCCCAAATTGTTCAAACCCAATCACCAGAATAACCCCCCAAACCCTAAGATTTTTAACTAAGAATTTAAACATGTTAAAAAAAATCTACCAAGAAGAAAAAACTAAGTTCATGATGATTAAAGAACACCCAAAAGATAAACAAATTTAAAAACGAAGCAATTTTCTTACCACAACTTCCCCTATACTTGAGCGTATATGGTCGACTCTCAAGAGCTCGATCGAAATGGCTATGAACTTTATGTTTCCCTTTCCCACTTTGGTCCAAAAGAGTTAACTCGAAAACGGCTCTAACGTCCGTGCCTTCGCTTGCTAAAGCCACGAAAACCGAGACATACGTAGAATGGTCCTCTGGGTTTTTGCCATCGGGATAAAATTAAATTGCCCATTGATAACCTCCCACGGTGAAGCTCTCGCTGGCTAAGTGTTTGCCAACCCCCATGCCTTTGGCTAAGGAATAGCCCTTGATTGTGAACCGATGGGAGCCATTGACGGTCTTGTTACAGACCGAGAGCTCGTGGGCGAGTCCAAGGGAGAGGGCTGGGTCGGGGGAGCGTTGAGGTTTTCTGGGATTTGGGTGGTTTTCTCGGGAAAGTGAAGGGAAAAGAAAAGAAAACGTGGAATGATTTTGGAAGAAATTCGTTCTACTTTTTAAATCTTGTTTCGGTTTATTTGTTAATTACCCCAACCAAAGGTGTGACCAATAGCTAAATAAATTCTATTTGTTAAAATTTGTAACACGGAATTTGTTATATATATATATATATATATATATTATTTTTCTAATTTTATTTTTTATTATTTAAAATTTATTATCAATAAAAATATAATTAAAATAAAAGTAATTTTTAACCATATATTTTAAATTTTTTATTTAAAATAAATATAATTAAAATAAAAATAAATAAATAAAAAAATTAATGAAATGGAAAAAGTTCTATATAAATTAATCCATGTTAGAAAATTTTTGTATCTGAGATTTACATTCCAATCCGAGTTCGAGTAACATAGCACATATGATTCCTAAATCTCTTTATATGGCATTACTCCAACCTCATTTTCTACAAGTATCCATGTTAGACACATATCCACATATGATTATCAGGATCTGGTTCTCGAATAGAAAACATTTGTATCTGACATTTACACTCGAATCCGAGTAACATATGTTTCCTAAATCTGGGGTTAAATTTCTGAAGAGAGTCTTTTTCAGTTTCAGTAGTTACCATCAATCATCTACCTTAGCTGCTACAAGTTGAATAATCTGAACCGGCTGGTGCTTTGCTCCTCTTCGTAATCGGATGAACATGATTTGCTTCCAACTGATTCTTCTGAACTATCACATGGAAGGAGTTTTATCCTGTCAGCATGTTCAATCATCCAATCTGTGAATTCTGGGGTTGCTGCCAAATCTGCCATGGCATGCCGGGTGGATTCGCGACTGAAATCTTCCCATTCTTGTTTCGTGAATTTCTTCCGATTACGCGTCTTGTGAAAGGTAGAATAGTATTCTTGATCATTTATACCACCTAACACGTTAAAAAGAAGCAAAACCTTCGATGATATTAACCGAAGCGAGGAAGAAAAGTGAAATGGTGCTCCAGGAAAAATGTGCTATCATGAACTGTGAAATTCCTTGGAAACCAAAAGTACCTCTTGAAGGAAATCTAGTCCATGCTAGTGAAGTTGTTGGAGTATTCTATTCCACATAGTTCTATCAGAATACATTCTCGGAGACCGGTTAAAAAATCCGGCACCACCTTGGTTCATCATTCTCTGTCTCGACCGGTGTAGCCAAGGACTCTTGTCCCAAGAATGTGGTTGGTGCCTACATAAGCCAAGATGCCAAATTCAAGGTTCAAACAAATCAAGGCTATGAATGAAAACTAAGATTTTACACAGCAAAGACATTTACAAACATAGACTAACAAAATTAATATCTTCTGGCACACATAAATCATAAACATGAAAAGAATCAAAGGGAGTTACTTTTAACTTACATATAATATTTCTTTCTTGTTGATGTGATAAAAGAACAAATAGCAGAAGAAGAAGCCAATGCCACTAGCGCCAGACGAGCGTCAAGAGTGCTCTGGAAAGAGTAGAAAAGGGTGCAAAATAGGAAAAATAAACATAAAATATCCTTTTTGAAGAAAATCTTGAGGTTGCCTGCTATGTTGTTCAGATTTCATTTTTATCTTTACCCATCCATGTTGACACCCCTGTTCGATACATATTTCGTACATGATACAGGGATATGACCCTACAAGGATCCTCTAAATACATGGAAGAACATGGGAAAAGCTGAACCTACCCATGTTGGACACATACTGATATCTGATACTCATACCTAAGCTCGAGTAACATAGGCTGACAAGGTTTGATCCCTGATAAATGGAAGTAAAATCTAGCACTCCAATACCCTATCAACAAACTATATGATTGTTGACAAACCATATGCCTCTTTCTTTTAATGGGAACCCCAAAATCTATAAAGAGGCCTCGACGTCTTTTCAAAGTTGGAAATTCGATCCATTTATCCATCTTCGAGCAATTAATGTGCGTATGACAAATAATCTGCTGCATTTGACATACTTAACAGCAGCCTTTTAAAGGGTTTCATAAGCCGCTGCCTGATTTTACGAAAGTTTCAAATAAAGAAGATAAAACTTGCTACATAACCCAGGTTTGCTTACCAAGTAATACAGCTACCATTGGTAGTAGAAGCATACCTGGAAAATAAACACAGCTGCAATGATGCGCATGGCCCATTTTACAAACTCGGCAACACCAACATCTATGATTCCATCATTTGAGATCACAAATTTTCTTACCATCCAGTACCCTAATGCAGCTCCCGAGAGGAAAATTCCAACCAATACAAATATAGCAACCTGTAACAAAAATAAGCAAAACTAAATTACTTGGTTCACTTTGAAATAACACTTCCTTTTAAAGAGAAAAAGATCACAACTACAAAAAAGTCATGAACAAATCATATGCGGAATTAAAAAAAGAATAAATCGTATGCACAGAAATTGTGGATAAAAGGAACCGTATTATCATTTGCTGAAAATATCAACTCCAATAAGGGGAAAGGGAGGGAGATCTGTCAGGCAGTTGTTAAGAACTTACCGGGTTGTGCATCTCTTCACTAAGCCCAAAATTGATAAGAATTGAATTTACCAACCCAGAAAATTGACGTAAAAGAAAAGATCCAGCTCCAACCTGAAAAAAATAATAGAATAGTGAGTATATTGGCTGGCCAAAGTTGATGAAACATTGATTACTCAATCAATAAATGAAAATAAAGACTCACCACTGGGACATATATGCTAAGATAAAAGATATTTTTCCTTCCGGTCGGCAATAATTTCATTCCCTGGTTGAAAAAAGAAAATCAACACTGTTAAAGCTGAAGCTAAGACGAGAATTCAGGTATTCCCAAAAATTCAACATGAATCTTAAGGAAACTAATAACTAGTAGATTCCCATGTCATCCGGACTCCAGTCATGGTATGTGAACCAATGATCATCTGATGAGACTGCATGTGAATAAAAATCAATTGATTTAAGTTTGAGCACTATGTAAGAAATTTAACAGACAGGTTTCAGTTACAAAGTTGTAGAGAACTGGAAATTCAATACAGATACATGTTCTTCAGAATACATGGAAAACGATCATTATCTTCCAGCAGTCAACAGGGTAAGGTACTTCAAATTTTGTAATATATAAGATAGCATTGAGATTTGGAGCAAAAAATGACAAAACAAGAAAGACGGGTATTTTAAAAGCTACGAAGGCATAAGAAATTTGTGGAAGAACACCATATACCTGAAAGAGAAGGATCAAAATGACAAGAATAATGTCAATAGCCATTGAACTGCTGTAGTAAAACGGAGCCCACTTGCTGACAATTGGTGCCAACAGCAACAAAACAAATCCTAAAACTAGAAACACTAGCCTCCATCGCTGAATACCTACAAAAAAGATAACAAATCAAGGTTGAAAATAAAGTTAAATTTCAGGAAACTAACAATCACAAGCAAAAGAAAATTTCTTTTAAAAGAAATGCAAATAACGTATAAACATACCTTCTTCAACAGTAACCGTGACAGAGCCAAACACATCACCTATAAACTTCACATCTATAAATCTGTCATGATAAGGTGACATGACTGTGTGCCATATACCATTTTCTATTGTCTTCCAATTTTCATGCTCACACTTGCATAATCCAAGTGAAGCATTCCTGCAGGACTTCCTCAATCACCAAAAGTGACAAGAAACTTCTAAAGTGATCTTGTACAGAACAAGAGTTAATTGAGAGCAGAACTTACTGATGAAAGCAGACTTGTATTTTGCTGTGCAGTTTTTCAGATATTAAGACAGATGGAGCCAAAGTAACACGAACAGAATTGGCATAACTCCTGAGTTTCAATCTTGAGTGACCAGAAACTCGAACTCGGTCACATAATAGTACATCTTTTGAACTAAGGACAGACGAATACCCATAGAGGGGAGTCGGGGTGACATCTAATGCTGCATTTGTACTTCCCAAATCAATGCCTGCAATTTTAAAAACCTTTGAAAAACCATGAAATTTGGCTAGGGTGCAAGAGAAAACTAAAAGACACCCATCAAGGTTTCTTTTTGTGTGTGTGTTAAAAAGACATCCATCAAGTTACTGGCATAATCCCACTTCACCTTCGATTCACAAATCGCATAGTATACTTTCTATAGGATATAAATAAATGATACAATGATAGAGCTCAGTTTTAAAATTAAAGTGATCACAAATCATCAAGTCATTACTCAGTCCAAACATTTATTTAAACACTAAAATTTCCCCTCATAGCTATAAAGACCTCCAAGCACCTCTTGTATGACACGTCTTATCTTAGTAATTTATATTTAAAAGAAAAAAAAAGATTTTTAGGAGGTAAAGGAACCATGAAAATGAAAACCATACTATGATTAGGCCTGCTCTAGGATTTAGTCCTACTTTTAACCTGCATTTAGAGAATATATTTTAAAGCTAATATAACAAGAGTTTGCATCTAACAAAACAACCCCATTTATATTTTTAAAGCATAAATTTCAGATTCACTTCTCTCAAGAAGCCAAGCATATACTCCTATTGATCCGTACATTTTTCCGGAAACAAATACATTGAAGCAGTTACGATTAAGGGTTCTAAACCAATTGAAGAACAATGAAGAAAACCCAATTTCTCATTTTTTCCTCACTATTTTCAGAAAGCAAACAAGACGGAACTAAGCATATGAAAAACACAAACTTGAAATTCAATGAGAAAAAAAAAAGTTGTACCTTTAAACTGAGTGGTGTCTTGAGAAGAACATGATAAGAAGAAAATATAATATAAATTGAAGAAGAGGATAAAAGAGGAGGAAGCCATTGTCGACAGCCCTCTTCCACCTCTGTCTGTCTGTATTTTTCCTCTGATTTTTTAAAATGAAACTTCAATGGGAAACAAGGAAGCTTTCAATTTACAATCAACATTACACGTTTACGATGTTTGCGGAAAAAAACAATTTTATTAGGATTGATTTAATGTTTTTATAAATTATTGTAATTGAGATATTAATTTAAAGGGTTATGTCGTGAATAAGAATTTTAAAGGTTTTGTTTAATTTTTAAATAACATATAATCAATTATATCCTTTAAAAGATACGTTGCATTAATTACGATTTCTAAACCCTAAACATTATAATCCTTATTTCTTAAACATTAAACCTTAAACCTTAAACTTAAATTATAACCCTGAAACTTAACTATTAAACCATAAACCCTAATTACTAAATCATAAATATAAACCCTAAACCTAAATTATAAACTCTGAACACAAACCTAAATCTTAAATACTAAACCATAACCATAAACCATAAGCTTTAAACCCTAAACTTTAACTATTAAACTCTAAATCTAAACCCTAAATATTAACTATTAAACTCTATGTTGGGCTTGAAGGTGCTCGATGAATAACCGATATAGCTTGCCAAGTGACGGAGAATTGGCTAATTTGGGTGGTTGTTGTGGAAGCAAAAATTGGACAATAAAACACAAAGATTTAGAGTGGTTTGGACTTCTAACCAAGTCCTACATCCACTGCGTTAGCTTCCTACTAAGGATTTCCCAAATTCACTAAGAATCTCTTCCTTTAAAGGACAAAAGGCTAACCTTACAAACCTTGACTCAAAACCGAATCAAGCATCCAAAGTTCACTACCCGAACTTTAGGAATTCTCTCAAACAAGAGATAATCTTAAGCAAACTTTGATAATCCTTTTAACAAGGCTAATTGTTTACAACTAACCTCTCACTCAATCCTAAGACACTTGACCATACATAAACATTAAGCTCACAAGTGTTGTCTACCCAAAAATGTGAGAATTAAGCTCTAAGACAATTCTTGAATCATAATGTTGTTTACAATGAAGCATTAGTCTTCTCTTGATGCTTGAGGCTTCCTTTTATCATCTCAAATGAGTTTCTAGCCGTTGGTGATCGTTGCGATTGATTTGGAGCCGTTTGGAGCTTGTTTCAAGGCATATTTTTGTTTCTGGTACAAGAGGTATCGAAATGGGTAAAAGAGGTATCGATACCTCTACTTTGAAAAATAGCCGTTGACCTGCATTTAAGAATAAGTATCAAAATTGGTTTCGATACGGCTCATAGCCGTTGCGATTTTTTCATAAAACCTTTTATGATCGTTGGAGGTGTATCGAAATGGGTATCAAAACCAAACCTCACAGTGATGAAAGGGTATCGAAACGGGTATCGATACCACTGTGAGTTTGCCTTTGAAAACATGGCGGTATCGATACCTGTTCTAATGGTATCGAAACGCCTGGGTCAAAAACATTTTTTTGGTTTCTTTAAATCATTTAAAACACATTTAGAAACTCTCAAAACATTTAAATATATTTTCAAGTAGTTTGGATATAATAACCATTTTTGAAATCTTTTTAAATTAATCCAAAACTATTTTTCAATTATTATATCAAAACATTAGTTGTACACTCTAAAACCTAAACATTAAACATAAATCTTAATTATAAAACTCTAAACTTAAATCTAAATCTAAACCTTAAATTCTAAACTTAAACTCTAAATTATAAACTATTTTAATAGAGTATTAATTATATTAAATAATCTAAATTAATTAAACATAATTTTTTAAAAATGTAATTAATTATATTCTATTATATTTCATTAAAGAAGTAAAATAAAGATTAATTATAACCTATTTATGAAGTTCGTATTGACAGCTCTTAGTATAGAGTTGTCGATAATAAAATCCTAATTTAAATTGTTAATTATTTTTGGTATATCTTCGCGTAAAAAAATCAATGCAATTAAATAGTATAATAGCATATTATAAACAATGGCGGATCTAGAAATATTTATGAGGGTAGACACGAATCAAAATATCATTTCGAGTGGGTAAAAGTCATAAAATCTCAAAATTATAGGGTGGACACAAATCATAAAAAATTTAAAAATTTAAGAACTAATTCATAAAAAATTTAAAACTTAAAACCAAATATATTAACTTTAAAAAATTTAGAATTGACTCGTGTGTACCCTTCCCACAATGTACATTCGCCACTGATTATAAATTGGTTAAATTAATTCAAATATCACTAAACTTTAAGTTTAGTGTTGAATTGTTTATATCATTAAATTAAAAATTGATATTATTTTAATATTAAATTTTATTTTTAAGGTTGAATTTTATCATTGGACCATTAAATACAATGATCAGGATAAATTTTAACAATTAACCTACGAAAATACTATATATTGAGTTTTAGTTTAGTGCTATAATCGATACACTTAAAAGTTTAATGATATTTGATATTTTAAAATTTAAGATTAAAAAAAATCTTTCATATTTGATAATATGTATTTATTATACGATCGAGACATAAATTTATAATTTTGATAAGTTATAAATGAAATCAGAATAAAATAAAAAGGAATGAATATAGATAGTGGTGGACGCACCTTTTGAATAGGGTGGGCCTGAGTTCACCCTAAACTTTTTAAAAGTTGCACATTTGTCTTCAATTTTTTAAAATTTTATGAGTTAATCTTTAATTTTTTTAATATTTATGAGTTGTATCCACCCTGAAATTTTAAAATTGTATGTGTCCACCTCAAATATTTTTCTAGATCCGCTACTAAATATAAAAGTTTATAATTTTACATAGTAATAGTAAGACTTTGTTTTTGGTTGTGATAGAAAATTTTGGTTTGACCCTAAGTTAAGGTTTTGCAAAAGATATTTTTTTTTTCAAAACTAAGGTTTGAGAAGATAGTTTAGAGGAAAACCAAAGTTTTTACGCTCAAAAGCTATCTCTTTGTTTATTGTTTTTGATTGCTTTTAAAAAATTTTAGGTGAAAAAACTAGTTTGAAAAGCTAAATTAAAAAAAAAAACTAAATCGATGCATAATGTGTTCAATAATTTTATAAAAGATGACATAAACATGCATTAAAATGAAAAGAAATGTTATTATGGTCGTAGAGGACCAACCGACTACTTCAAACATTAATGTGATGTAGTGGGATTTTGGATATACGTAATAAGAGTGATCATGCAAAAAAATTTGAAATATAGGCCCCAAAATTTTAATAAACTATGTTTATTATATGATATTAATTTTAAAATTTTTATAAAAGTTTTAAAAATACTCTTAAAAATATGAGTTATAATTGTTTTTTAAATGTGACAATTGATTATAGAATCTTTTAATTATTTCTATTACTATTATTTTTGTAGAATTAGTGAGGTTATAGATAATCACAGCAGAAATGACCACACATGGGTCCTTAAGAAAACAATTGTATCTAAAGGCAACATTTTTAAAACTAGTGTGACTATAAACAATTACTTCTAAGGGTCGTATTTTAATAAATTACACAGAACCTTTAAAATATGTGAACTGTTTACGATTAAGCACTTTACAAAGATGTTTGTCCATAGAATCCATGACAATTTAGACAATTGAACTGAAGATTTGAAGATCTCGACAAAGTACAATAACCCTCAAATTCTTGGTCTATTATGGGCACAAAGTATATGTGGCTTTCACAAAAGAGGTACGCTTTCAACAATAGCAGATCACGTTCAAGGTTAAATCAGTAACAATTTTCTTATGATATTGTCACGCTTGAAAAAAAGATAAGGAATATTAATCTCAAATCAGAAAAGAAAAGGTAGGTCTTGAGATATATAAATAGTGACGTTATATATCTTATCAAACATGTTTTTTAAGAAGAGAATAATGATCCTATAATAAATAATATTAGAAACTTTTTTTTTTTATAAAAAGGATGTACATACTCTAAAATGATAATTTCTCCATAGAATTTTGGATAAACCGACTGTGGATGCGCCGAAGGAGATCATGCAAGGGGGAAGATGTCGTCTTGGTTGGAATCATTTTTTTTGATTCAGCTACAGTGATTAGTAGTATCTGTTCTAGAGTATACTCTCAACCTTTTTAACATTGATCGCTCAGTCACTGTGCTGACGGCACCGGTGTTCGAACCCGTGACCTCTAAGAACAACAACCGTTCCTTTAACCGATGAGACTAAATGGTAGGGAGAGGGATGTGAAGTTGCTGAGCGTGGGAAGATGGAGCGTTAGGAGAGAGACAGTTGAGAAAAACAAGGTTGGTTGGAATTGAAGGGGACGAAGATGGTCAAAGAAACTGGTTAGAGGTAAGTTAAAAGTGAGATTGAGAAAGCTCAGGGTTAAATTCAAAATACTCTTTTTACTAACATATCACGTCACTATAGATTAACAAAAATTAATACATTAGTGACTAAAATATAATAACTCGATAACATAAATGACCAAAAGTTAATTTTTTAAAAATCAATAACCAAAATCAAGCGCCTCAAAAATAAAAGGGACCAACAATATAGTTTCCCTTAAAATGCGATTTTTTTAAATAATCAACTTATGGGTAATTTATATGTTTAATCTCCAAACTTTTAGTGTGTTTCTATTTTGACCACTCAACTTTTAAATTTTTCAAATTTCATTCTTTTATGACTTATGTTACTCGACCGTCAAGTTCTTTAGCGACATTATTTTTCCGGAAAGTTTATGCAAGGAAACTTTCCCCTCAAGGCTCAAACCCAAAAATTCGAAAAATTATATCATGGGTCAGTCCCACCACATGTTCATAGGACCAATCAATAAAAACTACCAATCTCATCAATCCCAAATGAATCTTCATTTGAAAAATTAAAAATTGATGAAGTGGGTGGCTTTTATTGGTTGATCCCATGGATGACGTGGTTGGACTGACCTATGATATAATTTCTCCAAAAATCCACTCCCTTTGATTCGTAAGTTATTTATTTTATTTTAAATTAAAACAAGGAAGAACGAAAAGGAGGAGAAAAGCTTCATACCTTTATATTTTTATTATTTAATTTTAAATATAATTACTATTTGTTATACAAAAGTTTTATACAAAATTAAAAAAAAATTAGTACCCTATTGTTTTATTTTTTTTTTAAATTTTAAATATAATTATTATTTAAATAAAATATCTTTATATCTTTATTATTTAAATCAAACTTTACGTGTTTAGATATATATTATTTTATTAAAATAAATTAAACTAATTAAAAATATTAAAATAAATTAAAAATATTAAATAATAAGTTTTATTTTTAAAATTTTATATCTTTTATTTATTATATTTTTATATATTAAAATAAATTAAACTAATTAAAAATATTAAAAAATCCCTTAGACTTTATATTTATTTCAAAATAGAAAGTATTAAAATTTTATGATTGAATATTGGATTATATAATTCAAATTTTAAATATATATATTTTAAAATTAAATTTAAAATTTATATATAAAAAAGGATACCCGTCACTCGAATTTTCAGGTATCCAAAATATCAAGTATTAAAAAAATCCAGATCAAAACATAGATCGAATTTTTAAGTATCCGGACCTACGGATACCCAAATACCCGGGTTTAAACAACACTGTTACCCGGGTTTGAACACCACTGCTTTACACGGGTTTGAACACCCCTTCTGTTGGTCATATTTTGGAAATAAGAGCAAAGCAAAACAAGGGTTTCAAGCAAACAACTATTCCATATTGTTTGAAAATCTTACAAATTCTATGACAAGCAAATGCTCCTCCAATTTGGGACCTGTAAGAGCAAAGCGTACCAGACAATAGATAACTCATATACACAAGACACTGACACTGTTACAGGACATAATCAAAAGATATGATGAAGGAATAGGATTCAACATCAAGAAACAGTAAAAAAACAATAACAGAAATGTTTGAGAAGCAGAAAACCAAACACAATTCAAAGAAATCATCAACCAAACTAAAACATACTATAATAATAATATTTCATTCCAAGAACACGAGGCCAGAAGAGTCCTTCGAGTTCCTCTAATACCACCACCAGCGCCACCCTCGGCATTCTTCATGGAATGATGCTAGCTTACAGTTATAACACTGCACCTAGTCGGCGGTCCAGCTCTGCTCCACAATTTCACGGACTCTTCGGTTGTACTCCCGCTTATTCTCACTAAACATCCGAGCAGCTTCTGAATTCGCCGGAGAGTTTGGGTTTGGATCACAAAGGAGAGACTGCCAAACGCACAGCATTGTCATTAGCATGTTTAGTCTGGCTTTAATTGAGAATATGAGATTCACATTTCCAAGACTTTTGAGCAATGCAAACTAATATAAACAACTGTATGATGATAACTAAAAAGAAAAACCAGTTATATGCAACCAAGGCAGCGTTAGAGCCTACTTTCAAAATCAAACACTAACATATAAATCACAAGTTTAAAAGCAATTCGTACCAAATGCATGCAATGATTTAACTGAAAACAGGCAGCAAACATCTTAGATCTCTTCACAATAATAAAAAGGATTAAGCCTGATGCTGAAATGATGCCATGAGTGATAGAAACAAAATGTGTAAAGAATCTGACTGCCTACAGAAAAATGTTGAACCATGGTTTAAAAGAGACATGGACTTGCCTCCTTTAGACAAATTCAAGTAATGCAAGAAAATGTTCCCGTGTAGATTTGATATTGAAAATTACAATGCCTAGGTATGGTATGAGAGGTATTCATCAACCAAGGGAAACAGCCCCAAAAGGGAAATGTGAAGAGAGTAGATAAATTTTAAAACGACGCCATGGAGAAAGGACAATCTGTAATTCCCATGTTTAGTCAAAGATAATAAGATATGTATCTACTTTAATTCTTGTTTCTCTGATATTAACAATCCTCCTAAAACTGGGTTCTATAAATAAACTTTAGATTTATTTATTTACAGGATCATCCTTGTTTCATGTTCTGTCTCATTGTTAACTGTTTTTGGGTGAACTCTTCTATATTTCCCTTCAACGTGAAGGACAAATAGGCTCCCTTTTTCAAGTTTCAACATTATGAATTTTACTTCCACTGATTAGAAAATGAAGAGCTAATAGAACAACATCTAGGCCAAAGTTCCTCCAAACTCTTCCCCAATTATCTAGTTACAGAAAATAACTGAAACACATAAAAAGCAAGAAAGGCTAAGATCTGCCACATAGGCCACATAGATTAGTCATTTTTGTTTTATAGACTTTTTTATACAGATATTTTCACAAATACAAGGAGAAACCTTCTATCCTTTAACTGTGTCCACCCTGGATAAGAACTTTGCTAAAGAACAGAGACATTCTTACCTATGAAAAGAAACTTGACAATGACTACTTATTAACTTTTCTGCATAGACAACAACTACAGGACAGATAAAAAGGAGAAATAGACACAAGTTAAAGGTACGGAGAATATGACAGGTTGTTCATTTACAAACCGGCCTACCAAAGTCATAAAGCATAGACCTACAGCTTGTTTCAGCATGTATCTCAACCACACATGTATCAACCTCTATTTTAAGTTCATTTTGCATTATCCTCACAACCACTCCAGTCCTTTCAAATGTCTTTGTTTATAAAAGCTAGATACACGCACTTTCAATGTTCAATTATTTTCAAGGAATCCAATCATTGGCTTTAGAAACTGTTTATATTTGTCAAGTGTCTATTGTGTGAAAAAAATATCCATGTATTATATCTATGTGTCAATTTCTTTTCTTTTTTTTTTTCTATTCTGTTTCCCTTTTTATTAAACATAAACACTGATTGACCAAATAAACATAAACACTGAATGCAAACACACCAGATATAAATGAATGACTTGTGCAGTAAACATTAATATTAATAACTGAAATGTATTCAAGAAAAGGCTTCTCAGAAGGATATGCTTTAAGAAACTAATCCTGATGGCTGAAATATCAATGAAAAGTAGATGTGCCACATATTTTGTTGCAGGAAAATAGATGTCCCAAAGAAAACAATCACTCGTGTAAAGACATGGATAACTCATTTGAAATTCAGAAAATTGTGAATACCATGGTTTAGGGGAAGCCATTGATGAAACTAAATTTCTTCACAAAGAAAATAAAGAAGTTAATGGCATAGAATGCCGCACCTGGATAGAGGTGAGTATAGCTGCAACATCATATATAGGACTCCACTGGTTTTGTAAAATATCCAGACAAATACTCCCATCTGCATAGACTGATCAAACCAAAATCAATCATTTTAAGGGAAATGAAGCAAAAACAGGAATATTAGCACATAAGACTACAATTAAAATCCATGATACATACTATTTGGATGAAACATTCGCGAGACAAAACGGACAGTGGGAGGTTTATTTGGATAATCCTCTGTAAACTGCAAAGTTAACTTGAACGTGCCTGAGAAATTTCAAGAAAATGATCATATTACATGAGACATAAAAATAAATTTATTATCCTAAAAACATGAAATTAAAATATCAGTAAGTCGGTGACTAGAAAGAGTATCCAGGAATTAGAAGTAAAAAAAATCTAATATATAGAATATGGTGTCAAGGCTCTCAGATAACTAATAATTTAAATTTTATTGAAGTCAAATCCCATCAAAGCTCAAGAAAATGCACCTGAAAATATGATTTTTTAGTGGGGGGGGGGGGGGGGGGGATGAAAACCAAAATGACCAATCACCAGAAATTAAGCAAGCACTTATATTGAGTCTTAATCTTGCTACCCTTACCCTCTTAAACCCATGCAAGGTACATCATGTTACATTTCTGCAAGGTATATCATCAATTCCCTGAAACAGGGGGAGATTCACCAAAATTCCAATAACCAGGCAATTCATTGAACATGAATCATTAATTCTAAACACTATACTGGTCAAAGAAATGTTGAACAGTTGAGGCAAAGGAAAGTTAGAAATGTAATTGCTATTATGGCCAAAACCAATGGTCAATTGACAATAATAATCAGGATTCATGAACACCAACAAAACATAACAGAAGCACACACAAAAGATAAACGCTAGACCCATAAACTACAAACAGTTCATCAACAACAAAACAGATTGAACCAAAATTAGACGGCGTTCCATCTCCACCAATTCAAACAAAACCAAGCGTGCTTGAATCATGAATAACTGCTAATCGATTAAAGCAATCATGCAAAAAAAAAAAAAAAACGCATAGCATTCCTTGCATGGAAAATTATTAAATCAGCGAGAACTGGAATAACAAAATGATACAATTTTATCAATTTCACCAGAGACCCAAATATATAACATAAATCCCATACGAAAAACATCAACAATTCAACAAATAGAACTAAATTCAAATGAAAGAGAACAACAAAAGACGTGTTACCTCCATCCCAAGGAGTATCGTCGGGTCTGCAAAAATATCGAAAGCCCCAATCATTAAAACATAAAAAAAGAGAAGAAAAGGGAAAGAAATTAGGGAAATTGAGAAATACCCAAAAATGACAGCGTTCCAAAGCATGATATTATTATCTTGAGGAGCCCCACTAATACCAGCAGGTGGATCCTGTTGTAGCCTCTTGAAGTCTCTCATCAGCCTCTTCCTCGCCGGAGTCGACATCGCCGTCCTTCTTTTCTAGCACCAACCAAATCCGATCCAAATAAGTTCCTTTTATAAAGAGAGAGATCTGAGGGAAATCTATGAAAGATCCATCTTTTCTGCGATTTTTTTTTTCATCTAGGGTTTGTTTAATTAGTTTTTGTAACGGACGAATGGTATCTTGCCACGTCATCAATGCCAGGTCATGTCCGTTTCCTAACTGAGTTTTTAAAAGGGTAAATTACATCTAACATCTCTTAACTATAAGTTTCAAATAAAAATGTCACTTTAGGTTTCTTTTAAAATTTACAAACAAATCAGCCATTTAAAAAATTATTACAAACAAGTTACTCCATCTACAAACGTGTCAATTAATTAAAAAAATATTATAAATATTTCACTTAATTAATATATTATTATAAATAAATCATTTTTTTAATATAATATGATATAATAATAATTTTAGTCATCAAAATTTATACAATTTATCATTTTAATTGTAGTTTAGAATAATTCAATAATTTTAATTCTTAATATTTAAAATTTTTATTATTTTAATATTTATTATTCTTCTAAATTATTTATTCTTATCCTAAAAATGTTATATCAACTTTTGGTGGTATAATATGATAGAAATTTAATGATTTATTATTATGGTTTATGTAACTTAAAGTCGATAATTTCGATGTATATTCTCGTAATGATGATTAGCGGTGATTAAAGATCGAAATTAACGGTGAAATTCCTTTTCTCTTCGCGCATTGTTAAACGTGGAAAATTAAAAGATCAATTTAAAGTTTATGAGAAAGTAAAAGGGTCAAACTAATCATTTGACAATTACCTAATTTAATTTATTTAATTTATTCATATAATTAATCAATAAAAGATAAGGATGAACAGTTTTTGGGATAAGTTTTAAGCTGGTTTTAAAATAACCAGAGAAAAACTTTCTCCAGTGTTCTGTTCTTCTTCCTCACGACAGAAAAGAAAAATTCAATTGATCAAGTTCTATATCATCAAGGACGGATTATAGCAAAAAGGAGAAGAAGGGAAATAACATACAAGTGAAACGACTATGGAAAACAATAAGTATTTTATTCCTTTTCTTTTTAGTTTAACATTAAATTTGATTAACGTGATTACCATAAATCTATTAACGTTAAATTGTTCTTTCCGCATTATAGTATATTCATGATTTTAGTTTCAAGAAAAATTATAACAATTGGTATAGAGCCAAGTTTATGGGTTTCACGTTATTCACTGAAAGTTGTGATTTTCTTTTAAAGAAGTTTGTTAATCACCGAAGTGGCTTGACTCGTAGGATTAAATCACATTTTACAGATTCCCTTTTTGCATCATTTTTCTTAATACCCATTTTTTTCCATCTAATATCTAATCCCATTCATGGCTATAGTTCAGTCAAAGGTTTCTTATTATGTTGTTACCTTTGAGTAGTTGGTGGGATCTTGTTGATCATCAAATCGTAATGTTACTGTCAAACTAAATTAGGATACAAATGCACTATAATAGTAAGGATCCCGCAATTATGTCAAAGATATAATGCAATCTTAAGTTTCTACTCGATGAATTAATTAAATAAATATAAAACTATTCTAATTTGCAATCTTAAGATATAATACAGTATAATGTAATCTTAAAATGCAGTATAATATGGAACAATTCTAATTTACTTCGTAATGTTTTACCGCATTTGATATTTTTTTGGGGTTCTATTGTATTATTAAATTGTATCTTAATTTCATAATGTTTTGCCGCATCATAATGTCAGATTAATTTATATATTAAAGTTGTTCGAATATTTTCTTAGTTTTGTTCTGGACTAAGTAAATATGTACGGCACGATACATGTTTTTATTTATTTGTCTTTTTTTTTATTACCCTTATATCTAATAAAAGTGAAGTTTTAGAATAAATAATTAGGGTCATGAATAATCAGTTCTATGAGGTAACCCAAAGGTAGACCGTATTGTTATTTATGAAAATCATAGAGAAACAAACTAGTTTAGTTAATGTATAGGAATATCCAAAGATATCTCGTATACTTGTTTTTAAACTAGTTTAGTAATTTGTTGCATGTGAGTTTATTATGATGCAATGGATATGTTTTTTATGTTTAAGACTCATCCAAAGATGAACTTGAATATAATGTTACAGTTTATATTTGAATCTATTAATTTTACTCAAAGTGTTTGACGAGTGAGCTAATTAAATTTGCAACAGAAGTAAAAATTGCAGGTGGTGTTGAGGCAATCAGGTTTAATGGACTCAACTATGCTGAATAGTATGAATATGTCAATTTTCATGCTAGCATTTATGGATTTCGAGAAGCATTGGTTAATGACAAACCATAAGAGTTGATAGAGAACAGCTCTCAAACTGATAAGGATTATTATGCAGCTTGGGATGATGCGAACAATAATCTGTTGAGCTTCACGAAGATGATTATGGATTCTACCATATGGCCTTCAATGCCCACCACCAATGTGGCGAAAGAATTCGTGCAACAACTTAAGGAATGTGCCAGCACTGAGGGTGCAAGTAAGGCTATGGCTAACATATTGATGGCTGAAATGAAACCAAGAAATTTGATTGGAGTAAATCGATGCATGACCATATCACTAACATGGTCAATTTATCAGCAAAATTAAAGAATCTGAAAGTGGAGGTTAGCGAGGAATGGATGGTAGAAATGATCATCAACTCGCTTCCGACTGATTTTGGGTCTTTTGTGGTTAGTTACAACAACCTCGAAAAGAAATGGACCCTTCCTGTATTAAAGGCTAAAGTTATTCAGGAAGAAGCGAGATTAAAGAAAGATGGAAAAGCCAACATTGCTCATGTTACGGTTCATTCCTCTCAAGCTACAAGCAGTAAGGTCAAGCCAAACAAGAAGAAAAAGGGTCCTCTTAAAGAAAGACTGTCTCAAGAGGCAGGCCTGGTTCGAAAAGAGAGGTATGTATTATATTTCTGTACATTTCGAATCAAATTTACTTGAGGTATCTAAAACTACTTGGTGGCTTGATAGTGGTGCTACAACCCATGTTTCTTGTATTTCTCAGGGATTCAGTACGATCCAACCCATAACAAGAAATAAAAAACTTTCTTTATATGGGAAATAAATCAAAGGCGCATATTAAGGGCATTGGCAATTACAAATTAGTCCTGAATAACGGAAATCATCTAGATTTAGAAGGTTGCCTTTATGTTCCTGAGTGTGCGAGGAATTTAATTTTTGTTTCTAAGTTGGATTGTTTAGGATTTAAATTTAAGATTGGACATAACAACTTTTCTTTGTTTAAACATAAGTACTTTTATGGTAGTGGTACTTTGTGTGATAATTTATATCGTTTCAATCTTGACGAAAAGTTCTTTGATTCCTTGTTTTATGTTGAATGCAATCATGATATTAAACGTAGCACTATAAATGAACATTCTGCATCTCTATGGCATAATAGGTTAGGTCATATATCCAAAGAAAGGATAATGAGGCTGGTAAAGAATGGAATTTTGCCTCAGTTGGATTTTACTGACTAGAATGATGTATGTTTAGATTGTATTAAAGGTAAACAAACTAAACATATAGTCAAGAAACCTGCCACTAGAGCTGCAGAATTGCTTGAATATATTTGTGGCCCATTTGATGTTACATCCTGGAATGGTGAAAGGTATTTCATCACTTTTATAGATGACTATTCGAGGTATGTTATTTATATCTATTGTCTGAAAAGTATCAAGCAATGAATGTTTTGGAAACTTTTGTCACTGAAGTTGAAAGACAAATAGATAAAAAGATTAAGGTAGTCAGATCTGATAGAGGTGGTGAATATTACGGCAGAACTACTGAAAGTGGACAATGTCCTGGTCCTTTTGCGAGATTCCTTGAAAGTAAAGGCATATGTGCACAATACACAATACCTGGTACACCACAATAAAATGGTGAGCTGAAAGACAGAATCGTACTCTCATGGATATGGTTAAAAGTATGTTGTGTAACAGCTTAGTACCTATCTCTTTGTGGATGTATGCATTATAGACACATGCATATTTACTCAATAGGGTTCCTAGTAAGTCAGTTCTTAAGACTCCTTATGAACTGTGGACAGGAAGGAAACCTGGTTTGAGGCACTTACACGTTTGGGGATGCCCAGCGGAAGTGAGAGTGTATAATCCACATGAAAGAAAACTGGATTCCAGAACCGTTAGTGGATTCTTCTTAGGATATCTAGAAAAATCAAAGGGATAAAGATTCTATTGTCCTAACCATAGTATGAGAATAATTGAGTCTGGAAATGCTCGTTTCATTGAGAATGGAGAAGTCAGTGGGAGTGATGAAACACGAAAAGTGGATATTAAAGAGACTGTCATAGTACAGACAATACCAAAGTCTACGACTGCTGTTGTAATTCCTACTGTTATATTAAACGTAAAAACAAACGGGAACAACAACAATAAGAAATAAGTGATCCACTCCAACAAGAAAAAATAAGAGATTCACTCTCACTTGATAATGACATTAACAATGAAATAACGACTAATGAACAAACTCAAGATGTTCAAGTGAATTCAGAACAAGTTACATTGAGAAGGTCTATAAGGGAACATAGATCTGCAATTTCTAATGATTATATGATTTATTCACTTGAACATGAATGTGACTTGAGTATTGATAAAGACCCAGTCTCTTTTTAGGAAGCCATGGAAAGTAACAATTCAAATGAATGGTTCAATGCCATGAAAGATGAATTAGAATCGATGGATAAAAAACAAGTTTAGGAACTTGTAGATTTACTTGCAGGGTGTAAAAAGATCGGCTGTAAGTGGGTCTTCAAGACCAAGCGTGACTCAAAAGGTAATATCGAACGGTATAAGGCCAGACTTGTAGCCAAAGGTTTTACTCAAAAGGATGGCATTGATTATAAATAGACGTTCTCTCCAGTATCGAAAAAGGACTCTTTGAGAATTGTTATGGCTTTGGTGGCTCATTATGATTTGGAGCTTCACCAAATGGATGTAAAAACCATTTTTCTAAATGAGCAACTTGAAGAGGATGTATATATGGCTCAACCTACGGGTTTTGGGGCCATAGGAAAGGAAAACATGGTGTGTAAGTTGAGGAAGTCAATTTATGGATTAAAATAGGCTTCTAGACAGTGGTACTTAAAGTTCAA
The DNA here is from genome assembly GCA_035048815.1 of Abelmoschus esculentus. NCBI lineage: Eukaryota > Viridiplantae > Streptophyta > Magnoliopsida > Malvales > Malvaceae > Abelmoschus > Abelmoschus esculentus. Next base: position 3,142,556 of record JAUCBN010000051.1, on the reverse strand, counting down.
TGATACTATTCTGTCGTATGGATTTGTAGAGAACAATGTTGATAAGTGTATCTACATGAAGGTTAGTGGGAGCAAGTTTGCAATTCTAGTTCTTTATGTTGATGATATCTTGCTAGCCACAAATGATCTTGGTTTGTTGCACGATATAAAGAGTTTTCTTTCTGAGAACTTTGAAATGAAAGATATGGGAGAAGCATCATATGTGATAGGAATAGAAATATTCCGTGACAGATCACAAGGAGTTTTGGGACTTTCTCAGAAAAATTATATCGGAAAAGTTCTAAAAAGATTCAGAATGGAAAACAACCACCCTAGTCCAGTTTCAATTCATAAAGGAGAAAAGTTCAGCAACTCACAGTGTTCTAAAAATGAATTGGAACGTAAGGAGATGGACAACATTCCTTATGCTTCAGTGGTTAGGAGCGTAATGTATGCCATGACATGTACTCGACCAAATATTAGTTATGCTATTGGTATACTTGGTAGATATCAGTCGAATCCTGGTATAAATCATTGGAAAGTTGCAAACAAGGTATTAAGGTATTTACAAGGAACCCGAAACCTTATGCTCACGTTCAAGAGAACGAGTAACCTGGAGGTTATAGGTTATTCAGACTCAGATTATGTCGGATGTGTTGATACGAGAAAATCTACTTTCGGCTATGTGTTCCTATTGGTTGGAGGAGCAATATCATGGAAGAGTGGTAAGCAATCTGTTATTGCTATTTCTACCATAGAGGCTGAATTTGTGGCATGCTTTGAGGCCATGATTCAAGGATTACGGTTGCGGAATTATATCTCAGGGTTAAGAATTGTCGACAATATATCTAAACCACTGAGAATTTACTGTGACAACTCCGCAGCAGTGTTCTTCTCGAAAAATGACAGATATAACAAAGGAGCCAAGCATATGGATTTAAAATATTTGTCAGTAAAGGAGAAGGTGCAGAAACAGAGAGTGTCGATTGAGCATATACGGACCGATGAAATGATAGCGGATCCATTAACGAAAGCTCTACCAATACAAAATTTTAAAGGACATGTATACGGTATGGGTTTGGTAGAGGACACCTTGTAGTATGGTCTTATGGTAAGGTATATACATTATAGTTTTTATGCTCACTACTGTTTTGACACTATTGGATATCAATTATATTTGTTTCCTGTACTATTATTGTTGTTATTTATTTAAGCATGCATGATTATTTGTTTGATAACAAAGTGAGATCCTGAAATAAGATTTCATATATTAAGAATTAAAGTATTTCTTAATAATTAAAGAATGACTTAAAGAACTATTAGATTAAATTAATTGTGATACATGGAAGGAATCAAATTGACTTATTTATCTGTGACCACCATGATTCGATTAGCTTGATTCATGTATGGATGATGTGTTACGTAGAAATGAATTAAAGTGTACAATTAAAAGTTTCATTACACTACAACCGTTACATAAACCAAGTGGGAGAATGATAGAATTTTAATGATTTATTATTATGGTTTATGTAACTTAAAGTCGATAATTTTGATGTATATTCCCGTAATGATGATTAGCGGTGATTAAAGATCGAAATTAACGGTGAAATTCCTTTTCCCTTCGCTCCTTGTTAAACGTAGAAAATTAAAGGATCAATTTAAAGTTTATGAGAAAGTAAAAGGGTCAAACTAATCATTTGACCATTACCTAATTTAATTTATTTAATTTATTCATTTAATTAATTAATAAAAGATAAGGATGAACAGTTTTTTGGGATAAGTTTTACGCTGGTTTTAAAATAACCAGAGAAAAACTTTCTCTAGTGTTCTCTTCTTCTTCCTCACGACAGAAAAGAAAAATTCAATTGATCAAGTTCTAATATCATCAAGGACAGATTATAGCAAAAAGGAGAAGAAGGGAAATAACATACAAGTGAAACGACTATAGAAAACAGTAAGTATTTTCTTCCTTTTCTTTTCAGTTTAACATTAAATTTGATTAACGTGATTACCCATAAATCTATTTACGTTAAATTGTTCTTTTCGCATTATAGTATATTCATGATTTTAGTTTCAAGAAAAATTATAACATAATAATCATTTAACAGTAATTTGTTGTTGTCTTATAGAAGAATACAATTATTGAATTATGAATTTGATCAAATGAGTATGTTTGCCTTAATAATACTGAAAAAAAAATTAAATTAATGAAAATTTTAAATATAAAGGATTAAATTAATTTAAATTAAAAAGCAATAGAATATATAAAATTTTACGGGAGTAAAAATATAATTATACCAAAGAAAATAAATGTTTATAAGTAGAGTAACATATTTATAATTTTTTAATAATTTAAAGGGAATTATAATGTGGTATTTGTTTATAATAAAATATTAATTTTTTTGATGGAACATACATATTTTACAGAGTAGAAATCATTTACTCTTTATTATGCCTCCTTTTATACCTTTACTTAAAAATTTAAAAAAAATTTAAACCTTAACCCTTATTTTTTACACCTTAAACTCTAAACCTTACCCCCTAAAAAAATACATTTTACCTCTAATTTCTTAAAGTCTAACCAAAACCCTTAGCTTTGAATCCTAAACCCAAAACTCACTAATTTAAAGTGAGGATCTAATAAAGAATAAACTATTTACACTCTACATACAAAGACAAATTAAACTGGGTCACATAAAATGAACATTATCTACTTTTTCACTGGATTATTCATTGAGTAAGAATATTATTCATGCCCAATGGGATGAGAGTTTTGAGTAAAGGTTTTTAACAGGTATGATCATTACCAGACACTTGGGGAGCAATGCCTTTTGCTTGATCACATCTTTAAGATGGCCCTGCAAGTATGTTCCGAAACAACAAGAGCTGCCGCAGAAACATTTCAAGCCCGGAGGTCGGATCCTAACTTCACCGTAGCTAAAAATGAGCTCATCGCCTTCTTTTATGTCATTTGATGCGAAGAAACAAAGACGAGGCACCAAAGACCCTGAGCTTTAAACTCATTTTGATGGCAATTAGAAGTGAACTTTTAAAAAAAATGATATTGAAAATGTTGTATATAATTTTGCTTCAAAACATGAAGAAAAAAAAAACATTTTTAAGTGAAATGTTTGGTTTCTAAATGTTTATATGTCATTTTTATTATTTAATATCTTCTGTAATATAATATTTAAACTTTATTTAATTATTCCATGCACGCGGGATGCTGTTAGTTATAGGTATAGATTGGCATGATCATTCTCAACTCGAATCAAATTACAAAATATTTTAATTTGGGGGACCTGGATGCAAATAAACATAAAATCTGATAACAAACATCCAACAGTTAGTTTCATGACGTCTTGGTTTATACTATATGCATCTCTGTCGGAGTAAAAGTATTTCTGGCCTTCTTGTTGTCAATGCCATTTGCTGCATAGTTGAACAACCAGACAACTTCTCTGAGAAATGGTAATCTATGTTACTCGGATTTGGATGTGGTACAAGAAAAACAAAGAGCCGGAACAACATAGAATGGAAGTACCTGAAGTTGTTAACGGAAGGCGACACGAAGGTGTGGCGGTTCGAAAGGAGAGACCGGAGACCCTTCACTGCTCTGGGAATCTACTTTCCATGCATCTTGAACTTGAGCTGCAAATTGCAAGTTCCATAGAACATCCTCAATAGAAGGTCTATCTGCAGGGTTCTTCACTAGACATCTTACACATATCTCCATCATTGTCTTCAATGACTGGTCCGAACAAGATGTCCGAACTGCCGGATCCGCTACGCGTCTTCTCGTCACATCATCGGTTGCTATGATTGCCTCTAACTGCACAGGTTAGAATTATAATGAATTAATGACTTGTATACACTGAGTTCCTTTGAAGAGATTTGGCAGTCACAATTATAATAAAGGAAGCCTATGATTTACCTGGTTTTTAAGAATTTGCACTTGATTCCTGGATTTTGATGGCCTCCCAAGAATCATTTCGAGTAAAATAACTCCGAAATCATAAACATCAGACTTATCATCATAGCTTACCCTGTCATGAAACAATATCCAAAGGAAACAATTTTAATCAAATATCATATTTTAGAAGCTCCCTTATCGACACCGACTTAAATTCGAGGGAGTAATATCTATGTTACTCGGACCGGAGTGTGAAAGTTCAAACATGTGTGTCTTCAATTTTCTTACAATATATCATTCATCACAAACCTTGTACTAGTGCTTGGATCCTTCGTCGGAGCAGAAGTTCCATGTCCCACCTGCACGATCGAGTAGCAGTAAATGCAATCTCAAACCGATGAATTCGAAGAAAGAAGTCTGTTGAGAATGGAATTGTTAGTCAGTGTTCATACCTTGTCTACATTCTCTGCTAATAAGGGCAGGTTGTAACTGCCAATCTTTGCAACAAGGTTCTGGTCCATCATAATATCAGTTGTTTTCAGATGATTGGAGTACACACCAGGGCTAATCCCAGTATGCAGAAAATGGATGCCCTTTGCTATCCCGATTGCAGCCGATATGCGTTGTGCCCATGTAAGTGAGCGTCTTTCATGGCCTCCTGCAAACCAGAATGTCACACATAACATACAATCTAAACATATAGATATGGTAAAATAAACAGTATTTGAAGGACCCCTCGAGGTTCATATCCGAAAAAACTAGAGTCGAACTTTATGGAGAAGGGTTAAATAGTGTGGCCTCGAATCTATCAGTCCAGAAAATTATTTACACAGAGATTAAGGATTACCAGATATCCAGCTCCTGAGAGTGCCATTTGGTACGTATTCAAAGATCAGAAAAATTCTGCTGACACTTGAATCATCCAAGTAGCATTCGAAGCAATGGCCGAGAGCACTGACTAAATGGCGATATCTCAATTTCGAAATGAGCTCTACATGGTGCATAAAGCTTTGAGTGCTATGGCTTTTCTTCATTTTCAGGCATCTAATGGCCACATATGTTCCATCTTTCAGCCTACCTCTATACATCTGAAATCATAAAAATCAATGTGTTGGAAGATTTACAAAGGAAAATTTATCATATTTTTGTTCTAGATGACCCGAAAAACAATGTTCAGTTGCAAAATTGTTGAAGCACAGCCTCACTTCTTCCATATGAATTAGATTCAGTTTTAATTAAGCTCTTGTTAAACTTACCACAAGGCAAAAATATCATGTATATATGTTAACTATATCACATACCTGTCCCTGAGACCCTTCACCCATGAAAGCAGTTGTGTCAAAGTTGTTTGTAGCAACCTCAATTTCTTCTAATGAAAAGGTTCGATAAGCCGGAAGTCCGAGTGCTCCCAGATTCGTTGTTTGTGACATATACCCTTCAAGTAGCCGAAAGTCAGAAAGCTGGATTCATTGTCATTAACTAGAGAAATAGAGATAGGATGGGGTCTTACTTGCATTGGCTCGTAACTTTGATGTGTACACAGTTGATGCTTTCTCTGCAATCAATCTTGTAGTAGTTTTTTTTGTTGTCTTATCCACGTTCGACCTCCTAACAAACATGAAAACGAGACCGAGAACTACTATTCCACCAGTAATTCCTCCTGTTATGGCCATGGCAAGAGCTAATTTAGAAGGTTTGGACTTCTGATGGTGAGTTAAGATTCCCACAGCTAAGGCCTCGTTGTGACAGAAGGAAAATGGATTTTGGTTTTGGTTTCCGGTTGCCAGACAATTTCGAGCATACTGGGAAACTCTGTCTTTAGAATCTGAGAGACAGCTTGGCAAGTGTCCAGACAAAAGGTTTGATGACAAATCTGCAAATTCAAGCTCCACATTGCAAGAAGTGTTTTCAAATAGCATCCCAGTGAGCTTGTTGTCTGCAATATTCAAGTATGTAATGGAAGGTAGGGATAACAATAATGGTGGAAATGGCCCAACAAATCCATTAAATGACAAATCAAGCCATTCAAGTTGGTAAAATGAGCTCAATTCAGTAGGAATGCCAGATCGAAACCTGTTCTTTCCCAATATGAGGCGAACCAACTTGTTGCCAAGCATAGGAAACCGAGGTCCAAAAGCATTATCTTCTAGATCAAGTTCTTGAAGATTTGTCAAACTGCTAAGATCAGGAACATCCCCATAGAAATGGTTATGTGAAAGAGCAAGAACTCGAAGATTCTCCAAACCGGTAAATGATTCGGGCAAAGAACCATTGAACAAATTCTTTCTCAAACTCAAAACTGTTAGAATTGGAAACGAACCGAGCCATTCAGGAAGCTGACCGGAGAACATGTTATCATCAAGTATGAGTGTTTGAAGGCCAGTGACAGATGAAAGCTCATGAGGTATGGCTCCATATAGTGAATTCGAACTCATGTTAAGTATTTCCAACGAGACTAAATGTGAAATTGTACCAGGCAATTTCCCCCATAAACCAAGAGAAACCAATGTAAGAACTTTCAAGTCCGGAAGCTTACCAAGTGCTCTGAAAAGGGAATCCATGGAAAAGTTTCTAGGTAGCATTGGAGTTGCTTTATTTCCAATTATATGTATCTGAGTTAAGCTTTTCTCATAGCACACCACAGTTACTTGGGATGTCGGTTCAGTGTTGCAGAAGTCAATCGAGCTATTCCAGCTACTCAATATATCTGGATAGTTCAACAGAGATCGAACTCGTAAAAGGATTCGAGTCTGGGACGATTCTAGCTGCTCTGACTGATTGATTAAAAGTAAGATCACAGCAAGAACTAGAACCAACTGATAATTGAATCTTTTAGCCATTGGAAGCATATACAGCAGCAGCATTAGGCGAACTGAGGAACCGAAGCAAGAAGGTTTGAAGGACTAGAAACTGCACATAAGTTGCCAATATACCACCAACTCAACAATCAGCAATCTTGCCAAAATTTCCAAATTATGCAGAAAAAAAGGGTGTTGTAGTTTGTCACTGTCAATCACTGAAGCCCATTCACAAGATCACAGTAAAGGAACCTCTGCAAACATTACCATAATCATTAAAGATAGGAAAAGGAATAAACTCAAACAGTTTGAAAACTGAAAATTTAACATTTAGCAGATTATCATTTGAGTAGATAAAACATTACCATAACTTAAACCAGATAAAAAACTGAAAATGGTAGATATAGACAAATTTGGACCATGAACTTCCTGCCTGGACAGCACTCAAGAGACAGTTAACAAGTCAGAAACACAAACCAATAATTGTGACTTGAAAATGAAGAAATTCCCAAACCGAAAACAGGAAACCTCTCAAAAAAGTAACTTCAACCAGATTCAGATTATGTACTCCCACATGCATTTGGTACCCACTTCAGTTTGTATTATTTTTTACATTTAAGAACTGTCCTTTATAACTCTTTAATCACCATTGCCAACAAAGGAAAAGAACTTGTAAGAGCCTTCAAAAAAGAAAAGAACTTGTAAGAAATGCCAAATGTTTCAAAACCAAAGCTGACCTGTAAATCCCACAAACCGACAGTTTCTCTCAGAAACAAATCCTTTTTCTCATCCTATATAGCTTTTGTCACTGTTGTTCATTTATTATATATATAAGAGAAGCTAGATTTGAGAAAAGCAAAAGAAAAGAAGAATTCCTGCAGAAGATTGAAGAAAACTGAAACACCCTTTATTCTCCATGCTGAGAATCCCCAAGCAACCATGTTTTTTCACAGCGAAGTTGATCAGAATTTGGATAAATAATTGGATTTGAAAAGGCAGCAGATGAGTGTACAGAGTGTGTAATGTGTAAGCTTTCGCTTTCATGGTTTGCTTTGAGAGTTGTGACCCCACATTCCATGCTTTGCCGCCTTTCTTTTCATTGCTTTTTCATGTTTTGGTGCTTAGGGTAAGTCCCCCATGCATTCAAGTTCAATGGCGAACTTTTTCACATTTTCAAATCCATTATGCTTGTTCCATTGTTATCTGGCTGGCAGTGGTGAGTGGTAACAATGTTGCCAGAAACCAGTTCAGATTTACTGGGGGTAATCAAATGTACCGAGTTCTGACTAAATAAAATACAATTTTGGTAGAGTCAAGAATTTTATATAGGGTTGTAAACCAACCGAACGAACATAAATGGGTATGTTTATGTTCGTTCATTTAATTTTAACTGAACCAATGAACGAACACGAACATAAACGGATAGAAAATTTCTTGTTCGTGTTCGTTCGTTAATGATTGTAGTTTGTTCGTGTTCATGTTCGTTTATGCTCGTTCGTTTAAATGATAAACAAACATAAACGAACAACCATAAATAAAAATAAATAAACGAAGTAAACCAACGAACATAAATAACATATATAATATGCTAAAGAGTTAATATTTTAGATTAATTCAACTAATTTAACTAATTAACTGATTTTAAACTGAATTAATCAATAATTAAAATTTTAAAAAAATCTTGATCAATAGACGAAACCTAAAATTTAATTGATGAATTTTGTTTTGATTCGATCGGTTAATTCGGTTTAATAGAACAATGAACACCCCTAACCTATAACAAGGAAGTTTCTAACTAGTCATAAAATAAGACTTCTCAACTCGAGTAACTCAAAAATTCTTGACTCGATTTAATTTGATCTAATGCTCACCCTTAGACATATGCGAATGAATTTAAACGAACGAACATAAATGAACATAAAAGAACGAACACAAATAAACGAACATTCACGAACATAAATGAACGAACATAGACGAACGGATTACCAAACGTTCACGAACATAAATGAACGAACATAGACGAACGGATTACCAAACGTTCACAAACATAAATGAACGAACATAGACGAACGGATTACCAAACGTTCACGAACATAAATGAACGAACGAGCTCTTTGTTCGTGTTCGCTCGTTTAATTAAACGGACAAAAAATCTTGTTCATATTCGTTCCTTAAATAAATAAACGAACATAAAAAAAAAACTTCTCACCGAACAGTTCACGAACTATTAGTAGAATGTTCAATTCACTTATGGTCCTAATTTTATATAATCAAATCAAAATAGGAGACAAAATACGGAAAATTCTTATAAATATTATTAATTATAAATTATATACCCTAACATATTAAATAAGGTTAATTTTTAAAAATAAAATCAATTTTAATATCTTCTGTGAAAAATTCTACACAAATTATAATATTTTCATATAGTAGGTACTTTTTAATGGGATCAATTGCACTATAATAATTTTTTTCATATAGGTCTGCTATGTGTATGGTTATAAGTGGTGCCAACTTTTAGATAATTATATTAAAAATTTAAGATTATAGAATTATAAATTTTAAGTTTATAAAATAAAATAAAAATAAAAATAAAATTTGGATTAATAGATATTTAAAAAGTATGAAGTATTGAACAGACCATTTTTTTTTCTTTTTTGTTCACTAAGTGGCCAAGTTACCAAGCCGCCATTTTAGTATTCAATTATTTATTATTTTACTTTAAACTTTTGGAGCCCCTAGTAGAAGCCAGCAAAATTTATAGCAACTATGTTTATAATTATTTATATTTAATTTATTGATCAAATAATTTATATAAAATATTATAAAAATTTATTATAAAATATTATTTTTATCATCTTAAAATCTGAAGTACCACGATGTATATCAAAAAATTTATAATATAATATTATAATCTCGATTTTGATCTAAAATATTATATTCAGATCATCATAAAATCTAAACCAAAAAATTATTTAAAAAATAAAGACTTAACCTTTATTCAAAACATTATTATCATCAAATACTTTATATAGTTAATTAAACAAAATATATCGATTAACGAAATAAGAGTTTTAAATATATACATTATATATTAAACTTTAAATTCTAACCAATAAACTTTAAATTTTAAATTCTATTCACCTATTAATTTTAAACTACTAAATTTAAATTTTTAACTCTAAAGTTCTAAAATTAATATGCTAATTTTTTTTTATCGTTTATATATTAAATAATAATTATTATTATTTACTTAAAATTAAAACTTTTAGAAGCTTAAACAAACTCCACACTCTCCACTAAAAAACAGGTTCCCAAGCCAATTAGACATTTTATATTTGTGTCTGAGATCTGGTCAGAACCCACTTGTCTAAATTTAATTGTGAATTAACTTAATCTTAGTTTAATAAATAATAAACAAAGTAATACTCATAATTGTATTTATAAACTGACATTTGCAAAAGGACATCTGACACCTTTTTTCCAATTGCAATTAGCATGTGATTTAATTAATATTTAATAAATCACTGAATTTTTTAAAGTTTTTAATTACATTTAAAATTTTTGAAACATAATTTTTTAAAATAATTATAAAAAATTCATAAAAAATATAAAATAATTTAATGATTTATTTACAAACTTATTGAACTAAATTAATTCTTACTCAATTCGACTTATTAAAAACTTAAATTAAACTCGAATCAATTTAAATTATTAATTAAATTTTAATAAATTGTGCTTAAACTGCTAACAGGCCGCTGCTTAATTCAATTAGTACCCAAAGAGAATAGGAGAAGGGAAAGAGGTGCAAAGGTGCGGTCGTTAAATTGAATGTAATAAACCGATTAAATTCTTTGGATAAATTATATAAGTAGCACTCAACGTTTAGAGTGTTTTTATTTTAGTCATTACATTTTTTAAAACTTATAATGTAGCCATTAAATTTTCAATTCATTTTCATTAAGATTTAACTGTCAATAGAGAATATTGAGGTGAGGAGAAATTATATCATGGGTAAGTCCCATCACGTGTTCATGGACCTACGAATTCATGGGTAAGTCTTATCATTATTTTTTTCATGTCATATATTTTTTAAAGTGAATCTTCACTTAAAAAATTGTTTTTAAAATAAATTAACAAAAAATATGAGTGAAGATTTACTTTGAAAAATATATGACATAGAAAAAATGATGATGTAGATGAATTTTAATGATTGGTCCCACAGATGACGTGGTCATAGGCGGATCCACCCTTTGTAAAGGGCGGTCAAATGACACCCCGAAATTTTTTGGTTCACCTCTTTTCGTATGATTTATATATATATATATATATATATATTAAAAATAAATAAATAACATCAATTTATAAATAATTGACACCCCTTAAATATAAATTTAAAAAATGACACTCGTTAATTTTTTAGCTTCACTCTTAGACGTGGTAGGAGTTACCCGAGGTGAGACACTTAATTCTTCTTCTTTGCTAAACAAGTTTAACTTTCTTAAAATTAAAATTAACAACCGTTGTTCCTCTTTGATTGTCTTTTTTTATCATCATTCCAAGGACGTTAACTAAATAATAGGAAAGGGGTTTGTAATTTAAAACATAATATTAAAATCTTAAATTTTCATGTTATTTAAGATACGTAACGTTTTATTTAAGGATGTAAACGAGTCGAGTCGAATATTGTTAAATTTAATTTGTTAAGATTTTGAGTTGAATTTGAGTAATTTTTAATGAGTCTGAAAAATCTGAGCTCGACTTGTTAAGAACTCGAGTCGAGTTCGAGCTTAATTCGAGTCCAATCGAGTCTAGTGTTGATTGATCTTTGATTGTTTCAGACTCGAGTAACTCGTCATACGTTACATCTCATTTAAAGCCTATCAGAATTTTTTTGATACACAAAGTTGTGTAAACTCAAGCTTTAATCTTAAGGTATAGAGTGTTAGTTTAGAGTTTAGAGTTTTAAGTCGTTGGGTTTAGAATTTAAGATTTTGATTTTAGGATTTACACTTATGTTTATGGTTTATATTTTAAGATTTTAAGTTTAAAAGATTAGATTTTAAATTATAAAAATTACAAAATTTTGTATATTATATTTTCAAACAATTCACGAACTTTCGAGTTGAGTATTAAAAATAGTTCAATTTGACTCGTTAAAAATTTAAGTCAAATTCAAACTCGAATTAAATCTAATTGAATCAAGCTTTAAACAAACTTAAATAACTCGGATTTATCTCATTTCTTTTACGATCGTATGTAATTATTTCAACATTAGTCGGTGCATCAGGAAAATGTGATTCCAAAATTGAGTCAAGAGATTTCCAAAAGAACTGAAGACCCACTTTAGTAAAGTGGCACTAGGAAATCATGAACCTCAACAGAGATTGGATTCCCATAAACAATGAACTTTTCATTTCATTTGTATTCTCATGTTTTTTTTTATAATAATAAAGTAAAAAGATATTATTAACATTTAATTAAATAATTATTTTAATTTTAATTTTTAATATTTATATTATCAGATTAAACCAATCTCTTATATTATATATTACAAAAATGGAATCACAGAGTATAACAAAAACACACAATTCAACTGATGAACACATGAAACATTTGCGTACAGTTTGAGAATTCAATAATATTAACCCTTAATATTTTATTTTAATTTTTATATTTTTTAAATAGATTCTATTTTTTAGATGAATAATAACTATCATTTATCAAAAAAATATGGCTTAACTCAATAATAGGTGCCTAAAGTATACATTTTTTCTGAAATAGGTGCCTAATGTTTTTTTTTTGACTGAAATAAGTACCTAACGTCTTTAGAAAAAAATATAAATTAAAAATATTATCCAATAAAATATTGAAGATATTATCTTGATATTTAAGTACTGGAGTTTTCATAGGAGTGGAAATCTTGGCTGACAGCTCTGCATGTAGTTTGTTAAGAGACATGGGACCCCAAACCATGGACCCTCCTATAATACTAGGACACAAAAAGGGCAAGGGATGCCCTTAAAGTTGACAGAAAAATATTTTCAACGTTCGATTAGATAATTATTTTAGTTTATAGCATTTTTAGTAATTTTATTTTTTATTAAAATATTTCTTTCGTAGATAAATTAAATTAACCGAGTGAATTAATAAAAAATCAGTTTGATTAAAAGAATTTGAAAAAAAAATAAATTCAATTAATGGCCAATAAAAATTCGATTAATAAAATTTTAAAAATTTAATTTGATCGGTTAATCGAATTGATCGTTTGAATACCTCTGATTCCAACACAATAGATCGGAAAATGAGTGTATATAACACTTTAACTAAATGAATAGTCCACTTTGTTTAGGACAAATTTATGTTTAATATTAAAAATACTTAAAAATTAAATTTTAAATTTTAATTTTAAGTGTTACGCCTTAAAATTATATATCCTATTCAAAATTTTATAAACTTTAACCTTAAATTTTAATAAAAAAACATAAATAAAAACACTTAAAATATAAAAATTTCTAATATCCCTTTGTTTTGGGCTGCTTTAGTTTGATTATGAAATGGCAAAGCTTGTTTGCTTCATGGGATATTGTTAGGTTAGGAATGTTATAATTTTAATGTCTTAACAAGGTATTCTTATCAATAAATAATACCTTTTTAATGAAAAATAGTTATAAAATTTTTAAGTTATGAATATAAAAATGTCTCGGATTAAAAATTATTTTTATTTAATTTCCATTCAAAAATGGTATTATCAATGAAGATGAATAGCATTTAATTTTAATTTTATTTAATTTTACATTTTCTTTGATTTTTTTTAGCTCCGCATTATTTACCTAATTTTTTTAATAAAATAATTAATTTGATTCGATAAAATAAGTAATTATTTTATATACAAGTGTTTATGAAAATAAAGTTTATATAAATACTTTAATTTTAGGGTTTACGGATTTTATTTAGGATTTATGAGTTTATGGTTTAAGATTTAAGGTTTAGGGGTTGATATAATTTTAAGTTTAGGATTTATAGGTTAAAATATAAATCTATAACTATATTATCTTAAAATTTAAAGACTAACTCTAAAGCTAAACCTTAAATACTAATCATAAATCCTAATCTTCAAGCTCTTAAATAGAAACTCTTAAATTCTGAAACCAAAAACGAAACCTTAAACCCTAAAATTAAAACACCAATATAAACAATAATTTTTCATTGTTTATTTATGAGATAATAATCTTAAAATGCGTAAGGTCGAAAAAGGAAAAAACATCATGTGAATATGTGCTGTGAGTCGTACATGTAAAGAGGGTAGAGGCTGAGATCCACTAATTGGTCTAGTGATTAAGGATGTTCATATTTCCCCATCTTATATGAGTTCAAATCCGGGTATAGAAAAATATAATCTTTATTTAATAAAAAAAGAGGGTAGAGGCTAAGTGTGTGTAAAATATTTGATTTGATCAATTTAATTCGGTTATTTATTAAATTGATATGAAAATTTAGGTATTTTATTTTTTTTAAAAATTTTTTGGATTAAATATGAATTAGAGTATTTTAAGTTTTAGATTATTTAAAAATTTGAAATATTTAAAAGTTTAAAAAATTATAAATATGAATTTTATTATATTTGAAAGTTTAATGCTTATTATATTCAAAATTTTGAATAATTAAAATTTTTATAGATGTGAACCATGATAAATTTTAATTTCTTATTTGTTATATTTTAAATTTCAAAATTTTCATCGTTAAATTCGAATTTTTTTTATCTAAACCTATTATATATTTAAATAATCAAATATCTTTGTAACGACCCGAATTCGGATCCGAGTGTCGGTTTAACTCGATGGGTTTTGGGCTTCGGTTTTGGGCCCCGAGTGTGGTGGTTTCGGGCCTCGGGTGTGTGTTGGGCCTTGTTGGGTCTTGTTGTGTTGGGCTTTTGAGTGGATGTCTAAGGGCATTTTTGTAAATGCCTAAATGGATGAAAGAGGGGGGTTTTGGAGTGTTGTTTCTGCAGGGATGATATCATGGGTGCAGAGGGTTTTCTTTTTCTCATCTCCTTCATCTAAAGCTTAAGGGGGGAGAGTTAAAGGTTGAATCTTGTTGGTTTTGAGGAAGAATCACGTTTTTGTGCAGAAGGCAAGTTATAGGGTCGTTATAGATCTTTAAAAAGAGAGAAAGAAATGGAAGCTCCATCTCAAAGGCAAGGCAAAGAGAGAGCTTAAGGAGGAAGAAGGAAGGTTATTGCTGTTGTTGCTCAAGGTTGGTACTCCCAACTCGTTCTTTACATCATACATATCATGGTAGTTGCATACATATAGATATTGATGTATATGTGTGCTTGATTTGTGTTTGACATGCTTTAATGGTGGATTTTGGATTTGGGTGTTAAATGATTCGGAATTGATGTTAAAATACCTTAATCATCTCTAGAAATGAATAGAAACACTTTGGGATTGATTGGATCGAATTTGGAAATGAATCCTAGGAATTTTCTAAGTGCAAACCTGCATTTCGTGCAGGGGGTATCGATACACGGGCTACCGGTATCGATACCCATGAGTGGAATTAGGCTTTGTGGACATGGGTATCGAACCATGGTTTGATACCGGGACCTCCAGTGGCATAATGGCATCGATACAGGTATCGATGCTGGAGGGTCCCCTTTTGTTGACTTTGGAAATGGTCAAAGGGTATCGATACCTGTATCGATACTCATGGTTCGGTGCATTCTTTGGGTAGGTATCGAGGCAGAGTGGTTCGATACCCCATATAAGGGTATCGATACCCCTGCGAAAACTTGACAAGATAGGTATTGTTTGAGGTTCGATAATGGAATTAAAGGTCACAATGAATCTTATAATTAATGAAATGAATGGTTAACACAAGATTGACGTATTAAACCCTGAATGACTAAAGTATGTTAAGTCTTGATGTGTTTTGGTGTGAGGATCCTAGGTGGATCATTTTTGTGTTTCGAGTCCTTGTTTGATGGAAATCCGGATATCCATAAGTGTTGCAACACGTCGAAGGCCATCCGATGTAACATGCCGGATGATGTTTGAAGACTTTTATTTCGAGTGTTGGGCGGCCTCACTCGAAGATGTTCGATGTAACATTCCGAGCATGGGGTTGGTTGGGCGGCCTCCACCCC
Source organism: Abelmoschus esculentus (assembly GCA_035048815.1). Lineage (NCBI taxonomy): Eukaryota > Viridiplantae > Streptophyta > Magnoliopsida > Malvales > Malvaceae > Abelmoschus > Abelmoschus esculentus. The sequence continues at coordinate 3,126,718 of JAUCBN010000051.1, read as the reverse complement.
TTTTCGAACGTTGGGCGGCCTCGTTCGAAGATGTCCGATGTAACATTCTGGGCATAGGATTTGAGGGCGGCCTCAATCCTGAGTGTAGGATCCCGATGCTGTGTGGACGCGGGCCTCAATTTTGTGTGTTATTTTTTTGATATGATATGCATATGTTGTGTGCGATATTATGCATTGTATATGACATGTGGTAGGCAAGCATGCTAGATTATCATACCATGCACGATACTTTATATGTTATGTTTTACTGCTTATGATACGCATGATGTTGGCCGAGTTCGGTGTACCCACTGAGCTTTCGTAGCTCAGCGTTCGAAATATGTTTTCGTGCGTAGGTTAGGTGAAGCTGGTTCGTGGAGCACCATCAAGGTTCGGATTCCAGCATCAACCGTGTTGTCAGAGTACATGTATTAGATTTAGTGGGCTTTTACTATGTTGAACCCTATGTAATGTAACTCTGTTTATTTAATTTGGGTCGAATGTTTTAAACGGTTTGTAATATGTTGGAGCTCCGGTTTCTTTAACTTATTTTGAGCTTTCGTTTTAATTTAATGGATTTATGAATCGTATTTGGACTTAAAATTTGATTTATTTGTTGGGCTCTTGAAAGGAAATTTGAAATACAGGTTTTGGGCCGGAGGCCCAATGTGACATCTGGGTCGGGTGTTACAATCTTAATATTTGATATTAAATATCCAATATTCGAATATTTAATTTTTTTCAAATTAGATACAAATTATTATTTTACTCATTCAAAATTTTAGATTAGATCAAATTCAACATCCAAAAATACGGCTAAACCCTAAACTTCTCTAAGTTACGGTTTAAGCTCATTGACTGACCACCAATCGCCCCTTATTACATAACTATATGAGTTTAAACAACATAATCTATAAAATATATTTTTTATTAAAAATAAAAAATAAATATTATTACAAAAACATATTTAAATATTATTTTTAAAAAATACTTATTTATGAGTTGGGGAGTTCATTTCACCCCGATCCAAATTGTTCTATGTTAGGTTTAAATTTTTGTACGAAATGTGGTTCGATTTAAATTGAAAATAAATAATTTAAATAAGATATATTTAAATGAGTTATGAAAAGAAATTATATTTTTATTATCGTAAATAATAAAAAAAGATATTTTAAACTTGACAATCAAATTCGGATTAAATTTTATTTTTTAAAAAAATTTAATATAAAAATAAATATAAAATTATACACGTTAACTTTTAGTGTCTAAATTATTTTTTTTAATCGGTACTTAATATTTTATTGTATTAATTTTAAATGTGTGATTATTAATTGTTGTTATTTCTTAAACTTCTTTTTTATAACTTTCTTTATTTTTTAACTTAATTTAAAAAACACATAATTTCATAAAATTCAAAATATAACCCTTAATCTCTAACCAAAACATTTAATCTCTAAAATTGTTATTATTTTTATCGTTAATAACTGTCATCGTTCTAAGCAACAGATAGCATACCAGAAAATCAAACTTATGAAAATAAATTAATCAACATATTTATTGTGGATTATCGATGGTGGGTGATTAAATAGACGATAAAATCTAAAGACAATAATAGTGAGCTTTGACGACGTTATCTTGGCGGCAGTGGGGACAATTTTAGAATTTAAGTAAAATTTAAAACTATTCGAGTTCGATTTAATTAAAATTTGATTTGATTAGACTCGGTTCGAGTTTAAACTCAATTCGAATTATTGACGAAAGGAGACAAATTATATAGTACCCTATTCGAAAAGCTCACGAGCTAATCGAATATATATATTATTTTTTATTTTTTATAATTTAAAATATAAATTTTTAAACTCAAAACCCTAAATCTAAACCTTAAACATAAAGTCTTAAATATTAAATTAACATACTAAAACCTAAAATTACAAGCTTGAGTTTATACAACTAGTGTATCAAAAATTTTTCTCTATTAGACTTTAAATGAGACATGACAGATAAAAATTACTCGAATCTAACACGGTCAAACATTGATCAATATTTGATTCGATTAGACTTAAAAAAACTCGAACTCGACTTGAGTTCTTAACGAGCAGAACTCAAAATTTTCAGATTCGTTTAAAATTACTTAGGCTTGAACTCAACTCGAAATCTCAACGAATCGAACGAACTTAACGCTATTTAAACTCGAAACGACATCCGCGATCACTTCCACTGTTGGCGTTGACATTCTTTGATTTTTATTTTTAAAATAAAATAGTTATTTTGACGTAAAAATACCAATGTTAGTCTCTTGAAACCCTGTGGTCATTGTATAAAATTCCATCCAAAAACACTGCTATTTTCCCACTATCTACAAGCCTAAAATTTGAATATAAATGCATTTAAAAACATTGAAACATGACCATGTAAATCTAACAAGTAGTGTTTTGTATAATCTGAGGACCCAAATACTCAATTCTATCCATCTCTGCTTCCTCAGGAGCTGCAATTTCTTCCAACCACCCATAACCATCTCTATCTTCTTCACTCACTCCAGTGGTTTCTCGATCGACATACAGGAAATCTTTGTAATACGAGCAGTCGCGGTCGTCTTCTTTGGAATACGGAGGGCCGATAACATCGAGCACAGCACAGGGTGTTATGGCTGTGAATTCATGGATGTTGCCTCCTGTTGTAGGATACAACACCGAGGTGTCGCATGGGGCGGTATACGTGCTGTTGGCTTTCAACTTTGCCAATCTCACTGGGAAAAATGAAAGATTGTGAATCACATAGAAGATTGAGAATGAATTTGTTATCAAGAGATTCGAAAGAGAGAAAATCTCACATCGAGAGAATGGCATTGTGTCTTTCGTATCGACCGAGTCGTCGTCGACCCAATCGTACGACTTTATATGCATTGTTCCTAGTAACAGCTTGCTGAAAACAGTCATCCCAGGATGATTATGGAGTGGGATGACGGCCGTTGCCGGAAGAAAGAAAATGCACAACTGAACAAGAGAACTTCAATCATCAGCTAAAATACAAGTATGAAGTATGAACACTAATCATTAAATATTAAATTAGGGATGGATATTTTATCAGATTCATCGGACGGACCGAATTAGAATTTTTAATGAAAAGATCAGGTTCAAGTCAAATTTTTATTAAAAAGGAAAGTCAGATAGATTTAGAGTATAAAATATTTGATCAGACTAATTATTTAATTTGACCGAATTAGAATTTTTAATGAAGAGATCAGGTTCAGGTCGGATTTTTATTAAAAAGGAAAGTCAGGTAGATTTAAAGTATAAAATATTTGACTAGACTAATTATTTAATTTTCCCATTTTAGAAATATTTATGATAACACCCCTCATTATATAATACTTTAATAATTAGGTTCTTAAAATTAAATTTTTATTTATAATTTAATCTTTTAAATTATATTTTTATAATTAAATCCTAAAAATTACTCTTTTAGGATTAAATCACTCAAATTAATTTTTTTAAAGATGAGGTCGGTCAGATTTAAGTATTTATTTTAGAGTCAATTTTTTTAAAGAAAATATTCGAGTCAGGTTAAATTCAAATTTAGGGTGATTATTATCAGGTCGGCTTTTGGTTATTATTTTCGGGATGAGTTCAGATGATCCAAAAGCCCAACCCCCCCGACCTGTATTCATCTCTATATTAAACTTATTTCTTATTTCAGTGTAAAATGTACTTATCCAAGTACTGTTTCAAATCAATGGGTAAATTTGTTTGATTTGATCAAACTAAATCGATGAAATCTTTTAAAATAAAAATTACATTCAATTGAAATGATTTGTTTGTTAGAAAACCTACATTCAAGTGACCATATGTGTAATTTACCCAAAAGTGAATGATATGGTAAAAAGAATCTCTTACCGAGAACTGATCACACTGGTCGATAGTAGTGTAGGTAACTCTTGGATTCCCTTTAACTGCACCTGTTGCTTTGAAGAAATGCAGATCTTTGCTAAGCCCAACATCTTCTGGTTTCATCTTATCTGCAACAATCAGAAGGTACAGATTTCCATTTAGGACACAAAACCAGTTTCAGAACATAAAAATAACAAAACCCTTCATTTTTTAATATGAAAAAGACAGCCGACAACAGAAAAGGAAAACATGGGGTCCTGTAAGGAATGGTATTCATAGCCGACAGCAAAAAATGGAAACTTTGGGGGACCAGATTGTAGTTATTAAAAAAAGAGATTTACATTTTGGGTTCTAAATCAGCTAAGATTATCAAAAGATCTGTGTTTTATTTACTTAACGACATGCATGGATCGACCATCGATCTTTTAACTAAATCCAAAACCATGATCCATACGTTACTATTAGAATTCAGACAAAACTGGAAATTTCTTCACTAAATATAAAGAAACAGGCAAACAGCTGAATTTTTGCGATAAACTCACCCAGGATACTGCAGATCTTGTTTACATCAGAATCAGGAGGAACAGTGCCGGGTCCTTTGAAGATTTTTCTGCATGAATCATAGAGTTCTTGCAGAACCTCCGGGACCCTTGGAAACACAACCTCTCTTCTGATCTTCTTACACGATGATCTGTTGTTCTTCTTGATTGATTTGCTAGCGTACCGAACCCTGTTTTTTACGTGCTTCACCGTCATGATATCCTTACCTTGATCCACCAATCCACCGGCATCCACCATCGTCAAAAGTTTCCGTCTTTTTTCATGCAAAACAAAACCCAGGATTCAGAAACAAAGCTTGGGGGGGAAGAAACCGACCGGAATAGAATCAAGGGTTGGTTTGAATCGAGAAGATAAGGGCGAGGGATTGTTTAAGAGTTGGGGAAGAAAGGTGCAAAGGTGGGATATAAAGGGGTGTAGATATAGCAAAACCAGGGGCCATGAAAAACAGGAATTTTAGTATTAATTTTATACTTTTCGAAATTAAAAATAAATAAAAAAAATATTTAAAAACAAGTGGAAAAGAGCTGATTTAATTAATTTATTGATTTAGAAATTGGCAAAGGGTTTTCTCGCCCCCAAGATTGAGAGTTGAAAACTGCCTGTTAACTTACCCGACCCCTGGTTTGTATTTTATTTTATTTGTAATAAAAGGGGTTTGGAATTTTAACGATAGGGTCAATTGACGAAATTGACCCTACTTTCTTCTTTTGATGACTCAAAGATCTTTTTGTTATAAAATAGGGGGAAAAGTTAGATATTTGTATTTACATCTTAATTTGGAATTAAAACGTGTTGGGGGGGGGGGGGTTGAGATATTTTTAATGTTATAATTAGTAAATATATATTTAGAGTTTTATAGAATAAAAATAGGGTAAATCGGTAAATATATATATTAAATTATATCTTTATATAATCTGAATAGATTTTTTTTTTATTTATGTTTAGGGTAAAAATAAATGAGTACCCCTATAATAAAAATATTTTTAAATTTTAAATTTCAAATAATAATTTTTTAATAATAAATATTAGATAAAATTAAACCTTTAATAATAATTATTAAAAAATTTGACCCCAAATAACAATTCTTGAAAAAATTAAACCACAATAACTGTTATTGAAAAATAAAAATTTTAAAAGTAATCCCTATAACAAATATTTTAAAGAAAATATTGAACTTGAAATAATAAGTATTAAAAAATTTAGATCATAAATAACAAGTATCAAATAATTTAGACTCTGAATAATAAATATTAAATATATATATTTTAAGAGTAAATATCAACAAAATTGAATGTAAGAGTATGTTTTAATAATAAATATTAAGGAAAATGAATCTTTAACAAAAAAATATTTAAAAATTAAATTTGTTATAATAAATATTAAAAATTAAATTTTATGAGTATACACCTAATAACATATGTAGAGAAAAAATTGAATCTCTAATTATAAATAAAAAATAATAATTCACAAATAAATATTAAAAAATAATTTCTAATAAAAAATATTAAAAATGAATAAACTATCATTAATATCATAATTATAATACTAAGACTCAATAATATTTAGACTAAATAAATATTTTAGTTATAGATAATAGACTCCATTAATAGATATTTAAATTTTAAAAAATCGCATATACAATTAAAAATATAAATTAAAAGAATATAATACTTCTAACAGCTTTAAAATATATAACATAAAAAATAAAAAAAATAAAAATAAAAATAAAGCGAACTGATCTACTCTACTTACTCTATGATTGATAGTGTATATCTTTGCAAATTATTATGGATCACATTACACCGTTTTCAGGTAATAAAAGAAATATTATAATAAAAATGTACACGTTTAAATTTTTATAAATAAATAAATAATTATATTTTATTACGTAAATTATAAAAAATATATAATTTTTTATCATTAAACAATAAATTTTAAATTATATAACCTAAAATCATAAATATTAAAATCATAAATTATAAACCTTAAATTAAATTTTTAAACTATAATATAATTCGTGTACTAAAATATTTTTATAAATAATTTTTTTTAATCAGCTACAATGCTTATAATAATATCTATTCTAAAGTATACTCTCAACCATTAGACATTGATCGCTCAATCACTATGTTAACATTACTAATTCTCGAACCCGTGATCTTTAGAAATATAAAATTTTTCCTTTAACCATTAGGGTTAAATGGATCGTGCTTTTATAAATAAATTTTATTTTTGGAAAAAATTATAAGAAAAATACTAAAATGGTTGGGGTACTTTTGAGAATTTTGAAGCATGAGATAGGAAGAAACATCACGTGTGAAGCACGTGTAGGAGTGGGGAGTTTGTGTGTGAGAAAAAAAGAAAGTGGGGTAGGCATCCAACATGTTTCCCGTGCGTCGTCTGTTTCCCCTTCTTTTAGTAATTCGATTTTTTTTATTAAATAAAGATTATATTTTTTATATCGAAATTCGAATTCATACAAAATGAGATATGATGAACATCTTTGATCACTACATCAATCAATGTACTAAGAAAACATTACTAGTGTTATTACAAAGTTGATTTCTTGTTATCAAATATGCCCGAAATAATTGCTTGTTATCATGCATTGATCTTAAGACGTTTTGATCGAATTAAGGTTAAAAGAGATCTTCGGTGTAATATCAAAATCAAATTTAATTGAAGTAGATAGATCTTTGGTGAGTATTGTTTATGATAACATACATGTATAGAAGGATAACTTTAATTTTGTAAATTTCGTACATATTGATCGAAAGAAGAATAGAGCTGTCCTCACAATAATTAAACTGAGTAAATATTTTTTAACCCCAACAATCTGGATCGAAGAGACTCCATAGATGACGAAGATATGATGCGGTCAGATGGATGGTAGTGAACTTTTATCTCTGACGTTATTAAAGTTCTATCTTCCATAATTTATCTTTTTTGATGTTTACTTTTATAGCAGTTTAGAGGTTTGTTTAGCCGATCATCTCCCTATTTTTGGTTTATTTTTGTTGTATATTTTCTTTTGCTTTTGGCTTTTGAATTTCTCTTGTAAAATTTTTATTTATTAAATAAAAATCAACTTTACATGTTAAAAAAGTCAATAAATACAAAATACAATTCCATTATCAATTAAATTTTTTTAATTCAAATTAATTATAAAAATATATTAGTTTCTTAATTTAGAAAATTATTAAATTTTATTTTTAAATTTATTTTAGTTATTAAAATTTTAAAACGTTTAATTTACTCATTAAAACTAAATATTGAACATTTTTATTATTTTTCTATTAATTATTTAACAACATTCATTTACTGATAAACAGAAAAACTTCAATAATATTTAAACTAAGAAAATATTATTAATATCTGCATTTCCAATTTCCTTTTTTTTTTTTTCTTAAAAGTTGTTGAAGGTTCAACATGTATGAGGAGATGGTTTTGAAGTTTTCCAGTGGACTGTTTGGTGGGATTAGATTACAGCCTTTGTAAGTGTTGGTGGAGAAAGGAAAAAGGTTACAACAAATAGTCATACAGATACACAATTCTTCACTCATATACTATCATATGATATGATTTGATGTAGAATAAACTATATGAGATATTTATTTTAGTTATCGAATTATAAAATTTATTAAATAGATTAATAAATTTATTAAATTAATTTATTTTGATCATCGTCGTTAAAATAGTAACAGAGGAATGATGAATGAATATTGTAGCAGTTAGTTAAAATTTATAAATTACATATTTGTTTCATGTTATTTATTTATTATATCAATTTAATCTTAATTTTAATTTAATTAAATAAAATTAATCATTCAATCAATTTATTATTTGATACTTTTAAAAATATTTAAATATTTTTACTCTTATTAATTCAAATTAAATATAAAAAATATTTATCAAGTTATTTATTCGTTTTTTAGATTGACTTAACCGCTTAACTATAATTCCACGACTATAACCCATATTCTTATTAGTAGAGTCTAACCTCGTGACAATATAGTATTCCATATATGCTACTAGGAATTTCCATATATGCTACTAGGAATTAGATTGTCTAGCCAGGATATAATATACAAACTTGAAATAGAATTTAATTGATTGAATTATAAAAATAAAAGACTAAATGTACTATTATTTAAATTTATATAATTATAATGTTACATACATAATGCCTATTAATGGTCATGTTTTGTAACTGAACATAAAATTTAATTGTTATTCTGTAACTTTTTAAAAATTTGATTTTAAATTTTTGAATAAAATTTAGTTACCATTTATATATCTTATTCTATTTATTTTTAAATACATAACTTATCGAACATAAATTTGCATTCTAAAATATTTTATAAAACAATGTTTTCAGTATTTTGTTTGGATTTTTAACTTAAATATTGTACCCCAATTTTTTTTCAACTTATGGCCTAATACATTTTAATTCTTAATCTATGACATTTGTTATAGTGCATGTAAAGTCAGATTCAACTAAACTCGACTTTGAATAGTATTATTTTAGAAATACCCTTAAAAACGGATACAACAAGATATAACTTCATTACATTATTGATGTTGCAGTAAGTGTATTTTAGAAAAACACTATTTATAGTCCGATTCAATTAAATCCAACTTTACATATACAATAAATAAATTGGAAATTAAAATTCATTGTACCATATATTGAGAGAGAGAAAAAAAAAACTTAATTTTTCCCAATGATATAATACATTTTAATTCCCAATTTATGACATTTGCTATAATGTATGTAAAGTCAAATTCAATTAAATTCAAGTTTGAATAATAATTTTTCAGAAATATCCTAAAAAAATGTACAATAAGATATGACTTTAGGACATGATGTTGCAACATGAGTATTTTAAAAAAAAGATTATTTATAATCGAATTTAATTGAATCCGATTTTACATATATTATAAATAAATTAAAAATGAAAATTCATTATATCATATATTGAGGAAAAAAATATAATATAATATTTAATTCAAAATTTCATTTTGTTTTGTATTTCCAATTTTATTGAAATTGTTTTAAGCGATAAAGTTCGATTATTGATGTTGTAACAAAGGTATTTTGAAAAAAAATATTATTTATAATTGAATTCAATTAAATCAAACTTTACATATATTATAAATAAATTAAAAATTAAAATTCATTATATCATATATTAAAAAAATCTAATTTAATATTTAAATCAAAATTTCATTTTATTTTGTATTTCCAATTTCGTTGAATTTGTTTTAAGTGACAAAGTTCAATTAATCTTTAAGTTATAGTAATCCCCTATGACCTATCCTATCAATTAGTCTTTTATGTTATACTAAAGGTTCTAGGACCTATCTATCCTACTAAAAATCTCATAATATTTTCAACATACGTGGAATTTAAAAAAATAAAATGGGGGAGAGGTTAAATTACTGAATTTTAAATATATGAAATTTTATTAAGTATTTAAATATAGAATTAAAAATTGAATTTATTTAATTTTTAAATTATAAAGGTTTAATTTGATATTAGACAAAAAATAGATCAAATTAAAATTTCAAGAAATTTAATAAAAAATATTTTAAAAATTTAGTGGTAATGTAAATTTCAAAAATACGAGGAAGTAAAATTAATTAAAAACTAAGTATTGTAAATAAAATAAAGAATAAGAACAAAATAGATGAATAAAGATGAGAGATAAAAGAGAGACTTGTATTATATTTTTAAAACAGAGTTGTATACAATGCTTTCTCCAAACTCTATATTTATAGGCATAAGATAAAAATTCTAATCCAAATGAGTATTAAACCTTAATAACGAAGCTTATTAAAATTTTATTTAATATATGAATATCCATAAATAATCTGTCTCCGCATGTTTTTTATAATAATATTAAACTACATATATAAAAACATAATTCTTTAAATATATGTAAAATAAGAAAATATAACTAATAAGTGTTGGTTGCATTAAATGAAAAGAAAGAAAAAAATATGAGTTTAAATATTAGAGAAGATATTATTAAGAAAGATAATTTTATACCTTAAAATGAATCGTGTATATATATATATATATATTATTTTTAATGAATTTTGAATACCAAAAATAAATTAAAGAAAAATATAAAATGAAGCATTGATGTGGAATTAGATGTGCGAAATAAGTTAGGTATTTTTATACATTCAAAAAGAAAGTTGGGTACTTTCGAGAAAAGTGCAGCATTAAAGTTATATACTGATATGTATAGCTAATCATATGTATTGATATACAAAATAATTATCTAATAATTTTTAAAATTATTAGATCTAAATCGTGAATATTTTTTATTAAAAATAAAATATTTAATACTTTTTTCGCTATTTTTTAGTTTTTTTTTACAAAAATAAAATAAAATTTTATTAAAAAATATATCGTATTTTAGGTCTTACAATTTAAAAATTACTAAAATAGTTAACAATATATATCAATATACAAAATTTATTCTAAATTTTTTCGTATTTTCTCGATTATTTACTAAAGTGAACTTGACGGTCACATGCGTTGAGTTCATTTATGTTTGGATAAGTAAATCATAATTGAATTTTATTTTCAAACATATTTTGATCACTAAAGTTTAAAAATGTTCAATCTACTCACTAAAGTTTAGATAATAAATCTTCAATGTTTGAGCAGTGAAAAGCTTAATTGACACGCAATATATTAAGAAATAAACTCTATCCGGTGATAAAAAAGGGATATCGACAAGAGAGAAATCGAAAAGTTCTTGTTTGATTCATGTATTTTAAGGCATTTTTCGTTGAAATAGAGGATTTGAATTTAGGGTCTGAGACGAAACGGTTGATAAAATTTGAGACTAATTGAAAACCAATTATGATTGTCGACGGTGACGTTTGATGACGGTGAATGACATTCACATCATAACTATGTCAAAAAGTTAATGAAAGAGTGACAGAAATATTCAATATCTAAAACTTTAGTGAGTAAATTGAGCGTTTTGAAACTTTGTGTGGTTGATTTAAATTTTATATAAATCAGATTGAGCTTTTTAAAGAATAAAATCAAATTAGATTCAAGTTTAGTGTAATTATTTTTGGATCGAATAAAATTCCAACCCGATCTTTGTTCTCTCTCAATGAATCTATAGACTTCTTCTTCGATTGTATTACTAAAATTAATAACATTAATATTACGTAGGATTATACGCAAAAAAAATAAAATTTAGCTTTTCTTTTAACACTGTCTTTTATTTTTAGGAGATCTCCTGCTAACAGGTTTTTTTGATAAACTTCATTTATTTTTATGTACGAGGTAGAACTTTTTACCAACGTTGTTTTTATCTATTATTATCTAAAAATAATTAAATTATTAATGATCGGACGAAATTAAAAATAATCTCTCACATGCCAAATTATAGTATATCTCCTTTTAACATAAAATAATCTTGTTCAATTGATTAGATGAGTAAGATTGTACGTGGGCTAGCATCTACTATATCAAAAATATTAATAAACCCAATTATTTCAATTGCTCAAGATAATTTTTTTTTAATTTTGTTTTTAAATTTTGTTTCTTAGTTTAAATTTCATTTTTACTGATCGAAATCAAAGAATTAATTTATCATATCTGACTAAAATGAGAAAAAATGGAATGAGATTAAGTTATGAACTTATAATATATAATAAGAAGGAATTTAAAAATTCTAAAATTACGTTAAGATAGAGTTAGGATCGAAATATTTAGAGGATCAAATTATTGAATTTTAAATATATCATGGTTAATTCAGTATTTAAACTTAAAATTAGAAAGGTAAAATTTAATTTATCTAATATTTAAATTTATAGAGATTTAAATTCTTAAAAAAAAGGTTTAAGTCAAATCCAATATTTTTTAGTTCGGTCCTTAATTAAATACTTAATAAGTATACCCCTGCCCTGGTTACGATGACCTTATGTTTTAACCCTAATTAATAGTTGTTTAGGATTACAAGTTGAATTCGATGCCTTATGAAAGCTAAATTTTTGAGATATTTCAAAAGTCTAGATTCTAAGTGTTATTTTTATTTGATGAAGGTGAAAAATCGATCAACTGTAAAGGATTAACCATGCCTTAAGAAAATGCAAAGTTTTAGTTTTTAAAAGTTATATGATCCAGGGTATAAACAACCTGAGTCGAATTTGAATAGTGTTAAATTCGACTTGATTGTTTAAGATTTTGAGTCGAATTTGATCTTAAATAATTTTTAACAAGTCTAAAAAATTTGAGCTCAACTCGGCTCGTTAAGAATTCAAGTCAAGTTCAAGCTTGATACAAGCCAATCGAGTCAAGTGTTGAATAATCTTTGATTATGTTGAACTCAAGTACTCGTCATCTGTCATGTCTTGTTTTAAAGCTCCGCCATAAAAAAATCTTTGATACATAAGTTGTGTAAACTCAAACTTGTTAATTTTAAAGTATATAATGTTACTTTAAGATTTAGAGATTTAGGTTGTTAGGTTCAAAATTTAAGATTTAAATTTTAGGATTTAAACTTATTTTTTTGGTTTTAAATTTAAAAATTTAGATTTTAAATTATAAAAAATTTAAAAAATAGAATATTATATTTTTGAATCAGGTGTCAAGTTACTCAACTCATTAAGAACTCAGAACTCGAGTCGAGTTTAACGAATAGATATATGCTTTACATTTGATGCTTGACAGTAATATGTATGCATTTGGAGTGTCATACCATATCTTCATACCTATGCCCAGATGTGCATCAGGCAGAAATGTCAGAAAGGGTGATTTCAAGAAAAATGGAACGACAGAGATGATCCAGATCGGAGCATAGCTGAATCAGCACCGCAGGCGGATCTCTAGCAAGATCTATTGATTAAGATTTTAAATACCAAGGTTGCTTAAACATTTGTCGTGTGGGATTATGATCAGAGGATCATCGGAAAGTTGCACTTCTGTTACCAGATGCTGGGAAAGCTTGTCGGCGTCTAGCTTGCGGAAATTGTTTAGACCCGTCGTCTATTTGAAGTCGACCGGCTGCTGAACCTTTTTTCTTCTTACCTGAATAATTCGTATGGCTTCCTGATTCTTCCTCTGCATCTTCTCCAAACTTGAACTCTTTTATGGCTGCTTCATAATCAAATGGCTTTATATGCAATAGACCACTCGGTTCTTTTGATTTCTTGACCTTAACCACTTTTCTGTTTTGATCCATAGACTCGAAGCACTGTTGGAAGCTCGAAGATAAATCGGATAGAGATATGGTCTCGTCTTCTTTCTCCGTTTCAGAGGACGGTTTCACGAAACTCTCCTTCCTAGGTCTGTCATCAGTAACATCTGGTTTATCGCTGCCATCAATTTGTTCATCTTTATTTGAATCATCTTCCAACATGATAACATCTTCTACCATCGATGATTCGGTAGGTAACACAGCAGGAGGTACCTCGGGTTGTCGAACTTCTGGAAGTTTAGTTGGCTCAATCGCTGGGGATTTTAACTGCTCCTCTGTGCCCGGAAATGAGTGAAATGAAAGATTTACTCAAGATCTGATCTGCGCCAACTTACCCTCTTCCTTCTCCTAAAAAACAATAAACAAAATAGCAACAACACGATAAATGCAAATAATCTCAACATAGAGGAAGACGACTGTCATGGACTGCAACAAAGCATTTTTGACAAGGCTTCACTGTTGCAACTTGCAACAAAATCAAAAGGTAGAATAGCAAGAGAGAAGAATAACTTAGACTTACCTTTTTCTCGATATCGATTTTTTTCTTCGTGGAAGCATTCCCCAGAAGTGCTCCAAGGCCACGGCTTGGTTTCTTTAGAATCTGAATAGTTGCCTACAGGAAATAAATATTTTATCACGGCTACCCGTCAAAAAAATAGATAATCAAGCATCTACATAAGGATTGGAAACTTACTACCATTGCTGAAGGTGGAATAACTGTAGAAGCATTTGCATCTCCACTCTCCTCCGAGGTGGCAAGACTTTCTCCCGCATGCATTGAGCTACCGTTCACGTGTGGATCAAAAGAGAATCCTTCTTGTTTTTTGCCCGGGTCAAGTTCAGTGATATTGCTTCCAATCTTGATCGATTCCTGTTTATGCTGTGGAGAATCAGATGATTCCTGTTTATGCTGTGGAGAATCAGATTGGCAGTTATCCCATCAGATTCCACCATAGGACCATCGGTGATTTTTGTTCCATCATTTGCAATTTTCAAGTCTGTAGAAGTATCGGCAAGTAAGCCGTTGGCTCCCTCGCCTGCTGCTATAGGTTCTTCTGAAGCCTACTTAGTAGAAATCTTACAGTTATCTCAAACAAACAGTAATTATAAAAGTAACATTTTCCCATCTCTCCTTTCAAAAAAAAAATATCCCGACTCATTGCCAGTTCAATGAAACAAACAGTAATGAGGAAGCAGCGGAAAGAATAGTATGAAATCGGCACTTTTCAACCCACTCCTGGGACTAACACAGTTTCTAATGCTTCTTGGATAACATTTTATCAGACTGCATGTAACTGAATCAATCAAATGCCACACTTCATTTTTGTAGCTTTAATAGATCAAATGCTCACAAAGTTTTCCAAGTCATACAAACAGCCTAACAAAATATATTACAATATATTAGGATTATCAAATCACTGTACTGATCTTACATTTAGCGTACGTCCCATTTTAAGTCGTTCAGCAGCAGCTTCAAATGCAGCAGCATTCTCCAAAGATTGCCTGATGATGCTAGCGAGCACACCAAGATTTCGCTCCACATACGGGTGCTTAGATTTCAACAATCGACGTAACTTATGAGAAGTTTCAGGCATCTTCTTGGCTTTTAGCAGTAAGAAAAATACCAATATGTAATACGAAAAAGGAACGATATATACCGGAAATGGATAAAAACATGAAAGTTCCTACCAATTTCAAGAAGTGTTTTGTTTGGCAATATGTAGCCAGTACTTTCATCCTCTACACGGGCAATACCATCTCGCCATTCACAAAGCCCCTATAAGCCATTTATGTGATATATTTAAGCGAAATAAATGGATATCATCTATTTTTTCTAGTAAGGCTATTGTACATCAAATAAGTTAATATGAATCGACACATTTCTTTTGAAATGTAAACACAGGTCTCCACATAGATGTGAAAACAACAAAAACTTACAGCAACAATTGCTAGCTGCTCAGCATTGAAACCAGCAACCTGCAACCTACATTACATAGAAGAATAAAGGCCATTATTTATTTGTAGTTTATGGAAGAAATTTAAATTGTGTAGCATGAGCAAGTAACAAACCCATATATATGGAGATATGAATTCCCTGTCAGGATCTCTTTCTCATACAGTTGCATACATATGTCAAAACTTCGCTTGTAAACCTGCAAGCAAGAGAACATTTGCTACTAAGAGAATAGTCAAGAATAAATAACAGAAAGCAAGAAAGTTTACGAATTCATATATCCATTTAATCTGATTTTGAAGGAAGATGCAAGCAGCAAGAAAAATCAATTTCACCTAAAAAAATCAACAAAACAGGTTCACTGTAGAATTGGATTATATTGATATCAACAGTTAATTACTTTTTTGCATTCCCTATTCCCTGGATACAATTTGATCCCACTGGTCAAATCTCTATTTTTGGAAGGACTCTGATGGCTTACGAAAACATCTTTTTTTGGCAGGGACGGTCAACAAATAAAATTTCAACACACATCCTTGACATTAAATTATACATTGAAGAAAGAACAAAATAACATGTCAGAAGCCAGCAGAAAATGGAAAAGTGCACAGCTCTTACATGAATGTAACTAAAGATTAAGACCATCAAAATCTCTTAGCTAGTGTTATTCTAGAAAGGCTAATATATGATATGGCTCGCTGTTGTCAATGCTGAAAATGCTGTGAATTATGATTTAAAGCATCATACCTCTACCAAAGGAGCATCTAAACGTTCACCTTCCTTGGGCATTGATAGCAATTGGATTCTCATTAAATCATAAATGTACAGCAAGTAGTGTGTGTCGTCTCTAGCATATCTGTCATAAAAATGGTAATAAAAAGAAACAGATGATAAACAGGCAACAATGAAAATTTCCACTTCAATAATTGCAATCACAGTGACAGGACCTTGAAATTTTCGTCAAGCTTGGAGAGAGTAATATATTATTTCACAAAGTACAGGAAAAAGTAAAAAAAATGTTTTTACCGCATACTTATTAAAAAGTCAAATATAACTACTACTTACATATTCATGTTTGATTGTTTTTTCACATAAAAACCATATAAAATGTAAGTAATGGCAGTCTTATAGTTTTGATGGTTAAGTTTTTTCCTTTTCTGATAAGTTTGATGGGGTTAAAACTCGGCAGCATGCCCTATTTTGAGAACAGGAAAAATAAAGATATCACAGTTAGTGAAAAATTGTTCAAAAGAGAAAATGGTATAGGCAAACCTAGAAAACTACAAAGGTTTGATGCATAAACTGTGTCAAATTAATAGGTGAAGTAATTTGTTTTCTAATTATTTTTTATCCTTTTGTTTTCTTTTAAAAAATTGGTCAACAGCAATCAACCATATGCTTTAATGACAAATGCAAGTGCAGCAATCAGACATTATTTAACTAGCGAGGGAGAAAGAGAGGAAGCTGAAGAGTGAAAGAGCAATGTTACCTGAGCATTTCATCAGGAAGAGGACGCAATCTCCAATCTGCATTCTGGTACCTGCATTGAATTAACTGATCAACCTTAAAGAAGATGGAACAGATGATGATCAAAGACGAGAGAAGTAACAACAATAAAGAAGATCAAATTTAAATTAGAACCCACTCTTTGTTGGCTGTAACTCCACAAAAATGTTGCAGAAGATGCTCCAAACTATTTCTTTCCAATTTCAAGACCCTTGAGGCCTGAGAAACATGTAAAATCATAAGGCAACATATTGACAGGCATCCAACACAACATTTAACATCAGATTCAAAACAAACAATTAGCGTATAATAATTGCACTAAAAAGGCAAAACTAAGCCTAATCATTTCCAATCAAGACAATGGTACTTTGTGAATGGTAATTAGGCTCTACCAATCTGAGGTAATGCTAATATTTCCAAGGTATAACATCAAAACTGATTAAGTGGTAACTTTAGGAATAAGTTCCTATAAGCTTAGCATCCTTGGTATTATCTCTAAAACCTGTTAAGTTAGTTTAATCGTCTAAACCATAAGTAAAGAGTTTTCATATATACACTTTGCACCAGTTGCCTTTCCCTGATTCATTGTCACACAGCTAATTAACCAACAAATAATTTCATAAGATGTTATCATGGTCCACGTAAAATTATCTTCTTAACATATATCAACAAAACTAACTAAACAATCCTCAAGTTCATTGAAGTTGTGGGTTGACAGTATGGAACCTGTCCAGTGTCAAAGAGATTGCACACAT
Organism: Abelmoschus esculentus; assembly: GCA_035048815.1. Lineage (NCBI taxonomy): Eukaryota > Viridiplantae > Streptophyta > Magnoliopsida > Malvales > Malvaceae > Abelmoschus > Abelmoschus esculentus. The sequence goes on along the minus strand of JAUCBN010000051.1, from coordinate 3,108,840 downwards.
ATATGCCAAAGTCTCGTTGAAGCCACACAATATCCTTGTCAGCTCCATGCATAACCTATTTGAATCAAGGGTATCAAACAATGCAGTAAACTCCAAAAATAAAACAAAAAAGAAGCTATAAAAAAAAGATAACCTTTTTCTTGGTGGGGTCCTTGAAAACTTCCCTAAGATATGGGCCAACATGAATTCGAAGCTTCAAAGTATCTACAATGAAATCCTCAGTTCGGGTAGAAATTTGCATTAAGCAAGTTAGTCCTTGAAAAGATCGATATTGGTTATGCTCCAAATCAACCTAGGAATAATTACAGAGAAAATGAATTACAGACAAAGAGGTAACATAAATCATATTAAAAGTTAGATTTTTACCGCAAACTCTTCCACACTGCGTAGCTTAGCTGCTAAATCCTTCAAATCTTTTACTTCCTCAACCAGCTTGAATGTGGTAGACTCAATTGATGGGGGTTTGACAGGCTCAACATCTGCTATATCTTTATCAACAAAATCCATAACAGAGAGCTTCTCCTGTAAAAGAGCAACAAAATTGTTTTTTCTATTATTTTGACAAGCAACACAAATTAACAGGAGATAAGCCAGAAAGTTTTAGAAGTTATTGTTGAACAAGGTAGGATGTGAGTTAGACTTCAATTTAAACAAACAAGACAAAATGTGAAAAAATTATCACATAGATATTACTAAGGCATCTCTTATGAACAAGATAAGATTCTTAAAAAAAAATGTATCCTTCCCATCTTCTAGTTCCAATTGTCAACGTTGCAATTTGCCCCAATAAAGAAATAATAACCTTGATTACAAGATATGTTCCTACAAACCAATGCAAACAGAAACATTGTCAATTCAATGACCTACTTTACTGAAATCCCCCACCCCACCCACTTTCCTTTTAACCATGCAAGGTGCATTTAACTCTAGAAAAATTTAAAAGACGGATGTTTAGGAGACACACATAGAGAGACACATAAACAGAAGCAAACAAATGAACTACTCTTTAGTTTACTCAGGCATGCGCCATTTTCCGCTTTTCACCTCAGTACAAAAAGATTATGAAGTTATCCTACCACATACGGAATCCAACACTCGTTGATTCAATCAAACAAAAAAGAAACATTGAGTGGTTCTCCTACAAATCAACTACAACATATTTCTACCCAAAAAAAGAAAAAAGAAAAAACACTGAAGACAAATTAAACAAGAAAAAACTAACCAGTGGATGAACAAAACGCTGCCCATCCTCACTCCTCTGCAGCCAAACATGTTCGAAAGGCACATTCGAATTATTGACAAGTATATTATACGTTTCCTGAGGCTTCCGTATCGTTGGTATATGAAATGGCACCTTCGCTTTCCCTGTCGTCCCTGTGGCCAACGCCCCTTGCTTCACCTTCACTCCAGAAGAACTCGATCCCCCACCTTCATTCCCACTCACTGGCACTCTAACCGAGTCACTCGTTAATCCACCATCCGCCTTGTTCTTCCTCTTCCCGCAAACTAACTGAAACCCGTTACTATCCGGATCTGACCCTACGAACCGACCCGTTTCCTCTTCTTTCTTTCGAATCTGTTGAAACTCATCCATGGAAACGTCGAATCGTTCCCAAATTTCGTCGTTGATATCGACGAGCCAATTATAAGCTTCATCATCGACTATGCTTTCAATATTGTTAGGAAAATTGATCACCTTGTTAGCGCCAAAGGCTTTAGCCGATGCGCCAACGGATTCAAGCAAAGAATCAGATATTTTAGCGATTTGATCGATCGGAAGCTTGAAATCGTTAAAGTTGTTGAAGAAATGGAAGTCTTGATTGGAAGGGAGGGTTCGAGAAGAGGTAGAGAGTGAAGAAAGAGAAGAAGAGAGAGGACCTGAAGCTAATGTTTGAAGAACTTGAGAACTTTCTGAAGGTTGAGATTGCCCTTCCATTGCCATCTGATCGTCATTGTCGTTCATCTTTTTTAGGGTTTAGGGTAAAAGAACACATTAGGGCTTTAGTTTTTTTTTTTTTTGGTTTTCCGTCGACACGATAAAGCCAACAAATTTGGATAAAACGTTAATATTGTTGTTAAAAGGTGTGATAAAAAAAATATTTTTAAAAAGTTATTTAAATGTTTTTGAATTTTTAGATTTAAATTAGTGTTTAGCATCATTGTTAAAAAGTGCTTTTTAATAAGATAAATATCATTTTAGATATAGTATTATAAGTTATATTTATAAATAATACTTAATTTTTTTGATATTATAATATATAAAATATATCAATTTAAAATATCATAAAAATATAAAAAAATATTTTTATTAATATATATATTTTTAATATTTGTAAATATTTTATAAAAATACAATAAATTTAAAATATTTTAATTAATATATATAATTTTTAAATTAAAAATATTTTATTAATTATATCTTTTTAAAAATTATAAGTTTATAAATTATAAATGAAACGATAGTGAATAAAGGTTAAATTTATAATTTAACTCTAAAAAGTACTTTTTTAATCGTAAAAATTATAAATTTTTAATTTTTTGCGTTTGAATTGAAAAACACGCAGTTTTCTCCCGAAATATATGTTCCATATTATAGTTTTACAAATCAAATACTCAATATTTAGTCAAACCCAAAGTAACTCTAACAAAAAGAAATTTAAACTGAAAGAAATTTGAATTAAATTTACTCGCATCATATATGACATTGACCCGATTTGAATGAATAATTTATATTTATTATATTTATTATTATTATCTGTTTTTAGTAATGTAATAACTAGTAAAATGATAAATATCATATTTTATTTTTACATTGCGGTACTAATCGATTACTCCACCACGATAAAAATGTAAAAAATTTAGGATTAAATTAATATTTGAATATACTGAATATTTTTATTAATTTAGGATTAAATGATAGTTGCTTTGAATATACTGAACCTGACCCTTTATTTCAATTTATGTTGATACAAATAATTTTTTATATTTTTTATTCAAAAACAGCTATTGAATTTGAATGTCTACGTATAGCATATATGTATATTAGCCATGCATGCATGCATGCATGTATATATGAATTAGGTCGACACTTCATTCTTACAGAGAAGAAAATCTAACCTGTGTTGGTAATTTTATAAGTATATTTCAGACAAACATTCAGCTATGTTTTAGGCTATGTAAAGTATGAAGCCATGTTCATTTTACAACAAAAGGCATGCCTATTCCGGGATGACAGGGGCCTCCGTAATGACCCTAATAGGGGTAGGGGGGATTGAGTCCCACCATTCTTTCAACCGTCGATGTCGATCTCGATCACCTTGGTTGTTTCCTCTATACTTCCGTTCGATATACTTCCCTACGGGTGATGTCGTGATAAAGGCATGAAGCAGAGCAGCAAGTATGATATACTTGAAGGGAATTATTGCAAACAGCAACGACAGTCCGAGCATCGTGAACATCACCGTATTTGCATGCTGAAACCGATACCGTGCGTGTTAATACCGATGGAGTATGATATTATGAAGGATAATATACTAAAACTACTTTTAAGCAACCAAAGATTTCTCCAAAGAACAAGAAAGCCTACACTTTTACCATAAATCTAACGGAGGAATGCATTTAATTTAGCTTAATCTTAAAGTTCTCAAACTAAAAGAATATGTAATTGCATGAATACCTTGTGTGCCCTCGAAACCAGAATCGAATGCAATTTCAGTAGCGTCACATTTGCTTCCTTTATTACCTCACGAACGGTAAAAAATCCGTGTTGCGCAGAAACTATATTCTCTCTCGTGCTCGTATTCTGGTTGGAGCCAGTGTATACAACGATCTCCTTTTGTTTGTCTTTAAACCCTTCTTGTCTTGCTCGTGTCATATTTGCAACCACCAGAAGCAAGCCAAAACATATCGCCTTGCCAATCCATTCCCTACAATAACAATATCATGCCTAGTTGCTTTACTATCCTTAGGATTTGAGTTTGCATCAATATTTTGATTATTTTTTACTTGTAGTAGGTGAAAAAAAGAAAGCAAGATCGGAACCGACTTACATGTTTACAAACATATCAAGATTTTGATCTTTTCCTTGTAGTAGGTGAAAAAAGAAAGATCGAAACCGACTTACTTGTATACGAAAAGTGTAGTTACGGAAAATGCCAGAAGAGTAGTTACTGGTCTTTCCCATGAAAAGATTTCTCGAAACAAAGGGATTACACGTCCAAGTGGCTTTAGTAGCTCCTACATATGCCAAAAGAATAACACCCATAACCATAACTTCTTAAATATTACGAAAAGTTTCATTGGCTGGTCGAAACTAGAAAAATAAAAGGGGGAAGAGAGATAGTTTGTTCAAACACTAGTTTAGTTTGGTTAAACCAAAACTATAGGATCTGGAATCATGATAGGATGTGCACCCTCTTACTATGATTCAGAGTGTCCATGTTCTGCTCACCCTGCAAACAGAATGATGGGCAATACAGTGTAAAGAGCCAGTAATTACCATAAGAACCATAGCACTTTCACTGATCCCTTCCTCTTTCAGTCCCTCGACCGTGGCTCTAGCTTCAGCAACTCCTCTTCCTTCCTTTCTCGCTTGATTAATGGCAGTCTCTAGTGAGGTCTTATCATCTTCGTCTTTTCCAACAGCAATAGTTCTACTCACCTCACTCACTCTTTTCGCTTCAAAACTTGATATGATCTGCTCTGGAAGGTTCAGTTTCCTCAATATCGAGCTTGCACTACATGGTTGTCCACTATCTACCTCCTTTAGACTCTGAGAAAGCTGTTCGAGTACATAGTCCCCTTTAGGCAACTCTTCATACAACGCGAAAATCAAGAAATTTGTTGGATTTGGGGGACAAATTCTTAGCATCTCTCTTGCTGCATGAAGCCTTATTATGCTCAAAATGGTCCTTGCATGCATCTCCCAAGCTTGTATGGGACATTCCACCTCAAAATCTGATAAAAACTTGTGCATTAGCATAATCTCTTTCATAAGTGCCAACCAATGGTCACGCCTTGTGGAGCTCGTAATCTCGGGAAATTCCAGCAGAACTGCAGGTCTAGAAAAATTCAAAAGCTAAACTCAGAAATAACAAGTTCTTCACATACAAAGTAAAACATTACTTCAAAATTTCAGTACCATTTAGCAAGACCAAGCTTTAATGTTCAACACCAAAATGGGAGTCATTCCAATCATAAAGCAGTTAAAAAACATACTCCATAATATTGAGTCCATATCAACTCTCCAGACAATTTTTTTACTACCGCACAAAATATTGCGGGGGAGGGAACTCATATTGAATTATTGATTACCGTCAACTGATACATTGTTGACTTGAACTATAGTGGTCCAGGAGGGTGAAAAGTTTTACATCCATATCTAACTACGCAAAAGGGGGAAAAATGTAATGTATACAACAGTTAAGCAGAATGATATGAATTCTTAATGAATGATCATAGATTCATAATTGCAAATATTAGATTGGATTCTTTGCAAGTATAACTTACGAGTCAGGGGACTCGTAGATTATGGCTTTGTCGTAAAGTGGAACACCCCATGGACCTGATGCAGCTGGTTTAACACTGTGATCAATTTTCCTCGAAAGATCAATCTTAAGTGCATCTCCATAGTTTATCACCCCAGAAGCCTCGAAGTAGAGAGCATAATTAGTCAGTGTAAGCCTACCTAGAAAATTACCCTTCATAGTGAGTAATTGCAAGGCGGTAATCACTTAAATTGTCATAAGATAATATATTTATTTGATTGAAAAAGAATAGAAAACTAACCAGGCCAGCTTGTTCCTTCGATATGGCGAACTACTCTTTGTGAGCTAGCTGTTCCCTCGACATGCAATATAAATTCATCATCAGCCAACTCCACACCCGTTGGTTTTGCTTGTTTCTGCAAATGCTTTATGCAACTGTTGACCAAAAGTTTTCCAACTACGTATATTAAACACTTACAATATAAATGAATAAAGTTAAATGCTGGATTCTACCACTGCCAGTATTTTGTTATAATGTTTAACAGAGCTGTGATAATTAGTTTGTCTAAGCCTCGCCGATAGAGCCCCTTTATTACTATAGAATCATTGATGTTTATGCAGATGAGATAACATTAAAACTAAATGGAGGCAAATCGACAACCAAAGAGACAATAATATAATCAAGGTAATCCTCCAATGATAAGTCCTTAGAAAAGAAGGATTTTTTTCTTGACTAACATGAATTTATAAGTCTTTCACTCATCAGTGCTATCTGATTGGTATTTCTTTCAAGTAGAGTTTGGATTGCGTACTTGTCAATTTCTTTTAGGAACCTATCATATGCCGGGAAAAAGAGGTGATTTCCGGTTGGTGTAGTAAGAGTTTCGAACGTGAATCTCCGGTTAGTGATATCAGCAGCTAATGGAACTAATGAACTCAACCACAAAAAAGCATCTCCTTCAACAGTTGGATCATGATTAACCTATCAAGAAAGTCCAGAAATCATCTGTCAAAGAATGGCAAAATACCTGATAAACATATATTTATAAATAGTACATGTAATAGTTTCTTCAATCAATTCTTTAGGGAATAAAATGCTCAAAAAAGTTGGAAAGGCTAATGACAAATTAAAGCAATAGAATGATGAGAAGTAATTTTTCTTACCAGGAGTGGCATCTGGTCTGAATAGAAAAGAGGGATATCATCCTGCTCATTCGGCTCTTTTACTTGTATTTTTTTATCTTCTTTCCCCTTCCCACAGCTCTCCTGCTAACTCAACATAATTATATCAGAATTATGCATGTAGAGGAAGTTATCAACTGATAAATTCTGATCAGCTAAAAAATGATTATTCAGGCAAAAGATTTGTGACTCAAAGTCGAAGAAAATCCAATTTAGACTATGATTGAGAGGTTAATATATGCGCACTGTTTGAGTCAGTTCGTCGACCGCTCTAGGTTTCTCCCAAGCAAGCATCATATCATATGTTAACCGGCTATATGATCCATTGCTAATCTTTTCTTTTATATTTTGACACAAGTTAATCAGGGCCTTTGAGCTGCAAAATTCCACTAGTTTCTTCGCATAATCCCCGGCTTCAGGTTCCCATTTAGCTTCAAATTCATTAACCAAATGATCCACTGAAGAACCAAGTTCCCTGTGTAAATTAAGATTATCAAAAAACTTCAATTATGCTGTACATGTAACATGCTTGAATATTCAAATAAACATAGGAAGAAAATGATAAACAACAAACACAATCACCAAGATAATCAAAGATGGACAAAGGGGCAGGGATGGCCCTTTTGTATTTTTTATTGATAATCTAATTCTAGACCCTAATTGCTCTTGTAATTTTACACCCCTACATTCCTTCTTGATAGTTTGCACCCTTTAGATCCATCCCTGCAAGAGGGTACTCGATCCCTGAAAATTTTAAATTTTTGTATAGTTTAGATATTTTCGATGTTTTAATTTCACACCCTAAAATTGTATAATTTTGTATCAAATATTTCTAATATACCTTTCTAATAGTTCACAACCCTAATTTAAAATCTTGTGTCCGTCCTAACAATAATTGATTGGTAATATTATCAAACATCTGGTGGGGATAAATATAAGCGAATCAATTTTGTGTTCTTATCCTCCAAATATACGCAAGAACCATTTTCAAAAGATGCATACATATATATATATATATATATATATAAATACATTTGTTCATACCCAGAATTCACTTTAGAATGTAATAATCATTTAAACCCATCCCAAGCTAAAAGAATCAATCAAGAAGATGAACCTGGCAGTGCGATAACCCTATGAAAAACACATATCATTTAAGAAAAAGTGTATATAGAGATGGAGATATTACTCTGCACTTCGTTGAAGAACGTGGTTGGCAATAGAAGAAAGATGCTTCCCCTCCATCATCATCTTGTTCGACTTCTTGAATCTCTTGATCAATGAAGAAAAAAAAAAGCCGTCTTTTTGAATCTTGGATTTCAAAGGAAATGAACAAGGCAAAAGAACCGAAAGGGGTGGATTCTCCTATGGTTGACACGTTGGGTTGGCCATGCAAACACATGTTGTCCCTACGTGCATACATCTATTAATAATAGAAAATTGGGTAAGAAATAGTAGAAAATTTTAGAAATACAAATTAACGAATTATAAAAAATAATTAAAATAATTATATGAAATAATTTTTAATTTATTAATAATATATAACATAAAATTATTGATAAAACATAAAAAATATAATAAAAGGACAAATAAATTCTATTTAATGTAGGCACTGTCCAAGATGACTAAGGGCTTGAGTTCGATTACATGAACAGTAGAAACACTTAATTTTTTATTTTTCAAGATCTCTATAGCAACTAAAAAATATTATTAAATTTAAAATATTAAATTTAAATATTAATAAAAAATTAAAAAAATTATTTGAACTTAATCAAACTGAATTTTTTATTAACTTGTAAATAAAATAACTGATTTAATAAGTAAGATTTAGGATTTAGAATAAAATATTTAAATTTATCAATTAACCTAAATATTTTACTTTCCATTAACCAAATCTGACTTTGCACACTCTTAATTCTGTTATGTCCGTCCAAAAATGCATTTATACATTACCTAATCGTAAAAAAATCATAAATATATTATTTATAATTATTTTAGCGTTTTAATTTTCATTAAAATAATTAAAAATTTAATTAGGGTAAATTATAATGGAGGCTAGATAAGGTTATATTTAGATCACTTAATATTAAAATTTACACTTAGGTCACTTAATTATGGATAAGATTATATTTGGTCATCCAATTATTAAATGTTATATTTGAGTCAATTATGTGTAAGATTATATTTGAGCCACCCTTTATATTTTAAAAAATATATCAATTTAGTCATGTTTCTTCAAAACCACTTGTATACCTTTGTTAACATTAGAATACTTCATTTGAAATTATTAATTAATCTAATACACAAATTAATATATATATTTTAAAATATGAATGATGACCCAAATATAATCTTACCCCATAATTAAGTGACCCAAGTATAATTTTAAATTATTAGGTGACTCAAATATAATATTATCTCATAATTGAGTGACTTAAATATAACTTTTAATAATTAAATAACTTAAACATAATTTTATTCATAATTGAGTGAAAATTGTAGTTTACCCTTTTAATTAAGAGAAAGATCACCCAACGAAAGCGAGGGCATAATATTAGTTCTTCCTCATTTTTATGCTTTAAAAGTTGAACAAATTAGGCAAAGCGGAGAATCCAGACCATACACGTACTAAGGACAATAAAGTAATTTACCCAATATCCACAAATGTATAAATAGCAACCCCAGTCCTTCATATTTTGTTGCCATTGCAATAAAAGGAAACTATAATAGAAGAACAAAATGTCGGGAATAGTGGATAAGCTGAAGGACATGATGGGAGGGGATAGTGATGACGAGAAGAAAGGAGAAAAGAAGGGCCACGACCACAAGCATCACAAAGAAGAAGGGATGCTCGAAAAAATTAAAGATAAGATCACCGGTCACGACGACGACGATAAGCATCATAAAAAAGATAAAGACGATAAACACCACAAAAAAGATAAGAACGATAAGCATCACAAAGAAGAAGGGATGCTCGACAAGATTAAGGACAAGATCACTGGTCATGATGATGACGACAAGCATCATAAGAAAGATAAAGACGATAAACATCATAAGAAAGGTGACGGTGATAGCGATGGAGAGAAAAAGAAGAAAAAGAAAGGAAAGAAGAAACATGAAGGCGGTCATAAAAGTGACAGTGATAGCGATAGTGATAGTGATTAGATCATCACCATCGTCGTTTCTATTATGTCATCGTACCCTTTTTTTGTATCCGGGAAGTATGGATGAAAATATATCAATAAATATGATAATAAAATATTTTTTTTTATTAAAAAAAGTTATCACGTGTGAAAAAAACATGTGAATTCAATAATTAATTCATTTGTTTTTAAATACATTAGCTTTTTACATTAATTGTGTTAAACGTGGATATACACATTTTTTTTGCTATTTAATAAGATATTTTATCTTATGTAATTAATTTGAGTAACATTATTAGATATAGAGGGACTTGCATGGGACATTAACACATAAATTGGTAATTTTTTTCATAAACCCCTTTAAATATTATAAAATTATAAGTTAATATTTGCATTTGACCTCTTATGGTGATGTAATTGTAATTTAGCCATTCTAAAATCGAGAAATCGGGAAAAGAGGTTGAAACTAAGGCGGCAGCGGTGAAGAGGAGACCGTCGTGGCCAAAAGCCTTGCATGGTTGCTTAGACAGATCGTTGGCATTGGCAATACCTATATTTGGCATGGTGACAATCCTCCGTGTATATAAGATAATTTTGAAAAAAATAATATATCAATTTAGACATTCATCCGAATCCGAGAAACATAATACAAATTTTATTAATAATAAATGTTGGTTTTATAATCCGGACTAGCAATTCCATAGGTGAGAAGGTGGAGGTTGGAATGATCAGCAATCCTTGTAAGCTTGTATGCCACCATGCATGTTATTGAACGAACCAGGGACAAGGGACTTAACGATGACCAGCAGCGCAGTTTCCAGCAACGTGATAGCATGCAAGGAGTCGCTTTAAACCTGCAAAAATGCCATAGAAGAAAGCGAAGAAGGACGGGCTCGGATAAGGCTCTCATGATTGATTTCTTATCACAGTTATTCATTTTGTCTATCTCGTGTAGTAGGGCTGTCAACGAATTGAACGAACACGAACGAGAGTGTGTTCATGTTCGTTCGTTTAATTTTAACCGAACAAATGAACGAACACGAACATAAACGAACACAAATTTTCTTGTTCGTGTTCATTCGTTAAGGATTGTAGCTTGTTCATGTTCGTTTATATTCGTTCGTTTAAATGATAAACGGACGTAAACGAACGAACATAAATAACATATACAATATACTAAATATTTAATATTTTGGATTAATTCAACTAATTAACTGATTTTAAACCGAATTAATCGATAATTAAAAATAAAAAACCCTTAATTATTAGACGAAATCTAAAATTTAACTGATTAACCAATTTTGTTTTTGTTCGATCTGTTAACTTTTTTTAACAAAACAATGAACACCCCTAGCCTATAACAAGGAAGTTTTTAACGAGTCATAAAATAAGACTTCTCAACTCGAGTAACTCAAAATCTTTTAACTAGACTTACTTGATTTAATGCTCACCCTTAGATATATGTAAATAAATTTAAACGAACAGATTATCGAACGTTCACGAATATAAATGAACGAACGAGCCCTTTGTTCGTGTTCGTTCATTTAATTAAAAGAACGAAAACTTCCCGTCAAATGGTTCATTGAACGTTCGGTTCGTTTACACCCCTATCGTACATCGCCACCGTTTATATATTCTAAGATCTCCCTATTCCTTTCCGATGTTGGGATTAATGTTTCTTGTCTCTTTTCAAGCGTGACAATATCATATCAATTTTTTAGCTTTAATGATTATAATAAATATGAATTAAAAGTTTTTTTTAAATTAACTAACAGTGATTACAATAGTATTTGTTTTAGAATATAATCTCCACCATTTTCAATCACTCTGCTGGTATTATTGGTGTACGAACCTGTGATCTCTAAAAACAATAACCGTTTCTTTAACTACTTGGATTAGAGAACTTGTGTATATGAATTAAAAGTTTATGAATATATTAAAAATTAAAAAAATTAATGAATGTATCGATTTTTTTAATTTAATAACTAAATCGAAAGTGTCTTAAAAATTTAATAATTACGATGTAGTTTACCAGAAAATTACTATACAATTTACATGAAAAGACGGGAGAGAGAGTGAGCACACGAACCACAGAAAGAGCGTGGAGGTGCTAGACATACGGTTGGATCGGCGGTATCACCGACACCAGCAATAGGACGCACCGCACTGTATCCAGCTCACTTCCCCAATGAATCTGACCGATTTTTCGTTCCTCATTCATTTGCGAGCTCGTCACAACGCACATCTGAGTAAAAAAAAAAAAACTGAATTCAACTTAAATTCAATATTTATATATAATATTTTAATGATTTTTATAAAAAAATATTAGGTCTCGTGTTTATATTATGTTTTTTATTATTTACTGAGAAATTAATTTCACTCTTAAAATTGTGATATTCACCTATGACTTTCTACTCGTCACATTCCTAGTGTTTATTTTTAATATTATAAAAAATTCAACTTAAATTCTTTTTATAAAATAATTTAAAATTATATTCTCTATTTAATTAAAGAGAAAAGTTATAGCTTGGTTCTTGCTTATAAGCGTTATTTTTTTTATCCGGTCATTCTTAATAAATACGAAGGTGTATGTTGGATTAAGTTAAAGAAAATTTTTTATGACTTTGATGAGTGAGTCTTAAACGATATTTTTTTAACATATAAGATTTTGAATTTAAGATTTATTTAAAATAATATCAAATTATTTAGGGATAACTGTATATTTAACTTAGAGCCATGTATAGGATAGAAGGGGTTGTTACCTTTTTTAAATTTTTTGGTATAATTGAATTTTTTAATTTAAATGTTAATTAAATAAGGTTTTTACCACTCATAATATTTAAATTTAAAGATTTAAGAGACTATTACCTTTTTTAATATTTAAATTTAAAGATTTAAGAGATTTTTGTCCTTCTCAACACATGCAAAATTTATATAAATATATACATGAAAAAAGATGATAGGTTTATTGCACATAGAAAATGCAATAAGTGATTATAAAACTTCCAAACAAACACGTAACGCGTCATATTATATATACAGTAAACATAACTTGTGAAGTAGTCTCAGTAATAAAAGATGATATAATTTATTCAAGTGATTCGGATTCGAGTGCTATATGTACACGGTATGTGTCTTATTAAAAGCTAAAAAAATTAAACATATACTAATTTATAATCACACCCAGTGGGGGTTCTGGACAAGCGCAATAGGAGCGATCGCACAAGGCCCCTAAAAAAGTGGGCCCAAATTTTTTTGATAAATTATATTTATTAGACGATGTTAATCTCAAAATTCATTAATTTTTTTTGAAAATGCTATTAAGAAAGATGCATTATAATTGTTAAAACATTATAATTATTTCTTAAATGCGACAATTGATTATAGAATCTTATTGATTGCTTCTGTAGAACTAGTGAAGTTTTGGACAGGCGTAATAAAAATGATCGCACAGGGACCCCTAGAAAGGTCATTTGCTTCTAAGGGATACAATTTTATAACTAACGGAGGTTATAAACAATTACTTTTAAAAGCCATATTTTAGTAAATTGCACAGTATCCCCAAAATCTTTGAACCGTCTCTGATCACACCGATATATTTAAAAAATATATATGGTAAACGAACCTTTTGAATGGGTTTTGGATATGAAAAATACCTAAAAATAATATATATTAAATATATACAGTAAAAATTAGACTCATATGAAGGTTTGTAATTTTGAGTCTTTAAAATGATATCATCAATAAGAGTAATTATATATCGTGAAACGAACATGGATCATGAAACGAATATAAAAAATACCTGAAAATATTGTTAAGAATGATCATATATTTTTTCATGAACTAAAAAGAAAGTTGTTTATAGGGACAAAACCGAAAAAAAATATTTTTCAGGTTTATTCTTCTATTTATTTATTTATAAATTTATTTTTTTATTTTTAAGTATTTATATTTTACTCTTAATCTCAAATCTTAAATCCTAACTTCGTTTTTATTCATATGTAATCCCTATTCTAAAAGGCAAAATAGTGTGTTTAGGGTCTTTACAAATCACACACATGCATAAAGTTTTTTTTATATATTAATTTAAGTTATTCCCCTTTTTCTTTTTATCCAACGTCACAAAAAATTAAAATTGTAAGAATAATTTGATTTATGTTTTTATTTTAAAATATAATTTTTTATTTATATTTTAAATTTTAAGTCAATTTTTATAGTATAAATGGGAGAACGTCATATGTAGGTGGCGTTCTCCCTTCAAAATTAATAAAAAAAACATATAATACAATATTAGATTGTATAAAATATAATAATAATATAACACGATGACGTGAGAAAAATTATAAACTCATGAATATTTTAAATATATATAAAATAATAAACATATTAATATATTTAAATTTATATAAATATATACATCTTAAACATATTATAACGAAAATAATTAATATTATATTTATTTTTTATTATTTCAATTTTTTTATTTCACATGATTCAGATTTGAATTCATCATTCATTTTATTTTCTTCAACAACACTTTTTCATAATTAAATCTCATTGCTTATATTCTAATTTTCAAATTATGTCTCATTTAGAAACATTTAATCCAATTCATTATTCATTTGGAATATACAAAACAGTCCTTATTTTATATATCAATATTTATAATTACAAAATAGTCCATATAATTCATTATTTAAGCAAAATGGCTCATAACACATATATGCATGTTTGTATATTATAAAACAATCCAATATATTTATATTTTTATGCATAACAGTCCAATTTCATATACACAATAGGGCAAATATGATCATATACATTTATATTAATTAATTTCACACTTTAATTTAAGTTAAAATATATCTAATAATTAATAATTAGAATCATACCAATTTATTTTAACTTAAAGGACCATTTCGAATATGAAAATTATTAAATATAGTTAACCCGGTTTTAGGTATATTACGTATGCGACAGCTTAAAAAGCAATAGAGTAATTACTCTTAATCACTCGAGAGACAACAACAAAAATAATAAAAGATCGACTAATAATGAATAAAATGTGTCAAAATTCTCCTAGTCTTTCCTTTCTTCTGTTCTTCCGTCTTTTTTCTTTGAACAAACATCTGTTCTTCTGTCACCTCTCTTTATTCCACCCATTTTCATTTTCATAATGACAAAAAAATCTAGACTTTTATATTTTTAACCGCACCCTTAATATTTTACGATGAATTAAAGATCGACTAATATCAGTGACGAATTTAGAAAAATATTTGAGGGTGGATATACATAAAATTTTAAAATTTTAGGGTGAGCATAACTCATAAATATTAAAAAATTTAAGGACTAACTTATAAAATTAAAAAAAACTAAAGACGAATGTGTGAATTTTAAAAATTTTGGAGTAGATATGTGTTTGTACTCACCCTATGTATAACCTGCATCCGCCACTGACTAACATGGCATAATAATGTTAAGGGCATAGTTGAAAAATAACTGAATATTGATGACTTTTTTGCTATTATGTATTTTTCACACTTAAATTATAATTTTAAATTTATACGCTTGTTTTTAACTGTATTTTTAATTTTATCATATCATATTTATAAAATATTATCGATTATCGATTTAATCATTATTTTTTAAAATTTATGTTATTGTTTCATGAAAAAAATATATTTTAAAATAAGGTATCGAAGGAATAATGTTCAATAATAAATAAAATATTGTGAATAAAGTAAAGAACAAGAATAAAATAAGAGAATAAAGATTAGAGACAAAAGATAGAGATTTTATTATATTCTCAAAGTAGGGTTGTATACAATGCTTTGTCCAAAAGTCTATATTTATAGGCATAAGATGGAAACCCTAATTTCAATGAGTATTAAACCCTAATAATAAAGCCCATTAAACTTTAACTTAATATATGGATATCTACCATGAATAAATATATTTATAACACTCCCCCTTGGATATCCATGAAGATAATGTGCCTCGTTAAAACCTTACTAAGATAAAAACCTTGTGGGAAAAAATTCTTAGTGAAGGAAAAAGAGTACACACATCTTTGATACGCATAACATGTTGCCTCATTAAAAACCTTATCAGGAAAACCCATTGGGACAAAACCTCGGTTAAGAGAAAAAGAGTGCAATGCGTATTTACTCCCCCTCATGAAAATATCACATAAGATCTTTAAATCTTCATAATTCAATATTGAATACAATCTTCAAATGTTAAAGTAGATCATAAACTAGTGGATAAATCTTCCAAATCATTGCTTGAAATGATTCATTGAATAATATTCATCTGAAAATCATGAGGGAAGAAACTTGAAGAAATATGTTTCGTTTTATCACATTTTATATATCCACCTTGAGATATAAATTTTGCATTATCTCTGCACAAGATAGCTTGCATCTTATCTTGTGAAAGTAATCCACATATCTTCAGGATATGTTTAGCCAAACACATATTTCGGCTTTGCCTCATGCATTACAATTATTTAAAGGTAATGATCTCGTAGCACTTTAATAATATTTCTGGACCAGCTAAGATATGATGCTTCCAGATCAAATAATGTGTATATTATGCTTTAGACTAAGAATATCATTAATCTTTTCGTGAGGCGAAAAAATCTTTATTTACAGTAAGAGACCTAGCAACAACCATAAGGGTGATCAATAGATATGCGTTATGCATGTAAAGTCCCTTTCAATATTTTTCTGTATGTCAATAGATGCACAAGGATTTGAGGAGATCTCTTCACGAGTCCCAACGATATTCAAATCATCGACATACACAACAATAAAAATTCAGAGCTAAACCACTTAATAAAAATGCCCGGGAAAATAATTCATATAACATTATGCTAATAAGCATTCAATGAGGCGATCATACCAAATACGCCTAAATTGTTTCAAGCCATAAAAAGATATATACAATATGATTGAATAATGTTCTCGAGAACTTGAATGAACTACTTATGATAATCTAAATCTTCCCAGAAGTTTCATGTAAATATTACTGTCAAAAGGCCCATTCAAATATGATGTAACAACATTTATTAGGCAGAAACCGAGTAATTTTATTTATTGCCAGACTGATCAAAATCTAAAAGTAGTTGCATCCACCACCGAGGAATATATTTTCCTCATAATCAATTTCATGTCTTTGTGAGAATCCTTGTGCAACCAAATGAACTTATATCTCATGATTTCCCTTTTTGATTTCTCTTTCTCACAAAAGCTCGTTTATATACACGAGCTTTACACATTTCAATGTACGGGCTATAGGCCCAAATACTTCTCTTTTCAAAAGAGATTTTAGTTTCGCCTCAATTGTCTCTTTCATGTTGGCCAATCATTTATTTGTTTACATTGCCCAATTGACAATGATTCACGATCCACATCATCAAATAAAATCTCTAGTGCTATATTGCATGCAAATATATTAACGACGTCGATTTAATTTCAGTTTCACTTATTACCAGACATGACATAATCTATTGAGATCTCTTTATTATCAGGTACTTGAGTCATGTCAATGTCTCTGTTGGAGACCATTTAATCTCTTCTAGAGATTTTCATAATCATTGATTCCTCGATCAAACCATCATAAAATATAACTCCTTTTCTTTTTCGAGGATCTCTTATCTTTGGAACTTACTTGTCTACTACGCTTTAAGCGTAAGTTAGACTCATTAGCAACTAGTGTTTGTCCTTCCATGACATCAAATTTAATCGGAGCATTCATAGCTGGTATACGTGACTTAGTCACTCTTTTAGGGTCAACAAAATCATTTGGCAATTGATTTACTAAATAAATTATCCATTGAACTTATAGTTCACATTGTGTAGTACGTGGATCAAAAAGAGAAAATGATAATTCATTCCAACTTATTTCTTTCCCCAGCTATTTATTTTCTCCCCTAATGTTGGGTAAACTGACTCATTAAAATGATAGTCAATAAGTCGGGTTGTAAAAAAATTCCCTATCAAAAGCTCAAGATATTTAAATCTGATACATATTTCCAATAAAACTCATCTTTGTGCGTTATGGTGGAGCAATTAGAACATATATCGCACACAAAAAAATCTATGATGATAAATATTTGATTCCTGACCAAAAATCATTTGTAATGGGGAGAATTTATGATCATTTGTTGTCTTGATGCGAATTTGTGATACTACATGTAAAATTATATGTCATCAACATTATCAAGATTGACTGTCTTTAGAAAATAATCTGAAAAATATGCTCGTAATTTTATCAACTAAGCAAATAGCCTCGCAAACACCAAGTTGCGGGTTAATAACAAGGATACACATAACCATCTAGTCGATGCATCGATAAAAATCGTAAAATATCTAGATGGTCTTTTAGAAAGGTGTATAGACCCATATATATCACCTTGTATCCGTTCCAAAAAATTAATAATACTTTATCTTAGATGTTGATGATTGAATAACCAAATTGCTTTCATAGCAAGTATCACGTGAAATATTACCATGAAGAAAATCTTAGTTCTTCAATAAATGACCACATGAAAGTGTCAGCAACTTTTCGCATCATAATTGAACCGTGATGGTCTAACCGGTCATACCAAATAAAATTATCAGTAAACATCTGGTTTACAATAGCATGAGCTTCAATTTGTACTAATTCTTATGTAGTACAATATGGATGACAGTGCATGTAATTTTGCCAAGATTTCCTTATTGCCTTGAGTTATACTTGTAATATTGAGATAGTCAGCATTCTCTTGACTAATATTCTCAATATATTTCTGCAAGTATCAATAAGTCTCCTTTTGAATTTGACTAGTATAATGCACTGTTAATATGGAATAAAGTTCCATTTGGCAATAACATATTTGCTCAGTCGGAGCTTTCTGTGATATTAGTACTTCCGGATATAATAGTCACATTATTCTCTTGCATTTAAAATGAGAAAATATGTGCTCTGTACCATTCACTTCGAGGAATGAAAAATATTAACAATAGCACATTATATCAAATCGGTTATTTATCAAAGATAAACTCTCAAGAGCTCTTCCGAAGCATTGATATTTTAGTACTTTGAGATATAGTACTCATATTTCCCTTGTATTTAAATGGGAAAAATATTTCTTATGCTTAAGTATTGTATGAGTACTTGCACTGTCTGCTAAGCATAAATGCCATAAATTATTGCATATTTTATTCCGGAAGTAATCATATTCTTTTAAAGAAAAAATAACATAAAATATAAATAAATAATAAATAAAAATAAATTAACATAAATAAATAAATTAACATTAAACAAAATAAATAAAAGATTAATTATTACTTTTAGAAGTTATAAAGGAAATAAAATAAATGGCAAATTATTTCCTTCAAGAGTTATGACAAAAATTATCAATATCCAATTGAGTTGGATCAATAACGCTATTATTTTCGCCATGAAGAAAATCTATTTATATTTTCTTCAATTTATCATTCATGATTATGGATAAAGTCCATAATACTTCGACGTTTGACAAGTATGAGATCAATGGTTTGTACCATCGCATTGATAACATAAAGATTTTGATATGATCTCTATCATTCTTGTCATCTTTATAATTCCACTTCTTGTGGATATAAGTATTCTCAAAATAATCATCTTATTCATGCATATTTTATGATCTCAATCATGATCACAAATATTAATGTGACATTTATTCTTTCCGCTATAAAATATCACATTCACTTCAGGGAATGGAGCGGAGACTGATAGGTATTTAAAACCCTTGTATGATATTATGTCTTTAAGACAATATTAATGTGTGAAAAGTGGAGTATATTTTTCTAACATATCCTCATCAATGATACTCTGACACATAATTGAGTTTTTATTCACTAACCATATAGTGAATTATCACGTTTGCATTCACTTCAAGGAATGAAACAAATTCAATAATCGCATGGAACAAACATCATGCTTGCATTCACTAGAGAATGACATAAATCCAATAATCGCATGGAATAATCATCATACTTGCATTCACTTCAAGGAATGTCATAAATCCAATAATCACATGGAATAATCATCATGCTTGCATTCACTTTAAGGAATGACATAAATCTAATAACCGCATGGAATAATCATCATGCTTGCATTCACTTCAGGGAATGTCTCCCATAAAAATTCTTTTAAGATTCGAACGACAAATACCTTCGTTGGTTAGAGTCTCGTGCTGATAACGTGTTGTGAATAAAGTAAAGAACAAGAATAAAATAAGAGAATAAAGATGAGAGACAAAAGAGAGAGATTTTATTATATTCTCAAAGTAGGGTTGTATACAATGCTTTGTCCAAAAGTCTATATTTATGGGCATAAGATGGAAACCCTGATTTCAATGAGTATTAAACCCTAATAATAAAGCCCATTAAACTTTAACTTAATATATAGATATCCACCATGAATAAATATATTTATAACATAAAGAGATTTTTAGGTGAATTATTTTTACTATATTATCCATGGTCCAATCAATTATAACCATTTATCTTTAAGTAACTACAAGAAATTATATTATGAACCCTTTTCACCACGTTTAACCAACCAGATTCAACTATCTCATATTTTTTAAGGTGAATCATTGTTTCTTTTCTACATGTAATTAGTGAGTGGGTAGTTATCGAAAAATTATTAGGTGAACTCTATTCACCACGTCATCCGTGGTCCCAATTAATCATGACCGTTCATCTCAATTTTTTCTAAGGTGAATCATCACCTATTTCCTACATGTAATTAGTGGGTAAACAGTTATTAAGTAGTTATTTAAAGATGAACGATCTTGATTACTTGGACCATGGATGACGTGGTGAACAAGGTTCATCTAAAAATCTCTCGTAGTTATCAACAATTACTTAAAGATGAAAAAACCTGATTGTATGGACCACAGATGATGTGGTGAAAAGGGTGTAACCCCTTAATTTTAACTTAAGGAGCACGGTAGGTTAAAACTGTTTCTTTTAAAACTTTCATGTTAAGTAATCATAAAAATCAAATTTGTAAACCTAAAGATAAAAAAACACGGTTAAAAAGTAAATATTTTTATTTAAAATTAACAATTTTGAATAACTGGTTTTATGCATGAGGTTTAAATACATCTCAATCCCTAATAATCCTAAAATAAAAATGTTTTTAAATAATCGTACTAAAAATAATAATAAACCGTATCCGAGAGAGATCTCCGAGTACCAACTCCTAGGGTCAAATATCTAGAAAAAATATATTAAAAGAATGAGCTATAAAGCCCAGTGTGTCTCTAAAGTGAAGACAAACATCATGATATCACTCAGTTCACAATCACAAATAAAATATATATCTTTCTACAGTAAATAAACACTAAGAGTGATGAATACAATGTCACAGAAAATGTAGTCCCATATTTTGAACGCTAAATATAGTGGTGGCTAAACCAACCGATCGTTGTGGAGGTAGTTCCCCAGAACCCCTTACCCCTTATTTTACCAAAATGCTGTGTGGTAAAACCACCTTCCTCCGTACAATCTCACCCCATGCACATGTTATGCAATCAATGTCATAGTTCTCAAAAAGTCTTATCATGGATATGAGTGATAAATGTAATGTCACATATAATGCAGTCCCATACTCCGAACGCCAAATATAATAGTGGCTAAACCAACCGATCGCTGTGGAGGTAGTTCCCCAAAACCCTTCATCTCTTATTTCACCAAAATATTGTGTGGTAAAATCACCTTCCTTCGTACAATCTCACCTCATACACATGCTAGCTATGAAATTAATGTCACAGATCTCAAAAGTCTCATAGTGTAACACACAAATCACAATATCACATCATATGTCACAATATCACAAGATCACATTAAATAAATTACCACATAACACAAAAAATATAGCACCTGTAAGAGAACACACCTTAGCTAAAGCGACTTAAATTACTGAATAACATGGTTTTGAATTCGAACAAAAATAAAGAGTGAGAGCATAGGCTTTAGAGAATCTTGATGGAGAAAAATAATTTATGATTTTCTCTTAAATCATACTATGTATATATATAGAGAGAGAAATAACTAATTTTAATTTGAATTAGAATTCTATTAAACCATAAAAAATTTAATAAAATAGTAAGAAAAAATTTATAGTATTTTTAAGAGATTTCTTTTCTTTATCTAGGACTTTATATAATATATATAATATTAAATAAAAAGTTTTGATAAAACAATAATTAAAATAAAATAATATTTTTAATAAAAAAATCGATTGTAGAAAAACTCTTAATAAAAAAAAATCTCAATAAAAATAGAATTCAATTTAAAAACAAATGGGTTATCCAAGAGTTCTTAAACTTCAAAACATATATTATAATAATAAATAATATAATAATTTTATTTAAAATAAATAAATAAAAACCACTCGTTTAAAAAAACATTTTAAAAATGGTAAAATACATATTTAGCCATTGTCTTTTTAGGATTTTCAAAACATCACTTTAACTTTTAAACTTTAAATTCACCCTTTAAACTTTTTAAAACTTTACAATCTTATCTCAAAAATTTCCCATTGAATTTAGAAAATCAATTTAAAAACCTCAAATAAATTAGGATTTCAGAAATTGAAAATCTAAAAATTAGGGTTTTAATTAGGGATTTCAAAATTAGGGTTTAAAATCAGAAATAATTTTTGGGGTGTTACAAAGATTCATAATATAATCTCTAAATAGCTACACACTCACTAATTATATGTAAGAAAAAAGTGATAATTCATCTTAAGATAAATAAATCTAATTAATTAAGACTACAAATGACGTGATAAACAAATTTCACTTAATAATTTTTCATAAACGAGGGACCTTAAGTTTGCTATATGTGTGATTTATACACTCGGCAAAGATTTGTCAAGGAAATATTTTTATTTTTATTGTGTACTTTTCTATACTTCTCACAATTTTATATCAAAATTTCATATGAATTTAATACATTTTGATATTTTTTGTTTATAGTATATATTTTTAAAATATATTAATGTCTTATAATTTTTCATTTAATTAAATTCATATTATTATCATTCTCAAAACAATATTTCAAACCCTAGTCATTGTTTTTCTCTGAATTTTTTTAGTCGCTCTTCACTTTGATCGATGGTCGATAATTAATTTTAATATTGGTTTTCGACTACCGAATCTATTATTTTCTTTATTTTTGTTTTTAATTTTAATAAGAATCCCTGCTTTTATTGCATGCTCTTTTTGTCCTTGTAATATTTTTTTTGTCTTTGTGACATATATTTTTTTTTGTGATTTGATTCATTTGTCTTTGTGGTATGTTTCAGTATACCCTAATAATCGATTGTTATTCACACAGAGATTCAATCGATGTTAGTTTCTGAATTATGTTTTTGTCGGTGGTCACTTGAAAATATTTATCCACACTCAATTGATGGTTGTTTGCCGATAAAATCAGTCCTGGGTAGCGATAATTTTTGCATGACAATTTGGATCGCCTATTTCTCCTTTTTTCCTTCGTTATGCGTCTCGTTTGGACAGAGACAAGGAGATTCAGAAAGCTTCTGAATTTTATTGGTATGCTTATCTCCATAAAAATTTTTATTTTTCTTTGTTTTTGATTACAAGAATCTTTGAATTGTTTAATTCAATTATTTTACTTATTGATTACAATATAATTATAATTTTTTATAAATTTAATAAAAATTCAATGGTATTTATAAAAAAATTGTTAAATTCATATTATTAAAGAAAATAATTAATTAAACTCCTCCATAATTACACATTGTTATTATTATAAAAAGTTATGTATCAATAAAAATGAAGAAATTAAAAAAAATAGAAATATGTGGATTTAAGGAGATATTTTATTAGTGGTGCCAAAAAAACCAATTACTCGGTCTTGGTCTTTGACTCGGTTAGACCAAATAGATTTTTAATCGGTATAGATTTCGATAGGATTGAAACTGGATTTAAAATTTAGGTCTCAATTATAACTGAGATCGAGACTAGATCTTGATTTTCTGGTCTCGGTATCCGGTGGGTACCCAATAGGATCGAGAGAAATATCAAGTATCCACTACTAGTTTTCTTGCTTGTAACAACAGATAATATTCTTTTGTTTATTTTTTTATCAAACTTTTTTATGTATGAATATTATAAGTATGACTCGTTTTAAAACTTTAATTTTCAAGCTTATAATATTCTAATTTTATTATTTAATAATATTATTGATGATTAAAAAATTGCTTATATTTTCTTAATAATAAACTAATTAATCAAGTACCCGGTACTGATACCGATTCTCACTAATAACGAAATTAGATCCTAAAATTTAAGAACCAGTGTAACTAGGATCAAGATTGTATCCACTATTTAAGAATAGATAATTATCAAGATTGAAATCGATTTTAATCAAATTAACTGGATACCCAAACTTACCCACCCTTATTTGTTACCGTGCACATGACGTCTCGTTGTGTGCACATAATATTTTCCTAACTTCAGTCATTATTTTTGCCTTCCTTTTTACTCTAGCCATCAATTTTTCTTTTCTTTTCTTTTCATCCTAAGATCAAGTAAAGTTGCGATACTTTCTTTAGGAGTTTATTCATTAAAAAATTAATAATTAAAATTCGTCAAAAACACAACCAATTCATCTTATATCATAAAAACGAAAAATTTTGGTTAATAATCTAAATGAATTTTAATTGACGATCTCTCGTATGTACTAAAAATATTATATTATAAGTAAGTTTTGTAACATCATTTATGAAACTAACTACTAAAACTCACTTAACTCATTATTTTTATATCATATTTTTTAAATAATAAATAAAGAAATTATTAACTAAATTTTGCACAGATACTATAAATAAAATCAAATTTAAATTTTTTATTAAGCCTTAATAAATTATAATTATCCTAGAATTCATCACATATTTGGCACGCAAAATTATAGAAAATGATGCTCTCCCTCGGACACTGCCCCATCCACCAACCCACCAAACAACAATCGCACGCGCCGCTTGACCGCGCGTTCACCTAAATCCACAATACAAA
Source organism: Abelmoschus esculentus (assembly GCA_035048815.1). Taxonomy (NCBI): domain Eukaryota; kingdom Viridiplantae; phylum Streptophyta; class Magnoliopsida; order Malvales; family Malvaceae; genus Abelmoschus; species Abelmoschus esculentus. Next base: position 3,083,947 of record JAUCBN010000051.1, on the reverse strand, counting down.
ACAAAAAAATGAAAAAAAATGAAAGAAAAAAAAAAGATTTTCGTTATAAATAGGCAATTCCTCCATTGCCACAACCCGTGCCGCTTCTTCCTCTGCATCTATCTTACTCTCTCTATATCCTGTCTCCGGTTCCTCCTCCGTTCTCTACGGTACGGTTCTGTTCCTCCTCTCATTACTCTCCGTCACTCATGCCTTATGTCTCTTTGTCCTTTCCCCTTATATCTTCGTATATATTTTCCTTTCTGGGTCTTCCTTGAAATGATTAAACTTAAACTTCTCTAAAGTTTTGATTTTTCTTGTTCTTTCACCTTTGATCTACTGGTAAGTGTTAGCATTTCCACTTTTCCTATTGGTTTTCTTTTTGGGTTTTCATTAATATGATTTAAACTCCTCATTTTTAACTTAAAATATTGTGTTTCAGATTTACTTGCAAGTGCCAGCATTTCATTTTTCTTTCTGGGTTTTCATTGTTGTGGTTTAAATAGATTCTATTTTGGAGTTGGGACTTTTAAAAGAAAAGTTATTTCTGTTGTTATATTCTTTCTAATATCTGCTAGGAAGTGTAAGCATTGGTCAGACTTTCTTTTAACATATATCCAACAAATTTTCAGTTGATTTTTCTTCCTGTCTATTTTATTACTGTATGATGGTTAACTTGGATTCTTGGTTTGGAATCAATAATGATTCTATGTTACTCTAGTGAGATCTGTCGGGTAGAGTTGGCATTTGATCAATTTCTTTTGGCTTATGTTTTTAGTCTGTTTATGGAAGCAAACAATTTACTAAACCCAAAGCTATAGATCTTGGGTGTTGAATAAGTTAATTATTTTTGACATATTCAGATTTGGATATAAAGAGAATGATAAATGATCTCCTTTATCTCAAATTTACCTAAAGTAAGACAGGGTTAACTTGTCTTAAAACTTTTAGATCTGTTTTTTAGTTGTTTATTTATTATTTATATATGGGTGTTTTTATCTCCGATTCTCTAGGACTCCTAGATTCATGTTTGCCAATTCAGATCTTGAGTTCAAGTACTCTTTTGTTGTACTAAATACCATAAGATCATTTTATAGTGAGCTGTCAAACTTTAATCTATGTGTTCTTTTTATAAATTATTTTTGAAGCAAAGAGTTTGCTGTCACATGCACATGTTTTGGTTATATGATCTTAAGCTAGGCAAGCACATGGTTTTACTTTTTAGGTAGTAAAAACATGAATTCAGATAATCTTTTGTCCGAGTCCATATAAATTACAGATGCGTTATGGATCTTAGCTTTGCTTATGATGATTTTCAGTTTAGGATAAAGATAAATTTGTCTGCTATTTTCAGAAAATGGCCTCACACATTGTTGGATATCCCCGCATGGGACCCAAGAGAGAGCTTAAGTTTGCTCTGGAATCCTTCTGGGATCAGAAGAGCAGTGCCGAAGATTTGCAAAAGGTTGCAGCTGGTCTCAGGTCATCCATCTGGAAACAGATGGCTGATGCTGGGATCAAATACATTCCCAGCAACACTTTCTCTTACTATGACCAAGTGCTTGATGCCACAGCAATGCTCGGTGCTGTACCTCCTAGATATGGCTGGAATGGTGGTGAGATCGGATTTGACACTTACTTCTCCATGGCCAGAGGAAATGCCTCCGTTCCTGCCATGGAAATGACCAAGTGGTTTGACACCAACTAGTAAGTTGCCATTCTTCATCATGCTTTATTAGCGTTGCCGGTGCATGCTGGTTTTTTTAAAACCGAATCTTATATCCTGTGAAATGTGTTGTTTCAGTCACTTCATTGTTCCTGAGTTGGGACCTGATGTTAAATTCTCTTATGCATCTCACAAGGCAGTGGATGAGTACAAGGAAGCTAAGGCGGTATGTTCTTTTAGTCCAATTTTCTCTACATCACAATATAGGTTGTTTTCTGTAACTAGTACTTAATACTAGCAGCTCTGTTGGGAATTAGAGGTAAGGTATCACAAGTTAAGATCCTGCAAGTATAGAAGTTTCCTGAAATTTGGGAAATAAGATGCATGCATGAGTATCTTTCATGATATAGAATGCTTTGCTGGAATTAGTTGGACTAATAAGTTGTTATCAAATGAAAATTCATAATTAGAGGTAAGGTTTTAAGGCTTTGGACCTAGATAAATATCTTTTAGCATATGTTCTTTTAATTAATGCCTTATGATATATGGTAACTGGATAAAGGACTGTTTTCATGTTTGAGCAATATCATGACAATGATTTTATATGAATATAACTTATATCTCCCTGGAATTTATTTTTATACAACCCTTTTTTTGAGAATCCCCCGAGTGAGACTGGATTAGGCCTACTTAATTATGGTTCTCCACTTTTATCCTATCTTTTATACTCTTCTTATTTATTGTTCTTAGTCGTATTCTGAAACATGAATGCTGATTCACTGTCTCGAATATGCAGCTTGGAGTCAACACTGTGCCAGTCCTTGTTGGCCCTGTCTCATACTTGTTGCTGTCTAAACCTGCAAAGGGTGTTGAGAAGACCTTTTCTCTTCTCTCTCTCCTCCCCAAAATCCTCCCGATCTACAAGTAAAAATTGCTTTTCCTTTTATTCGATTTAAAGACACTTATAGCTGCTTCAATTTGCCATTTTAACATCGAATCTCTCTGCAGGGAAGTGATATCTGAGCTTAAGGCTGCTGGTGCTTCCTGGATTCAGTTTGATGAACCCACCCTTGTCTTGGACCTTGACGCTCATCAGTTGCAAGCATTCAGTGCTGCTTATGCTGATTTGGAATCTACTCTCTCTGGTTTGAATGTTCTGATTGAGACCTACTTTGCGGATCTTACTTCTGATGCATACAAAACCCTCATTGAATTGAAGGGTGTCACTGCATACGGTTTGGATTTGGTTCGTGGAACTAAGACCGTTGACTTGGTCAAGAGTAGTTTCCCCAAGGGCAAGCTCCTTTTTGCTGGAGTTGTTGATGGAAGGAATATTTGGGCCAATGATCTTGCTTCTTCTCTTAGCACCTTGCAGGCGCTTGAGGCTGTTGTTGGCAAAGGTATTCTATTTCAAATTTGCATTTTATAGTGGTTGTAAAAGCTTGATCATATGGAGACTGAAGAGTATTACAATTTTGTTATTTGTTGTAGACTAAAATATTTGACTTGTTTGTGATGTACAGAAAACCTTGTGGTATCCACCTCCTGCTCACTTCTCCACACCGCTGTTGATCTAGTAAACGAGACTAAGCTCGATGATGAAATCAAATCCTGGCTTGCCTTTGCTGCCCAGAAAGTTGTCGAGGTCAATGCACTTGCTAAGGCATTGGCTGGTCAGAAGGATGAGGTATTAATATTATCATAATTTTTCCGCCTTTCATCAGATTCAGACAACACGGTGCAACTTACTCATTATTCATCTGTTTTTAGGCCTTCTTTGCTTCCAATGCTGCTGCTCAGGCTTCAAGGAAGTCCTCCCCAAGAGTAACCAATGAGTCTGTTCAAAAGGCTGTAAGTGTTTCAATATATTAAATTCTCCTTTTCTTATGCAGTAATATTTTTCATCATCGAAATCTTTATTTGCTTACCACATTTTACGTTTGCATTCTCAGGCTGCTGCTTTGAAGGGCTCTGACCACCGCCGCGCAACAAACGTTAGTGCTAGGCTTGATGCTCAGCAGAAAAAGCTTAATCTGCCAATCCTCCCCACCACAACCATTGGGTCCTTCCCTCAAACCGTGGAACTCAGGAGAGTACGTCGTGAATTCAAGGCTAACAAGTGAGTTGATCCTGAGTTTTTTTCCTGATCTTTCTTATATGTAAATTCCACCATTCTTTTTAACTATTCCTCTCTCATTCCCTTTAGGATCTCCGAGGATGATTACGTTAAAGCCATCAAGGAGGAAATTAAGAAGGTTGTTGACCTTCAGGAAGAACTTGACATTGATGTCCTTGTTCATGGAGAGCCTGAGGTGAGTATTCCACTTTGTTTTGAACTTTTCCAGTAAATGGGAGATACATCTATGGATAGTCTCCACAAGCATCCTAATGTCACTTTAAATGGTGCAGAGAAACGATATGGTTGAGTACTTTGGTGAGCAGTTGTCTGGTTTTGCTTTCACTGTTAATGGGTGGGTGCAATCATATGGATCTCGCTGTGTCAAGCCACCAATCATCTACGGTGACGTTAGCCGTCCCAAACCGATGACTGTTTTCTGGTCATCAACAGCCCAAAGCATGACTAAACGCCCTATGAAGGGAATGCTTACCGGCCCTGTTACCATCCTCAACTGGTCGTTTGTCCGAAATGATCAGCCCAGGTATGCACAAAAAAGTCAATAAAGGACAAAATGATCCGAAATTCTGCGCTTCTACCTTCACATTTTGCTTTGCAACATGAACATCTTTTGACACGCTTCAACTGCCAAAATTTCCAGATTCGAAACTTGCTACCAGATTGCCTTGGCTATCAAGGATGAAGTTGAGGATCTTGAAAAGGCAGGTATCAATGTTATTCAAATCGACGAGGCTGCATTGCGAGAGGGATTGCCCCTTAGGAAGTCCGAGCATGCCTTCTACCTCCAATGGGCTGTCCACTCCTTTAGGATCACTAACGTTGGCGTCAAGGATACCACCCAGGTTTTATCTTGCTTCATTCTTTTGACCTCTCAAAACTTTCTTATACATGAACTCTCTCAGATCGCCATAATCCTCATCGTAATTGCATTTAAAAATCTTGCGACAGATCCACACCCACATGTGTTATTCCAACTTTAATGATATCATCCACTCAATTATTGACATGGATGCTGATGTGATCACCATTGAGAACTCTCGTTCCGATGAGAAGCTCCTATCGGTCTTCCGTGAAGGAGTCAAGTACGGTGCTGGCATCGGCCCTGGTGTCTATGATATCCACTCTCCCAGAATACCATCAACTGAGGAGATTGCAGACAGGATCAACAAGATGCTTGCAGTGCTCGAGAGCAACATCTTGTGGGTTAACCCCGACTGCGGACTCAAGACTCGTAAGTATGCCGAGGTGAAACCTGCCCTCAACAACATGGTTGCTGCGGCCAAGCTGCTCCGTCTTCAACTTGCCAGTGCCAAGTGAGAGTCTCATGAGATATTTTGAAGATCCTTGCACCTTCATCAAACAAGAACTTAAACCGAGAGATTTGTGTGTTGGCATTTGAATACGTTTTTTATTAGGCTACTTGGTTTCCTTGTTCCTTGGTTGTTTTTCTCTCCAAATCTCTCTCTGACTTTGGGTCCATCAGAAAGAGTTTGTTTCTTCCTACAAACCTAAGCACGTTCTCATAATAAATATCAAATTGCTACATGAGGATTAAAGTTTTTAAAATTTGAACTAAATTGATGCAATACTTCCATATTTGGTGACCCCTACCTACTATAAAAAAGCATGGAGTTTTGGTGAGTTTGTCCAAAGCAGGGCGAGGCCAACTGTCCAAGATCACATTGGTCCCCGTCCCTCGTGAATTCGGTCTCCTCCCTGCTTTCTTCTGTCAAAGCTGGTGCCATCTCTGCCAGTACATTTGCCTGGTTTCGCTCTTTTCCTCCTCTCCTTAACACAAAAGCATTAAACCTCAACCCATTCCCAATCCCAATCCCATCTCGGTAGAAAGAAGCATGGGTGCCAAACACATCTTCACGTGGGTGATGGAAGCTAGGGCTGAGCATGATTAACCGTAAAACCGAATCAAATCGAAGTATTATGGTTCATAAATTTACCAACTTTGATTAATCGAATTTAATTTTTTTAATTGATTTTTAATTATTCTTATAAGTTCAAAATATTTTTTTTTATTTTTTTACTTAAAATAAGTTTTTAATAAATATTTATAAAAAATATCTTAAAACTTTTACCTTTTAATGTTTAAAAAGTCATCAAATAAAGCTATTTTGTCAAGATAAAATATAAATTTTTAAAAATAAACGTTAATATAAAAAAGCCGAAAACCAAAGTTAATCGAACTGAAAACCGTTAGTTGTTAAAATAGTTTACCGAATTAAACCAAAACCAAACCGAATGCACCCTTAATGAAAGCAAATTGTATGGAAGATAGAGAAACAAGAGAACAGTCATGACGAAAGGAGAGAAAGACGAAGCGGCAATCGAAAGAGGATCGATTGGAAGATTTAGATTTTAAGCTATTTAGATGTTTAGTTTATTTAGAATATAGGTAAAATGTTACAATTAGGTACGTAAAAAGCTGTTTCGACCTGAAAACTCGATTGAAATTTGTTTAAGTCAGAACTTGGTTTGATCCGGGGATGTAATAATTCGAACTCGATCTATATCTGTCTGTTGTTGACCTGAATTCGAGTTGAACCTATTATTGTAGTAACTGAACCCAAACTATATCCGACCGAAAATGACCCAAACCCAATTTCAACATGCTACTGTGGACCCAAAACCCGACTTGCATCCGACTAAAATAAACTCGAACTCGAGTCCGACCTAGCAAATAACTGATATTACTCGACTGAATCGACCCAAGACTTGATTTTACATGACTTGATAAATGACCCGACTTGTTTTGTACTCGACCTGTTATTGACCTGAATTAATATTAACAAAACTTAATATTTATATGACATATAATTAAGTGTATTTATAATTTGATGAATTTAAAATATTGATAAATATAATTAGTCTTAAAAAATTAAGTATATCTATAATTTGATGAATTTAAAATATTGTTAAATATAATTAGTTTTAAAAAATAGAATTAAACATGAGAATTAATTTAAGAATTAATATTTAAATTTAGTATTATATATTTAATTAAATTAATTAATTTACTATTTTATTTAGTTTTATTGTATTTAATTTTAATTATAATTTTAAAATAATATTTCATTAAAAATTATAATTTTAAATTAATATTCTATTAAAATTTATAATTTTAAATTAATATTTAATTAAATTAAATTAATTTATTAAACTTAAATTAATTAAACTAAATTAAAATATAAAAATATAAATTACAAATATAATTAAAAGAATTCTAAAATCAAATATAATTTTTTATTAAATTAATCTAAATTATGACTTAATTAAATTAAACCAAAACAATTGATAAAAAAGAAAAAAATAATTGATAAAAAGAAAGAGTGAAAAGATCAAATTTTAGAGGAAAATAAGTCACTCATTTTTTAAGTTTGAGATTAATTTACTTTTAGTGTAAAAATTTTGAAGGATATAAAAATGAGAGGGAAATTTTGGAGGGAAAAAATTAAAAATAAAATTTGATTATTATATAAAAAAGGGAAAATAAAATTTTAGAGGGAATTAATATATATAGTAAATTTTAGAGGATTATTATTATTACAATATATAATCAAATAATAAACTTTGATTAAATATAATCAATCGAAAATAAAAAGATATTACACTATTCTAGGTCAGGTAAAAAATTTCGCATATTTTTATATAGGTCGCGCCTAAAAAATCGAATCTTGCGCCACTTTATATCTTATTTTACAATTATTTCAATTTGATTATGATCATTTGAAAATTAAGTTTTAAATTTATTTTTTATTCGATTTGATCCTCATTTAATTAAAATCAGATTATATATTTTAAAATTATTTGAATTTGATCATATGAAAATAGTTTGGTGATTGAAGAATTGGTCTTAGAGAATTAATGTAGTGATTTTAGCTTAGGGGATTAGTGTTGGGCTTAAAGAATTAATAATATATTTACATTAATTTAAAAACAAATTAAATACATATATTAATATATATTTAAGTATATTATATATATTATAAGTATATTATATATTACATATAATATAATATATAAGTATATTATATATATATATATTAAACTATATTATATACGTAGTATAGATTAATGTATATTATATACATCTAATATATTATATAAACTATATTAATGTATACATATACATATTTATATTATATATATATATTAATGTATATTATGTAGTATATAAGTATATATATACTTACATATATACTTATATATATATACATAATATGTATTATATATATATATAGTATTATACATTTTATATTTTCATATATAGTATTATACCATATATAATATAAATTCTATATATAAAATATATTCTATATACAGTATAAATTCTATATTTAGTATAAATTTCATGGATGAGTCTACCACGTGCGTCGAACATTATTGAACATCACTAACGATAAACACCGTTGAACACTATTAAATTAATTAATAAAAATTAAAAATTTTAAGGATTAAATATATAATTTTAAATTATTTAAAATAAAATTTTAAACAGATTATGTATATTATATTTTAATTTTTTAAATAATTTATTTAAATTATTTTTAATTTAAAAATAAAAATATTAAATCTAAAACACTAAATCATAAACTCTAAACCTTAAAAATAATAAAACGCTAAATCCTAAAATTTAAAAATAAAACCATAACCTAAACCCTAAAATAAAAAAATTAAAACTCTAAAAATTATAAACCCAAAATTAGTTTAAGATTTAGGATTTAGGATTTTAGGGTTTAGATTTAGTGTTTAGGGTTTAGTATTTTTATGGTTTTTGATTTTAGGGTTTGGATTTAGGGTTTTGAGATTTTATATTTTAGGGTTTAAAGTTTAATGTATGATTTAGGTTTTGAATTTTGGTTTTAGGGTTTAGAGTTTAAGATTTTTTATTTTTTAAAATTAATTTAAATTAATATTTTATGCAATTTTTTAAAAAAAATAAATAATATATATAAAAAATATTTTAATAAAAAATTATTTTAAATAATTTATAATTATACGTTGAGTCCTTAAATTTTTTAATCTTTATTAATTAGTTTAATAATGTTCAGCGATGTTCATCACTGGCGGTGTTCAGCGGTGTTCGACGCCCGTAGTAGAATTTTCCAAATTTCATATATAGAATATACTCCATATATAGTATAATTTTTTATTTATATTTTTGAAATGTATTAAACTATAGGAAAATTCTATAACGGGCGTCGAACAACGCTGAACACCACTAATGTTGAACATCGTTGAACATCATTAAATTAATTAATAAAAATTTAAAATCTCAAGAACTTAATATGTAATTAATAAAAAAGTGATAAACTCAACATATAATTAATAATTGTATGATTAGTCTTTTAGATTTTTATTCTTTATAAATTAATTTAATAATATTCAGCGGTGTTCAGCATTAATAATGTTCAACAATGTTCGACGCCCGTTGTAGACTCATCCTAAACTATATTGTATAGGTATAAATTATTATATATTAAAGTACATTAAAATTAATTTTTTTCACCAAATTTAACTATTATTAATTTATAATTTTTGTAATTTAGTCCATACAACTTTATTTTTATTTTAAATTGACTATTATTTATTTTTTTAATTTAGTTTATTGTTTTTAATAAGATGATATTTTATTAATGTTTATCTTTTTTTTTTAATTTAAAACTTTATTCTTTCTAGTCCAATGTTTATTCCTTATTAATTTTTAATTTTTGTAATTTATCCCAATTTTTAAGATATGAATCATTTGATGATATTTTTGTTTACTCTAGTGCGTAATATTTATTTTTAATGGGATTCATGTTAGTTAAAAACGTTAGATATTAAATAATTAATTCGAAATGAATGATCAATCATTTAACCCAAAGTCTATCGGTTATTTACTCAATTACTTATTTGTACCAAACTCAAACTTAATAATTTTAATTAATATGAATTTAAAACCTAATTTAATTCAACTTGAAATAAACCCGACTTGAAATGAACACGATCTGAAATCTACCCGACCTGAAATAAACCTGTCAATTATCTGATGTGGACCCGAACCATTTGAACCCGACTTGAAATGGACCCACACCCGATCCGAATCGAGTCAAAATATCAAATCAACCTGAAATGGCCTGTATCCGATTTTATCCGACCTGAAACCCATCCAAGTAACTGTTTTTACATCCCTAACTACAATACAAGTAGGAGAACATCACCTACGCATAATTTAATTTAATTATTATTTTATTTTTATTTTTATGTATATCATATTATTTTTAATATAACTATAATAATGAAATGATTCAATTATAAACAGGGAAAACTACTTGACTAGTATCCAACTGTTGGCGCATTATCGTTTTGACACCATAACTATTTTTTAAAATGATACCTAATGTTATATTTTAATTTTAAAATGATACTTTTATCATTCAAAATTAACGAAAAAAATTGATATTTTCAATTTCTACATTATTTTCTTTTTCAACGTACACATGTTATTTTTAATGTTTTATTTGTCTAATTAAAATGTGACATATGTTATTAGAGGTGATAAAGATATTCGAGATTTGAGACCCGAACTGTTTTTATTCGATTCAAGATCTGATATTGACCTGAATATGATATTTGAACTTGATTCAAAATTCAAAAATAAATTAAATCAAATCAAAATCGACCCAATTCTTAGTTGAATCTATTGACCCCAAAAAAACTAAAACCGTAGGCAACCCAAAATTAAAAAAATATATATTAAAAAATAATAAAAGATTTGATGTAAACTATTGTACAACTCATAAAAAGTCAAATATATTAGTTTTATAAAGTCATAAATACGTTTAAAAAAATATCTGACTTGAAAACTCAATTGAAACATATCAATCTTCTATTGAACCGATCTTAACCCAATCCAAAAATATCAAACCTAAAATCAATTGACCCAAAAATACCTAACCTAAAATCAAATAACTTCGAAAATCAATCCAAATAATCTGACCTAATTCGACCCGAATCAAAACCAAACTAAACTGCACCCATCTCAAATTGAACCAAACAAAATATAATCGAAATCGAAATCTGACTTAAAATAAACTCAATCTAAATAACCCTTTTATTATCTTATTCTCTTAATGCGATACATACTAAATTCGAAGTACCGTTTCCCATCGATGTAACTGGCATCATCATTTTTTATTAGACTTTAATATTTTTGAAATATTATTTATATAGATATTTTTAAATACATTTTAATTTTTCTTAAAAATATATATTTTGAGTTGTTCTAATTAAAGCGAGTTAAAATGAAACGAAATCAAAATTATTATAAAATTATAAAAAATATAAAAAATTCGATATTACCAAAATTTTTATATTTTTAAAAATTTTAAATTTTTTTATAAAAAATTTTAAATTTTTTTATAAAAAATTTAATATATACAAAATTTTTTATAATTTTTATAAAAAGTTTGATATATAACAAAAAATTAATATATATTTTATTATAAATTTTATAATAATTTCAATCTTAACTCATTTTAATCTGACTCACCGTAAAATTTTTATATATTCTGATTTCGATGAAAAGAATCCAGATATATTCTGATCATAAATTTTATTTCTCGTAATTATAACCCAAAAAAAAAATCCTAGAAAAATATATAACGGATTTAGGTTTTATCATGACAATGGTGAAATCTTGAATCAATTTATATACCCAAATTACCAAAAAAGAATTGGAATTTGAATCTGTGCAGAGTGGAGGAAAATGTACAAGTCGAGATTACAAGAGTTTTGCCAGAAAAAAGCATGGAGGTTGCCGGAGTACACCACCACAAAGCAGGGACAAGATCACAGTCCTCTCTTCCAAGCTACGGTAGTCGTGAACGGAACATCGTTTCAGTCTCAGAATCCGGCCAGAACTTCCAAGGAAGCCCAAAACGACGCTGCTCATCTCGCTTTCATGCATTTCACATCCCCTCCGCCACTTCCTGATTCCGGTACCCTCGTTTAATTTAAGATAAACCCTAACCCAAAATGCAACGTTTTTCTTTAGTTTTGAATTTGGGGTTGGTCTTTAAGAAAATGAGGGAAACTCGGAAGAAGAAAAAAAAAACACTGTTCGTGTTAGTGTTAAAGAGATTATATGATTGTAGATTATGAAATTATATATTTCCATGTTTGGTTGCTGTGATTTTTGCAGGCATTTCAAATGAAATGGCTATTGGCACGATAATGTTACCGGAAACACAAGAAGCAAATCGACATTCTCAGGTCGATGAATCGGATAATGAAAAAGTTAAAGGTCATAAATCTTTTTCCATGTCCATTTTATGATCTGTGTTCAGTGATTGTTTCTCTTTGTTTTACATTATTATTTTTCTGTTTTGGAATTGTTTTGCTTATAGATATGCAACGAATGTATAAGAACCTACTGCAAACTTTTTCTCAAAAGAGAAACCTCGCACGGCCTGTGTATTTTTGTGAGTTCGAGGGCCCTCCTCATGCGAGTCGCTTCAGGTGCAAGGTCACTGTCGATGACAAAACCTTTGAGAGTTTGGAGTTCTTTCCAACAATAAAGGAAGCTGAACATGCTGCTGCAAAAATCGCTTTATCGTCTTTGGCTCCTGATGCCATTGAGAAGGTCCGGTTTATTGGTTTATGAAGCGTTTTTGCTTTTGTTAATTTACTGTCTTTTCGGTTATTCGTGAAAGTATTCAGTTACAAAATTTTTGGAAGAGTGTTTTTTGTTCTTACTATATCCGTATTTGTTTACTTCAGGAAGACGGCTTATACAAAAACCTTTTGCAAGAATTGACTCAGAAGGAAGGTTGTCCCCTTCCAGTTTATAATACAACTCGATCTGGAGAAGCCCATAAATCAACATTTGTTTCCACTGTTGAGATAAAGGGGGAGTTTTTCACAGGCCAGGAAGCAAAATCTAGGAAGCTGGCAGAAGTTTTGGCGGCAAAAGTTGCATACAAGAACTTAAAGGAACGTATGTGTTCTATCCATTCTGTTTTCTTTTTGAGAAAAACAAAGAGGAAAATTAAAGGAGCACTTCTTTCTCTATTTTTTTGGTATTTTAGTTTGAATTGCATTGTAACATGACTTTCGGATGACAAAGAAACTTTTCTTTTTTGAGTGCCATGGCATTCAATTCTCAAAGTTTTATCAATTTGGTAGAGACTAGAGAGAAATGGCTTTTGTGTATCGAGTTCTGACAAGTTGAAAAACCTATGATACCATAGATGAACTTGGTGAAACTGAGCTCTTCTCGGAAGTATAGGTCTAGCTTGGTTCAAAAGTTTCCTCAAAACAGGTAGTTCCTGAACATATAGATTTTTTCAAGACTTGAGACGTGTAGGCTTGTCATGTCAGTTGTAAACCATTTGTATAAGTGTGCTGATTTCAGCCTCTTTTTGTGCGAATTATGGTTGGATTTGAACGTTCCCCTTGGTGAATACTTATGAAGTGCTTACAAATATGATTCCATTTCAGGCAAGTCAAATAGGGGTTCAATGGTCACTACTCCTGCCTACAAGGAAAGAGAAGTGTATATCCCCTCATCTTCTAATGTATCGGTAGATGTCAATGCCGATACCCAACAGAATCTTGGATGTAAAGCCAATACATTGCTTAATGCTATCTCAGTCACGGGAAAGAATCCACAGGAGGATAGGGGTGAGTTTTCTTATGTAAACATCTGTTTACACATTGAAATTAATGATTGGAATTGCACACAAATGTCTTTGCATTTAGTTCCTTAGCTCTGTAACGATTTATCTTGTTTAAAAGTATTTGTGCTTGTAAAAGCAATTACCGTTTCGTGTTCTATCCTATTCCTCGTGCTTTACACAGGTTCGACACTTATCATGCTGCATTGCACCATGCAAGTTCTTTGTTTTCTTACATAGATGAATGCAAGCTTGCCTGCAACATGCAAAACACTTTTCAGTTCAGTTAACTAGAGTGCATTCTTTTTATCTTTTTTGTAGTCAAATTACATGCATGCGTTGTGTTCATATCGTCTTTATGTGAATCAATTTGCAGTTAATGGAACAACATTCTGTTATCATGATCCCTCTGTTTCATTCCCGCAACCAGAGATAACAGATTGGCAGAGTAGTTCACCCTTATCAGAACGGTTTGATCTCCCTGTCCCGGTGGATGGCCTTTCTACATCTAATTTACCTCATAAGAGTTCAGCTACTACCAATTTGGTAAAGGATTCACCCAATCAGTCTGTTGAAATCAGTAACATATCCTGCAACAGGATCGTGGTTCAACCCCGTGTGCCGAACATGAAGTTTCCTGCCGGTAGCACTATATTGCCCATGAGCGATGACCATTGGGTTGCTCTAAAGCTTGGATCTCAACCAAACCAGCAACTCCCGTGAACCTTTAGGTTTTGATGCAGAAAAAATAAGTTGTGTTGCCATGTTTCTATGTAGGGTTGAACATGATAACCGAAAACCAATCCGAACCAAGGCATTTGACCGGTTTAATTCATAAATTTAAAAACCGCAATTAATCGAATCAAACTAAAATCGAACCATATTAGCCCCTATTTCTATGAATAAGAAGAATGAACCACTGGTTGGAGTATATTTTGACCATAGATGTAAAATCGGGTCAATCAAGAACTAGTTGGTTTGATGTTTCAATCATAAGTTGATAGGTCAGATAATTTTACAGCTATTCCAAATACATATTCAATAATTAAAGCTCATGAGATCTAAAAGGATGGAACCATTGAGGGTTTACATTAGAACTCCCTCAGTGTTACTAAGTGCTTTCTTTGCAGCCTTAAATTTGTCACTTACTTTCTTGTTGCTTCTCACGACATACTCCTTGATGAAGAACTCCACACCTTGTCTAAGAGTTTCGAGCTCGGGGGTGACGGCTATTCGAGTGAACATGTTCCATATAACCTTATCAGGATACTCAAAGATGGCCTCGAAAAGCATTCGGAAATGCATGATCCTTTTCGGGCTTAGCATCTGAGGATCACTCCACTCAACAGTTTTCAAGACCGCAAGGGAAAGGGTAAACGATGCAACCATTTCGGCCATGAATTTTGCTAGGTGCATTGACCTTAAAAGTGGCATCGATTCCAACTCTTTGAAGTGATCCCAGAGACAATACTGTAAATGTCAGAAAATAACATTGAGAAAGAGTTCATTTCATATGTGCACACAACACAGTATTTCGATTAAAAGAACGACGGTAGCATTTTTAATATCTAATTTTTGTGCATTCGTCGCACTTAAATCCGTAGATGGAAAAGGGAAGAGTACCTGTAAGGTAAACTTGTGGTTTTTGTCATGCTCACACAACTTGGTAGCAAGAACAGTGTAGTACTTGTTAAAAAACTTCTCTTGCAAGCAGCATTCCACGAGAACCCGGATAATATCTCGGTCCTGTAAATGGATAAGTGAAATCACAACTATTGAATACATGAAACGGAAACATCTTTCTCATTCTGAATAACAAAACTGCCTACCTGCTTTCCAGGCAAATCCAACCGTAAAAGCTTCTCAAACGCGTCGATGTAGTCTTCTCCACTCATTATTACACAAAAGATTGCCCTCCTGGCATCTGTATTCATCCTCTGTTTGGCAGCAAGCTCTAGCATTTTCTGGGCTTCGAGAGCCTCTTTGTCGATTGTGTTGGCAACTTCTTCGACATTATCTGTTGCAGAGGCCATGTCCCCGGATAACCACCATTGTCCCTTCTTGTCAGGATCAAGCAGCTTGCTCCATTTAAGCCCTCTAATTAAAATATCCTCAACTCTTAACTGAAAATACCAGGGACCATGTCACAATACGCAAACAAAAAGAAAAGTGCGCAAATAAACCTATTAACATCTTAAGAACCTTCTTGATAACAGTGATAAATATAAGATCCAATTTATCATCATTGTTTTATTGCCGACAATAAGCTAAACGAAAAGGTCTGATTGAAGAGACACTTGAAGCAAGTCTAATTCAATGTAAAAGGAATACCTTCTGTAGCCATTTCTTTATCCGAGTGTGTTGCACCGTATCCTCCTTTGGCTTTTTCTTGTTATTCTTTATATCACATATTGTTTCAAGCATGAATTCCATCTGCAAAAGTATATAATATAATAAGCTATTGCAAAGCAGAAGAAAAAAAATAGCATAATAGATCCAAAAGAAAATTAATAAGAATCTTACTCTTTTGCCATTTATTTTAGCCTCGCCATCTCCAGATGAAGCCTTCAACTCATTCACTCTATTTTGAACACAAAGAATAAAGTTTTTCATGGCAGCTGGATCATCACCCCTTATTTTCATCCCACAGCCTATCATTCAATGAAATTAGTATTACAAAAAAATGAACTTGCTTGTCCAGCATCTGGGCAATTTTTATCTACACATGCATCAACATTATGCAATCATCATAAAAGGATTACTTTATGCACCATAAAAAATTGCAAAAATACTGGATGGGAAGGACAATCTGTGTCGGCAAATAAAAACGAAAAAGTAATGAGGTATGTATGGCACGGCAAGTTCAAAGCTTAAGCATTCTGATCCCAAAACTACTTCTTAACAATCAAATTATGAAAATAATTACATAAAGAAAAAAAGGAAAAAGGAAAGGTACTTGAAACAATAAGCCTTACATTGCAAAACTGTCAGGATGCAAGAAACATCAATCTCCGTCAACCGCTTGCTCAACATTATCAGAAAATCGTATATTAAGTCACTGAGAAGCAACATTAAATACCGCCATGAGAATACTGTTCTCCACACATCAAAGGGCATATTGAAATGTATGCTAAATTATATGATTGAATCAAATTCTAGAACAGAAATGTCATGACCACGAAGCAGCTACTATCAAAGATAATAGAAACTTAAGCTTGGTGAAGAATCACTTAAACTGCCATGACAGAGAACATTATTAACATGTACAAAACTAACTATGGTAATTTCAAGACTCAGAAACTCTGATGCAAGATAACAGTATTTAATATATTTCTACCTAAATTAATGTTGTCACAGAAATTAAGGCAAAACCACAACTAATGCTTTTCAGTAGCCATGATGCCCTGCGTCCTATGCATCTGACCACACTGGCATCATGATAGAGTATAGAATACTAAAGAAATGCTGTTAACCATGAACCTATTCACTTCTTGAAAATGCTTTGATTAAGAGCATCCTTATTAAAATAAAGAAGATTTTCTAAGAGAACCTACCTCGAACAAACTCCAAAAATGCAGAGATAAGATAGCAAAAGAATGAGATTTCTCAATGACAGATTGTCTTCTTTGAGGTACTCCTCCTGGCAAGGAAACAAGTTGAGCATTTACAGATGCAGCAGTGCAACCAGGATAGTGATGTAGAATACAAACGAGTTAACTGCAGCTTAGTCAAGATTTCATTTTCTTGCTCTTTTTTGCATTTATGTGCAAATTCTAAATTCTAATATCTTATAGGTCTAGGGTTATGTCTGGATTCTTACTTTTATATTAGGGATAACATCTTCTGGTGTTTTTCTTTATAGGTTTTGTTTTCTAAGTCAAGTTTATCAGCATTCTAATATTTTAAAATACTTAACACCTTAAAAGAACAATGATAAACTCGACTTTAAAACAAAATCTATAAAGAAAACCACAGGAAGATGCTAACCCTAATATAAAAGTACAAAACCAAACATACCCCTATATTTACAAGATATTAAAATTAGCCTCGTCAATACAATAGAAGAGAATAACTTAATCTCATAAGTTTCTGTGCAGTATCAAATACTCTAAAAATGTCCAAAGTAAAATATAATTACTTATAGCTGGAAAATTGAAAAAAAAAACTAAACCCTCTTAAAGTCATAACAAAAGGAGAAAAGGGAAAGAAAGAAAAGAAGAAAAAAGATAAATCAAGTATATATTCCATAAGTACATACCTCAAAGATTTTGGCAAGTAAAGCCATAAGTTTTGCACTGAAATCCATGCCAACTAAAGAAGCCATGCCAGCAACAAAAGCAGCAAAGACAGCAGCATGCCTTTACAAAGAAACAAACAACATCAACTACATATACAAGTGCAGCGAGGCAACATTCATCATATTGTGCCACTTTACTCTATTAAGGATCTTGAGTATTACATCTAGAAGGCAAACAACTAGTGCTTGATGATGAATCCAATTGCTATCACACAAAATGCGTATTTTTGAAATGGGGAAATGGAGTTTCAAATCAAAATACAAATATACTTTCCACCGCTATAAAGCTATATATTTTATAAATTTGGAAGACACTAACAATGGTTATTATTTTCTAACTTCCATTATAGCTATTTGTCCTTTGATTAACATATATTACATTGAAGATTAGAATGACAATTGTTTCATGTTTCATAAATAACAATTTCATAAGAATAAAAATCACTTCATTTATAGTGCAATGTAGAGTGCACACTAAAAAACAAGGACAATAAGTACAGGCACATTAAACAAAATAAATAAAAAACACAGCATACTTATAAACTGAAAACTAGAAATATTACCGACTAATATAATGGAGAAATATGGACAAGAGAGAGAGGCGAGGTTGATCTTAACTGTTCATTGCCACGAGGACCATTATGACAGGATGCCAAGACCTCCTCAGTGATAATCTGAGTGCTGACACTACGACTAACAGACTGCAGAAGAGTGAAATGATATAGTTGATATTATATGGTTTCATTTCAAAATGTAGAAGCATAGGATACTAAATAGGCAACTGCATGCAAATTTCTTTGAAAATTATCACAAGAAAGGAAAGCTTTGGGTATGATATTAAGTTCATCATATTAACCAACAAATACATAAATACAGATTCAGTAAAACTGCAGCTCCTCCATAAATTTAGTGGGCAACACCTGTACCAGTTCCATATACTCATGCTTAAACGGACAAAACTATGACTTAATATTTTATTCTGGGTGAGGCTGCAGATATAGCTTAAATCTATTGCAGAAGATTCAGAAGGCTTGATATAGAGAATTCCATAGAAAACAGAAAAGCTACAAACAGCATAGAAGCATACACGAAAAAGTGTGGCCATTTCTCCAGTAATTGATTCCACATTAGATTCAGAAATCCTATTAAGAAGACCTGGAACATGGTAAAAAAAATAAACAGCATGTCAAATTCAAAAACAGAAAAGTGAAAATACTAGAGCCCATCAAAACTGAATATTCATACCTCGAATTCGTCTGCGCATTCGAGTTTGCTCCTCTGATTCATTTCTTGCACGGGCTCTCAAGTGAGGAGCAACATATTTCCCACTGCCCTCTATTGAAGGTGTCTTAGCTAAAGATTCATTCAAGGGTACTTCCACATCATGGCACTCAGAAGGCTGCGGTACATTGAGGGCTGTCTCACTCTCACCCGCCATTTCACCTTCTTGTCCTTGCAGCGAAGATTTCCTCTTCTTACGCCTCCTCCGTGAAGGTGTCTTAGCAGGAATTTCTTCCACTGCTGCCTCAGTGTACTCCTTGCCCTCAAAAGCTTCACCAACAACATCATCTAAAACATCTTCTATAGCCATCTCAACTGACTTTTTCTTCTTTCGTTTCTTACTCAAAGAACGGTCCAGAGCTTCATCATCAGAAAATCCTTCAAATAACATATTAAGTCCATCATCATCTCCTCCTAATTTACCACCCTTCACCTTGAGTTTCTTAGCAAGTTTCCTCTCCGATTCCAAATCTTCATGTGCAAGCATGTCAGAATTTGGCATCTCCATCTCAAGATACTCCTCGAACTTGGTTTTTGAACTTCTTTTCAAACCCTTCTTCGATTTAACCATCTTCAATTCATAAACCTCATGATCATCTTTAGACTTCAATTCAATACCTCGTTGCATAATATCTTTCGACTTTAAATCCTTTGATTTTCTCTTCATCCTCTGCGACTTCTATAGTAATCGAAACTAACATCATATGAGGATTTGAACAAATTTCACATCAACAACATCAATGAAGCATATAGAGGCCGCAAATAGCAGTGTAACGTAAAAAAAGCGGCCAAGTTAAAACCAAATATTGCAGAGGCAGATAAACTTAAAATCTCTCCCATTACTCAATTAGAAATCAATGTTCAAGTTAAGTTTAGGATTTCAGAAATTACCTTGCTTGATTGCTGCTCAGTCGGGAACTTGAAGGTCAAAAGAAAGACGAGGCCCGAACAGAGTAGTGGTCAGAGACTTGTCCGGCGGCGGGGGATGGGTGCAGAGAATAGGTTAGGAATTTGGCAACACAAGATTTTGGGAAAACTTTTTTATATTATACTCTCCTGTTATTTAAATGTTTTTAAAATTTTGATTATAATTATTTTAAATATTTTAATTTATTAAATTTTATAAAATATGTATTTTTAAATTATTTAATTAAAAGTTTTTAAAATTGTTATAAATATATTTATTTACGGTGGGTATCCATATATTAATTTAAACTTTAATGGGCTTTAGTATTAGGGTTTAATACCCATTGAAAATAGGGTTTCCATCTTATACCTATAAATATAGACTTTTGGCATAGCATTGAACACACCCTTACTTTGAGAATATAATAAAATCTCTCTCCCTTTTGTCTCTCATCTTTATTCTCCTATTTTATTCTTATTATTTACTTTATTCACAACACGTTATCAACACGAGACTCTAACCAACGGAGGTATTTGTCGTTCGAATCTTAAAGTTGTTATTGACAAGAATTTGTTACTAGCATAAATCAAAGATAAGTTTTTCTCCCTCAATTATATTTTAATTACCGATTATTTTTCTCTCTTGATCTTTGATTTGATTTTTAATTTATTAAAAATCTTTGGTTGTTTGGTGTTTGTGTAGCGATAAAGTGACTCAATTGCCGTGGTGCTTGTCGACAATTCCCAAAAAGGATTTTAACAAAATATTGGTGATTAAACTTTCTATATATTCAAATTAGTAGAAAGTCCGGTATGTTTTATTTATTTAATTTGAGATTTTTTTATCTTTATTTATAACCAATATTTGTTTATTTTATTATTATGACGAAAGTTTATGTTTTAATTATATTCTAAGTATTACATGATATCAGAAAAAAATTAAACCTTTGATAAATTAATATGTTTTTGTTATGTTGATTTAATCCGAGTATATTGGCTGGACATCCCGTTCTGCGAGGCTACTAGTCTCAAAGGAGGTTCTTTTTAAAGGACCTTGTGGACTGGTTTAACAACGCCGCGTATGAGGATTAAATTCTTATTCTTTGTATATATTGAATATATATATATCGGTTGATCAATTACTATTTAATAGTATGAATATTATAATGTTTATATTTGCTTGGAAGCAATATTTTTTTTATGTCGAAAAATTCGACTATACATTTTTCCCAAGTTCAAGTTATGAAAATCGTCTTGATTAAATAATTTTTATGGGAGGCATTCCCTGAAGTGAATGTAAGCATGATGATTATTCCATGCGATTATTGGATTTATGACATTCCTTAAAGTGAATGCAAGCATGATGATTATTCCATGCAATTATTGGATTTATGACATTCCTTGAAGTGAATGCAAGCATAATGATTATTCCATGCGGTTATTTGATTTATGTCATTCCCTGAAGTGAATGCAAGCATGATGTTTATTCCATGCGATTATTGAATTTGTCTCATTCCTTAAAGTGAATGCAAACATGATAATTCACTATATGGTTAGTGAATAAAACTCAGTTATATGCCAGAGTATCATTAATGAGGATTTGTTAGAAAAACATACTCCACTTTTCACACATTAAAGTTGTTCTGTAGACACAATATCTTGAAAAGGTTTTAAAGACCTATTGGCTCCGCTCCATTCCCTAAAGTGAATGTGATATTTTATAGCGGAAAGAATAAATGCCACATTAGTAATTGTGATCATGATTGAGATCATAAAATAGACATGAATAAGATGATTATTTTGAGAATACTTGTATCTACAAGAAGTGGAATTATAAAGATGACAAGAATGATAGAGATCATATTAAAATCTTTATGTTATCAATGTGATGGTATAAACCATTGATCTCGTACTTGTCAAACGCCGAAGTATTATAAACTTTATTCATAATCATGAATGATAAATTGAAGAAAATATAATCAGATTTTCTTTGTGGCGAAAATAATGGCGTTATTGATCCAACTCAATTGGATATTGATAATTTTTCTCATAGTCCTTCAAGAGAATAATTCGCCATTTATTTTATTTTCCTTATAACATCTAAAGGAATAATTGATCTTTTATTTATTTTGTTTATGTTAATTTATATTTATTTATTATATATTTATGTTAATTTATTTTACATATTATATATTTATGTTAATTTATTTTACATATTATTTATTTACGCTCTATGTTAATATATCGTTAATTTATTTTATATATTATTTATTTACATTCTATGTTAATTTATCCTTTGAAGAATATTATCACTTTCGGAATGAAATCTACAATGAATTGTGGCTATTTATGCCAAGCAGACAGTGCAAGTACTCATACTATACTTAAGCATAAGAAATATTTTCTCATTTAAATACAAGGGAAAATGTGAGTACTATATCTTAAAGTACTGAAATATCAATGCTTCGGAAGAGCTTTTGAGATTTTATCTTTGATAGATAACAGATTTGATATAATGTGCTATATTTGATATTTTTCATTCCCCAAAGTGAATGGCACAAAGCACATATTTTTCATTCCCCGAAGTAAATGAAATAAAACACATATTAAAATGTGCATAATTATGCAACTGAACAAATATGAGTATTATATATTGAGAATATTAGTCAAGTGAATAAAATAAAGCACATATTTTCCCATTTTAAATGCAAGGGAATAATATGAGTAATATATCCGGAAGTACTATTATCACAGAAGGCTCCAACTGAGCAAATATGTTATTGCCAAATGAGATTTTATCTCATACTTACAGTGCATTATGCTCGTCAAAGTCGCAAAGAGATTTATTGAATTTTAAAGATATTTGTAGAAATATATTGAGAATATTAGTCAAGGGGTGTTGACTATCTCAATATTACGAGTATAACTCAAGGCAATAATGAAATCTTGGCAAAATTACATGCACTGTCATTCATATTGTACTACATAAGAATTAGTACAAATTGAAGCTCATGCTATTGTAAACTAGATGTTTACTGATAATTTTATTTGGCATGACCGGTTAGACCATCCCGGTTCAATTATGATGCGAAAATTTGCTGACATTTTCATGTGGTCATTTATTGAAGAATTAAGATTTTCTTCATGGTAATATTTCACGTGATACTTGCTATGAAAGCAATTTGATTATTCAATCATCAACATCTAAGATAGAGTGTTATTAATTTTTTGGAACGGATACAAGGTGATATATATAGGCACATACACCTTTCTTAAAAACCATCTAGATATTTTACGATTTTTTTCGATGCATCGACTAGATGGTTATGTGTATCCATGTTATTAACCCGCAACTTGGTGTTTGCGAGGCTATTTGCTCAGTTGATAAAATTACGAGCACATTTTCCAGATTATTTTCTAAAGACAATCAGTCTTGATAATGTTGATGACATGTAATTTTACATGTAGTATCACAAATTCGCATCAAGCCAACAAATGATCATAAGTTCTCCCCATTACAAATGGTTTTTGGTCAGGAACCAAATATTTCTCATCATAGATTTTTTTTATGTGCGATATATGTTTTAATTGCTCCACCATAACGCACAAAGATGAGTTTTATTGGGAATATATATAAGAGCTTCTGATAAGGGATTTATTTACAACCCGATTTACTAACTATCATTTTAATGAGTCGGTTTACCCAACATTAGGGGAGAAAATAAATAAGTGGGAAAGAAATAAGTTATAATGAATTATCATTTTTCTCATTTTGATCCACGTACTATACAATGTGAACTATAAGTTCAAAGGATAATTCATTTAGCAAATCAATTGCCAGATATTTTATTGACCATAAAAGAGTGACTAAGTCACGTATACCAGCTATGAATGCTCCGATTAAATTTGATGTCATGGAAGGACAAACTCTAGTTGCTAATGGGTCTAACTTATGCTTAAAGCGTAGTAGACAAGTAAGTTCCAAAGATAAGAGATCCTCGAAAAAGAAAAGGAGTTATATTTTATGATGGTCTGATCGAGGAATCAATGATTATGAAAATCTCTAGAAGAGATTAAATGGTCTCCAACAGAGACATTGACATGACTCAGGTACCTGATAATAAAGAGATCTCAATAGATTATGTCATGTCTGGTAATAAGTGGAACTGAAATTAAATCGACGTCGTTAATATATTTGCATGCAATATAGCACTAGAGATTTTATTTGATGATGTGGATCATGAATCATTGTCAATTGGGCAATGTAAACAAAGAAATGATTGGCCAACATGAAAGAGGCAATTGAGGCGAAACTAAAATCTCTTTTGAAAAGAGAAGTATTTGGGCCTATAGCCCGTACATTGAAATGTGTAAAGCTCGTGGATATAAACGAGCCTTCGTGAGAAAGAGAAATCAAAAGGGGAAATCATGAGATATAAGCTCATTTGGTTGTACAAAGATTCTCACAAAGACATGAAATTGATTATGAGGAAAATATATTCCTCGATGGTGGATGCAACTACTTTTAGATTTTGATCAGTCTGACAATAAATAAAATTACTCGGTTTCTGCCTAATGGATGTTGTTACATCTTATTTGAATGAGCCTCTTGATTGTAATATTTACATGAAACTTCCGGAAAGATTTAGATTGCCATAAGCAGTTCATTCAAGTTCTCGAGAATATTATTCAATCATATTGAATATATCTTTTTATGGCTTGAAACAATTTAGGCGTATTTGATATGATCGCCTCATTGAATACTTATTAGCATAATGCTATATGAATTATTTTCCCGAGCATTTTTATTAAGAGATTTAGCTCTGAATTTTTATTGATTGTGTATGTCGATGATTTGAATATCGTTGAGACTCGTGAAGAGACCTCCTCAAATCCTTGTGCATCTATCGACATACAGATTTTTGATTGTTGTTAAGTCTCTTACTATAAACAAAGATTTTTTTCGCATCACGAAAAGGGTAATGATATTCTTGGTCTAAAGCAAACTATATACATTATTTGATCTGGAAGCATCGTATCTTAGCTGGTCTAGAAATATTATTTAACTGTTACGATATCATTACCTTTAAATAATTGTTATGCAAGAGGCAAAGCCGAAATATGTGTTTGGCTTAACATATCCTGAAGATATGTGAATTTTTTTTACAAGATAAGATGCAAGTTATCTTGTACAGAGATAATACAAAATTTATATCTCAAGGTGGATATATCAAATATGATAAAACGAAACATATTTCTTCAAGTTTCATCCCTCATGATTTTTAGATGAATAATATTCAATGAATCATTTCAAGCAATGATTTGGAAGATTTATCCACTAGAGCATGATCTACTTCAACATTTGAAGATTGTATTCAATATTGAATTATGAAGATTCAAAGATCTTATGTGATATTTTCATGAGGGTAGTAAATACGCGTTGCACTCTTTTTCCCTTAACCGAGGTTTTGTCCCAATGGGTTTTCCTGGTAAGGTTTTTAATGAGGCAACATGTTATGCGTATCAAAGATGTGTGTACTCTTTTTCCTTCACTAAGAATTTTTTTTCCCATAGGGTTTTTATCTTAGTAAGGTTTTAACGAGGCACATTATCTTCGTGGATATCCAAGGGGGAGTGTTATAAATATATTTATTTATGGTGGATATCCATATATTAAGTTAAACTTTAATGAGCTTTAGTATTAGGGTTTAATACCCATTGAAATTAGGGTTTTCATCTTATACCTATAAATATAGACTTTTGGTATAGCATTGAACACAACCCTTACTTTGAGAATATAATAAAATCTCTCTCCCTTTTGTCTCTCATCTTTATTCTCCTATTTTATTCTTGTTCTTTACTTTATTCACAACAAAAATATATATTTTTTATATTTTATTGATAATAAATTTAAAATTATAACGAGTCAAAATTAAAAAAAATAAAAAAATTAATACTGAACAAATAAAATGAAATAGAAGGAATAATTTTTTTCAAGATTAATACAATCTTAATATAATTGTGTACGGAAATTTCTATAAATATATTTTTCATAATTAAATGATTGCCATTTTTCATTTCGATTCATGTTAATATCTCGTTTTAATTTAAATCTTAGTTGATATTTTATTAAAAAAATTTAAATTCATAATTTAATAAGATTTATCTCGGTAGAATTATTAAAATATTATTTTTAATTTTTTATTTATAAACATATGATTTTCTTAAATATTCAAATCAGAAAATAGATGGATTACAATTCGATTTTAAACAATATTTTATCAAAAAATTAAAATAAAAAACACTCTTCAAAGACAGATGGATTATAATCTGACTTTAAATAGTGTTTTATCCAAAAAAAATTAGATTACTGTTTAAAGACAATGTATTATAATCTGACTTTGAACAATATCGATATTTTATTATTTTTGGATAAAACATCGTTTAAAATCGGATTATAATCTATATAACTTCTGATTTACTACGGTAAAGTACTATTTTGCAAGAAATAAAATAGGAAGTATCATATTGTTAGAAAAAAAAATTAAACAATAATATTAACATAAAAACTCGAATTTATCTTAGACTCAGATTAATCTCAAACTTAAGTTATTTTTAATTTTATTTTATTTTTTTGGTATCATATTTTCTTGATTTGGATTCTATTCATGAGATTTATCACTAAGGTAAAGATAGCGTTTATTTAACAGTTTTACGTCAATTTTATGATGATTCTAAATTAATTTTTAATTATAGCCTTCATGCTAATTATTTTTCATATTTTTACATCATTATAAATACATTCACTAATTTTACATTTACATATTAATAATGTAATAAAATATGCACGAATCATCTAATTTTAACGGTTAAAGAAATAGTTGTTGTTCATAACAGGTTTTAGTTCCAGTAATGTCAGCACGATGTTTGAGCGATTAATGTCTAAAGATTAAGAGTATACTCTAAAATATATATTACCGTAACATTGTAGCTAATTCAAAAAAAAAATAATACAGTAAAGTATATTCATTATTTTATCACATATTTATATTGTTGTAAATACAATCATTATTTTTTATGTATTTTTTTCATGTCTTCACATTATTGCAAATACATTCACGTATTTTTTCACATTATTGCAAACATATTTATATCGTTGTAAAAATATTTTTTTTACGTATTCAGATTATTATAAATATGAAAAGTCTGATATAATTGAATTTGAAGTGTCAATTTCTTTTTAAGTTAACGACCACATTATTTCTTTTGTTATTTTTTAATGTTACGTGGTTTGATTATTATCATTTAAATAATTATATAATTAAAATAATATAATTAAAAATATAATAATTATATCATTATAGTAATTAGATGGTTATTTATGTAATTTATCGTAAAAATAAAAATAACAATAACGTTCGGACAGAACTCAGCTTTCATAGAGCTTTGGATTTGGATCCCAGAAGCGACGAAACCAATTACTAAGAACCGGCGACGACAATTTTAGAAAATTTCCCCCTATACTATTAGGGTAAATGTTGAATTTAGTCCCTGTTTTTAATTTTTAGAAAATTCCCGTGACCATTTTTAAAATCGAGGTGTAAAAATAGTCTGACGATTGAATTTTGAAAAAATCGTGTTTGTTTTACCCTTTTAATTTTTAATTATGAAAATTATGTTTTATTAAAAACGTGTATTGTTTTAATTTTAAAATGACTTGGAGTCGTCACCGGTCACTTAGTAGGGCTGTATACCATAAAACAAAACATAGATTCTTTTTAAAATATTTGGGTTCGAGAGTCAATTACGCGTAAGAACGACCCTTATGAGCGCCTGAAATCGAGAGTGGATTCGTTTTAAAAACAAAGATTCTTTTAGAATTTATCAATAAATTCTACGAAGTTTAATTAATTCAAGTCGTTGACAACATGTAATTATATTATTAATTTTAATAACATATCGTAATCATCTCCCAACTCTATATATAATCCCACGAAATTTAATCCTAGAAATCATCAAATTGTCTTATTTAATCCGGCAACACGTCCTTGAATACAAGGCTTAATTTTATTTAAAAAATACTTATAATTTTTACCTTCAATCTTTGTACTCTTTTGAACCCTAGAGTTGGCTTCAACACTATAAATACTCAGTTCCACCTATGGCACTTGACAAGCCTTCCATACCCAGAAAACAAAAGAAAATTAGAATCACAAAAAATTTAACTCAAATGGCTGTTCATCGTTCATTAGTTGTTTTTGCAATTGTTGCTTTGATGGCTCCGACGATCTCATTGGCGACGGAATACATAGTCGGCGACAAGGATGGGTGGAAACTAGGAGTTAAATACGATGATTGGGCTAAAGACAAGATGTTCTTTGTCGGAGACACTCTCGGTAAACTTTGTCGTCCTTGAAATATATGACTATATCAATTATATATCCGAGTGATTTCGAATATTTTTGACAAAATGTAATTTTATTGTTGTTGTTGCAGTTTTCCAGTACACGTCTGGATCTCATAATGTGTACAAAGTGACCGGAAATGAATTCAAAAGCTGCACTATTTCATCAAACAATAGCTTGGGTTCATTCACCGGAAACGACACGATTAAGTTGGCAACCGCCGGAACCAAATGGTACATTTGTGGCATCAGTGGTCACTGCGACGGTGGGATGAAGCTCAAGATCACGGTGCAAGACGGTGCACCGGCTCCGGCTCCCAGTGCTGCTTCAACATTGTTTGGCAATGGCACCGGCTTCCAATACTTGTTAGGGATGATTTTCGCCATTGTCGCTGTGATCCTGGTCTAATGAAGCTTTCTCAACCATGGGGGAAATAATTTGAAGGCTTAGCATTTTAAAGAATAAAACAGTTTGAAGGGATTCTTATTTGCTGTTAGAATGTTTAATGAGCGTGGTTTTACATTATTTAATGGTATCTTTTCTTTTTCTTTTTTTTATTGCGATGGATTCTGAATTATAATTTAATGATCAATAAATTTTAAAAAATACCATTCAATTACTTATATCAGCATTTTACTACAATTTCATCGTTACATCGTTAATTTATTTTCTTGATTACTAAATCAATAGGTGAATCTTAAAAAAAATAGGTATAAAGATAATTTTAACCCTTAATGTATATATATTTTGTCGTTTTGGCCCTTATTTTTTTGGATAAATTTAGCCTTTAATTTATATCTTTTTGATAAATATCTTATTTTTTAACTAGTTTGATGACTGGACCGTTAAAATTTAACGATGATACATATATATGCATATGATAATATATTTTAAATGACATGACATATAACCTATCAAATATATATATAATATAATTTTATTTTAATATAAAATATAAAACAATTAAAATATTAAAAATTAATTAATTCTAAAATAAAAGACTACTAATCATTCATAACCCTAACTACGATAAAATCATAATCTTATCTTAAAAAAATATGAACACAATTAAAAATTAATTAATTTTTTAAGATAAGATTATGATTTTAACGTATTTAGGGTTATGAATGTTTAGTAGCCTTTTATTTTAGAATTAATTAATTTTTAATATTTTATTTAAATTTTAATTGTTTTATATTTTATATTAGAATAAAATTATATTCTGTATATATATTTGATAGGTTAGATGCCATGTCATTTAAAATATATTATCATATGCATATGATATGTATCATCGTTAAATTTTAACAGTCCAGTAATCAAGTTAGTTAAAAAATAAGATATTTGTCAAAAAGATATAGGTTAAGGGATAAATTTATCAAAAAAAAAAGAATAAGGGCCAAAATGATAAAAAATTATAAACGTTAAGAGTTAAAATTATTTTTATGTCAAAAAATTATTACGTGAATTCTATTCACCACGTCATCCATGGTCCTAAGTAATCATAACCGTTTATCTCAAATTTTTTAAGATAAATCATCACACGTTTACGTAATCTCTTCCGTGAGAACAAACGTTGAACTCTCCAAGTCAAAATGAATCATCCATCCTCTTCCGTGAGTTCATTAAAAATCCTAAATTGAATCCACAAGCAATGGAAAAGCATATTTCGTTGGGAAGACAAAAATGTCTACTTGACTTGTCTTGTAATGAAAACTTAATTCCTCTTGACGATGATCGGATTATAAAAACACAACACTAAAAATCTCCATTGCCATTCTTGTCAGAAATGAAGAACGAACAAAGCATGGAGCCTTGTTACGATGATTTCGAGCCATACTGCCAGTGGAGGAAAGAAGTCCGAGCACCCATAAACCAAGAAGCAGACATTATTGAAATACAATTACAAGGTATAAAAAGGGATTTATACTTTCATTTCATTACTTCTAAGAAAAATCATTACACGTCGAGTCAGATTAATCGATTGAATTGTAATTCGATTAATATTGTTGTCATACCTTTTAAGGGTGGATGATTATATCTAGGGGGATTTACTCTCATTTAAAACTAAATTAATCGATTGAATTAAAATTCAATTTAAATGTTCGGTCAATTAATAGTCAAAAGGGTTTTTTAAATTTAATTATCGATTTAAAAATAATTAATTAACAAAATATAATAAATACCAAATATATTATATATTTTAATCTCAATTTCATCGTGATAACCAAATTAGTTTTTTAACCTCAAACCTATTGATATTTTAAGAACCAACTAAATTTTAACACAACAAAAACGAGGCCAAATTAACGTAATCTAAATAAATAAAACACACACACAAACTCTAAAACTTATAATAATTTTCGGTTAATTCGAAAACCAGTTGAATTAACCGAACTTAATCTATTCGGTTAATAATTTTTAAACGAATATTTTGATACCAATATACAATTGATCTAGTAAGATGAGACACTAGATTCTTTATGCAAACTCAAAAGTTCGAATGATGATATTTTAAACGAAACAATTGAGTTAAGAGGGTTGTCCTCGTAATAGATCTTTACAATACCAGATCCGGATTAGTTCATTAATAGGTAGGATAACCACCATAATCCAAGCTCAAGAAAAGTATATATATATATATATATATCAATTAATTTAGTTCGATCGATGATCAAATTAACCGCTGTACTCGTAAGTTTCAATCGAGCTGTGATTCATATAAAAATCTGAATTATTTTTTCAGGATTCAAGGAGGAAGAACTGAAGACCGAGCTGAGCAGGGATGGATTCTTACATATCAGTGGAGAACACCCGACAGGGAAGAACAAAATAAAGCGATTCAACAAAAAGATTAACGTTTCAAAGTATGAAATCAAAGGAATTGAACCAAACTTTGAAGGTGGGAAACTGGTTGTAAGATTTCCATGTAAAAGCTCAGTCATTAGTTTCCTCAGCAATGGGGAAGGTAATACAGTTGGAATCCTTAATGTACACAAATTTCTCAGGTCTGCCATGGCTATGGCTCTTCTCATGGTTCTTGGGGGTTATGTGTATAAATATCTTCAGTGTTACAATTTCTGAAATTGGTCCGAAAAAAATTTAAATTGTATTTGATGTTATCTGCTCAAGTAATGAAAAATTGTTGACATACTGAACATCTGCTTCTTCATCGTTTTGTTTTGCTTTTTTGAAGTTTATTAAAATATCATACACTTAAATTAATAGAGTATTCGATGAATAATTTATTTTTATTTATTTATATTTATATTTATATTTATATTTTTGACGTAAATAAATGAAAATAACAAGATTTTGATACTTATTAATTTATTAAACGAATTAAAAATAATAAAGTATGTTAGTTCTATTTATATTTTTAAATAAATTCGTTTATATTCATTTAACTACTTAAAACTGTAATATAATCCGTAACTAATTATTTATCTTTTAATTTTGCTAGCGGTTGTATTTAATTTAGTGATACCCATCGATCGTTGGTTTTATCTTATTCTATTGTGTTATTTTTATTCAGGTTTTTATTTTAATAAGAATTGTTTTGTTCGTTTTTTTCCGTATATTTTGTATATTTTATTTATTTATGTGGTATATTTTACTTTAGGGTAAACTATACAGATAATCATCATATTATGAGGTTAGTATCGTTCTGGCCATAATGCTTTAAAAAAATCAAATACACCGGTGAACTATTAATTTGGTATTAAAATAGCCATCGACCGTTAAAAACTGACAGACCTGATGACATGGCAGTTAAAATAAAATGGAATAATTACGCATTTACTCCCTGTTATTCATACATTTTTTTAATTTAATCCTAATTTTAATATAATAAAATAATAAAATAATTTAATTAGGTGGTGACACGTGTCACCATCTTATTGGATAACATTTTATATATATATTTAATTAATTAAATTTATTTTCCTCCTCCAATCAGGTGGTGACACCTGATCAAAGGAAGAAAAACAAAATCCCCCAGGGCATCCGAGAAAGGAGTTGAACCCATGATATTGAGTGTAAATAAGCAACACTCAAACTACTAAACCAAATCAATTTTAATGTCTTAAATCCCTTCAATATGTATATATTGAACGTTGTTTTTTATATTTATTCACACAATCATAAATTTATTTTTTTAATTTAATTTAAATAT
This sequence comes from Abelmoschus esculentus, assembly GCA_035048815.1. Taxonomy (NCBI): domain Eukaryota; kingdom Viridiplantae; phylum Streptophyta; class Magnoliopsida; order Malvales; family Malvaceae; genus Abelmoschus; species Abelmoschus esculentus. Next base: position 3,051,431 of record JAUCBN010000051.1, on the reverse strand, counting down.
TAGTTAAATTATTGTATATAATAAAATAAAATATTTAAATTATAATAAAAATTTATTTAACGACTCCTAAACTCTAAAGTCATTTAAATTTTTAAACTATAAACCCTAAGCTTTAAATCCTAAACCCTAAATCTAAATTCCTTAACTCTAAACATTTAAACCATAAACCCTAAATCTAAAATTCTTAACCCTAAACCCTAAACCCTAAAATCATTTAAAATTTTAAATTATATTTAAAATCTTATTTAAAAAATACTAAACATTAAACCCTGAAACATAAATCACAAACCTTAAACTCTAAAACCTAAATCACGAACCTTAAGCCCTAAAATTTAAATATTTAAGGTTTAGGGTTTAGTATTTTTAAATAAGATTTTAAATATAATTCAAAATTTTAAATACTTTAGAGTATAGGGGTTGTTAAATAAATTTTTATTATAATTTAAATATTTTATTTTATTATATAAAATAATTTATTTAATATTTAAATTAAATTAAAAAATAAATTTATGATTTAGGGTTTGGGGTTTAATGGTTTAGGATTAAGAATTTTAGATTTAGGATTTAGGGTTTAAGGGTTTAGGGTTAAGGAGATTAGATTTAGGGTTTAGTATTTGGATTTAGAGCTTAGGGTTTATGGTTTAAAAATTTAAATGACTTTAGAGTTTAGGAGTCGTTAAATAAATTTTTATTATAATTTAAATATTTTATTTTATTATATAAAATAATTTAATTAATATTTAAATTAAATTAAAAAATAAATTTATGATTGTGTGAATAAATATAAAAAACGACGTTCAATATATACATATTGGAGGGATTTAAGACATTAAAATTAATTTGGTTTAGTAGTTTGAGTGTTGCTTATTTACACTCAATATCATGGGTTCAACTCCTTTCTCGGATGCCCTGGGGAATTTTGTTTTTCTTCCTTTGATTTAATTTATATAAATTTAATTAATTTATCCAATAAGATGGTGACACGTGTCACCACCTAATTAAATTATTTTATTATTTTATTATATTAAAATTAGGATTAAATTAAAAAAATGTATGAATGACAGGGAGTAAATGTGTAATTATTTCGTTTTATTTTAACTGCCACGTCATCAGGTCCGTTAGTTTTTAACGGTCGATGGCTATTTTAATACCAAATTAATAGTTCACCGGTGTATTTGATTCTTTTAAAGCATTGTGGCCAGATCGATACTAACCCCATAATATGGTGATTCTCTGTGTAATTTACCCTTTACTTTATTATTGTAGCACGTTCTCTCTATCTTCTTATAGTATGTTGTTCGTCTACCTTTACAATATGTGATAATCTGTGATGTATAAAGATTCTCACGTTATTCGTATATGATTTATGATTATAGGCGATTTTTCAGTTGTTAGATTTTCTTTTATAAATGTTTACTGATATATGTAGATCTATTAAAATTTTGTGAAGTAACATATAAGTTTGTTTTGATTTGCTCATCACATCACATCTAAAACGTCTAGTTGGTTAGGGTTAAGGAATATTATTAAAGATTATTGTGTAACTATGGATGATAATATGTCATAATGATCTTGCTGAAAGTTTAGTAGAAATTGAAGAAAGGATTTGAAAAACAGATAAGAAAAGGATAAGGATGAGACATAAGAAGAGAAATTCAGATTTTCATTCAATAATTGTCTGACTATTTCATTACAGAGGATATGTTATATATATTGACAATAATACTAAATATTGATTTATTGACAACTGTAGTAGGTTTGTTATTCTCCAAATCATTGTTCTCGGCCAGCTTTTGCTTGTGGATTGTTGCAGCATAGAGATGCATGGGCTTTAGATACATTTGTCGTGTGTGGTGAATTATCTTTGGCCCGAAATATTTTCGACATGCCTATTTATTCTTGAATTTTAGCTTCATCACTTCAAGTCCTATCTTTAAAATATCATCATGTCGCCTAATCTTCAACTTTTTATTTTTAATCTTTAATCTTTTACTTAGGGTCATGATATAATATAAAAGAAAATTCTACGACGTGCATTGAATATTGTTAAACATCACTGTCGTTGAACACTGTTGAACATTATTAAATTAATTAATAAAGATTAAAAATCTTAAGGACTCAATGTATAATTAGTTTATTTTAAATAATTTATAATCATATGTTGAGTCCTTAAGATTTTTAATCTTTATTAAGAAACTTAATGATGTTCAATGTTAATAATATTTAACAGTATTCGATGCATGTGAGTCCTGATATAAAATATTTAATGTTAATAATATTTAATGTAATAGTATTTAGTACTATATAATTTAATAATATTTAATAATGTTTAACATTGATATTTAACATTAATAGTATTCTTAATATAAAATATTAAAAAATGGGCCACGATAGATTCCCTTGTCTACCATAAACAATTCATCACAATGAAATTATATTGATTCATACCGTAAACGAAAATAATTGATCATAATACTTGGTCGGTTATTTAACGTATAAATATTGGTTTGATCGGTTAGTTCGGTTTAATAAAATAATAAGTACCTCTGTATATATGTAAATAAATTTAAATAAACATAAACGAACGTTAATGAATATAAACGAACACACATAAATGAACAGATTATCGAATATTCACAAACATAAATAAACAAACAAATTCTTTATTCGAACATAAATGAATTTTGCGTTAAACGATTCACTGAACGTTTAATTCGTTTACGATATTAACTTTTCTGCTTTATTTTACCATTTTCTCAAATTTTTATTTTATATTCCTTATTTCACCTTGGCCATGACAAAAATACTTTCCCCCAACCTAGCAACAATATCATTATTAAATATAAAAGCTTTTTGGCTGTGTTTCCAAATTAGAATCCATTATTTAGAGCTTTCGTATATTCTTTTAAAAAAACATAATTTTGTTATCAAATGTTAGGATGTAATGACAAGACACGTTATTTTTTAAAGAAAATATTTAAATTCAAACTTTAAAAAAATATTATTAAAGAATAGAATCATGAATTTCGAACATAAATCATCATATAAACATATAATTTACCAAAAACATAATTTTGATTTTTATATCTACCTCTAATATCCAACACCAGTTTTTATATTATTCTCTAAACATGCTAACGTATTTTAAATTATTATTATATATTTATATCAAGAAAAAACATTTCATAAAACATTTCATATATAGACGATAAAAGAAATTGCAAACATATGTTTTATTTTAAGATTTAAAATTTAATTTAAGATTTAAATTTTGAGTTGCCATTAGAATTTAAATATAACATTTTTAATCTGAATATCACATTTATTTTAATTTTTTTTCCATTGAGCAATCAATAACAGGTTTGCTTGCATTGTAAACCTGGAAAAGGAATCATAATTCAAAGGATTTTTTTTTATTTAGCTAATAGTGATTACAGATATTATCTGTTAATCACTTTGCTGTAATTACTGACGCTCGAACTCATATTCTCTAAAAACAATAATCGTTTCCTTAATCTCGAATATTTTGAATCTTGAACACATAAAATAGCACAATAAACATCATTCCCGACACAAGCAAACTTGCTCCAATCTTCATTACCGTTTCCCCCTCCTCCATAAGCCATGTGATAGACCGTTTCGCCGATATAGCACTTGTAATAGTTTCTTCGGCAACCTCTCTACTGTCGCTAATATTGTTCGATTGCTTTCGTTTTCCTTCTTCTCGAACCGGTGACAACCGCGATGCCACGGTCTCTTGCTCCACTGATGGAGGTGGATCTTGTTGCGAAACATGCGGAGACATGATCTTCTTTGGTATTGTTATATAAAGACTGGTACTAAACCTTGCTTGGATTTCGGTTGGTTTGCAATCTTTAGGAGTAGTGAATTCCTTGTGGAACCGGACCCATTTACTTCTGTCGAGGGGCCGTTCGCCGGAAACCGTTAGGACCCCATTACTACCGAAGTGAACTTTCAGCTGGTCCTTTCTGAAATCTGATTAAACATGATTCATTCATATAAACATAGTTAATAAAACATGTTTAATACATATGTAATTTTGAATATTAAAGCAAAAACAGTATATAATTTATGTATTTATTACCTTTGAGTTGAAACTCAATAATGTCATGTTCTTCTCCTTCTTTGTATAGGCAATCAGGCTGAAAATCTTGGTAAGAACGGGACATTTTATCGGGGGACTAGATAGTAAGGAATATTTGAAAGAAATAGTCAATCATAGTAGGCAATATATATACCATCGAACTATTAAATTTATCAATCAAGCCACAGAACTTATTAAATTTATTTATTTTGTCCATTATCATTAAAATCCTAAACGGAGGGGTGACGTATTAGTTAAAAGAAATTTGTAAAATTATACATTTAGTCTTGATGATTTACTTATTATATAAATTTGATCATAATTTTAATTAAATAAATAAAATTAATCATCCAATCACATGTTGATATGTATCATCACCAAGAGGTGATTAATTTAATTTAATTAAAATTAGGATAAAACTAATATAATAAGTAAATAATAGGGACGAAATGTATATTTTATAAATTTCTGTCAATTGCATGTCACCTTTCTGTTTCTGTTAGGATTTTAACGATGATAACTAAAATATGTTAATTTAATTAGTTTAGTGGTTTGATTGACGAATTTAATAGTTCAATGATCAAAATAAATATGTTTATATAATTCGATGGTCATTGGAGTAGTTTACCCTATATATTATTAGATTTTATGTTTACATATTGTATAAAAGAATTGCTTGGTCCATTTGAATAGGTTCATTTCTTTTGGGGTTTCTTATGGAAATCAAAGAGAATCATTCCTTGTTCACCCCTTTGTTCCTTTAGAGGGTTTCCTTATAAAGGAATAGGGAATGACTTGAAACTTCCCCAACCATGTCCTCTTTTGAAGATTAACAATGATTCGAATCAGAGAAAATAAGCTTTAATAAATCGAAACCTCAAAATCGTCGTATTTTAACACTATTTTAAAATCATTTAGTTTTTTTAACGATAAAATCTTATCATAAATTTCGATAAAAACATTTTTAAACTTAAATGGAAGAAAAAAAATGTCACGTGCCAATATCGAAATTTTAAACGATGAAAACACTGGCATATGTAAATCATAGTCCAATACGCTAGCTAAAATCAGCAAACCCTGGGTTTTGTTTCCCAAATGTGATTGCCATCGAGAACCTCACTATAGAAAACAACCCTTCCTCGAAACATGGTGACAGTGCAACTTAGGGCTCATTTACCTCAATTAGGCTTAAACAACGCAAATATGGGAGTAAACAAGTCAAGTCGAGTTTGAATAGTACTAAATTCAGCTTGGATCGTTAAGTTATTGAATCAAGTTCGAGTTTGAGTAATTTTAAATGAGTAAAATTTTTAAGCTCGATTCAGCTCGTTAAGAACTCGAGTCGAGTTCGAGCTTTGTTCGAGCCTAATCAAGTCAAGTGTTGATTGATCTTTAATCGTATTAGACTTGAGTAATTCTTATTTGTCACGTCTCATTTAAAGTCTAATCAAGTCAAGTTACGTAAATTCAAGCTTGTTAATTTTAAGGGTTTAGTATGTTCATTTAGGGTTGACTTATGTTTAGAGTTTAGATTTTTAGGTTTTAAGTTTAAAATTTTAGATTTTAGATTATAAAAAATAAAAAAAATATTATATTTTCAAGTAACTCATGATTTTTTCGAGTTAATTATCATGTAGCTTAGCTTAACTTGTCAAGAGCTCAAACCGAACCCAATCGAATCAAGTTTTTACTGAACTTTGATCAAGTCGAACTCGAATAGCTCACGATACGTTTTCTCTCATTTACTTCACTAAACACAAGTTAACAATAGAAAATCAGCATGTTTTCCATAAGGAGAAAACAATAGCATCGCAAAACGCCGGTTAATGCCCTTTTTAGCCATGTTGTCGGCTACTGCATGTTGCTCCCTAGGAATTAAATGTCAACTCCAATTAAGACCAGCACAAAGGTTAAGACAAGAAAAAACAAGATTTTTGACAGAGAGAAGTGCATGCTGGGGCTTCTGAATCCAGCAAATCTCGTTGCTACAACCGCTTTGTTCATTCGACTGGTTCCATTTAGAAGAGCTAAACAGCAACCAGCAGGCATGTCTCTCTAATTGCCAACAACTCGGCAGAGGATGCTAACCTTCGAAAACAAGACACAGTTACTCGCCTGTTTTCCTACGGTTGTCGATCTGATTAGTTACTGAAGAGTAGGCCACAAATGAGCAACGAAAAAGGGAGCATAGTTTCGACTGTAATAAATTTGATAAGGTATGTATCGAAATTTTTATATTTTTAAAAAATTTAATTTTTTTTAAAAAAAAAAAACGATATATACCGAAATTTTTATAAAATTATTAAAATTTTGGTTTCGTCTCGTTTAGTCTTATTTAAATTGTTTCACCCTAAAACTTTCCGGATGAGTAATCGCCTAAAAGTAAAATTTAGGAAGTGGAAATTAAAAATAAAAAATATATATATTTTTTCAGTTTTAGTATTTTTTTCTTTAAAAAATTAATAAAATTATTAATTTATGGTTATATACTTTATTTATTATATTAACATTTTTCTAGGACTATAATTTTTATAAAATAAGTTTAATATTGTTAACGATACTTAAATCTTTTAAATAACTTAGATTTATTATAAGAATACATTATAGTTCTCGATAAGTGTTTTAGATGTTAGATGCAAGTGTAAGGAAGTGCATTTTAGATATTTTATCATATTTGATCTAAAATTTTAGATGTCCAAAAATTAATTTAATATCTGAATTTTTAAATATCATATTTTTGGATCGGATATTTGGATATTTGAATATACGTAATTTTAAATATTTTTAATTTGGCCGTTCTTTTATAAAAAAATTGGGTTTTCGAATATAACACTCAACAAATTATTGAATACAATAAGATTTATATTTATAGAAATTTTAATTTTTTATATACAACAAGATTTTTATTTATAAAAATTTTAATTTTTTATACACAACAAGTAAAAATATTGAATATAACAAGATTCATATTTAAAAATATATATAATTTTGAATTTTGGATAATCAGATATTCAATCTAAATATAAAATAAATATTTGTATTCAATCCAGAATTTTTAAACATCCGATCTAAATCATCTAAAAAAATTAAATATCTAAATTTCATATTAAATTAATCGGATCAAATTTTTCTACACCCACCTATAAGAGTAACTCTATATTTTAATTTTAAAAAAAAGCGTTAGAGGAACAATAATTAACCCCAACTCTAAGCAATTAAACAAGCATTTAAGATACTAAAATAACTATAATCTATAATTAACGTAAACTCTAGTAGTAAAAAGACAAGTTCATTATTGTGACAACCTCAATTTAACATTAATTTAAAATATTTTGTGATGACAAAAAAATTATGACAGTAATTTTTAAAATAATATTTTATATTATTATAACAATTTGAAGCAATAGTGATAGTTATGTACGTTGTCATTATTATTGTACTTTTCTTTAAAATACAAGTTGTCATTATCATTGTAGTGATAATTTAATTGTGAAAAAAATATAATAATCACAATTATTGTTATATAAGTATAGAATAATATTTTATCATAATTACGTCATAAAAATATTTTATCACAAAAAACATAACAATTGTGATAAAATAATTCAAAATCACAATAATTTTTCACTAAAAAACACAATTATTTTAATGACTTTAGTTATTAAATCTAAAGAATAAATTAACTAAAATCCTGAAATTAAAAGTACAAATTAAAAAAAAATTATAGCACAATTAAACCCATTGAGATTTAAACAGAAGTATTTGTTTTTTAGTGTTTTTTTAAGATTTATGATATAAAATATCAGGTTTAATTTTTAAAATTTATAATTTAATTTTGCAGTGTTAAGTCATAAAAGAAGTATTATGTTCTTGAGATCATGATCATATCAATTTAAAGGATTTGAACAAATTCTAAGCATTCATGTTCATGGGATCATAAAACTTAAACACATAAAATAACACAATAAACAGCAGTCCGACCACTATCACCAAACTTGCACCAATCTTCAGTGCTGTCTTTCCCTCCATCTTAAGCCTTGAAACGGACCATTTGGGGCCAGCGGCCGGCAATACAACATTTCCGGTCGCGGCATCCCTAGAGCTCTCGCCGCCAACCTTTCCGCTTTGGCGAACATTATTCTCTTGCTTCGGTTTCCCTTTGTCTTGAACAGGCGACAACGGGGGCACTCTCCCCGCTTGTTGCACCGGTGTAAGTGGATCCTGTTCGGAAGAAGTGATCTTCTTTGGTATTGTTATATAAAGAAAACCGGAACTGAACCTTGCCCGGATTTCTTTTGCTTTGCAGTCTTTAGGAGTGGGAAATTCCTTCCGGAATCGAATCCATTTACCTCCTTCGTCGGTCCGTTCACCGGAAACCGTTATGACACCGTTACTTCCGAAGTGAACTCTCATCTGATCTTTTCTAAAATCTGAATCGAAAACAATTTCGAATCAATTAATGTAACATTGCATGAGAAACAAGTTTTCCATTCAAATTATATACATATATACATATATATATATATTACCTTTGACATTAAATTCAATAATGTCTTGAGCTTCTCCTTTTTTGTATTGGCAATCAGGCTCAAAATCTTGGTAAGAACGGGACATTTTCTTGGTAAGAAAAAGAAAAAATATATTATGGAATGTTTGAAAGAAATGAAACTGTTTTTGTGACTAAAATGATAAGAATCAAGAGTCTTGCAAAACATATATATATATATATATATATTATGGGATGACATGTTTATATATTACATAAAAGAATTGCTTGGTCTGATTGAAAAGCTTAATTTTCTTTTGGGTTTTCCTATGGAAATCAAAGAGAATCATTCCTTTTTCAAAAACTAAGCATTTGGTTTTGGTATAATTGTGTCCCCCTTTGTAGTTCATTCCTTTTTCGATCTATAGGGTTTCTTGGTCATTGGGTATAGGGGTGATAATGAACCAGACCAGCTCGCGAGTTACTCGGGTTTGGCTCGGTCAAAGCTTGGTTAAAGTTCGACTCGAGTGAGTTCGAGTTCGGCTCGTGTTTGGTTCCAGACTTTAGTGAGCCCGAGCCGATTCAAGCTCGGTTCGAAAAGCTCGTGAACAGGCTCGGAATAATTATATTATATATATATATATATATGCTACATATACACTAAAAGTAATCTCTTTAGCAAAAGAAAAGCAATAAAATAAAATATGAGAAATCTACAATAAACTAACTAAAATAAATTATGCACTTTTTTTTTTCATTTTGAGTTGAGCTGAGTCCGACGATCTTCGAGCTCGAGCCGAGTCGAGCCCAATAACATTATTTCCGAGCTGAGTGGAGCTTGGGCAGGCTCGACTCGACTCGTTATCATCCCTAATTGAGTATGTATATATGAGGAGAAATATATTATACCATGGGTAAGTAAAGATCCACTTGAATCTTCACTCATATTTACTGTTAATTCATTTTAAAAACAATTTTTTTCAAATAAAGATCCACTTGAAAAACATATGACATGAAAAAAGTGACGAGATAAATGATTTTTAGTGGTTGGTCTCATGGACACGTTGTGGGACTTACCCATAATATAATTTCTCATATATGAGATAGGATTGTCTTACGTTCCATAAAACTTAAAAGTTTTACATATTTTTTAGATCATTGGATGAAAGTAAATAAATAAGATTAATTTATTAATTTATATTCGTAATAGACTAACTTTAAAATAATTTTTTAATATGATTCAAACTCATAAAATATAATAATATTTATTTTTATCTATATTTCAATATTAAAATTTTTATTTTAAGACTAAATATTTAATTTAACTTATTTGAAATTTTTCTCTATTTTAATTTAGAATCCTATACAGTCCTTTAGCGTGAATCGACCTTAACTGAAAAATATTCGGATTTTTGTCATTCGTACCGTACAATAATGCATGGAGTTAGTAAAATTTAATTCAAAAAAATCTATTTTTTATTTAATTCGATAGAAAAAATCAATTTAATTTGAATCAAAACGTAATTATATAAATTCTTGAAATTTTTAAAATAAAATTTAAATTTAAAATAAAACTTCGAATAACTTAAAATTTTTAATAATTGATTGAATGATTTTTAGGTTTAAGTCGAGTCGTTTAACTCTGTCTGACATATGTATATTGTGTATGATTATAAAAAATCATTTCAATTAGAACCAATTAATATCATAATATTATATTTTTTTATAATTAAATTTGAATAAAAACTCGAGCAATGCGATTTAACTTGACTCAACTCGAATTTTATAAACATAACTGAAAAATTAAATAAAATATAAAATATAATTTATTAACTTGAATAACTTAAAATTTTTTACTCGACTCAAATCAATCGAATATCCACCGTTCTACACTTCTCCACAACCGTCAAAGGTTTGTTTTCCCTCTAGCTAAACGTCTACGTTGAATTTATAAGAGTAAATTACACATATAGTCATCATATTATGAGGTTGGTATCGAAATAGCCATAATATTTTAAAAACATCAAATCTATTATCAACTATTAAAATGGTATTAATATAGTCATCGACCGACCGTTAAAAATTAACGGCCTAATGATGTAACAAATAAAAATAAAAATAAAATAATTAAATATTTACTCTATGTTATTCATACATTTTTTAATTTAATTTTAATTTTATTATAATAAAATAATATAATCATCATCTGATTAAAGGAGGAAAACGAAATTCTTCAATATAGAATTGGGAGGAATCAAACCCATGACTTTCGGTAGGCAATACCCAAACCTAAAAAGATTTTTTTTAATATAAATCCCTATTATATATATATAATACAGTTTTTTATATGTATTCTATTCATTTCAAATATAATCTTATATTTATTTTTTAATTTAATTAAAATATTAATTAAATTATTTTATATATAATAAATAAAAATAATTAAATAAAAATTTATTTAACAAAACTTAAATCCAAACCTAAACCTAAAAAATTATTCAACTCCTTCCAATAACATGTTTAAGAATTTTGTTTTCCTTCTTTAATCAAATGGTGACACATGTTATTACTTGATTAGAGAAAAAATTAATAAATTAAAAATATATAATAATGTTATCTAATAAGGTAATAACACGTGTGGTGATAATTATATTATTTGTTATAATAAAATTAGGATTAAATTAAAAAAATATATGAATGATAAGTTGTAATACATAATTATTTTATTTTTAATTGTCACGTAATCAGTTCGTTAATTTTTAATAATTGATGCTATATTAATATTATTTTAATAATTGATTGATATATTTAATATTTTTAAAATATTATGATCAATTTGATACCAACTTCATAATATGATGACTATCTATATAATTTACCCAATTTATAAATCCCACTAAACTGCAATGGTACGATGGCATTTAGATCAAAATGCTCGACTGTCAAATTACATTGTTCCATAAAGTTAAAATAACGTATTTATACAATAAAATAATACATCTTTTAAATATAATTATTTATTTTTAATTTTTAATAATTTAAATACAAAATAAATATTCAAATTACATTTTTAATAAATATTTAAAATATTTTTCATTAAAATAAATATTAAAAATTTTATTTTTAATTAAAATAACTATTTTTTATTTTTAATTTATTTTAAAAATTAACTCAAACATTTATTTTATTAAAAAAATTGAACATCTATCTCATAAAATAAATATAATTTAAATATTAATTTTAAAATTACACCTTCTTTTTAAAGTATTTTAAATATTTATTAAAAAAAAGTATTCGGCGCTCGCAGAATCCAACGTTTTATCTCATAAGATTTGACCAAAGAATCAGAAGAGATATTTGCAATTATTCAGGTTAATACCTTTTCTAATTTGACTGTTTTTACCCTCTCTTCTTTTTATTATTTTCTTTCTTTAGAATTAAAAAAATAAAATAAAATAAAATGGTTGTTCTTTCACTTTCACTTTTTAAAAAATGTTTATCATTTTTAAATTGGGGTATTGGTCATTAAACATATTTTTGATGGAACACTTTTTATGAGTATGATTTAAATATAAAATTATTTAAATTAAATTCAAAATTCATTTTATTTTTAAAATTTTGTTATATACTTCAAAAAGTTTAATCATTGCACGAGTTTTGTAGTACAAGTGGTTAAAGGAACGGTTGTTATTTCTAAAGGTCACGAGTTTGAGCATCAGCTATACCAACAAAGTGATTAAACGATCAATATCAAATGGTGGAGATCATATTCTAGAACAGATATTACTGTAATCACTATTAGCTTGTTAAAAAAATATTAATCATCTGTTTTAACATTAATTGAAATATTTTTTTGATAAACCCGTGATTTAAAAAAATAAATAAAAATAAAGCAATAACTTTAACTGATCAATCAACCATAAACATTACTAAATATATTTTGATTTCAATCAAATGCATGTTAAATTTATCTAAATATCATGTAAAAATATAAAAAAAAAATATGATAAATTTAAAGTTGGTAATTTCAAAGAAAACCAAGGGTATTTATGAAATGTCATAATAAAGGAACTGTCAATCATGTTACATTCTTTCTTGCTCACATATTTTCCTCATTTCTCTCTCTTCTCCATGGTTGTCAGCTTCTCTCTCTTGCCATTTTTTTACAATTCATTTCCTGCATCAGCATTTTGCTTCACAATGCAGGTAAGCTATTCCTCTTTCCCCTCCTTCATGTCTTATGTGTTTAATGATTCTAAAAACTGAATCTTTTTTGTTGTTCTGAATTAAAAATGATGTCTTTGTTGGGTTTCTAATGTTGGGTTTCTCAGACAAGAACTGTACAAGTGAAGAACCTGTCAGATCTAGCAACTAGGAGGGAGATTCATGAGTTCTTTTCTTTTTCTGGTGATATTGAACATATTGAAATTATAAGGTATGTTGTTCTTTTCCTTTCCTTTCTGGTGTTTCTATAAAAGGGCTAGTGAATAATGAATGTGTTTGGTGGCTGAGAAAATGAAAGAAAGTTGGGATTTTGGATCTTGAGCCTTCCTTTTGTTGGTCAAAGCTTATGTTTTTATTTTGTTAAATTTTGGGGTTTCTATTTTTTGGCGTTTTAAAAAACTTATGAACAATTCAGCATAAAAAATAGTGTTTTTGCTGGTTAACATGGATTGCTTTGGTGTTTTATGGATTCTGCAGGGAAACTAGCCAATCAAAGACTGCATTTGTTACATTCAAAGATCCCAAAGCGCTTGAAATTGCCTTATTATTATCGGTTTGTGCTTAATCCAGTTTCAGCTGTTCCTGCTTGCTAAATATGCATGAATTTACTTTTCTTCTTGGCTTGTAATCCTCTAATTTTGGTTACTTCAAGAAATCGGCTAACATCGCAATGCCTTCGACTTCGATGTTTGAATCGAGCCTTGTGAATTCATCTCGAAAGTTGGTTGCTTGTGAATAAATTATTGGAACTGGTTGAATTAAAATAAGTGGCTTGTAAAGTAATTCTGTAATTGTAAAGCAATGCCAAATTGTAATTGTTGTCTAATTTAGCAACTTTTAAGTTATGTTATCCTCACAGGATGATCAATATTTCTGTATTTTCATTTTCGGACTCGAACATTCTTTGATCCTAAATGGAGAAATGTCATTTCCTGCAACGGACAGTGTTGCCGGAAGTTTACTTCGTACAATTGCATATCATATAAGACCTTCTCGTGGATCAGTAGGGAGAGAGAATCAGAGAAAGAGAGGCCTTAAGTCCATCGAAACTAACGTGTAGTCGTGCTGGCTGATGTTTTTTATAGCAAGTTTATGTTGCTGCAATCTAGCTCACTATTAGTATCATATCTGATTAGGTCACCTTGTGTATTTGTCGGATGCTACTATCGTGGGACAAGTGCTTCATCGGTTCCCTCTTCTTATATCGGCTACTTAATCCGTGTATGATGGGACCAACTGAAATCCTTTCCTACTTGTTTCCAACTTTCCAAACAGAGTCCTTGATTCCGTCAGCTATGTGATTCTTGATGTTCTCTTATTCGGATTTTCTGCACTAGTTAACAAAAAGATTAGTATACGGAATTGAAAGAAATTCATGTAATGACATGAAGCATATAATTCATGTCTTTTCTAAAAAGTTTGGCATTTGTTGATTACTTGAATAACCGCAGGAAGTAACATTTCCGAATCTTGTTCTGCAGGGAGCTACACTCGTTGACAAGATTGTGACCATAATTTCTGCTGAAAATTATGTACCAAAACGTGAGGTTCGTATAAGTCGACCGAGAGGTTTTGCTTTTTTATTTTTAATTGCATTTAGCGAATGTCTTAATTTTATTATTGCAACCTGTGTAGGATTCAATAGCAGAAGACAACCTTGTTCCCATTGCTCCTGCTATGCATAGTGCTTCAAATGATGAGGTACTGATTTTAAACTTATTTTGCATAGAAGTGTTTCCTAGCGGCTCCGGCTGGCTCCGTAGGGGAAGGAGAATCGGAGTCATTGAAATATGTCAATGTGTCGTATTTTTTATATTTTTTATGTTTAGCTTGTTTAGTATTATATTGTGACTAGTTTAGCTTAACCAAGTGGTTCTTGAACTTTCAAGTTTTCACAAGAACTACCAGATTAAACGAAATACAGGCCGGAACTTACATCCTTATACCGAGCTTGCCAATTCTGTTGTTAATGCTTGATATACTGAATTCCTGCCTTTCTGCCTTGATATGCTTAATAATTTAGTTTATCATTTGAGTTATCGGTATATTACAGCAGGGCAGAACGAGTCCACCTACCAGCGGAAGAATTTATGTTAGTAAGGCACAAGATGTTGTCGCTAGTGTGTTGGCCAAAGGTTCAGCCATTCGACAAGATGCAGTTAACAAAGCGAAAGCATTTGATGAGAAACATCAGTTGAGAGCCAGTGCATCTGCCAAGGTCATTTCATTTGACCGGAGAGTAGGTCTGACTGAGAAACTGACTGTGGGAATCTCAGTGGTTAATGAGAAAGTAAAATATGTTGACCAAAGATTGCAGGTGTCTGATAAAACAATGGCTGCAGTATTTGCTGCAGAG
This sequence comes from Abelmoschus esculentus, assembly GCA_035048815.1. Taxonomy (NCBI): domain Eukaryota; kingdom Viridiplantae; phylum Streptophyta; class Magnoliopsida; order Malvales; family Malvaceae; genus Abelmoschus; species Abelmoschus esculentus. The sequence goes on along the minus strand of JAUCBN010000051.1, from coordinate 3,036,260 downwards.
AGGAAAATAAATAACACGGGATCAGCGGTCAAGTCTAGCAGGTACGATTTCTCCGTTCAGCACCGGTACAAGTCCAGTCACACTACTCTGCTTCAAAGACATAAGGGGGAAAAAGGGTCACCATCTTTCTAATCACCTTTGTCCTCATCTACTTGTTTTACCCTGGACAGGTACGTAACGGCCGGGACAGCTTGGCTAAACGGTGCTTTCAGCAAAGTTGCAAAGGCGGGGCAGGTCGCCGGTACAAAAACCAAAGAAAAGTTAAACCTAGCAATGTCCAACTTAATTGCCAAGGTATGTCATTTGTCTATCACTTCGAACCTAAGAAACAAAGGTCAATCTTCCATGCTAACCGTGCCATTAATCTTATTCGAGCGTAGGATGCAATTGCTGTGTAAGTTCGAAGATTTCTCGGCTTAAGGCCGCTTTACAAATTGTCATCTCCACATGCATGAGACGGCCTCGTTACATCGATCTATCAAGACGATCGAAACGCTTGTGTTAGAATGCACAAAGTTGTGTTCAGTTTTTGGTTTGTTTGTGTGAACTTATGGAAATGCAATGTGTTGTGTATTTCATTTGATATTTTTTAAATATATTCTTTGATTATTAGGGGGTACTGTAGTGTAATTTTCAAGCTTTTTTATTATATCAAATTAAAACACATGAATTAAATTTTAATATGGTAATAATTTGCTTAATTATGAAGTATCATAAATTTAAATAATGTTTCATGTTAACTGTTCTTTCTAGGTATTCATATTACATTTTCATTACACTAGTAGAATGCTGTCTGTCATAACTTTGGAGATGAAGTGCATGTTACATTGGATTAAAATTTGAAATATACTTTTGTGAAGATAAAAGTATGTTTTAAACGTTATTTTTGAAAATATAAAAAATAAATTATATAAACAGTTTGATATCGTTTTGGGTTCGAGATATTGTGTATATAATTTTTTTTTATAAGATTTATCTACTAAAACTAAGTGTGTGACGCGGATTGATTTTGATTAATTAAATGAAACTTAAAACTAAGTGTGTGACTTAAAAAATCGGAGGAAAAAAAATAAATTATATAATTAATGATAAATAAATAATTTTATTCAAAATTTTCAAAAAATTAAATATTTCAACTGCTAAAAAGCAGCTTTAAACAAAAATTGCACAGTATACGTGTTTTTTTTTACCCTAATAGCACTCTTGAGAAATAATACAAAACCGTACGAGTCCTTTAACCCAAGTGTTTAAAGGAACGATTGTTTTTAAAAATCACGGGTTTGAGCACCAACGATACTAACAGAATGATCGAGCGATCAATATCAAATGATAGAGATTGATATTACTATAATCACTATAATCACTATTAACTTATTTAAAAAAATAAAAAAACAAAATCGTAATAAATAATATCAAGTTAAAGTTGATTAATTTATTTAAACCCAATATTTTCTAAACAAGAAATAAATTAATCATCTTAATTAAGGATAGAGCCAAAACTTTGTTCCCCTTTCATCTGCAAATCTCAACCCGACCACCCATCCCCGAGCACCACCACTACACTATCCCTGGTACAAGCCCCAACAACACCGAGCCCACCATCACGACAATGCTTGGTACGTAGCCAAAACATCCGCATAAACTCGCAAGAATATGAGTAAAGGAGTGTCTTTAAGCAAGGTTACCTTCTTTTTGCCTGGCAAATTAAACTCCAAAAATTGACTTCCAACCACTTCCTCATCTAACAAAAAAGAGTGACAGTTGGGATACATGTTTCTTGAGGATGAAAAAGTCAAAGTGCATAGACAACTCACACACAAAAAAATAAGTCAAATATTAAATATTTTACGAGTTTAGTCTAATGATAAATAATTTATTATCATTTAAGTAAGTATCGAGTTTAAGGCCTCGTGTATGCAAAAATATATCATTAAAAGACCCACCCATTACCAGAGATAGAGCTAGAATTTGAGATTGAGGAGGCAAAACATAAATGTTTAGAAGAAAGGGGCAAATTCATAAAAAAAAAAAAACAATTTTTAAAATAATTTAAATAGGGGGAAAAAGTGAAAAATTCTTCAGGGGTGGAGGTGATTGTCCCTCCCACTCTCATGTAGTCTCGTCCCTGTCCATTACAACTAGGTATGTAACGCATATCGATTTAAATTAGTTAAAACAAAATTTCGAAGAATCGATAACTTTATTACCTGCCACTACAAGCGAAAACAACATGCCAACATGCTAAATCTCCGACAAAAACAATTGGATGATATAATAAAAAAATATATACCTTTCGATGAAGTTTTGAAACGAAGTAATTTCGTCACGTCATGTGTTCATTATTTTTTTTATTAATAAAAATTAACGTAAAATTAAAATATTACAGTTGGTATATAAATATAAATAAAGCTCTTGTCTTGTTTTGTAGAGAAACGCAAAGACATAAATGAGATGAAATCTTGAGTATTACGTCCAGCAACATGCATGTGAGAATCGTACAAAGTCCAAGCTTGGGTGAACTGTAGTCTTTAGGGAGATATTTTATTGCTAGTTTTTCTTTATTTTTTGAGATATATTAATTCACGAGTAATTAAAGATATTCATATTATTTAAATTTATTAATTGTGAGTTATTTTAAAATTTTTATAAGTAAAATAAAATTCCCTCTTATCTAATTTATTTATTTACTTTTATCGAATTTGTTTTATCAATTTTATTTATAAAAAATTAAAATTTATTAATAAATCATTTGAGTCAATTTAATTGGTATAATTATTAGGATAATTTTATAGTAAATGCTATGTATCGTAATATATTACTATTGATATGTATCGTAATCATTTTAATTAGTTTTAAAATCCTAAGGACAACAAATATTATTATCCTCTTTTAGATTAAAATCCTAAAAAATATTTTTTAGATTTTATTTTATTTTTATTTTAAAAAATAATTAAAAATTATTATTATTATAATGTTGTGAATAAAGTAAAGAACAAGAATAAAATAGAAGAATAAAGATGAGTGACAAAAGGGAGAGAGATTTTATTATATTCTCAAAATAGGGTTGTGTACAATGCTATGCCAAAAGTCTATATTTATAGGCATAAGATGGAAACCCTAATTCCAATGGGTATTAAACCCTAATACCAAAGCTCATTAAAGTTTAACTTACTATATGGATATCCACCATAAATAAATATATTCATAACACTCCCCCTTGGATATCCATGAAGATAATGTGCCTCGTTAAAACCTTACTAAGATAAAAACCCTGTGGGAAAAAAAATTCTTAGTGAAGGAAAATGAGTACACACATCTTTGATACGCATAACATGTTGCCTCATTAAAAACCTTACCAGGAAAACCCATTGGGACAAAACCTCGGTTAAGGGAAAAAGAGTGCAACGCGTATTTACTCCCCCTCATGAAAATATCACATAAGATCTTTGAATCTTCATAATTCAATATTGAATACAATCTTCCATTGTTGAACTAGATCATACACTAGTGGATAAATCTTTCAAATCATTGCTTGAAATGATTCATTGAATACTATTCATTTGAAAATTATGAGGGACGGAACTTGAAGAAATATGTTTCATTTTATCATATTTGATATATGTACCTTGAGATATAAATTTTGTATTATCTCTATACAAGATAGCTTGCATCTTATCTTGTGAAAAATATTCACATATCTTCAAGATATGTTTAGCCAAACACATATTTCGGCTTTACCTCTTGCATAACAATTATTTAAAGGTAATGATCTCGTAGCACTTAAATAATATTTCTGGACCAGCTAAGATACGAGGCTTCCAGATCAAATAATGTGTATATTGTGCTTTAGACCAAGAATATCATTACCCCTTTTCGTGAGGCGAAAAAATATTTGTTTACAGTAAGAGACTTAGCAACAACCATAAGGGTGATCAATAGATATGCGTTATGCATGTAAAGTTTATTTCAATATTTTTCTGTATTTCGATAGATGCACAAGGATTTGAGGAGGTCTCTTCACGAGTCTCAACGATATTCAAATCATCGACATACACAATCAATAAAAATTCAAAGTTAAATCTCTTAATAAAAATGCTCGGGGAAATAATTTATATAGCATTATGCTAATAAGTATTCAATGAGGCGATCATACCAAAGACGCCTAAATTGTTTCAAGCCATAAAAAGATATATTCAATATGATTGAATAATGTTCTCGAGAACTTGAATAAACTGCTTATGGCAATCTAAATCTTTCCGGAAGTTCCATGTAAATATTACTGTCAAGAGGCACATTCAAATATGATGTAACAACATCTATTAGGCAGAAACCGAGTAATTTTATTTATTGCCAGACTGATCAAAATCTAAAAGTAGTTGCATCCACCACCGAGGAATATATTTTCCTCATAATCAATTTCATGTCTTTGTGAGAATCCTTGTGCAACCAAATGAGCTTATATCTCATGATTTCCCCTTTTGATTTCTCTTTCTCACAAAGGCTCGTTTACATCCACGAGCTTTACACATTTTAATGTACGGGCTATAGGCCCAAATACTTCTCTTTTCAAAAGAGATTTTAGTTTCGCCTCAATTGTCTCTTTCATGTTGGCCAATCATTTCTTTGTTTACATTGCCCAATTGACAATGATTCATGATCCACATCATCAAATAAAATCTCTAGTGCTATTTTGCATGCAAATATATTAACGACGTCGATTTAATTTTAGTTCCATTTATTACCAAACATGACATAATCTATTGAGATCTCTTTATTATCAGGTACCTAAGTTATGTCAATGTCTCTGTTGGAGACCATTTAATCTCTTTTAGAGATTTTCATAATCATTGATTCCTCGATCAGACCATCATAAAATATAGTTCATTTTCTTTTTCGAGGATCTCTTATCTTTGGAACTTACTTGTCTACTACGCTTTAAGCGTAAGTTAAACCCATTAGCAACTAGAGTTTGTCCTTCCATGACATTAAATTTAATCGGAGCATTCATAGCTGGTATACGTGACTTAGTCACTCTTTTATGGTCAACAAAATATCTGGAAATTGATTTGCTAAATGAATTATCCTTTGAACTTATAGTTCACATTGTGTAGTACGTGGATCAAAATGAGAAAAATGATAATTCATTCTAACTTATTTCTTTCCCCAACTATTTGTTTTCTCCCCCTAATGTTGGGTAAACTGACTCATTAAAATGATAGTCAGTAAATCGGGTTGTAAATGAATCCCCTATCAGAAGCTCTTATATATATTCCCAACAAAACTCATCTTTGTGCATTATGGTGGAGCAATTAGAACATATATCGCACACAAAAAAAATCTATGATGAGAAATATTTGGTTCCTGACCAAAAACCATTTGTAATGGGGAAAACTTATGATCATTTGTTGGCTTGATGCGAATTTGTGATACTACATGTAAAATTACATGTCATCAACATTATCAAGACTGGTTGTCTTTAGAAAATAATCTGAAAAATGTGCTCGTAATTTTATCAACTGAGCAAGTAGCCTCGCAAACACCAAGTTGCGGGTTAATAACAAGGATACACATAACCATCTAGTCGATGCATCGATAAAAATCGTAAAATATCTAGATGAACTTTAAGAAAGGTGTATAGGCCCATATATATCACCTTGTATCCGTTCTAGAAAATTAATAGCACTCTATCTTCGATGTTGATGATTAAATAATCAAATTGCTTTCATAGCAAGTATCACGTGAAATATTACCATGAAGAAAATCTTAATTCTTCAATAAATGACCACATAAAAGTGTCAGCAAATTTTCGTATCATAATTGAACTGGGATGGTCTAACCGGTCATGCCAAGTAAAATTATCAGTAAACATCTAGTTTACAATAGCATGAACTTCAATTTGTACTAATTCTTATGTAGTACAATATGAATGACAGTGTATGTAATTTTGCCAAAATTTCCTTATTGCCTTGAGTTATACTCGTAATATTGAGATAGTCAGCACCCCCTTGACTAATATTCTCAATATATTTATGCAAATATCTTTAAAATTCAATAAGTCTCTTTGCGACTTTTACGAGCATAATGCACTGTAAATATGAGATAAAGTCTCATTTGACAATAACATATTTGCTCAGTTGGAGCCTTCTGTTATAATAATACTTCCAGATGTAGTACTCACATTCCCTTGCATTTAAAATGGGAAAATATGCATAATTATGCACATTTTAATATGTGCTTATTTCATTTATTTCGGGGAATGAAAAATATGTGTTCTGTACCATTCACTTCGGGGAATGGAAAATATTAAATATAGCACATTATATCAAATCGGTTATCTATCAAAGATAAACTCTCAAAAGCTCTTCCGAAGCATTGATATTTCAGTACTTTGAGATATAGTACTCACATTTTCCCTTGTATTTAAATGAGAAAATATTTCTTATGCTTAAGTATAGTATGAGTACTTGCATTGTCTGCTTGGCATAAATAGCCACAAATCATTGTAGATTTCATTCCAAAAGTGATAATATTCTTCAAAGGATAAATTAACATAGAATGTAAATAAATAATATATAAAATAAATTAACGATAAATTAACATAGAGCGTAAATAAATAATATGTAAAATAAATTATCATAAATATATAATAAATAAAAATAAATTAACAAAATAAATAAAAGATCAATTATTTCTTTTAGATGTTATAAGGAAAATAAAATAAATGGCGAATTATTCTCTTGAAGGACTATGAGAAAAATTATCAATATCCATTTGAGTTGGATCAATAACGCCATTATTTTCGCCACAAAGAAAATCTGATTATATTTTCTTTAATTTATCATTCATGATTATGAATAAAGTCCATAATACCTCGGCGTTTGACAAGTACGAGATCAATGATTTATACCATCACATTGATAACATAAAGATTTTGATATGATCTCTATCATTCTTGTCATCTTTATAATTCCACTTCTGGTGGATATAAGTATTCTCAAAAGAATCATCTTATCCATGTTTATTTTATGACTTCAATCACAACCACAATTACTAATGTCACTTTTATTCATTCTGCTATATAATGTCACATTCGCTTCAGTGAATAGAGCAGAGCCTGTTGGGCGATATTTATGATTTTTCATGAGCAACTCGTTATTTTACTCAGCCACAAGAAGGCAAGAAATTAACTCAGAATATTTCTTAAAGCCTTTTTCACGATATTGTGTCTGAAGGACAAAATTGTTGGCATGAAAAGTGAAGTATGTTTTTTTTTTCTAACATATTCTCATCAATGATACTCTGGCACATAATTGAGTTTTATTCACTAACCATATAGTGAATTATCACGTTTACATTCACTTCAAGGAATGAAACAAATTCAATAATCGCATGGAATAAATATCATGCTTGCATTCACTTTAGGGAATGACATAAATCCAATAATCGCATGGAATAATCATCATGTATGCATTCACTTTATGGAATGCCTCCCATAAAAATTCTTTGATCAAGACAATTTTCGTAACTTGAACTTGGGAGAAGTCTATAGTCGAGTTTTTCGACACACAAAAAAAATTGTTTCCAAGCAAATATAGACTTTATAATATTCATACTATTAAATAGTAATTGATCAGCCGATATATATACAATATATACAAAGAACAAAAATTTAATCCTCATACGTGGCATTGTTAAACCAGTCCACAAGGTCCTTTAAAAAAAGAACCTCCTTTGAGACTAGTAGCCTCGCAGAACGGGATGTCCAACCAATATACACGGATTAAACCAACATAACAAAAAACATATTAATTGATGAAAGGTTTAATATTTGTTCTAATATCATGTAATACTTAAAACATGATTAAAACATAAACTTTCGTCATAATAATAAAATAAACAAATATTGGTTATAAATAAATATAAAAAAATCTCAAATTAAATAAATAAAACATACCGGACTTTCCACTAATTTGAATATATGGAAAGTTTAATCACCAATATTTTGTTAAAATCCTTTTTGGAAATTGTCGACAAGCACCACGAGAATTGAGTCACTTTATCACTACACAAACACCAAATAACCAAAGATTTTTAATAAATTAAAAATCAAATCAAAGATCAAGAGAGAAAAATAAAAATATAATTGAGGGAGAAGAACTTATATTTGATTTATGCCAGTAACAAATTCTTTTCAATAACTCCTTCAAGATTTGAACGACAAACACCTCCGTTGGTTAGAGTCTCGTGCTGATAATGTGTTGTGAATAAAATAAAGAACAAGAAGAAAAGAGAGAAAAGAGAGAGACAAAAGGGAGAGATTTTATTGTATTCTCAAAGTAGAGTTGTGTACAATGCTATGCCAAAAGTCTATATTTATAGGCATAAGATGGAAACCCTAATTCCAATGGGTATTGAACCCTAATACCAAAGCCCATTAAACTTAATATATGGATATCCACCATAAATAAATATATTCATAACATTTAATAATTCTTACATTTACTTTAATTTAAGGATAAAGTTCAAAAATTATCAATAATGTTCATGAGTTTAGATTTGCTAAATGAATTTAATATAATTTTAAATTTTGATTTTAATTAATGCACTAATTATAATTTAAAATATATAAAATATTGTTAACTTTAATTTAATTATTATATTTATTTAATTGGGTTAGATATTTTTATGTATTATAATTGTATCAGGTTCGAGTCCACTGAAACCATATTTACCTCCCCTTTTCAGGTAGTAACAATCAAATAACACATGTTAAAATTTATATTTTATATACAAATATATATTTGGCCTACTGGTAAATGCATGTTTAACTTTAATGGTGATGATTAATTGTATAATTAATTTATTTTATTAAATTAAAAATTAGATCTAAATTGATAGATTATATAAATATGAGACTAAATTTATAATTATACCTATTTTATTTAACAACAATAAATTTTTTTATAATTTTAACGGTTGGTGGTTTAATTAAAATCATTTAAATAATTATATGATAAATTTATAAAAGTTAAAAGTATACTGATCAAATTAACACCGACTCATAATTAAATAGTCATATATATAATTTACTCTTAATTTAATAATTTAATCAATATCAAATAACCTTTTAACTTTAATGATAAAATGACCTTTAACCGAAACGATAATTAAGTGACTTAATTATAATTTTTAATAATTAAATGATTCAAATACGACTTTACATATAATAGCAGTTTATCTTTATAAATTCCATACATTCTAGTTTTTGAATAAAAGGAAAAGAATAGCGTCACCTATGGGTGCATTCGGTTTGGTTTTAATTTAATTCGGTAAGTTATTTTAATAATCATTGATTTTCGATTCAGTTAATCTCTATTTTTGGTTTTTCATATTAACGTTAATTTTTAATTTTTATATTTTATCTTAAAAAAATAGCTTTATTTTATGAATTTTAAATATTAAAGATAAGAATTTTAAGGTATTTTTCATAATTACTTACTAAAAACTTATTTTTTAAGTAAAAAATAAAAATATATCTATAATATTTTAAGTATAAAATATATTCTCCTATTTTTATCTTATAAAAATAATTAAAAAGTTAAATTAAATTTAATTAGATTAACTATAATTAATCATAATTCATAAATTTATGAATCATAATACTTTAATTCAATTTAATTTTTCATTTTTTAGTTAACCATATTCGGCCTGACCTACATAAAATTGAAAATTCGTCTTAAGATAAGACATTATCTTCACGGCCCAAAGAAAATCTGACAGCAGATTCGTCCAATGCTATTTGGACACATCAGATTGGTTGATGTGTTGGCATCTTCTAATTGGTTCATGCCAATATTTCCCTCGTATTTTTTTAATTGTAAAACACGTGGCAGAGAATCATAGAAAGTGTTTGAAGTAACAACTACCACCTTCTCATCTGTTTTTTTTATCCAAAATGCATAATAAATAAATAAAAATAACTAATTTATTATACAATTAATATAAATAATCACCAATGAATTAAAAATAAAATATATTTTTAAGGTTTAAGATTTAAAATTTAAAATTTAAGATTAAAATTTAAAACTTTATTTTTTTATTATTGAGGCATGAAAAAAGATAAAAGATTTTTGTCCGTTAAATCCATATAATCTTAAATGTTATGATAATAAATAAGATAATTTTACGGTAAATATTATATACCGCTATATATTATTAATTATTTTAAATAGTTTTAAAATCGTATAGACTAAAAGTGTAAAGAATGATTTTTATTTTTTTCAATTTTTTTATTTTTAATTCAAAAAATAAATAATTTTTATTACTATAATAATTTATATGTTCATTTGAATTTTAGAGTAAAGTTTGCAAATGATCATTAAACATTGACCAATCATTCAATTTGATAATCAAATTTTCAATTGTTTTTATATTATCAGTAAACTTTTAATTTGTTTTAAATTGATTATTGACCCGTTAAGAAGTAATGTGGCTTTTAAAGGTCTAATCTAAACTTATCTAAAATAAATTCTAGTTAAAAGTCATGTCACTTTTTTATTTATGAATTTTTAAATCAAACATAATTAAATTTTTTTCACATTTTTATTGGTCGTCAATGGTTCAATGATTAAATTAAAACAAAACTAAAATGTTTAACGCTACTATTAAAGCAATTAAAAGTTTGATTATCAAACTGAATAATTGAATAAAATTTAGTGATTATTTATGAATTTTATCTTAAAATCAAGTGAACATAATTATTATTATAATAATAAAAATTTAATTATGTTTGATTTAAAAATAATATAAAGATTATTCTCAAGATGTTTATTTTAAAAAGCGATAATAACACTTTTAGTTTATAAAATTTTAAAATCAATTAAAATAGCTAATAGTATATTGTGTTACATATGTATAATAGTACATTGTAGTATATAATATTTACTATAAAATTATCTCAGTTATTATGGTAACGTTTAAGATTATGTGGATTTAACGGTAAAAATTTTGTATACTTTTACTTTAATAATAAAATATAAAATTTTAAACTTTAAGTATAAATTTTAATTTATAAACCTTAAAAATATATCATATTTTTAATTTACTGTTCGTTATTATATTAATTGTATAATAAATTCGTTGTTATTTATTTATTATGCATTTTGGATTAAAAAAACGGATGAGAAGGTGGCAGTTGTTACTTTAAACACTTTCTATGACTCGAGAGATTATATCATAGGCCCGGTCTACCACGTCAGTCGTGGTCACATTTAATAATAACCACTCACTTCATTAATAATCAGCCATGTAATTAATGTAATTTCTAAAAATCATATTTTTAAAATGATATGAAAATTCTGAGTGAAAATTCATTGGTTGAAAAAAAAATGAGGTAGAGATTAGTGATGAAGTGGGTGGCTATTATTGGATGGGACCACGGCTGACACGGCAGGTCGGGCTAATGATATAATTTCTCCTATGACTCTCGGCCACGTGTTTGGTAAATAAATAAATAAATTGAAATATTGGCATGAACCAATCAGATGATGACAACACATCAACTAATCTGATGTGTTCAAATAGCATTGGACGAATCTGCTGTCAGATTTTCTTTGGGCCTGGGATATAATTTTCTTTAATGAGAAATTATATATAGATTTTTTTACTATATTACTCGTAATCTCGTTCACTAAAATTTAATTATTTTTTATATCATTAATTCATTTATAATCAATTTTTTATGATTATATATTCTCTATTTACATGACATGAAAAAATAAAAATATATCCTTTAAAAATGACATGAAAAAAATTAAGTGATTAAATTTTAATGGACGGGACATTGTGGATACAAAATATTAATTGATTTAATATTCCTCTTTTATTATTTAATTGAAAAAATAACTTCCTCCAAAGTTTATTTGAAAGAATAACTATTTTTGCACACATAAAATAAATTCACATCGTGCAGAATATAAAGTATTAATTCGCATCTTGAGAATATAAAGCACGTCTGATGTGTATTATCCTATCCGTTTATTTTTAAAAAAGTTAAAATAATTTACATCATGTAAAATAAAATAATTTACATCATGTAAAATGCGTATTTGGGGAGTTAATCTCAATAATTACGATCAATTTAAAGGTAATTCGCTTTCTACATGATACAAATTACTTTAATTTTTTTTTATAAAATAGATAGGATAATCCACATCAAATGTACTTCGTGTTTTGGAAAATGCGAATTAATACTTTGCGTTCTGCACAATACAAATGTAGTCTACGTGTACAGAAAGATAATTATTCTTTCAAATAAAGTTTAGAAAAAATATTTTTTCAATTAAATAATATAAGTTAGAGGTGTTCATTATCAGATATCGGATATCAAATCAAATTTGTTTTTTTCTTCGGATATTCGGGTTTTAGATTGGTAATATAATAATTTGTATCCAATTTAATTTTTACGAATATCTGGCTTTTTGGATAATCGGATCGAATTTTCGAATATCCGATTATCTGAAAATATATTTTAATTTAATTATTTTTTTTTCAAATTTAAAGGTTATATTATTGAAAATTTTGAAAATTTAAATATAACAAACAATAAATGATTAAATATAATAAGATTCACATCTATAAAAATTTTAATTATTTAATTTTTTGATATAACAAGCATTAAATTATTAAAAAACAAAAATAATATTAAAAAATAATATTTCAGATTTTTGGATAACCCAGAACTTAAAATATTACGATCCGTATCAAATTCAAAAAATTTAAAATCGGATCGGATATCGAAATTTTCGGATCGGATCAACAAATTCTCAAATCGGATTAATCGGATTGGATGTTTTTGAACACCCCTAAATGCAAGGTTCGGTAGAGAAATTATATAATGGGTCATTCTCGTCACGTCATTTATGAGACCAATCAATTAAATACATGTGTTTTATTAATTTTTCCGGCTCATCTTTTTTATCAAGAGAATCTTCACTTGGTAAAAACTATTTGATAAAAATAAGGTAAAAACTATTTGGTAATAACGTGATGAAAATGACTCATAACATAATTTTTCATTCATTTTAATTTTAAAAATCAATTAATATATTTGTCACAATATTTTAATTAAACGTTTAAATTATTACTTTGAAAAATATATTTAATACCAAACTTATTTGACCAATAGTGTATTCTACCCATGAAATTAAGATAAATTTGCAAAAATTGATAGAAATATAAAAGAAGATAGATAGCAAAAATTTGAAAACCTTATAATAATATTGTAATAGTATTATCATTAGACTAATTTAAGACTTAGAATTGAAGTCGATGAAGTATAATTCGATTGTCATTATTATTAATATAATATATAAGAAAATATAAAATTAAATATATTTAAATGTTTGATATTTTTAATTTATCGATAAAAAAATCTTAATAATATAAATATTAAAAGATGAAAGTAAAAAAAAAAAAAAAAAAAAGTATTTCCCACTTTTAAGGTAAGTATAATTCTTACGTTTTCGTTTAGCTTCGACGTGAAAATTCGTTTTGGATTCGTTTAGGAGTAATCCGCACTGGCAGATACAAAAAAAAATAAATAAATAAAATATATATTTTATAAATGATTATGTAAATTTTCATATATTTTTTTTCTTCTTTTACACACCAGGTTAATTTTTAAGAAAAAAAATTATCACTAATATATTATTTTTTTCTCATTCAAAAGGGATGTGCAATTACTCCTCCAAAGTCATGTGTATCTATTTGGTCTTTAAAAATATCTGATTCGATTGATTCGATCTAATTATCAATTGATCTGATTCAAAAATTTAATCTGATATTTAAGTTGGATACATAGCGTAATATTTATGGTTTCAGATTATTAAAAAATTTTATTATTTTAATATTATATTTATTTTTAATAATTTGATGTTTGTTATATCTGAAAATTAAAATAATTAAAATTTTATAGATGTGAATCTTGTTATATTTAATTATTTTTTGTTTGTTATATTTAAAATTTTAAATTTTTATAAACATAATCTTTAAATTTAAAAAATAATTAAATTAAAATATATTTCCAGATAATCAGATATCCAAAATTTTGATCTGATTATCCAGTTATCTGAAAAATTGGATATCCTAAAAAATTTGATCAGGTACGGATCACTATATTACTGATTCAAAAAACTATATATCCAAAAAGATCCGATCTAATTCGATCTGATATCCGATAATGAATACCATAATAATAGTTAGAGTCATAAACTTCTTCAAAAATATCTTTTTAGAAGGTTTAACATTAAAAATAAGTGTCCAAATTATTTTATTTTTTTAAGATATCTATTTTTTTACTCTTTTAAATGCCTAAATCATCATTTTTAACGTTTTTAAGATCAATTGAGACACTTATTTTTTGACAAAAATATTTAAACATTTATGAGGAATAAAAAAAATTAAAAACTTAAAAAAATAATTTAAATACTTATTTAAAAAAAAATTATGAGGATTTTATTTTTGAGATGTGAGGGTTCAACTCCTTATTTCACCATACCAATACTTATTGAATAATTAATTATATTATTATTATTATTATTATTATTTATGTTTGAATATTATTTTCAACCTATAAAATAAAGGATCTGATTTTATTACTTCAATATGTGATAAGGAAAATAGATAAATATGAAAGGGAAAATATAACTTACACGTTTTTTCTATTCTTTGTAGAATCCTTCTCAAAGTGTTAAGTGTTTATTAATAACACGTATTAAATTCATAAGTGAAAGATTTTCTTTTAATAAAAAAATAAGTATGTTATTAATATTTTTAGTTTGAAAATTTAAAATAATTTATTTAAATAAATAACCTAAAATTAGAAGTTTTCAATGAATTAACCAATAATTCAACTGAAATGATCTTATCAATTCAGTTAATTATTTGATCTTGATTTTTTTTTTCATTTTTTTTTCAAATTAGTGTGATTTCCAAGAAAATGATGATTAAATCTTATTTACAGTGAGAATTTATCAATTATGGATAGTTTACGTGTATTTTATTATTGTCGTAATATAGTGATATAATAGTCTAAAAAAATTTAACATAAATTTTTTATGCACCATTCTTAAGGTCACCACAACCTTTTTTAATTTGTTTATTTAAGTAAATGATCAATAATTAATATTAGTATTTTAAAATAATTAATATTTTTATTTTTAAAATAATTTAAATGTCTCGTATAAGGATTAAATTTTTGTTCTTTGTATGTATTATATATTGGTTGATCAATTACTATTTAATAGTATGAATGTTATAAAGTCTATATCTGCTTGAAAGAAATATTTTTTGTGTCGAAAAACTCATCTATAGACTTCTCTCAAGTTCAAATTACGAAAATTGTTTTGATTCAATAATTTTTATGGGAGATATTCCCTGAAGTGAATGCATGCATGATGGTTATTTCATGTGATTATTGGATTTATGTCATTCCCTGAAGTGAATGTAAGCATGATGTTTATTATATGCAATTATTGGATTTGTTTCATTCTTTGAAGTGAATGTAAACATGATAATTTACTATATGGTTAGTGAATAAAACTCAGTTATGTGTTAGAGTATCACCGATGAGAATATATTAAAAAAAACATACTCCACTTTTCACACTTTAATGTTATTATTTAGACACAATATCGTGTAAATGTTTTAAATATCTATTAGTCTTCGTTTCATTCCCTTAAGTGAATGTGATATTTTATAGCAGAAAGAATAAATGTCACATTAGTAATTGTGGTCGCTATTGAGGTCATAAAATAGACATGGATAAGATGATTCTTTTGAGAATGCTTATATCCACCAGAAGTGGGATTATAAGGATGATAAGAATGATAGAGATCATATCAAAATTTTTATGTTAGCAATGTGATGGTACAAACCATTGGTCTCGTATTTGTCAAACACCGAAGTATTATGGACTTTATCAATAATCATGAATGATAAATGAAAGAAAATATAAACAGATTTTCTTTGTGGTGTAAATAATTATGGTGTTATTGGTCCAACTCAATTGAATACTGCTAATTTTCTCATAACCCTTGAAGGGAATAATTCGCTATTTATTTTATTTCCCTTACAACCTCTGAAAGGAATAATTGATCTTTTATTTATTTTGTTTTATGTTAATTTATTTTTATTTTTATTAATTTAATTTACATATTATTTATTTACGCTTTATGTTAATTTATTATTTGAAGAATATTATTACTTCCGGAATAAAATATACAATGAATTGTGGCTATTTATATCAAACAGACAATGCAAGTACTCATACTATACTTAAGCATAAGAAATATTTTTTTCTTTTAAATATTAGCACTTCAGAAGAGCTCTTTAGATTTTATCTTTGATAGATAACCGATTTTCTATTCCCCAAAGTGAATGAAATAAAGCACATATTAAAAGGTGCATAATTATGCATATTTTCCCATTTTATTAAATACAAGAGAATAATGTGAGTATTGTATCCGGAAATACTAATATCACAGAAGGTTTCGACTGAGCAAATATGTTATTGCCAAATGAAACTTTATTCCATATTTACAGTGCATTATACTCGTCAAAGTCGCAAAGAGACTTATTGAGTTTTAAAGATATTTGTAGAAATCAAATATTATTTAACTCATAATTTACTCATTTAATAAATACCTCTGGACATGGCGTTTACTCTAAAATTTTTCATAAATCAAATATAAAACGTATAATTTGATTATGAATAAAAATATATAACATGAGTAATAAGCCAAAACTCTTAACAATTTTTTTATATTTTTTTTGAAAGACTTAATCAAATTCACAGGTTGAAAATAATCAAAATTTACTATATATTTTAAAATCAATTTTTTACTCAACTAAATTTTTATTTGATTTACGCTGCATGTTGTTCGGTACAAACCTTATCAAAATATATATTTTTGGTACAAGTTTATCCAAATATATACGGTACTTAAAAAAAATATATTTGTTTAAATTATTAAATTAAGAGAAATTATATTATGGGTAAGTCCTACC
Organism: Abelmoschus esculentus; assembly: GCA_035048815.1. Classification (NCBI taxonomy): domain Eukaryota; kingdom Viridiplantae; phylum Streptophyta; class Magnoliopsida; order Malvales; family Malvaceae; genus Abelmoschus; species Abelmoschus esculentus. Next base: position 3,019,193 of record JAUCBN010000051.1, on the reverse strand, counting down.
ATATATCCATGAGACCAACCACTAAAAATCACATATCTTATCAATTTTTTTATGTCATATATTTTTCTCAAGTGAATCTTCATTTGAAAAAACTGATTTTAAGATGAATTAACAGTAATTATGGTGAAGATTCAATTAAAAAAATATGACATGGAAAAAATAATGAGATTGATGGTTTTTAGTGGTTGGTTCCATGGATGACGTGGTAGGACTTACCCATGATATAATTTCTCATTAAATTAGAGTGTATTTGAGAAATTACCTAATATTTAAATTTAAGCATATTCACTTATTATACATAAACAAGATATTTTAAGCAAGGACGGACGGATGTTGATGTGAAGTTGCATCCCTAAAATTTTTAAGTTTTTTTTTTATATTTTTTATTAATAATCTAATTTTGTACCCTTTAAACTCTTGTAATTTTATACCCCTATATTTTTAATATACCTTCTTGATAGTTTGTACCCGTTTATATAAAATTCTGAGTTTATCACTGTATTTAAGTAAGAAAAATTTATAACGTTTGTCAAACATTAATAAATATCATTAGAAAAATTCTACAACGAACGTCGAAAACCGTTGAACATCACTAATGTTGAATATTGTTGAACATCATTAAATTAATTAATAAAAATTTTAAAATTTCAGGGACTCAATATGTAATTAATAAAAGTGTGATAAACTCAACATATAATTAATAATTGTATGATTAGTCCTTTAGATTTTTATTCTTTATAAATTAATTTAATAATGTTCAACGGTATTCAATATTAACGATGTTCAGCGGTGTTCGACACTCGTTGTAGACTAATCCATATCATTAATATTAAACATCGTTAAATATAATTTTTTAATTACCTTTTTTCTATAAAAAGGCTTTTTTTTTATTGTTTGAATTATTCAAAGCAAAGGAGAAGATGATAATGAGTTTGTACATTAAAGGTCAACAAAAGGAAATGTAAAATATTGAGAAGAGTAAAATAAAACTATGAGAAGATATGATGATGATGATTTGATTATGAAGCATTCTTATCATAAAAAGAAATAATTGTGTTTTACTCATTTGAGAATTCTCTAAAATTTTGGTATTTTGTATTTAAAAAAACTATTTATGATTAGGGTAAAAAAAATTATAATTATTAGGTGCATCAATAGGGTAGAATTTAACTCCATAATAAGAGTTACAATTAGGGTAGAGTAAAATTAGATTTGACTCAAAAAATTAAAATTTTTGATTTGGTTTAAGGTGAAAATTCGACTCATTTTAAATTGATTCGATTCAAAAAAATTTAAATAAAGTTTGAGTTGTAAAATAGAAATTCTAATAACTCAAAATTTTTAATAATTAATGGATTGATTTTTAAGTTTGAGTCGAGTCTCTTAATTTTTTATGATATAATATAAAAAATATGTTACATATAAAAAAATATGATGAAATATATGTATATCTTATATGATTAAAGGAAATATTTTAATTGGAATCAAACTATATTATATCGTGATGTATAATTATAATTAAATTTATATAAGAATTCAAAAACTCTATTAAATTCAAACTCGACTTGAATTTCATAAACTCCACTTGAATAGAAAAAATTTTAAATAAAGTTTAGGACCCATTGCTATCAAGTATCAACACCAATGACAAGTTATCGATAGGGTTGGGTATTCGATCGAGTCGAGTCGAGTCGAGTAAAAAAATTTCGAGTTATTCGAATTGGCATGCCCTATTTTATTATTCAAACCTTATTTGAATTTTTTTCGAGTCGAGTTTATGAAATTCGAGTCAAGTTTCGAATTTTTGTATAAATTTAATTGTGATTATTTATAATATTATAGTTCAAAGTGATAAGGACTTCTTCTTCATATGTTTTTTGCATGTGTAAATAAGATTTTAAATACAATCTAATAAATCAATTGTCATAAAAATTTTATATAATATATTTATGATATTTTATAGGTAATATGTTACTTCATGTATGGTTTCATTAAAAGTATAATCGAAAGTGTCACCGAAAAATAATTCGGGACAATTAATCTTGAAATCAAGGACAAACAAATATAAAACATTTATAAAATCAAAGCAAATTGAGACTAGATTGCAAAATTTTTAAAATTCAGGGACAAAAAAATGTGAACTTACCAAAGTTTAAGAATTTAACTGAAACTTTTAATAATTATTACTATATAGATTTGGGTCTTGTTGTAGCTTGCACATGGAGAAAAATTATTATCACATAGATCAATATTTATCATTCAATGGCTAAACAATAAAAATTTAAAAATTTAAGACGTAATAGTAAAATTTTAAAAGTTTTAGTTTCAAAGGAATATTCATTTCATTATAGGTTTTATTGTTAATTTCATGTTCATCTCAAAAAATTGTGACTGAATCAAAGTTCAATTGAAAAAGTTATGAAATAGTGATCAAAATGTAACATTTCAAAACTAAATTTCGATTTTTTGAATATTCGAACTTCTAAAATTCAAAACCGACTCGAACTCGAAATTCTTTCGAGTTGACTCGAATGACTCAAAAAAATCAAATAACTCGACTCGAATAACTCGATAGGGATAGAATAATGTAGAGTTTGGGAGCTTTTGCCCTTCCCTATTTTTTGTACAATTCTATTTAAGACTCTTTTTAGTTTAAATAATAATAAAACAAATTTTTGTCTTTTTAAAGTTTAAATTTAAATTAAATAATCTAAAAATATGTTTTAAAATTATTTTAAAAAAGTATTTTTCCCGCACATTTTTCAGAAATAGTGTCAAATTAACTCTTAATAAATCATTATCCCTCTTAATATTTTATCTTAATTTTTTTTTAATATCAATATTTTATCAACGTATATCAATGTTTAAGTTAGAAATTCAAATTTTTATTTTGAGGATACACCAAAGAGCCTCTGATGATTAAGACACAAACATCAAATTTATGTACTATGTGTTGTGTGGTACTTCAAAATTTGTGGTCCACAACTTTTTGAAGTTCACCAAATAAGTACTTTTACTACTCTTCAATCAACTTTACCTTTAGTTTGAGATCACTTTTCTCACTTCTCATGCTAAATTACATGAAAAATATCTTCTTAAACCATCTAAAATCCAACCACTTTTTCATTCTTCACCATGTTTGAAACTTGTAAGCTTTTCTTAAAACTCTGGAAGAGGATATGAAGGGTTTTACTTTGGAATGGTTTGAAAGAAGGAAATGATTTAAAAAGATCATTCTTTTCTTATTGTACAAGGTCTATGAACTACAAATTTAAGAACTTTGAGTTCCCAAAGATGAACATTATTTTCAGATGTTAGATCAAGAAAACATTTTCCATGATCTAAAACAAAAGGTTATGTTGAAATTAACCAATAAAAGGAGGTTAAATGCACAGGAAGAACGTCTGTACAGTCAAATTTACATTTAACCACAGGGTGAGAAATGAAAAGCCTTGGTGCCACTTGAAACAGCTGAGTACCATTTGCTTCTCTCTTATGACTGGTTTTTCACAACTTTGACACTGCTGTAGAAGCGTTTAAGGTCCTTCATAGCCCTCTCTTCGATCTGAATCGAACGAATTGAAGATAGTGCTCCTACCTCTGGTTTGAACCAGCGGTTCATCCCTGGGGAATCAGATGGTGACCCTTGACTTGAGGCTACTGAAAACCCGGACATTTTCGTTTTCGGACTGTTAGAAAGACTCTGCAAATGCTTCCCCTGCATTTCGTTAAGAGGCACCGGGATGGATAAGAGTGTATAGTGCCAATTTGCAGAAGATAAATAGCATGAAAGGGGACATAATAAAAGAAACACTATGCAAAAAGAAAGAAAATGATTGCATTTTAAATGATATAAAAAATGAAAGCAGACAAGGATGCATGTATTTCACATACCTGCTGCATCTGGATGTCCCTGAGAGACAGCCGAGAATGAGGAGGAGGGGTACTGGAAGAAGCCCAAGGAGGGGTGCTTATTTGTACATCAGATGTTTGCGATGAAACCGGGACCACGGGAATTGGCTTGGATGACAAGAATGAACTCAGCAGGATTTTACCTTCACCTTTAGCAGTAGAAAGATCTTCCACCTGATTTTTGCTTCCAGTTGGATGGTTCACCTGTATTTTGCTCTGCTCGTCCTGAATTTCACGAAGTGAAGCAGATCCCTTTGAAACCTTTGCGCCACCCCATGCAGGGCCCTCACTACGGGGTGCTGGTGGCGGTGGGGGAGTAGCTTGTTTGGGGGTGTCATCAAGAGCACCACTCAGAAACATAGAGAGCCCACCTTTCCTATTCTTCTTCTTGGTTGCTGTTTGTGGAGTACCCTTATCTTTTGCGGGAACCAAACTGTCCTTTTTCTGAACAAAGAAAGTAGACTCCTCCGAGGCTTCACTTGCTTTAGCTCCTTCGTACCTAGCATTTTCTTCCTGTCAAAAGTCACAAAGATTTCAACAAATATAATGAATTGTTCAAGCAATTTAAGCTTCTTTTTCCTTTCAGTAATTTATATGAGATGCATTCTGAAAGATATTTACAAGCAGTACGTTAATAAGTTCAAGAAATCTAACCTTACTCATTAAAACTTGGGGCATTTCAATGTCAGGGAAGTCCTTCACAGAGTTTGGTTCGTTACTAGTACTAAAACCAGATACTTTCTCAACTTGAGCTGCCCTTTGTTTGCTCTTCCTCCTTTGCTTTCTTGAAACCTCAGCCTTTTTATTTCCTTTTCCATCAGGTTGAATTGAAGATGATCCTTTCACCTCCAATCTTTCAACCGGAACACCTAGCTCGGCAAGAGAATTTTCAAGAGCAGGTCTTGTTTGCAGCTTTGCAATTTGCTGGTCATCGAGGATGCATCCACTCAACTGCTTCACTTCAAGCACCTCAATCTGCTGCAACTTCTTCCACAAAGCTCGAACTTGTTTGGAAACACCTAGGTTAGGATCATCTTTAGGTTGCAGAAAGGAATCTGATCTGTCTCCATTTTCCAAATGGATCTTATTCTTGTTGTTGTTACGGGTCCTTAGACCCTCACTTGCACTATCCTCCTCTTCGCTATTGATGATAACAGGAAAGGTAGCTGTGGGAGTGGGAAGCCGGCGGTAACTCCATGATTCAGATGATCTAAGGTCTAATGACTTCTCAAGATTAGCTAAAACATCTGGTGATGCACTAGCAAAAGCTTGTGAAGAAACTGTTAAGATATAGTCCAGGTTATGAATAATAATATCCTGCATTCCAGAAGCCGGATTTTGTAGTCAGTATATTCATGCAAAACTCTATGTCAAGAAGCCTTAAAGAAACTACTGATACAATTCATATAAGCAAATCTTCCGGATAATCTTTTAGGTTAGAATTGGTCGGGAACTATGCAACTTGCATTCTTCGAAACAAAGAAATATGACAAGTAGCACGAGAAGTAAATCTCGATACCATCTGGAGACCCAGAAAACTACAGAATAGGTCACTATGGGAAGAAAACCATGTGTAATGGGTTGAATCTTTTAGATTTGTAGTACTTTTTTCTTTTTCAACCACTGTGGTTTGGCACCTCAAGGTAAAGCTTGAATGGTCTAATATGGTTCAATTTCGGCATACTATCATAAATTTTCCACGAAAAAATCACAAGCGAGGCACAAAACAGATCTTACGAAGACCCAAAAGAAATTTAAACATAATTTTTGAGGCCTTTCATAAGCATACCTCGCAATGCTTCTTCAGGTCATCCGCTCCAAGAGAATCTGCAATTTCAAGTAGTTGAATTGCATTCCGTGGCTCCACTAGACACTCTGCAGCCACTTTCTCACAAAGACTTTTTAAGCTTGGTATGGGATTCTGCTCAGAATCATTTTTATGCACATATGTTATGCTACCTGACTCTGAATCATCAAACATACATTCCTCATAAAGTTCTTCTAATTCATCGTTAACGTTCAACTTTGGTGCCTTGTCAATTTTGCACATATTGGGAGGATACACAGGATGATAGAGAGAACCAATAGTCAAAAGATGTGTTTCACCAACTGAAACTGAAGTAGCCCTCTTAACACCATGTAACCGAGTTGCAACAGGTGGTTTGTCTGTACATTTCTTGCCATCCCACATGTAAACATCACCTGTAGCAGTTGCAGCCGCAGCCCAATACTTGCCCGCAGAAATGCTTACCATTTGTTTTCCGCACAATGAATGTAACTGTACAATTTCATCCAAAGGAAGTGAATAATATGTTTCACTTGTAGGGAGGGGAAAAACAACAAATACAGAGGATAAGAACCTGCTGGCATCTAAGATCGGGATCTGAGGAAACCCAATAAAATAATGCTCCATCTTCAGTCATAGCAATGCTATGTACCATCCCGGCAGTTATTGCAACCACATGAAGTCGTTCCTTTCTGTGGAATTTCATGGGGGTGCTTCCACTCTTTTTTAAATTTCTAGTAATGACAACTCGTCTAGGTGTGACTAGTCGATGACCCCAAGTAAATACCTGCCATAGAAGTTTTACTGTGGTTAGTCTCATATAGCAAAAAAATAAAATCAAATTCCACCATAACAGGTGAAAAGAAAACTGAAACCAAGATGTTCGAACTCATCCGGATAAAAAAAAAAAATCAAACATTTGGAATCCAAGCATGTGGGTTTAAATATTAGTGCAAGTAGAGATCAATTCAGTTATCGATAATGCTGGTATGTTTACCTCACCATCAGCTCCCAAAACAACTGTGTGGTATTTTGCAGTCGCTACACCTACAAAGACCTTGCCTTTCAAATACTCGACTATTCTTGGTGTGTAATTTGATGCTGAATTAGAAGTGCCGTAGCCAAGTTGACCCTCTCGGTTGCAGCCCCAAGTGAAAACTTCACCAGATGCAGAGACAACGGCAGTATGCTTATTTGCAGCAGCAACAGAAACTATTCTTGATCTAAGTGAACTCACTCTACGTGGTGTTGGTTGGGTATCCACGGATGTATAGCCTAGCTGACCCTCTGCACAATAAAAGAAGTGTACATCACCATTTCCATTCAATCCATGATTCGTTTGAAACAAAATGCAGAATGTTAGCTAGCTGATCAACAAGTAGAAGTAATTTTGAATCAATTAAGAGGAAAAATGGAAAATCCACTCGAGGAAACAACAATCCCAAATCGTCAACATTTCTTGCTAGCATAACCCGTAAGTTTTTACCTCTATTGGATCCCCAAGTGAACACATCCCCACCCTCAGTAGCAATTACAGTGTGATGTTTAGCTGCAGCAATTGCTTTCACCCGATGAGCCCCTAAACCAGAAGTTACTTGGCGGGGAGTGATAACAGCAGCTTGACCACTGAAAAGTATAGAAGGAAAAATATGTTCATGATAGTTGACTCACATTTTCGGGGTTGTTGGTTAACATGGTCTTCCCATACCCAACATAAAAATAACAAATAATACTATCCCAGACTTCTAAAGTTTCAGTATGGTCATGGTGTTTCCAAACCAGGAAAAAAACATGATAGAAACTTTAAACCAACAAATTCCAATATCCAGAGTTCCCATGGCTTAAATTTAATTTAGAGCTCCTACTTGAAGACCATGAAGCTACTAATACCTATATTACGCAAAGGCACAAGGAATCTTTTACCTATGAATGTCAAAGTCAGGATGCCCAAGACGGCCTCCCCTCCCAAAACCCCAGGTGTAGACTTCTCCGCGAGCAGTGACTGCTATACTGTGGAACTTAGCAGCAGAAATCAACTTGATTTTAGAGCCATGAAATGAATCAAGTTTGCAAGGTAGCTTTTGTATGTGGGCATTTCCGGTTCCAAGTTGATAGTTTACACCACTTCCCCAGCTAAACACCTCAGTAGCTACTACAAAACAGATAAAAAAATGTTATACTTCAACACGGATTTGGTTTTCGTACAATAATAACAGGCTTTCCAATATGTCGAGACAGTAGCAGGTACCTGAATCCTGTGCACTTCCAAAAACCTGCAAGACAGGACCTGAAAGGAGATCAACAGGTGTTCTACATTTTGAATCTTCCAATGTAATAGAAGCACCAGACTGGAGAAGAACACTTGCTACAGCAAGATGACCGAAATGCAGAGCCCTATGAAGGCTACTCCACCCTGATTCTCCATCCTGAAACATGGATTATGAAGAATCAAAAAAAGAGGTTTGAAGCTAATTCCACCATCATACATCCCTATGACTTCATGATGTTCAAAACAAGATCATGGATACTCTAAAGCATGATACTTGATAGAAATCCATCACGAACTTGAAAGCATTTGATCAACAAAAGGATAAGAAGAATTACACACCCTAGCGTCAGGATCAGCACCAGCTGCTAGAAGCCTTCGAATAATGGGAATGTTATTTCTCCAAGTTGCAAGGTGAAGAGGCGTCAGACCAAAAGTGTTCCTTGAATTGATATTACTTCCATTCTTCTTCAAAAGCGCCAAGGCTGAATCTACATCAAGGCTGAATTGATATTGCTTGTTAAAAATTTTGTTGTTCAACTTGACTCGTTACTCGTTAAGCTCAACTCGTTGCTTGTTAAGTCCACTAAAAAAAACTACTTTATTTTTAACTAAAAGTAAAATTTAATAATACTACATGAGGCTTAATATTAACATAAATTAACAAATTTAATCAAAAACTATCAAAAGAGTATATAAAACACTTTCGAAGTCTAAATTCTAAACTAATAAATCACAAACACACCAAACTAGCATATTGAAACTAAAATAATATTCACAAATTAATAATTGTTATTTAGATTTATTTTTTGAATAAAATATTTTTAAAGTAATTACTAAAACAATTTAAAAAATTAACGAGTTGCTTGCAATTTGATCGAGTCAAATTAGATTTTGCCTAACTCAACTAGTTAAGGTCTCAAGTCAAGTTAACCCAAGTCGAATATTTATCGAGTTTTGACCAAGTCAAATTTAAGTAACTCACGAACTTATCAACTCGTTAAGGACCCTTACATATATTAGTAATTATATGTACTATAAATTCTTGATATACATAATTAACTACTTTAATAACTTTTGAATTCACGAGACTTAAAGTATAATTATTATTTGGCAACTCGACTTTAATGCTGAAACCGACATTGATTAAAAAACGATCATGTTATAACCGACATTATTTAACGGTAATATCGTTATCCGAAACTGTTATTAGTAAAAGTAATGGTAAGATTTAAATTCATACCGATAACGGTCGATAATGAACATTATTTAACGGATAACGGTCGATAATGACGATAACGGTCCGTTATTTCCGTTATTATATCGTTATTTCAAAAACTCCTATACAAGTTTTAAAATAATTCACGATCGCGACTCTCTCAACAACCACGATAACAACCGTCATGTCCGCTAGGGCTGTAAATGAGACGAGACAGATCGCGAGCTACTTGATCTCGACTCGGTCAAAGCTCGGTCAAAACTCGACTCGATTGAACTCGACTCGAGCTCGAACTCGGCTCGAGTTTTTAACGAGTCGAGCCGAGCTACTTGATACTCAACTCGAAAAGCTCACGAGCTACTCGAAAACATAAATATGCTATTTTTTATTTTTTTTATAATTTAAAATCTAAAATTCTAAACTTAAAACCCTAAAATCTAAACCTTAAATATAAGTCTTAAACCCTAAATTAAGATATTAAAACCTAAAATTAACAAGTTTGAGTTTATACAACTTGTGTATTAAAGTTTTTCTCTATTAGGCTTTAAATGAGACATGAGAGATAAGAGTTACTCGAGTTTAACATGGTCAAAGATCGGTCAATACATGGCTCGATTAAGCTCGAAAAAAGCTTGAACTCAACTCGAGTTCTTAACGAGCCGAGCCAAGCTCAGATATTTCAAGCTTGTTTAAAACTACTCAAGCTCGAACTCGACTCAAAATCTTAACGAGCCGAGCCAAACTTAATACTACTCGAGCTCGATTCGACTCGTTTACACCCCTAATGTCCGCAACCTCAATAAACACAACGCCACCAAAAATACTTTTAAAATCTCTGTTGATCGATACAAAGCATCATTTGGGAACATCAAAAATAAAAAGATAGTGGAGTATAGTAGATACCATCAATTTTATTACATTAAAGAAGAGAAATTTTCGTAAGTCAATCATTAAATAAAAATAAGAATAAAAAATTCAACATAAACATAATTAGTCTGACATATTTTAAAAATCGATATTAAATTTTTATTTTAGTCACTAGGCTAAAATGTCCCAAAATCATATATAATAATTAAATATTTCTACATATCTTTTCCAATTTTATTTTGCATAAAACCTATTTATTTTAATTTATTTCCCAAAACTAATTGAATTAGCTAACTCGATTTCTCCTAATAATTTTATCTTTTTATTTAATTTTTAATCTAATCACAGAGAAACAATTTTAATTAGACATATTTAATCTATTTCAGAAAAATACTTAAGATTAAGATATTTTTTATGTTTAATTATCGTTTATTTATGAAATTTTTGGACTATTTTTTAATGTTTAGATAATATTATTTGAAAAGAAAAAACAAAGATGGAAATAGTAAACAACTTGGATTAAATTCGTTTGCTTAAAGTTTGACCAAAAGATTAGGTTAATATAGAGATAACAAATCAGTTATTCGAATCGAATTTAATTTAAATTATTTTAAATTAATTTAAGTTTATTTTTGATTATATTTAATTTTGATTTATTTTCGATCGAATTTAATATAATTTAATTTAAATTTATAGTGATTTGGGTCAATTTGTCGCCTCTATTTAATTATCTCTACATTTTGTTTTGATGAATTACGTGATTATATTTCATATATTTTGCAAAAAATATTTTTATTTTAAAATAAAAAATAGTATCGAAAAAGACAATTATAAAATATGTAATAAAATAATTTCAAAAAAGATTTGATTGGTTTTTGAAACGTAAACGTATGTATGAGCTTCTCAATAATTATACTTTACTTTTGTTTTCTTTAATGCTCATAATGTTGGTCAATAATTTAAAACAAAATCATGTTGGTCACTAATTAATATTCATTTCTAAAATATTTTTTAATAAATTAAAATCATGTTGGTCACTAATTTTCGAGAAATTATATTATGAGTAAGTTTCATCACGTGTCCATGAGATCAACCACTAAAAATCATCTATCTCATCAATTTTTTCATGACATATTAGCAGTAAAGATTCATAATATGACATGAAAAAAAAAATGAGATAGATGATTTTTAGTGGTTGGTCCATGAATGACATGGTAAGACTTACCCATAATATAATTTCTCTTAATTTTCTGTTTGGAATCAGAAAATAAAAGAGTGAATTGAAATTTTTAGTCCAATGATGATCGACCGATGATTATTGATGATAGTGGTGAGTGACGGTTAATGATGATTAAAGACAGTGATTAATAATGGTCGACGATAATTAATTTAATCGAATTAAAAAATTAAATTCATGTTTCATTTAAAATTTAAGGATTAAAATAATATTTTATTTAAAATTTAAGAGTTAAATTAAAATTAATTATTTTTATTATATGTTACATCATCAAATTAATTATATTTATCGACCTAATGACCTAAATATTATGAAAGGATAATATAACGATCAAAATATTTAAATTCTATGAGTAAAAGTGAACATATTCATAAAATAAAATAAAATAAAATAAAAACATTAATTTACCTAAAAACAAAAGGTTGATATATTACTGGATGATGTACACATTAATCAAACTTTTAAATGTGATAAAATAAAAATTAAATTTTATATTTTATAATAAATAGTAATTTAGCGTTAAATATGTAATTGTTACTTTATATATTAACATATTTAGTCTTTTATATTTATATATTTAATTAATTTAGTTCTAATTAAATAAATTTAGTCCTCGTTATTTACACATTCTTTTAATTTGATCAACTTATAATCGAAAATAATGAGGGATAAATTTATTGAATTGAGACTAAATTAATTGAATATATAAATATAAAAAACCAAATGTGATATTATATAAAGTTTTACAATAGTCGTGTTAAGTATTTAACGGTCAAATTATTATTTTTTATAAAATATAAAATATAATTATTATTTTATAATATTTAAAAGTTTGTTTACCATTTTTGTACTTTACCCATAAAAAATAATGAAAATCGAAAATTCAATGGCTGAAAGAGACAATAATTTGCATCAATTTCACAAAAATATAAAAATTCAATGGCAAAAGAAAGATAGTAATAAAAGTTCAAGGACTAAAACACGTAAATCGCTAAAGATAGTGTGCCAAAATGGTGGTTCTACCAAATTTATTTTAGAGATTGAATTGAAGGTAGGTAAATTTATTTTAATGATCATTCAATTTGGTTGAAGTTGATATGATTATCATATTTTTAATTTTGACAAACATATCTTACAACTATTAAAATAGTTTTAATATAGGTACTTAAGTTAAAAATTAATAAGAGGTGACACGACAATTAAAAATAAAATGGTATAATTATCACTTAATTAAATAACTTTAATTATATTTATTTAATTTATTTTCTTTCACCAATTAAATGTGACACGTGCCATTTTATATAAAAAATAAAATTATTTAAATTATGTGTCATTTGATTTATTTAATTGGATAAAATATTTTATACTTTATAAATGTATCGTATTTGAATCTCTAAAATCATATTTATTTTGTTTTTCTTGACATTAATAATATATAATTTTTGATAAATTATATTATAAAATAATTTTTAGTCCAGTGGTAACTCTATGTTATTCTATTTTGAGGTCCTAAGTTTGAACTCAGTAACACGTATAATTATTTGATTTATAAAAAATAAATTAATAAATTAAGTAAAAATAATTAAAGTTATCTAATCAAGTGGTTACCTATGTCAATAAATTTATTTTATTAAATTAAAATTATGATTAAATTAATAGAATATGTAAATATTAATGATTAAATATATAGTTATATTATTTTTTCTATTAATTTTTGTTAAATTATTATATTAATATTATTTTTAATAATTATATAACATATTTATTAAAATTAAAAATATAATAATCATATTAACATTATTTTCATAATTGAGTGATCATTTACGTAGTTTACCTAAATCTTTCCGAAAGATAACGATGCTGATTTGTGTATATAAACATCTGATCTGGTTGACACCGATGCATTTGACAAACTATATAATTAATTGAACAAAGATTGAATAAATAAAGAACGAAAAGGTTTGAATTTTGATGGAAGTTGAAATTTGGAAGGAATCTTCCTATAAATATGAACTTTTCTTCGTTTTCATTTCCCTGTCAGCCACACTACATTTTGATCCATCTCTCGTAGATCTTTCTGTTGGTGTCTCTTTTAAAGGAGCAGAAGCCATTGGAATTCTGGGTTTTCTTTTCTGTATGTTTCTAATTCATGAACTCTTTTCGTTTTCAGATGTTTGCGTTATGTTATCTTGATGTTGCCATGGCATTAGAATCCAAGAGCAAACCATATTGTTCTAATTTTCTGGGTTTTCTTCTTCTTCTTGAAAACAAGTTTAGCCTTTTCTTTCATGTACTTGTAATTGAATGGTTTTGACAAATTCAATACGTTGTTTCCATTGTACTTTTTGTTGCTTTTGAGCTGTTTCATAAATGGGTTCTCTGCAATTCTTAGCCTTACTGTTCTGGGCCATTTGTTCCTTCTCTGAAGCAATCACCTTTTTCTGAATACTACTGGATTGGTCTATAATAATCTCAGTTTGACAATAAATTTTTGATGGCAGATATTAATTATTGTTGCTATTACTGTTCACCTACCTGTTTCTGCTACTTTTTTGACAACTTTTATTGCCTAAATTTGGGGGTTTTAAGTATGCAGATTTTCTTTTTCAATCTGAAGGAAATCAGGATGGAAAGAACTAGGATTCCCGTCTTATTGATGGGACTTGTGCTTTGGTGTTGTTTGAATACCTCAGCAAAATCGGAATATATAAAATATAAAGATCCGAAACAGCCGATACCTGTTCGAATTCAGGACTTGCTTGATAGAATGACATTAGAGGAAAAAATAGGACAAATGGTCCAAATCGATTTAAGAGTTGCTTCTGCTGAGGTGATGAAAAAGTATTTCATTGGTGAGCAACATCCATCATACTTTCAATTGATAAAGTTCACTAAATGAAGCAATGTTCGAGTAAGAAATGCCCGACTAAAATGGGGTATGTTTTGCTTTGACAGGAAGTGTATTGAGTGGAGGGGGGCATGTCCCAGCTCCACAAGCTTCGGCAGAAGCTTGGATAAACGTGATCAATGACTTCCAAAGAGGTTGTTTATCAACCCGATTAGGAATTCCAATGATTTATGGGATCGATTCTGTTCATGGGAACGGCAATGTTTACAAGGCAACTATTTTTCCTCACAACATTGGCCTGGGTGCAACCAGGCATGTAGATGCACTATAGATGTTTGGTTTTGGTCTCTGGATATGATTAAAGAGTCTAACTATAGTTTCACCTTTTTTTCTTGTAAACCAGGGAGCCTGAACTTGTTAAGAAAATTGGGGCTGCAACAGCACTTGAAACCAGGGCAACTGGCATTCCATACGCTTTTGCCCCCTGTATAGCGGTAGCTTTCATTTTCCATTTCCTGTTTTGTTCATCTTAACCTACAGAAGAGAGTTTCTCACTTCTGATTCTGTTACTACTTCTTTGAACAGGTTTGCAGAGATCCAAGATGGGGTCGATGTTACGAAAGTTACAGCGAAGATCCCCAGATTGTTCAAGACATGACAGAAATTATATCCGGATTACAAGGAGACATCCCTACTAACTATCCTAAGGGTTTTCCATTTGTTGCTGGAAAGTAAGCAATTTCGCAAACTACACAAGTTCAACTGAATTTCAGATTTAATCATGATCTTTATTTACACAGTTCACCGTACATAACACAAAGTCATGCGTTTTGGTCATGAATCAGCAGTTTAACATTGTCACCTGGATTAGAGAGTGTCTTACACTGGTATTTTAGAGAAAATAAAGAGATCGAGCAACACATACCTTATTCCTCGCTTGTCAATGTTGAATAAGACTTAGATGAAAATGCTTTAGCTAAGTGATGGTGCCCATGTCTCTACAATATTCATATTTGAAACTAAATTATTATACTTCTATTTTTGTGGATATATTAATGGTGTAAGCATGAATTCCACTCCTTATAAAGAGCAAACAAAAGTAGAAATATAGGTCCCACTTGCATCCACAATACAACGTCTGACTGTGTCTTGTAATTAACTTGGTTGGGACCTGCATCGTATCTGAAACATATCTGTGGGTTCCAAGCATTTATTTCTGAATGAAATAATGTATAGATACCTATATTGACAAATCTTAAGCTTTTAATGCTGTGGCAGATTGAAATCATATCATATTTTATTTTTAGGTAAAAGAAAGTCGTTTTCCACCTTTCTAATTGCAGACTTTGTGTGCGTTTTTCTTGTTTTGGTGTAAAGGAAAAATGTTGCGGCTTGTGCTAAGCACTATGTAGGTGATGGTGGAACAACCAAAGGCATAAACGAGAACAACACGGTGATAGATTGGCAGGGTTTGCTCAACATTCATATGCCAGCTTACTATACTTCAATCATGAAAGGCGTTTCAACAGTCATGGTCTCCTATTCAAGCTGGAATGGGATTAAAATGCACACTAATCGTGAGTTAATCACGGGTTTCCTCAAGAACACACTTGGTTTTATGGTATAACTCTTTCTCGTAGGACCGAATTCAAGTTTTCCTGTCACTATAGTTAAGTTACATGAACTTAAGGGCAAGTATCCTAAATGGGTGCCCGAATATGTGCTGGAAGCGAGTACTTGATATGAATTTGGAAAAAAATGAAAAGTTCGAGTAACATAGATCACCGGTATTACCTTAAAAAAGAACTGGGAGCATAATATTGATTTTGCACAATGTCTCAGGGCTTTGTCATCACGGATTGGGAAGGTCTTGATAGGATAACAACTCCGTATCATGCAAACTATTCATATTCAATTCAAGCTGGAATCCATGCAGGCATCGACATGGTTAGAGTTTATTTAAACATTGAATTTATTTTTCATCTGTTTACAAAGTGTTGGTTCTTCTGTTAATGTCAACAAATTGCAGGTCATGGTTCCATACAACTATAAAGAATTCATAGACGGGTTAACCTTTCATGTGAAGAATAATATAATCCCCATGAGCCGCATTGATGATGCAGTGACGAGAATTTTGCGAGTTAAGTTTGTAATGGGCTTATTTGAGAACCCTCTAGAAGATAACAGCTTGGTTGACCAACTAGGGAGTCAGGTTAGTTCAATAGTTAAACTGTCAAAACCAGTTTAATTCAGCATTTTACCTTTTTTTGCTGACAGAATCGACTTTAGGCCAATTTGTCGAATACATGGTTCTTGGGGCTAATAACGAAGATAGATCATCTATTTTCAATTGAACCATTCCAACGGACTGATCTGGTCCTTCTTTCTACCTTTAAAGATTGATATGAATATGATTATAATGTCCTAATCTTTAAGTACCGATTAAACAGGAACATAGAGAGTTGGCTAGAGAAGCAGTGAGAAAATCGCTTGTTTTACTAAAGAATGGGCAATCTGCGGATCAGCCATTGCTTCCCCTGCCTAAGGAAACATCAAAAATACTGGTTGCTGGTAGCCATGCAGACAATTTGGGTTATCAGTGTGGTGGATGGACAGTTGAGTGGCAAGGGTTTGGCGGCAACAACAGTACAGTTGGTATTTCTCGACCCTCTGCAACACATTCCGAGCTTTTATAAACCTTAAGAAATAACAATTACAATGATCCTTCATATGAACAGGTACAACAATCCTAGCTGCAATCAAGAACACAGTTGACTCAAGCACTGATGTCGTATACAAGGAGAATCCCGATGCTGAATTCATCAAGTCTAATGACTTCTCCTACGCCATTGTCATTGTAGGGGAACATCCATATGCAGAAACAGATGGTGATAGCTTGAATTTAACAATCGCAGACCTTGGTCCAACCACCATCAGAAATGTCTGTGGAGCCATGAAATGCATTGTTATCTTAATATCCGGCCGCCCTGTTGTAATCCAACCATACCTTTCCTCCATAGATGCTCTTGTTGCAGCTTGGTTACCTGGAACCGAGGGTCAAGGTGTTGCAGATGTCCTCTTTGGTGACTATGGTTTCACAGGCAAGCTTCCTTGTACCTGGTTCAAGACAGTCGATCAACTACCGATGAACGTCGGGGATCCACATTATGATCCGCTATTCCCATTTGGGTTTGGCCTTACTACTGAGCCAACGAGAAGGCAAAGCTATGACAATTCGTTCTTAAGGTTCTCTTCCTTTTTCAACTAATTTTCATCATCATTTACATTTGTTGTACAAGTAGCTTCAGCCATTCTTGATAGACACACTAAAATTAGTTTTCTTACTCACGTGATGTACTTGTTAATTGTATGTTATAAATTAAAATATATCAAATTATATTGTATATTTCTTTAAAATTTTATGAATTCTATGAGAAATATTTTTAAACATTTTTTTTTTCAAAATTAAAAATGTTTAAATGGTAAGATTGGCTTTGTTATTGTCTATTTCTATTTTTATAAATTACTGTATTGACTTTTAATTTTATAAATTTTATAAAGATTAAATCTATTTTTTTATTATTAAATATAGATATGTTTTTTTATGGAATATATAAAGTAAATTCTATTAGTCCTCTCAAGTCTCAACTAAGGAAAAAAGTATTTTAAATTAATGAGTTCTCCTCGTTATGTATTAATTAGAAATAAAAAATAATATTTTAATAAAATTTAAGATAAGATAAGATAAAAAAGAAAAAAGAAAAAGACAATTGATAAAAAAAAGAGTGAAAAGATTAAATTTTAGAGAGAAATAAGCCACATTTTTTAGTTTGAGATTAATTTACTTTTAGTGTAAAAATTTTAGAAGGATATAAAAAAGAGGAAAAATTTTTGGAGGAAAAAAATTAAAAATAAATTTTGATTTATTATATAAAAAAATTAAAAAAAATAAAACTTTGGAGAGAATTAATATATATAGTAAATTTTGGATTATTATTATTATTATTATTATTATTATAATATATAATCAAATAATAAAATTTGATTAAATATAATCAATTAAAAATATAAAAAGAGATTAGATTTAGATATTCATTTAAAACTACTCTGGGCCAGGTAAAAAATTCCGCATATTTTTATATAGATCGAGCCTAAAAAATCGAATTTCGCGCCGCTCTACACTTTATTTTACAATTATTTCAATTTAATCATGATCACTCGAAAATTAAGTTTTACATTTTATTTTTTATTCAATTTGATCCTCATTTAATTAAAATCAAATTATATATTTTAAAATTGTTTCAATTTGATCATAGGAAATTAATTTAGTGATTGAAGAATTGGTCTTAGAGAATTAGTTTAGTGATTTGGGTTTAGAGAATTAGTGTTGGGCTTAAAGAATTAATAATATATATACATTAATTAAATACATATACATACATTAATTTATAAACAAATTAAATACATATATTAGTATACATTTAAGTATATTATATATTATATATATATATATATATTAAAGTATATTATATTTTACATATAATACATTAATACATAAAGTATAATATATATAAGTATATTATATATATTAAATTATATTATATACATACTTATATATTATATACTTATACATACATATTATATATTTCTTATATATATAGTATTATATATTTCATATTTTCATATATAATATCATATCATATATAGTATAAATTCTATATATATAGAATATATTTTATATATAATATAAATTTTATATATAGTATAAATTTCACATATAGAATATATTCTATATTTGATATAAATTTTATATATAGAATATATTCCGTATATAGTATTCCCTCCGTCCTACTTTTTTTTATCTATTATTAACTTTTTTTTGTCAAACTTTTTTAACTTTGACTCATTATAACTTTTAATCTATTATTGGTAAAAATATAAAAAAAAATATGTTTTAAAAATCTTTAGTCAAGTAGTTTAAAAATATATATTTTATAAAATTTAATAAATTAAAATATTTAAAATAATTATGGTCAAAGTTTTAAAATTTTGACTTTTAAAAAGTTAATACTGGACACCATATATGGGATAGAGGGAGTACAAATTTAATATTTATATTTTTGAAATGTATTAATCTATATGGTATAGGTATAAATTATAATGTATTAAAGTATATTAAAATTAATTTTTTCATCGAATTTAACTATTATTAATTTATAACTTTTACAATTTAGTCCTTACAACTATATTTTTATTTTAAATTGGCTATTATTTATTTTTCTAATTTAGTTTAGTGTTTTTAATAAGATGATATATTTTTTTTATTAATGTTTATCCTTTTTAATTTAAAACTTTATTCTTTCTAGTCCAATGTTTATTCCTTATTAATTTTTAATTTTTGTAATTTATCTCAATTTTTAAGATATGAATCATTTGATGATATTTTTGTTTAGTTTAGTACGTAATATTTATTTTTAATAGGATTCATGCTAGTTAAAGATGTTATATATTAAATAATTAATTCGAAATGAATGATCAACCATTCAACCCAAAGTCTATTGGTTATTTATTTAATTACTTATTTGTACCAAACTCAAATTTAATAATTTTAATTAATATAAATTTAAAACTCGAATTAATTCGACCTGAATTAAAACCCGACCTGAAATGAACCCGACCTGAAATGCAACTAAACTGAAATGAACCCGAACTGAAATCTACTCGACCTGAAATGAACCTATCAATTATTTGATTTAGACCCGAACCGTTTGAACCCGACCTGAAATGAACCTAACCTAAAATGAACCCGACCTGAAATGGACCTAAACTGAAATAGACCCGACCTGAAATGGACACTCCGACCCGAATCGAGTCAAAACATCAAATCAACCTGAAATAATTTGTATCCAATTTTACCCGACTTGACAATACCAGAATTAAAACTCATTCGAGTAATTGTTTTTACATCCCTAGCTATTAGAGTGGACCGTATGTATTTTAGCCCTTTAAAAATTAAAAATTTATACTGAAAACTAATTAACGAGCTCATTCCAATAAATAATTTAAAGAAATAAAAAATAAAATATTTTCTCTAACAAAAAATCACAGATAAAAAGTTGCAAATGTTAATTATAAACCATATTTTTTATTTTTATCAGTTTATGATTTGATTTAGAAATCTATTACCAAAAGTTGGGATAAACATTCTTAACTAGATTATTGGTCAACAAATCTATTAAAACCGACATGTGAAGCCAAAGATGGTAAGAAAATAAATGATTGTTTATCTCTAACATAAATCTCTGTTATTCTTTACCATGGTAGCTAAAATTAAGATAATATTCTTCTATAAATACCAAACCCCTTTCTTCCTTCTCCAAACAAGTCCTTTTCTTGGCAGCAGAACAACAATATTGGATTTCTGGGTTTTTCTGTATGTTCTTATAATTCTAAGCTTTCTTGTCCTTTTCCCTTTTTCTTTTTTGCATTACACAAACATACTTGTATATGTGTATGTATGGCATTAGTTGTGTTTCAAAAGTTGTCCTTTGTACATTGATTATATGTTTAATATATATTCGTATCTGACACTCACGTTACGTATGAACTCGAGTAACATTGAAACTGGATTCTAAGTGAGCATTTGATTATTTTTGCTTGTTTCATTCTTGA
The DNA here is from genome assembly GCA_035048815.1 of Abelmoschus esculentus. Taxonomy (NCBI): domain Eukaryota; kingdom Viridiplantae; phylum Streptophyta; class Magnoliopsida; order Malvales; family Malvaceae; genus Abelmoschus; species Abelmoschus esculentus. The sequence goes on along the minus strand of JAUCBN010000051.1, from coordinate 2,998,386 downwards.
AGGAAAATTATTGAGACATTAGAATGGGAAGATCAAGAAGTATTCCCATCCTTCTGGTGGGACTTCTGGTTTGGTGTTGCTTGTTAGATTCAGCGAAGGCGAGTACTGATTACATGAAATATAAAGATCCGAAACAGCCGTTGAATGCTCGAATCAGAGACTTGATTGGAAGGATGACATTAGAGGAAAAGATTGGACAGATGGTCCAGATTGAACGCAATGTCAGTTCAGCTGAGGTGATGAGGAAGTATTTCATTGGTAAGTCTATATAAATAATCGATTTTCATACTCGAGTCGACTTTGATAAACAAAAATAAAACATCGGTCCGGCATGTCCCCGGCGATGAACACCTCTAAGACTTGGGGACGAATGAATTGGTATTTTTCAGGTAGCTTGTTGAGTGGGGGAGGGAGTATCCCTGTTCCAAAAGCTTCACCAAAGGACTGGATCAACATGATCAATGAGTTTCAAAGGGGTGCATTATCAACCAGGTTAGGAATTCCAATGATTTATGGGATTGATGCTGTTCATGGCCACAACAATGTCTACAATGCTACAATTTTTCCTCACAACATCGGTCTCGGTGCTACCAGGCAAGTCCAAATACTCGGTGAAGCCTTGCAAAGTTTCAGAATTTAGCTAGTAATTACAATTGACATTGATTTTCATCCAGGGATCCTGAACTACTCAAGAAGATTGGAGCTGCAACAGCTCTAGAAGTCAGAGCTACAGGCATCCAATATGCCTTTTCACCTTGTATCGCGGTAAATATTCCCGAACCACGTTAAATATTTGTACCGAATGAGTATATTTTGCAGCTTGTATCATAATGGACACACCAACTATATTTGTGGCAGGTATGTAGAGATCCGAGATGGGGTCGATGTTACGAAAGTTACAGTGAAGATCCGACAATCGTTCAAGCTATGACCGAGATTATACCAGGATTACAAGGAGACATCCCTCCTAATTCTCACAAGGGAGTTCCATTTGTGGCTGGAAAGTAAGCAGGTTTTTCAACATATTATTGAGGCATGTTTAAGTAATATAAAATGCTAATTTATGCCCTTTCTCCCCTGTTTTGGTATCCAGGACTAAGGTTGCAGCTTGTGCAAAGCACTTCGTCGGTGACGGCGGAACAACCAGAGGAATCAACGAGAACAACACAGTGAGTGACAGGCATGGTTTGCTTAGCATTCATATGCCAGGCTATTACAATTCAATTATCAAAGGTGTTTCAACAATCATGGTCTCCTATTCAAGCTTGAATGGAGTAAAGATGCATGCTAATCAAGACATGATCAACTTTCTTAAGAAAACACTTCGCTTCAGGGTACCGATCTCTTTATCTTTGCCTCTAGTTAACCACACTGAAGAACTCGATATTTTCTCGTTCTTTAATGTATGTTCGACAATGTTTCAGGGCTTTGTCATCTCAGATTGGCAGGGTATTGATAGGATCACTTCTCCACCCCATGCTAACTATACATACTCTATTCAAGCTTCAATCACTGCTGGCCTTGACATGGTCATGGTTCCATACAACTATACAGAGTTCATTGATGGACTAACCTACCTGGTGAAGAATAATTTCATTCCCATGAGCCGTATCGACGACGCAGTGAAGAGAATTTTGCGAGTTAAGTTCATGATGGGTCTGTTTGAGAACCCACTAGCCGATGAAAGCTTGGTTGATCAGCTTGGAAGTCAGGTTAGGCAACTAGTCATGTTGCTTTACAATGCCAATATGATTATTATATCCTGATTCCTAACTTTACCCTACAAATTCTACAGGAACACAGGGAACTGGCTAGGGAAGCAGTGCGAAAATCGCTTGTGCTGTTAAAGAATGGAGAATCTGCTGATACTCCTTTGCTTCCCTTGCCTACGAAGGCATCAAAGATACTAGTGGCCGGTAGCCATGCCGATAATTTGGGGTACCAATGTGGTGGATGGACAATTGAGTGGCAGGGACTAAGTGGAAACAACCTCACAACTGGTAATAAAATACTATACTTGTTCCACAAGTTACATTTACCGTCTTGTTTCGATTCGATGAAGAAGACTTAAGAACCTATGCATTTCCCTTTTCATGGACAGGGACCACAATCCTCACTGCCATCAAGAACACAGTTGATCCAAGTACTGAAGTTGTATACAACGAAAACCCGGATGCTGAATTCGTCAAGTCCAACAATTTCTCATATGCCATTGTTGTAGTAGGGGAGCATCCATATGCAGAGACCAACGGAGACAGTTTGGATCTGACCATTCCCGAACCAGGGCTAAGCACAATCGCAAATGTCTGAGGAACCATAAAATGTGTCGTTATCGTTGTATCCGGACGTCCCGTTGTGATCCAACCTTATCTTTCCTCCATAGATTCCCTCGTTGCTGCATGGCTTCCGGGAAGTGAAGGTCAAGGCGTTGCCGATGTATTGTTCGGCGATTACGGCTTTACCGGCAAGCTTTCATTCACCTGGTTCAAGACAGTTGATCAGTTGCCAATGCATGTTGGAGATCCACATTATGACCCCCTCTTCCCATTAGGCTTTGGCCTGACCACAACACCAACCCACGCATAGTATCCAAGTCCCAAGTATTTTCTATAGGATATATGGTGGAAATCAAGGATGCTGAATTAAGAGTAATCATATTGATTGAGGTTTAAGACAGAAATTTCAGTGCTGTTTTGCGACATGCAATAAACCTTTTATATGTGAATCGATTTAAATTAATTAAAATCAAATCTTAAAAAATCGAGAGAGAAACGAAGGACAATTTGTTTGCTATAGTCAATGTGTTTGTTTTGTAGCTCGGAAAGAAGCTATGGAAGAAGCTTGTGAAAGTTGGGAGAGTCTAGGCTGCGATAAAGCTAAAAACGATACAATTGAAATGATAGAAAATATGAAACTCAAAATATTTTTTACAATAAATTTTAAAATTTATCTGAATTTTAAAACTTACTATTAACTTAAAATATTATCAAAAAGTATAATATTTTAAGTTATAACCACTGAAGAAATCATTTGGGACGTCGACGGTGAGTGGATTCGTGGTGTTGAGCGGTGCATTGACCGTTGATCGGTGATTTGCGCGAAATTGTGGACTGTTTTTGACGGCTTAACCTTGACCTGAAACTTAAGGTACCGTAAGGTGGTGCTGGAACTTGACAGCACTACGGCTTTAGCTTTGATACAGAGAGGTTGATGGTTGATGTTGCCCATCGCAATCTTGTTCAATTGATTAATAGGCTGCTTGTACGTGTATGGGACGATAGGATTGTGCATACAGAAAGAGAGGCTAATGGTGTAGTAGATCTGTTGGTTAAAATCATGCAAAATACTGAGGATTTGGTTTGGGTGTTCTTGGAACCACCTACTGCAATTCGGATTTTACTTAATCGAGACAAGTTCGTAGGTTTGGCTTGATTTTTTTATGGGTTTTAAGTATTTGTTTAAGTTTGTATAATGTCGCTATGAGTACTCTTTTCCTCCAATTAGATTTAGGGAGTTTTTAATGAGATTCGTAGTTGTATTTTTTTATATAAAAAATTAATATTTAAATTTCGTATTTTCTATTATAAATTACGTCGATTTACTTATAAAATTGACTTCGTAGTCATTGTTAAAGTCAAAGGAGATAATTCATGGCTACAATTTATATTAGGATGTAAAAATAGTTACTCGGATGGGTTTTAGGTCGGGTACTATCATGTCGGGTAAAATCGGATACATGTCATTTCAGGTTGATTTGATGTTTTGACTCGATTCGGGTCGGGTGCGAGTCCATTTCAGGTCGGGTCCATTTCAGGTTGGATCCATTTTAGGTCAGGTTCAAACGGTTCGGGTCCAAATTAAATAACTGACAGTTTTATTTCAGGTTAAAAATTATTATTATATTTTAATTACTTAAATTATTTTTAGTTAAACTTTCTCTTGAAAATTTTAAAAGTTTTTAATTGTTTTTAAAAAATTAGTTAAATCTCTAAATTTTTATGAAAATTTACGATTAAAATCCTTCAAAAATTTTAAAATATTTGAATAATACCCCTCAATCTCAATCATACATCTAAAATTTTAGAATATTTGAATAATACCCCTCAATCTCAACCTCTTTGCTTTGATGAGTAACTTCTCACAAAAGTTCAAAGCACGAAAAGTGTGAGACATTCTTCGATAAAAGAACGAAAATGTCTCATGGTTCAAAATTTTACGAGGAGGTTTGACGATCCTTCGTTACTCTTTTATAGCTTGGTTTATGTTGCATGATAGGTTGCTAATAAAAGTTAAGATGTTGCATTGAGGATGCATAACCAACTCAGATATCTTTTGTGTGATTATGAGTTTGAATATAGGGATCATCTTTTTTCTGACTGTGATTATTCAAGGTTAGTTTGGTATGTTGTCTTGCAATTGCATTATTTTGCTAACTGGCGTGACATGGTAAAGTGGATTCTGAAGAATGGTAAAGAGAAATCGTTGAAGGCGACAATTTTTCGTTTGACCTGGTGTAGTTTTTTATATCATATTTGACAGAAAAAGAATTATAGGTTGCATTGGCCATTCGTCTCGACCGGCAATAGTTCTAGGATTACAGATTCAAAAGACAATGTGTTGGAAGCTATCAAGGAACACGAAATTAACTTTTTCTTTCTCTACTCCTACTGTAGAATGAGATTTACTTTAATTTTTATATTTTTTATTACTTAATTTTTGCTTTGAGAGTGTATATAGATGATTGTTTTGGATGAATAGAATAATTTCAATTTATAAAAAAAAAATCTCAATTATACCATCTACACTCATCTAAGAGTCTAAAATTAAGATAAAACCTCCTAATATTTTACATTGTATAAATAAATCCCAACTTATACACAGATATATAATATTTATTATATTTGTTGATTTTTTTAGAGATGTGATTTCATTATTCATTTTGTTTTATTGAAGGAAATATGCAAAATATATAGTAATGAAAGAATAAAAATGTAATTAATCCATAATAAAAGAATTATGATAACAAAACCATCTCATTCACATCCTTTCTCTATGCAAATTTACACTCTTTTAACAAGAGAAAACAGAAAGTAAAGAAACTTATGTTTCCAAGGTTCTTAGCTTCACTTTGATGTATAAGCCTAAGACAGATATATAAACTCTTTGGCTTTCTATTGGAGAATTTACTGGAATGAATCTACTGGAAAACAAAAAAAATTGACTAACTTATTGGTCTGAACAAGATTATAATGGAACGATGAATTAAAAGAATGGTTTCAGTTGTTACCCTGTGTCTCCAAAAGTTTCATTCTCGGTTGGTAAAAGAGGAATGTGTCATCTGTAAATCCAGTTAGTCATTTGGATCCCATTCTTCATCACGATCGATCAGTGACATCAAGCTACTCGGGAAATCAGGATCATCGTGTTCTTGCTGTTCAACCACATCAGTATCGCCATCGGTAGATTCAGTGTCATCGTTTCTAACCCCTACAGCCCCAGCTGACTGCATCCATTTGGGGCACTCATGTTCATCTCCATATAAAACCCTGCCATCTTTTCCTTTCCTTGGTTTCGTGTTATCGAGAGAAGAAATTCTACAAGAACACTCGGGGAGTGGATGTGATAGGAAAGAGTTTGGCTTTGACGACAGTGATTGACGGATGAGGCCTTCTTCGCTCAAACTTCTGTTGAGATGTTCTTTGACAGAGAGTGTCCAGTCTTGCATGGGATGGTACATATTATCACGGATACTGTTGAAACGTGCAGCAATAGTTTTCCTGTTCGAAGAAAATACAACAGATGGTATCAGACATTCTCTTCATTGACATTAAAATGTGCTTTTATTAATTCCAAAAAATATAATAATAAGATCATGAAATTTGCTTTCTACATATCAAACCTGTCTGGTCGATAAGTTCTAGAAGAAGCTCTCTCATACAACCTCTGTCCCATAACTAGCCCTGAGAAATCCGACCATCCACTACCATCGTTGTTAAAACCAGGAAAGAAGGCATCTGCTTCCACAGATACTATATAATCAAGGGCATCCCAAAGTAATCGGTGAGCTTGCCTCCTAAGATCCATGGGTGACGGGCTTGGTTCTTTGTCGGTCTCAGTAATCCAACCATACCAACCTTCTTTCTCGTGTGGATATATGCGCCTCTCAGGAGGAGGAGGAAGAGGCCGGGGCCGTGGACCAGCCTTATTCCACTCTTCTTTAAGTTCCGCCTCACTTTTTGGATGAGCTTCTTTAAAAGTATCTGGAGGAAGAGGAGTTTCAGGACCAACCAAGTCTGACAATTCTGTCTTGCTGCACAACGAAGTCCGATCCACTAGGTTTGCAAACATAGCACGTAGAGGGATCAGAACACGTTGACCACCAAAAGTTTGAGAACCTGCCAAGTATATAATTGTTTTAGAAGGATAGCCCATAGCACGAAGAAGAAGTCCAACCTGCAAAAATTCAGGATAGACAAATATAAGCGAAGCACAAAAATTCAATACTTCTTGCTAAACATCCTTATGTTGTCTCAATGATGAACTACCTTAAGCCTCTATTAAGCTATAATTTTAAAAGGGTTGGTTTGGATTTCCTATTTACATTAAGGTAATATGTTTCATAAACATAAATACTCTAGTTTGGTAATGTTATAATGATATTTTCCAAGTTGTTCTTTACATATGCCGCTCCTGTTCTCTCGCTCCCATTACCCCTTTCTTTCAGTCCTCTTTTTCTCCATTGTATTCCTCTTCCTGTCCTGTGTAATGTTTCTCTTCGCAGAATATGTATGTGGTGACAATGAATTCTATTTGTTACATACCTCTTCAGGCATGAGAGGACATGAGCCATTTTCTCTGCGCATGTGTGAGTCAACATTTAGTTTGCCACTAATGATCCCTTGCCTGATCATCTGTGCCCTTCGGTATTGTATAAGCTCTGTATGAACATCCTACAACAAGCACCAAACTTAAGGTAAAATGAAAATTGCATAGAAACTAACAAATATGCCAATCAAATTCCTCTCTTACAAACATCGGACCTGGAAAAGTTCGGCACAGCCATGATATGCCAAGGTGTCCCTTACTAAACCAGGATGATATGCTAGGAAAGGTTGTCCCCACGCTCGTAGTCTGCAGGGATTCAAAAGCTTGGACTCGTCAAAAGCAATCATATGATATTTGTGTGATTACAGCTCCAGACGCATTAAACAAATGGACGATAAATAGCACAAGGAATCAAACAAATCTTGATTGAGCAATGGATTACTTTCATAATATATTTTACTCATGGTCTCGTGTCTTAAGACTTTGGAAGAAAGGAAAATGGAAATTATACCTCTCCACCATCTGGCGGCCAAGGATCTGAATTTCAGGACGAAATTGTAGTGCATGAAAGGCAACCCTGCATCTAAGCCTCTGAAACTCGGACATACTAGGTGGAAGAATCGACTGAAAGGTGTAACGATTCAGAAAGTGTGTGAATCGCATGTACATATTTTTGTACACTTATAAGACTTCGAATTACCTGCAAGCATGCTCCATCTGTGATAATCAACCCAACAACCTTGGCTTTCTTCAATTTTGGTAAAATTTCTTTGATATAAAAATTTGGAGAAGCTGGTTTTTTGGGTTTGAAAATAGGGAAGCCATTGCTTCTTCTTGAAGACTTGAAATGCTCAGGCAGGCTTTTTATGATATTCACATCATTTTTAAGTGATGCAATGAATTGTTCCTCGTCGTAAAGATAGGAAAAACTCTTGAACTTATAACTGTAGAACAAAAGAGGATAAGAATATATCATATTAAGCCTGAAAATGAATAACAAAACAGAAGCAATTATACCTGATTTGTTTTGAACGAGTACTTTCTTGTATCTCTGGAATTACAAGAGTAGCATTTAGAAGCCTGGCTATGGTGACAAGATCACATATCTAAAAGTTTAACAAAAATGTTATAAACAAACAACAAAGTATGATAGAAAATATAATTTTAATGGATCTAATAGATAGTACCGAAGATCTTATCTTCTCGAATCCACCAAATACTTTTGCATAGATGAAACCATTACTGTTTTCATTCAGAGCTGTTAAAAGAGAGATGATCAGTCACTAGTTAACAGACTAAAAGAACTATAAGTGGCTAGTCAAGTATCAAGCAACAAGAACAAAACAAAACAACACAATACACGACTTATCTCATGACCGTTCTTCCCCGATTACTCGTACAAAATCTCAACCTTTCCTTGTTCTTACGGAAAACCTATTAACAGTTATCATAGTTACAACTTACAAGATCTCAGCAATTCCTTAGATTGTCTTGTTTGCCCCTATCATAATACCGATTTTGTCATAGACCTAAACTTAAACAAACAAAGATAAAGCCATGTTCATTACTCGTATTCATCGTCAAAACAAAACCCTCATTTGCGTTTCAATTGATCACGGATTTTCATTCAGATAATAAAGAAGGCTAAAGATCCGACCTAATGTACAAGTTCTAGTAAGACTCATCAGCTACACAACAAGATGAATCTATCATCATTACATTTCGAAAACTTATCGATTCAACAAATCCCCCTAATGAAAAAGATAGGGACACTACAATTAAAGTTTTGCAATATCGAAACATAAACACAAAATTAGAAAGTTTTAACAAAAATCGAATACCTGGATAGCTGTTTCTTGGGTTTGCGTATGGCTGCAAAGACTCCAAAGATCTGACAGCACCCCATAACCTCTTATTTATGACCCCCTTCAACATACAATAACAAAAATAAAGATCATTAAATCGACATTATCACATGCAAACAAATGAAATAAAACATCTGGAATCCAAATCCAAAAGGACTTACCGGAGATACAATGTTAGAGAAATCATGGCTTAGAGCATCTTTTGCGCTATACTGGACTAAATTCATACTTGAAAACTTTGTCATGGAAAGATGAATCACCATTGATCCCATTGATAAAGTCAAAACAAATAATGCGACCCATTTTATCTTAGATTTGAACACCATCGTAGCTCATAAAAAAGATACTTGTTGGATGTTGAATTTAACACCCAATTCTCCCTATCATCCAAAAAAATCCAATAAACACATCAAAATCCCGAATAAAAACGACATTAAATCAAATCAAACTATAACATATATAATAAAAAAAAAATACTCTTTTGTTACCTGGAATATATAATCTCCCACAGAAAGAAACCCAATCTTGAAATCCAATAACACCAAGATTTAAACTTAATTTCCCCAGTGATTTGTTTGGCAGGGAACTGGGAAATGGGTAGAGTTCAAATCTGAATACGAAGCAAAGGATCTGAGACAGAACCTTGAGGACCCAGATTAAGATTTAAGAGAGATTCGTCTCCTTGGAAAGGGAAATAGGAAACTATATAAAAAAAAAACTGAAATTTCTGGGAAACTGAGAGAAGAAAAAATAAACAAATAAAGGTCGTTGATTGGTTTATAAGGAACCCTAAATCTGAAACAAAGTTTACTGCTTTTTCATATTTTACTAGAAGTTCCAGCCAAATCTATTCTAAAACACCATTGTTTGTATTTTGTTCTCATTTCTTGAATTTCTAAACTTTTTTATACAAAAAGAACAAAACTTGAGAGAGTTCTTTGAGCTTTACCTTATTGGGTATGGCCTATGGGGAAGATTATAGAGAATTATCATAAATTGGATAAATTTATTTAATTATTCTTATAATAATCGTACTCATTATAACTGGGTTATTAAACTACCTGTAATTTATATATTATTATTTATATCAATATTTTATTTTTTTATCATAATTATAAAAATCTTTATTGTGTGATTAATTTTTATATATATAAGAGAGCAATAAGGTTGATGAAGAATTAAATTCAAGATTAGGGATCATGATCCCATGAAATTATTAAAAAATTATAATAAAACAATATTATTAGCAATGTAAATATGATTGACCAATGGAAGAATCAATGAAAAAAAATTCAGGATCTTGTAAGAGAAAGTAAAGGTGAAAGGACCAAGTTATAAAAAAAATCAAAATATGTTAAACTCTAAAAAAGAGAAGACCAAATTTATCAAATATATACGTTTTAAGACTAAAATTATTATTTATCATAAAATACTTTAAAACTTAATATAAGTTAACCGTTAGGGACTAAAATAGAAAAATATAACGTTATTAACTGTTTTACTAAAAAAAAATAAATTTATAACCGAAATAGAAAAGGGTAAACTATTGTGTTAGTCAGTTTCGTTTACCCCTAATATATTTTTAGTCACTGATTTTGAAAAACGATCAGTAAGGTCATTATTGTTTTCGGAGTGTAAAGTTTTGGTAATTCCAACGCTAAGTGTCATTAAATATTGACGAAAAGATGATCTGACACAATAAAAAATGATAAATTACTTAAATAATATTTAAACTATTATTATATTTTTGTTTCATCTTTCATTTGACTCTTAAAATTTTAACATTTTATACTTTTATCATCTTTCCAAAAAAATTCTAACCTTAAACCTTATCTCAAACCCAAAATCTCCACCCTGAAACACATGCACGATGAATCTAAACAAGCACACATTTCGGTCCATCCTTAGATTAAACAAACTAATATGATATTTGCACGTAAATCTCCATTAACTGTGATCCTTCGACCTTGGATTCACAACACTACTCTCAAAATTTAACCTTAGATTAAACATTTATGTGTCTACCCCAAGGAAAAGGGGGAAAAAAGAGACCTCAAAGAAAAAAAAAAGGAAAGAAATATCAATGTGACATATTTAAAATCACACAAAAGCAATTACAGACATTTTACAAGATCTTTACGATCATATTTCTTAGCACTATAATTTGAAAGCATATCTGAGTTAACTGTCTGTTCTCATGATTCACCCACAAGAGAGTGATATTAGCTAGATACCTATGATTCAAAAAACATTAAAAAATAGTTAGCTTTTTTTGAAATAAGAAACAACATTGGATAACCTAATCAACCAAAAAATTAATTCCCTTATTAAATGCATAGAAAAAACAACAGCAAAATCAATTCATGCAAAATTAATTCATAAATATTTCTGTATTTTGAGTCTTCTAAATATAAATAGGATAATATCAGTGGGGTTCTGTACAGGTACAATAAGAGCGACATCAAGGACCCCTAAAAAATAAGAGCCTCAAAATTTTGATAAATTACATTCATTAGATGATGCTAATCTCAATTTTATTATAAAAGTTTTGAAAATATTATATACTTTGGAAAAATATGAGTTATAGTTATTAAAACGTTATAATTGTTCCTAAATATGACAATCGATTATAGAATCTTATTGATTACACATACTATTATTACTTCTGTAGAATCAGTGAGATTCTGGATAATCTCATTGAAAATGACCGCACAGGGGCCTAAAAAGGACAATTGCTTCTAAGGGTCACATTTTTAAAACTAGTGAGAGTTATAAACAATTGCTTCTAAAGGTCACGTTTTAATAAATTGCATATGATCACAAAATCTTTGAACCGCCCCTGGATAATATAGATGATATATCCTACTATCTTGCTGTCAAATCACCATGGTAGCTCCATAAGGACCTTTTGTTAATAGTTCCAAAGAAATAGGAATAACCATCAACAATAATGATCAAATAAACCTCAACCAGGGATTACATTATACATTAAAGGTCTTGAGAATTTAGCCAGTGAATACAAATGAACAAATCATAATCATAGAAATAATGCACTCAATTACATGATTGAAAACTAATAGACAAACCTCAAGAAAGATTACAGAAATGCCCAAGTATGTATCTAGAAGGCATACCTTGCCTTAAGAAGCAAAAGAATAGTGAAAACTTCAAGACTATTATAACCTTGATCTACAAAATCTTCTTGTTCAAAGGAATTGAAAGGTTTAACACAAAACAGGTAGACTCTTGATTTAAAAAACTTTATGCTTGTTTAGATTTATTATGTAGGTGTTTAGGGTTAGTGTAGGAATTTTGGATAAAAATTAAGGTTAGTTTTTCTTAAAAATGGTAAAAATATAAAATTTTAAAATTTTAAGAGTCAAATTAAAGATAAAACAAAAGTAGAATAATAATTTAAAGATTATTTAAGTAATTTATCATTTTTTTTATTGTGCCTGGTTATCTTTTCGTCAATATTTAACGACATTTAACGTTAAAATGATCAAAACTTTACACCCCAAAAACGATAGTGACCTTACTAGTCGTTTTTCAAAATCGGTGACTAAAAATATAAAGGGGATAAACGAAAGTGACTAATGCAGTAATTTATCTAATAGAAAATAGTTATAATACGGTAACTATCAAATATCAATATAGTTTACCCTAAAATAAGAGACTAATATAATTGAATTAGTGTTTTGAGATTATAATTTTAGATTTATACATGAATGATTAAAAGTTCATCATTTAAAGGAGTAAAATATAATTTTATTATTATCTAAACTGCAAACTTTTAAATATAGAGACTAGAATTGAATTTTTTTTTTAATTTAAGGGTTGTCATAAAAAATTATTAGATAAATCATGTTTGCCACATAATTTATGGTCCATTCAATGGAGAAATTATATCATAGGTCAATGTTATTATGTCATCTATGATACTAACCAATTAAATGTATTCCTTTAATTAATTTTTTTACCTATTTTTTTTATCAAATGAAGATTCAATTGATAAAAATATTAATTAAATAGATACGTTTAATTGATCAGTCTTATAAATGATGTAACTGACATAATAATTTTTTTTATTCAATAAGAATCATCCATCTTATTTTTGTTTTTAAGGTAAATTTAAATTTTTTGTACTATAAATAATAAATAACATGATAAATAGAATAATTTTTCGTTTCCATGGCTTTTACTAACCCCTAAATCCATCTCTGTCGTTGAAGCTTCTACGACTATGACCGCCAGCTGCATGGACATTGGCAGTTACGAAGGTAAATGTAGAGATGGGTACGGGTAAGGTTTTCGGTTTATCTGTACCTGATCCGAAGAATCATATTCTTCATCCGTTATTTGATTCAATTTAGGTTTAAGGTAAAAAAAATCTGACCCGATCCGATTTTTAAGCTTTAAAATTTGGCTCGATCCGACTTGAATCATTAAATTTTTTTTAAATTTTAGGGACTTAATTGTAAAAAAATAAAATTTAGGGATCTAATTGTAAAAAATAAAATTTTAGTGATTTAATTGTAAAAAAATAATTTTAGTGACCTAATTGTATAAAATATATATAAGTAGGAATCATTATTACAAATATCTCTAAAATATATATAGAAAAATTACACTATTAATTCCGGGTCGAGCCAGATTTTTTTCACCCGAACCCGACCCAACTTGAACCTGAATTTTCTACCAAAAATTTGATCCGATTGAATGGGATCAGATCGAAACCCGTCGGATTTAGTTTCTGTAGCCGTCCCTGGGTAAATGGTTAGTGTGAGCCAAGAAAAGGGAAAATTTTCACCGTTATTTTTTATATGTTCTATAAAAATTAAATTAATTATAAAATTACTTTTACTTTTTAAAATTAATTATAAATTTCTTGAACATTGGGTAGTAAATGGGCACATGCCACCTTCCTTAATCGTCCCTGTACCAAAGACGGAGCATTCAAGGGATACGAGTAAATTATATAAATAGTCATTAAATTATTTAAAAATATTTATTTTAAATATTAAATTATAATTTTTTAATTAAATAATTAAATTTATTAAATTAATTTATTTTATTCACCGTCATTAAAATCTTAACGGATAAGTGATAGAGAAATGATGTGATAATATTTTTTTTATAAATTTATATATTTTGATTTAAAATATTCAAATATTAGAATTAAACATTTTAAATCAAAATATTTTTTCGATGATAACACATGTCATTTTGATTAAAGAGAAATAAATATATTAAATATTAAATAAAATAAATTAAAAACTAAAATTAATTGTCCAAGGAGAAGAAAGCCATCCTAATGCGAAACAGTCTCGATACATACGCTCCTAGTCCTACTACCATGCAACAGAGTTTAAGTAGCTCGAAATCTCCAAAATGATCCTTATGGAGCCAAGGTCGCCGACGAATATCAAGCCGGCATCCACCCATATCAATCTACCAAGAAGGAAAGTGGCATGTGACCGATACAATACTCGTGGTGTCCGGAGAAGCTTCATTTCTAACCCTACCAACTATCACCAGTACGTGCATCTGCTGTAGTATAGCATATGAAACAAGGAAGGGTAGGTCATTAGGTCAAGGAGACTGAAGCATGCAAGTTCAGCTAAGAGTTTGGTGGGTGTAAGCAGGTAAATCTAACACTCAACCCGCTTGGACATCTACTTCCAGTTCCCCTGGGTTTCTTTTTAATGGACACTCGAAAAGAATACCAACTTCCCAGGCATTTACCATTCAACTTGCCATTGATATCAGACTGATTTCGATGCTGATCGGCACAACCCGACGGCCTGCGGCGGCGGCATTGATGGGCAGCTTCAAAATCTCCAGGTTAGTTTGATAGACAATCACACATGCACAGGTTGGTGTTTATATGGATAAGTCTTAGTTGCTCACACTGTTCTTCAGTTTCTTAGATGCATTTTCCTTTGAAAACAATGTTATGATAGACGGTGAAAAGCTTATTAGTCTTGATTGAAAACATATTTGTCAGGAAAATGTTAATCGCGATCAATGTCAAATGATAAAGATTATATTTTAAAACAGATATTACTATAATTATTATTAGCTAATTAAAAAAATTAAGTATAAACATTTAATATCTTCCAAATCTACATGTAGGAATCAGTTTAGACATTAATGATAAGGTATTATATGTTTAGGTTGTGATATAATAACTATAAATTTATAGATTATTATAATATATTGACGGTAAAAATTAATTATTTTTACAAATACTTTAATTTTAAAGTTCAATGATTAGGGTTTAGGATAATATGATCAGTATTATAGGTTTTAATCTATAAATCTAACTTATAATCATAAACTGTAAATTTCAACATTATCCCTAAACTTAAAACTCATATATCTAAAATTCTAAATCATATATCTAAAATTAAGTCTCTAAACCTTAAAAGTAGATCTGACAAACTTGACCCGAGATCTAAAAACTGAATCGATTTATTCGATCTAAGACTCAAAATTTACACGAATGCGATGACTTGAATTTGACTTAAAACCCGAACCAAAACCGATTTAAATTCTAATTGAACTGAAAATACACTCGAATTAAAATTGATCTGAATTCTAATTAAACCGAAAATGAATCCGAACTGATTTTTTCTATCCCCAAATAGTTTATGCACAAATGATAAGATGTTATATGTTTAGACCTCAATATAATAAGCATACTGAATTATCCATTAAATTCTGTTAAAAATCATAAAATAAAGTATAAATTATTAAAATTCTTGAGATATAATTAAGTAAACTTAATAATAGATGAAAACACGAACTTAGTGACATATAAACTTATAAATTATTTTAAATAAATATTACCAATATGTTAAATATAATCAGAGACAAATGTTAATGGACCGCATAGTTTTGATGTCGTCATTTTAAAAATATATATAATTTTAAATCTCTATTTTTAAAAATATTATCGTGATTTATTACAAATAAACGTTCGATTAAGTAGAATTATTTTTTTTAAATTAATTATCTCAAATTAAATTTATAAAATTCTAGTTTATTTAAAAAAATCCATGATCTATTTT
Organism: Abelmoschus esculentus; assembly: GCA_035048815.1. Lineage (NCBI taxonomy): Eukaryota > Viridiplantae > Streptophyta > Magnoliopsida > Malvales > Malvaceae > Abelmoschus > Abelmoschus esculentus. The sequence goes on along the minus strand of JAUCBN010000051.1, from coordinate 2,982,623 downwards.
CTAATTTTGATAAGATTACCATTAGGGGTGTTCAAACGGTTAATTCGGTCGGTGACTGAACCGAATTACCAAAAACCGAATTAACCGAACTTTTAAAATCTTTAACCGTTAACCGAACCAAACTTTTTTTAAAATATATTAACCGAACCGAACAAATTTTGGTTAATTCGGCCGGTTTTCGAATTAACCGAAATTTATTAATTTTCTTATTCAAAGTTATTACACAATAAAAATCATTGAAAATATTTTTTAGTTTACGAAGATAAATTGGCATTTAATTTAAATAATATCTAAACATGTATAAAAATATTAGAATTTTAGATTAAACATTATGATAAAACAAAACAAGTTGAATATAGGCTTAATAATAATATATATTGTATATTTAATATTTATTATATTTTGGCTAATTCGGTTAATTCGGTTAATTAACCCGTTTCGAACCGAATTAACCGTTCACCGAACATTTAAAATAACTTTAACCACTCACCGACCGAGCAAAGTTCGGTGGCCGACCGTTTTAACCGAATTAATTCGGTTTGATCGGTTAATTCGATTTAGCCGACCGTTTGAACACCCCTAATTACCATGACCTATTTTCGATATAAAAAATATTTAATATTGGGTTAGCAATTAAAAAAAACTAGTTTTAAATCTTTATTTATTTTTTAAAATCGATTTTATTAATTTGAATTTTATTATTCGAGTTTTTTTAATTTATTTGTAAATATGAATAATTTTATGATATTATTGATTCTATTTAAATAACTTTATATAACTAGAGATGGGTACGAGTCGGGTCAGGTCTGATTTTTGACCCACTCGAACACAAATACTCTAAACCTGACTCCGATCCGACCCGGATAATTTTTAAGAAATCCGACCAGATCCGAAAATAAATACCCTAAACCCGATTCTGACCCGACCTATAAAAAAATAATTTAGGGACTAAATTGTTAAAAAAAAATTTGGGGACTTAATTATAAAAAAATTCTAATTTTAAGGACTAAATTATAAATAAAAAAATAATTTTAAGGATCTAATTATAAAAAAAATATGTAGACAGAGGACCATTATTATAAATATCCCTTAAAAATTATGGAAAAATTACATATTTAGTCCCGAGTTGGGTCGGGTTAGATATTTTACACCCTAAATCCGAACCCGACCAGACCCAATACTACTTTAAAAAATCACCCAATCCAAACCCGAACCTGATTTTTTCATAAAAAATCTAACCCGATCAGACCGGGTCGAATAGAAACCCGATCGGATCGGGTAAAATATCCATCCCTACATATAACTAATTACAAAAAAATTAAATTATTTAAATCTAATTTTATAACTTAAATTTTACTAATAATTTTCGTGTTAAATTTTGAAATCATTTTTTTTACATTGAGTATAATTGAAAATTTTATTTTATTTAAATTAAATTTTATTCACTTATAATATACCACATAATATAATAAATTTCTAATTAAAACTTAAAATTTAATTTTTTAATATATTAAAATATGAAAACACCGAAAGGTACCTTGTGGACAGTCGGCCACCTACCTCACAAAGTTCCCATGCACCCTGTACCTGACAGTCTTCCTTATTTAAAATTTTTTAATACAGAGATGAATATTTTACCTTTGTTTTTTTATTTATTTTTTTAAAAAAATATTTATTTATAAATTTGTCTCTTTTTATTTTTAAAAATTTATATTGTATCCTCTAATCTTAAATCTCGATACTGTCCCTATTAATAAATTTAAAACTCATGACTTAAAATAATATAAAAAATAAAAATAAACTTAATTAACCAATTAAATATACTTACTCTTATTTTTAAAATTTTAATATTAAAAATTAATATATAAATTATAATTTTAAATTTTAAAATTAATTTATAAATTTTATATTTTAAATTTTAATCATAAATCTTAATTTTAAATTAAGACTCTAAATCATGAACTTATCCTTTTAATACACAGGCGTACATAAGACCAAATAGTGACACCATGAACTTATCATGGATTTGTATCCCATTTTGCCATAACTTGCTGCCTTTTTTCATGATTGGTTTTGACTTTTTTGTCGTAGCAAACTTAAAATTACAGATGCCGAAAGGGTTGATTGGAATAAATATGGGATAAGATAAGATTGTATAATATAAAATTTGTATTAAATTAATAGAATACGTGAAGAATATCATTTAAAAATAAAAAAATAATTTTGATTCATTTATTTTCTTTATCAAACAATTTTAAAAATATATTAAACTTAAAAATTGTAATACTGCATAGGTGGATCTAGGGATGGGCACAGAACCTAAACCTGATGGGTTTCAATCTGACCCGATCCGATCGGGTAGAACTTTAATGGTGATTTTGGGTTGGGATAGGTCGGTTCGGGTTTAGGGTGGAAAAAATTTGATCCGACTCGGAATTAATAGTGTAATTTTTCTATATATATTTTAGGGATATTTGAAATAATGATCCCTCTTTATATATATATTTTATACAATTAGGTCACTAAAATTATTTTTTTTACAATTTAAGTCACTAAATTTTTTTTATAATTAAGTCCCTAAAATTTAAAATTGTTAATGATTCGAGTCAGATCGAATTTTTTTCACCCTAAAACCGGATAGGGTCGGATGGCGGGTGGGTCAAAAATCCGACTCAACACGAGCGTTGCCCATCTCTAGGTGGATCCTATGTAACACGTTTTCTGGATGGATAAAATAGATGGTTGATATTAACAATAAAATATGTAAAAAATCATCGCTTGAAAAAAAATAAAGAGTTAATTTGAGTTATCGATTTTTCTTATCTAATGACCTACAAAACGTGTAAAACTTATGATGCATGAATAAGTTCTAACCCATTTATTGATTGAATATATTATGAATCCTTTCCATCACGTCATCTATGGTCTCATCCATTAAAATTCAATTACCTATTTTTTTCATGTCATTTTTTAAGGATGTTATTTTTTCCTAAGAATATATTATGAATTATTTCCACCACATCGTCTCTGGCCTCATCCATTAAAATTCAGTCACCTAATTTTTTTCATGTCATTTTTTCTAAGGATGTGTAACCCTTAATTTTAACTTAAGGAGCATGGTAAGTTAAAATCGTTGCTTATAAAACTTTCATGTCAAGTAATCGTAAAAGGTAATTTAAAAACTAAATTTGTAATCCAAAAGATAAAAACACGGTTAAAAAGTAATATTCTTATTTAAAATTAACATATTTGATCCCTAATAATCCCAAAATAAAAATGTCTGTAAATAATCGTACTGAAAATAGTAATAAACCGTATCCGAGAGAGATTTTCGAGTATCAACTCCTACGGCCAGATATCTGAAAAAAATAAACTAAAAGAATGAGCTATAAAGTCCAATGTGTCTCTAAAGTGCAATCAAACATCACAATACCACTCAATTCATAATCACAAATAAAATATATATCTTTTCGCAGTAAATAAACACAGAGAATGATGTATGCAATGTCACATAGAATGCAATCTCATACTCCGAACGCCAAATATAATGATGGCTAAACCAACCAATCGTTGTGGAGATAGTTCCCCAGAACCCCTTACCCATTATTTCACAAAACAGTGTGTGGTAAAACCACATTTCTCCGTACAATCCCACCCATGCACATGCTATGCAATCAATGTCACAATTCTCAAAAGTCTCATCATAGATATCTGTATAGAATATGAAACACACAGTTCAGATACTCAATATAACAGTGTCACAGTAAACATATAATCACAGAAAACAAAAACAAATATAGCACAAGTAAGAGAACACACCTTGGCCAAAGCGACACAAATTATTAATTAACATGGTCTTAAACTCGAACAAAAATAAACAAGGAATACATAGGCTTTAAAGAATCTTGATGGAAGAAAATAATGTAAGGTTTTCTCTTAAACCATAATATGTATTTATAGAGAAAAAAATAACTAATTCCAATTAGAATTAGAATTCTATTATATCAAATTATAAATATAATAAATATTAATAAAAAAATGTTATAGAATTTTAAAGAGATTTTTTTCCTTATATAAAATTTTATATTATAATAAATAAATAGTTTTGATAAAACAATAATTAGAATAAAATAATATTTTAAATAAGGAATTGATTATAGAAAAACTCTTAATAAAAATAAATAATTAATCTTAGTGTAAATAGAATTCAATTAAAAAGTAAATTGGTTATCCAAGAGTTCTCAACTTTAAGACATATATTATAATAATAAATAAAATAAAATAATTTTACTTAAATAGTATATAAAATCACGTCAAAAACAAAATCCTTAGAAAAATTGATAAATTATATATTTAACCATCAATCTCTTTAATATTTTCAAAACATTACTTTACCTTTTAAACTTTAAATTCACACTTTAAACTTTTTAAAACTTTACAATCTTATCCCAAAAATTTTTCCTTTATATTTAGAAAATTAATTTAAAAACCTCAAAAAAAGTAGGGTTTCAGAAATTGAGAATCTAAAAGTTAGGGTTTTTAATTAGAGATTTCAAAATTAAGGTTTTAAAATTAGGAATAATTTTTTTTGGGTATTACAGGATGAATCTTATTTTTATATCATGTAAATAGTGAGTGTGTGGTTACGTGAATTATAAATGGATTAATGACGTAGAAAAAAATAAATGGTTGAATTTGAGTGGATGAGATCACGAATGACGTGGTGAAAAATATCCACGATATAATTTCTCTTGATTGAATGATGAGAATATTTATATTAGCATGTCATGTACGATTTAAATTTTATTATTTATTTTTAAAATATAAAATTACTTTATTTAAACAAAAATAAATAAATTTTCAAGTCTTATAAATGTGAAAAAACTTGTGATACATTCATCACTTCAAGATTCTATAAACTCTTCTGTTACATAATTAAAATAAAATTTAAGAAATACTTAAAATACTTTTATAGGTAATCAAGTTGAAAGAAGCATGTTCGTGGTATGTTTTGACTGAAAGTGAGGTTAGAATGTTAGATAATATAACATGTGGGAAAAAATAAGGTAGGTAGGTAGGTAAGTTTGGAGTTTAGCTAAAAGAGATGAAGTAGACTTTAAGGGTAAGTTATATTAGCAATATTTGAATTTTTAAGTGTTTTTTATTTTGATCGTTGAATTATTAAAATTTATATCAAGTCACCAAAATTTTAATTTATTTTTATTACTGTCATTATCAATATTTGTTGTTAAAAAATACTAACATGATACGATAAAATCTTTTTCGCAAAACAAAATTATTGAGATCAATTTAAAATATTTTGATCTAGTATTGTTAATCGTTAAATCAATTTGAAATCAGTTACATTAATATTTTAATTAAATAAAATCTTTATATTATTGAGATTGATCGGTAACTATTTTGTTCATAAAAAAATTAAAATCAGTTACGATTATGATTGCTTGAACCATAAATAATGTAATAAATAGAGTTCACCTAATAATCTCTCCTATTTCAGGGTTGGCTATTTTTAGAAATTACCATTAAGTTGTTTTTTGAAGATCATTTTGAGTTAAAATTAAAAAAATAAATTATTTTTAGAGGTTTTCAGTTAAATTTATTATTTAGAGTTATTTAGCAAACACATGTTTGTAGCAACGACTTATAGGGAATCCTCTAAAATTAAAAAATATATTAAAAGGTTAAATTTATTAATTTAAATATTTAATAAAAAAAGGATTATAACAATAAATTAGAGTGAATCCTCTAAAATTGAAAAAAAAAATTGTTTAGATGCTCGTTTTGAGTTTGGATTTAATATAAAAGTTGTAAAGAACTTTTTATCTTTAATAATTATAAAAAAAGTTATCTAAATAACCTAAATTTGAATAACTCGTATATTTTTTCTTTTAAATAGATGAGTTTAATACATATGTTTCGAATATTATTTAAATTTATTGATTAATAAAATTAAATTCAAAAGAAAATTTCAAAAGTAAGAAATTAATATATATATATATATAATTCATTTAGTTTTGAAAAATTTTATAATGGGCGCAAATATTGTTGAACAGTAACACTACTAATGTTGAACATTGTTGAACGCTATTAAATTAATTAATAAAAATTAAAAATCTTAAGGACTAAGTATATAATTAATAAGAAAGTGATAGACTTAACATATAATTAATAATTATATATTGAGCCCTTGAGATTTTTAATCTTTATTAATTAATTTAATAATGTTCAACGGTGTTCAGCGTTAGTGGTGTTCGATGCCCGTTGTAAACTCGTCCGTTAGTTTTACATTGATTTTGGACCTTTAAACGACGATAATAAATGATTAAGATTGTTTCTTTAATCTTTTTGTAAATGATAATCTTCATATTTCTATTGTTAATCTCATCCACCTGTTTTATTCATGCAATGAACATAAATTATATATAATTCATTTCTTTGCCCTTTCGAGAAGTAAAAATCTTTTGCCTCCTAATTGTATTTCTTTCATGTCTCTTACTAAAAAATTCTAAAAAATTAAATTCTAAATCCTAACTCTAATTTTCTACATTCTAAACCCTACGCCCTACATCCAAAAGATACACACCCTACCCCTAATTCCCTAAATCATAACCATAACTCTTAACATTGAACCCTAAATAAGTACCCTAAACCCACTAATTTAAAGTAGAGGTACCAATGGACACACGATAAAAAGGTAGACGATTTGCACCCCTTTCAAGAATCTTTTTCTATATTAAAACACTAAAATTAAATTTTAAGTCTTTAAACTATAAATTTTAAACTTCAAATTCTAACCTTACGTCCTAACCATAAACCTAAATTTTTAGTGCGGGTGAGGGGCATATATAATGTCACTATATTCGTCTACGTAACGCTACCAAGATGAGGAGATAAGTTCAAGGGGCCATAGTCTGCCTGTATTCTCACCTCAACACAGTCTTGAACATAGCCAACACCTCGTTAGCTTCCTCCTTGACCTTAGTCAGAGCTGGTAAATAATCCGCGTGGCTTCGGGTAAGTTATCTCTCCAAAAGCGGCGTTCTCCAACGCGATCAGACTTGCCTCTGAAGACCGTTTTGCCTCAAAACTCTTTTGATTTAACTATCGATATCCGATTCATTAATCGATTAATTTAGATCAAATTTTATAATACAGGACGAGGATAATCCTCTTAACTCAATTTTTTCCATTCACAACGTCAATATTTAAATCTCTAACATTATTTAATGTACGTAACATCTCGTCCCGGTACATCATCCAAACATCTTTCTCTTTAGAGATTGCAACCAGTTTCACCCTCTCTGCACCCACCGTTTTCTTCAGTTCAGCTTCTCTTCGCCTCTTCTAAAGTGGGGCATGAACATCTCAACCCATATCTACCAAGGGAATGAGAAGTAAAATTCAAACACGTTCGTAGGTATTTGAGAAATCATTGAAAATGCCACTAGAGGAGAGAACTGTAGGACGCATGCTTTAGGGTTTTGCAGAATAATATAGTTATGAACCTAATATATTTTACTGTCTGAAACACAAACTAAACATTCTATATTTTGTATATATTCAGAGACAGGGTGGAAGTAATTCACAACTTCAATAATTTCATTAATCTCTTTTGGAAATTACAGATTTAGAGGTTGATTGATACATTTTAAATCACACCAAACATAACATTGCTAACTTAGTAGCTGCAACCATACAAGTAAAACTAATGTTTTCTTACATTACAATTTTTCATGCATAACATAAAACCAAACCAAACAATGAAAGAAGATAAAGGGAAAAAATCACAAACAAATCATTTTCATATGCATCTATAAGTTTGCAGCTTAATTTGCTAAGGTTGATGCTGGTAATGGTACTGATTGTTGAAAGAGTTTGGTTCATTCTCAAAAGCAGACATTGAAGATATGAATTCAGCTTCCCAAATGTTGTATTGACTGAAATCCTGACAAGATTCTGCCACCGCCGCCGCCGCTGCTGGTGATGCTGGTTCTACCAAATTATAAGGTTCCTGCTCCCCTTGGTGTTGATTAAAAAACAAGTTGTCATCAATCAGTGAGTCCAGAAAAGATGAGAACATATCCTCATTGCAGTTTTCCATTTGATGACCTTCATTTCCATGGCTGCTTGGCTCCCCAGAATCATGCCAATTCACCAAACTTTTATCAACTTCCTGGATTGGACATTGCTGATAGCCATATTCCAGGTTAGGTGGAGTAACATTTTGGCTAGTATTTGTACTTTCAATGGCAATGTTTTTTCCTCGTAATTCAGAAGAATTAGGGTTTGATTTCGGAACAGGATCAAGATCCAATGGTTTGTGGGTTCTTGGATCTATTCCTTGGCTGATTAGTTTCTTGCTAAGATGGGTATTCCAATAGTTTTTTATTTCATTATCCGTTCGTCCCGGGATCCTACCGGCTATCAAAGACCACCTGAAAAAAGATTCAACCGAGTCAAAAATTTAAATTACAGTTAGGTAAGTATTGCAAACATAACATATACTATTGTTGTTGTCGTTGTAGATCATTATTTTCCAAAATAACTGTTTAATATTATTTCGTTACTGCTATACAACGGTAGTTATTACTATAACGGACACTATTTGAATCCTTGCTAAGAACCCTAAACGATGGAGTACTAAAACACCCTTAAAATTTAGCTTCTTTTAATTTTGGTAGAATATGAACTGTTAATTAAGCTGCGTACCTGTTTCCGAGCAGGCGGTGCAGCCTCAGAATGAGATCTTCTTCATCTGGAGCAATACGTCCCCGTTTAACAGACGGTCGGAGATAATTCATCCACCGTAGACGACAACTCTTACCGCATCTGAGCAATCCAGCTCGTTTGGGTAAATTCCTCCACCTTCCTTCTCCTTCTCTTCTGATGTAGTTGGCCAAGAGCTCATCTTCTTCAGGCGTCCATGGCCCTCTCTTTATCCCTACTTTGCTGCAACAAGGTGTTCCCTTGCTAGCTGTTGATGTACCCACAAAACTTGGGTTCCTCATGATTTCTTCAACTCTGATCGTTTTTACTGAGTTTTCTTTGGGATTTGGAGAATTTCTGGATTGGGTTTTTTGCAGGGAACGGAAGCAGATGTCTAGGTTTTTATAAAGTAGGAAACAAAACGATGACATACAAGAAACAACGTTCTTTTCTCAGGAAAGAGAAAAAAGAAAAACATGATTAGGTTTAAGCCTCCAAAATATATTATAATATTTTATGCTTAATACCAAAACAGTCCAAATTATATCATTTTTAAATACTTTTATTTAACTTGTAAATATTTAACTTTTATTTTATATTCGAGTAAATAGTGCTTTTGATCAAAATTATTTTTTTTTAAGTTTCGGGTTTAAAACCCAACAGGATAATCTCTTTTCCAAAACTCTTTTAATAAAAATTTTCTACAATATATAATATATATAGAATTCAAGACCCACTTAAACAAAATCAAAATGCTTATTATCTGGATCAATCAATTAAAGTCATAAAAACAGTGGGAGTTCTGGACAAGCGCAATAGGAGCGAACGCACAGGATCTCTTAAAATAGAGATCCCAAAATTTTGATATATTATATTTATTATATGATGTTAATATTGAAATTCATTGTAAAAATTTTAAAAATGATCTTAAAAAAATATGAGTTATAATAGTTAAAACGTTATAATTGTTTCTTAAATGTGATAATTGATTATTGAATCTTATTATTTATTTCTATTACTATTATTTCTATAAAACCAATTAGATTCTAGACAAACACAGTAAAAACGACCATACATGGACCCTAAACAAGACAATTACTTCTAAGGGTCACATTTTAATAAATTGCATAGGTCCCTAAAATCTTTGAATCGCCCAACATGAAAAGAAAACTTAATAATCAATTTAATCAATTAATTATCTTTAGTGAACCTATATAATTTTTTTAATTATATATATATTGAGAGAATTTTTTAATATATATTTATTGATGTATAAAACCAAGGTACTCTTTGTTAATGGATTTTGAAGGTTTTTCTTTTTTTGGACAAAGATTTTGAAGAAGTTGAAAATCTAGTAAACTAACAGTATGCAAGTCATGAAGCATTATTTGCCATTTCCTTTTAGGTTAAATGACGAGAAATAATTCTTCGTTTTGTTTGTTTGTTAGAAGTTGAAAAATATATTTTTATCATTTATTAATAGATAAAATTTACGGATGATCATTAAATTATTATAAAATAACTATTAAATTTTTATTTTTGTTATAGAATAGACATTCATCAACTGTTTTAAAGGGGTGATGTATTAATTAAAATTATATAATAATACATTTGACTTTTTTATATTTATATATTTAATTAATTTAGTTTTAATTTAAAAATATAAATATATTTAATTATTATTTTTATATTTTCAATTAAGTACTATTTGGTCTTAATTGAAAAATATTTAGATTTTTATAAAGTAAGAAACAAAACGATTAAAGACGAGAAATAAATATTTTATTATCCTTATATAAAATTGTCGAAACTACCTTTTTAGAGTATAAATTACAATTCTCTCAAATGTGATGGGTTACAGATCTTAGCCATACATATCCATGATTAACCTCATAGATAAACAAAATATCAGCATGATTAAAGGAAGTGACAATAATTATTGTTGAGTGTAAAAAATTATAATATCGTCGTATATAAATATATTATAGTCTGTAATCGAGTATTATAAGGATCAGATAAATACACGGCATTTGTAAACTAACAATTTCTGTTTTTAATAGATTAAGAAAAAATAATTTCATGTCTTTTATACTTAAAGAAAAATTGTGTGATTAGAAAGAAATATCAATGTACCAGTAACACTTAAGTATGATATTTTTGTACTAAATATATCTTCATCCTCTTAACGAAATTGATCTTTGTTAATATGACCTAACAATCATAGGGATGCTCAACGAACGTGCGTTATACATATAATTTTTTAGTATTTTTTATGTATATTAATTAATTTGCAAAAATTAAATTCATATTAGGTGCTCAATATGCAATATCCAAGATAATTTTTTTTTTGAGATCTTTCATTTTATTTTTTTTTAAATATTTAATTATCAAGAAGATTTATTCAAGAGTATCAATGATATCAAATCATCAACAAATACAAAAATAATGATAAATTCGGAGTTAAGTATCTTAGTATAAATGCATTAAAAAATTGAATCATTCTTGTAATCTTCTTTAAATATGTATCACTAAGGTAATTATACTACATGCGTCAAGATAATTTTAATCTATAAAAGATATATTTTATTTGATTGAATAATGTTCCTAAGTATCTAAATTATAATTTAGTTTAAATACTTTTGAAATTTTATGTAAATATTATATCAAGAGACTCATACAAATAGACTATAATAACACCCATGAAGTGGAAAGTAATTTTTTTTAGACTAATTGAAAATCTAAATATGGATGTATCTCTTTCTTTTATTTTAGGGTAATATTGTTAGATATTTAAGTTTTAACGTATAAATCTTAAATTTTTAATTTTAAATCTAAAATTTTATTAAAAACCTTTAAATTTAAAATTAATACATTTAAATCTCTAAACTTTAAACAAACTTCAAAACACTAAAACTAAAGTGTAAACAAAATAAAATCATTACCTTTAATATATATATTCATCTTAAAACAAGGACAAAGTTAAGATTTAATATTAGAAGGGACAAAAGTCTATTAAATCTTTGAATTTAAAAATTAGAAAGGACAAAAACTCCATTTAATTAACATTTAAACTAAAAAAGACTAAAATTACAATTATACTAAAAAATTTAAAATATACAACAACTCCTCTCACCCCTTGCACTGCTCCACGGGTGCAAATTGTTTATCTTTTTCTTATGTCTCTATTCATGCCTCTGCTTTAAATTAGAGGTTTAGGGTTTATGTTAGGGGTTGTGGTTAAGGTTTAGGGAATAGGGGTAGGGTGTATTTTTAATGGTGTAGGATTTAGAGTTTAGGATATAAAAAATAAAAGGTTAGAGTTTAAAATTTAATTTTTCAAAACTTTTTAAAAGGAAACATGAATAAAGACATGTTAAAGGAGGTAAAGGATTTCTACTCATGCTCAGCGCCTTAAAAAAAATTTTTGAATCTGCGCTGTACTACGAGTGCCACTTCCAAGGAACCATCTCAGAAGGCATGCATCAGCCTCATCTATTTATTTTTATTTCCTATGAAATTCCTGAGTCAATAGGCTTACGACAGAAACATTAAACAAAACACGTATTTTTTTTTACAATCTTTAGATATAATTCTTATACCAAGATAAAAAAATACTAAAATAAATAATATAAACTTATTGTCCAAGTCGAAAAGGATAAGAACTTTCATCCAAGATAAGTTCTTCCTGTCTTTGCTGCCAAGGAAACACTTCTTATTAAGGTTTAACAGTTAAACTTTAACTACATGTTCTACACTGAAGGCTCCTCACGTTTAACGACCCACATCCATGCTTGGATAAGTTACTGAAGGCTCCTCAGAGCCAGAGAAGACTGGTGGTGAAGATGCATGATACATGGGAACAGGCAACTTGACAGGAAGATTCGGCATCGGTGACTCCGAATGAAGAACTTGAATTGCTTGCCGGATTGATGGTCTGGAATTACGATCCGGGTGAGCACACCACAGTCCAACAATCATCAAAGATTCCACTTGCTTTGCATCAATATCCTTGTCCAACTTGCCGTCAACAGACAAAAGTAGCTCCCCTTTTCCGTAACGACCCCAAATCCATTCAACTAGTCCCATGTCAGATTTTGCTCCAGGATCAACAGATTTCCTTCCGGTTGCGATTTCTAAGAGCACGACTCCGAAGCTATAAACATCCGACTCCTTACTAGCCCTTCCTGTACTTATGTATTCCGGAGCTAAGTAGCCTAAGGTTCCAGCCAACCCTGTTGTTTTGGGACCTAGCTCATGGTCCATGAGTTTAGCCAACCCGAAATCCCCGAGCTTGACATTGAAACTGGAATCAAGAATTATGTTGCTTGATTTAATGTCTCGATGTACCACACACTGCTCCCACTCTTCATGAAGGTAGAGAAGTGCAGATGCCAATCCGAGTGATATGTGGTACCTTACAGGCCAAGTCAGGGGAGCTTTGTTACCAAAGAGGTGGGAATCGAGGCTACCATTTGGCATGAATTCATAGACTAGTATGAACTCATTTTGATCGTGGCACCAACCGATTAGTTGCACCAGATTCCGGTGTCTCAACTGGCTAATGACCTTCACTTCAGTCACATACTCCTTTTTACCTTGTCTGGACCCTCTTGAAATCCTTTTAACAGCAACCAACATGCCCAAATCATTCAGGTAGCCCTTATAAACCGCACCGAATCCTCCTACACCCAACTTCCTTTGTTCTGAGAAGTTATTGGTAGCTGAGACAAGATCACTATAAGAAAACCTTCTCGGCCCTGCCCCTCTTTCGAGGTCATCGTTAATGCCGGAAGTTGCTTCAATATATTGATCTAGTCTCTTCCTCCTCCACAATAAAATCTGAAATCCTATGCATCCCCCTATTATCAGTACACCCAATGGAACTGCTAGACCAACAATTATTCTGTTCCTGTTCCTATTTTTTCCCTTAGCTGCCTTTCTTTCCAAACTCGAGCTAAATTCCCATGACACAAGCTGATGTCGCTCAATATAGTAAGATGTAGCAGCTGAAACCCCAACTACGGCAGTTTCTGGTAGAATCCCCGTCAGGTCAACTTGATGAGAAAGACTAGAATTCCCTTGAGAACTAGAGTTCTTGTAACTCCAAGTGACAGTCAAGTTTCGAGTTGTAGCATTATATGAAATCCATGCATCACCAGTGTCTTGATCGTGCAAACTAAAGTTCCAGGGGGCATACGTAACCGAAGAAATTGAGTTGATGTTGATCCCAACGTGCTCAACTGCAGGATCCCATTCAGGGTTGGGAAAAGTATCAAACTCAACAAGGACTACCTGGTTCCTAGAAGAATCACTGGTTGTAGTGTTGAACAGGCCTAGAAATCCACCTGCCGAATTCGGTGGAATTTCGGAGCCAACAGGAGCAATAAAGAAAGCAAGGCCTGCTGCATAGTGCAATCTAGCTTGACCTCGGGTGTCGATCACGAAGGAGAAATGAGTGGTGAAGTCTGTAACTTCTCCGGTCTCAGAATCCCAAATTGGCACGCTTTCAGCATAGATAACTCTACCAACTTGACATAAATAGGTGAGGCTATTGAATTCAACAGCTCCAACATTAGGCCTTGCAGCACCCTGGTAGAGTACGTTGGTTGCATCAGAGTCGAAACGAGGTATATTAAAGGAAATCGAATCAACACGAGGAATAACGAAAGTGAAAGTAAAGAGAAGGAGCTGAAGCAAACTCAACACACCAGAGAAAGGGTTAGCCATTGAAATGGTCGATGAAGAATTTCAAGCAGAGGTACAGTATCTGCACGGATGTCACATTATTATATATCGAAGCATCAACTTACCTCGATCTAGGTAAGTTTCGTCGAAGATGTGGCTAAACTTTTCAAGCCATAAAACATTAAGATATTCATACAAAAATACTAGTACCAAAAACAATATTAAACTAGTATTGTTATTGCTTGTCAACCACGTACGCTTGTATGTTCAACTAGGTTTTAGCTTAAAAAACTACTTTTTATTGAAAAACCTAATTTCTACTTCCGAGGGGAAGACTCTAGGAAAATACATGTTGTTGGCGGTTCTTAAACCCAGAACTTAAGGGAAAGAGATAAAAACATGGTGAACAATTTTGATCAATCGACCATCAACACTTACTCCTGTAAAACTCCTGAGTTCAAGTGTTCAACCATAGATGAAGACAGTTCAAATACACAAGAATCCGATTTTTAAACAATGAGAAAGTAGACAATTTCTCATGTCAGACGTTTACTTTTGCATGCATTATCCAATTGTTCCATGCCTTCTAGCTTGCAAAACAAGTATTGGAAAAGAAATACTAAAATATAATGTGGGAAGTCTTCTTAAATAATATATTATACATATTCCATGGGATTGATGCAACACTAAATAGTATTTTAGTTCTATTTTCCATCTTTTCCTTTAGATTCAGGTTTAAGGATTTAAAAAGTCTCTAAACTTAATGTTTTTCTCGATGATACGTGTTTTCTCCGAAGGCAACGGTGAACCCCGAAACCCTAAGAAACCATGACGCTAGGATGACGATCCACCAGATAGAGGAGGCTAAACTTTATGGTTGTAGTGTTACGGGCGTAAATCGTTTACCTCCTAACGTACTTTAATTGGTGTTTCCCTTTTAAATTAGTGGGTTTAAGATTCAAAGTTAGGGGTTGTGGTTAGAGTTTAAGGAATTAAGGATACGGTGTATTTTTTAGAATGTATAGAATTTAGGGTTTAGGATGTAAAAAATTAAGGTTATGATCTAAAATTCAATTTTTAAAACGAAAGGAAACTCGATTATAAGGTAAGAGATTTCTACTCCATCAATTTAAAACGGATGGTACACATTATTATATTATAATGATATACACTATTAATTTATTTAATAATATTTAAATAAATATTAGTAATATTCTTATAGATTTAACATATAATTATTAATATTTTATTAATATATTTTTATTTGATTAAAGATTTTTTAAAACTATAGTGATTATAGCAGTATCTATTTTAAAGTATACTCTCAATCATTATGATGATATTACTAGTACTCGAACCCGTGACCTCTAAAACGATAATTATTCCCTTAACCACTGAGGAAAGATGGTTCGTACTTAGGGATGGCAATGGATCGTACTTGGATCGGATTTTATAAAGTCCAAGTCCAATCCAATTAATAATCAGACTTTCAAAAAAATCCAAGTCTGAATCCAAGTCCATTTACATAAATCCAAATCCAATCCAATAAAATATCTAAAATCTAAATCCAATTATTTTTTAAAGTAACAACTCAAATAAATATCTTTAAATAAAAAAATATTTTTTATCAAACAAATATTTTTAAATTTATAGAACAAACAAATCTCAACAAATATTACAATCAAATATGAAACAAATTAAAGTAACTCAAACTTTTAAATATAAAAATTTTAAATATTTTTATTCGGGTTTATATATGGATCGGATTCGGATTGAATTCGGATCGGATCATGGCAATATTCATATCCGATCCACCTCCTATTAGAACTCGAACATTATTTTTGGATTCGGATTCGGACTTTTTTATCGGATTTGGATCGAATTTTTTTCTTGGATCGAATTCGGAATTTTTTTATCGAATTTGGATCGAATTTTTTTCTTCAGATCAAATTCGGATTATATTGTCATCCCTATTCGTACTATTTGATTAAAGCTTAAAATAGATTAATTGTGAACTCAACAAGTACTGAATAACAATTAAAAACAGATAACATTAATTATAGAAGATTTGGGTTTAAAATATTTTATCTATACAATAAATATTATTAAAGAATTAAAATATATATAAATAGATTAATCGTAGCTGCGTTCGTGAATATTTATTTTCAAAATCATAAAACGTGTCTGATTCTGAATTCTTCATTAATAATTAACAAAACATTTACGGAACAACGTTTAAAGGTCAACCTAAACACACTAAAAACAAAAGGCAAGATATATATGAAGCTTGAATGGATTATATACATCGGAAGTAAGTAGTTTTCAATTTTATAATAATTTAAATATCTTGAGTTATAAAAAATCACGATTTAATATAATTTTTCATGATTAATTCTTTTTATGTATTATATCTTTTTGTCTTTTCATTAGATATAAATTATGGAACAATCATACTTGTTATAGTTCATTTAATATTTTTTGATATCTTAATTAGATTATTATAAACAAATATATAACTATGATATTTCATATCAATTTATTCTAGTATGGACATGTATTTCTATTCTCAATCAATCAAGTGGCTTACGATATTATCTCTATTATGTAGGAGGGTCAAATCTTATTCTGATCAACTATATCTCACACATAGATTGTGACAATCTAATATCAATCTTTATAATGTAGTCAGTTACGACGCACACTTAACTGTATCAAAATATATGACTTGTGATGTTGAAATAAAGATGATCTCAAATCTGAGGATTATACATATAATTATTATGAGTAATGTTGTTATTGTCACATAATAATCTAATAAACATGTTCATAACGGATCAATCCAATATGTTATTCTCTTACACGTACTTTTGTATTAATTTTGCATCTTCATGTCTTGACAACACTTTATCATCAATTAACTACATATTAGTCTTAATGTATTATTATTGTTTATGTCTACAATAACATTTTGAATGAAGATATTTAAGAATAACTATATTATTTTAAGGATTCGATTTATTTATGTTCACGGAGTAGTAATTGAAAATAATAATAACAATGTCTACGTATTAATAAATAAGGTATCATTTATAATTATTCTATAATTGGTGTTTTCGTATACTTTAACACTTTCCTCTTTGAGGTTAACTTTATGCTATGGGCCTATGACAGATTTGTGAAACGTTTCTTGATGAGGGTCAAATAAGATGCATTGTCGATGAGATTAAACAAGTAATTATAGCAAGTTCAGCTGAAAGAGCAAAAAGAGCCAAAGCAGAAGACTTCGATTCAGATGAAGGTGAAATGCTCAAGGAGGAAAATGAGCAAGAAGAAGAGATTTTTGTTCAAGAATGTTCCTAGTCCTAATGGATTCTTGGTTATCAGATGATATATACTGATACTACGTTGTAATGCTCTCATATTTGTTTGCCTTGTATCTTATATAAATCAAGGTTGGTGAAGTGTTGGGAACTTCGATCAATACAGGGCAAGGATAAAACAGCTGAAGAGAATTGTGATCTGTATATTTTATGATATTGCAGAGCACTGTGGTGATGCAGCTCTTAAGTAAGCACTTCCCTGCTTAATGATTACCAGAATGCCAATTCTTGAAGTCCTTGAAGGTATTATGACAGTACTTATCTTTACTTCCTTTTGGTTGCATGCAATGATGTTCGACAGGTTTGTTATCTAATTATTGACATTTGTCTTGTGCTTCAGTCGGTCTAATTGTTGAGAATGTTTGCTTTATTTTTCAGGCAGTTGCATTTGGGGTTGGTTTATGTACAGAGTTTGGTGGATCAGTGTTCAAACCTCTTATTCCAGGTTGCTACACACATGCATACTACCTTTTTACTTTAAGTTATTGTCTATTTAACTTTAACAAAAGGATAATCTTGGTTTATTTTCTTGCTTATAGAGGCACTCTCCAGGCTGAATGGCGTTATTAGACATCCTAATCCTTTGCATTCAGACAACGTGATGTCTTATGACAATGTTGTATCAGGAGAATAAAAACAGAACCAACAGCATAGCAGCTAGTTACATTGTAGTAGATAGATTTTAGACCTTAACAGTTATTTTTGAGTTTAAGTGAAATTGGATTTATTTGGCAACAGAGCAAACTGCTAGTAAAATGGTTGATCTGATACGGCACTTCCAACAACCGTTACCACCATCAATTTGTTCGTCGTTGCAGCCACAGCAGCAGCTTGCGTTGCAATTAATACTGTCATCTTAGTTATGGTGTCCTTGAGGAAAGCTTCTGCCTCCTGTTTTCTTAGCCCTATACAATTTCTAGGTAGGGAGGTTTATTTTTGTTCCACCATTATTACAAAGGATAATCACTTTTGTTTACCTCAGTACATTTTTAGTCACCGATTTTGAAAAATAATCAATAAAATCATTATTGTTTAAAGTTTTGGTCACTCCAATTTTAAGTGCCGTTACATATTGACGAAAAGATGATCTGACACAATAAAAGATGATACATTACTTAGATAATTTTTAAACTATTATTATACTTTTATTTTATCTTTAATTTGACTCTCAAAATTTTAAAATTTTATATTTTTATCATCTTCCAAAAAAAAATACTAAACGACTCTTCACATGAGCTAGGGTTAGATCCTTCACATTCATCAACT
Source organism: Abelmoschus esculentus (assembly GCA_035048815.1). Classification (NCBI taxonomy): domain Eukaryota; kingdom Viridiplantae; phylum Streptophyta; class Magnoliopsida; order Malvales; family Malvaceae; genus Abelmoschus; species Abelmoschus esculentus. The sequence continues at coordinate 2,963,565 of JAUCBN010000051.1, read as the reverse complement.
CTAAGATTGATTTTGGTGTTGCTCCCGTGACAGTTGCCAATACAAATATGTAAGTTTTGTTATGCTTTTTTCCCCCGGTATCTTGCACTAACACGAAAAAGAAAAGAAAAAAAACAATAAATTTATTACTTTCATGGCCTCCAAGCAGCTGGACTGCATGAACAAAATGGGCATGAGCTCTGCGGATTCTTTTCGAGTAAAAATCTTTTTATTTATTTTTATGTCTCTTTTTATGTCTCCTTTGAAAATTCTTTAAATAATTAAATTTTAAATCCTAACACTTATTTTCTATATCCTAAATCCTAAACTCTACACCCTAAAAAATACACCATACACCTAATTCCTTAAACTCTAACTAAAACCCCTAACCCTAAACCCTAAACCTTTAATTTGAAGTGAATGTATAAATTAAGATATGAGAAAGAGATAGACGATTTGCATCTTTTCTTTTCACACCTCCATTGGTCATTCTTGCAATTCTTTTGAAATCACATACCGTAAATTTGAGGCTGATAATATTGTTGCGGCTGATGACGAAGGTTTCTTAGTTGCTATAAACAGTTAGAACCTAAATCCGTCATTTCAAACCCTAAACTCAAGGATAGACCCTTGATTTAAAGAATTTTATGCTTATTTAGATTCATCATGCATGTGTTAAGGGTTAGGATAGGGATTTTGGGGTTTGAGATAAGGGACAGGATTAGGGTTTTCTTAGGAAAGATGATAAAAATATTTTACTCGACTTGAATTTTTTCAATTCGATACGACTCGAAAAAATTTGAATAAAATTTTGAATGATAAAATTAGACTCGTCAACTTGAATAACTCAAAATTTTTTGATTTGATTCAACACTAAACCCTAAATATAGAAATTTTGGGGAATAGAATGTGTGCATAATAGAAGGTAGTTGTTATTTGGCCCATTCCTTAGCACAAATTAGATGTGAGGTTCAGATAAGGGTCTATTGTCACCACAGTTTTGGGGTGTAAAATGATTTACAGGACATAGGGAACATGGTTTCAATAAAACATATTTTTCTCATATTCTTGATTTTGCATGTTTATTTTTTTTTTCATTTTTGGTTACTTTTTAGTGATGTACGAAGAGTTTTAGACCAACAATCACTTGGCCTAACGAGATAAAACATTAAATCTCTTAAGCGATGTTAAGGGTTTGAGTCGTATTGTTGTTAATGAAAAAAATTAAATTAAAAAGATCGCTTTTATAATAAATCTCTATAATACTTGATCCAGATTAAACCGTTAATGGGTTTAGATATTGTAGTTAAACAAAAAGAAAAGAATAGTCTTAGGAAGAAAAAGAAATGGAGCTTGCACTTGTCTGGTATGAGGTTGATGGAGATGAGTATTTTAATGAGTAGGTGCAAAATTCTGAGTCATGTGAAGCAATGGGTTTTTGAACCTTACCTTTTGTATTCATCTTAGATTCTAGAGGATTTATCTTTAACACCTCCAAGTGGCAAGCTTTGGGGCTCCATGGGTTTTTGAAGTTTTTAATGATGTCTTAAATTGACTTGGTTAAAAGGGTGAGACTCATGGGGACAACAAGACAAGGACCAAACAACAGCCCCTCTTGCCTTAACTTTGAGGTTGTCTGACGAAAATTATTCTTTTCTTGACTAATACATTATTGTCCTCAAAAAGGTGGGTTTTGTCTTAACAAGATTTTTTAAACATGGTGGTTTAATATATCTTATAAAAATCACAAGTTGAGGGAGGGGGAAGATAAACCATTGCAGTGGATGTCAAAAGCAAGCATAAGTGCCTGAATTAAGACACACAAGAAAACACACCCTCTTCTTCACAACTTATAAATCCAGACAACAACAGCAGGTTCAGAGATCAGATATTCCGGTTAGCCAATGGAGATCCAGTTCCAACAACAACAACAACAACAACAGCAGGTTCAGAGATCGAATATTCCTATTACCAGAGGGAGCAAATTCAAGGGAAGAAATAAAAGCAGCAATAAGGCTAACAAGTTAGTTGGTGTGAGGCAAAGACCTTCTGGCAAATGGGTAGCTGAGATCAAAGACACAACAAAGAAGATCAGGATGTGGCTTGGCACCTTTGACACTGCTGAAGAAGCTGCCCGAGCTTACGATGAAGCTGCTTGCCTTCTCCGCGGTTCCAATACTCGAACCAACTTTGTTACTCAGGTGTCGTTTGATTCTCCGCTTGCTTCTCGGATTCAAAATCTTCTTGACAGAAAAATGGGAGGTAAGGAAAGTACTACCCCAAGTTTTAGCCCCAGCAGTAGTATTATTACTACTTCTACTACTACTAGTAGTAGTAGTAGTTCTTCTAACAGTGGTGGAGGCTTTGGTAATGAGAATTCTTCTCCTATCGAGATTGTTCCGGATACTCAGCTCTTCGACGATGTATATAAACCTGACATGAGCAACTGCACAAGGGAATTTGAGTCTGCATCTTCTGAATCAGATTTTTCTTATACCTGTGAAACAGGGTTTGATAGGTTTCTTTATACACAAGAAATCATGAATTTTCCCAGAAATGTTGTTTTGCCCGAGGAAGCAAGCTCCGAGTTGACGGAATTCGAGAGGATGAAAGTCGAAAGACAAATCTCAGCTTCACTTTATGCTATGAATGGACTGCAAGAGTGCATTGAAACTATCCATGATCCTGCTGAAGCCTTGTGGGATCTTCCACCATTATGCTCTTTGTTTTCTTAAATTCTTAGACATGATTTTCATTTGGTCTGTGCTCCCATTTCTCCTTGTAAAATCAAGAATGATGTTGAAAAATGTCAAATATTCCCTTGGAGGTTTCATCCATCTCTCAATACAAAAATGTCTAGGCAATCATGCTGATTCGATCATTACCTCATATCTTTCATTTTTCTATACCAAATGGGGCTCAGATATTTCAATTAGATTCTCAACTAGGGTTTGTTGCCTTATGGTGTATCTCGATCCTCGTAGAAGTTTGAGATCTTGAGTTCGAGTTATCCAGAATACGAGGATAACTAACAGGGGTGGTTGATTGATAGTTTTCTCTGTTTTATATAACCACAATTCAACCAATGTATAAAAAGAAAGGGAATATATATGTGTATGTATTATACAATCATGCTATGCCCCACTTAATGTGCTTTGGGTACTTTGAAACAGTCTCAAATCTGAATCACTAAATGCATCCAACAGAGTTCAAATGGTAATAGTTTTAAGTCCATTAATGCATCCAACACCATTCATCTAGGTTTGGTATCAAAATTCAGTGCTCCGATAGCGTGATGATTGGTTTGTACAAGGTCGGGAGAAATGAGTTTACCGTCATGTGGCTGACGGACTATACTAGTTGCAGTTCTAGCTTCAAGTAGGCAAGTAACAGCCTGGAATCCGAACCAAGGACGGGGTTGGAGTTAGCTCATACCGCATGGGATTACAGCCCGGACATATAGATGGTAAGGATATACCAAAGAAACCCAGACTAGCAAGGGGTGGTCACCTACTAGTAAGATAGATGAGGATAAGGTTCTAGTTATACTGCTATCTTATTCTCTTACAAAGAAACCATTGTTGAGTTCTAGGGGGACCTACTCACCTGCCTAACATAATTTTGATTACTGTATTCTAGATATTTTGTGGATGTTCATCTGCAAGTTATATATAGAGACTCCAAGTTTATAAAAAATCTACTGATTTTGTTGTTACTCGAGCCCGGGGTGAGTGTTAGGTGTGAGTATGTTCACTTCTACCAAGGTTTTTTTCTTACAGGGAATGTCTATGTATGTGTAGGAAATGAGTGCTTTAAACAAAATGAACTGGTTTCATGAAGGAATTCGATCGAACACAAAGTCGTGACACAAGGTAGAAGCTTTTTGTTAGAGGTTGAGAGGTTGCATCTCAAGGTGCAGAGACAGTTAAGACATAGGAAGACAAATTCAATAAATGTAGTACAGGGACTAATTTACAACAATAAAAATATAGCTGGCGAAGTGAAATGAGATTGAGGTACATGGTGCAGCAGTGGATCCCTGGTTTGATGAAGTATGGATCTAGTAATCTTCTGGTTCCTTCATCTTCATCACCTTCTGCTCCGACTTCCTCGTAGTCTTTTTCGAGAGCAGCAAGATCTTCACGGGCTTCAGAGAATTCACCTTCTTCCATTCCTTCACCTACATACCAGTGAACAAATGCTCTCTTGACATACATGAGATCAAACTTGTGGTCAATTTGGGAGAAAACCTCGGCCACGGCTGTGTTATTGCTGATCATACACACATCACGTTGTACCCGAGCAAGATCAGCTCCTGGTACCACTGTGGGTGGCTGATAGTTGATTCCACACTTGAAACCAGTAGGACACCTGAGAAAGAGATGCACAAGAATATTCATTTAGAAGGCAAAATTCATGTTTCCCCCTTTGAAATGAAATGCTAGATATGTCTGCTAACCAGTCTACAAACTGAACCGTCCTCTTAGATTTGATGGTGGCAATAGCAGCATTCACATCCTTTGGTACGCGTCACCGCGGTACATTAAACAGCATGCCATGTACGGTGATAATGATAATGAGCCTGTCCGGCTCGTGAGCTACTCGGGTTCAACTCGGTCAAAGTTTGGCTCGAGTAAACTCGACTTGGGATCGGGTTTGGCTCAGGATCTAAATGAGCCGACTTGAGCTTACCCAAGCTCGGCACAAAAAGCTCGTGAACAAGCTCAGAATAATTATATATAAACATACATATATATTTATATATACATTAAAAATAATTTGTTTAGCAAAGAAAAATAATAAAATAATTTAGAGTAAATCCACTAAAAATAAATTAAATAAAATAAATTGAATATTATCAACTAAAACAAATTTACAAAACTATAAATAATAAATAAAAAATAAACTATAAATAAATAAATAATAAAACACAATAATATAGAAAATTGTCCATTTCGAGCCTAACTGAGCCGAGCCCAATAATATTATTTTCGAGCCGAGCTCGAGCCTAAAATTCCGAGCTTGGCGAGCCTCGAACCGAGCCTAAAATTCCGAACTCGGCGAGCCTCGAGCCGAGCTCAGATATACCTGTTTTCGAGCCGAGCCGAGCCTAACCTAATTCGGGCTCGGCTCGACTCGTTATCACCCCTACTTCCCATGCCTTGGATCACATTTAGCCATCATGCTTGAGGGTTCAAAAACAGGACCTGTAATCTCGGGAACCGATAGCTGCTCATGTTAAGCCTTTGCAGATGAGATTACAGGTGCACATGATGAGAGCATGAAATGAATACGAGGATACGGCACAAGGTTAGTCTGAAACTCTGTAATGTCCACATCTATGGCACCATCAAACCTCAATGAAGTGATTAAAGAAGATATAATTTGGGATATCGAGCGGTTCAAGTTCGTATAAGCCTTTCAATGTCCAAGGATCTCCAACAGATATCGTATATAGCTTCGTTGTCAAGAAGCACTGCAACATCTGTGTGTTCAAGGAGAGAATGAGTCGAGAGCACAGTTCGGCATAATGGTTCAAGCATAGGGAAAAAGCAAGCCACGAGATTATCTCATACATTTCCTTAATATCATCAGGGAAATACCTGAGGAGAAGGGTAGATGGTGAAGCCGAGTTTCGTCTTCTTTCCATAATCGACAGATAAGCGCTCCAAAAGCAATGAACCCAAACCAGAACCAGTTCCACCACCAACAGCATTAAACACTAAAAAACCTTGCAGAATGCAGACCAGTACAGTTATCAGCCAATTTTCTTATTCTGTCCAGGCGAAGGTCCACAATCTCCTTACCAACTGCAGCATACACCATCCACGACAAAGAAATTAGCCGAGCGACCGGATCTAATAAAACTTCCATTTAAGAAGTGCAGAACAGATGGCTGTAGTACCTGTATAATGTCCTCTAGCAAAGTTGTTAGCAGCATCTTCCTTGCCAGAAATAAGTTGCTTTGGATGAAAGAGTTGTCTATAAGTCCCAGCTCGAACTTCATCGATGACAGTGGGCTCTAGATCAACGAATATAGCACTCGGCACATGCTTCCCCGATCCAGTCTCGCTAAAGAAGGTATTGAAAGCATCATGGCAAACACCTACGGTGGTGTCACTGCAATCAAACACCAGAGATGCATTGAGAATTATGTTAAATTCTATACCTTTACTTCAATTCATACCAAATATCCCATTTCAGTCAACATGACGATGACGATGATAGTGATGATGACATGAAGCAAGATAAACATACATACACATGAACTCACCTAGGCATCATCCCATCAGGTTGAATTCCATGTTCAAGGCAGTAAAGCTCCAAACAGGCATTCCCAACCTGAATTCCAGGCTCCAGCTTGTCCTATATGAATGCTAATAACTTCTCTCATCTTTTTTTTCTTTTCAAAACAACCCAAATTTCATACAGACTTGTTCTCTCTTATAAAGGAACAGAATGAAGTTTACAGAAACAAAAGGCTGAGATGGGGTATTATAGAACGACAAAGGAGTTTATTTAATGAAAAAAAGACATGGAATTGTTTAAGAGACAGTTGTGGTCCCACCATTTGTAGCCAACTGTATGGTGGGGTTGAACCAGCTGTCCAGCTCTGCTGCCTTGTCGGTTCTCATCCTCCAACTGTTTGGTATTAGCCACCATTTTCATTTATCTATTTATTTTCCTATTTCTTTTTCATGGTTAATAATAAAATTATCTTCATACACAAAAATATTTAGTTGAATATCTGAACATATATTGTTTTTAGGGTAAAATACACAAACTGTCACTAAACTATTCTAAAAAATATAAAATAGTTACTAAACTTTTAAAAAGCATATAATAGGCATTAAATTTTATTTTTGTTATAAAATAGTCACTGAATTGTTAATTGGGTCACATGACAGTTATAAAATATATAATAACACATTTAACCTTTAGTATTTATACATTCAATCAATTTAGTCATAAAAAATGTATACATATGAGGTATTAAATGTGTTATTATTCAAACTTTCATAACTATCATAACATTTAATGCACAATAATTAACGGTTAAATGATTATTTTGTAATAAAAAATAAAACTTAATGTTCATTATATAACTTTTAAAAATTTAATGATCATTTTACATTTTTAGAATATTTTAGTGACCATTTTTACAGACTTAATCGTAGGGTTTAAGAGTTTAAATATAGGACTTTAGAATTTAAATATTACGATTAAAATTACGAGAGGAACTAAAAATTTATAAAGGACCACGATAAAATTAAAAAATTTGAAGGTTTATAATAAGATTTTAAAAAGATTAAAAAAATTGTAGAACATATTTTATCTTTTGTCTAAAAAATTATTTCATTACCATTACAAACAAAAAGTTGGTTGCAACCATGTCCAAAACCTAAAATAAAGTTAAAACATAAATATCTCATAATATTATTTTAAAATTTTAATTTTTAAATTCTAATTTTAATATTAAATTATATTATACTTATTATTTTTAATTTTTAAATTTTAATTCCTAAAATTAAAATATTTATATATAAATTGTTTTGCATTATTAGTTTCACACTAATAATTTTTTCAACAAACAACAAAAAGGAATGCAATGGGTCAACATTATTAGGTGATAATTAGGATGAATTAAAATTGTTATAATATTTTTTTAAACAAATTATTTATAACAAAATAATTTATATTGGGGGAGATTTTGAACAAAATTATGATCAACTGACTTGTTATAAAACAACGTGAAATTATATTATGGGTCATTTACACCACGTTATTTATAAAATTAATCAATAAAAAACATTTATTTAATTATTTTTTACTTCATTATTTTTGTAATATGAATTTTCATTTGGTAAAAACTGTTTTTAGACTTAATTTACGATAAATATTAGAGAAGATTTACTTAATAAAAATAATAAGATAAAAAAATGATTAAATGAATATTTTTGATTGTTGGTCTCATAGATGACGTAGTAGGAACGACTCATGATATAATTTCTCTAAAACGACACAAATACAAGAGTTTATGTAATACGTGTAAAAATAAAAACATAACGAGTTAAAAAATAGTTTAAAGGATAAATTGAAAAAATAACTAAAATTTAGGAAGGAAAATTTCTTGCCATATATTAATTAAGAATAATAATGGGGTAAGTTTTTAACACTCCGATCCCGACCCAAAAAACTAAAATATCTACCAGGACCTTAATATATTTCATCCTCGACTTGATTCGACATAATAAAATTTATAATACAACTTTGATCCATTCTTGATATTTTAATAAAATTTCAATTAAATTTGATCCAATCTAAAAAATTCTAAAATAATAAATATTATATATAAAAATATAATAATCACAACGGGTCAGGTCAGAAAATTTTTACCTAAACCCGACTCAATTTTTTTTTAATAATCTAACTAGACCCGACCCAAACTTAATTTTTAAATAAAAAATATATCTTTATCAAATCGGATTAGATCAAAATCCGTTGATTTCAGGTCAAATTACCATCTTAATATTAATACTACTACTCAAATACAAGTCCAACCCAACTAAAAATTAATAAACCCAATAAAAACAAACCTAACACATATTTAATAAAGTTATAATTACCAACCAAAACCAAACTAAAAAGCCCAGACCAAAATAATATAATTCAAAACCCAAACTAAATTAATAATAAAAAAATTTAAAAAAAAATCAAACTAAAACCGGAGTTACTTCACAGTCACCCGCCCTTCTCGACTTGACATACCCTCGCCGTTCTGCCCTTGCTGAACCCTCCTCCGCAGACCCGTCGCGTTCCCGCCCCCGCCTTCCTCTCAATCGCAGGACCGCCCTTACGGCTACCGCACTCAACGTAGATCCTCTTCTTTCTTCCGCGGCTCACTCTTTTCTTTTCCAAGTCGACATTCGCTACTCGGTTCAGGTAACATCTCTCTTCCTCTCTTTCTCTCTCGCATACGCTTTGTTTTGTTTTCTTTATTTGAAGGAAATTAAGACTCCTTCCTCTCTCACAGTTTGTTAATTTATGTTGCTTTGATCCTTTTTCAATGATTTTTTTTGTAATGATAGCAATTACTAATGTTTGTTTAGGTTTTGTTTTTAAGTATTCGATTTATTGCGAGATAATTTTGTTGATTCGCTTCCTGGAAATATTTTAGCTCTGTAATTGATTGAGAAATGTGAAAAATGATAAATTAAAAAAGGTTATGAAAAAAAATTAACAAATTTAAACAAAAGTCAGTGGTAGCTCCGGTTTATTCTTGAACTCAGTTCTGTTTCAGTTCTCAAAAATTGAATGTTGAAAGTTGGTTTGCTAGTTTTTTGTCTGCACCGAATCGATTGATGGGAATAATTAAGCTTTAATTTGCTTGTTATGTTTAAGTTGTCTGGTATGTTTTAAGATTTTTTTGTTCCTTTTTCTTTCTAAAGAAAATAGATTGACAATGGGATTACCAAATGCGAGTGGGGACTTGTCGACCGAAGTGGAAGTAGATGCTTTCAGACGCCTTTTTCCTCTTCGTTTCTTTGAGAAGCATCTTTCAGAATCTATACGTCCTGATGCTCGACCACTTGGAAGAGCAAGAGATACTACCATCGCCCTTGGTTAGTGAAGGAAAAAAAGAAAAACTATAAAACTTTTCTGTGGCATAATTTTTCTTCGTGCTTGAGCTGATTCCTTTAATATCTAGGGGCTGTTGCATCTGCTAATGGTTCGGCACTTGCAAAAATTGGTTCAACTGTAAGTTCTCTTAATACATGCTACTATACACTGCCAAGCAATTAAGCCTGGAGTTAATAATTTGTTTCTTGTGTTGCATAGACAATGTTGGCTGCTATCAAGATGGAAGTCATGACCCCTTCAATGGAAACACCTGATGAGGGTTGCATAGGTTATTTGCCATAAGTTGCATGCTTTACTATCTTTCTTCAAATGTATCTCTTATCTCATGATTTTTCTCAATCTGTTCTCTCTTTTCAGCCATTGATTTCCACATGCCTCCAATTTGTTCTCCAATTGTTAGACCTGGCAGACTGGCCGAGGCAGCACCAGTTGTGGCAAAGCAGTTATCTGACACTATTTTAAGGCATGTTTATTTTCTAGATTGTTTATTGCTGCTGAGATGCACCTTATTCAAGTTTGTTAATTTACGTGTAATTGTGATCCCTATTTGTGCTTTAGTTCTTTAGAATGCAGAGGCTGTAATTTATTGTTTTGTCTTGGTGTGGACTGTGGATTCAATTCTTATCTTCTTCATCTTCATCTCCATATTTACTTATGATTACTGAATACTGATGTGGTTAATGGGTACTTTAACTTTACTCTTGAATATTGAAGCTTTGAGTTCCCCCTTTTATTTCTTTCTGCTCGCTGAATCACACTGCTCAGTTATTTTGTCTTAATTTGTTGGTGGTTTTGTTTCCTTTGATGCTCTTTACACTTATAAATTGTTCTACTTCAAAACTGTTCCACTCGGATTCTTTTTTATTGTTATTTATGTTCTCAAACATCTTTGTCACATGTGTAACTACAGCTCTGGTATGATTAATTTGAAGGAACTGTCCTTGGTTAGTGGAAAAGCTGCTTGGATGGCCTATTTGGTAGGTGGTTGTGATTTTAAAATGTCTTAACAATCTGTGTAAGAGTTTCAAGTTTGAACTCATGCCATATAAGTGTTCAATCAAGATAATATGGAAATTCAAGTGCTTTCATTGTGCCTTTGTTATCCTTGAATATGGAAGTAACATAGTATTCTTTTCTTAGGACATTTACTGTCTGGATGCTGATGGTGCTCTTTTCGATGCTGCATTACTCGCAGCTGTTGCTGCCTTTTCTCATTGTAAGTGTTTCACTCATGTTTCTGAATATAATTATACTTGCACAAAACTACTTTCTTCTTCCATGAAATTTAAAATGGGAGGGGAAAAATTGTAATAGTGAAGTCCTTTATTCTTTTTAAGAGAAGAATTTATACCGCACCTAAAGAATTCATTTTAAGATAGGAATCAAGGTCAACTATATGTTATGCCTATAATCAGTTTTTCTAAAATGTCATGGTTGAATAAGAAGCCTGTCTATATTGCTATTCCCTTGCAGCTTTGATGTTGATGAATATATTTGTTCTGGGGTGTTTAATACTTGTTTTTTGGGGTAACTTCTGTGGTTACTACTTTGTAGTGATGCAAATTTTGTCATGTGTTGGATCGTGATGTACTCTGGATTCAAGTTCAACTCTGGTTCATATAAGTAAATTTACTCCAATTGTTTTATTTTTATGAAAAATTTTCTTGCAGTGGAAATCCCGGTAGTATCTCTCAATGATGATGGAAAAATATTTTTATCCGAGGGACAAGATCTATCTGACAGGGAGCCAGTCAATAAGGAGAAGAGAAAAGTGAATCTGGGTAGCATTCCATTTTCATTGACATGTATACTCCACAAGAATTACATTTTAGCAGATCCTACTGCCGAGGAAGAATCTATTATGGAAACATCTGTAACTGTGGTTTTAGATTCATCAAGTCAACTTGTGTCGCTTTATAAACCAGGTGGACCAGTTCTAGCATATACATCAGCTATTCAGGTCAGTTGAATTCTAAGTCTTGACGGTAGTAGTACTATAATGTTTTAACTAAATGTAGAAGCGTTTTCCGATACTTTAGCTACATAATACATTATGTTTTTGGTCTTACTCTTATCGTGTGATATTTTTCACCTTAAGAAGCTACCTTGGTAACTTACCGGATGTAGGTTGTCATGTTTGAAACTGAAAGAATGCTTTAGACTTGGAGGAAGTCGCTTGTTAATAATAAAAAACCATTTTCCGTCTGATTTGTTTCCATACAGCCTGTCATATTAAAATTATAATGAATTATTGAGCCAAAAGCTGATACTAAAATGGCTTCCATGTTTTCAGGATTGCATTGCATTAACACGACAAAGAGTGAAGGAGCTTCAGCAGATTCTAGAGGAAGCCATTTCTGGTATGGAGGTTGATTAATCTTGCAGTTCATGATTTTGTCGTTCTGTTGCATTTGTTTAATGACATTATTAGGTCTGGGACTGGGACTGGGATTGTTTTTTGTAGGGTGTAATGGATCAATTCTGGTACTTTTGTTTATTGCTTTCTGATATCAGTAAATTGATATTTTTCTTATAGCCCTCCTTGGTATAGTACAACTTACAACTCTATCGTTGAAGATTTAATTGTTAAAATGTAATATAAAATTAATGTTTTGGATGGGTTTTTTTATATATAAATATTGGTATTTAACTCATAGGTCAACCGACCAGGTTTATTATGAAAATAACTCTGTTAGAATTTAAATTATTAGTTTTATCTAAAAGAGATTTAATACTTCATATAAGTAATTTCTGAAGTATGATTTTTATTTTATTTTTCTCTCTAAACTTTTATATTTTATACCTAAATGGTATTTTTTTTTATAAATTTTTATTTCTAATCCTAATTTAATTTGGAGATAGAAAAAAAATTAAAAAGTGTTTTTAGTGAATTTAGAATCTGAAACTTAAAAGAGTATTAAGAAAATATAAATAAATAGCTCGATTATTGTCAAGTATATTTGCTCAAATGATATTTTAATATTTTAGTTTTTAATACTTTTTATAAAAATATAAAACATTTAATTTCTCAAATCACGTGTTTTCTTCTCGGAGGTCATTTTTTTCTAATTTAATATATTTTGTCTATTTTATTATTTGTAAATATTTTTTTATTAAAGTTTTTCTTTTAATAATATTATTTATAAAATTTGAATATAAATTTTAACTTACATAAATATTTTCTAACTACGAGTCCACTTAATATCTATTTTCCACGTGGCATTCCATCTCGGAAGGTATGCATTACAATTGGATTGAGATAAGTGTTCATAAAAGAGAGGTTATATCATGAATCATGTTTATCACATCATTCGTAATTAGGATGTTAATGAGCAATTATTTTTATATTATGAATCCAGATTCTCTCTAGATTTGCGGATCTAAAAAATTAAGATCCAGATCCAATAAATCTTATGGATTTTGGTCCAAAACGAATTTATTAAAAATAACTATTTGACCTATTTTTTAACGTAATAAAATTGTTATTAATTAATTTTACATCACAACTTCGATGAAGAAAAAGATTAATTTCAATTAATTAGTATCAGAATAAAAAAAATGATAAACTAAAATCTTAAAAAAAAATTAACAATTACACAAATATCTTTTAAATAACACAAGTATTAAGAAATGTAGATCATAAAATATTTTATTGTTGCAAACCGAGTACCATACTTTTACTTCTTAGAGTGTTAGTCTTCATTGCTACTTAAATCATAAACATCCTAAAACAAATAAGAAACAACCAACTAAAGAGAAAATTTTGTTTTATGAAAATAATATTTATGAAATTTAAATATTAATATTAAGGTTATGTAATATAATAAATTTTTTATATAACATGATAATGATATTTATCATTTCCGCATCATCATCACAATCTTTATTAATAATAGAACAAACATGTATTCCTTCAAAAAAATCTATTTGTCATAAATAAATAAAAATTATATTAAAGAATAATATAAAATATAAAATCTATTATTATATATTTATATATATTTTAAAACAAAGATAGGTTTTTTAATAAATATGTAAACAAGTTCGGATCTAAGTTTGGGTCTTAATGTCAGATCTAGATTCGACCCAGATCTATTAGATCTAAAATTTTAGGATCCAGACCTATAAAATAATATGTAAATCTATTAGATATATTAGATCTAAGTTCGGATCTACTTACTAATTATACGTAAGAAAAATGTGACGGTTCATCTTTAAAAATAATACAGATAAATATGATTAACAAATCCACACATAAAAAGATTCGGATGTATAAGCTTGCTTCAACATACTCTCTCGGAAGCCTTTAATAAATAAATAAACAAATATTTATATATATATTATTATTATACCTATATTTATTTTAATAACTTGTGCATATAAAATATAAACGAGATCATAGAGTTTTCTAGTATATATTCCAATTTTATTTAATTAAACTATCTCAAATTTAATAGGAAATCCAAATTAAAATGATAAAATTTATTAACATTTATTACTCGGTTAGGCGATAAAAATATAAATTAGTTTTTTTTAATAAATTTTAATTATTAAATTTTAATATTTTTTTAAACTTGTTAGTTTAATATATCGAATTATAGTATATTATATTATATTTAATTTAATAGAATTATATTGTATTATATGTTAAATTTAAAAGAAAATTTATTTAAATTTAATAATTAAAATTAATCTAATAATTTATTTAATTTAATTTTTTAATTCATAAATTAAATTAAATTAATTTTTAAATTTAAAATTTTAATTAATTAAATTTCATGAGCTTAATTGAATGAAAAGATTTATAGACTTCATTGAATTTTTTTAAAATTAGAAGGGCTTAATATTATTATGTAATCAAAGGAAAATAGCGCAAATTCTAAAACAACAGTCTAATATAAGGTTAAAAGAAAACTAAGTATTTTAAACCGTTAGATTTATTTAGGTAATTAATAGTTATTCGATTTAAAAAATATTCAAACATGACCCGGTTAACTAATAATCGGTAACTTTAAAACTTAAGATAAAAATGATAAAACATGGTAAGAAACTATGTACCTACTGTTTTATTACGATTTGGTTAATAAACTATTTATAACTTATAATAATTTATGTACTTAATAAAATTCTCACCCTTTTTTGTAATAAATTAGGTTTTCTTGTAATAAAATATGTATGTGCATAAATGTTTACATTAAGATGAGCTCTTTTGATTTTAGGTGAGATCTTATAATAAATACGGTATCTATCGTTTTTATTACGATTTGGGTAATAAATTATGTACAATTTGTAGTAATTTATATACGTACTAAAATTTTCACCCTTTTTGTAATAAATTAGTTTTTTTTAGTAAAATATGTATGTACATAAATGCTTACTCTGAGATGAGCTCTTTTGAGTTTGGGTGAGATCTTGTAATAAATACGGTATCTATCGTTTTTATTATGATTTGGATAATAAATTATGTACAACTTATAGTAATTTTTGTACTTACAAAATTTTTTATCGGTTTTATAATAAATTAAGTTTTCTTATAGTAGAATAGATATATACATAAATTTTTATATCGTAATATTTTATGTATATACCATTACAATTATTTATGTGCAAACTTGATAATAAACTATGTACAAACGGACTACGTACGAACAAGTTAACTTAGTCTTATTTTGATGATTTCAGAAAATAAATAAAAGGAGGGAGAGACGCAATTGCAGAAGATAAAAGAAATGGCAGGTGATTCTAAAGGAACACTCAAAGCTGTGGCTCTCATCATCGGAGACAACAACGTTAGAGGCTCTGTTCACTTCACTCAAATCCCAAACGGTGCTTTCTCTACGTCTCTTCATCTTCTGAAAGAATTGAGTTTTAATCCTTTTGGGGGTTGATTTATTCGGCTCATGAATTTATGTGAATATTTTATGCATATAGGGATAACACATGTCCAAGGGAAGATAACAGGACTGTCTCCTGGACTTCACGGCTTCCATATCCATGCCCTGGGTGATACCACCAATGGATGCAATTCAACTGGTATCTCCAACTCTTTTATCCAATTCAATTCTCTTTGATTAGTTAGGGGTTTAGTAGGCTGTAGGTTTAAAATTTAGACTTTAAGGTTAGAATTTAGGGTTTTAGGAGTATGAATTAGATTTTAGATTTTAGCTTGAAAATAGGCACGCTCGTGTAAGATTACACTGGAAATGTATCAATTATTCACCATTGGTTTATTCATTTATTTCTTAAGTTGTTTCTTTTCCCTTATATCACATATTTTGATTTTTGTTGCATATATATATATATATATTGATTTACTTTAGGGCCTCATTTTAATCCATTAAAGAAGGATCATGGAGCTCCGAGTGATGGAGAGCGCCATGCTGGTGATTTGGGTAACATTATCGCAGGCCCTGATGGTATATGCTGTTTCCATCGTTTATTTGAGTATTCAGTTGATATGTCATTATTTGTGATTGGCTTGTTGTTCTTTGTGATAATAACTCAATGTCTCCATTGCAGGGTGTGCTGAGGTTTCAATTAAAGATTGGCAGGTAAGGGTTTTTCTGATTCTTTGTTAAAATTTAAGTTTATGTTTTCTTTGTTTATTTGGTGGCTCGTGACAACGGATTGATTTTGTTCTTTCGACTGGTTGTGACACTTATCAAGTACTTTTAATGTTCTTATTCTCGCTCTGTTTTAGCTTCTCGAAGATTGAATTGGTTATACTTGGTTATAATAATTGTTCTTCTCTTTGTTTCAATTTGTAGATTCCACTTAGTGGGCAGCATTCCATTTTAGGGAGGGCTGTTGTTGTGCATGCTGATCCTGATGATCTTGGCAAAGGTGAGATATTGGGGGGGGGGGGGGGGTTTACAAATTACACGAGTTTGCGTCTACCATTAAACTGCATTGTTTATTACTAAAAGAAGGATATATTTTGTTTTTAATTTGTTGGTTATGGTTGCTTACCCTTCCCACCTTCGATTTCTTTTTTGATCAACATACACCGTACTCCCCCATAACTAACCAACAAACCAAATCGAAAACAATAAAATATTTAAGGGTTTGGGAGACTTAGCTTCTGATGATGTCCTGAAATGTTTTAGGACACTGCTTCTGTTGCCTCTCAATAGGCTCCTCCAACTTTTCAGCTGGACTCCTTATCTGCATAATTATTTTATTTATCTCTTGGAGTGATGATTTTCATTTTTTTTTCCAATCACATTCTGCTCATGACTTCTATTCAGTTGCCCATAGAAATCACTTTTCCTTTTTACATATTGATTTTAACTAATAACTAATGCAGGTGGACATGAACTTAGCAAGACAACGGGGAATGCCGGCGCAAGAGTTGGATGCGGTAAATGTCTTGTTTTCCAACTGTTTTCTTATGTCATCAGTTCGTCAATGGCTTAGTGTTGTCAAAATGTGTTTATCTTGTAATGCTGAAATCAAGTTAGTAGGGTAGGTCTGAAATGCAGCTCTGGTATGCTTCTTCCTTTTTATAGCCAATGCATAGACCTTGTAATTTTAAACGTGACATACAAAGAATAAATAAAATATACAGCACGGTAAATGACACGAACTAATCTATACATTGCGAGGTCTATTGCTGCATGCATGTGGAACTAACATTTGATTCATTCGACTTTGAGCAGGTATCATTGGCCTTCAATCATCGGTTTAGAAGTAGTGTTGCAGTTAAAAATGTTATCTGGCAAAAAACTGTGAACTGCAATCTTTTGGTTCAGTTAATGTATCTCTCAGCTACTTGCAAACAAATTTGGGACAGAGATCTAAAGCCTATCCGTAATTTATATGATCAATATGAAAGGTACTTCAGTTAATGGACCTTTACTTTTAATGATTGCTTACTTTCTATTTGCACCATGGACCAATCTATTTCTGGTTATTTCATTTTTATACTCTTATATCTGAATTAGGATAGGGAAGTTGCAAGTGTCGACGATTGGTCGCATTTTTTCTGATAAATTTTTAGTACTGCTTTATTGGGACTTTCATGGTAATTTTAATCTTATTTTCGTAACTTTTACTCGAAAAATGTCTCTTATAAGAAGAGATATCTTGCTTGGCATGAATCTAGTACATGGCAATTGTGCAGGCTAGTAGAGCAAGTAGGATAACAGTAACTTAATACATGGCTCTTGTACAAGCCAAAACAGCATAAACAATTGATTGGTATGTCACATAGGAAAGCATTTTATCACTGTCCTTCCTAAAGAAGAGCCCTTGGTATATTAGGCAGGTTCAACAACACCAAAACACTGCACAGAATCATCTGTAAACCGATTTGATCCGAAATCTTCATCGGGACATCACCGGTGATGACCTTATTCCCAGAACGCAGCCGAATAGATTGAGCTGTGCTAGCGTTGCTATAATTGTGAACATTACCCAAGGAGTGCCAAACGCCTTGACTTGTTCATATCTCTGAGATATCTCCTCATCAACCACATTTTCGGTGATTACAAAGGTCGACTTTGGTAATCCGAACATCGTCGTTATAGTGTCGGAGAAAGCAAATAGGTAGGAAGCTGTTTGTTTGAACATCCACATCTGTTGCTCGTTTAGCCAGCCTTGGATTGTGCCTCCACAACATATAAATTCTCCCAGGCTCTGCATACAACCTGCAATCATGGCATATCATGGAAAAAACATGAAACCAAAATTAAATCCAAGAATTTTCAGGACAAGAAAGTTGCCTTTGGAAACAGAAGGATACACTTAACAAGACAAAGGGAAGCCACAGTAACATTGTATAGTGTGGCCACTCCTATTGGGTAAACTATAATAAAATTGGGTAAACTACAATATTCATCACTCAATTTTCCTCCCACTCCTATTTTGGTCACTAAAGTTTAAGATTTTTTAATTCAATAATGTTCATATTTTGGCCACTAACATGCTTATATAAATTAAAAAATTTGTTAATCTTTGAGATTTTTTTTTCTTATGAAATTTATCATATTATTATATTTCATATTTTAATAAGCAAAGTAAAAAAGTTATTATTGGCATCAAATATTTTAATTATCTGATTTAGTTGGTATAACATGAGATTAAAAATTGAATAGTTTGAAATTAACAGTTAATCAACTTTATAGATGAATCCAACCCGATTTTAATACAAATTTTTTAAATAAATTATTTTGATTTGGTTACGGTTCACAATTTTAAGCAAAATTGATTGAACGATTTTATCTATTATATATAATATAAGACCGAGAATTGAATAATTTAAAATTATAAATTAATTAAAATATTTTTTAAGGATCTTATCTTTTACCAATCAAATCAGATAATCTATTAACCAATTAATTTAAATTTTTAATTTTAAAAATATTTTTTACTTTATTTATTAAAATATCAATTATGATAATATAATAAATCTAATAATTATTCGATTATAATAAAAATATAAAAATAACTAGAACATTAAAAATTAAAAGTTCACACTTATTGATGAGCGAAAACTTTTTAAAAAAATAATAATGGTACTAAAGTTACTAAACAATAAGATAACGTAATACATAAAAGTTAAAAATATTGTATGTAATAGATAAGATCGTTTAATTAATTTTGCTTAAAATTTTAAATCGTAACTGAATCAAAATAATTTATTTTAAAAAATTTTGTACTAAAATCAGGTTTGATTAATCTTTAAAGAGATATTTTAGTTAATTGTTAATTTTAAATTATTTAATTTTTGATCTCTTATTTTATCAATTAAATCGGATAATAAAAATATTTGATTATAACTGATTTAAAAGATTAATAGTGTAAATTTTAGATTTTAGTTAAATGATTAAAATAAGGCATTTCTTATAATTAGATGATCACCCGAATAATTAACCCTAATTTTAATTTAAGAATTGAATTACGGATAAATTAAACATTATAATTTATTTAAAAATAAAAATAAAAACAAAGTCCTTTAGGTTCAAGAAAAGAAAGGAAAACACTTTATTTTCTATGCTTTTGTTTTGTTTACCTAAGCAGATCATCTTTACAGTGTACAACCAGAGGACACGTGGCACGCATCTCAACCATCATCTTCATCAACAACAAAGCTCAGCAATTTTTAAATAAGCTTTCAATTCCTAAAGCTCCCCAACACTTGCCCAAAAGCTGAGCAATTTTTAGAGAAGAAAACCCAAATTAACAGCCAAGCAACCCGAGCCAGTGATTACCACCATTTCCAAAGAAATATCCCACACCCACCTGCTTCCCATCCCTTTCTCCCAAAATTAATCTATATCTGCCTTTAGTTTTTTATTTATATTTTTGGGTTTCAATTTCCCCTCCCCCTTTTCTTCTGGTTGTTGTTGTTGTGAATTTTATTTTATTTTTATTTTTTATAAATCAAATCCAGAAATGGGTTCTTCTTCCTCTGTTATTTTGTTATCCTATATTATATCTCTTTGTTTAATGAGCTGCGTTTGGGGTTCTTCTATTTGTTCGCATGGAGCTGATGTGTTCATTAAAAACCTTCAGTTTCAATGCTCTCCTTCAAGTTCTCCAATTTCTCCACTCAAGGTACGTTTTTTTTCTTGCTTGGAAATTTCATTTGTTAATTGTAGATTGATTCTTAATTGGTTTAGGAAAATGGATTCTTGAGATTTATTTTGTTTGATTTTGGATTCTTGGTATTTATGATTTTTTTTCTTTCTAATTTTGTAAAAGGAAGGTAAGTTTCTAGGAAATTTTGGGGTTTTAGAATGAATGATTTGGGTATTTTTTTATTGAATTTTCATGGCTGTAAAATATTGAAGAATCAGAATAAATGCTTTATTTGCATTATGGGGTATTGGATTCTTACAATATAATTTATTTTGAATTAAAAAAAAAGAATATAGAAATGAAATTGTAAAATTTATTAGCCATTCATTCTCTAATATTAGTTAGTCTTGGTTAGGGCCTTTGAATTATTTTATTCTCTTCTAGAACATTTTGACTGGAATGGCATTGTTATGTATTTGAAAACAAGATAACCTACTCTTTAAAATGGCATTATCATGTATTTAAGGCTACAGAGGCTATGAGGAAATTACTGGAGATGTAGCTTAAGATATTCTATTTTAGGATTTAAGCCTTATGCAGATCAGCTGGAAATAAACCGGATTGGTGAAATATGTAGTACATGTGTTCCATAGCTTTAATTGAAGATTTGGAACATTAATGGTATTTCCTTTGGTCACATACTTGTAGCTCTATGGTGACAGGATTATGTCAATTATTAGATTGTGGCTGGAAAATAATCTATATGGCTAGATGACTGAGAATGTAAACTTTTTTTTTTAATCTTTTGATGTTTTGATCTCCGACTTCCTTCTTGGCTTTAATGACCCTAAATATGCAACTTAATTACTATCCTAATATCTCATCAGAAATTGTCTTTGTGCTTTCCATTAAGGTATACACGTATTGTATCAGTATATCTAAGAATGGTAGGAATCCGTAGGATAGACTCTTTGCTCTTGAATTAATGGTTTTAGAAGATATGCGTGCACACTAACACGCATATATACGTCCCTAACTCAAATCATAATCTATCCTCTTTTGGGACCTTTCAGACCTAAGAGTAAGAAAGCTAGCAAACAATATCCCTTTTTTACAAGTCTGTTTATAGGATATATCTGATGCCCCAAAAACATTATCATTGTTATCCAAATGAGAATGACCAGGTGCTCGTGCAATTATTTATATCCATGAAAATGAATGCCCATGCAATTATATATATACATCCAAGTGTCTTGAGTATTGTTATGACCGGGTGTTTGGAATTGATGATTCAGCTGAATCTGCTTGATGAAGGGAGACTGAAACCTTGGGAGTCATTAAAGAGAGACCCAATTTTTAGGGTTTTTTATATGATTCGACTTATGGTTTTATTATTTCAAACGTCCCTTTAAATAAGGACCAATCTCATCACATAAAAGAGGAAAGAAATAAAAGCATAGTAAAAAAACTGAAGGAAAGAAATAAAGTCTTAACCTAAGCCTTGATTTAAATAATCCAAATTAAGAGCCTTTCCTAACATAGATTTGGTCCATTACATTAGCCCTCTTATATGATGCAACCAATGTTTAGTCGTTTGAGTGTTATGCGTCCATCCAAAGCATTACGTCTAACTTGAATTGCTCGGTTATATGGTTATGTGGCTTATGATGGTTTAGTTAGCTAAATTCTATGTGCTATTGAACCACTGAAAACTTTACTGATAACTTTACAAACACAGACACTAAAAGAAGTTGATGTTGCAGGAAATAGAAAAAGCAAACCAAGAATAGGAAACAACTCTCTCTGCATTCACCACCCTTTTCTCTACCTTAAAGGGAAATGTTTACTTTTAATTCTATACAATTTTGTTAAAGAATATCATTATCTTGAGCATCAACTTGTAACTCATGCAATTTCCTTGTCGAAGATCCTCTAATCATCATAGTTGTGGTTTGTAGATTTGCCAGCTTCCCAGTAAGTTAGCTCAGATCAGTGTGCCATTTGATTATATTTCAAGGATTAATATTTTGCATGACTTTCTGCTTCTTGGAGACAAACCTTCTGATAGTCTTTTATGCATGTTTATAATTTTCCTTGCAGGTGGATGGCAGCTTCCTAGGCAGAACATTGACTTCCAAACAGAGAAATGGCTACACTTCTGTACTCTTTTATGCTTCCTGGTGCCCATTTTCACGTAGTTTGTACCCGAAGTTCGAGATTCTCAGTTCCATGTTTCCTCAGGTAGAGCATCTGGCAGTTGAACAGTCTTCAGCTTCACCGAGGTATGCGACTACTTATCCTGCTTAAGTATTGGTATGTGTGAACTAATTATTTGCTTGTTTCTTCTGTTGGACCTCTTGGTTTGGTGCACCATGACAAAATGTACTTGAAAGCTTCCTTAACATGTGTGCACGGGCACATATCAATTGAAGTGCTTTGTCTGCTAATGATATCTATTATCTTGTGTAGCTGTAACTTGAGGGAACAATGACCTATGTCCAAAGTCCAATGCTTACAAAGTAGTTATGGCTTTTGGAGTAGATTTCTATCAATTATATATTTTTGGTTGCGTATCCTGCTTATGATGGAACATGAGATTGCTCATGTCTGCTTCTTAAGTAAAATACCGAATATATAACTTTACGGTGTGATGCTTCTTTTGTACTTCTTAACTAGTCCTTAACTGATGCCTGGATAAGTTCTTTTATGAATAACCTCCTTTAACTTGGCATAACTTTGTGATTATTAATATGTGAAGCAGAATTAGCAATCAATAAATCATTCTTCTTCTTACTGTTGAAATCTAACAATAAATTTCATAACTAATGGTACATTTGATATGGGTCTATCACAGCATATTTTCAAAGTATGGAATTCATAGCTTGCCGTCAATTTTAATGGTGAACCAGACCTCAAGGGTACGATATCGTGGTTCAAAAGATATCTCCTCAATCGTACAGTTTTATGAGAAAACAACAGGTCATTGCTCTCCTCTGCAAAAGATATGTATCTTTAACTGCTTTTGCTTATCAAGTGAATGATACTGGACAGCTATATCTCTAGTTGCAAAAAATAATATTATGAACAGAAAAATTGCAGCTGTGTACTATGAAGCATTACAGAACTGTAGCTCCTTATACCTAAGCCTAGATAGTGAGTTGTATAATTCCAAGTTCATTAACTCGAGTGTGTGCATTTCAGGAGTTGAACCAGTTCAATATATTGCTGAAAGCAAGCCAGTTGTATCGGGAGACGACAATAAATACATGATACAGTTGTGGAATGAAGCTCCAATGGAGATAGTCAAACGGGAGCCCTACTTAGCATTTGCCTTGCTGTTTCTGTGTTTCAGAGGACTTCTATCCATATTCCCTGAAGTAATGTCTCGTCTCAAGGCTTTCTGGGTTTCATATGCTCCACACTTGAACTTGGAAATATTCGGTGAGACAAGTCAGTTGTTTGCACGAGCCCTTCACATGGTCGACGTGAGGAGAGTTTGGACGAAACTGAGGCTATGCAAAACCAGGAATTTCCATCAAGGTGCCAAGAGTGCCCGTGTTTGGGCTTCTTCCCTGGCATCCGTCTCTTTGGGCGAATCTTCTCCCGGTAGATCCTCATCCTAGACTGGGATTTTTCAGAGCTAAGCTAAAACGTATGAAGGAGCATATCGATCAGGTAACGCATTACAAACTGCGATGATGCTTTGGGGCGTCGTAATCACCTCTATATATATCTCTCTTTGTATCTCTGAAATTAAATTCGACTGAAAATCTTTGATACCGAAATCTGTTGGCTTTGAGTTTAGGAAATCAAGGTGCATGTATATTTGAGAACATCACTTTTTGGTGTGTATATGAGTCTTTATTTGTTGGAACATTTCTTCACATCTGTGGAATGTAAGCTCCTCTCTTACAAGTGTTGCAGATACTGTTCTTTGCCTAATCAAAAAGCCTAGAAAATAGATAATGTCTCTCTCCATTTACCTCTCAATGTTTAGCTTAGGCCTTAGGTTAGGGTTCTCCATTTTTAGTACAATAAATCCTCATGTAAATGACATTTTAACCAACTTTCAATTTATTAATTAATAATGAAACAGACCAAGTCTAGGCATGGTGGTAATGTATGTGGCAATCTTTTAATTTACATAATATCAATCTGAATATGATTATAATACAAATCATGTTGTATTAATATCCTATCCTGTCATGTTAAGAATTACTAAGTTCCAACTTTATACCTAAACCTAGGTTGAGGTTGGGAGCTTCGAAACTCAGTGGTCAGCTCTTCGAGAAGTTCTAGAAAACGGTAGGTTTAAAAAATAACTAAAAAGAGGTTGTATTAAATTTTATAAAAAATATAAGATTTTCGGTATTGATTTTTTTATACATATTGAATTTTTAAAAAAATATATAATAATTTTGATATATATAAATTTTTTAGAAAATATAAAAATTTTGATATATATCAAAATTTAAAAAAAAATTATAAATTTTTTGATATATATCAAAAAACTAATATCAAACTTCTTATATTTTTTATAAAAAAATCGATATATCTATTTTTTTAATTGTTTCTTAAGCCGACGTTTATTTAGAAAAAATCAATTAATTCACCTTAAATTCTTGAACGTATTATCAAGGCTGTAGCTGCAATGTGTTGTTTTTTCCAAGGGAAACGCCTTCTAAAAATAGACCCTAATGCATATGAAAAAAATAAATTAAATTGAAAGAATATATTGAATGCAAACTAAAAGTTAGGTGACCTTATTAAATATAAATTAAAATTTGAGTGATTTTATTGAATATTTTAAAAATAGGGGACCAAAATTCAGTGACCTTTTCAAAATATTTTAAAATACAGTGACCAAAATAAATCTATATTAATGTTTGGTGACCATTTATATACCCTAAAAATAAGGGTAAACGATGTAGATGCACCAAGCTATTTGGGAATTTAGCTATTGAATTATAAAACTCCCCAATTAAATCATTAAATTTATTAAATTAATTTATTTTGATCATTAAAATTTTAATAGAGGGATGATAAAGAAATGATGTGGCAGTTAATGAAAATTTATAAAACTATACATTTAATCTCTATTACTTTTCTATTATATTGATTTAGTCTTAATTAAATTAAATTAATTATTCAATCAAATATTGACACGTATCATCTATATAATTTATCCTTATTTTAAAGGGTGTGGGTATAACACCCAATAGGTCTCAGGTTCAATTCTCTATTCCTATGACATGTTTGATCATTAGATTAAATGATTAATTTTATTTAATTAAAATTAAAATTAAATTGATATAATAAATAATATAGATTAAATATATAATTTTATAATTTTTTGTTAACTACCACATCATCTTTATTACTCTTTTATTAAGATTTTAATAACAATAACTAAATAATACCCAATCAAATCCCGAATAATATCAGATAATATCCATTCAAAATCTCGAATAACATCAAATAATATCTATTTAAAATTAAATTTAATAACAAATAATATCAAATCAAATATTAAATATTTATCAAATCTAATAGATTACACGTTTAAAATTAAAAAAAAATTAAATTGATTGAACTGCCCTCATACCGCTTCTCTTATAAATATATAGTGCGCGATTCAAACATAAAAAAAAAAATATATATATATATATATATCTTTTTTATCCAATACTTCACCCTTACCCATCTTCCTATATTAACATCAGAACCCATTTCCAAAAATATTACGATTCCCCAGGAAATGGATATCGATGAGTGGGTTTTCTTACCCGACAAGAGATTCCTGGAAATCAATCAAGATGCAGAGAAAAAGAAAATCCATGGAGGAGGGACGAAACTCGTTTTCCTAACAGATGATTTCGACAAAGAGCAGCCACCGCCTAAGCAAGTTGTCTCGGTTTCATTCCAATCGGAACCGAGAATCTTGAAAGTCCCGGAAAATGATCCGGTGAAGGAAATCACGAAAAGGGTACCGATCGATTTCACTTCTTCGCCGTCAATGATCCTCGAGAGGATCAAAGAAGCCGGCATCGAATCGGTCCATGGCGATCGAGAAGTGAAAACACAGGTTTCGTTCAGGAAACCGAGTTACAACAATGAATCCGTCGACATGACCAACAAAATGGACTCGCCCAGGTCCACTACTAAAGGAGCCTTCCCTCAGCTCGATGCTGCAGGTACGTTTAGTTTTGATGACGAGGAGACTGATTTTTTGCAGAACATGAGCTCTCCGAAATTGAAGGATTCGTCCGAAAAGAAAGCCGACGACTGGGAAGAAAACTCCGGTGGGATTTGGAAATGGAGCTTGACAGGATTCGGGGCAATCTGTTCGTTCGGTGTAGCTGCTGCTACCGTTTGCATCATCATATTCGGAACCCAACAGAGGCAAAAACAACACCAACAGAACCAGAAACTGATGTTCCAGCCTTACACTGATGACAAGGTAATGAAAATTTCACATCGTTAGCCGCAGTTCAGATTCAAACCGATCTGATGAAGATATAAAGCAAGTTTCTATGAACATCAACAGATTCTTTGCCTCCATTATTGAACAGGATACCCTTTTTTCTCATCTTAGCAGTTCAAATTCTTGCAAATTACAGCAAATCCGACCCCATTCTGAAGCCATACTTGTATTTTAAGTAACTTAACATTGTTGTTGTTTCAGAGTATGAAGCAAGTGGTTCATCAGACAACAAGACTTAATGAAGCAATCTCTGCATCTAGAGGAGTTCCAATCACTCGAGCTCACATAACATTTGGTGGCTACTATGATGCTATTTAAAAGAGAATCTAAATAGTGTGTTTCTTTCTGTTTTTGTACATAAGAAGGTATCTTGCTGTCTTGTTATTCTATGGATTCTGAATCCTGTCTGTAATCCTGAAAATTCTATAATTTTGTTGTGCTTATTTTAGACACTGCATGGATTCTTGGATCTTGATCTGGTCATGTAGGCAGGTGTAGTTTTTATACTGTGGGAGTTGATGTTCCAGAAATGTCTGCAAATTCAGCACTTAGTAAAGTATATATGATCTCAAGTCAGAAATATTTCCAGGCAATAATTTTAAGCCTGTCATTTTAAAGTCATTGTCTTTAAGAGTTTCTGCCAAAAAAAAAACTTATGTCATGGCTGAATAAGAGCGCGGATTCCATTAATTTAGTTACTGATGGACCCGAATTAGTTATAATTAGATTAATTAAAATTTTTAGAATTTTAATAGTTAATAAAATTGAATTAGTCATTATTTTGATTAATTTCGTGAATTTTTGAATTAAATAAAATTTATTATAAAACTTTTGGTTAAATTATACAATTGGTCACTAAATTTTGTTAAAATAATATGTATAGTCACTAAACTTTTGTTTTTATGATAATAATTTAATGATATTTAATAATATATTAAAAAAATAAAAATTATAAAATAATTTTTAAAAATTTAATGACCAAAAGTAAATATATAACATATAATAATTTTGGTTAATTAATTAGTTTAGAATCAAATTAATCGTTAACTATTTTTTTAAAAAAAATTATTAATCAAACTTACTTTAGAATTAATTGTTAATCAAAAGTAAATATCTGTTCTCTAAATTTCTCAATTCTGTATTTAAACATATTTTTATATTAATTTTTATTTTAAAATTTTAATTTTTTTATTAATCCTCTTCATAATATGATACTTTAAGATTGAATCAGTTGACATTTATAAAATATTATATTATAAAAAGATTAAAAATAAAAAAAAATGTGAACTTTATAGATTAGATATTACTTTCTCCAAATATATATTTGATTCTGGGAGTAGGAAGAAGCAAAGAAACTGAATAGCAAAATACAGGCACACATTCCAAGGTCAAATGACTAATTTTTTTAATTTTTTAAAGCAATTTAAAAATAGATGAAATGATATAAATATTAAAATACAATAAAATATTTAATTATTTTTTATTATTTGATGTTATTTTTTCGTTTAACATTTTAACACTCGTTGAAGAAATATTATTGAACGAAATTATAATCACATATATAAAATTATTGACATAAATAAAATTTTAAGTTAAAAATTAAATTATAAAATATTAAGTTTTGAGATTAATATAAACAAAATTAAGAACTTAATTAGTAAAAGACGTAAAAAATATATAACCTTTTATAAACTTTATAATTTAAAATTTAAACCCTAATATTCTAAACCCTAAACTCTAAATTTTAACTATTTTACGCCTATACATTAAACCTTTAAATTTTAACCTAAAATCTTAAACTTTAAACCTTAAAATTAGAGTTTTTGTGTAAAATTTATATTAAAATATTCTTTATTATTTTATTAAAAAATTAAATGTTGTCTTAATCCTACTAAATTTAAATCTCCCTGTCACTATTGAAACATACTTTAATTATGTTATTTTTAACGTTCTTTGAAAGTGAAAGTATAAAGTCAATTATGTTTCAATCACTCTTGAAGAACACTTATCCACAATACATTGAATCTTTTTCTATTAATTTCAATTTCATAATAAAATATAAAGATTTTATTTGAATTAATTACACTACATGTTTCTAAACCAGGGGCGTAAATAAACTGAATCGAGTTCGAGTAGTATTAAATTTGACTCGAACTTAAAATGCTCGAAATTAAGTTCAACTGAACTCGAAAACTCATAAGCTTAAAATTATTGAGTTTAAGTTTAAACTCAAAATCAAATTCGAAACTCAAACTCGAGAAGCTTAATCTCGAAAAGCTCAAATATACCAAGTTAAACTTAAATATCATAAACTTGATTCGAGCTTTAAATTATTAAATTCAATTAGAGCTTAAACTTAATTGGATATCAAACTCCAATATCAATAAAAGTTAATATAAAAATATATTTAAATTTGTTTTCAACCGAAAGGCAAAAAGAAAAACGTTTTGTAAGGTAAAACCCTATTCTATTTATAGTCCTATTCTCTACCCCTTCCTTCATATTTGTGCAATGTAAGATTTATATCTCTAGATCAAATATGTTTGCCTTTATATCATGCGGAAAGGGAGAATTGCGTCAAGAGTCGTCCAAACTTCTACCCAAGTTCAACTTGATCACTATGTAGAATTTAATAATTATATTATTATTGATTTCAAGTTACTCGCGAATTTTTCGAGTCGAATATTAAATAATTCGACTTGATTCATTAAGAATTCGAGTCGAATTCGAATCGAGTTTTAACCAAATTAAACTCGAGTAGCTCGCATCTCATCTCATGTACAACCCTACTCTAATTTATAATCTTTACTCTAAATTTATCTTTAAATCTTTAAACATTTTAAATTTATCTTCAAAATATAATATTTATTTTAAATCGATTGTTAAACTTTTGAGTATTATAGTTTTATACTCAAACTATCATCTTCCTTTTGAATTCAAAAATAAAATGAAAATAAAATATTTTGACAATAAAAGAAAATGAGTGATTGCACATCCAAACCAACACTATTTATTGCTAGATGTCCCACCTGAGAACAAATTGTCCATTTTTCCTGAAAGTTTTCCATCAACAATAAAATTTGAGATCTTGGTTTCACTGGAAATGGACTGATGGGATTGGTTTTGCTGGAACTGGAAGGATGTGTAGGATACAGGCACAGAAGAGGCAAGTTGGAGGGCCATGGGGGCACAGAAGAGGCAAGTTGGAGGGCCATGGGGGGAAATGATGCACACAAACACTTACAGAATGAAACTCAACTCCACTTAAAAAAGTTATTTTTTTTTTAATTTTTAAATTATTTGAGTTAAATCAAATAATTTTAAAAAAATTTAGTTTCGAGACGAATTCAAATTTTCAAAATTCAAATTACTTAAAAAATCAAATAACTTAAAAAGTTTCAAGGTCTAATTATACATTTAATCCCTGCAATTTTATTTTTAATTTTATTTAAGTCATATCTTCTTATTTTTATTATTTTTATCTTTTAATTTTCTTTTTCTTTACGGTAGAGTCATTTTCAATATTTATTTTCTATTTTATTTAATACAATTTTTATTTTTATATTATTTAATCTATGTTAATTATTTTATATTTTACATCTTTAATTTATATATTTATATTATTGTATTTAATTTATTATTATTTTTATCTTGTTTTGGCCTTTTCTACATAACAAAAAAAGTTTTTAACGAGACTCGTAATTTAATGAAGTGATATATTCATACTTAAGGTATTTAATAATAATAATAATTCGAATTCTTATTTATACATATAAAAAAAATAATATGAAAAAATATGTTTGTAGATATGAAGAGAGTCGTTTAAATTAAAATTAAAATATACTATAGTATTATAAATAATATAATTAAAATTTATACATAAACTCGAAAAATCAAATCGATTTAAACTCGCTAAAACCGACTCGAATCAAACTTTTTTTTTAAAAAAAATAAATTATAAAATATATTAACTTAACTCGAATAACTCAAAATTTTTTGATTTAACTCGACTAACTCAAACACAGAATAAGAAAAATTGAAATCTAAGAATTTATGAGTTGTAGTGCCCATTGGCCATGGAATCTAAGAATTTAATTATTTTAAATGGTTTTTGCTTCTTACATTGGGTCAAGTAACGGAGAAATTATATAATAGGTCAATCCCATCACATTATTTATGGGATCAACTAATAAAAAATACTTATTTTTTTATTTTTTTTATTTTTAAAGTGAAGATTCACTTGAAAAGAAAATATGACATGAAAAAATTGATGAGGTGGGTAATTTTTAGTAGTTGGTTCCATAGAAACATAATGAGACTGACCCATAATATAATTTTTCCAAACAATGGGTTCAGTGTTGGATTACGGGATTTTTTTTTAAAAAAAAGATAAACGTTTAAAGATTTTTGTATAATTTATTAAAAACTCTCATTTTATAATTAATAAAATACATAAAAAAAATATTTTAATAAAAATATTATTAAATTATCTTTTAAATAATAAAAATATAAATATTAAATATTTTTAGTTATCTTATTTAAAAAGTATTATTCTTTTTATATGTTTTAAATTTTAAATAATTATTATATATACATAATTATATAAATTTATATTTTTTATAAATATTTAATTTATATTTTATTTTTGAAAATCTTTTTTAAGGGCTGTAGATCGGTTTTATTGTACCTATTAGAACCCTAAAACCAATTAGAATTTTAAGAACGATTCAATTGCCCACTAAAAATTATATAAATATAAAAATAATCTAATTAAATAGATGAACAAAAATTAAAATTTCTGGTTAATTTTTTTAAATAAATAAACTGAGATTAATTAGAAAAAAAGAAGAAAGGAATATACGAAGACAATCTTGGAAAAGGAACGCCGGAAAATCGCTCGTCCCTTACACTCGAAATCATTTCGAGTTTTGATCTCAGCCTCTGTCTGAACCAAACGGCGACGGATTAGATTCTAACCTTCTGGTTATTCGAAAGGCATTAAAATTAAATTAACCAAACAACAAAAAGTAGAAAAGAATTAGAAAATGTCCAAGGCTGTTTGGGGGAAATTGATAAAGAAGGAACTCTCAAGATCCCAATCAAACGGCCGGAGTTAAATAGACCGGAAACATCAGGAACTTGATATCTCCGGTTTCGAATTCGTTTCTGCCTCCTAACTAAGCCAAACGCGAAACGGAGATCTCATTCACATGGCTACTCAAAGAGGCAAACAAGAATTACAAAAGATTGGTCTGTTGAACGGAGAAGAGCGGCGTTCTAGGGTTTTCAATAAGATGGGATCATATCGATTAGGGTATTTTCTAGTGGCTGATTTATAGGGATGGTTTACTGAATTACGTAAATGACCTTTCATTATTATTATTATTATTTTTGTATTTTCAAGATTAGGTGTGAGTAAAATTTTATTTAAATCAAAAAATTTAAAATAAAGTTTAAATTATAAAATAGAAAATTAAATAATTAAAATAACTCAAAAATTTTAATAATTATTTAATTAATTTTTATATAAAAATATGAATATATATATATCGTATATGTATATATAAAGATATTAATATGTATTATAACATTATAAATAATTATAATTAAATTTTTTAAAAAAAATTAAAAATATAATTTGACTCGACTTAACTCAAATTTTATAAATTTAATTCGGTTCAAGTACATTTTTGCGATGATTATTTGGGTGCATTGTTTTTTATATATATTATCGTATTATACTCTTTTACCCCAATTAAATTTTAAAAAATCACACCAATAATTCATGTACAATTTTCAGTGCAAATGAGGAACAAATTAACATATCTCCCATGAAAATAAATAAAAGCTAAAATAGAAATTATAAGCAAACAAATAATTCATTAGGTCACCAACACACAAAATCACATCAATTATACATTAAAATAAAATAGAAAAATAATAAAAATATACAAAAAAAAAGAAAGCAAAATTCAAATCCAAAATAATTCCAAGCCCTGTAGAGAGAAAGAATTAAAGAAGACCAAAATAAAACAAACCATTACTGTTCCAACAACCGCTAACCATTCTAAAAGAGTAGACCAAACGCAAGAGCAACCAGGGAAGCAAACACCGTCGGCACAAATGTGATGGCGTCCGAGGTAGGGCTAGGAGCCGGGGCATCGGCTGCTGCGACGTTTTGGATTGCCGACACGGCCATCAACACGACCACCATAGCAAAAAATAGTCTCATCCTCAATGCCTCCATTTTTGTTGGTGTGGTCTCTTGGTGGATCTAAAGAGAGAGGAACAGGAAGTATGTGAAGACAAAGGGAAATTGAGACAAGCAGTAATGGCCAATGGGGTGGCATAAAGGTAGATTTATATACACATGCGATGGGGTCATGACAAAATTCATGGCCAGTTTTCAACTAGTGCATAAAAAATAGAAAATAATTCGATTGTAATATTTAATTCAGATTAATTTATTTTTATTTTCTTTAAATTGGTTCGATTTTGTTTGAAAACAATGACTAATCAATCGTATTATGTTAGTTTACACAAGATAAACACTAATTACAAATTTTAAAACAATCTTATACTACGAGTCATCTTAGCTTCAGTGATTAAAGGAACTGTTGTTCTTCTTAGAGGCCACGGGTTCAAACACCAATAATACAAATCAGAGTGGTTGAGCGATCAATATTAAATAGTTGAGAGTATACTCTAAAACAAATAATTATTGTAATATAGATTAACAATATTTTAAAAAATAATTTCTCAAATATAATATTATAAAAAAATCCAAACAATAATATTTTTTTCATTAATTTTATTAGATTCTTTGGGTTGCCCGTTTGTTGGTACAGGGTGGCTTTGTGTTAAGCTCTAGGTGTCATACAGCTGTTTCCAACGGTTTCCCATTCTTTGGCGAGGGGACCTTTGCTTTTGCCCAGTTGCCTTAACTACCGCTTTTTTCTCGGGCAGCGTGGGCAGCTCAATTCCATAGAAAACTTTTTGATTTTGGGATATTACATAAAGACTATTCTGACCCTAGGTGAAACCAAGTTTAGTTGGGAGTTCAACTTTTATTATGGCAATCTTGGTATTTGATGTGATTAATTAAATATTATTTTTAAAAGTTTTTCTTTGAGTTTGGGTCATGCACGTGATATTTTTAAATTTAGTACTTGTGTGTTATTGTGCATTTATTATTAAAAATAATAAAGTTAAAATTTTAAAAATGAATTTTTAAAATTAAAAATAAAATTTTAAAAAATATTTTTATTAGTAATTATAATATTTAATTTTTAAAATCATGAGTAAAGAATTACATGGGGCAAATGTAAGTGATTATTATAGTAATTTATTTATTTTTTTCTGTTGTCAGATCATTCAATCGTCAATGTTTAACGGCAACAAACTGTTGAGTGATCAAAAATTTATATCCCGAAAACTCATTTTAAAAATCGATAATCAATTTTGTATTAAGGTAAAGGAAAATTCTACAACGGGCGTCGAACACCGCTGAACACCACTAATGTTGAACATTGTTGAACACCATTAAATTAATTAATAAAAATTTAAAATCTCAAGGACTCAGTATGTAATTAATAAAAGTGTGATAAACTCAATATATTATTAATAATTATATGATTAGTCCTTTAGATTTTTATTCTTTATAAATTAATTTAATAATGTTCAACGGTGTTCAACATTAACGATGTTCAGCGGTGTTCGACACTCATTATAGACTCATCCTAAGGTAAAACATAAGTGATATAGTAGTTAACCCATAAATTTTAGAGTTAGTAGGTGGTTAGAGTTTTTTATAAATACTTTTTTTTAAGTTATGAATTTAATATTTATCAAAAATAAAATAAATGTTTTTATTCTATGTAAAAAAATATTTAAAAAATTAGTTTAAGTGATAAGCAATTTAATATCACTTAAATACATGTTTGGTTTGAAGCTTTGTATATGTATAAAATTCTTATCGAGAGTTTCATTCTTTAAAATTAGATATACGACACAAATCAATCTAATTTCTTTTACTAATACAGATTTGAGAGCAAAGCTAATGATTAATATCAACTTCCATATTCACCAAGTCTACTATCATATTCGGTATTGTAGTAAACTCAAAAGTATCAGTAGGTGCACCACAGCTCAAGGTAGCGAGTCTATTGGCCACTCCATTATCTTCTCTAAATATATGACGAACATGTATATTTCATTCACGATTAAGTTCCTGAATTGTCGTAACTAAAGCATTACCTATAAGTGTCTTAGATTCACCACCTAAAATCATGAGAGATGATTACCTATCTCTAACTCAATTTGTCTGAATCTAAGCCTCTACGCATTGACAAGAGCATCATGTGTCTCCAAAGTTCAGCCAATAACACCGAACAACAACCAAGATTACGAGAAAAATCAAAAACCCAAGAACCATGTTCATCAAGCAACACACCCCTTACAACAGCTTTTCCATTAGACAAGTTCACAACACTATCACTATTAACTTTCATCCAACCTTCAGGTGGACATTGCCAATTGGATTCTCTAGCTTGTCGAGTAGTAGAATTTTCATTTGTATCGGAGAAAGTTTTTTGATACTCTATTGATAGGCGATGATTAATTTGAACCAGATTATCTCATTCAACATAACTTATGTCAAATAATATATGACACCGCATCTTCTAAAGAAGCTGATAAATAACCAAAAATCTAATGCCCAATCCACTGTTATAGTATCATAATAAAAAAACAACAGATCTACATATATTCAACTTCAACCATTCAATAAAGGGTAAGTCATAAAATAGACGAATCTTACATTGTGGTACTACGACATTCCACACTTTCTTTTTCTGTTATGCAGTGTCTCAAAACTCAACGCTTTCACCTGATGTATTACATATAGTACAAATATCCGATGATGTGATATGTCAATGATATCTTTCAACATTTGTGAGAAGCCGTTGATAGGTTGCAAGCCACATAAAGACTTTCACACGTTGTGATAACTCCAAATTAAATTTCAATCAAAGTTACAAACATTTATAGCGGTATTTTCCAATGATAAATATGTCGATTTTGAAGTGAATCGGTGATCCTTCTCTCATCGTCATCCCGATAAATCACGACCCATATGTACATTCGGTGGTGGTACCGCTACAATTTTTTAAAGAACACTAATATGGAGCAAAGAATTCAATTGAGACCAATCCCAATTTTCATTCTCTTAAATCATATCATAAACTGTTGTCGGTGTAGGAGGTTCAACCGACGTGCCCGAAAATACTAAACGCCTTTCAGAATCTAACCAACTATCGTACCAAAAATATGTGTCTTTCTTATTACAGATATGTAAACAAATATTCTCTTTGATATCATCCTAAATATTGCAAAGACCGCGCCAAAGAGAAGATATATTACCTTGTCTCAGAGAAAACGACAACACACCATCCCAACCATATTTTACTTTTAATACATGAACCCATAGCTTGTCTTTATCCACAATCAAAGCATGTTTTCATTAGAAATGTCATATTTTGTTGTTGTATGCGTTTAAATTCCAAACCCCCTTCACTCAAAGGTTTTATCAAAATTTCTCATTTAACCAATACCAAATTCATTACGTTATTAGATGACGGATCAATCTAAATTAATTATGTCAAAATCTTAAAAAATAGAAAGACAACAAAAGGTAACCAGTAAAACACTATCCGAATAATTGAATAATGAAAATACTTATATAATTTTATTTTATATAGATTCGAATCATTACAACATTTAACATCAAAATATAATAAACCTTTGTTTAATAAAAAAATAACAAATGAAATATTTACGAACAACAATCACAGCCAGAAACATAACCGATAAGATAAAAAAACAACAACTTAAAACCAGAAAAAACAAATCAATGAAAAATGAAGTGAACGTGTGGGCAAACCATCCCAGCTTAAAATGATAAAAATATAATCATAAAAATTATTAAACTATTTTTTTAAGTTTAATATTAAAATAAATATTTAAATTATATTGTTTAATTTTTTTCTTATTTAGTGGATGTGAAAAGTCTTATTTATCGTGGATAGTGCATATGTGATGGATTTAAGACTTTATTTATATTGTATCTACTCGTCTTATATCCAATGAAATACCCACTAATAGTCCTTGGGTCCAGTTTCTTTTCTTGTGGGTTATAAATTCTCACTTCAGACGAGCATCCTCATACGCGTATATGTCGCAAACTAGGTTTCCAACCTTTGAATAACTCAAAAGGTGTCTTTAAGACAGCCTTAGTTGGGACCCGGTTTAATATATACACAACCATCTTGAGAGCTTCAACCCATAAAGACTTAGGTAGCTTAGAGCTACTAAGCATACTTCACACCATGTCCATTAAAGTTTGGTTTCTTCTTTTCGCAACACCATTCTGATCAGGCGAGCCTGGCATGGTGTATTGCGCAACTATATCGTTGTCTTGAAGAAACTTCACAAATGGACCATGTGCTTGTCCATCTTCTGTGTATCTACCATAATACTCACCACCTCTATCCGTTCTCACAATCTTTATTTGCTTACCGCATTGTTTCTCTACTTCAGCCTTGAAAACCTTAAAGGCTTCTAACGCTTCACTTTTATGATGAAGCATGTAGAGATACATGTATCGTGAGTAATCGTCTATGAAAGTGATGAAGTATTTCTGACCTTGCACATCCATATCTGGGCAACAGATATCAGAATGGATGATTTTCAATATGGTCAAACTCCTCTTGGCACCTTTCTTTGACTTGTTAGTCTGCTTACCCTTAATGCAGTCTACAAAAGTATCAAAATCAGTAAAATCTAAGGTATTGAGTACCCCATCATTTACTAATCTTTTAATCCTTTCAATGGAGATATGTCCTAATCTCCGATGCCATAAGGTAGAGGAATCTTCATTTATAACACAACGCTTAGTACCAGTTTGAATGTGCATAACATTATGAGTGACATTATTTTGTAAATCAATAGAGTAAAGACCATCGCATAAAATTCCATTTCCAACAATTTCTGATTTATAAAATAAAATAAAACCAACATTCGAGAAATTAAAACAATACCCCAAGGGTACAAGTCTTGAAACAGAAATCAAATTTCTTGAAAAACTAGGAATATAGAAAGTCTTTTCTAAAATTAAAACAAAGCCACTACTAAGCACTAATTCACAGGTCCCAATAGCTTCCACATGCGATTGCATCTTGTTTCCTGAATAGATGTATCGCTCAGCTCCCACTGGTTCCCTCAGGGTTTTTAATCCCTGTAAGGAATTTGAGACATGGATTGTAGAACCAGAATCAATCCACCATGTGTTATAATTAACATCAACCATATTTGACTCAAAGTAAACAAGTGAGATTGATTTACCTTTCTTTTCAAGCCAACCCTTATACTTGACACAGTCCTTCTTCATGTGTCCCTTCTTTTTACAGAAGAAACACGTGGACTCTTTCTTGATGTCAGCTTGGGGTTGCATTTTAGCCTTCCCCTTTTGCTTGGCTTGGGCTGAATTCTTTCCTTGAGTAACCGTCAGTGCACTCTCTCCCATCTCTAGTACGAGCCTACCCTCTTCTTGATCACACATGGTCAAAAGATCATCAATAAACCATTTATCTTTATGTGCGTTATAAGAGATCTTAAATGGCCCGTATTGAGGAGGAAAAGTGTTCAATATATAGTGCACCAGGAAAGATTCAGACATTTCAACCTCAAGTGCTTTAGGTCGAGCTGCCAAATCTCGCATCTTATTGAAGTGATCACGCACACCTCTCACCGTAGTGAGCCTTAGAGATGTGAACTTCATAATTAAGGTGCTGGCTAATGACTTTTGAGAAGTTTGAAATTGTTTCTCTATAGCCTTTAATAGCTATTAGACATTCTCATAATGCTCAATTGAACCACGAACATCAGCGGGAGCCTTGCTCTTAATGAACATAATGCTTAAGCGATTGGATCGCTCCCACTTTTCATATAGAGCAAGATCAACCTGATTGCTGGTGTCACTGACATGTGGCTCAGGTTTCCTTATAGCATAGTCAATATCCATACACCCTAATTGAAGAAGAATGCCTTCCTTCCAGAACTTAAAGTTCTCACTAGTTAATTCAGGGATATCTACTCTATTATCATAGATATTCACAGGTAATAATGCTGCAAAATAAATTGACATACATGCTTAATATAAATTTGAGGCATAACATAAGCTATAATTTACCAATGCAAATTATAGAAATAATGAATCTAGTGACATAAAAATTGCCTGTGGGCTAAATTTTTAATTAGATTAGATTCATTTGATAGAATATTTTCTATCCTTTATGTAAAAATTATTAAATTCATTTTTATAACTCTTGTGGGTAATTATAAAAATTCGTCTAATAATTTTTACCTTGATGTTAAGGAATTTAATATCTAAGCATTCTATATGTGATTTTTAACCTTAGTAATTTTATTTAACTAAAGATGCTGTGGCTAGTCTTTAACTAAATAAAATTATGAAAATCACTTAGCTAGATATTAACCCTAAACTTTATTTAAAATGTTGCTTGTCATTATGCAACGTTCTATGTCTAGTCCTTATGAGATCCTTATAATAATTTTATTTAATTAAAGTTGTTGTGGCTAATTCTCTAATTAAATAAATTATTTGGATCCCTAGACATATTCTATAGTTTTATTGCTAAAGCTTTATGTAATAAGTTTTAAGGTTTATGTACCTAATTTTATGTATATAACTAAGTTATAACATATCTTAATTTAGGCACATACTATATATTAATTTCTAAAATTTAATTAAGTAAAAATAAATTAATAAACTTTAGAAATTAATCTTATAAAATTTCTGCAACATAATTTTCTCAAAATTTCAGAATTTAAAGATCAAAAATGACATTTTAATTTTGAGAAAAATTAAACATGACAAGGCAGAGATTTAACATGGCTCGCATACCAAATGTAAACATTAAACGAGCATAAACGCAGCGGAAAAAAAGATCGAAATAAATACCTCCAGCCATTGTCAAGACCTTATGCCAAATGGGATGTGGTTGCACCACCGTCGAGCTCATCGGACCACTGTGGTAATGCCTCGAACCACCGTAAAAATAAAGAACTCGGCTACAAAAATAATTAGAACCGCCAAGATCTTCTAAGCACTCGAGAACCTCACTAGATGGAATTCTTTATGCAAAATGAATTGCTTTAATTATTGGTGCTTAGGAACCTTGTGCCGATGGGTATTTATAGGAGTGATTTACCATCAAAATCACTCCAATTGGACATAAATGCCCCTCAATTACACGGCATGATGGCCCTCAACCGAACCCAATATGCTGAACGTGGGTGATTTTCTTTTCACATTTCCGTTAGTGAAAACGTGCATGGAAATGGTTCAATGAACCACAACCGGTTGGTTATACAACCAACACGCTTGTCATATGAATTTTGAACCATTTATATTTGTAAACATTGATTATACTTTTTATTATGGTGTTTTATGTACTAAAATATTATTTTGTTTTAAAATCTACATTAATCCTTAAATTCGTAAACTTTGAACTCAATTAATTTATTTTAAAAAATTATGATTTATAATTGAGCTTAAATTAATCAAATTATAAATTTATAATATATGTGGATAAATAGAATTTATAAAAGTGTAAATATGTTTTATCTAAGTTATCTATATATAATCTAGTTAGTTGTAGTTAGTAGAATTTATACCCATAAAAATATATTTTAATAGAGTTGGTTATTATTAGTTAATTCGATATAATTAAATTTATATTGATATAAATAATCAGTCAAAGAATATATAAATTTTTACTCTTCTTTATATAAATATATGATTTATAATTTAAAAAGATAATTTGATGTAAAATATATAATTTAGGGGGTTCGATTGTACCTTAATCAAACAATTCATTTCGTCATTCATTAATTACATCGAAGATTCTGCTCAGTTCTTGATAATGTCGGTAGTTGATAAAATCCTACAGTTTTGAAATTTGTTCTTCACGTTAATCCACTCATGAAAAAGCACGCAGGGAATTGTTCATCATTTCATCCACAAATTACAATACTTTTTGTCGAATGCAATGATTGTAGTTTAATTCACACTTCATATATAGAAAGCTAGGGGTGATAACTAAGTTTGGTTGGAGCTTGACCAGGTTCAGTTCGGTTCGGGTTTGAGATTTGACGAATTCGAATTTTTAAATTTGGAATTAGTTCAAAAATAATATGATTAAGTTTGATTCGAATTCATCAGGCTTGACTCAGCTCAACTCAAAATAAATAATTTTTGTAACACCCCGATCTGGATGTCACATTGGAGGCCCACAACCTGTATTTCAAAATTTCTTTCGAAAATCCAATAACAAATTCAAATTCAAGTCTAAATGTGATCCATGAAATTCATTTAATTTAAACAGTAGCCCAAAATAATTTTAAGTAATCGGAGCTCCAAACATTACAAACCCATTTAGAACATTCGACCCAAATTAATTAAACAAGGTTACCAAAAATATATAGGGTTCGACAAAGTACTAGCCCACTACATCTCTAACTGTACTCTGACACATAGTCGATGCTGAGATCCAAACCTCGATGGTGCTCCACGAACCGGTTTCCCTAACCTACGCACGAAAACACATTTTGAACGCTGAGCTACTAAAGCTCAGTGGGTATGCCGAACTCGGCCAACATCATGCATATCATAAACAGTAAAGCATAACATATAAACATCGTGCATGATATGA
Source organism: Abelmoschus esculentus (assembly GCA_035048815.1). Taxonomy (NCBI): domain Eukaryota; kingdom Viridiplantae; phylum Streptophyta; class Magnoliopsida; order Malvales; family Malvaceae; genus Abelmoschus; species Abelmoschus esculentus. The sequence goes on along the minus strand of JAUCBN010000051.1, from coordinate 2,922,147 downwards.
TGGTCTAGCATGATTGTCTAACACATGGCATAAACAATGTATAATATCGCACACAACATATACATGTCACATCACAAAATAACACATAAGAGTGAGGTCCGCGTCCACACAGCATCGGGATCCTACACTCAGGATTGAGGCCGCCCTCAAATCCTAATCCCGAAATGTTACATCGGACATCTTTCGAACGAGGCCGCCCAACGTTCGGAAAGGGGTGGAGGCTGCCCAACCAACCCCATGCTCGGAATGTTACATCGAACATCTTCGAGTGAGGCCGCTCAACACTCGGAATAAAAGTCTTCAAAACATCATCCGGCATGTTACATCGGATGGCCTTTAACGTGTTACAACACTTATGGATATCCGGATTTCCATCACACAAGGACTCAAACCACACAAACGATCCACCTAGGATCTTAGCACAACAAGATATATTAAGACTTATCATACCTTAGTCTTTCGGGGTTATAAACATCAATCTTGTGTCTACAATTCATTTCATTAATTATAAGATTCATTAAGACCCTTAATCCTCTTATCGAACCTCAAACAAAGCTTATCATGTTAAGTTTTCGATGCTGGTATCGATACTCTTATATGGGGTAGCGAACCACCTTGCCTCGATACCCACCCAAAGAAGGCATCGGACCATGGGTATCGATACTGGTATCGATACCCTTTGACCATTTTTAAAATCAACGAAAGAGGACCCTCCAACATCGATACTGGTATCGATGCCATTATGCCACTAGAGGACCTGATATCTAACCATGGTTCGATACCCCTGCCCACATAGCCTATTTTCACTTGTGGGTATCGATACCGGTGGCCCGTGTATCGATACCCCTGCACGAAATACAGGTCTGCACTTAGAAATTTCAAGGATTCTTCCCCAACATTAATCTATTCGATTCTAAAGTGTTCCTATTAGTTCTTAGGGATGTTTAAGACGTTTTAACACCAATGTTCAGCCATTAAACTCACTAACACAAATTCCACCATTAAAGCATATCAAGCTCAAACCAAGCACACATACATTGTATCTACATGAATGCTTTCTATCATGAAATGCATAATGATTAGAAGAGTTGGGAGTACCAACCTTAGCAAGCATAACAACCAAAACTCGAACTCACTCTTCCATGCTCTTTCTTTTGCCCAAACTTGATGATGGATCTTCAACTTCTTTCTCTTGTTTTATAGATCCAAAACAGCTCTATAACATCTTCTCTACCACAACAACGGGATTCCAACAAGAATTCTCAAAGTTTAAACATTTTACCTTTCCTTCTTGCTTCTAAAGGATGAAGAGGTAAAGAGGAAAAAGGGAAAAGATGAGCTCACCTCTCTACAGAAAAACATACCCCTTAACTCCCCCTTAACCTCTAATGATGTAATTACCAAATAGCTCTCTACTAACAACTCAAGCCCAACCAAACAAGCAGCCCAACAAGGCCCCAAACCTCTCAACTCGAGGCCCAAAACCGAAGTTCAAACTCTCGGGTTAACCCGACACTCGGATCCGAATCCGGGTCGTTACAATTTTGTTATAGTTTTCTTTTATAAACGATAGAGCTTCGCTAAAAAACTTTTCATAACTAATGTCAAAACGAAATTCAATATCGAGAAAGGAAAAAAATATCCAATTTAGTTTAATTATTTTATTTTATTTTATTATTTTTTTGTTAAAGAGATTAATTTTAGTGTATATGTAACATATATAATATAATTATTTTGAGTTTGTTAACGAGATTTTCAAACCAAGTTTGGACCAAACCGAACCTGAATAACTCGTGATTCGGTCAGATTTATTATCACTCGTATAGAAATCAATGAATTATTATATATATTGTTATTTTAGTTATAAGTTAAAATCATCATATAAAAGTGTTGAGGAAAAAATTATTATCCGATAAAATAATTTGTTTATCGTTAGTAAAATTGAATTTTATAAACTATATTTATAATTTTATAGATTTAATATTAAATAATATATTTTAATGTATTAATATTTGTTTTATTTTTTTGATGTAGATTAATCCAAATCTACGAAGCTTTTGTAATGGTTAGGTGTGGGGACGAAAAAGAATCACCAAACATTTAATAGGAATTCTTTTAAAACGTACCTATAAATCTTGGGAATGGATTGAAAAATATAAAATTATTTCTGCCTCGTCTTATTACCGTTCCTAATATATAATTAATTTTATTTAGAATATAAAAATAAATGTAAAAGAATCTTGCATTTGATTCAAGGATTTAGAAAATCATGGGTTAACGTTCATTCGAATCGCGTTTGATTTGGATTATTTTAATTTGAATTAAGTTTAGTTTTTGATTATATTCGTTTTTGGTTGGTTTGGGGTCAAATATAACATGATTCAATTTTAATTTGGGTTTATACTGATTCGTGTCGGATCAGGTTATATTAGTTCGAATGATTTTCAGATAAGATGATTTTGGGTCAAATATTTTTGGAGTTGTTGATTTTGGGTTGGGTCAAGATTGTTTCAATAAGAGATTAGTATGTTTCAGATGAGTTTTCTGGCCGAATCAATTTTTAAACCCAGATATGACTTTATAAAACTAATATATTTGATTTTTAGTTAGTTGTGCAACGGTTCACATCAAATCTTTCATTATTTTTTAATATATTTTTATTTCGGGTTAACTTCGGTTCGAATTACTTTTAATTCAGAAAATTTTAGTTTGGGTCCATTTAATTTATTTGAAAATAGGTTCATACCCATTCTATCAAACACTTTTTAAGAAAATTCCCTATTTTTTGTTATAAATTGAAGCCCACATTTGTAATACCATTAAACGTGCAAAGCCCAAGTGAAATGCTTTTAAGGTAAAGCAAGGTGTTTCTGAAAATGTAGCCCAAAGCTCCATTAAAATGGAAGTAATGGAACTCGCCTGGCCAACTCGGTTTCGGCTAACCAACCCACCAAATGATCAACAGTCAATACTATATACAAACACCATATCTTGTCTTGTTGGTTGTTTTTGCTTCATCTCTTTCCCAGTATCTGTTCAGAAAACCAGAGGGAGAAGAAAACAATTCACTATGGAAAAAGGTTAGAGAAAGCAAACAAGACAGATTGAAAGAGAAACACCAACAACAGAACAGAAGAAGACCCTTCTCGAATTCAATTGAGAAAGGAGGAACAGAGAAATTGCAGTAATAATTTAGGTAAGTAATAGAGAATGAAAACCCAATTTCTTGTTGTTGTTTTCCGTAAGATTTCTTCTTCTTTTCCCAGACTTTTTTCCTGAGCTCTTGTTTTTTCTTATTTGGTAATTAATGGAGTTTCAGGCTAGATCCTAAGATCAGGCAACTGAGTCCTCTCAAAGTTTCAATTTTTTAATAAAAAAGTTTACTATACCATTTCTTCTCTTACATAAACAAGAAACTGCAAATACCCAGACTTTGTTTTCATCATCTCTTTGATTTTCACAGCATAAGCCCCCTGAATTGGTTTTCTCCAAGGACAAGTTCTGTTATTTCTACTTTCTTCATCAAAAATCCGATTTTGGGTCTTTTGAATTTCATTCTTTCTCCTCAAGTTTGAGTTTTTTTGGTTGTTTTTAATGGCAGAGATGGAGAAAGAAGAAAGGAGCCAAAGAGCATGCAAAACAATAGAGTCGGAGGTGTTCTTACAGTGGGGGAATAGAAAGAGGCTAAGATGTGTGAGAGTTAAAGACCCTCAAAAGATCTCTCATAAATCCAATGCTAATGCTATAATTCGTAGAAGAATCACTTCTCGTCTCTTAGATAAAGAATCATCCCCTTTTACTCAATACAATCATCGTCTCACCAGGTATGAAGATCAGTTGTTGTTTTATTGATTAAAAAAAATCATGGTTTTTCTTGGATCCTTTTGATGGCTATGAAAAATATGAGATTTTCTTTGTTTTCAAACCTTTTCTTAGAAGCTGTTGGGTTGGGAGGGGATAAAGAGAGAATTTTGTTTCCTCTCCCCAAATCAGCTGGTGTTGGCTATGGATTTTTCCCCAAGAAGCCATCTGCCAGTGCCCAAGGATTTTCCGAGAAAATAACCAAATGAGGTTGTGTACCTCGTTATCCCTTGTTTGTTTCTCGGATTCATCTGGTCTGTGTCATTTTAGTTTGTGACTGAAGCTTTTGATCTCTTAGCAGTCAAACATGGTGTTAAGAAATTTCCCATGTATAACCTTTATAACCAAAATAAGCAAACGGGTACAGATGTGAAATTTCCTTTTGTATTTTTGGTTTGTAGGAATTCCGAAGCAGCCATACTCCGGTCAGGTACAACGGATCATCGGAAACCATCGTCATCACCGGAGAAGGAAGACAGGTACTACCCAACCAGGGGATCATCAGCAGTGGGATTGGTGGATGAGAATGGGAAGCTTACAGTGGACAGCAGCAACAATGTAGAGGAGAAGAAAGGAGAGATAGTGTGGCCAAAGCTGTATGTCACATTGTCCAGCAAAGAAAAAGAGGAAGATTTCATGGCAATGAAAGGGTGTAAACCCTCTCAAAGGCCTAAAAAGAGGACCAAAATCATCCAAAGAAGCTTACTTGTAAGTAATCCAATTACTTGATTCTATGAAATGCCTTCCCTCTCAGTCTTTGAAGTATTTTGACATGATTTTTGGTGTGTTTTGGCAGCTGGTGAGCCCTGGTGCATGGTTGGCTGATCTGTGCCAAGAAAGATATGAAGTTAGGGAAAAGAAGAGTTCTAAGAAGGTAAACATTTGGTTTGGTATAATACAATAATTCTTGAATTTTGAAGGGTTTTATTTATTTTATGCAGAGACCAAGAGGATTGAAGGCCATGGGGAGTATGGAAAGTGATTCAGATTGAAGATTATATGCCATGCATCCATGGCAGCAGCAGCAGGAGCTTCATCTTCTTCTTTTCTAATTTTTTGGGGTATTTTGCTGGAGAAAAATAGTTTCTGCTTGCTGAGGTTTGATGGAGAAAAGTATAGAAAAAAAATGTAGAATTTTCAAAAATATTGATGTTGAAAAAAAAATCCTAAAATATTTAATCTCTTATTTTATTTCTCAGAATATAGATAATTTTACGGTACTTGAAAAGTCGGTACCATTAGGCTCCGGCTTTGAACAAGATTTTCAGATAATTTGAGTAAAAACGGAGTCGATTTTAACATCTTCATATGGTATCTTCATTCTTGTACTATTCAAAGTCGGAGTCTAATGATGCTGACTTTTTAAGTATCGTAAAATCATCAAAAAACATAATATTTTAAGATATTTTTTTCAACATCAATATTTTTAGAAATTCCTCGAAAGAAGTTGTAGTTTTTGCTTGCTGAGATTTGGTGTATAGAAATTGAAAATTTCATTTTATGAACGAATATTATTGCTCTTCCTTAGTAGATATGGAATTTTTAGTCAAATATAGCTTTAGGATTTTTTTTAAATATAGTTTTATCATTTTAATTTCCAAAATATTAATTTGTTACATTATTCAACTGAATTCGGTTATAAATAATAATTTTTAAAAAATTTTCCCTGAACCTCTAGAATCAGATTTTAGGGGTATTTTTGTAATTGATATTTAAAGTTGGATTCAATTTAAGTATCCAACTTCTAAAATATTATAGCAAATGCATTAATTTGGGAAATAAACTAAAAAAAACATATTTTTTTTAAAAAATAAATCTTGCCGTAGTATTTATAAGATTTTTTTGTTTATTTATTTAACTCGAGAGTTATTTAAATTTTCTAACTTAAATGGTTTTAAATTTGAAATAGTATTTTTTTAACGAGAAAAATATATTAGATTATATTAAAAAATAAAATTATTATAAAAGAATAATAAATTTTAAGATAAATTATATCAATGGTCAAGTCTTATCAAAAAAGATTACATGTGAATTAATTAAAATTTATAAAGTTTTACCAAAAAAAAATATTCACCTAAAATCATCAAACTTAACGTTAAAAAGTTCCAACCAATCAAAACGCACCGCATAATATTTTTTATGAAAATTATATATTTAAAATTTTATAGAAATCTATATAATTAAAAAAAAACTCAAAATATGTAAACCCTTCCCTTATTAAACTACTGAGCAAGATACTTTTAATGCCTTTAATTGAGTGAGTCCGTGCATTATTACTAGGATGATAATGGGTCGGATTTGAATCGAATTTAATTAGATTTAGATTCAAATTTATTTTTATATTATAGATTCAGATTCGTTTCAGATTCGTGAATTTAAAAAATTAAGATCTAGATGTAGATACAATAGATTTTACGGATTCAAATTCAAAACGGATCCAAAACGAATCTAAAACGAATCTATTAAAAAATGATTATTCAATCTATTTTTAATGTAATAAAACTCTCATTAATTAATTTCACATCACAACTTCGGTAAAGAAAAAAATAATTTTAATTAACTAGTATTAGAATAAATAATGATAAAATAAAATCTTAAAAAAAAAAAAACTCAACAATTACCTAAATATCTTTTGAATAACACAAAGATTAAAAAATATAGATTATAAAAAATGTAGATTATAAATAAAAATTACATTAGAGATTAATGTAAAATATAAACCTACTATTATATATTTATATATATTTTAAAACTAAAGGTGATTTTTTTAATAAATAGGTAAACGAATACGAGTCTAGGTTCGGGTCTTAATGTTAGATCCGGATCCAGATCCGATCACTTGAGTCTAAAATTTTAAGATTCAGACCTTATAAAACAGATTTACAGATTCAGATTGGGTTAAGGATCCATTGCCATCCCTAATTATTACTCTTTCTATTCGGCTTTGTCCATAGGCATGTCGTCTGATGGAGAGAAATTATTAAGTGAATCTTGTTTATTACGTTATTTGTGATTTAAGTAATCAAAATTATTTATCTTTAACTAACTATCTAATAACTATCCACCTACTAATTACATATAAAAAATAGATAATGATTATCTTAAAAAATTAAAATAAATAAATCAAATTAACTGAAATTATAAATAACATAATAAACAAAATTAACTTGATAACAAAATTCACGACATGAGGCCGTGCCTTTGTGCGTCGGGTAGGTAGATTGTCCTCACAACTGACGTATGCGGTATGCCGACGAAACTTGTCCATGGAGGGTACTAGTTGTCAACAACCGAGATGCTTGGATTCGGTTTAATAGGAAGGATATTTTATTTAAAAAAAATATATGTTTTTTAATTTTATTTTAAATATAAATTTAATTCATATTTTGCATATAGCGAATTCTTACTTTGTGTTTTATAAAACACGATGTGAAATAAGAATTCATATTATACCCTAAATTTTTCAAAATAAAGTAGATTTATTTTAACTTAATTTCACGTTCTATAAGATATAAAGTAAGAATTTATGTTGTAAATGATGCGAATTAAGTTTACGTGTAAAATAAAATATTATTTTTTTAAAATAAAATTTGAATGAAATTATTTTTTAGATAAAAAAATAAAAGGAAATATTTAAGCCCTTGGATTCACAGTAAGCCTAAAGGAAAAATAATGCATAATTATAATTATTTAATTATTTTTAAAAATGTAACAAGAATGTGACATGTAACATATTTTTATTATTATATTAAAATTAAAAAAGAATATCTTTAAAAAAAAACTCAAAAACTTTTTTAAAAAATTAAATCTCTAATACTCAAACCATAATTTTCATCATTAACATCTTCGAACACTGCTACTATTATCGTTGAATGTCACCATCCATTTCTCTCAATCACCTATCGTTGATAGTCACTTGATAATTATGCTAATCAGATAATGTTCGACAAGAACCATTTACGTTCTTCGTTTGTTGTCCGACTAACATACCTTTCATTAACTATCGATGATCGACAATTGAATAAAATAGATGACGATATCGATAACGATAATGTTAGTCTTTAACAACGACAACTATAATAATTTTAAAAAAAATAAAACTTTAAGTACTAAGGATTTAAAAATTTTATCGAGAAATTTAAGAATTTTGAATTTTTAAAAAATATATATTTTTAATTTTTTATATAATAAAAAAATATGTCAAGTAAAACAAATATATAATTTACCCCTTATTTTTGTACTAACCCTTCCCATTATAACATCCCAGAACTACATCCTCTCTTTTGATAACAAATATGAGTAAAAAAAATTAAGTTATCGAGTCAATAAGCTTTATACTATAATTAAAATTTAATTTTTTGAGTTAAATTTATAAATTTGAACTGAGTTGAATCAAGTTGTTTTAGTTTTCGTTTAAATTTAATTATAAAATATTTATAATTTTATGATACATTCTAATTTAAATATTTATAATTTTGTTTAAATTTTCCAAAAATAATTTACAAGTCTCAATATTTCTGAGAGCCAAACCATTGTATCTAATGCATGCAAATTATATTTAAGCCCAACCAGTGAAAAGTATATGCATAAACCAGTTTCAACATTCAAATGGTATCACTGACTGCAATGGCAATACCTTGACATGAAAGTTTCTGGGCATAAAATGCAAAACGCCAGTTATCCCAGCTGCTTCTTTACGGTGTTTTTGTCGTTATCCTGATGAATTCGGAATTATATGTCGGTTTATATTCTGAACAAGTTTAATGCTTCTGTAACATGAGATCCTGCAAAATCAAATTTGATAAGCATAAGCAAGTCTGCATTTGTTGTTTGTTGAAGGACAAAGTGTAGATGAAACAGAGATTTAACAAATTAGAGACTCTCACCTCTCAGGTCAATTTTAGCGTCGGCATGCATCAGTTGGCTTGCGATCGAGCAGCTTGGAGCATCTCGACTATGAGTGTTTTCACATCCCTATACATAGACAAAAAGGAAACCTGATTGAACGACGAGAAACACAACTCATTCCACCCAAGCTAGTGTTCTTGTACTCAAAGTCTTAGCCAATCCAAAAAGGACTGAGATCGATATACAATCATGGCATTCCTATTTAAATAACTGGATTAAGAAAGAAACCATGCCCTGCCCTCCCCATTTATATCAATGACTTTTTCCAGGATGGTAAAAGTTTCTTTTTCGTCATGAAAGAAAATTGAGACGAGAATCTCAGAGCAGATATCTTACTTTCTATCTTCTGCACGTCGGGGAAAAGGGACACGAAGCTTGAAGGTGTTTCCTTGATAACTAGCCTGCCGGAAAAAGGGAAAATAGCTTCGTATACCAAGAATTCAAATACAGTAAGAACTGATTCGCAACTCACAAGGAAATAGTGATTGGAATTTTCGATATTAGTTAACTTCAAAGTACAGGAGAAAGTTCTTTTGATCAGGTAATAGTAAGATTAAATATCAAAGGATTAAAATTTATTACCTCGACATTGAATTCGTAACGGAGAAAGTTACTTTCCATTAGGTAATAACAAGATTCAATACAAAAGGATTACAAGTTATTACCTTCACATTGAATCCAAGACTATCCAAATCGAGCATGTAAGCAGAGTCCACCTGCAGAAGACTATCCAAGATTATTAGAATACTAATGCACTTGGGTTGAAGAAACACTTGACAGATTTCAGTAAACATGCCTGCCTGAACTAAGAAACTAATAAATTCGACAAATCTAGCCAGATTAATATTAAACTATAAGCAGAACCTAAGTAACTTATTCAAGACAAATTAATAATTTCTCTTATTTTAGATATTAATAGTCGGCCTGGAATTAGCTATTGTATCCTACAATTTTCCAACTTAACCAACAAGAGTTGACTTGTCTCTTCGATTAAATGCCTATAAAATCTTCCACTTTATATACGATACTAAGATAGTGTTAAAAAAGTAATATTCCTTTACCGGGATTGATGTTGAGAATTGCACGATGGCTTTTGTGTCTTCAGTATGATCTTTATTCATGTGAGACTGAAAAGAAACACTGGCATTAATAACTAAAAAAGGAAGTTATCATGAAAAATGAAATATTCTACAAGAGAAATGAACAGCCAAAAATACCACAACAGGCTTAGAGAATTGAGCTATTGGATCAACTCTTGAATTCTGGAACTCCTCTTTGCCGAACTCTAACCGTAAAAAAAATACAAAATGACAGATAATAAATAAAAAAAGATTGTTGGGGGGAAAAGGATAACACCACAAACAAATCTGTAAGAGTTGCTGAAAACAATAAATCAAATGGGAGAAAGGCAGCAGAAAAAAGAACCAGCAGCCCCTTGTAATAAACGGTGAGCTGCATTAGTATTCTTCAAAAAGAACGCTCGAATAGAAGAAATTAGGGTGGGACGGAGAAAAGTAAACTGAGCACAAACCTCCTGATCCCAGCAAAGCTGTTGCAACACCTGATACATATCTCACAACCTTTGGTTCAATGCGCATAAATTGGAAATCACCAAAGTCAACCTTCACAATGGAAAGCATATGCTGAGTTCTCTATATACACAGGTTAGTGACAAGATTTATCTAAAGTGAAATAAAGCATGCAGGGAGATAAGACACAAACATACCCAGAATGCATTGGGGTGTTTAGCCAAGTAAGCAGTTCGAATGGCTGCATGATCTTTTTCAGAAACCTATATAATTAATCAATACATCATCTCAAATACTTCAGAGCACCGAGACATTAGGATGTGTAACAGGAGAATGGAAATTACAAACAACTTACAGCAGTAGCATCGCCGTGCAGAGTGATCACTAAATCAGTCCTGTCCTCAGGATCTCTAGCAACAAGCAACGAGCATTTGCAATTGGCTAATAAGTCCTATGACAGCAATTTTTGTAATAATTATTATGTGAAAAGAGCAAAACTTGTCAACCAGATAAGAAAGGAAAATAAGATTAACAAGGGAGAAACTACCCATGATAGAATGAAAAAAAAAACTAGAAGTCTAGAACATAAGCAACCAGTACTAATTACAAGGATACAGGCATGCATTAAAGATTTCCTGGCTGTCATCAAAGACTATAAAAAATTGGTAACATGACAATATCAATTTATAGCCTTAACAATTAACATGATTTAATATAATTACAAAAATGAAAAAACTTGATTCAGGATATGGGTCTCGATTTCCATGCACAATGCTAATTTGAACAATCAATGAATAGATTCCAATTCAAAGCAATCATTCAAATAAAATTCAAAACCTAAGAGAGAACCTTCGTATGAACGGCAAGGCTGCTGACTGCTAATATGGGAGATCCATTGGAATCACATGCAAAGTCAACCATTGACCCTGATGGATAGCCCTCATGCTTCTGCATGCAGAAAACAAGAAAAATTGAGTAGGATAACAAGAAAAATGTTCCAAATATGTGTTGGTAAGGCAACATAAGTCATCATCTTAATTCCATCCAAAAACTTTCACAGGAAGTTCCAAAGGACCTGAGATTTTGGAAGATCTTGTTTCCATCACAGTTTCTATATAGGAAATATTGGTTGTACGAGCAACAACATGGCCTAATATACCGTAACTACAACTAAGAAGGACAAAAAATGGGAAACTTTGTAATATTCAGCAAAAGCTTGTGCAAGTTTAGATTATAGGAGCCTTATGCAGCTAGTTGATGAGAATATGATCTGCATAGCAAGAATCCTTCAAACTTCTTCATAATGGGAAAGCAAACCACACTAATTTACACACTCAGCTTTCAAGTAGCCTGGTTTTCTCAACAAGATAAATTGACAAGAATAAAAAAACAAATAGCTTTTCTCAAACAAATATCAAAGGTGTCCTAGGCTCTTAGCTTCAGTCATTAATCCAAATTATAAATGATCAAATCAACTAGTATATGATCACAAACCTGTGAAAAAGTTGAAAGCATACCGCGCGTGCTTTGATTAAGCACAGTACGGATTTCCTCCACCGGGGAAAGCCTAGCAGCCTTCTCCTGAAAATGGAATTGCCAAAATTTCACTAAATACCAAAACCAATTTGACTCCATACATATACAAAACAAAGAGGAAAATTCACATAAAATTTAACAAACCTGGTGAGCTTGAATTAATTGAAACACATCGGTTTCGTTAGTAATATCATCGGGAGAGATGGCCTGAGAAAATAAACATAAATCCCATTAATTTTTCTATACAAAAAAGAATCTTTTCCAATCAAGATACTCCTTTTCAGATAAAAATCAGCACAAGAAAGAAAACCCAGGTTTTCTTTTAATACATAGAAATAAACAGAAAGGTGAGTTTGTAAATCACCTTGGAGTAAGAAGAAGGTTGAGTTGCAGAGGCCGTGATAGAGAGAGGTCTAGGAGGAGGAATGAGAAAAAAACGAGAGTGACGAAATTGGAAGATGGGAGAAGAAGGAGGGGTTTTATAGACATTTAAGCGTGAAACTAGAGAGAGAGTACGAGCTGCTGGTATAGTCGTCATCCCTTCCAACTAACCTGCTAGACCTTCTGGTTGAGACAACCAAACCAAACTGAATGTTTTTTTTATGATGTTGGGATTTTTTTTTTTTTTTTTGAACAAATGATGTTGGGAAATTATTTTTTTTAGAAACTTGATGTTGGGAAATTAGAATGAATGAGAATGGGAGGTTGAAGACGGAGGCCACTAAAAGAAGGCGATATTGTTTCTGGTCGAAATTTCAGAGGACGAAATTTATATAAAAAAGTAAATTACACAAATGACCATTCAATTTATAAGATTAATATTTATATGATTATTCTATTTTCAATTTTAATAAATATATCATATAATTATTTAATTAGTTCTAATATAATTATTTATTATTAAATCCTAACAGAAGAAATAACTAGGTATTAAATAAAACTAATATAATTATATATTTGGTCCTCGTTAATGCATGAACCATGTGCTTAGAAGTAGATTCCTTTGATGTCTTCGAATTATAGGTGAGTAAAATTCGACTCGACTCGAAAAAATTGAATAACTCGATTCGACTCGAGGCGAAAATACTTGACTCGTTTTGACTCGACTCGAAATTTCATAGACTCGACTCGAAAAAAATTTAAATAAAGTTTGAGTTGTAAAATGGAAATTCGAATAACTCAAAATTTTTAGTAATTAAATGATTAATTTTTAAGTTTGAGACGAATCTCTCAATTTTTTATGATATATATATATTGATATATAAAAATATAAAGAAATATTGCTACATATGAAAAATATATATGCATATCTTATATGATTAGAAAAAGTCGTTAAAATTAGAATCAATCATACATTATAAATAATTACAGTTAAATATTTATAGGAACTCGAAAACTCGACTCGACTCGAATTTCTTAAACTCGACTCGAACCAGAAAAAATTTTAAATAAAGTTTGAGTTGTAAAATATGACTCGTCAACTCGAATAATTCAAAATTTTTTGACTTGACTCGATCGAATACTCACCCCAACCGCAAACAATGATATAAGGAGATCAACCTCTTCTGGATGTAAAAATGAGGGTCTGACTGGATTCTTCTTGATCTTTCTTTAGGACTAAAGCTTTTTCCACAATCTTGACACTCTAGAAGATGCTACAATTAGCATGAACGAATTAGTTCGTATGCTCAAAGCTTCTAGTTTATTACTCAAATGGGTGAAACTGTATGATCTTATACGATGTTTCCGTTTCAATTGCATCAAAAAACAAGGGAATTGAAGAAGGGAAAGCTCAAAGGTTGCACTGCTATCTCGTTGCCTAGCTCACAGCAACATCCCTGAGCTTTCTGGTGTGTATTGTTCAAATTTGGAGTTACTTATGTTGCTGAACAAAGATCCATCTTTCCAAGTCTGACACTTTTTTCAAAGACATGAATAAGCTGAAGGTGTTAAGCGTGACCAGTATCAGTACCTTCAGCTTTTCTTTCATTAACAAACCTTCAAGCTTTGTGTTTAAGTGAATGCAAGTTGTCTGAGATAAGCATCATAGGGAATTTGAAGACATTAGATGTCCTGAGCTTTAAGAGTTCCAGTATTGAGCAACTGCCAGTATAGATACTTGAACTCATCCCTGCAAATGTGATAGCAAAATGTCTAGATTAGAAGAGCTACTTGTCGGCGATAGCTTCGATCGATGGTATGTTGAAAGTAATGCTCAACTTGCAGAGTTGAGTAACTTATCTTCTTTGTCGGCAATCGGCATTAGACGTATACATTCCGAACGCCCACATTATGCCACAAGACTTGTTCTTCGGAGTGTTGGAAAGATACAGGATTGCTAGAACATCACAGAGATTGTTGCAGTGGAAAGAAAGGAAAACGATGACGACCATTGCTTATGCTCTTTGTCACTGGCTTATTAGCAAAAGCTCAAGAGAACATGAGTTCCTCATCAACAGGACAAGGAGAGAGTTAACGTTGGTATTATTTGAAGAAACATTGGTGGTGGCACCAAGACTGGTATTTCCAGCAATTCCTCACTCAGAAGAGCAGTGCAAATGGCAGTGTTTGGTTCTGCGGAGGGTAAGATTTAACTTTTCCAAGAGATACAATTTGAGCAACGTTCTAGAGATTTTACGATGACAGAATCATCTGTTTGACCCATTTCAAGAGATGTCTCCTCCAGTGTAAAATCTCAAGAACGTTGCTCAACTCGATTCATTCTAAACCAGTTAACGTCTCCACCAAGTAACTCCAACCAAACACTGAAATCTTGATGTCTTACCTCCGCAGAAGCAAACCCTTCCCTTTGCACTCTTCTGTTTTGCTTCAAAATCTTGATGACACATTTCAAGAAACAAACACTGAAGTCTTCAAAACACAAAGCATGGAGGAACATGACGGACAGCCTAAACCTGAAAAAAATAAAGAAAATAAATAAGAACTTGCGAGTCTCTTTGTTTCTTGGACACCAAGCTTCAAAACAAATTACGACAAGATTAAACATTTTATAAAAACTCACTTCCAATAATAGCACCAGTGGTCTAGTGGTAGAATAGTACCCTGCCACGGTACAGACCCGGGTTCGATTCCCGGTTGTTGCAATTTTGTGGGAAATTATTCTTTTTTGTGGTAGTGGGTTCGATTTCAATCTGAGCTCACTTTTTTTAAACGTACTTTATTAATATTTTGAGAAGGGAGGGAATGTATTTTTTTATACCTAAATTAATGTAAGGAGTCGATTTTAATTAAAAATTATATTAATGTATAATTATTATTATAAAAATGATTTTTTCTCATGTTTTTATATATTCTTTAAAGAAAATAGCAACGGTTCGTTAATGGGATTTTATGTGCAAACTTCTCTTTATCACTTGAGCTATAATTATTTGTTGGTTTATTCTTTCTAATATATATTTTTTACACCATTTAAATATATATATATAAATAAATATATATATTTACGTAAAATATTTTATATGCGAATTTTAGGAATGTTTTATAAAAAAAATATTTTCAATTTCATAATATAATATAATATAATTAAAGTCATTTTTGAGATTTTAATGGACCAGAGATAAATTAAAAAATAAGATCCCTAATAATAAATATTAAAAATTAAATTTAAAGATTATAAAAATAAATTAATTTGATTGTAAATTATTTTCTACTACACTTAATAATTATCAAACAAAAAATATCAAAAAAATTATTAAATCAAACGACTTACACAAAACAACTTTTACAGATATTTTTTGCATAACAATATATAATAAAAATTATAAAGAAAAAAGTATAGAGTGATAACACTTGAGTTTTTGTCGTTGAAGCTCTGCCTCAAACTTAGTTATAACAAATTAACAGTAAATCTTATAAATCATAATATTTTAAGTAAATAAATTATTATCTTTTTAAAACATCGAATCAAAAATTATAAATAAACAATTCAAAAAATTATAAGAAAATAACATAAAAAGAGGTAATGATTTAAAAAACAAGAATAATAAAAATATTATTTATATGTATATAAATTTTTTATTTTCAATTTAAATTAAAAAATATTATTATAATCCTAATTATAACCCTATAATCCATTAATACTTAAAGTAATTAGATATCAATAACTTTATAATTAAACATGAAATCTATCAATTTCTTAACAATAATTTTTAAAGTGTATTTAATAATATAATAATAAAAATATAATTAAACTTAAATAAATAATTAAAATGAAAAGGTCATTTTAATTTGGAATTCTTTAAAAACCATTATTATACTTTAGTCACTCCTGATTTTTAATATAATTTAATAATAAAAAATAATTTTAATTAATTTTAATAATAATTATTATTTTAATTTAATTGACCATTAAACTCTATTTCCCTAAAATTCTAAATCGTCGCTTCTACTGTCCAGGCTAGAAATAACTCTGAAATTTGGAGTCCAACAACGGTGGTGAGTGACGTATATCTTTTAGTCAGATTTAGCGATTAAATTAATATTTTATTTAATATTTAAAGATTAAATTTATATTTTATTTAAAATTTTAGATTAAAATTAGTATATATCTAAAATTTAGGGGTCTCAATAAAAATTAACCTATTTTATTAATATATCATATAATTAAATTAGCAGTATTTAACGTTTTAGTAATCAAAATATTAAAAAAAATTAATGTAATTTATCAAAATTTTATTCAATTCAATTTGATTTGATTTAAATTATAATTTTATAAAGAAGATTTGATTAAAAAATTTAAATCAAGTTTGAGATATAAAATGAAAGTTTAAATAACTCAAAACTTTTTAATAATTAGTATATTGATTTTCAAGTTTGAATTTCTTAATTTTGTATGCTACATATATACCACATATAAAAAAATACGAAAAAAATATATATCATATATGGTCATAGAAAATCGATTAAACTAGAACTTATTAATAGCATAATATTATAATATTTATAATTAAATTTAAACATAAATTCAAACAACTCAATTTAAAATTCATAAACTTAATTCGAATTAAATTTTATTAAATAAAATTTAAATTATAAAATAAGACTCGTTACATTAAAAAAATTAACTTGACTCACAAAAAGTAATTACACAATATTCAGCACAATACAAATACAAGATTAAAGCATAGAAACCCTGAACTATATACATTATATGGGAACCCTGCACTCTCATTCTTTGCCTTCAACATATATACTATATTTATCCATCCATCCATTATAAGATAAGATTGCACTTTATATTGCATAGCCCTGAACACCCTCATGATTCCAAACTTGGCTTCTCCCATCAAAAATTCATAATTGCATTTTATATCGGGAGTTTCTATGTTACTCGAACTCGGATATAAGTATCTAACTCGGGTACGTATCTGTAACCTGGTTTGAGTTTGCAGAGGAAGTAGCAGAGTCGCATAACTTGGTTCCAAACTCATGCTGTGGCTTCGGATTGGCGGATGATGCATTTCGAGTTCTTTTTCGGCCTGTTTTTCGCTTTTCCTTTCAAGCAGCAACATTTCAGATAATGGAGTGCAAATACAAAACAGCTGCCAAAAGAAGAATAAAACCCTTTCCAAACCAATCAATTTTTTTGCCTAAGCCATTGCCATTGAAAACAGACAAGTCAGGTAAGTAATGCAATATTCTAATCATCTGCAGCAACTTCGAAAATCGGAGAGCTAATATTAATCCAAATGTTCTTCAACATAAAAGGGATATTTTCTTTATATCATGAAACTTTTAATTCATCCATGTCAGTTTCAACCTCACTAGTCACTAGCAAGTAAGAGTGAAACAAGCTTTTAAACTAGATAACATGGAACAGCATAGAAGTAAGATCCTACAGAGTTACTTTTGATAATGCAGAAAACAAGCGACTAGGCATTTGCTTCACGTCCTTTTCTGCTCAAATCTCTTGTTGACCTTCGCGGTTTGAAGCAATCTGCACCGAGAGCATTTCTCTCATGCAGTTTTTGGGTGCTAGTATTCTCAACTGCAGCAATAGAAGTAGAACATCCTTCGGTCCAAGTGAGGTTGCAGTCAGGCATGTCTTCACTCAGATCAACCACCTCATCAAGGTTAGTAGGAAGAGAAGCAGGATCCAACTCGAATGATCCCACAGGAACATCTTCTCTTTCCTTGCCAGTCATTCTGAATGATGGAATTTGATGTGAAAATCTATATAGCTCCCGTGGTGACACCTGAAAAGAGTGAACCCCATATCGTGCAGTTTGTCTGAAAATACTGACAAACCCTTTCACTTTGCCCAAATGAGCAACCCCAACACCATCTTCCTCATCAAAATCAGTGAGAACCTCCACAAAATCACACTTATATGATGATTTATGGTTTTCTGGTTCTGAAGCCCAGTTAATATCCCAATCTCTGAAGAGAGCCCAAGTTTCCCCTTTCTTAGGATACACCAAGAAGAAACATTTCCCAAAAGATTTTATGGGATCAATCCGATGAGAGAACATTAGACGGTCTACGCACGTCTGTGTGTTCCCATTGCAGTATTTACCACAAGAAACAGGCAGATCCAGATCAATCCAAATCTGCTCATTTTTCTCATCTGGGTAAGGCTCTAGCCAAGTAATTTGTAGCTTGAACTCAGGACTGAACACCTTGTTGATCCATGCATAAAATCTTGGCATGCCGTCCAATGTATCATACATAGCCCATACTTGATTAACAGCAAAACAGGTTTCTGCCCTCTGCTTCTCAAAATCGCTGAACTCTGGGTCAGGATACTCGAGCAACTGAGGAGACAGTTTATCAATCTCATTGAAAGGTTCCTCTTCCTTCCCTTTACACTCTCCAGATTCACTAGCTTTGCACATGACCTCTTTCGGACGTTTAACAGCAGCAATAAATATAATAGGATTAACTGAGTTATCTTTTTCGTTTGCATAATCATCCACATTTTCCTCATTAGCTTTTGGTGCTTCAGTTACCTTGGATCTTTTATAAGGAGAGCTTACAATATCATCATCAATCAACTTTTCCATATAAGAAATATATTGTTTTTGCCTTGCAGATTTCCTTGGAGGATGACCCGCATTTGCTTTCAAATTCAATCCACTATTGTTTCCACAATCTTCCTGGCCAACAGCAATTTCAGTTTCACGACCAGTCTCACAACTTTCATCAGATTCGCCTACCGATTTCCTCCCTCTCTTGTTCTTGGTATTTCTTGAACTTCCCGACCCTTTGGGAGCAGCATCAGGCATAGGCATGTCAACACCTTTGTCTACCGCATTTGCAAGCCCATCTACTTTCTGTTTGGCTGTAAAACAATAAACACAATTTATAAACAAGTCTCAAGGAAATAATGGAAAACAAGAGATCAAATTTGTAAGGGAGATTCATTTATAAACAAATAGAAAAGGCATTCTTCGAAAATCGACAATCACATGATTTCTCAAAACACCGATTAACCTATATTTGAATCCCATTTAAGTAACTTATTCCACTCAAAAACAACTGACAAGATTTAAAACAGGACACAAGATAACACAGATGACTGAAATAAATTACTGTCAAAATATGTTTTTGCATTGCTGAAACCACCATGTTTGTTTACTCGAAAGTCAAGATGAAGAAATGGATGAAAGTAAGGTCTTAATGAACAATAGCCAACACATATCATAATTGTGTAATTTATCAGCATAAACTACAACCACAAATAGCAATAAATAAAATACTTTCGTTGTAAAGAATGACAACTGGGTTGGAGCCTATATAAAGAGATGAAGCGTCCAGCAATCATTGTAAAGAATGCTTACCTTGTTTTGACCCTTTTAGATGATTAGAAGCCAATTCCTTTGAGGAAACAGAGGTCGTGGCACTAAGAGCGGTATCTCCAGCAATGTCTGTAGTTATGAACTCTAGTGGTTGCTTAATGCAAACATGTTGCTCCGATGGGGTCTCACTCTTAGGAGCAATGCAAAGGGCGGGATTATCTTCTGGGGATGTAAGACTTCTGCTTGCATTTACTTTTTCAAGAGAATGAATTAAATTCTTAAGGCTCTTAAGGTTATGAGGTAGGTAGTCCGATTCAAGCTTATGATCTTCAATGCATTTGACAACGGCCTTCAGATCAGCTATTCTTTTGGTGTTTGCCTCATTCTGTCAATTAATTTTACACATTTTAGATGGTTAAATGTCAAATAACTTGGTAGGCATTTAAATAGAAGGTAAGGAAATAGAGAAACCTGGGATTCGAGGGTGCTTTTTCCCTCTTTTAAAATTCTTGTAGCTTCAGTCTCAGAATGATTCAAGAAATCTTTCAACAAAGGTACTGGTGGGAACTGATTAACCTGTTCAAAAGCATAAATAAATCTAATTGCCTCCATATGCTGCTTCTTTTCCACAAGTTTTCTTATGAAACCTGACAAACAAGTAATCCAAGTTAAAACTCTCTCAGACCTTCCCACATAACACAAGCAATATAACTACAACGAAATTTCATTTTAGGATCAAGGACTCATGTTTATTGAGAATGAACCAAAAGACTGGTCATTGTTTTTCATTTCTCTC
Source organism: Abelmoschus esculentus (assembly GCA_035048815.1). Lineage (NCBI taxonomy): Eukaryota > Viridiplantae > Streptophyta > Magnoliopsida > Malvales > Malvaceae > Abelmoschus > Abelmoschus esculentus. The sequence continues at coordinate 2,901,760 of JAUCBN010000051.1, read as the reverse complement.
GTTCTAATTTCAAGAATAAAATCAGAAATGCACCACCATGATAAAAGTTGTTAATACTTGAAAGGAGGTAGACTGGTAGAGCAATTGCATGTTATCAGTGAAATAAAACTTGTATAATATATTAGATATACATAAGGATAAGAGAAGGTAAATGGTTTCAAAAACTTACCAGTGATCTTTTCTCCCAGACTAAGAGATAATTCTTCAATATCCTCTTCTCTTAGTTTGACTTTTCTCAAACATTCATCACAATGCTTCTCTTTTGCTCCAAGCTGCTGATAGCGTAGTTCAAGACTCTTTTCTTTCAACTCAAAATCTTTAGAACATTGCTCAAAATGCCTCTCTTTCAACTCAAGCTGTTGCTCTTTGGCCTCAATCTGTTCAAACTGATCTTTAACCGATTTCTCCTTAAGCATCAGCTCCGTGGATCTCTGATCACATTGCTTAACCTTATACTCAACATCTTCGAATTGTAATTTATATTTTCTTTCCAGATCCTCATATGATTCTTCTAATTGTTTCTCTTTCAGTTTGACCTCTTTCAAACAGTCTTCATTACATTTCTGTTTTGCTTCAAGATCTTGATAACCCTTTTCAAGAGATGTCTCCTTCATTGTAAAATCTCTAGAAAGCTGCTCAAAATGATTCATTTTCAATCTAAATTGCTCTTCTTTCTCCTTTAGCTCCTCAAACTGGGCTGTTATTGATTCTTCCTTTAACTTAAGCTCTCTAAATCTCTCCTCACATTGCTCAGACTTCAACTTTAGATCTTTAAGACCTTTCTGAAGACAGTTCTGTAACAACTCAACATCCATACAACGCTGCCCAAGATCCCTCTCTTTCAGCTCAAATTCCTCTTCTTTTCTTTTGATCTCTTCCAACTGCTTTTGCACCCGTTTCTCTGTCACTTCAAGCCTCTTATAGTCCTGCTCATATTGTTTTACTTTAACTTCAAGATCTCTACAACGCTCTTTGAAAGCCTTTTCTTCCAACTCAAACTTCATGCAATGCTTCTCTAAACTCGTTTCTTTTAACCCAAATTGCTCTTCTTTCAACTTATACTCTTTCAAGCACTTCTCCAAATATTTCTCTTTTAACAAACTTCTTCCAACTTATCTTTTACCGATTTCTCCATCAACTTAACCTCTTCATGTTGCTGCTCACACTGTTTTACACTAAATTCAACATCTTTACGACGTTCTTCCAAAGCCTTTTCTTCCAACTCAAACTCCATGCAACGCTTCCCAAAACTCTTCTCTTTCAGCTCAAATTGCTCTACTTTCAACTCATACTCTCTCAAACCTTTCTCCAAATCTTTCTCTTTCAACCCGATTTCCTCCAGCTTATCTTTTACAGTTTTCTCCAGCAACTTAACCTCATTATGTTGTTGCTCACATTGTTTGACGCTAAATTCAAGGTCTTTACGCTGCCGCTCAAGACCCTTCTCCTTTAACACAAACTCATCCTCTTTTAGTTTAAGCCCTTCAAGTTGCTTCTGCTTCAACTTAACTTCTCTTAACATTTCTTCGTAATTCTTCTTTCCCAACTCCAAATCCCTAAATTGTTTTCCCAACTTCTCCTCCTTAACCTTAAGCTCTTCCAACCGACCTTTAACAAACTCCTCCTTTCTTTCAATCTCCACTTCGATCTTGTTAGTACGTTCCTTAAGTTCATCTTCTTTTAAAATAGCTTCTCTGAGTCGTTGTTCAACCGAAGCCTGAGCCGAATCCAAAACGTTCTCCATGTCTTTCCATTTAAGGTTGAGTAAAATAACGGAAGAAGCGCGATCCTGAATCTCTTTCATAGTTCTTTGCAGATTGGCTTTGCTCAGCTCAATGAGATGTAAATCGGGTGACTTCTCCATCACGTAACTTGAACCAGACACTCAACCTAAATGCGGAAAGAACAAGACGGTCTGAACTTACAAAATAAAAGCAAAATAACATAAATGTGAGTCTCAACAGCCTTTGAGGAAGAAGGAGAACATAGAAATTAGGGGAAACGGTGAGACAAATTAGGGCAAACGTCAAAAATGGAGGATGAGGAAAGAGTACTCATGAAAAAGGAACGTTTTTTACTTGCCATTAATCCAAAAGAAACTAAAAGTACGATCGGCTGACCTTTTGGGGTGACCATTTAATGTTTTTTCTTATCATTTTCATTTATTTGTAAATTAAAAACTAATTTTTAAGGGATAATAGCATGAATGGACCTTAAATATTTATTAATATTCGTTAGTATTATTTCTATTTAGGATTAATTACTACTTAATAGGAATTATCTCTTTTAGGATTATCTACTATTCTTTAGGAGTTATTAGTCTTTTAAATCTCTTATCTCCTTAAGAGATTAGAGTTCTATCTTTTAGGTTTTGAATTAATGTAAAACTCTTGTAAAAGAGTCTATATATTAAGCCTCTCGGCTAAATAATAAAGAAAGTAACAGAGACTATTTACACTCTGTTTTCTACATTGTATCAGGTTAGAGCGATTCTGATTTCTCTAAATTTGAAATCAGTTTTTTTTCCCCTCTTCATGACTAATCCAGAGCAGTCATCTTCTGAGATTAGTTTAAGAATTGTGCTATTTCTGATTCCTCTCTCTCCCTGATCACTTCCTACAAACTAAATGGCAATAATTATTTGTCATGGTCCCAATCCGTGCAATTTTACATCACTGGAAGGAAGAAAAGTGAATACCTTTCTACGTCCATGGTTATCCCAGCAAAAACAAACCCAAGATATAGCATATGGCTGAGTGAAAATACCATGATTATGTCATGGTTAATTAATTCTATGATTCCTGAAGTTGGGGAGAACTTTATGCTATATCAAATAGCAGCAAAGATTTGGGAGGCAGCAAGGGATACCTATTTGAGTGCTGATAATACTTTGGAACTCTTTCGTGTGAAAAATCTTATTAAAGATCTTTGACAAGAGGACCTCTCGGTGATGCAATACTATGGTCTTCTCAACAAGTATTGGCAGCAACTTGACTTGTATGAAAAGAATGACTGGAAGTGTCAGGAAGACAGTCTATTTTATGGCCAACAAAAGAACCAGAGACGAGTATTCCAGTTTTTATCTGGATTAAATGGAGATTTTGATGGGGCTAGAGGAAGAATACTGGCCACCAAACCTTTTCCCTTGGTGCGGGAAGCTTTTTCAGAGATTCGAAGAGAAGCTAGTAGGATAACTTTAATGGTTTCACAACCACAACCATCACAACAAGAGGCTTCAGCCCTTGTTACTAGTTCTAATACTAGGAACCAACAAAGGAGAAATCGTCCTTGGTGTGAACACTGTAAGAAGCTTGGCCATTTGAAAGATCAGTGCTGGAAACTCCATGGGAAACCTCCTGATTGGAAACCTAATAGGTCTCGAATACAGATGGATGCTAATGTAGCTACTCAAGAAGATTTTTCGAGCAGTCTTGGTAAGGAGCAAATTACAGCATTGTAGTAACTTCTGAGCAAACTGACACCACAGTCTTCCAACATTGCTCATGCTGCTACTACAGGTAATCTTTTCTCCAACTCCTCTGTTCAATGGATAATAGACTCTGGGGCATCGGACCATATGACAGGAGACTCTACCCTACTGGAGAATTATGGTACTCTCAATTCTTCTACATCCATTCGAATAACTGATGGTACACTTACACAAGTCAAAGGGAGTGGTTCAGTTACCTTAAACAACAAATTAGTTCTCCATAATGTTCTTTATGTCCCAAAACTTGCATATAATTTGTTATCTGTCAGTAAGTTGGTTCTTGAATCTAAGTGTAATATTCTTTTTGGTATTGGTGGTTGTATCTTTCAGGAACAGGGATTGAGGAAGGCGATTGGCAATGCTAGGCTGGTTAAAGGCTTATATGTGCTTGAAGGATGTGTGCCTCCTCACCATACCCTATCCACTACTCTTAGGAACCAAGCTTTTCTTTCTACTCTTAGTACGAATGAAGTTTTGTTATGGCACTATAGATTAGGCCATCCAAATTTCTTTTATTTATCCAAGATGTTACCACATTTGTTTTCTAATAAAAATCCAGCTTTGTTTCATTGTGAGTTTTGTCAATTTTCCAAACATGCTCGACAATCATATACTCCAGTTAAATATGAACCCATGAGACCTTTTTCTATCATTCACAATGATGTTTGGGGTCCTTCCTCTGTCAAAACCATGTCTGGCTATAGGTGATTCATCACATTCATTGATGATTTCTCTAGAACCACATGGGTCTACTTTATGAAAGACAAATCCGAAGTTGAAACTATCTTTAAGAACTTTTATGAGCAAATTTCCACACAATTCGACACAAAAATCAAAGTACTCAGAAGTGACAATAGGAGTGAGTACTTGAGCACCTCTCTTACTTCTTTCTTTCGAGAAAAGGGAATTGTACATCTTACCTTATGTGTCAATACACCCCAACAAAATGGGGTTGCTGAAAGAAAAAACAGACATATTTTAGAGGTTACAAGGTCTCTCCTCTTTTCTACTTGTGTACCTAAATATCTTTGGGCGGAGGCAATTTTGACAGTTACCTATCTCATAAATAGAATGCCAAGTAAGGTTCTGGGGTTCAAAATTCCTACTGAAATTCTTCTGAGTCAGTTTCCCCACTTTCGACCCCTGCATTCCAGACTTCCTCCTCGAATTTTTAGATGTACTGCCTTTGTCCATATACATTCAAATAATCGAAACAAATTGGATCCTAGGTCTGTCAAGTGTGTTTTCATAGGGTACTCTTCCAGTAAAAAAGGTTACAAATGTTATTCTCCATCAACAAAAAAGACTTATGTTTCTTTTGATGTAACCTTTTTTGAAGATACACCTTATTTTCAGATGACTGAAATTCAGGGGGAGAGTTCTAAGGAATTTCAGTATGATAAAATGGTAGATTCTCCAATTCAAGTTTCTCTTTAAAATAATAATTTTTTAATTTGAATTCTTTATAACATATTTAAAATTTTTTATTTTATATTAATTTAAATTTTATATAATTTTATGCATATTTAAAAAATATTTTAATATTTAAATAAGAGGGAAAAATTATGGTTATGAAAATGTTCAATAAAATATTTCTCTTTAAATTTTCTATAAAATTTTGGTAAAAAAATTGACACATCACAGTACAAGTTGATTCTTTAAATTTATTGGTTTTATATTAAATCTTCGAGTAAAACATAGATTTTTAAAATTAAATTAAAAAATATGTATTTTTATTCAAAATATTAAATTAAATTATAAAAAAATAATAGGGATCAATTGTGGTTTATGTTACAACTAAAATTGTTATATATTATGATAAATTTAGAATTTTAATTTTAATATTAAGAATTTAACTTATTAAAAAAATATCTAAATGATAGTTTAACAAAATATAATTTTTTTATATTATATTCCTTCAACCAAATAACGTAATCTTATCAAATAAACCAATCAAGATAATACAACTAAATGAGGTGTTTTTATTTTTATAAAATTTAAAAATAGTTTTTTATATAGTTTTAAGAATTTTTTTTTTATATAATTGAGACAAACCCTCGCTAAACTGCTCAAATTTATATAAATGTCAAAGTTCTATCATCCATGATCTTTCGTACAAATCAGAATATTAAAGCATACAGAAAGCAAATAACGAAGTTCATAGGACAAAACATTCATTGAGCTTACTCATTCCAATCCGAGCTTGAGCTCCAGTTATCGACAATGGCCGCTGCATCCGCTTGTTGATTATCACTTAATAAGTTTGAGCTTGGAGAGTAAGTAGCAGAGTCCCATAACCCACACGACACAGCTTGATCCGGAAAGAACCTTTCGAGTAGTTGCAGAGGAGACAGTTTAGAAGTGGAACCAGCAGTGGAAGAAGTGGTTGAGGAAGGTAGCATAGTTTCAGACTCCTGCTTTGTTGTCGGATTGGTGGACGGGGCTTTCGGAGTTTTCTTCCGGCCTGTTTTCTGCTTCTCCTTTCGTGCAGCATCATTTCCATCTGCCTTCTGCTGTTCCAGCTGTTTAATGTAGTCTTCAAGATCATTAGGCGGGTATAGTGATTCAAGCTTGTGATGGGCAATGCATCCTATAACTTTTCTCACCGCAGCGATTTCACGATCTATAATTCGATGCTGTGAACACATTCAAGTAAAAAAACAGTCATTTTCCAGTAATCTACGAACATGAATACAACGAAATCAGAAAAGCTTACTCGTTTCCAATGTGATCTTTTAGCCTCTTGATGTAAACTCTGCTTGGAATATTCCAAGTGAGCTTTCAGCATCTGTGCAGGTGGGAACTTGTCAACAAGGCCGAATGCACATACGTACCCAATAGCCTCGAGACGTAAGTTTCTTTTCACGAGGGTTTCAATCAAGACTGTCCGATTTAAAGCAGATTTTGCAGGTGGCAACAGAATACCATCAGGCAAAACCCATGTTAGTATCATATAATTCATAGGTATCATAATTTTGCCATGCAAATGAACAAAAGAAATGCCAGACACAACAGTAGCATCTTAAGTTTGGATATGCAGAACTTGTAGAAATAGCCCATTTTTGGGACATTCCGGCACTATACGTCATCATTATAAGCTGTTGTCGTAAGGTAGTGAATATGGAAGCACAGTAGCATTATAGAAGACAAGGATAGCCTCATCTAACAGCTAAAAGAATCAACTAAAAGAAGAAAGATGTAAAAGTAGACTAACCACGGATCTTAGCTGTCAAACCAAGAGCCATGCACAAATCAGGAGACTGTTGATACTCGCTTGCGATTACCAAAAAATAAAAAAGCTCATCCACATCGTAAGCAGAGATCAAAGAGTAGGTGACTGTGAGCTGCAAGAAACCATAGGCCATCATGCCTTTCTGGTACTTTTGTGTTCTTTCTTTCCAATCAGCTGCCAACTTCAAAACTTCTTCATTCACATGGGGTTCAATCAGGAATGGAAATGTCCTTAACTGCTCCAACAAAAGAATGCAACTTTTTCGCATTCCGTGTAAGCCTCCATAATTAAATTCATTCCCTGACTTCTTCTTAGGAGCATTCCCGGACTTTGATTCATAAAAACTCGATATCGCATTCAAAACAAGTTTTGCAGGATCTGGGGCCAATTGAAGAGTGTCAGAAATTTCAGAGCGCATTGAATCGTGATCCTCCAGGTGCTTGCATAGAAACAATATTAAACCCATTGAATCCATACTGGTACTATAAGCTTGTAGATCAATCCCATAACCAGTAGACGAACAAACCTTATACTGCTCAAACTTTGCTTCAGAAGGAACAATGGCATCCCAATGAAAATTGTCAGATTGACATTGGTCAATCTTTACTTGAGCATGATAGATCCTGCTTCCTGAATGGTTCGAGAATCAATTATGAGTATATATCGAACTTGTAAGTGAAACTATTGTGTAAAAAATAGAACCAAGATACTTGTAAACTCTAATCATTCATGGGAACATTCATGTTATCAAAATTATTTAATTATAAAATAATAAAAAGAATTAAACCAAGAAATATGATCTTGTTTGAGAAAAAAAAACTAAAAACAACTACAAAAAAGAGAACTTACCAGGGGCAGACTTGTCAACTGCTCTAGTTGTTGAAGCAAAATGCTCCAAGCTCTGGTTATCAGCAATTTCACACCCATGTTGCCAATTAAAAGAGTTTGTGTCCACGGAGAAAGCAGCTGAACCCCACGAACTACAAGGCACGGTTTGATCAGAAAGCGAGCTAATTGGTTGTTCAAATGGTGATGGTTTTAGGTGAAGACTGCCATCAGCACTGGCATAAAGGATTGGTGCCGACCTGCCTGACAGACTGATGCGGGTCCGATTAAGTTCACTCCACTGATGCATTTTAGCTTCAGTTGAAGGGATTGACAAATTCTTTTTCTTCTCTTCTTTCTGCTTTTCTCTTTTTGCTGCATCATTTCCCAGTTCTTTCTGCCTTTCCAGATGCACGATGTAGTTTTCAAGATCCTGAGGAGGATATAGAGATTCAAGCTTGTGATCTGCAACACATCTAAGGACCCTTCTCATTATCGCAATTTCTTGGTCTATGTTCAGGTTCTGTCAGCATGTTAAGTTAAAGTCATAAAGAATATGATGTAATATAGCAGCTGGACACCTGACCATTGAGAATACAGATTCAAAAAAGGTGCAAAGGTTACCGGTTTTGCATTTGATTTTTTGGCCTTCCGGTATTTGCTCATCTTCGAATACTTCAAATAGTCATTCAGAAGTTGTGCAGGGGGGAACTTGTCAGCAAGATTGAAAGCACAAATATATGCAATAGCCTCAAGCCGTAGATTATTATGTACGAGGGTCTCAATAAGGGCTGTAAATGTAATTAAAATGCCATCAAGGAGATTAGAAATAGGGAAAATATCCAATGCAAATGAATGAGAAAAATGAAAATTAGACAAGAGCAAGCATTTTTTTTATTGAAACTTGACTTTTGTGGAGCTTGTTTACAGTGCCAGTGACACTTTAGCTTCCCATAATAGCATCTTCAGTTTTACATTTTAAAATGAACAAAAAATAATAACAATGAGGACTGTGGTAGCATGAAAGCAATAAAGACATTATGTTTCCGAAAATGGAAAATTGGAAATTAGACAAATAGTTGTATCCTTGTAATGTTTTTTTTTATCAATGCAGCATTGCATCAACCCAATCCATTTGCTGAGAAGAAAACAGCTAAAAGAAGTAACAATATCGAGAAATAGAAAACAAACAAACATCTTATATCGTTCAGGAAACATAAAATGATAATGCCATAAATATTTGATGCACTCAGTATATAAGGCATTCAGAACAATGTCCTAAAACAGATCAGGAGAGAGAAAGAGTAGACTCACTCGATATCTTATCAGCCAAACCAAGAGCCAGGCACAAATCAGGAGACTGTCTATACTCACTTGCGGTTATCAAAAGACGAAGGAGTTCATCAACGTTATAAGAAGACTTGAAGTGGTATGTGATTATAAACTGCAAGAATCCATATGCCATCACTCCTTGTGGGTACTTATTTTCCATTCTTTCTTTCCACTCGGCCGCTAACTTCAAAGCTTCTTCAGTCACATGTGGTTCAATCTGGACTGAACATACCATTAACTGCTCCAACAAAAGAATACAACTCTTTCTCACATTGGCTAAGGCTACTTTCTTAAACCCACCCCCTAACTTTGAACAATAAAAATATGACAATGCATCTAATACTAGTTTTGCGGGATTCGGGGCTAATTGTAGAGCATTCGAGATTTCACCTCGCATTAGATTATGGTCTTCTACGTTCTCAGATAGAAACAACATTAAACCTTGTGCATTCATATTGATACTAAGAAACTTTGGCTCAGACCAAGACATAGTAGTTGAAGAAGCAATATGCTGCTCAAACTTTTGTTCAGAAGGAACGGAGCTATCTGATTGAAAATTGTCTGTTTCGGACTGCTCAATCTTTACTGGAGAATGGTGGATACCTCTCACTGAATGGTTAGAATATCAACAATAGTAAGTGAATCTAGACTCACAAGAATGGAAACAACAATCCATAAATTTCACAAGCTATAAGTATGGCATATGTACCTTTCCGTCTAATTGAAAATTTTCCTTAAAAAAGTTAAAAAGATACAATCACTAATTGATTGAAAAACACCGAGAGAAGCAGGATTAAATCAAGAACAAGGATGGAAAAAAACTAGAATGAAAATCCTGATTGTTTAACAAAATTCTAACTAGTAAAAGAAACAAGTTTACCAATGAACTAACAAAAAGGTCACAAAATAGAAAGTGTAAAATAAAAATGTTTTCTGTAGGAGATAACAACAGACCCACCAAAGTTTGACCAACAAAATCAATGATACAACTCAGTATGGGAGCAATGGAAAGACACTTACCAAAGGTTTGGTCAAGGAAACCAAGGACAGGACTCAACATAGGAGCCAGTTTATGTTCAGAAACACACTGAAACAGACTCTCAATTTCTTTGAAATTAAATTCACTTGTCAATCCATAAGCACCCACAAGCATCAGAAATACCAAAATCTCCTTATCATAATTGCTATTATTTCTTATACTTCCTTTCCATTGTTGTGCTACGTTCAGAGCTCTTTTCCTCAATTTCTTACTAATTGCTGGCCTCAATCTCATCAACTGCTCTAAAAGAACTACACAACTGTTCTTGGCCACCCCTCTCTCAACTCCCACATTTGCCTTCTCTGAAATTCCAGCTTTAACTACATTCAAAACCAATTTTGCCGGTTTAACTGACATTTTCAGTGCATTGTAAACATCAACACCAGTCCTGTCATTGTTCTCATGCTCATTCAAAACCATCAACAACCTATCAGCATCTGTACTTGCAATAAATCTCAAATCAGCTGAAGGTGTAGACGGATACTTGATCTTCGTATCATCTGTATTCTCGGACCCCAATTGCACCATATTTACTTGAGAATGGGGGATGCAGCTCTCTGAACATGCAAAAATAACAAAAAAGAAATTTGAGAGAAGAGAAAAAGCAGGTAAACGGAGGTTTTGTTACCAACAAAGGAAACAATAGTTATGGAAGACTAATGTTTCTCAATCGACTAAGGAAACCCCAAGATCATTAAATGTTTTTCCTTTTGGAAACATAAGAATACCAACTAAGCAATTTACTGATCAAACATGAAATTTTACATGATATGACAAAGTAAAAAGATCTTACCAGGGGCAACCTTCTCAAAGAATCCAAGATTATGACCCAACAAGGAAGCTTGCTTATGCTGTGCAACCCTCTCAAAAACACTCCTAATTTCATTGGATTTAAACTGTCCCTGCAGTCCAAAAGCACCCACAAGCATCAAAAATAGTAAAACTTCCATATCATCCCCACCCTCCATCCCCATCTTCTGCTTCCATGCTTTTGCCGCTGAAGTTGCTTCATTTTTAACTCTTTTGTTAACCTGGGGCCTAACTCTCATCAATCCCTCCAACAAAACCAAACAACTTCGCCTCTCCACATTTGTCTCAGCCCCAACATTTCTTTGCTCCATGAAAACCCTTTTAACAGCCTGCCAAACCAGTTTTCCAGGATTATTACACATTTTGAGTACGTCATAAACTTCTTCCGCAAGCTTCCCGTGTTCATTTTCATGGGTATTCAAGAACATCAACAACCTTTCTCCATCGGTACTGACAATAAACTTCAAATCCAGTAAAGATGAACCTTTTCCGATCAACACCTCATCAAGTTTAACTTTTGATCGCTTACCCACTTCATTTTCCCTCAATTCAAGATCTTTGAGTCTGTTCTCTATCTCAATTTCTTTGGATCGGAGCAATTCGAAACGGTTTTGCATTGCATTTTGTATGGAGATGGAGAGCTCTTGGATCTTTTGGCATTGAAGGGTAAGAAAAGGGACTAAAGAAAAACCACCCTTGAGCTTTTCCAGGTTGTTTACTAGGCCTTTCCGTTGGGATTCTAACAGGATCAAATCAGCTGTGATATCATCAAAAGCACTCATTTTCCCCCCTTGAAACTGAGATGATTCCCAGAAAAGGGAAAGAGAAGAAAACCCAGGAAAATGAATGGTCCTTTTAAACAGTGAAAGCTAAACTTAAAACAGATTATAAAGGAGAGTTTTCGTTGAAGGTGTGTTGACTGCTTTGTATGTATTTGGGTTTTTAGGGTAAAATAGACGGATGATCACTAAATTATTCTAAAAATATAAAATGGTGATTAAATTTTTTAAGTTATATAATAAATATTAAATTTTAGTTTTTTACAAAATATCAGTACGCAGTTATCTATTGTTAAATGGGCAACATAAAAATTATAAAAAATTATATAATAATATATTTAATTATTATCTTTATACATTTAATCGATTTAAATATCAACAATAAAATTAAATTAGGATTAAATTGATTAAATATATAAACATGGGATTAAATATTTAATTATTTAAATTTTAATAATCATCCATCATTCATTTAACGATAATTAATGAACTTCAATAGTTAAAAAGACTAATTATCTTTAGTTAGATTTTAAATAATAAAATAAGAGTTATATTTTAATACATAAATTATATAAAAAGTTTATATAATTATCTTTTAGTTAGATTTTATACAATCTTTCTTATTTAAACTATAAAATCTAAAATTTAAATCTCTAGCTCTGACACACTAAAACATAAATCTTAAACTCTAAATTCTAACCATAAATCTTAATTTTTATACCTTACGACTTAAAAATATTTTTCTAATTTTTTATATGGATTAAAAAAACTACACAAAATAAGGACTTAAAATAGAACAATATTGAAGATGAAGAACAACATAATTAGATAAAAACGATAAACTTTTCGTTCATATTTTGATTAATGATAAAATCTTAAAAAAATAGCTTAACCCAGGGTTTAACTGGCAACATTTTATTAAATGCAATGAAGTCCTGAACGACATCGTTTAAATCAATACAAGATATTAAATATTTTTGGATTCAAAACTCCATTTCCAATTCCCTATGGTCCTTTACCAATACTCTTAAGGTGAGAGATAACGATTTAGGGGTGTTCAAATCTCGGTATTGGATATTTGGGTATTTAAAGTATCGAATATTTGGATTTTTGAGTAGTTGAAAATTCGGCTTATGTTTCTATCTGGATTTTTAATTTTTTTTATAAATCTTAAATTTAATTTTAAAAAATATACATAAATTTTAAAGTTTGAATTATATAATCCAACGTCGAAATAGAAAATTTTAAATTCCTAATTATAGAATCTAAACATAAATTTTTTGAACACCCCTAGACAACATCGTGTGAAGCATGACGCCCAAGAAACAAAGAGACTCACAACTTCCTATTTATATTTTTTATTTTTCAGGTTTTGGCGGTCATTTTTCTCTTAAATATTGATGTTGAGAATTTTTTTCCTAAATATTGCTTCTCTTACTTTTTCAGAATATTAATGATTTTATAGTACCTTGAAAGTTGACACTTTTAGACTCCGACTTTCAACAATATTTTTAAATAATTTTTGTGAAAATGAAACCTTTTGACTCCGACTTTCAACAATATTTTAAAATAATTTTTGGTGAAAATAAACCTTTTGACTCCGACTTTCAACAATATTTTTAAATATTTTTTGGTGAAAACGAAACCTTTTGACTCCGACTTTGACATCTTTATATGGTATCTTTATTCTTATACTGTTGAAAATCAAAATCTAAAGATGACAATATATAAAATACTGCAAAATTATCAATATTTTAAAAAATAAAATAAAAAATAGTATTTAAAAAAATCCAAAATCAATATTTTCAAAAATTCTCCGTATCTTCCATGCTAGTTTCGAAGATTTCAATGGTTCTTGAAATGTGTTATCAAGATGAAGAGTGCAATGGGAAGGGTTTGCTTCTGCGGAGGTAAGACTTGGGATTCCATCTATTTTTTCAAGATTTCATTCTTCAATCAACCTCGTTATTAGGGGTGGTTTAAAAATTTTTGAGACCCTGTATAATTTATTAAAATATAATTCTTAAAAATAATTATTCATAACCTTTTAATTCTAAATTATGACCTTTATAAGTAAATGTTCTTTTTAAGGCTCTTATACAGTCATTTCTATTGTACCTGTCCAAAACCTCAATAGTTCTACAAAAACAATAATAGTAGGAATAATAAAAAGATTCTATAATCAATTGTTACATTTAGGAAATAAATTTTGAGATTAACATAACTTAATAAATATAGTTTATCAAAATTTTAGACTCTTTTTTTTAACAACCTTATACAGTCGTTTTTATTATGCCTGTCCAGAACCCTACTGATCGTTATCCTTTCAAAGTTTTTTTTTAACTCTTCCATGAACCGCAACTATCAAATTAAAACCACTCTCAACGTATCCACTTACAAGTCTCGACTCTCAAATCATACTCTTTCTTCTAGAAAAATCACTTTCACACCGCAATATTCAAAAGATTTAATCGACAAATAAATATTTAAAAGAAATATCAATATGAAGGAATAATTGTCTCAACTCTCAAATCATGCTCTTTCTTATGGAAAATCACTTTTTTCACTGCAATGTTCAAAAGATTTAATCGGCAAATAAATGTTCAAATTATACCTTTTTCAGTTAGACGTTTACATTATTTTTTAGATCATGTATATGCTTAATGTTTTATTTTATAATATATTTAAGGTTTTTCATTAATTTTTATCATTAAAGGATATATGTCATCTCTTGAAAATTCTAAAATCAATCTAGAAATAATATACCTTGAACATGATCATATATCCCTGTTAGTTTAAATAATAGTAATTTTTTTTATTCATCTCGATTTTTAAATTTAAAGTCCTAATAAATCTATATTGTTGTTTTAATTGAATTTTAACTATTTTTTTATCAAAGAATTTTAATACTTAATGTTGGTAGCAATACTATAAAACTAAGATTAACACAGATTAACACAGATACTTTAAAAGTTTGTACACGCAAACTTCAGATTAAAGATTAACGGTATTGCTCTTATCTATCAGAAAAATACTCGGAAGAACACTTTAAAAATGGGTAATTTATATTTCAAATCACTGAACTTAACATCCACTTTCATTTACATTATAGACCTTCAATTTAATCAAATTATATCATTCAACTTTTATTATTAGTAAACTAAATCATTTATGCTAACACAATTAAATAATTTTAACAAAAAACATAAATTAATACTATTATTTAATATATTTTTCACATATCACTATTAAATAATGTTTAATTGACAATTTTAATAATTTTATGAAGAAATTTTCTATTTCGTTTAAATAAATTTAAAAGAAAAATAACAAAATTTCTTATATTTTTTTTAAAAATTAAATTACGAATTAAATATCATTTATTGATGATATATGAAAAATATATTAAATAAAAATATAAATTTCATTTTTTTTCATTATAGATATTTAATGATACCAATATAAGTGACTTAATTTATAAATAATGAAAGTTGAATGATATAATTTGATTAAATTAAAGATTTATGATGTAAATGAAAATGAATTTTAAATTTAGTGACGTAAAATATAAATTACTCTTTAAAAATCGGAAGCTATTTTCAAAAAGATTGTGTTTGATAGCTTTTTGGATGATTGAAAATGAACTACTGAAGCTCTTATTTATAATCTTAAAATAAGATTAAAATGGTAAAATTCTCGTCTTGAGAAATGAAAAATAATTATCGATTAAACAAAAAAAAAATGTGTGAAATAATTAGGCCCAATATTACTATAACATTTGTAGCCCTGGTTATGTTTAGATTTTATTTAAATTAAATATCAATTTATCTTCGTAAACTAAAAAGTATTTTCAATATTTTTATTGTGTAATAACTTTGAATAAGAAAATTAATAAATTTCGGTTAATTCGAAAATCGACCGAATTAACCGAAATTTGTTCGGTTCGGTTAATATATTTCAAAAAAAGTTTGATTCGGTTAACGGTTAAAGATTTTAAATGTTTGGTTAATTCGGTTTTTAGTAATTCGGTTCGGTCACCGGCCGAATTAACCGTTTGAACACCCCTAGGTAAGGGTGATAATGAGTCTGATCGGTTCATGAGTTACTCAGGTTTGGTTCGATTAAAGCTCGGTCAAAGTTTAGTTCAAGTGAGCTTGACTTGGGTTTGGCTCGAGACCTTAATAAATCGAGCTAAACCTATCCAAGCTCGACTCTAAAAGCTCGTGAACATGCTCAGAATAATTATATTATATATATGTTACGCATATGCTAAAAGTAATTTTTTAACAAAAGAAAAATAAGAAAATAAAATAAGAGAAATCCATTAAAAATAAATTAAAATAAATTGGACACTTTTTTCCCATTCTCAATATTGAATTTTGTTTTCGGTGTCAGTTCTGAAAAAAGTTTTTAACGAGGCTCTATCTTTTATATAAAATTATAACAAAATTATTTATTTTGGGTCGAACCGAGCCTAAAATTCCGAGTTCGGTAAGCCTTGAGCCCAGTCGAACCCAATAATATTATTTTCGAGCCGAGCTTGACCAGACTCGGGCTCAGCTACGGGGCTTAGTCCATCACTCTTCAAGAAAGAAAACTTCCAAAGTTCATATATAAACTAAGCTCCAAAATTCTTTCTTTTATTTCCCTAAAGAAAAACGACTTTAGCAAGTAACCCATACAAGATCAAAACATTCAGCACTAAAATACGACTTAAAGTAAAGAAAACACAATAACATGCCAACGGAATAAACTCCTGTCTGAAGAGATGGACGTCCACCGTGTGCTACGGCGGCGGGCAGTCACAGACACATGACCCGGAAACACAGAGGACCGGACACCGGCCCCGATAACTACATGCATCTAGACAGTCCTTATGCTTAGTACATGAATGTCCCTTGGAACCATCGGCCGATGCTTCGGCTCCTGTCACGGCTGCAACCACCAAAACAATCAGTTAAAAATACCTTAAACATAGCGATTATCTCTAAACAAACTGGTAAATAAAGACTAAACCGAAGACAAAACACATACCAAAAGCTGTAATGAGCAGAGCTATGAAGCAAGCGAAACTGAGTGTATTTTTCTCCATTTCTTTGTTGCGGCTACAGCTAAGTTATGGTGGGATATCTTTCTATTTATAAGGGAAACAAAACCGTGGATTTTCATGCATGGTTAACGGTAAAACTAGGGGAAATAAGAAAATAAAATTGGAAAAGAAAGTTTTTTTAGGTAAAAATAAAAAATATGTATAAATATAATCCTCGATATTCTCTTTGATAGTTTGATGCACGTGATTTACAGCAGGATTTTGACCCTTTTTCGTCTTTTATGTTGGCTTGTTTACTTGGGGAGTATGGCCAACAAGCATAAACTATGTAGCTTCAAATTCCAAAGTGTTTGGAACATTTGTCCAAACTTAGCCGTTTTTTCTTTTTTTATTAGATTTTTGCTAACTGTGTTTTAAGGTTTTTTTAAACATTCTAATATAAGATAATATTGATATCTAATTTTTAAAGGTTTAAATATAAAAAATTATATAAGACTCGATGAACATAGTTAAACACTATTAACTTAAATATCATTAAATTAGTTAATAAAGATGTAACATCCAATTCGGATGTCACATTGGGCCTCCGACCCAAAACCCGTACTTTAAAATTTTATTCCAAAGCCCATTAAATAATTCAAACTCAAGTCCAAATATAATTCATAAAATCCATTTGAGTTAGAACATAAGACCAAAATAATTTAAAGAAATCGGAGCTCCCAAAATATTACAAACTATTTAAAACATTCGACCCAAATTAAAATAAACAGAGTTACATTACATAGGGTTTGACATAATACTAGCCTACTAAATCTAATAAATGTACTTTGACAACATGGTCGATGCTGAAATCCAACCTTGATGGTGCTCCACGAACCGGCTTCCCTAACTTACGCACGAAAACACATTTCGAACGCTGAGCTACGAAAGCTCAGTGGGTACACCGAACTCGGCCAACATCATGCATATCATAAACATTAAAGCAGAACATATAAAATATCGTGCATGATATGATGATCTAGCATGCTTACCTACCACATGGCATAAACAATATATAATAACGCACACAACATATACATGTCAAAACAGACAACAACACAAGGTAGTGAGGCCCGCGTCCATACAACATCGGGATCTTACATCCGGGATTTGAGACCCGCGTCCACACAGCATCGGGATCCTACATTCGGGATGATCTTCAAAATCATCACCCAAAATGTTACATCGGATAGCCTTCGACGTGTTGCAACACTTTTGGATATCCGGATTTCCATCAAACAAGGACTCGATACATGATCCACCTAGGATCTTCTCATCAAAACATATCAAGACTTAACATAACTTAGTCGTTTGGAGTTTATAACATCAATCTTGTGTTAACAATTCATTTCATTATTTATAAGATTCATTATGACCTTTAATTCTCTTATCGAACCTCAAACAAAACTTAACTTGTCAAGTTTTCGCAGGGGTATCAATACCCTTAGGTGGGGTATCGAAACACCCTGTATCGATATCCACCCAAAGGGGGTATCGATACTAGTACTGATACCTTTTGGCCAATTTTAAAGTCAACGAAAGGGGGATTATAGGCTTCGATACTGGTATCGAATCGAAGACGCCATTGGAGGGTTTGGTATCGAAACCCGTATCGATACCCCCTCCCCACTCGCCTATTTTTCCTTCAGGGGTATCGATACACGGGCCACCAATATCGATACCCCCTGCACGAAATTGTAGGTTTCACTTGATAATTTCTAAGGATCATTCCCAAACTCGGTCTAATCAATTTTAAAGTGTTCCTACACATTCTTAGGAAGGTTTAGGGTGGTTTAACATTATTTTTAAGCCATCAAACACATAATTACGGATTTCACCATTAATGACCTCATACATGTACATCAAGCATTCATACATGATTTTCTATATGATATGCATTCTACCATGAAATGAATGATGAAATGAAGAGTTGGGAGTATCAACCTTAGCAAGCAATAGCAAAAACTAACTCCTTCCTCCCATTTAAGCTTTCTCATTTCCTAAGCTTGAAGATGGTGTTCCAACTTGTTTCTCTACAAGAGGAAGACAACCTAACCATTAGACACCATTTAGGGAGATTCTCAGGACAAAAAGAACTAGAGAAACTGAGATTTAAGCCCTTAAAACCTCATTCCCGTTCTCACCACAAACCCCGCTCGAAAACCCTCTTTCTCACAAAACCTACATATTTTTACCTTGCTAGGGAGATCTATTCAAGCTCTAAAACTTTACCTTCATCACCAAAACGAGATTTCCCACTAAAACTCTAAAGCTTGTTCCTTGAACTTGGGATTTTGGTGAAAGAATGGAGGAGAAAGATGAAAAAGACAAAGAGACAAGATGACTTCACCTTCCTCCCTTTTCTGCAGGAGAAATTACTCTCGCTTACACCCTTCTCATCCTAATTAGACAATTACCTAATTGTCCTCCATTTAAAACTCACAAGGCCTTAAACCACTAAAGCCCAACAAGCCTAAACCCAAAATCACTCAACTCGGCCCTAAAACCGAAGCCCAAACCCATCGGGTTAAACCGACACTCGGATCCGAATCCTGGTCGTTACAAAAGATTAAAAATCTTAAGGACTTAATATATAATTATAAATTTATTAATAAAATTATTTTATATATATTATTTTTATTTTTTTAAAAATAATTAGACCAAATATAAATCTTAGTTAATTTAAAAAAAATAAAAACTCTAAACTCAATATATATATATATAATATAATATTTTAATTGAAATTTTATTTTAAATAATTTATAATTATATGTTGAGTTCTTGAGATTTTTAATCTTTATTAATCAATTTAATGATATTCAACGTTAATAATGTTCAGCGGTGTTTATCGAGCGTGATAGATTCATCCTTAAATATATTTTTACTATCTGAATTAGGTACTTTCTTTCAAGTCGGTACCTAATTTTTTTCAACCCAATATTCTTCATTCATTCCGTTAGAATTTGAACTCATGACCTTACACTGGATCAACCAATATTTGGAGATTATTTTACATTTTTTAATGTATAAAGATTGTTTTATCCAATTTTTACAGTATGAGAACTGAAATACAATCCAGAATATAATATAGGGACTGATACAATAATTTTACCTATCTTCTCCATTTTCTTTTGTCAAATTCAAGGTCTCCCTTTTCCCCATCTTCCCTCCTAACCCAAAAATATTTCCCTCTCTTTTCCGTTTTATTTTGGTTCCCTCCATCACACCAAACACTACCAGGACACCCTAAGAGTGAGAAGATAACACTACAAAACTTCTTGCTTGCTTCTTGATCAAAAAATCTTCTTTTTTGCCTCATAATAAGTGTTAGTTTTAGAAGGTAAGATTTTTTTTTCTGGGACTTCCTTTCTTGTTTGTAATATCTGATTCCGGCCTTTTTTTTTAATGTTTTTCAATGTTTCCTGCATTTTTGTTTTGTGGGTATGTCTTCTTTATTCAAAGCTTCCATCTTTCAATACGGGTTTGTTTGGTTAAATTTTAAGAAAATTTCTGGTTTATCATGCTTGATCTTGTATGTTAATTCGAGGGTTTGTTTCATCTGCTATTGGGTCCTGAGAAATTTGGAAATTGAATTATAAATTTAACATTTTATTCAAGTTCTTAAGGCATAAGGATTGTTTGTTTCTCTGTTTTGTTTTCTTCTTTTTCTTGGCAATATCTAAGTGCATGCAAAGTGTCAAAGTTCTGATTTTGCTGCTGTATTTCTCTTTCTCCCCTGTAGCATGTTTCAACCAGGAAACATAATTTACATACTACTTCCAAGTAGAGAATCCAAGTTTGAAACTCGGACAAGACATTGTTGGGAGTGGTAGCCACGAATTTCGAATATAGATTGTAAAATGAACATGGAGAATAAAAATACATTTGTAGGTTCCCTTATAAAATTGTTAAGTTGATTTCTAGTTAATTTGTTATTTGTAATGGTTGTAAGTCTTTTTTTTCACAGTAGTTGATCCTTTGTTATTCTTAAGATTTTATTTTTCCATACTTTAGCCATTTTGTTCTGGTTGGCATGTTTATATTCCTTTTGACATTCTTGTCCAGGTAATGTGATTTATTTATGGTTTTGTTATCTTTATATGATGCTTCAGGCTTTGAAATTTGGATTCTTGGCTTCCAGTAGCATTCGGATTTTACTTAAGCATGCTGTATTAAGGTTTTAGATGAATTTGGTAGATATATTGGACTGCATTGATTTGGTTGCATTGTTGCAGGGAGGTGTTTGATGATAGTGGACATTGGATAAGTAATAGGTCGGAAAATTTCAACGTTTAATCTTCGGGTCGTATCAATGATGGAGTGTAACAAAGAAGAGGCTGTCAGGGCAAGGGAAATTTCTGAACAAAAGATTCAGAATGGTGATCTTGAGGGTGCTAAGAAGTTTGCATTAAAGGCTCAGAAATTGTTCCCTGAGCTTGAGAACATCTTGCAATTGTTGACAGTGTGTAATGTTCACTATTCTGCAACAAAAAAGCTCTCCGGGTCGGGAATGGACTGGTATGGGATTCTTCAGATTGAACAATCGGCAGATGAGACTTCTATCAAGAAGCAGTACAGAAAGCTTGCACTACTTCTTCATCCAGACAAGAATAAGTTTGCGGGTGCCGAGGCTGCATTTAAGCTGATTGGGGAAGCAAACACGATCCTCTCAGACCACACGAAACGCTCTCAATTTGATTTGAAGTACAAAATCTCGGTCAAAACTGCACCGAAGTCTACTTCTCGTCGATCAAAGAAGGCCTCCGTCAGTGGTCGGTCCAAGTCCTCAAATAATAATCAAAATGGTTCTTCAAAACCCACTGCTTCATATGCCTATCAGCAGGCACAACAGCAAGCATTTTGGACACTCTGCAGTGCTTGTGGTGTCAAGTACCAGTATCATAAAGATCTTGTGAACCTACGGTTACATTGTCCGACTTGTGGGTTTCACTTCATTGCCTTTGACTTAGGTCCTCAGGGACCATGTAATACTGATGCCCAGTCTCAGCACGGAGTTGCAGGATCAGTTCATGTTCCGAAGGCAGGGAACATACACGAGGATTTTACAGCAAAACAGAAAGCGGATGAGTTTCCAAACGTGAGAGACGAAAAGAAAGGTGGTGACATGCCTATGCCTAATGCATCGGAGCCGAAAGGGTCAGGAACTTCAAGAAATGACAAGAAGAGGAGGAAGCCGGTAGAGTTATCTGATGGAAGTGAGACCGAACCTGCAGATGCTGTTGGTCCGGAAGGTTGTGGTCCAAATTCGAAAGCAAACGCCAGTCATCCTCCTAGGAAATCTTCAAAGCAAAAGCCTATTACAGATTATTTTTCTTGGCAAAAACGTGCCTAACCCTTCTCCAGTATTGAGTTTTTGTTGTCACGAACTGTCTTTTGAAAATTATCGTGTAGTATTAACTTAAAAAAGTTGATTAGAAAATGTTAACTTAAACACTCGATAGGCTTCTCATTGGCGCCATTATCTCGTTGTTTGATCAAACATGGAGAGAACCATGACGTCATTGATACTGCTACAGCCCAGCCATGTTAGGGACATGGCAAAGTCTCAGTGCTCGAGTCCTCGAGAGTGGGAATATGCCACCATTTGAAGCAGCTAACGGAAAGGATCTATGGAGCTGCGCTGAGGCTAACCCTGGTCATAGAAAACTCTTTTACAATATGATGGCTGGCGGTGCGAGCGTGGTTCGACGGTGTCGAAACTTTGGTCGATGATGGAGATAACGGGACTGCTTTGGCCTTTGAGCCTATTTTGTTTTATAAGTCTTTTTCCTCTTTTATGAAATGGTGGATATTTTTATATGTTCTTGTAGTATCTAGTCTTGTTCCTTTTAGTGTTAGATTTATTGTTATTTTTTAGTTATCGATTATTTAGTTCAGGTTTTAAGATTAAAGTTTGTGATTAGGGTTTAAGGAATTAAAAGTATAATATATTTTTAAAATATAAAATTTAGAATTTAAGATATAAGAATTAAGATTAAAATTTAAAGTTTAATTTTTAATTTTTTAAGAAAGAAATAAAAATAAACATATCTAAGGGACAAGATTTTTTTCACTAATTGAATGGAAAAAATGAATTCTAAAAAATAATTATATTTTTTAAAAAATAATTACAAAAGTCACAAATGTTTAGATAAAAATTGTGTAAATCAATTTTTGATATTTGATAAATTTTATTAAAAAAATTAAAAAAAATTAGTGAAACAAATGATATTACACTTTAAAATTTTATTTTTTCTATTTTAAAAATTATATTTTATAAAGACTTATACTAGTGTATATTCAACAATTGCAAATTACAAAGATTTATACCGGTGTAAGTCTTTATAATTTTTTTCTTCGTCCAAACTTCCTATATATTCAACCTAGTAACCAATAACAAATTATAAAGACTTATATCGGTATAAGTCTTTATAATCTTTTTTTTCATTTAAACTTCCGGTGGAATTTATAGAATAATCCAACTAAATATTTTTATTTGGTATATAGAGATTCTCAAGTGATATTTGGGGATTTAGGTCATTTTCTACAGTACCACATAAAAAAAGTCACATGCACATGGCGATTTTTTTGTTTAATAACTGCACAAAAACGCCATATGCAGGTGGCATTTGAATGAAAAAAAGTCATGTACAGGTGACGTTTTTTGTGTGATACTGTAGAAAATGACCTAGATCCCCAAATATCACTTGAGGATCCCTATATACCAAATAAAAATATTTGGCTGGATTATTTTATAAATTTTACCTAAACTTTCTATAAGTTGAACTTAATAACGAAATAAATTTTTAGAAGTATAAACATATTTTTAAAAATATCTTATTAATTTTTTAAAATAGATACGATATAAAATATAATTTTTTTTATATTTAAAAAATTGTATCTTATATCCATTTACAAGGATGAAGTTAGGGCAGACAGAACCTGACCTCTATTGGTTGATGGGTAATATTCAGTTTAGTATCTCTATAATATTAATAATTTAAGTACATAAAATATTTTTTATTAAAATAAATATTTAATTTTTTTATTCATCTAGGTTCTTAAAAATTAATATATAATTTTGATTAAAAAATATTTTAGGTACTTATTTTTAAAAAAAAAAATATTTAAGTACCTATTTTAGCAAAATATTTATTTTGACAAAAATCATACTTTAAATATTTATTTTAATTAAAAATTATTTTAAATACTTAAATGAAAAAATTAGTATACTTTTAAGTATTTATATGTGATATAAGTCCTTAATTTAAGCCTTCCAAGTTCTAACCCTTTAAATAAGTGCAAAAAATACATCTTTCACCCTCTTTAGAAAATAATTATTTAACTTAAACCCTTGTGAAAACAAACTTTTTAACTTTCATCCTCAAAAAATTTATAATTTTGTTTTCACCCCTAATAGTACTAACTTCCTAGCTTGGCTAGAAAAGGGCACGGGTCGGGTCGGATTTTCAGCCCACCCGAACCCGACCCGAACACAAATATTTTAAACTCGACTCTAACCCGAAAATAAATGCTCTAAACCTAACTTCGACCCGACATATAGAAAAATAAATAAATTTAGGGATTAAATTGTAGAAATAATTTTTGGGGACTTAATTATAAAAAATATAATTTTAAGGATTAAATTATAAATAAAAAATATTTTTAAGGACCTAATTATAAAAAATATATAGATAGAGGATCATTATTATATATATCCCTAAAAATTATAGGAAAATTACATATTTAGTCCCGGGTCGGGTCAAATATTTTACACCTTAAAACTGACACGACCCAAACCCAAACCCGAATTTTTCATAAAAAATTAATTAGATCGGACCGGTTCGGGTCGGAATCCAATCGGACTGGGTAAAATACCAATCCCTAAGCTTGGCCCTTGTGTACATGTGTGCTGGAAGCATGGAGGAGTGAAGGCGACATAACCTAAGATCATGGAAACAATTTAGGGATTTGTCATTCAGCCAAAACAAGACAGGCTGATCTAGGAAAACACTCCTGCGCAAAGATTCAGTACCCAACTTTTGCATTAGAATCAACATGTTTCTGTTCCGCAGCATTGGAAATAGAGTTATTTCTTGATTTGTTTGTCCTTGGTGGTTTTGGCTTAAATTATACCATAAATACAGACAACTGGCAAAGCAGGAAACAAAATATGTAGTTTTCATTACAAGAGATTAGATTCCTTAGTAGTTAGGATAGAGTTTTGCAATATTGTTTTCTGGTCGGCTTTGTTAACTCCTGCAAATTTTCAAGGGATGATTAGACTTTAATTTATGCAAGAAAATAGGCAGAGCCGGCCATGTGAGTTCCATCTTTGACAAGAGGCAAAGCCGGCATGTGTTTTGCTGATGACTTTAGCTATGGAACCTTACATCACTAGGATTTTTAAGGTAAATTAGTATATTATTAATTCATATCGAGGCTTGTAGAAACTTAATATAGGATGATCCTCTTGATCCAACTTTCTCTTTTCATAATATTATAATTCGAACCCTTAGCTTTACTTGATCTAGTGTCTAATTCCACTAGACGAACCAGTTGTCGATATAATTCATATTTGATAGCGAATGAAAGTAATAAATGCTTAGATTGGGTTGGTAAGCGATTTTTACCAACAACTAGTTGGTCCAAAGGGACAAGGCATTAGATTCTTAAAAAAAACAACAGGTTTTTGAATCCTGGTGTCGTGAATGGAGCACATTGAGTTGGTAGGGTCTTCTCATAACGATTCTCTATCATAACGGATTTAGATTAGTCGGTCAATGAGTTAGACACCGATAGTTAAATAAAAAAAATCAATAAATGATTAACAAATCCGGGATTAGTCTAGCTGGTTCATGTAATTAAACAAAGACCGCCTTAAATTTTCACTAAATACAACAAAATTGAAGCATTACAACTGGGTTTTCGTTGATTTCAAAATCAGTAAGCTGGCAGAGAAAATTACCTTGGATCAGTAGTTTGCTTGATAATGACTAGACTTTGGCTTACAAAAATGTCTTTACTGCATTTTTTTCTGTTCCTTTCCATAGTTTGAGACAAAAAGACAATAGAAAAGTAAAAGTCTTTGGCATCAGACAAATACAAAACTCCAAATGGCAAGAAAACAGAGGGAAAGTGCTATAAATAAGATTGATTTGCACTGCAAATCAGTGCATTGATTGGTCGCAATACTCTCTCAATTCTCAACATCCAAGCAATTGAAATGAGAATTTGGATCTCAAAATTTGCCATCATAGTCTGCCTAACATTGATTTTCCCTCCCCCTTCCTTATCCCTGAAATCTGCAGTCAATGTTTGGCCTAAACCAAGGCTGGTTTCATGGCCAAAACCACTTGCCAGATTCCTTTCTGCAAACTTCACCATCGATTCTCCTTACCATCAACACCTTGCACCAGCCATCACCCGCTACCTCAGCCTTATCCGGACCGAGCACTACCATCCTCTCATCACCCCTTCTGTCAACGTTTCCGCCTCGGCCCCTCCTTTGCAAACTCTTTCAATCAATATAACAGATCTCACTGCTCCCCTCCAACACGGGGTCAATGAGACATACTCCCTCTCCATTTCCGAACTCGGTGAAACTGCATATTTGATAGCCGAGACGGCATGGGGCGCGATGAGGGGTTTGGAGACGTTTTCTCAGTTGGTATGGGGAGATCCATCGGCTATCCCTGTCGGCTTGTACATCTGGGATGCTCCCTTGTTTGCACATAGGGGACTCATGTTGGATACATCAAGGAATTATTATGGGGTGGAAGACATATTAAGGACTATTGAGGCAATGAGTGCTAACAAGGTTAATGTATTCCATTGGCATGTTACAGATTCGCATTCGTTTCCTCTAATGGTGCCTTCGGAGCCGGAGCTCGCTGCCAAAGGATCCTATGGTCCTGACATGATATATTCTCCCTCGGATGTGGCTAAGATTGTTCAGTTTGGCATGGAACATGGGGTCAGGACCCTACCAGAAATTGACTCACCAGGTAAGTTTTTTTTATTACAGTAAATCTTTTTCCACTAAAAAGTTATGGCATCAACTTTATCTGTTGCAAACTTGCAATCAACTGTTCCTGTCCGATGTCCCTAATTATAGAACATGCACATGGACACGGGTCACCATTCTCTAGGCATGTCGCTTGAGATGAGTCAATGTGAACATCCTTGGCTACTAGGGCAATTAGTGTATCTCGGAAAAGCATTATGTCACAGGGCTAGATTTACTGGCGGTCTGTGACAATTAGTTCTGAAATAGAGTATTCTGCTTTTTTAAACACAAAACATCATGTGCACTGTGCAAGCCAAATGAAATTAGATGATAAATTTCTTTTTTGCTTTGCAATTGCAGGGCATACAGGATCATGGGCAGAAGCCTATCCGGAAATAGTTGCCTGTGCAAACATGTTCTGGTTGCCGGGAAGTGACTGGGCCGACAGGTTTGCATCCGAGCCAGGAACTGGCCAGCTAAATCCCTTGAACCTGCAAACCTATCAAGTTCTCGAAAACGTAATTCGCGATGTATCAAATTTGTTCCCCGAAACATTCTACCATGGTGGAGCCGATGAGATCATTCCTGGATGCTGGAAAGCTGATCCAACCATTCAATCTTTCCTTTCAAATGGTGGAACCCTCAGTCAGCTCCTTGAAATATTTATCAACTCTACTTTGCCTTACATTATATCCCTCAATCGTACCGTGGTCTATTGGGAGGATGTTCTATTAGATGATCTTGTGAAAGTAGACCCCTCATTTCTTCCAAGGGAGCATACTATTTTACAGACATGGAACAATGGCTCGAACAACACCAAAAAGATCGTTCAAGCCGGATACCAGACGATTGTATCATCTTCGGAATTCTACTATTTGGACTGTGGCCACGGAGATTTTCTGGGGAACAATAGCCTATATGATCCGCAAACAACAGGTCGTGACCCTAAAGATGGAAAGTCTTGGTGTGATCCATTCAAAACATGGCAAACTATATATAACTATGACATTACTTTTGGTTTGAGTGAAGATGAAGCCAGATTGGTGTTGGGTGGAGAGGTGGCATTGTGGTCAGAACAAGCCGATCCTACTGTTTTGGACGGAAGATTATGGCCAAGGACTTCGGCAATGGCGGAGACATTGTGGTCGGGGAATCGCGACGAGACCGGGAGAAAGCGGTCTGCCGAGGCAACTGATAGATTGAACGAGTGGAGGTATAGGATGGTAAGTAGAGGTGTTAAGGCTGAGCCAATTCAACCACTGTGGTGCATTAGGAACCCAGGAATGTGTAACGCCACTCCGTTTTCATAGAAGTGAAAAAAAGGAAATGATAACGCCTATCCGTTTTCAATTCCATGTTTCTTTTTCTTTTTTCACTACGAAACTTGCATTCATGTTTCAATTGATCAGTAAATGAAACGTCTTACGTGTTGCATTATTATGCTTAATTTCTTATTAATTATAGTTTTTTGTCACGCCTGAAAATAGGCAAGGAACATTAATCCCACATCGAAAAAGAGAAAAGAGGTCTTGGAATATATAAACGGTGATGCTACACATAATATTAGGTATGTCTTTTAACGTAAACAGGAGAACAACCAAGGTTGCTCTGGTGAATGTCTTGACCTTTTAAGCCAAGCATTTTTGAAAACTTGAACCACAAATATCAATATTCAGTAGATGCACTCGGAAATCCTTAGCTGCTACTACAAATAAGAATTAAGCAGAGAAAGTGATTTTGCCTGCAACTTCTCATTTTCTTAATATCTTATGCTTCATAGTATCCATTCCCCCATTGATTCGTGGCAACCTTTTATCGAATACTAAAATTTCTTGCAGTCTAGTGTAATTATCAACTAATTTCCTCACTTGGCCGAACCAAGGGTTCACATAGTTTGTAGAAAATGAGAGCCTTCCTGCTTTGAATTGGTTGATGAGTTGTTGTTCCATGCTCTAATTAAGGTCGGGTACTATCAAGTCGGGTAAAATCAGATACAGATCATTTTAGGTTAATTTGATGTTTTGACTTGAATCAGGTCGGGTGCGGGTCCATTTAAGGTCGGGTTCGTTTCAGGTCGGGTTCAAACGGTTCGAGTCCAAATCAGATAATTGACAATTTCATTTCAGGTCGGGTCCATTTC
This sequence comes from Abelmoschus esculentus, assembly GCA_035048815.1. Classification (NCBI taxonomy): domain Eukaryota; kingdom Viridiplantae; phylum Streptophyta; class Magnoliopsida; order Malvales; family Malvaceae; genus Abelmoschus; species Abelmoschus esculentus. Next base: position 2,873,015 of record JAUCBN010000051.1, on the reverse strand, counting down.
AGGTCGGTTGTATTTCAGGTCGGGTTCATTTCAAGTCGGTTTTATTTCAGGTCAAATTATTTTTGATTTTATATTCATAGTAATTTAAATTATTAATTTTGATTTTATATAAATACGTAAAAAAACGAATAAATATTAGACCATAAAGTTAAAGATTAAATTTTGAAATTTTAAAAAATCAACATTAACTTCTAAGGACTCAATTACAAAAATTAAAAATTAAAAACATTAAAGTAAATTAGAAAAATCAGTAATAATCAATTCAAAAAAATTAACTTATAAGTTATAAGGACTAAATTACAAAAATTATAAATTAATAATAATTAAAAGTATTAAAAATTTATCTTTAATACATTATAAATTTATAATTATACTATAGTTTAATATATTTCAAAAATGAAAAATAAATTTTAGACAATATATAGAATTGATACTATAATTGGAATAATAGTATATATAAAATTAATACTATATAAGGAATTTATACTATATGTAGAAAATATACTATATATGGAGTAATACTATAAATGGACTAATACTATTTTTGGAAATAGAATAATACTATATATGAATTAATAATATATGAAATAATACTATTTTTGGAAGTAAAATAATACTAGAATAAGGAATAATACTATTTATGGCATAATACCATTTATGAAATAATATTATTTTTATAAATGAAATAATACTATAAATAAATTAATACTACATATATAGAAAATAAAATTATAATATATATTAAAATAGAGCCATTTACAATTTAAATCATTGAACTTACCCTCAACTTTTGTATAGGTCACAAACCTTTGATTTAATCAAATTAAATCATTAAACTTTTATTATTAACAAATTAAATCATTCACACTAATACCGTTAATTATTTTAACGGAAAAGTTGACTCAATAATCTTACTAAACATATTTTCCCATGTCAGCAAGTTAATATTAATTAGAAATATTTAAAATCTTTTTTTACGTTAAATTATTAAAGAAATTTCAATTTAATCAAATATAAAATAACAAAGAAACGATAAGAAGATTTTAAATATTTTTTCTTTATTTTTAATTAATATTAACTTGCTGACATGAAAAAATATATCTAGTAAGATTATTGAGTCAATTTTTTGTTAAAATAATTAACGATGTTAGTGTGAATGATTTAATTTGTTAATAATAAAATTTTAATGATTTAATTTGATTAAATCAAAGATTTGTGACCTATACGAAAGTTGAGGATAAATTCAATGATTTAAATCGTAAATGACTCTATTAAAATATGATATACATTACACTATATATATAATACATTAATAATTTAATAACTAATATAACTATTTATATAATATATATTGATAATTAGATGTCTAGTAATTAGATATGTATAATGTATGTATAATATATTTATAATGTATACAATTATTAATTATACATAATACATAAGTACATAAGTACATTCTAACATTCATATATATGTATCAGTGTATGTTATATGTGTATATAGTGATAGTAGATTAATATTTAGTAGTAGTATTATACATAGTACATTAATATATTAATATATATATCAATAATTCAATATATCATATATGTATGTTATATGTATATGTATATATAATAATTAGTAAATGTATATTATATACTATGTATATATAACATATGTATATGTATAATTATATATAGTAATTAGTATATAGTACATGTATATATATATCATATATATATATGTTATATCAATATGTAATTATAAATTATGTATATGTATATATACATTAGTATATAGTATATGTATATCTTAATATATATTAATCATGTATCCTATAATCTATATGTATATATATTATATATATGTATGTTATATGTATATATATAATATATTATACATATATCATACATGTTAACATGTATATTAATTTTTAATATATGTATTAATATATAGTATTAGTAGTTTAGTACATGTAATATATATATATATATATGTATGTTAATAACTTAATATGTCACACGTGTTAGTATGTATTAGTACATTATACATATATATGTTAATAATGTAAATATGTAATGTTATATACTTATATGTATATATATTATATATATTAATATATATATGTATGTTATATGTATATGTATTGTACATATATACATTATATATATCATACATACATATTAATTTTTAATATATATATATATATGTATCATATTATACATATATATATATAATATGTATTATGCATATACTATATATACATATATACCATATATTCCATATATACATGTATATTAATTTTTAATGTATATATATAATATGTATTATACATATATTATATAGGCTTAGCTCAGTAATAAGTGCCTAAAATATACACTTTTTATGAAATAGGTGCCTAATGTTTTTTTTTTGCTGAAAAAAGTGCCTAAATTATATATTTTTTTCTGAGATAAGTGCCTAATATATTTTTTGGCTGAAATAGGTGCCTAAAGTTTTATTCCCTTAGTATTTTAAGGTAATACTGTTAAAAGAAAATTGTTTAATTTATAAATAAGTACCTAAAGTATATATATATATATTTTAAAATAGGTTCCTAATGTAATTTTTATTGAAATAAATGCCTAATTTTTTTTCTTATAAGTAATTTATATTTCTTATAAGATGTAAAATTATTTATATATCATCGTTTTAATCTATTAAATTATTTATTATAATTGATTAATAATTCATCAAAATTTTATTAGTAGCTGAAATTATGAGAAAAAAATATTTTTTAACAACACTAAAATAAAAAATAATTAAATTTATATAATTTTATATTAATATTTTCAATTCTTTTTCGATACAATTACAAATGCAATAGGAATATAAGAATTTTTGTATATATTCCCCATGTGAACCGGCGGCATGTCCTTGCAAGTGAATCGATTTGTCCCATTGATGATTGTTGTGGAAAATATAAAAAATATTAATATAAAATTATATAAATTATAATTATTTTTTATTTTACTGTTGTTAAAAAATAATTTTTTCTCATAATTTAAAAGGTTAAATGATTAATTTAAGATATAACTAATTTTATATCTTATAAGAAATATAAATTACTTATAAGAAAAAAATTAGGTATTTATTTTAATAAAAATTACATTAGGCACCTTTTTTTAAAAAAATATATAGTTTAGGTACTTATTTATAAATTAAACAATTTTCTTTTAACACTGTTACCTTAAAACACTAAGGGAATAAAACTTTAGACACCTATTTCAGCCAAAAAATACATTAGACACCTATCTCAGAAAAAATATATAGTTTAGGTACTTATTTCAACCAAAAAAAACATTAGGCACCTATTTCAGAGAAGATGTATAGTTTGGGCACCTATTATTGAGTTAAGCCTATTATATATAATATACATATATAACATATATATAAATACGTATATATTATATAACATATTATAATTTATACATATTATATGTATACATATAACATATTAATTATTATACATATTATATATATATATATATAAATACTACATATTATAAATATTATATTAATACTATATAAATATATTATATAAATACTATATTATATATACATACTATAAAATATATAAATACTATATAATATATAAATATTATATATTATATAAGTATTTATACAATTATACATATTATAAATATAAATTATACAATTATACATAATATATTACTATATAAATACAATGACTAAATTAAAAATAAAATAAAATTTAAATTTTAAACGAATTAGGACCCATTTGTAAGGAAAAAAACACACAGTGAATGACGCGAATAATTAGGCGCAACCCGCTTGAAAACACACAGATCTTTTAACCCGATACGCCAAGTATTTAAATTCAAAGTTCAGATCGAAAACCTCATTTTTCATAATTTCTTCTCTCTTGAATTTTTGCCCGAAGTTCTCTCTACTTCTCTCTCCAAATTCTTTGCCTTCTCTCTAGGAAAAACATAAAATTTTGAAAAATCTTCAAGTTTTTTTATTGAAACACTTGAATTTCTTCAGTGCTCATCCTTTGTTCTTCAGTGTTCATCACTTGTTCATCCTAAAACCCTTCCAGATCTTCCACAAACACCTAATATCTTCTAAACATTGTTTCTACTCAATCAAATACCATTTTTCTCAAGAACTCAAGCACTTTTCTTCCGAAATCTATTCCAGATCTTCCACAAACATCCAAACTTTTTTAAACTTGTTTCTCTTCGACCAAACCCCAAATATGAAACCCTAAACCCTAAAACTTAACCCATAAACCCTAAACCTAATCTCCAAATCTAAACCCTAAACACCAAACCCTTCTAATTCTGAAGCCCTTCAACTTCTTATCCTTTCATATTTCTTCCAGAAACTTCAACCTTTCAGAAACTTATCCTTTCGTATTCTGTGTAAGTTTATTGTATTTGTTTTCTTTTCTTTCTCATATTTATTTCAGATATTAATTATGTATTTTCAGGCTCTTCATTGTTAATTTGTTAGCTGTGAATCTGTTCTATAAGTTTTGGTATTCTTTCTGTTCTTTCGGATTTTTATCTTTTCTTTTTATCTCTGTAAGTTCTCTATGCTTTTATTATTATATTTTCTGCTTTATTTTTATTGTTATTTGATTGGTTGGTTGGTTCTGTTTATCTCATGTTCTTTGTTATTTTGTCTTGGTTGTTTATATTCTGAAAATAGTTTGTTTGTTTGCTGTTTTTTTGTTGGTTGTTCATATTCTGCTTTATTTGGTTTCTTTGTTATTTTCTGTAAATGGTTTAATCCGAGCATATAAGTTGAACTACCCGACTTGCGATGCTACTGCTAATTTATACTTGACTAATATTGTTTCTATAGAGAAGTTGTTGTGTGATGCTCACAATGATCCTTGTGAGGGAGTTTTTAAAATGGTAGGACCAATGCTTGAATTGTATGAGAAGTATTGGTCTGATCACTCAACTATTCTCTCATTTGTTGTTTTACTTGATCCCAGATATAAGTTACAACTTTTGAAGGAGTTGTATGATGTCCTCTATGTTGAGGATGAGGTTGACAAAAGGGTAAGTATTATTTATAATGAGTTTGTTAATTTATATATATTTTATTCAAAATCTGTCTAATATTGATTTTCCCTCCCCTCACATTATCCCTGGAATCTGCAGTCAATGTTTGGCCTAAACCAAGGCTGGTTTCATGGCCAAAACCACTTGCCAGATTCCTTTCTACAAACTTCACCATCGATTCTCCTTACCATCAACACCTTGCACCGGCCGTCACCCGCTACCTTAGCCTCGTCCGGACCGAGCACTACCATCCTCTCATCACCCCTTACGTCAACGTTTCCTCCTTGGCCCCTCCTTTGCAAACTCTTTCAATCAATATAACTGATCTCACTGCGCCCCTCCAACACGGGGTCAATGAGACATACTCCCTCTCCATTTCGGAAGTTGGTGAAACAGCGTATTTGATAGCCGAGACGGCATGGGGCGCGATGAGGGGTTTGGAGACATTTTCGCAGTTAGTATGGGGAGATCCGTCGGCTATCCCCGTCGGCTTGTACATCTGGGATGCTCCCTTGTTTGCACATAGGGGACTCATGTTGGATACATCAAGGAATTATTATGAGGTGGACGACATATTAAGGACTATTGAGGCAATGAGTGCTAACAAGGTTAATGTATTCCATTGGCATATTACAGATTCACATTCTTTTCCTCTAATGGTGCCTTCGGAGCCGGAGCTCGCTGCCAAAGGATCCTATGGTCCTGACATGATATATTCTCCCTCGGATGTGGCTAAGATTGTTCAGTTTGGCTTGGAACATGGGGTCAGGATCCTACCGGAAATTGACTCACCAGGTAAGTTTTGTATTACAGTAAATCTTCTTCCACTAAAAAGTTATGGCATCAACTTTATCTGTTGCAACCAACTGTTTCTGTCCGATGTCCCTAATTATAGAACATGGACATGGACATGGGTCACCATTCTCTAGACATGTCACTTAAGAGAAACCAAATACAGAAGAGCATTAATTTTGAACTCATACCGGGATTTGAACTCATATAAGATGAGAATATGAGCATCTTTATCATGTGCACTGTGCAAGCCAAATGAAATTAGATGATAAATTTCATTTTGCTTTTGCAATTGCAGGGCATACAGGATCATGGGCAGAAGCCTATCCGGAAATAGTTACCTGTGCAAACATGTTCTGGTTGCCGGGAGGTGTTTGGGCCGACAGGTTTGCATCCGAGCCAGGAACTGGACAGCTAAATCCCTTGAACCAGAAAACCTATCAAGTTCTCGAGAATGTAATTCGCGATGTATCAAATTTGTTCCCAGAAACATTCTACCATGGTGGAGCCGATGAGATCATTCCTGGATGCTGGAAAGCTGATCCAACCATTCAATCTTTCCTTTCAAATGGTGGAACCCTCAGTCAGCTCCTTGAAATATTTATCAACTCTACTTTGCCTTACATTATATTCCTCAATCGTACCGTGGTCTATTGGGAGACTGTTCTATTAGATGATCTTGTGAAAGTAGACCCCTCATTTCTTCCAAGGGAGCATACTATTTTACAGACATGGAACAACGGCACGAACAACACGAAAGAGATCGTTCAAGCCGGATACCAGACGATCGTATCATCTTCGGATTTCTACTATTTGGACTGTGGCCACGGAGATTTTGTGGGGAACAATAGCCTATATGATCCGCAAAGAACAGGTCGTGACGCGAAAGATGGTAAGTCTTGGTGTGATCCATTCAAAACATGGCAAACTATATATAACTATGACATTACTTTTGGTTTGAGTGAAGATGAAGCCAGATTGGTGCTGGGTGGAGAAGTGGCATTGTGGTCAGAACAAGCCGATCCTACTGTTTTGGACGGAAGATTATGGCCAAGGACTTCGGCAATGGCGGAGACATTGTGGTCGGGGAACCGCGACGAGACCGGTAGAAAGCGGTCTGCCGAGGCAACTGATAGGTTGAACGAGTGGAGGTATAGGATGGTAAGTAGAGGTGTGAAAGCTGAGCCAATTCAACCACTGTGGTGCATTAGTAACCCAGGAATGTGTAACGCCTTTCCTTTTTCATAGAAGTGAAAAACAAAGGAAATGATTAGTCAAAGAAATGTCTTACGTATTGCATTATTATGCTAAATTTCTTATGCTAAATGAAAGAGAATGGAAAATTTGGTTAAAATAAATAGTTTAGTGACCAAAATAGAAAAATAATAATAGTTAGTTGACTATTAGTGTAGTTTACCTATTTTAATATTTTAAAAAAATAACATATTTATTAACAAAACTATAGTTAAATGATCTGGGTTGTATTTTCCCCAGTTTACTTTACCATCAAGTCAGCAACCTGATTTCGTGTTTCGATTCGATCTGATCTACGAAACAAAATTTTTACTCAAACCCTTCAAAATTACTAAACAAAATCCTAAAATTCTCAAACTTTAGGGTTTTAATTTTCTTGTTTTCCCCCATTTTCTTTGTGAAATTAAGCTTCTCATAAAATGCAGTCTCTTGAAAGCATCACAGATTCCCCATTTCTTCAAAATCCTAACAATTCTTCTTTTTCTTCTTCAAATGGGTTGTATGGTTGGCTTTTTGAATGTCATGGATTTTGGCATAACCTAGCACTTATCATTCCTTCTCTTCTCTTTGTTATTTTTTTGGGGTTTCAAGCTAAAAAGAGCTTTCAAAAGCTCGCACATGGAAGATCGTATATCATGATTTCTTATTACGGTTTCCTTTGGCTCGTTAGCTTGCTCAATCTTGCTTGGTCTTTTGTTCAGGTGTGTGGTTCTTCCTCTTCTACTATCTCTAATTCGACTTTGATGAGTAAATTTGTTTCTTGAATTAGGTTATTGAATCTTTTGAACTTCTATTGTTTCTGTGAAATGAATTTCGGGTATTCCTTTGATTTTCTGGTTTGCTTTTGTAAAGGACAAGCTGATGGTGAAAAGCAAAATTAATAATTCATTAAAATGAAGAAATCTCTAAAATCTGACATTAGTTATTGCATAATTAGTCTATACTTTCTTATTTTAATTCTTCCCAAATTTGTTTAATTTATGTTCAAAATAATCTTTTTGTTCTTTGCTTTTGTGAGTTAGTAACAGAGCAAGAGCAACAACTAGTAATGATGCAGAGAAGCCAATAACGAATAATATTGGATCAGGGGAACAGAAAGATGTATAGTAAAAGCCTTCTTTCTCGAGCTTACCTGTTGGATAGCTGTGTCTCTTTTGGTTATGGCATGATTTTGCATCTATCCCGTTTATTATCATGCATGGTGTATGGTATTCTGACTTTCCCCTTTCCATACACCATGCATAACCAAAGAAAACCAGGGAAGATCGAGAAAGAAGCCTTAACAAATAGTGTTTTTTTTTTTTTTGTTTAATATGGATTATATGAAATTGAATTCTGTTAAGTAGCTTGGCATCTTATTCTTTGATAATTTGAATGAGTTCTAAACTCTATGCTTTCAGATGACTTGTATCTAGTAAATTAATCAAATATGACATGTGCATTGATCCTTCTAGATTATTGTTGAATATGGATTATATGAAATTGAATTCTGTTAAGCAGCTTGGCATCGTATTCTTTGATGGTATGAATGAGTACTAAACTCTATGCTTTCACAGGACTTATATCCAGTAAAATTAATCAAATATGATAGGCATTTATCCTTCAAGATTCTTATTCTAGTTGCTAATATGTTAAGTTTTTTACTTCATATCTGGATGGCTAGGCTAAAATTATCTCTTTATTGATGCAGGCCTGGGAATGCACTCCTGGAAAGGAAATGGCATGGAATGTGTTATCATTATTTACAACTTCTGGAATGCTATTCCTGGAAGTTAGCTTGTTGGCATTTTTACTTCAAGGAAATCAAGCTAGTGGGTTGCAAGCTTTGACAAGGACATTTGTTATTTCAGGGGTTATTGTTGGTTTGGACTTACTTCTGAAGGTATTTATTTTATTCTCAAGTATTTCACTTTTGTAGGACGTTGCATAACTGTTGATGGTGAATCAGATTGTGGTGGAAGAACGGCAAAATTTCTTCCTTACTGTAAACTTTACTAGAGTCACCATTCTTGTGGCCTATAGTTAGATCATTGGCCAACTTTTACTTATTAAGCAATCTTGATTTTTCCATCGTTTATGCATTTTAAACTTGTTTATATCTTCTAAAATGTAAAGGCACACATTGTTTTTCATTTCTGTATTTTTCTTGTTTGAATTCTCTAACATTTCTCTATGTATGCTTTATATATGACATTAATATTTCAATGGATTTTCTCCTCATTTAGGCTATTTACCTATTTGGATTTGGTATCCCCTTGTTCATTGACAACTCAGAACATCCACATCAAATGAAATGGGGCTTGTGGGTTGTTCACAGGCTAGTGCTGACTGCTATTTATGGCTCCATACTGTTTATGTACCATTCCAAGTGGAGAGAAAGGTTGCCTGGTATGTTCATCCAAATTACTTACGCATTTGCAAGTTATTTAAATGTAGTTTTACCGTCATTTCACCTACAATTTTCTCTCTCCTGCAGCAAGACCTGCCTTCTACAAATATGTTGCCTTCATGTTCATCTTGAATGCGATATCGATGTTCGCTTGTGCACTAACTGGAAATGGTGCTAGCTTTGGATTTTGGTAAATACAAGCTTGATGCCATATTAACCAGAATTTTTGTTATTTATAGTGGCATATTATGTTCTTTTGCAAGTTTTTTTTTAATATGGAAAACATTTACAGGTTGTACAGTGCGGCAATCATTTGCTACCATGCCTTGTACCTTCCTCTTCTTTATATAATTTTTTTGGCAGATTTTTTCCTGGTAATCATTTATTTTATATTCATGAAAACAATCATCTTTCAATTGATATTTAGGGCGCCTTATAACATGAAAGCATATGTTTAAAGCATCTTTAATGTATGTAGGAGGAAGACATGCATTTAGAAAATGCATACTACTCAGAGATGAAAGATGCCGGTTTCTTCGATGCCGACTGGGAGTAAGCATTGCATGAACTTTGAATTAGTAGATTCTCTTTCCATTAAGCTCTGTAAATAAAATAAAGTGCAATTCAGATTGTAAAATGTATGATCAAAGGGATGACTGATAATGCCTGAATAGTGTTTACCGATATTGCTGTGGCAACAAATCCATTAATCTAGAATGTGTTTTACCTTAAGCTTCTTTTAAACCTGGTGTAATCAGTCGACTCTTGATTTTTCTTCTGCATGTACCGGTATTATCGAGTATAGCTGGAGTTCGAATCTATATTCTGTCTATAAATTTTCTTTTTTCCCCAGGCTGAGATCTTTTATGTTATAGAAGTAGTTGTTCTATCTTCTTGTGATGACATAATAAATGTAAGGTATTCGTTCTCGTAAGTCGTAACTGATATAACTTATGGATGCTAATGAACAGAGGTTAGACCAAATTGCCATTCAGTGCTAATTAACAAAGGTATTCTTTTGTGAGTTCTTTTGATGTCATTTGTGGAGACGATGAAAGAGAACATTTTCAATCTTTTTATGAAACAAAGTGAGGTTGGAAACATCCCTGGGATCACCATAGTTGGAATTGGGGGTTAGACTAGGGGTGAGCGTTCTCTCGAGTCGAGATAAAAAAATTGAGTTATTTTGAATTATTTGACTTGACATATTATATTTTACAACTCAATTTTAATTTGATTTTTTTATTTAAATTGTGTTTATGGAATTCGAGTTGAGTTACATTATGAAACTGCGCAAAGGGTTAAGCAAACCTTACAACGTTACGAAGAACTTCAGGACATTATAGCTATCTCTAGGTTGGACGAATTATCCGAAGAGGATCGCTTAAACGTAGCAAGAGCGCGAAAAATGGAGCGTTTCTTATCACAACCCTTTTTCGTAGCGGAAGTATTTACTGGTTCCCCGGGAAAATACGTTGGCCTAAAAAAACAATTAGAGGGTTTAAATTGATCCTTTTCGGAGAATTAGACGGTCTTCCTGAACAGGCTTTTTATTTGGTAGGTAACATCGATGAAGCTATTGCGAAGGTTACGAACTTAGAAATGGAGAGCAAATTGAAAAAATGACCTTAAATCTTTGCGTAGTTTTCAAATTCTTATATGAATTTAATTATAATTATTTATGACGTTATATGATTTGGTTTTAATTTAAATGATTTTATCTAACAATATAAGGTAGACACACATATATATTTATATTTTTATATATATATAAATAAGATTTATAATATTATTTAATAAAAACACCATCTAAACTTCTAAAATATATTTATAATTTCATTTTAAATAATGAATTTTTGGGATAAGGTATTAATGAGAGTATAAATGAGTCAATAATTTGATATTTAAAAAAATTTTAAAAAAATAGTTTAATGATCAAATTGAATAAAATCTAAAGTTAAAGGATTAAATTTGTAACGACCCGGACTCGGATCCGAGTGTCGGTTTAACCCGTCGGGTTTGGGTTTTGGTTTTGGCCCCGGGTTAGTGTGGTTTGGGGCCTTAGGCTTGTTGGGCTTGTTAGGATGTTGGGCTTATGAGTTGTTGATGAGGGCTTTTTGGTAAATGCCTAATTAGATGACAAAGAGGGGGGAGAGAGAGTTACTCCTCTGCAGAGATGATCTCACATCTCTTTTTCTTTTCTTCTCATCTTCCCCATCTTGTTAGCAAGGAAAAGTAAGAGCTAAATGTAAGATCTTTAAGAGTTATGGTTGGAATCTCGTTTTTGTGGTAGAGAAGATGTTATAGGACTGTTGGGGATCTATAAAACAAGTTAAAGAAGTGTTAGTTTGGTGGAGAGAAATGTTTAAGAGGGGTTTTGAGGGGAGTACGGGATTGAGTTTTTGGAGAGCCTAAATCCTAGTTGTTAGTGTTTTTAAGCTTTAAGGAGCATCTTAGAGTGATTCTAAGTTATTGTTACTCTTCCCTTTGTAGAGAAACAAGTGGAAGAGCCATCATCAAGCTTGAGGAAGAAGAAATCTTGAGATTGAGCTTGGAGCTCGGGTTGTGGCTTTCTTGCTGTTTTTAGCTCAAGGTTAGTACTCCCAACTTCTCTAATCATTATACATGTCATGGTAGATTGCATAGCATATAGAATCCAGGTATGTATGCTTGATTTGCTTGGTTTGCTTGAAAAGGGGTCTTTAATGGTGGAATTCGGATTTAGGTGTTAAAGGTCTTGAAAATGATGTTAAATTAATCTAAATACTCCTAATAATGTGTAGGAACACTTTAGGATCGATTGGATCGAGTTTGAGAATGAATCCTAGGAATTTTCTAAGTGCAGACCTGTTTTTCGTGCAGGGGTATCGATACACGGGCTACCGGTATCGATACCCATAAGTGGATTTTGGCTAAGTGGCCAGGTGTATCGAACCATGGTTCGATACCGGGACCTCCAGTGGCATAATGGCATCGATACCCGTATCGATGCTGGAGGGTCCCCTTTCGTTGACTTTGAAAATGGTCAAAGGGTATCGGTACTGGTATCGATACCCATGGTTCGATGCCTTCTTTGGGTAGGTATCGAGGTAGGGTGGTTCGATACCCTATATAGGGGTATCGATACCCTTGCGAAAACTCGACAAGATAAGCTTTATTTGGGGTTCGATAAGGGGATTAAAGGCTATAATGAATCGTGTAATTAATAAAATGAATGGTTAACACAAGATTGACGTATTAAAACCTTGAATGACTAAATTATGTTAAGTCCTGATATGTTTTGATGTGAGGATCCTAGGTGGATCGTTTATGTGTGTTGAGTCCTTGATTTATGGAAATCCGGATATCCAAAAGTGTTGCAACACGTCGAAGGCCATCCGATGTAACATTCCGGGTGATGATTTTGAAGACCATTCCGAATGTAGGATCCCGATGCTGTGTGGACGCGGGCCTCATTCGATGATACTCGATGTGACATTCCGAGTATGGGATTTGGAGGATCCCGATGCTGTGTGGACGCGGGCCTCAAATCCCGGATGTAGGATCCCGATGTTGTATGGACGCGGGCCTCATCCTGAGTATGGGATCCCGATGCTGTATGGACGCGGGCCCTGCTCGTAGTGTAGGATCCCGATGTTGTGTGGACGCGGGCCTCACTACCTTGTGTTGTTGTTTGACATGTATATGCTGTGTGCGTCATTATACATTGTTTATGCCATGTGGTAGGTAAGCATGCTAGATCATCATATCATGCACGATATTTTATATGTTATGCTTTACTGCTTATGATATGCATGATGTTGGCCGAGTTCGGCGTATCCACTGAGCTTTCGTAGCTCAGCGTTCGAAATATGTTTTCGTGCGTAGGTTAGGTGAAGCCGGTTCGTGGAGCACCATCAAGGTTCGGATTTCAGCATCGACCGTGTTGTCAGAGTACATGTATTAGATTTAGTGGGCTTGTACTATGTCGAACCCTATGTAATGTAACTCTGTTTATTTTAATTTGGGTCGAATGTTTTAATGGTTTGTAATATTTTGAAGCTCCGATCACCTTATATTATTTTGGGCTTGCGTTTTATCTTAATGGATTTTATGAATCATATTTGGATTGAATTTGATTTTAATTTGTTGGGCTTTTGGAAGAAATTTTCGAAATACAGGTTTTGGGCCGGAGGCCCAATGTGACATCCGGGTCGGGTGTTACAAAATTACAAAAAAATATATATTTTGTTAAAAATATGAATTGAAGTTACATACATATTTATATAGTGTTACTGAATAATTAATGTGATTTGATTTTGATAAAAAATAATCATAAAACGAAAGATGAATTGAAGAAATAAGAAATTATTTAAAGTTGAGAGGATAAATTGAAAAAAATTAAGAAATTCATATTTAAAATAGTATTTAAAGCTAAATATGTATTTTACGTTAAATTAGAATTATGTGGTTTAAATTTGGTTGAAAATTGACTTAAAACGAAGAGCAATTAAAGAAATGAGAAAATCATATAAAGTTGAAGGCTAAATTGTAAAAAGATAAAATTTATTTTCAAAAATATGAATTAAAAGTAAATAAATATTCTATTATTGGTTTAAGATTATGTGGTTTAAATGTAGTCGAAAATGAACTTGAAATAAAGGAGAAATTGAGAAAACATGAGATTATAGACTAAATTACAAAATTATAAATCTAAGTGTTTCGAGTTTTTGAGTTTGACAATTTTTAACTTGATTTGAACTTCAAATAATGCAACTCAAATAAATCAAATTAAAAAATTGATATTTTCAAATCGAGTTTTTTTTTTAAATTTCATGTCCATTATACTATGATTATGTTCGGGATTCGTGACTCTCCTTCCCAACAATGTCTTTTCCAAGCTCGAAATCGAGTTTTATTTCACGCCTACCGTAGAGAAAGACCACCCTTGCTCAATTCATAAACAGGTGAGCTTCCAATCCATCTCCTTTTAAACTATATTAGATAGCAGGCTACTACAAAAGTTAAAGAATGATGCTTGGGAAAAACTACGCTTGCTCCTTTGTGTATAACCATGAAACAATCGCTCAGTGTTTTCCATTAAAATCTGGGTGTGTGTATCCGAGTTTTTCCGACATTGCAAGGTTTCTCGGTGAGATTATTTTCTACATAAACAAGAATGTTTCTTGGATATTAAAAATTACATCTCTTGGTTAGTAACTAAAGAGTTCTGATTATTCCTATAATTTTACACGGATAGTTATGTTGATTCGAAGAGACACGAATATTCCTATAAATAGTATTCAAATTTCATTGTAAGACACCGAAGAAGTATCATTATATTCTCATCTATATTTGCATTTTCAGAGAAGCCTTTTCTGGTCACATTAATCAAGAGCAAAGATGGAAGATTTCGGTTGGGGTACCGGTTCGATAACCATGATGCTGTTGGTGGTGGCTCTACTGTTCTTGGCTCCGCTCGGAATGCCACCATTGCAGCCTCCTCCTGCTTACATCGGTCTCGTCTTCGCTTTCGTGTTGGTCGCCATTTTCATCTACCTTTCTCACGCCTCCGAATGATGGATGAAGATTCAATTATGCCTACATTTGTGTGATGACAATAAACTCTGGTTGAAATAATAACCAGACATTTTATTCAGTTGTATGCTTAATGACAATAAGTTCTGGTTGAAATAATAACCAGGAACAAACAGTTATGTTTTGTTTTCAGTTATATGTTTATTAGTAATAATATGAATTTTATCCAAGATGTTCGAGTTTTATCTGTAGTGAAGTACGTACACCATGCATGCGTACTTACGTACATTGCATATGTTTGTCTCTTGTTGCCGTTTATTACTCCGAGAGATTATTAGGTAAACCTTGTTTATCACGTCATCTATGGTCCAAGCAGTTAAGACCGTTGATCTTTAAATAATCACCTAATAACTACCCACCCACTAAGTACATGTAGGAAAGAGGTTATGATTCACTTGAAAAAAAATTAAGATCAACGGTCCTGATTAATTGGGACCACCACGGATAACGTGATAAACAAGGTTCACCTAATAATTTTTCCTGAATCCCACATAGTTTGACTTCTCTGTCACTTAATTTCGAGTTTATGACTTCCAAACGTAAATTTATAAATAAACCATTTTTTAAGAAAAATAATTAGGAGGACAAAAGTAAAAAAAAAAAAAAAACCTTCGAGAGTGAAGGGTCGATTGTCCCTCTTCATCCCTATATCTCCGTCTTTGTTTTTGCATTCATTCCTGCTTACGTTAATCCATAACCATAACGTTGACTCGTTAAATAGTTTATGAAATTATCGTAATAATCAGAGACGAAACTAATATAAAAAATTAAAAGAAATAAAGATCTATTAAAATTTTAAATTTTAAATTTAAAAATTAAAAAAATATTTTTAATTTTTAAACTAATATAAACCTTAAGTCCTCGATTGCAATTAAACTAATATGGCCTCATCAAATAAAATCGGTTTGAATTGATGCAGTTCAATTAAAAGTAATTTAAGTTTATCGATCAATTAAAATTTTGATAGATTTTATTTTAATTCAATTTATTGTAAATTAAATTTAAATTATTTTATTCGGGATAATTTTAAATTTTAATTTTAATAAATTAATTCCAGTCTCGTATAATTTGTTAGATCTACCAATAATTCCTCCACAAACAACAGTCCCATCGTTACACTTGATCACACAGTCTACATTTATAGACAGATTCATGCCTGAGCCTACCTAAGCCATGACCCTTCCCATAAAAAAATATATATTTTATATAATTTATTTATTTATGATTTTATTTTTAATTTTTAAATTATTTCAAAAAGTAAAACCGAACAAAGCAAAAAGTAAAAGGATGAAAAATAATAAAAAATCTGTAAATTAATGATAAAACTATTAATAATATTTTAATTATATTTTACAAGTAATACACATAATGTTTTTTAATAAAAAAATAAATATATAGTTTCCTACTAATTAATTTAATATATTTTTAAAAATGATTTTCTAAGCATAGTTGGGGTTTCATTCAAGTATATATAAGAATGATATTTTAGTAAAAATCTATTACTCGTCTCCATTGCCTTTAGATAAAAATTTAATATTTATTTTACAAATATTTCAATTTTACTTGGATAATAATGCAAGTAAAATTTAATATATCGAAAAAAATTAATCTGCATGCAGTTTAAAAATTTTGAGAATCTTATATAATTTATTAAATATTTTTAAAAAATTATTTTGATAAAAAATATTATTAAATTATTATTTTGAACAATAAAAAATTAAATATTTAATATTTAAAAATTAAATATTTTCAGTTTTCACCTTCAAGTGACATTATTTTTTTTATATTTTAAGTTTTAAATAATTATTATATATAATCATAATTATATATATTTATATTTTTTTATAAATATTTAATTTAAATTTTTATGTAAAAGAAGAAAAAGAAATGGATTTGCTGCAAATTCAAAATCTCAATCAAGCGTTAGTGTTTATGTTGCACATATAAGAATATGGCTACAGGTACGAAAATGAAATGAAGACGAAAAACAATAATTTTTAAATTATAGGATATAAATATAATAAAGATATAAAAAATATAAAATAAAATAAAAATTTTAAAAGATATAAAAATAAAACGTCATAAAAAAATCATATGAGTGTGACATAATACATGTTTATATACTTATAGTTGAATTATGTGAGTAATAAAAAATTAAAAAAAATAAAAAATGGTGGGAGAATAGAAGAATAAAAAAAAAATACTTATAGGTACTTAAGTTGTATCGTATATATTCCCGATGCCTTATCGAATACATGATATAATTTTAGATTGAAGTACTCATGATTTATAGGTTAATGTAGACTCACTAAAGATGGAGAAACATGTGTACGAGTACATATAGCTGTTAGTCGAAAACAACCGATATTATTTTATAATTCAAATTTTATTTAATTTTTAATCGAACTCAATCAAATATATTTGTTTGAGTTTTTGTTATAATGCTAATTGATTCTAATTTAAACAACTCTCTATATTTCTTTATATTAATTTATACATGTGTAAGTAATATTTGAAACATTATTTAATAAATCAAATATTATCTAAAATTATATAACATTTTTTATTTTTTATATAATTAAAATTTTATTTGATTTTTTTATTTAAGTTCAGTTTATAAAATTCGAGATAAGTCAAATTGAATTATTCAAGTTTCTATTCAAATTTATTTGTAAATATTTATAACGTTACAACATTAATTACTTGCTACTTTAAACAATTTTTATAATCTTATGTGACATATATATATATATATATTTCATAACTCATATACATATGTCAAGCAAAGTTGAGTAAATCGATGTAAACTTAAAAATTGATTCACTAATTATTAAAAATTTAAGTTATTAGAATTTTATTTTATAACTCAAATTTTATTTAAATTTTTTAAATTAAATCAAATTTATAAAATTATGATTCAAATCAAATTAAACGAAATCAAGAAATTCAATTTTTAATTCTAGTTGAGTTTTACTCGACCCTAATTAACGTGCTAGTTTACATATCTTATGAGGTGTTTATAGATTATTTTGAGTGTCAAATGTCCGAGAAATTATATCACGAGTCATTTTCGTCAGAACATTTATGAGATCAATCAATAAAATGTATTTATTTCATTAAATTTTTATTTTTTATTTTTCATTAAATAAACTTTCATTAATTTTTATTGTAAATTAAATTTAAAAATAATTTTTATTAAATAAAGATTCACTTAATAAAAATATAAATTAATAGATTAAATACATTTAATTAATTAATTTTATAAAAAAAACGTGACGAGAATAATGATACTATAATTTTTCCAAATGTACTGTCTGGCATGCCATTAATCATAATTTGCCTTAATCATCGAAAGCTTTTCTATTTTGGGGCCAAATTTGGTTGTGCAAAACCACAGGAAAAATTTGTTTGGCTGGTGAAATCTTTTTTCACAATTCATACTTTGTTGTTTTCAATTAAACACCGTTCAAGTACAAAAGTAATATTTCTTTATAATCCCGGCAACGATGATAAAATCTTGTTGATTTTATTAATATCACGATCTGAATTCGGATTTGAGGGTCGAGTTAACTTAAGGCTTTGAGCTTTGATGTTTTGGACCTTATTGGGTTTTGGGGCTTATGAGTGTTGTGTGGTTGTTAAACTTTAAAGCTTTAGTAAAGGAGTTTTTGGTAAATTCCCACCTTGGGGAAAAAGAGGAGCAAGATTTAATTCTCCCATGCATAAAAACAATAGTGATCTCACTTTGTCCTTATTTTTTCCTTCTTTTTCATCCCACCCTCTTAACTCAAACAAAAAGATCAAAGAGCAAATTTTATAGCTTTTGTTGAGAATCTCGTTTTGGGCTGAAAAGAAAGTTTTAAGACTGTTGGAGATCTATCAAACAAGGTAAAGATGTGTTGGTTTCGTGAGAAAAGAAGTCTGAGTGTAGGTTGAGGGGAAAACGAGAAGAAAGTTTTTGGAGCTTTAATCCCAGGTCTCTAGTGTTTTTAGGTTCTGAGAATCTTTCCCAAGCTTGTCTAATCTTTTGTTTACCCCTCCCCTGTATAGAAACAAGTTGGAGAGACCTCTATGAGCTTTGGGAAGGAAAAAGCTTGAAGAGAAATAAGGACGTGTTTGCAGTTGGTTTTTGCTAAGGTTGGTACTCCTCTAACTCACTAGCATCATGCATTTCATAGAATTAGGCATTGTTGCATGTATGTTGCTTGCTTGAGTACTTGATAGCTTAGAAACTCTTTTTAATGGTGAATTGGTGTATTGATGATGAACTGTTGTAAATTGATCTTAATTACACTTAGAATCATCCTAATAACGTGTAGGAATGAAGGTAAAATCAACCATGTAGGTTGAGTTAGGGATTTTGGTAAATTCCTACAACAGATCGACTTGTATTTTCGAACAGGGGTATCGATACGGGGTAGTCCCGTATGGATATGCTAGAGTAAATGAGAGGGTGAAATATAATGGGTGTATCAGTACGCCAGCCCGTGTACCAATACATCCTGCTTAATCCAAATTTTAGAAACGTTTTTAGGTATTGGTACGCAAGGGCATTGATACCACTGTTACATTGGGTTTTAGTATAAAGGGGTGTATCGATACCTCTTTGGTTCAGTATCAGTACGGGGTAGGACCGTATTAATATGGGTAGGTCTTATCTTGATCTTTTCGAAGCTATTTAGCTTAGCATATCGATACGCAAAGGAGGCGTATCAATACTTGAGGGCGTAGAGATACCCTATATAGACATATCGGTACTCACTAAACAATCTGTACAAAAATTAACACTTTTGTTTGGGGTTTTATAATTCGAGATAAAGGGTCCTAAGGGTCTCTTAAGGTGTAAAATGAATACTAAAACTTAAAAACTTACATTTTAACCCCGTTTATGAGATAGTTGCGTAATAACATGGTAATCAGTGTGTATTTGAATGGCAATAGAAACCAGTAAGGTATTTGTGGGTTATACATGAGTTGTGTAGTATAATAAGAACTTTGCTTAGTGTTGATGGGTTACCTAAAGTTATACTATTATGAGGTGTGGTATACTAGGAACCTTGCTTAGTGTTGATGGGTTACCTAGTATTATATTAGGAACCCCGCTAGGAACCTTGCTTAGTGTTGATGGTTCACTTAATGTTATACTATTATGAGGTGGATTCAGACACCCTAAATAGATATGAAATATGAATTATGAGATGTATGGAATAATCTTGATATGTATATGTTGTATGTCGATAATATGAATGCATGATATCTTGTGTTTAGGCGGATATAGTTGCTCTCCAACTTCGACCTAATTTGATCTAGTGTGGTATATAAATGTCAGATAAGTACATGCCCATGAGTCGAAGTTGTACTTGCTTTAATGATGAAAATTTGATGGTGTAACCTCGTTTGTTTGTTGTTCGGTAAGGAAAATGTCAAGAAGAGGCATAGATGATGAGAAGAGTCAGGGTTCCCGAGAAGGGAACTATGACAATGAGTACGTGCTTGAGATGGAGGCATTATAGGATGATGCAGTTGGTTAAGGGACCACAACTGAATCGGGTGTTACACCGGATCGTGAGAGCTATACTAAGGTCATCTGCTATGCCTCGAAAGGCACCGGTTGAGAGGGTGCGAAGGTAAGAAGTTGTCGATTTTCATCGTGTACATATTTTTTTTTTATTTTGACGCTTACACACTCATTAATCCAATATACCGACTTGAAAATATACTCAAAATATACTAAATTGAGTTTCTTCTGATAAAAAATAAATATGATTAACCATGAACCTAAAATAGTGTTAAATCCTTCCGTATGACATAAAAAAAGGTCGTACATGATCAAATTAGGTTTCATACTGTGAGGATAGACTTCCTCGAAAATAGAACGAACAACCAAAATGGTACACTAAGTGTAAGAACTTGGGACACAACAAGAGCATATATCCTCTAAGGAATGGCCCTTGAATCAACATATTCTAGTTGTTAGTATACTATAATGTTTGTATGTATAAGACATTATCTCCAAAGCTTCATTTGTTTGTTACGTACTATTTTTAAAGAGATTTTTTCGATGCGACTTTTAAACAATTCAGAAAAAGTATTTACGAAATACAACATAAAAGTTAAAAAATATATAAAAAAATATCCCCAAAGCTAGTAAAATCCACTTAAACATGCTTATCACCACATGTTTGTTTGGTCTTCATAAAGAAAAAATGGCTAGGTAGTTTTTTTCAAGCGATTTTTACATGGATTAAGATTTTTTATAAGTACTGATTATTACATCATTGGAAATACATATTTCAATACTAAGACGTGAAAGTTAAAAAATTGGTAGATATCTCTTGTGAAGCGATTTTCACATGAATTGGGATAGAAGTGTGAATTTTTATACTATTTAAAACATGTATTTTAATATTAAGACGCGAAAGTTTAAACACACAAAATATATCCTAACATCAATCAATATAAACTAAAATATACCTATCGAAGCTTGTTTTATTGACAATATTACATAAAAATCGTGCTTCATCACCTAAAACTTTCACACAGATAGTACAATAAATTCTCGTTGCTTTATCTTATATTCACGTAAAACATTAAATTTCAGTATCTTAATCGACGTGCTACATCATCTATGAGTCTCACCCATTGAAACATGATGTTTGAAATCACACCTTCCCAAACATGATTCTTCATGTGGATCAAATGAAAGGTATTTTTCTAAATGATTTCTAATGAGGGGTATATTTCTAAATCATTTCTCTCAGTGGAATATTTAGCCAAAATCGCTCCCACAAGGACGGGAGTGCAAAGGATGTGTGTTCCAACCGTTAAAGGTTGATGGTTTACCTGACGATGCACTGTGGAAGGAGTTGAACGATATATTGGTGAAGTTGGATTAAATTGGAAGCTATAAATTAGATTATAAACAAATCGAATATTTAGCAAATTATTCGTGAACCATTTAATAGAAAAAAAAAATTATGTTTATTTATTTATTAAAGGGATGAACATGAACGAGATATTATGTTCTTTTAATTAAATGAATGAATACAAATAAAGGGCACACTCATTCATTTACGTTCATAAACGTTCAATAATTTATTATTTATGTTCGTTTATTTATGTTTATTTAAATTTATTCATATATGTTCATTTAAAATTATTATTTTTCATAACAAAAATATTAATTTTAAAAAATTAAATTTACTCACATTTGTTTGTTTTAATTTATTCACATATGTCCTTTTATGATCATTTGTTTATGTTTATTTATTATTTTAATTAAACGAACATGAACGAAAACGAACAAGCTACATTCCTTAACTAATAAATACAAATTATAAATATGTTCATTTAGTTATTCTTATTCGTTTATTTGTTTGATTAAAATTAAATGAACGTACATGAGCATACCATCGTCCGTGTTTATTCAATTCATTTACATACATAGCTCTTAATCATCTACATAGCCTCTTTGTTAGTGAAATTGACACTTAAACGGTAGGGATGAGTAAAAATTGACTCGACTTGAAAAAAATCAAAAAATTTTACTTGTCTAAAGGTGAAAAAACTCAACCCATCTTTACTCAATTTGAAATTTCATAAATTCAACTCAACTCAAAAAAAATTTAAATAAAATTTGAGTTATAAAATAGAAATTCAAATAACTTAAATTTTTTAATAATTAATGTGTATTCATTTTTATATGAATATATATATATATGCATATCTGATATGATTAAAGATATTCATTTAAATTGAAATCAAATCATACTATAACATTATAAATAATTATTATTAAATTTATATAAAAGCTCAAAAACTCGACTCAACTCAAAATAATATATTATTTTATTTTTATATATTATGTATGATATAAATATAATATTTAAAGAATATTCATAAAAATAATATACAAAATACCATAAACACTAAATATTAAATTTTAAGATTTAGGATTTAGGTTCGAGTCTTATGATTGGAATTTGTGGGTTAATAGTTTAGTTTTTAAGGTTTTTTATATATTATTAATAATATAAATTATTATAAAAATATAAAATAATATATAATAATATATTTTATTGATATATTGATATATAGATATATAATATTATTTATAGTATTATTTATTTCATAAAATAATTTAAATCAATTTAAAGTTTATTTAAGACATATAATATTTGTGGTAAAATAAGGCTTAACTCTTCGTTCAGTGAAAGCTTAGCTCTTGTATTTGAAGGTACTGGAGTTCAAATTCCTTTAAATGCATAGTTTTTTTTAAAAAAATCCGGTAAAATGAGGTCGTTTTGATCTAAATTAGGTATCAAAACAGTTGTATCAAAATGATACCATTTTAACATAAATGTTAAGAGTTAACGAAGAAAGAGAAATTATATTATAAGTCATTCTCATCACATCATTCATGAGATTAACCAATCAAAAGTATTCATTTAATTATTTTTTTACCTTATCATTTTTATCAAGTAAATAAATAAAAATTGTTTTTAAACTTAATTTACAACAAATATTAGTAAAGATTCACTTGATAAGAATAATGAGGTGAAAAAAATAATTAAATGGATGCTTTTGATTGATTGATCTCATAGATGACGTGATGAGAATGACCTATATTATAATTTCTCACTAGGAAGAGACATTTTCAAGTCAAAATTTAAAATTTAATGTTAAATTTGAATATTTTTAAAATTCGATAATATTTTTAAGTTAAAAGTCATAATTTAACGACAATAATTTACTATAAAAATTATATCTCTCGGTTATTAACTAAAGAGTTTTGATTGTTGTTAAAAGATGTAACTATCCATATATAATTTTATGATAGTTATGTTTATACGAGTGCTCCTATAAATATGATTCAAATTTCATTCATAGAACACCGAAGAACTTTCATTCCTTTCTCCTCCGTCTTTGCATATTCAGAGAAGCCTTTTCTTCTCAGTCGCAATTCGATAAGGATACATTAGGCGAGAGCGAAGATGGACGATTTCGGTATTGGTTCGATAACCATGATGCTGCTCGTGATCGCTCTACTGTTCTTGGCTCCTCTCGGAATGCCACCAGTGCAGACGTCTCCTGCTTACATCGGGCTCGTCTTCGCTTTCGTGTTGGTCGCCATTTTCATCTACCTTTCTCATGCATCCAAATGATGGATGAAGGTTCCATAATGCCTCCATTTTGTGTGAAGACAATAAGCTCTGGTTGAAATAATAACCAGGAACAAACAGTTATGTTTTGTTTTCAGTTGTCTGTTTATTAATAATATGAATTCTGTGTAAGAAAGATTGGGGTTTTATATCTAGTGAAGTACGTACACCATGCATGTGTACCTACAGTCGATGCCATTGGCAACGCCTTTAGTTGAATGGTATGATTCTTTCCAACACATCGGCTTACGTACATTGCATGTGTTTGTCTCTTCTTGCCATTTATTTCTCCTGGACCACACGGATTAAAAACAAGCACCACTTATCTGTCAATTTCTGAGTTTAAAAAATATGCAGATTATAAAGTTGAAAGTTGTTGTCTAACAGAACCATAACCATTTGTCATCTTTGAGGCAGTCCTGCGACCATTTGACCTGCGTAATAATTCTATATCCGTCGCCAGAGTGTAAACGAGTCGAGTCGAGTTTGAGTAGTGTTGAACTCGACTCATTATGATTTCGAGTCGAGTTCGAGTTTAATTAGTTTTTAATGAGCCTGGAAAATCTGAGCTTAACTCGGTTCATTAAGAACTCGAGTCAAGTGTTAATCGATCTTTGATCGTGTTGAACTCGAGTAATTCGTCGTTTGTCACGTCATATTTAAAATCCTATAGGGAAAAACGTTGGTACACTAGTTTTGTAAACTCAAGCTTATTAATTTTAAGGTATATGGTGTTAGTTTAGGTTTTAGAGATTTACGTTATTAGGTTTAGAGCTTAAGATTTAGATTTTAGAATTTATATTTTAAGGTTTAAAGTTTAGAAATTTAGATTTTAAATTATAAAAATTAAAAATAGTATATTAAATTTTTCATGTAACTCATGAGCTTTTTGAATCAGGTATCAAGTAACTCGACTAAGCTCATTAAGAACTCAAGCAGAATTCGAACTCGAATTTAATTAAGTCGAGCTTTAATTGAATTTTAACTAAATCGCGTTCGAATAACTTATGATTTATCTCGTTTTACTTACCGCACTAATTCCTTGGTGTAAGAGTCACTATCTCGTCTCACTTACGCACTAATTCCTTGGTGTAAGAGACACTATCTCGTCACCGTGGTACTCATCAAGCCTGTGCATCAATAGTGACTGTACTCTCCAGTCTCCAATGATATAAAGAATAAGTACAGAAGTTAATACTGACTCGTATGAAGTTGACCAGGCGAGGATTTTGAGGGAAAACTGATTCCTTGTAGAATCATTTCATTGTTCATCAGTACAAATGTAATTTTTAATGAAGAACATTTATGACATCAAGATACAAAAAAAAAAATGATGGGGAAGATTTAATTATTGATAATTTAATTTTATTCTTTAAATTTTTATAATTTTATACTTTTATATGTTTATAATTTTGAGTCCGTTTTTATTTGATAGGATGAAAAAAAGTGGATGGACGAAAATTGAAAGGTATAAAAATTGAAAGATGGGAAATTAATTCTCTTCCCATTAGTGTGATTGTGATAGAGGAAAACGCAGAAGCTTGGATCAAATAATTTCTGAATTGGACACTCCACTTCAGCATCTTGAATAAAATAAACTCTCACAAGTATAGGTGATAACGAGTCGAGCAGAGCCCGAGCCAGACTCGGCTCGGAAATAGGCATATCTAGGCTCGGCTCGAAAATAATATTACTGAGCTCGGCTCAGGCTTAAAGCTCATCAGGCTCGGCTCGGTTTGACTCGAAATGAACAATTTTCTATATTATTGTATTTTTATTATTTATTTGTAGTTTATTTTTATTTATTGTTTGTAGTTTTGTAAATTTATTTTAGTTGATAATATTTAATTTATTTTATTATTTTTCTTTGCTAAATAAATTATTTTTAATGTATATATAAATATATATATGTATGTTTATATATAAATATTTCGAGCCTGTTCATGAGCTTTTCGAGCCGAACTTACCCAAGCTCGGCTCGGCTCGTTTAGATCCCGAACCGAACCCGAACCCGAGCCCGAGTCGAGCTCACTCAAGCTGAGCTTTGACCGAACTTTGATCGAACTAAACCCGAATAGCTCGCGAGCAAGACAGGCTCATTATCACCCTACTCACAAGATTATTTTAGAATAAATAACTTAACTGAATTGTGTTAATGATTTTTACAAAAGAAATGAGTTTATTTATAGCTAGTAAAACTCTAAATTACAAATAAAAAGGGTTGATATGATCTAAAAGAGTAATGAATTTTTTTATATTTTTCTTCTTCATTCCCTTATGTATTATACCAAGCCAATTTTCAATTTTAAAAAATTGAAAATCTTTCCATTTTTAAAATACTCAAATGTTTTTCTGACAAAAGCAAGATGTTGTTCGTCATCTTAACAATCGTGTTAGATTATTGTTGTACCTTAAAAGATTGGTGACTGAAATAACTCAAACAACAAAAAATATCAAAATCTGTCTTAAAAAAATACGATCGAAACAACATATTTCATAGGATTTTTATTCAAATTTATTTTATTATAATTCAAATATGTTTTATTCAATTAAACTGTATATTTCTTTTATTTCATTATTATATATATTTATTATTCCGTGTTAAATTAATATTTTTGCAACAAGATTTAAATGAGCTCTTCATGCCCAAATCTAAATATTTTTTTATCCTGGTTGTTTACTATCACTTGGGTCACAAAATTAAAATCTTACTAGTGCGATCTTAATCAAAAACTAAATTAAACTTTAAAATCAATATGCAAATATGCTTTCAACCGCGGAAGCATTATAGAAATTTTGCTATGGTAAGGCAAGCAGGAAAAACAAAGAGAATTATGAAAAGAATTATAACTCTTACTCGAAAAATGATTAAATGAATACAAATGGTGATAGAAAACCTTTATTTATAGGTTACTCTCTTTAGATCTAACGGTTTAGGATGAATTGATCCAAGGACTAAGGATCAATCCAAGATTCTAGCTCTCTAACTATGAAAACAAGCTATTAGAGTAAGGATAGTTTTGATCATATACAAGTGAGTGCAGGTAGGCTTGTGTTCTGCACCTCTTGAGTTAAGGGTGGTTCCATTAGGAAAGTTTGTTAGTCGGTTTTATCTTTAACTCACCTCTCTCTCCTTTGTATAAATACATTGGTCCTCTATGGGGATATTACAATAAAATTGTAGAGAGTAAGGGTGTTCAAAAATACCCGACCCGAATGACCCGACCCGACTACCCGAATGTAAAAAATCGGGTATTTTCCCGAAATTTTTTTGTTCCGGGTCGGGTACCCGGACCGTCATTTTCCAGGTCGGGCCCGGGTAAAAAAATTATAAAAATCCGGGTACCCGGTTACTTTCGGGTACCCGGTTCCTAACTTTTTTTTTATTTCTTTATTTTAAATATAACTATTATTTAAATAAAATACACTTATATTCACTATATTCCCAAATCAAATAACATAATTTTTAAATCACGATCCCTCAAATGTTATTTTTTAAAAAACAAATAGGGATTCATTGTAAAAAAAGAAAAATAAGATTCATTATAAAAGTATAAATTTAGTTTTTTGAGTTGGTAAAATTCGAACTTTACCCGTTTAGATATTATTATTTTTGTATGTGCATTAACTAATACGAAAATCAACTTAAGATTCTTTAATACTTAAATCATTAATTTTTATATATTAAAGTAAATTATACTAATTAAAAATATTTTTTAAAAAAAACTTCATTTAGAACTTATATTTTATTTCGAATTAGATCATGTAATTTGGGTTTTAAAATTTATGTTTAGATTATGTAATTAGGTCTTTAAAATTTTATATTTCGATGTTAGATTATGTAATTCAAACTTTTAATTTTATGTATATTTTTTAAATATTAAATTTAAAATTTATAAAAAATAAAAATAAAAAATCGGGTACCCGATTACCCGGATATTCGGGTACCCGAATTACCGGGTACCCGAAAAATACGGGTCGAAAACGGGCCGAATTTTATACTACCCGAAGGTCCGGGTACCCGGATTTGAACACCCTTAGTAGAGAGTACTGTCTCTTTTTCTCTACTTTGATACATTCTAACATGGTATCAATCGCCAGAAAGATCCGATTCTATGCTTCTCTTCTCTTGATGTGCTTCGCCTCTCTTGTTGTGCTGATCAGAAAGATCTGTGCCATGCTTTGCTTCTCTTTTCTCTCAGGTTCTGCGTTCAGTTTGTTTTCTTGTTGCGATCTCTTCTTTCGTTTTGTGCGATGAACTTGTAAGCTCAGGGTTTTTTTTTGTTGAACCTTTACTGGATTGCAAGAATTTTATTGAAATAGATAGTAATGGTCTCGGTTACAACATATACTTTGTCTTCTTGTTCTTGTACTTCGATTCCAGCTCACATATCTCTAAAACATCTTTTTAATTCATAAGCACGTCTGTCTCGTAGTTACTCATTGGATAAAGAGCAGGCTAGTGATATCTCTAGGTGTTTCGTGATCTAGATTGACTTCTCTTTGGAACCATTGTGTTCTCAAGGGCTATTGTTTTCTCTCTTGCCCGATAAGTGTTTGTAGAATTGTCTGAGTGAGTTTGTGATAACTCTAGAAGCAGTTTCAGATACTAGTAATAATATGGTTTCTAATGTCATGAATATTTTCTCTGTTCAATAAATACCTAAGCATGACATTGTGAAACTTATTGATATTACGTTTTTGCTTCGAAAGCAACAAGTAATGTTGATTGTAGATGGTTATGGCTTGCTAGAATATTTGTCTGTAGATGTTGTTCCTTTGTTCAAAATGAGTCAGGTACTAATGCTGTGAATCCTGAGTTTCTACTGTATAATCGACAAGATAAACTTTTTGCCTCGTGGTTATTAACTACTGTTAGTGCTGAGATCTTTCCTTTGCTTATTAGTTGTAACATATCCCAGTCAATTTGATCTATTGTTCTTCGCATGTTTGCAGCTAAGTCTGTTACTAAAGTTTCTGCTCTTAGACATAGTTTGCACACTCAAAAGAAGTGTGGAATGTTTGTTGGTTCATATTTAGCAAAGATTAGGATGCTCTGCGATTCCCTTAGTGCTGCTGGAAGTACTATTACTGAACAGGAACAAGTGAGTGTCATTTTGGCAGGGTTATCCATGGAGTTTGAATCAGTAATTGTTGTTGCCTCTCGAAAACTAATGTCTCTTGAAAAGCTTACAAAGATGCTTCTTGATTGTGAAGCTCGTCAGCATATCTTTCTTCAAGAAAGCCTACCTGCTTATGTCAATCTAGTTCAAAAATCTGCTCATTAGGTTTCGAGTGGTATTCAAGTTGAGTCGCAATCTGGTGGTCAGCAGAATTCTCACCAGTATTGTCACTGGTGGACATTCCTCGAACTATGAAGGTCTTGTTCAAGGGAACATAGGGTACTCTGCTCTAAATACTGGGTTTTCTATTGGTTCTTCAACAATGTTTGGTGGTTCTTCTGTGATTCCTAAGTCTTATGCTGTTGCTTCTGTTCTTTTTTCTGGTCCACCAGACAGTGCTTGGTACCCTAACTTAGGGGCTACTCATCACATCACTCATGATCAATCTAATCTTCAAACTAGAACAACATATACTGGCAGTAATATGGTGCTTATGGGAAATGGTGCTGGAGTTCCTATTTCTCAAATAGATAAAGGTACTTTGTCAACATCTTCTACTCCTTTAGTTTTACAAAGATTATTGCATATTCCTTCTATTCAAAAGAATTTACTCTTTGTGTCTCAACTCGTTAAAGACAATGTTGTTCTGTTTGAGTTTAATTCCCGTGGCTGTTGTGTAAAGGATTCACAGACTCAGAAGGTATTACTCGACGGGAAGCTCACTCTTGAAGGACTCTATCAGTTGCTTCCTCCTGCTGTGAATGATCAAGTTGTTAAGGTTGCTGAGGTATATAATGCTTCTTGTACTACAATTTGAGTTGTGGCATAACTATTTGGGACATCCCTCTAATAATGTCTTCAAACTTGCTTTACAATTGTGTGATGTTATTATAAAAGAAAATAATATGTCACATACTTTGTGTTTTGCTTGTTTGTAAGGGAAAGCTCATAAGCTTTCCTTTTCAAAATCACTTACTCAATATGATGCTCCTTTTGAATTGGTTGTTTCGGATCTTTGGGGTCCAGCTCATGTTCAGTCCGAAGTTTTCACTTATTATGTATCGTTTATTGATGTGTTTAGTCGACATACATGGGTATATCTCTTTAAGAAGAAATCAGAAGTTGTGCATTGTTTTTTAAATTTTTATAAGCTTATTGAAGTTCAATTTGGACATAGAATTAAAGTGTTTCAAACAGATGGAGGGACTGAGTATCTACTTTTACGAAATTGGGTTCTCTTCAATGGAGTTCAACACAGGGTAACATGTCCGTACACCTCCGAGTAAAATGGTAAAGCTGAGAGAAAACATCGTCATATTGTAGAAATGGGACTCACACTGTTGGCTCAAGCTCATCTACCTTTGAAGTATTGGAGTCATGTTTTTACCACTGCCATCTATCTTATAAATAGGTTGCCTAGTCCAACTTTGGCTGAGAAGTTTCCTTATGAAGTACTCTATAAACATGTACCTAATTATACGTTGCTCAAAGTGTTTGGTTGTACTTGTTATCCTTTTACAACACATTTTAACAAACATAAGTTGAATTTTAAGTCTACAAAGTGTACCTTTCTTGGGTATAGTTCTATTCACAAAAGGTATAAGTGCTTAGATAGCTCTGGTAAAATAATAATCTCTAGTCATGTTGCCTTTTCTGAATTTGAGTTCTCTTTTGCTGCAAAACATGAAATTACTATGTCTCCCAAGGAAACACATGATCTACATGAATTTTTTTTTTAGTTGTGTCACCATCTAGGTTTCATTCCTTGGATCAAGAATATACTCGAACTACAGGACCAAGCTTAGGTCTTGTTCCGCAACTTGTTCAAGCTCAGCCTAATTGTCTTCCAAATATTACTACTCTTCCAGTAGCTACTCGTGATGGTGTTTCTTCAGCTGCTACACCAGCATATTCTGCTTCTGGTCTGGGTCAGTATCCAAGTCAGGATCAGGATCAGTCTCCTAATCCCTCTATCCCAGTAGGTGGTCCTGAATTTGTTTCTACATCTGATCATATTACTGGTTCGCCATTAGATGAGTCTAATCTTATACGTTCAGATGAGGAGTTAGGACTTCCAGTACCCAACCCTTCCTATGTTGCCACTGATCCTCAGGCCAGTCCCATGGATCGAAGAGTAAGTGATGCTCGGGATACACGTCCTCTTCCTTCATTAGGACCTTTTGAATTACCTGAAGGCAGAGATATTACAGTACCTCCTGAAGTTGGGGATGATAGGCTATCTGAAATATATAATAACAGAGCTGATGATATTAAGAGTTTGTCCAATTTGCAAGAAGTAAATGATGGTCCACAAGACTTATCTGGAGATGTTAATCGACACCACATGATCACTAGAAGCAAACGTGGTATTAGGAAACCAAGGGTGTTTCATATTCAAACTTATGATTCTATAAATGAACCTCGAAACATAAAGGAAGCCTTGAGGTCAGAAAATTGGAGAATGGAAGCTCAAGCTAAGTATGATGCCTTAGTTAAGAATAATACCTGGTCCTTGATGCCTCTTCCACCAAATAGGAGAGCTGTCAGTTGTAAATGGATTTTCAAAGTTAAACGAAACCTAGATGGAACAGTGGACAGGTATAAAATTAGGCTTGTTGCAAAAGGGTTTTTACAAGAAGCATGTATTGATTTTCATGAGATTTTTAGTCCATTGGTCAAACCAACCACTGTTCGAGTAGTAATTTCTCTTGTAGCCTCCAAAGGTTGGACCATGAGACAAATAGACATTAACAATGTCTTTCTAAATGGTGATCTAACTGAAGAGGTTTTCATGACACAACCTCCTGGTTATGAACAAACAGGGGGATCTTCTGAGGCGCCTCCTGTGTATAAATTGAACAAGGCCTTGTATGGCTTAAAACAGGCACCTAGGGCCTAGTTTGAGAAATTAAAAACCTATTTGGTGGCCATTGGTTTTGTTTTAACCAAATATGATACCTCTCTCTTTGTGAAGATTAACTCTACTGAGATTTTGTATCTCTTGGTGTATGTTGATGATATTATTGTGACAGGGTCCAATGATGGTCAAATTCAAGAAGTTATAGAAGAACTAAATCGAGTCTTTTCTTTAAAAGATCTTGGTTTGTTTCATTATTTCTTAGGCATAAAAGTATATCACACCTCTAGTGGCATTTTTTTGTGTCAAAAGAAATACATTATGGATCTTTTGACTAAGTGTCGTTTTGGTGAAGCCCAGCCCCTGCCAACACCTATGGTTACTAGTTCTAAGTTGTCTGCTAATGCAAGTGGTCCTATTGAAAATGCCTCTGAATATAGGAGTATAGTTGGTGCACTACAATACATATTGATTACTCGACTAGACATAAGCTTTGCAGTTAACAAAGTCTGTCAGTTTATGAAAACTCCTTGTGATGATCATTTGCAGGCTGTGAAACGTATTTTGAGATATCTGCAAGGAACCATCAATTATGGTTTAAAATTTTCATGTAATTCCCGGATGACTTTAGTAGGGTTTGCTGATGCAAATTGGGGCACTGATATTGATGACAGACGATCCACATCAAGGTATTACATCTTCTTCTGTGGAAATCCAGTAGCTTGGAGTTCTAGGAAGAAACAAGTAGTTGCTTATTCTACAGCTGAGGCCGAATATAGGAGTGTGGCTTCCGCAACTGCTGAGTTAGTTTGGTTACAATCTTTGCTCGGTGAGCTCAGGGTTCGTGTTGAAGGGATTCCAGCTCTATGGTGTGACAACACAAGTGCTATGACAGTCTCCTCCTATCTTGTCTTACATTCCAAGTTTAAGCATGTGGAGTTAGACCTTATTTTGTTCGTGAAAGGGTGTCAGATGGTCAGCTCACTGTTAATGAAGTTTCGGTATATGAGCAAGTGGCTGATGTCCTCACTAAGCCTTTGTCAGCCCCTGCGTTTCACAGACATGCCCCTGCGTTTCACAGACATCGACTCAAACTTTCAGTTGTACCAATCCAGGTTTGAAATCTTGTTTTATCTTTGTTGCTTTTGTTTCTTTGCAGAATGCTTGTTTTTCTTTTCTCAGGTCTGCTTTCGATGAGGTCTTGACAAAACTTAAAGTCAAGATTAGATAGGTAAATATTAGAGTAAGGGTAGTTTTGATCATATACAAGTGAGTGCGGGTAAGCTTGTGTTTTACACCTCTTGAGTTAAGGGTGGTTGAGCTTAAGGAAAACTGTTAGGAAAGTTTGTTAGTCGGTTTTTTCTTTAACTCACCTCTCTCTCTTTTGTATAAACACACTAATCTTCTTTGAGGACATTATAGTGAAGATCAATAAAATTGTAGAGAATATTGCCTCTCTTTATCTACTTTGATACATTCTAACACAAGCTCAATCATATTATATAGTTTCCTAAAAACAAAAGGATAAGAATCACTCAATACAATCACACTTTTGTGGCAAAGGATGCTTTCCCCAAGTGTTAGTCAAAATAGGATCCAAGGATGATATCTTTTCAAGGTCTTGATCTTTTGAGTAGATTGAGCTTGTATTGGCATGATTTCCTTGTCCAAGGTAGCATTAATCATACTTGAAAATAATATAGAAACATTCAAAGGGAATAGAAAAAAAAAGAAATATATATTAACAATTTAATTTGTAAAACTAAATTATCAACTAATCGTAAGAGAGAATGAAAGGTTTGCGAAAATAACAATATTTGAAAAAATATGAAAAGATCAAAATCCTATAAAATATATTCATCATAATTGAAAATAAAGGCAAATTAATTATTACAAACTCAGCAACTTGAACAGTATTTTAATTATTAATAAATATATTATTATTATTAAAATTAATAGATTTTATTATAATTGGTAAATATCGGTTATGGGACATGTAATCATTTTCCAAACAAATCAACTTAAGTCTACACTGCTCGTTGCAACTACATATGCTAGCAGTAGCAGGTTACTGAAACAAAACGCTTAAATAGTATTTTCTTGACATATAACACGAAAAGTGAAATCATAACTAAAAATACCAACAGCTTTTATAGGATCTGAAGAAATAAATAAACTTGATGAGTTCACAACATGGTGGACAAAAGGTCTAAGATGACATCAATATGGGAAAATGGCCAATGAACCCCAAGCTTGGATTCTTGGTTAGTTTCTAGGCACTTTTCTCACCACAGAGTTTGTCGATGAGCTCGGCAGCGTCCAGGACAGTCGATATGTTTTGAGCATTGTCCTCTTCTACAGTGATTCCAAACTCTTCCTCAAGACCCATCACGATCTCAACCTGAAACAGGCATTCGATCAAATTACAACACACATTACAAGGAAAACCTTCGTAAAAACACATCTGGTTGACACATATAAAGCAGATAGGGAAATTTCATAAACGACATGCATACTCCCCTTGTTCCACCACCCTATCCTACCTGAACAAAGAGTAAAAACGAACAAAAACCAAACATTCAAAAACTTCATATGGTTATAAACAGTTGAGATTACCGTATCAAGAGAATCGGCTCCAAGGTCAGAAAATTTTGATTCACCTGTGACCGGTTTTTCACTCGGTACAGCTAGTTGTTTCCTTACAATTTCACATACCTTATCCACAGTCTCTGGTTTGGCCTGCAAAATGAAATTTAACTCGAGCATCAACATCATGTCATTCACAAAAAGCACCAGTCGCTATGAACAGACTATAACAAGCATAC
Organism: Abelmoschus esculentus; assembly: GCA_035048815.1. Lineage (NCBI taxonomy): Eukaryota > Viridiplantae > Streptophyta > Magnoliopsida > Malvales > Malvaceae > Abelmoschus > Abelmoschus esculentus. The sequence goes on along the minus strand of JAUCBN010000051.1, from coordinate 2,837,977 downwards.
TTACAACAAACCCTGAATATGCAGCAATGGAATTTTACTTTAAAAATTGCAAAAATTAATGAATATGCATACACAAAAGACTTCACTCAAACAAAATATAACAAGTATACAGACTAGAGGCAAGTGAATTGCTAAGCATTGCTTACACTCCTTAAAGTTGATTCATATCTTTGCACATTTCTATTTAATTGACTATTCGAAGAAAAGAAATCTAAACAATATTATATAGACTCCCCCCTCCCCTTAAATAGGTAAATGTTACCCAATTGCATAGAACTATCATTTCATTCAATGATGAACATACAGCGCAGGAAATCTGCAAACGAGAAGGCATTGGACGCAACCCAAAGGAGAGGCCGCTTCTTCCCTGGTTCATAAATGAAACCAATTTCAATCCAGAAACCCTGCTTGTGGCCTGTTACAATGTATTCAACAGAATGAAGATCAGTCAGTAATTCACATATAAAAGAAGAATATCAAAACATTATCCACTTGTTATCTTTCTCTAAAAAGTTGTCAAAAAGCAAAATCGTAATTGATTAAAAATTTCAAGTTTTCAACATTCAGTTCTTCAAATCCGAAAATAAAAATTCAAATCTCAGATTAACAAAACAAGAGGATCATCCATGGAAGAGTTGAACGAGCAAAATCTAATACAAATCCTCAATTAAAACAGTAATAAAAAAGCTAGAAAAGATTAAACAAGCAAGATCGACTAAAAGAACGACCAGATCGAGAGCAAATCTAACAAATAAAGTACAAGAACTGAAAAAACTGCAGTAAATAAAAAGTTCCGAATAAAGAAATGACAATAGAGAGGAAATACCAGGGCATGGCGATGTTGCATGGAGATTGACGAACCAGCAAGGGAAGCCATAGATGAGAGGAAAAATGAGAAAACGGCGGAGAGCAGGAAGAGAGTGTGAAGAAGAGAAGATTGGTGGTTTTAAGTGTAATCAGTAGGGTTTATCTTTTTTTCAAGGGAATTGTAGTTTTCGATAGAGACGCCAAGTCGCCAACTAGTGTGGATGTGGTGGGTTAGATTCTGACTGGGCTCGCTGGTGGCTAGTTGGCAAGGGAAGGAATTTTGTGGTGCATGCCGAAAGAAGTGGATGTTGTTGATAAGACTTAAAAGTTTATATTACAAGTAAGCGGTAAAAGAGAGAGATAAATCTTGAATTATTAAAAATATAATAAATTAATTTTTAAAATTTTTTAAATATAAAATTTATATTTTAAAACTTAAAATTTTAAAATATAAGTATTACATCTTAAAATATAAATTCTAAATATAACAACTTAAACTTTTAAACCTTGAATTTTAGTTTTTTAAATGATACGAAACAGATGACAAACTATTCGAGTTCTATTCGATCAAAACTCGACCAACACTTGACTCGATTGAATTTAAATAAAACTCGAAATTGATTCGAGTTCTTAACGAGACTAGTCGAGCTTAGATTATTCAAACTCGTTAAAAACTACTTAAGCAAATACTTCAATTAAATTAGCATACAGTCAAAATCCAAAAGTCTTCTTAAATTTTCTTGTTTTTATCCAAACAAAATACATTATGAGGTAAAAAAGAATGATGATCGAGTCAAACTATCTAACAGATTATTCCATTAATCAAAATTAATTATATCAGTAACTAACCGTCAACCGATTAAAATCTATTTTTTTAACAATCACTGACATAATCATAATTAAAAACTAACACCGTAAAATTTTTGTACAAACATCGAACTATTAAAATATGTTGAATTCATATTAACACAATATATAAAACAAAATAAAAAAACGTGTGACAAAAATTACCAAAAAATATTTTTTTATTAAAATTATAAAAATATAAAATAATAAATTCGATAATTGATAACTAATATTAAAATTAATTATAAAAAACGAGATTGTGGCGCAAAACAATCGTGCAAAGAAAATAAGATTAAAGTTTTTGAGTCTTCTAAAGAAAATAACATATAAAACAATTGTATCATTTTATTAACGTGAAATTTTATGATTTTTGAATGAATTAAAATATATTTTATTAGTTTTGGACTTAGGACATATTTAGGATGTTAAGAAATTTATAACATTATATTTTTCTAAAACAATATATTCTGGATATAAATTGACTTCTACTTATTTTGGTCCTCGTTAATCTATTCTGGATATAAATTGTTTACTTCTTAATTATATTTTTATTGGTGTTTTATTTTAAATTAATGAATTTAAAATTTAGTTTTTAAGATTAGAGATTGTGGTTAAAATTTTGAAAACTAGAGTAAGATGTATGGTTTATGATTTAGAACGTAAAAAATAAGGGTCGGAGTTTATAATTTATTTTTTAAGAATTTTAGTAGGGACATAAAATGAGACACGATTAGAGACAAAAGATTTCTACTCTTTTATGTCTTCCCTTTAGGTCTTGGGTTCAAGACCTACTAGGAGTATTCTTTCTCTAGAGTCTTCTTCTCTAAGTAAAAATAAAAAGTAGACTTTATCAAAAAAAAAATTACTTATTTAATTTTTTTAAGGCATAAAGATAATTTTCAGCCCTTAACGTTTATAATTTTTATCATTTTAGCCCTTATTCTTTTTTTGGGATAAATTTAGCCCTTGACCTATGTCTTTTTAACAAATAACTCATTTTTAACTACCATGATAACTAAACTGTTAAAAATTTAATAATGATAACATGTGATATATATGTGATAATATATTTTAAATGATATAGAATTTAACCTATTAAATATATGCATATATATAGAATATAATTTTATTCCATTATAAAATATAAAACAATTAAAATTTAAATAAAAATATTAAAAATTAATTAAATTCAAAACAAAAATTTACTAAATGTTCTCAACCCTAACTAAACTAAAATATCTTTATAAAACCCTAAAACTCCGATTTAGATTAAAACTAAAATACCTAAATTTTAAACTAAAATAATAAAAATTCAATTGACTATTATCAAAATCTTTTATCTTTGATTCACTAGTAACAAACTATACAAAACCCTTTCTTTTCAAATTATGTTCATATCTTTTAGATAAAATTTTGATTTTACTATAGTTAAGGTTGAGAATATTTAGTAGCCTTTTTTTAGATTTAATTAATTTTTAATGAATAAAAAAATATTTTTTAATATTTTATTTGAATTTTAATTGTTTTATATTTTTAGATTAGAATAAAACTATATTTATCGTTTATGTATTTGATATATTAGATGTTAAGTCATTTAAAATATATTATCACATATATATGACATGTCATCATTATTAAATTTTTAACGGTTCAGTTGTCATGGTAGTTAAAAAATGAGTTATTTGTTAAAAAGACATAGATCAAAGGCTAAATTTATCAAAAAAAAAAGAATAAGGGTCAAAACGACAAAAATTATAAACGTTAAGGGTGAAAATTATCTTTATGCCTTTTTTTAACTACATATATCGTATTCATTTATTGACTAATATGAATCGGATTTTGTAGGAACCCAATATAAGATGATCACCCTAATCAAATTTTATCGATTAATTTAAAGTATTATATACGAAAAAAAATTATTAAAATAATGTTCATTAAAATTGGATATACGATATGAAGCGGTTTGAATTGTTATTAAAATAAAATCTTTAAAATTGAGGGGGGAAATGTTGAATATGTGAAGCTTTTAGCCTTGCCTAACTACATGAGGCTAGTTTTCGCAATCAAAATTAAATGCGAGTAAAGAACTGAGTTATCCCAGTGATGTTCAACCATACAACTGGCAGTTGAAATTTGGAGGTTTGAAAAGTGGTTTTCACATACCCATCCCAATCTCAGCCTTGATCTTTAATTTTTCCTCCATAGTTTTCCTGTCAATTTAATTTGCCCCACAACCAACTACTTATTTCCCCTTTCATTTTCATGATTTCCAAATTTGGTGTCTTAATTTTGGCATCATCTCAATATTAACCCTTTAATCTAGGGTGAGTAAAAATCGATTTGACTCGAGACGAAAATATTCGACTCGTTTTGATTCGATTCGAAATTTTATAAACTCGACTCTTCGAAATTGTTAGTGTGCACCACCGATTTAACGGAGAATTAAGTTAATTTTCTACTTTTTACAGTTTCACTAAAATGCATTAGAAAAAATAAATAAATTACCAAATATGAGGTGCTAAAATATTTTAAAAAATTATGTATTTTGGCACAAAATCCTCTCTATATGGCAACCTTTTAATTTTTAAATCTGGAGTTTGATTTGTGATATTTTCTAAATTTAAAAAATATAAAATTTTAATTATTTATATTTAAAGTTTATGATTATTTCTTTTAATAATATATTATATGAGTATTCAAAATTCAAATTTTAGTCATTTGACTTACTGTTATTCCTAATACTCGTTGTTAAAATTTTAAATTTTTAAATATTTTAATTATTTTTTATAATAACCAGTGATTTTTTTATAAAATTATAAGATAATATAATTACAACGTATTTAGTAAAAAATAATAATAAGATTAATCTAGCAATATCTATTACAATCTAAAATACAAAGAAAAGTAAATATTTTCACAAATATTATAGCACATCATTGAAATATAAAAACTATCCAAATTTTTTATCTTTATTCGATTGAGATGTATAACATGTAAAAAAGTAAGTGATGAGCGATTCAAATTATTAAAAAATATTTCGCTACTCAATACTGATTACATTAATAAAAAATTATCAATTGAGTGAGAATTTAACTTTTTATGACTGCTAACAAAATTATAATAAGAATCTACTATCATTAAAATATAAAAAATAATAAATAATAAATTTCACAATTGATAATCAATATTAAATTTATTATTGATCACTAACATAAAATAATATAAAATTACATGTCACTAGACTTTCTTAGAGAAAAGCTTTATTTAGCAAATTTTAAAAAAATAAATTTTCTTTTAAAATAATAAAATATTTGAAATGTATTTTCATATGAGTAGCATAATTTAATTGATTAAAAAATTAACAAATATAATCCATTTAAGACTAATGATAAATATATTTTTTAAAATTTATTAATACTCTTTTTTTTTAGATAATTTGTTCAAATAATGTAATTACTTAATTTAAAATTACACTTAAATTTTATTCTAATGTATTTTATTTAAAAAATCACCAATAAAAAATCGATTACGACGCTGAATCCCGAAGCCACGAGGAAAAGCAAAACGGAGTGGGTTTGAGAACGAAACGGCGGGTACAACTCTGTCATTTCGCTTCTGCCACCACCAAACCCTAAACAACTCTGAGCTCTCTCAAAAAGAATTTCTAAGACTTTCGCTTTATTTTTTATTTTATTTTCTTCAGAATTTTATATTCCAGTGAATCCTTCACTTTCACCAGATAAATATTCTCTGCGTTTCTGCCACTTTCCCTTGTCTGTCTCTCTAATCTTTCTGCCAGAGATTCTTTCGTTGTTACCGGTAAGTTTTCGCTCTTCTGATTTCGATAAACGTTGTCGTTTTCTTATCTGCTCGTTTTAGTTTTCAATTTCCACGCTGAATTTCATGCACCGTTGAAACTCGGGACATGGAAATCGGTGCCGTTTGACTGGTTTTTCTGGCGAGTTTTGGTGGTCGAATTAAAAAGAAGACAATACGATGTCAGTGCGACAGTGCCATGACGTTATTGCTGTTTCTCTTTGAGTTGAAACTCGAGTCAGTACAGAGTTCTTTTCTGAGCTCAATTTTTTTCACAGCTTAATTTTGAGATCAAAATGGTTGATCTGGTTGTTTTGAATCAAAAGGAAAAATGACCCGGTTGGAAGCCGAGTCATCATTGAGATTTTGCTTTGAATTTTTTTGAATCTCTTCTATTTTTTTTTCTACTTTGATTTCAAATTCTCATCGCCCCCGTTTCCTGGAACTCGAATCATCTCTTATTTGGAATCCAAACAAGTTGCTTCGAGTCTAATCCGAGTCCAGACGCGTCAGAATTCGATCTCACCTTTTTTTTGAAAAAAAAATATTCTTCATCATTATTCTAATACGATTTTTTTGCAAAATTCTGATAAAAATAGAATTATTTTGCAAAATAAAAATGGAAAATAATTATTTGGATACTTTTGCTGATTATTTTGATAATTGCTAAGCGCAGATTAAGATTTGGTGACCAACTAAAGGAGGACAATGAACACGCAACTTTTGGAGATTGAGCCAAAGGAACTTAAATTCGTATGTGAGTACAAGTTACTTGATTGCTCCTTTTCGTTGACTGCATAAAGTACTTCTATAATAATAAAATTAGATAAAGTAACTTTTAATCTTTATTTTTTCTATTTATACCAAAAGATTATCAGCTGTTGTTTAGATTTTTTTTGTTTGATCACTAAATACGTGGATGAAACTAGGAGTTGTTGAACGTGTTTATTTTAACACTTCTTTTTCTATAAAATAAAATATAGTAGTAAATCCAGTTCATGCTTGACTGAATTAGTTCATTGAATCTAGAGGATTTGCATATCAATATTTATAATATTTTCTATCCTTATTCTGCATGAAGATAAAAGAATAAAATAGGATAAGACTTGTTTTAAAATTTTTGTAGCATTTATTTGTTTTTGTGGGTTTGTTATGAAAAAACGAAGGGATTATTATATTCATAAACTTTTCCTTCGATATTTTTTGTCTAACTTATTTTTTAATTGGTAGTTATATTGAAGAAGCAATGTTCTTGCTCGGTAACACTTGCAAATAACACTGACCAATATGTTGCTTTCAAGGTCAGAACTCTGAACATTTTCTTCTGACTTTTTCCTTTTTTTACTTCATGTGGTGATTGAAGCAATGATATTTTTGCAGATTAAAACTACGTCTCCTAAGAAATATTGCGTGCGGCCTAATGTTGGCATTGTTTTGCCAAAATCTGCCTGTGATTTTACAGGTATGGAGTGTTTGTACTGAAATGTTTTATGATTCTATGTTTGTGAATATAACAAATGAATTAGAAAGCTTAAGTGGCTTTTGATCTTATAATGGTGCATGACTAATGTTGTAAGTCTATTAAAATCTTGTATCATTAGAAATTTATATAGAGTCACTTGGTTGAGGAGCGGGAAAGGATTGGGATCCGGTAAGGGTAAAATTTTCGGACTCTCGGGTGCTTTAAATGCATGGCATTTCCTCTGTATTTGCAGGTTTCTTTTTCATTTGATAATCATGATTAATTTCATGAGTCTGTCAATCTAGTGAGGCAACAAAAATTACATGCTTTTGACAAACATAACCCAATAATCTTGACCTTTAGGACGATCTGCTATTGTGATGTCTCAGTAGTTGGACAAGTGAATCAAAGCTAGTGATGTAACTAATAAATAAAATATAGTTCTGAATTTCTCATATGATGTTCTGTACAATATTCTCACCTTGTCCTTCTCCATTAGTTACCATGCAAGCTCAACGTGAAGCCCCTCCCGATATGATATGCAGAGATAAGTTCTTGATTCAAAGTACAGTTGTCCCAGCAGGAACAACTGATGAAAACATTACGTCTGCCACAGTAAGTGGTTTTCTGGTATGCTTGTGCTTTATCTGATATGGTAATTAGCTGATTGTGTTTGCTTGACAGTTTGTCAAGGACGGTGGAAGATATATCGAAGAGAACAAGCTTAAGGTTGCCCTGACAATCCCCCCTGATTCGCCAGTGTTATCACCAATTAATGGGACAATGAATCAAGGAAATTATGATAAAGTTGGGATTCCTGCACCACTTCCAACGGTAGATAAATTTCTTGCACTATTATATATACATATGCACTTTTATGTAAGGTTGCATTACCTTTTATAGGAAAACAATATGCTTTATATCTGAAACGATTTTTTTTTTTTTGCATATGAGATATATAAAACAAACTTGAAGTACATTGATGAAGCTATGCTATTTAGAAAATTACCGTGATCTCTCCTCTGTCAGGTTGCAAAGGTTGAGGAGTCAAAGATGATAAACATTGAGGATTTGCCAACAGAAGATTTAGAATGGAAACCAAGGAAGGATATGTACTATGAGGAAGAATTAAAGCCAAAGAAGGATGTAGAGTGGAAGCCAAGGAAGGATAAGTACTATGAAGAGGAATTAAAGCCAAAGGATGCAAGGCTGAAGCTAAGTAAGGATATGTTGTATGAGGAGGAATTAAAGCCGAAGGAGGATGCAGAAATGAAGCCAATGAATGATGTTATTGGCAAGGACTTAAATTTAATAAAAGACACTAATCTGAAGCCAAAGAATAATTCTTTCAACAGCAAAGAGTTAAAGCCAGTGAAAGATGCGGAATCAAAGCCAGTGGTGGATATTCTCGATACCAAGGAACTGAAGACAGCGAGGGAGAAGGAGTTCAATGCATTGAAGGATGACAAGGTGAAAACATTGAACACTGCAGAGGATCTAAAGTTTTCCAAAGATGTGAAGGAAATGAAATCAAAATTAAACGACCTTGAATCTAAGTTAGGCAAGGTATGAATACGAAAAAAGAACATTGCTTGATAGTGACAATTAAAAGGAAGGTTCCATTATATTTTTCCAGCATTTAATATGAATCTGTCATTTAGGCTGAAGCAACCATTTCAAAACTGACAGAGGAGAGGAGCCTAACCACTCAGGAGAGGAAGGCTTTACAAGAGGAACTGGTACGTAATTCACTTATTTCATACATACATAATGTTCAATCATATAAAGCAATTCTCGTAGTGACTTTTTTTAGTGAACCATCAATGCGATGATCACGGGGTGTTTTCCTAGACATTTTTTTAGCCTTTGAACATCAAATGATGAATGGTTATCGTGTGTATGTCCTCAAACGTTTTTAACCATCTCGTAATACTTCTGCCTTTTACCTCTTCAGTAAATCCCTCTTTTATACCACTGATTTCTTTACTGGAACGACAGCCTTTTTGGTAGGAGATGCTCAAAATCCAGTTAGGAACGCTTGTGTTTCTTTACCGGTATGAATATTAACAGAAACATATTTACGCAGGCGCTGTTGAAGAAAACGAGTGATGCGAGAAGAGGCCAAGTAGGCTTCCCTCTCCTATTTGTGTGCATGGTAGCACTGGTAAGTGTGTTTCTGGGATACCATTTGCACAAATAACAAACAATCATACATGTTTTTTTGTTAATAATTGGTAGAAATGTAGAGTTTTAAATATTTTCCTGGTCGTAGAATATTCAGTTGGGATGGGTGGATGGGCATATAAAGCTAGAATTTGCGTTGTGAATGTTTGAGTTAGCTGTTTTGCCCAAAAGGAAAACAATATATAAGGTTACCCATAAATAATTTTAACAAATTAACTTCATAGTATATAATAAAAAGGATTTTTTTTTCATCTTATTTTACTTAAATGATATAAACAAAAGGTTTAAATATTAAATTCGAAATTTAAATCGCTTTATTTATAAGATATTTGTGCATTGATAAAATGTTAGAAATATTATAATCAGATATTATCTTATAATTTAACGAATATATTAAATCTTTTATTCATAACATTATAGTACTTTTGTTACATCTTATTTTCAAATATAATTTTGATGAGGTAGTAGATATTAATAAAAAAATTGTTTTTGATGCTAATATTTCTTAAAATAAGTATTGAAAATATCTATTATTTAGTATTGTACGAAAAAAGCTCGACAAAAAAATTCTAAATTTATTATACAAATATATTATTATCTTATTTTTCTTTGATTTAGAAAATATAAATTTATTTTTAAAACTTTAATATTTACTAATCTCTTAAAAATATTTATTTTTAAAATCTAATTTACAACAATTATAATGAAAAGTTGTAAAATTTTATGAACCAATGTAAATATATGAAGAAATAAAGCTGAGTTATCTATTGTATAAATAAAGTAATAAAAATCAAACAATGAAATAAATTGAACACACCCGTATTCGTATATACGCAAAATAATCAAAATATACGTATAGAACAGAATAGCAAACCTACCTACTTAAAGCTCACACAGACCATATTTTAATGTCAAAAGGAATGAGATGACATAAAAGTCGACAAAATATACTATAAAGCCTAAACACGAAACATGGATTCCGGAGACGATACTTACCGCACCGGCTTCTTGCCGGAAGCGTGTTTTTGTACAGACTGCAATGCCATATTACATGTACAGTTTTGCACATCTTGTTCATCCGCCTTACTGCCACTGAGGCTGATTATGTTCACTCCTTTCGGTTGGGGAGCCAGGAACAAAGGGCACAAAACCCCGGCCACCAAACATAGGCCGCATGAAAGCATTATCGAACTTACGCCAATAGTAATGAACGGTGTGTGCCGGAGTCGTAAGAAGTGCACGAATGCTGTCCGGACGATGAACTCCGATGAAACTTTCATCAAAGGAATCCTGACCGCTTCCGAGAAACGGTGCTTCTAACGATTTTGGAGTTGATTGGTCTGAGAGCATGCTGGTTGTTGGTTTGGGATGAGGCAGCACTAACCTTATTAGAGGCTTAGTCATTAATCCAAAAACCTGTGTACAACAGATGATTAATAACATTATCAAGATATTACGATTAAGACGTATCCGATGGATTTGGACTCGATCTAATTGAAGCACAAACACAAATACGTTGGAACGTGTATAATACAAACAATTAAACTTATTTTCGATAATAAATATTTTCGATACTTAATTTAACAGGTGCACAGAAACACGGTTTTTCGACATTTGATTATGTATTGCAAATGCACATTTGAGCTCAGTTAAGGTTACAACGAACTAACAAAAACTAGGCTCTACATCCTAAAAATAATCCCGAGTTTCCTCGTAGGAAGACAACTAAACTATTTTTACGCAATTCGAACTACTACTATGACTCGACAGATTCTGTGATCGTCTCGATAACTCAAATAACCATATAGAAGCATTAATGCAGAAGCGAAGCCTTCAACATCATAAAAATTAAAGCAGGAGATATCTTACCATAGTGCTGAATAGAACAACGGATATGGTGCTTGTAATCATAATAGCATTCCCGCGCACCTCCGTATGACCTGCCCTTGTAAACTGCATTTACGTTTAAGTCTATCAGATGATATCAATTAGATTAGACAACACATCCCGATTACGTGATACGAGCACGATACAAATATATGAACCGAACAAAGCTATACAAACGAATTAACAATGTGTCGAAATTTAGATAAATACAAGGTACTTCAAACAAGATTTGATATGAAAAAGTAATACGACCAAAACAGAAATATACGTGTTGTAAGGTACATGTCAATCAAACAAGTTTCTCATGAAGTAAGATTACTAAGCTTTTACCTGATTATATGCGAGTGCCATAGATACGGCACCTCTCATGAGGCCAGCCCACCATATTATAATCTAAACAAAGAAATACAGACAAATGGTAATGTCAAATAACATCATTAATTGATTTGGAAGCAAAAGGTTTAACGTCACGAACACGTACTTGTTCCCTGAAGCTGATTTTTTCACTAGACGATTTCTTTGCCAAGTTGGATAAAAATGAGAGGGGAAACACGAAAGCTGCTCTTCCAGCCATAACAAGACCTATCAGCACAGCACTAACAGCAACCGACGTTCCAGGGCTACAAAAAGGAGAACAAACAATGAAAAACACAAGCTAACCGATGAACATAATTTAACTTTGTACAGGCTGCATGGGAGAAGAAGAAAATGGAAAAGAAAATCCGAAACATATATCTGAAGCAGGGAGTCAAGACAAAACTGACTCAATAAATCTTGTTAGAGTTCCTAACAGGTGCAATTGCATAAAAAACATACCTATCATTTACAAATTTCCACTTCTCGATGTCCAAGGCATCCATGCCAACATAAAGAAAGATAAAAGTCTCAGCAACAAACGACAAGGTTGCAAAAGCATGCCTGAGTTTAAACAAAAGAATCGAATCAGTTGAGACATATTAAGAGTTAAAAGTGGGATTTTTGTTCTCATAATATCAATGATGCACGCTCTTTATTGCCCTAAATCAACACTGCCGATGAGACGTACTTTGTAGTTACTCTAGAACTCTCAGTCACATTGTGCCAGGTATAATGTGACATCACAATCCCACAAAAGAATACCGTGAGAATGCCACTCAAATAGAACAGCTGCAGGGGAACAACATTACAAGCATATTAATCATTGAATTAGAAGTTTGTATAAGAAAAAAAGAGTTGCAAGAAACTGTCAGTCTTACTTCAGCCATGATATATGAAAGGTAAGCCATAAGCATCATAAGAGCAAACTCACGATCTGTTGAGTGCCTGAATCATGTTGAAATCAAGCACATTAAAAAATAAGTTCTAGTGTGCAAAAATAATAAATTGTGTTCGATTGAATTCCACAGTTAAGTAAATATTTTCAAGGTTGTTTGATGTGCAGATGACAATTATAGAAAGTGGGTTGATATGAAAATCCAAATAGATTGAAACATACCGGCCAAAGTACAGCGTTTTGATGATGTAAGCACTAACCAGCCCAACCTGCAAAGAAATGAAAAATATCACACCTTGGAGAAGGCACAGTGTTCACAGAATGAATCTGATTTGCATGAAAAGATACTTACAACCACTCCCAGTACAGTGCTTGCTAAAAATAAATACAAAAAGTTGCCGAAAAACTCCAGAGCAATTTTAGGATTGGTGTTTGTGAGGTCAAAACTCTGGATTGCATTGAAAAGCACCACAGATGTTGCATCATTTACAACACTCTCTCCAAAAACCAGACTGTAGAGTAACGGAGTCTCGTCCTGACTAAGCACCTGCACATCAGAAACAGCTCCATTTTAGCAAGTTTGGTATACTAGCTCCAATTTAGAAAAGCTAACACAACCTTAATTTATGCATACCTGCAGTGTGCAAACAGAATCTGTTGCAGCAAACATTGCACCAATTGCTGAAAGTCATAGGGAACAATAGTGAGGACACTGAAACAACAACAAAGACATTTTGGAAAATAAGGGAGCAATAAGAGTATTACCTAGAAAATCTCCAATATCCAAGGAGCCAATGTCCATTTCCTTGAAGAAGTTAATAACACCTGTTTGATGAATCAGAGTTGCAATCACAACCAGAAAACAGTCTTGGCATTACTTGGACATACATAAAAATTTTAAGCTAAACACAAAAACAGAAAATGAAATGAAATGAAATACATCTTCACTACAGTAAATTGTATCCATAAGGTCGTCGAAAATACCTAAAGATATAACCGTACAGGATATTAGTGTACCGACAGCCCCAAACAGCATGATGGTCATGAAATTACGGAAAAATTGCTTCTTTTTCACCTGAAAACTGCCAGACAAAGCAGAGATCAGAAAGGCTTTCAGAAAGCAAATAATTAACTAAATGCAGTCAACCTTAATATCATAAAAAAAGACATCAACGTTCCTCTCATTTACAATATAGAAACATCAAGAAATTCTCAATGTACTCAAATTCAATCCAGAACCAGGGAAGAAGTGTTTAAATAAAACAAAGCTTTACATTGGACAAGTATTGCATCTCCATCTATTTTACCTTTTATAAGCTATAATAAACCATCCCCGTGTTTTCCATTCACAAGAAAAATGAAAATCAATGAGAAAAAACTTACCCAGCATTGAATATAATTGGGGGCAGAAGATAAATAAAGAACAGATCTTCGCTGAAGACCAAAAGATGCGAGCTTTTACCACCACTTATCAACAAAATAATGACCCCGGTAAAAAGACCCTGTAATAAAATCAATTAAATCAAATATATCATACAACCACAACATATAAATCCAGCAATCAAAACTTAGCTGAATTGTCGATGAATGATTAAATCCAGGCCAATAGAAACTCACAATGATAAGGGCAGTAATCGACTCGTTCATCCATCTATTCTCCTCCAAAAGATGGCCAATCACAATGCAAGCGCAAAGAAGTGCAACAAATATGTTCATAGACACCACAGACGAATGGTCTGAAGTAGATAGTGTCTGCAATTTAGTAAAGATAGCAGCTAACTGTGGTGCCAACATATTGACCTCTTTCTTTTATCAAAATTTATTAAACAACCAATTGCTTCTGAGAGAGTTATTGTCCAAAGCTTTCAGATTTAAGTTCTCCTTCAACAATTCAAACCTTACAAAATTTCTATGTCTCGGAACTGTCCATCTCAAGAACTTTCGTATCTTCAATCCTTAAGCACCCTGCATTATGACAGGCAAAGAGTTAGAACTGGCGTATTATTTTCTCTCTATTATTATATATAAGAGAGTGTAATTATCAATTTTAAATATATAAAGATAATTAAAAGAAGTAGGAAGTAAGTAGAAAGATAGAGAACTTTAAAATCTTTTCAGTTACGTAGCTCAGTTATTTATAAACAATTTTCTAACTAAAGAAGGGAAAAAATAATTTCCTGTCCTTTCCCCTCTTTTTCATCGATCCACTTTCTCAGCAACCAAACAATCAGCATGCATAAAAAGTCCATTTATAATTTCGTTGAATCAACACACTTCTAAAAGATTCAAAATTATTCTATTCTTTCACTTTCTTTTACTTCCCTAATCTCAGCAACCACAAAAATACACACAGATCCAACTTACAGAATCTTTTGTAGAATGAACTCCATGCAGTAACAAAGTATTGCTGTATTAGATCCTTTCACTTTTAGCAAATAATTTGTGATTTTGTTGAATAAAATCAACAAAAAGTTTCACGAGGCCAGAAAATTCTGGAGAGAAATCTGTTTAAAGAAAAGCAAAAAGAGAATCCAATGTTCCACTGTTTCAAACTTCTCCCACGTGAATCTTCAACTCCCTCCCACCAATCTCGCAAGGAATTGCCGCAATTTTCAATTTTCCAGCTTCAAATCTTGGTTGTTTTTGTAGATAAACAAAGAAAATCGATAGTTTTTTAAAGAAATTTTAGGATTTCGAAATCCCTGTGTTTTTTAAGAGAATAAAGGAGGTTTTCAAATTTTACAGAGAATTCTGGGAATGTACAATGTATATATGCATCTGGTATGAGAAGGAGAGAGACAAAATACAAAGAGAGACGTGTTCGACTTGTGATTGGTTCACACAAATAAAAATAATAAACAAAATAAAATATACGAAATACCAATAAATTAATATATAAATAATATTATAATCGAATTTAATTATATTTATGTTATGCATAATTTTATAATATTTATAATATAATTTTATAAACTAATATTATTTATAGTATATATAACTAAACTCTAAGTTTTAAAACAATCATATATGTAATTAAGTCTCAAATCTTATATATATATATATATATAACTAGTGGCGAAGTCATAATTTTTTTAAGGGTATTATTTTTTAATGATACTTAATAGAAATTAATTATTTATAAAGGGGTATCAAATTATTTATAAATGGGTGTCAATTATATATATTCTTATTTTTCTATATAAATTATATAAAAAAATATAATTTTTCAAAAAAAAATGGGATGTCAATAGACACCCCAATTATATATATGCCTCCGCTCATGTATATAATTAAATCATAAACTCTAAATCCTAAATAATATATATATAAACTCAAAACCTAAATCATATACGATTAAATTTTAAATCATAAATCTTAAATTCTAACTCTTAAAATTAAAATATTATTTAATTATATATTTAAAATTTATAGTTTAATTAATTACATGCATGATTTAGGGTTTAGAATTTAAGTTTTAGTTATATATAATAAATAAATAATATTTTAGTTTTGTAATATAATTGTAAATAAAATTTATTTATAAAATTATATTATAAAATTATATCATAAAATAAATGAAGTTTAATTACAATATTATTTATATATTATTTTTGTTAAGATTATATATTAAAACTTTAAGTTGATTTGGAGGTTTAATGTAAACCTTTTATCTAAAGGTTCTCGGTCCAAATTTTATCAAATATAATATATTTTTTAATTTTTTTTATAAAATAGTATCGTTCTAATTTAATTTAGACATTAAAATAATTATACCAAAATAATGTTGTTTTATATTTAATAATCTATTATAGTTTAACGATCAAATATTATAATAATAACAAAAAATAAAATTTAGTAATATCATTTTATAATTCAATAGCATTTTGTACAAATATTAAAGTTTAATGGCATATTATGTAATTTACCCTAATAAATAAGGTAGAAATGGTAACTTCCAAAATGAGAAATCAAATTTGAACTGTCGGATCTATTGAGCGAGTAGTTCAGAGTGATCCACGTGGTTTTGACGATGCTTTCATGTGAAGCCGGACGTATGTGATAATAAAGCACCTAACAGGCATGCACTGCTAACGACTTTACCTAGTAGTTTAAACTTTAAATAAAATATCAAGTAATAAATAATTTCATTTTCACCTGCCCAAAAAAATATAAACAAAATTATTTAGTATTAGGCTTAAGAGTTTAATAAATTTATATTTTTGAAAAAAAATAATTAAAATTTAAAAATTTTATTTATCTTAAATAATTTAATTTATTAGTTTGAGGCTTAATTGGGTTTAAAAAATTGTTGGGACTTAGTTTTTTTTCCAATAGTTTAAGGATTTTAAACCCTCTAAAGCCTTATTATTATAGTATTTTGATTAAATTTGTGTCATAAGTTAATCAAATATCATTTTAATTAAAGATTATTAATATATTATTTAATTATTTATTAAAATTTGTTTAAAAATATACAATAAAAAGTATCCTTATATAAAAATTTATTAGATGAGTTTAGTACACCCCATCATTTATTTTATAATCTGATCCAACAACGAAAAAATTTTATCTCAATTTTTAAAACTGAATTTCACCTTTCTTACATATAAGAAAATATTATTCGATGGATCATAAATAATGTGATGAGCCAAATTTATCTCATAATTTATCACCCTTACATGTAATACAAATTATTATTATTTAAAATAATTTTTTAAAACCAATAAAAACATTATTCAAATTTAAATTAATTAACTCATATATAAATCTTTTATCATTCACATGTTATTAATTATTGAATAATTTTTAAAAATATTTTTTTACACAACATTTCCATTCACCTATATATCTGCTTTCTATTTTATTAAACAGAATTAACATTTCTTTTATTAATTTTTATCAATATTTTAAAAATAATTTAAAAATAATTATAAGACAGCATCTCTTTAAATTAATATAACTTAATTTTTTATGTCAAAATTAATTGTATTTTTTGAAGATATAATATATATAATATTTTAAATTAAGCTTATATATCATTTAATTAATGAATAATATAATTTAAAATGCTTGTGAAAATAATATTTATGTGATAATAACTCAGTTATGTAATGGGTTTTAAGGTAATCGAGTGAAGCCAAATCGAGTAAAAAATTAAGTTGAATAAGTGAGTGAGTCTAATTTAATCAATCAATATTTAAAATTTTAATAAATTAAATTAAATAAAAAATTAAATTTAAAGTAAATATTTCATTTGCTTTGCCTTTTGCATGTGGTCTGTGATCCGATTCATATGTTTTAGCTACCAATATCACGAGCAATCTCACACTTCACGGATCTTAACAGTAATCTTATTCTTTTTATGCTTAAGACTTTGATATTTATTGATTTATTATCTTTTTCATTATTAACGAAATTTACAAATATATTAATGAAATAAATAAATTCCATTTAAATATGAAGTTACACTTTTATAATAATTTAGACTGTGTTTTTTTCTTCTTTCGGCAACCTAAAAGTATTTTAAAATGTGTTTTTATTAGTACGAGCCATCTTGCCTCAGTGGTTAAAGGAACAATTATTGTTCTTAGTTCACAGATTCGAGCACCAATATTACCAGCAGAGTGATTGATCCATTAATCTCCAATGGTTGAGAATAAGGATGGTAATGGGCCGGATCTGGATCTAGATCCATTTTTATATCATGGATCCAGATTTGTGGGTTTAGAAAATTGAGATCCAGAAAACGGGTCCAAAACAGATCTATTAAAAAAAGACTATTCACTTGTATACCCTTGTTAATATTAGAGTATTTCATTTGAATTCATTAGTTAATCTAATACACGAATTGATAAACTTTTTTTAAATATGAAGGGTGACCCAAATGTAACATTACACCTATAATTGAGTGATCTAAATATAATATTTGTTAATTGGGTAATCCAAATATAATCTTACTCATAATTAAATATCCTAAACATAACTTTTATAATTGAATGACTTATCTATAATTATAGTTTACCCTTAAAATTTCTAAATGTTAATAAGAAATTTGTGTGCAATAATTAAGTAAAAGACTTGCTTACTTATACGTAATCATGGTTCAAATTCTCGTTACATCTGGCAATTTCCGTGCCTATGTAATACTCCACCTAATTACAGAAGTTCCGTTTCCAGTCAATTAAATAATTATTTCTTTATATTTTATTCAATTTAATCCTATGACTGGTAGGGTAAGTGTTTGATCGAGTCGAGTCAGAAAAAATTGAGTTATTCGAGTTGACGAGTCATATTTTACAACTCAAACTTTATTTGAATTTTTTAATTCAAGTCGAGTTTAAGATATTTGAGTCGAGTGAGTTTTTGAGTTTTTATAAAAAAACTAATTGTAATTATTCATCATGTTATAGTATGATTTGATTTTAATTTAAACGATTTTATTTAATCATATAAGATATGTATATAGATTTATCGCATTTTGTTCATTTGTGATAATATTTCTTCATATATATATATATATATATCATAAAAATTGAAGTACTCTTTTCGAACTTAAAAATAAATTATTTAATTACTAAAAAAAATTTGAGTTATTCGAGTTTTTATTTTACAATTCAAACTTTATTTAAAATTTTTTGAATTAATTATAAAATTTTGAGTCGAATTAAATATTTTCGTCTCAAATTGAATCAAATTATTTATTTTTTTCTAATCAAATTAAGTTTTAATCGCCCTTTAGCCGATACACTTTGCAAACTAGTTCTTTAAAATTGATTCCTCAACTCCATTCTACTATCAATATTTTTTCCCCTCAAAATCCTTTTTAAAAAACTAATGTTATAAATATATTACATTATTTTAGGTTATTTATAACTTTAAACAAAACTTCGATCGTTAATTTTTTAAAATAATTTGAACTATAAAATAAACTCGTCAATTTAATTAAAACTCTTTTTAATTTAATCGAAATCACAACTTTAATATAAAGTAACAAGAATACAAGGAAAAGTAACACAATTTGATCAAGCAATATTTTTTGGTGGAGTTTTCAAAAATATTTATATTATTTTTGTCAAGTAATGGATATAGGTCAAGATTTGCCGGTGATATTGCTTTTCTTGTCATCACATTCATCTTCATCCGACAAAGACTTTTCAATTTCACTCGTAAAACCTAGTACGAATAAGGGTTTGGATATTAATAAATTTGACCTAAGCGATAAATAATTTGGTTCGGTTTAATTAAATTTCGAGTAGGGATAGGTACGGAACTTAGACCCGACAAATTCTGACATAACCCGGTCCGATCGGGTCAGATTTTTTGGTGAAAAATTCGGGTTTGGGTCGGGTTGGGTTTTTTAAGGGTGGTCTTGGATTAGGTCGGGTCCGGGTTTAGGGTGAAAAAAATTCGACTGACCCGAGACTAATAGTGTAATTTTTTCATATATATTTTAGGGATATTTGCAATAATGATCCCTCTTTATATATATTTTATACAATTAGATCACTAAAATTAATTTTTTTACAATTAGGTCACTAAAAATAAATATTTTTACAGTTAGATCCCTAAATTTTATTTTTTACAATTTAGTCCCTAAAATTTTAATTTTTTAATGACTTGGGTCGGGTCGGATTTTAAAGCTTAAAAATTGGGTCGGGTCGGATTTTAAAGCTTAAAAATCGGGTCGGATGGCGAATGGAGGGTATGATTTTTCGGGTCGGGTGCAGGTGGGCCAAAAATCCGACCCGACCCGTGCCTATCCCTAATTTCGAGTTCGAAGTATTGTATACGTAAAAACTTTTATTGAGAGACTCACCTATCAAAGTTAGGTGTGTAACGCGGATCAATCCATATTACTGAGAGTAAAGAGACTGGCTTTTGGGTAAGAAGTAGATGTTTTTTTTATTTTTTATTTAGGATCAAATTGTTATAATCTGTAAAGGTTGAGGTCAATTTTTGAAATAAGATTAAATTGATAATATACGCAGTTTAATGGTTATATTTGTTATTATACCAGTTTATAAATGACATATTATTTTTCATCTTAAATTAACGGTCTGATGAAAAAAAATCAGTGATAAAAAATTATAATTGGGTGATAAAAAAGAAATATCAATACTTCGTTATCTCCCATTAGATTAAAATTGTATAATAAAGATGATCGTCTCGATCTAATATAATGTACTCATAATGTCATGTGATCATGTTTAAGAAATTTTATATCTCATCTTAATTTATAGATAAAAATTATTCAAATTTTATTCTCTTAATAAGAATATTTTTTTTTCTGTTGATATATAAGGATAGATATTTTATCTGATCCGATTAGGTTTTGACTCGACCTTATCCGACCTGGTTAATTTTTTAATAAAAATTGGGTTTGGGTCTTTATTAAGGGTAAAGTTGAATCACGTTGGTTTTGGTTTTTGATCGAAAATATCCAACTTGGTTCAATCTAAGATTAATTGCATAATTTTCACCTAAAATTTTTAGGGATATTTATAATAATATCTCTTTATATATATTATTTTTATTTTTTCTTAAAATATTATTTTTTATAATTAGGTCTCTAAAATTACTTTTATAAGTCAGGATGAATCGGATGAATGTTTGGTATATGATATTTATTTTTAAATCGAATCAAATCAAATTAATTTTTTTAAAAAATATAAACAGATTGAATTTGAGTTTATAATATTAATTTTTAAGTTGAATTTGAGTGAATAAAGATGCAAAATTGGATGGATAATCCATCCTCTTTTTTTAATTAAGAAAATGAAGATTCTTAATTGATATTTGAGATCTAAACCAAAATCAACAGTATAAAAGGAAGAACGCCATATGCAAGTGGCATTTTTCTTTCAAAATTAACAAAAATAATATTAAAAAAAAAGAACGTCACCTACAGGTGGCGTCCTCCCTCAAGTCGTCACTTACAAGTGACATTCTCCTACCGACATTGTAGCTTTTGACCTATATTCTAAAATAAAGTTTAATTGTTTTATTTACACAAATAAAAATTTTAAACACCCTAAAAATCGAAAGCTTCCGAATAAAGGAACAGATCCAAACCCATCCTAACATGTTTTTTTATTATTTTAATTAAAATAATAAACAATTTTTTTATGGAACATGACCCTACCCACCAAACCCTTCCCTCTAAATATTTGTCTTTACCGAAACAAATGTCATTTTTATTATCTGTCTGTCGCCACCCTCCATGTGTAACCCTACAACCTTTGACCTGACTTATTGATAGGGATGTTGCTCTTATCAACTCACTCTATCAAAACAATACTTACATGTGACTCATGCAGATGATGTCTGCACATGATAAAGGATACTATCATGATGCTTTATAATTTTATTTGATAATGATATTATCACGATGGGTTATATTTTTTTATTTCTTTTTGATTTTTAAGATTTTATTACGATTAATTCAGATCGATCTGCATCGTATATTTAATTTTGATGAGTGAGTATTTTAATAGAATTTTTTTTATATATACAACACTTTAAAATTAAAATTCGTTTAAACAGAATTAAGTCGCTTAATACTTTGACCGACTCATATTAGTTATAATTTTCTTCCTTTCTATCCTAAAGGATTATTTATAATTTTTAGATTTGACTAATATTTATATTTAAGGTCAGTTTAATATTGTTTTTAAAAAGTACACTGTAAAGGTATTTTTAAATTTTTTTTATAGAAGTGCTTTTAGATTTTTGGATTTGAGATTTTAAACATTTAGTATTGTTGTCAAAAAAATATTTTTAATAAGATAAATGATCATTTTAGACATGATATTGTAAGTTATATTTATAAACGATACCTAATTTTTTTAATGTTATAATATATAAAATATCATAAAATATAAAAAATATTTTATTAATAAATATATATTTCTAATAATTGTATGTATTATATGAAAATATAATAAATTTAAAATATTTTAATTAATATATATAATTTTTAAATTTAAAATATTTTATTAATTATATCTTTATAAAAATTATAAATTTATAAATTATAAATAAAACAATAGTAAATGAAGGTTGAATTTGTAATTTGACTCTCAAAAAGCACTTTTCCAACCGTAAAAAGCTAGAAATTTTAGTTTTTGCGTCTGATTTGAAAAATACTTTTGAAACACAGTTTTTTCCCCAAAAAGCTACTCGTTTAATATTTCTTTTGACCTAAAACCAGCTTTTGGACCTAAACGGGGTTTATATTATCTTTTAACAACATATAAAATTTTATAATAATTTATATTTAATTTATTGATTAAATTAGATATTATAGATATAACAAAAACTTATTACAAAACATATTATAAAACATTGTAATTAATATAATTTATTTTATTCAGATTGTTAAAATTTAAACTCTAAATTTTATTTAAAAATTTTAATGTTTAATTCTATTAGACTTATATGTCTTTTATGAATGATAATTATAATATTATGATTTAGATCTAAATTTGAAAATGTCGAATATAATTAGAAAAGCTTATCACAGTCACGTTATTAATGTTAGATTCAACCAATCTTTTACATCATAATATTATAATTAAAAGCGTTTTATTTTTTTATAATAAAGCTTAATAATTATAATTCTTATTTTAACGATTTATTATATCCAGAATTGAAAAACAATTTCAAACATTCCAATATTTTTTTAATCAAATATAGATTTAAAACAGAAAAAGAACAAAATTTAAAATAAATAAGGCAGAAGACTTATTGTCTTTTACTTTTTTTAATTTTTTTTTTATTAAAGGCTCATGCGAGTCGGACGTGGCTCCTCTTGAAATCCGAGGGGCAATAACCCCAATATTATTTAAAAACTTATAAAAATATATTTGAATTTGATGTAAAAATATGATTTGATATCAATTTTTTTTGTCTAATTAATTATTTAACTTGTTTTAGAATTTAATTTGATATTTAAATTTATTTTAAATTAATTCTTAAATATATATATATATATATATAGTATCTGAATTATGTATTTTGATATTTAAAGAATTTTTATTTTTAAGTTGATACATGAATTAAACATTTTTTTCTTTCTAAATTGATACCTAAAGAATCTTTACTCTCAAGTTGATACTCGAACTTTTAATTTTATCCATGGGTTTGATAATTTTATTAACAATTTAGTCCTAAAAAAATTATATATTCTATTAATTTGATCACAATTCAATAAATTTAACCCTTAATGTTTTAAAAGTATATCAATTTAATAAAAGTATGATATTGTCAAATCAATTGAATATATAAAATAAAAGAAACAATTGAACAACTATATTCTACGATAAATGAAATTATTGTTAAACTTTTATTATATCAAGAAAGTAATATAATATTCCTGAGCGAAGAATAAACAATTTAGAAGAATAACAATTTTTTTTGATAGATTTGTAAATCTAAAGTGTTAAATTTATTGATTTATTTTAAATTAAGACTAAATTAATAGAATATATAAATTTTAGTACCAATTTGAGAGAATGTGTATGGTTCAAGTACCAACTTGAGAGTAAAAAAAAATTGAAGTACCAACTTAAGAGAATGTTCATAATTTAAATACCAATTTGAGAGCAAAAAATTATTAATTACCAACTTAAAGAAAAAAATCATTTCATGAGTAAGTTCCGTCACGTGTTCATGGGACCAATCACTAAAAATCATATATTTCATCATTTTTTCATGTCACATCTTTCTAAAGTGAATCTTTACTTGGAAAAAACTGTTTTTAAAATGAATAATATGAGTGAAGATTCACTTAGAAAAAATATGACATAAAAAAATGATAAGTAATTTTTAGTGGTTGATCCATAAATAATATGGTAATAATATGGTGAGACTTAATCATAGTATAATTTTTATAATTTTTAAAAAAAATAATTTTAAATAAAATACCAAATATATATTTTTAGCCTTAATCTAACTAGAATTTGATTAATTATTTTAAATTAGTACATGAATTTTATTTTTAGATGGGGTGATACAAAGGTAGGGAGGTTGCCTAATAAACATAAATATTTTAGTTAAATAAAAATATATCTCTTTTTTATCCTCACCCAGTAAAATAAGTTTATAGTTTATGATTAAGGTTTAAGGTTAAAATTTAATATCAAGATTTAAAAAATTAGGGATAAGATATATTTTTTAAGGTTTAAATTTTAGTATTTAAGGATCTAAAATTTAAAATTAGAGTTTAAAAGTTAATTTCTTAGTAATAAACTATAAAAAGGGACATCGAAATGAAAATAATTTTTGTTCATTCTAGTTGGCGATCAGATAATAATAATATATCAACCATGACAACGATGGAGCTATGTAGTAAATGGAAGAGACTCTTAATCGCATATTTTTTTATAAATTATACGTATATACTTAAAAATAAATAATTATGAGTTTATGCTCACTTTAAACATTTATATTTTTTTAATTTGTAATTTTGATTTCATCCCTGAAACATGATTAATATTTTTTTTAAGGAAAGTCTATTTTAGTCCAATGTGCTTACTTTGCCATAATGAACACATGTTTGTATCATCTATTCTTTTGAAACAAATATTCCAAAATCCAAAAAGTTTATAGCCCAAATACAACTAAGAAGCCCAAACAAAACAAACAAGAATAGGATGGTTCTGTCGGCTACGGGCCCATTTCTAACACCACAAGACTAGAGCAGCTTCAAAATAGCATCGACCTAATCTCTCCACCATAAATCTCTGTGCTCGTTTGTGGTGGACAAGGAACTCTCCTTCCCTAAAGCCCTTCTCTGTTTCAGGGGTTTTGGATTTTGGTCTCAGAAACACTAAGAAGTAGTCTTGTTTTTTTGAAGAACAAAAGCAATGGAAAATTCAAACCCTAGAAGAAATCTGCGTTGCACTCACTGCGCTGGACCTCTTTCCAAAGAGATGGTAATAATCTTGTATACGTGTCTTTGGTTTTTGGTTTTGGTTTTTCAAATTTTAATTTTCTTGTTCAATGATGCAGGAAACAAGTGAATGGACTGTTGCTCCGCTTGTGAGGGATAGTTTTTCCATGGTAAAAGACCCTCTTTTTATTTGGATACTTTTTCCTAGTTTAATAGGACAGATTCCCAATATTACAATGTTCTTGAAGTTTTTGCTACATCTTATATTTTGGGTGTTTTATATTTTGGAGGGTGGCTTAGTTTTGTGTTCATGGTTGTTATTTTAGATTGGCTCTGCTGTTGGTGGCACTACAAGCGCGTTCTACGGGTTCAACCATGGTATGTGGATCTGTTTCATCTTCTTCTTCACCAATTAGTTGTCGTTCAGTTGGTATGATTTGATTATAAAGCTGTAATCAAGTTTTTATATGATAGTCAGTGCTCCTTCAAAAGACTTTTACTGGACAAGATTTTCCATGTTGCTTCAGAAGAATCAATTTCAAATAAGTATATTCATTGATCTTTTCTGTCAATTATTGGTTTTTAGATAAAGGCAATATTATCTTGTTTAGCTTCAAATTTACATCATAGTTCAATCACAGTAATCTGAAATTTAAGGTTTGCCTGCCCCTGGGACTAAAAGTTGGTGACACACTGGTGCTTAAAGTTCCATGTTATAGATTCTATTCAAGGACTTCCATAAAATAGATTTCTTTCGATCTTTGAAATGCGAGTTATGTGATCTATTATATGTCGGCATAATGCCATGATCTATTTGTGCATTTACTATGCATGTTTCTTGCTTTTTGATTTTTGTTTGACACACTCAATAACTCGAGGAAAGCTATTTTTGATACCCCACGTTTCAAACAGAGTTTTGTTTCGTTGTCTTTCTGACTTGTATTATTTTTCTGTGCAGTTATGCCCATAGTCCGGAAATATGTAAAAGGACCCATGTGGGTGCATTTCCTTGTTGGTGTAAGTTCTTTATATGCCAATTCTCATGATTTATCAATGTTTTGGTTTGAGTTGGTTTGCAAGGTTTAGGTTTTTTAGAACAGTTTCATATTTGTTAAGATTAATAATATGCCAATTTACACTTCTCTCCACCCCCTTTCTCCGCCCTGCACCAAAAACTTAGCCAATTGAACTTACCTCCCATCAAAAGCTTTTCAATGTTGCGGATGTTAGGTCTGTGTAGTGTTTCTGCCTTCTGTTGTGCTCGTCAATGAACTGTTGTGACTTATGACCTGAAAGTTGTTTTCGCTTTGCTCCATCTTAAACTCCTTCCCTCTCTTTTATTAATAAGATGTAAGCCGTCCTTGTTAAGTTTTTGCACCTTGTTAGTAATTATAACTAGGTCAGTGGTGATTACTGTACATTCATACTTTGGGTGGGTTGTATGTGAAGGTTAATCGGTTTAATGCAATTTTGTTTTCTTGTGATGCTGCCTGCTTGTCAAGATTCAAGAACCAATAGGTTTTTGGTTGTTCATGTTGGTTCTCCACTCACCATTCAACCCCGGCCATAAATACCATTTGGCTGAATTTTCTGTGCTGCATACTCTTGCTCATATTTTTTTTGAATGAGAGACTTACATAATTCTCTTTATTTACATGTAGGCACCTCCTGTGATAGTGTTCTCCTCCGGTTGTGCAGGATTGGCAGGTTAGAAAGTCTCTTTAATGACCATCTTAATTGATATGAATCTTTCTTGACTAGACTTTTTTGTGCCAAATAAACGGAACTTTTAAAATTGGTATTTCTTCTTTTTGTGTTTGCTGAAGGTCCTTCGGTATCACTATGTACATATATGTTCTTGTCATTATATTGCTTAACCGTTAGATTGATATTTCTTCGTTTAGATGTTGAATAGTTCTTAGAAACCTGTCTGTGTCAAAAGATTTCTTGATATTCGCTTCATCTGAATGTTATTTCTAATGGTCTGAAAATAATCGTTTAGATGTTGATATTCGTTTTGGCAATCTGTCTTGATTGCTTCTTCTTCCCTTATCGTCTATAAATAATTTGTTGGTAGTTAAAATCTATGAGGAAATGGTAGGAATTACTAGTTCTCTGTACAGTGTTTTTATATCATTCGAGTCTTAAAATATCGTATTATTGACTGTCTCAAAAGATAGGATCATAGCACCCTCCTTGTGTTTTAAGATATGATGAGGTGTTGGTTGATCTAATTATATCTGCTTGTGCTAACGGTTGCTGCAACTCAACTCTGATGGTATATCGATCGGCAAAATCCACAGGTGGTGCTGTTCCAGCCCTTGCTCAACTTGCTTCTTCATCGTACCATGCTGCGTTCTCATCTTCTCGGTTGCCTCCATCTCCACAGGATGATAAGATGCATAAGTCTAGGACCAACTCTACTTTGTAATTATACAAACATATATATCTCATTTGATATATATTACATTTCTGCGATAAGAATCCATTACCTAGAAATTTTGTAATGCTTCAGAGAGACGAGCAGTTTCCACTTTCTTCTCTTATTGTATGCCTATACTGATAATTATTATAGGATAAATTTATTTGTTTTAATCTTTTTTAGTTTACTAACAAAATTAAAAATTAACCTTTTAAGAATAAATTTATCATTTAAATTATTTTTTAAAGAAATCAATTATCTTTTGTCTGAGGTGCACTTTCGCTCTCCGGCAAAGCCTCCATAGATGAAGCTGAAGTAGAACCACTTCCAGAACCTGGTCAGGGGCCAGCAAACGTTCATAATGACACGGAATCGGGATCTGGCTTTCAAGTCCCGAGTTCACCACCACTTCGGACATCCACGATACCAACCCTCCCCTCGACATTTCTGGTGACATTGGACTCGATACCCGAATAATATCAATGCAGCTTATACCTGCATACCGGACAAGAACTATGAAGTTCCAGCCATGGAGTGATACATTCACAATGGAATTTATGTTTACACGACATCTCTTTTGCTTCACTTCCAATCTCAACATCCTCCAAACTTAACTGACGGAACATTGCAATTTGTCATCCACGGTAACATTCGGGATTGCTTCGATTGCTTCTTTCAGTTCTGGTAGAACCCCATGGTGGTTCATATCATTCTCTGACAAATACTGCAATAAAAGATCCCAAACATGCCCCATTAAGTAATCACCGAACGAGGCGTGAACAATCAAAGCCCCTTCGGTGAACGGATCGGATAAGATCATTCGACCACTCCTTTCTCTATTGTTTTCGGGATTCTCCGGTTCAGAGACAGCTGCATTAGGCATATCCTCAAGCATATGAAGAGTAGAAGAGCTTCTTCTCCCCCTCCTCATAAGCATGGCTTCGAAATCTCTTCCTAGTTCATCATCCAAATCATCCTGTGATGAGTTGTTATTATCGTTTCGATCCCTGCCTGCGATACGCGACCACGAAGTTCCTAAACCACTTATTATACCAAGCAATATTGGAATTGCAGACACTAGAGAAAAATTGTTCGCTGATACTGAATCAATGCCATTGGTGTTGGAGTCACATAGATTAGGCCATAAGGTGCCTACTCCATTCGAGCCAAAGATACATCGAGAGTGTTAAGTCCTGGTATTTGTTCGACGTTGCCTTGCAGAACTTCCAAGTGACATGCTTTGGATCCTTGCAAAACTTTCCATTAACATACTATAATGGATAGTATAACATGAAACAATATTATTTTATAAAACGGATATTGGTGATTTTATAAATAGAATAGAGATATTCTTTTCTAGTGTTCATATATATGTCACAATATTTAAAAAATAAAGTGTAGAGTTTTAATGTTTACCGTACAGGTTTAATTTTTAGAGTTTAAGATTACAAGATTAAAAATATAAGATCTAATATTAAAACATATATAAAAATATTAAAAAGATGTAGATGGTTTTTATTATTTATAATTCTAAACAACAATAATTTTACCGTTCAAAATGTGATTTATCTTTTAATGAAAAAGCAATGGAACTATTGAGATTTGGAACTGTTCAAATTGGCTTTCTTTGGAACAATTTTTGCGCTATGGGTGGTTGGCTTGTAAGTTGTAATGGGCGTCAGGGGTATTTAAAATTGATTCGGTCCAGGAGTTCTGTAACTCAAGTGGTTAAAGGTTAAAGGAACGGTTGATGTTCTTAGAGATTACAGATTTGAGCATCAATGATGCCTGCAAAGTGATTGAACGATCAATGTCAAATGGTGAAGATTATATTCTAGAACAGATGCTACTGTAATCACTATTAACTAATTAAAAAAATAATTCAATGGGTATTAAAAGCCTAATAAATCTAATATTACTATTATGTTATTATTATATTTTATTATATCTTTTATTTTTAATTTTTATTATGAGTTTATTAGATATTTTTTTGACATAATAAATTTATTAGATCATTAAATACTCAATAAGTACACATTTATATTACGGAGAATACAAATATATATTATTTAATAGATATAACATTTAATATGTCGTATTATTTAATAAACATGTATTATTTATTTAGTAATCTTGAATTTTCCAACTTTTTGATAACATGACAGGAAATATAAAATAGATGACACTAACGATTAATGAATACAACTCAAAGACCGAAAGAAATGCAAGTTTAAAGGATATAGACTTGATTATTGTTGTTCCATTCATACTTATCCGACACACAGTAGGCAGTTTACCTGGACAGCATCCATCCCTGTAGGAATATGCAAATTGTTGGTCAGCTCCGTTGAATTCCACTCTGCCATGTCTGATTCTTCACAGGTTTCAAGATTGCTTCGACTTCAGCTAGAGTCTCCTGATCTTTCCCCAACACTGCAAGTTCTGTTGCAGCAGCAACATTCTCTGCAACCTAAGTATTGGCAAGACAAACATTACCAACAGTTAAAGGAGTGAAGTTTGTGTAAGAAACTGTTGAATAGGAACCTGTTTAACAGAGTTCATGCCAACCAGAACCGATGAAATGTCTTTATTCGACAAGCTGTACTGCAGAGCTAACTTCGAAATATTCTTCCCTCTCTCTTTACAATACACAGCAGCAGCTTGGCAGATAGACTGAAGAAAGATTATGAAGACACATTAAATGGATGATACGAGTTCTTTAGTACACAGTTGAGTCCTACAGGCTACAAACCTTGACTTCCGGGGATGCCGGATGCCACTCCGGTGGACCGAACTCGGTAAGAAGTCCCATGGCAAGTGGAGATGCACTGATTACCCCAACACCTTTGGTCTTGAAATAAGGCAATAAATCTTCCAATGTTGAATCATTAATGCTGTAATGACAGTATGACAATATTACATCAACTGTGCCCGGTGGAACCCTATCAAGCACATAAGTGAAAATTTCCAAGGGCAATCCCGTGATGCCAATGAAACGAATCTTCCCTGCTTCCTTCAGCTTTTGAAGGGCTGGAATTGTCTCATTCACAATCTGTTGCAAGACATTCTCATGTTACTCGGATGAGTGTCGGATATGATACGGATAGTAATAGCGTTTGTTTGACACATAAGAACCTGATCGAGAGAGCCGAATTCGATGTCGTGGCATTGAAATATATCAACATAATTGAGTTGCAACCGTTCCAAGCTTTCATCGATGCTTTTTGTTACTCTCTCCGCGCTGAAATCAAAACCTTGATGATATCTCCCACATTTTGTGGAAACGATATATTCATTTCTAGGAACTCCTAGAGCTTTAAGTCCCTTACCAAGCATCGTCTCTGACAATGTCCCACCATAGTACCTTCAAATTAACCATAACATATACATACAATTCATCAAATTAAACAAAATAAGAAAGAGTTTAAAAGTGCTTGATTAGTTGAAGTGAAGATTTTCGGCATTACGGGGAGGTGTCGAAGAAGTTGATTCCGAGGCGGAAGGCTTCACGGACGGATGCAATGGCTTCACATTCGGAAACAGTACCGAAGACGTTGCCAAGAGGGGAAGCACCGAAGCCCACGCTGCTGAGCTTGATCCCTGTGTTTCCTAAAGGTCTGAGTTCTAGTTTGGGAATCTCCATGGATTGAGTTTAGATAGTGTTTCTTTCTTTCAAATTGAACCCTCTATTTTGTTCACCTATCTAACGCTCCATGCACCTTGAACTTCCCTTTCTTAAAAGGTATAGTATATAAAATCCCACACGCCGTATTCTTGACATATGCATAAAAAATGAAAGCTGCAGCTGCCATTGCCATCCTTCCGAGCTTCCCTCTTTCGTAGCAGCTTCCTAGAGGTCATGTCATACGTTGTACTTGTCCTACACAGTATGTTCTTGGTTTCTTGCATCGGTAAGTTCAATGGTTTTACCTGCTTTGATTCGTTGTTAGGACATAATCAACTTGGGTGGGAACCGGGAAGGAAACAGAGGATTCAATAAAAAAAAATCAGCAAAAATAAGAAAAAAGTTAAAATAAAAAATTAATGTCAGAAGTGGGATTTGAACCCACGCCCTCGTTAGAGGACCAGAACTTGAGTCTGGCGCCTTAGACCACTCGGCCATCCTGACACAGTGGCATGGAAACTGTAAATAAATATAATAATAGTTTATACATCGATAAATCCAGTTATACGTATACTTTTCAGGTCACATGAGGACAAAGGCGGCAAGAGTGCAATTCTCGAATAATAAATATTAAAAAATAATTTTAAGAGTACCCTTACAATAATAAATATCGAAAAAATAGATTTTAATAATATTAATTAAAAAATTAAACTATAATAATTTAAGTAATAAAAATCGGGAAAAAGAGAAAGCCTCTATCTACTTTGGTAAGCAAATTATTATTTTTTCACTCATTATTTATGGCCCAAAATAAAAAATAATAATATTTTAACCAAATTTTAAAATATTTTTATTATAATTATTTAAATAATAAATTAGGAAAAATAGACTTTAAATGATTGACGGGTTCGACATGCTTTGGGCCCGACCCTGCTTGCACTTTGTGGTATAAATCTTAAAGTAATATATTTTACGCACAATAGTTTATTTAGAATTTAATTTTTAATTTTATAAACGAATTGTATAAATCTTTATTCGATTTATGTATTAAAATATATACCTTAATATATTATTATAACTTAAATCCTAATATTTTTTGTGTCAAACATGCAACAAACTTACTATTTCAATTATGGCTATTTTTAAATCCGATAAATTTAATCCGAGATTCGAAAATTAAACCGATTTACTTAAATTGAGATTCAAAATTGATCTCAATGTGATGATTTGATTTTGACCCAAAACCTAAATTGAATCGAACCGAAACTCAAACCGAATTTTAGTTGAATTGAAAATTGAGTCGAACTGATTTCAACCAAATCGATTTTATCTGAACTGAAGACAAACCGAAGAAGAGAAAATATATTAAAATATAGAAAGAAAGATGAGATATAAAATGTCGCACAATTCACCAAAAAAACAAATATACATATTATACAGAGTGATATATAAGATATAAAAACATAACTCGACCTAAAAACACGATTCGAATCAATCAATCTCTTGCTAACTGATATTAACTTGATTCGAGATCAATCAACCCGGAATAAGTAAATTGATATTAACTGAACCGAAATTCAACCGGCTCAACCCGTTATCCAAACCTAAATCAACGTAAACCCGAACTAAAATAAAAAAATATGAATCAAACCTGAACCATTCCAAATCAAACTTAAACCGATTATAGTCAGAATCAAAATCACCCAAACCAAATCCACGTCAAATGATCCGTTTACCACCTCTAACTATACATGTTTTTTAATATTTACTAATATAATTTATATTAAAATACTCTATGTAACCATAATAAGCCAATTTAAAAAAAAACGTCTCATCACTTGAAATTAACGGTCAAGAAAATTAGTTCATTATTATCAAGTTCTATAAATCATCAGATTAGATGTTGAATTAATAAGAGTTTTGGTTTCAGATTAATTTGATTCAATAAATCATGCATTACGCGAGTAATAAATTACTAAATTATTTGAAATTAAAATAAGAATCAATCAGTTAAATATATTTATTATTATTAAAATAAAAATATATTTTTAATTCAAAGATAGAGATATTATTTCATTTTTAAAGTCCATGACTTTGAATGAACGCCTCCACACTGGTCGGGATATAAATTCTAAACATCGAGAGATTATTAGGTGAATCTTGTTTCACCACGTCATCTATGATTCATGTAATCAAAACCGTTGATCTTTAAATAATCACTTAATAACTACTCACCCACTAAATATATGTATGAAAGAGATGATGATTTATTTTGAAAAAAATTAAGATCAACGGTCCTGATTAATTGAGACCATGGATGACGTGATGAACACGGTGCACTTAATAATTTTTCCTAAACATCTGTTCAGTTATTTCCTATTTCTATGATAGTTTAATGAGTTGAACAACTGTAAGTTATTCAAACTCAATTCGGTCAAAATTTGATTTGAATTAATTTAATTTAAACTCGAATTCAATTTAAGATCTTAACGAGTTGAATCTTGTAAATTTTAACTCGATTCGATAAATTCGTGAGCAATTCGTTAATTTTTTAAAATATTTATAGTAATTCTTTAAAATGATTTCATTCAAAAAAATAAATTTAAATAATAATTATTAATTTATGAATTGTTACTTTTATTTTAATATGCTAATTTGGTGTATTTATGAATTTTTGCTTTTGAATTTAGACTCTAAAAATATTTTATACACACTTTTTGATATTTTTTGATAAATTTATTAATTTATGTTAATATTAAGCCTTATATAGTATATTAAATTTTATTTTTAGTTAAAAATAAGATAAATCTTTTAGTGAGCTTAACGAGTAAGAAGTCGAGTTGAACAATAAAATATTTTAATTAACACGAATCGAATATAATTTTAATAAACTTAACGAACAATAAATCGATTTGAACAATAATATTTTTTAATAAGCATGAATCAAATATTACCCAACTCGCTCGATAAAATTATACCTATAATAATAACATTACACCCCACCCGCCTTGTCCTTATCTATTGTTTCCTTGTTTTTATGTGTCTGACTGGATGTCTTGCTCCCCCTCGTCAGTCGTCCTTCAACATCCAATAAGCTCTCAAGGGCGGTGATTGCCGAAGTTCTTTTAAGTTCAATTCCCATGGGTCATGGCACATGTTCAACTCTTGTCGCCAAACAAAAACCGGTGTGGACCAGAAATTATATTATGGGACATTTCTACCATATTATCTATGGGATTGGTCAATAAAAAACATTCATTTAATTATTTTTTTTATTTTATATCTTTATCAAGTGAATCTTTACTAATATTTATTATAATTTAAGTTTAAAACAATTTTTATCAAGTAAAGATTCACTTGATAAAAATAATAAGGTAAAAAAATAATTAAATAGATATTTTCTATTGGCCGATCTTATAAATGATATGACGAAAACGTCCTATAATATAATTTTTCGGTGTAAACCATCAACCGACTATATATTCTTTAAATAAAATAATTATCCATATTTAATCTAGATTTTATTTTCATTGGTCTAGACCAATCAAATTATAACCTTGTACGCGAAGGAGAAGACTTTCAAACACACCGGTCTGCAGTCTGCACATTATTTGCATGGAGGAATATGACTCAGTTGAATCCCATCCATTGTCACAGACACAGTCCTCGTCCACCTAAGCCCACCATTTTTATTACTTTAGGGTGAGTAAAACTCGACTCGAAAAAATTAAATAACTCGATTCGATTCGAGGCGAAAATACTCGATTCGTTTTGACTCGACTCGAATTTCATAGACTTGACTCGTTTTGAATCGACTCGAAATTTTATAGACTCAACTCGACTCGAAAAAATTTCAAATAAAGTTTGAGTTGTAAAATAGAAATTCAAATAACTCGAATAACTCGAAAATTTTAATAATCAAAAGATTAATTTTTAAGTTTGAGACGAATCTCTCAATTCTTTATAATATATAAATATTGATATATAAAAATATAAATAAATATTCTACATATTAAAAAAATATATATGCATATTCTATATTATTAGAGAAAGTCGTTTAAATTTGAATCAAATCATATTTTAACACGATGAATAATTACAATTAAATATTTATAGGAACTCGAAACTCGACTCGACTCGAATTTTTTAAACTTGACTCGAACTGAAAAAATTCAAATAAAGTTTGAGATGTAAAATATGACTTGTCAACTCGAATAACTCAAAATTTTTTGACTCGACTCGACTCGATCGAATACTCACCCCTATGAGAAGAAAAGAGAATATTCTCCTGGAGACCTTGTTGGCACTTACAAGTCCAGCTAAATTTGTAATGATTATTTTTTAAATACAAAATAAGAATAAAATGGATAACAGAAATAGGAAATATTAAAAAACAAACTTTTCAAAAAAAAATCAAACCCAATAATTTATTAAACATAAAATCGAGTAATATTCCAAAACTAATGATAAATTATTAACCACTAAAACAACTTAACATCATTAGTTATTTCTAACACAAATAATAAATATTTTAAAATTAATTTATTATATAATTAATATAAACATATTATTTTTAATATGAATATATTAAAAGTGTATTAGTATAGATAAAATACAATATTAAAAGTGTATTAGTATAGATAAATATATTATTATAAAAAATAAAAGACTATTTTTAAAAATTTTAAATTGCCAAAAATAGATTAAATAAATAAATATATTATTATAAAAAATAAAAGACGAATTTTCAAAACTTCAGATTTCTACATTGATGATTTATATATATATATATATATTATTTTTTAAAATTATTTTTTTGGTATAAACAGATCAAAAATTAAAATTTAATGTGAAATTTAAACCAATTAAAATATTAATAAGTTTAATAACTGATTTAAACCAATTAAAATATTGGTAATAACTACTTAATAATTATCTAGTCATGGTCTAATTAATATGATTTTTTATTTTAAAATAACTACTTAATAACTATTCACTCTTTAATTATACGTATAGAGAGATAATAATTCATTTCAAAAAATAAAATAAAATATCTAAATAATTAAAATCATAAATAATATAATAAATAAGATCTATCTAATAATTTTTATTGTTAGGTTTCGGTGAAGAACAGATCAAATTTCCAAAGACGTGGATAATATCGTCATTAATGGCCGCCAAAAGTCCAAATTAATGGCTTTCTTTGCCCTTTTTGACTAAATACTAAATAACCAAATTAAAATATCAAATGTCAATTAGAAAAAGACACCATTTTTATATTAAGATTAAATGTCCAAAAAATTTATGTAAAAGATTTTATTTAAAATTAAAAATAAAAAACAATGGTTATATTAATACTTGGTATTAATAATATATCAATGTGATATTTATCGTAAATTTATCTATAAATTTAATTTTAGCTGCCATTTATTTTTAGATTCCGAATAATTTTACCTGCTTATAAAATATTTTTATTTACCTCTAATTTATTTTCATAAAAATGAGAATATTTATTTTAGTTTGAAATTGGATTTTAAGATTTCCAAATTAATAACAGAACACCTTTTTAAGAATAAAATATATTTTTTGTTTTTAAAGAAAGCTATGATTACAGGCAGACACGTGGCATCCCCTTCAGAAACTTACATGGAAGCATCTGGAACTTCAACTCCTTGGCTGACTTTAAACTTTGTCAAATAATTATCTGCATAGGGAAGGGATATTTCTGACCTTTTCCATTGACCAATATAATAATATATTAAACTTATCAAAATATGATTACAATAAAATATTAATTAATCTAAATTAAAACATATTCAACGTAAACACTAATATAATCTTATTAAAATATCATAAAATAAAAAATATAATAAAAAACTTTTATCACTGAAATTCTCTTCAAATAAAATCATACAAGTAAAAATCTCTATTCTTTAATCATATTTTTATATACTTTTATTAAAATATTTTTAAAAATTATTTTTTAAACTTTAATCCTAATTTTTATATCCTAAACCTTAAATCTTACATTTTAAAAAATATATTATACTTCTAATTCTTTCTATAATCTTTAACTATAAATCTTAAAGTTTAAATTTTTTGATTCAACTACAGTGATTATAGTAATATCTGTTCTAGAGTGTAAACTCTCAACCATAGCAAACACTGTGCTAACATTATTGATGCTCGAACTCGTGACCTCCAGGAACAACAACCGTTCATTTAACTGATGAGGCTAGATGGTTCGTGCTAAATCAATGATAATAGGCTTAACACAAAAATAGGTGCCTAAACTATACATTTTTTTGAAATAGGTACCTAATGTTTTTTGGATTGAAATAAGTTTCTAAACTATACATTTTTTTTAAATATGTGTCTAATGTTTTTTTTGTCAAAATAGGTGCCTAAAATTTCATTTTGTTAGTATTTTAAGGTAACACTATTAAAAATTTAGTTTAACTTATAAATAAGTGTCTAAACTATACATTTTTTTGAGATAAATGCATAATATTTATTTACTGAAATAAATACCCAAACTATATAATTTTTTCATGAATAAATTATATTAGACTATTAAAATTTTTATTACTTTTAGTATTAATGTGAAGTGGCAACTTTTAAATTTTTAAGGTCAATATGAAAAATAAAATTTTATAATATAAAATAAAATTCGCATTAAATCATTTCAGACACTGAAACAAAATAATACAGAAGAAATATTTAAAATACAATGTGAATTCAAATTTTATACAAATGTAAAATATAATATTAAAAAACATTTTGATATACAATTTTATTTATTTTAAACTCCTTTAAATTTTTCGAGACTTAAATTAAATAAAATATACATAACTCGTGTATTAAAATAAATTAATAATGTATGAGAGTTAGGTGTATTAAATAAAATATGTGTTTAATAATGTTACCTTAAAACACTAACAAAATAAAACATTAGATATTTATTTCAGTCAAAAAAATATTAGACACTTATCTC
Organism: Abelmoschus esculentus; assembly: GCA_035048815.1. Classification (NCBI taxonomy): domain Eukaryota; kingdom Viridiplantae; phylum Streptophyta; class Magnoliopsida; order Malvales; family Malvaceae; genus Abelmoschus; species Abelmoschus esculentus. The sequence goes on along the minus strand of JAUCBN010000051.1, from coordinate 2,799,790 downwards.
ATAAAAAATGTATAGTTTAATTATCTATTTATAAGTTAAACAATTTTTTAACGATATTATCTTAAAACACAAACGAAATAAAATTTTATACACTTGTTTCAACTAAATATAACATTAAACACTTATTTTAATAAAAAATAAATATTTATTAAAAATATATATAATTTAAAGGGTAAACTACACGGACAGTCACCATACTATGGGGTTATTATCGATCTGGCCACAATGCTTTAAAAAGAATCAAATACACCGGTAAACTATTAATTTGGTATTAAAATAGCCATCTGCCGTTAAGGGAGTAACGGACTAATGACATGGCAGTTAAATATAAAATAGAATAATTACACATTTAGTCCCTATTATTCATACATTTTTATAATTTAGTCATAATTTTATTATAATAAAATAATAAAATGGCTTATCCATTGAGCTATGCATAATATATTGTTATAAAACACTATTATTTATATATATTTATTATTTCTAATATTTATTCCTTTATATTTAATTGTTTTTAATTTAATTAAAAATAATAATTAAATTAGTATATAATAAATTAAAAGATTCAAATTAATAAAATTTATTTATAAAGTCTAAACCCAAAATCTTAAATCTTAAATCCTTAAAACTTAAACCCTAAAATTATTCAAATAAAATATTTAACTTTTAAATATCCGAATAAAATTATTTGGATATTCAAATAAAAATATTCGTAGAATAAATATTCGAATAAAATAATTAATATTTTAATATTTTGATTTAAAAATATTCGAATAAAATATTTGAATTTTAAATATTCGAATAAAAAATTTGTATATTCAAATAAAAATATTCGTATAATAAATATTCGAATAAAAATCATAAATATTTGAATAAAAATCATAAATATTTGAATAAAAATCATAAATATTTGAATATTTGGATTTATAAATGATTTTATTCAAATATTTATTATACAAATATTTTTATTTGAATATACGAAATTTTTATTCGAATATTTTTATTTGACAAATAATTATATTTAGATATTTAAAAGCTAAATATTTTATTCAAATATTTTTATATTCAAATATTCAAATATTTATGATTTTTATTCGAATTTAAGATTTAAAAATATATTTTTATGAATTTAGAGTTTAGAGTTCAGGGTTTAAGGTTTAAAAATTCATTTTAATGAATATAGGGTTTAGAGTTTATAAATAAATTTTTATTAATTTGAATCTTTTAATAATTTAATTAAAAACAATTAAATATAAAGGAACAAATATTAGAAATAATAAATATATATATTAATAATAGTGTTTCAAATTAGCATAATATGCCTAGTTTAATGGTTAAACCATTTGAATTCCATGCTTTTTTACCTGGGTTCAAACCCCCTTAGAAGCATGTTTGGTGTTTTTTCTTTTCTCCTTTAATCGGTGTCACCACCCTAATTAAATAATTATATTATTTTATTATAATAAAATTATGACTAAAATATAAAAATATATGAATAATAGGGACTAAATGTGTAATTATTCTATTTTATATTTAACTGCCACGTCATTAGTCCGTTACTCCCTTAACGGCAGATGGCTATTTTAATACCAAATTAATAGTTTACCGGTGTATTTGATTTTTTTTAAAGCATTGTGGCCAGATCGATATCAACCCTATAATATTGTGACTATCCCTGTGGTTTACCCTAATTTAAACACGTATTGTTGAGTTAAACCATAATAATCTAATAACATGACATTCTATATAGTCTTGATTTATAAACATGGGCCATCTTATATGTCTGAAGTCTGAACAGGTCTGAACAGGTGAAGCTAAATTTCAAAGAGGAGGGTCCCTGCCTCTCTCTCTCTCTCAATCCCAATGGTTTCTCTGACTCGTTATAAATACATTTGTTTTCTCTTTTTCATCCTCCAGGCTCCACCCAACCAGGCTAATTCTCTGCTTTACTTGACAAAACAGGCTCCTCGAGGTTTCGTTTTCATGGATCCGGAGGTTGAACGGGAAGTGCAGGAAGAGATGACACGGCGGATGGTGGAGTCAGCCAGGGCTGTTTTTGTTGAATATGTGAACAAGGTGAGGGAGCATACCAAGCTTATGACAATGATTCAGAACATGCTAGCCGAGGAGGCGCCCAAGGAAAAATTTGTTGCTGACTTCATGGTTTTCCTAGAAGCAAATGATAATGGAGATCTGGAGACTCTCCGGCGTTTCGACGAGAAAGAGATGATGGATACTAGTTTGAAAATGATGAACGGTCATGCCGGAGACGAATACGGTAAGAATCTTGTTTATGTATTATCAGAACATGACCCAATCACCCGGCTTGTTGAATTGAAAGCCAGTTTTGTTCTGTTCGGAACACATTAGACATTACTACACTCTGTGCATAACAAACTGATGGTTTTTGTAGGAGACGACTTTCTGAAAACCAAATTTGGACTTGAAGAAAAAGCTACCATGGTGAAGAACAATGGTAGTTTTGGCGGCGATTATGGTACGGAATTTCTTACCTAAGCAACACCAGTTGCTGTAAAAACTTGAAAAATCAAATGTGGGTTTCTTTTTAATGGTTCTATGGTGGTTGTGTGCAGCGCGTGAGGGAGCAATGGTCGTGGATTTTCTTGAGAAATCGAACAGTGACGGTAATGGATTGGATCCAGAAGTGGCGGTGAATGTGGTTGCAGCTGCTGCCGCTGAATCGACCGCAAGTTGAGTCATGATGGGTTCTAGTCATTACATAGACTAAGACATGTTTTTCTGTGAAATCCTGGGTTTTGTTATTTTGTTAAAACCTATCTGTTTTGTGATATGAAAAATTATATCCATCGCCTGTGAATGGAATTAACCAATAAAAATAACTTATTTTATAAATTTTTTCATGTCATAATTTTTTTAAATGAATTTTCACTTAAAAAATTAAAAAATAATAAGGTGAATAGCTTTTATTAGTTAGTCCCATAAATAACGTGATAAGACTTACTCATGATATAATTTATCGTTTTCTTGCGTCATGTCTATGTTCTGAACCTTGTTTCCTATGTTTTACATGAATAAAATTTTTTACTATCTCAGTTATACCCCCACCATTGTTCTGGAAAAAGTCTTGAGGACCCCTTAACACACAAATCACAGACGTAACTCACCAACTCAACTCCAGTCTCCAGAGACACACGTGCAAGTGAGGTGATAAAAAAAAAGAAATTACATTTCAAGTAGATTTAATAATAAAAGCATCAATAAAACTTAACTCGATTAAAACGAAAAAACTTAACTCATCTTGCATGGGAAGTAAGGTAAATAAAACTCGATTTTAAAAAAATATTTTTTTTATTTAATTCGTGACAAAAAAATTAACTCATGTAAAAAACATATATAAAGAATACATATCATGTCTTATATTATTAAAGAAAATCATTTAATTGGAATTAAATTGTATTACAACATGATAAATAATTATAATCAAATTTGTATAAAAATTTAAAAATTCGACTTGAATTTGACTCAAATTTTATAAACCCGAATCAAATAAAAGTTTTAAAAAAATTGAGTCATAAAATATGACGAATCAATTTAAATAACTCAAAACTTTTTGACTCGACTCGATCGAACACTCAACTTTACGGGAGTGTTCAATAAGTTTTGATAGCTCGACCTGCCTTAAACTTACAGAATTTGGAAGCAAGACTTGACCAAACCTATGAAATCATGAACTTTTAAATCGATCGGGCTCAGGCCCAAAATATATTTTATTTTCATTGTTGTTCAGTTTTATCCAACTTGGCACGTGCATTCCTTAGTCTAATATATCAATAATTTATAATTTACATACACTTATATAGAGGTGACAAACGGGTCGTTCAATTCGGTTTCGGTTCAGATTGATTCATTTTGAGTTTGTTTGCATTCGATTCGGGTCTGATTTAGGTTTTAATTCGGTTATATGATAATTTGAATCAATTTGGATATCGAATCGGTGATTTGGGTCAATATCGGATCGAATGTTTTCGAGTTGGGTCCATATCGGGTCGTTCGGATCAGTTCGAATCTGGTCAATCTTTGAATTTTTCGGGTTAATTTGTTTTGAGTTGGACTTGAGTACGAATCTAATCGTGTATATTATATACAGAATTAATCATATATTCTTGTAAAAATATATCTTTTTATTTGTAAAACCATCATCAAATATGTCTTTTTATTTGATAATATTATCATCTAAGTTTAATTTGAATAGTTCAATATTTCGAAATCAACCATCATTGGTATTAATCATTTAACCTGAATTTAACGAATTACGAGCCAATTTTATAACTATATTTTTAATTTCATATTCGATGATGGTTTTTAGTACGATAATTTTTTTATATTTTTAAAATACACGTAAAAAAGAGATAATTTTATGGGCATAAAACCAAATCTTAAATCATAATTGCATATATGATGAGCATATTGAAAAATTATGTCATTTCTATTTTAACTTTTAATTCATCTTTTATCTTTATAGTGGCCAACAACAATCAATTTTAAGTTTTGGACGGTTGATCTCCCTTTACGATTCTTCTTTCACTCTCACTTGGATTAAAATTAAATAATAATAATAATAATAATAATAATAATTTACTCTTTTTTTTTCTCACTTTTCCCTCCCACTTTTTTATTTTTAATTTTTATTTTTTACAAATTAGAAAACTTTTATTTTTAGACTTAAATCCTTAAGACTTATATTAACTTCCCCCTTAATATATTCTTTCTCTCTTTCTATAATCATGCTAGTTCTGATAGAGGCTGATTGATAAAAAAATATATTAATTTTTAAAGAAAGAAATATGATATTAAACATTAAATTATTATCAGATGTAGTGATTAACTAGTATTATCATAATACAAAAAGATAATAAAATTTACATTATTTTATTATTTATGATATCGTTAAAAGTAAACAATAGTAAAAATAAATTATTTATTTACTTTGACTCGATTATTGGGCTAAAATCGGATTAATGTTCGATTTCGATCCGTTTTGAGCAAGTTAATTTTGGGTTGTTTTCGGTTCAGTTGAAAATTAGTTCGGGTCAAATCGATTATGAGTATATATTGATTCTTCTAAAATTTGGATCGATTTCGATTCGGATTTTGGATCACGTTAGAATCATCTTGTTTGGATTCAATCAGGTCTCGATTCGGTTTTCGGTTCTCAGATCAAATTTGTCAGGTCTACACTTATAAAATCAAAACGATGATACATCATTATATATTATTGATATATCGAATATATATTTATAATCTATAATTTAATGTAAAACATATATTATCATCTAATAATTTTAAACTATTAAAAAATAATTAATCATTCCATTTAATTTGAATTAGAATCTTGATGCTTATAATTCCAGTACATAAAAACAAGATAGCTTTTTGTATTGTCCGAACATTCGTTAGCTACGAAGTGTTTTTTTTTTTTTTTTAAATAACCGTTTGACATTTTATGACAATTTTGCCGCAAATAAATAATCGCTTTGCTTTGTTGTCGTTTTGTTTAAATTTATTATTTATGTCCATTTGTATACGATGGGGTTCTGGACATGCACAATAGGAGGGACCGTACAGGATTCTCGAAAAAGAGACGTCCCAAATTTTGATAAATTACATTCATTAGATGATGTTAATCTCGAAATTCATTAAAAAATTATAAAAACGTTATTAATAAAGATGAGTTGTAATTGTTAAAACATTATAATTATTTCTTAAATATGATAATTGATTATAGAATCTTATTAATTATTATCATTATTATTGTTTCAGTAGAATTAGTGAGGTTTTGGACAGATGCAATAGAAACGATCGCACAGGGGCTCCCAGAAAGAAAATTTGCTTCTAAGGGCTACAATTTTATAACTAGTAGAGGTCACGAATAACTACTTCTTAAAGATCATATTTTAATAAATTATATAGGGTCCCAAAATCTTTCAACCCTTGTTTGTATATTATGCTTTTATACTTTTTTATTTTTAATAATCATAAACTAAACATAAAATCAACCTTAAAATTATGAATTATCAAATAGTTGTAAATTATCAGTGAACTTTCGTTATAATTGGAGTACATTTCTTAGGGTTTAAAATTTAAATTTAAGATTTAAAATTAAATTATAATTTAAAATTTAATTATTTAATATTGTGACATAAAAAAGTCACTTTAAAGGAATAGAAGATGTATGATAAGTTTAATCAAATTATTAATCATTAAAAACTTAATAAATAAGATGACGTGATAATTAATAAAATATATATAAAATTCTATTAAATTAGTGTTGATTTTAATTTAATAAAATAAATTAACCATTCAATTACACGGTAACATATATCATCACTTAATTAAATTTTTTAATTATTTATATTTTATTTAATAATTTTTTTAAAAAATATAATAATACATATTATCACTTAATTAAATAATAAATTAATATAATTAAAAATATAATAATCATATGAAAACTTCCCTATTTCCAAAGCAATAACACGTCGTCTCAGCCGAAATGGAAGACAAAATGTTGTCTGAACTTGGTCCCACCACCTGAATTTCTCAGCCATAAAGCCTCTGAGCTGCTTTTTAAGCTCTTGCCCTTTTGCTCCAACATTCTCCATAGCTGGATTCTTCCCTTCTTTCTTTCATCTCTCTCAGATGATTACCCAGGTTTCCATCCCTAGAGTTTCTATTCTTGTCAAAGTCTCAAATGTTAAGGATGCCTTTCAGTTTTTGCTAACATTTTTTTCTGGTTCTCATAGGATCACCTTTCGCTCCACGTTATCGAACTCATCATACGACTCTTGGAGGCTGAATTAAGAAAGAAGATAGAGAAAACAAGGGAGATGGAAGAGGAGATGAGGGCTGATCGAGCTGCCATGGGCGAAAAGGAAAATGAGGTTTTGATTCTCATGAGGGAAAGAGATCAAAAGATTGATGAGAAAAAAGCTGTGGACGAATTGGTCTCACGATTTCTTGAAGCAGAAGATAACAACAATTTCGATGCCCAGAAAGATTTGAAGAACCAGATCGTAGCTTTGATGACGAATGACGAGGGCACAGGGATGAACGGTAAAAAGAAAAAAAACCCAGAAAAATTCTTAATTTCCCCAGCCTGTTAGTTGCAGTCGTTACTGAGGGTGGGCAGCGACGGCCCAGGGACCTGAATTTTAATATTTTATTAAACATATTTAATTTAATTTTTAATATTTATTATTATAGGTTGTTATTATTTTTTTAATACTTATTATTATATGAGTTTATTATGATTTTAATTTTTTTTAATATTTGAATTAGGTATACTCTTAAAATTTATTTTTAATATTTTTTTATTATGATTTCTAAATCCTAATTTATCGTAATGCTTGTTGTTAGGGATATATATTTTACTAAACTTATTATTAGAGGTCTTCTCTAAAAAAATATATTTTAATATTTATTAATATATACTACTAAAATTTATTTATTTTTGTTATTTGCTATTAGAGTCATAATATATTTTTTAACAATTGTTATTAGGAATCTAATTTTAAAATTTATTTTTTGATATTTATTATAAGAGACCTATTTTTTTAATATATTTGTTATTAGGATCCATTTTTTTTAATACTTACATAAGAAGTCTATTTTTTCAATAATTATTATTAGGACCATAGTTTTTTAATATTTATTATTAGAGGTTAGATTTTTCACAATATTTGTTATTAGAGGCTTACTCTTAAAATTTATTTTCCCCATATTTATTATTAAGGATTATTTTTTTTATCAATACTTGTTATTAGGGGCCTAATTTTTTTTCTAATATTTGTTAATAGATATATACTTAATTTAATTTTATTAATACTTCTTATTAAAAAACTATTTTTTTTTCTAATACCTACTTTTAGAGTCTATTTTTTTACGTTTATTCTAGTGTCACTAAAATCTCAGGAACGGCTTTGATTACGGATCTTATGATCAAACCCGCTGTGGTTTTGTGGTTGTGGTTTCTGCAGGAGAGAACATTGGAGAGCTTGACAACGCTGAGAACCAGGATGACAAAACCGGCAGGGATGGTATTGTAGGAAATGACGGTGACAGCGAGTGACAGTAGCTGCTAGATACGGCGGCTCTAAGGGTCACATTATTAATAGTCTCGTGTTATAGGTTGTTGAAGAGCCTGAGAGTCCCCCCAACTAGCAGCTGGTATGGTTCGCCGAGAAGCCTTAGAAAGTATGCTGGCTTAGTGTTCTAATTTTCACTGTCTTTTCTTACCCCCAAAATAAAGTCTGAAGCCAGCTTTATTTGTATAAGTTGTTTTAGTAGTAAAAGTTTGCCTTGTGGAAACAGGTTTGATATTAAAGACATAATTCGGTTGTGTTTGTGCGGTAATTATATATTTTGAATGTTTTAAACTGAAGTTAATCTGCTGGAAAAATGAAGGAATATTCTTGTACTGGTTTTATTAAAATGAAGAAATATTTATAACTACGATTAGGGTTTATATCTATAAGTGTAGATTAAATATATCTTTGATATCTTTTAAAATTATTAAAATAAAAAATAATTATTTAAAATCATACAAGAATACTATAAACAAAAAATAAAAAATAGATACAAGTAACACTAGAAATCAACGATAGAAGAATAAAGTCATCAACAGTAACACTAAAAAATATATAATCATTATGATATATTGATAAAATGATTTTATCATAACTTAATCATGAAAAAATGATAAGTATAAATGTGTATTCAAATTCAATTCAAAAATCTAAAGCAAAGGCCATGACAATATTAAATTCTTCCTTAAAAAATATAAAAGATAAAATAAAAAATATACAAAAACATAATTATTCTTAATCAAAATAATAAAACAAATTTAATTATAATAAATAAAATAAATAATATCGACGATGACAATTAATATTATAGTTATTAATGTCGTTGACAACCAAGTACGAATAAAAAAAAATATAAAATTAAAGATATCTTTATCATAATTTACTCATTTGTTGCTTCTTCTTCTAAGATTCCTAAAATATTTATTAAATTTCTTTCTTTCTTTATCGAGTTCTCTTACTTGCCTTTCTAATTTTCCTACAAAACTTTTTTGTTAATGCAGTTTTACAATTTGGTCCTAAAAATGTTGTGTTATGCTAAGAAAATGTAATTAAAACGACCATTTCATGAGTTTGTCATACTTTTCAAAGAAAAAAAAAAGAGACTAAACTTTCTTTAAGATTTTCTCCATCAACCACTGCTTCTTACACTTACATCGTAAATGCTTAGGGATGGCAAAAATACACGTCCCTGACTTGATTCGGTATATTCCGATCCGGTTGAATTTTTCACTTTAAATTTCGAGAATTGGGGCGGGGCTTAGAATTCATTAAGTCGGGTCGGGTCGATTTCGAGTATTAACTTGAAATTCCCCGTCCTGCCCCACCCCGGTATATTTTTATTTATTTTTATATTTTTTATTATATTTATAAAAAATATCATTATATATAAACATTTTTATGGGTTTTAAGTAATTTTTATACTTTTTGAGGTTTATTCTTATGATAAAAAATTATTAAATGTTGTTTAAGTTTTAATATATTTGATTCTGTCAGTCGATAATTCAAGTTTTTTTCTTTTAAATATGTAATTTAACATGTGAGTAATTTAAATTGTATTTTATTTTATTTTTTTAAAGGATTAATCGAATCTAACTTTTATCGTTGAAGAAGATTTTTTTTAATTTTTTAGATCAGGTCGAATCAATGTCAGGTTCTGTTATTAGTATGCTGACTATTCATATAATTGTCGCTTTCTCTGTATTCATTGACATCTAAATTCTAAAATGTTAACTACCACTGTAATTATGTTAGAATATAGTGGTTTAAGGTGTTTTGTACTAATAGTAGTGTTTAATTAGCTTTTGTTAGGTTTACTATAGTGGTTGAAGGTGTTTTGTTAGGTTTCTAAATGAGATTTCAGCAGAGTGATTGAGCGATCAACGTTAAATAGCGAAGATTATATTCTAAAATATATATTATTATAATCATTATTAATTTGTTAAAAAAAATTTAAGTTTCTGTCAAATCTAATTGAATCGAGTTAAACTTAAACAAGTTGTAATTTATCTCATCTTTAAAAGAAAAATTAAAATCAATAAAACTGCTTCCCAAGGGTCTCAAACCTGAGCAAAATGACTTTAACCAATAACCACTAGACCAAGTATATCTTTAGGATGTAAAACATTAACGTTAAGTATATATGTATTACTTGTTATATTTATTTTTTTATATTCACATATATAATTTTATATTTACTTTTTAATTTAATTAAAAATATAATTAAAGTATTATATAATAAATTAAAAATTTTAAATTAATAAAATTTTATTCAGAACCCTAAGTCATAAATGCTAAACCCTAATCCTAAATGATAAACCTTAATTTCATTTAAAATTTAAATTATAATAAAAAATCGTTTAATAAACCCTAAACTTCAAACTCTAAATCTTTAACCCTAAATACTAAACAATACTATAAATCCTAAATCTTAAATTTATTTAACAACACAAACCTCAAATCCTAAATATTAAAATAATATTTAGACTTAGATTTTACTATTTAGGGTTTGAAGTTTAGAGTTTATGGTTTGTTATATGAATTTTAATAATATAATTTTTTTAATAATATTTTTATATATAAAATTTTAAATATAAATATTAATTTTTAAGATATATCAATTTTTTTAATTATTTAGACCTAACCCTTATCTGTAATAGTATATCATTTTCTTTTTCTTGTATTTGATACCGTTCACGCGTTTTCTGTATATTGCTATAAATTTACCACTCTCCTCCTTATTATCTCTGTCTTTGTGTTCCTCTGTGTAAAGTCCTAGTACGTGCCAGGAACAGCTGAACTCTGCAACCTGTCAATTGTCGCTGAAATGGTAATGTTTTATTTTTATATTCTTAGTTTATATCTTTTCCATATAACTGAAATTCATTACTAGGTGATGTCATTAAGGTACAATCTGTTCGTTTATATTTTTTTTATTTATTTTTGCATGTTGGAGACAGGAACAGGCCGATGCAGTTGAGATCATGAAAGCAGAATTGGAAATAATGAGGTACGAGACAATATACATGGAAGCATTGCTATGTTCTTGGGAAACTGCAATGGAAGAACATAAGACAGTTATTTCCATGTGTAAAGCCATGGAAAAATTGGCGGAGGATTTGCTGGGTGTTGTACTGGAAGCAGGAGTGGAAGAGAATACTACCACCGGTCAGGAGCTTGACGAGGAAACTTTGAAGAAAATGGTGGAGGAAGCTATGGGGGAGTTTAATCAAGCATTGAACCAAGCTCAATCTCGCTGGAACAGACCCGAACACGGAGGTAATACTACCGGAGGGGATGGCGGTAGTAACTCAGGTGATTAAGAAAGCAAGCTCGTGGAAGCAGCGGCGGCGGCGGTGGCGGTGGGGGGTTAAACGATGAATAAAAAATCGGTTAAGCCGTTTGTAGCGGTTGTATGTATCTTTTTCATGAACCACGTAGTCGTTTGGGTTACTTCTTTTCCTTTCTCTCGGTAAAGGAATAAAAGAAAAAAATATATAATTAACTGTATCGTGAATTGTTATTTAAAATTAAATATAATAAATACTTATAATTTTAGTATGTAAACACTATAATTTATCGATTTATTTGCAACGTATTAAATTTTTAATTATAATTTTATCAGTAATAATATAATATTTAATTAGAAGAGACGATCAATTTTTTATGATGATGATTAAAAGGAGTGTTCGTAATCGATTCAATAAAAATTAATAATTACTATAAATTTTTAATACAAGTTAATAAAGTAAAAATAATAATAATAATATATTAGTGATATTAAATTCATAATAAAATTATTTTACCCGTAAAATTTGGACAATTAGAAAAACAAAAATGAAATCAAATTTCAAATTCAACAAGTTGTGACTGAAAGATAACCCCCAAGTGGTAAGTGGGGTCATTGCTTTGGTGTTTTGCTCTATGTTGTACCGATATGAATATGGGTATGAGCACGGGAACGAAAAAAAAACAATAATTCCTAAAAGTATATAATATATAATATAAAATTATTAAAATTTATAATATAATAAGAACTAAAATTATAATAGTATCAAACTATAATTATAATTATAGTAATTTAAATTCACTTCTAATGATTTTTTTGTAACACTTACATTAAAAGATTACTAAAATTAAATGGTTAAATTGAACGAAAAATTAAAATTATTTTTAAGTTATATTTTACGATTCAAACCGTATTTAAAATTTTTTAAAATTGAGCCGAGTTTATAAAATTTGAGTCAAGTTTTTGAGTTTCTGTATAAATTTAATTATATATATTTTTACATATGCATAGGGTAAAACAATGCACATTAATTCTAATTTTAACGACATTCTATATGCATATATGATATACATATTTTTTTCTTATTTTTATATGTGATATAAATAATATATCATGCAAAATTGACAGATTCAACTGGAATATGAAAATTTGTAAGAAAATTACTAAAATTTTGAGTTATTTGAATTTTTATTCCACAACTCAAACTTTATTTGATTTTTTTTCGAGTCGAATTGAATCAAAACTGGTCAATCTTTTTCTTGAGTCAAGTCGAATAATTTAATTTCTGCCCACCCTAATATCTGAACTTTAATTTATTTTTTTTAAAAAAATATTCTCCAACTGACTTTGAACTTTAATTTAGTTCAATTCGAAGAAGATGTAGATTTTATTTTTTGTTTTTTAAGTAAATTTATTCGGGGACACCCCAATAAAATTTGACCGTACCCAATAAAGTTGGGACGTCCCCGGGACATCCCCAACCGTCCCTATCCCGGGGACGTTTCGAGGACGCGGGACGGCCATAAGGTGGTATCCCCGTGCTTTTTAGGTTTTGTTTTTTAAGTAAATTTATTCGGGGACACCCCAATAAAATTCTCTCGCTTCGTGAACCTAACTCTCTCAATATTAGACAAATAGGTTTTTCTTCACAAACTTATCTTTCGAGCTCGTAAGTGAAAAATAGTAAAAACCAAGAAAGAATAAACTATGAAAAGTAAGATTGCATTAATAACTCTCAAATAAGATAAAACTTTCTTCCCCAACTACTCCACAAAATACTTAAGCCTGTTTAAAAAAACATTGATCCCCGTTCATTTGATGATTTGTTAATTTGTTAATTAATATAATCAAAACTGTGTGACAGAACAACCTGTTTAATAATTTTAATGGTATACAAATCTTTATAAGAGAATTTGTTTCTCTTTACGCCTTTGTATTAGATTTATAGTAGATTAATCCTTTTTTCTCTCCTTTTTGATATATTATTTTTATAATATTTTTTTATGGTGATTAATAAAATATAAATATTATTGCATAAAAAATATAAAATTAGTTAATAAATTTTAAAATAGATGGTTAAAAGCCTTTAATTAACATTCTCCTTTCTTAAGAAAGTTTTTGGTTCAAAGAATATAAGAGTATAGTGTTTGGTTAGAAAAATATAATATTAAAAAATATAAAATTAAGATCGTAAACGAACCGAATGTTCCGTGAATCATTCATGAACCGTTCAGCGGGAAGTTAGTTTATGTTCGTTTATTTATTAAACGAACGAACATGAATAAAATTTTTCGTTCTTTTAATTAAACGAACGAATACGAACAAAGGACTCGTTTATTTATGTTCGTAAACGTTCGGTAATTTATTTATTTATGTTCGTTCGTTTATTTTTGTTTATATTTGTTTATTTATGTATATAAAAAAATTTGCCGAGAAACTCAGTTAAACGAAGATTCTTGCGTATATTCGTATAATTTGTTGTTTTCTTGTTTTAGGCGACTCTATTTGTCTTCATTGGTCCGCACGCAATCGCTCGATTTTGGCATCTGAATTGCCGATTCACGCGATAGTCGATATGACAATGCCAACGTGTTAAGGTTTAGCGACTATGATTAGGTATTATAGTTAGGGTTTAGAAAATTAAGGATATGATATATTTTTAAGACGTAGGGTTTAAGGTTTAAGATATAAAAAATAAGTGTTAGCGTTTAAAATTTAATTTTTTAAAATTTTTCAACAGAAGATATGAAAGGAGGCATGATAAAAAGGCAGAAGATTTTTACTCGAGTCTCTTAATAGGGATTTTTTTACGTACACAACGTCTTGAACCTGAAACTTGCTTAAGCGGAACCAAGATATTTACCACTTGGATCAACCTCTATTTATAAATAATTATTATTCTTTCGGTCAAACGAAAAATATTAATTATTTATTTTTAAAAATATATCTTTATATATAATATATTTAAATAGTTATGAAATAAATTTTAAAAAATTAATAAGAATTTAATAAAAAATAATTTTCATAGGGTAGAGGACACATATTTTAAGGCATAAAATAAAAATATTTTTAATATTTGATTGGATAGTTATTTTTGGTATTTTTTTAAAAATAAATTAACTCTTAATATTTTATTTTAAGTTAAAATGTTCCTTTACCGATGAAAATTATTGAAAAACTGAAAGTAAACAGATTAAAATACCTTAATAGATTAATAAGATAACAGAAAAATTATTTTATATTTTATATAATTTTTAAAATTATTTTTTAATTGATGTATTTTAAAAAAATACATATATTTATTTATATGATAATAATATATCAATATGCCCTATCATATAAATTTATCATAATATTTTAAATTATTTATCATCAGTTGATTAATATTTTTGTCCATAAATAAATTATTTTAACTTATAATAAAATAATAAAAATTAAATTACTTAAAATAAAATCGGAGGTCAATTCTTTTAAGAAATCAGTGACCATTTTGAATAACCTAAAACTCAGATAGCTCGAGGAGCAAAACTAAATAGCGAGAGGGATTTAATGACGATAATTTGCTCACTTTATTTTAAAACAGATGGGTATAAAACCCAAATTTCATAAACACCTTTCAAGTTTTCATTTTAAATTTTTTTGATCAAAACAAAAAATTCTGTTGAATATTGATGATGATTTTTTTTTAAAATATTAATGATGAAAGTTTGTTTCTTAAAATATTGGTATTTGTACAGTAAAACTAAAGATGAATTCTTTTGTCATCATATTTGAACGGTATTAAATCAAAATTTACATAAAAATTAAATCAAAAGGTTCCGACTTTAAACTATTACGTACAAGATTGAGATTTAAAGTAGGAGTCTTTACTCTCCATCTTCCAACAGTTTTTGTTAAATCCAAAGTTATAACCTTTTGACTCAGTTTTTTCGAAAATTTTATTTGGTACTATTTGAAGACGGTAACAAAAAATCCGTCTTTAATTCTGCCATGTAAACATCATATTTTAAAAATTAAACTTCCATCATCAATATTTTTTTAAAAAATTCCCCATAATCAATATTCAATTTTCCATAAAAATATCTATTTTATTTTCTCTCAAATGTTCATCCGAGTTCTTCATTTTTTTTGTTAACCCGATGAATCTCTATCTCACCCGCCTATCTCTAACGGCGTCGACCGCCATCCGCCGGAGGCAGAAAATTAAAATTTCCTTTTTTGAAATTTCAAACTCAAAACTACCCTTTAAAATACAAAAATTGAACGAAAAGCCCAAAGCGTTTTTTGATTTCCCTTTTTTTTTCAATTGATTTTTATCTAATTCCATTCCTTTTTTTGGTTTGATTTTCCCCTTTTTTGTTGTATCATTTTGAATGGTGAGGGGGCTGTGCGACGGTCACCGGCATCTCACGGCCACGAAGCCGTACGTGTGACGTTGCTGCAGAGGAGAGATGGAAACGTCACGGCTGTAGACGTCGGCCTACTGTCCAGACGGTAGAAAGCTCGAGGATTACAGCAGTGGAGGAAGAAACTCAAGCGCGTGGCTACTACGCGCCTGATGGAACTAAGGTGTCCTTTTTGTATCTAATCTGGATCGTTTGATCCTATTTAGATTAACGGTCAATAGTTAACTGTGCATAAAAAAAAACAGTATTTTTTAAAATATGGGTTAGGTGGGTCATTATTGTACATGAGTTCTTATTTTAAATTAAATAAAAATTAGAGATTTAGAGTATTTTTAGATTTTTGATCCGTTAAATTTATTATTTTTAATGTTTGATAAATTATATAATTATAATATAATTAAGGGTTAAACCTCTCCAATCGAAAAAGTTGTTAAAAGGAGTTTTCGTGTTAGATTATTTAACATAAAAATTATAAAGATTTCTTATTTTTAATTATTAAAAAAATATTTTAATAGTTTTCGTCACAGTATTTTAAAATAAATAAAAGAAGATATAAGATATCAAAGTTATATTAAAGAAATTCATGAATAAAAGAGAAAAATAAAGAAAAATAAAATGAAAAATCGGATAATCTAATATTAGATTTATTATTAGATAAAAAATAATAATTAATGCATTAATTAAGGGGGATGTTTTTATTTTTAATTAGATACAAAGGCATTAATTAATATTATTTTAAAGAATATAACGAAAGAGACCAAAATGAAAAAAATCCGGATAATTTAATAAAAAAATTAAAATTTGATGATTAAAATAAAATGTTATTAAAAGTTCGATGATCATTTATATAATATCTTATAGATAAATATGATAACTTTACAAATAACATATAAATCAAAAAATAATTTTATAAAATCATAATATATTTGTTGAAGTATCAGTAAATCAATTTATTTTAAGACGTTGATCGTTAATTGATTAATAATTTTTATCTTAAAAGTATTTTAATTAAAATAAAATAATAAAAATATAAATTAAAATAATTATTTAATCAAGCAATCATAAATAATTATTGTTATTATATTGAAATTGAAGGTTGATAATAATAATAATAATAATAATAATAATAATAATAATAATAATAACGACGGTGGTGATGATATCAATGATGGTGATGTTATTTATTTACGTTTGAGCCATTAAATCTGGCAATATTATACAAATATTATCTTTTTTATTATTTTATTATAAATTTATGTCCTCTCAATAATTTTTAGAAATCTATACTTTTATTAGATCACGTAAACATAAGTCATTTTTTATAAAAAAATAAATTAAAATTGAGTCTTTCATAAAGCGATTTTTATATTAAAAGACGCATAAAATTTGTATTTTTTCATTTATCACACCAAAGTCGTATCTTATAAAAAATAATTTATGAAGTCACGTTCTATAAAAAACGATTTCTTTTAAACAAATCTGATAGGGGTATAGATTTTTAAAAATTATTGATAGGTGTAGGGACGGAGTTAGGATTTGAGGTTGAGGAAAACAAAAGATAAATGTTTAAAAATAGGGAGTAAATTTATAAAAAAATATTTTTTAAAAGAAATTTAATATAAAAACAAAAATAAAAAATAAAATCTTCGAAAGTAAGAGAACGATTATCTCTCCCCACCTCTCTTTAATTTCGTTCACGTAAGTGTACGACTTTATAATAAAATAATAAAAGTGCAATATTGGTGTAATATTGATAGGGACATGCGTAAGAAAATGTGTAAAACAAAGTACCATCCGCATCCGGTTATAAATAGATGTAATTAGCGTTCTTAGCTCACCAAGACAACCACACCCTTCTGTTCCTAAGCTTTACCCAAAACTTCCATTTTTTTAGCTCCCAACGCTGGGTTCAGCGACAACCTTGTCAGTTGTCACCGTACAAACAGGTCGTCCCGGTTGCCGGCCCCGCCGCTACTACATCTCTTCCAACCTTTGGTTTTCCTCAAAGTTTGTGGCAAAAATTTAGATGAGATCAGGACAGAGCTGAAAAGGGGTAGGAAAGAATAATCGTCCTCCACCTCCAAAGAATTTTTTTATTGGTTTCTGTATTTGAATTTTTTTAAATTTTTTATGAATTTATCTTCTTATTTTTTAAATATTTATATTTTATCCTTTTAACATCAAATATTAACTTCGTCCCTAATAGGACTGATACTAAGACAAACCGTTGTATCATCAGTTCTGAGGCTAAGAAAAGAAAGGAAATTGTCATACCACTCACCTTCTGATTTGTATTCCATGACTTTTTTTTAATCATTTGTATTTAACTCATTAATTGAATAATTTGAATCGAATATCATAAAGATCCATAATAAGGATATTCTCTCAATTCATTATAAGGATATTCCTCTCGATTTAATTGCATTCCTTAAATTTTTTAAGTTCTCTTATATTTTATACTATTAAACTCTTATAATTTTATACTTTTTACGTATTTTCTTGATAATTTATATTTTTTATATGAAATTCTATATTTACTTGTTATTTTATTTTTGAAAATACTATGTTTTTAATTTGAGGATTTACTCATTCTACCATTTCCAATCAATATTGGTACTAATTATTATTTATGATAAACTATTTCTAACATTTTTATCCTAATTTTCTTTTGAACATAATATCTATACAATAATTAACCTCCTCCTTTTTGTTGATAATTATGTATTTAAGCAAGTTAATTATACTTTTATGTTATTTATTGATATTTGTACATGAACTTGGTTTTTCTAATTTCCAATTTTTAATCTGAATTTGTGATTAATCCCCATAAACAAAGTGTTAAAAATGTGAAAGGTAAAATCCTTTTCATTTAGCTTTAACAATATAATTAATATATTAATCAAATTGTTAGAAATTATAAACCCAACAATTTTGTTAAATATTTTAAATTGATTCAAAAACCTATATACTTTTTCAATAAAACAAGGCGTCGGTGCATTGGAATGGTGGCCTACTTAGCGCTCGATTTCGGGAATTTCCTACCCGCATTCCTCGGTTGACTGGCGATCGGCGAACGAACGATATTCGTACGAACATCGGGTGGTGTCGCGCTGGAAAACGCGCAATCGCTCGATTCTGTCGATATTCGTTTGAACATTAAGTATTCACTGGCGATCGACGAACGAGCGATATTGGTAATAACATCGGGCGATGTCGCGCGGGAAAACGCGCAATCGCTCGATTTTGTCGATATTCGTTCGACCATTTGATGATTTTTTCTATGATTCGGTCAGTTTAATATTTTGTTTTTCATAAATAAAACTGTATTTAAATATAATTAAAAAATAATTTATAAGTTTATAAATTTATAAAATGTAAGATTACTTTTAGGAATAAGATTATCGGAATGGAATATTACTTGATACATTATATGAAATGTTATATTACGTTGTTTGATTTATTTGGTAGAAATATAAGATTACAGTACTTTAAAAATAAAATTTATTAACTTATTCTTATGATATATTTTTTAACATATTAAATTAAAAATATTCACATAAAAATTTGTATAACTATTTTTCTTACATTAACTAAATTTTACAAAATTTTTATATTTATAAGATAACTATTATATTAAATTATTTTTTTAAAAAAATATTTTTATATTTTTATATTTTTTAATTTTTTAATAATAATATATTAAATGTTTAATATGTTTAAGTTTTAATTTTTTATTTTATTTCATCATTTATGAAACAAATTAAAGTAAACAATAAAATAAATATAAAAATAATAAAAATAAATTAACCGACTAAAATTTTAAAATGAAATATCGTAAGTACAATATTAATAAAAATATATTATTAGATTTATAATATTATTTAAATATACATAACACCATTTATATATTAAAATAATATTAAATAAAAATAATAATAAATTTATATGATAAATAATTAATCATTTAATTAAAAATACGATGAGGATCAATACAAAAATAATTTACCATTACAAGGATAAAATTATCCAGAAGAGAAAGAATTATATAATATTTAAAAAAATGAAGAGAATAATATGCATAAAAAATATTCGTTTTTATATACTTTAATTTTGGACTAAAATAAAATAATTATCCAAAATATCTTAATTTTTGTATTTAGGTACATGAATTATTTTTTAATAAAATAAATGTTAAATATATATATTTTTTTCATAATAGGTGTATCACTTTAAAAAATAAACAAATACTCAATTATTAATTGACGTACGGTCAATAAATCTAATTTTATTCATATTTTTAATTCAACCCAACATAATAAAAACATAATTCGATTCTAATTCAGCTTCAATATTTTAATAAAAATTAAACTAAATTTCATCGATTTAAAAAAATAATAAAAATATTAACTATAATATATAAAAACATAATTAACATATATAGAATCAAATCAGGTTAGAGAGTTTTACCCCTAAAATCGACTCTATAATACATAAAAACATAATAAATATATATCGAATCAAATCAGATCAGGAAGTTTCATCCCTAAAATCGACTCTTCTCTAATCTGATTATTTTTATTTTAACCGACCCAACTCAAAACCCAAAATATTTTAAAAATATCTACCCTATCAAATAAAGACAGTTTATAATCCAATAGACTTAAAGTTTTTTTTTGTCATCTCTAATTATTTTTTTCCATTTATCGTTACGGATAAAGAAAGTTATGGATGATTTAATTAAAGCATACAACATTTAAGAAGAGTTTATTTTTTAAATAATAAAAATAATTATAAGAGTTTTATAATTTATATTATTGAAATTTTAATTTGTTCAATTATAGGGTTAAACTTTCATTTTGTTTATGCTGGGTGTTAGTAACAAAATAATAATTATGATAATAATCCAAAATTGAAAAGCATGATAAAAATAATTATGTATGAAAAGAAATTTAATAAAAAATACTTAAAAATAACATTTGTAAAGTTATAGTTTTCTTAAGACAAATCAACTATTTTTATAATACTCTAAAATATCTATCGTTTATCTCTTAAAATAGAATAATTAAGAGAGTCGAAAAAAATAAAATATTTTTTGCTTATAAAATTTATTTTTTATTATGAGTTTTTTTTTATTGACGCCTCTTTCTATGGGCGAAGGGAGAGTTCAATCACAATTGAACACAAATTAAAATAAAAAATATATCTAATAAAATCTATCTAAATGTATATATATATATATATATATATCATTCAAATTTATAATTTATTTTGAATTTTAAATTTATTTAATTGATTCTTAGATGAAATTAAAAAAATAACTTAATCTTAATATACCTAAAATTTATTATTCCTTCCGTCCCATTTAAGAAGTCTATTATTAATTTTCTAGAGTCAAAATTTTAAAACTTTAATAATAGTAATTTTAAATATTTTAATTTATTAAATTTTATAATATATATTTTAAACTATCTAATTAGAGGTTTTTAGTTTTTAAAATATTTTTTTATATTTTTAACAATTTAGATTTAAAGTTATAATGATTCTAAATTTTAAAAATATTGAAAAAAAATAATATTGAATAAATAAAGTGGTATTTAATATTCCTTTCACACTGCCAAAGGGATTATGTGATTTGATAATTCCATATTTTGCAAAGAGCAGACCTTTTGTTTTGATAAGCCCATGATTCATCTTTATTGCAAAAAAGGTGCTCAATAACAATGGGTAAATAACAACAACAGTCACTAATGTAAACAAAAAATACAATTTTAACAGAACAAGATTTCTTTTATTTAGAAAGATTACTTTCTTAAGATTGGTTATTGTTTCGACCTATACTCTCAACAATAATAATATAATAATAAAAAGCTTAATGGTGCTTTAAATTCTAAAATAAGTTCTTAATTACATTGTCAATTTAACAAAAGCCGATAGTGGAGTGATTATTTTAATAGATACTATTAGTGACCATTATGTAACTTCTTAAACTATATTGCTGAAGAAAACAAATTTACACAAACGTTAGTGACTATTAGTATAGTTTAGCCAGTAACATTTGCCTATAAAATATGCGCAGCTTCAGCGATCCCCTGCATCTTACAACTCAAAGTCTCTGTATTCTCTATTTCTCTCCGTCGAAGATGGCGCCGGTGAGATTTCTATCTTTGAAACTGCAGTCTGGCTCTTATATTTTCTCTTATTTCTACGTTTATCGAACCACCGAGGCCTGTTAATGAAACTCATACCGAAACCTTCTCCGATTTCCGCTCCTAGGCGTCCGATCTGTTGAGAAATTGAGTCACGGCCTCCTCTCTCGCCCCGAATTTCGATTTCATCGGTATTTGGAATATGATTCCTCAGATCGCTTGAATTTGGAATGACTTTGGGACGATGGCGCGTGGCCGTGACTCCAAAGGCATGCGACGCATTGAACCAGCTGCTGATTCGGGTTTTTTTGTTGTGTTTCCATGATTCGCTCTGGTAACCACAAAACTCATCTGGTCTGTTCATGCTGTGCAGCTGTGGTCATTTGCAAGGGTTGACGCCGTTACTCTGTGCGTCCCTTGCGATGCTCAAATCTACTCTAATGTTCATATGACTCGCCAGCACCGGAGCGTGTCTCTTACCGCTATGTTCTTTGTTGACTGTTGTTTCCCAACCATAAACTCACCATGGAGCGTAAAAATGTAAAAAAAAGAAATGTTAGGTATCAGTCAATTTTTAGGAAAAAAAAAATTAAGAAATATATATTTAAAAAATATACGAAGAATAAATAAAAAATAATAGTGTTTTGATAATAAAATTTAAAAAATACTATGTATTTTCGTCTATTTTTTTAAAAATATTTTTTAAATATATATATTTTAAAATATTTTTTCTAACTTATTATTCACCTAAATCGGGAGGGGTTGGTGGTGGTTTGTGTGAGTCTAGATTGAAATATATTTTTTAAATAATTTTATCTTTTTTTTAACTAAAAATTAAAAATTTTATGTTAAAAGACAGTTTTTCTTTTTCTTTCTTAATTAAGACCGGTCAAAGAAATTCTACTGTTTTATATACTTAAATCATATATTAGAGACTTGATTTTATATGAAACGCGTATTTCCCTGGTTTGTATTTGAAAACGGTGTCGTAATTTTTCAACCTGCATCGCAATATTTGGATAAATAATTCCAAGCTTAAATCATATATTTATATTAAGTGAATAAAATAAATTAAATTTTAAGAATTATTTTTATATTGATTTTTATGGTAGATGTGATAATCGAATCGTTCGAATCAAATTAATTTTTTATTTAAGGTGTTTTTATTTAGGTTTATCAAATTATCATGTTTGATTAATATTTATTTTAGGTCGATACTATTTTGGATTGAGTCGAATATTAGATAAGATTAATATCAAAGCACTTGATTAAAACAATAGAAAGGAAAAAGGAAATGTCTTCTTTTCTTATCTTTTGGTTGATAATATTATTTTTATAATATAGTTGTCGCTTTTTAAACATGTGATAGAGAATTTTGTTGGCTTTATAATTAATTATATACAATTGATTGAAATTAATATTTGCTTAAACTATTAAATAGATAGGAATAGACACATATTTAATATAAAAAGTTAAAAACAATATAATTATATACAAGGAAGGATGTATAATTCTTTTAAAGACAAATACTAATAGCATATGTTTATATTACTACAATGATTAGGTAGGCATTTTTGTGTTTTAAGCTAATAATATTTTAGTTTTATTACAGTTAATGATTCTAGATTTAGACTAATGGATAAGAACCCTAAACTAAACAAGACAATCCCATGAATTCTTTTTTTGTCTAAATATAGTATTTGACCAACTCCTCTGTTCCCTGCAGAAAAACAAAAGCTTGGTCTTGTCTCGTAGTCATCACAAATTTTGCAGGTGAGCATGACACTTTGTTCAATTTGGTAAAAAAGACATGACCAAAGTATTTAACATGACAGGGACATTCACATAAAGTAGATAAAAAAGAATGGTCTGACTTGTACTACAAAATCAATGCTGTTGATTCACTTGGATTATCCTTTTAATGGCAGTGCAAAGAGATGCAAAAAGGGTAAATTAGGAATTACGAAGAAATTATATAAGTCGAGTATTCAGGTAAGTATACATGACATGGTGTGTCTGAGTGTCTGATTATTGATTTTAATGGATTTATATATTCACTTTTGTATGGTTTTGAGTGTGCAGAGAGCAAAGACAACTCTTCTTGTTAAGATGAGGGAAACTAGATTAGCGAATATGGCAGAAAAAAAAAGGGTCATGGCCGAGTCACTCGGCGAAACCAGAAGAGATGCTGCGGCGGACGAGGAAAGGCTGAGGATGGTGGAGAGGAGAAGGGATCAACTAATGGATGGGTTGAAGGGGATTATCATTCTCTTTATGGCACTGTGGGTATTGGATGCTAGGCTTATGTTGGGGTTGGGTTTCTATTGAAACCTATAGTCTTAATTGAGGTAAATTCGGTAGAATATTGAATTTTAATAAAATAATTAGGGATATTAAAAGGAGGAGAGTTTATTTTATAAAATATAATATTTTTATAGTGTTTGGGATAATATCAGCTGCAAATGGCGTTATCCTTAGATTATTATTATTTCTACAATGTTTGATAAAAGTAAAGTCACTCTCACGATAAAAAATAATAATAATTTAAGGGATAACGCTATGTGCAAGTGATGTTATCCCAAACACTAGAAAATATCCCTAATTATTTTATTAAAATTCAATATTTTACAAAAATTTTTGTCATTTTATCAAATTAGTACAATTATTGATGTGACGTTAACATGCACTATCTTATAAAATTGTCACGTTATTTCAAGCAATAACGAAAACGGGATGTGACGAACTTAAAGCGACAGCGATTAACTGATGGGCTCTATTAAGGGCTTGGGCCTATATTTGTAATATTAGGTTTGAGTCTATGGGTTTGAAAGTTGAAACTACCCTTAGCCCAGAGCGTAGTGACATGGAAATAAAAGCCCATTTATCATCTCAATCTTAGAAATGGTTCCTATAATGGGCTCGGTCGTACACTAAAATGCCAGTTTTAGCACTGGCCCAATTAATGAGATTATTATTAGGGATGAGTATTAGATCGAGTCGAGTTGAGTCAAAAAATTTTGAGTTATTCAAATTGACGAATCATGTTTTACAACTTAAACTTTATTTGAAATTTTTTTGGTTCGATTCGAGTTTAAGAAATTCGAGTCGAGCCGAGTTTTCGAATTCCTATAAATATTTAATTATAATTATTTATCATGTTATAGTATGATTTGATTTCAATTTAAACAACTTTCTCTAATCATATATATATTCATATGTAGCGATATTTCTTTATATTTTTATATATTAATGTATATATCATAAAAATTTGATAGATTCGTCTCAAACTTAAAAATTAATCCTTTAATTACTAAAAGTTTCAAGTTATTCGAGTTATTCGAATTTCGATTTTACAACTCGAACTTATTTAAAATTTTTTCGAGTCGAGTCGAGTATTTTTATCTCGAGTCAAATTATTCGATTTTTTCGTATCGAGTTTTTATCACCCCTAATTATTATAACAATATTGTATCTTTTCATCTAAACAAATATAAAAATTAGGAAAGCTTTTTAAATCTTTGATCTTGTCTAAAAAATCTAATATCTAAATCGTTAGATCAATTAATTATATATTTTACGAGTCGATTTAATTAGAGAATAAAAATAATTTTACATTAAATTATCATCGAAAGAATATATAAAAAAATATTAATTTTGATGGTGATTTTTTTATTGAAATCTCATATTAATAAAGTAATACGAATGTTTTTTTAAAAAAAACTTAAAAATACATAACATATAGATCATAAAGATTTAAATTTTATTTTAAAGTAAAAATATTAAGATCTTAAAATAAAAATATATTTTAAAAATTAAAAAAATGTATTAAAAGTGTATATGGGAAAAAGAAACAAATAGAAGAAATAATTACAATTTAGGATGCTATGAAACTGTCATGGTTGTCTTTATTTATAGTTAAGTTATAAAGATCAATTTATAAATAATCTAAATTTAAGAACCAAAAATCATTTTTTTCACACATCATTTAATATTAAAATAAATTATTTAATTTAATTATAATTAAATAAATAAAATTTATACATTTAAATTATTTTAATAAATCTTCATCTTGAATTTAAATTCACTGAACTTTTTAAATCTTCTTCAACCTTTCAAAATGAAATTATCTTATACAGTATCTCTAAATATACTCATAAATATCGATATTAATCAAATTCAAACAATGATTAAATTTAATTGTTATTACTATTTTGGTAAATATATTTGTAGAATTGTTTACTGACACAATTTTTTGAAATAGAATCTTGTTTTTTTAAAGATCTCCTATATAAAGTGATATCTCACATTAATATTTTTAGTTAGAATTAACACAAGTCGATTTTAGTGATAAATATTGTTTAAATAAGCCTCGAATTTAAAATTATATATATATACATATAATCTATATTATAAGATTTATGTTTTAAAAATAAATATAAAATATAGATTAATCTAAATAAATTATAATAAAACTTTGAAATTTTTAAAAAACAATAAAAAAAATATTAGCTTGAATTAACGATATCTTGAGTATAGTAACCGATGTTACTTTATAATTTATTATCTGAGTATAACAATAAAAAGCGGATATCCGCATATTCATATATTTAATTATTCAAAAATATAATTTGATTAAACTAATTTTTTAAATTTACATGTTGTATTTATGAAAGTTTTGGAATTTCAAATATAATAAATAAAAAATTATTAAATATAACAAGAATCACATTTATAAAAGTTTAATTTTAATTTTTTTTTAAAAATAACAAGCATTAAACTGTTAAATATAACAAGATTAATATTAATAAAATTTAAATTTTCAAATTTCGGATTTTCGGGTAATTCGAAACTTAAAATATTATGATCCATATCCGATCTGAAAAACTTAAAATCAAATCAGATATTCGATTCAAAAATAAAAATCGAATCGAATATCCGTATTTTCAGATTAGATTAATAGATCATCAAATTAAATCGATCGAATCAAATATTTTTTAACAGCGCTGCACACAACAGACCTGAGTCAATCTTATCACTTAATCCCTAGTGGGGACGAAATACTAGGTTTGAATTTCATCTACTTGTTGTCAATTGTCATCCCCTAGAATCCAGATAATTATTGTTATCCAAAACAATATCAACCGGGAACCCTACCAGACTTTCCTTCTATATATAAACACCATCCCATCGCCAGATCTATTCTACCCTGTGCCTTTCTTGCTTTCCAGATATGCTGCGGTGTAGCCCGAAACTTACCCCTAACCTTGCATTTTGACCTAGAAAGGATGGTGTAGCCAAGGATGACTTGCCGATTCTTTCTCCGATCGGATAATCAGTCGGCAAGTTGTCTTTGACTACGTTTTACTTTCTATTTCTCATGCTAGGCGTGTTGGTGATTCGTTCTTTCTATCTCCATCTTGAGATATATCATTACAGTTGGTATTAAAATTAAATTAACCTGAAAACCAATCCATTTTTTATTGACTCGAATCAAAAATCAACTAACCCAAAATAACTTTAATCACTATAAATTCGAATTAAAATCAAACCAAATCGAAAACAAATATAATCACAATAAAAATATCCAAACTGAAATCGAATCGAGCAACTTGATTATCATCTTTATCGGTAAACAACATTATATGCTTAAGATGGGGACATAAACTTTAATCTTTTAAGACACATTATTAAAAAACAACAACTTCATACTCGGAACATAAACTATGAGATGAACATGCATATACCGGTGTTTGTATGATTCATATTATCAATACACACAGAAAACGATATCGTTTGGTTGTGCATTAAGGAAAACTGAACAGGTGTCAGCAGAAGAACCCTTGAACGATTCCTAAATTCTTAATATTCCAAACATCAAAATCTAAAAAATTATGTTATTGTCATTTGCAGCATGACTCAGCCATTGTCTTTATTAAAGGTTATTGTCTATTTTTTAATTACTCATCGCAAGTAATTAACAAAAAATATGTCGATCCATCGTTTAAAAATGTCTTTTATGTTCTTCGTCTAATATTTTATTGATACACCTTTAATTAATTATCGATGATGAATAATCGAGAGGAAAAAATAATAATTTTTTACGGATGCGATAGATTTGGCTGAATTATCGATGACGACAATGACATGTATCTTGACATTTTAAGGTTCAAGATTTTAAGTATTTTAGACTATTTTATAATTTTTTTAAAATTTTAAGATATTCTTATTTATTTCTTATTTAAAATTTTAAATAAAAATAATAATGTGTCAAACTATAAATAAATAATTATTTTTTACTAATTTATTTTAAAATATTACTTTTATTTAAATATACAAAAAAAACTAATAAAAAGACGTGCTTGGTATTTATTTGATGTTCTAATTATTAAATTAGAGCTGTCATATTTATTTATAAAAATAAAATATATTTTACACAATTATTTATTTTCAAATAGTAAAAAAATAGGATGAGTCTACAACGGACGTTGAACACCGCTGAACATCATTGATGTTAAACACTGCTGAACATTATTAAATTAATTTTATATAAAATAAAAATCTAAAAGACTAATCATGTAATTATTAATTATATGTTGAGTTTATTACTCTTTTATTAATTACATATTGAGTCCTTGAAATTTTAAAATTTTATTAATTAATTTAATGTTATTCAACAATATTCAACATTAATAGTATTCACCGGTTCGACGCCGGTTATAGAATTTTAAAAAAAATAATCACTACTATTGATAACAAATCAGTACTTTTTTCTTTAAAAAAAAAGAAGAAGAAAAAACTGTCGGCCGCGCCAACTGCCTAGCGGACACAAACAGACGTGCAGCCCTGGACACGTTGCATAAAACAAAAGAAAGAGTTCAAAAACTTTGAAAATTGCATTAAAAAGAGTAGCTTCCAGAGTTTGTCAACCATGGGAGAAAGGAAGAAGCTTGGGGTTAATCAAAGAAACTTATGCAAACCATCAAGAACACTCTTTTGAGGGAAAAACCAAATCTTTCTACGTTTCATTAATGCCGAGGATATGATCCTGGACATGTCTCTGTCACTGTAATAAATTAGACAGAAAAATCCAGTGGTTGAAGATGATTCCCAACAAAAACTCTAACCATCCAAAACCAGTGGATATTTTTTCAGTTTTTGAGTACAGTATCTGCCATCTTTCAGTACAGAAAAGTAAATGCATGCCTCTTTTCTGTATTTTCATGGATGCCCAGAAAAAGTAACATAAATGCATTGAAACACAATCTTTATAATCCACACACTTTTTTTGTCCTTAATAATGACAACCAACTAGTTGCTTTTCTGAAACAAGCAGGCTGGGATCCCAAAAAAACTAGATCCAAAAGCCTGCAACTCTACTATGTTTATCATCTGTAACATTAATACATGAAGATACTACTATTGTAAATGTACAATGGCTATAGGGAGTTGAATGGGGTTGGCAAAAAACAAACAACATTTCATCTCCTAGCACTAACCAAGGTCTTTTCCGATGTCGTAGGGAGCTTTTCTTTTGATACCGGGATCTGTTCTGGTGCGGGAATAGGAGCAGGTTGAACTGGATTTGGTGTGTAGTTGAAGGAGAGGTCTTTGTTGGCAGCTAGTGCCACTAGTTCGTTCTCATCAAGACCTTTTGTCGGAGCGAGGCTGCATCGGTCTGGTTTGTGCTTGGCTAATGCATCTTTGAATTTTTTGATCTGCAGAATCATTATTGTGATTAGAAAACATGCAAGGGTAAAACATGATCAAACAATCAACAAACAACATGCTTAAGACATAAAACCGGTTGCATTCGATAAGAAGCAATCGATCACAGCCAACCCATGACTACAAACAAGACTCACCGTGGCATTGGTGCAGCTAAAGCTACATAAACGCCCCTGAGCTCCTCTATAGAACCGAAAGAAAGGCAACACATGTACATTAAGGCTATAACACATGGATTTATGCTCCTCATAGTTCACTTGAAGGAACTGCACATCTGGGTTCATCTCTGCCAATTGGCAAATCTGCAAAATTCCAACATCCAAACTCACTAATATTAATACAAACACATGGAGATAAACAACTATGAAAATCAATATATATGCACACATATAACCTTTCAAATCCATATCCTTATACCTTTGGATGAAGTGCCTTACAGCCACCACAACCAGGGGAGAAGAAATCTACTACAACAAGTTTATCCCCTGCATTCAAAAGAGAGTCTACCAAATCTTGTGCAGATGTCACTTCTTTCATATTTGGCTGCAATCCCTTCTCCCACCACTTCTGGGTTTTACCAATAAGGCCAGTTTGCATCTGATAGAAAAATAAAAATAAAAACTTTATAAATATATAAGATAGTTTGTATTTAAAGATTTGATCTTTTGGCATGTGAAAACTATTCTAAGAACTAGCAGTTGAATATGTCAAAGAATAATATTACCTCTAGAAAACTAACAACAGATCATATATATATATATATATATATATTATATAAGATTCCCACAGTTTTTTCACCAAAAATGAGATCTAAAAATTGAAGGAAAAAGTAAAGATAATTGAACCAACCTGTGATTTAATGGTAACTTGTCGAAACCTTCTATCATTTACACTTTTCTTCTCTAGAAAAGCCACTCTTTTTCCATTAAAACCACTCCTCAAAGCCTGAGATTTCATCTTCAAGGAGGGAAAACCATTCTTTTTTAAACAAAACCCAGAAATCCTCCTTGAAAACTCCTGATCCTTCTTTTGACTATAGTTACAAGCTGTAAACAGATTCGTCTTCCCCAAAACTTCAGCCATGCCTAATTTCCCCCTTTTTTTCTCACAACAGAGACCCAAATCCCAGATTGAAATCGAACCCTTTTCTTAATTCCAGAACGATGATTAAAACACAAAAAAATGAAAGAGTCTTTAGCTTTCTTTGTTGTTGTTTAAAGCAAAAAGCTGCTTCCTTTATCTTTCTTTCTTTTTTTTTTTGGGTGTGTGAGGCTTTGCCGTTTGTGTTTGTTATTTCAAGGTCTAAGGTTACATTTTCACCGTTGATCTTATTTGTCTTTGTGTGAATCTAACGGTTGCTGATGTCTTGTGGTTGGAAATTTTCAAAGTGGGAAACGTATTGGATAATGTTTTATTTGTGTGTTTCCTCCTTTTTAAAGTTTGGTCGGTTTTTATGGTGGTTTGGAGATCCACGTGATGAGTGAATCTGACACGTGTCTTCAGAACTTAGATTTTTGCAGCAGTTCGGATTTGCGTTGGATAAAAGGTAGGTGCTTGGACAACTCAGCCATATACTTTAGGTTGGGTATTCATGGTTGAATGGTTGAATATCGGATCTGATCTGATTTGATTTTTTTGGATATTTGAGTTTTTGAATCAATAATATAATGATTTGTATCCGATTCAGAAAAAATAGATATTCACATATTTGAATATCGGATATTCGGATATTCAATTATCTAAAAATATAATTTGATTAAATTAATTTTTTGAATTTCAAAGTTATATTTATAAAAGTTTTAGAATTTCGAATATAATAAACAACAAATTACTAAATACAATGAGAATCACATTTATAAAAATTTCAAATTTTAATTTTTTTTGAAAATAACAAGCACTAAATTATTAAATATAACAAAATTAATATTAATGAAATTTTGAATTTTCAAATTTTGAATTTTCGGATAATCTAAAACATAAAATATTATGATCTGTATCCAATCTAAAAATAAAAATCGGATCAGATATCCGTATTTTCAAATTGGATCAATGGTTATCAGATCGGATCAATTGTATCACATATTTTTGAACACCCCTAACTTTAGGTGGCTACATTGAAAAATTATACTCATTCTGTCCTACTTTAATATCTATCATTGACTTTTCACGTAAATTAAAAAAATTACTTAAAAATATGATATAAAATAATTGAAAGAACAATTTTGTCGTTAATAGATTAAATTTTGTTTTGTTAAAAAAATACTTTATAAAAGTTGTTGATTTTTTTTAACGAAATATTTTAAGTGAAATAATTTTAAAACACAAAAGAGATATTATATATGAGACAAAGAGAATATATTTTTCTGTTATTTTTATTTTTAAATTATTCGTCAATTCATTATTTTGTAGATATTGATTATCATTTGTTAGTGTTTATTGTTTTTTATTTTATTATATTTTTAATTTTTTTTAATAAGATTTACTATTTTTTATACGTTTTTTTCTTTTATCTTTATGATATATATTTTTATTTAGTTTTGTCTAATATTTTAGTATAATTTTATTTTAGTGGTTGTTTTACACTCATATAAAGATCTTTATAATAGTAGTTTTTTATTATGATTTTAACGAAGATTATAAAAATAAATTTTACTAATGATTGTTTGTCATTATAAATAATTTTAGTTAGTAAATGATATATTTGATAATTTATCTCGTTTATCATTTTTTTTATTTCGTAATATACTTCGTTTAAACCAAAAGAAATTCTATAAAATTTCTGATAATTTATTAATTTTATAAAAATATTTATTTTTCTTTATACTTTTGGTTTTGTATAAGATTTCAATGGATTAATCTCAATTTTTTTTAGATGCATCATATTTTTAATATCTTTCATAGTTTTTAATAAAATTTAATTATTAATATTAAAAAATTAAATATATCTTAACTTATTATACGATAAATTTTAATTATATTTTTAATTAATTTATGTTTCTTATAATATCATGATTGTTAATATTAAAAAAACTTAAATTTAATACTTTGATTTTTTAAGTTTTCATTTTTAATAATTTATCAATTTATATTTTTCTTATATTTTTACTTAAAATTTTTAGCAGTGTTCTTATTTTTACTATTTTTTTACTATTTGATCTTAAAAATAATATTTTCAGAATTTTAATATTTTGATTTTAAGTTCAGCAAATATCAAGTTATTGAATGTAATTTTTTTAAAATACGGATCGAATTGATATTTGCTGAAGAATTGTTTTAAATTTATTTTATGGGATTAAAAATGAAATAAAAGATAAAAAAGAAAGGGAAAAAAGAGAGCAAAACATTGAGGGGTACTTTTTTTTTTTTTGTTCTTATAATCGAGATCAATTGAAAAAAATAAAAATATTAAAAATATTTTTATAATTATATATCAAATTAATAAAAATATATAAACATTAAAGGTTTAAAAATATTAACATATCAATTATTTAAGGACTATATCATCATTTCTCTAGAAATTAATGACTTAATAACTGATATAATAAAAAAGCGATTAGTTAAATGATAAAAGCGTTTTTTAAGGTTGTATATTTTTTATGTGTTTTACTTAATTTTTAAAAAATAAAATTCCAATTTATAAATAAATTTATTAAAAATGAAAAAATATATATTATAATCGTAATTCTAATGGATAATATATAAATAAAAACGTACTAAAAACACATAAATAATAAATAATACCATATTTTTAATATTGTAATTTTAGTTTATATTAACTTAAAAGAATATATGTATATAAATATAAAAACTCCACTTTTAATAATTTATCACTAAAATAATAGCATAGAGGAATTAAAGTATTTTCATTTCGTATAAAAAAGGTATTATATTGTGAGCATTAAGATATATCGGTAAGAAAAATATCTGATATGATAAATTATAATCAAACACCTTACAGTTTGAATATTGTTCAAGGTAAGGTAGATAATATGTATTTGGTTAGTAGAAATGAGAATCTTAAGATGATTCATTAATTTTATTATCATTTGTAGCTAGATTATGCGACGATAAACTTACAAATTAATTATGAAAGTGTTCTTTATTCCTTTATGAGTTCTGCCACCAATTTCTCTTCTATTTTGTAAACTAAAATATGTATTTATTCTAAACAAACCTGGATCATCACTAAAATATGTATTTGTTCCAATACTAACCCTACTGCATTACCCTCCAGAATCACCAGTCGTTTCTTAAATATATACCCCAAAATGGGCACTTCTTTTACTTGATGAAAAGGAACACTTTTCATCATAATGTTGAAACACTGAAGAATCAGCCACCAGAAGGATCCCAACAACAAGA
Organism: Abelmoschus esculentus; assembly: GCA_035048815.1. NCBI lineage: Eukaryota > Viridiplantae > Streptophyta > Magnoliopsida > Malvales > Malvaceae > Abelmoschus > Abelmoschus esculentus. The sequence continues at coordinate 2,765,739 of JAUCBN010000051.1, read as the reverse complement.
TAAGGACAAGGGTTTTTGGGTGCTGTTAGTTTGATTATTGGTAGGGCTGTAGGGGCTGGAATGTTGGGTTTACCGGCTGCAACAATAAAATCAGGTCGACTCCCATCAACCATTGCCATTGTTCTTTCTTGGGTTTATGATATTTCGTCCATCATTCTTGTTGCAGAGTTGTGTTTTGCAGTAATGGAGGAAGATGAGGTTGAAGAAGTTAGCTTTACTGGTCTAGAAACAAAGGCATTAGGGAGTTAATTTGGTGCCTTTGTTGCTGTCATTTATGCCTCCCTTAGTTTTGCTTTGTTAGTGGCTTGTGTTTTGGGCATCGGTTCACTGATGTGTCAATGGTTTCCCTCGATGAATTCGGTATTGGCTCATGCTTTGTTTCCGCAGGCTGTTGGGACAGTCATTGTGTTCTTTCCATTCAAGGCCATTGATGTTGATGTTTCAAACAGGCTTTTATGCTTCCTCATGCTGTTCTCCGTAACCGCATTGGTCGCCATTGTTTTTTTGGTAACCAGAGCGAATGTAATAGCCTCCTTTGCTCATGCCTCGTGTAGTTTATCAACAATTTTGCCTGCAATTCCTGTTACTGTCTGTACTCACATTAGGATTCAATGTTATCAGTCCTTTGAATCAACATTAGTTTGTTTAGGAGGCTGAACCCCACTGAATGCTCAAGTAATAAATTCAGTCTTTTGTTGTTCTTGCTCATATCTATATAGCTACAGTAGTTTTTTGATTGAATCAACATTAAGAAAGTTTAGCCTCAAATTAATTCACAGGTAAATACCATTAACATGTGATGGTAAAGAAAGATGGCATCAATACAGGAATGATAAATGTGATCTTGAATGAAGAATCAAGAGGAGAAAATGAAGATAAAGGAGAATTTATAACAGTAAATATTATAACCTCAATTGTCAAGACACGAGAGTAAGCCTTCCTTTTCGATAGCTTATCATTTATTCCAAGTAATGAATGTTTAACATGTAAAAGGAAAAGAACCCAAAGATATAAATCATCAAAATGGGGGAAATGGGATTACAAAACTCAACACAATCAAGAGAACAAGCCTAAAAACAATTCTATTTCCATCAATCACAGCATGCTTGTACCCGGTTTATGATGGACTGAGAAAAACTGTAAGGGAAATGCAACGACTTCACTTACATTAGAGCGTAGGAATGATGAAGGTTTACCATAAGCTCTGTAGCAGTATGTTGGTAAGGCCCTGTTCAGCTTTGCTCTTTTTTCACCACGTTAGATATGAATCATGACACCTTTGGTGTGGACCTTCAAGGCCAGCCAAGTAATGATTCCTGTGTGGACCTTTGGTGTGGACCTTCAAACGCTAGTAAACACCAATGCTTACAGCAGCCTTTGGATTATAAAATTATGGAGGTAAGAACGCCTTGCTTACTTACATAAGGCTTAATCAACAAAGTGCAACCACACGGTATATATGGAAATTGATCTGTTGCCTCATATCAATTTAATTTGTTTTTGCAGCAGCAGGATTCCGACCGAACTGGACAATTATCGGCTTGCCTTTAAATACGTAACCGTTTACAAGGTTCTGCAAGGAAGGATAATCCAATTGAATACAAAATGAGAACTTCATCACTGTATTCAAGATGAAAAGGAATTGATAGACCTAGAACAAATCAGTATTCCCGGGGAGTTACTATTACAGTGAGAAATCAAGAACTAAGTGCGAATTACGTGTACTAAGAATTACCCATCTTAGAAGATGGTTAAGGTTGCTTAGTAATAAAACTAAAATCTTATTAATAGAAGTTAGTGGTTTGCATGAATTATACAAGTAGGAGAGCCTCAAGAACACCATTTTGAGCTTCAAAAAGGTTGGCTTTGGCTAACAACATATTTTGAACACCATGTTGAGCTCTCAAGAACACCATTTTGCTCACCGGTTTGACCCCTGGTCTGGAAAATTCTTTTTTGAGGAAGGTCTGGAATTTCAATTGTCAAAGACTAGGTTGACATAAACAATCTTTCAAAGACAACAGCAGGCGATAAAGCAACTTTTATGAGATACATGAATTGGACAAACTCATTAATGGCAGGAAAACAAAAACCTGAGAGTAAGTAACATACCAAAGCATGATGGGCAAGTTCAACTGATGGGAAAGTCACAAAAGCTTGACCCCTCATCCTTCCTTCCTGAAATCAAAAGATTATCTTAACCATCGCAATTAGGTAACCACAACACCTTTTGATCTGCATATAAGTGAAATATTCTAAACAGAAAGTTTCAATCTTTCCATATTTATAAAAACATATTCTTCTGATGTTCAAATTCCAATAATTCAACTTTTGGTTCAATGAAAAATTCAAATATTTGAGTTTGATATCAGTTTATGCAGTCATCAAGTGGTGGTGTTTTCCTATAAAAAAAAATCAGCAACTAAGTTGGAAGATGAAATTCCGTAAAAGCAATGCAAATGAGTCGGAAATCAAGCAACAGAGAGTAATCCAGATGTATGGTAACCTGCATTAGCTTCACATTAAGACTGGATTTAGCAGCATCAATGCTTCCAAATAATGATCCTACATCACAGCAAGACTTAATCAGCAACTAATACCAGCAAGGAACAAAGTAATGATGCTTTTAAATTCCAAGGAGTTTAAAGGAGCAGTTTTAGCCTGCATAGTTATAAAGTTAACTAGCATATTCTTTTCCAATTTTATTACGGTCGTTGAGCTGCTAAGAGGTTACTATCAGAGTAAAGCAAGAATGAATGCATTTAGTCTCACCAAAGAGGAAGTAGAAATCTTCAGGAACAAAATCCTTTGCCAAGTTCTTTACATACAGCACAGAAGCAGGATTACCAGCTGTATAGTTCTGCACAAACCAAGACAGACGATTCAGTTTAAGTTTTCGCAGATGCACCAGACTCAAGCTAGTTTCCATAATAGTTTGGTACAAGAAAAGATTTCGTACTTCAACAGCTGAGTAAATGGAAACTTGAGCAATTGCATATTTGATTTCATCTACAATCTATAAGCAATCTGCTGAGATAAGATCCAATACCTTAAACATAGGAAGAGATAAGATTTCTTCTGGAGGCAACTTCCCTTTTTCCAGCTCATCTGCAGTAGCAAACTGTTTGGCATCTAAACCCTCTTCATTAGGTACCTCTGAAATCTGTTTATGGTCATCAGCAGCAGCAGCATCTTTCTGCTCATTTGGAATCTGTTTGGGGGCAATTTTAATCTGTGAAAACACAGAGATGATTGTCAAAATTTGGTTAGAGTAAAGCATCCTAACATAGTCCCATTAGGTAATAGTATTGACCTGTAGAAAAGGGTTCTTCTTCTTTATTAACGGGATTTCTTTGGGGATTAAGGTGGCAGGTTTCACTCCAACAGCTTCATGAGCTACACTTTTATCAATAGCAGGGCCCACGATAGCTTCTCGCCTTGCACGCTTCCTTGCAGATTTTGGAGCACCTTTGTCATTGGCCTCCTAAAAACACATTAGTCAAGAAACAATGAAAAGCTAATGAAATCGTAAACAGGGATAAATTAAACCAGAGCAGGGACAGATGTTCTGGTTAATTTAATCTAATATATGATTGTTAAATTTCAGAATTTTAGCACGCAAAATCTTGCCTCATCTGAAGATTCCATTTCAGATTCACTTGAAGATGCGTCTTCCAAATGAGGCTTTGTAGGTGAGGAAGTAGGAGGTGGTGGTGGTGGCTGCAATGCAGGTACTGGAGGTGGCAGAGGCGGCGTGGGTAAAGCCATACGAAATGGAGCTGGAATATTCATTTTATTCATTAGGTGCAACACCTGAAATCGAAATACTATATGGTAAGAGATATATACATCCAACTAGAGTTGATCTGATATAATGAAGTAAAGATCACACAAAGGAGAACCTAAGAAAGAATAATAAATATTTAAGGAGGTTTAAAATAAAGGTGAAACTAAGAAAACCTGTGTATAGAAGCGAGGAACAGCAATAAGAGCATTAACAATATTGGTCAAAATATTTCCATCCGGTGGAGGGTAAGCATACCTGCAACATGAAAACTTTTGTTCATATCTGAAAAGTTCATTGCATTCAGAAAGAAAGCTGCTTACCCTATACAAACTCTAAAATCATTATTGAACAAATGCTTAAGCGCATCATGTTGCAAAAATTTGAACCCAATAATTCTATACCATGCGTGCATAATGCTTAGCATCATATTGGCACCTTCCTATTTCATGCATCTTCTGATAAAGTAAAAGGAAATAAGAAAAAAAAAATAGGAGGAAAGACTCACTCAAGGTGAGGAGGAAAGGGATAGTCTACACCGAGTCTAGGAGCAATTGGTTCACTAGTAGGTACTGATCCCAGTCTTGAACCTTGATTCGGGTCTCTAGTTGAGTTGGCATCTTTCAACAAAGATGCAGATTCTGAAAATTCCTTTCCAAGCTGAACTCCAGTTTGCTGAGGTTTATTATGTTCAGTTGGCTTACTAGCCCTCTCCACTAACAAGACTTTTCCAAGAAACCTCAGACTGAGAAGCCAAATACATAGGATAATCGGATAATGATTTCTGATGTTGTATCGATAAAATCATGATGTATGAAAAACCAAGTGCCTAGCAGGGCAGACCAAAACAAATAAACATAATCAAGAAATTTTACCCGTGCAATTGACGGTGTGCTTGAGATGCCAATGCTTCAGTTTTGAAATCCACAAATACACAATTTCTCAACCTACATAACAAAAGGACAATATGATTCTATAGTATAAAAACAAGTATGTACGAGACACCTTAGAAACTAATCCCAAACTGAATAAATTTATACAGAACCATCAAAAGTTTAATATTCACTTACTTTCCACTCGAGCAATGACGCACAGAGGATGCGCCATAGTGCGAAAAAAGCCGCAATAGGGTTTCGGGAGGAATGGCCTCGGGAAGATGCCGAATCAAAAGGGTAGCTACAGAATCCCCTTCTAGAGGCTTTGCCATCGCTCCTTCAACGCCTTGGTATCCAAAATGCTGCATTTGAGGACTGCTAAAAGGCTGTGATGATGGAATAACAGCCATTAAAACACCACAGCAACTTATTCCCATGTCATAACATAATAAAATAATTCCAACTTTACAAAATTAAAATAATAATAATAATAACACAACAACATCAACATGAAACATAAAACTATACAAAATTTAACAAGAATCACCGTTCTCACAATCACATTCATGTCCAAAAAAAGAACTTTTCAGAAACCCATGTGATTTCTTATTTTTCGTATATGTATTTCACATTACAAAGTAAAAGTAAAAGTAAACCCGCACCTTTGAGTTTCGGGTATTGATTTGCTCAGCCTGCTTGCTGCTTTCTAGCTAGTTCTTTCACAAGGGAAAAAATTGTTCTCCGGGAGGGATCTAAAAGAAAATCGATGGGATTTATACAGATAGATCCAATCGAATGATCTATGGGGGGTTTCTTAATGGGCTCCTGAGGTCCAAAATCTATGAATTGTTGGTAATATCTGGGCTTTGTTTTAAGTTACTGAACACTAGTTTATAATCTCCAGGTTGAAGATGGTTATAACTGAAAGTATTGGCTATGTTTTTTTATTTCCTTTTTTTCCCTCATGTAATAACTTTAGAATTACTTATAGGCTACAACATATTTTTTATTTTTTCGATTTTTAAGGTTTCGATTTGATTTATTTAATTTAAATCAATCTGTATCATATATCTAGTTTTAGTGGGTGAGTATCTCAACAAAGATTTTTTGTATACACAATGCATCAAATCAGAGACTTATTTAAGCAAAATCAAACTTCTTATCATTTAAATTAATCAACATCGGTTACAATTATTTATCTCATATTAATAAGTGTCTACAATCATTTGATATATGTCATATATCTTTATTATATTTTTTATTGATTTGATAAAATTAGATATCATTATTTTTTTTAAATGTAACCTAAAACTAAAAATGTATATTTTGGCACGATCTCTTTAGCCCAAGTGGTTAAAAGAACGATTATTGTTCATAAAGGTCACGGGATGCTTTATGATGTCAGCAGAGTGATTGGACGATCAATGTCAAACAATAAAAATTCTATTTTAGAATAAATATTACTGTAATCACTATTAACTAATTAAAGTATGTTTTGAGATTGAAATTAAAAAAATCAATATATGAACAAAATCATATGATTGTTTATGAAATATTTAAAAACATTATAGTAATGATCTTCTTGTATGGTATGATGAACTTGAAGATTTGTCACATTCATCCTATCCTATGGGTATGTCTTTTTTTATTTCATGACCTTGACCTAATTGCTTGCATTTGCATATTTATTTGTACTCCACGATGAGTTAGAGATTGACTACACTCCATTATTTGTCATAATATTTCTGAAAGAAAATGTATAATAAATTTTGGACATTACTTCATCAACAACAAATAATGTAGTACTAGGTTTCATCACTTTCTGATTTATATCAAACATATTATCTACTAGACTTGTTAGTACATGATTTGATGGTGGATAAGATTTGGGGTTAAACTAAGAGAGTTATACTAGACTTAAAAAATGGGTATATCTCTACGAATTTGTTCATAAATTATCACAGGATAGGATAACGTTCAATCACTAGCAGAACTAAAAAATTATAAATATTCACGTCCCTGATGGGAGAGAACATGATTAAGAACAGATACAATACGCTTGAACAAGGTTAAACTAAGAGAGTTATAATCTTTTTTTTTCTCTCATCTTTTTTACTCCTACCACCGTTATGTTATTTGTGTCTCTTTTCCCCAAAATTATAGAGAAAGAACATCATCAATCAGTTTAATCTTTCTTCTCTTTTCTTGTTCGCAGAGACAGTTTAAAGATTTTGGGGTCCTGTGCAATTTCTTAAAAATATGACCTTTAGGAGCAATTGTTTATAGCTCTCAATAGTTCTAAAAATGTGGCCCTTAATTGTCCTTTTTGCCCCCCTGTGTAGTCATTTCTAATGCGATTATCCAGAACTTCAGTAATTCTACAGAAACAATAATAATATGAATAATCAATAAGATTCTATAATCGATTGTCACATTTAAGAAACAATTATAACTCATATTTTTCCAAAGTATAAAATATTTTCAAAACTTTTATAATGTCACTGATTATAACGTTTTAACAATTATAAAGTATTTTCAAAACTTTTATAATAAACTTGAGATTAGCATCATCTAAAAATGTAATTTATCAAAATTTTTGGGTACTTATTTTTTAGGAACTCTGTGCGGCTCCTATTACGCCCGTCTAAAACTCTCACCACTTGTTCAATGCCTCCTTATTTCGACACTAATAAACTTTAATGCTCACAATAAGTATACGAAGCTAGAATTGTTTTAAGAACAAAAATTAAATTATAATTTTTCATATTTTAATTATAAAATAATATATGTTTATATTTTCTAAACCTTTAATAAAACATACTTTTATTCTACTCCAATTTTCACTCGACCAACCTAGATAACCCTGTTGAGTCCAGATGCATTGTTCCATGACATCAAGTCCATTCTAAGTTTTTGATTGGCATGAATTCACTTTGGAAAATTTTCATGTCTCTTCTCAAACCAAATTGATAATGAAGTTGATGACTATCATTCAAGTCAATTAGTACAAAATTATTTACCCAGTTCCTCAATTTAAAAGCAATCACCAGTGGGGATTAAAAAAAAAAGGGTTTTTTTTTAAACTGCAATGGAAGTCACTTAATTATCGATAGGGTTACGTTTGGGACACTCAATTACTAAAAGTTATGTTTGGGTCACTTAATTATGGGTAAGGTTACATTTAGGTCACCCAATTAATAAATGTTATATTTAGATCACTCAATTATAGGTAAAATTATATTTGGATCACTCTTCATATTTGAAAAAAGTTTATCAATTCGTGTATTAGATTAATTAATGATTTCAAATGAAGTAAACAAAGTGATTTAAAAGAAAAAACAATCAAATTGATATACTTTTTCAAATATGAAGGGTGACCCAAATGTAACCTTACTTATAATTGAGTGACCCAAATGTAATTTTTAATAATTGGGTGACCCAAATGTAACTTTTAATAATTAGATAACTCAAATATAACTATACCTATAATTAAGTGACTTTTGTTGCAATTTACCCTTTTTAAAAAAAAATTATATTTTTTTAGATTATTTTTTCTCAAACCTTTTTTTCTTGAAAAAACTTCATTAATTACGGATATATGTAATCATAGTTATTGAAAAAGAGTATTTTTTTTATTTTCTAGATAAAAATTATTTTAAAAATTTAAACTTTGTTTATGATATTTTTAAGCATAATCAATCAATAATTATTGTTAAAAGTAAGAGTGTATTCGGTTACGTTTCAGTTTAATTTAATAAATTATTTTAGTAATTATCAATTTTTAATCCAGTTAATCTCGTTTTTTGATTTTTTATATTTACGTTGATTTTTAAAATTTTATGATTTTTAAATATTAAAAAATAAAATTTTAAAATGTTTTTTATATAAATATTTAATAAAAATTTATTTTTAAGTAAAAAATAATAATTAAAAGTGCATCTATACTATTTTAAATATAAAATATATAGTTTTACTTTATAAAAATAATTAAAAATTAAATTTAATTCAATTTGGTTCAATTAGATTAACCACGGTTCGTAAACTTATGAATCATAAATTGTCTAAAATCCTTAGTTTTAACATGTGTTTCATTTGTGGAATGCGTTTTTTTTATCTTGTGACGTATTTTCTTTATTTTTGTGGTTTATTTCATCTGTCCTTGTGGTATAGTTTTAACATACTCAAACGGTTGTTTATTGCTCGTATAGAGATTTTAACGATGCTAGTTTTTTATTATGATTGTGTCGATGATTATAAAAAAGTTAGATCCCTATTTGCATGGGTGGAACCAAAAATTTATTATAGAGGGACCAAAATATATATTTAATTTTTTTTATTGACGATCGGGACCAAAATACGATTACTTTAGAAAAATTTATATATTTTAAATAAAATTATTTTTTTTAGTATATAAAAACAAAAATTGACGGGGACCGGAACCCAAAACCCCCTAATGTTCCGCCCATGCCTATTTGGATGATGGTTGTTTGTCACAATCATGTATAGTGGAACATTATGTATGATAGTTTGGGTCGCTCAATACTCTTTTTTACTTGTTATGTATCTCGATTGAATACAAACAAAAAATTCAGAAAAATATTTAAATTTTGATGATATATTTATCTTTTTAAAATAATATTTTTTAAAAAAAAATTGGATTATAATAGATTTTATCATTTTGTTACGTTAATTTTATTATTTTCTCTTCTAAATTTGTTATAATCTTTTATGATTTTAATAAAAATTTAATATATTTTTTATCAAAAATAAATATAAATATATACGATCAAATTATTATAGATATTGTTGTATGGTAGTTAGAATTCTTATTGTTTTTTTTTTAAAAATCAGCTACAGTGGTTATAGTAGTATCTGTTCTAAAATATACTTTCAATTATTGAAAATTGATCGTTCAATCAATGTACTGTAATACTAGTGTTTGAACTCATGCCTTTAAGAACAACAATCGTTCTTTTAACTATTGAAATAAAATATTTCGTGTTTTTCTCTTAATTTTTATATTTTAAAATAAATAAAAATGTAAGTGTTACAATAACGAATAGAATGGTCATTTTTGTACATTACGATAAAAATATTGATCCGACAAGGTATATTTAATTAAATGATGTATCATCAGTTTAGAATATGATATGACATTCTTTTGGTGTATTATAGTTTAGAAACTAAGTCTAGAGTCGTTGCTTCTAAGTTAAAGCCTAGAACTAAAACATTAAAAGAAATTTTTAATTTTTATCGTAAAATAATTATTCATAATTTATATAAAAAATATTTTTTATATATATCGTATATCAAAATATAACCTATTAAATATAATTTTTTAAGTTATAATAGATTAGACTTGTGTTTACTTATTTTTATTTTATTTATAAAGTATATATTATAAAAAAATTAAATATATTTATAAATAAATATTATTTTTTTATAATCACTTTTAAATTATTAAAAAAAATTATAATTCAATTAACTTGTTTTAAATATTAACATTTTTCAATTACTACAAAATGATGATTTACCCTATTTCTGTCTCAACAAAATTTTTGTTCCTTAATCATCAAAATTATGTAGAAAATAATATTTTCTAGAAATTATGATAATAAACATTGTCATCTTAATTCCACATATTTTATGAGCTTATCATGTCTTTTCGGGCAATAATCAAGACAAAGACAGATATGTCACATAGTAAGATCATGTACATGTTGATTAATTTCGATGGTTAGGGACAGTTTTGATTTTAATTAATGGGGAAAAAGGAGATTAGGACAGAAAAGAAAAGTACATTAGAACTTTCTCCAAACAAACACAAAAAGAAAAAAATATATTATCTTGTCTTTATTTTTTCATGTAACCAAAACCTCTCTTAATTAATTAATTAATGATTATATTCATTAATTTTATCTAAGTTATTTAGTTATTTTATTTTATATTGTTTAATAATAATAATAATAGTTATTAATGTGAATTTCAAAAATATTATTATAATATATTACTATTACTTTTATTATTATCGTTGTAAGTTGTGATGTAATATAGGCCCGGTTGTGAAGAGAGTATCTCGAATGGTTGTTCAAGCCTCTTAATTTACCTACGATTTTAAATTTAATTATTTATAATTTTTAATTTATATTTTTATAATTTATTAAATAAATTATTTTAAAGAATAAAATTAAAAATTTTAGATATATAAATAAATAATTCTAACAATAAAAATAATGTGTTAAAAATATTAAATTAATTATTTAAATTAATGAGATGAATAAAAAAATTCAATGTTATTTTTTGCGTCTAATTCTAAAAAATATATTTTAAGCCTTAACCCTAAATTTTATATCATAAATTCTAAACATTTCACCCATACCTTAAACTTTAATCTTAAAATTTTAGAAAATAAGTGGTTTTTATTTTAGAATATAAGTGATTTTTATTTATATTTGAGAATTTAGATCAATTTTTACAAGGTAAATTAGAGAATACTATGTATACAAGACGTTCTCTCTTCAAAATTTATAAAAAAAAATATTAGAAAAATAAAGAATGCTGACTGCACATGACGTTTTCTTTAAAAGTCGCCATGTACAAGTAGCGTTCTCCTATTTACACTGTAGCTTTTAACCTAGATTTTAAAGTATAGTTCAGACACACTATTTTCTCAAATAAAAATAATCTATATTTCCAACGAAACTGATCTACTTGCCTATTGAAAAAATAAAAATTTTATACGTTTTTTAGATCGTCGGATGTGAAAAATGAATAATTAATAATAACTCATTACCTTTTATGAGTGATAATTTTTATATATTTTATTATTAATCTTAATCATTTATTTTATTTATCCAGCAATCTAAAATAAATATAAAACTTAAAATTTGTTATATGATATAACTAGATTATTATAGCCTCAAAGTGAGAAATAGATACCATTTGTACACTTTACACTATCAAATGAGGATCAATCCATGTTCTCATGAGTAGTAGCAAAGTTATCGCTCATTATTGAATCCCAAAGCTATATATTGATTTTTTTTTTTATAATTCTCGCTATTAAATTTATTATATATTTTTTATAATATTGTTATTAAACTCATTAATTAATATTTTAAATCAAATATTATGGATATAATAGATTATCTTTTTAACTTAATTTACTTTATTTATAACGTTGTTGAACAAATAATTAATTTTTTTATTAATATCTTTTTTTTTATATTATAAGTTCAAGACACAATAAAAAAATATCTTTTCTCTACTCCTAAATAAAAATTATTATAAAAACATAATTAAGAATAAGAATAATCCTATGAATTATAAATATTTCATTTATTTACTGATATAATCCCGTTTCTGCTAATATAATATTTTCCGTGCGTATATTTACTAAATTCTTATTCTTTCACTGAGTGGAGTTATCTCCTAGACGGCATCGCATGGTAGTGCAAATCAGGAGCAATAGAGTTGGAACACGTGAGCAAAATAATGGAATACACTTTTCTCCGCTGTCCTATTCTTAGAGTAATTATTACAAAATTGTTACATGAACCCGTCCCACTACTTTGGATATGATCTCAATTAATTAAATTAAGATACATCATATATTTTTTCATGTCATATTCACACACAAGCATCATCCAAATTATCAACATTAATGCTTTTGATTTAAAAAAGAAAAAAAAATATTATCAAAGATTTTTTATGTTGTCTCCCTCTTTATTATTCAATTTTTTTGATTATTTTTTATAACCTAACACCTAACCCTTAAACCCTAAACCTAAACCTAAACTATGACCCATAACCCTAAACCTTAACTCTAACACTAAACCTTAACCCTAAACCTAACTTTAAACTATAACCTTAACCCTAAACCCTAAACATTAAACATAAACCCTAAACCCTAAACATAACCCCTAACTCTAAACCCTAAACTTTAAACCTTAAAACTATAAAAAATAATTGAGAAATTTTTAAAGAACAAAGAGAAAGATGGCACAAGAAATCTTTGGTAATATTTTTTTTCTTTTTTTAAATCAAAGATATTAAATTGGTTGATTTGGACAATGTTTATGTGTAAATATGATATGAGAAAAATATATGATGTGTCTTAATTTAATTAGTTGGGGATCATATCCTAGGTGATGGAACGAATTCATGTAATAATTTCTCCTATTCTTAGGTCCACGCGTTAAAGAAATTATATCATGGATAAGTCCCACCACGTCATCCGTGTGACCAACAACTAAAATTCATCCATATCATCGTTTTTTTTTCTATGTTATTTTTTGTTAATTCATTTTAAAAAAAATTTTAAGTGAAGTTTCATTTTAAAAAATATATGATATGAAAAAAAAAGATAATATGGATTTATGAAATTTGACACGCTAAATTATGTTTTCACTTTATTATTAATGTAAGTGAAGATTCAATCCTCGAGTTGAATTTATAAGATTCAATCTTCGAGTTGAATTTATGAAATTTCGAGTCGAATCAAATTATTCAGTTTTTTTAAATCAAATTAAATTTTACTTATATAGTTTTATCTCTAATCTTTAAAATAAATGATAAAATTTTATTAATATTTAGAATAAATATATACCAAAGTTAATTCAAATTTTGACACGTTACTACACAATTTATGTTTTCCTTTGTATTATTACTTTATGGAGCGGATTTTAATCCGTATATTACGTTTAAAAAATTCAATCGAATTAAAAAAATTTAAGTTATTTAAGTTGTCGACTCATATTTTATAATTTAAATTTTATTTAATTTTTTTATTCGAGTCAAATTTAAAAATTTTGAGTCGAGTTGAGTTTTTTAGTTCTTATAAATATTTAATTATAATTATTTATCGCATTACAATATAATTTGATTTTAATTTATATAGCTTTCTTTAATCATATAAGATATGTATATATATTTTTTCATATTTTTTATATGTGATAATATTTTTTTTATATTTTTATATATTAATATATATTATAAAAAATTGAGATATTCATCTTGAGCTTAAAAATAAATTTTTTAATTATTAAAAATTTTGAGTTATTCGAATTTTTATTTTACAATTCGAACTTTATTTGAATTTTTTTCGAGTTGAATTTATGAAATTTCGAGTCGAATCAAATTATATCGAGTCAAATTTTACTCTACTTATATAATTTTCTCTCTAATCTTTAGAGTAAATGATAAAATTTTATTAATATTTTTTCTTCAAATTATAAATTTAAAATTCAATAAGAATACAATTTCCTTTTTCAACTTTCAAAATAATTATTCGAACTCAGCATCCTGACCTCCGCATAATGTTTTAATTTGTTTGGTGTGGGTTCCCACCTAATCTTCTTAACTACTAAATCCAAGTAGTAATAAAATAATGTTATGCTCAAAATCCCAAGACTAAATCAATTTTTCATTATTAATTGTTACAATGTTTTAGCTAAATTATTTTAAAGAAAATTTGGTCGATATAATAAAATTATTTATATTGTGTTTAATAAAAAAAATTACGATAAAACTCTTTGTCTACAACTTAAAAATCTCTTGATAAATGCACGAACCTTCTAGTCTAAATGGTAAAAATTATATTCTAAATTGATAAATAATGCTTAATTAAGCAAAACAATAAAATATTTGTATTATTTTGGACTTACAAATAGCAAAAAAAATATATATATATATATATATATAATACATTTCTTACAAGATTATTCAGACAAAAGAATCACGTAATTAAGAGTACTGATAATCTCAAATTTGTTCTTAATTATATCTTAACAAATTTTAATTTGTCTATTTTCCACCGGTCAATAAGCTTTGCTGAGTAGTTGAGTTTCTTTGGTAAACCAGATTTTGTACTAATTCTATGTTAATACCAATTAGATCTAATTTCCCATATTATTTTATTTCTTAGTTTCAATTTGTCGGCGCCGGAAAAATCAACCTTTTCAACCTATTTAGTAGTTGTCTTAAATTACGAAGCATGTGCGTGGCTTCAGCCAAGTCAGCTATGTGATTATTTTTTTTTAATTTATTTTTAGTCAAAATTACACGTGTTTAATGAAAAATTAATTTTGAATTTATAAAAGGTGATTTTCTTTTTTCACGTTTAGGGTAAAATATAGAGTTTTGAATATTTTTAAACAGTAGTATTAAATTATCGTCGCATGTTAATTTTGTTATAAAAAAATTTCTAAATTTAATTGGTTGGTGATTTTTTATATATATTTTAAAATTTTATAATAAATATATGTTATTATAAGTATAAGGTGTTATGAAAAGATAAATTATATTTTTAATAAAAAAATTAGGGTAAAGTATATTAGAGGTTATGGAACTATGCTCAAATGTTTGTTTTAATCATTAAACTTTTAAAAATTACAAAATCACCATTAAATTTATTAAATTGTTACATAATGCTAGGTAAGATTTTATAATGGTATTGAAGTTCAATAAATTTAATGACTATTTTATAACAATTCGGTAAAACTTAATGACTATTTTCGAATAATTTAATAAATTTAATGTTTATTTTTAAATGTTTGTGATTAAAATGATTATTTAAACATGATTTAGTGACCTATATCATACTTTACCCCCAAATGAATACGTATTGTTTCTATGCATTATTTTACAGTGGAAATGGTTTGCAAGATCTAATTTGGATTAATTAATGACCTAGAAAGCTTTGAATCGATTAATTTAATCTTTATTATTCATAAACAAGAAAATAAGAAAGTAAAGGATCGAATTAGTAATTTGTCCTTTTCTATTGGTAATAAATTAAATAATAAATGTCTTTATCAACAATTTTTATTTTGTATTTTTTGGACAAGAATTTTCTGTTTTTGATTTTGTTGCATGTGGGATGAAATGTCTTGGAAAAAGCCAAAAGGGGATTCAGTTTTTTTTTTTTATTCTTCCGATTTTTAGGGTTCTGTTCCGATTAATTCATATTGATCTGTGTTATATATCTAATTTTAATGGGTGAATCAATAAATAAGAATTTTCTTCATATTCAATATCTCAGACTTAAAACTTGTTTAAACGAAATCGAACTACTTATCAATTAAACCAAATTCTGTTAGTAAAAATTTTATATATTTTTATTATTATATAAAATATAAATAAAATATATTAAAAATTCAATTGTTTTTTTTGTTTCTAAAATTTAGCATGTAAAATGAGATTGGTCCCTCCTTTGGGCTAAATCTTATAAACTGTGCATATTCAACCGTTTGAAATTCTATACTCGCGATCTTTAGGTATAAAAGGAATATACTCCTAAATGACTCCACGCGTCTATGAATCATAGGCTTAATAAATAGTTAATAGCTCATTTTATTATAATGTGAAATTAAAGATCGTTGACGGATTTGATCCAAGTGATAAACTAAATTAGTATTAGGTAAATGGATTATTGCTTAAGAGTTAATTGCTTGAATAAAATTTTTTAATAATGATTTATTAAAATTCGATATATAACCTAAATCCATCGAATTAATCAAACAAAATTTTGAAGAACTAAAAAGACAACAATAAAAAATAAACATCAAATTATGATACAACTAATTATTTATACTTTAATTTATGGGTGTAATCATCGTTATTTAATCTATTAGTTAACTGATTTAGATCAAGTGTTATAAAGGCTTATTACGAGGACAATCCTCTTAAATAGGAATGGAGTTAGGATTTGAAATTAAGGTAAATTTATAAAATAAACTAAAATTTTATAAAAATTTAAATAGGAAAACAATAATAAAAAAAAATTCTTCAAAATAAAATATCATAATTTTTTTTAAATAAAAATGTCATCATATATAGTCGAGTGAAAAATCCTTGGCACTGCCAGATATATTGAAATTTCCTTGAACTTGCATTTCCTTTATTCTGCATCTTTTTGACCTTTTCAGTATCTAAAGTCCCCCCCCCCCCCCCCCCCCCCCCCGCGGATTCGAACCAAATGGAGTGGTTTCCTTTGAATTGTGAAAATTAAAAATAATCTGTTCTACAGTTTAAAACAGCTGTATATTAGTCATACAAAAATACCCAATTGTCTACAAATACTTCAACAAAAAAAACCTAAATTTGGAAAAATTATATTATGGATTAGTCTCATCACGTGTCCATGGGACCAATCACTAAAAACTACCTACCTCATCAATTTTTTCATGTCATATTTTTTCTCAAGTGAATCTTCACTTGAAAATTAAAAATTGATGAAGTGGGTAGTTTTTAGTGGTTGATCCCATGGCTGACGTGGTAAGACTGACCATGATATAATTTTTCCTAAATTTGGTGATAAAAATTCAGATAATTACATACTATCTATGATGTTTGAACATGACTTTTTTAAATAAGGTAAACTATATAAAAATAACTTAATTACGAGGTTGACGTGGAAATGGTTACTATATTTTGAAAAATAATAAGTATATTATTTAATTATTAAAATAGTTCCAATTTAATCACCCGAATTAAGCTTTAGGTTAAGTTCCAAGGCATAGGTGCATTTTTTTTTGAATTAACTATAGTAGTTACATTAATATATGTTCTAGAGTATACTCTCAATCATTAGAGATTGATCGCTCAATCATTATATTGGTATTATTGGTGCTCGAACCCAAGACCTCCAAGAACAACAATCGTTCTTTAAACCAATGGGATTAGATGGTTCGTGCAAGTAAGTCACATTTTTAAATGCAAAAAGAGCACAAAAAACATGGGTCCCAATTAACTTAGAGGTAAATTATAACAAAGGTTATCCAATTATAAGTATAATTATATTTGAATCACTTAATTATTAAAATTTATATTTAGATTATTCATTTATGGATAAAATTATATTTGGGTCACCTAATTGTTAAAAATTATATTTCAGCCACTCAACTAGGATAAATTTACAATTGGGTCACCCTTCATATTTAAAAAAAAGTACACCTACTTGATCATTTTCTTCCACATCACTTATATATCATCGTTAACATTAGAGTATTTCATTTAAAATTATTAATTAATTTAATATATAAATTGATAAACTTTTTTAAATATAAAGAGTGACTCAAATGTAACCTTATAATTGAGTGATCTAAATATAACCTTTATTAATTGGGTGACTCAAATATAACTTTAACCTTAATTAAATAACTCAAACTCAATTTTTAATAATTAAGTGTCTCAAATATAATTTTATATATAATTGAGTGACCTATATGGTTGTTTACCCTTAACTTAGAAACCCTTCATTTCACCCATTTTAATTAAAATGGTTGTTTACCCTTAACTTAGAAACCCTTCATTTCACCCATTTTAATTAAAATAATAATAAATAAAACCCCATACTATTTCTTAGCATTTTTCAAACAGATATGGCTAAGAAAGCTAGAAAAAAAAAATAATCATAAAAACAAATTTACTTTGAAAATACCATATCAAAGCTTCCCTGACAAGTGCCTTGCAGTCTACGGATCTTCCATCACCATTAAGCTCCTCTATTTAAGCTCCCTTTTCCCCATTTCTTCTACTTTCTTAAAGGCCTTCATCTCTTTTCTTTTGTATTCTAAGCTTTCACATATACCATAGCAGTTCTCTGGGTATTGTTTATACTTCTTTGTTTCTGGGTTTGTTTTGGTTTTCGTGTTCTTCCATGGAAGAAGCTACGGGTGTGAACAAGGGAGACGAAATCATGGATTTGCCTCCGGGTTTTCGGTTTCACCCGACAGATGAAGAGATCATAACTCATTATCTTACAGAAAAGGTTGTGAACAGCAACTTCAGTGCAAGCGCTATAGGTGAAGTCGATTTGAACAAGTGTGAACCCTGGGATTTGCCTAGTAAGATTTTGTTTACCTCTGTGTTTTAGATTATGTTTCTTAGTACTTTGAATTTGGATGTAATCTGGTCTTTGTTTTTTGTTTAATTTTGCAGAGAAAGCCAAGATGGGTGAGAAACAATGGTATTTCTTTTGTCAGAGAGACAGGAAGTATCCGACAGGGATGAGGACGAACCGTGCCACAGAATCTGGTTATTGGAAGGCAACTGGAAAAGACAAGGAGATTTTCAAAGGCAAAGGTTGTCTTGTTGGGATGAAGAAGACTCTTGTTTTCTACAAAGGGAGAGCTCCAAAAGGGGAGAAATCAAATTGGGTCATGCATGAATATAGACTGGAAGGAAATTCCTCTTATTATAATCTACCTAAGGGTGCAAAGGTACATATTTTTTTTCACTCTTAAAAGTTCTTTTTTTTTCTTTTAATTTTACTGTTTTTTTTTTGGTTGAGTGGTTACTTTTCATGGGGTATCTTTGTTTGCTTTTGTGTAAATGAAGAATCTAGGATAGAATTATGTTTCTAACATTTGAAAATAGTGTCCTAAACTTTTGTTGTGTTCTTTTTTTACAGGATGGATGGTCTGTCTGTAGGGTATTTGATAAGAATACAGGGATCAAGAAAAGTCCGGTTCAAGATCAGCAGCAGCAGATGTTGAGAATGAATTCTTTCGGTTGCGATGATCTTATCGATTACACCTCGCTTCCGCCACTCATGGATCCTTCTTACAACAAGCCGGGATCGTCTTCCGGTTTCGTCGACGGAGTTGGGGATATCGAATTCAAGGGTGCCATAGCCTCAAACTTCCCAACAATGAATACTCATCAGACCCTTGTTCAAGTTCCTACAAATTATCATTATGGAAGCTCTAATAGTAATATTTTCAACCCACAAATCCCAATCCAAAATCCAGTCTTCTTCCATCAAGACACCTCGAATTCGGCCTACATGCACCAAGGGCGGACCAGTACCGGAATGAACCGGCAGTGCAAGGTCGAACAGTTCTCGTCGAACCAATCCATGGTCAGTCTCTCACAGGACACCGGTATCAGCACCGAAATCAACAACAATGTAATTTCATCAATCGTCTCGAAGAACAATATCAATCTCGGAATCAGCAAATCCTTTGAAGATTTGGGTTGTTTATGGGACTACTAGGAAAATGTTGGGATTGGTAATTTTCCTAGGAAAATGCTGTGCTTTGAAATGGTCTTTGTTTTCCCCAGATTAGGTAAAATTATTTATTAGTTTGGAAAGTTTCTTTGGTTTGTCATGGTGGGAAACATATTGGGGGTATACAATTTGTATAGATATAGATTCAAATATTGTTCACTTTCCATTACAAATACAAACAGATATATGTCTGAGAAAGGTTTATGTTCATGATTTCTTTCTTACAGTTTCTGGTTTCAATTTCTCATTGATTCCATGTTCATATGTTCCAATCAAATCCCCACTAAAAATCAAACATACATTTAAGGTTGTGTTTTTTGTGTTGTTTTCATCTGTCTGTTAAATGAAAGATGCACCTTTCCTTCATCTAATGTAATTAATGTTTCAATTTAATTAAAAAATTATTTAAAACTAATTTAATACGATCTCTATATTATTCAGACTCTTCTCTACTTATAAATTAATGATATTTTGAATATTTAAGAATATTTGATTTTATATCCTCTTATGTATTATATCGTTGATAATGTCAACTAAACTAAATTTAATCGACAATTATATTATGTTTATTAAAACTTGATTAAAATTAACTGCATGGGTTTAATCACTTGATTAAAAATTTAAATTAGTGCCCTTAATTGAATTTTACTGGTTGAACTCAACAAGATTATGAATTACATCAATTAATTAATTAATCACCTTAATTTCTGCACCCTCAATGTGACAATCCCTGACAATAACAATCTTTTACAATGTTTCTTAAACAACAATGCTTAAACTTAATCTTCTGTCTTAAGTTGATAATTAATTATTACATGTGCCTCCCTTAAAACCTTCAATCAATAATACCCTTTTCATCAGCCTAGCTGTTCTTTTTGGACAACTTCTTCCAAGTTGATTTTTTCTTTATTTAATTTCTGAAATAAAACCATGTAACTTGCCCCATATATGAAAAACTGGTAAAAATTAAATGAATTTGAAATTCGAACCGAATGATATGTACCATGCATTTAATAATTATTTCAAGTTCAGATAACGTAACCGAATATAATATTAAAAGTAGAACAAGAATAACATTCCAACTATAATGTTTAAAACATGTTTATAATATCTGTCCAAGTAATGTTATTCGATATGATACGTATTATTTTTCGAGTTTTTCGAACAAATCTGTTACGCAAAATAAGTTTATAGATCAAAATATGTAACAGAAAGGCAGGAGAAAGACATGATGGTAGGGGGAATAAAAATTAAATAGAAGACAGGTTCATGTGAATGTGATTGTGTTCTGTACATTGAACCATAGATATATTTATTTACTTTCTGTTCAAACCAAAGCTTTCGTCTACTCTTAGGAGATTCATGCTTTCGGGAAAGTTAAACTAACACCTCGATCTCATTATTATCATATAATTTTACCAACAAATCTCTAGAATATATATTTTTTAAAATTATTGTAAATATAATTATGATACGAATACATAAATGATAACACTAATGATAAATATTGGGTGTTCGATCGAGTCGAGTCAAGTCAAAAATTTTGAGTTATTCGAGTTTGAATGTTTTATTCTATAATTCAAAATTTATTTAATTTTTTGAATCGAGTCGAATTTATGAAATTCTAGTCAAATATTTTAGTTTTTGTATAAATTTAATTGTGCAAAAATATTTCTTTGTATATAATTTTATATGTAGCGGCACACGTATATATTTCTATATGCATATACTTAAGATTGGACGGTACACATATTGATTGAAATTTAATTACTTTCTATATGCATATAATATATATATATATATATTCAAAATTTCACATATGATATCCATAATATATCATGTATAATTAAAAATTTTACTCAAATATTAAAATTTTGAGTTATCCGAATTTTTATTTCATAACTCATATTTTATTTAATTTTTTTTGACTCGAGACAAATATTTGCTTAAGTGATTAAAGGAACGATTGTTGTTTCTGGAGATTGCTGGTTTGAGCATCAGCATTTGCAACACAATGATTAAAGGAACGATTATTGTTTCTGGAGATTGCGGGTTTGAGCATCAGTATTTGCAACACAGTGATTAAAGGATCATTGTTCAATGGTTGAAGGTATATTTTAGAACAGATACTACTTATACTGATGATGATTGATTAAAAAAATTTGTATTTAAAATTTTTCGAATCGAAATAAAATGATTTTATAAAATTTTAAAACGAGTTAAAATGAATCATCTTTTTCATCCTAAATCGAAAAATAAAAAGAAAATATTTGATTAATCAAGAAAAGGAAAAGGAAATCCCTTATTTGTTGCATGAAAACATGTGTATACCATCCAATTGCCAGCCTCCACCGCGTATTTCTTTGTCAGCTGTTGAAAGTGAACGTTCTTTCTTTTGATCTTATGATGATGAGCTTATCCGCGTTCTTCTTTTTTTCACCACCTCGGATGGACACTGTTTACAGTCGCACCGCCCTTCACCGGCTTCAGTTTTTATATATAAAAAAAAAAATCCATTTTATTTTCTAGGGTTTCTATTAATTTATTTTTGGTTTAATGAGTTAACATGCATGATTAATGCTAAATTTTCCAATAATAATAATTATGAAATCACGACTTTATATTCTATTTCACAATATCTTTCCAACTGTATCCTATTCTTCAACTTACTCTGTGTATACTGAAAAATTATATCATGGGTCAGTCTCATCACCTGTCCATGAGACCAACTAATAAAAACTGTCTGCTTCATCAATTTTTCCATATCATAATTTTTTCCCAAGTGAATCTTCACTTGGAAAATTAAAAAATAATAAGGTAGACAGTTTCTATTGGTTGACCCCATAAATGACGTAATAAAATTGACCCATGATATAATTTCTCGTGTATACTAGTCATTTGACTGGGATTTAATGGTAAGTTACCAAACGTATAGGTAAAGTAGATAGATTAATGGAGAAAAATGACAGAGAATATGAATGTTTACTTTTTAAACAATTTAAAATCAAATGTAATGGTACAAATAATCTTGTCTTAATGGTTAATAAAACAATTATTGTTTTTGGAAATCATAGTTCTGAGTATTATGTCTCAGGGTCATTATCCTCTTCCTAAAAGACATGTCTGATAGGATGTGTAGCGCTACCGTATATATACCCAAGAACTCCATTTTCCTTTTCGATGTGGGATTATGTTCCTTGCCTATTTTCAGGCATGACATTCTCCCTCACTCAACCTCGTGACGCCCTCATCACGAGCTTTCGCTCTCGTGATTGGCCTCTTGTCACGGTTGTTCACCCTGCCTATCCTATCCCTCTCATGGGCGCTCAACGTGAAATCAGGCAATCAAAGGGTCGCTCTAATACCACTTGTCACAAGGCCATTACCCTCTTCCTAAAAGACATATCTAATAGGATGTGCAACGCCACCGTTTATATATCCCAAAACCTTCATTTTCCTTTCCGATGTGGGATTAATGCTCCTTACCTATTTTTAGGCGTGACAATTGGTATTGTAGCATAGTGATTGAGGATCAATGTTCAATGGTTGAGAGTAGGGGTGTGCAAAACCGGATTCAGTTAACCATTAACACATTATTTCGGTTAACCGATAAATTCGGGTTATTCAATCTTTGACCCTAAACCGTAATCATTCAATCGGTTAACTGTTTATCCAGTTAACCGAAAAAATTGGTTCGGTTCAATTCGGGTAACGAGTTTTTATTTAGCTTATTAAAAATATAAAATTTAATAATATATTAGAAAAAATATATATACTTTTAAAAAAGTTACATATGATGTTAGTATTTTTTTTAATACTAGTAAGTTAAATATTTAAATTTTATAGGAATAAAAAAAATGTTTTTAATATAAATTATTAAAATAACATATAATATTATAATATATATTATATAACCGGTCGGTTTGGTTACCCGATTTATCTCAAAATCATAAACTGTAATCGAACCGGGTTTATATAAAAAAAATAAAAATTCGATCAAAATCGATTTTTTCGGTTTGGTTAACCATTTTTCGATTCAAGTTTTTCGGGTTTTGAAATCGGTTTCAAAAAGTAAATATAATTTAAACATTTATTTTAGTATTAAATTTTTATTTTTATATATTTTTATTATAAATAATTTATTTTAGGTTTCATAAAATATATTAACCTAACGGAATTAAAGTGACAAATTGTTTTGTTTTGTCTTCGTTACTTTATGTGTATGTACATACCAAATTTTCAACAATATTTGACTAGTGTAATGTTTATTCGAATCGGATATAATCTGATTATATATATATATATATATATATATATATATATATATCTTTGTTTTTATCTTATTTGTGGGATTAAATATATAAAATTAATCAGAAAATAAGTAAATACTATGTACGATATGTATCACTAATTATAGGGACAGAGCTAAAATCAAACTTTGGGAGGAACAAAAATCTATTAAGTCTTTAAATTTAAAATTTGAAAAAGACAAAAAAACCTTATTTTATTAGTACTATTTAAACTAAAAAAAAATTTAAATACAATTATACCAAATTTTTTTGAGAGGGCTAAAGCCCTTCCCACAATACAGATAGACTATACATTGATACATATAATTAATTATTTTAATGATATTTGAAGTCATAGAACTTAAAACGTGATTATTTTTTTAGAATAAAATACGTTAAAACACTTTTCAGTTTTTTTTCTTCAGATTTTTATTTATTTATTCACCTTTTCCTATTTTAATAATATTTTATTTTTGAATCTAAAAAAATAAAAATATGGTACAAGAAGCTTTTTAATATATTTTATTCTAAAAAAATTACGTTTTAGATCTTCGGAATTTTAAAAGTTACTAAAATTCTTAATAATGTATATCAATACATATAATTAATCGTACGACTTTAGACTCCTCCTTAATTAATCATCTTCATGAAGCTTAATTAAAAGTCCTTTTACTTTTTGGTCAAAGAAAACTACAAGAATTTCTAACATTTTAAAGTCGTTTGACTTGATAATTAAATGGATTTAATGGAACAAGATGTACCTAATAATAATATCCTAGAAAATGAAACCAACTTCCTCATAGGAGACCAACAACTTTCAAGGAGAAATAAAAATTATTAAAATTAAAATTTTAGGTTATATAAAAAATTAGTGACAATTAAAAATCAATATAAGAATATATATTATCGAATTTCATAATAAAAAATATTTTATCATTAATCGATAGTTTTATGGGTAATCAAATTAACTAATATTTAATAATAGAAGAAAAAAGAAAAGAAAAACTTATTATTAATTGAGTTCATAAAAGGGTAATTATAAAAGGGTATAATTTAAGTATATCTTAATACAATTTTTAAATTTTAATAAATATTCAAACTAAATTAACGTTACAATACTTTATACCATTTAACATAATTATATATATAATTGAGTTTAACAATTCACAAAATTATTTTAATTAGACTCTATTATATATATTATATATAATTATAAAAAAATCGTAAACATTTAAATCGTGTAAAATCTATCAGTAGAGGTCATCAATATTAAGTCCTAATCTGAACATATTTCTATGTGTTACCACGTCATCGCCAGCTCATTTCACAGTTACACGAGGATTATGACGTAGTGGGCCATATTTAATTATTTCATGTTGGACTTTTTTAATTGCATCTCTAAACTTACGATAAGAAAAAATATTAATTTCAATTAATTTGGTTCTGAATTTTTTTTAGAATTTTCAAATTAAATAATATGTTTATGTGTGATTTGTTTGTTTACATTTTACAATTGATGATATTTATTTAAAAATTCAAGTGTATATTCGTAAATATATTTATTTAATATTTTTGAATAAGATACCTTAAAAAATAAAATATAATCGCACATAATTTTAAATAAATTTATATGAATATGGATAAAATTTCAATGATTAGATTTGTAAGGTATGTACATGTATGTGCGTAAGATGAGTAAAACTGGTATTGATTTTAATAAATAAATAAATAAATTATTTGATTCGATATAGAAATGTCGGCTCATAATTTGTTTGAGTTATAAAATTAAAATTTAAATAATTAAATTTTTTAATAACTAATGAATTAACTTCCGAAGTTCAGATGAAACTTTCAATTCTACGAGATATATATATATATATATATTTTTTCTGTCACATAAATAATGTTCTTTATTGATTTTTTGAAAGTTAAATTTTTTAAACTTTGACTATAATTATATTAAATATTTTAAATAGTTAGATTTTATAAAATATATATTTGAAATCTACTCTATTAAAGGTTTTTAAAATATATTTTTTCATATTTTTATCAATAATAATTTTTAAATAATCATTAGTCAAAGTTCAAAAAATTTTGACCCCATAAAATTAATAAGGGACATTATTTTTAGGACAGAGAGAGTATATCATATTAAGAAATATATATGTGTATTATATATTTTTATAAAAAATCATTTAAATTAAAATTATTTAATTCTATAACATTATATATATGTTTATAATTAAATTTAAATAAAATTTTAAATAACTCGATTTAATTTTATAAACAATTTTTTTTTTAAAATAAATCGAGGAGAATAAAGATTGGCCGAAAAAGGTTTCCCCTACTTTAGAAAATTGAGGCACTAAGCACCTTTTTCTTTTCTTTTCTTTCAATTATTATTTTCTTTTTAGTTTTCTTTTGCTTTTCATCAACTTAGTAGGACATATAAACAGGTAAGGGAGAGCATTCTGAATGGTCGCTCAGGTCCGATTAATTTAGGTTTATAAATTTAATTATTTATATTTTTAAAATTTTATTTTTATAATTTATTAAGTAAAAAATTAATTTAATAATTAAAATTATTTTTCTAGATATATAAATAAATATATAAATCTAATAATAAAAATAATGTGTTTAAAATATTAAATTAATTGATTAAACTAACAAGATGGATATTTTTCCGGTGTTATTTTTTATGTTCAATACTGAAAAATAAATTTTAAATTTTAACCCTAAATTTTAAATCATAAATTCTAAATTCTACACCAATACCTTGAACTTTAATCTTAAATTCTAATACTAAACTCTAAACCTATTTTTTTATTGTTGGTGCATAAATAAAATACTAAAAAGGAAAAAAAATTATTCGTCATAAAAAAATATATTATCATTATATAAAAGACCATTTTTAATTTTGATTCAGAATCTGAAAATTTCTGATACGACTCGGACCATAACACTAGCTTAATTTTATGTTGGTTATTTAAAAGTTAATAACCTAGGAATTTAATTTTTTATTAGGTCAAAAAATATATAATTTTGAGATTTTATTAGTTTAAAATTTTAAAAGTATTGAAGAGACTAAATCATAAAGTTATTATTTTGTTGGGTAAAATTTACCATTGTTATAATTTTAAATTTTACAATATTCAAAGGAGCAAAACATTAATTTTACCATATTAGGTTACATCTAAAAGAGTTTTTTTTTATATATCTTCGATGTTTATTTTACGATTCAAATTCGAAATTTATAATTATTTCTTCAATAATAGAGTATTATATATAATGTGAAAAAGCTGCTTTTGCTAATGGATAAGATATTTTTCTTGATAAAGATAAAGCCTTTTTTCCTACTAAATAAGGTACTTATTTGGCAAGATAGTGAGATTGTGCTTTATTTTATTAAATAATTTATTTTAAGAGTATTTTTTTTAATTTCACGAATCAACTAAGTTAAATTTAAGGGATTATAATAATGTAATTAATTAAGGTGTTTATTATCGGATATCGGATCGGATTCGATTTTTTCAGATATTCGGGTTTTCGGATCGATGATATAGTGATTCGTATCTGATCCGAAAAAAAGAGGATGTCCGCATATTCAGATATCGGATAGTCAGATATCCGATTATCCAAAAATATGTTAATTTTTCGAATTTGAAGGTTGTATTTATGAAAATTTTAGAATTTCGAATATAATAAACAACAAATTATTAAATACAACAAGATTCACATTTATAAAAGTTTCAATTTTTTAAAATTTTGAATATAACAAGCACTAAATTGTTAAACATAACGAGATTAATATTAATAAAAATTTGAATTTTTGGATTTTCAGGTTTTCAGATAATCCAAACTTGAAATATTGTGATCCGTATCCAATCCGGAAAACTTAAAATCGGATTGGATATTCGGTCCAAAAATAAAGACTAGATTGGATATCCTAATTTTCGAATTGGATCAATAGATAATCGGATTGGATTGACCGGATCAGATATTTTTAACACCCCTATAATTAGTAGGAGTGAGTATTTAATTGAATCGAATAAAAAATTAAGTTATTTAATTTGACGAATATTACTTTATCACTCAATTTTAGTTTAAATTTTTTCAAGTTAAATTGTTTGAGTTTTATTCTAAATTTAACTATAAATATTTATAATGTTATGATATTGATTGATTGATATTAAAAAAATTATAACCATCTATAATATATATTTTTATAAGAAATATGAGTAGAATTTGTAAATTTAGAAAATATCATTTAAAATTATATAATTATTTATAATATTATTTTTTTAATAATGAGATTATCAGATTATGCAGGAGGAGAATTGATGGGAGTATAAAGTTGAAAAAATATTATGGAAGGAGTTGTCATTGAAGGATAAAATTAAAAATAATACAAACTTGAAAGATTAAATTATCAGAAAGAGAAAAATTGTTTTAAAAGCTGAATTAAAGTTACATATATGATCTATTTGTTTAATTCTTATTTTATCTACTAATGTTTCTAATTAAATCAATAAAATCTAATCGTTTTTCAAATCGAAACAAAACTTACTCGATTCTGATAATTATACAATACGATAATTTTATGAATGTAATGATAATTAACAAGATTTATCTATATATTTTCTGGGTCTCTTTTTATATGAATGTCTTATCAATAATTTTATGTCAAGTACATAAATAATTTTTTTATTTTATTAATACACTTATTATAAAAACATTAGTAGGAAAGGGATCAAAGGGTAGACTAATTAGCTTAACGAATATATATATATATATATAAGTTTCAAACTTGAATTTTGATTAAATTAATAAGAAGTTTTATCTTTTCTCCCACCTTTCAGAAAAATAAAGCATAGGCATTTCGGGACTATCGTCCATTAGATTTTTCTGAAAGGTAACTATCTCGTTTTCATATCATATAGAAATTTATATAGAATCCTTGAAAAAGACTTCTTCCTCATAAAAAAGACTTACTGTCTTTGGGATCTGATGCTACACCGCTGCTCAATAACTTAGGGGGTCGGCTCTATTACATAAGTCGATTCCTAATTTTTATCTCATATCATGACATAAATAAGCAGTTCTTGTTTATTGTATCGACCCAAAACCTCGCTAATTGATCTTTACGGCGCTTCCTCTATCAATTAGATCTTTATCCATAGAATAAAGTATCTAGGCATATATTTCTTCATATTTCGACTTCTATGAAGTTTTTTTTTTTTTTTTACAGCTGATAAATATATATATATATATATATCAAAATTTTGCTGGCATTGATACCCAGCAAATGTTTTATTATTTTTTCAACACAATTAGTGTTTTATTCTATTTATATCAAAGTAGATAATATAAATTAAGTAGCAGCCCAAGGTCACTTGTTGTTAGGCCACTGCAATCCTTCCAAGAAACTGCCACCACATCCTGCATATAGGAAACGAAGATTATCGAGCCAAATCGGAACGGATTCTACGAACATATCAGATGACTGTCGGCGGCGATTGTGCCGGTTTTTATTTCGAGTTTTCGAGGAACTTACAATGTGGTTTAATCTTCCATATCTGGTTATTTCCGGTCTTCCATCCCCAGAGAACAATCCTATTGCCATCACAGACTTCGGGGTTATCACGAAGGTCTGCATCCATATTCAGGTGAATGTTGTCAACTGCTCTTATAGCTTTATAACCTTCATCCTCGATCACCTTGCTCACGCTCCAGATTAGGGTCGTATCACATTCATCGGGCTTGTAGCGTGCCAGGACGACCTGCACTCAAATATAGTCGGGCGTAAGATTTTATGTTACAGAGGAGAAAATAAATTTTCAATCGAAAATTTTGTAGGTGACACGTTCAAAATGAGATAATGTATTAATCAAATGAACTCATACCGGCTGAGCCTCTCCATTGTTATGTTTTAGGGCTTCACCGGTAGCCATATTAATCAGAGAAAAGCCTGGGTGACCCTCTTCGTCTTTAATGTTTGCCCCAAACTTATCATCCTTGATCCAGTGCTGAAACAAGCATGAACGAACATAAATCGAATTATTCGTGAACTGTTCGTATAATTAATGTTCTAGTCGTTTACGGTCGTAGTTGCTAGAATCATACCTGGCGTTCATCAGAGGGATCGGCTCTAGCCAGCACAACTTGACCATCTCTAATGGAAAGGTTAAACTTTGGATTAGCTTTGCAGTAGATTTTGAAAGTAGGTTTGTTGGAGGTTCTAGTAGGTGAACGTGAGTCCGGACGAGAGGAATGGTGAGTTTTAGACGATGGACGGGAACGACGACCGTCGTAATCGTCGTCGTCATCATCATCAGACCTTCTTCCACCACCTCTGCGGCCTTCGTGTTTATCGTATCCTCCGGTCGGGTAGCGTGAACCATGTTCACCTGGTGGGTAGTCACCACCACCATGCTGGTGGTACGGCTGTGCATCCTCATATTGTTCATCCTCATCTTTGTTCCTACGTCGTTTTTCGTCGCCGGAACCACCATCGGAATCATCTCCCTTTTTGCTACCAAAGAAAAAGTCCATTTGTTTGATGTTATCAAATTGCTTCACTTCGTCAGTTTCTGATATAAACAACAAGAAGCTGATCATAATTCCTTTTTAATGTAACCACGTAGATACATACATACGTATATATACAACTTATTTGTAATTTCTTTGTCCAAGTTATGATTTTGAATGCATGATTTTAGAAAAATCTTACCCTAATTTAGTTAATTTGTTATCTTTTATAAACTTGTTTAGGGCAAAGGAGACACGTTATTACAAAATTTCGGATGTTAAGATCCAAAATTAAACTATACATTATCTATGGAGTATTAAATTTGGTTTAATTCGAGTCTGGTTTTTTAAGTTACGATTATAATCAGCATATGTTTGCACAAACTAATTGAAATAAATCAGCGAAACATATAAATAAAATTAGACTTACAACATTATATTTGTCTTTTAATCAAGTATGTTTTTCTTTCTCTTAATCAATATGTTGTCCGAATATCAAAATAAAAACAAATTAAACATAATATTAGGTATTATTTTGTAAAAAAAAAATAAGTATGATACCAAAACAGAAAAAAATAATGATAAAATATTAAATATATAGTTATTTTTTTGAATTACAAAAAATAATATTAGAATATTATCGTCTATTAATATTATCATCTATAATATTTTTTTATTTATTATATAATTTATTATTTTTTTTTTAAAAATAACATTTTTAAGGTCCTTCTACTTCTTTCCCATAAATATTTAACCACTATCCATAAATGATGAATCCTTAAACTAAATCCATAAACCATAAAACTAAGACGTTTGTAGAAACGTTTAATTTTTATTATCCGTTTATTTAATTATCCAAATCTTAATATTAGTATCATTAACACGAGACCTCAAAAATAATAAAAAAACCTAGAAAATGTTGCAAAGTTAAAAATAAAAATTTAAAATGGTTTAAATGAAATATATAAAGTTTCCATTGAATCCAAAGGATAGGCATTGCTTAGTAATGCCTAGCAATGTTTTATGATCCAGGTTCAATGAACCTGTTGATGGAGATGGAAGAGATAAAATTTTACCAAAACAAGCTGCAGCCTGCAATCAGTGGCAGAGGGTAGCTATGAACCATCACTCCTTTAAGTCATGTACAAACTTCAAGGTTTGAACTTTTAAGCAAGATTTCTCAAAGATTAAATTATTGGGTCTTAATGATTAGTTGTATTAATTATGTAATAAATTCTGATTGAAATAGAATGCTTATCCGAATCTTAGAAAAATTATTTTATAATTTCGATTTATCACGTTATTTATGGTCTTATTTAATGAGTTTTATCGATTTAAGACATGTAAGAAAGATGTGAAGATTCATCTCGAAAAGAAATAAAATAAAAAATTATTATTAAATAACAACATAAATAATTTGATTTTGAGGTTGATTTTAATTCGTAGTAAAATTTACAAATAATAATTAAATTATTTTAAATTTTTTATTTTAATCATTCAACTTTTAAATGTTATAAAATAGACGTTAAATTTTATTTTTGTTACAAGCGATCATTGAATCGTTACTGTCGTAATGACTTGGACATTAAAAAAATTGTACAATAGCATGTTTATTTTTCATGTTTAAAATCTCAATCAATTTAGTTTTAGTTAAAATATAATTAATTTAGTTTTTATTTTTATGCATTGATTATATTTTTAATTAAAAATAATTTAATAATTTTTTTAATTAAATGGTATCACGTTACCCTTAACCGATGAAATATATTCATAAGATAATTTCAACCTTCACAAACTTTTACAATGAAAGTATAAGGATGGAAATGAAACCCGAATCTGATAGGTTTTGATTCAACTCAATTCTGTAGTATCGATTTTAAAAAAGTTCAAATGAAATATGTAAGAATTTTGGGTTTGGATCAAAGTCGAAAACTGTATTTATAATTATTTTGCATTAATACTTTTTATTCTATTAAAGTTATATTTTTATTTTTAAATAATAAAAATAGAAAAATATTTTAAATTAAATCGAGATCAAGTTTTAAATCTTAAAGACCGAGTTAAATTTGAATCAAATAAAAACTTTTTAAATCTAAACCAAATCGAATAAAAAATTAAAAATAAAAAATTTAAATTAAATTCATATGAATCGAAAATCTGACTTTACCCAACTCATACCCTCCGTATCCATCAATATTCTCCGCAATATTTTTGTTTATCAAGGGTCCCATGAATGCTTTAAACCTTTCTTAATTTCCAAGCATAATTGAAGTCTTATCTTCTGGAAAACCCCAAAGCTACTGTAATCAATTGGTGTTTGATCAGGACACGATTTCTACTGATTACTATAAACTAATTTTATACTTTAGGAACCAATCATGCGACACAACGTCAGTTCTGTAATCAAATCAAAAACACTTGATTTAGAGGATATTCTTGAAAATCTTCAATGTTGTTAGGTAATAAATTGTTTATTATTTGGCTCCAACACTTCCATTGGTTTGGTAGTAATGGAACAGCAACATGAGTTGTCTCTTATCACACCATCAAACTGAATCAAATCAAGGAGTTCAAGTCAAAATAATAATTAGTATTAGTGTCACTTCTAAATGACCTTGTTTATTTCTGTATTTAATTCAAAATGACAGATTAATAACTTATAAAATTTGGGTTTTCTTCACGTTCGAATCTTAATATCCGTAAATCTCGAAAAAGGAAATGACAGTCTTGATTCCATTAGTCTTGTGCTGATTGATAGGAACAGAATAACTTCAAATTTCAAGCAACATACTGTTTACAAAGTGTGGATTTGAGCTGCCAATTCCATCATCATCATTTACATAATTTTTTTCTACAAAAATCATGAATATTGATTCCCTTTTAAACTCCATTTCTGGTGTTTTCTCCAACTTTTTGACTATCTAAAATGGTCAGCTTTTTGATACCATAGCAATGGACTTCAATGTTTCTAACTATGTTATTTTCCATTTTTTTTAGTTTTATCTTTCTTTTGAATTTATCCTTGGAACTGAATGTGGGGACTTAGAAGTAAACTCTGGTTGAAGAATGACTGGTTTAGATAGTTGTGGTGAGTCAGATCAGTTTGGTTGCTGCTGCTGTTACTGTAACTGCAAGGTTTCTTTGATTGGGGGTTCAACAAGCTATCCTCGTCAATGCTTGAGTATTGCCGCTTGTGTCTGTTTTCCATGTTCGGAACCGGAGAGCTCAACCTCGGAAGCTTTTGCATGATCATGTTGCTGCTGCTGCCGATGTTGTTGTTGTTGGCGGTGGTGGTGTGGTTATTCATTAAGGGCTGCTCGATGTTCGAGAATGCGAACGAATACTGTTCTGATCCGTTGCACTGGTTGTCTGCCAGGAAACTACTGAGTAACGAGTAATCCATGGCATCCAACAGGTTGGAGAAGGAACAAGATTTCTGAGGCTGAAGGGCATTGGTGGTTGTAGGGCTTTTAATGG
Source organism: Abelmoschus esculentus (assembly GCA_035048815.1). NCBI lineage: Eukaryota > Viridiplantae > Streptophyta > Magnoliopsida > Malvales > Malvaceae > Abelmoschus > Abelmoschus esculentus. Next base: position 2,731,773 of record JAUCBN010000051.1, on the reverse strand, counting down.
CAGCTGGTAGAATGGCATCTTTAATGAACTGTTCTGCTTCTTCTTCCTCTTGATCTTGATCATTTGTTGCAGAACTTAATGTTGATGTTGAAGATAAAGCATTGGTCTTCTTGTAGATCCGGCAAAGAACCCAATCATCCAACTGAAATTAGAAAAAACAGAGAATCAGAACATGATGAATGAGTGCAAATTTATATATGTCAAAAAGGGTGTTTTAAAGATGTGACTCACCCTCATGGAAGAATCTTTGGACTTGAGTGGTCTATGGTTGAAGTTGGAGTCAGGGTTGTCAGCCAGTCTATACTCATGCATGATCCAATTAGTCTTTATCCCCTTGGGTGGCCTGCCTTTGTAGAAAACAAGAGCTTTCTTTACACCAATATTCTCCTGCACTTCACCCCTCCCATGATCTGCCATTAAAGAGGTAACTATGACCTTATCGGTGCCGGTCGCTTTCCAGTAGCCGGATGCCGCAGCCCTGTTCGGCCTCACACCGTTAGGGTACTTCCGATCTCTAGGACTGAAGAAGTACCATTCTTTCTCACCAAAGGCAGCTTTAGCTGATCAACAACACCACCAAAACACATGTAGTACAACATTAACACATGCCTTGATTAAGCCCTTAACATGACAAATCATCCTATGATGATAATATGAAAAGGGTTGTAAGACGAAAGCTCACCGGGTAAGTCCCATGGATCGAACTTGTAAATATCGACATCGGCGATGATCGAAACAGGGAAAGGAGATGAACTCAGCTTCTTCTTGAGATAATGAAGGATGAGTTCCTCATCTGTTGGATGAAACCTGAAACCTGGTGGCAAACTTGATTGTGGATGCTTCATGATGTTAACTACTAAAGAATCAAAGGAGATGAATTGCAAAGGGAAACTAATCCTCCAAAAGCAACAACTCAAGGCGGAGGAGGAGGAGGGGTTGAAATTTTTGGGAGAGGAGGAAGTGTTGGCATTTTATGGATGTAGGATTCTTGTCGTTATGCAGAAAAATGAAATAAAAATCAAAGGAGAGGATTAGGCCAGACAATATGATTTTTTTTCTTAATTTTTCCTAAGTGGGTCCTATCTCCCATGCCAAGTGCCAGCTGTTGAGGAGGTTCTGAAACTGAAGAGTATTGGTTTTCATTTCCACGTTTTGTCTGCACCTTAAACCCTGAAGATGGCGGCTTAACTCATGGCATCAGTTTCTTTTACAGGATTCCTTGCCACTGGATCCTTTTCCAATAGGTTGGCCTGGAGTATTTGATATAATAGGTCAAATATTTCCGTATTTTCATATCGAATCAAGTTAAAATTTTAAATTAAGTCAATCTAAATCATTAAATTTTTATTTTGAATTAGATTTTAAAATAACTTGATGGGCTTAAAATATAATCTTCTAAATTTAAGGTTTGTTTTAGTAGTTCAATGGTGTCTGGTGAGGTATGGGTGTGGGGGCCAAAGGGGCAGCTCTTCCCATGGCCTTCCAATGGATACAAAACAGAACAAAAAGGTTTGTAGATAAGGCAAAAGTACATGAGATGAGAATGAAAGTCTAGTTAGAGATGATAAGATTGGTCAAAAATATGTCTTCTTTTTAGTGGATTACAAGGTTAGATGGATTGAGGGTTACTTACCTACATCACATATGCCACTAAACAATGGTATGTATTTTTATTTTCATTTATTTTAGTATTCGAGTATATCAAAATCTGTTCTTTAATAAAATTTAATATTCTATTAATGTATGGATATATATAATCTTAAAATTTTTGAATTTAATTTGACCGATTTGTATAAATACTAAAATTTTAGTTTTAAATTTTATCATGCGTAATTATCGTGACAGAAAATTTAATTATAAAATGAATAAAAAAATAGGGTTAGATTCAATGTTCTACTTCCATGTTTATCCACATCCATATGCTACCTTCTACTTGTCCTTACTAATTTCAACACTTCAAAATATATCAACAGAATATTCATATTTGTAATACTTTTTATTAGAAACTAAAACCCTTAATATTGGATAATTTGCATTTCAAATCACTGAACTTAACATTCACTTTCATTTACATCACAAACTTCAATTTAATCAAATTACATCATTCAACTTTTATTATTAATAAACTAAATCATTTATGCTAACACAATTAAATAATTTTAACAAAATAACAACAACATAAATTAGTACGATTACTTAATATATTTTTCACATATCACTATTAAATAATGTTTAATTGACAATTTTAATAATTTTATGTGAAAATTTTCTATTTCGTTTAAATAAGTTTAAAAGAAAAATAACAAAATTTCTTATAAATTTTTAAAAAATTAAATTACTAATTAAATATCATTTATTGATGATATATAAAAAATATATTAAATAAAAATATCAATTTCAATTTTTTTCATTAGAGATATTTAATGATACCAATATAAGTGACTTAATTTATAAATAATGAAAACTGAATGATATAATTTGATTAAATTAAAGGTTTATGATATAAATGAAAGTGAATACTAAGTTTAGTGATGTAAAATGTAAATTACTCCTTAATATTGTTAATTCTATTTGCTTAGTTTGTTAATGATTATGTTTTATTATACTAGTAAAATATGATATTTATTTGTTATCCTATTAATTTTTTTATATTTATTTTGGATTTAGATATGTATTTATAATTATTGTTTATTGTTCGTGATTGAGTTGTGATAATGATTGTTTTATTGATATGTTTTAACTGTTATATGTATTTTTAATGTTAGTGTTGATGGTTTTATCTTTTATCGTCGATTATTGATGTTGTTAGTAGGGGTGTTCAAAAATATCCAATCCGGTTAATTCGATCCGATTATTCATTGATTCAATCCGAAAATTAAGATATCTGATCCGGTTTTAAGTTTTATGGATCGAATACATATCACAATATTTCAAGTTTTGGATTATCCGAAAATACAAAAATTCAAATTTTTATTAATATTAATCTTGTTATATTCAACAATTTAGTATTTGTTATATTCAAAAATTTTAAAAATTGAAACTTTTATAAATGTGAATCTTGTTGTATTTAATAATTTTTTTGTTTAATATATTTGAAATTCCAAATTTTTTATAAATACAACATTCAAATTCGAAAAATTAGTTTAATCAAATTATATTTTCAAATATCCGACTATTCGATATCCGAATATGTGGATATCTGCTTTTTTCTGGATCGGATATGGATCACTATATCATCGATCCGAAAACTCGAATATCCGAAAAAATCGGATCCGATCTAGTATTTGACAATAAACACCCTTAGTTATTAGTATTTATCTCTTGTTGAAGTTTTTGGATGAGATTTAAATTTTTTTGTATGATCATTATGTCAGGGGCCATTACTCTCTTCCTAAAAAACATGTCTGATAGGATGTACAGCGCCATCGTATATATATCCCAAGACATCCCTTTTCCTTTCCAATATGAGATTAATGCTCTTTGCCTTTTTTCAAGCGTGACAATTACATAATCTTAAGTGGCTACTTTCTTGTTTTCGATTACGTGTTTAATTTATATTCATGGTCATAATATAATACCCTAAATCAAGATATTAGATTTGAATCTTAAACTCAACCTATTATCATAAAAATTTATTGACTTGATTTAATTTAAATAAAATATTATTTCAAAAATATTTAAATCAAACGGTAGAAAATATAAAATTTGACACTATATATTTTAAAAATGCATAATTTTTTTGAAAAAAATTCTTAATATATACTTTATATAATATACACATATAGCAGATTTTACATCACTTTAAAAGAGAAATTGAGACACGTTATTTTTTCATCTACTTTTAATAAAATTTTGAAATATTGGTTAACATTAAAAAATTTAACAACGAAAATTAAATTTTATATCTCCGTCTCTTTTTCTAAAACTTCATTTTTAAGAGTAAAATTTATCATTCATCACTCAATAATCTTCACACTTTTATTTTAATCGCTTAATTTTTAATTTTTTTTATTTAATAAGTAAGCTTTACACAAACGTTTTTGTCATTCACGAATAGCATGACATGATATTTTTTACTATTTAACATAAAAATAAAATAAAATAAAAGAGTAATAATAATTTTAAAATATTTTAAAATTCTATTTTTAAAAATCATAATTTTAATAATATTAAACATTATTTTTTATTTTTATATTAAATAATAAAAATGTCATATCATGTTAAAATAAAATATTTATAAATGAAAAAAAATATTTAATGTATAAAGTTTAGTTAAATAAATATTTTTTTTTAAAGATGATGAATTATATATTTACCCTTTTTTGAATTCTTATATTCCCAATGCTTCATTTGTAGGATGCTATTAATGAAGATTTGTCCCCCCCAAAGCCACTAATTATTTTGGTCCAATGCTCTTGCTGTTGTCATCATTATCCTAGTCTAGGGTAATTCTTGATTTAAACGCCGACTTAATCAAACTTAAGTAGTGATTAATGCGTGTGGCGCACACGGTAGTACCAACGTGGCACCAGGGCACTAGTTCGAGTTTCGTGTCTTGTTATCCAATTATTTTCGTATATATCTTCTGTCGAATATCATTAAATTAATTAAAAAATTTTAAAAATTTAAATCTTAAATATATAATTAATAATTGTTTAAAATAAAATTTTTAATTTTTTAAATTATTATTAATTGTATATTGAATTCATAAAATTTTAGTCTTTATAATTAACTTAATAATATTTAATATTAATGATATTTAATAATATTCGACGTATATAATAAACTCATCTTAAATTTTTTCTCTTTTTCAATAAAATTAAAACTTTCATAAAAAAGTTTTAAGTAATGGTAAGAGATTTATACATAAATTTATTAATTTTGGGTCCAATTCTCAAATAATAAGTTTTTATTTATTTATTTTAGAATATAAAAAATATGAAGGATAAAAGTACTCTTATATTAATATTAGGGTAAATTGTCTATTTAGTACTTCATTTATTTTTGTGTTTCTAGTTTGATCATATAATGATTAATTTTAATAAAATCGCATCTAATGTTATGTTTTTATTTAGTCAACGGTTTATTGGTCGAATAAAACCAATAAAAATGGCATTAGTGATAACGAAAGAGAAAATAGAAAACAAAAAAATAATAAAAATATCATGTTAAAAAAAATAATAATTGATCATGCACCATATTTTAATTGAATAACATAATTTTTCTAATACTTGTAAATATATATATTTAAACGTTTACTTAAATTAAGAAATATTTTAGATATTTATTAAAAAATTATAATTTAAACATTTATTTAATAGTTAAGCGGTAGATATTTAGTTTTAAAGTTGAAATTAAGTGATTTGGTTTCAAATAATATGAACCCCTAGCCTGGTTCTCTCCTTTTTCCGAGTTCATCCTTAGGTTTCACTCCGATGGTGCCATCCATCTCACAATCTTTGACTGAGCCAGCCAAGGTCTGGTTAGGCGGTTCAAAGATTTTAAGGGTCTTATACAATTTATTCAAATATAATTTTTAAAAGTAATTATTTATGACTTCCACTAATTATAAAATTGTAGCCCTTAGAAACAAATGTCCTTTCTAGGGGTCCTGTGCGATCGTTTCTATTGCGCCTATCTAAAACTCCATTAGTTCTACTGAAACAATTGTAATAGTAATAATCAATAAGATTCTATAATCAATTGTGATATTTAAGAAATAATTATAATGTTTTAACAATTATAACTCATATTTCTTAATAGCGTTTACATTTTTTTTTCCAATGAATTTCGAGATTAACATCATCTAATAAATATAATTTATCAAAATATGAGATTCTTCTTTTTTGAGACCCTATGCGATCAGCTCCTACTACGCCTGTCCAGAATCCAGTTACTCGATCATCCTACAAGGTAGATCAGTCAAAGGTCTGGGTGGCATGTAAGAAGACCCATCAACTAAAGAAATTCCATGCATGAAAATGACACAAATGTAGTTTTCCACGTGGAATTCACCTAATCCATAGACCTGCCTAGCTAGGACTTATCCCATGTCAAAGGGAAATGCACCACACACAAGAATAATGAGGGAAACCTAACTTGGAAACTAAGACATAAACTCAAGAAATCACACACCATCGGCAACTCAACAATATACATGCTTTCAGGTTTCAAATGTGTTAAATGTTAAAAACAATGACAATTTTTTTTTTTAAATAAAAAACATATTTGAAAAGATACATGTAATCATTGTTTTTATATTTTGAGATTTTTTTAACGTGAGATCAATGCTTATCGTCTTTCTAACATGTGACTAATGCACATACAGTGCGGATGCAACCTTCCTCTAGGTAAGTACAAACCCATTTTGAATTTTTCAAAATTTATATATTTACCCTTATTTTTTATGAATTAATCTTTAAATTTTTGTAATATTTAAGTCTTGTGTCCACCCTAAAATTTTGAAAATTTATATATACCCACCCTCAAATAAATTTTTGGATCCGTCATTGCACGTATGAGGTATTTTTTTTAATCAGTTACAATAGTATCTGTTCTAGAGTATACTCTCAACCTTTAGGCATTGATCGCTCAAACTGTACTGACATTACTGGTGCTCGAACCCGTAACCTTTAGGAACAACAACCATTCCCTTAACCATTGAGGCTATATGATTCATCCACGTATGAGGTATATTTAATTGTCTAATCTAATCCGTTCATTCCTGCTGTATGGAAGAGCTTTCAACCAAAGGATTAGCAACTGTGTAGGAAAGTCAGCTGCTATTAACAGTATCAGAATGTTCATTGTCAGCCCTCAAGAAATAACACACCTAAAAATTGCAAGTGGGTGGAGTAACAAAACTCATGTCCTCTACTAACTAGTGTGTATTTTTCAAACTACAAAAGGTAAGTGTATATTCACTAAATCTCAAAGGTTTAGTTGATTTATCGTCGGGCTTTGTCACTATTAATGGTCTATTTCGTAATAGTTCTGGTACATAGATCAATGACTTTAGTTGTAGTATTAGTATTTTAAATGCAATCTAAGATGAACTATGAACAATTTATGATGGTCTATGTTTGACTTGGAAAAATGATTTTGAATTTGTGCAGGTACAATCTGATTCGATAAGTGCTATTGAAGGGATAAAGGCTCCGGACGTAAGACATAGCTCCATCCCTCTTGTCTGAGTCATCTCAACTAGGGATGGCAAATGGGCGGGGTGGGTGCGGATACCCCTCCTCCATATCCATACCCACCTAAAATATTTATATTCATCACCTACCCATCGCATGATGGGTACAATTTTCAAATCCACACCCGCCCACGCGAGTATATTCTTAAATCCACATCCGCCCACGTGGATACATTTTTAAATTCATCCCCACACCCACCACTCAAGACATATCCGCTTGTATATACCTACAAGCAATTATTAATATCGAAATATGTAAAAATAAATCATAGATTTGTATAAAAAAGAGTAAAATTTCGCATACTTTATTGATCGATTAAGTGTATATAATATATTTACAACTATATAAATTTAACTATATCTAACTAATTTAACTAAAACACATTTTTATTGACATAAATTCTATTTAACAACAACTAACTAATATATAACTAACTTAATTAAAATATATTCACATTTATATACAATTTACTTATTCACACATTACAAATTTTTAACCTGATTAATTTAAGCACGATCATAAATTATCAGTTTTTTAAACTAAGTTAATAGAGTTCAAAGTCTACAAGCTTAAGGATTAACATAGATTTTAAAATAAATTAATATCTTAGTACATAAAATACCATAATAAAAGGTATAATCAAAGTTTACAAATACAAATGGTTCAAAATTCATATGACGTGCGGATACGGAGCAGGTGGACATGGGATGGGTGAATACGGTGCGGGTAAGGTCTTAAACCCATCACCTACCCACTAACCATGGTGGGTATGACTTTTTACATCCACACCCGCCCACTACCCACCAACCTCATATCCATCCCCACTCAAACTGGTGCGGGTGCGGTGCGAAATCCGCAAAGCTGTACCCGTCTACTATCCCTAATCTCAACTTTACACAATCGAAGTTGAGTGGTAGATTTCACATGATTTTCACGTGAAGTAAATCAGGTTGTTAATAATTTGATTACAAATACCATTTTGACTCATTACGACTTTACTCTTCATGAAGATCCTCGAATTCTATCAAAGACTTACTTATCAGAGATATTAACGGTTTCCCCTACTATAAAACTACTATTATGTAATCTAGTTTATTAAATTTCACTTTAATTAAAAAAATTAAAGATAATTTTTACTTCTAGGAAATTCTAAAAATACAAGAAATCAAAATTAGATGCTTAATTTTAACTATTATAAAATAAATGTTTAGATTATATCTTTTTATTTAGATGCTTAATTTATTTACCTAAAATATACGATTAACATTTTATTTTATAAATATTTTCAGATAGTTTTGTTAAAAAAAAATTATTTTATGTTGATGACTTGTTCGAGCTGTTTTTTTTCTTCTTTACCCATCTTGTCATTACAAGGTGAATTGGAGTGTTTGGGATTAATTTTATTTTTGTATAAATATGATTTTTCGCAATCGAAGGTTTTTACGATTAGTTTTTAGAATTTTAATTTTTTATTTAAAAAAATAAAAAAATCTTCTCATTAATCAAAATTGATGCACTAAAAATGTTTTAGGATTTGAGATTGTTTGATTTCTCTAAAACTAATCATTTTCGAATTTTCCTTAATATTTGTTTCCCTAGAAGACTGATTTCTCATTTATTTTGATAAAACAAAGTTTATACACTCAAATCAAATAAATGTTTTTAATAAAAAATAAAATAATATTTATTTTAAAAGATTCAAATTCAAACTATTTAACTATAGATTTGTATTGTTTTGTCTATAAAATACATAATAATAAAGTGCTAAGAATCTCATTTTTTCTAACCATATGCCTTCTATAACCTTACTAAAAAATCTTAAAAAAATAAATTTTAAACCCTAAAAAATACACTAAACTCCTAATTATCTAAATCTTAACCACAACCTTTAACTCAAATAATATACAAAAATAGGAAAATTAAAAGAAAGTTGCCGCTCTTTTTCACTCACAAATATTAGGGATACAAGAACATGGGCAGGATATAATAATGTAACTACAAATGATTCATTCTCTTCCGTTATTCCCTACGTAATCCGATTTCAAACCGGAACATAGTAACTACGTCTGCACGTTATTATCGACTATCCGGTGAGTGATTAAAGATGCATTACCTGAAAATTTGCTTCATGATGATACAGCCTCAATGGCACTGCCTAGGGGCCAAGCAGCTTCCACAAAGGAATTCTGGTATTTCACTTGCTTTACCAATGTAACATCTTGGTAGGGATCAAGGCCTGTCCAAGAAAAGAGATCGGGATCGTGAGAATCTTAAGATGGTACTTCTAATAGGATCTGCAATAATGGAATTGACTAACTAAAACCGATGAAGTAGGGGCTTACCGAATCCATCAGTCAGCAGGGTGTACTGATAAACTAGATCCATGCATATGTATGCCAAGTTATCCTCACCCACATGTGGAGATGTTGCTTTGGCGTCTGCGTACTTGGTTCCACAAGCACGTTCAGCAGCTTCTGCAAAAGAATGAGGCTTAACTTGGGCGACAGGATCGGCAGCGTTAATAAAACCGGCCTGTATATCCATGAACATTTCGGTTAGAATGGAAAATAATTTTCTTCCATAGTTTATTTCATGCAATATGATTCTTGATCAACAATAACCTCAGCAGCCCTGTCAAAAAAAAACGAAGCGATAAACAGATTCTTTTCCCCATCTCCACCTCCACCATTCCAAATACCACCAAATGAGCACTGCATATGTGTACATGTATCATTTATTTTAAGAGCCTTGAGAGTCACCCTCCTGCATTCTTCCATGCTTGTGCTCGACGAAGGAACTGACACTTTATATTCTTTCCCTCCATATGCATAAGTACCTTGTAAGAAGAAAAGGGTGAATATGTTAATTATTTAAATGGAACGTATTCGGTCATCCACGGAACAAAGGATGCTACAACTATAAACTAATAAAACTACATTCATGGTTTTTCAAAATTCAAGGACAGAGAGATGATTTACAGTTCACAATAGGAAGCTGGTTTGCCTGTACAGCCAATTGCCAAAGGTTACAGTTTCAGTGATCAAAACTTTAAAAAGAATTAGCTACTGAATAGTTTTAATTTGCTATCAAATAAATCTAACATACCATCAAAACCCTCCAAGATGCAAGGGTTGCCAGAATCATCAGATGCTTTCAAAATTTCTGCTCGAGCTGCCAATAGGCCATAGTTCAGATAACTGTATGCAAAAGGAACAAAATATATTAACTAAAACTTATAATTATGTGTAGAATGGTTTCATTAGACGACAGAGCTAAACAAATGACTAGATAAAACATGTCGGATAAAATCTTTGTCCATTTTAAATCATTAATAGAATCATAAAACCAATTTATCAAATGAAAGAGAGAAACCTGTGAACATAGAGGTAATATTTTGATCCCTTTAGATACATTTCGTTTACATAATTGTCCTCTCCAGCAGGTACACTTGGAGCCTTTGTAGCAGCATCTTTGGAGATGGCATATGCCATTTGCACAGATCCACCACCAAGATCAATTATGCCAACTGTATCTGCGTAAGTCCCTCCCAATTTCCCTAAGAGGTAATTAATTGTCACCTGCAAAGGAAGACCGCAATATTAATAAACTCCAAATTAGGTCACTGCCTCAACCAGTAGGGATGTATCAGATCTTTGACCGTATATTGGTCAGTATAAATGCAGTAAAGTTTAGCTTCTAAGGAAGAAGCGCAAAATCTACATTCATTACCACAGAGAAGACCCAAGGATTTCACCCCTTTGAATTAACCATCAACGTGAAATCATTTAGAGTATGACTGATCGTGCTGACCAGCTATAGCATGTAAAAGTCTTCTAAAGTAAAAAATCATTGGAACAATGTGAAACTTGAAGACAATCTACCACAGCAAAAGGGAGATTGGTCAAGTAAGCAATAAAATGCATTCTACAGCACGCTTGACATACTTTCCCTACAATCAATCTTGAGAAGGAAAATAACTTTAGTCCCAAAATAAAGGCAAAGTATAAAATGTGAATGAAATTCAGCAAAACATACCCACTCATAAGAACCTTCTTGAGAGCCATCCAGAATTCTAACACCATTTGTCTCCGATTTGAGAGTGCTTCTATCATTCAGAAGATCTCTAACCTTTATAGGTATTTAAAACAACATTAGCCTGATGAAATGGAAAAATAATGGGAACATAACCAACATACTTCCAAGTGTAGAATTACCGCTTGCAAAATTCTGTCAGCTGCATCACCTTCTAATGCCCTCAGACCCGCAGTTGCCTAAGCAACATTTAAAGACCCAGTTTTCAGCACGTAAAAGGATTTACAATTATTCCTCAAAAAATATACGATTTAGAATTCAAAAATAAGCATGAACAAAGCAACTAAGTATACCAACCCCAACTCTGGCAGGAGTTTTTGATCGCAAATTTAGTGGCACAACACTTTCCGCCTTGTCAAGAAGAGAAAGTAATGAATTTGCTGCAGCCTGTGGATCTTTTGCATAGTAGCTCAAGCCAGGTTTGATCTGCAACACAACAAACCACATAAAATCAATTAATTCACAGAATTAAACCGCAAAAAATCAAGAAAAAGTTTCTTTTAGAGCATACAAATAAACAAAAGTTTAAAAATCCCACCTAATTGATGCTAAGAAATTTCATTTTTTGTCCAATCTGTAAGTAAAATTCTCTTTTAAAGCATAAAAACTCAAATCTTACTTTAAAATAATCAGTTATATACAATTCCTTCTAAAAAATGCTAAAAATAATACATGCAACAAAAAATATATCATTTTAACGGTACATTTCTCACTGAAAGTCCGGATTTAAAAGTACAATCATATCCTCAATGTCAAACTCCTAGTCCTATCAGGCTAATTTGAACTTCTAAAAAAACTTAATTCAACAATCGACCCTTAAATTATATCCTTTTCTTGAGTGAAAATTTGAATGAGAGAATTTTAAAACACAAAAATGACAAATTTATTAGGACAGAGAGAGTAACACGTAATCACAATTATCTCACCCATTTAAGGTGAGATAGCACAACAACAAAAAAAATACAATGTGGCGCAATCAAAAATTGTCATGTGGGAAAATAAAATAAAATTTCCAAAATTCTTACAGATTTCAGAATATTCTCGCATATTTTTTTAAAATATATTTGTTAAAAAGTTAAAATGCTTCAAAAAAATTAATTTATAAATATTTGTATACATATATTTCTATTTTTAACTTTCTATTTTTTTCTATATTTTTACAAATTCTAGATTATATATATATATATATATATATATAATTTTATGAGATAACCTCAAGGGCCAAAAATGAAATAGTTTAGTTAAGGTATAGTTTGTAAGCTTACTGTTGAATTAAGCCTTAAAAACAACAAAACTTGGGGTAGAAAATAACAGAAAATATATATAAAAAATACACCAACATAATTAGTGCAAAGCAAAATTGCATTACAGAATTCCACATTCTAAAAGAATAATTAGTTTTCGTTTCTTAAAAAAAATAGTAAGAAATATTCAAACGGAAAATCTGGGCAGAATTTTTTTAAATGGAAAGATTGGTAGCTCCTAAAAGGCTCTAATTCTAATCAAATCAATTAACAAAATACAACTATTACACTAGCACTCAAATTATCGTTTACTGAACCTGTATTACAAGAAAAATATAATTTTCTGCTCAAAAAAATATCACAAAATTGTAAGAAGAGAATTACCTGCTCAAAAATCTCTAGTTCAGAGCCAATCGGAACAAGATCCAAATTATGATCGAAACAATAAACATGAACTCGACTTCCGGAACTCCCCGCATCAAAAATCACCGCATAATTCCTATCCCCTCTGGAACTCGCTTCAACCTTCCTGTTATTAAACTCGATCTCCTCCAGCACGACCGCGTCCTGCCCAGATTTCCCCGGCATAACGTACAACACGAACATTATGAGCAAGATAGGGATGGAGATCACCAACAAAACGCCTCGATATCTGTGGATCTTATCGGAGACGGAGTCGTACCTCGCCATCGTACGTTTCATCTTATCAATGTTATCGGTGGTGCCGTTTCCGGTAGGGGATACCAGACCTCCGTCCGTAAAGGATTCGTGCAAATCAGCAGAGGATAGTGTTCTGTATCGGATCTTTCCGTTACCGGAGGAAGGCGGTAATGAGTCCAGATCTTCCAGTTTTCTGGGTTTGAGAAACTTCCAATTTATAGGGTTTAAAACCTTAATTAAAAAACAATTATTCTATGGAATTAATGATTGATTCTGAAGGGAACTGGAGTAGAAGAGAAAAGTTGATTCACATTGGGAAAAGAAAAGAAAAGAAAAGAAAATGGAGGAAATGTCGGCGTCGGAGAAATTAAAGAAGATAATGAGACGAGCAAACATATGAAATTAAAACGTTGGTTTCACAGTCGAGTCTTTTCATATGAATTAGTATTAAATTATTATCTTAAAATATTTATTTTATTAGTATCTTATTTATTTTCGTATTAGTATTTTTTTAGTACCTACGATGTTTAATGACATGGAATTTCTTTCTATTATTTTTAAGTCACGCATATTTTTTAATCCTAATCATCTTTTCGTGTTGGTTAATTTAATAATAAAAAAATGATTATTTAAAATAAAATTTTAGCCATTCGATCATTATTATTTTAATAAATAATTAAAGGATGAGTTTATTATGTATTAAATATCGTTAAACACTATTAATATTAAATATCATTGAATGTTATTAAAATAATTAATAAAAAATAAAAATCTCAAAACTCAATATACAGTTATAAATTATTTTAAATAAATTATTTTTATATACATTATATATTTTAATTTCTTTAAAATAAATTATTTTTTAATTTAAAAAATAAAAAATCTTAAATCCTAAACCCAAAACTTAAAACCCTAAACTCAAAGGCCTAAAGATATTAAACCCTAAAATTTAAAACACTAAATAATGAACTCTAAAACTCAAAATAATTAAACCTTAAACCCTAAATCTAAAACTTAAAACACAAAATTTAAAACTCTAAAAAGTCTAAACCCAAAACTTGAAACCCAAAACTAGTTTAAGATTTATGATTCTAGGATTTTATGTTTAGGGTTTATGGGTTTTGGTCATTTTAGGGTTTACAATTTTAAATTTTAAATTTAAGGTTTATGGTTTAATATTTATAAGATTTTAGGTTTTAGAATTTCATATTTTAAGATTTGGAGTTTAATGTTTAATATTTTAGATTTTGAGATTAAGGTTTAGAGTTTAAGATTTTTTATTTTTAAATTATTTAAGATTAATATTTTATTCGGTTATTTGAGAAAAATAAAATATAATATAGAATAATTTAATAAAAATTTTATTTTAAATAATTTATAATTATATATCAAATTATTAAAAAAATTATTAATTAATTTAATAATATTTAGCATTAATAATGTTTAATAATATTATTTCGCGTGTATCGTAAAATTATTTATAATTAAATTATACTAAACTACCGTTAAAAAATAGAATTTTTTTGGTACCACAGAAAGAAGAAATAAATGTGTGTGTAATATGTCACCGACACATTTATTTTGACAGATATATTGTGCGTTGGCATCATCGATATTTTCTAACAACTGTGTTGTTTAAAAATAAAAACGAAATAAAATATTACAATATTTTATAAATCAAATAAATATGCGTATAAATAAAATTTTAATATTAAATTATTATAAATATCATAATTATAATAATAAAAATTGTAAATTAACTTTTGTTGTACACACCTTTATATTAATAAAGAAGTAAACAAAATTCGATTCAAAAAAATTAAAATTTTTAAATATAAATTTTATTAATTTATCAACAACCATCATCAATAGTTACTAAGGATGGACTTAAAGAAATTTCACGTTGTCTTATATTTTATCTATTCCTTTTATAATTTTATCAATCTAATTTTGTACTCAACTATTATAATTTTACATCCTTATATTTTAATATAACTTCTTGATACTTTACGCTCCTCACGTAAAATTTTGGGTCCGTATCTCGGCCTAAACCGATCCATAGTTATCGATGAATGCTCGTATACTTTAGGGTTAAACCAATGGTCTATGTAGGATAATATATACCATACACATGAGACAAACAAAGGGAGAGTAAGGGTGTTCAAACGTGGGTTTTATTCCGGGTACAAATAATCAACAATCATTGTTGAACAAACATGGCCATGGGGATCATATGATGTCATTAACGCCGGCCAGGAAAAGTTTCTCACCTTATGTTGTCTTTGTCTTTCCTGCCTTCTTCACCGGCGTCTCGGGGGAGAAGAAAAGCCGGAACGCCCAGGCTGACAGGATAGCTCCCATGAATGGACAGATCCAATAAACATAAAATTGCTCCCATGTGTTGTGCCAGTTGTTGACGTATGCCCAGCCAAAGGCCTGCAAAATGATGCACCAGTACTAAGCTTTAAATAATGTCCTCACCGGTAAAAGACGACTGGATATGAACTTATAAAATTTACAGAATCGACGAAAAGTCAGGAAATGTGTACTTAATTGTTCTTTCACTGGAACCTTTTCATTTTTCTTGAAATGCTCATGTTATGTCGAAGAATATTCGGATATAAGTACTGGGATATGGATCTAAGAACTGTACTACACACCGGAGTACTATTAGCATAGCTTAATAGGTACATAATTATACATGAGAATAACCGGATTGAATAGGAAGTGTAATTAGGACTCAATTAAAAGATGCAATAAGAAAGGGAAACTGTGAAAGCAAAAAAGGTACTAAAGCAAACACTAAAGGAAGCAATAGAAAGGGTCTAAGCTATTTGCTTATACATAACTCGACCGGCACATGCAATTGTATCGAAGATATTGACATGCATTAATTGTTATGCTTGAAAAAGCATATTGACAATTGCTTTTGCTTATGTGTAAAATTAAAAAGTATGATTACCTTCAAATCACTATAATTGAGAAAATAGCAGAAACTTTAGTCTAAATATGAAACACAACGAGAAATTACCTCTGATCGATCATTGATTATGAGGGTGATTGCATATGGTGCATGAAAAACTAAGCCAGACTAGCTTTCCAAGAATGAATCGCCGAAAACCAAGTTCAGGAGAGGGAACATGGTAAGTAGATCTAGGAAGAGAACTACAAATAACCTCCAAGGCTATTTCCGTGACTACTCGAATATATACAAAGAATCACTAGTTCAACTATGATGAGCCTAAGTACAAGGAAACAGAGTGAATTGATCACAGTTTTTATCATAAGGCCAAATTTTATAGACAACCATCCTCAACTAATTAGCCAAACAAGCACTGTACAAAAGCACCCTAAACCCTTGTTATCCTAATATCGGCAGTCCATTATCAAAACTTTGGTGCAGCACTATCAGCACACCAGATAAATACGAGTCTTCACCACACTTGCCAAGAAGAAAGCTAAAGCGATGATTGTAATATGTTATCAGAGACAGTTCTACTTCTGGGCAACTGTTAAACGGGGAAACTAAGATAGGTATAATGAACTGCATGCAAGGGTTGACTAAAGAGTAGACTTTTTCTGAATACCGTCAACACTTAAATCAAGCATCATACATGATAGTCCAAATTCAAACAAATATTACAAGGCATCACAAGAAGTACGAAGGGCAGACTACAATCATATTCCAAGGAATCCAAACCAGTGAAATAGTAACAAGAAAGCTAGACACATCCCTAGCCGGGAAATCAAAAAGGCTGCATATACTTCAGGTGCTTCAAAAAGGAATAAGCTAGAGTGGGAATTTTGGAGTAATAGAGAAAACAAGGACAACAAAGTATCAAAAACTTTGTACTACGACCACCCTATGTACGTTAGATACAATAAAAAGCAGGACATCAAATGGAAAAGGAACTGCAACTTACATTGGCAGGATTCATGGAAGGTCCGGTGTAAGCAGTACCGGGCATGAGTATTGCTACAGTTGAAATGGCGAGCAACCATGTCTTGAATATTGCACTCTGTGGACCTTTAAGAATGATATAAAGAACAGCAAACGTAATTACAAAAGTCAAAACACCCTCGACAATGGCACCCGTGTGTGTATCTACTTTTAGAGATGGTCCCACTATCATGTGCTTGTACCGATCCGGAATCACCTCCATGATCGCAACGGCACCACCAACGGCACCAACAGCCTGCCAGTGAGATACTGAATTCTCAATAAAGCATCTTAAAATATCAACTAATCATTTAATATTATAAGATGAAGTATTAAAGATGAAATTCTTTAAGAAAAAAGGAAATGAACATGGAAACATCTCTGGTTTACAGCATAGTAGAGCAATAAAGTTTAAATTGAAAAGGAAAATGAAAAACAATGCCAAAACCATGTGATGAAAAAGCACACATATCAAAAAGACTGACACCAAAGTAAACATGAGGAATATTTGAAGAAAAGAAGTAACTAAAACATAAAAAACAGACATTAAAAGTAAACTACTTTCATTCCTTGAACTAGCAATGCATATTGTTATAGGATTTAAGGATGATTTTATAGACTTTTAGAATTAAGATTCTATCACTTGAACAAGTAAAGTACAGTCGTGTCAGGCAAGGCAAACTTTCATCTGTTTTTCAAAACTCAAAAGCATATGCAGAAAGAATTAAGCATCTCAAAGGAATTTAACTTTGATAAAACTAAAATACAATCAATGAAACTAGAGAAATGATATGATTTGATCTACAGAGATAATCAAAAAGCAGAATCCAGATCAAATCAAATAGAGTTCCATCAAAAAAACACAGAAAACATGAAAAGTTGACATTTTTAGTTATTCAGCAGGGAAATGGAGGGCATGGAGGGAAAAAAGATCAGAATTACTAAAAGAAAAACACCGAATCCTAATCAAATCTAATAGAATTCCATCAAAAATTCCCGGACAGAAAAACCCAGAAAAAAAGATTACAAATTTATAGTTACCTGAGCTGGGAACCGTAGGGCCATGGAGATAAGGCTATCATCACCGACTCCGGCAGCATAGAAGGCAGCATTTCCAGTAGGATTAAAGCTAGCTCCACCAAGAAATTCACCAATAATAGTGAAGATGAAAACGAAAACGAAAATGATGACAGTGATGATAACAACAGGAGCCCAAGAAACAGTTTCAACCCCAATGGCTGTGGCTATGGAAGAAGTAAACAAACCGAACATTGATGAGCAGAAAATCCACATGAAAGTAATCAACATGTCTGCAATCGCAATCTTTATTGGACCCATGATTTCAGTTCTTTTGTTTGCTTTGATGGGTTTAATTTTCTACTAACAAAGCAATTCAGAAGATGGAATTTGCTTTGTTGAAAAGTGCGGAAGGGAGAAGACGAGAAGGAGAGCTCAGATCAGACGGGTAATGTATTTGTATAGGTATACGGTATGTGTTTTGCTTTTTCTTTTGGGTAAACTATAACAAAGGTCAATTAATTATGGATATAGTTACATTTGGATCACTTAATTATTAAAACTTACATTTGGATCACTTTTAATAATTAATTGACCCAAATACAATCATACCCATAATTGAGTGACCTATATTGTAGTTTACCCTTTCTTTTTATACTTAAACTTTAATTAATTAAATATTTTCGTTAATCTGATCTGATTATAATTTTTTACTGACTTAATCAACAAACATTATATTAATGATATATCACTCATATAGAAAGTTTAATTAATCATTTATTTATTGTTAAGTATTTAATTATTTATTCAGATTTTTGGATTTAATAACTTATCAATTAATTTAGATCAGGTTTTATGTTGATTTATTATGAGATATTTAATACATTAACTCACTAGACTAAGTAATTATTAATAATTAATTATTTTATTCAACGTTAATGACTTAATTTTTCTTATAATTTTATATAATCTTTCTCTATAATTTTTATAACTTTCAATGATGTTAAAATTATCAAAAAAAAAATATTTTAAAATATATCTATAACTTTTAAATTTAATTTAGACCCATTTTAGTTATTAATATAAAATAAAATAAAATAAAATAAAAAAATTATAAAATAATCTTTAAATCTTAGATTTATAAATTTAGTGATTTTTATCGTTGTTCATTATATTGTCGGCGATAGAATATTTTTTCCTTTTATCTCAAGACTCGAACAAAGTTTTTCGATTGATTATCACCATTTATCATCAATTTTTTTATAAGTTTAATTTTATTTCGACAATAGGTACGACATCATCGACTATTAACAACAAAGAGAGACCGATAATAAAAGTAGTAGACATATCCTTGATGATTATCGATAATAATGATTGAAATTAATATTTAAAAGTTAAAAATTACAGGATTTATAATTATTTTTAGAATTTCTAAAAATAATTTTTTTAAATATATCATATTTCTATTGACTAATAATATTTTTTTAATTTTTTAATGACAAATCATTTAATAAAGTTTTAAAAATATTAAATATCTATTTCGTCTAAAAATATTTTAAATATTTATTTAAATAAAAAATATAACTTAAAATATTTATTTAAGTATATATCTTTTTCCCGAATCACGGTAACAGCACATGTTTCCAAACCGTACGCAGTCATTAGTTATATATTATATTGGTGGGTTTTCTTCTTTACTAAATAAAAGGAGTATTTGTTAATTCCTTCCCTTTACAAAATAAAAGGTGTCAGCTTTTTGGTATTTGTCTTTTTCCTAAATAACTATTTATTTTTTACGTTCGAATTTAGGTGAATAATAGAATTAAAAATAAATAGAGAAATATGAGAGAGTAGACTAAAAAGAATCGTGTTTTTAAAGGCGAGATCCAAGAAATATTGTAGACTTATTTCCTTAAATATAACCGTGTCTAGAAAATATATGAGAAAGTAGATTAAAAAGAACCGTGTTTTTAAAGGCGAGGTGCAAGAAACATCGTAGACTTATTTCCTTAAATATAACCATAAACATCATTATTTCTCTAAATTTCTCATCCTGATGTTATTAAATTATAGATAGGATTATATTTAACTTATCTAATTATTAAAAAATTATATTTGTGGGTAAAGATATATTTAGGCCATTTAATACTTAAAGATTACATTTGATTCATTAAATTATTAGTAAGTTTGTGATTAGGGATGGGCACGGGTCGGGTCGGATTTTCGGCCCACCCGCACCCGACCCGAAAAATCATACCCTCTACCTGACACCCGATCCGACCCGGTTTTAGGGTGAAAAAATCCGACTCGACCTGACCCGATTTTTAAGCTTTAAAATCCGACCCGACCCGAATCATTAAAAAAATAAAATTTTAGGGACTAAATTGTAAAAAAAAAAATTAGGGATCTGATTATAAAAAATTTAATTTTAGTGATCTAATTGTATAAAATATATATAAAGAGGGATCATTATTGCAAATATCCCTAAAATATATATGAGAAAATTACACTTAGTTCCGGGTTGGGTCGGGTCGGATTTTTTTTTCACCCTAAACCCGAACCCGACCCGAAACCACCCTTGAAAAAAAACTCGACCCAACATGAACCCGAATTTTTCACCAAAAAATCCGACCCGATTGGACCGGGTCGGGTCGAAACCCATCGGGTTTGGGTTTCGTGCCCATCCCTAGTTGTGATTGAGTCACCTTTCGTATTTAAAAATATATGTCATTTGATCGTTTTTCTTCCAAAATCACTTCTATATTTTCATTAGTATTAAGAAAAGGAAAAAAATATCCAATTTATTTTAGTTAATTTATTTTTAATTGATATCTCCTATTTTATTTTATTTTATTTTATTTTATTTTTTCCTTTTGTTAAAGAGATTACTTTTAGTGTATATGTAGCATATATATAATATACTTATTTCGAGCCTGTTCACGAGCTTTTAGAGCCGTGCTTTGGTAGACTCGGCTCATTAAGGTCTTGAGCTGAACCCGAGCCCGAGTCGAGCTCACTCGAGTCGAGCTTTGACCGAACCGAACCTGAGTAACTCGCGAGCCGATCAGGCTCATTATCACTCCTAATTTTAGGGTACTAGTTTACTAAAATCCTATCGTCTAACAAAAGTTGAAAATTATGTTTTTGTTTCTGATTTTTAGTTTTTGAATAAATTTTTGATGTTTAACAAATTTAGAATATTTTAATTGTGACTATGCAACTCAAGCAGTAAAATTCATAAAGAAGAATTTCAAAACATGACAACAAAGATGATGTATATCTAATCATGATAAACTTGATCAAAATCATATCATCCTAATACTAGAGAGGGTAAGGTAAATATTGTTACTATCTTTAAATATTGTTAAACAAATATTACTGAGAAAAATATTGTTAGAGCAAACATATTAAAAGTCAAAAATGACTCTAATCGTAAATTAGGCGGTATATCTCAATAAACTAAATTTTTAAGAAAATGTTTCGATTGTTATTAGATATGAAATAAGTCTTAGATTATATAATTTCAAAAGAGGTCAATATTATGATAAAAATTTGTCATAATAATTGATATGACAAATAAATTGTTTGAAGGAAAATTTATTACCTTTATTATAAAACAATTTAGATTTGTTTAAAACAAAGATGTTATAGAAAAATTATTCCTTTTAAGAAAAATGTTGAAACCCAAAATTTATAAATTAAGAAACTATATGTGGGTAACGTTGCAACATCCAAAAATACAATGATCTTAAAGATAACTTTTGAAAGAATTAATTCTTCAGAATGTACTTAATATATGAAAGAGTTGTTCTATCAGCAAAGTGCAACGATATAAGACCTTTTAGTTATATAGTTTTACACTGGTGTAAGAATAACAAACTTGAAAAACAGACTTTATAAGCATCATGTTATGAGTAATTCCAAAAGATTATCTTTTTATTAGTATCTCCTTTCTAGTTTTCAGAAGTGTAGTTCCATTTTTCAGCTATGTTCTCATCTTTTTCTATTACGTAGTTTTATTCTTCGAACAAAATAAAAATTAGAAATAAATGAAGAAGAAAAGTGAAAATCTAAGTAAAGGAATATTATATAAGTAATATAGACAATGACAGATGCACGTAGGGTACAGGGTGCGTCTTGGTCCACCCTAAACTTTTTAAAATTTATATATTTTTCTTTAAAATTTTTAAATTTTATGAATTAATCCTTAAATTTTTTAATATTTATAAGTTATGTCCATCTTGAAAGTTTAAAATTTCATATATACCCACTCTCAAATATTTTTTTTAGATCCGTCACTAAATATATATATATAATTAAAGTTATCTTAAATACTTTTGATAAAATAAGGATTTCGTTAGCGAAACCCAAAACACTTTGAACCGTCCTTGATTCTAGGTAACCAATGGCGTCTCTGTAACTGAAACCACGGTCTAGACGGTGGCCGTTGTAACGTTGTTTTGCTCGACATTTCTGTCTCGCTGGCCCATTGCCCAATGGTGTTCAACGGGCTGGTCTGAACCGGTTTGTGTCGGATTCTATTTTTAAGTTCACTTTTGACAATTAATCCAGACCCAAAGGACAACATTAATTCATGAAATTAATGAGTTTGATGAGAAAATTGATGCAATTAAAAATAAATTAAATCTTTTTAACCAATCACAAATTATTTTGTTAAGATCTACTGTTTAAGACTGGACATAAATTTCATGAATTAAATTAAATATGAATGAACTTCAAAGATTAAGGAAAGGTAAAATTTGAGTAGACAAGAGAAGATTGAATCAAAATAATTATTATTTTTCTTATTTTTAAAATGAACATTACGAATACAAATGATTATCAATCTTAACGTTTTTATGCAGTACGATTACCACAATTTTGTAAATTTCTTAAAATTTTAAAATTATAATTAACAATAAATAAAAAAATAATAAATAAAAATTTCGTAAATTTTACAAAATTACCACAAAATTTAAAATCATTAATACCCAAATCCCAAATCTCAATTTAAGATGATTTTACCATTAAATGTCGTACCTCCGTCTATCACATCCTTCATGGGACCATTATGACTATTTATCCCATCACTTTATCACTAGAAATCGATCGTCGTCGTGTTAAACATCAAAATTATTGAATAGCTTATTCGAATAATTCACGACGAATGATGGTATAATAGACGATGAACGATGTGTGAATCATTTGGTGAGGGAAGAGCCTTTTATTTCATCGTTGGAAACCCAATCAACATTGATGATAGTGGTCGGATTTGGAGGTTTAGGTATTTGAAGACTATTTTGAATTTTTTTACAATTTTAGGAAAATTTTAGAGTTTTTTTTTCAGATATATTAATTTTTATTTATTTTTAAATATAATTTAGAATTTTAAAAAAATTGATACATGATAATTAACATTAAAAATAACATAGTAAAAATTAACTTATTTAAATAACGTTGGAAACATTAAATACTAAAATGAACCTAAAAAAGTTAGACAACAAACTTAAGAAACTAATATAGGTTAAACCCTTTCTAACTATTAAACCTTTAAACAATGCTAAAATCATTAAATAACAACCGCTAATCTCTAATTTATTTATTAATCTTGTTTATATCAACATGAAACTTGATCAATCTATCGGTCCATAAATCCATATCTAATTATTATTTTAACATTCACTATTAATATATACATTGCTGCATTATATGAGATAAATGTTCTGATTATTGCCACTTAATCACATTCACAATGAATTAGTCCATAAATCCATGTCAAACATCAAGTCATCCCAATCCCATTTGCTGCAACCTTCATCAATCCTACCCAATACATTTTCATCAAAATGCCCAAACTGTTGAACCTCCGTCGCCAAATCGCCGACAAACACTCCATCCACTGGCTCTTGTACTCCGATATCCATTTCTTCTTTCAACAGCTCATGGCCTTGTTCATCGACTCGAATGAAGTTGAAAGGTGTCGACATGCTTCTCTCTTGGATCGCCGGTAGGCTATTCGGAGCAACATGATAGTCTTGGGTTCTTGGTTCAATCGAGTCGGCTGTTTCAATGCTCTGAGCTGGCTGTAGCGCTATTGATTCTACGTTCATGTCACGTCTGTACTTCTCCTCGGTTTCTTGGACGCTAAGCTTCTTGCTTAGGTGACAATTCCAATAATTCTTCACATCATTTGCTGTTCTTCCCGTGAGTCTCCCAGCAATGAGCGACTACCTGAGATCAGGAACATGAAACCACATACATGAATTAATACGGCGACATCGTATTAATTCAGCGTATCAAATACGAATCCTTTTATACGAAAAGAAATAATATACTATACGTATGTATGCATGTATGTATGTATGTAAAACTTGCTTGTTTCCCAAGAGCTTGTGAAGCTTAATGATGAGCTGAACTTCATCTTCTGCAAAACATCCTCTTTTGATGTTTGGGCGTAGGTAGTTTAGCCATCTCAGTCGACAGCTTTTACGACATCGGTTTAGACCTAAACACCACCAAATTAACAGACATGAACAGATGTATTCACTAAGATCTACATGATCGATCGAATTCCAACACACAACAGCAAAAGTAAAAACACATACGGTCTGAAAGTGACAATACTCTAAACTTAACTAATCAACCAAAAAAAGACCAATAACCCTGAAACATGCATGTGGTAATCTGATTGTCATGTTGCAGATCTCTGCAACATGCAGAATGTTGCAGAGGCATTCGACGATTTGTATACGAATTTCAAAACTGACATTCAGTTAAGACATGTTTTTTTTAGTGATTAATTGTTGAGTTTCTCGAAATTATAAGTATAATATATGATTTAGCACTCAAATTGCATGAAAAACGAAGACCCCCCCCCCCCCCCTTCAAACTACAAAAACTGTGGAATCATGTAACTATAGTGAGAAAAGTTGTTTATGTTTTGTAATAATTCCGAACAAAACACAATAGATATCTTTAAGTTCATCAAATTTTCTTAAGAAAATGAATCAAACCCATTATTTTGCAGATCTTCATTCAACTGAAACCTTAAAAAAAAATTTAAAAAAAAATAAAAAATAAATAAATTTTAGAATAATGATTGTTACCAGCCAAAAGAGGCACCCGGTGCCATTTCCCTTCTCCATACCGCTCTATACATTTCTTGAGCAACTGGTCCTCTTCTTCTGTCCAAGCAACGCCTCCCATATTCTTTTTGGTTTTCCCCGCTCCGCCTGTTGATCTTACAATAATCATTACTCCATCTTATACTCTGATAATTGATCATGGACCATATCATATATGTGTTGTAATAATCGTATTTAAATATATAATTTATTTCGGTATTTTTCATGTCTGATTTACGGTTATGATTTGAAGTATCATAATTGTTAGATCTAAGTAATATTCGATTATTACCTGCCAAAAAAATATATTTGGAAAAGGGTCCCTTCACCTTTCTAGCATTGTCCTATTGTTTCTATATGTTTATGATGAGACATTATGATTATATATGTGGGCTCTGAATCACAAATTATTTTATTTATTTATTTATTTATTATTATTTCGCAATTTTTACGTTGAGTTTTTACACTAAAATATTTCGGACTTCTTTACGTGAGAAAAAATGAATGAATAGTAGATATAGGGGTTTTGGTTTAAATATGCTAAATATTTCTTTGATTCAATATTTTTTTAATTTTAATAGTTTAAAGATTTTTTTTATAATGTTTATTAAATTTATATCAAAATAATAGAAGATATTACGATCGCAATACATCAACGAAAAAATAATGAGAATAATCTATCATAATCTCTTACAACCCTAAAACAAACAAAAATGAATGTTTGTATAAATATAAGCATACCATAGAGATTCAAAATTATTTTGAATCTCTTTATGTTTGTTCAATCGATAAGCATAAGAGATGAAAAAAGTTACATCAACAAACAATCATCAATTGTGTGAAGATCTAACTTTCCATGATTATCGACAAAATTATAATCAGATATTAGTGTATATTTGTATAAACAACAAACGACTGATAGTGTAAACTAAAGAAATTATATCACATTGACAGATAAAACGAACAAAAATAACGTATCATAAAGACAAAAAAAACATGTTACACAAAGATAAAAGATTTTTATTATAATATAAAAATAATAATAACAATCAACCAACCAAAGAAAGAAAAAACAATATTACAGACAACAAAATTTTGAGAGAGAAGGGTTAAATTTTTTGAGAGAGGCTAAGGGTCAGTTTAGTATTGCATTTGAAAAGTGCGGTAAAAAAGTGTAATAAAAATTTTTTTTAGAATTTTTGATTTGAGATATATGTGTTTAGTATTGTTGTCAAAAAGTACTTTGAGAAAGTAAATGACTATTTTAGACATGATGTTATAAGTTAAAAATATATATATTTAAATGATAATCAAATTCTTTCATATTATAATATTAACTTAAATTATGATAAAATATAAAATATTAATAAATTAATATATAAATTGTTTTTGAAAGTGCTTTTTAGAAATACTTTTGAGAAAAATGCTTTTTAGAAGTACTTTTTGAGAAAAAGTGTTTTTCAAAAATGTTTTTTTAGAAATTTAACATAAATATATATAATTTTTAAACTAAAAAAAATAATTTATGTTAAATATAATTATGTATTTCTAAAAATTAAATTATAATAAAATATAGTAAATGAAAGTTAAAATTGTAATATGACACTTAAAATCACATTTCCAACCACAAAAGTTAAAAATTTTAGCTTTTGCGTTTGAATTGAAAAAAACTTTTTAAACGCAGTTTTTTTTTCCAAAAGTTAATTGTTTAACATTGTTTCTGCGTTTTAAACCAGTTTTTGATTAAAAATATTATATTCTCGTATTAAAATTTGAATTCATTAATATAAGTATCTTAATCATTAGGATAATTAGTTGATCTCTAACGTCATATTATTTTAAATTTATTACGTAAAAAATTGAAAAAAATATTTTGAAGACTTTGAAAAATGTTTTGTGAATATATTTTCCAACACAATTAATTAAATAAATTTTTTAACACTGATTTAAGTCCACCTAATTAATTAATTAATTCAAATTAGGTAATATAGTGATCTATCTTGAAGTGACGTCCCTCCAATTAAAAAAAAACATGATTCAAAATAACAAGTTAAAATTATTGAAAGTTTTATTGCATTGATATTTCAACATTTAATTTTTAATTGTGTTTTAATGCCAATTTTATACCATGGTTGTGAATGAGATGAGACACATCGCGAATTATTCGAGTTCGATTCGGTCAAAGTTCGATTAAAATTAATTCGATTGGACTGGGTTCGAGCTCGAACTCAGCTCGAGTTCTTGACGAGACGATATGAGCTACATGATACTCGACTCAAAAAACTCACGAGCTACTCGAAAATATAAATATATTATTTTTTTCCAATTTAAAATCTAAATTTCTAAACTCAAAACCCTAAAATCTAAACCCTAAACATAAGTCTTAAACATTAAATTAACATACTAAACCCTAAAATTAACAAGCTTGAATTTACACAACTTGTGTATCAAAAGTTTTTCTTCGTTAGGCTTTAAATGAGACGTGACATAAGAGTTTCTCTAGTCTAACACGATCAAAGATCAGTCAATACTTGACTCGATTAGGTTTGAATAAAGCTCGAACTCGACTCGAAATCTTAACAAGTCAAACCGAACTTAACACTACTCAATCTCGATTCGACTCATTTACACCCCTATTCTATACACTTGATGTGTTTGAATGAATTGATGTTATCAGTTAATCAAGTTTCAATACAATTAAAATGTTTCCATAATTTTTTTAATAATGACAATTGGATTTCATAAATACAAAAAACTCAAGCATAGAGTGAAAATTTGGACAATAGTCACTAAAAAAATCTCAATAACCATTTATAAAAATTCATTATCTCTTTCGAAAGAGACACTTACAAAATGATAAAGAAAAATGATAAGCGAACAAAATTATCAAATGTATTATTTTTCTACAATTCTGATTCTATCTTTCAACCTTTTATCATAGAAGAGATATGAGTATACATAGTTATCAACATAATCTTTTTGCGACCACCAAAACAACTACAAAAGTATAAAAAAAAAATCAAAAATAATAAAAATCGTATCATAAGAATAGAGAGAAAACGTACTACAAGATTAAAGAAAAACGTATCATAAAAATAAAGATTCTTAAAATAAAAAATACATAATATAACAAATAATAAACATCAACTGTCTATAATCTGATTATCCGAATATAAATAATTAAGTATTTATCCAGAAATTTTTTTAGTTCGAGTAGGTACCTGGTTCGTCATTTCACGAGTTGGACCTTGGTTACAATATTATAAATTTTAAGATACCCGTTCAGATTGTATTTTTTTAATATTTTATTTTAAATATAATTATTATTTAAATAAAATACTCTTATATTCACCGTATTTCTAAATTAAACAATATAATTTTTTAAATGCTAATTCCTCAAACATTATTTTCAAAAAAATTAAAAACTCATTATAAGAAAGAAAATTAAGAGCAATAGCACTTAAATATGTATTAACCAAAGAACGTACTATAATGTTTACGGTGTAAACTAGTTACGTTATATGTCTATATATCCGAATGTTTCTTACTTAAAATTAATTTTAAATCATTAATTTTTGTATTTAGATTATGTATTGTGAATTTTTAAATTGTATTTGTTTATTATGTGATTTAAAAAAAATAATCAGATACCCTATTATCCAGATTATTGGGTATCTAAATTTTACGGGTACCCAATTTACATAGACAAGTAACAGGCTGAGAGTTTAATATTTGAAAATTTCGGATATTGGAAATTTTGGGTACCCAATTTTGAATACCCCTACCCACGATCATTTTTTAGTAAGTTTCAATATTTTAATTTTAACATAAATAATAAATTTTATATTATTATTTATATTAAAATTAAAATATTTAAAATTAACCCAAAACCATTTAAATTAATTTAAAATATTATATCAATAATATTAAAATTATTAAACAAATTTTTAACAATCTAGTAAATGATTAAAACTCTCGATTAAACTTTTTTTTAGTTATGGTTCAAGACTAAATTTTTTTCCTCTGTCATAAATAAAAATTATTAAAAAAAATCATTTTCAAATTCATGACTTATTTGTACACAACCTTAGAAGAAGAAAAAAACTTATTATTACACCACAACATAATTATATTTAATTTTTCTCTTATATGTCGTTTAATAAATTGAAAAATTAATTGCATAAAAACTAAGTAATGAAATATCGTCCATCAATTTAATAGTGTTTAACGATATTTAACGTTAGTGATATTTAGTAGTGTTCGACGCACGTGGATAGACTGATCAACAATTTAGATATCAATATTCTTGGGGATTAAATCTTGCCATGGAGAGATTGCATGGACCAGTAAAATGTTTTTAGACATTACATAGTGGTTAAATATAATAATTTAAATATTTTAAATATTGAGATTTTCTATCCTTAATCTTAATGTGTTCGAAGGGTGGACCAAAGCTTGAGAAGAACTGATGTCAATGTCATTGCATGGACCGCTACATCAATTACGTTACGATTGGCAATATGAGACAATCTTAAAGAAAGACAAGGCAGGCTTTGGATGGTTGCTGGCTCAGTTTAAAACCTGGGGTCCTGGTTTGTAAGAGAGACATCTCACCACCTTGTCGGGACAGCACGTGATCATACTTTTTAAAATTGGCTTATTATAAGAAAAAAAATTATACGAGTTAATATCGATGGTCGATTGATCAAATTATTTAACTGTTCTTATTTTATTTTTTAAGGTCTCGAATTCAAGACTTAACATAAATATTCCATCCCTAAAATTTTCTTCTTTTCTTTTTTAGGTAGAAATAAAAATAGATTTAAAAAAAGGTTATACAATTTTTTAAGTGTATAATTTTTTGGTTTAAAATTGGTGTTTAACTATTCTTTTTGTTAATATTTTAAGATTTAATATAATGTAAAAATTTATCATTTAGTCATTGTTTGACACATGATTAAATTTTTAATTTTTATTTTTATTTTTAAAAGATTATATTAAAAATAATACTTTTAATATTTGACTAGATAAATTAAGCTATTAAATAAACAACGATAAACAATTCAAAATGACTTAAAAATAATAGAAAAAAATTATGTTGACATATTATTTTTGCATGGACTGTCATTTCATTAACTCAATATATTTTTTATACGACATTGTTATTTTAACATACATTTTTGAATAGTTTTATCATGCTATTTCAAGTTATTTATCATTAATTGATTAATATCTTTTATCTAATGAGAAATTATATTAGTCTAAAATAAAACATTAAATGTTAAAACATTTAAAAAAAAAACATGAAACAAAATGACTATCTGATCAAATATTAAAAATATTTTTTAATATTATACTTTAAAAACTAAAAAAACTAAATTTTGAAGAAAAAAACTCCAAAACTCTCATTTTTATAAAAAAAAATACTCTCAAATTCTCTAGGTCACGAACATTACAACATTGTTGTAACAATGAAATTTCTTTCTTCTTTCTCTCGTTGGATTGTTTAGGGTTTAATTTATTGTTTAGGGTTTATGATTTAGTTTAGGGTATATAATATTTTTTAATTTTTAAGGTTTAGAGTTTATATAATA
This sequence comes from Abelmoschus esculentus, assembly GCA_035048815.1. NCBI lineage: Eukaryota > Viridiplantae > Streptophyta > Magnoliopsida > Malvales > Malvaceae > Abelmoschus > Abelmoschus esculentus. Next base: position 2,700,903 of record JAUCBN010000051.1, on the reverse strand, counting down.
GCATTTATAATTTAGATTTAAGGATTGTGATAAAAGAGATTTAAATTGAGTATTAAATTATAAAATAAAATTTAATTTTTTTAATTCGGGAAACTTGAACTGAAAATTTTTACAATTTATTTGAATTGAATTAAATAAATTAAATATTTAATAATTCAACTTGGATAATTTAAGATTAAATTAAAATTATTTTTTTAATGAAGTCGAGTTTTTACTTGCGCCTAATAATAATTATCTTTATAAATGTGTAATAATACATTTTTAAGTCATGACAAATATATTTTTAGAATGAGTCTAGAACGGATAATATGCATTATTAGGGATGACAATATAATCTGAATTTGATTCGATCTGAAGAAAAATTTTTGATCTAAATCCGATTAAAAAAAGTTTAAATCCGAATCTGGAAAAAAGGTTTGAGTCGTAATAGAAGGTGGATCGGATATGAATATTACTATGATCCGATCCGAATCTATATCTAATATGAATCCTATCCATATATAAATCTAAATAAAAATATTTAAAATTTTTAGATTTAAAAAGTTTTAGGTGGTTTTTAACATGTTTAAGGATATTGTTGTAAGCTGCAAAACTGCTAAGAGTTTGACCTTTGTATTTATGGAACAAAATACTCATGCGCATTGTAACATCAGCGTATAATCCCATATTGGTTTGTTATATTATTTTAAATCGTTAAATATTAATTTAGTAACGATTTTGATTGATGGAAGGATCGTTAGAGTTCGGAATAAAATATTTAAAAATATATTTTAAAAATTAAATAAAATAATTATTTAATTTAATATTGGGACATTTTTTTAATTTTATGCCTATTATATACAAGAGAAACAATCCATGCACTTAGGGATGGCAATATAATCTGAATTCGATCTGAAGAAAATTTTTTAATTTAAATCTAATTAAAAAAAGTCCGAATTCGAATCCAAAAATAATATCTGAGTCCTAATAGGAGGTGGATCGGATATGGATATTGCCATGATCCGATATGAATCCGATCCATATATAAACCCGAATAAAAATATTAAACAAATTTATATTTAAAAAATTTGAGTTGTTACTTTAATTTGTTTTATATTGAATTGTAATATTTGTTAAGATTTGTTTGTGCTATAAATTTAAAAATATTTACTTGATAAAAATATTTTTTATTTAAATATATTTATTTGAGTTGTTACTTTAAAAAAAATAATTGAATTTCGACTTTTGAATTTAGATTTGGATATTAGATATTTTATTGGATTGGATTTGAATTTATGTAAATGGATTTGGATTTGGATATTTTTGAAAGTCCGATTATTAATTGAATTGGACTTAGACTTTATAAAGTTCGATTCATTGTCATCCCTACATGCACTCACGAGGAAATTTTATTTTTTACAAACATGTCCAATTTTAGGTTTAAGAGTTTAAATTGTAGGTTTATACTTAAGGTTTATTCTTATAATTTAAGTTTTAAAGTGTGTTAAGATTTAGTTTTTATGGTTACGGATTCAAATTTTAAGTTGTAGAGTTAAGTTAAACATATTTATAACAAAAATGTTTTCAATATATCCATCAAATATTAACCTTATATATTATTTGAGGACAAAGATATGTACAATCAAATAAGGTCTATACTCTTTTTAATAGACCTTTATTTTTCTGATGTTCTTTTTTAATTCTATCCTTCTTATGATATTAGATCGTAGCTTCGTCCATGATATTATTGATTAAGAAATTATTATAATGGTAATGTTAGAAACATGAACATAAACATGGACAAGACAAAACGCGTCCGAAGGGTTCATACTTCATACAATGACTTATTACTTCCACCACAAAATCATTCATATAACACAGCATTTAATTCATTTCTGATTGTTCTGGATCGATGCAGGCATGAATCTCCATACCAGTCATGAAAATTCCAGCACATGCATGACCTTACAAGCCAGACACCGTTTCATTATTTTCATTCGACTCGACCTGAGGCAAAACACATGGTCGAAATCTGGTTGTCTTTAATCCAGAGATTATGTACATTAATGAAGGGTGTTCGGAAAGCTCACAAATGCTTCGTGTAATAAATGGAATGGTGTGATCTAGCTGCCATGCACATGCAGGGATAGACGGGATATTAAAGACGAAACCCTTTTTTTCTGGATTAAAATGAAGCAGAATTGAACGGCCAAACTAATTGTTTTTAGGGTGGAAATGAGTAGATCTAGTTGAATTTATGTAATGCTGAATTTGATTTAATTGGTTAAGATTTAAGTCGAGTTTAAGTTAGAGTAATTTTTAATGAATCTAAAAAATCTGATTTCAATTCGGCTAGTTAAGAAATTGAGTCAAATTCGAGCTTAATTCGAGCCCAAATGTTAACTGATCTTTGAACATGTGAAACTTAATTGATTAGTTGATCGTCTGACCTCATTTACACGAACAGAATAAAATAAAACAATATAAAATATTTTAAGTCAAACCGATTTTTGAAGACGTGGCCTACACGAACGCACACGAACGCAATTTTCTTAAACAGATTTTCGGTCACTCTACAAAAAGAGGATCTTTAACAGTAGACAAAAGGAGATCTATTTAATATTTGTATTTAAGGAAAACTAAAATTCTCCTTTAATTTGTATTAGAGCGAAATATAAATTCTTCTTGAATATTAAAAAAAAATTAAGCAATAATTTAATCACAACAAACAAAATATTCATTAACACATAAAGCACTCAACCAATACAAACATTTACATCACCCACATCATGCAAGTGCATTCTAACCAAGTCATTTAATAAAAATAATGTGGGTAAGTGTATATAAACACTTCTCATTTCATTTATTTCATCCATAGGAGATAATGAGATTTTATTCCTTACTCTATTCACAACCTTTTTATTTGAGTATCAATTTCTTATTCATCACTCAACCATTTTGAGCATATGAGATATCTTTATAAAAATCTCATGAAATAAAATAAGAATCAATAAATTTCTTATTCGAATCTTTATCTTTATTATTCCAAAATAAAGCTTAAAGTTGGTCACTTTTCAATATTTTTTCAAACAAAAAATAATAAAAAATATTGTATAAACTCGAGCTTGTTAATTTTAAGGTATATGGTGTTAATTTAGGGGTTAGAAGTATAAGTTGTTGGGTTTAAAATTTAAGATTTAGATTTTAGGTTTAGACTTATGTTTAGGTTTTATATTTTAGGGTATTAAGTTTAAAAATTTAAATTTTAAATTAAAAAATAATATATTATATTTTTCAAGTAATTTGATTTTTTTATCTTACGATCATTATAATTTGAATTTTTCAAGTATATTATATTTTAGGTTTTATATAAACAATTTTTTTCTAAATGTTTAATACTGGAATTTAATTTTGAATTATAAGTTCCCACTATATATATGTATATATATATATTTTAATTTTGAATGTAATTTGAATTTTTTTTTATCTTACGATCATTATATATTATGTGAAACCCTGACTATCTTTAGAAAATTTAATGTTTAAAAATAATAATTAGTTAATAGAAAAAATATATTTAAATTGTTTTTACTAAAATAATAATTATATATAATTTATAAAATGTAATGTAAATATAAATAACATATTTTAATTTTTTTAATTTTTACCTTTTATTTACATGAAGTTTATTTTTTAGTTAAAAGGATATTGCAATAAAGCATAATGATAAAAATGTTATTAATATTTAATTGAATAATTGTTTTGACATATTTTTTAAAGTATTTTAATCTTAATATTTTTATTTTGATCTATAATTGTCTTTTTGTGATTCAGAATCATTAGTCAACTAACGAATAAAGCTTGAAATGACTTGACAGAATGTTTGTCGCGTCATCTCAAAGCGTTAAATGTTAGTTATTAATGATTTTTATCTAAAAGTGAACCATTTTTTAACCCACAATGAATCCTTAAGAGTCGAAATAATTTAAAAATAAATATTAAAATATTAATTCAATCAAACGTGAAGATATTTTTAACAATTAATAGCAGCTATGAGTCTATAGGTAAGCCAACACGACACACTCTACACTAGTTCATGTTGATTCAATTTCTATATTAATCGAATGTGTAAATATAAAAAAAAAATTAAACATGCTATTATATATTTTCTAACTGTCATGTCGTTCTTTTAACGAAAATTAATGGTTCAATTATCATTTTATAATTTTTTATAATCCGAGAACTAAACAAAAAATATCTTATAATCGATAAATTATTTATGTAATTTACCCTAAAATTTTAATTTTTTAGCATTCGAGTTTCTAAAATGAGTGATCATTTTATATTTTTTTATAATTTGAGGTCTCAAAAAAATTATCTTTGTTTAGAGATTATTTATGTAGTTTATCTTAAAACACATAAATTTTAGTTTCTATCGGATAGTCTAAAGTAAGTTATATTTTTAAAATAAATATAAATTAAAACTCTAAACATAAAAAATAAAAAATATATATTTATTTAGGAATAACCAGTTCATTTTCTAAACTTTGATACATTACTTTAATTGTATATAATTAATAATTTCTTATTTTCTTCACCGAATTCTGAAAGTATCTAGTTATCCATACTTCATGAGTTGGGCCAAAAAGATACCTTAATTTTGGGCCTAAGATATATGAAACACAAAATATAAAAGAAACTTCAAAGTTTTAGATTTTGTTTAATAGGCATAAAATCAAAATCTCTCTGAGTGAATAATTATTTTGATTTATATTTTTAAAGTAATTTGACTTTTAATATTATATATTTTTTTCTTTTTATAGATAAAAAACTTACGGCATATGACTTAAAATAACGTGATAAACTTATATGATAGTACACGTTTACATAAAAGTATCATATAATGTGTTAAATTGAAAAATGTTACGTCAATCAAATTTTTTTTAAAATTATATATAATATAAAATATTTTTTATATTGGCTCATTCTATTAAACCATTTTAAATTGTTTATCTAATTTTTTTAATAATTTTCATTCATAAAGAAAATATTTTAACTCAAAATAAAACATTAAAGATTGAATTTCTTTAAAAAATAATAGGTGTCAAAGTGACTATTCAATCAAACAATGAGGTATTTTTTTTAACTTTATGCCTTTTTAATAGTAAGTATAATTTTTTTAACATAGATCTACTAATTTTATTAAACAAGGATATATCCAAAATACAATGAAAGTTCATAGTAAACAAAAATACCTAAATCCATATATATATATATATAGTAAACAAAACTAGTAAAACGAGATCATAAGAAGACCAGATAAGGTAAAGGTAAACTTAATCCAAAGACTTGAAATAAAAGAATGATACAAACATCACCAAAATTCACGATGATAGGTAAAATCATCAACAAATAACATAAAAATGTATATTACAATGAAGGTGCGTTGACAACAAAGATATTATCACTATTCAGTAGCGAAAAATAACAGTAGATGTAATCGTATATCCAAATCTCGTTCGGGGGTCCAAAATAAGAAGATCAATAATATAGAGGAAGGAGCGCCATCTTGATCAGTCGTGACGTCGTCGAATCCATCCTTAATAAAAAACCAAATAAAAAGAGAAAAACATGTCAAAAGACAAAAAACATAACAAAAGGTAGAATGAAATCGTGCCACAAAAGCAGAATAATAGCATCTTAATTCTCTTTTAGTTTAAATATTATTTAAATAAGTCTTTTGCTCCTTCTAATTTTAGATTTAAATGCTCAATGAACTTATGTCTCTTTTAATGTTATATCCTAATTTCGTCCCTGGTTACATGATAGTATATATCTTTTACTTTTATTTTTAAAAAAATATCTATATTATATATATTATATTGTTTGAATCTGAATCATCTAAACTTCAAATAAAATTATAAATTAATTAAAATTAAATGATATTTTATAAAAATAATTTCAATGTGACATCTCCTTTATGGTCAGGCGTTTAATAGTCTTTATTTTTAATTGTCCTTTCCGGCACAAACAATCACGCCTGTTTCCACCCCCAAAAAAGTAAATAGAAAGCCGACCGACTTTGTTAAATCGATTTAACAGAAAAAGGAAACAGTAATCAACAGGTCTAGGACGGGGCATAATGGCATATATAAAATATTAATATTTTATTTCTAATGAAGCCTGGTATAATATTATTTTTAATACCAAAAAGTATAAAACTTATTAATTTAATTATAATTTAAATAATTTAATAAATTTAGTTCTTAATTTTTATTATTTTTCTATTTAGTATCACTTACGTAATTTAATATGGATTGATCAAAGTGATAAATAATTCAATAACATTTACGTAAGGTCTTAAGATCAAGAATTTATATATACAAAAAATTTTATTAAAAGATTCACTTATCAAAATTGAGTGTATGATATAGATCGATCCAAATTAACTAATGTATAACCCTGGAAATCAGAAGGGTAACTAAAAAGTTATCCATTTGAAAAACTAAACTCATATTAGGCACGTTTTTCTTTCTATTTTTGAACTTTTTAAAAAATAAAATTTAATCTTTTGATAATAAAATTATCATTTTAATTATTTTACAACACATCTCTTATAATTTTTTTTCTAAAATTTAAAAAAAAAAACAAGAGATAATTTAGCAGGGACATAAAGAGCATATTACGTTCATGTTACTTTCCTAATTAATAATAATTTATTGTTTTTAAATAGAAAAACAATATTTTTTTTTTACTTTATGATAAAATGTAGTTATCGAATTATTAATTCAATAAAATGAATTTTTCTGGTTTGAAAATATTTATAAAAAACTAAATTGAAGAATTTTTAAAATGCGAACGATTAAATTTATTAAATTATTTTTAATTAGAAATTATATAAATAAAAAATTATGATGTTTCTTATTGTTGAATTTGAATATCAAGGGAGATTAATTGAATTTTTAAAGTTATGAATGAAAAGTTAAAAAATAAAAATATCGATATAATATTTTAGAGTCGTTCGACTTCTAAATAAAATCTATTTTTATTGTCTTAACTACCCATACTAAAAATTTCTCAAATCTACTAGATTTATTTTCTTTTGAGGACAAAGAATATTCTTAGAAGCCTTTTAATTTATGTAATGATTTTATAATCGTTATTTGTAGTTAAGGGTTGATTTAGAGTTATTGGTATTATATTTTTAATATTAAATATAATTTTTTTGCATGAGGTACAAGGATCAACATATTGATACTTGTCTCAAAAAAGAAAGAGCCAATGAGAAAATTTTTACTGGATATCGATACAATATATATATATATTGATATAAACCTTTCTATATTGGTAGAATCTAAACCCTAAACCAATACTAACTATTTTATCTTTTTTTTTTCAAAACCAACGTCAAATATTTAGTCTTTTTACACATTTTTTTTAAAAATGTATTTTAAAATTATCAAAACTATAAAAACATATTTAAATTAGAAAAAAAATCTAAAAAAATATGAAAGCTTGTAAATATATTATTAGAGATCCATTTTTTTCGTAAATTAGTTCAATGTGATAAAAAGAAGTTTGAGGTTCCAAACATGGGGAAAAAAATATAAACCGATGTCTGTCCTCCACCTCCACCGACCACCGTCGTCATTTTCTTTGAAGCCAAACAAACAATGTCTGGTCAGCTCTGCTAACACAACAGATCTGGGAGTTTTTTCTTTCTCTGTACATATTTATTTATGTTTTTTCGGTCAGTGTTTTGACTTCCTAAACCACCTTGTCCAAGTTTGTCTTCTGAGTTGTTGTTATTGGTGATTTTGACGTCGAAAGTCAAGCCCAAGTGAGGCATAATTGGTGGAAATTTTTGACCCTTTGTTGCAGGTGTTTGTCCGAGCCCCGATGCCGGTCTGTTTCCCCCCGTTTTGGAAACGGTGACCTTGTATCACTCCACGAGGGTTTAGGCTGCTTCTGCGACGGCAGATGGAGCCAATAAAAAGACTTTGCCTTTCTACATGGTTTTTCCAGTTTTCAATGCCCAAACTCAGCTATTAAGTAGGGGTAACAATTTTGTTTATATTCGATTCGGGTCTAGTTATTAAAAAAAATTAAAATCTAAAAAAAAAAACTGAATTCTATTAAGAGATGAGTTTGATATAAACGTTATTAAAATTAAATTCGACTCTAATTTATATCTTAGTCTAAAACATATGAACGGTTCATATTTTGAAAATTAAATCGATATTGTCCTAAAAACTATTCTTTTCTTTCTTTTTTTATGTCATATGTTGACTTTTTGTGAGGTTTTAGAAAAAAAAATTAAAATAAAAGAATTATCATTAAAAAGTTAATTTTTATTTTTATTTAAAAATAAAAGAAAATAGAAAAATAAATTTAGGTTAAAAACTTAGTTGAATACGTGACATTTAAAATGAGATAATTTAAAAATTTAAAATTGACACTAATACTATGATAGATAAAATATTTAATTTTATATAAAAAGCAACTCAGTTACTCCATCTTCTTCGAATATTGTTCTCTTTCTTACTATTCTATGTGGCTGGAATTGAAATTTTAAGATTAAGATTAATCTTAGTTTATCTCTTCTTTAAAAAGATATTTATTTGAGTTGTCACTCTAAAAAAGAGATATTAATTCATTTCTAGATACTTAAAATTAAATTTTAGATATTCTACGTGAATTAAACTAGGATTTGGTATATCTAGACTTGGGTCGATTTAAAGATCTGATTTTTAATCAAATTAAACTTAAATTTTTTAAAATTCGATCTAAATCTGACCTATTATCATCTCTAGTCTAATATAAAAAAAAAAAATTATCCTGCCCAAGTGGAAAAAATAGAATGAAAAGCATTGCTGATACTCCACTGTAGGCTGTAGCTTTAGTCATTGGCATTGGTGTATTGGATGAACTAAAAGGAGGCTAAAACTATAACTTTTACTTACAGGCTACAGCTACACTGATTCACTGCTGGTTCATCTTGTTTTGGGGGTGATTTATTTTAAATAATTAAAATAATTAAAAAAAATGGGATAAAATTTTAATTCACTTGTAACAGGGTAAATATAAATTTATATATTGAATATGTTTTTTTTTTAAATTAGGCATTGAATTTTACTTCAAAAATAAATGACTTGTTTGAATTAATTTAAATTATAATACTAAATTTATGTATCAATAGAGATTGATTTAAGTAGAAAGCAATTTGGTTCTGTTTAAGTAAATTTCAAGTTTAAATCGTATATATAAAAATCTTTATTGAAAGGTTCACTATTAGAATTAGACGTACGATACAGATCGATTTGAATTAATCAAAATAAAATCTTAAAAATTAAAAAAAAATATGTATCAATATTTTTTATAAAAAATCAAACGATTATTTATAAAATCTAAAAATCAAATTCATCTACATGAACTTTTAAATCATGTATTACATTATCCAAGGAAGATAGGAAATATATGGTTTTGTTTGTCCTGGTATGGTCAGGTGGGTCCTAGTCTAGTGCAGAAATATTGATGTTCTTGGTGCAAGACAAGTGGAAATACCCTTTCAAGTTTCAACTTTTTGGACTATTGTAAATGATGGTAGTCAAAATTGCAATCCATGGATGTCAGAATTTTAATAGTTTTATTGGAATATTTAAAGGATAAAATAAAAATATTTTCATTATAAAATTAAATAGTTATTTTAATTCTTATTTTTTAGAGTAATTTAATCTTTTATATTTTATTTTGAATTAAAATAATACTCTCATATAAATAAAAAATGTTAAAACATTAACGATAAATAATATAAAATAACTTAACAATATAATAAGTTAACAAAGAAAAATAATTTTGTAAAATTATCTTTTGAATGATATAATATTTTTTTAAGTTAATATATTTGCTTATACGATAATTTTATGTTATTGTGTATTGTTATATAGGTTTATCACTTTATTTTAAACCGTTTATCATTAGTTGATTAATTATTTTTCTCTCTAAAAAAACTATTTTGACTTAAAATGAAACATTAATGATTAAATTATTCTAAAAAATAAGGATAAAAATAACTATTATGTTAAATGTTACATATTTTTTAATGAAAATTTTCCATTAATATTACAATAAAAAATAATTCTCAATATAGTGATAATAAAAAATTATTTTCTAAAATATTGTATTTTTTACAATATCAGTAAAGTCGACAACATCGGACTTCGAATTTAAACAATAATTTTTCACAAATATACATAAAGACGAGTATAGAAGAATCCGACTTTAGTCCATTCCTGATGTTGTAATATGGGTATTTTGAAAAAAATACTGTTCAAAGTCGGAGTCAGATACTGCTAACCTTATCTATTACTATAGATCGAGAATTAAAGTCATTTGTGCCAATTTTTTTTAATAATATTTAATTCAAAATTCTTTTTTTAACCTTATACCTATTTAAATATGATTATGTTAAAATTTAATTATTACAACATTTTATATACTATCCTTTAAATATTTATTATCTTTATCAGTGGATTAGTTAAAATTTTATTATTTTTTGAAAAATATTATTAAAATTATTTTAAATTATTGATAATAAATATAATTTTAATACTATAATTATTTAAATTTATAATACCTAAATATGAAAAAAAAAATCTAAAATCCTACCAAAAGAAAACTAGAGTAGCTCTCAGTGGAGTGGATATCAATCTTTATCACGAAAAGGAGAAATCATTATATTTATCCTATTTTTTTAATTAATTTGAAAATTATTTTAATAATTTAATTCATTTGATTTAATTAATAATTTTTTATTCAATTGATGAATTCAGTCCGATTTTACTACCAACATGAACCTTAAAGCAAAACACATATCAAATTTAATAAATCATATCCAATAAGACATGTCTAAAACAATCAAAGTTTTAACATATTTAATTTGTGTTAGGTTTCTAAATTCATGTCATTAGTTGCACCAATTATGATACAATATCTATGCAAAATCCAAAGATACATTAGGTGTTGACATTATTATGCAAAATCTAAACTTTTTTCCATTTTTAATTACTTTTTCGATTTTTAAGATTTCACTCGACTCTATTTAAGGTGTTGACATTATTATGCAAAATCTAAATTTATTTGAGCAAAACCAAAATATTTACTAGATTTAGGGGTGAGTAAAACTCGACTCGAAAGAATCGAATAACTCGATTCGATTTGAGACGAAAATACTCGACTCGTTTTGACTTGATTCGAAATTTCATAGACTCGACTCGAAAAATTTTTAAATAAAGTTCGAGTTGTAAAATGAAAATTCGAATAACTCAAATTTTTTAGTAATTAAAGGATTAATTTTTAAGTTTGAGACGAGTCTATCAATTTTTTATGATATATATACATTGATATATAAAAATATAAAGAAACATTGCTACATATGAAAAAATATATATACATATCTTTAGAGAAAATCGTTTAAATTAAAATCAAATCATTGATAAATAATTACAATTAAATATTTATAGGAACTCGAAAACTCAATTCGATTCGACTCGACTTTCTTAAACTCGACTCGAACCGAAAAAATTTCAAATAAAGTTTGAGTTGTAAAATTTGACTCGTCAACTCGAATAACTCAAAATTTTTTAACTCGATTCGACTCGATCAAATACTCACCCCTAACTATTTTCCATCTTTGAAACCCCAAAAAATGTGTTATTTCAGAACACTTCAATCTGCACAAACTCACCCACTTCCTTTATATCAATCTAACAACGCATCCTAAGGCCAAAGTATTCTCTTAGTCCCTGTACTTTTATGAATTGTGGATTGAATTCTTACATTTTGAATGGATAAAACGAAGTTGGGAGTATTGTCTCATATTGGGTCTCTGTAAAACTTGATTCAGATTAATCGACCAATGAGTTCCTATATTATGTGTAGGTTGTAGGTTTAGTTTTTTATTCTCCAATTTAATTATTTAAGAACCTAAAACTTAGCCATAACGTTCATATAGTAAAATTTTAAATTTAGAAAACGTACATAACTAAAATTGACAAAATTAGTGTGTGGGAACTAAGTCCAGAAGTAACATATAGCACAAGGACTAAGGAAGGAATTTGACCCTCACTCAAATACAAGTGATCTGAACACGCTCAGCCGGGCGAATCTCCAAACTAGCCCCTTAGGTTCTAAATTTTCCAAAATAGCATCCAAAAGTATATATTTTTCAGACTAACATTGTAAGTGAATTCATAATATTTTTTTTTTAATTTTGTATAAAAATTTAAGTAAAATTCGTCTAACATATATGATAAATTCCAAATAGAATTTATTAATCATTCGATACAATGATTAATTTAAAATATTTTAAAAAAATATATTTTATTTAAACTTATCCTATATGTACAACAAATTTATTGTGATAGTATTAGCATGAAAAATAGACTTTGGGTGCTAATTTGGGGAATTTAGAACTAAGGGGATAGTTTGTAGATTCACCCCTCAGCCTGCATTCTTTTACGGATCAATCATCGAGCTTCACTGGTTAAAAGAACTGTTGTTGTTTTTAGAAATCATGGTTTGAGCACCAGTAATGCTAGCACAGTGATTGAGCGATCAATTTTCAATGGTTGAGAGTATACTCTAAAACATATACTACCGTAACTAGGGGTGAGCAAAACTCGACTCGACTCGAAAAAACCGAATGACTCGACTCGATGCGAAAATACTCAACTCGTTTTGACTCGACTCGAAAATTCATAGACTCAACTCGATTTGAAAAAAATTCAAATAAAGTTTGAGCTGTAAAATGGAAATTTGAATAACTCGAAATTTTTAGTAATTAAAGGATTAATTTTTAAGTTTGAAACGAATCTCTTAATTTTTTATAATATATATACATTGATATATAAAAATATAAAGAAATATTGTTACATATGAATATATATATATATATATATGTATATATTATATGATTAGAGAAAATTGTTTAAATTAGAATTAAATTATGCTATAATATAATAAATAATTATAATTAAATATTTATAATAACTCGAAAACTCGACTCGACTCGAATTTCTTAAACTCAACTCGAACCGAAAAAATTTCAAATAAAATTTGAGTTGTAAAATATGACTCGTCAACTTGAATAACTCAAAATTTTTTAACTACACTCGACTCGATTGAATACTCACCCATAACCGTAACACCGTAGCTGATTAAAAAATAAAAAATTGTGGGTCCCATTTATCTGACTTTGACGCGCGAAACGGATTAAACATGGAAAGAAGTTAACATTTATTATAATGAAAAAAGTTACAAACAAAGCCCCTAATCAGTAATCACTAATCTCTTTCTTTCTTCTTATTTACTTTTATTTTCTTGTCTGCTTTCAGGATATAAATGTGTTTACAAATCCTTCAGAAACTCTCATCTCTTTTCTCTGCAGATTCTCCTCTTCAAAGCAGTTTCTGAGCCAGAATTTATAGCTTCTGTAGCTTTCTCCAGAATCTACAAATTTTCTTTTTCTTCTCAGTACCAGCAAAGCAACTGTCCACACCAACAACCCCACAATGGATGTAAGTTCTTTAAACTTTTCCCCCTTTGGATCTTGAATAGATCTGTTGTTTAAAGCTAATTCCTTTATGGGGTTCTGTTTGTTGTAGGATTATTGTAAGAGAAGTGGACAGATACCAGCATTTGGAAACTGGGATTATGCAAATGATCTGCCTATAACTCAGTACTTTGAATGTGCTAGACAAGCTGGTTTGATTCGTTTCAGTTCTTCATCTGGTGAATCAAATCCTTATGTTCCTCAGCATGACTTGTACGAAGTGGATTCAAGGAAATATTCCCGTGATCTTGCTCATAGAAAGGTCAGTTTACTCACTTTTCTGTCGACGGTTGGTGTAGAAAATCCAAACTTAAACTGGGTTTGTACAGTGTGGGGACATAGAGAAGTAAAGCATGAATCTGTCTCCAAGCCTTTTGTGGGAACTTTTCACTGTAAACTTTCCCGGAAATCTAGCTAGAAATCCTGCATTTTCTTGGTCATAGATTATATGTGTTGATGATAATAATGGAGGATGGGTGGCAGGGATAGACCTAAAAGAGTGTTAGAGCCTAGAGGACGGTCTGTACATGAAAATTTCATATTCTCATCTCATACTTTTGTATATTCTATCATAAAATTCTGCCCGACAGATGAGTAGGGTAAGGGAAAACGGAGGAGCGCATGTTAAGGAGCCAAAGAAGGGAGGTCGAGTCCGTGACGTGACGGAACCGGCAAGGAAATATCCCCATCACCATGTGTCCATGTCAAATAATAATTACAGCACCAGCACAACAAGAGCAGCTAACCAACTCAAATACGACGACGTTGCTCCCAATCCCAAGAGACTTCCTGTTCGCCCTCCCAAGCCTGTTGATGAAGATCTATACAAAATCCCCCCAGAGCTCCTCCACTCTTCCAAGCGAGTAAGTCACCACTACCTCATTGTTAAAACTCTTCATTTAATAAGGTTTAAATTGAAATTCTGATAATTGTGAGGGATCAAAACAGCAATTATTCTATTCAACCACCATGGCAAAGCAAGTCAATCTTGTCAGGCTGATATCTGAACTCCTTGAGTTGAACTTTGATTTTCTTGTTAGGTTGTTTCTTACATGTTTTTAAGATTGAGTCAAAGTTTAACCTTTTTTCTTACATGTTTGTTGTTGATTTCAACAGAAGATGCCTGGATTCTTGTCATGCTTGGTGCCAGGTTGTGCATCCTGAAGAATGAAGATCTGATCGGTTTGTGCATGGAAATGGCAGACTTCTATGTTTATATAGAGAAGAAACAAGATTTGTTTCCTGGAAAAAAATATGTTTGACTCAACAAGTCTTGCAATGAGAAATAGATATTAAATGTGATTTACTTTACTTTTGTGTTCTTGAAATGTTGATTTTAGAATCCAATTACATTATAGGAAATATGTACCAAAAGTTAACACAGATTCAAAACATAGGTTTATTTTGGGAAAAATATTAGATGAGTTTGACTCGTTATCTTTTTTTTAAGATGAATTTTATTTTTTTATATGCCATAAATCTCATCAGATAAGATAATATTTAACATGATGAGTTGAGATTATAAAATGTTTTTTCGTATTTTTGGTTGAAGGAAAATAAATAATTAAATAATTAAGAACGAATAATAATTAAATAATTTAATATGTATCGTAATACTTGAATTTTATCAGATTATATACTGTATTTTTCTATTAAAAATGTAAAAATATATTAAATAAATAAATCCTATAATAGATATACATAGGGGTGTTTAAATCCGGGTATCCGAAAATACGGGTAACGGGTACCTGATTTTTTTTTTATTTTTTATGAATTTTAAATTTAATCTTAAAAAATATATAAATTTAAAAGTTCGAATTACATAATTTAATATCTGAACATAAAATTTCATATTTTATGTACATAATCTAAACATAAAATTTTAATATCCTATTTACATAATCTAAACATAAAGTTTAAGACCCAAATTACATAATCTAATTCGAAGCAAAACATAGGCCTAAGAGATTTTTTTAATATTTTTAATTTATTTTAATAAAATAATAATATCTTAACACGTAAAGTTCGAATTTTACCAACTCGTAAAATTAAATTTATTATTTTAAAATAAATCTTAATTTCCTTTTTACGACGAGTGCCTATTTTTTTTTTGAAAATTAAGTTTGAGAGATCTAGATTTAAAATTAGGTTGTTTGATTTGAGAATATAGTGAATATATGTTATTTTATTTAAATAATAGTTATAATTAAAAATAAAAAAATATAAGAACCGGGTACCCGAAAATTTTTAATTTCATGACACGGTCCTGACCAAGAAAATGATGGGCCGGATATCCGACTCGAATAATTTTTTGAATAAATACCCGAATTTTTAGATTCGGATAATCGAGTAATCGGGTCGGATCGTTCGAATCTGATATTTTTAAACACCCTATATATACACTATATAATTCCATACATAAAATAGAACAAGACTAAATATATTAAAAAACACTCCAAACATCCCTTGTACATACATAAAGCCTAAGTCTTATCCGTATCGTTAAGTAGCGATTTTTTTTTTTAAATTTTAATAATTAATTATTTTTTAAGGCAGTATTGATTTATATATTTTAATCATTTAATGACACACATCTTAAAAATAAAATTATTTGAATTGAAATCTAGTAAAATGAATTTTATCTTCTTTAATACAAATTATTTGTTGAGTTCATTTTATATGATAAAAATTAGATATTATATAAGAAGTTTAAAATTTAAAAGATTAAACCATTAAATAATTTTATTTTTAGGATTCAATCAAATTTATTTCTATCCATAAATTATATATCACTATTCAAATATAAATTTAATACTATTTTCCTTCAAAAATTCAAATTCGTAAATAATATAATTTTAAATTTTAAATCTTTATTAAATATTTAAATCCAAATCCACTAAATTTGATGACCAAAATTCATTTCTGTTTATAAATCAGAATATATTCTTCCTCTTGTAATCCATAGCTCTAAATATGTAATAAATAATAATAATAATAATAATAATAATAATAATAAAATCAAATTTATAAATAATCTAAATCCACAAATGATCCCATTTTAGGGAAAAATAGAATATCTAAAAATATTTTTAAAAAAATTCGAGAAAATACATTCTAAATTACAATCTTTTCTGTCCAAGAAGCAAGTTCCAGTTTGTTTTTACTAGCCAAAAACAGAGCAAACCAGACAGAACAAATAATCAAATCCTATTTTCTTTTCAATTCTCTCATTTAAAAATAAACCAACACCGTTTCTGTTGATTGGGTATCAAAATCTTGCTGCTTTCTATTTCCAGAAACCCTGTTTTCATGTCTTCTTCAATGGCTAAAAAAGCAAAGATATCAGAAACAGGGCAAGAAACAGAGTTAAAGAAAGAACTGCAAAGGCAAGTCAAAGTGATTCTTGAAGAAGATGACTGTAGCATTGATACGGTAATCAAAACGATAAGAATCTTGTCACGCTTAACGGAGATGAAGCTGAGTCAATCTGTTGGTACTGTTTCGAGTTCAGAACAGGTTAGAATTAGTGATTCAATCTTTTTAAATCTTTTTGGTTGGTTTTGTTGCATAGTTACTGAGAAATGTTCTAATTCTTGACTTTATTGAAGAATCTTTTGTAGATAATAAGTTGAATTATACATGTAAAGATAAATTCAGATTTGTTCAGATTTTGTTACAATGGAATTGCATGGTTTGATCTTGATTCCTGACCATGTTTGATCAGGAACAGATTCTGAGCTGGTGTGAAGAACATGGCGTTTCACCACGAAAGTTTGATCGTGACATCGGTGAACCGGTGACCGATCGATGTTATGTTAACTCGTTGCTTGAGAAGTTTTCTTCTTCACTTTCTGATCAGAAGGAAGCTGCTAAAGAGCTTCACAGACTGACAAAGACAATGCCATCATGTAGGGCAGTTTTTTCTGAACTTCCTGATGGTATCTCTAGATTGATTAGTCCGTTATCGGTAGCCAAGATCGATTCAGATCCCGAGCTCCAGGAAGATCTGATTGCCACAGTCCTAAACATTTCAACTGTTGATGACAATAAGAGAATCGTGGCGGAGCATCCTGATGTTATCCCTTTACTTGCTGCATCTATGAGTTCCGGAACCATTGCAACATTGAGAAACGCTGCAGCTACTCTCTTCACATTATCGAAACTCGATTCAAACAAGATCGTAATCGGAATTTCCGACGCTCTTAAGCCTCTACTCGAACTCTTACTCATAGGGCATCCGTTGGTACTGCAGGACGCTGTACCAGCAATATTCAGCCTTTGTCACGTACTTCAGAACATAGTAAAGTTTACTGAATTAGGTGCAGTGAAGGTAATCCTGAAGAAGCTCACTGATGGTATACATGTTGATGAGCTATTGGAAATTCTTGCACTTCTATCTAAACATCCAGATGCCATGGATGATCTCGAGGAACCTAAAACTTTCCGACAGTTTCTTCAGATCATGAAAACTTACAAAACAGAAAGTAATAAAGAGAGCTGCAATACCATCATGTGTCACGTGATTACAGGCGAAAGAAGATAAAGAGAGCACTCCTAAAGCTCCTACAGAAAAACGGAACTCAAGGGACGGAACGAAGACCAGTGTACAAACCTAGACATGTCTGTACAGATTTCCATATACTGATATCAAGCAAGTTTTGGTCCTCATATGCATTTGAAATATGTCTGGTGTATTTTTCGAATCAATGATAGATTTCAGACACATCAACCTTGCTCTATTCTCTACAATGTCATCTCTAAAGTTATTGTTCGAAGATTGAAATCAGTCATGCCTGCTCTTATTTCCCCAACTAGACTGGTTTTATAGCCAGACAAAGCATCACTGTAAACATTATTATTACTCGAGAAGTGATTCATTCGATAAGACAGAAAAAGAGGAAACAAACTTGGATGACAAGTTAAACCTTTGACCCTTAAAGAATCTGGCATCCCTACTAAACTAATCCTGATTATCTTGCATGGTGTTTTCATCTGTACGATGCAGGTTCAATGGAGATGAATTTTTGTGGTTTTTTAGGCTTTTGGACTCGAAGGCATCGATACTAGGTTATAGGTATCGACAACCTTCAAAATATAGTTGTTTCCACCCACTAATTACATATAGAAAAGAGGTGATGATTCACTTGAAAAAAATTGAGATGAACGATCCTGATTGATTAAGACCATAAATAACATAGTGAATAGGGTTCACCTAATAATTTTTCCACTTCGAAGCTATGATGATCTAGTTATATAGTATAATAAATTTTAGGTTTTATATTTATTTTAGACATTTAGATAAGTAAAACAGATGATTAAGATTAATAATAACATATATGGAGATTATCACTAAAAAAAGTAATGAGTTATTATTGATTATCCATTTTTCATATCCAACGATTCCAAAAACGTATATTTTTTTTAACTTTTTTTAATAGGTAAGTAGATTGATTTTGTTAGATATATAGGTCATTTAAAGTTTTTATTTGAGATAATAGGGTGTCTGAAGTTTATTTTGGAATATAAGCCAAAAGCTACACTTAGGTAGAGAATGCCACCTACACAAGGTGACTTTGGGGGAGAACACTATGTGCAGCGGTGTAGGTAGTGTTCTCTATTTTTTTAATATTTTTTGTAAAATTTGAAGGAAGAATATCACTTGCACATGACTGACGTTCTCTTATCTACATTTGTAAATTGGTCTAGATTCTAAAATATGGATAAGAATCACTTATATTTCAAAATAAAAATTTAGATTAAATTATTCTTAAAATTTATTCGAATGGATCCTAACTCTCTATATTATATGTAATTTAAAATTGAAATATAAAAATAGCCATGATGTCATTTATCATTGATCATATGTCATGGTTCGTAACAAAAATAAAATCATTTGGACATCTGACCCCCATATTTTTGAAGTTATATATCTGGGTATTATATCAGAAAAATTAAACTTTAATCTCCACTTCAATTAGTTTAATAACAAAAGTAGTCTTCAGAATCAAGTGGGGGAACTACATCACAAAATCCAAAACAAGTTTATTCCATCACTTTAGTAAAAAAAAAAGCCATTAAAAAGAAGATGTCTTCCAACTAGCAAAGTGAGCCGATCGAGTGAGAGAGATTAACGCAAGAAGGGGCTGCCGATTTCCTTTGTACTTTTCCTTGTTATTTCGAGTGATGAGAGGATTTACTCTTTGGATATTTTTCCTAGCCGTGGACTAACTTTAAGTTGACTTGGGTTATTCTATTTTATGGATTGATTTATTTTAAATTTTATCTAAGTTTGTGGTGTGTTCTTAATTAAGGTTTGCCTACCCTTGGTGTTAATTTGGTTTACGAGAGAATTGGGAAAGGACTTCGATAAACGATTCATTTATCTAAATTCGGGAGAATTAGATTCACGAAACGAATAGGTATGGTTCGATCCAAGTGCGAGAGAACCACGAAGAAGTCAATGGCAGACTAATGAGCATGATGGGGAACACATCATTGCAAATTGGCCAAGAAGTCAAAGTACATGTTCAGTGCATCACAAGGGGATCGGTAACCTTGACGAAGAAGAAAGAAGAAGATGATGACAAGTTGGACTCAGAGGTTAGCCAAGGTGTGGTGTATGCTGCAACAAATCATCTATACTGGCTTTTCATCAAAATAAGGAGATTGCCGTATTTTTGGATCAGAAAGAAAATAGAGGTTCAACCGGCTAGGGGTGAGCGTTCGAGCGAGTCGATTCGAGTCAAAAAATTTCGAGTTATTCGATTTGAGTCATCATATTTTACAATTTGAACTTTTTTTGAAAATTTTTCGATTCGAGTCGATTTTAGTGAGTTCGAGTCGAGTTCGATTAGATTCGACTTTTCGATTTATGTATAAATTTTAATTATACTATTTATAATACTATAATATAGTTTGATTGTAATTTAAACGGTTTTCTCTTTAAATTTACATACATATTCTTTATATTATTTTTTATATGTGTAAAAAAAATTTTAAATTATTATCATCAATCAAATATCTTAGATATGAATATGTCATTTTATTAAATTACAGGCTTTATTAATAACTTCCTTCTTATTTAGGTAATACTAAGACTAGACAAAAAATAATGATAAATTAAATACAAAAATTAAAAAATAAATAACATAATATAAAATATACAAATAAAAATTTTATTAAATAAAATAAAAAATGAATTCAAAATATGACCAGATTATAAAAAAGAAAATTAAAATGTAAAAAGAAGAAGGGACTGAAAATAAAACTACATGGGTTACTGTGCAATTAACCTTTATAATTACTAAAAATTTCGAGTTATTCGATTTCTATTTTTATAACTTGAACTTAATTTGAAATTTTTTCGAGTCGATTTGAGTTTATGAAATTTCAAATCGAGTTAAAATGAGTCGAGTTTTTCACCTCGATTCAAGTCGAGAAATTCGATTTTTTCGATTCGATTCGAGTTTTGCTCACCCCTACAACCAGCAGCTAGGGGTGAGCAAAAATCGAATCGAATCGAAAAATCGAATTTTTCGACTCGAATCGAAGTGAAAAAAACTCGACTCGTTTCAACATGATTCGAAATTTTATAAACTCGAATCGATTCGAAAAAATATCAAATTAAGTTCAAGTTGTAAAATAGAAATCGAATAACTCGAAAGTTTTAGTAATTATAGAGACTAATTGCACATTTAAACCATATAGTTTTATTTTCAGTCCCTTCTTCCTTTTTATTTGTATCTTTTATATTATATTATTTATTTTTTAATTTTTGTATTTAATTTATCATTATTTTTTGTCTAATCTTAGTCTTACCTAGATAAGAAGAAAATTATTAATAAAGCTTATAATTTAATAAAATGACATATTTATACTTAAGATATTTGATCGATGATAATAATAATTTAAAATCTTTTTTTACACATTTAAAAAATAATATGAAGAAATATATACGTAAATATAAATAGAAAACCGTTTAAATTACAATCAAACTATATTATAGTATAATAAATAGTATAATTAAAATTTGTACATAAAATTGAAAAATCGAATCGACTCGAACTCGCTAAAATCGACTTGAATTGAAAAATTTTAAAAAAATTCAAATTATAAAATATGATGACTCAACTCGAATAACTCAAAATTTTTTAACTCGACTCGACTCGCTCGAACGCTCACCCCTACCAGCAGCTATTGATGAGAAGACAACCACTGTCTCCGGTGGCGGATGTATTAATGGGTGAGCCCACCATGAAATTTAAATTTTATTTGTTAAATATTTATTTTATATATTAGTGTCCACTCTGAATATAATTGGTGTCCACCCTGGATTAATTGGTGCCCACCCTGGATTAGTTGGTGTCATTTTTTTATCCAATTCAGAATTTAAATCACTAAATTTGACCAAAATTTAAACCTAAAATTTATTAATTGAGGCTCAAATCAACTCTACACGCAAACCCAATAACTATTCTCATTTTCCAAAATAAATATGATAACACTCAAAACCGGCAAACCCATTACTTATTTTAATGGGATAAATTCAAATTCCTCCACCCTCAATGCATTGTGAAAGTCAAAATTAGATAGAGAAATTAACGACAAAAACTGAAAAAAAAAAGAAAGCAAATCTTAAGGAAAGAATAAAAACCCTTGTGAAAATTTTCAACGAACAACTTCGACAACAAATCTATACAGGGAGCAACTCGTGACGGCGAGTGGACAAGGATACCCAAGACCACCTCGATCAAATAGCGGAACGGTAATACCTATTATTTTTAAATTTAAATTTATTCAATTCTAATTGATTTTTTCTGAAAATTTTATCCTCGGATTTAATTGAAACATTGAAAAATGTAAAAAATAAATTTGTTTGGATCAAAATTTTAGTTAAATACTTACTCGAATAAGATCAGCAACCATTCATTTATGTAAATTGTTAGTTTTCCTTTTAATTTTAGGTGTTCTAATGCTAATAATGAATTGAGTTGTTGTTTACTGACATGCATAAATACTCTTGTAACTTCTTATTCATTCTCGCAATTATCTGCATAGGTAATCAGTTTTCCTATTCATTCTCTAGCTCTGCAGTTACCTGTATATATAGGTAATCAGTCTTCCTATTCATTCTCTGCAATTTCCTGCATAAGTAATCAGTTTTCCTATTCATTCTCTGTAGTTACCTGCATATTTAATCAATCTTTCTACATATTCTTATACTAATAATTTAATTAATTCTATGTTTTTTTTAAGTATGGAAAAATATTATAAAAGAGAGACAACAACAAAGCTAGAGAATTCATATTCGACAAAAAAAGTTTTTACAAGTTGACTTAAAAAATCTTTCAACGGATTCTAGAAAAAGACCAAAGATTATAGAATATCATCCTAACAATCACGAAAAACTTCGAAGGGCTTATTTATTGAAAGGTCTTTGTCAACCAAAAGAACACAAGTTTTCTAAGAAGTATAAAGTTAAATTACAAAGTTTCAATCCTAATTATTTCGAAGAGCATAAAGGTTGGTTAGAATATAGTATATCCAAAGATGCAACATTATGTTTACATTGTTATTTTATGTTTTTTATAAGACTTTTTATTATAATTAAAATATTATTAATATTTTTGTCTTTAGAAAAGATGTGATATTAATCTAATTGTGCCCGCCCTCAAAAAAATTTCTCCATCCCCTACTGACTGTCTCTACTGCAGCGGATGAAACAGTTGAAAAGGAAACAGATGCAGTAGCTGATATTGTAAACAAGGATGAGGGAACAATAGACAAGGAAAAAAATGACAGTGTTAAGGCTGTCTCCGGAAAGTAGTGCAGAAGTTCCGTTAGTGGATGTGGTGGAAAACAATGAAACAGCTGGATCATCTGGAGAAGTAGTTGATCAAGTGACCTCTGAAAATTCAGTTGATTAAGATTCTACAGCAAAAGATGTCGCAGAAGTGGAAGCACCCCTAGCTGAGGATCAAACCCGGATGCTGCATCAGTTGAAGATGAGGAAACCGTAAGGCTTCTCGATGACAAAGCCAAAACTCCTCTTGTTGCATATGTTCAAGATGAAGATGAAGCTATTCCGGATTAAAAAGGGCAGTGTTGCTAGCACAGATGTACAACCAGATGTTGCTGATACAAAAGATGCTGAAGGTAAGATTATCATGACACCAGTAGCAAACATTTTATGAGAAACTCATACTGATGACTTTTCTTTCGTTATAAATGTGTCATGTCTAACTAAACAAGGGTTCTTTTAACTAAACAAGGGTTCTTTGAGGGGGAAAAATAGTTAAGAGAAAACGGGGATACGATTTATTAATATTTCCTATTGCTGATTTTGTGCAGATACAGTGGAAAACAATGCAAGTCCCGATCCATCTCAAGAATCAGCTGATGATCAGATTTAAGTCTTCAGGAAGTGAAACAGTTGGAGAAGAGAATCAATCTGAGTATACCAAGGAGGAAATGCATATAGAGACACCGGTTTCTAAGGGTGAAAGTCCTACTTTAAACCATTGTGGTATTTTTTTCTACATACTAAATGCATCTTACAAACTTTTGAATTAAGCACTAATCCAAATGGAAAGTCTTAAAGTTGTGAAAATGTGTTTTTTATGTTGGGTATGAGTCCCACTATGTTGGGAACCCATTGCTTAGCCTATTTAAAATAGGTAAAACCTTTTATCCAAAAGGTTTTCTGCTATATTTTGACTTTAGCCTTAAAAAAGGGGATCTTACCTTTTTGTCTTGGGATTGGAAAGTGGGCAGCCAACTTTTGCAGAGAAAATCAGATTTGATTTTCAAAGGGAGAGCTTCACGTTAGAGAAGAAAACAGAGGAGAAAAATCAGTTTTTCAAGCTAGGTGCAGCAGTGATCAACTCTTTGATCGAAGGTCCATACGTGGTCTGATGGAGCTGATTTTTTGACAGCAGCTAGGTGACAAGGTGTTCTTGACTTTGTACGGTCGGATTTTTCATCCGAGTCCTGTAGCGTCGGAAATAACCATTTTACAGCAGCTGCGTTTTTGGGTGATATTCTCTCATTTTCTCTCTTTTGTTAAAGACTACTTGTTATTAGCCTTGTTGGAGCTAAATGCTTGTTGTAGGTTGGATATTGTAGTCTTGTAGTTGAACATTTGATGATAGTGGAGCTTTTGATCGGACTCTAAAGTCCCGTGGTTTTTACCCTTGATTTAGAGGGGTTTTCCACGTAAAAATATCGGTGTCTCGTTTTATTTTGTTATGGTTGCATTATTGCTTGGTGGTTGATTAGTGTTGCTTAGAGAACATATTTGTGATATTTATGCTTACCATAATTATTGACTTGAGTTATAGGGAGAGAAAGAACATCGTTTGTGCTTCCGCTTGGTTTCGATTGTTCGATTTCTTCCCAACAAAGTGGTATCAGAGCTTGGTTATTGTATCAGATAATTATGGAGATTAATACGAGCAAGATGATTATGTTGAATGGCACGAATTATCAACTTTGGCGGAATAAAATGAAAGACTTGTTGTTTGTTTGTAAAAGCTTTGCATCTTCCGGTCTTTGCTACTCAAAAACCCGAGTCGAAAAGTGATGAAGAATGGGAATTTGAGCATCAACAAGTATGTGGTTTTATTCGGCAATTTGTTGAAGAAAATGTTTACAACCATATTGATCAGAAGACACATGCTCGCACGTTATAGGAAAAGCTTGAAAGCTTGTATGCTTCGAGGTCGGGCAATAACAAGTTGTTTTTGCTAAAGAAAATGATGGCGTTGAAATATAGAGAAGGAACGTCTACAGCTGACCATGTTAGTGAGTTTCAAAGTGTGATGAATCAGTTGCTTGGTATGGGTGTTAAATTCGATGATGAGATTTTAGGGCTTTGGTTGCTTGCTACTCTACCGGATTCTTGGGAGACTTTTCGGATCTCGCTCATTAATTCTGCTCCACAGGGTATTATTACTTTGGATTTGGCTAAAAGTGGTGTATTGAATGAAGAGGTTAGAAGAAGATCTCAGGGTTCTACATCACAGTCCGAGGTGTTAGTTACCGAGAATAGGGGGAGAAACAAAGATAAAGATGGAAAGAGTAGAGATAAAAGTCGAAGCAAGTCAAGATCGAGATATAAAAATCTTGAGTGTCATCATTGTGGTAAGAAAGGTCATATCAAGAAATACTACTTCAAGTGGAAGAGAGAGAACAAAGGTGGTGGTGATAAACACGATCGGAATGATGATGAAAAATCCGAGCGTGCTGCTACTGTTACTCGTGAAGATCTACTAGTCATTTATGATGAGAATTTGGTCAACCTAGCATGCGACGAGGCTAGTTGGGTGATTGATACCGGTGCTTCAATTCATGTCACGTCGAGGAGGTATTTCTTCATATCTTATACACCTGGTGATTTTGGGGTATTGAAGATGGGTAATGACGGTTTGGTTTCAGTTATTGGCATGGGAGATGTTAGCTTGGTGAGCAATAATGGAACAAAGTTAACTCTCAAGGATGTCAGACATGCACCAGATATCCGTTTGAATTTGATTTCTGCAGGAAAGCTTGATGATGAGGGATTTTGTAACACCTTCAGTGAGGGACAGTGGAAGCTAACTAAAGGCTCCTTGGTTGTGGCTCGAGGAAAGAAGAACTCAAATTTGTACTTGATGCAGGCTTCGACTTCCAGAGACACTTTGAATGTGACAATAAATGACTCAACTGAGTTGTGGCATAAACGACTTAGTCACATGAGTGAGAAGGGGCTTAATTGTTTAGCTAAGAAGAATCAACTTTCAGGTTTGAAGAATGCCACATTGAAGAATTGTGCTCATTGTCTAGCAGGGAAGCAGAAAAGAGTTTCTTTTAGAAGATATCCTTCTCATAGAAGATCAGAATTGCTAGAGTTGGTCCATTCAGATGTTTGTGGTCCGATAAAGGTAAGATCGCATGGTGGTGCACTTTATTTTGTGACTTTCATTGATGATTGTTCAAGAAAGCTGTGGGTCTACACTTTGAAGTCGAAAGACCAAGTTTTTGAGGCATTTAAACAGTTTCAAGCATCAATTGAAAGAGAAACAGGGAAGAAGTTGAAGTGCATTCGTACTGATAATGGTGGCGAGTATATAGGGCCATTTCATGAGTATTGTCTGCGACAGGGAATCAGACATCAGAGAACACCACCGAAGACTCCAGAGTTAAATGG
This sequence comes from Abelmoschus esculentus, assembly GCA_035048815.1. Taxonomy (NCBI): domain Eukaryota; kingdom Viridiplantae; phylum Streptophyta; class Magnoliopsida; order Malvales; family Malvaceae; genus Abelmoschus; species Abelmoschus esculentus. The sequence continues at coordinate 2,674,126 of JAUCBN010000051.1, read as the reverse complement.
GTTAGCTGAAAGAATGAACCGAACATTGATTGAGAGAGTCAGATGTTTGCTATCAGATGCAAAATTGCCAAGATCGTTTTGGGCTGAAGCCTTGAATACAGTTGCACATGTGATTAATCTATCTCCTAGTGTTCCTTTGCGATGTGATGTACCAGATAGAGTTTGGTTTGGTAAAGACGTGTCATATGATCACCTGCGTGTGTTCGGTTGTAAAGCATTTGTTCATGTTCCAAAGGATGAAAGATCCAAGTTGGATGTCAAGACTCGACAATGCATTTTTATTGGTTATGGTCTAGATGGTGAGTTTGGGTATAGACTCTACGATCCAGAAGCTCGTGAGAAGTCGAGATGTTGTCTTCATTGAGGATCAAACCATTGATGACATTGATAAGATGGAGAAAAAGGATTCACAAGATAGTGGTGACTTGACTGATGTGAATCCGGTTCCCCTAGACCATTCACCGATTCCTATTCAGGATGATGTACACGGTGATGTTAATGATGACCAACAGGACATAGGTGACTTTGATGCTCCCATAGATGATGTTGTGAATGATCAACAACAAGCACCTATAGCTCCACCCGCAGTTCCACTTCGGAGGTCTTCTAGAGATCAACGATCTTCTGTCAGGTATTCTTCTGATGATTATGTTCTTTTAACTGACGGGGGAGAACCTGAATGTTATGAAGAGGCTATGGAGAGTGAATGCAAAGATCAGTGGGTTGAAGCGATGAAAGATGAACTTCAATCCTTGCATGATAACCATACCTTCGAGTTGGTGAAACTACCTAAAGGTAAGAGAGCTTTGAAGAATCGATGGGTTTACAGGTTGAAGCAAGAAGAAAAGTCTTTATCTCCACGATACAAAGCTAGATTGGTCGTCAAGGGTTATACACAGAAAAAGGGAATTGATTTTGAATAAATATTTTCTCTAGTTGTGAAGATGTCCTCTATTAGAACTATATTGAGTTTGACAGCTTGTTATGACTTAGAGGTTGAACAAATGGACGTGAAAACTGCTTTTCTTCATGGTGATTTAGAGGAAGAGCTTTACATGGAGCAGCCAGAGGGATTTGTTGCACAAGGAAAAGAGGACTACGTGTGCAGATTGAAGAAGAGCTTGTATGGTTTGAAACAAGATCCTAGGCAATGGTACAAGAAGTTTGAGTCTGTTATGGGAGAGCAAGGCTATAAGAAAACTACTTTTGATCATTGTGATTTTGTCAAGAGATTCTCTGGTGATGATTTTATTATCCTTTTGCTCTATGTTGATGATATGCTTATTGTTGGTCGCAATGCTTCCAGAATTGACAAGTTAAAGCAGGAGTTGAATAAATCCTTTGCGATGAAGGATTTGGGACCAGCAAAGCAAATTCTTGGCATAAGGTTGACACGTGATAGAAAGGCCAAGAAATTGTGGTTATCACAGGAGAGGTATATTGAGAAAGTACTTCAGAGATTTAGTTTGGATAGAGCCAAACCGGTGAATACTCCCTTTGCTACGCACTTCAAATTGAGTGTTAAACACAGTCCTTCCACGGAAAAGGAGAAGGAAGAGATGCAGAAAGTTCCTTACTCTTTAGCCGTGGGTAGTTTGATGTATGCAATGGTTTGCACGAGACTAGATTTAGCTTTTGCTGTTTGCACAGTTAGTCGGTTTCTTTCTAATCCAGGCAGAGAGCATTGGAATGCAGTGAAGTGGATCATGAGATATCTTCGTGGTAGTTCCAACTTGAAACTTTGTTTCGGTAATGAAAAATCTGTTCTTGTTGGATATACAGATTTAGACATGGCCGGGGACATTGACTCGAGAAGGTCTACTTCGGGTTACTTGATCACTTATGCAGGGGGAGCTGTGGCATGGCAATCGAGATTGCAAAAATGTGTTGCCTTATCCACTACAGAATCAGAGTTCATTGCAGCTACCGAAGCGTGCAAGGAGATGCTTTGCATGAAGAAATTTGTGCATGAGCTTGATTTTACTCAAGAGAGGTATGTCTTGTATTGTGATAGCCAGAGCGCGATTCATCTCGGTAAGAACTCAACTTTTCATGCTAGATCAAAGCATATTGATGTGAGGTACCATTGGATACGAGATGTTCTTGAAGCTAAATTGTTAGAGCTTGAGAAGATTCATACTGACGACAATGGTGCTGATATGTTGACAAAAGCCTTACTAAGAGAGAAATTTGAAGCATGCTGCTTAACCGCCGGCATGGACGTATTTCCACATAGTTGGAGGAGAAGATTTGTTGGGTATGGGTCCCACTATGTGGGGAACCCATTTGTTAGCCTATTTAAAATAAGTGTAACCTTTTGTCCAAAAGGTTTTCTGCCACATTTTGACTTTAGCCTTAAAAAAAGGGATCTTACCTTTTTGTCTTGGGATTGGAAAGTGGGCAACCAACTTTTGCAGAGAAAATCAGATTTGATTTTCAAAGGGAGAGCTTCATGTTGGAGAAGAAAACAGAGGAGAAAAATCAGTTTTTCAAGCTAGGTGTAGCAGTGATCAACTCTTCGATCGGAGGTCCATCCGTGGTCCGATGGAGCTGATTTTTTGACAGCAGCTAGGTGACAAGGTGTTCTTGACTTTGTAAGGTCGGATTTTTCATCCGAGTCCTATTGCGTCGGAAATAACCATTTTACAGCAGCTGCGTTTTTGGGTGATATTCTCTCATTTTCTCTCTTTTGTTAAAGACTACTTGTTATTAGCCTTGTTGGAGCTAAATGCTTGTTGTAGGTTGGATATTGTAGTCTTGTAGTTGAACATTTGATGATAGTGGAGCTTTTGATCGGACTCTAAAGTCCCGTGGTTTTTACCCTTGATTTAGAGGGGTTTTCCACGTAAAAATATCGGTGTCTCGTTTTATTTTGTTATGGTTGCATTATTGCTTGGTGGTTGATTAGTGTTGCTTAGAGAACATATTTGTGATATTTATGCTTGCCATAATTATTGACTTGAGTTATAGGGAGAGAAAGAACATCGTTTATGCTTCCACTTGGTTTCGATTGTTCGGTTTCTTCCCACATTTTACCTGTGCTTTTCAACATGGGGGTATACTTAAAAAGATGCTGGATAACCAATTGACGATAGGAAACCCCCGAAGTTGAGCACTTTTAATAAAATATTATGCCAAGTCAAATGTGACATTCAATTGCTATTGTGTGTATTGAAACATTCATGATATTATATTTGTGACATTTATCATGTGTACCTCTGTTTTTGATTCATATGCATGAACAGCAGCTACTATATCACCGGCTCTAGTAAAGCAGTTTTGTGAGGAAACGGGAGCAGGAATGATGGATTGCAAGAAAGCACTCTCGGAGACTAAGGAAACATTGTTAAAGCTCAAGAGTTTCTCTGCAAGAAAGGTTTGGCAAGTATGGATAAAAAGGCCAGTCGAGCCACAGCTGAGGGAAGAATAGGCTCTTACATTCACGATAGCAGGATCGGTGTTCTAGTAGAGGTTAACTGTGAGACAGATTTTGTCTCACGGGGTGACATTTTTAAGGAGCTTGTTGATGATCTTACCATGCAGGTCACTACTTCCCCTCAAGTACAGTATCTTTTCCCGGAAGACGTTCTAAACAAGGAAAAAGAAAGAGATGCAGACGGAAGATCTCTTATCGAAACCAGAGCAAATTAAATCAAAGATTGTTGAAGGCGGATACGGAAGAAGCTTGAAGAGTGGGCTTTACTTGAGCAGCCCTATTATTAAGAATGATAAGATGGTGGTGAAGGATTGGGTAAAGTCGACTACTGCAACCATTGGAGAAAACATAAAAGTGAAAAGGTTTGTGAGGTTCAATCTCGGAGATGGGCTATAGAAGAAAAGTCAAGACTTTGTTGCTGAAGTTGCTGCCCAAACTGCCGCAAAACCTGTTTCTACTGCTGGTAAAGAGCAATCAACTCCGGTGGAAGTCAAGGAAACCGATGAGAAGTGGTTTCATGAGTTCTCATTTGTTACAAACACAATATCATTTCTTTCATGCTTTACATGTATCCATGTTTTGCAGACCAAAAACAGCAATCTCCGCTGCACTTATTAAACAGCTACGTGAAGAAACAAGAGCCGGGATGATGGACTGCAAGAAAGCACTATCTGAAATTGGAGGCCACCTCTAGAAGGCTCAGGAATACCTTAGAAAGAAGGGTCTTTCAATGGCTGACCGGCTTGCTGCTGAAGGCTTTATTGGTGCCTACATTCATGACTCGAGGATTGGTGTCCTAATCGAATTCAACTGTGAAACCGACTTTGTTGGTAGAAGTGAAAAGTTCATAGAGTTAGTCCATGACCTAGAAATGCAAGTTGTGGCCAGTCCTCTGGTACAAGTTGTATCCATCGAAGACATTCCGGAGAGTATCGTGAGTAAAGAAAAAGAGCTTGAGATGCAGAGAGATGACCTTGCGTCAAAACCGGAGAACATCCGAGAGAAAATCGTCGAAGGCAGGGTATCAAAGAAGCTCAGAGAGCTCTTCCTTTTGGATCAGCCCTTCATCAAGGATGACAATCTGTTGGTTAAAGACTTGATAAAGCAAATTGTTGCAGCACTCGGAGAGAACATTAAAGTCAGAAGTTTTTTTCGGTTTAAACTCGGAGAGACAACTGGAGATACAAAAACAGAAACTGAAGCATGAGAACGGGAACATCGGCACTTCCAATAACAACAGTGGGAAGCATTTTGAGTGAAGGAGGTAGGAACTAATTTTGGACGAGAGGATAATCAGATTTTATTATTATTTTTTTTTCCTGTGTTTTAGCAAGTTTTCAATGTAGTGGCCTACATTTCGATCAAAAATTGAATTTTAAACCGTACCCTTATTTTTTATATTCTAACCCTAAACCCTAAAAAATATACTTTACTCTTAATTTCCTAAACCTATCTAAAACCCCTAACCTAAAACCCTAAACCTCTAATTTGAAGTGTGGACATAAATGAAAAAATGAAAAAATGACAAATGATTTGAGTTACTACATTTGTATACTTTTAAATGGCCCTTAAAGCTTAGGCTGTAAACGGTATACCCTTTTTTAACACCCCTAAAATTAATTTAGAAAAAACCTTAAATTACTATCATTTCTCAAATTCAAAAACTCTAAATTAAATTGGAAATTTTGTGTTATAATCTAGTAAAGGGTATTCTTGGAAATAAATTGAGTTATTAAGGGTATTTTGGGGATAACAGATTATTTAACTCTATTCAAAAAGGATTTTATTTCCCTTATTTTTTTGGTTCAGCCGTCAATTTCTCTCTCTGTATGTGTGAAGAGAAACCCCCAAAGGTATTAATTCAAGACTTCTCTGTTAATGGAATATTGAAAATCCTACTTGAATTTTTGTGCCATGGAAATTCAATTCTAAGGTGAATTAAAAAGAAAAGAGAGCACAAATTTTGTAGTAAAAATCATGAAAGTTGTACGCCGTGATCATTCTCGATGGCACGACAGCGAAAAGATGATACCAATAGTTTTAGATGATCTTTGATTTGTTTACAATTTGATAGCTACTGGAGATAAGATTATGGCTCGAACCATGGCTGAAGAGATGCAGAACTTGTTACCCTGAAGTTGGAAATAAAAGTCGAGGCATTAGTTTACGACAAAGAAGGATCGGTTCTGCGTATAAGAGGGAAGACCACCTTAGAGAATGAACATGTTAAGATAGGAGCATTCCATACTCTAGAACTTGAGCTTCATCGGCCTTTAATGTTAAGAAAGGAAATATGAGACTAATTGGCACTTGATGTACTTCACCAGGCTACTAATCCTGGTGTCACGACCCGAATTCGAATCCGAGTGTCGGGTTAACCTGAAGTGTTGGGCTTCGATATTTGAGTCTCGGACCTCGGGTTTGTGTTTGGTCCAGTTTGGGGTCTTAGGCTTCTGGGCTTTGAGTGGTTGATGGGCTTGAAAAGTTTTTGATGGAGGACATTTTGATAAATGTATAATAGAGATGAAAATAAGGAGAAGGGGTTATAGTTTCTGCAGAGATGATATCACTCTTCTTTCTTTTTTTCTTCCCTTTTTCCTCTCTTTTGGTTGCAAGAAAAGAAAGGTTAAAGGTTGAATCTTTAAGAGCTTAGTTGAGAATCACGTTTTTGTGTTAGAGAGAAAGTTTTAGAGTTCAAGAGAATCTATAAAACAAGGTGAAGGTTGCAAAGTTTGGAGAAGAAAAGGGGTTAAAGGTGTAGTCCGGGAATGGGTGTTTGAGAGCTTAAATCTTGGTTTTTTAGTGTTTTTAAGTTTTGGAAGTTTTCTCAATGAAGGTCTAATGGGATGCTTATCTTGTTGTTTTAGAGAAACAAGTTGGAGAACCCTCTAGGAGCATTGGGAAAGAAAAAGCTTGAAGAGGAGGAAGAACGTGGTTGTTGTTCTTTTTGCTTAAGGTTGTACTCCTCTAACTCATTAGCATCATGTATTTCATAGACTTAGGCATAGTTGCATGTTAATGCTTGTTTGATGTGCTTGGTAATTTGTTGATGAACCTTCGTGTTTAAGGTTTAAACATGCTTAGAGTAATCCCCTTAGAGTGTAGGATTGATTTGAGGATTAATGACATTAGTTTGAGTAGAGTTTTAGGCGATTTAAGGGTTCATACCTGCATTTTCGTGCAGGAGTTTCGATACCCTAGAGAGAAAGGGAGGGTTTAGTTATCAAGCGTTTTGATATGCCCATCCCGTGTTTCGATACCTAAGATTACAGTAGCAAATCGCTCCAATACCACTTGGTAAGTGTTTCGATACCCAAAACTTCAGTAGTGAATCGTTTAGATACCCCATAGAAGGCGTATCGAAACGGATAAGTTTCTTTTTGGTCTTAAGTCATCGCCTTAGCGTATTGAAACGCAAGAGAAACGTTTCAATACTAGTTATTCCGATACCACCCTACAAGTGTATCGATACCCCTAAGCAATTTGCCCAATGTTTCTATGGGTTGAGTCGAGGGTTTCATAAATTTATACTAGGGGTTCCTATGGGTTAGTTCAGCTAATAAATGAATACTAAAACTGAGAAATTAACCTTTTAGCCTCGTTTAAGTGATAATCGGCTAAAAACATGAAAACTGATATGTAATTAATATGTGATGAAAACCCAATGAGTATTGGTGATATAAATATATGATTTGGTAAGCTAGGGACCTTGCTTAGTGTTGATGGGTCGCCTAGAATTATATAATTATGTAGTGGGTCCAGACACCCTTTATATATATATGATCAAAGTGTTGCAACACTCAAAAACTTTCTAAATGTAGGATCCCGATGCTTAGTTGACGCGGACCAGTTCGAAGATGCTTGATATATCATTCCAAGCATGGATGTAGGATCCCGATGCTTAGTGGACGCAGGCCTCATCCTAGAGTAGGGGATCCCGATGCTTAGTGAATGTGGGCCCTACTCGTAGTGTATGATATCAATGCTTAGTGGTCATGGGCCGCGCTTCTTATATATATATATATATATATGGACTTGACATGTTATATGGACTTCTCTTGATATGCATATGCCATGGGCTGATATTTGTACATGCATGATATCATGTGCTTATGAGGATATGGTAGCGCCATTGTACTCATGTCATGTCACCATTCATGTTTCTTATGCTTATTTATGTTATATGTGATGTGAACGAGTTGGTAGAGTACCCACTAAGCTTCTGTAGCTCAGTGTTTCGAAATGTGTTTTCGTGCATAGGTTAAGAGAAGCTTTGGATCGGAGGAGCACCATCGTGGTTAGTTTCAGCATCGAATAGTTTGTTAGAGTATATTTACTAGATATAATGGGTCATGTACTTGTAGGACTATATATATGTAATTGCAACTCTTGTTTTATTTTATTCGATTCGAATGCTTTTAAAAGGGTTGTAATATTTTGGAGTTCCTACTACTTTTAAATTATCTGGATTCATGTTTCGAATTGATTTGGAAATGAAATATGATGGATTTGGATTTGAACTCGTTCTTTTGGGCCTTTTAAAATGAAATTTTTGAAATACGGGTTTTGGGTCAGTGGCTCAATGTGACACCGAGTCGAGGGTGTTACATCTAGTGGTATCAGAGCTTAGGTTTAGTCGGTTCTAGGAAGTCCCCGGAGGTGTCTAATATGGTATATTGGTGTCAGATAAGTACATGCCCATTAGTCGAAGTCGTACTTGCTTTAATGTTGAAAATTCGATGGTGTAAGCTCATTTGTTTGTTGTACAATAAAAAAATGCCAAGGAGAGACCGAGAAGTTGAGGAGAGTTGGGGTTCTCGGGAAGGGGACTATGAGGATGTTGAGTATATTCTTGAGATAGAGGCACCGTCGGATGACGCAGTTGGTCAAGGGGCCAACTACTTCTTGCAATTGAATCAGGTGTTGCACCAGATCGTAAGAGCTATACCGAGGTCGTTTGCTATGCCTCAAGAAGCACCGGTGAAGAGAGGGTGCGAAGGCAAGGAGCTTTTGACTTCCACGGGACAAGACAAGACAATCTCGTGCAAGCTGACCAATGGTTGCATGACACATGTTTGATCATGAGGCAAATGAGGCTGAGGTCAGAGGACAAGTTATCGTTTGTTCTGTCGTTGTTGAAGGGCAATGCACGTGAGTGATGGGAGACGGTGGAGCTCGGATGGTATCTCGATCGAACAATACAGGATGACTTCCTCGATGAGTTCGAGAAGAAGTATGTGGGTGAGACCCACATTGACACCTTGACGGAGCGGTTCACCCATTTTGTGCAAGGGAATCGTTCGGTGTTTGCTTATAAGCAAGAGTTCCTACAACTGAGTAAGTATGCTCCGAAGTTAGTGGCTACGGAGAAGATGAGATGTAAGAGGTTTTTGAAAGGTTTAAGGAAGGAGATCCAGACTATCTCACGGCTCCCCCACCCAAAGTGTTTTCAAAGTTGACCGCTAGTGTCATGTCTTTGGAGTAAGTTTAAGGGTTGACCTATGATTCTTCTCCTGGACAAGGAGATACAAGTATAGGCAATAATAACTACTCCAACAACTCTCAGTCCTTATCGGAAAGGAGTAGAAACCGTTAGAATCGTAATATGAGATCTTTTAATCTGGGTGTGAGGTTGAACCGCATGTCTGAGTTGGTCGGTAAGAGGCAGATTACGACTTCCCAATGATGAGCCTGGGGAGTTCTCAAAGGAGTTCGAGTGTTCCGGCTTACCTTCGGTGTGGGAGGAACCATTGAGGAGAGTGTTGGGGAGTGGTTAAAGCTTGTTACTGTTGTGGACCGACAGAACACTTCTTGAAGGACTGTCCCGAGAGGGCGAGGGGGTCGATAGAACAGGTTCAGAGGATTGGTTATCCGAACTAGAGAGGCCAAGGCTTTAACCGTGAAGGGGCGAGTCATGTGTCGAGTGGTACCTTCCAGTCCATGGAGAGAGCGCCAGCTAGGTAGTATGCTGTGAGGGCACATGAGGACTGTGCAGCTATCGATGTTATCTCAGGTACGTTTACCTTTTTTTCAGTTCCCATAGTTGCTCTTGTGGACTCGGAATCTTCCTTCTCCTATATCTGTAGTGGGATATCTCAGCTTTAGGGGTTACCAGTCGAGGATCTATAAATAGGAGTCTGAGTGACAAGCCCGATGGGTCTAGATGTGTTAGTGGATAAGATATATCGGAGGTGTCGGATCGAGGTATAAGGTTCGATCTTTCCGGCGGACCTCGTGATCTTATCTTTTTAAGAGTTCGATGGGATTGGATTGATTATTCGAATACAATACAAGTCTTAAGTGTAGGTGAAACTTCGTATTGCAAACGAATCTAAGCTTGTTGTGACAATATGGACGAGTCTAAGATTTTTGTGACAATATGGTGGCAGGGTTATGCAATTGATCATCTAAACCACCACTGTAACTTTGAGAAAGCTGGTAAATCAGAACCGAAAACATTAAATAAATATAAAAACATCACAAGTCTACAGGCAATCTGAAGCCCATGTTTCAACGGTTCTTGTCCTGAAAATAAAAGTACCATGGTAAATAATCATATAAGTTTTTCCAACAAAAGCATAATACCATAATTTGTTGGTTTAGCCAAATGAGAGTGAAGAAGTTGAAATAAAAAACAGCATTTTGAGGCTGACAAATAATTGTTAGATAAAGTGATAAAATAATATTATAGATTAAAAACATCGTTATAAATTTCATTAATTTAAAGACTTTATTCGAAACAACTCGACTCAAAATATAAATCCATTTTTCCTTCTATTAAACATTCAAATTCTTACCATAATTCAGAGACAGGTGAGAAAGGTTGAAACTCTTCAAAGCAGAGGAGATTTGCTAAGATATGGCGTCCAACAAATCTTGCCTTCAAACATAAATGCAATAACGCAAAATCCACGGTCCCCCAAAACTGGTCCAATACTTTTTTGCAGTAAAAAGTTGGAAACTTGACGACCAAAAAGACGAAAATATTTTTTTACACACGTTTATTTGTTACAGACTCTTGTAAAAAACACCTAAAAAAAATAAAAGTATACAAATATTCATTAAACTAAGAAAAAATATATTGTTTTAATAGTTTAACTTTTAAAAATTATTATATGCTTATTAAATTTATCAAATTATTATAAAGTAATATTAAATTTTATTAAACGATTATAAAATGATCATAAAATTTTATCAAACTATTATAAATTGATCATTAAATAAATCAAATTGTCACACTATTTTGTAATGTTTTGAGTATTTTATAATAGTTTGATAATGGTTATTTTATAACTTTTGAATGGTTACAAACAAAAACAATCATTTTTTATAATTTAATGACTATCCGTGTATTTTACCTAAAAATAAAGATTTATATGATTCTGTGGTTAGGGATGAATAAGGAGTAATTGTCCTTGTAAATTTAAAATTTTTGTATGATTTAGAAAATTATTAAAATATATATATATATATATTTCATTTAAAAAACATTTTTACTTTTTAAATTTTATATATTCATCTACCCTAAAATGTTATGAGTTTGTCTCCTAATATAAAACAATCTCCCTTACGTATTTTTGAAATATATTGAGAGGGATGAATCGACGGATATTTCTCTTATATAATTTGAAATGAATCGAGAGGTCGAAAGACAGTTGTCTTTAAAAATTAAAAACTAAAATATAATTTAGTTTTTTTAATATTATATATACTTGTATTAAAAATATTATTTTATCCTTTATAGTTTTTTTTATAAGTGTTTTTTTTAAGATTTTATTGTTTTAGCTTCTACCATAAAATCTTGTATATGTCATGCATACGAAGATGTTATACTTTATTTTTAAGTAAATTAGTCGACATAATCAAAGTTTTTTCGATTAATTGGTTGGTCAGTTTTAAGTATAACCGATTAACTAAGATTGTTTTTAAAATTTCGTTATCGATTAATTCCATTTTAAATTAGTTCGTTGATCGAGCTTATTATATATTAAATATTATATATATAATGTATAATTATTTTTTGTCATTAAACTTTTAAAAGTTATGAAATGGTCATTAATTTTTTAATATTTTATAAAATAATCATTAAACTTTATCAAATTATCATATAATAGTCATTAAAATTATTGAATTAATTACGAAATGATCATTAATTTTTTTAAAATTTATCAATAAATATAATGTGCAATGAGAATGATTATTTTTCAATAGTTTGATAAATTTAATGATTATTTTTTAACTTTTAAGAATTAATAATTTTAAATTATTTTAGCATAGTTTAGTCATCATTTGTGTAATTTATCCAAAAAAAATTTCTAATTTGAAACCCGAGAAAATTAGGTTTAGTTAAATATTTCCAAAAAAAATATATGTTCGACTAATGGTTAAAAAATATGATTAATAATTTTTTGATAATTTAATTAAACAAATTAATCAAAGCTACCGTTCGAACACCACTTATAATATTTATATCTCTTTCTTTAGAAACTGTCTACAACAACTATCTCATATTGTAAACGCATTTTTTCCCTCTTTACATCAAGTCATCAACTTTTCTAGGCATTTTAATATTTGCATATATATATATATATATATATATATATATATACATATACATATATATATATTTGTGTGGTTGTTTATCTGAAGAAGAATAGTGTGAACTACGTTGAAAAGTTTTGAGAAGAGTGCTTCAAAGTTCATTAAATGTGTTACTGTGGAATAATTCTTTTTTGGTTGTATATATGTTCGAATAATACTTTTTACATATTTATTTAAAAATAACTTTTAAAAGAGTTTTGTTATACCGTAATTATGGGCATATTTCGTACATAATGAATTTGTAATAGAGAGATCTATATTTGAATTTTACATGCAATACAGTGATAAAATTTCACCTAAGGCATGTATAAACGGTCTGAAAATTTTATGATTATAATATGGATTTATTGTAATACATAGATCTATTTACCAAGAATTTGTGTATACATTTGAAGCATATATCATGTAAATTATTGGTGGGATATTGATGTTAGATACATCTAATAATTTAGTTTCTATACCATATCAGTTCATATTAGTTGATTTTAACATACCTGATGAATATATATAACTGCGAATCTACAATATTGTCATTCTTGTACCATAAAATATATAAGACCACAATTACGATTAGAAAAAAATTCAGATATGGGTGAATGTAAAATCTTATTACAATTGTAGACGTGGTATAGACTACCTTATCTATGATAAATTGTGAAAGCAGTTATACCTATATAGTTTTCGCTTGTTGAAAGGTGTTATTGTGATTATAGTTGTCACGTGATTATATTATTGATTTAATATTTATCTAGAATGACTTAGAAATATATTTACAGATGAAGACATAAGTTGAAGAATATGGATATGGTCCACTACAATATTAAAGATATAAGAATAAAAATTCAAACAAAAAATGAGGTATTATAATATTATTCTTTTAAAATTAATTATTTGATTTTGTATTTTTTAAAGTATGTTAATATTTTTATAATTTATTTGGTTGTCGAACGTAAATTCAACAATTGCGGCTTGCATACCATTAATTGTGTTTGAATGTAGAACATTCTAGGGTATAGTGTTGACTGAGTATTACAACAATTCAACTTTTATCGGCTTATTTTTAGAGCTTCACCTATTATTTAATTTTCATTAACTGTTAGTTATTTCTCTATTAGTTTTTTAACGATAGTGGTCAAAATAGATCAAGTTAATAAGTTTGGTCATTTGATTGACGAGTTGTTTAATTTGGTAGCCTAAATTAAAAGTGTTCAAATAGTTAATTCGGTTAACCAATCAAACCAAATTAGCCAAAAATTATTAACCAAAAATTTTAACCATTTAATCGTTAATCGAATCGAAGTTTTTTTTTTTAAAATAACATGTTAAGCTCGATGCACAACTGATTACACTTGCCAAGTGATAGAGAAATGGTAATTTGGGTAGTTTAAAGTGGAAACAACAATATAAAAATTTGGACAAAAGGATTTATAATGCTTCGGGCTTCGAACAACCCGAACTTTGAGAATTCACTCAAACAAAAGAAAACGTAGCAAACTAATAATCTTTCTAATAAGATAATGTTTGTAATCTAATCACTCACTCAATTCTTAAGACACTTGAGTATATATAGACATTGAGCTCACAAGTGTTTGTCTACCCAAACAATAGAAAATTAAGCACTAAGATAATTTGTTCATCATAAGTTGTTGACAATGGAAGCATTAGTCTACATGATTCTTGAGACTTCCTTTTATCATCCCAATTGAGTTTCTAGTCGTTGATGACTGTTGGAATTGATTTGGAGTCGTTTGGAGCTGATTTCCAAGTCAATTTCTGCTTCTGGTGCAGGTGGTTCTAAACGGGTGGTAGCTGTTTCGAATACTGTCACTTTAGAAATAACCGTTAGATCTACAATTAATAACCGGTATCGAAACGTCTATAGGGCATATCGAAACGCTCATGCTCATCGTATTGAAACACTCATGCTCATTTTATCGAAACAGCTAAAGCTTGTTCGATACGGCTCCTAACCGTTGAGGTTTTCTTAAAGCTATTAGAGGCGTATCGAAACGTGTGTTTTCTGTATCGAAACCAAAAATCACGGTGACAAACTGTGTCGAAACGGTCTAAGACCGTATCGAAACACCTTTATATTTTTGCCTTTGAAAAGCTCATCGGTATCGAAACACCTGAGACATTTTGTAATCTTCGGTTTTTCTAAAACATTTGAAGCAAATTTAAAAGCTTTAGAAAATGTCTCAAACTTATTTTCAAATTGTTTGGACTTAAAACCATTTTTGAAATCTTTTTAACTTAGTACAAAATTATTTTTTAATTATTAAATTAAAATATTAGTTCTACATAACCAAATCGTTTTTTTGATAAATTCAGTTCATTTTCGAATTAACCAAAATAGCTACGGAACACTTAAATTTTTGGTGTATATATATATTCAGTTAATTTTTGTTTAATTTGTTTAATTCGGTTGACCAATATTTTCGGGTATTATATATATTTATTATATTTTATATTTAATTTAGTTAATTTAATTTGATTTAACCGATAATCAAAGTTAAAAAAAAATCATTAATCAATTTAATATCTAATTAACAGACTGATTAACTGATCAAAGTTTTAATTTTATCAATTAATTTAATTTTTAACAAAAATAAAATCTCTTAATTAAAATAAATATCTATAAATAATTCGGTGGTCAGTGGTATATATACCTTTCAAATTTTAGACCCTAACAAAGAATCTGACCCTTGAACAGATCCAAATCGACCCAACTGAGTTTAGCTATTTCCGGTAAAGCCTGAACCCAAGTTTGGGCTCAGCCTTCTTCACACCAACACGACAGCGTTTAAGGACAGGTTCGCCTCCTAAGAGTGAAAGGCAAAATCATTATTCTTGTCGATTGAGATCTTGGACCCCTAATCTATCCCTCTTCTAAATCACCAATTCTCCTCCAATTTTTCTTCTAAAACCCTAAATCCACAATTTCAGCCATGTCGATTCCACCCACTTCCGCCACAAATTCTGCGTCCTCATCCTCTTCTCAATTCACATACCAAATGACGACGAATCCTCCTTATTTTCCTTTGCCGTTTCATCTCCAGCAACAGGCTCAACCTTATGCCACCGCAGCCCAGTCCATTCCGGCCGCCCCTACCTACCCTGCACCCGTCGCTCCTGTTCCCGGCGTCTATTCTCTCCCCCAATACCAGCAGGTCAGTAGAACAATAAACTATAAATATTATTTTAATTTTTTATTTGTAAATTTGGGATTCATGGGGTTTTATGCTGGTTTTAAATTTCTTCACCTGCTTTTATTTTTTGGCTAACTTATAATTTTTATGGATTACGTTGTTATTGAGAATTGAATTCAAAATTCCAACTAGAACGAGAAGTTGCATTAGGTTTGTGGAATTAAGAGTTGAAATTTTTACGAAGAAATTATTTTTAGTTCAAATTTAGGATCATTATATTTGAATTAGTGTTGCTATTAGAAATTTACTTATATTTAAGCTGAGCTAGTTGATTGTTCTTTATATTAATCTTGGAGAAACTATCCAGGAAAACCCTTTTTTATTTTAAAGCCGTGAGATGATTGCCCATTCACCTGTGTAATATGTTATATTATATTTGGACAGGCCCAACAGTTATTTCAAAGGGATGCACAAATAGTTACTCCTGAAGCATTAGAGAGTGTAAAGGCTGCTCTTGCAAGCAGTGAAATTGAGCACAAAGCAGAAACTAAGAAGAAAGCCATCCCTTGGAAAGCTGCTGGACAGTCATGGGAGGATCCGACGCCTGCGGAGTGGCCAGAAAGTATGAACTATCAGCTTTCATATTCATTTATCTTGTCATTTCTCTTTGTTCGTTTACAAGTTACAAGCTCTCTTCTTTTTTCTTGTTCCTCGTGTTCTATTTCTGTTGGTAATATGCAGATGACTTCCGCTTATTTTGTGGCGATCTTGGTAACGAGGTGAATGATGATGTTCTTTCTTAAGCTTTTGCACGGTTTCCATCATTTAACATGGCTAGAGTAAGTTTCCAGTGACTTGATTTTTTTATGTTTTCCTTTATATTGTCATATTTTGCCTTGTGTCTATCAACTCTTTGCATTTCTTGTTCAGATTTTTGTATGAAGTGCACAGAGCAGTTATATGTTTTTGTTTAAGGTAGGTTTTGCCTGGAACCTGCATTCCTGCAAATTAATGGAATAATTCAGTTTATTTTATTAGTATTTGTTTGTCCTGTCCTGTCAAAATGGTAGACATCGATACCAGATATAGACTGCTGGGATATGACTTACAGGGCTTGAGTATGGTATACATGACCTGACTTATGGAGTAGTTTGAGTCATAGCAAGCTGAACTGAATTTTAAACAAGTCTGAATAAGGTCAGTCAACCTATTAAACTGTTTAAGTTGGATACCCTCCCGTTTAGCCTTAAATGGGGGAGGGAGTGCACGCTTTTCCTTTATTTGTTATTTTCTATTGTATGGCATTAAACTTGAGAGAGCCTCGTTATTTTTTTGTCCATGAATTACTATTCCACATTCCAGCAATGTTTAAAACCACTCGTGCTTTCATTGGTCGTCTGACTCAAGTATTGTGGCACATTTGAGAATGCCCAGTGTTGCCCATGCACTGTGGTCTTAATCTAACTAAGAAGAATGATAAGATACAGATTTGTGAGTATGCTCATTTTGAGTTGTCGAGTTTTTGACTCTGATTATTTGAACTTTATTTTAGGGTTTGTTTATTTGATGATCAACCATTATAGCATTACCTTGCAATATCGTGTTTCTTGTGTTTCTATCTAAGGGTATGCCATGCCATGCCTTTTATCATGCTTGTGGTTGCCCGATTGTTCTTACAAACATCAATGAGGGACGCCTGGTTTCTTAAAAATGATTTGATATCTAAGATATTTGTATGATATGTTATCTTTCTTTTAGGTTGTTAGAGACAAAAGGACGGGCAAAACAAGGGGATATGGTTTTGTTAGCTTTGCTAACCCTTCAGACCTAGCCGCTGCACTTAAAGAGATGAATGGTGGGTGCTTCTAAAAGTTCATTAAATGTGTTACTGTGGAAGATATAGCTATTGAAAAACATGCATGCTCATCTGTTACACCAGCAACAATTTCCCCACTGTATTTTTTTTTACCTTGAAGTTATTTCACTATCTTGGATTATTTTATAATCTGAATTTTTTCTGTGTTTCAGGATTATGTACCTATAGCTACAGTGTTTGATAATTTCAGTGCCAACATGGCCGTAGATGGGAGCCTTGTTAATCTGAATGTAAGTTCGAATGTTAAATCTTGTTAAATCATAACAGATTTTCAAAGCTGCGAAACCCCAAATTTTCTACAGGCTTGTTTGTAGTAAGTATTTTGTACATTTCTTCCTACTATAAAAGTATTTTGGTAGGAAACATTTATCAAGCAACCCCATATTCTGAGTCTTACATTCTTTTCCCACGTCAATCATATAACAGATTTTCAAAGCTGTAAAACCCAGTAAGTATTTTCGTTCTTTTCTTTGTTACAGAATATTTTCGTAGAAAACTTTTCTTTTATCAATAAACCCCATGGGCTATTTTGTTTATTCTTATTTTACTAATTCTAATAGCTAGAGTCTTACATTCTTTTCCCACATCATAACAGAGATTCAAAGCTGCGAATCCCCAGAGTTTCTACAGGCTTGTTGGTAGTAAGTATTTTGTACAGGAAGTAGAAAACCTTTCTTTTGTCAAGAAACATTTTCTTTTGTTTATTCCTTTACCTAATTCTGATATCTGTGTCTTAAACCCCAGATTTTCCACTGGCTTGTTGGTAGAGTAAGTGTTTTCGTTCTTTTCTTTGTTAGAGTCTTACATTCTTTTCCCACATCATAACAGATATTCAAAGCTGCAAATCCCCAGAGTTTCTACAGGCTTGTTGGTAGTAAGTATTTTGTACGTAGAAAACCTTTCTTTTGTCAAGAAACATTTTCTTTTGTTTATTTGATATCTGTGTCTTAAACCCCAGATTTTCCACTGGCTTGTTGGTAAAGTATTTTTGTTCTTTTCTTTGTTACAGAGTATTTTCGTAGAAAACTTTTCTTTTATCAATGCTGCGAATCCCCAGAGTTTCTACAGGCTTGTTGGTAGTAAGAATTTTTGTACATTTCTTGTTAAGAGTTTTTTTCGTAGAAAACATTCTTTTATGAAGAAAACCTATGTGCTATTTTGTTTTTCATATTTCTGTCTTACATTCTTTCTCGCATCAATCATAACAAATTTTCAAAGCTGCAAAACCCCAAAGTTTCTTTATTCTTATTTCCTTTCCAGTTTAATGTTTGACAATTTGGCTTATTCAGAAATGGATTCCAACAAGAGGAAAAGGGAACTCCCCGATGAAGATATCACTTCCAAACGTATACGAATTGAGGACCCGGAGCCTGCTGATGACGTTGCCACTGAGGACCCGGAGCCTGCTGATGACGTTGCCACTGAGGACCCGGAGCCTGCTGATGGCGTTGCCAATGAGGACCCGGAGCTTGCTGATGACATTGCCACTGAGGACCCGGAGCCTGATGATGACGTTGCCAATGAGGACCCGGAACCTGATGATGACGTTGCCAATGAGGACCCGGAGCCTGCTGAGGCGGACAATGAGCCTGCTGAGGCTGAGGACCTGGAGATTTTTGAAGAGCCGGCTGAGGATGGTGCTGATGGTGACCAGGTTGGGAGTGATGATAGTTTCGGGAGCCTGGATTACCCAGAAGCCGAGGAAGATGACGATGAGGAAGACGACGATCAGGATGATGATCAGGAAGAGGACGAGGAGGCTGAAGAGCTGGATTTGCATTACCCTTCTAGTGCCGAGTCCTCCGATGATGACCATTGATCCTGAATTCATCCAATCTATCTTCAGTACCATGTCTGTTTCCCCATCTTTAAAACCCTGAATTCACACTCAAAGTGACACCCTTACATCACATCTTAATGATTTAGCCTTAACAGTACTGTAGAATTTCTTTTTATTACTGTGATTGCTGCTAAGGTATGAGTTTGTTAACTTTTTTCTATAGCTATATGTCTGGTGTATTTTTCGAATCAATGATAGATTTCAGACACATCAACCTTGCTCTATTCTCAACAATGTCATCTCTAAAGTTATTGTTCGAAGATTGAAATCAGTCATGCCTGCTCTTATTGCCTCAACTTAGACTGGTTTTATAGCCAGACAAAGCATCACTGTAAACATTATCATTACTCGAGAAGTGATTCATTCGATAAGACAGAAAAAGAGGAAACAAACTTGGATGACAAGTTAAACCTTTGACCATTAAAGAATCTGGCATCCCTACTAAACTAACCCGGATTATCATGCATGGTGTTTCATCTGTACAATGCAGGTTCAATGGAGATGAACTTTTGTGGTTTTTTAGGCTTTTGGACTCGATGGCATCGATACTAGGTTATAGGTATCGACATCCTTCAAAATATAGTTGTTAGAGGCTAAAACACGAGTTTTTGACAGAAGGGTCTTAAAAGTTACTCATTCGACTGACCCGATCCAATTATCAGATGATTAATATAAACAGGTAACTTAAAAGATTTTTATTTTTTATTGACTTGAGTATCAGACCCGATGTTTTCTCGGGTACTTGAACTGGACTTGGGACGAAAATTTTCTCTTAACGGGTATCCGATTAGATACTTTAAAATATATTTTTTATATTTTAAATTATATTATATATTTTAGGGGTTTTAATATTTTTATTCTAAAACTAAATTTAAATCCCTAAATTCTTTATATGTTGGTATTGTATATTTTTAAATTTTAAGTTTCAATATTTAAAAAAATATTTGTATTAATTTATCAATATAATATTTGAAGGAAAAAATCAAGATTAATATTTTAAAGATATTCTTTTGATGATAAACTTTAATATATACCTAAATAGTCCACCCTTTAAAGTTAAAATTAACTTTAAATCATTATTTTTTTTCTTGGATTATGTATTATAAACATTTAAAATTTTATGCGTTTAATATATATATTTTAAAAATTTAAAAGAAAAAAGGGAAAAAATATATAAACCTAGTACCAAATACTCAATTTTTTTTAAGTAGTCAAATTTTATAAATATCCAATTAAAATAAACCGAAACACAAATCGATATATATATAATATTTGAAAGAGTCGGATATCTAACTTTTTGAATACCCGAAAATCAGATACCCAATAACGAATATTCTTATTTTACGATTCAATATTGATACTAAAATAATTATATCGATATTGACATGATTTTTAAACAATATCAGCGCATAAATAAATAATGTCATGAAGTGTGTCAAATATTGACCGACTAATATTTCTTGTTTTAAAAGCTACATATTTTTTAAGTTTTAAATTTTTTTATATAATTAATAAAATATTAATAATATATTTAAACATAATTTTTTTTAAGTTTATTAGATTATAAATTAATTTTGAAACATCAAAGAAATCAAATATCTAACAAATATATGAATCCGACTTACCAAGAGTTTGGGCTCATAGGTTCACCAACTAATACTTGAAAAATATATAAGAATCTGTTATTTTTCTGTTCTTTTCTTTTCTATTCTCTCATTATAAATACAACCCAACACCATTTCTGTTTACTGGGTGTTAAAATCTTGATACTTTCTGTTTCCAAAGAATCTGTTATTCTGTTTCCTTCAATGGCTGAGGAAGCTGAGACAACAGTAAAAGCCACAGGGAAAGAAACTGCTTCAGAAACTGGGGAAGATGCACATTTGAAGACAAATCTGAAGGGTCTAGTGCATTCGATTCTTGAAGAAGATGACTGTAGCATTGATATGGTAACCAAATCTATAAGAATCTTGTCTCTCTTAACTGAGATGAAACTGAAGCAATCTGTTGGTACTGTCCCGGGTTCAGTCCAGGTTAGATTTACCGCTTCATTCTACTTATTTAGTTTCTGTAATGGTAAAATTGGTGTTCTTTAGGAAGAATCTTGTTACTTCGGTTGGTTTTGTTGCATATTATGGTTTCTTGTCTATCAGAAATTCAGTCTTCAATGGAGGTTCTTGGCTTTATTGAAGATTCTTTCGTAGATAATAAGTTGCGTTATACATGTAATTATGTAAAACTAAGTTCAGATTTGTTCAGAATTTCGTTACAATGGAAATACATTGTTTGATCTTTGATTCTTGACCATGCCATTGTCTTTTCCTCCTCTCGTTACAATGGAAATTTATCTGGTGTGCAGGAACAGATTCTGCACTGGTGCGAAGAACATGGCCTTGCACCACTACAAAAGGTTGATCAAGATATCGATGAACCGGTGATCGATCGACGTTATGTTAACTCGTTGCTTGAGAAGTTGTCTTCTTCACTTGATCAGAAGGAAGCTGCTAAAGAACTTCACAGACTTACAAAGACAATGCCATTCTGTAGGGAAGTTTTTCCTGAAATTCCTGATGCCATCTCTAGATTGCTTAATCCATTATCGGTAATCAATGTCGATTCTGATCCCGAGCTCCAGGAAGATCTGATCGCAACGCTTCTAAACATTTCAACCGTTGACAAGCATAAGAAACTCATTGCAGAGCATCCTTTTGTAATCCCTTTACTTGATGCATCTATGAGGTCCGGAACCGTTGCTACTAGGAGAAACGCTGCAGCTACTCTCTACACCTTATCGACACTCAATTCAAACAAGCTCATAATCGGAAATTCCGGTGCCCTTGAGCCTCTACTCGAACTCTTACGCGTAGGGCATCCGTCGGCAGTGAAGGACGCGGTATCAGCAATCTTCAGCCTTTGTCACCTATATGATAACACAGTAAAGTTTACTGAATTAGGGGGAGTGACGGTAATCATACAACTGCTCAAAGGTGGTATACTTGTTCATGAACTATTCTGCCTTCTTGCACTTCTATCTCGATATCGACATGCCATTGATGTTATCAAGGAGCCTACAACTTTCCCACAGTTGGTTGATGTCATAACAAAGAACAGATCCGAACCTGCTAATAAGCCCATCAATGCCCTCCTGTATAACGTGATGATGTCCCAGTAAAACAAAAGTGAGCACTCTAAAAGCACTTGCAGAAAACGGAGTCGGCCGGGGTGCATCGAATGCTGCTTGAAGAAATAAATCCAACTGGAAAGCCATTTTTTTACACCTTCATTGTTCTTCTGAAACAAACTCAAGCTCTGTCATCTGTGTAAAAACCTAGACATGTCTGTACAAATTTCCATGTGCTCATATGAAGCAAGTTTTGGTCCTCATATGCTTTTGTATTAGCTATATAGCCTGCTTTGAGTTCCAGTTGAGCTGATACTTTGTTTCTGTAGTTATAATCTTTTGGTGTATATGGAATAGAGAAAGATTGGATCATCTCTAAAATACAGCAGCTGAGCCTATGGTAGAGTACTATATTTCTATATTTAATGTTCCATAATGGATGCCATGGATGCAAGTTGGGAACAAGGAGCTGAGGGGTGGGGTGACGCAATCCGCCCCACATCCCTAAGATTTTTTTATTTTTTTATTTAAATTCTTTTAAAAATTATTTTTTATGAAGTTGCTTATGTGTCATAATTAGATTTTTAATTTATTTTATTAATTTTAAATTAGGATTAAATTGATAAAATATATAAATAATGATGATCAATCGTATAATTTTTATAAATTTTTACTTTTAAGTTATTTTCTTCGTTAAGTTTTAATGATAAGTAATCAATAGTGAGACTACTTACATAATCGAATGTTGATTTAAGTAGTTATCTTAAAAAAATATATATAATTTTATTTTGTAATCCATATAAACTCTAATAAATAAGTAGGTACCACTTTGTTATAAGGTAAATTATGTAAATCATCATTGAACTCTATTCTCAAACCTATTTTAGTCATTAAAGTTGTAAAATATTCGATTTACTTACTAAAATTTAGACATGTTTCGATCACTCGTCTGTTAACTTTTTAATGACGTTCATTTATCGATAAATGGAAGAACGTCTCCAATACCTAAATGGTGAAAAATTTCATCGACAAGAGAGGATCAATATACTGAGACACAAGTTTCATTCGTTGGTGGGTGATAATATCAAAAAGAGAAAATCGAAAGGTTTTTATTCGATTCAAGAATCTCAAGACACTTTCCAATAAAATGGAGGTTGGATTCGGACTTAACGGGCCAAGACAAAACGATTGGTGAAATTTAGATATGACAACTGTCTTCTACAAACACGAAGCTATAATTAAACATTGGCAGGGACAAAGTTTTATTAAGCCTTTAAATCAAAAAATTAGGAAGAACAAATCTTATTCGAGTAGTTTTAAACTTAGAAATGTACCAAATGTTCATATATTAAATTATACAAAGTTCGGTCCATGATCATTTACGTCCATCAACATGACATTTGACAACAATGAATGATATTCACGTTATAACATCGTTAAAAAAATTAACGAAATAATAACAAAATAATTTAATACTTAAGTTTTACGGAATATATTAAATATTTTAAAATTTAAATGATCAAAATTATTTTAGAATATAATTTAGTGATTATTTATATAATCTTTTAACAACTAAAACTTGATAAGTGCAGGGCAAACCGGAACAAATAAATAAATAAACTCGTATTTTCTGTTTTTATTCCCCCATTTAAAAGCAACTCAACACCGTTTCTGTTCATTGGTATTAAAACCATTGTACTTTTACTTCCAAAGTGTTGGATACAGTGATCATCTGTTATTCTGTTTTCTTCAATGGCTGAGATTGAGAAAGCAAATACAACGGTACTAAGAGGGATAAAGCAACAACTGCAGAAGCTAGTGAAAGTGATTCTTGAAGAAGAAGACTGTAGCATTGAAATGGAAACCCAAGCTATAAGAATCTTGTCTTGCTTAATGGAGATGAAGCTGAATCAATCCGTTGGTGCTGTCTCCGGTTCAGGACAGGTTAGATTTTGGTTGGTTTTGTTGCATTTTATGATATCCATTTTAGCTTTAGTAATAGTTACTGAGAAATGTTCTAATTATTGGCTTTATTGAGGAATCTTTGGTAGATAATAAGTTGAAATGGAACTGCATTGTTTGATCTTGATTCTTGACCAATGACCATGCCATTGCCTTTTCCTCATCTTGTTACAATGGAAATTCATCTGGTGTTCAGAAACAGATTCTGCGCTGGTGTGAAGAACATGGCGTTTCACCAACACGTAAGGTTGATTGTGATATCGATGAACAGATGAGCGGTAGATGCCACTCGTTGCTTGTGAAGTTGTCTTCTTTACTTTCTGTTCAGAAGGAAGCTGCTAAAGAACTTCATAGACTGACGAAGACAATGCCATCATGTAGGGCTGTTTTTTCTAAATTTCCTGGTGGAATCTATAGATTGCTTAATCCGTTATCGGTAGCCAAGGTCGATTTCGATACCGAGATACAGGAAGATCTGATTGCAACGGTTCTAAACATTGCAACTGTTGACAACAATAAGAAACTTCTAGCAGAGCATCCTGTTGTAATTCCTATACTTGCTGCATCTCTGAGTTCCGGAACCATTGCAACAAGGAGAAATGCTGCAGCTACTCTCTTCACATTATCGACAGTCGATTCAAACAAGCTCATAATCGGAAATTCCAGTGCCCTTGAGCCTCTACTCGAACTCTTACATGTAGGGCATCCGTTGGCAGTGAAGGATGCTGTATCAGCAATCTTCAGCCTTTGTCACGTACATGAGAACAAAGTAAAGTTTACTGAAATAGGGGCAGTGAAGGTAATCATACATAAGCTCAATGGTGGTATGTTTGTTCATGAGCTATTGGGCATTCTTGCACTTCTATCTGCACATCAAGGTGCCGTCGATGATCTCAAGGATCCTACAATTTTCCCACGGTTTATTCAGATCATAACAAAGAACAGATCCGAACCTGCTAATAAGCCCATCGATACCATCCTGTATAATGTGTCTCTGTCCCCCCAGTAAAAAAAGGTGAGCATCTAAAAACACTTGCAGAAAACGGACTTCAAGGGACAGAACAAAGGCCAGTTGCATCGTATGCTGCTTGAAGAAATAAACTCTAGTTCACTCACCTGTGTAAAAACCTAGACATGTCTATACAAATTTCCATACACTCATATCAAGCTAGTTTTGATCTTCATATGCATTTGTACTAGAAATATAGCCTGCTTTGAGTTCCAGTTGAACTGATACTTTCTTTCTGTAGTTATAATCTCTGGTGTTTTTGGCAAAAAACGTTTTGTTTTAAGGAATTACCAGAAATGAATGCATTAAAGGGCCACCAGCTCTATCATAAACTCTCTAGAGAGATTTACTGGAGTTGTGGATGCACAATAATTTCCTAGTAGGCGTACTCTATGTTGGATTTGTTACATCAAGTCCAGATAACCCTCTCATCTCTAAAACCCTTTAGTTTGGTGACGTTTCTATCTTCCCCATTGGCCTGGTTCACTTTCAGCACCAATGTTGGAAAGACTAACGGTTGCTTTTGCCGGTTTGAGCAGTCATATCCCTGGTGTGATTGCAATAGCAAATGCTGTTTTCGGATCGAATACACCCATTAACATTGATGTTCTCGTCAGGGCTTTTCTGCCGATTGAGTAAATTGCCAAATACATCCAATCCAGGTTTTGATGTGAGATTTTACACGTTCTTGGAACTATTTTGCATCAAACATGAAATGGCTATCCTTCACTGCAATATAATTATTTACCCCTGTTAAATCTTCTTGTTTTGATGATATATTAATGTAATGAAAACACATATGTATGCATGTGTAGTATAATTCAGTAGCAGCTTCACGATTAGTTCATACATAGTAAAACCAGCAGTTGTGAAAAATTGTGGTGAAAAGGTGCATTGAAAAGACTTGAATGCTTCCTATCAGCTTCATTAACACAAGAAAAGACAGAAACTTTAGATAGCCAAAAATTAAGTAGTTCTGTTTCAATGTCCTGGTGTAAGCAGTGGAAGAAATATTAGATTAGAATAAACGTGCAAGCCTGCAGAAGAATTGTTCAGAGTAACTTCAAAAATAAACAAATTAAAAAAAAAAAAGCCAAAAATCATAGACTAGTTCAGTTGGATTAAACCTAATAGACAATCCCTCCATGCAAGTAGGCTTTTCATGTCTCATCAAGCTACAAAACTTTTAAGCATCTAAATTACAAAAAACTAGCTTAATTCAATGGAAGCCTTTCGAGTCCATTTCCTCCGAACCCTTTTTCCTACGAATCCAGTTCGATCGACTGTCACTCCTGTCAAAGTAGTTCAGATACTGGGGACTCAACACTCTCGGAGTATCATTGGTTCGAATTGATTATGTACCTAAAGGTGGCCTAAACCCTTTTCACACACACCCTCATGCCACGGAGATTCTCGTGGTCATGGAAGGCACACTCTATGTCGGTTTCGTTACAACTTACATCCAACCCGGAATTACCAAAGTGTTGAACCAGGGGGATGTTTTCGTGTTCCCGGTTGGTCTATTCCACTTCCAGTTCAATGTAGGAAAATGCAATGCTGTAGCCTTTGCTGCTTTGAGCAGCCAGAATCCTGGTGTAATTGCAATATCGAATGCAGTGTTCGGATCAAACCCCCATTAACCCATATGTTCTTTCCAAGACCTTTAAATTGGACAGAAACATGGTAAAAAATCTCCAATCCAATTTCTGATGATATAGCAGAATGCTGAATGCAAATTCTTTCAGAAATGTAAAACAAAGTTGCACATTGTTCAATGCACAAAAAAGAATATATTCCATTAAAGATCTCTAGAAGAAACACAACACATTACATTTTTTATTCAATATCAATTAAAAGAAAAAATTCTGTGATCTAAAGAACCAGATTAAGCAAGTTGAAGCCATTGGTAAAAACCAAACTCTAAATGAGCTTGTAATAGCAGTTGCTTCCAGAGAGAAGAATTTTATAGCCTTTGCCGCAAGGGCACTTGAAATGAAGGTCCAAACATTCCCCAATCTTCTCTACTCCCACAGCTTCTTCACAATCTACCTCTCCCTTATCCTACAACAACAAGCTTAACATATTAACACCAAGAAATCAAAACTTTTGAGGCCTTATGGCATTTTCTTGGAAACCAAAACACAAACCAGAAAGTAAGCATGAGTGTTGACCCTTAGAGGTTAGAAAAAAGCAAACCTTTGTTGCCTCAGTGGTGCAGATTACATCTTCAACTTCTTTCATAGCCTCACCCAACCAATTATTCATTTCTTTCATCCGCTCCTTCATTCTCTTCAACCTCTGCCATTAACATACAGAACAAATTCTCAAGATTCTTCTTTTTTAGCCACGAAAACAACATGGAAACAGTTCAAAGAACAAGAAAATAAATAGAAATATAAAACCAACCTTGGCATTGGGACTCTCTTCCTTGATCAATTCCTCACCCATTTCCTGTGGGCTTGAAGTCCTCGATAAGGACTTGGCGGGAGAGAAAATGGGATCAGATATTGTCCTGCTTAAAACATGGGGTTTGGGAGGCAATGAAGAAGAAGCACTTCCTTTTGAGAATGCGGTATCATCTTCCAAGAACTTTGTTGCTTTTGTAGGCGTTAAAGGGGCAGAAACAGTGCGGTAAAGCTGTGGGAGTGGAAGCTTGGAGAAGCCAGAGAGGGAGTAGGGGTGATTCTCAAGCAATGACCTTTTGGATTTGGGTTTGGAGATTGATTCTGGAGAAGGGCGTTTCAGTGTGTTGCAAGCAGTGAGATTGCAGGCACAGGTGGTGCATGAATGGATGGTTTGGTGGGTGGCTGTGTTCTTGAAGTTGTCGAGGTGGAGCAGGGATAAGTTGCTGGGTTCCTGGAGTTTATGATCACCATCATCATCTTCTTCTTCTTCCTGGTGTGGAACTTGGAACTCTGGTTCTTGAGTCATTTCTCCCATTGTTGATTCTTCAAGCTTTTTAATCTTTTCTTTTACTTGAGAGGTTTAGTTTCTGGATTGAATCGCCGGAGCAGAGACGGAAAAGGGTTTATATAATACTTTCTTTTGTACGGATGGGTGAGTCTTGAATCTTGCTTGATTGTGTGACGTTGACTATAACTGACGAGCCAATGGCAGAAATTAATATTTTAGCAAGTCATTCAATATTTTAGTAATTGGGTTTTTATTTTTAAGTATTTATTCAATAATTAATAATTTATAAAAAGTGATAAATTAAAAATAAAATAGATGAATCTGATTATTAAAATCACGGATGATATAGTAAAAAAATTATATAATTTCTCTCTAAAAAACTAATCTAATACATTAATGTCCCCACTAAATTTTTTTTTCTTTATATCCATAACGAACACAAATTATAAAATAATCGTATATATATAATTTATTTAATATTTTTATCTTTTGATTAAATTATTATATAATTAATATTTTATATTAATTTATTCAATTATAATTATGTATTTTTAGTCTCATTCAAATAAGTGACATGATATTACTCTAATTTTCTAGAAGGGACAAATCCTATATTAATCAATTATATCTCACTACATAAATTATGATATATCAAATATCTATCGTTATAGTATAGTCAATTATGACATACATTTAGCTATCTCAAAATATATAACTCTTAGTGTTGAAATAAAGATGACCTCAAATATGAGGATCATACATGTAATTATAACTGTGAACAGTATTATAACTATTACATAATAATCCAAAAAATATGTTCATAATGAGTCAATTCAATATGCCGTTCTCTAATACATATTTATTCTGATATCATTATATCATTGATAATACTTTATCATCAATTAATTATACATTAGTCTTATTGTATCATTGTTATCCATGCTACATAATTAAGGATATTTTAAAAATAATTATATTACTCTAAAGACTTATTTACGAATAAAAATAATTGAAATAATAATGACAATTGCTTCTTATTAATAAATAATGTAAAACATGCCACTTATAATTATTTTATGATTGATATTTTGACATGCAATAATAATCTTTTATTACTATTAAATTCAATCACTTATGTGTTTAATACTAAGCTTAGTGTGATGATCATGTTTTTGTTGCATCAGAGGTTTTATCCGTGGATTAACAATGTTGTTATATGTTGGTAATTTTTACATCCATCTGTCATATAATTTTCTGTATATTTATTACTGAAAAATAACATAAGTAGATTTTGATAAGTGAAACATTATCTAGATGATCAGTTCCTTAACTGCACTTGGTGAACGACATTCTTTTCCAACCGGAAGGCCTTGGCAAGAAAACCGGAATCGATGGGAGGTTCCGAGCCGAACACTGCATTCGAAATGTCGGTATGCCCTGGGTTTTGGCTATTGAAAGCAGCCAACGCCACAGCAGGAGTGTTCCCTATGTTCTCCTGGAAATGAATCAAACCCACAGGGAAAACAAACACATCTCCACGGTTCAACACTTTGGTGAAGAGACGATTATCGGTGCTCGATGTGACGAAGCCGACACGGAGCCTGCCCTCGAGAACTACCAGGATTTCGGTGGCACGAGAGTGAATGTGAGGAGGGTTTTGGCCACCTAGAGCTGAATAGTCAATTCGTGCAATAGATATGCCTAATGTGTTGAGTCCTGGTATTTGTTCATCATTGGCTAGTTTGACAACTGATCCTTCTTGGTTTAATTTATTTTCCCGAATGTTGAACCCTGAAAGGAAGAAGTCTTCTGGGGTTGCAAGGCTTGGATCCTTGCAGAACATGCCATTAACGAAAACTGCTTAATTCGAACACGAAGAAAAGTTTTCAGGTATCGAAATGAACATGTTTCCGAAGAAAACAAAGAATCAAAGAACATACCACCATCTATGCCACTGCCACCATTAGTTGCTACACAGAAATCCTGAAGAGGGCTGGGATCCGAAGCCGGGACCAACGTTGAAGCCAAAACCAAAACCAACAGGACAAATGCTACAAGGAAATGAACACCTTTCATTGTTGTAAGTAGCCGTCTTGAACATGATTGAAGTTGTCTGGAATGCTGGTCTATAAATAGAAAGGCTTTTGAACTGTGTTAGGGTAACCATGCAAATCTTTTGAACTGTTACAGAGACGAGACCACAAATATCGAAGAATCTTTTGCAAGGGTTTTCTTGCATGACTACTTGTTAATTCAACCATGCAAGTTTTATTTGAATAGAATTACAAGGGTGGAAACGATTTATTGAATTAGTTAGTAGTCAATAGTAGTACAAGGAGAAGAAAATGCAGGACAAGCAAAGAAACACATTCTGTTAAAAAACATATATGAATTGTCTTATAACAAAGTTACAAATGAACCCCACTTTGGTTGCACGTCCTAATTGTTAGCCCACCAGAATTTGGACTGAAGATTTTTCACCACATTCTTGTCCAACTGAAATGCCTTGACAAGAAGATCAGGATTAATGGCCGGATTTGATCCAAACACAGCATTGGCTATTGTAATGACACCAGGATTCTGGCTGCTCAAACCAGCCAAGGCAACAGCATTGGTGTTCCCCACATTGAACTGAAAGTGAACCAGACCTTGTGGGAAAACAAACACGTCTCCAGGGTATAAGACCTTTGTAATGAGACGGTTATCGGTGTTGGATGTGACGAAGCCAACGTAGAGTGTGCCCTCCACGACGAGTAGGATTTCGGTGGCACGAGGGTGAGTGTGAGGGGGGTTGAGGCCCCCATTTGGTGCATAATCGATTCGAGCCAATGAGATACCGAGAGTGTTGAGCCCTGGTATTTGGGCAACATTGACTGGAGTGACAGTTGATCCCAATGGATTTGATGTGTTTCTGGGGATGTTGAGCCCTGAATAGTAGAAGTCATCTGCTTTGGCAAGCTTTGGGTCCTTGCAGAACTTCCCATTAACAAACACTGCACGAATGAAGAGATGAAAAGAAAAATGTTATTTCCGTATACACCCTTATGCCATGAAAGTATTTTAGATTTCTATATGTTTTTTGAACACGCATTAAAAGAGATAAAAACAAAACATACCACCATGTTTGGGGTCATTGATGGCTACACAGAAGTCCTGGAGGGGGCTAGGATCAGATGCATATGCAAAGGGTGAAGCCACAGCCAACACAGATAATGCTAGGATGAAATGAGCACTTTGCATTGTTATCAATGTTATTTTTCAAGCTACCTTAAATTCTACTAAATTTGATTTTTTCTTTGGCTTTGTAAGGGATGAAGAACTCTGGTCGAGAACACAACTATTTATACATGACAGTGTTTGAACTAGTCTCTGTCTTGTGCATAATTTCTGATGAATTGTTCATCAACTGCTACATCAAAATCCCATTTTATATATATGCTTACATTAGTATCTTTGTCATGGAAGTAGTCAATTCTGTCATAAAATTGTGTCTTTTGTAGCATTCAATACAACTTGGTCCATTCCAACGTTGACTTTAGCAGATATCCAAGGTTGCCAAGGCCATATAATATTGATTACAATAATAACAATAGGCTTTGTTGACAACAGTTTTCCATTTGGCAGTGTTTAAACATAAAACCATAGGTTCTGAGCAGATTCTCTTTGCTGCTGCTTATCCAAATACATAACTTGATTATTTTACTGCCACTCTTACAATACGATGCCGGCATTTGGCAGTGTTTAAACTGTAGGAGCATTGCAACTTTGAAATAGTGCAAGAGCTAATCAACTGGATGTTATTTTAATCGTCTTTTATAAAGTCAATAGAGTAGTTAAATAAACAAATCAGACATTTGTTGTGTAAAAAGGACCAGTTCCACTGTAAAATATTCATGCATTGGAAGATTGAAATCGGATGAGGATCAAGGCATGGAGTGGTTAAAGAATGATTCATTCAGATTTCTTTAAAACTCAACAATCACCAGACTTGGTAAATCTTCCTTATGTTTTAATTAAAAAAGTAAAACAATAATGGACCTGTTCAGTGCCTGTTATCTATAAATAGACATGCTTTCAAACAAGATTTCTCACCCCTCAAAAAGCAACAAATCTTGGAAGAACTTAATCAAGTTAAAGGCTGTCTGTTACTTACAACCATGAAGGGTGTTGAATTCCTTGTAGCATTAGTCCTATTGGCTTTGGCTTCCAAATTTGCCTCGGCTTCGGATCCTGACCCTCTTCAGGATTTCTGTGTTGCTGTTAAAGATACCAAAGATGGTGGTACGTTCCTTAATGCTTTGTGTTCTTTAAATCTTCATCTTTGCAATATTTTCGTTTTGAAGTAGCCAAGTTTTAATATATTTTTTTCATTCATTAATGCAGTTTTTGTGAATGGAAAGTTCTGCAAGGACCCAAAGCTTGCTGTTGCAGAAGACTTCTTCCTTGCAGGGCTCAACATTCCTGGAAATACATCCAACCAAGTTGGATCCATGGTGACTCCTGCCAATGTTAACCAAATTGCTGGACTTAACACGCTTGGCATTTCTCTTGTTCGAATTGACTATGCACCTTACGGTGGCCTAAACCCTCCTCACACTCACCCTCGTGCCACTGAAATTCTAGTCGTTGTGGAAGGAACCCTTTACGTTGGGTTTGTTACATCCAACCCGGAGAACCGTCTGTTCACCAAAGTCCTGTATCCCGGAGATGTGTTCGTGTTCCCTGTCGGTCTCATTCACTTCCAGTTCAACATAGGTAACACCAATGCAGTTGCCTTTGCTGCGCTCAGTAGCCAAAACCCAGGTGTCATCACCATTGCCAATGCAGTGTTCGGCTCAGACCCTGCCATCAATCCCGATGTTCTTGCCAAAGCCTTCCAGCTGGATGTGAATATAGTGAAGCAACTTCAGTCCCGGTTCTGGTGGGATAACAACTAGAGGATTAGGAATCTTTCTACATGCCATGAAACCTTTGTAGTAGCTAATTAATTTCTGGATATGGTTTGTTTGACTTGTTTCTGTTGTTGAATTTAGAATTTAGTATTTCATGTGTTGAAAATATTAAAACCTATCTGCATGTTAGTTTGGGCATAGGATATGAAATCTTGCAATGGAATAATACTTCAATTTGCTTTACTATTTTATTGATAGAAAATTTATACAAATATATTGAGATTAATAAATATGCTTTAAATATCATTTAAATTTAATAACCAATTAAATTTTATTAAAAAGATAATCATATAAATAATAAAATAATATATAGATCCTTTAAATATGTTTATTAATGTTATATTAAAAAAAATTATAATCTAATTAAATATTAACATGTAAAAAATATTGATAACTAATGAACTATTTAAACAAGTATTGAATATAATTTTGTCAAAAAAAGTATTGAATATAATTATATATTTATATGTAATTTTGTTTGTTCGAATAAATAAATATTTATAAGTATTAGTTAATTTTACTAAATATTTTTATACAACCACATGATAAAACCTACTAATCAAGTCAACTAATACAATTTGTGAGCTATAGGGATGGCAATGGAGCAGGGCGAGGACAGTTTTGTATTTCTCACACCGTCCCAAACACTTACGGATATGATTTCGGAGAATCCCATTAAATATTTCATAGGGTTTCATTTTCATCCTCGGTCTTTATGGATCTTCGTGGTTTTCATTTAATTCTCGTACCAAAAAAATAAATAAAACTTAATGTATTAAAACAATTACTCAATATTAAATGTTTAAAATTACAAACATAAATTATACATTTAATTTTACCAACGAGATAAACCGTTTCAAAACTATAAAACAAGAGTGAACTATTAACTACCGAAATATACCAGACTACACTACCTTTTATTGAAAATATGTAAATAATAATCTATTGTTTCAAAACATGATGCTTTTGTGCGAGCCCTTTAGCACAAGTGGTTAAAGGAATGGTTGATCTTCTTAGAAGTCACGGGTTCAAGCACCAACGATGCTAGTAGAGTGATTGAGCGATCAATGTCAAATGGTAGAGATTATATTCTAGAACAAATACTACTTGTAATTACTATTAGCTTGTTCAAAAAATATAATTTTGATAATATTTTTAACCATATAAATTACTCTTTTTATGAAAAATTTCTCTAAAATAATTATCATTGTTGTTTTTGGAAACAATACTATGCAGTCTTTTTTTATGATTTTTATTCGCTTAAAAATTAATAACTCCTAATATATAACTTGAAATCGAACTGTTTGTTTTAAACGGAGTAAAAATCCTCTACCTCTTTATCATGTCTCCATTCATGTTTCCTATTAAAAATTCTAAAAAATTGAATTTTAAACCCTAACCTTTATTTTTTATATCCTAGACCATAAACCTTACACCCTAAAAAATACATCCTACCCCTATTTCCCTAAACCCTAACCACAACCCCTAACCTAAAACCCTAAACTATACACCCTAAACTCTTTAATTTAAAGCGGAGGCACGAATGGAGGTATGAAAAAGAGATAGACGATTTACACCCTTTTACACGAATTTAGACTTTTGTATGATTATATAAATATAAGGCTTACTTCTTGATTTATCTTATTAAATTTTTGGTGATTTTTCAAAGCCATTACTAAAATTATTTTGTAAGAAATTTGCTGTTAATTTTTTATGATATTTTAAAATTCAAACTTTTATATAGTTTAAAATACATATTAAAATCAATCATCGTGTGTTTTAAATAAAATTATATTGAATTACGTTTATAATGATTTATAGATCACTTTTTAATTATTTTTATAAAATTTATGGAGAATTTTCAAACTTATTCAAATCAGTCATACTTAAAAAATTAATTTTTTGTTGAAAAATAGATAAATTATCTTTATAACCATCCAAATTTATAAAAATTAAAAATCTTTAGATTATATTTTAAGATTTTTACGATGATTTGTATGGAACGAAAACTAATACATGGTGGTAGCCGGAATAGGTGATCGACGGTAGATGTAAGGAAGAAGGTAAACAAGCAGTCAAGAATCTGGAAAAATAAAAAAAATAAAAAATAAAAAAATAAAAATCATGGGTCAAACATATATTTAGTTCATTATCTTTTATGTGGTATATATAGCCCAGTTTAACAAGTTAACAAAAACTTAAATAACCACACCTAACTCTAACATAGAGTACAATATTTTTATCAATATTCTTGTTTGAACTTCAGTGATAAAATTTTATCATCCTCATTTTTCACTTTACTGGCATCGTTGGTATTCGAACCCGTGACCTCTAAAAACATCAATCATTCCTTTAATCACTTGGGCTAGAGGGCTCATCAACTTAAATTCCAAAATTTTTATTTATTCTCCATTCAATTACCACCCCTAGTGAGCTATTAACTAATATAATTTATTATCGTATAAAATTTTCAAGCAGGATATATTTATTATTTAAAATTTTAAAATAAGTATAAAATTAAAACAATATATAAATATTAATAATTAAATTTACTTTTGTCGCTTTGAATGATTATAAATAAATAAAAACAAAAAATATATATATATATTATCAATTTTATAATCTTTCATGGTTAAGTGATTAAAAAAACTTATCAACAATTGAGACTCTACAGGTATAATTTATCCAAATTTGTAACTATTATCTGACCTACCATAATTTATTTTTATATAAATAAATAGTTTATCTATGATTAGTCTAAGAATCATGAAAGCAGTCAACCCAATTAGTTTTATCAATATAGAAAATTTAGGTATATTCAGCCGGCTAGACACTAGCTTTGTTCAGTATTGTGTTTAATTATATGTTTTGTCTCACTGGTTTACCAATATTACCTACCAATTTCTTGACAAATCATCTCCATTTCCTCTTATATACTACAAGTCAGGCAAATTCTTTCGGCATTATTACGGTTACGGTCGTATTTTCAGTACAATATTATGATTATGAACTTAATAAATATTAATACAATTATTACGGATTATTGTTTTTTATAATAATAGTTTTAAATGGTATTATTATCGTTAAAATGATTGTTATTATAGTAACGGATTATTATTTGAATCCCTGATCGTAGTCGCCTAACGTTGATCTTACTGGTTTAACATGTTCCTGTTTGTCTTTTCTGTTAACGAAGAGTTGCCGTCGAGGAATATAAATATATCCATCCTCGGAATATAAAATAGATTGCCATGGAACCCTATTGAGTATAAATAGTGACTGCATGCCGAGTAAAATTTTCTCAAGAAAACAACTAGGAAAGTACGTAGAAAAAGTGATCCAAAATGACAGGAGTGAACGGTTTGGTTCTAACTTTTTTCCTCTTGGCTATGGCTTCCACGTTAGCCTCAGCCTCAGACCCTAGCTCTCTACAGGACTTTTGCGTAGCCATCAATGGGACCAAGCATTCTGGTATGTTTTTTTTTTCTTTCATCGTACTAACCTTGTACATTGTCTTGTGATTGTATGATGTATCTGTATTGACTAATAAGTAATAACATTAATATTTGATTTTGTTCCAGTGTTTGTAAATGGGAAGTTCTGCAAGGACCCAAAGCTTGCAACTGCAGATGATTTCTTCTTTTCGGGTCTTGATAAAGTCGGAAACACATCGAATGCGGTCGGATCGAAGGTCACTCCGGTCAATGTTGATCAAATACGGGGACTCAACACACTCGGCATATCGCTTGTTCGAATTGACTATGCACCTTATGGTGGCCTAAACCCTCCTCACACTCACCCTCGTGCCACCGAGGTCCTAGTCGTGACAAAGGGTAAACTTTACGTCGGTTTCGTGACATCCAATCCGGATAATCGGTTATTCACCAAAGTTCTGAAGACGGGAGATGTGTTTGTTTTCCCTGTCGGTCTGATTCATTTCCAATTCAATGTCGGGAAAACGAATGCCGTTGCCTTTGCTGGTCTTAGCAGCCAAAATCCAGGTGTTATCACCATTGCTAATGCAGTGTTTGGTTCTAACTCGCCTATCAATCCTGATGTTCTTGCTAAAGCCTTCAAATTGGATAAGAAAGTGGTGGAATATCTTCAGACACAGTTCTGATTGAATTACATGAAGTTGGTTTGAGTTGATTTGGTTTTTCTATCTGTACTTCTCCTCTGTCTATGTTTATGTTTGGCCATTTGTTTTAATGTCTATCTTATGCAATTTAAATTTTCTGTTTTTTTATTATGTCTTCTTTTATGTCTTTTATTAAAAAAAATAAAAAATTAAATTTTAAACTTTAACCCTTATTTTTACGTCTTAAACTCTATACCTTAAAAAGTACACTCTACCCCTAATTTATTAAACCTTAACTACAACTCTAACCTTAAACCCTAAACTATAAACCCTAAATATATTAATTTAAAGTGAAACATAAATAGAAACACGATTATTGCGTCCCATCTTATATTGTTTTGGTTATTTTTAAAACATAAAAGCTAAAATATACTCTAAAATAAGGGTTTGATTTTCTTTAGAAAAAACCTTAGCCGTTCTCTCCTTTATCTAAAATTCTTTTGTTCTTAATTGTTTTTTTTCTTTGATTTATCCCTTTGATCGGTGATCGGCAATCAATCCTAGTATTTATTGTCGACCACCGGATCTATAAATCTATTACTTTTATTTTTAATTTTAATAAGAATCTTTGCTTTTATAGCACGATTTCTCTGTCCTTGTGACACGTTTTCTTCTGTCTTTGTGACATGTTTTCGTTTTGTGGTTTGATTCTTCTTCTCTTGTGGCACGTTGCAGCATACCCTAGCGATCGATTGTTGTTTGCTGGTAGTTTGATTTATCTGCACTTGTGGGTTGATTCAATCGACGCTAGTTTCTGATTTATTTCTTTGTCGGTGGTCTTTCAAAATGTTATATCCCCACTCCGGTTGATGGTTGTTTGTCGATGGAATCAGTCTTGGGTAGCGATGCTTTACATGACAATTTAGATCGTCTACAACTCCTTCTTCCTTTTTTATGCGTCTTGTTTGGACAGAGACAAGGAGATTTAAGAAGCTTTTGAATTTGATTGGTATGCTTAATTCCATAAAAAATTTTATTTTCTTTGTTTTTTAGGTTGTAAAATGTTTAGATTGTTTAATCCATTTTTTTACTTCTTGAAGGCGATGTAAATGTAATTTTTATGGATCTAATAAAAATTCAGTAACATTTATTAAAAAAAAGCTAAAATAAAATTCAAAATGCTCAAATATAAACCATATTTTTTTCTCGAACTAGATATCGAAGCGAACCCCATGATTAATATTTTGTGTTAATATTTTTAAGCACACATTGAAAATTGATATAAAAACATAGCAAATTTATTATTATTATTATTATTTATTTTTATTTTATTTTTGGGTTTCACCCTGCTTAATTTATATTGACCCGCATCGCATACAGTGGTGGATCTAGAAAAAATATTTGAGGGTGAGCATACATGAGATTTTAAAATTTTGGGTGGACACAACTCAAAAATATTAAAAAAAATTTAAGGACTAACTCATAAGATTTTCTAATACACAACACCTTAAAATCGAGACCTACTTAAGTGAAATCAAACTATTTACCACTTGAACTAACCATATTAATCGTAGGAAACCTTTTTAACCATATTACTTCACTAACATTTAGCTGATCTAGATGGTTAAAGGGTTAGATTTTTAACATTTAATGTTTGAATTCTAACATCATGGACGAAATAAATATATTGAATTGATGATACAAGTAATTGAAACATACCTTCTTTTAATCGGTGATCGAAATTAAATAGCCTGAAGATAAAAAAACAATAATATAATTTGTCTTTTTTAATTTATTAGATATTCATTAATAGTTGAAAAATTTTTGTGAACATGATTGTTTGGTGATAAATTATTCAAAATTCTAACCATTGGGTTATGCTCCTATTAAGGCCCATTGGGTATTCTGTTATTTTGTTGCAGTACACTTCCTCAATATCAATCTCTGTCTATGCAATCCCCACCTAGATTTGCAAATTCGAACCAGACCAACAGGCTGATTCTACTACAGAGTTGCACTGATGCAGCAGGTTCTATGTTGTGTTTGGTGTAACTATGCAGTTTCCTGTCCATCTAAATTTTGCTTCATAAATATTTGGATTTATTAAATATTCATCACTTTGTCATGCCTCTGTTTCCATGTTGTAAAGCTCCAATGGAATGGAAAGTAAACAAATGTTGCAGGTAAAATATGATTAGTAAGACTGTAAGAAGGGCAATGATGTTCCATGAGGGAATTTACAAGGCATTCTGCTACATATGTTCTACAACAGATTCAGAACTGTAAAATGATTATCCTGGAACCCTACAATATCACCTATTTCATCCAGGTCAATTGGTGTCATGACTAGGTGAGGTATCGAAGTGGCTTTCGCGCCTGTTGGACTCGATAAGCATCGAAACAACTTCTGGCATTGTTGGTCTTTCGGAAGGAGACATGCTGGTGCATATCAAAGCAATTTTCAAGACTATTATCATATGAGAGATGGTAGTCTCGTCTTGTTGATTCAATCCAGCATCGAGAATTCCGGGTGATAATGATTGGTTCCTAATGTAGTTTCTCACCCATGTTACGAGATCGCCGCCTTGATCTAGCGGTTGAACCGGTGTTTTTCCAGTCAGCAACTCCAGTAGGACGACTCCATAGCTATAGATGTCACATTTTTCTGTTACTTTCATTGTGTAGGCATATTCTGCATTTAAAAGGAACATAAAACTATTAAACTCACAAACAAATATTTTGAGAATTAAAGGGTCAAACCAGAG
The DNA here is from genome assembly GCA_035048815.1 of Abelmoschus esculentus. Classification (NCBI taxonomy): domain Eukaryota; kingdom Viridiplantae; phylum Streptophyta; class Magnoliopsida; order Malvales; family Malvaceae; genus Abelmoschus; species Abelmoschus esculentus. The sequence continues at coordinate 2,634,424 of JAUCBN010000051.1, read as the reverse complement.
ATTAACTCACCTGGAGCAATGTAGCCATAAGAACCTGCAATTGCAGACATTGACTTGGACTGTGGCATGTCAATGACTTTTGCTAATCCGAAGTCGCCGACATGAGCTTCGAACTTTTCATCGAGCAATATGTTATTCGACTTTATATCGCGGTGAAAAATTCTAGGTTTGCAGTAATGATGCAAATATGCTAGACCTTGAGCAGCCCCCAAGGCAATCAAGAACCTTGTTCTCCAATCAAGATTACAAGATGCTCCATGAAGAAGCTCCCCCAAGCTACCTCTTGACATGTATTCATAAAGAAGAAGATTGGAACCTTGGTGGTAGCAGAAACCATAAAGCTTCACGATATTCCGATGTCGGATATTTCCCAAGGTTAGGATTTCAGCACGGAAGCTGTTGTCGACGTTGTTATTGCCCTCCCTGTTGGATGCAAGCTTCTTAACAGCAATGACATGGCCACTTGGTAAGACAGCTTTATATACTGTTCCACACGCTCCCCTGCCAACAATAAAGCTCTCATCGAAATTGTCTGTCGCTTCAAGCAAGTCCTGGAAAGTGAACCCTTCTTTTGGTGAAAAGTAAATGTCTGAAACTCTAGCGGTAGTAGGTTTTTCTTGCAACGGAGCAACTATTTCGACCGGTCGTCTCATAAAATATAGAATAACTACTATTAAAACAAGAGAAACTCCACCAATGACTGCTGCAACTATAGCCATAACCTTACCTAGCCGAGTACCTTTATCTTTTGAATTTGGCTGACGAGAGAGTGATGGTGTTGGATTACAACCACCAATAGGTCCACCGCAGAGACCATTGTTCGCAATAAAGCTGCTGACCGCCATGTTGTCGAGACGTGGCAGAGAAGGTATAGGCCCCGTTAAGTCATTATAAGAAAAGTTGCATTCGAGTAAGCTGGATAGATTAGCAAAAGAACCTGGGATTTCACCACTCAGATGGTTGTTATTAAGCATAAGGTTTTCTAGTAAAACAATATTCCCAAGCTCAGAAGGGATTGGTCCAGAGAGATTGTTGTAACTGAGATTCAAAGCAATTTGCAAACTGGAGAGTGCACCTAATTCAGCTGGAATATTGCCATTGAATGAGTTGCCCCCCATTTGTAACTCGGTCAAACGCAACAGGTTCCCCAATGCTGGAGGGATTGGCCCTGATAGATTATTGTCAGAAAGCTTGAGAAGCTCCAACTGAGAAAGTGCTCCCACCTCACCAGGTAACCTCCCTGTAAATCTGTTCCGGCTGAGATCAAGTCGTTGAAGCATTTTGCAGTTAAAAATCTCTGGTGGTATCCTTCCAGTGAGGGAGTTCGATGAGATGTTGAAGATTGCCAACCGGGAAAGATTACCTATCTCTCTAGGCAACTCTGATGCAAAGTTGTTGTATGAAAGATGAAGCCTTTGCAAGCTTCTACAGTTTCCAATCTCTGGAGGAATTGGCCCACTGAACTTGTTCTGGCCAAGTTCAACAGCAGTAAGATTCACCAATTTGCATAGATTAGATGGAAGACTTCCTATAAGACTGTTTCCAACTAAAAGAAGTTGAACCAGTGATTTGCAGTTTGTAATACCAGATGGAATTTTCCCAGTAAGCTTGTTTAGCCCCAGGTTGAGAAAGATCAGGACAGAGTTATGGCAAAGATGCCGAGGAATCCTTCCCATTAGTTGATTATCTGATAAATCAAGCACCCAAAGTGGACTATAAGCCCCAAGCTTTTGAGGAATGCTCCCACTCAGTGAGTTGTCAAAGAGCTGAAACATGATCAGTTTTGTTAAATACTGAAATCCCATAGGAATTGGACCGGTGAGGAAGTTTATGGAGAGATCAAGCTTTGACAAATTCTTCAAACTGGTTAGCTCAATAGGGATAACACCTGTAAGCTGGTTCTCAAAAAGATAAAGCAAAGTTAATCCTTTAATCTTACTCAACTCAACTGGTATCTCTCCAGTCAACATATTCTCTGAAAAATCAATTTGTTCTGCAAATGAAAGATTCCCAATCTCCTTTGGGATTGTTCCATTCAGCTGGTTTCTGTAAAGGTACAACTTAGTGAGATTCATAAGACTCCCAAGCTCTTTTGGTATCCTTCCAACAAGCTTGTTGTCATACAAAGCAAGAGTACTCAAACTTGTACAATTGCTAAGCTCCTCAGGAATTAACCCAGAGAGTTGATTCTCCCAAAGGATCAACTCTCTCAGGTTATTCAGCTTTCCGATCTCTCTCGGTATCTCGCCGGTCAATGCGTTTTGTGCGAGACCAAGATACTCCAAGCTCTCACATGAAGCTATACTTGGAGGTAAACTCCCTGTCAACAAGTTCTGCCCAGCCCGGAAACTTGTTAGCCTCTTCAGGTTCCAAAGAGAGCTTGGCAAGGACCCACTGATGTTGTTGCTATATGCAAGCAATTGTGACAAGGAAGAAAGGTTCCCAATCTCATCAGGTAAAGGCCCTGAGAGTCTATTGTTGACTATGTTCAGAGTTGTCAAACGGGAAAGCCTGCCTAGTTCTTTGGGAATTTGAGCTTCAAATGCATTGTCATTGAGATTGAGAATCTCCAAACTTGAACAACCTCCAATCTCTTTAGGAATGTTCCTTGACAACCCATTGTGGGAAAGATCAAGGGTAGTCAAATGAACCAATCCTCCGATTTTCGGAGACAGAAAACCGGACAGGTTCATTGAACTCAGATTAAGAGACTGGACAACAGGGATATAGTCATCAATGGTGGTGCAATTCACACCTTTCCAGCCACAAGGAGTGGGATCATTAGGATTCCAATTAGCCAGACGGTTAAACTTGTCACCAAGACTACTCTTGATATCTAGAAGACACTGACCCTCAGAGTTAAGCCCTTTGGATTGATGAACAAAAAGCACATGAATAGCAATAAAAACAGTGAACAGTCTACATGATGATAATCTCCCCATAGCCAGAAAAAAAACAACAACCTGAAGTTTAAAGGAAAGTTTCAAACTATCAATATATATATATATGTATGTATATATAATATTAATAGAATCAAAGCAAGAAATAAACAGTAAACAAAAACAACTATACAACATAAACTACATACCTTTACTTTTTTCTCAGACAACTTTTCCCAGGTAAAATCTCCTCAGTTTCCCAGGATGTATGAAAGAAAGAACTCGAATTTCAGTAAAAGGAACTGTTTTTCTTCATTTTTGTAGCTTTTGTAGGATTATGGTAAAAGAAACCAATGAAGAGGCAGTTTGTCTGTTACAGCAGAATGATTTTAAGGCAAAACGTTTTTGGTTGGTACTGGATGTGCAGGACACAGAAAAAGAAATGGCCGACAAAGCATGACCATGTTCTTCTTCCCTTTTATTTCTTCCTCTTCTCTCTCATTCCATCCCTTTGCATTATAGCTTTTAGTGCTTGAAAAAAGTTAAAACTGGAAAGTCTCTTTTATTTTTTAAGTCTATTTTTTTCTTCTTCAGGATCAAGGGTGCGTAAAACTTGAATCAACTCGAAAAAATTATTTTTCTAAAATTTCGAGTTATTCGAGTTGAGTTATTCGAATAACTCGAGTGAATTTCAAGTTCGAGTCGGTTTTGAATTTTGAAAGTTCGAATATTCGAAAAACCGAAATTTAATTTTGAAATTTTACATTTTGGTCACTATTTCATAACTTTTTCAATTGAACTTCGATTCGGTCGTAATTTTTTAAATTCATTTTCTGAGATGAGCATGAGATTAAGAATAAAATCTATTAATGAAATAAACATTCCTTTAGACCTAGAACTTATAAAAATTTACTATTAAGTCCCTAAAGTTTTAAAATTTTATTGTTTAGTCATTGAATGATAAATATTGATCTATGTGATAATAATTATCCCTTTATGTATAAGCCAAAAAAGACACAAATCTATATAGTAATAACTGTTAAAAGTTTCAATTAAGTCCCTAAATTTTGGTAAGTTCACATTTTTGTTCTTGAATTTTGAAAATTTTACAATCTAGTCTCAATTGTTTGAAATCGGAATGTATCTATATTATGATTTATGATGGTGGAAAATTTACTTTGATTTTATGAATGTTTTATATTTGTTTGTCCTTGATTTCAAGATTGATTGTTCCGAATTATTTTCCAGTGACACTTTCGATCCGATTTTTAATAAGACCATACTTTAATGTAGTAACATATTACCTATAAAAATATCATTATAAATGTAATCACCGGAATTCGTTCGGGGAGTCGCCACCAATCATTTTTAACGGTGTGATTGGAACACCAAATTTGCGTTTACGAACCAGAGTTGAGTCCGGGAGTCTGTTAGGCGTGAGGAAGAGTGAGCACCCCCACAACGCCCAAAATTGGCACCTGTCGGTTACATAATATTTTATACGAATGAAAATATAAATTCGGTGTTGAAAATATCGTTGTGATCCCGTTGATTATTTTTATCTGCAAAATAAAGAAAAATGATTAAAACAAATAAGAAAGTAAAAATAAATAACAATAAAACATATAATGTGATAATATTTTGTAAAAACAAGGACCAATCTGCAAAAAGGGAAAAAATGAAGTCATTATAGTGAAAGTAGGGACTGAAATCGAATAAAACAGAAATTATAAGGCTAAATCACAAAAACAATGACCAAAATCGAAGGGAATGCAAACTGGGATACTGAAGTGCAAAGATGCTGAGACTCCAAGCACCACGCGTGTAATTTCCCCATCAGTCCGGGCTATACACGGGTATGGGTCGGCTAAACCGGTTCGGTCTCGGGTCTGAGGGATGAAACGGCACCGTTTGGGCCTTGAATACCGGCACCAAAACGGTGCCGTTTTGGCTCCGATATAAAGGCTTTCTCCTTCATTTTTTTTGCTTCAGAATCATTTGTTCTCCCTCTCTTAGAAAGAAAACAGAGCTTTAAAAGCTCTTTCCTTCGCTGGAGAGCCGGTGAAGACGGACCACCGTGAACCATCGCCGGCCACCGCGTCGGCCGCTGGCACGACTGCCGAAACGCAAAAAGGATACACCTTTCCGACGTGTCTCAACGTGGTGAACTCAGATCTGAAATCAGATTTTTGAATGGAGGTCTCTATGCGCGTAGATCTAAAAAAGATAAGTCGAACTTTCTATTTTTTTACCTTATTTTTACTCCGATATGTTTCTCTAATCACTCTTTTTCTCTCGGTTTTATTTTTTGTTTCGTGTGTTGTTCGAGTACTCTCTTTTTTGTGTTCGAATGATTTTTTTTTCATTCCTTTCGTCGGTAACCGGTTTACATCTGTTTGAATGGAGTTTATATACCCCATATTTTACATATGTAATATTAAAAAACATCTCTGATCTTTTTTCAGATATGGTTACAGATTTAATTAACCCCTTTTTGATTTTGTAGATTGAAGTAACAAGGGCGGTGGGACGGTGGAGTCTGACACGGGCGGTGGCCGGCCTTCGGAGCGAATGAAAACGGGACACGCGGTAGGCTAACCGCCGCGCGTGGCGGACACACGCGGTGAGCTAGCAAGCACACTAACGGGCGGCGGCTGGGAGAAGGGGAGGTGGCTAGGGTTAGTTTAGTTTATGATTCTAGGGTTTTGTTTAATTTGGGTTAGGGTTATTGTGATGGGCTTTGGGTTGTGTAATGGACTGCTGAATATGGGTTGTAAGAAATGGGTTATTACAACTGCCCCTCTTTGCTCATTGTTGTGTAACGATAATAGAGCAAAGATAAAGAATAACCCATTTACTCTAGTATGGTTTAGGGGTTCCTCTTTGGTAAGAAAAGGGTCTTTTTGGTAAGGTTAGGGTTCTTTTTGGTAAGGTTGGGGTTCTTTTGGCCACCGCTTCTTCTTTTGAAGCTTTGACTTAATCTATTCCACCGCCCTTGTCAACAAAATCTTTAAAATTTAAAGATCCGTTGGAGAAGATGGCACAAAACTTGAGTGATGATGTTGATGTTTCTGATGAAGACTTGACCTAACTGCAACACTGCCGGAGAAGCAAGATCTACAATTTTTGATCCATCTCAAACACTACCGGTGAGGTGGGAAGCACATTTGATCCACTTACAACACTGCCGAAGAAGCGAGATCTAACGACGAGTTCTGTCACTTAATTTAGCTGCAACACTGACGAAGAAGCATGATCTATCTGATCCATCTGCAACACTGTCACCGAGATGGGAAATGTCATTTGATCCACTTACAACACTGCCGGAGAAGTGAGATCGAGTTCTGTCACTCAATTTAGCTGCAACACTGACGAAGAAGCATGATCTATCTGATCCATCTGCAACACTGTCACCGAGATGGGAAATGTCATTTGATCCACTTACAACACTGCCGGAGAAGCGAGATCTGACGACGAGTTCTGTCACTCGATTTAGCTACAACACTGACGAAGAAGCATGATTTATATGATCCATCTGCAACACTGTCACCGAGATAGGAAATGCCATTCGATCCACTTACAACACTGCCGAAGAAGCATGATTTATCTGATCCATCTACAACACTATCGATGAGATGGAAAATGTCATTCGATCCACTTACAACACTGTCGAAGAAGCGAGATCTGACAACGAGTTCTGTCACTCCATTTAGCTGCAACACTGACGAAGAAGCATACTCTATTTGATCCATCTGCAACACTGTCGCCGAGATGGGAAACGCCATTTGATCCACTTACAATACTGCCGGAGAAGCGAGATCTGGCGACGAGTTCTGTCACTTAATTTAGCTGCAACACTGACGAAGAAGCATGATATATCTAATCCATCTACAACACTGTCGTCGAGCTAGGAATCGCTATTTGATCCACTTACAACACTGCCGGAGAAGTGAGATTGAATTCTGTCACTCAATTTAGCTGCATTACTAAAAAAGAAGCATAATCTAATGATAAGATTTGGTGTGTGTTTTAGCTACTGCACCGACGAAGAAGCGTGATGTTGGATCAAGCTACTACACGGACGGAGAAGCGCGATCCTTACTGATAGCCATTTACTCTAGGCTGATTGTACTATCTCCTTGAGTACAATCGGTTGATATCGAACATGAGATTAAGGTTTTTCAAAGGATTTATTTCCTTTGACCATTTGTGAAAATGGATTTTAAAGGACATTTGGTAATCCTCTTTTATGCATTTTTCCCAAATACACAGGGGTCAACGGATTTGACTCGCCTTTACCGGTGGTCGTTTACCCCGGGCTAGTTGTACCATTCCTCTGGGTACAATCAGTTGGTACCAATCCTGAGATTGAATTTATTCAAAGGGATTGATTTCCTTTGACCATTTGTGAAAATGGATTTTAAAGGACATTCGAATAGTCCTCTTTAATGCATTTTTCCCAAATGCATAGGGGTCAACGGATTTGACTCGCCTTTACCGATGGTCGTTTGCTCCGGGCTAATTGTACCATTCCCCTAGGTACAATCAGTTGGTACCAACCCTGAGATTGGATTTATTCAAAGGGATTGATTTCCTTTGACCATTTGTGAAAATGGATTTTAAAGGACATTCGAATAGTCCTTTTCGCTCATTGGTTTTACTTTTTTTTCAAATATTGTATTTACTGTGTAATAATGAGTGCAAAGGATGAGGATTCTTACCTGCACCCCCGATGAAGGGTTGTAGTCTGGAATAGAGGTGTACTATTCTATCGAAGTGCCTTTGATGATGATGCTACGTTCGTCTGTTCCATTGCTTGCTGAAGGGACATGATCTGTAACACTTTCACAAATAAATTCAAAGGGTTAAGGTTAGCATGCATTGCATGATTCTAATCCTAACATGTATGATGTATGCATGCATGTATGATCCTAGTATGAAATACAAAATGCACATGACGATGATTGTGTTCAAGATTGGCTTAGTTGATTGTTCTGATTGTCTGTTGAGACTCTGATAGTCATGCCTCTTTCTTCGAGCAAAATATCCGACTTCACTCTATTTGTTGAGTTTCTGTTTTCCTTTTGAGTTTTTTTTCAAAAAATGTCATTTTCTAGATCAAAATTGCTATTAGTCCCTGTACTTTTAGGGATGTTTCTGGTGCAATATAGACAAAATCGTCAACTGATTGTCAAAGCCCAAGCAAATGCATCTGACCCATTCTATTGTGGAATAGCTATTTTTCTTAGCGAAATTCTTCTTCTGAATTAAGATTGCTCTCAGTTCCTGTACTTTTAGGAATGTTTATGGAGCAATATCGTCAACTGATTGACAAAACCTAACAAACATTGATAGCTACCAGGATAAACTAGCAAGATGTGGTGCCCCACATATCTTGTTAACAAGTTTAGTACGATCAAATTAACGAGGCATCTTGTGTCTTGAAGGCTTTGAGCGAATATTCTCTTTGTATCGCGGAGCTTTGTTTCATCTCATTTTTATCTTGGCAAACCCATAGAAATGATCTTCAACTTCTACAGGTAATACAACGTTTATCCCATAAATTAGGAAGAAGAGATTGCCCCGATAGAAGTTTTGACTAGTGCGGGATGAATGAGGGATCCTTATTACCCTTCCATGATTTTAAATTTTTACGGGTAATATCGCGTTTATCCCCTAGACTAGGAAAAAAGAGGCTACCCTAGTAGAAGTTCAGATTGATGTAAAGCGCATGATGGCTTTTCATGCCCCTTCTTGTAGATTCCTGACGATTCGTCATTCTTCTTACTGGATCAGAAAATGGATCAAAATTTTAGTTATCACCATGGTGCAAAAGTTTGTTCATGCACATATTTTCTCGAGAATGAGTTCTAGATCAGTCTCGGTATTGCTCAATGGTTCAGTATCTTTGAACCTGCAGCATTCGTTCGATCATAATGATGAGTGGTTGTTCGGATTTATGTGCAAAAAGGAAACAAGAATGCTTGTTGTATGTAGCACAAAAAGTTCCATTTCATTATCGTAGGATGATAAACTGAGGCCTTTTTACAAAAAGTCTTTTGGGCCAAAGTGACAAGCGTATTCTTTTATACACAGCTTAGAAAACTTCCAAAATAGTAGGAAATTCTTTAACAGTCTGACTGTCAAAGCAGTTGTAAGGTGATGGAGTCCCTCAGTCAAGGATTCACGGTCGTATTAGATCCAGCAGAATCTTCGAATCGTACAACTCCCATTTCAATGAACTTCTCCGTGAGCTTTTTAAAACCGATATAATTTTCAATGGAATGCTCCACGACTCCGGCATGGTATTCGCATTGGGCGTTGGGATCGTACCACTTGGGATATGGCAGTTGTATGGGATTCGTGTAGAATGGCGATACCACATGTGCCTCGTACAGATTTTTGTACAATTCGCCATAAGATATCGGAATAGGTGTGAAGTTTTATGTATTCGAGGCTGTGACTTTTTCTTTCCCCACTGTCAGCGACTTTGAATAGCCGACATTATGGACATTGGTACTATCGACCTCATAATCTTCAAGTCTTCCACTTCGAATAGCATTTTCAATCATCTCGCCATTCATTATGATGTCTGAAAAGTCCTTTGTGACACCTCCCAAGATTCGACCAAGGAAAGGCTTGTCTAACGTTCCCACAAAAAGTGTCACCGTTTCCTTTTTTGATAACGGAGGTTGCACCTGGGAAACAACATCCCTCCAGTGCTGAGCATATTGTCTGAAGCTCTCATCCCGTCTTTTTTGCATATTTTGTAAAGCAACCCTATCAGGGGTTATGTCGATGACATGAATGTATTGTCTGACGAAGGTTTGGGTTAGGTCATTCCATGAATTTAGCTTGGAACGACTCAACTGATTGTACCATCTGGCTGTTGATCCAGTCAGACTATCTTGGAAACAATGTATCAACAACGGATCATTGTTGATATAACCAGTCATCCTTTTGACGTACATGGTGAGATGAGCTTCTGGGCAGGTGGTCCCATTATATTTTTCAAACTTTGACATCTTGAACTTTGGTGGCAGCACTAGATCTGGGACTAGGCTTAATTCTCTTACCTCCACCATCGGGAATTGGTCGATGTTTTCTATAGATTTTAACTTTTCTTCGAGTTGTCTACATCGGTCTTCGATCTTCTTTTATAACTCGACTTTGTTCATTTCTTCAGAATCAAGCATCATACATTCCTTGGGGTCACGAATTACCAAACCTCCTGGAAGTGAGGACTCTGCTGGATCGTTATATACTTTGGGAGCATCAACTGACATTTGGGTTTGAAGAAGATTTCCTGAGTCATTCTCCATTGCGCTTGGGTCAATAACCATTCCCTTCTGTTTTTCTGGATCTTTGCCTGCCAGCAAATTGGATATCTTTCCGAATAAATCATTTTGCGACTGCGAGATATGAGCGCGAATATCCGACTGCGCTTTTTCCAATCTATTTTCAAGGTCCCGCTTGATATCTTCGTGAGCTTGCTCAATCTTGGCTAATCTTGCGTCCATTACGTTGGTTTTGCTTTTGGCGAGACGATGATGTTGTTGCTTAGAAAGACTGCAACGAAAATGCCCCTCTGATGTTAGGATCCTGATGGATATGATGCAATATGACATGCTTGATGTAACTAGGATGATGTCATGTATATGCAAAATGCTACAAAATATTTTATATAAAAGGATGTTGATTCAGTACAACTTTGAAAAGGAAGCCCGAATTAGAACGAAGCTTTCTCTACATCAAATGGGTCTTGTTTAGCCTTTATCTTCGAAATTTCGATTTTCTGGGAAAACACTATCGGCTTCTTGCCCCAAATAAAAAAATCAGTTCGAACATCTAGAATCCGTAGATATTCGACCATTTTGGACTGTATTAAGGCTTTGATCATGGTGCGATCTAATTCTGCATCTAATCGAGGTGAGCCTTCCACTATTTCTGGAACGAATTATCTCGAACTATGATATTTTGATACTATCTGTGGAGCCCATCCAGTTGCCCCCCACCTTATCTAGAAAGCGATTCTATATGGCTGATCCTTTTTTACAATTGTACTTGTATCAACACCTTTTATTTTTTTATTAAAATAAAAGTGTGAATGCAAAAAACGAGAAACTTGATAACACGAATATGCGATAATATCTATATCGATTTAGACAAAAATAAACGTGCATGCTTTATGATGCATGAATATGAACATGACAGTTATATTGTGAAAATAAATAACGAGAAATAAATAACAAAAAATAAAGGGCACAAATAAATATAAACCCCCCACTCGCTCTCTTTCTAAAAAGAAAAAACCCCCACAAGGATGACCCTCTAATCGGGTAGAGGTTCGGCATGACGGCTCTAAGGGTAGGCTTCTAGGGCTCACTATATGAGGTACGGTTCTAGAAGGTACCCAAACAATATTTATTATCCTGCTAAGGATAATAAACACGATTCAGGGGGATACGTTTCTCTAAGTCTATGCGGAGACGTAGGTCTCACGAAGACAAAGGGAAAAATATCCCGAAAGTAATTTACCATCCTACACGGAGGCGCAACCTCACAAAGGAGTGGTTTCATGCTCCCACTTAAATGGATGGAGCCCGGGTTAAGAGCTCGTGAAATGAGAGGTCCTGAAAAAACATTTAAAATACATTAGAAAATATTTAAATAAAATAAATAAAATAAATGAGATCACAATAAAAATAAATCGAATTTATATTTTCGATCATTAAATATAATGTAACCGATTTTAGGCTCGACTCTCAAAAAAGTCCCCAGCAGAGCCGTCAGCTGTAATCACCGGAATTTGTCCGGGGAGTCGCCACCAATCATTTTTAACGGTGTGATTGGAACACCAAATTTGCGTCTACGAACCAGAGTGGAGTCCGGGAGTCTGTTACGCGTGGGAAGGGTGAGCACCCCCACAACGCCCAAAATTGGCACCTGTCGGTTACATAATATTTTATACGAATGAAAATATAAATTCGATGTTGAAAATATCGTTGTGATCCCGTTGATTATTTTTATCTGCAAAATAAAGAAAATTATTAAAACAAATAAGAAAGTAAAAAATAAATAACAATAAAACATATAATGTGATAATATTTTGTAAAAACAAGGATCAATCTGCAAAAAGGGAAAAATGAAGTCATTATAGTGAAAGTAGGGACTGAAATCGAATAAAACAGAAATTATAAGGCTAAATCACAAAAACAATGACCAAAATCGAAGGGAATGCAAACTGGGATACTGAAGTGCAAAGATGCTGAGACTCCAAGCACCACGCGTGTAATTTCCCCATCAGTCCGGGCTATACACGGGTATGGGTCGGCTAAACCGGTTCAGTCTCGGGTCTGAGGGATGAAACGGCACCGTTTGGGCCTTAAATACCGGCACCAAAACGGTGCCGTTTTGGCTCCGATATAAAGGCTTTCTCCTTCATTTTTTTTGCTTCAGAATCATTTGTTCTCCCTCTCTTAGAAAGAAAACAGAGCTTTAGAAGCTCTTTGCTTCGTTGGAGAGCCGGTGAAGACGGACCACCGTGAACCATCGTCGGCCACCGCGTCGGCCGCCGGCACGACTGCCGAAACGCAAAAAGGATACACCTTTCCGATGTGTCTCAACGTGGTGAACTCAGATCTGAAATCAGATTTTTGAATGGAGGTCTCTATGCGCGTAGATCTGAAAAAGATAAGTCGAACTTTCTATTTTTTTACCTTATTTTTACTCCGATATGTTTCTCTAATCACTCTTTTTCTCTCGGTTTTATTTTTTGTTTCGTGTGTTGTTCGAGTACTCTCTTTTTTGTGTTCGAATGATTTTTTTTTCATTCCTTTCGTCGGTAACCGGTTTACATCTGTTTGAATGAAGTTTATATACCCCATATTTTACATATGTAATATTAAAAAACATCTCTGATCTTTTTTCAAATGTGGTTACAGATTTAATTAACCCTTTTTTGATTTTGTAGATTGAAGTAACAAGGGTGGTGGGACGGTGGAGTCTGACACGGGCGGTGGCCGACCTTCGGAGCGAATGAAAACGGGACACGTGGCAGCCACGCGGTAGGCTAACCGCTGCGCGTGACGGACACGCGCGGTGAGCTAGCAAGCACACTAACGGGCGGCGGCTGGGAGAAGGGGAGGTGGCTAGGGTTAATTTAGTTTATGATTCTAGGGTTTTGTTTAATTTGGGTTAGGGTTATTGTGATGGGCTTTGGGTTGTGTCATGGACTGTTGAATATGGGTTGTAAGAAATGGGTTATTACAATAAATATATTATATAATTTTTTATGATAATTAATTTATTAAATTATATTAAAAATCTTATTTACACATGAAAAAAAACATATGAAGAAGTCCTTATCACTTTGAACTATAATATTATAAACAATTATAATTAAATTTGTACAAAAATTCAAAACTCGACTCGATTAGATTCGATTTGAATTTTATAAATTCGACTCGACTCGAAAAAATTTCAAATAAAGTTTGAATGATAAAATAGGACGTGTCAACTCGAATAACTCAAAATTTTTTGACTCTACTCGATCGAATACCCAACCTTATTCAGGATTTTATACTTTTTATTCTCTTTTGTTTTTTTCTCATTCTTTTTTTTTTTACATATGAAAAGTAAGTTTGTCTTTTTCATGGATTCAGTGCAATCCAAGGTGATGGTTTAATTTAAAGCCTGGAAAGAGCAATTGCATTTCCAATCCATCAATCTGCTTGCATTAGAAAACAAAAGATTGTATAGTTTCACTAATTTAACAGGTGATTAAAAATGTTAATATTTTTATTTTGTGTATGTTTAAATTTTGATTTTATCTTAAGAATATAATATTTTATTTAACTAAAAAATTAAAATACGATAAATTAAATATTTAAATAATAGATTAAAACTTAAATTTTAATATAAACTAGGGTAAATTACTACAATGATTATGTATGTTTAGTTAATATAATTTTTTATCTCGGATTTTAAAAAATAAATATTTTATTCATTTACATTTTCATTGTTTTCATTGTGTGAATTTATGATCACTCAAATTTATAACCATTTGAACATTTATTTAATAATAAAAATACATTCTAATCCTCTTAAAATTATACTTTAATTTTAGTATAGAAAGTTTTTGACTTTTTCCATGACTTCAATTTGAGCTAGCAAAAAGAAAACTTTTTATTGAAATTGAAAAATACAAAATCTTCTTACCCTTCTTAAAAAAAATATTTTTTTGTTTATCCATCTGCATCTGATCTATAGAAACGATCCTCCTAATTTTAATTTGTTCCATTCATAACGTCAAAATTGAATATTTGACCTTACGTAAGAGATTTAATGTCTCATCCCATAAGATCCACTGATTGATCTAGTGGTTAAAAATACTCACATTGCCTCATTTTGTATGGATTTAAATCCCGGTACGAAAAAAAATATATATCTTTTAATAAAAAAAATTAAATCCATCTTCTTTCTCAAAATAATATATATACATATAATAGAAACCTTTAAAATCTATCCAATAGATTCTAATCAATACAAGAAAATGTGTAACCCAAAACTCTATATTCTTCATCAATAATTATTTTACATAGTAAACATTAGTTGGTCCATATGCATTAGCTATGACAACTCCTTTTCCATTGTCATTCATTCCTTGCCTAGGGTCTTACTCACAATCATCACTTTGAATAATAATTTATTTTTTCTTAAATGGGCAAAACCCATGGGAAAAATATGTATTTAAATAATTTTGATACATAATTAGTTATAAGATAAAATCAAGTTATACACTGTAAAACTCTTTCAGTTTTACACATTTTTAAATCGTTAGGTGATTAAAATGAATAACTCGGATTAACTCCTTACTTTTTTCCAATGATAATCTTTACATAACTGATTGTTAATTTAAATCATCTGTTTTTATCATCCAACGATCTAAAAAATGTAAAACTTAAAGAAAATTTACATTGTATAACTTGATCCTATCTGATTAGATATATATAATATAAATTTCGATATACATATGTTTATATCATGTCATACTTAAAAAATTTAATATTTTATTTTACTCGATCAACCGATAATCGATATAAATTCGTATTAAAATAAATTCTTTTATGTCTAGCTTTATCTCCTTAGTAAAAGTTGAAATGATGATCCCAAGTTTTTCCATAGTTAAAAGTTCTATCCCATTAACACCTATGATTTCCACTTCTATATCACAATGAATTTCTTTTAATTCTTTTCCTGTGATTACAAATGCTTTGGCATTGCTGACGATTTTCCTACAACATATTTTTCTTTTTAAAAAATAATATTAAAATCCCATAAAATACTAGTTTATATAATTTATTTAAAGAAATATTACCTAAAATTTTATGTTTTTGAATTATTATACCTATAAATACATACAATTTTGATATAAAGTATAAACACGTGTGTCTAATCATAGTATTTATTTTATGTGTTACTTTTATATTAATAATAAATTCGAGTGGGCAAAATGCAAAGTAAAAGAAATGTTTTAAAACTGTGTTTCACTTGTTGGGAATAGCTGCTGCCTGCTGGGGTCAATCCCAAAAGGAGCATTAACAATTTTTAATCTCCACTTTGCACAATAATTCCTTATCGATCTCGAAAGTGGCATTAACGATATTCGATCTATATGTCAGTCGTTTATTTTTTAGTGAAGGTACTAATTATAAGAAGATTAATTATTGTTATGGACGACATATATTTTGACTCAAATTTATAAAGGGTAAACTACATCGTTGATTATTGAGCTATTCGGGATACCTATTTTAATTATCGAATTATAAAATTCGATAATTATATCATTAAATTTATTAAATTGATATATTTTAATCAGATGATGTAGGAGTCAACAAAATTTATAAATATTTAATCTTATTATTTAGTTATAATATCAATTTAATCTTAATTTTAATTTAATTAAATAAAATTAATTATGCAATCAAATAAATCACATGCGAATAAAAGTGATTGGTGTGGTTTGAACTCATACCTATTCTAGTTACCAAAATATGAAATTCGACAATTATGTCATTAAATTTATTAAATTGATATATTTTATTTAGAAGTCAGTAACATTTATAAACATTTAATTCTTATTTTTTAGCTATGATATTTATTTAGTCTTATTTTTAATTTAATTAAATAAAATTAATTATACAATCAAATAAATGACATACGAATAAAAGTGATTGGTGGTTTAAACCCATAACCTAATGCAAAAAATCACATGCCTTTACCATTGCATCAAATCATTCTATGTGAAATATTTTGCATTATTTAATATATACACGTATCATTATCCGATTTGATGATTAATTTTATTTAATTAAATTAAAATTAATATTAAATTGATTAAAACATAAAAAAAGGATTTAATATGTAATTTTATAAATTTTAACTAACTGTCATATAATATATTTGTCATCCATCTATTATGATTTTAATAACGATAATCAAAATAGATTAATCAAATAAATTAGATAGATGAATTTTATAATTAGATAATCAAAATTGATATCTTCAAAATAATTTGGTGGTGAACGGTGTACTTTAAAAAGAATACTTCTTAATTTTGATGTTGTGTGTACTGTTTAATTGAATTTTTGATACTTTTTTTTTTTTGAGAATATCTCTTTCATTATTGATAGTGAAAATCAAATTTAGATCTTATAAATTAAGTTAAATTATGATATTTTTTAAATTGTAAATTATCTATAAAACATAAATAAAAAAATTTCAGTTAATTTTTTTTTCTATTTGATGAAGTCTTAAAAACGGAAAGTGACCCTATTCGATAAAGAATTAATTTTAATCACGTAATTTGTTTCATTAATTTCGTAATAAATTAAACAAAATTTAACGAGTTAAGACTTTTTATATGCATTAACAATAAATTTATATTAAGTCTTTATTTTTTATGTTATATTTTTTTGATATATTTTTCATGTTATAACTTTTTTTTATATATTTTTTTTCGTGTTACTCTTCCCCAAAAATAATACTTCGTATAGGCAATATGTATGTCACATATATGGGTAAAGTGCATAAATAATCACTATACTATGATGACATAATCGTTTTAGACAATAAACTTTCAAAAATTATAAAATGATCCTTAAATAGTTACAGAATGGTCCCTACTATGGATAAGTTTTCAATAAATCTTGATAAGTTTAAAGATAATTTAATAATAGTTTGATCAGTTTGAACTATCATTTATCATATTTTGAGACATGTAACGATAATCTCATAATAGAAAAAATAAATGATCAAAAATTCGTTTCAACATTATTTAACGATTATATATATAAGATTCTTATCCTGTTTAATGAGTCAAATGAAACAGTTACTAGATAAGGGTGAAGGTGGGGTTATTGGGTGTGAATTGTGAGTCAAAGCAAGCAAACCACCAATTTTGCTCTAATGGGTCCACTTTGATTTTAATTTTGATTTTGCTGTGGTACATGATAAACCCTAGTGGATTTCATGCTTTGATGTTGCAATTTGGGTCAATCATCTCTTTGGCTCAGTTAGGTCAAAAACATGACTCAGTCTTATTCATGTTATGTGACATGTTTTTTTTTTTTTAAATAATTTCTTACATCTCATTATTGTCCTTTCTTTGCAAACCCAAGTTTTTGCTTGCAAGACACTTTATGTTTAATTGTTAGGCTTCAATTATTATTCCCATTTATCATGGGATAGATTTGTTCTTTTATGTGTCACAATTACAAAACAAGATATTTGATATTGAATTATTTGTAAGATTCGAGAACCGTAATAATCTTTGTATTTTTATTATATCATAAGTTAGTTGCTTCGGATTTTATTAAATGAATTTTTATTTTGAATTGAATATTGATTGCGTCGAGAATTTCTTTAGCTTTAAATTGTGAATTATAGATTTATTGTCGATTGAATTTAGTTTGTATAATATATAATAGGATATGAGATTGAGTATGTTTAAACACTCAATATGTTACGTTTATGATTGAGGGAGAATTTGGATAGTACAAAGATTATATGTTAAATATATAATTTTATTTGATACAAAAGGTTTATGATTTACTTGAAAATGTAACAAAAATATAAAGATTAGCTAAATAAAATATTAATAGAGAAGAATTTTTATTATTGTTAGGTTTAATTATAAAATAGGTGTCTAAATTATCTTTGTTTTAATAGGTGCTTAAAGTTTTATTTTGTCTAAAATAGACACCTAAAGTTTTATTCCACTGTTTTAGAGTAACACTGTTAAAAAATTCATCATTCAATTAGAATTTAACATATTTTTTTTTATTTTTTTCATAAAAATTTAAATATGAAATATTTTTAAAAAAAATCTAAATCTTCTCAAAATCTCAAAAAAAAATGTTAGATCCTTAAAAACTCAAACCTTAAAATCCTAAAATTGAGTCCACTGTCGTCGTCGATATTCTCGTCAGATTCTACCATCGTCATTCATTAGAGGCTCTTGTCCATTTTTCTTAATCACTCATTATCAATAATTGGCGAGAGACATTTCAATTAGATGTCGAACAGTTAAAGCCTTTCACATTCGTTGTCACATTGACATAAATGAGGAAAATGTGCGAGAGATTCTGACAACGATGGTAATAGAGTTCGACGATGAAAATGACATTAATTTTGGGATTTAAGATTTTAAAAATTTATAATTCTTTTAAGAAATGGGATATTTTTAATTTTTTAAAAAAATAAAAAATAAACCAGGAAAAAAATGAGATATTAGATATCTATTTCAATAAAAAGTATTTTAGACTGTTATAGAAAATAATAAAATTTGAATACCAACTTTATAATTAAAAGTTTAAGATTAAAACTGAAAATATTTGGGTATGTTTTTTAGAGTTTAAAGTTAAAGTTTAGGATTTATAATTTAGAATTTGATTTTTTTAATGTTGAGATACGAAAAGAGCGTAAAAAAAGGTAAAAGTTTTTTTCTCCTAAGGTTAAAACCTAATGAGTAGTTCCGGTAAAAAAAGATAATATTTATTTTAGAAGATTTAGATTTGAGTAGCTTTTATCTGTAAGATGTGTATACGATATCAATGATTTTAAAAAAATATGAGCATATACTTGTTTAAATAATACGTTAGTTATCAGTATTTTATATCTGTTAATATTAATTATATTATAAAAAGATAATATAACATCACTAAGCATATTTGAAGGTTTTATACTAATTTGTTAGTTATATAATCATATATAATATAATATAATTAATTAGCAAATTTAAATACAAATATAAATGTAAGAGAGTAAAAATAAAAAAATATTAATTTATAAACATCATAATATAAATATGTAATAGTGAAAATTAAAATAAAAAATGTTAAATTTAAGTTATTTAGATATTTTTAATAATTATTAATGATAAAATATTCTTTATAACTTTAATGTTAAAATTTTTAATTTCGAAAGGCTCGTATTAACATTTTTAAAATTAAAAGTTTTCACTCAATCTATTATTCATTAAATATTTAAATTAACGAATTTAATTAATCAAACATATAATTTTTTATTTAAATCTTTAATTTTATCTTAAATCGTTGTTTACCAAACATGACCGATACATTAAGTCTTAATCATATTTAAAAAAAAAAAAATTGTTTAATTATTATTTGTTGTAATATGCCAAACACCGCCCATGAATGCGCCACAGGAGTAGGACAGGTACTTTATATCATATAATAATTAAGACGGCAACACAAGGTTTAGAAGCATAGAATAAGCAAGCAAGCAAGCATGGCATGCCAATTAAAATAATGAAGTTAATTAAGAAAAAAACTGTTTAAAGATCAAATTATCTATTCTATATATATTATTATTTAGTAATTATTATATATATTTAATAATAGTACAATTATTATTAAAAATAATAATTTGAATCGATCCCTATCATATTTAGACTCGAGTTGGTAGGGTCTAATTTGTATACAAAGAAATGTTGGTGGGGGATTTTATAATATCTTCTTTGACCCCTTTTTTCTTTGCCTTTCTTGTTGGGTATACATTGAATCTTTGTGTTCTTTATTGGATTCTAAATGGCAAGAAAGAAACTAAAAATGCTCAATCATTCTAATATTTTGGATAAATTATATAAATAGACACTCGATTATGTGTTGTTGTTTTTTTATGTTCCTCGATTATTAGAAATTATAAACTGATCTTTTGACTTAAAAAATAATAAATTAGTTTGATGCCATTAAAAATTTAACGATCAATGACGTGACAATTAACGTAAATTAATATAATTATATAATTAGCTTACGGTTGTTTTAATTTAACCTTAATTCTAAAAAAAATTAATCCATATAATTTTATTAATCTATCAACTCAATCGATATTCTTTTCTATTTCTCCTCTCCTTTAATAAGTACTTGGTTTTGTGGGAGCTTATCGACTTGAGTGAGCTAATGTCGATCCCAACCAAGATTTTAAAAAAATGATCTATTATCGCTATAATGGACATTATTTAATAATAACACCATCATCCGAAATCATTAATAGTATAAACAACGGTGAAATTCAAAATCACACCAATAACGGTCGATAATGGTCGTAATTCAACGGTTAACGATCAATAACTACAATAGTGATATATTATTCTTGTTATTATACTATTATTTCAAAAAACTCTTAAAAAGATAAGAATCATCTTTCAAATTTTCATCTCCATAAGTTAAAAATTTAAAAGAAAATCATAAATAAATTTATTATATTTATATTTATATTTATATATTATGATTTATAATAAGTCGTGTGAATTTAAAAAAAATCACAATCATAACCTGCAATAACTGTAATAATAATCATTATGTCTGTAACCATAATAAAGAAGATCAGTTTATATTGCATAGAATTTAATGCCATATAATTATATTATAAAATTAGCAAAGACAACAAATTCGACACATCGAATTCCTATGGATATGTTCATTTCTCTTTGGTTTTATGGTGTCAGACCAATTGATTATATTTTAAAGTCAAAGGATTATTTTATAATTCTAATAATCGAGAGATGTAAAAAGAATTAAAACATAAGGGGATCTTTTATGTAATTTACCCTATTTTTCCTATTATAATGAAGATGGGGATTTTTTGTTTTAATCCCTAGTATTCTTCATTTATCTAAATATCATTCCGACACACTTTCCCAGAAAGTTTGACATTCTCAACTTTACATATGTTTCCTAGAAAGTTTGACGTGGAAAGAAAATTAATTCAATGTTATCAGCAGCACACTTCCCAGTATCCAAACTAGACATTGACCAATAGATCTGCGCCACATGGAAGAACATATAAAATTCTATTTTTTATTTTTATATTTTAAAATATTTTTGTATTATATATTAAAATTCTATTTTTTTATTTTCAAAAATTTATTTTTATGTAATTTAAAATATAAAATTTATACTAAAAATATAAATATTTACGCCCATCCTTATTAGGGTAGCGAACTTAAAGTTTTGATGATCCCAACTTTTTCTTGATCTATTTGGTAGAATATTTTTTTACTTTTTTATTTAAATAAATATATCTTTTCAAATAAAATTAATAAAAAAAATATTCTTTTTCAGTTCACGTGAATTAAATTTACGTTTTATCATACGAATTTCAATGATCATATCTGATGCAGAGCTGAAATTAAATGAAAATAATAACGCATTATTTAAATGAAAATAAACCTCAGAAACAGACTATTAATTAAGCAATAAATAATGTAATTGTTGAAATTAAAGATAACGGCCTATTAGCTCAGTTGGTTAGAGCGTCGTGCTAATAACGTGAAGGTCGCATGTTCGAGACCTGCATGGGCCAAAGTCTATTTTTTTCGTTAAACGGTGTCGTTTCTTTTTATTTGATCTTTTAGCTCTCTTTTCCAAAGGTGTGGAGTCCGTATTTCTGAGCTCCATTTAAGGCCGGGCCCATATATGCAACTGAAGTTCTATTTTAAAAAACCCATTAATTATATTGCATATTATTATCTATTTTAATCAAGAAATGCATTAATTTTTTAATTATAAAATTGTGTATGAAGTTTTGAATTTTTTTATAAAATTAACATTAAATTTTAAAATATGTTATATAACAAAAAATTTAATGCATATTTTATAATATTTGAATGTTGAATAACATAAATAAAGGGATTTTAACAGTGTTAAAATCCATATAATCATAACTGTAAATAAAGATTAAAACACTAATCCTTATCATTAATTCTTCCACAAACATGTTGGAAGTTTAACATTTAGGACAGTTAACAAACAAATTATTGCACAACACCAGACATGAAAAACTGAAACAGAAAGGAAAAGAGTTATTATGGTCACATCCTAGAATCCATTGCCATGATAGTGCTGAGATTCATGGGGTGCATGTACTCATTAGAACCAGTCATTATTTGTTCCACAATCAATCTGTTAGCCTTCTCTGATGGATGGAATGGATCCCAAAATGCATACAGAGCTCTGTTCGGACACAGATTCGACAGCTGAGTGCAGAGTCCGAGTCCGTTGTATGGTCCTTGTCCACAACATGCTATCTGTGATGTCACGAATCCTGTTCCAACCATCACATACATTCAAGTTAACCCCTTTTTTAAAAATTAGTTGAGTGTTTAGATTTGTGGAAGCAAGGAAAGTACCAAAGGCACGAGGGTCACTAACGAAATCGCTGTGCATTCTCTGAGTATTTGCACTAATGAAGACATCTTTGCCTATCTGCTTGTTGAGTCCGTTTAGCATTTGAACAAGTTGGGGATTGTACAAGGATGCAGCACGTTGTAGTTCTTCAGAGCAGCTGCCATTCGTGCCTCGCATTGCCAGTTCGGCTGGAACGCAACCCATTGGTCCCGTGCCTGTCACTAGAACCCTGCGTGCCCCCAGCTTGTACAGCCTCTGCAATAATAATGGACAAGATGGGGTTCACAAACTACATATGCGTGAAAATATCGGCTTACTATTCGATGACAGGGAACTAATATGAAAATCGAACATCCGGTTATCAAAATGAACAATTTGATCGGTTGAACTAAACCATGATATGCATGTTACTAAATGTAGTAAGGTCCAAATCTGATGTTGTATGCTTGCTTGCTGCAAAAGCAAAACATGGAACATATGTTTGCTGCATTCTATGTTTTGTTCTTTTTTTCACATGTTTCCGAACTAACACTGTCAACTGTCTTTACAATGTCAACAAATTTCTTGTGAGTGCTGGTGCAAAAGGAAAATGAGAAAGGAATTGATATACCATCAAGAGTCTCCGATATTCCGAAATGACAAATTTGACATAATCAGGCAATTTGTATTGGCGAGACCTTGCAGAGTAAGGTACCAAGTAGTAGTTGTTGACAAAGTCGTTACCGCCGACGGTGATGAGTACGAGTGCGTGGTTTACAAGTTTATGAGCTTGCTTTGATCCTACCTGAGCCGACAGTCTCCGCTTGTATTCTTGAAACAACTCGAACTGTCTATACATTCTAAGTATATTGGCCTGTAATCCCAACATTTCAGGTTATAAAATTGGTTAAAGAAACTCGAACCCAAACCCGAACTCGTACCATGGAGAGTTTAATGAGGAACATAAGTCACACTCAACATATGTCAATTGGGATTCTGCTAACTTACAAATTGAACCCCAGTGTCATTAAGGACTCCCACACCAGCTGAAGCAAAGTTGGCACCAATAAGCAGCTTTTTCCCATTGAAGTCTGGGCTCAAATATGGCAATGGGGATTCCGATAAGCCGATTTTCTGACCTGCAGGCAAGCATGGAAGCAGCATATGTTAATATTGTCCACTGTCCACAAGATAACAACATTAAACACAAATTAACATGATTAGAAACTTAACCAATCAAGTCCGGGATGTTAAGTCCATTAGAGAACCGTCCGGTGGGTCTTCGACTCGGATAATCGATACCATAAGGCGGCGAATCAGCACGGGCAGTTGTTGCAAGGTAGTTATTGTTGCCACTATCAACAAGTGAATCACCGAAAATAAAGAAAGCTCGAGCATCAGCCAAGGGAACAATGCTCCCTAAGGGTAATAGTAAAAGCAAAAACATCGAAAAAACTGAAAATCTCGATGAAGAAGCCATTATCATTGTCACAAGCTAACGAAACGAAAGACTTGTAAGTGCACAGGAAAACTCATGGTGAGTATGCTTTATAGAACTTGAATTTCAACCATCAAAGCAAACCAAAAGCAAGCTGTTCTGGTAGTTGTATGTACAAATTAATACCAACTTTTGGTATTCCTCTTTTTAATCACCGCCAATAGACGTGAAGATGGGGAATCGAAACCCTTTTTCAGGGAATTTATTGCTAGTGTTACATTATGCATGACAATGATCTGTCTGGTCTGGTCTTGCCTGGCAACTGGTTTCTCAGTCACAGAAAACTAGCTAGCTAGGTTAGATATGTACTGAAAATCATCACTTTGACCACTGCTACTTTACAGATATACAAATGGCTGAAATTATGGATGATGGAATATATTTCCAAGACATGCACATTTGCTTTCTGTTTAATCTCTGTACAATAAAAAGAACATCGATATAATTGAAGAAATCTTAGGCTTAATTTCTCCGGTGAAGAACATTTTTATCGTTAAAGCCTTTAAAGTACATAAATCATCTTCTCAATACTATGATTTTTTTGTTGAGCCATAACCTTAACTGCCTTTTTCTTGTTTAAGCTAAAAACGACAAAGGCCTAACAGCAACCTCAGATTTTTCTTGCAAAGACCTAAGTATAGACCTAGGGGGAAACTTAACTTGTAAAATATTGGAAGTCCCATCTGGAGGAACTCAGCTAACAAATCGGTGCATTTGGATTGTGTTCAGATATGTTGTAACTTTAGAATTATGTTTTAGGTAATCTATATTTTACTAACTTTGATGTCAATAAATTTTTTGAATATTTTTTAGGAGCTTAGAATTTATTTATTGATAAGAAAAAATAAGTGGTAATTAAATTATTTATCAAAGAATTATTGTTTATCAAAGAATGAAACAATCGAGATCAATTTACTTATGATATTTAGTGGACTTTCATAAGATTAATATTTTTTTATCAAGATTACTCGTTGAATTCTTGGAACGTTAATGATTATTTTGTAAGTTTAGGAAAGAGTAGAAAAATAGATTTGTTCGGTGTTTAGGGAAAAATTATTAGATGGGTCTGACTCATCACGTCATTCATGATTTTATTCAATAATAAATTTATATCTCATTTTTTTTTCGAGATGAATCTTCACCTCATTTCTTTTTTATGAGAAGTTATATCATGAACACTTTTTACTATGTTTTTCGTGGTCTAAGCAATCATGTTTGTTTATTTTTAAGTAACTACCTAATAATTACCCATTAACTAATTATATGTAGAAAAGAGGTGATGATTTATGTCGTGCTTAGGAAGGCGTATACCTTTTACGATGCAACTACACACCTCGTCAAGTAATAATATATAAGATGTCGAATCTCAAGGGACTAGACTTACCTACACAATTTATTTTCTCATGCACAATGAAAAATTATATAACACAAGTAATTTGATTTGATTTATAACTAATTAACTAAAACGATAAAATAATTAATCAAGAAATCAAGAATTAATGAATAGGCCATGTTAGATTGCTTCATGGTGTGGAATTTAAATATAAATTGTCTTCGTCTTTATAATGCAAAGTTAAGATTGTCACCTCAGCGGGTCGCTGAAGTGTCACCTTAGCTGCCTCAACGGGTTATGCTTCGACGACAAGTTGATAACTTGTAGTTCGATAGAACATTCTTTGATGATTCCTTCTTATTTCTAATTCAGAGTACTATTGATGGTCACGTCTTGATGATACCTCCCGACGTGAATCAAGGATAAACATCAATCGATATTATATCCTTTTTATTCGTTGAAACCCGAACTTATCCCTAAGCCGTATTAATCTAAACCCAAGAGTAAAAACCATATTCACTCGTTTCATGAGTCTAACTCTCTCGAGTCTAGACAAACATATTTTTCCTCACACACTTCTCTCTTGAGTTTAAGTGCAAGAAATAGTACAAGCCAAGAGCAAATAAACTATAAATCAAAACTTGTATTAATAAAAACTTAAAGAAAATACATTCTTCTTTTAGAACTATTTGAACATGATGGTGAAGTCGTCGGCTAGGTTTTATTCAAGACCTTTTGATTGTTTTCTCTTATTCCTAGGGTTTGATATTTATAGGCTAAACCTAGGTCAAATGTTTCCAAAGTAGGAAGTCGACTTGGAATAAAATATAATTTTTGTATATAAATAAAAGATTTTTATTTTATTTTCTAGTTTATTCCTATTATGACTCTTTTTCCTACGTAGCTTTGACCAAGATTTTCCTCATTCTTCTTCGATCTATTTTTCTTCAGACTTATCTCAAAAGATTCAACTCTTTATACTTTTTTCCATCACACTCCATTTATACAGTCCAAGTACTACCGTGGGGACAAGATCTGACGTCTTGGTGGGTGTTGCTTTGTATCTTGTCCTTGTCTGGTCCAATCTGCATCTTCCTTCATTCAACATTTCTCGACAATATTTGGTGTCTAGGTGGCATAATTCCTGTCTAAGAAAGAAAACTAAAACAACACCTATTTTCTACCAAATATTGTATAAAATCGATAAATATTTGTATGGATGCTGAAATGTAGAAAATGTGCAGATTTATCTATAATTGTCACTTAATTTTATTAAATACAAACAATAATCGAGGTAAATAATGTATAAAATATAGAACTCTTGTGTACTTATCCTTTCATCTTAAAAAAATGAGATAAATTAATCTGATTGGTTGAGACCACAAATGACGTGTTGAAAAAGGTTCATGATATAATTTCTCTTTTTTTACAAGGTAAATCTTAATCTCTTTCCTACTTGTTTTTAAATAGATAAATTTTATTGGATGAAATTGTGGATGACATGGTGAGTCGAAATCATATATAATACTTTCTCGTGTTTAGAATGTTTAAGGAATTAAATTTAAACAAATAGAAGATATTGAAATATATTTAAAGACTTGTGACAAGTTCTGTGATGTAGGTTTTTTATATGATTTTTTCTCCAAAACTATCATGCACGTGAATACTCTAAGTTATAAAATAAAATAAAAAACTATAACATCACCTCGACGTCTTCATCTTATTTATAATAATTTCTAAAATAACTTTAAAATATGTATTTTTTTAAAATTAATTTTAGAGGTAATATTTCTCCAATTCCCCCCTCCCCCCCTAAAAAAAAGCAGAAATGAAGAAAAAAAGGCCCAGAAACAATTTTCTAAATACGTGCTACTGACTGTTTAATCTTAGGCCATAAATCTAGCCATTTTACCTCCATGGGATTATATTACGTGAGCCCATAAATCTAGCAAGTTTACTTCAAGGCCAACAATAAATATTGTCATAACCGGACGTTTAAAAATTATTGAATATGAATCCTTTCACTGTGGCATCTAGGGTCATTTGAAGGACATCTGTCCGAAGCTTCACCCAAAGGTTCTGTGCTGCATTATGCTCCCCCATCGAAAAACTCAGTTCAGGAGGACCCCATTTGGCCTTTGCATGTCTGTCTCCCTGTCAATGTCTTCAAAGCCTTTCATAGATATTCCCATTCCAAGTCACCGCCCAGTGTGATTGCCAAGATGAGAAAGGCAATAAATACCACCTACAGGCTACAGGCTACAGGCTACAGGCAATGGAAAGATTAATTAATATTCGCACATGTGTAGAGAGAAAAGGTGGGTGGAAGTATTACAATCGCCATGAAATTTAGTACAAACCGAAGGATGTCAGAGAGAGAGAGAATAGATGGCAATAATTTCATTACAGGAACAAAAGTAATGGCCTTTATTAGTCTCTGTGACATTACACTTCTAGGCTAAAGAATACAACCATGTGGGCTTACCAACGGATCATATAAGAAATTTGACTATTTTCAAGGTTATAAATTAAACATCATTTCATATCATATAAAATTATTTCATAAATTTGTCTTGTAATATTATCTATAATTCTAACTAATAAAATTAATTTATATAATCATTTTTATCATATTTTAATCAAGCAATGATTTATAGAATAAAAATTATTTTTTTAAAATTTATTTTATAAAAATATAAATGAAAATTCATTTAATAAAAAATTAATAAAATAAATAATTTTTATTAATCAAAACTGTGAATAACATGACAAGATAAACCTATAATATAATTTTGCTTGAACAATATATAAATATTAAATATTTGTCTGACCAAGACTCAAATCGGATCGAACGAGTGATCCCACCCATGAGTAGTTCTACTCCACAACAACAACAAAAAAAATGATGGGTAGGTTCAAGTTTAAGGTATAATTAAAAGACAAAAAAAAATTAAAATTAATTTAGAAATTTAAAATATTAAAAAATTATAAGATTTTAAGTTGAATTTTTACGTTTTTAGATAAGTATTAATCCTTATTTTATAAACATCGACACTTAATTTTTTAAATATATTAAATTATAGTCATAAACATTAGAATATAAATTTCTATACTCTAATCATAATTTAAATTTACCTATAAAAAATAATTTTTTTACATACAAAATATTGTCATAATTTAATTGTTTCAGTTATTGATTAGGGATACATTCTGTTTGAAAAAAATTCTTTATTTTATGACTTTTAAATATTAAAAGGTAAAATTTTAAGACATAAATATTTATTAAAAACATATTTTTAAATAAAAATAAATTTGTATTTATAATATTTTAAATATAAATATATTTTTTACTTTATAAAAATGGTTTTAATTAATTATAAAATCAAATTTAATTTAATTCAATTGATCACATTTAACCATAATTTTTATACTTATAAACTATAATACTTTAATTTAATTAAATTTAATTTTTAATTTTACGACTAACCAAAATAATGGAAGGATTAAGTATAATATAACTAGGCCATGTGATCAGTCATATCATACATTTAAAATATTATTGAGGAATAAATAGTTACTTTTCCATTTTATGAGTAAATAATTAATTACGTAATCCATTTAAAACAATACTTTTCAGATAAATTAATGTTAAAAAACATTGAAAAAGAAATAATTCCACCATGCACATTATTAAATGCCGATGTCTATTTCGTACAGCTTACTTAGTATAAAATTAATAAACTGTGATGATAAGGACATAAATATATTATGGTAAAAAAAATGTAATTATCCAAATTAATATAATGTTGATATAAATATGTAATCGTGGATCCAAAATATAAATATATAATAATTTATTATAAAACAAAACAATGAGATTTTAGACAAGCACAAAAAAAATTGTTTTCTCAAAGGCTCTCGTAATAAGAGCGACCTATTAATCCTACTTTTAGATATTTAATATTTTTTTATTATTTAAAAAGATAATTTAATGATATTTTTTAATTAAGATATTTTAAATATATATTGATTATAAAATAAAAATATTATTTTAATAAATTATACAGAACCAAACTCTTTTAATTATATAAAACAAAGTTTTCAATCCAGACATAGATTTTAGGGGAAATAAAAAATTCTAAAAAATAAGCTAAAATAATTTTGATATCAAACCTTAAGCTACCTTATTATTGTTGGCCAATGCTCAATTGATTGCAAGAAAAAGGTTTGGATGTTTTTTTTGCTCTTCTTGTTTTTTAAGGATAAAAATAGATTTATAGCGTATATCTAATTTTAGTATGTGAATTTTAATAAATAATAACGAATCGTAAATGAACACGACTCGAAATTTAAAATCAAAATGGAAAATAAACTATGGGTCGACTACTTATTTACTCATAAAACAGTCTAAAACATTCCATAATTATAAATTATGCAAACCACAACAGCATATTAATCAAAACCATGAAATGCACCCACGCCAAGCAAACAAACAAACAACATTGGTTTAACACAAGGGCTTACTGTCCTTATTACAAAGCTAACTAACAAATTAACTAAGTCCTGGTTTTGGTGTCTAAAGCCAGGAGAGAGCTAAGGTTCATGGGGCTCATGTAATTCGCCGAACCCCTCAAGATCATGTCGACGATTATGCCATTCGCCTTCTCCGACGGATGGAATGCATCCCAGAAAGCATATGCATCTCGGTTCGAGCACAAATTCGATACAACAGTACATATTCCCAAGCCATTGTAGGGTCCTTGGCCACAACAAGCTACCTTTGATGTAGTAAATCCTACAATGGGAACAAGTAAAATACATTTACTAAAATTGGTATTAAAAATAGTAATTGTACATGGGGGTAGGTTGTTGTAATAAATAAAATTTGGGTTCTTTCTTAATTAGGTTAACAAAATGTCACATTTTTATTGTTCTTCATCGTCCCCATCTTGCAGCACATCTTAATTGTTTATATTCCCTTTTTATGCAA
This sequence comes from Abelmoschus esculentus, assembly GCA_035048815.1. NCBI lineage: Eukaryota > Viridiplantae > Streptophyta > Magnoliopsida > Malvales > Malvaceae > Abelmoschus > Abelmoschus esculentus. The sequence continues at coordinate 2,604,033 of JAUCBN010000051.1, read as the reverse complement.
ATTTATGAATTAATTCTATTATTCATGTTATCATTTTAAAATTTTTAAAATTTACGTATGTGTGTTCGGATTCGAATATATGTTATATATTCGAATATTGAATTAGGGATTTACTTACCATAGGCTGCAGGGTCATTAATGAAATCAGTGGTTTGCAGTTGTGTATTAGCAGCAATGAAAATATTCGAACCATATTGGCTATTGAGATCATGTATCATGTCAACCAATTGTGGGTTATACAAGGCCGCGGCTCGTTGCAATTCGGCTGCACACTGACCACCTCGGCTCCTCATGGCTAATTCAGCCGGAACACAGCCCATCGGTCCGGTCCCGGTCACCAGAACCTTCCGAGCTCCTAGATCATATAGCCTCTGCAGACAGTATTGTTTGTAAGCTACAACTCTCCAAGTAACTTTCATATTAATCTGACACAATGGCAAGAACAATTACCATTAGATGTTTTCTATACTCGGAGATGAGATATCGGACATAGTCCGGTAGACTGAATTGGCGAGATCTCGGAGAGAAAGGAATCAAGTAGTAGTTGTTCACAAAATCGTTGCCACCAACGGTGATGAGCACGAGTGCATCGTTTACGATCCGTGTCGCTTCGTCGTACCCGACAAGGTCGGCCTGCCGGGCTTGGTATTGTTCAAAGTACTTGAATTGCTTGTACATTCTGATGATGTTGATCTGTCAATTCATCATTTGAATCAAAAACCAATGGTGAAAATGGAATTTAAGAAGCTTGAAATTGAAATGTTTAGGGTTTACAAATTGGATGCCAGTGTCATTCAGGATTCCAATGCCAGCTGAAGCAAAGTTGGCCCCAACAAGTAGCTTATCTCCCTTGAGCAATGGACTCAAATATGGCAATGTTGGCTCTGAACCAAGTGCTTCACCTGATATAAAAGTACACACATATTCTCAATTAGATTTACATGAAACATAAATAAATAGAATGAAAAAAACGAGAATGGAAACCCCAACTGATGAAATCAGGGATGTTTTTGCCGTTGGAGAAGCGACCGGTGGGACGACGGTTAGGGGTATCGATGCCATAAGGAGGCAAATCTGCTCTAGCAGTGGTTACTAGGAAGTTGTTATTGCCACTGTCAACAAGGGAATCACCAAATACAAAAAACGCCCTGGCAGCTTCAACCTGAGTAGTTGAAGTAGCCATTACAAGGCCTAAAACCATCCATGAAACGAAACGAATCGAGCTCGCCATGGGCACAGCCGAGCTGCTAGGTAGAGACAGGAGAATAAGAATAATATTGATGGAGACTGTCTTGGCATATGAACCAAAGAGGTAGGCGCTGGTTATATATAGGGTAAGGGATTCTTGTCAGAGATGAAGACCATGGCCTACACAAAACAAAAGCAATACAGTAGGTGTGTTTGGCAATAACATACATGAAACTCCACCTCATTGTCATTTCCTTAGAATCACCTACTTTTGATGTTCTAAATTTATTACTTTTTGATGTTTTTTTTAATCTGACTCATAAATTAATTAATTTAGATCAAATATTTTAAAAATTTAATATAAGAGCAATTCTCTCATCCCGGTGTCTTCCCTTTAAAATGTTTTTTATAATACAATAACCGAGCAAACTCTTATGACATAATCAATCTTTCTTAAATATAGAGAACAATTGTTAAATAGTCTTTGAATTTTTAATTCAATAATAAAATAGTTCTTTCCAGTGACAATTTTTTAAATAATTTTTTATAAGTTTAAAAATTACTTTCCAACAGTTTGATAAATACACATAATCTTAATGTAACATTTAAAAATAATTATAATAATTTTTTAATTGAATAAAAATTTAGAAATCGTCTTAATATAATTTAGTGAGCATTTGCTACTTTTCTCTCTATTTATTTAGGTTCTTTATGAATTGTAAAGTATTTTCCAGAAAAGGAAAAACATGATTGAAGAACATATATATTGTATTGATACTTTAGAATTTAAGTTAATATTAAAAGAATCCAAGAAGAAATAGTCCAGTAGAATAGTGAATAATTTCCTTGATTTGGGTCTAAACAATTTTATTTATAAATAAAAATAAATTTTATAAATTTAAAAATTAAATATTATCGTAGAATCGTATTATTATTTTTTAAATATACTTTTAAGGTTTAATTTCTTTCGGAGTTTTATTTACTGTACGAAATATATGTCTGGGGTACTACTAAAAAACTATAAAATTTAAAATTTATCTACAAACTCAAAATATTAAAAAAAAATTTATAATATTTTCAATCTTTTTTGAATATTTTATAAATATTAAAACTTATTTTATAAATATCTATGCCTAATTTTTTTTTATATAAATTTTCATTTTAAGATAAAATATTAATATTTTTAAAATAAATTTAGATACTTTAAAAAATCTCAAAATTCAGAAAAAAATATTATAATTTTTTTTAATATTTTAGTTTGTAAACAAATTTTACTACACAACTGCCATTGTCGGTGTTTATGTTTAGTGGACCCTTGTTTATGTTTTTCCGTAAGGTTTTTAAATGGGTGAAATTTCCTTTAAATTTGTGAATAAAACATTTTGTACTTAAAAATAGGAGCGTAAATCATCTGCAATTCTTATGCGTTCATTTATGTCTCCACTTTAAATTAGAAGGTTTAGAGTTTAGGGTTTAAGATTTAAGATAAGGATTTTGGTTATGATTTAAGGAATTAGGGGTAAGGTGTATTTTTTAGAGTGTAGGGTTTAGAATTTAGAATATAGAGAATAGGGTTTTAGGGTTTAAAATTTAATTTTTAAAAAAATACAAAGGAGGCATGAAAAGGAGAAATTATATCATGGGCCCGGCCTACCACGTCATCCGTGGTCCCATCCAATAATAACCACCCACTTCACCATTAATCTCCACCTCATTTTTTCCAACCAATGAATCTTCACTCAGAATTTTCATGTCATTTTAAAAATATGATTTCTGGAAATTACATTAATTACATGGCTGATTAGTGACGGAATGGGTAGTTTTAATTGGCTAGGGACTACGGCTGACGTGATAGGTCGGGCCTATGATATAAACTCTCCATAAAGAGAGACACATAAAAGGGAAAGGAGACTTTTGTTCTAAAAATAGGTATATCTCAGAAGTAGCTATGAGCCCTTATAAAATGTATTATTTATATATTATATAAATTTTAATTTATGTAATTAAATACATAAGTTTTTAATTCGTTTAAAATTTCACCAACAATTAATATTATTGTCGACATAGTAACATTTGATATTTACATAAAAGTCTTCCTTGGTGAAGTAGCCATAGGATAGTATAATTCTAATGATATAAAAAAATAAAACTAATACCAATTGTTATGTCTGATAGATAATTAATTTAATATTGCTAAATTATATTTCAAATTTAAAATATTAAAAAAATATTAAAAAAATTATTCATCAAAATTAGATACGTGACATAAATCAATCTAAACTAATTAAAACAAAATCATAAAAAACTAAAAAGACAATAAAAAAATTAACACTAAAATATAATTTAAATTTATAAAAATAAAAGATGTCAGAGGCATTAAAAAAGTATCAACTACTCCCTTAAATTAAAAGAAAATTATAGGTTTAAGGATTTAACAACCTCTTAAACTTCCATAAAGATATTTACTTTTTATTTTTTAATATTTTAAATTTCTTAAAATATTTTAGTATTTTGAAAATTTATTATTTTTAATAAATTTAGAAATTAAAAAAACTTTTTTAAAAGAAAATTAGATTTTTGAAAAAATAAGATTTTTCTCTTTTATTTTTTTAATAAATTTAGAAATTAAAAATTAATTTTTTAGAAAGAGTTTTTTTTTCTTTCTGTTTTTTTTTAAATATTTTTAAAATTAAAAATTCTTAAAAAAATAATAAATGACATTATCGTGTTGTGACACTTGTGAAGAGAAATTTTTCAGAATTTTTTTTAAAAAACAATAATAAAATTATTTTTCTTAAATAAGTAAATACAAAAAAATAAAAAATTAATTATTTTTCATAATAATTTAAATCCTTATTAAACCTTAAGCCAACAATATATACACAAAATGGTGTATTAAAATAACTTGTAAAAATAACTCCACCAGAAAATGAATACGGATTTAAATTTACAAGTTAAAATTTATTAATTGAACCAAATTTTGAGGCTCATAAATTCCTACAAAAACATGGATATGGAAATAGTGTCCACACTATCAAATTCAAACTTAATGGTTTTGTAATATATTAATTGATTGTATTAATTGATTTAATTAATTATATAAATTAATTAAATAAAAATGTTGGTTAAAATTAACTAATAGTAATTCACAACTGATAGTTGTGTGCTTATTTAAATAAATAAAATAACATAAAAAATTATATTTAATACTTATTTAGATATTATCAATAAATATATATATATATATATATATATTAGATCTTAAAAGTAGCTAATCTTTAAATTTTATTTTGTCCTAGTCTTAGCCGTCACTCTCTATCAAAATTTTAATCTTAGACGCATTTTACTTTGATTAATTTTTTTACCGGTAGTTGATAATCAATCTTAGTATTGATTGTTGACCATCGAATTTATTAATTTTTTTTGTTTTTTATTTTAATAAGTTTTATTTTTTTTGTCTTTGTGATATATATATATATATTTATCTTTGTGACATGTTTTTATTTTTGTTTTGAGGTTTGGTTCATCTGTCTTTGTGACATGTTGCAACATACTCTAGCGATCTGTTGTTGTTTGGACAAAGATTCAATCGACGTTAGTTTTTTATTTATGTTTTTGTCGGTGGTCACTTCAAAAGATTTATCCTCACTCGATTAATGGTTGTTTGTCGATGAAATCAGTCCTGAGTAATGATACTTTTTGTATGATAGTCTGGATCGCGAACCACTCATTCCATCTTTATGTATCTTGTTTGGACAAAGATAAAGACATCCAAGAAACTTTTGAATTTTGTTGGTATAATTAGATTAATATCACATGTTTTTTAAAGATAGAAATACTAATAATATTTTAATTATAATAAAAAGTCTTACAAAAAAACATTAAAAATAAATTTTACAATTCTTCCCTTCTAGGCCTCATTTTTTGATACCGTTGTATGATCTTTTCATTGTCTATAGTATCAAACACATCTTTCTTAGTAAAAGTAACTAAGCAATTATTCAACCATTCATCTCCCATACAGTTGCGCAGTCTATTTTTTATAAAGTACATCGCAGAGAATGTTCTTTCTACTATTGCGGTTGCAACCGGTAAAACCAAAGCCAACTTCAAAAGTAAATATACAAGTGGGTATACAACATGCTATTTGATCGAGGAGGTCTCGAGTATCCTTGTCCACTCGCCGTCACGTGTTGCTCATCGAGTCACCGTATAGATTTGCTGTCGGAGTTGTTTGTTGAAAATTTTCACAAGGGTTTTATTCTTTCCTTAAGATTTGCTCTCCTTTTTTTTTTCAGTTGTTGTCGCTAATTTTTCTCTAATTTTGACTTTCAGAATGCATTGTGGGTGGAGGAGTTTGAACTTATCTTATTGAAATAAGTAGTGGGTTTACTGATTTTGAATTTATTTTGTTATTTGGGTTGGAAAATGAGAATAGGTATTGGGTTTGGGTGTAGAGTTGATTTGTGCCTCAATTAAATAATTTTTAGGCTTTAATTTTGGTCTAACTTAGTGATTTAAATTCTGAATTGGATAAAAAATGGCATCAATTAATCCATAATGGGAACCAATTATATTCAGGGTGAATACTAATATATAAAATAAATATTTAACAAATTAAATTTAAATTTCAGGGTGGGCCCGGGCCCACCCTCGCCCAACAATACATCCGCCACTATTGGTATGCTTATTTTCAGAGAATTTATCATTTTTTATTTGTTTTTAGGTTATAAGAATTTTTTAAGTTATTTAATCTAATTAATTTTTTTCTTAGATGCATTATAATTATTTTATAATGATTTTTCTATAAATTTAATAAAAGCTTAGTGTTTATTTATAAAAATAACTATTTTTTAATATTATATAAGTAAATATATTTAAATGATGTATATACTATTTTTTATTTATAAAATTATTTTAATATAGTGTTATTAATTATTAAATTTAAATGTATATATTATCTTAAACGTAAATCATAAAATAAATATAAATTATATATATTAAATTTTATTTATAAGATTATTTTTTTAATTTTATTAATTATTCAAGTTTAGATTATTTGTAGAACTCTTTTGTAATTTTAAATAAAAAATATTTTATAATCTTATATTCAATCATCTAATTAAAAAACCCTTAAAAATAATTTTAAAATAAATTAAAGTCAAATTGATATAATAAATGAATAATATAAATAAAATACATAATCTTATAAATTTTTATTAACTATCACATCATCCTTTTATTAAAATTTTAACAATAAACAAAATAAGTATACTCAAAAACTTTAATGGCCATAGTTTACCCTTTTATTTTAATTATATCTTAAAAAATTATTTTATATTATTTACTAATTTCATTTTCATATTAATTTTTATCACACTTACAATACAGATGAATTTTATCTTAATTTTATCTTAAATTATTATTTTATATCATTTATTAATTTATTTTCATATTAAACTTTATCACACTTATAATATAGATGAATTTTTTATATGAATCTATTAATTCCCATATAGTCTTTCTATTTATTTTATTCAATTCTCATATAGTAGTTTTCAATTTTATATTATATGAATACGTTTCATTTAAATTTATTTTAAATAAACTAAAGAAATTACTCTTATCTTACATGTATTGGTCTGGTTGCTGTAATTATTTCTTAAGTGATATTTTAATTATTTAGACATGGTTACTTTAAAATAAATAAATAAATAAAAAAAACAGGCCAGTAATATAAACAACTTCCCATTTCTTTGGAAGAAGAAAAAGCAGAGTAGTGGAAAGTTTCAGTGCCATTGTTGAAGCACAGAAAAAAGTACAGAAAATGCTGACACAATGGTACCAACCAAACTAAAAAAAACACAGAAAACCAGACAATGAAGATTATGATCATGCAAGAAAACTTGAAGAGTTGACACCTAAAACACCAGCTTAAAACAACCATTGATTCTGAATTCCAGCAATTTATTCCAAACATCAACATCCACGTCATTCTGTAATGAAAACTCAGGCTATTTAAACACTTCCATTCCATCATCATCAAAACTCGACCGCTCAAACTCACTGCTCTTCAATTTTGCAGTAGAACCTGGTGGAGAATCCATAACACAGAGATTATCATTCCCCAGAGTTTTTTTCAAAAAAGTTACCCGGCAAAGTGGTATGAGTCTGAGGCAGGTTGAGTTTAGCAGATGAACCAGACAGTTTCCTATCGGCTGCATCATAGACCAGTGCAACTTCAAAAGATGTGTTGAAAGTGTCGAGCCAAAACCTGCTGCCTCGGTTCATTTTCTCGAATCTCAACCACCCATTTTTCCCATGTCCTTTGTCTTACACCTTTATATTTACACATAGCGTTTTCAGGACCCCCTTTCCCCCTCATATAACCTTTCCTTGATTTTCCCGTAGAAGATTCTCAGCAAAAGTTGTTTTGACTTGAGCTTCCATTGTTGAATTTTGCAGAAAGCTACACTGATTTATTGGCGGGATTTAAAGGCATGGTGGCAGTTTCATTAGGGTCAAGGGAACTGGGTTTTGACACATGTAAAGGAACTGCATGCTTGGCTATTGGGTTTGCATGGGAACAAATTGTCCAGATAAGATCAATGTCAAGCTGACAGAAAACACTTGTCCTCAAGCTAGTGAACTACTTCATCCTTAAGAAGCTGAGAAATTAATAAGAAAAGAAAAAACAAACTCCCATATTTAGCATTTCTATATTTAGAAATGACAAATATTGTCTGAAAATCCCAAACTTCTGTTGTTCCAGTTCTTGACATTTTCAACAGCTCCAATATTTAGCCAAATGGTTGTCCCCTGCAGCGTTTCCCAAGTTAAACTTTTACTATAATTACAAACACCAAACAACTACATAAACACCCCAATCCCTTGTCTCCAACACAAAGCAGAAACAAGGATTCAATGATAGTATCAAATTGAGTTTTTCTAAAAAAAGATCAAAAAATTTGATACTATTCATTGAGTTAACTCTTTTTATTACCATATTTTTCTGGGAAAAAACAGCGGCAAATCAAAGCAAAGCAATGATCATGGAGAAGAAGATGGTGATGCTATGGATATGTGCATTGCTGGTGAGCTCAGCCATGGTTGAAAACATGGCTGAGGCATTCAAGCTGAGAGGAATCAGCTACCAAGACCTGGGGAAAACACTGAAAGAGTCCTGCCAAAGAACAGGAACTTGCGGGGTTCCCAGGGTTCAAAATACAGAGAGCATTGACGGGTGTAACAGAAACCTAAGATGTCTAAATGCTAAATAGTAAATATTATATCATATTTTATGTATTTTTATAATATTATTCATGTGTATTATGAATTAATAGCTACCATCTTATTAATATTTGGTCACAAGATATTACTATCGTGTAATAGAAATTTGTTTTTAAAACTATTGAATACATTATTAACTTATTATCTATCATTTATTGAGTACTAATATTTTTTAACTTGATTTATATTATTGTCGGTGTAATTTGTAAGATGATGTACGATCGAATATATTTAAACAAATAATATTATCTAATTTATAGACAAGAAAGAGTCTGAATAGTATAAGAGTTATATAATTTTTAATCTAACAAGATGCAAGATTGTAATGAAAACCCAAAGTACAATTACAACTTTTAAATGCTTGATCTACAAGTCAAGACAATATTTGATTTCAAGATTCACAATCGTAAATACCTTCTTGTTCAATCAAATTTTTTTTTAATAGAAATCCACTAATTTTATTAGATAAAAATATATCTAAAATTATAATGAAAGTTTACATCTTAGTAAACAAAAGATTTAAATTTAGACATGTACTTGGTAAACAAAACTAGCAGTCATAAGATCATAAGAGAACCGGACAAGGAAAAGATAAGAATCTAATTCAAAGACTCGAAATAAAAGGACGCAAACATCACCAAAATCGACGATGATAGGTAAAACCTTCAACAAACAACATAAAAATACATATTACAATAAAGGTACGTTGACATCAAGGACGTTACCTTAACCTTGAACCTTAAACTCTAAACTGCCTGAATTAAAATAAAAACACCAATAAAAACATAATTTAGAGGCAGACTATAATTTCATGTTAAATGTCCGGAAAGAACTATGACGATTTATGATTTTGGGAATTAAAGAAGCTCTAAATTAGTTGATTGTTTTTATATACAACATCCACATGGTTATGAGTAAATAAATTAAAATCTCAAATTATTTTTTTAAGGGGATATAAGGAAATTAATTAAAAGATAAATTATTCCTTTCGATTGTTATGAGAAAATTAATAATATCTAATGAATTGAACCAACAATATCATATTCGTCTTAATCATTTTCACATATATAATTTAATTTAATTTTTTTATTTAACGATTGTTGATAAAGGTCCACAATGCTTTGGCCTTCGACGTGTAACAAGTACATAATAAATGGTTCACACGACCGCATTGATAACATAAAGATTTCACTTTATTAATCTAAAGTTTATATTACATTTTTTATTATATCAACCGTCGTTAAAATATCGATTCATTTTTATTACGAAAAAAATTATTCATATAAAAATGTCTATTTTAGATATATCATATAAGAAGATCGAGAATCTCTAATCTTATTTTCTAAAAATAGTTCCAAAACATTATAATTTTGTTATTGGTTAAACAATTTACTAAATTTAACCACGTTATAGAACCATATATACCATCAATCTCTTCCTGTGAATCAAACAAGAATACAATAGAGTTTTAGTTAAATAATTAACGAATAAAATGGGTGTGGAGAAGAAAATCATGATGCTATGGATCTGTGCAATGGTGGTGAGCTCAGTGTTGATGGAAGCCGGAGCGAATCCGCAACTGGTGATCGGCTACCCCGCACTGGGAAAAAATTTTCGATCATGTGGATACAAAAACAGAAAGTGTATCGGACATCCGTTCAATAAGTATAATCGAGGATGTTCAAGGTTCACAAGATGTCGCGGAGGAGGTCATGAATTCGAGATCGTCAGTCCTTGAGTTCAACAGGAAAGCTGCATCTTCAAGTCGACAAATGAGATGAATTCTCCCACCTGTAATTTATAAGAATAAAATGGTTCAACATGCTGATTTATTTAATATAATTTGAACCTTCAATTATGGAAAAATAATAAAGTATTTTATTTTATTCTGGTGTTTTATTTTTGAAGAATTTTTTTTGATACACAGGAGTTTTTAAAGGGTTAGCTTTTAGAGTTTATGATTTACGGTTAATGTTTACGATTTAGGTCCTAAAATTTTTAAATTTTAGGTTTATAGATAAAATTTAAAATTTTGTGTTTTATAGTTTAAATTACACTTACAGGCTTGTACAAAATGAATTTTACAATTTTATCCTTTATTTTTGGGTTTGTTAGATCCTTGGTTAGAGATGAAAAATATATATTAGGTATTCTACCCTAAGGAGAAAATGGTTGAATCATGTGTAGATAAAGAAATAATCGATTCAAACTGAATTTAAGGCATGAAAAATTGAGTTTGATTTAATATGATACTTAAAGTTATGAACATAATTCCTTTATTCTTAATTTCTTAATGTTCTATTTATTTCCTTCATATTAAAATATTATACTTAAGGTTTAGGATTGAGGGTTTATAGCTTGAGATTAAGATTACAATATATGATACACGATTTATTTTTTAATGTTGAATATTTAAGATTTAGAAATTTGAGTTATGACTTGAGATTTAATTTTTAGTATATGAGGTATGAATAGAGGGAAAAAAAGGTAAGATACTTTTTTTTCTAAAGTTAATATCAGATGAAAATCTTTTGTCCCGATCCCTAAAAAAGGGGCTTTGAATTAGGATATAGAAAATTAGAAGTAAGTTGTATTTTTCATGTCCAAGAGTTTAGCGTTTAAAATTTAAAATTTAGGATTATGTTTCATAATTAATTTTTTAATATTTTTATTTATGGGGCATAGAAAGGTGCATACTCAGGCAAAAGACTATTTTTTTTGTCAAGTATAGTCAATTTTTTCTTGAATATGAATCAATGTATTATTGATATCAAGGTGATTATACAAGGCTCTAAGCACTCTTATTAGGTAGTTAGGCTAAAACCGAAAGTTTGTTAATCTTTATAACTAACACTCAAAGCTAACTAACTATCACCTCTAGAGTCTTCAATACTCAATATCCTCCCTACTTCTGTTCTCAACTTCAGTTAGAGAGTAATCACCTAACTTTTTTCGAAAAATTACAAACTAACCTCTCGACAGTGATTTTGTCATTCCATCAACAATTTGATATTTGACAGGGACATAGTTAACCTTGAGCTTGTTTGCAGCCACTTTCTCCCGAAAAAATACACATCTAATTCAACATGCTTCAACTTGGAGTGATAAACTGGAATTGCACTCATGGCAATGGCACTCAAATTATCACTCCAGACTGTAGGAACGTCCTTGAGCTTAACCTCCATCTCATCAAGAAGAATGTTCAACCATGTTGCCTCAGAAGTAATATCTTCTAGCCCCTTATATTTTGTCTCAATTGTAGATCGTGACACAACCTTCTGTTTCTTTGAGTTTCACACAACTAAATTTTCTCCTAAATACACAGTTTTGAAACACTAATCTTCTATCATCCAAGCTACCACCCCAGTCAGCATCAGTAAAGGCAACAAGTTGCAACTGTGTATCTGTAGGAGAGAATAGCAACCCAAAATCCAATGTTCAACTTAGATAACTCAACACACGTTTCACAACTGTTAAATGTTGCTCACATGGATTGTGCATAAACTGTGCAAGTTTATTCACACTATACACAATGTCTGGTGTGGTGTGACAGACATAGAGTAATCCACCTATGATGCTTGTGTATTCAGTGGCATCAGCTAAGGGAATCCTAGCTCATTGTGTTAGTTTTATGAAGGTGATCATTGGTCTTGATGTGAGATTCGCCTTTTCCATATGAGCTTCCTCAAGAAATTTCATTATGTACTTATTTTGACTCAGTATGATGGAGTTCCCTAGCTTGACAACATTCATGCCAAAGAAGTAATTTAATTCACCAAGGTCTTTCAGAGAGAACTTTTCACCTAGGAGCTTCATCACTGCCTCAATTGCATCTGTGGATCCTCTAGTTACAATTATATCATCGACATACACAAGAACATATAGCATTACAATTTACTCTCTTTTGATGAATAAGGAACTATCAACATGAGATCCTTTGAAGCCAATGTCAAGTAAAAAATTCCTTAATTTGGAGTACCAGTTCCTTGGTATTTGTCGAAGACCATAGAGTACTTTCTATAACTTGCAAACTAGCCTTGACCCATCAGACGTTGTTTGCTCAAACCCTTCTGGTTGTTCCATAAATGCATCCTCATGCATCTTTCCATTGAAGAAGGCATTGTTTACATCTACTTGTCTTAGTGTCCAATTGTTATGCACTGCCATTGATAATATAACATTTATGGTCAAGGCTTTCACCACATGGCTGAAAATCTTGAAAATCTTATCCAGACATCTGAGAATACCCTTTGGCCACTAACCGTTCTTTATACCTTTGCACAGATCCATCTGCATTTTTCTTTACTCGAAACTACCACTTGCAGCCAATAGTATTTCTTCCTTCTGGTGCTGGGACCAAACTCCATGTCCCATTCTTCATGACAGCTTCATATTCATCAATCACTGCAGCCTTCCAATGAGGTGATTGTAGCGCCTCTTGGACTGATCTCGGTTCCAGTAACTCATTTGTAACAGATGCAACATACACTTTTGGTTTGTAGATGGATAGATGCCTCATTTGCTCCTTGTGATCTGAGTGTTGTTGGGTATTGAAACTGTGTGACATGGAGCACTGGAAACTGGTGGTTCATCTTCGTGAGGACCTACTGAGGCATGTGTATCAGGAATATTTGAGACCCCTAGTTCTTGTTGTTGTGATTCTTCTGGTTCAAGTCGCCCTGAAGTTTCAGAGATTCTAGGTTCAACTTCCTATGGCTCTACTGGATTAATGTCAGTGTCATTTGAATGATGTTCATCATGTCCTTGCTTATTCGAAAACTCCGGAGTATGTGTACCAGAAGTTGCATCTACATTGTTCATGTTGAAACTTACGTGGTACCTCTAGTAGTTCGAGTAACACTACATGAGCTAGCACCAGATGGTCCTGCTTCCAATGATCTTGAGATATTCTCATTCTGTGCAGCACTATGTTGTGGGCCACATGAATCCATGCAAACCCTAACTGACCCTTCAATAATTGAAAATACTCATGGTAAAGCTGCATGCATGGTGAGTAACAGCTGGGAAGGTAGGTTTTCTGAACCTGTTCATTCTGTAAAAGAAAACATTCTTTCATCAAACACCACATGTTGACTTAATTCTCATATTTGACTTTTAATTTAAACAAAAAAAAAAATAAAGGTTTAATATCAAAATAAGTGTTTAAATTAATTTTTTATTGTTTAATTTTTTAATCGTTCAAATTATCCGTTTTTTTTTTCAAACTGTCATTTTTTAAGATCAAAATGAGTCACTTATTTTTTTAAAAAAAATGATAATTTGAGCACCTACTTTAATTAAAAAAAATTATAATTTAAGCATTTGCAAAATATAAAAAATTAAAAAAAAACTTAAGCACCTAAATAAAAAAAATGAGATAATTCAAATATATATTTTTTTGATTAAGTAGAGAGATTATAATTTTTTTTCTTATTGTGATTCAAACACATACAAGATGGGGCAGGATGAACATCCTTAACCATTAGGTCAATCAGTGGATCTCATTCAAATGTTTATTTTGATATTAAATCGAAAATTAAATTAAATTTATAAACTACTCAAATTCAAAATAAACCAACTTTAACTTAATCCTCCGTAAATAATTTGTGCGCACGTGAAGACGAAAATTAGAAACGAATGGAGAACCGTCCACTTGACCACTAACGCGACCTATTGAGGACAAATTGTAAGATAAAATTAGGATAGTCTAAGTGAATATTCGAAAATTCGAATTTTCGAATGGGATGAGTCTACAATGGGCGTCGAATATCGCTGAACATCGTTAATGTTGAATACCGCTAAACATTATTAAATTAATTTATAAAGAATAAAAATCTAAATGACTAATCATACAATTATTAATTATATGCTAAGTTTATTACTCTTTTATTAATTACATATTGAGTCTTTAAGATTTTAAATTTTTATTAATTAATTTAATAGTGTTTAACAATGTTCAACATTAATGGTGTTCAACAATGTTCAACATTAATAATATTCAACAGTGTTCGACGCCCATTATAAAATTTTCCTTTCGAAAATCCAGTTAACAACATTTGAAAGAATGCCACAAAAACCCTTGGTGCATGCTTGAGATGTGGAATGAAGAATTGTACGCAGCCTTCTAACAAGGACTTATACTTCATAGGCGTGACAAGAAGCAGAAGTGTCGTACGAGGTCTACATCTTGTTTTAGAAATGGATCTTCGAAGCGTCAACCAAATGATTGTCTTTTCTCTCTTAATCCGATCTCGACTCGAATGTGGACTCGAACCAGTCTGTGTCTCTTTGAATTGTAACTTGTGTGAATTGAACAGCTCAATACTTCTTAAGCAAATATTGAGTTTGAGAGCTTATGTACATAAAAAAAATTATTGAGAGACTCGCTCACTAAAACTGGTTATAAACAGGGACGATTTAAAGATTTTAAGGGTCTTATGCCATTTATTAAAATGTAGGCCTTAATTTATAATCGAAAAGATATATAAGTTTTTTTTTTTAAAAAAAAGAATATTGTATTACAAAAGATGTTATTAGATTATCTTGAGCAAAAAAAAAAAGACTTATAAACATCTAAAAATCAAATATTTTCACTTAAAAAGTCATTTCTTCGCATGTTTCAAAGCAAAATCATCTACAACACTTTCAATATCAATTTTCACAAAAAAATCACTTTCGATTACAATCAAAGCAAGTCTATTTAGTCTTTCTTATGATATAATTGTCTGTAAGTATAACTTTAACAACTTTAATTTTGAAAAGCACCATTATACAGAAGGAATAATAATAATAATAATAATAATAATAATAATAATAATAATAATAATAATAGTCAATAAGATTCTATAAGCAATTGTCACATTTGGAAAACAATTATAATATTTTAACAATTATAATCCATTTTTTTAAAAGCATCTTTAAAATTTTTACAATTAGTTTCGAGATTAACATCATCTAATGAATGTAGTTTATCAAAATTTTGGGGTCCCCTCGCCTTATTTTTTAAAAATATTTTGAAAACGTTACAATTGTGTCGATGGTTAAAAACCTTACTAAATTTAACCACATTATGAAGCTATATAAACCTAATTTCTCTTCTCTTGTGAATCAAACAAGGGCACAATAAAGTTTTAGTTAAATAATATCTTAATAAAATGGGTGCTGAGAAGAACATTATCGTGTTATGGATCTGTGTAATGGTGGTGAGCTCAATGTTGATGGAAGCCGATGCAACTGCGCAACCGGTGATCGGCTACCCAGCAATGGGAAGAAATTTTCAAAGGCCATGCGGACATAATGGTGACATGTGTGTCGGAAATCCGTCTAATAAATATAATCGAGAATGTGAAAGGATCAAAAGATGTCGTGGAGGAGGTCGTAAGTTCATGATCATTAGTCCTTGAGTTCAACAGAAAAATTGCACTTCAAATCGAAACACAAGATGGACTTCTCCCTTTCACCTATAATATTATATTAAAAGCAAAAAGAAATGGTTCTAACATGTTGATTTATTTAATGTAATTTGGCCCTTCAATAATATTATATTTAATGTAGTTTGGCCCTTCAATAATGAAAAATATGGAACTAGAACAAGTTTAGCATCATACCTTCGGAGGGAAATGGTTAACATTAACCGAGAAATAATTGATTCGAACAAAATACAAAACAAAACATTTGAGTTCGATTTGAAATGATTTTACCTTAAGCATATGTAAATAATTTGTTTGCACGTAAAGATAAAAAAAATAATAAGAACCTGATAGTAACAGACAAAAATTCTGCTCCTCTTAGTTTGAACAAAAATAATAATACTTTAGGTTGTCGAACCCACAGAGACTTTGTCGACTTCACTACCTTTTACGGCTACACTAAAGAAAGTAAAAACACAAGTAATTGTTGAGTTTGAGATTACTAAATTAACTATTAAAACTAAACTAAATATTGAAGAAATAAAGATAATGAAGTGAGACTAGGTTGAGTGCTTCGTAGAGGACAATCAATTTGTATTAATTATCCACTTATTAATGCAATGGGTTGAACTGCCGCCTCGGCGGGTCGCACAAAGGGTCGTCGTAGCTGCCTAGGCGGGGTCATGCCTTGTCGACAATTCAATATTCCATAGTTCGACAGAGCATCCTTGTATGTCTTTTTCCTTATCCCTAAGCGAAGAGAACTGTTGAAACCCACGTCTTGATGATACCTCCCGGCGTGAATCAAGGGTGGACAACAACCAAAAACATGCGTCTTGTTAGTCGCTGAAATCCTGGGCGGTTAATCTCTTAACCGGATTAGTCGATGCCCATGAGCAAAGATCGTATTCTCTCGTTTCGTGAGCCTAACTCTCCCGATATTAGAAAAATATATTTTTCTTCACATAATTATCATCTCGAGCTCATATGCAAAGAAGAGTAAACGCTAAGAGAGAATAAACTATGAAATAAATTTTGCATTAATAAATATCTAACATAACACAACATCTTCTCCAACTACTCCACAAACAACCTAAACCTCCGAAGAAGTTTAGAACATAGTGTAGTCGGCGGCTAAAGGTATTATCTAGGGTAAACTCTCCACCACTTAGACTAAGCCTAATGTGTGCCTTATATAGGCCAAGCCCTAGGTTAAAGCTTTTCATGCAAGGAAAGTATTCTAAAGAGGAGAGAAGTATAATTCCTAATTAAACTATAACAATTTATTCTTATTTCCTAAAATATCTCTTCTTTCCCGCATGTGACTTTGACCAAGGCTTGACTCTGTAATTTGGCTTCGTCTTTCTCTCGCTCTTTGTCCATTAAGATCAACATTTTTTTCTCTTTCTGTCGAGCACTGGTTGTCATCTTTCCTCTACTATCGCGGCCTCAAAAAGTGCTGCCGTGGCGGGTGCTCCATCTACATTCCAGCATATATCTTCTCAATTGACCATCTTTATATGTAATTTTCTGTCTTAAGAAAGAAAACTATCAAATGCATCTGTTTTATATCAATTATTGGATGAATTCATGAATTATGTGTTTGGATGCTGAAGTATGGAAAATATACAGAAATATCCATTAATGCCCTTAATTCTATCATTTATTAGTAAATATCGAGTGGGAAATAATATTAAAAATAGGAATTTTATGCACTCATCAAGTAAAATAACCATTCCTTTCTTGAAATTTCATAAGAGGTCTGAATGCTGGCGTTATAAATGGAGCAATGCATTAAGAGAATAGTTCTATAATAAGCTTTTACAACATGTGATTTGAATTAATTAGAAAATAAATCGATTATGCGTGGTTATGCCCAAAAATACTTAGAAGGAACAAGTAAAAGAAAGGGATTTTAACGTGTCAACTTTATCGAGTAATGCATGTCTATTTTTAGATATATCATTCAAATAGATCGAGAATCTCTAATCTTCCTCCTCTTATTTTCTAAAAATGTTTTGAAAACGTTACAATTGAGTTGGTTAGACATTCTACTAAATTTAACCACGTTATGAAGTTATATAAGGCCCAAATCTCTTCTCTTGTGAATCAAACAAGGATATACAATAGAGTGTTATTAAATATTTTCTGAATAAAATGGGTGTCGAGAAGAAAATCATCGTGCTATGGATCTGTTCAATGGTGTTGAGCTCAATGTTGATGAAAACCGGTGCGACTAAGCATCCGGTGATCGGCTACCCAGCAATAGGAAAAAATTCTCCAAGGCCCTGCGGACACAATAGTGGTAAGTGTGTCGGACCTCCGCCGAATAGGTATAATCGAGGATGTGAAAGGTTACAAAAATGTCGTGGTGGACCTCCGCCCATCCTTCCTTGAGCTCAACAGGAAAAATGCACTTAAAGTGGATGCACAAGATGGACTTCTCACTTTAACCTACGATATTATATTAAAGGAAATACATAATCAAATGTTTCTAATATATTGATGTATTTTCTTGTAATTTGGCCCTTCAATTATGGAAATGTAACTAAATATATTTATTTATGTTGGTGTTTTATTTTTGGGTTTGTTTGGTCTTCAATTAGAGATGAAAAACATTGACATAGAACTAATATCACATTCTACACTAGGGAGAAAATGATTAAACACAATTTTGCAAATTGTGTACACATCGATCTTGATTAGGGATGCGAAAAAATACAATTTAAGATATTAGAATTGTGTTGAATCATCCCATTCAAAATTTTAGATATTCAATATGTTTTTTGAATAATTTAATATGAATATTAAAAAAAAAATGAATAATGGAATCAGATACGGAACATAATAATTTTTTTAAGATTACTCAAAAATATGAAAAAAAATGGAATTTGAACAAATTAAGCATTGTACCTACGGAGGAAAATGGTTAAAATTAACAAAGTGCATGGATTGAGAAATAATTGGGTCGAATAGAATATAAGACATAAAAATTTTGAGTTTGATTTAAATGCCTTTAACTTAAGCATTTGTACATAATTTGTTTGCATGTATGAAGACGAAAGTAGAAAAAACGATCGAAGAATGTGACAATTCGAGAGAAATCCTCCGTCTCTTTTTATGTTTGAATATTAAAAAAAATTTAATTCTAAGATATTCATTACATAAAAATTAAAATTAAATCAAAAATGAATATTTTGAGGCCTACATTAACCAAAAAAATTTAAGACAGATTTCGACAATTATTTGGTGTTTGAACTTGACGGCCATCAATCTCTCATGATATGACAATGGATGATCTTCAACAGCAACACAACTGTAGAGATCATAAACAACACCTTGCATTTGCTTGTCACGGGGAATACTAGAGTATTCAAAAATAAAGAGTTTTTTTCAAGATGATATAAAATAAAAGGAATTATATTCTATTTATAGGGGAGTGATGATCATTAATCCTCATCCAATTTAATTCGAAAACTTTTAATTTATTCCATATTTAATCGGATCTATTTTTATGAATTGCATGCATTACATATTTAATATTTGAATATAAGGAAACTACATATTATCCCATTTAAAATCAAAATAGGTAAAATATTCACATGTATATGAAGGATACAACCTTTCCAAACATGCACGTCGCCCACGTCATGTGGGTGTGCCCCAACTTGAATGGAATTTTTTAACAATGCGGCATAAGGAGATTTCACTTCCTTATTTAATTCACAATTATCCTACTTTGAACATCAATTTTTCATTTCATCCATCAAATTTGCAAGGAATAGAAACATAATTTCTTTTATTGTGAAACATAAATAAGGGGAAAAGATGAAGAATTTTGATTCAACAATTATTGGTCCTTTCACTTGACCACTTAATCGAATTATTACTGTAATAAGATGCATATAAAGAATTGTAAGAGAAGGTTTGGACCTTGTTTTAGATATGAATCTTCCGAGTATAAACCAAATAATCATGTCATTTTCATCCGACCTTAATTTTGATGTAAACTCAAAAGTCGATTTGGGAGTTTTTTTCTCGATAAATATGATTATTATTAAAATGAATTATACAAGCGATTAACTTGGATGTATTCTTCATTAAAAAATATCCCAAAACCTAAATAAAGAAAAACCATACAACACACATTCAATAATAAAAACCAAAACAACTCCAAAATTCAAAAACAATCAACACAACCCAAATGTCTCTCCCAACCCGAGGTAAGAAAACAAACTAAAAAATCCCACCACAAAAGAAGTAATTTATACTAAATAGTCTTCTCCACTATAACAAAATCCAGCAAAGTTGCTACTGAAGTAAAACAGACGCACAACAATAAGATAACCAAGAAATCGATGTAAAATATCACCAAGCCATAAATAGTTGCTGCCTGCCTTGCCTAATCCTTGCTTCGCCAACTGACCCTTCCATCGCCATGACTTGTCCACCCATCGCCACTTAGCGAGTCAACAGGAGACTAGCTAGTACAATAACCATTCCTTTCTTGAAATTTCATAAGAGGTTTGAATGTTGGCGTTATGAATGGAGCAATGCATTAAGAGAATAGTCCTATAATAAGCTTTTACAACATCTGATTTCAATTAATTAGAGAATAAATCGATTATGAGTGGTTATGCCCAAAAATACTTAGAAGGAACAAGTAAAAGAAAGGGATTTTAACGTGTCAACTTTATCGAGTAATGCATGTCTATTTTTAGATATATCATTCAAAGAGATTGAGAATCTCTAATCTTCCTCGTCTTATTTTCTAAAAATGTTTTGAAATCGTTACAATTGAGTTGGTTAGACATTCTACTAAATTTAACCACGTTATGAAGTTATATAAGGCCCAAATCTCTTCTCTTGTGAATCAAACAAGGATATACAATAGAGTGTTAGTTAAATAATTTCTGAATAAAATGGGTGTCGAGAAGAAAATCATCGTGCTATGGATCTGTTCAATGGTGTTGAGCTCAATGTTGATGAAAACTGGTGCGACTAAGCATCCGGTGATCGGCTACCCAGCAATAGGAAAAAATTCTCCAAGGCCCTGCGGACACAATGGTGGTAAGTGTGTCGGACCTCCGCCGAATAGGTATAATCGAGGATGTGAAAGGTTACAAAAATGTCGTGGTGGACCTCCGCCCATCCTTCCTTGGGCTCAACAGGAAAAATGCACTAAAGTGGATGCACAAGATGGACTTCTCACTTTAACCTACGATATTATATTAAAAGAAATACGTAAACAAATGGTTCTAATATATTGATGTATTTTCTTGTAATTTGGCCCTTCAATTATGGAAATGTAACTAAATATATTTATTTATGTTGGTGTTTTATTTTTGGGTTTGTTTGGTCTTCAATTAGAGATGAAAAATATTAAAATAGAATTAATTACGCATTCTACACTAGGGAGAAAATGATTAAACACAATTTTGCAAATTGTGTACACATCGATCTTGATTAGGGATGCGAAAAAATACGATTTAAGATATTAGAATTGTGTTGAATCATCCCATTCAAAATTTTAGATATTCAATATGTTTTTTGAATAATTTAGTATGAATATTCAAAAATAATAATAATGGAATCAGATACGGAACATAATAATTTTCTTAAGATTACTCAAAATTATGAAAAAAAATGGAATTTGAACAAATTAAGCATTGTACCTACGGAGGAAAATGGTTAAAATTAACAAAGTGCATGGATTGGAAAATAATTGAGTCGAATAGAATATAAGACATAAAAATTTTGAGTTTAATTTAAATGCCTTTAACTTAAGCATTTGTAAATAATTTGTTTGCGTGTATGAAGAAGAAAGTAGAAAAAAGGATTGAAGAATGTGACAATTCGAGAGAAATCCTCCGTCTCTTTTTATGTTTGAATATTAAAAAAATTTAATTCTAAGATATTCATTACATAAAAATTAAAATTAAATCAAAAATGAATATTTTGAGGCCTACATTAATCAAAAAAATTAAGGCAGATTTCGAAAATTATTTGGTGTTTGAATTTGACGGCATCAATCTCTCATGATATGACAACGGATGATCTTTAACCGCAGCACAACTGTAGAGATCATAAACAACACCTTGCATTTGCTTGTCACGGGGAATACTAGAGTATTCAAAAATAAAGAGTTTTTTCAAGATGATATAAAATAAAAGGAACTATATTCTATTTATAGGGGAGTGATGATCATTAATCCTCATCCAATTTAATTCGAAAACTTTTAATTTATTCCATATATAATCGGATCTATTTTTATGAATTGCATGCAATACATATTTAATATTTGAATATAAGGAAACTACATATTATCCCTTTTAAAATCAAAATAGGTAAAATATTTACATGTATATGAAGGATACAACCTTTCTAAACATGCACGTCGCCCACGTCGTGTGGGTGTGCCCCAACTTGAATGGAATTTTTTAACAATGCGACATAAGGAGATTTCACTTCCTTATTTAATTCACAACTATCCTACTTTGAGCATCAATTCTTCATTCCATTCATCCATCAATTTTGCAAGGAGTAGAAACATAATTTCTTTTATTGTGAAACATAAATAAGGGGGAAAAGATGAAGAATTTTGATTCAACAATTATTGGTCCTTCCACTTGACCACTTAATCGAATTATTACGGTAACAAGATGCATATAAAGAATTGTAAGAGAAGGTTTGGACCTTGTTTTAGATATGAATCTTCCGAGTATAAACCAAATAATCATGTCATTTTCATCCGACCTTAATTTTGATGTAAACTCAAAAGTCGATTTGGGAGTTTTTTTCTCAATAAATATGATTATTATTAAAATGAATTATACAAGCGATTAACCTGGATATATTCTTCATTAAAAAATATCCCTAAACCTAAATAAAGAAAAACCATACAACACACATTCAATAACAAAAACCAAAACAACTCCAAAATTCAAAAACAATCAACACAACCCAAATGTCTCTCCCAACCCGAGGTAAGAAAACAAACTAAAAAATCCCACCACAAAAGAAGTAATTTATACTAAACAGTCTTCTCCACCATAACAAAATCCAGCAAAGTTGCTACTGAAGTAAAACAGACGCACAACAATAAGATAACCAAGAAATCGATACAAAATATCACCAAGCCATAACTAGTTGCTGCCTGCCTTGCCTAATCCTTGCTTCGCCAACTGATCCTTCCATCGCCATGACTTG
The DNA here is from genome assembly GCA_035048815.1 of Abelmoschus esculentus. Classification (NCBI taxonomy): domain Eukaryota; kingdom Viridiplantae; phylum Streptophyta; class Magnoliopsida; order Malvales; family Malvaceae; genus Abelmoschus; species Abelmoschus esculentus. The sequence goes on along the minus strand of JAUCBN010000051.1, from coordinate 2,580,937 downwards.
TCCACCCATCACCACTCAGCGAGTCAACAAGAGACTAGCTAGTACAATAACCATTCCTTTCTTGAAATTTCATAAGAGGTTTGAATATTGGCATTATGAATGGAGCAATGCATTAAGAGAATAGTCCTATAATAAGCTTTTATAACATCTGATTTGAATTAATTAGAAAATAAATCGATTATGAGTGGTTATGCCCAAAAATACTTAGAAGGAACAAGTAAAAGAAAGGGATTTTAACGTGTCAACTTTATTAAGTAATGCTTGTCTATTTTTAGATATATCATTCAAAGAGATCGAGAATCTCTAATCTTCCTCGTCTTATTTTCTAAAATTGTTTTGAAAACATTACAATTGAGTTGGTTAGACATTCTACTAAATTTAACCACGTTATGAAGTTATATAAGCCCCAAATCTCTTCTCTTGTGAATCAAACAAGGATATACGATAGAGTGTTAGTTAAATAATTTCTGAATAAAATGGGTGTCGAGAAGAAAATCATCGTGCTATGGATCTGTTCAATGGTGTTGAGCTCAATGTTGATGAAAACCGGTGCGACTAAGCATCCGGTGATCGGCTACCCAGCAATAGGAAAAAATTCTCCAAGGCCCTGCGGACACAATAGTGGTAAGTGTGTCGGACCTCCGCCGAATAGGTATAATCGAGGATGTGAAAGGTTACAAAAATGTCGTGGTGGACCTCCGCCCATCCTTCCTTGAGCTCAACAGGAAAAATGCACTTAAAGTGGATGCACAAGATGGACTTCTTACTTTAACCTACGATATTATATTAAAGGAAATACGTAAACAAATGGTTCTAATATATTGATGTATTTTCTTGTAATTTGGCCCTTCAATTATGGAAATGTAACTAAATATATTTATTTATGTTGGTGTTTTATTTTTGGGTTTGTTTGGTCTTCAATTAGAGATGAAAAACATTGAAATAGAATTAATTACGCATTCTACACTAGGGAGAAAATGATTAAACACAATTTTGCAAATTATGTACACATCGATCTTGATTAGGGATGCAAAAAAATACGATTTAAGATATTAGAATTGTGTTGAATCATCTCATTCAAAATTTTAGATATTCAATATGTTTTTTGAATAATTTAGTATGGATTTTGAAAAAAAAATGAATAAAGGAATCAGATACGGAACATATAATTTTTTTAAGATTACTCAAAAATATGAAAAAAAATGGAATTTTAACAAATTAAGCATTGTACCTACAGAGGAAAATGGTTAAAATTAACAAAGTGCATGGATTGAGAAATAATTGAGTCGAATAGAATATAAGACATAAAGATTTTGAGTTTGATTTAAATGCCTTTAACTTAAGCATTTGTAAATAATTTGTTTGCGTGTATGAAGACGAAAGTAGAAAAAACGATTGAAGAATGTGACAATTCGAGAAAAATCCTCCGTCTCTTTTTATGTTTGAATATTAAAAAAATTTAATTCTAAGATATTCAATATGTTCAGACTTGGTGTGTTGCCTGTGAGATATTTAGGGCTTCCTCTGGTTACAAGAAAGCTCAGTCGAAAGGATTGTGCTATGCTTATTGACAAGATCAAAGCACGAATAAATAGCTGGGCAGGGAGGCACTTGAGTTATGCTGGGAGAATGCAGCTCATAAGGTCAGTGTTATACAGCATGGCTAACTTTTGGTGTGTGCATGTAGTTCTTCCAAAGGGTGTCTTAAAGGAGATTGAGTCGTTATGTTGCCGATATTTTTGGAAAGGGGAGAATAGGTCTGCTGTGGGAGCCCGCGTAAGTTGGAAGCACATTTGTCTTCGTTAGAGTGAGGGGGGCTTAGGACTGAAAAACTTACATGAGTGGAATATGGCTTGCATGGTAGGTTTGATGCAGCAAATTGCTTCTGAGAAGGATACACTTTGGATTGCTTGGATTAAATTGTATGTAATCAAACAAGAGGATTTCTGGACTATGGAGAGTAAACAACACTTTAGTTGGTTGTTCAAGAAGCTTCTCAAGTTGAGAAGTGTGGTAGTGTTGATTTTAGCTGCAGGTAGAAATCTTCCCACAAGGGAAATTTGGAGGGGCATCCGTGAATCCAGAGAAGTAGTGGCATGGCATAAAGTGGTATGGTTTGGCATGCATATCCCTAAGCATACAATGATTACGTGGATGACAATTTTGGACAGGTTTCCTACGAGGGTACGTGTGACTCGAATGGGGATAGTTGATGAGGAAGGTTGTATTTTATGTAATGGTTCAGTTGAATCCAGAGACCATTTATTCTTTGATTGTCCATTATCCAAGCAGTTTTGGAGATTGAGTCTATGTTGTTGCGGCATACGTCGGGAGGTCTTGAACTGGCCTAAGGAGCTCTCCTGGGTGGTGTCCAGGTTCAAAGGGAAGTCAATTGCAGCTTTGATCGGTCGACTTACATGGCAGGCTTCTCTATATTTGATATGGGAAGAACGTAACCGTAGGATTTTTCGAGGAGTACAAAGGTCTTGCATTGAGTTGTTTGATTTTTTAAAGGATATTATACGCATTCGTTTACAACATAAAAAAATTAGGATACAAAATGTACAGGGCGATTTATTAGTTGCTTGGAGGATTGGTTTGTAAAAGAGTAGCAGTTTTACTGCTTTTTTGGATTAATGAATTACAAAGCTTATCCAAAAAAGAATATTTTGAGGCCTACATTAACCAAAAAATTTTAAGACAGATTTCAACAATTATTTGGTGTTTGAATTTGACGGCCATCAATCTCTCATGATATGACAACGGATGATCTTCAACAGCAGCACAACTGTAGAGATCATAAACAACACCTTGCATTTGCTTATCTCTGGAGATACTAGAGTATTCAAAAATAGAGAGTTTTTTCAAGATGATATAAAATAAAAGGAATGATATTCTATTTATAGGGGAGTGATGATCATTAATCCTCATCCAATTTAATTCGAATATTTTTAATTTATTTCATATTTAATCGGATCTATTTTTATGAATTGCATGCATTGCATATTTAATATTTGAATATAAGGAAGCTATATATTATCTCTTTTAAAATCAAAATTGGTAAAATATTCGCATGTCTATGAAGGATACAACCAGTCCAATCATGCACATCGTCCACATCGTGTGGGTGTACCCCAATTTAAATGAAATTTTTTAACAATGTAGGATAAGGAATTTTCACTTCCTTATTTAATTCACAACTATCCTACTTTAAACATCATTTTTTCATTCCATTCATCCATCAATTTTGCATGGAGTAGAAACATAATTTATTCTTTATATACTCATCATTTATGATGGGTGTAATTAGTATAAAACTAGTATATTTTTTTAATATAAAATCATCACATATTTAGTTTGAGATAGAGATGGTAAAATGAGACGGATGATATCAATACTTCTCCCTTATATGTATATTCATTTTAAATTTTTATACTCTATATACTCGTCATCTATGATTGGTAATTTTAAAAATCACACTCGTTGACGTAGATATATTTTCAATTTTATCTTTATCTTTACATATATCACTAAGATATTACCCATTAAACATATCATTCGAACAATTACTAATATAAAAATAACGTAAAAAATAATTTTAAGTTAAGAAATTTGTACCTTCGGATTTGGGCAAATTACAAGGCATACCCTTTTAAATTCTAAGGTTTATAAAACAACACATGAATTTATCTCTAAATTTATAATAATTCCGAATTCATATGATGGGTAGAGCCACGTAGATGTCGGAGGGTAAGATATCAAATTCTTCATTTATCTACTACTCACGATAGGTAAATGTCGGCATCTGCCTCTGAACAATAAATAAGGCACTTTAGAGGCTTTGGATGAATTTTTCGATCAGGTTACATTTATTACAATTATAAACCCTTATAATCAAGGATTCAAATAAAGGACCGTAACCGTAATATCAACCGTGATATAATGATATTAATATCGTCTGAAATCATTATTATAAAAAATAATAGTCTAGAATAAATATAATTCATCTATTATTATTCGTAATTTAAATCCCTGCTAACAACTTCTACCGTTTCTGTGACGACAACCGAAAACACAAAATATCTCACCCATCGAAACCCTCGCGTGCCAGTGCAACCAACATTGACAGTTGACTCTGTAAATTAGCCCTAACCTAATGATTTAGAACTGTTAATTATCAATACCATTACCATACGTAAACAGTACGAAAACGACATGCCGCGGCGACTTGTAGATAAAAGCGATGTTTTTGATTAGAAATTGAATATTCAAGCATCGGTTGATTTTGATGAATAATCAAACATTGAAGAAGCCATTACAAAATTCAGTTTCTTCAGCTTTTAGGACCACAAAAGATGTTGTCACGATCGGCTGAGACACAGCTATTGTTTTTTGTAAACCAGTTTTGGTTTTAATTAATTGAGGTTATGACATTAATGACGACACTAATCATGTCTTAAAATAATGGTATTAGTTGTAATATACAAGTTATTAGCTTCAGACTTTGAGACACTGACTGTCAGTTCAATGAGAAGCCATAACCTTAGGGTTCACTCGGATTAAATTAATCTCCAAAGGTTGCTTGTGTTAATATAAATATTAATGTATATTTCTTATTGTTACGCAATGGAATCTTATTTGTTCAATTATGGTATCTCTTTGTATATTTATTTTGGTCCCACATTCATCTCGTCACTTAGATTATTACCTGTACAACGCTTTGTGTTTTTTTAAGACAACATGTACTTAATTAAATCCCACTTTATCAAATTGCAAAAACCAAGCAATTAGGTTAAATTTGATTAACAGTTAGTAAACTGGTTCCGTAAACCGATAAATTTAAACCATTAATTTTTTATTCTAAATTTTATAATTTCTCATTGATTTTTTAAGTGAATCTTATTTTTTTATATGTAATTAATATATAAATAATTATTTAAAAATTATATAATAAATAGTATTAAATTAATCATAAATAATATAATCAACCGAGTATATTAACAATTTCTCCATCACGATAAAACGAAATAACTATGGTAGATGTACTTTGCTCAGCCTCAGTTGACTTTTAGAATTATTATTTTGTACAATATTCAACGTTTGATTAATTTTTTCCGTATTTATACATATAGTTATTTGTATTTATATTTACATATATTAAAAAAACTATACTATTTTCAACTTTTTTAATATGATCCTATAAAAATATCTGTTCAATTTTATTTTTTATTTTCATATTTTTCTACTCATACGTAACAAGATTAATCGGTTTTTAATCCCTTTTGACTGTGTGCTCATATATAATAGTGAAAAAATTGATTCAATGTGAAATTTTGATTGTAATTAATTCGAGTCTGAATTGGTTGTGGTTTGAAATTGGTGATAATTTAAACTCGATTTGAGTTTAACTTGAATAGACTCGATTCATTTAGATTCAAACCTAACCTGAAAACGACCCAAACCTGATAATATGATAACTGAACATGACCTGTACATAACATGAGAATGACTCGAATCTAATAATGTGATAACCGAATCTGACATGCACCCAACTAGAGATGAACTTAAATCCAAAATTAACCTGATAAATATCTTATATAATCTAACTTGAAACAACTCAAAATCCAATTTTATCGACTTGTAATTAACCATACTTGTTGACTCAACCTTTAATTAACCTTACGTTATTTTTTTACTCAAAAAATTAGATTTTATTAAAAAAAACTCTAAATTATATGTCTCATTAAAAATATCCTTAATCATAAATGAAAGAAAAGAATATAACACAACTACGAAGAAAACGCATTATGTAATTGACCTAACTTGTTAGTTAACATGACCGATAATTAATTGATTTAAAGCGTTTTATTAATTTATTTAATGTATTATTTTTTATTAGGTATTTTAAGTAAAAAATTAATCATTTTCACTTCACTATTACAGCAAGACATTGATTATTAAAAGCTTTTGTATTTACTTTTATAATTATCTTAACTATTCTAAGAAGGAAATACCACATACACTACTTTTTCACCTAATGGGATATTATTTTCTTAATGAAAAAATAATTTTTCTAATAGTGAAAATCTAACTCTCTATATTTCCTATGTGAAGTTGTGACTTGAAAAATTATGATTATTTTCAATAAGCAAACAAAATTTCAATATATATTTATAATTTGAGAAATTTATAATTCATAACTTGAATTTTAGTTTATATTTAAAAATAAAAAAAATAAAATGTTATCCGTAAATGATATCTTTGTCCAAATTACCATTTACAGATGATATTTTACTATTTGTATCGTAATTTTTATCTAAGTTCTAAACTAAACTTTAAATATTCTAATTTTTAAATAAAAACTTTAAACATTTTAATATCTAATCGAGCCTTATATGTTAAACGATCTATTATTGACAAACATATATATACATATAATATATTCGTACAATTAATATAATATTCATGCTTAAATCAGCATTTTAAAAAAATAATTAATGTAAATCTAGCAATGGACCAGAGAATTTTTAAATACATCGAACTTAGACGCAATATAATGAAATAAAAATTGTAGAAATCATTTTCAGCATAATTAAAAAAAAAAAATAGAGATAGCAAGTGACAGGGTTTTATGCAGATTCCTGTAGTGGAACATGTGCCCATGAGAGGTTCAAGTTTTTCATAATCAATATTTGGAATCAAATTAGAGATTCTGAATGTGTATCTAAAGATAAATTTTATCAACTACATAAATAATCACCGATCTTTTAAAATATTCGATAAAATCATTTAATTTTTAATCCCTATTCGATAAGATTATCCAACTTTTAATTTATATTTGATACGGTCTCTGCCGTTATATACCGTTAAAAATTTGCGTTAAAGTTTAATTTTCCTTAATAAAAAATATGTAAACTACAACATTCATCGCTCAAATTTCATCTCACTCTTATTTTGGCCATTAAAGTTTAAATTTTTTTAATTAATAACTTAACTTTTGAATTATTCATATTTTGGTCACCCTCAAATGATATGGTTATACAAATTAAAAAATTCAGAAAATATTTTTTTATTTTTAATATTAAATTTAATTGGTACAATATAAGATCAATAATTGAATAATCTAAAATTAACAGTTAAGTAAAATAATTTTTAAAGATGAATCAAACTCGATTGTGATACAAATTTTTAAAATTAATTATTTTAATTCAGTTACTGTTCACAATTTTAAGTAAAATTGATTAAATGATCTAACAATTTTAATTAATTTTTAATTTTTAATTTTGCTTAATTATCGATCTAACAATTTAAGGTACATTTAATATGAAAAAAAAACATTTCTAGATTTTTTTTTTAAAATTTTATAACCATGTCATTTGAGGTGGCCAAAATATAAATAATTCAAAAATTAAGTTATTAAATTAAAAAAATTTAAACATTAGTGGCCAAAATAAAAGTGGGAAAAAAGTTGAATGATGAATGTTGTAGTTTACCCATTTTTTATTAAGGAAAATTAAACTTTAACGTAAATTTTTAACGGTATATAACGGTAGGGACCGTATTGAATGCGAACTAAAAGTTGGATGACCTTATCGAATATTTTAAATATTCGGTGATCAAAATCAATCTGACCTAAGAATCCAGTGACCATTTATATAGTTTACCCTTAAAGTTAAAAATATAAAATCTAAAATTTAAAGTTTTAAAAAATAAAATTTTATATTTTAAATAGACAAGACTCTGTATAATTTATGCAATATTAATAAAATACTACTAATAGTTTAATATGGAAAAGAAAACCTTAATTCTTTTTTTAAGTAAAGAAAGTTAATATATTAAAAGTTAACTCTTAAGATTATTCATTTGTAAACTTTTTATTGTCTTTACTTATTTTAAAATAATATTAAACAATAGATGGAATTTTTGTTCATGCCTTCATGGTCCAAATCATATAATTCACATCTTCTACTTTTCTTTTTTATAAAATAAAATCTAAGCAAATTACCATCACAATATTATTAAATCTGAATATTTTAGGGTCTAAACCCACATAAGCATGAAGCAAAATAGTATCAAGTCTTTATTCAGTGAATCGATCGTTAGATAAGTAATGTTTGATTTTATTTAAAAATTGTTTGACTTGTGTTCGAGCTGATTTGATAAACTCAATATCTTTTTCTTGAAATATTCTTAATAAAAAATTTAATATTTGACTAAACTCATTTCTCGTTAAACTTGATAAATAAATGAGTTTTAAAGATTTAAACCCAAATTTTTTGTGTAAATTACTTAATATAACACTATTTTTTTTTAATTTCAATTAGCATTCAAACTAAAAGATCAAAATAAATCAAAAATTCTAAATAAAAAATGAACTACAAGACAAATAAAAACTAAAAGATCAAAATATAAAAAATAAAAAATATTATCGATGATAATTATAGGTATTAAAATTAATATCATCGATGATTAATCGACAAGTAAAAAAAAGAGAGACAATTGTACTGTTATTTGGGATAAATTATATCATGAACCGTTTTCGTCACGTCATTTGTGGTCTCAATCAACCAGATTTGTCTATCTCAATTTTTTAAAAAAATAAATTATCACTTTTTTCTATATATAATTAGTGAATAAATAGTTCTTAAATAATTATTTAAAAATAATGAAATAGTATGAATAATATATTTTGAAGTAAATAATATAAATGTATTTAACTATATTAATATTATATAAGTGGTCCCCATTTCATGTCCCTTTCATCCAAACATGCCACGTCTTACTTTTTAAATAATTTTTCCATAATTAATTGTCTAAGTATTCTAATATTTGTCAGCATTATTTTTTTTCGACAATTTAATTGCGTCAGTTATTCTAATAAACACGATATTACACTCGGATGCCAACAGTAACAGAAAACAAGCAAAACAAAATATCAAGACCAACAGGTCCAACCTAAAATAAAATCCGTTTATTTTTTTGTTTTTTTATATATTTTATCAATTATTTTATATTATATATATTATTAATAAAATATTTATTAACATGTAATATAAAATTATTGATAAAATACATAAATTAACGTTAAAATGAATAAACGAATTTTGTTCGTTAGATATCACTTAACACCAATTAATTGTTAAACTTGATTTAAATAATAATTATTTAGGATACTTCATATTAACTAATTAAGAAATATAATATCATGATAATAATTTATAATTAAATAAACATTTCTAAATTGATTCAAAATTAACATGTATCTTTTGAATCATGATTTTAAATGAGGATGTTAAATCGAATGGATTTATCTTTGATCTTTAATGATTATATTAAAATAAAAATATTAATGGTTTAGTAAAATAGAAAGAATATAATAAGTTTTTTAAATTGAATATCTCTAGCAAGTTATTTTATTTATTTATTTATTTTATATTTAGGTACAAAAAATTATTACATTTATATAAAACAAGAGATGAATTGGTATAAATTAAATATATCATTATAAAGTATTAAAAATTAAGTTGTAATTTTTTTATTCGAAAAATATTAAAAATTAAATACTTTATTAGAATTCTTCAATTTACAGACTCTATATTCTATTATTTTTCTAATCTTGATTTGACTTTGCTTTTATGGCATTTTATTACTCAAATGGGTATATAATTAACTTAACCCACGACATTATTTTAATTAAACACTTAATATATAAAGAAAATATAAATAAATACAACCAATAATTCTAATAAGACGTAGCGTTAATTTTTTTAAGTAAGATTAAATATTTAAATTATGATAATGTAAATAAAAAATAAATTAAAAATTATTTTTTATATTAGATATTTATAAAAAAAATAGATATAATTTAATTAGACAATAATTTAAATAATAATAAATAAATAAATAAATACAGTCACTATCCACGGCATAGTAATCAGCATGGGTCTGTAGCTTTAGCCTGGTTTTGTGGCACTAACTACTTCCAGCTGGGCGGTGGTGTGGTGTGTAAATTGGTTTGATGACACGGTTCTTTTTCCCTACAAATAGTTTGTATCATATGAATCACATGGCCTTCGATTCGGCACCATTCGATAGGGGTGTTTAAAATTTTCGGTTAATCAAATTAATAGATTGAATTATAAATAGATTAAGTTATAGCGTGTAATAAATTAATGATTATTTATAATAATTAAATAATTTTAATGTTTGTTTTATAATTTTTGAAAATTTAAGGATTAAAAATCATTTTAACATAATTTAGTGGTCATTTGTGTAATTTATCAAAAATTTTATAATAAATTTTTGTTAATTTGATTAACTGATTGAATTAATCGAATTTCTTTTGATTCAATTAAAAAAATTTAAATTTTTTTTGCTTTGTTAATGATTAATATGAAAAAAAATATATCAATTAATATTTTTTAAAATTTCAGTTCCCCACCACTCGATTTTCATTTTATCTCTCCTTCGTATATTCATGTTTATATTCTAATTATATAATAAATTAATATTTTAAATCTAATTTAATATTTAGATAAATTTATATTCTTATAAAATATATTGCTCAAGTCCACATCATTACCCATCAGGAACGGAGTCAGAATTTGAGGTTGAGGGAAGCAAAACATAAATGTTTAAAAATTGGGAGACAAATTCATAAAAAAAAATTAAAAATTAAATAAAAAAAAAATAAAAATAAAATCTTTGAAGATGGGACGCAATTGTCTCTCCTACCCCATGTAGTTTCTTCCCTGTCACCCATCACTTAAAAGGAATATATACTAATGGAGGTTGAGTTTGATCTCTTTTAAACAACTTTTGAGTTTGAAAACCTATATAAGTAGATAATTCAAGATGGAACACTACTAAAAACATGTGTGTAATACAAGTGAATTTAGATTAATAAAAATAATTTTAAAAATTAAATTAACAATAATAAAAAAAAAATTATTACTAAAATCATTTAATAAGTTCGTAAGTGTGTACTTAAATTTACAATTTGATTGTGTAATAAATAAACCTACTATTATTATTAAATAAAGAATTTTCATTTTTGAAGTTTGCTACAAAAAGGAATAACACAATGTGTCATTGTCTCTTACCCTCCACCACTCTTTTCCACTCTCTCTATATAATCACACGCTTGGACAGCCTCTGAGTTCAATCCCATCTTTTAATCTTCATTCTTCGGACATGGATTCCTTCACTTGTACAGCCTCCGACCTCGTCCCCCTCCTATCCTCTTCCACCTCCAATGCAACCGCCCTCGCCACCTTCCTATGCGGAAGCTTCTCCACCATCTCCAACCAGCTCTCCGACGCCACTCACGCCATAGACAACACTTACCTCCTCTTCTCCGCTTACCTCGTCTTCGCCATGCAGCTCGGCTTTGCCATGCTTTGTGCCGGCTCGGTCCGAGCTAAGAACACCATGAACATCATGCTGACTAACGTCCTCGACGCCGCAGCCGGTGCTCTGTCGTATTACCTCTTCGGTTTCGCCTTGGCCTTTGGTGGCCCGTCTAATGGTTTCATCGGTCGTCACTTCTTTGGTCTTAATGATTTCCCTTCACGTTCTTTTGATTATAGTTATTTCCTTTATCAATGGGCTTTTGCTATTGCTGCTGCTGGGATTACTAGTGGGTCCATAGCTGAAAGAACCCAATTTGTGGCCTACCTGATTTACTCATCCTTTTTAACCGGCTTTGTTTACCCTGTTGTTTCACATTGGTTTTGGTCCGGGGATGGATGGGCCAGCCCGACTCGAACAGATAATCTTTTATTCGATTCGGGTGCGATTGACTTTGCCGGTTCCGGTGTGGTTCACATGGTTGGCGGTATTGCTGGATTATGGGGTGCGTTGATTGAAGGCCCGAGGATCGGTCGATTCGATCGAGCAGGCCGATCCGTGGCATTACGTGGCCATAGTGCCTCATTAGTGGTCCTCGGGACGTTTCTCTTGTGGTTCGGGTGGTACGGGTTTAACCCGGGTTCATTTTTTACCATCATGAAAGCGTATGGCAGCAGTGGAGGCTATTATGGACAATGGAGTGCCATCGGAAGGACAGCTATCACGACAACATTGGCCGGGTGCACGGCTGCTCTTACAACCTTGTTTAGCAAGAGGTTATTGGTTGGCCATTGGAATGTAATTGATGTATGCAATGGTTTATTAGGAGGCTTTGCTGCTATTACCTCCGGGTGTTCAGTAGTTGAACCATGGGCTGCCATCATATGTGGATTTGTAGCATCATGGGTCCTAATTGGATTCAACATCCTCGCATCCAGATTCAAGTACGACGATCCACTCGAGGCAGCCCAATTACACGGAGGGTGCGGCGCGTGGGGTTTACTCTTCACCGGATTGTTCGCAACAAAGGCATACGTCAACGAGGTGTATCCAGGGCAGCCGGGGAGGCCATACGGTCTATTCATGGGTGGAGGAGGGAAGCTATTAGGGGCTCAAATCATCCAAATATTGACCATACTAGGGTGGGTGACTGCCACCATGGGTCCACTCTTTTATGGGCTACATAAGATGAAATTGTTAAGGATTTCTACCGAGGATGAAACTCAAGGAATGGACTTGACTAGGCATGGAGGATTTGCTTATGCATACAATGATGAAGAGGATTTTTCAATGAGGCCAGGGTTGATGATGACCAAAATTGAACCTACAAATATAAGTCCGTCGTCGGAAAGTCGACGGTCGCCTGCCAATGTATGATCAAAGTTTTTGTTTTGTCCTTGTAATCGTAAACTTCTACATGTTATACAAAGACTGTAAAATAATTAGTGAACCATGTTTAGGTCAAGGAATATTGAGCACCATTGGTGGGCCAATGGCGAAGGGTGTTCATCTATAGTTTATCATGTATGAAGATGAATATGTTTAAATATGTTCGGTTTTTGTTTAATCACTAATATTAAACGATCGAGACATATTTATCTTTGGTAGTAAAATTATTGAATATACAATGGATTTTAAACCATATGTTAAAATCAAAAGGCCTACTGTTTTTTCACAATTCTGAACTGGAATATCCCTTTGGAAACTAAAGTAATTGAACTTCATTTCTGTATAGTGCCAAATATCTTATTACAGCAAAAGAATGGGTAAGAAAAGGAAACAGAAAATGACAAGACAAGACAAAAGCAAAGAAAATCACAACACAACTTTGAATCATCAAGTTCCTCAGTGAAAGGGTAAGAAAAATGTAAAGCAGAATGGGCCACTGAATTCATTTATTTCTTTTAAGGACTTTTAAAAAATAATACTAAAAATCGGATTTTAACGTTTATATTCTTTTTTTTTATTGATATTTCTTTATATTTTTAATTCATTTATATAAAAATAATATTATAAATATATTATAGTAGATGATATTCAACTAAAATCAAGGATGGATTTTTGGGGTAATGGTCCAACCCCGCCCCACAATTTTTTAACCTTTAATTTATATAATTTCTTTAAAATTTTGATTAACTATGAGCTTTTCTCATATGTTTCAAAGAGTATATTTTGTCACTAAAACGCAAAATTCTAGTTAGGGGTAAATGTTTAATCAAGTTAATTAAAAAAAAAATGAGTTACTTAAGTTTACGAGTTTAATTTTATGATTCAAATTTTATTTAAATTTTTTTGATTTAAGCTGAATTTTCAAGTTTTTGTACAAATTTAATTTTAATTATTTATAGTGTTATAATACAAGTTGATTTTAATTTATTTGTTTATATCCATATACAATATATATTTCATATGTGGTATACATGCAGAATTCAGAAACTTGACTCGAACTTAAAATCCATCGACTAGTAACTAAAATTTTTAAGTTATTCAAATTTTATTTTATAACTCGATTTGTTTTTGAGTCAAGTCAAAAATTTAATTTTTTCAAATAAAATTATTTTTTTTCCACCCAAACTCCGATTCGTGTCAAAAACTTAACCCAACATAAGGTGATCAACATATTGCCAAATGACAAGTTGTGGCCAAATTCGATCGCACTCAATGTTCAAACTTCCAACCCTATTGGAAAATACTTCAACCAAGAAATCATGGTCCACAAAATGACCCGAAGCTCGTCACTGTTAATCAGCCAGAAGGTAGGCCACGACTCTGAATCATCAACAAGTGATAGAATTTATAAGGTTGTAAATGGTTTCATAAACCATATCTTTGACTAAACGGTACTCAGATATGAGGAGGGAATTTTTTTAAGTCATTCCAAATTCATAGAAAAAAATAATATACATGTCTTAAACACGAACCATATCCGACACTTACATTGAAATCTGGAATATTCATTTGTGGTTCAATAAGTGCTGCAATGCAATTTGTGACCGATCTTTCCTTTTCATTGTTCCATCTTTTAGTGTGGAAGAAATGGGTCATGTGAGTAATCGTCTCCATGTCCATGATAGAAGATGATGATGACATGACATGATTGTATTGAGAACTCTAACAAGAAAAAAGATGGAAACAGTGAACCAGCAATTGTGCTGTCATGTTGAACTTTTGTATGAACAGAATTTTTTTTCTTTAAAGTTTATTTTGAATAAAATAGATGTTAAAAATTAAATCTTCAGTCAAAATAGATGATTGAATAAGTCATATATCAAATAATAATCGAGTGTTTGAGTTTTTCTAATTGCATACACCTAAATCAAATAAAATAAGATTTTAAACACTTATTATGACCAAAATAAATTTTAGACATCAAAAAGAGTAAATAATATAGTTTAGTTATGAGAGTTATATAGTAACTTTGACACCGTCCGAAATCACGATACATGTAATCATTATGTCCGTAATAATATTTATTCTTTAAAAGAAATTTACGACCACGATACCTACAATCACAATAACATATGTTATGCCTGTAACTACAATAAACACAACACAATCAAAAACACCTATATTATTTTCATGACAGTTACTCCTACACATCTCGTTAGAACTAAACATATTGAAATAGATGTTTATTTTGTTCGAGAAAGATTTATTGCAAAGTTGTTTGTGAAGTAATATTGTACTCTGATGGTTCTGGATTGTTTGGGCTGGATCCTGTTCAGCCCACAAGTTCAATAAGACTGTTTGTTACCGACATGAGAACTTGTTTCATAACAGGGTTATTCAATCTTCATGGTCTTTTCCTTGATCATGGTTCCACTGAGGATGCTTCACACAGGTTTAGTAATTGCATGGCGCGATTCGATGGGATAAACTCGATGGCACTAGCACAAGGCGAAGGTGAGCGGCACACTCATGGGACATGAGCGCCATAGAGTGGGGGAGAGACTTGGTAGGTGGTTAGGATTCCTTAGGGTTCAAATGAGATGAAATGTTGTGTGAACAAGTATGAAAACATGTTTACTCTCAATCCAATCTTTACTACATTATTTGGTTTTAATCGAATTAATTAATCAGACTTAATTTTTTCAGTTATTTTGATTATCGATTAATTCAATTCAAAATTAGTTAATTAACAAAATTAATCGAATTAACAAAAATTATTATATATTAAATATTACATGTATTTATTTTTAGTCTTTAAATTTTAAAAATTATAAAATAATCATTATTTTTTTTAATATATTATAAAATGGTCATTAAACTTTTAATAAATTAACGTAAAATGAAAGTTTAGTTACTAAAAAGACTATTTATAATAAATTTTGATTAATTCGAAAATCAATCAAATTAATCGAAATAATTTCAATTCGGTTAATTCGGTTATAACTAATTCAATTCAATTAACGATTAAAATTTCAGAATTTTGATTAATTCAATTATAATTAATTCGGTTTAGTTATCGATCGAATTAACCGAATATATCCCAACTCTAATCTATAAACCTAATGAGAGCGAGAGGGACGATGGCATTAGAGCTAAGCAAGAACAAGAAAGATCGAATCAATAACAGCAATTTAAAATTAAATTATTAAATTATTTTTTTTAAAATTTCAGTGATTAAAATAAAAAATAATAAAAGTTGTGTGGTTAATGTTATAATTTATTTTCATTTCAGGGTTTTCCTTATATTATTGTTAATATTCATTTATTTCACACCAAAACGAATAGTATAGATAAAACGCCTTCCCTCCCTTTTCACACACTCTGTCTGCTCCTCTCCTCCGCCATTACTGTCTAACGCCACTCCTCTCTTTGTTTGATGCGTTCACTCTTTTCTTCCTCTCCCTATCCGATCACTGCTCTATCCCGAATCGTCCGATCACACAGCCGATTCGGATCCTCGCAGACTCCGAGATTGTCGAATCCAATGGCGATCCCTCCAAAGTCATCCTCCGCTGTCGTTTTACCCTCCGAGGACCGTCTAGCGACAAGGTTCTGGATCAAGTTCCGTAGAGAATCCATGCTTTCTCTTTACTCACCTTTCGCTCTTTGTTTGGCTTCTGGGTCTCTCAAGATCGACACTTTCCGCCATTATATTGCACAAGATGTACACTTTCTCAAAGCCTTTGCTCGTGCGTGAGTCCCTTTTTCATTTCCCCTTTTTTGGTCTTTTAAATTGAATTTTCAATTTGGGTCTTGTTTGTTTTGTAGAATGTATTTTTGGGTTTAGATGCGATTTTCTTTTCTGTTTGATTTATTTGTTTGTTTTGTACTACTGTACAGTATATGCTAGGATTAGATGGAAGGGAATTGAAATCTCAAATGGGGATTTATTTTTTTGCCCATGTTTAGCTTTTTATTGAATCGAAATTTAAAGAAAATTGAATAATCGGCACAAACTTTTTACCCTTTGATATTGCTAAATCCTTGCTGATATTATGTTTAAGGGAAATGATCATGGTTTTTGCACCGTCTTGTTGAATTGCCAAAAGTGAGAATTGATATTTGAAACTTGAATTTCTGTTTAAGATTGATATTTGCTAGCTTCAACCCCTTCCTATGATTTGGTTACTGAGAAAATTAGGAAAAGAAGATAATTGAAACTTTAATTTCTAAGCGCCTCTTGGTTTCTTGAGTAATTATTTGGTGAAAAGTAATTGGAGGTTTCCATCTTTTAAAGTGATATGTAGTGCTAGATTAAAAGGAATATATTTGTTCTCTTAGCTAGTTTTAACTAGAATTGCCTTGTTCTGTTTATACCAAGGCATAGATTCTTAGTTGATTTATTGTTTTCTTCAATCTGGATTGTAGATATGAATTGGCTGAAGAATGTGCTGATGACGATGATGCAAAATTAGCTATCTCTGAGTTAAGGAAAAGTGTATTGGAGGAGCTAAAAATGCACAATTCTTTTGTACAGGTGTGTAAGCAGGGTTCTTTTTCTTTTCTTTTTTTTTTTCTCTATTGCTTACTGCATGCTCAATTATTGGGGAAGTTAAGATGAAAATAGGAAATTGAATCTTCCCCCCATTGCCATTGCTTGTATATTTACAAAACATTATTACCAACTACTTAGTACATTGGTGATTCAACCTGATGTCATACGGGCATATGAAATAGTCTCCAATAGATATTAATCCTGACATTTTGTACATTGCTTGGATATCATTAATTCATTATCCTCTTCATGGATGACAATTTTCAATTGGAGGGGGTGTTGGATTTTGATATTATAAGTTGACTAAATCATCATTCGGTGAAAGCTTATAAAGAGACTTGAGTAGATAATAAAAAAAATAGAATAAATCCTATATGCTTTATGCTATTTACAATACAATAAAGCTTCTTTTACTCTCTAAGATAGTTATTTATTAATCTGTATGCATATATTTGTCTCCTTAGTTCTTGTCTGGTTAGGGGTGTCTTATTGGTATGAATGCTGGAGTTCTGCAGGAGTGGGGTTCTGACTGTGTTAAAGAGAGCCCTGTCAATTCTGCAACTTTGAAGTACACAGAATTCTTGCTGGCAACAGCTTCTGGGAAAGTTGATGGACTAAAAGCTCCAGGAACACTTTTCACTCCGTTTGAGAAAACAAAAATTGCAGCTTACACTCTAGGGGCCATGACACCTTGCATGAGGCTGTATGCCTTTCTGGGCAAGGAGTTTCAGGCACTTGTAGAATCCAATGAGCATGATCATCCATACAAAAAGTGGATTGAGAATTATTCTTCCGAAAGCTTTCAGGTATGGTATGGATAGCAATCATTGTTTGTAGTGGCCAACTTGATTACAGTCCAGAGCTAAAATCTTTAGAGAAGTTGCCCTTAAACCCATGGCTCAACTGATGATTCTTTGAATTTAGGCATCAGCTCTGCAAACCGAAGACCTGCTGGATAAACTTAGTGTCCCATTGACAGGCGAGGAACTGAACATCATTGAGAAACTTTATCACCAAGCAATGAAACTTGAAATAGAGTTCTTCTATAGTCAACCGCTTACTCAGCCTACTATTGCTCCTTTGACTAAGGAACATGACCCTGAACAAGATTGTCTTATGATATTTTCCGATTTTGATCTTACTTGCACGGTTGTTGATTCATCTGCCATTTTGGCAGAGATAGCAGTAGTAACAGCCCCAAAATCTGATCAGAACCAACAAGCTGGTCAAATTTTGAGGATGTCGTCTGCTGAGCTGAGAAACACCTGGGGTCAACTTTCTACACAATACACAGAAGAGTATGAACAATGCATAGAAAGCATTTTGCCTTCTGAGAAAGGTATGTAATTATATTATCTTCAAAAAGATGTCTGGATAACATTTAAATTAGTCCCTTTTCATTGCTTTTTTGCTTCCCATGGTTTTACAGTGGAGTTCAACTATGAAACTTTGCATAAAGCACTTGAGAAACTCTCGGACTTTGAGAAAAGAGCAAATTCCAGGGTGACTGAGTCAGGGGTGCTTAAGGGTCTAAACCTTGAAGACATTAAACGAGCTGGCGAAAGACTGATTTTTCAAGATGGTTGCATTAGCTTCTTCAAAAGAATCACACAGAATAAAAGTCTTAATGCCAATATCCATGTCCTTTCTTATTGTTGGTGCGGTGATCTCATCCGGGCAGCTTTTTCTTCAGGTAGGTTTGTTCTCTCTCAATAGTCCTCTTTCCACCTTCTTCTACTTCTTCTACCCTGTCTGTTGCTGTGAGTGCTTTCTTGAGTGCTGTGGTTTAATTATTTCATTTCTCTCGAGCAACTGAATGTCTGAATTTATCCCTTGGTCGTCCATACTCACAGAAAGTTTGTTGAAGCAGGGGGTTTAGATGCTGAGAACATACATGCAAATGAGTTCAGTTATGAAGAATCAGTATCCACAGGTGAAATTGTTTGGTTTGTTCAGTCCCCAATCGACAAGATTCAAGCATTCAATGATATCTTACAAGACACTGGCAATGTCGGAAAGAAGTTGAGTGTTTACATCGGAGACTCGGTGGGGGATTTGCTGTGTCTGTTGAAAGCAGATATAGGAATTGTGGTAGGGTCAAGTTCAAGCCTAAGGAGAGTGGGGAGTCAATATGGCGTTTCTTTTGTCCCCTTGTACCCGGGCTTGGTCAAGAAACAGAAGGAATTTGCCGAAGGAAGCAGCCCTTGTGTTTGGAAGGGTCAATCTGGGATTCTTTACACTGCTTCTAGTTGGGATGATATCCATGCCTTCATTTTGGGGTTGTAGAATTTTGGCACATTAAAAAAAAAAAAAACTTTTAACACATTCTAATCAAAATAAACAAAAAAATGTTATAGATTAAGTACTTATTTTATATTAAAGCCTTTTGAATATCATCTCATATCAACTTTGATTGTTGTAATGCCATTGTTTAGCTAAATGCTTGCTTAATGATATTAAACCATTGTTTAGTATATTTCATGAAATGGAGGTGCTAAACCCATAACCCAATAATCAATAAAATAAAATAAATCAAATAAACAAGGATTATACTTTATCAAAATCTTAGATGAAAATGGTACTTTTTTATTCAAATATCTACAACTTTTTACACCTTTAAGTTAGAAATTAGGGTTTTTAAATGTTACTTTATATTCAAATATGCCTTAAGCATGGATGCTACTTGGACAACAAACTCAAACTACTCATAAAAAAATTCTAATTGTAAGCCAAACAAATCCAAAACATAAATCTAAATAATGACATTACCTAAATATTGTAATCTAATAATATTTAAAATAGTTAATGGAGCTCTAAAACAATATTAAAATATTTGATCAAGACAAATTAAACCAAATAGAGTTATAAGTAGGGGTGGACAATACCGGATACCCGATCAATTTAAATAGAATTGGTCTCGGTCTTGGTAACCACCGGTTCCTGAAAAGTGGAACCAGTCTCGGTCACACCGGATCCTAAATTTTAAGAACCGGTCCCGTTACTGGTGGGAACCTATTCCAATACTGGGTACCTGATCAATTAATTTATTCTTAAAAAAATTGAGTAATTAAAGAAAAAATTCAACCACCAATAATAATATTAAATAATAAAATTTGAACATTGTAGGCTTGAAAATTAAAGTTTTAAAACTAGTCATACTCATAATATTCATACATAAAGAGAAAGTTTGATAATAAAAATAAACAAAAAAAAAAAACAATATCAGATATTTGGTATTGGTAATTCTATTAGGTCCCCACAGGGTACTACGTCCAAAAGATCAAGATCTAGTCTCAGTTATGACCGAGACCTAAATTTTAGATCTAGTCTCAGTTATGACCGAGACCTAAATTTTAGATCTAGTCCCAGTCCCACCGAAACCAATACCAAATAAAAATCTATCGGGTCTTACCGGATCCGGGACCGTAACCGGGTAATCGGGTTTTCTGCCCACCCCTAATTACACGTACACAGGGTCTTACGAATACATAGTTAACTATATTTAAGTACATATACTTTACCAAAAGGTCAATGTTGAAGTCCGTGCTTCGATGATGCTTTGCAACACTCGAACAACCTATCAATCTACGAATGAAAACAACGACTCTAAATGTTGAGCTAACAAAGCTTAATGAATACACAACCATTTAACCATACTTCAAGCGAATCATAATTAAGTACATGCTAAAAGATATGATATTAAAGTAAGATGAAACAATAACGCTATCATAACCGTCTAAACACATGTTATGCACAACACAATATTTCAAATAACAAAAGTACATCAATAAGCAAACCAAGAGCAAGGCTTAATGTCACTGAACATTGAAAACCTCACCTAAAATCAAAATCTTACATCAAGTTGCTCGAAATCACACATTTAGTGGATATATTTAGAATTTCACATCGAGCAAAATATCATCATTCAAAATCTCACATCGGATGAACTTATTGGTAAAACTATTTTTAAGTCCCTTTAAATTCATAAAAATATAAATGAATTTTTAGTAAAATTAAGGGTAAAGTACACAAATGGCCATTAACTATCTCAAAAATATAAAATTGTCACTAAACTTTTGAAAGTTACAGGATTAAACTTTAATTTTTGTTATAAAATGATCATTTGATCGTTAACTATCGTTCATTGAATGACGTGATAATTAAGAAAATTTAAATAATAACACATTTAATTATTTAAATTTACACATTCAATCAATTTAGTCCTAATTTCATCATCATTTTTAATGTCTAAATTGATTGAATGTATAAATAATGAGGATTAAATGTGTTATAATACAAACTTTCATAACTACAATGTCTCCAACTAACAACAATTAACGATTTAATGAATATTTTGTAACAAAAACTAAAGTTTAATGTCTATTATGTCACTTTCGAAAGTTTAAAGACCATTTTATATTTTATGAGATTATTTAGTGATCTTTCCTATATTTTACCCTGAAATTATTGGAACCATAGATTCTCACTCTAAAACTAATAAAAGAGAGTGTATTTAATTTAACTAATTATTATTATTATTATTATTATTCAATTTTTTAATACAACAAACCCATATACATACAAAACATGTGAAGTAGACCTTGTTGTCCATCTTTCATTCACAAATATTTTAGTCTTTTAACTATTGTTTTATCCGTCCAACATACCAAGTACCATGAAAATAATTGATTTTATTTTTCACCCTTCAATTATAAATAAATGTATAAAAATTTATTTAATATCATGGGCATCATATTTAGAGAATAAATTGTTTTTTAAAATCTGATATATTTAGTCTATTAAAAATAAAAATTCAAGTTTAATTTATGTGTTTAAGTCGCATTATTATTAATGTAATGTATTTTTTTTAAAAAAATGCTACTGAATTTTTATTAAATTCATAGAAAATTATAATTACAACGTAATTAAGAAGCAAAATAATTGGATTAAAAAATCCAAAAATTCTTACAACCCAAAACAAAGAAAAATAGAATTCCTATGAAAATAAGCAACCAATAAAATTTAGCAGCTTCCTGAATCTCCTTGTCTCTGTCCAAACGAGACGCATAGTAAAGGAAGAAGGAGTTGTAGGCGATTCAAACTGTCGTGCAAAAAGTACCACTACCTAGGACTGATTTTATCGGCAAACAACCATCAACCGAGTGGGGATAAGTCTTTCCAAGTGACCACCGACAAAACAATAAATCAGAAAACTAGCATCGATTGAATCTCTGTGCGAACAACAACCGATCGCTAGGGTATGCTACAACATGCCATAAAGATAGACGAATCAAACTCCAAAACAAAAACAAAAACATATCGCAAGGACAGAAAAAAACGTGTCACAAGGACAGCAAAATAGAGATCCTTATTAAAATAAAACAAGAAAAAGAAATAAATCCGGTGATTGATAACCAATACTAAAATTAATTGTCGACCACCGATCAAAGGGAACGATCAAAATGAAAAACAAAAAAAATTGAAAAAGGAGAACGGCTGAGGGTTAGAGAGAATTAGGTTTCTTTTAGTGTATTTTTTAAAAACATCAATCAGATAATTTTATTGATAAACAAAAATAAAAAAAAAAACATAATTTTAAAACAAGAAAATAATAAATTAATAGAAAAACATTGCATCGGTATATTAGACTAGGGTTATGTATTATTCGGTTTGAACCGAATTAATCGACTGTACAGAAATTATTTTGGTTAATTCGGTTCGAAATCGGTTAATTAGCCGAATTAACCGAAATTATTATATATTAAATATTATATATATTTATTTTTTTCATTTAAATTTTAAAAAATTATAAAATATTCATTATTTTTTATATTATAAAATGATCACTAATTTTTTATTAAATAGCATAAAATAAAAATTTAGTTACTAAAAAATTATTTTAACATAATTTAGTGATCTATTATGTAATTTAACCAAAATTTATAATAAATTTTGATTATTTCGGCTACTTAACCGAAATAATTTTGGTTCGGTTAATTCGGTGGAAGATAATTTAGTTCGATTAACGATTAAAATTATAAAAAATTTAGTTAATTCGATTTGATCACCGACCGAATTAACCGAATGCACACTTAACTCAAGCACTTTCTTTTACGAAAATATTTCCATTACCTAATTAATCAAAGATATGTATTATTTAGGGTTTCAATTTTTTTATTCTCAAAATTTTGATTTGCGATCTTTTCCCATGTTTTGTCCCTGTTTAACGTTTTATTTCTTATTCAAATTTTAGTTTAGTGTTGCAGGAACACCCACAATCAACACAGGAAATAGCGGTGGCAGCTGCTAAAGTTACTCAGCAGCAGCAACAAATAAAGCCACCGGCCCACCGCAGATGGAGCCGACATTCATTGTGGCCACCGCAGTAATCAATCCACTTACATGGTCCTATCCCATATATATATATATTGGCACTCCAGTATCTCATCCTGTCCTCTACCTAGCCGTTGATATCTTCTCAATTATTTTAATTTCCTTTCTTCTTTTGGGTTGTTTTAGGGTTTTAATTGGTACATACCAGAAGAAGGAGATGGTGAGAAAGGAACTATCTACAGAACTAAGGGAAGAATTCAAGACCAAGTTTTCAATGTCATTATTACACAGTCCGGCAAAGAGTGTCAGAATTTGAGACATGGGATTATGGCTTCGTGGAAATCTTAACCTCTAGGCAAGTCTAATGCTTGGCTTATCCTCATCTCTCTCTATTTTTTTTCCATCACTTTTTTAGTTTATCGTGTTTGTTTGCTGAGAAAATGAAAGATACCATTGGTCGTCGGGTTGAGGATGAACTACTGAATAAGAAGAAGGGGAAAAGAAAGAAAACAAGAGAGTGGGAGATGAGGGAAGTTAAACGGCTGATAAACAAAAAGTGACCAAACTCCTGTTAGGGTTGGGACTAAAATCAAATACCCTACCAAAAGGGTCTTGATAAGTTGTTTCCCAAATAACCCTCAATGTCTCAGCTTTTACGATTAGGTCCCTCATTTGATTACAAAGTAAAAATCCCCAAATTCAAAAAAAAAAAAAAAAGATTTCCTATAGAAATTCCCAAATTCAAAATTCTAGGTTTTTTCTTTATTTCTCGGGGTGTTATAGTTTATGTCAGCATTTGTGTGTATAAACATCACAATAAAATCTAATTTTGGCAATTTTTTTTTTGCAAAATGTTAGAATATGCATCGATCTTTACCGCGTTTGTAACACAAAATATTGCAGTTTATCACTTATATTAAAGGTGTTTGCTTTAGAAACGTCACCGTAATTTATGATGTTTATGTGCTCAAAACGTCATGAACTGTTACGACGTTCATTTAGATAACTTTTTTAACAACATTTATTTTAATATTAAAAGATATAACGATGATTTAAAATATCGAGAAAAAATTAAAAACATTGCAAAAAAGCTATTTTGACGTAGTGTTAGCATATTTATACTAAAAAATAAAGTAATAATTCTTGTTCGATTTGCTTGTGTCTTGATTAGTTACATTTATCATAATTTAAGGGAATGGGTTGTTAAAAAAAGGTGTGTGAGATAGCGAAGGATTTAAAAAAATACGATTATATTTTGATATACAAGTTCTGTAAAAGAATTTATATAATACTTCATATTTAAGCTATAAATCATAAATACTAAATCTAAAACCACAACTTAAGCACGAACCCTCTAGCCCAAGTGGTTAAAGGAACAGTTGATGTTCCTAGAGGTCACGAGTATGGGTTATAAACATCTCTAGCCCAAACACCCTAAATAATATTAGTATTTTTAGTCATTAGGCAAATCATAGACGAAATTATTTGAGGGTAGGGAAGGATAACTGTCCCATCCTCAAATTTTTGAATTTCAGTTCTTTACTTCTCGTGTACCAAAAGAACGATAACAAAACTTTCACTCTAGATATAGTTGAATTAATCTATTTTATAGTTCGAACCGAATTTCAGTAATAAAATTTATAGGAGATGAAAAGTTAGAAGAACAAAATAAGAGAGAGAACAAAGAAAAGGAGCAAAAATAACTTCATTCAAAATGATCGATAAAGTTGAAATATAAAGGACCTAGAGAGTAATTATACCATTGATCTGAAAGTGCAGATAACATTTTAAAATCAAAAATAAATGATCGATAAAGTTGAAATATAAAGTTGAAATATTTTATTTTAGTATTAAATTAATAATTTTTATCAAAATCAGAATCCACCGAAATAGTTGATTTGTTATGTTAATAAATGTTTGACTCTATTGAACATTGTTAACTTATGTTACATAAGTTTTAATTATTTTAATTGGAAAATGTTTTTATTTAATTATGGATTAAAATATTAAACTTGATGTTATTGGATAACATGTTAAATTTGAGTACTGAAAAAATAAAAATGATAAAAAATAGTAACACTTCACGACATTTTACCACTGAAACGTCATTATAGAATACGTCTTACTAGCGTTTTTGTACAAAAAAATTCACAAATGGAGTACACTACTAACGGTGTTTGTCTATAAAAATGTCGCTATAGAATAGTTTATGTCATCATTTGTGTATATAAACATTGTAATAGAGTACAATTTTGGCTGTTTTTTTTGGCAACGTTCATAATATACTTTAAATTTTATTGAAGTTTTTAACACAAATTGTCACGATTTATCACTCATATTAATGGCGTTTATTTTTAAAAACGTCGTCGTAAATGTTGTTCTATTTGTTTCGTTAATGTGGTTAAAACGTCACGAACTGTTGTGACGCTCTCTTAGACAAAAATTTTAACGACATTTATTTTAGTGTCAAAGAAGGCTGTAGTCCTTATATACTAAACGTTAAATTTTAAAACATAAATATCTAGTTCGAACACCCTAAAATATAATCCTTAAACACTAAACTCTAAATTTTAATCCTAAACCATAAATTTTAGCAACTTGAAGTAAAATACTAGAACTCAGGCTTAGCAACTTGAAATAAAACACTAGAACTCTAAATTTAAGAACGTCTAGAATTAGATTTTCAATGCTTGAAACCTTTTAGTTACGTTTATAAAATTTGACCGTAGAAACTTCGAAAAACCTCTCTTCAACAAAGTTTGAATTCATTTTTCTAGTGTCTTATACAATGATAATAAATTGACATAAAATAATTTTTTTATAAATGTAAGAGGATATGTATATTGATATGATAAGTGTCGTTTTACTCGTTAAAATAAAATAATTCTTTTTAAATTAAATAAATAAAATAATAATATAGTAAAGAGGGAAAGAAATTTAGAATTCCTGATGCAATCTTGTTATGATTCTAATCCAAGATGTTATAAAACAAATAAATAAAAAATGTTGGCGAGATTGTGATAAAATGAATAAGAAAATTTAAGTAGATAAAATAAAATAAAATAAAGATTGAGAACGGGTAGTAAATTAAATGACAATGATAAAATCGTCTTGAGCTAGCTTTGTTTCAATTCCGTCAATCATTGAAATGAAGTTTTATTCCAAGACTCATGCCGATTATAATCTACAAGGCTCAACCCGTTATAACTTGGCTCTCTCTTGTAATCGATATTCGCAAGCCAATCTTTGAAAGATGATTCTTGAGTGGATTAACAACAATTATTGTCGTTAAAACAATCAGATTAAGTATTGGAAAGGCCCGACTCGGATTATGTTTTTTGAAGAATCAAATTCGATCTTGTTTTTCCTTAACACATCGCCGCTAAATGTGTTTATAGGAAGTCGAATTGTCACAGGTCGATCCTTCCTTCCAACTATAAATAATAAAGATTTGAAATTAAAGAAGCAAAAAGAAATTTTATAAAATATGAAAGCATCAAAAGAAGAATTCAATTCCTCAAAAGATAAAAGATGTTCCTAGCCTTACCAAGAGGGTATTTATAGGCTTCTAATTATCAAAAGATAACAAAATAATTCAAAATAATCTAAGAGATAATTCATGAGTTCAAACTTTAAAATTTAAAAACTAAATATTCTAAGATATCTCCTTAGATTGTGTTGACCGGATTAAATTTAGAATCTTTCCGAACCTTTTAGAAACTACCACGTTAGCATTATGCCATGACTAGTGTCGTATCCATGTCTCCAATCGTAATCATAAAAATATATAGAATGCATCCTTTTTCACAAATTTTAGTAGACAAATCACTGTACAGAAAATAAACGAAATATATCCAAATCAACAATGATAAACTCATAAAATAAAAATATTAACAAATAAAAAATGTCAATATTAAGCACCAATCATGATAAGTTTTCAAAACATTCATCGGATTGGAGAAATACTAATGACTAGAGTAATACGATAAGCCAAGAAGATGTTTGATAAGTCCTCAAAATACTATCACTTTTACATCTTTCGTGGATAATAATTACTCAATCTACACATATTTGGATTAATGCATAAGCATAATGTGTGACATATGGATGTTTTACCTTCATGATAAATAAGGATGAAATTTATAGAAAATATAAGCTTTAATGCATCTTTGTGCATTTGCAGTTAAACTTGGACCCTGATCGAACCAGCCACAGATGGGAGCTTCTATTGATGGAAGCTAAGAAGATTCAAAGCCAGACCTCCGCCGGGGCAGCAAATGCATCCTGCCGAGGCGGGGAATTTCTTAAGACCAAAAGTCAAAGTGGTGATCGATTTGAAGAGCATAAAAAGTTGATTTTTTCTAGATACTTTGCGCAGCAATTGGAGTTCGAGAAAACGGTGTAAAGATGAAAAGAACCAAATTAAGAGATTTACCTTTTCAAGGAAGAAAACGTCCAAACTTACTAAACTTCTTCTCCAAGGCTGATGTTGCTTTAGTTTTAGCCTATATAAAGGATGTGTCGTCCAAGAGAAAAGAGAGAGGAGAGTTCACAATAGACTTTAGAGATTTCTTTGTTTTTCATCATGTTCTAAATTCTCTTAGGGTTTAGGTGAAAGTTGTCGAGTATTTGTAAGAGGATATTGAACTTTGTTTTCTTGTTTCATGCAATAAAGTATTAAGGTTTACTTATTCTTTGCCATTCATTGTTCTTGCATTCAAGCTCGGGAGAGAAGTTTGTGAGAGATTTATTTATCTAATATCGGGAGAGTTAGATTCACGAAAGGAATAAGTACGGTATTTTTCTAGCTGAAAAATACTAACTCGGCTTAGGGATAGGTTAGAGTTTCAGCGGCTAAAAGAAGTGTGAGATTGATTGGTGGTTATAGTTGATTCACGCCGGGAGGTATCATCAAGGATTAGTCATCAACAGTTCTTCGACTTAGGGATAAGCGGGGTCATCTAAGGACACTTTGCTGAACCTTAATCAAGTCCACCCAAGAGCAAGGGATTGCCGCGGCGGACATACCCTTCACTGTCGAGACAGTGGAACTGCAGTACTGTCGAGGCATTGTATTGTAGTTGCATTGAACAGAAACAAGTCAATTGAATCCACAATACGACATAACTGGATCTTGCCTATTCTCTCAATCTGATTTCATTCTTTATTTTCTTTTTATTATTCAAGTTGTTTTCATTCAATTCAGGACAACCAAATTAATCTGTGTTTTTATTTTATTTCTTTTACAGAGCGAGAAGAGCAAAGGAAACATATTAAGTATACCAATCTCTGTGGAGACGATACTCGATATTCATCACTTTATTATTTGCGACGTGTTCACTTACACAAATTGTGCAACCCTTTTTACACACAACAATGTTGTACATGATATTCGATAATGACGGAATTGTTGTACATGCTCAAGGTTGATCCTGATAGTAGTTCGATTATTAACTTAATTTAATTTCTTCCAATGTCCCAAAAGAATTTTTAAAAAATTATAAGAAAATATAATAACAAACGGGTATTTGTCAACACTCAACTTATTTCATATAGTTTATTTTCTCAAAAATAAGATGTTTCTCTCATCTCACATATATAGGATATAAGTTCATATGGATCACATTTCCCAGTTCACAATTTATCGAACTCTTTTCAAAAATACAAAGATTAGGTGAAAGCATATACATGAAATTTTTATATAAATAATAATAAAGTAGATTTTTTTTAATATTAAAAAAGTATAACTTGTTTGTGTATATGTTTCTTTTTTGGGTTTATATCCTATACATTGGCGGTGAAATTATAAGTTTTCACGTCTTTATTTTAAGGTTTAAGATTATAGTTTAGATCTAGGATTTTAGTTTAAGGATAGTGATTAGAACTTATAATTTAGATTTAGAATCTATGGTTTGGGGATGATGTTTTATTTTTAGGATAATATGGTTAGGATTTAGATTTTAACATATAAACACTAAATTATAAACATAAACCCTAAATTTTAACTACTGTGACATTATCTTCAAATTCTAAACCTCTATACCTGAACTCATAAACTATAAACTAAGACTTTTAACCTTAAAACTAAAGCGTTTGTGAAAACTTTCATCGCCGATATATAGGATAATAATTATAAATATTATATTTCCCAAGTTAAAATGTAACATTCTCTCTTTTTTTTTTTAAAAAAATAATTTTTACTATAATTTTTTGACAAACTTCTACTATAATCGAAATAGCATGTATCACTATAAATACTCGGAAGTGTACGAGTTCACTGGTTTTAGTCAATTTTTGCAATCACATCGATATGATTTCAGTTAAATCAGTTTTGTCGATCTTTTAATTGTTATTAAAAATTATAGTTAATTGTAAGTTTTTTTTTTTTTAAAGTTAGGAAGAATATTGTTATATGGGATTCGCTTTATATCTTATTTTAGTTTATTTCAATTTTAAGAAGATGACAATGATTCTTAATTTTTAGACTATTAAAAAATATAATAATAATTTTGTTTTGATTAGTCCTATTTATTAGAAGTTATATATGCTCTGGGAGAGGTTCTTGCTCCTCCCAATTTTTTTTATATGAATACATTTGAGGTCTCTCTTAGTTTAAATAGTAGTAAAAATAAGGATTTTGTCCTCCCAATTTTTAGATTTAAAAGCTTAATAAATCTTTGTACCTCTTAATGTTTGATCCTAGCTCCGTTACTGATTTTTATACAATTGAGTTTACCATAGAAAACATATTATAATTTTTAATATTTTTCATAAGAAATGTTAGTTTCATTGAAATGAAATGAGGTTACGAGAGGGATTCAAATAAACTTGGAAAACAAACATAGAACAACTACTTTAAAAGAAAAATAAATAAATAAAATATAAACTCAATAAGGACACATAAAACAATAAAAAGAAGACACAACAGTATAATAAAACAATAGAAGAATCGAAGCAAATCATATTCAATATTAATGTTCTTTAACTGCATAACGAATCGAGACTCACCAAAAGATAAATGTTGTACAAGAATACAACAAAAATAATAATCTAACCGTCATTGCATCAAGGATCATAGAATCACTAATGGTTGATGGATCAGAAGAGGGGTAGCTAAAAAAATCAAACCAACGAAATTTCACTAAAGACAACAAATTTTAAAAAAATATATATTTAAAACTGTAATCACTCATTTTTATTGTGATTGTTAAACGCGCGCACACGTCAATGCCTCGAATCCCCGCGCATGCGTGAGATCCACATAGGATTCTGACCTATCGATTCTGACCTTCGTACAATGCCATCGCCCTCCACCTGCGAAACCCCGAAAAAAAAGGTGTTAGGTGGAATCAAGAGCCAACAAAGAAATCAAAATAGGATATAAGAACCGAAACAAAAGTCTTATATTATTATCACGAGAAATCAAAAAAAGAGAAACAAAATCTCAAATTTGTTTTCTGTTAACTCTCTTCCCCTCAGATTTAATTCTGTTGCTATACAATTCATTCCACTTTGTATGTTATTGTTTATTTGTTTTATTCTCGTCATTATCAATTGATTTGTATAGTCAATTTATTTTTTAAGATCCGCATAACACGATCTTAATATTAATTAATGTGGTGGTCCTAAATTTGGTCGTGAGCGAGATCAACTCCAATTGTAATAGTGGTGGATCGGACGCTTACCTTCGGCTTAGGTACTTAAAATAAATACGTACATTCAATTAAATTTTAATTTGATTATTATTTTAACTCGGAAATTTTAATATTAATAAAGCAATAATTAACAATAATATCATTTTTTTAACGGTGTGAGGGTGTTAATCCTTCACCATCTGTAACTGGTTCCTAAACCCTATTTTTAAAAAATCTTTGATTTTATAGCATCCGGTCTACCTAAACGATCGATGGCGACTCTATTTTTTCAAAATTATTTTTAAACCAAAAAGCACCGTGAAAGACATTATTTTCAAAAGTAGACCTTAAAAATATTTTCCAAACACAATATTTTCAAAAGCGATAACAATTTTTATACAACCGACACTTCTTCATGGTTTAAAAAAAAACCGCTAAAGATGACGACTTCGCTAGGATTTTTTTTTCAAAAAAAAAGTGAGTCAAACTTTTTAAATAATTACCGCTTTACTATTATTTAAAGATTTCGGACTAAAATGGTCATTAAATTAATGTTCAATTGTATATGCGATTTTATTTTCCCCGTATTTAAAATTTAGTATTAAAACTCTTCTTTCTAAGAGGTGTGGGTGTGGGGAGGCTAATGCTTTTGTGAAAATATCATTCTTTTGTATGGGCCCTAGACAAAGTACTTTCGGAACTTTACTACCTTATGCTTTCATAAGGATATCGTTCCTTCGTACAAGTATAAGCAAACGAGTCTCTTCGAATTAAACTCGGTTGAAATGAGCTTATAATGATTGATGATTGAGGGCCTTGTTACTTTTAGTATGGGACAACTAGGGCAATTCGGGTCCCTTTAGCACCAACACTGCATTAGAGAATTAAATTGCCCACCCATTAGAGCCATGCGGATAACGTAAGTAAATTAAACGGGATATCTAGGACTGTTATTTAGCAACTTCTTCCAAATCTTATATGTAGCATAACATGAGTTCATTGAACCTTTAGCAATTCTAAAATACTGAATTTTTTCTATGGCAAGTGATGACCGCTATTTATGACATGAACATGAAGAGTCAAGATATTTATTTCCAAAACTCTCTCAGGAGTCGGGAGGCAAGGGGCTTATATTCATGAGAAGAAAATAAAGAGACCTGCTAAAGCAGCTCAGTTTGGGAACATGAATTTAAATTGCGGTTGTGGACGTGTTTTTTTATTGATGTGTTTTATCTTAGTTGTAAGCATAAAGAATATTGTTGTGATCGTTTTAGATCATTATTTTTCACGATAACAATTTTAAATGGTGCTAGCATTGCTATTGCAGTAGTGAACTTTTATTCAAATCTTGTTGGGAACCCAACTCCTCTTAACGAAATAATTACTTGACAAAAATTTATTTTTTTACGATCAAAGAGCAATTATTTCTTGTACATTATTGTAAATAGTTTGACGAAAAATATTGACTACCAAATATCTACTAAGAACATCTAGAGTTGATTTTTCGATGTTTGAAACCTTAAACTTACCTTTATAAAATTTGTCTGAGAAACATCGAAAATTTCTCTTTTAACAAAGTTTAAATTTAGTTTTTCTGTATCGACTTATACGATGAAAATTCTACAAATATAAAAAATATATATTGATAGATGTTCAGAATATTTCATTGGATTGAGGAAGAGCTACTAACCATAATGTTGTGATGAACCAAAAAGATACTTGTGTAACAATTACTTTGAAATTCTCAAATCCGACTCTAAAAAATTTATTTTTTTTACGACCGCTATTATATGACAAAGAAAACAACATAAGCAATAGTTCAAAGTCTCAATTTATATTTTTATAAAAATATAATTTTTTACGAACAATAATTTAATGATTTTAATATTTGTGTAGCTGACCTCTCATGGGAAAGAATATTATCTTAAACCCTCGTGACTCATGCGTGAAGTTGTTCAACAACCATTCGTGTGCAAAGCTGCAACAAGTTTTTCGAAAATATGTTGATTGTGTCGCAACCAAACATTCTAAAGAAAAAACCTAAATAACATATCTCAATTTTCATTCGAACGAGAAAAATAAAAAATATCTGTCAAGTTCTTATAAGGACACATATTTAAATCCAAACTAAAAAATTCATTAATTTTATCAATTTTTATAAATCGATGCCAAATAATATTAATATCAATACAGTTGCGAAGAACATGAGAGACATCCTTCACACCACCACCACACAGAATACAACTAGGATCACCAGACAAATATCGTCTAATGAAATATCTATTAAGAACATTTAGAATTGAGTTTTCAATGCTCGAAATCTTAGACCTACATTTATAAAATTAATTGAGAAACGTCGAAAAATTTTTCTTTAACAAAATTTGAATTCATTTTTTTCTATATGATCTTCTACAATGATAATAAATTAGCATAAAATTAAAAATTTTACAAATATAAGAAGATATATATCTTGATAGGTGTTCAAAACATTCATTGAATTAGAAAGTGCTAATAACCAGAGTGGCGGGATGAGCCTAAAAGATGTTTGTGCCAATGGATTATTCGTCGTATCAACGTCAATGGACTTTAATAATCAACCACAATTGTTTGATAGTGACGGAATTGTTTATACTTTGAGACTGGTCCAACATGTAATTCCATTATTAGATTAATTTTATTTTCTCTAATATCTCAAAAGAATTAAAAAAATTTAAAAAATATAATAATAAATAAGTATTTGTCAATGCTATAAATTTATTTTATATAGTGTTTTACTTTTAAAATAAGATGTTTCTCTCCTGTCACATATATACGATATAAGTTCATATGGACCACATTTTAAGGTTCACAACTTATCCATTTCTTTTTAAAATACAAAGATTAGGTGAAAGCATATACATGAAATTTTCATGTAAATAATAATAAATTAGATTTTTTTAATATTGGAAAAGTATAA
Source organism: Abelmoschus esculentus (assembly GCA_035048815.1). Taxonomy (NCBI): domain Eukaryota; kingdom Viridiplantae; phylum Streptophyta; class Magnoliopsida; order Malvales; family Malvaceae; genus Abelmoschus; species Abelmoschus esculentus. Next base: position 2,546,721 of record JAUCBN010000051.1, on the reverse strand, counting down.
CTGATTTGTGTAAATGTTTTTTTTTTATATACATATCTTATACACTAGCGGAATCGCTTTAGTTTTAAGGTTTAGAATTTTAGTTTAGTGTGTATGGTTTAGGGGTTTAAGGTAGGGGTTTAAAATTTTGTGATAGTGGTTATAATTTAGAGATTGTTCAGAATTTATAGTTAAGGGGATTGAGTTTTATTTTTAGGATAATATGATTAGGAGTTAGGTTTTAACTTAAACCTTAAATTCAACCATTATCCTTAAATTTTAAACTCTTACACTTAAACCTTAAAATTAAAGCGTTTGTAAAATTTTTCACCGTATAATAATTAATTTTTCTACATTTATATATAAATTGTATTTCCCAAGTTAAAATGTCACATTTCTCTATTTTTTTTAAATAACTTTTACTATAATTGAAATAGCATGTATCACTGTATAAATCTTCGGGAGTGTACAAGTTTAACTAATTCTAGTCAATTTTTGCAATCACATTGGCATGACTTCAATATAGTTTTGTCGATCTTTTAATTATTATTAAAATTGTAATTAATTTAATTTTATTTTTTTTAATTTAGGAAGAATATAGTTTTCTGGGATTCACTTTATATCTTATTTTGGTTTATTTAATTTTAATAAGATAAAAGTGATGTTTTAGACTATTAAAAAATGATAATAGTGATTTTTGTTTGATTTAGTTTTGTTTTGATTAGTCTCATTTATTAGAAGTTAAGAAGATAAGATGAGAATGAGTGATTAAAATAATATAAATTAATTTTCATGTAATTGAATTTAGCAAAGAAAACATATTTTCTTTTTAAATTTTTTTAGAAGAAATATTGGTTTCATTGAACTGAAATAAGGATACAAGAGAAAGGAGAGGGATTCAAATAAACTCGAGAAACAAACATAGAACAACCTCTGTAAGGGAAAAAACAAATAGGGGAGAAAAAAAATAAATGAACACAAAAATAAACAAATAGAGAAAACACAAACTCAACAAGGACACATAAAATAATAAAGAGAAGTAGAGATGGAAACGGGTTGAGTGGGATTTTCGGTCCAACCGTATCCGATCCGAAAAATCATATCCTCTACCTGCCACCCGATTTGACTTGGTTTTAAAGTGAAAAAATCTGACCCAACCCGATTCATTAAAAACATTTAAATTTTATGGACTTAATTGTAAAAAAATAAAAAATTTAGTGACCTAATTGTATAAAATATATATAAAGAGGGACCATTACTGCAAATATCCCTAAAATATATATAGAAAAATTATACTATTAGTCCTGAATCAGATTTTTTCTACTCTAAACTCGAACCAACCCAATCCAAACCCAATTATTTTACAAAAAAATTTGACCTGGTTCGATCAGATCGGATCAGAACCCGTCAGGTTCAGATTCGGTTTTCATGCTCAACCGAAGATACAACATTACAATAAAACAAGGAATGTTTTACCTCGTAATCTTAATCGATGTCTTTGTCCTTGAAATTGTAGGTTAGTGTTAAATAGTTAGAAAGTGGATAGTGGCAAAGAATAATGATATGAAATATCCTTTATATGGAATATTTGCTTCTTAATTCTTTGGTGGACTGTTTGTGGATTGTATGGCTGTCGCATTTCATTTTTAGTACATTAAATGAAAGAAATATTATAGATTTATGTTTTTTTATAATCATCTTTATATAATTTTATTATAAAAAATAATAGAAAAACAATGTCTTCAACTTATTTATTTAAATTAAATTCGAACATTTAATTTTATTTAAAAAACTTAATATTTTATCTCATTATACCCATTTTTTATCTATATTACAACTTACTTTAACAAAGTTTTGTAGCCTTTAAAAATTAATTTTGACCTTTTGTTAAAAAATTCTCTTGTTTAAGTAGATTATATCAAATCGGATTCAGTTTAGTTTTTTTTTTTAATTAGGTTAGATTTGGTTTTAATTATATTCGGTTTGGGTCAGATATGGTCTGATTTGATTTTAATTCGGGTTTATAACAATTCGGGTTGAGTATTAGGTCGAATTGGGTCACATTAGTTCAGTTGATTTAATATGATTCAAGATCGATTTAATAAACGATCGATTTAATATCTTAGATATAGCTTTATAAAGCTAATATATTTGACTTTTTGATGAGTTGTATGACGATCCACATCAAATCTTCCATTATTTATTTTAATATATATATATATATAGTATTTCGGGTTGTTTTCGGTTCAGGTCCATTGTTCGCTTGAAAATCGATTGGGATCCATTCGATTAGGTTAAAAATCCATTTAAATTCATTTGGCTTAACTAAAAACCAAATCAGTCTCAATTTGATACGGTTTATTTTAAATTTTGGATCAAATTTAAATATCATGTTCAAATCAATATTAAATTTTAAATGAAATCAAATTGATTCAGATCTAGATCTTTGGTCAGTTTATCACCTCTAGGTAGGATCTATTTATTTGTTTATTTATAACCAAAATACGCTGAAGGGCAAATGGGATATCTTAAGCAAACTCTGCTATCTTTCACAATAAAAAAAATCAAGTTTTGTAGAAAGTTTTTGCTGGGTTAACTATATAAGACATTTTCAAACTATGGTTAAGATTTTAAATTGACTCTTAAATTTCAAAACGTTAAACTTGAGTCCTTAAAATTGACTATATAAAAGAACCTCGTAGGCAATCATTATATTGTCTTTTATGCAGAATAACGTGAGTTCATTGAACCTTTAACAGTTTCTAAAATACCGAATTTTACTATGGTAAGTGATTACTGCTATTTATGACATCGGCATGAAGAGTTAAGATATGTTTTTTCGAAACTCTTTCGGGAGTCGGGAAGCTAAGGAATTGTTATATTCACGAGAAGAAAATAAAGAGACAGGCTAAAATAGCTCGGCTTGGGAACATGAATTTAAATTATATATGATTGAGGAGGTGTTTCGTGTTGGAGTGTTTATCTTAATTGCAGGTATAACGAATGTTGTTACATTTGTTGTGAACCGTTATTTTTTACAATAACAGTTTCGGATGGCACTGACACCACTATTGCGATAACGAACAACTATTCAAATCTTGTTGGGAGCACAACTCCACTTAATACATTTACCTAACTTGAAAATCTCAACTCTACTCCAAACAAGAAATATATTTTTTAGATCAAAGAGAAATTGTTTCTAGTATATTCTAGTAATAATTTGACAAAAAATATAGTGTGAAAAAATATTGTATACAAAGTATCTATTAAGAGCATCAAGAATTAGGTTTTTTGATAAGTGCACTATAGTCTTATATTTTATACCATATTCAATTCAATTATTGTTTGTATTTAATAGAATTAGATGGTAATAATAGACAATTTTGTACATTTTCTACATTTCAGCATCCATGCAGTTAATTGTTGATTTTATACAATATTTGATAGAAAACAAGTACGATTGTAATTTTCTTTCTTAGATAGGAATTATGTCACCTAGATACCAGATATTGCTGAGAGATGCTGAAAGAAGGAAGATGCAGATCAGACCAAACAAGGACAAGATACAGAGCATCATCCGCCATGACGATAGAACTTGCCGCGACGACAACACTAGAACGGCATAAATGGAGTGCGATAAAAAGAGAATAAAGAGTTGAATCATTTGAGACAAGTCCAAAGAAAAAAAAACGAGAAAAACCTTGGTCAAAGTCGTACGAGAAAAGAATTGATAAGTGCATAAAAGTCTTAATTTTATATCATTTTTCCTCTAGATTTTTACTAATAATAGACAGATTTAATGGCGAATAAGGATAATTCTGTATATTTTTCATATTCCAGCATCCATGCACTTAATTTATTATTTTTATCTATTATTTGGTATAAAGTTAATGGTTTTCTTTCTTAGATAGGAAGTAACCATACATGTGATACCAGATAGTAGAATGGATGCGGGAAACTAAAGCTGAAATACAGAGAAGCACCCACCACGACAGCACATTAACTATCGCAGCAACAGAGGAAAGATGACAACTGGTACTCTATAGATAGAGAATAAAATTTTGATTCAGTGGACATAATGCGAGAAGAAACAAAAATAAAGAATTAGAGTCAAGTCGTGGTCAAAGTCAACGCGGAATTAAAGGAGTTAAATTAGAAAATAGAATAAAGAGTTGTAATTTAATATGAACATGTATTCTTTTTCTTTAAGAACTCCTACCTTTAATGAAAGACTTTAACCTAGGCTTGGCCTATATAAATCAAGCTCTTAGGTTGAGAAACACAAGTCGGTACTCTTAGATAAAAACCCTAGCTGCCTACAAGTTTATTATGTTCTAAATTCTCATCAAGGTTTAGGTGATTTGTGGAGTAGATGGGGAGGAAAGTTGTAATTTATTTGATAGTTATTAATGCAATTCTTATTTTCTTAGTTTATTCTCTCTTGGCTTTTACTCTTCTTTGCATACGAGCTCGAAAGGTAAGTTTGTGAAGAAAAATATATTTGTCTAATATCAACAAAGTTACACTCACTAAACGAGAGAGTACAGTCTTTGCTCATGGGCATCGACTAATCTACAAGGGTTTTAGCGACTAAAATGAAGCATATAATCGATTGTTATTCATCCTTGATTCACACTGGAAGGTATTATCAAGACGTGGATTTTAATAGTTCTCTGAGCGTAAAGATAAGAAGGAGACAATTACGGATGCTCTGTCGAACTATGGAAAGTTGAGTTGTCGACAAGGCATAACCCCGCCGAGGTAGTTGAGGCGACCCTTCGAGCGACCCGCCGAGGCAACAGTTTAACCACATGCATTAATAATTGGATAATAAGTGCAACTAGATTCCCCTCTACAAAGCAAACTACATAGACTAACTTATCTCATTGCTATTTCTATTTATTACTTAGTTTTATTTTCCTTTTTATTAAGTCAATCCTCAATCAAAATTACATGTGTTTTATTTTTCAAAGTGCAGAACTATTGTGCAGCGTAGGTAATCCAGTTCCTATGGGTTCGACATATCAAATACTACAAGTTGGCAAAAGGTAGAAGATTAATACAAGACTCCAAAGTCGTCACCAAGTTTGACATCGTTGTTGGGGACTGACGTTCCAACCTTCCCGCATATTACTTTTGCACCTTTTTATTTTAATTTATTTTTAATTTTTGTTTTAATTTGATATAATCTGGGATGTTCTGTTGTATGACCAGGACAAATCCATCAACAGACGACTACCAGTTTGATCCTGAAATCAAGCGAAATGCAAGAAGTCTTCGACAAAGGATACGAGAGAGGATGAATCAAGCACCTGGCTAGCATGGGAACAATACTGACATGAATGTCGCTGAGGTAGTCAATCCTACTGCCTTTGCAGTAGTTGAACCAAATAATTTCCCTCAACAAGAATGAGTCTGAATTGTTCGTGGCTATCTAGAGCAAGACTTAGATGGGTTGACACCTACTGTGGTCATGTCAAATATTGATGCGGAACACTTTGAGTTAAAAACAATTATGTTCAATATAATAAACACTCTATGTCAATTTGGAGGTTCGACCAATGAAGATGGTCGTCATAATCTTAAATCCTTTTTAGAAATTTGTAATTCTTTTAAGCTACCGTGAGTTTCAGCCGATGTACTTAAATTAAAACTTTTCCCCTATTCACTGAGGAATAGGGCAAAATCATGGCTAAATAACCTTCAACCGGGGTCTCTTAACTCATGGACGGAATTGTGTCACAGCTTTCTTACCCGTTTCAGCTACACAAATATGACTAAAAAATTGAGAAACGATATAATTTCTTTTAGGCAAGAAAATGATGAATCTATGTATGAGTCATGGAAAAGGTATCAAGAAATATATAGAAAATGTCCAATGCATGGATTATCCGAATGGACTCAAGTATCCATATTCTACAATACGGTGAACACACCCACAAAGATGATGCTTGATGCCTCGGCCAATAGAACACTTCTAGACTGCCCACCCCATGAAAGTATAGAAATTCTTGATAGACTTGCAAAGAACGATTATCAGTATCCGACCACAAGAAAGGGAGTAACAAGGCGAGGTATGACAAATCTAGACTCTTCAGATTTTATATTGGCTCAACTGTCAGCTCTGACAAATATGGTTAACGATTTACAAAAGCCTAATTATGTTCGAGAGCAAAGAATACATGCGTTTCAATGGACAATAAGACCCATCATCTTCGATGGACTTCGATAATTAATCACAGTTATTTGGCAATGACAGAATTGATGTACATGCAGAAGGTTGGTCATGTAAGTAATTCGATTATTAGCTTAATTTAATTTCCTCCAATAACTCAAAAGGATTTTAAAAAATTATAAAAAGATATAATAACAAATAGGTATTTTTCAACTCTCTAAACTTATTTCATATTTTTTTTAGAATAGGATGTTTCCCTCCTATCATATAAATACGATATAAATTTATGAACCATATTTCACGGTTCACAACTTATCCATGTTTTTTTCAAAAATACAAAGATTAGGTGAAAGCATATTCATGAAATTTTCATGTAAGTAATAATAAAGTAGATTTTTTTTAATATTGAAAAATTATAACCGTATTGTGTACATATTTTTTCTGGATTTACATCCTATACACTAGCGAACCATTTTAATTTTAAGGTTTATGATTTTAGTTTACCGTGTATGATTTAGGTGTTTAGGGATATGGATTTAAAATTTAGGGATATTAGTTAGAATTTAGGGTATGTTTAAAATTTATGGTTTAAGGGATGAAGTTTTATTTTTAGGGTAATATGGTTAGGATTTAGGTTTTAAGTTATAAAACCTAACTATCTCTAAATTCTAAACTCCTATACTAAAACCTAAAACTAAAACATTTGTATTTCCAAGTTAAAATGTCACATTTCTCTTTTATTTTAAATTAACTTTTACTATAATATTTTACAAACTTTTACTATTTTTTTATGAAATAGTATGATCTTATTGAAAAAAATCATACATAAGAGGTATTTCATAAGCCTCATTAAAAATCTCCCTAGACCTACGTGGAGGAAAAGAGTACCTATAAAAATATCTTATCCGATAAAATATGCATCATATAAGACTAACAAACAAAAAACTACAAAGGAAGTAAGGGAAATAATTTGGGAAATAAACATGGAACAACTGCCTCAAGAAATAAAGGGAAAAAATAAGTAGGGGAATAAGAAAGTAAATGAATACGAAAATAAACTAATAAAGAAAAATATAAACTCAATAAGAACACGTGAAATAACAAAAAAGAAGATATAACAGTAACACAAAATAATAGAAAAATCAGAATAAAATAGAATCAATATTAATATTCTTTAATTGAATAATTGAGGATCAACAGAAGATAAATCTTATAAAAGAATATAGAAAAACCAATCATCTAACGGTCATTGTATCAAAGATCACGAAATCGACAGTATGATGGATCCAACGGTAGAAAAAAATAAAAATCCCCTAAACATGAAAAATTATATTATAAATGATTCTCGTCACATTATCTATAAAATCAATCAATCAAAAGCTTTCATTTAAATTTTTTTACTTTATTTTTTATTAAGTGAATCTTTATTAATCTTTACTGTAAATTAAGTTTTAAAACAGTTTTTATCAAGTTAAGATTCACTTGATAAAAAAGATAAAATAAAAAAAATAATTAAGTATATGCTTTTAATTGGTTAATCTCATAAATAATATGATAGAAACGACCCATGATATAATTTCTCCCCAATTACCTTTTTGCCTCCGACACAATTTGATTTTTTTTACTTTACCGTTAGTGGACGGCCACGAAGGAGTCTTAAACGTCAAAAAAAATATAATGAATAAGTGAAAAAAAATAAAAAAAAAATAAAAGAGAAAAAAAGGTCGGATGACTTATGATAAAGTTAAAGTCATCCAAAAAAAATGAGATTTAAAAGAAAAGAAAAGCTATTAGAGTTTGAGGTTAAAATTTATTTTAAGTGTTTGACTGTATGTAAAGAACAGATGAGTCTAATTTTTGGGTTATAGTCGATAAGAAATTTAAAGATTTTTATCATTAATGTTTTTTTGGTTTTTAAATAGAAAGTAATTAGAATCCTTGATTTGAAACCCTAACAGCTGCTTTTTCTTTAAAAAAAATTAGTCCCACTTCACTTTGATCAATCTCTTTGATTAACGGTCGACAATCAATTTTAGTATTGATTGTCGATTATCGAATCTATTATTTGATTTGTTTTTATTTTTAATTTTAATAAGAATCTCTATTTTTATAGCACGTTTTTTATGTCCTTATAACACGTTTTTCTTATGTTTTTGTGACATGTTTTTTATTTTGTTATTTGAATCACCTGTATTTGTGACATGTTTTAGCATACCTTAGCAATCGATTTTTGTTCGCACAGAGATTCAATCGGCTTTAGTTTCTGATTTATGTTTTTGTCAATGGTCACTTGAAAAGTTATATTCCCACTCGGTTGATGGTTGTTTGCAAATGAAATCAGTCCTAGGTAGATACTTTTTGCATGACAGTTTGGATCGCGTACAACTCCTTGTTCCTTCTTTATATGTCTCGTATGGACAGAGACAAGGAGATTCAGGAAGCTTCTGAATTTTGTTGGTATGCTTATCTCCATAGAAATTTCTTTTTTCATCGTTTTTGGATTGTAAGAAATTTTGGGTTGTTTAATCCAATTATTTTGTTTCTTGAATACGATATAATTATTTTTCTATGGATTTAATAAAAATTAGTAACATTTGTCAAAAAATATAATTAATTTCATCCTTAAAGAAATATATTTTATTAATTTTATTCAAAAATCTTAAACCATAAACATTAATCCCTATATATTAAACCCAAAACCTAAACCAAAAACCACCAACCCTAACTCCTAACCTTTAAACTATAAACCCTAATCCTAAATTATTAATCCCTAAACCTACACACTAACCAAACCTTAAACTCTACACCTTAAACCCTAACTACTAAATTTTAAATCTTAAACAGTAAACCCTAACTATTAAACCCTAAACATAAACCACACACTGATCATAAACCTTAAACTCTACACCCGAAACCTTAACTACTAAACTTTATATTCTAAACCCTGAACCCTAACTACTAAACTCTAAACCTAAATTCAAAACCCTAAACATAAAATAATAAACCTTAAACCTAAATTTAAACCTAAACCCTAAATTGACAAGTGATTACTGAAATACTGAATTTAAACCTTAAACTCTACACCCGAAACCTTGACTACTAAATTTTATATTCTAAATCCTAAACCCTAACTACTAAACTCTAAATCTAAATTCAAAACCCTAAACATAAAATAATAAACCATTTATATTTTAAATATAATATCTAAAATACTGAATTTTGCTATGACAAGTGATTACTGTTACTTATGACATGGACATGAAGAGTCAAGATATGGTTTTCCGAAACTCTCTCAGGAGTTGGGAGGCGGAGTGATTTTTATATTCATGAGAAGAAAATAAAGAGAGTCTAAATAAACTTAGGTAGGGAACATAGATTTAAATTGTGGTTGTGGATATGTTTTCTGTTAAAAAAAAATTATCTAGATTGTATGTATAACGAATGTTGTTGCAATCGTTACAAACCATTATTTTTACAATAACAGTTTCGAACGACGGTAGCTTCGCTATTTCGGTAGCGAACTGTTATTCATATCTTGTTGGGAACCCAACTCCTCTTAGTGCAACAATTACTAAATTTAAAAGTCTCAACTCTAACTCTAAACCGAAAATCTATTTTTTTACAATCAAATAGCTATTGTTTGTACATTCTTGTAATAGTTTGACGGAAAATATTATCTACAAAATATTTATTAAGAATGTCGACAATTAGATTTATAATACTTGAAACCTTAACCCTACCTTTTATAAAATTTTATTGAAAAAAGTCAAAAAATTCTTTATTTAATAAAGTTTGAATTTATTTTATTTATATTGTCTTATAGCGTAAAATTAAGAAAAAGAATTACAAATGTAAGAGGATATATATCTTGATATGGATTCAAAACAATCATTATCTTGCGAAAGTGTTAATAAATATAGTAACGCGAGGAGCCACGAAGATTCTTGTGTAGATAGATAACCAGTCGGATCCAATAGTCAATTACAGTTGTTTAGTAGTGACGGAATTGTTATGAATGCTCAAGTTTTTCCAACGAGTAATATGAATAAAACTTATTTTTTTAATTTAATTTTCTCCAATATCTCAAAAAATTTGAAAATACATATTTATCAATATTGTAAACTTATTTCATATAGCTTTTCTTTAAAAAAAATAAGATGTTTCCTTCCTCACACATATATATGATATAAGTTTATATGGACCACAATTCACAACTCACAACTTATCAATGTCTTTTCAAAAATAAAAAGATTAGGTGAAATTATATGTATGAAATTTTCATGTAAATAATAATTAAGTAGATTTTTTAATATTGAAAAAAATATAACTTGTTCGTGTGTATGTTTATTTGTTTGATTTATATCCTATACATTTGAGGTGAAGGTTAAAAGTTTTCACAATCATCTTAATTTTAAGATTTTAGTTTAGGGATGATGGTTAGAATTTAGAGTTTAAATTTAGAATCGACGGTTTAGGGGATAGGGTTTTATTTGTAGGGTAATAAGGTTAAGATTTAGGTTTTAACTTATAAATATTAAATTATAAACATAAATCCTAATTTATAGTCACTATGACACTATCCTTAAATTTTAAACCCCTGTACCTAAACTCATAAACCCTAATTAAGAACCCTAACCCTAAAACTAAAACATTTGTGATAAGATAATAATTATATATATTGTATTTCCCAAGTTAAAGCGTCACATTTTTTTTTTTTAAAATAACTTTTACTATATTTTTTTTTTGACAAACTTTTAAATTAAATTAGTTTGCGAATTTTAGTCAATTTTTATTCACATTGGCATGACTTCAATTAAATTAGTTTTATCGATCTTTTAATAGTTCTATTTATCAAAATTTAAGAAGGGAATGCGTTGTTAAAAATGGCATGGGAGAGATAGTGCAGGATTTAAAAAAGGTACGGTTACATTTCGATATACAAATTCTATTAAAAAGTTACAAAATTCTACATATTTAAGCTATAGATTTTAAAACATAAATCTTAACTCGAATACTCTAAAACATAATCCTTAAACTCTAAACTCTAAAATTTAATCATAAATTATAAATTTTAGCAACTTAAAGTAAAACACTAGAACTCGGCCTTAGCAGCTTCTCCCAATCTTGTATGCAACACAACTGAAATTTGCTATGGCAAATGATTAATGCAATTTATGACATGGACATGAAGAGTCAAGATATGCCATTCTGAAACTCTCCTAGGATTCAGGAGGCTGAGGGATTTTTATATTCTTGAGAAGAAAATAAAGAAACAGACTAAAGCAGCTCAGCTTGGGAACATGGATTTAAATTTTGGTTGTAGAGATGTTTTCTATTGAGGTGTTTTATCTTAGTTGCAGCCATTATTAATGTTGTTATGGTCGTTGTGGATCGTTATTTTTTATGATAATAATTTTGAATGGTGTTAGTTTTGTTATTGCGATAGCAAATTGTTATTCAAATCCTATATGTAAAACATATATTTGATTTTAATATAACAAAGAGTATAAAGACTATTTTCGAAATAAATTTTTAAGCTCATAAGGTAATTTATAAGTCAAACTATTTTACTAAGTCTAAAATTAACCCATCAATATTTTTCCTAGGTCTTTTCAAAGCCAAAGAGTAGATTTTAACTTAGGCGTTTCGATACACCTCTTAAGCTTTTCGATACAACTGGACTTTTTCAAAGGTAAATATTATAGGCGTTTCGATGCGGTCTTGGACCGTTTCGATATGATTTGAAACTGTGATTTTTTTATTTCGAAATAAAAAAAAAATGTGTCGAAACAAAAGTTTCGATACAGACCTATGGCTGTTTCGATACGGCCTTGCACTTTAAATTAAATATTTTATATAAAGCGTTTCGATACAGTGGATTATATTTTTCAAAATATTGCATATTAAATTTTCGACCGTTACTTGTCAGTTTTATTTATAAAATTTCGTTGACTCGTTTCGATACGTCCCTATAGGTGTTTTGATACGTATTTTGACAATGACAAAACGTATCGATTCAACTCCCTAGTTGTTTCGATATGCCCCCGTTTTAAAGGCTACCCATTTCGATACACGTGTAAAGCGTTTCGATATGCCCTCTTTAATGCACATAACGACTCTTTTTATTTTAGCATCATTTTGATACAGGGGTTTCGTGTATCGAAATCAAAGGTTGCCAAATTACATTTATGATAGGAAGAAGGTGTCTCACCAGCTATATTGATAATCCCAACCATCCAAATGGTTAGAATTCAATGAGAGGGTATAAAAACAAGCCCCAAAAGTTGCGGCAACAACTAATGAACCTACAAGCATAATCCAAACATTCAATCCAACTTCAAGCACTCAATTTTCATATCTTGTACACCCAACTCTTGTGTTCTTCATTGTAATTTTTATTTGTGAGTTTGGGAGTGTTGTTTTGTAAATTGAGCAATATATTCTTCTGAAAGAAAACTTCAATTGCCAATTTTCTTTTCTTTGTAACCTTGTGAGGTTTAAGTCAATCATTAGGTAAAAAGATACACTTGTGTAACGGTTGCCTTGTAAGCCTAGAAAAGAGGACAAATTCGATAGTGATTTGTTTAAAAATCCTTAGTGAGAGTTAAGGTAATAGATGTAGAGTTTGTTCGAAGCTTGAACCCCTATAAATCTTGTGTCTCAAATTTTTTCTATCTTTCAATTGCTCCAAAATTTTAAAAGAGCCAATTCACTTTCTCTTGACAAATATTGATTATTTGATCCACAACACTATAAGGAACCCAACTTCTCTTAATGCAAAAATTACATGAAAGAAATTTATTTTTTATGATCAAAAAGAAATTGTTTCTTGTATATTCTTGTAATAGTTTGACGAAAAATGTTATCTGAATAATATCTACTAAGAATGTTTAGAGTTGGTTTTTAATGCTTGAAACCTTAAAACTACATTTATAAAATTTGATAGAGAAACGTCAAAAAATCTCTCTTTAATAATTTTAAATTCATAATTTTTCTATATCGAATTATACAATGGTAATAAATTAGTTTAAAACTAAAAAATTCTACAAATATAAAAGAATATATATCGGTAGGTTTTCATTATATTTCATTGGATTAGAAAGAGCTAATAACCATAATAATGCTGCACTTATAAGATGCTTGTGTCGATGGGACCAGTTGAATCATTTGCAGCTATTTAATTGATCCTGCGAGTAATTCGAATCATGTTTATTAACATAATTTAATATCCTCCAATATCTGAAAAGAATTTTAAAAAAATATAATAACAAATACGTATTTGTCAACACTATAAACTTATTTCACATAATTTTTTTAGTTAAGATGCTTCCTCCTCTCATATATATATATATATAACATAAGTTCATATGGATCACAGTTCACACTTCACAACAAATCCGTTTTCCAAAATAAAGAGATTAGGTGAAAGCATATACATAGAATTTTCATGTAAATACTAATAAAGTAAATTATTTTAATATTGAAAAAGTATAATTTGTTTTTGTATATTTTTTTATTTATATCCTATATAATGATAGCGAAAACCAAAAGTTTTTACAATCGCCTTATTTTTAGGGTTTAAGGTTTTAGTTTAGGGCATATGAGTTAAGGGTAAAGGTTTAGAATTTATGTATAGCGGTTATAATCTAGAGTTTAGCTTTAGAATTTATGTTTAGGGGATGAGATTTTATTTTAGGGTAATATAGTTATTATTTAGGTTTTAACTTATAAACCCTAAAATTATATGCTTAAACCCTAATTTCTAACCACTATTCCTAAATTCTAACCCCTATTTAAACCAGCTGTTAACTTTAAAAATAAAACATTTGTGAAAACTTATACTTCTAGTATGTAGGATAATAATTTTTTATACCTTTATATATATTGTATTTCCCAAGTTAAAATGTGACATTTCCTTTTCTTTTTTAATTAACTTTTACTATAATTTTTTAAAAACTTTTACTATATTTGAAATAACATGTATCACTTTATAAATCTTCGAGAGTGTCCAAATTCAACTGATTTTAGTGAAATAATAAAATTAAAATAATAAAATTATTTTTTTACGTAATTGAATTTAGCATAGAAAACAATTATCTTACGGTCATTGCATCAGGATCATAGACTCACTAATGTTTGATGAATCTAAAAAAAATTATAGCTAAAAAAATAAACCAACGAAATTTTATTAAAAACAACAAACTGTAAAAAAAATAATTAAAACAAAAATGAAAAGAACATAAAAGGGTCCAAAACATCTTCCTTTGCCTTTTAACTCAAAATATAATTTTTTTTAAAAATGACAAAACAATAAAAAATATCAAAAGGGAAATAATAAATGATGGAGAAAAGTAGAGGTTAGAAGACTCTCGATAAAATTAAAGTCATCCAAAAAATAAGATTTAGGCTCTTTTTTGGGTTGCATTCTCCAAACGTTCGTTGGAGGCAAACAAATGTTGGTCAAAAGCTTAAAAATTCGATTTCTCCTAAACCCTGTTTGGGCGTTAAACAAGGTGGACAAATTCTCGTTAAGAGTCAAACCAAGAGTTATTTAAAATTGTTATTACCAGTAAACGACTGTTTGTCCCAACTATCACAATCATAACCTAAGAAGAAGAGAAAATACATAAAAATAATATAAATTTTAATTTAGAAAATCGTTAAAATCCAGACAATAATGATTGACACGTGGCACTTTACTAAGAAAAGCTTACTCAAGGAACCCACAACTTCGAGATATTATATCATACGTCCGGCCTATCACGTCAGCCGTGGTCCCTAGCCAATGAAAACCACCCATTCTGCACTAATCAACCATATAATTAATCTAATTTTCAGAAATTATATTTTTAAAATGACATGTAAATTATGAGTGAAGATTTATTGGTTGAAAAAAAATGAGTTGGCAATTAGTGGTGAAGTGGGTGGTTATTATTGGATGAGACCATGACTGACGTGATAAGCCGAGCCTATGATATAATTTCTCCACAACTTCAAAACCTATGACCTGAACTACAACCTCCCCGAATCCAAACCTTCGACACTGATAGATTGAAAAGAAGAGATCAAGAGAGAGAGAAAATTTAAAAAGAATAATTAGTTTCTTTAAATTTTTTTATGTACGTAAATCATTTAATAGAGAAATTATTATATGAATTTTTTTATCGTATAAGATATGAATTAAATCATTTTAATTTTTTTAAATTGTTGACGATACGGTTGAAATTTCAAATACACCTATTCTCATTTAAAATTTGTAATCGACTCTCTTTTAATTTGCTTTTTGTTTCATCCTGTCCTGGGTTCTTTTGATATAAAATTTTAATATTAATTAGCCCTCCCGATTTGTGTATAGATTTCAGGATAAAAGGTTGTAGATGGTTTAACAATAACTCTCAACTTAGTAAATAATTTCTTACAAAATAAACTCATAAATACTTTGTCTTTATCATAAATAATATTGTTTAATAGGCCGTAAAAATAAAAAATGTTCTCAAAAAATATTTGTGTCACTTTTTTAACCGTAAATAGATGGCTTATAGTTATAAAATAACTGTACTTGATTATTTTATCCACCATCACTACCAAGATGTAATTTTTCTCTATATGTAAGAAGTTTTTCGACAAAGTTTATACTGATTGAATTTTAGATTATTTCAGACACGATTCTTTTGGATGGATACGATTTTTTGGTTGTTCAGGCACAAATTACACTCTCTCACTATATTACTTATTTTTTTAGTTTCTTCATGTAAAAAGGTCTCAATAATCTTTTTCATAGTGGCATGAGATCTTGAATGTCCTCCAACAAATTTTGCATGATAAAATTTTATCAATTATTATCTTAATTTTGTTTTTTTTTTTCAACTATTAGTTTTTTTTTTTTAAATTTCCATCTCACCTATAATACTATAAATTATTTAATTATATTTTAATACACAAGATAAGTAAATTTATTACATTAAAAACTCTTGATAATTAGCCGAAACCTAAACCTATCTATTACATTAAAAATTTTTGCTTTGGTTCGGTAGGTTAAATCATTTTAATCGCACAATGAACATTGATAGACATGTGTGAATAAATTTAGATGAACATAAACAAACAAAAATAAATGAACGAACGAACAAACAAACAAACCTAATCAATAACCATTTTGTTAACTAATTAGGCCGAAGGCCGATACAATTAAATTAACCATTAAACCATGAAAAATCAAATCTAGAAATATCTAATATTCTTTACCAATTTCACCCCTCAAATGTCCTGTCTAATTTGGATAAAATATAACCATATCTAAGCTTCAATTGATTAATCCCATGCAATGAATTAAAAAAGAAAATTAATTTATTACGA
The DNA here is from genome assembly GCA_035048815.1 of Abelmoschus esculentus. Taxonomy (NCBI): domain Eukaryota; kingdom Viridiplantae; phylum Streptophyta; class Magnoliopsida; order Malvales; family Malvaceae; genus Abelmoschus; species Abelmoschus esculentus. The sequence goes on along the minus strand of JAUCBN010000051.1, from coordinate 2,530,211 downwards.
ATCCAAAAGGCCCATTACTAGGCCCACAAGACTTAAACATATTGACCCACTACAAAGGCAGTTGCCAAGACAACACAACCTCTTTATATATGAATATCATTCAAGGTAAATAATTTATAAAAGTTATGCATGTAGGCATTTAATGAAAAATATTTTAATACGTAAATTTGTATAAATTTTATAAATTAACCTTTATCAATTCATAATTTTAGGGTTAAATAGTTAAACTGTAATTTAAGATTTAAAATTTTAGGGCTTTGAATTATATAATTTAAAATTTAGGATTTAGAGTTTAATATTTAACATTTAAGGTGTTAGTAGTGTTAGGGATCAAGGACGAAAACAAATACGGTAAGAAAAAACAATTGTTTGGTTTATTTATGAATGTTGTTATGGTCATTATGAACCGTTACTTTTTACTATAATAATTTCGAATGGTGCTAGCTTCGTTATTACGATTACAAACTGTTATTTGAATCCTATCGAAAACCCAACTCCTTTTAATGCAACAATTACTTTATGGATTTTTTTTATGATCAAGGAGTAATTTTTTTATACAATCTTGTAATAGTTTAAAGAAAAATGTTGTCCGTAAAATATCATCTAAAAATGTTTAGAGTTAGGTTTTCGATGCTCGAAACCTTAAACTTATAAAATTTGACAAAAAAGTCAAAAATTTTCTCTTTACCAAAGTTTAAATTTATTATTTTTTATATCAATTTATACAATAATAATAAATTAGTGTAAAACTAAAAATTTATACAAATATAAAAGAATATACACATTTTTTATGCTAAGCAATTAACATCTTATTAACAATGAGACATAAAACATCTAAAGCCTGAGTTGTGAGTATTATTAAAAACCTTCTTAAGCCTTATTAAAGAATATATATATTGATAGGTGCTCATAACATTCCATTGGATTGCGAAAGGGTTGATGATCATAATCTTGCAATGAACCAAGAAGATGCTTATGTCGATGAAAAATCAGTCGAATCATTATTTGGAAACTTCAATAATCAATCACAAACTATCTAATTAATCCCGCGAGTAGTTTGAATCATGTTTATTAGTATATATAATTTAATATCCTCCAATATCTCAAAAAAAATATTAAAAAATTTATAAGAAAATATAATTACAAATATGTGTTTGCCAACACTATAAACTTATTTCACATAATTTTTTTTAAATTAAGATGTTTTCCTCCTCTCACATATATATAACATAAGATCATATCGATCACATTTCACCGTTCACAATAAATCCATTTTCTAAAATGGATTAAGTGAAACATATACATGAATTTTTCATGTAAATAATAATAAAGTAGATTTTTTTTTAATATTGAAAAAGTGTAATTTGTTTGTGTATATATTTTTTTATATCCTATATACTGGTAGTAAATATTGAAAATTTTCACGATTGTCTTAATTTTAGAGTTTAGGATTTTAGTTGTGTATAGTTTAAAGGAAAAGATTTAGAATTTATGATAGTGATTATCACTTAGAATTTAGGTTTAGAATTTAAGGTTTAGGAGATGAGATTTTATTTTATGATAATATGGTTATGATTTAGGTTTTAACTGATTATATATTTAAATCCTAATTTTTAATCTCTATTTGTAAATTCTAAACATCATATACCTAAAACCTTAATCTAAGACTTTTAACCCTAATTTCTCTGATAGATTGAAAAGAAGAGGTCAAGAGAGCAAAAATTTAAAAAGAATAATTAGTTTCTTTAAATTTTTGACATGTGTAAATTATTTAATAGAGAAATTATTACATAAACTTTTTCTACTACTTAAGATATGAATTAAATCATTTTACAATTAATTTCTAGTGATATGTTTTAACTTTTATAGATTATTGACGATACGGTTGAAACTTCAAATACGTCGATTCTTATTTAATATTTGTTCACCATCACTACCGAGATAATTTTTTCTCTATATGTAAGAAGTTCCTCGACAAAATTTATACTGATTGAATTTTAAATTGTTTCAGACACAAACAAAGGTTGTAATAGTCCCTTTAGATATATGAGATATTTTTTTGTTTTTCTGACACAAATTACACTCTCTCACTATATTACTTATTTTTTAGTCTCTTTAAGTAAAAAAGTCTCAATAATCTTTCTCATAGTGGCATGAGTTACTGAGTGTCCTCAAAAAAAAAAAAACTTGCATGATAAAATTTTATCTATTATTATCTTAATTTTTTGTTTTTTTTTCAACTATTAGTTTATCTTTTTCTTAAAAAAAAATTCCATCTCACCTATAATACTATAATTTTTTTTATTATAGTTTGATACACAAGATGTGTACAACAGTGCACAATGCTTCATATTTAAAGTATAAAACTTAAAACCTAAATCTTAAATTTTATATCTTCAACCTAAACTATAGTCTAAATCTTTGAAGAAAATGATAATATTAAAAAGGACTTAAATTAAAACACTAGCATGAACCATCTTGTATTAGTGATTAAAAGAACATTTATTGTTTTTGGAGATCATAGGTTCGAGCACTAATACTGCCAACACAGTGAGTGAACGATAAATGTGCAATGGTTGAGGGTATACTCTAAAAAAATACTAATATATTTCATGTTTAGTTGTTTTATCTTAGTTGCAGGCAAAATTAATTTTGTATGATTGTTGTAGACCGTTATTTTTTACGATAATATTTTTTTGAATAATACTATCATTTTTATTCGAACCATATTGAGAACCAACTCTTCTTGATGCAACAAGTAATTAACTTGAAACTCTTTAACAAAGTTTGAATTTATTTTTTCTATATCGTCTTATATAAAAGTAATAAATTAATGTAAAACTAAAAACTTTACAAATGTATGAGGATACATATTCAGAACATTAATTGAATTGAAAAAATGCTAATAACTAGAGTGTCGCGATGAGCTAAGAATATGTTTGTATCAATGGACAATCAATCGGATCATCAATGGTAGACTTCAACAACCAGTTACAACTATCTGACAATAACGAAATTGTTACGCAAGCTCAAGGTGATCTGGCTAGTACTTCGTAGCTTGATTTAATTTCTTCCAATATCTCAAAAACTTTTAATATATATATAATAACAAATAGGTATTTGTCAACACTATAAACTTATGTCATATAGATTGTTTTTTAATAAGATGTTTCCCTCTTCTCATATATATACAACATAAGTTCATATGGATTACATTTCACGGTTCACAACTTATCCATGTCTTTTCAAAAATACTAAAATTCGGTGAAAACATATACATGAAATTTTCATGTAAATAATAATAAAGTATTTTAATTTTATTTATATCCTATACACCAGTGAAATCGTTTTAATTTTAAAATCTAGGGTTTTAGTTTACTGTGTATGGTTTAGGGGTTTAGCGGTAGAGGTTTAAAATTTAGGAACAATGGTTAAAATTTAGGGATATGTTTAGAATTTATGGTTTAGGGGATGGAGTTTTATTTTTAAGGTAATATGGTTAGAGTTTAGGTTTCAACTTATAAACCTTAAATTCTAACCATTATCCCTAAATTTTAAAATACTAGTCTAAACTCTTAAACCCTAAAACTAAAGCGTTTATAAAAATTTTCACCGTCAATATATGTCACATTTTTCTTTCTTTTAAAAAATATATTTTTCTTAACAATTTTTTTACTATAATTTAAATAGCATGTATCACTTTATAAATCTTTAGGAGTGTCCAAGTTTAACCGATTTTAGTCATTTTTTCAATTACATTGACATGATTTCAATTAAATTAGTTTTGTCGATCTTCTAATTGTTATTAAAATATATAATTAATCGTAAGGTTTTTTACGTTATGAAGAATAAACTTTTTCTGGGATTTACTTTATATCTTATTTTCGTTTATTTTGATTTTAAAATGGATAGTAGTGATTTTTTTATTTTTAAATTATAAAAAAGATAATAGTGATATTTGTTTGATATGGTTTTGTTTTGATTAGTTTTATTTATTAGAATTCAAGAAGATAAGCCTGAGAGAGGAAGAAGATTAAAATAATAAAATTAAATTTTCATGTAATTGAATTTAACATAGAAAAGATATTATAATTTTTAATTTTTTCATAAGAAATGTCAGTTTCATTGAAATGAAATAAGGATACAAGAAACAGGAGAGGGGTTCAAACGATTACAAAAATTTGGAGAGAAAAAAAACATAGAACAATCATTGTAATTAGCCCCTTAAAACTAACTAAACCGACATAAACGAAGGTGTGTATTGTCCGTTTATTTAATTTTAATCAAACAAATAAATAAACACAAATTTTTTTGTTTGTGTTCGTTCGTTAAAAAATGTAGTTTGTTCGTGTCCATTCATATTTATTCGTTAAATTTATAAACGAATATAAACGAACACAAATGAACATCTATAATGTATTAAATATTAAGTATTTTTAGTTAGTTAGTTAGTTAGATTAATTCAGTTAATTAACCGATTTTAAACCGAAATACACAATAATTAAAAATTTAAAAAACTCTTAATAATTAGTCGAAACCTAAAACTATCTATTAGATTGAACAATTTTGCTTTGGTTCAGTCGGTTAAATCATTTTAATCGCACAATAAACACTTATAGACATGTATGAATAAATTTAGATGAACATAAACGAACAAACATAAACGAATGAATTACCGAACAAACATAAACAATAACCGTTCCGTTAACTAATTGGGCGAGAAAGCTGATGTAATTAAATTAACCATTAAACCATGAAAAATCAAATCTAAAAATATCTAATATTCTTTACCAACTTCACCCCTCAAATGTCCTGTCTAATATGGCTAAAATATAACCATATCTAAGCATCAATTGATTAATCCCATCCAATGAATTAAAAAAGAAAATTAATTTATTACGAATCCCAAAGGCTCATTAGTAGGCCCAGACAACCCAACCTCTTTATATATGCATATCATTCAAAATAAATAATTTATAAAAGTTATGTATGTGGACATTTAATCGAAAAATATTTTAATACGTAAATTTGTATAAATTTTATAAATTAAATTTTATCAAGTATTAATTTTAGGTTTAAAGATTTAAATTGTGATTTAAAATTTAAAATTTTAGGGCTTCAAATTATATAATTTAAAATTTATGGTTTAAAGTTTAATATTTAACATTAAAGCATTTAGTGTTAAGGAATAGGGACAAACAAATGAGGTAAGGAAGAAAAATTGTTTGGATTATTTATGAATGTTGTTATGGTCATTATGGACCATTATTTTTTAAGATAATAATTTTGAATGGTGCTAACTTCATTATTTCATTATTGCGGTTGCAAATTGTTATTCGAATCCTATCGAAAACTCAACTCCTCTTAATGTAATAATTATTTTACGTAATTTTTTTTATAATCAAGGAGCAATTATTTTTTGTATAATCTTATAATAATTTGACGAAAAATATTGTATGTAAAATATCTATTAAGAACGTCTAGAGTTAAGTTTTCAATGCTTGAAACCTTAAACTTTTATAAAATTTAAATAAAAACATCAAAACAATTCTCTTTACCAAAGTTTAATTTTTTTTATTTTTCTATATCAACTTATACAATAATAATAAATTCGTGTAAAACTAAAAAATTATACAAATATAAAAGAATGTACATATTTCTTCTGCTCAGCAATTAACATCTTATTAATAAAGGGGCATAAAACGTCCAAAGCCTGAGTTGTGAGCATCATTAAAAACCTTTTTAAACCTCGTTAAAGAACATATATATATTGATAGGTGTTCAGAGTATTTCATTAGATTACGAAAGAGTTAATAATCATAGTCTTACAATGAATCAAGAAGGTATTTGTGTCGATGAAAAATCAATCGAATTGTTATTTGAAAACTTCAATAATTAATCACAAATTATTCAATTAATCTCGCGAGTAGTTTGAATCATGTTTATTTTCATAATTTAATATCCTCCAACATCTCAAAAGAATTTATTAAAAAATTATAAAAAATATAATTACAAATAGTGTTCGTCAACACCATAAACTTATTTCACATAGTTTTTTTTTTTTTTTTACAAAATTAAGATGTTTTCCTCCTCTCACATATATGTATGACATTAGTTCATATGGATCACATTTCACGGTTCACAATAAATTCATTTTCTAAAATGGATTAGGCGAAACATATACATGAAATTTTCATGTAAATAATAATAAATTAGATTTTTTTTAATATTAGAAAAGTGTAACTTGTTTGTGTATATGTTTTTTTTATATCTTATACATTGGTAGTAAAAATCGAAAATTTTTATAACCGCTTTAATTTTAGAGTTTAAGATTTTAGTTTAAGGTGTATGATTTAAAGGTAAAATTTTAAAATTTATGAATAGTGATTAGCACTTAGAGGGAAGAAAGAGAAAAAAAATAGTTATAAGAACAATTGATTTTTTTAAGATTAAATTAATCATTAAACCATGAAAAATGAAATCTAAAAATATCTAATTTTCTTTACCAATTTCACCCCTCAAATGTCCTGTCTAATTTGACTAAAATATAACCATATCTAAGCTTCAATTGATTAATCTCATGCAATGAATTAAAAAAAGAAAATTCATTTATTACGAATCCCAAAGGCCCATTACTAGGCCCAAAAGACTTTAACATATAGACCCACGACAAAAGCAGTTGCCCAGACAACCCATCCTCTCTATATATGAATATCATTCCAGATAAATAATTTTTTGACGGAAAAAAACATCGTTAAAAAAACCTTAACACTTTCAACCCCGAGGAGGTTTAAAAGCCCTTATGAAAAAAAATATACCCCTAGAATTTATTGAATAAGAGAATTAAATTTCTCGGAGTTTACAAAAATCCTTATAAAGTCGGGCTTGTCACGAGTCAAAATAAAGATTACAAAAGAGTATGGGCTACATGATCTAGATGCAAGAGTATAGGTTACATTATTGTCCCCTCTAAGTACATAAGAGATTCGATAATTTGTTAAACTCTCAAGTGTGGAGCGAATCGTGGATACTAAAGGCTATAAAGTTGAGAGATCTAGTCAACCCTGGTTGACTTTATTTGCAATAGAAGTTGAGTCTGTTTCAAAGGTAATATTTGTCCAGATAAATAATTTATAAAAGTTATGTACGTGGGATTTAATCTAAAAATATTATGATACATAAATTTGTATGAACTTTATAAATTAAATTTTATAGAAGGTTTAATTTTAGAGTTTAAAGATTTAGATTATGTTTTAAAATTTAAAATTTAGAGCTTTAGATTATATAATTTAGATTTTAGGGTTTAGAATTTAATATTTAAGATTTAAGGTGTTAGTATTAGAAATTAGGGACGAAATCAAATGGGGTAGGGAAAGACAATCATTTGGTTTATTTATGAATTTAGCCTCGTACTTTTAAATATTTATTCTTCTTCCACAGTCTCAAATTCTACTTCCGTCCCTATTAGTGATTTAAGTTTTACATTTTATAGTTTAAATATGAAGAAGAATATATTTTTTTACATGAGTTATATATCAAAATATAACTTATTTTAATTTAAAATAAATAAATTTAATCAGAATAACATGAAAATAAATAAAAAAATATCAAATAATCTTTCCTACAACTAAAGTATCTTCCCTTAATGATGAACTGATTGATGCCACTTGTGTTGTTGGCATAAATCCATGTGAACCACATAATCTTTAACCCCTCAAATTGGTTCATAATTTTCCTTTTTATTTGTCTACAAAAACATGTCTGGGCACTTTCCAATTTCCTATACATGCCAATAGGAGGAATGTCCCTACAAAATCATGTGGACATAATTTGATGACATAGTTGTTTATAGAGGAAATTTCCCCTCTGCACATGCTCTACAGCCTTCTACACCTGCACTTATGGAGGGCATTATTACACTTTAATATATTATTTGTTATATTCATTTATTTTATTTCATATTGGATTCTTATCATTTTGTTAGAAAAATAATTATAATAATTGGTAGAAGCCAGATGGATGCATGTGCGTATATATCAAGAAATGGGATATAATTGTTTTGAGTTTTTTTTTTTAAAAAAAAAAAGTGAATAGTGTTTGGTGAGTGAGAAAATGGATGTTTAGGTGTATCTATCGAGAGTCGATCACGAGTAGAATAATATATTAACTTAAAAATTAATTAATTTATATTTAAATAAATTTAATATTCGGTAAAGTTATATTCAATTTATAATTATTAAAAAATTATGACTAGTTAAGTTTACACTGAACTTGAATACAAGTAGTATTTGTTTTAGAATATACTCCCAACTATTAAATATTGATCCTTAATCATTGTACTGTAAATACTGATGCTCGAACTTGTGATCTCTAAGAATAAAAATCGCCCTTAACCATTGAGGCAAGATGATTTTTTTTAAATATATGTAAAATCTAATAGAAGTATATATAGCTTAATATAAACATAAATTAATAAATTTTAAAAATATTAAAATAACATGTAAAACAATTTTAAACTCTAAAATAACAATTCACAAATACATCAAACTATGATATTATAAAAAATTAAGTGAACTATTCGTAAATTTATCGAGTTGAATTAAATTTTATTAAACTTAATTCGTTAAGGTTTCAAATCAAATTCAACTGAATCGAATATTAATCAAATTTTGATGAAGTTCAGGGAATCAATATTTCATTATTATGACCCACCAAACTTTCTCTCTCTTTCTTGCCTTTCTGTTTTTCTTTAATTGTTAAACTCTATAACATGAACATGAAGAGATGCTTTTCTTTTATGCCAAAATTCATGTCTTAGGGCAAAAAAGATATTGCATATATCCTTGTCTGTTCATGCACAACAAAATGATAATAATGATAAGCTTATAATTTATCAGTACAGTTCAAAATATAATTCTAGACCGAAAATAAATTTAATAATAATTTACAAATGAATATTAAATTTTATATTTATAAATATAAATAAAAAAACGATTATAAATGTCAAATTTTTAAATATATCCATATTAAACTTAGGGTAATTATACTATACACAGGTGATAAAAAATTTTGTTTTCACGAGTGTATTAGTTTTAGGGTTTAAAGTTTATAGGTTTAGATGTATGAGTTTAGAATTTATGGGTTGCGGTTAGAATTTAGTGTCAGAGATTAAAATTTAACGTTTACGAGTTAAAACTCAAATTTTAACATATTACCCTAAAACTTAAACTCTAACCTCTAAATATTAAATTCTAACCTTAAACTTCAAATCCTAACCACCCTATACAGCTATACTAAATACATAAACTCTAAAACCGAGATACTTATAAAAAAGTTCTTATGTCAGTATGTAAAATATTTTCCCCAAACTTATTAACATTATTTTGTGTTTATTTTTTTTATTACTCTTCTGTTCAGAGTCTAGCACTGATTAATTCAGACCAACCCGCATCGCACACCTAGTTTTGGTGGGTGAGTCTTCCAACAGAGATTTTTTGCGTACACAACGTCTCGAACCTGAGACTTGCTTAAGCGGAACCAAGTTACTTACTACTTGGACCAACCCCTATTAATTGTGTTTATTATATTTACTATATTCGTATTTTATTTAAAATTATATAACCGACCCAAGAAAGACCAATATACTCATAGACTATTAACATTAGTTAAGAATTAAGATGATAGCTTTCAAGGAATCTATTGTCAAATGGACAACTCAGTTAAACATATTCTCTTGGGTGTAAGAAAATATAATAATTGGTATGTCTTTACTTCATATTATATTATTTTTTAATCAAACTTTACTTTATATTATTAAACTGTTATAATTATGGTATAATGACGATAATGATTGTGTGAGATGTTGCTTTGTTTAGAAGCCAAAAAGTACATACCTATAATATATATTTTATAGAAAAACCAAAGTTGAGAGATCAATTCAACCAGGTAAAATACATCATTTGATTACCATAATTGCTTTAATAGTTAATCACTTATTTGCTTCTGAATTTTCCTGGAAATGTCAGAATTTGTCAGAAAATGAAAAAAAAATGTAAGCCTATTTATATATTAATATTTTGATATTAAAAAATTCATAAATATGTGACCAAAATAACCGTATTGGGTTGACTTACTATAATAAATGATTGAAGAAGGTAAGAAAATGAACACACTCTGGAAACACATTCCATCCATGTTTTAATGTCTGGGAGATTTGTAATAAGTCCAAAGCTGTACAGTCATTAATTGCAGATAATTAGCTGGTGTCAATCCCAAGAACCCACGAACTGGTATTAAATTAATCAACCCTCTTCACTCATTAACTATTATTGGTTAATTACAAGCTTAATTATTCTCTCATGTCATGTATATTAACTTTCTTGGTCGCCAACTAGCTCCTTTGTTCCACCATAGCCAAAAATGCAATACTTCTAGTAGGATCAAAACTTAGAACAGAAGAAAAAACAGAACACAATGGAACCCAAATCTTGTTTGCTGTTCTTCTACTGCTCCATTGGTCTTTTTCTGGTTTTTGCAGAGGGGGGTAATAGGTTGTCAGTGCCAAATGGTGAAGAATCAACCTTGCTGTTGATGAAGAGTAGTTTGATTGATCCGTTGAAGAAGCTCGAAGATTGGAAAATGGCGAGTAATGTGGTTGGAACCGGATCAGCTCATTGTAACTGGACTGGAGTTTGGTGCAACTCCAGAGGCTTTGTTGAGAAACTTGATCTTTCCAATATGAATCTCAGTGGCATTGTATCGGATCATATTCGAGGTTTGCGTGGCCTCTCGGTGCTCAACCTGTGCAACAACAGTTTCGATACATCGTTGCCGAAGTCATTTGCCAATCTCAGTTCACTGACGAGCCTCGATGTGAGTCAGAACAACTTCATTGGCAGCTTTCCGATAGGTCTTGGGATGGCTTCAGGATTGACTTATGTCAATGCGTCGAGCAACAACTTCTCAGGGTTTCTTCCCGATGATCTCGGCAATGCAACTTCACTCGAAATATTAGACATCAGAGGGAGTTTCTTGGAGGGCACGGTTCCTACATCTTTTAAGAATCTGCAGAAACTGAAGTTTCTTGGGCTTTCAGGCAACAATTTTACTGGAAAGCTTCCAAGAGAGCTCGGGCAACTTTCGGCTCTGGAAACTATCATTCTCGGTTACAATGCGTTCATAGGAGAAATACCGGAGGAATTCGGCAACCTCACCAATCTTCAGTATCTTGATTTGGCTGTTGGCACTCTCGGTGGTCAAATTCCACCATCATTGGGTAGGCTTAAACAGCTAACCACAGTTTATTTGTATAAAAATAATTTCACAGGAAGAGTTCCACCAGAGCTTGGAAATGTTACTTCACTGGTTCTCTTGGATCTTTCTGATAACCAGATTTCAGGAGAAATACCAGTAGAGCTAGCAGAGTTGAAGAATCTGCAGCTGTTGAATTTGATGCGGAATCAGTTGAACGGCTCGGTACCGGCTAAGCTTGGAGAATTGACCAAACTACAGGTACTTGAGCTATGGAAAAATTCATTGACAGGTTCTTTGCCGTCGAATCTCGGACGAAACTCGCCCTTACAGTGGTTAGATGTGTCATCAAATTCATTATCAGGTGAGATTCCTCCAGGTTTATGTGATTCAGGAAACCTCACCAAACTTATCCTCTTCAACAACTCTTTTTCGGGTCCAATCCCTTTAGGTCTCTCAACATGTAAGTCACTAATTCGTGTTCGAGTGCAAAACAATCTGATTTCCGGGACTATTCCGATAGGTTTCGGAAATCTTCCGCTACTTCAGCGTCTGGAATTGGCAAAAAACAATCTTACAGGCCAAATTCCAGATGATATAGCTTTGTCAACATCTCTTTCTTTCATTGATGTTTCTTGGAACCACCTTGAATCAATCCTTCCTTCCAGCATTTTTTCCCTGCCTAATCTCCAAACATTCATTGTCTCCCACAACAACTTGGCGGGGAAAATTCCCGATCAGTTTCAAGACTGCCCGTTATTGTCGGCGCTCGATCTTTCGAGCAACCATTTATCTGGAGAAATTCCAGAGAGTATAGCTTCTTGTGAAAAGCTGGTAAGTCTAAACCTCAGAAACAATCGGTTCAATGAAGAAATCCCAAAAGCACTTGCAACAATGCCCACATTAGCCATGCTTGACTTGTCCAATAATTCCTTAGTTGGCTCGATACCTGTAAATTTCGGCACCTCACCAGCCCTGGAAATGCTGAACCTGTCGTACAATAAGCTTGAAGGTCCTGTTCCATCTAATGGACTGTTGATGACCTTAAGCCCTGAGGACCTTGAAGGCAATGCTGGTCTTTGTGGCGGCATACTCCCACCGTGCTCTTCTTCGAGTCCAATAAAATCAGCAGCGCAGCCAAGGAAAATGCACATTAAACATGTTGCTGCCGGATTTATCATCGGAGCATTGATCATATTATCTCTTGGCATAACATTTTTTGCCGGAAGTTGGGCATATCGAAGATGGTACATGTATAACAGCTTCTTTGGTGACTTCTTCAAAACAAGTAACAAAGAATGGCCATGGAGACTGGTGGCATTTCAACGCTTAAGTTTTACGAGTAATGATATACTCGCCTGCATAAAGGAATCAAACATCATCGGCATGGGAGGAACCGGTGTAGTTTACAAGGCTGAAATCCATCGCCCTCGAGCAGTAGTTGCAGTTAAGAAGCTATGGAGATCAGAGACCGACATTGAAAGCAGTGACGATCTGTTTGGAGAAGTGAGTCTCCTTGGAGGACTTCGGCACCGAAACATTGTAAGATTATTGGGGTATGTTCACAATGAAACTGATGTATTGATGGTATATGAGTACATGCCGAATGGAAATCTTGGGACAGCTCTGCATGGTAAACAAGCAGAGAAGGTGTTGGTGGACTGGGTTTCCAGATATAACATAGCAGTTGGTGTTGCACAAGGGCTGAATTACCTCCACCATGACTGCCATCCCCCAGTCATTCACCGAGATATCAAGTCGAACAACATTCTTCTAGATTCAAATCTTGAGGCAAGAATTGCAGATTTTGGGCTGGCAAGGATGATGATTCATAAGAACGAAACCGTTTCAATGGTTGCTGGATCATATGGATACATTGCTCCTGGTATGCCTACCATCTGTGATTTTGTAGATCAGAATTTTTATTTTCTTTGACAAGAAACCAATTACTAATGTTTTTGTTGAAACCTGTTTTATGACAGAATACGGGTACACTATGAAGGTTGACGAAAAGATCGACATATATAGCTTCGGTGTAGTTCTGTTGGAGCTTTTATCAGGGAAAACACCATTAGATCCTTCTTTTGGAGAATCAGTCGATATAGTCGAGTGGACTCGAACTACAGTTAAGAAAAGCAGAGGGTTGGAAGAAGTACTAGATCCGACCATCGCAGGTCAATGCAAGCATGTCCAAGAAGAGATGCAACTTGTCCTAAGGATTGCACTCCTCTGTACTGCAAAGCTCCCCAAGGATAGACCATCCATGAGAGACATCATTACAATGCTAGGTGAGGCAAAGCCAAGGAGGAAAAGTGTATGTCAAAATGGGAGTCACCATTTTAGCAAAGAGGGTCCTATCTTTAGCAACTCACCTGTTATAGGGCTTCTGTAATTATTTTCAGGCTAATATTTTCCATTAATTTCTTATCATGTATAATTTTCTTCAAAAGCCGGCTCTATTGCAGGCTCAGTTGCAATCCTAATGAATAAGAGTATCTTCTATCTTTAACAAAACACATGATAAACTTGAAAGATATGTGTAAGTAAAATCTATAGTTCAAACATTTGATACTTCATCTACTATGTTTTGTCCGGCCATAAGTAACAAATCAACAGCTATAACAGAAAAGAGTGGAGAAATTGAAGAAAAAAATCTTTAGGAGATTTGATGTTCCTCCATTGATTCCCTTGTGAACAAGGATTGAGGATTTTATTTCTTTGCTATCATATACAGAAATGATCCCCGGGCAAAGAAAACTGGATATTTAGTAATATTCCTTAAATATGTTTCATTTTGATGAGAATGTTAGGGAAACAATTACCTGAACCATTACCGAGCTCTAAATCCAGTAAAATGAAGAAAAAAACAGTTGAGAAGGAAAAATATGACGCCTCTTCTCAATCCGAAGAAAGGTTACCCCTTTGTACAACTATTTCCTTTTCCGAAACTCAAGATGAAGATCTTTTGCACTTTTCGCCTTCGAGGTATGAATGCCAGAGCTGAATGTTCCTTTGCACCTATGCTGCAACATCTAGAAGAGTAGTAGTTCCTGATGCACTCCCTTCATCAAGAAAACTGCTAGACAATGGCTGGAAAACAGTAACAGATAAAGAGACTTCAGGGCCTTAGTTATCTTTAAAAAGTAAATTATTCATATTTCGTTTCAATATGAATTCCAATAAGAATGCGGCAAAAAGTTTCCATAACAAATTCTACGAACTTCGTACGACCAAAATTAATCCTTAACAGATAAATGTTTACAGAATACCTCCTTATAATCGTTGTGCGATAAGAAAAAAGGTTCCTTCTCTCGGATCCCCGCATTTTCATTTAATATTCTTTCCAAATCCTGCAAAACAAGAACCAAATATGAGAATAACAGTACTTGTAATTCCTGAATAATGTACAAAATTAAGTCAATCACAATGGTAGGCCAAACTCTAAGATATTTTACACTTTCCACTAAAGAGGTAAATAAAAGCACCAGGAATAAAATATTTAAACACAGGTCGTCCACCGTGTTTGGTCAATCCGATACCTTTGCAAGACAACATAGAAGATAGGGATAGCAGAAGACCACTGATTACTCCCACAGGTTTTCATCATCAACTAATTGGCTATTCAAAATTTTCCTACTATAAAAGTGCAACTTAAGTGGATGACAGCATTCCCTTAAAGTTCAATTTTTTCTTAGATGAGATTATAAACTGTAAGATAATTTAATTTAAACAAGTTAAACCTAACCGTTTTACCTTTCCCGTCAATATTTCAAACTCAAGCAACTCTTCCACAATCTTTTCAAGAACACGACGATTTTTCTTAAGCATATCCCTTGCTTTTTCATATGCTAAATCGTAAATCTGCAGAAATAATAAGCATCTTTTATAGAGATTCAATAACCAATGTCATTGGCAAAATATAGTAAATCAACCTCAATTATTCTACCAAGATTCGTACAATTTAATGAAACTATGTCAATCTTGGCACATACCTTTTCAACTTTAGTTGCCATCTCAAGCTCATGATTGTTTCCCATGCTCAAAGCCGTAACCTGATATCAACGAAGAAAAATCCAGTATGAACAATCTATTCACGCCAAAAGAAGAATTACATATTACTAAAGCAACAACACCAGTAATCTATTTTATCACACTGATAACAACAATAAAGTGCACACTCTTAAGTTTCAAAAGGGACAAGAAATGAAATGCTCAGAAAGAAGGAATGTCTAAAGAGTAAATCCATGACCTCTGAGCAGTTGCACCATATATCAACAAAACATATTATTCCAGAATTTAGAAATGAACCATGTGCAATTGTTTCAGTATTTGGATCTATAAAGAAAATAAAGTACCGCATTAATACTATAGTAGACCGCAGGACTATCATCAGGACCCCATCCATACTGAATCACCATCCTTGTAGCTATCTGTTGCAATTTCATGAAAGTAACTCATGAACTTGTTCAAATGAAAATTGTATCAAGCCTTGACAAGGTTATTATACTTAGACATATGAAACAGTAAGAATATGATTATATCAACCTCCTGCGCCTGCTTTAGTTCTGATGCAGAAAGAATATTTTCTTCTCCAAAGGGTAGCAGCAGTTGGGCTGCAATATGTGACCCAAAACAGAATACAAGCTTCTTTTCAAGGTAAGACCTTGACTCTGCATTGCCATACATAGACCCTTCATTTCTTGCCTTGGTAATCTTTGTACATCCAATTCCCTGGAAGATAACAAGATGTAGAATAAGATGGGACCGGGAATAAGTTATGGTGACAATAATACACATTTTGTAAGTTCAAAATTTAGATTAGGATGTATAGTCAAAACATAAGGCTATTATTGGCAATACAAAAATGGTAGGTAAGAACTATATTTTACTTCACCTATCAACATGTCAACTACTAGGTAACAAAAAAATCAACAGACTAAAAATCAAGCAAAATACTGACGTAATGGAATTACAAGCATCATTTGTTTACTCCTAATAGCTACAGAAAGCAGTAACAGGCTAATGGCCCACTCGCAGGTTTGAATTAAGCATTGGAACACAATAGTAGCACCATAGTCATAAACTCCTTAAAGATAATAACACTTACAAAACATACTTCAGAAATGCAATCTGAAGAAATTAGAATTGCTAACCTCCCAAGAACAAGGCTCAAGCCATAGATTATCCACAACATCAAAATTTGGAATAAGTAGTGCAATGAGACCACGACCAGCAGCCCAAACAGCATGTGGGAATTTAGTCTCCCTTGTCCACTACAAATGATCACACTGACATTAGTGAAGTTTCATGACAGAAACAGACCAAAAATTACTGTATCATAGTGAGTATACGACCATAAAAGATAAATACAAAGATTTATGACCTCAAACTGCCAAACAATGACATTTGCCTATTCCTAAGAGATCCACAGAACATTCATGAGAAACAACTAAGTTGTACTCATTTATCATCACTTAGAGAATTGACAACATTTACAGCCTTGTATTTTAATTAATCACCAAATTTAATCCAGCAAGCACTTTATTAAAAGCAATGAGCTTGAATATTTAAAATGACAAGAAAGTTACTGACATCAAGGGGGGGATTTAAATATTCTATTCCGTTGCTTATCTGACCATATGGCTCCATTAAATCAACCACATTCTGCAGATCATCTTTGGTCAAATTTAGTCCAAGGTGATTCACCAGCATTTGGCTAATTTGCTTGACAGTTTTGGTTTCCCGCACCCATTTTGGGATCATGCTGCTGAAAGTCTGCAAAAGCGTACAAATTAAACTTACAAACTTAAAATTATTTAATACCAAAAACATGAGTTTACCACCCAATAGATGGATTAGTTAAATGTGAAATTCAAAGGAGAGACGAGTAAACAAGCAAACTGAATGAAAAAAACACTTAATAATTGATTCTTCAAATTTCACGAAGAATAAAACAGGTTCATTCATGGGATTATACTGACCTGGTAAGGTACTAACACCAATAACATAATGTCCTTGTAAGAGATTGTAAAGAATAAAAGTGGACAACAGAAATATTATAGATGCTTGAAGTACCAAACCATTCCCAGTTACCATAAAATAACAATAGGAATCATTTCTTACCGCAAACCAACTACAGTAGCTCATAAGCTCATCTGTATCGAGAAACTTGCTTCTAAATGCACTACCTTCCAGGGCCACAGGAACAAGTTTAAGTTCTATAGGCCGCAAAAGAGCTGTCTTCTCAGCAACCTAAAGAAATAGAAGGATCATGATTTAAAAGTATATTAGCATACAGTCATAGCTTAATTTAAAATAAAAAAACATTAACAACAATAATAAATGCAGGAAGCAAATATATGCAGGCAGGAAAAATGGAGAGAGATTAGCACTGCAGGTTGGAATATTCATCTAACAAAAGTGACTCATAAATAAGAATAGCAATTACCCATTTGTGTGGCAAAAGTTGAGAAGTATGATGGAACTTCAAAAGAAAGGTGAGAAACTACCTTTTTCCAGTCTACCATATCAATAAGCTCCTCATCCATGGTTTCTTTTGCAGCAATCTGTAGTATCCTTTCCCTTTCTGCTTGAGTTGGCCTTTGAAGATGAAATACTCTGTCCATACGACCAGGTCGCTGTAACGCCTCATCGATTTGCTTAATATTTCTGGTAGTAGCCATCAAAACAACCCCATCTTGTTTCTCAAACCTGCAAAAGGTTCAGTGTGTTAGGAAAATAAAAAGATGCCAACCTTACCACTTTTGTTAATAAAGGTCAATCACTTTACACAGTTGAAATGACATAAACACAACCAGTAAGGGGGGAAAGGGAAAAGGATAAAAGATCACAAAAACAGGCAGCTCGGCAAACTGTTTGAAAGCTTTCAACAGAAGTTGGCAACCAGGCCTTCCCTAAGAAAAAAATAGTATCTCATTGCCCAATCTTTAAAGAAAAGCTCCAAAAATTACATTCGATGATAGATTCCTTCCAGCAGATATACACAGGCAGAAATAACTTAGAACCAAAATGATCAAATTATTAAAGCACAGTCTGGCTACTAGAATCCCCAACCAGGTATCATGAGCAAGTCATACATCACATGAGCATCTTGATTAATGCAAAGAGGAATTTAGTGCCTGTGAACCATATGAACAAAAGGGAAACAAAGTATATTACCCATCAAGTTCCACAAGAAGTTGATTGATGAAGGACTCATGGTCCTGCTTTTTTGTGTGGATAAATTTTCCACGAACACCAGCAAATAAATCAAAATCCTCCACAAATATAATTACAGGTGCCTAGAAAAGGGGATCAAACAGGTCAGCAAAGATTGGACAATATATGGTTAAAAAGCTTATATAGTCCTCCCAAGGATAGAAAATTCCAGATACCATATAAACACAACTAAAACTTTAGTTTTCTAAGAACTGAAAAATATTTATCCAAGAAAATAATTGTTACAATAGCTACAACCCTTACTGTTTTTTTATGCAAAAGAATGTTTGCATCTATAAGATATAAACAGAAAAGGTACAAACTAGAAAACTGAAAATATAATGTAAAACAAATTCCAAAAACAAAAAATGCATGTTGTCAGAAATACAGTTAACTGGTTTGGTCAAGTCAAACATGGTCCAGGGATAAACAAGGAGTAAAGACATTAAAAATGTATGACTGTAGTAGTAAGAAAATTTTAGAACATGAAAGAATGATTTTTAAAATTTGAACATAGTGAAACATTGCCATTAGCAAGTTGGCTCAAGTTTAGAGGAGAAATAGATGTTGATCCAAGGGATATTGGAAATAAATGAATCTAAGCATCACCATCATTTCATTTCTATAACTTACAAGTCCAGGAGAGACCTAGAATCTCAGCCATATTTTACTTGCCAATGAAATGTATTTAGTTTCAAGGAAAAGAAAAAATTAAAAATCAACAATAAGGCTCATAGAGGCCTACCAAATCCCTGGCTGTCTGAAAAAGTTCCCTAACATTTGATGCACTTTGGCCAACCCACAGCCCAGCCTCCAATTGTTGGGCTTCAACATTGACAACTGGCACCCTTGCCTCAGCAGCTATGGCTAGTGCAAGAGACGTTTTTCCTGTTCCTCTCTCTCCAACAATAAGAACTCCCTGCAATATAACAACAGAGTACTTTGACTTTATCCACACTGCATTTAACATGGATATCTCTTCCTCGAGTGAAGGATCTTTACAGTGCACAGATTAATATACATGATCAAGTTAACAAGTTAAAATGAAACATTTTTATAGTTGAATTCAAACAGTTTTGATTCACATTATCAGCCTTAGAAAAATATATAATAGAAGACAGATATTATATTCATGACACTGATTGCACAGTATTCTTTCCAGCTGGTTGATGTTCTTCCATAAAATGTGATTACCACTCGGGTTATTGGTTGTAAGAACCTGCTAAACAAAAGAACCAGCAAAGCAGGACTGACCTACAACATCATCTTTCTCCCCTTCTCAACAGAGAGGAGACGGTAACATGTCTGTCATTGGTAATTCGCAAAAAGGAATTCAAGACCATCATTCCCATTCCAATATTTATTGCTTCTCACCTATTTGCTCTTCCAATGTTTAAACCATCATTTGTAAACACCTCTTGTGTTTGAGATCAAACCATAACTTCATTCTAAGCATCAACACAAGAGTTGAAAAAAAAATCCAAGTCCCTAATGACACATAAAAAGAAGAGGGTACTAAAAATTCAGCAGGATATATGTCATTTTCAGAATAACATACCCTAGGTGCACGAGCACCCATTTCTTGGAATGCACCAGGATTCTGTAAAAATGCAACTACTTCATTGATTTCCTCTCTCATAGACTCAATGCTAGCAAAGTCCTTCAAGGGGATTGGAGGATTTTTCACTCTCTGCAAGCCAAAACAAACTTTAAAATAATCTCATAGAAAATTTCAATTATTGAATATGTAAACTTTGTGTCAGAATTGAACCTTCATTCCATCAAAAGCAGTTTTTATAGGATCAATGCCAGCCCTCTTCTTTCGTTTGATCCTCCTCAGCCTATAATTAAAATATCCTTTCTGCATGGTAATATATAAACAATCTTAAAACAGTAAGTTGCTCCTCAAAAGTCCAGTGTAGAGAAGATATATGCCTAAACAAAACCACAAGAAAGCTTCCACCAAACTACCATTGTTATGGAAACTGTAGGTATAACTAGAAAATAATGGAATGCAGTTTAAAGGTAATATAGAAAAAAGGCAAGTAAATAGTACCACTCTACGCAGTTTTCTCATGTTTGGATCTTTACGTATAGGTCCAAAACCAAAAACTCTTGGAACTTTTCTTCTAAGGAAGCAAAATGCATGATACAAAATAAATCCGTAGATAGTGCTTCTAATGAGAAACCAAAGAAACCAGTTAAAGTCATCTGTCTTTCTGGACTTGAAATTCTTTTCTGCTTCGGACTGCCATTTGAGATACCAGGTAGAGGCAACAGTTTGACCTGTTTCCTCTGGCCATGCCATCCCCAACTGCATCCTAACCTGTAACCATCGCAATGCAGAATTTTTTGAAAAAAATCAGTAATGAAAGAAATTTGAAACTGTTTTCTGAAACTCCATGAATGCACTAACAGAATTCATACCGGGTAAGGAATGATAGATTCTATGAGTGGAAATACAATAACCATCATTATATCATCATTTATATTTCTAATTTTCTGATAAACCCAATCTTTTCCATATGATACAAATTTTGTCTTCCATAACCCAGTTAAGCATTGATGAACCAGCCTTATTGTCAAGAGAAACTGTTGATGAAAATCCAACTCCGAGAAAGGGATATACATCAACTGAACAGCAGTTGGGATGCCGCAAGCAAGCATTTTCAGGTATAACCCATCAAATCCTCCAAAATTCTCATATAGCATGTCAAATTCCTGGTGTCAAAAGAGAAGGGGAAAGGAAAGCATTATGTAAGAAGCATAACAATTACAGCTCATGGAATCATTAGAAAGGCTATTACACTCATATAACCTTGATGTCAACAACATATTCCTTGTCATCCCCTTTCAGTGCAATACACATCATAGCCCAGTCATGCCTGATTCGAGCATGCTCTACTAACTTCTTAGACACTGCATAAGGAACAGCCATTGGATCCATTTCCCACCTGCTTCTCTCTTCATTGTACCAAGTCTTTGCAACTACTCTATCTCGATCCAAGAGAATTTGTTCCTGCAATTAACATTTTACATATGAGGAGCAACATGGCATACTCAAAATAGTCTCATAATAAGTCCTTTTTTCAATATGTGAAAACTAAGTCTTAGGATATGCGAAGATTAAATATATGCCTTCCAAATCAAAGATCTTCATGATCTGAAGTTTAAAACAATTGAAATTTTGTCACAGTAGCATATGTATCCTCCCCATACTTTCTAATATGAGTAAAAGATAAAATATATATATCCATAAAACGAATTTCATGTCAAGGGATGTGCTACCTGTCTTTGGGCTACATATTGTTTGCCAAAATCATCATCTTCCAATATGCGTCTTTTCAGGTCTGCTTTAGCTTCTTCACGCCACTTCTTCCAACCATGGTGCAAATGTAGACCAACGGCTTTAGGAACAACAACTTCCTTATCTCCAAACATCCACTTCAATTCAACTCCTGGAAATCCTTTCACAACTTCATCCTCAGGCGTTTTTACAACAAAACGCTTTTCACTGCCAAATTTTTTCATCCTTCTTCTTATGTGAGATTCCAGATTCTTCTGCATCTCCCTAGAATCTTCAAGACATTGTTTTATGCGTAAAGCAAAATCCGTAGAATCTTGATTAAAGAATGCCCCAAGATCTTCAACTTCCACAACACTAGGCAAAATCATCTGTTCAAAGAGCTTTCTTTGTGCCATTTTAAGTTCATCTTGAATTTCAGACCTTGAGAGATTGGTGATAGACCTTTTTGGCGAACTGCAACCACAAACCTCAATACTTTAAATAAGGAGATGAAGAGTTATCTAAGGAAAACATCTTCAAATTGAAATTAGATGTCAGAAGGGAGAAATTCTCTAGGGGAAACTCGTCGACTCATGTAAACTATACAATAATTTCGAAAGACTAAAATGGTCCATATACAAAATGAGCATCAGGACAAAGTATGCGAAAACAGTTAGAAGCTACAATTAGATATCAACCGCATCAAAATGAAGAATGAAGGGGAGAACAAAAGAAACAAGGTAGAGTAATAAACCATGAGGGATGAGAGTAGTATAATCCTAGCATGCCATAATATGGATTAGAGGACCATAAAAAATCTATAATTTTACTAGAGCAAAACAAATTCAGATCGAACTCCAATAGATCAAAAACAACATATACAAGTATATAATAAAACATAGCAAAGTTTTACCTCTGGAAAAGCTCCTTCCTCCTCATTTGGTTATTAAACCTTTGGACCAACTCCTCACACTCCCTCTCAATAAAACAAAGCTCCCTCACACCAATACTCAGTGTTGCGGTTTCTCTCCTCAAAATCTCATCCTCAATATCCCCAATTCTCTCCCATATCCCATTATATTCCTCCTCCATTTTCTCTATCCCCTCTTCCAACTTCTCCACTGTATCCGTCACCTTCTCTTTCCCCTTCCCCCCTCTCCCATCCTTCTTCTTCTCCTTCCCCTTCTCACTTTCCACTTTCACTACTTTATCCACAATCTTATCAGATCTTTTCTCTAACTCCACTTTCTCCCTCCACAATTCCCCTAATTCCCTGTACAACCCTCTCATAATCTCCCCTTGCAACTCCTCTTTCTTCACTTTCACAGCTTTTAACGCTTCTCTAACATCCTTAACATTACCATCTCCATTCCTAACCTCCTCCACTCTTCTCAACAACATCGAAACCACCTCCAACAACCTCCTTGTATAATCCGAAAACTCGTGCTCATTTTTCCTCAAAGTCCCTTCCTTTCCTTCTTTTTCCCCCTTTACACTCAATTTTTCTACCACTGCAGCCATTGCTACACATTTAAACTTCCCACTTGGATTGAAATTCGATAACCCAATTGCAAAGCAAAGCAAAGTAAAAGACAAACTCTTAACCAAACATTGAAATGAAGAAAACCCAGACGAGGCTTTGACTTCTTTTTCCAAATTTTCCCTTTTGGGTACCACCAAATTTTGATCTTTTACAGGTTTGGAGCTTCTGGGACTTCCTTGAAAGGCAAAAGCTTTAAAATTGAGTTTAATGGAGAGGTTTTTGGCGGGTTTCTTGGTAAACTTATGGGTTCTGATAAGGTGCCTGGTTCTAAAATTGGGAGGGGAGAGTTGAGAGAGACATGACGAAGCGAAGATGGAATCCATCGGATGAGTGAAGATTGGTGAAGCTAAGGGGAATGTGTTATTGATAAGATGGATGAAATTTGGTGGTCATTTTGAAATGTTCAGAAACGTTTGAGGTTAGTTTTGGAAATAAAATAAAAAGTTAGAAGCCTGCAACGATGGTGGAGAAGAAGAAGAAGAAGAGAGCTTCAGAGTTCAGAGACGGAGGTTTATGTAGGGATTAGAAGTTGGAGAGCTATGTTTTGTTTGGATTGGACCGGGTTCACAATGAGCCGGCCCGTTTTGTTCTTTCGTTTATAAAAGGTCAAACTCTTTTTCAGTCCCTCTTTTATATTTCAATTTAATGTTTAACCCCCAATACTTCAATTTTATATAGGTTGATAATGATTCCTACTTTGGTAATGTTATTCCTTATTTCCTTATGGTTAACCTCATTTACTAATATGAAATTGTTTTCTTCTAATACAAATCGTCACCATGCTTATACGAAATTTCTTTAAAAAAAAATCTAGTTGGGTACTCATTAGACCGATTTTGAACTCCTCGGTCTATCAATGGTTGCTTATTATGTTTTCTCGTATTCATTTCCCTGTTGTCTCTATCTTCTTTCGTAGGTCTATAATATATTGTCCAAGTATGAAGTTTAGCTCAATTGTTTAGTTTCCAGCATTGAGTTTTCATGCAATGGATTGAGCAGCAAGTTAGTAGAGATTTGGTCATCTCCGATCTCCGACACTCTCTGGTCTGGCATTTCTGTTCAATGATTTCATGTTTGTTTCATGCATATTTCAGATTTGAATGTGTTATCTATGGCAATGCAGAGACAGAAACCTCTCAGAATTGTCGGAATTTACCTTCAACGCGAGAAAGGGGAATGAACAACACGAGCTACAAGTGTTCTAAACTCATTTGCAGAAGAAAATGCAAGTTTGAACCACCACTGGTTAACTATCAACCTTGTGGCCAGCCATTGCATTGCCATTGAAGAACAGCAACCCCATTGTTGTACTAGAAAAGAGTGTTCAACCAATCAGTTTGGTTATTAACTTAATCGAATTAAATATATAAAAGCACCAATCTTTAAACAAACTACTGTTTTTTGGATTTTGTTTAGTTACAATTCTCTAACTAACTGAGTTATTCCAACTATAGATTTTTAGTGTTGAAAATGTATTATTTTATTATTTTTGGACTGTTAATTGCAGCTGAAAATCGTCTTTCTCTTATCGTGCTTCTATTTGTGTATATGCTTTAAATTAGTGGGTTTAGGACTCGGGGTTTAAGGTTCAATATTAGTGGTTATAATTAAGGTAAGAGAATTTAAGTTAGACTATATTTTTTAGGATATATGATTTAGGGTTTAAGATATAAAAATAAGGGTTAAGATTTAAAATTTAATTTTTTAAAAGTTTTCGATAAAAAAATAAAAAGAAGTATAACGGGGAGGTACAAAATTTTTACTCGTAAATTGCTAAGGGAAGGTATAGCTATCATCAAAATAGGAATTGTATTTCCTTTTTCTTTGATACTATTTTTAAAGTTAAATAGACTTCTACGCGTATTGTTTTATAATGTATTATTTTATAATTATCCTAAGATTTTTTTGTCATTGATTGTTAAATTTTTTTATCATCTAAAAAATAGATATATGGTCTATTTATTAATTTTTATTTAAAATTGTTGTTGAAAAGTAAAAAATATTATTTAAAAAAAACATTTTTTTAAATCTTCAAATATCTAATTCTTAAAATCTCTAAATTCTCAAAGTTCGACCACCACTCATCCATTCATTCCGTCATCGAAATCTATTGGTTAATCATCCTTTGTCACGTCTTAAATCCTTAAATTCTCATGATCTTTCGACTATCACTATTAATCTATTATCGTGAGATCTCGACGAACATAAGAGTGATCTATAGTAGTTGAATCATCGTTCGAAAGGGAAGGGATTTAGAGATTTAGTGTTAGAAAATTTAGTTTTTTTTTTTTTCGAAATTTTAGAAATTTTGGAAGATTTAATTTTAAAAATAAAATATTCATTACTAAATTGAATACTAAAATAAATTATTAACCGTTAATGTAACAAATTTAAAAATAATAAAAAATAATTCCACAAATTAATTCAGTTAAAATCAAAACTTTAAACACCCACCTAAATATATTAAATTTAATCAATCAAGCAAATGATAAAATATATTTTAGTCTTAGTCAATATTAAATTTCAGATCCAATCTCAAAAAAAATCCTATTCTCTATTCATGTCAAAAGAAAAATATTTACAAAAATTAAATTTAAAATTTAGTTATAAGAGAAAGACTGAAACCAATTAAAAAATAAATAATATTTATTTCAAAAAGATATGTATTCAAATTATTTTATTTTATAATATTATATTATAATTATTTTTAAATTATTATTAAAAAAATTATAATAAAAAACTAAAATCATTATTTAATATTCTGTAGAAGTCCTTCAATTTTTCACAACTCACAAGTCGATCACCAAAATCCCTATTTGAAGTACCCTAGTTTATTTTTTTTGAAGATTAACTCAGTTTTTTTTATTATAATTTTTTTGTTCCAATTTTCAATTTTGTTTTCGTGTTCTAAAAGCAAGAATATTAAACGTTTCCCTCTAGAATTCCGACTTGGATTCGCGCTTCAAGCGCGATTTTTCTTTCCCTCCGGTGAGTCAACTCGTTCTCTTGATCACTGATTCCATTTCACTAGTCATTTGGGCAGTGACTCAGCAGAGTCGCTGCGGGTAGAAGTTAAAGAGAGCTTGGACTTAATTGTCTTCGTTTTTTTTAATATTTTTACTCTTAGTTCTTCGTTTATATGAATTTTACTATTTAAGGGTTTTCAAGTGATTTAGCATTATGTCAATAGCGTTTATGCGAGTTATTATATAAAAATGAGGAAATTATGAAAACATGGGATTTTTAGGAGGTTTCTCTCTCCCCCTCTCTCACACACACTTGCTTTTCTTAGAAGTGGAAATTGTGTTACAAGTTTGATTCAACCTTTTTTAAACCAGGGAATTGCTTAGTTCAAAAATGATAATTAACCAGTTAACCTAGTATCTGCTAGTTGCGGCCATCTGTTAGTGTTTATACTTTATATTATCATTTGTTTTTTGTTGGTTACTTTGCTTTCTGTAATTTATTCTTAGTTAGGGATTTGTTATTGCTCAACTGTATCAATATGAAGCAAATTTTTAGCTAGAAAAATATTAGGATTTGATTCTAAAAATCCAAACATAAATGTAGAAGTTTTTAGTTCCAGTTTTCTGGTTCATAATTTTGTTCTCACAAAAGTTGGTGTTTTTAAACTTGTTCTTTGGCATAGACACCGGAGGCAGAAACCTCTTGCCTGTAATTTTGAGGTTAGTCTAGGAGAATTAAGGAAACCACCTGCAAGTAATCACGAATTCTTGCTATATCTGCTTTTTTGTTGCATGCGGATTCTGATTTTCTTGGTTGATTGATCTATTCCTTGCTTGATGTGCTGATATGTTTGGTTTACATCTTCATAGCTGCTGCTTCGGAGGGTTATTCACTTTCTTGATGCCCCTTGAATAAAGATGGAGGGAAAAAACAACGAAGTTGAAGATATTGACAGAGGCTTTAGTGATTCTTTTTTAGTAGATTCAGATGACGATGAATCATCAACATCTGGACAAGATGATGGATTGAATTTTGAGGTAAGTCAATATTGATGTTTCTTATCAGTATATAGTTATCTTTTTGTTGGATTCTAACTTCACCATTCTTCTTACTGTTGCTATTTATATCTTCTGTGTTTCTAATATTTGCATTTTTTTTGCACTTATATTCACTTTTTTAATTGACTTCTGTAGGAGCCTTTGACTGAGAAGGAAATAGAAGAGCTGGTATCTGAGTTTTTGGAGGTTGAGAGCAAGGTACTATATTTATCAGATAATTTTGATCCTTTCTTTTTCTTTATTATGTTAGATGTTTTCTCACACTCATTTCAGGCTTCAGGGGCGCAAGAAACACTTGAGAAGGAGTCTCTTGCTAAAGTGGAGAGTGAAGTGAGAGAGGAGCTGTCACAAGCTCTTCAGGGGGATGATGTTAGTAAACTCTCTTCTTTCTATCTCATCAAAATTCTGTTGTCCTTTCCTACCTTTTATTATTTTTACTTTGTTCATAGTTGGAGACAGCTGTTGCAGATGAAATGTCTACTTTTATAGAACAATGGGAAGGTGTGCTAGATGAGCTCGAGACAGAGAGTGCACAATTGTTGGTCTGCTTTTTGCTAAAACCTTCCCTTCCTAATACACATATTATTGCATGCATGAGTACTGTTTTCATTCATAAAATTAATTTTATGTGGCAAACTAACATTTGAATGTAAGCATAGACTTCATCTGTTAAAATTTATGTTGTGCTCTATTGGCCAAACTTGAGGGATGTTTTGGTCATGAATGGATGCAATATTCTCTTTCAATTTGTTCTTCTGGCTTATTTTCTTTCCAAGCAAATAACATTACCTAATTTAATTAAGAATTGCATTTCAGTAAACCATTGTTACCTTTTTGAATCATGTAGTTGTCTACCAAAGTTTGTTTCAGTGTGAATTGCAGTTTCTTATACTGCTTCCTCCATCTCTCCCCTTTTTACCATGTCTATAAAGTATGATTATTCTTGACATCTCTATTCTGAACAGGAACAACTTGATGGGGCTGGTATTGAGTTACCCAGCCTTTATAAGTGGATTGAGAGTCAAGCTCCAAATGGTTGTTGCACTGAAGCTTGGAAAAGAAGAGCGCACTGGGTAGGATCTCAGGCGACTAGTGAAACGGCTGAGTTTTTAGCCGATGCTGAAAAGCATCTTCAAACCCAGAGGCCTGTAAGGAGGTATGATATGCCCTTAGAATTCTGAATTCTCAAGTAGCAATAGACCAGTTGAGTTTGACCATACCGTTTGAGAGGGTTGCTAAATGTACTATACAACGTATATAAATAATACCCTTGCCTGCATGCAACATTTTGATATTTGAATCCTTAACTTTTCTTATTCTTCTTAATTGTTGAATTATACCGTAAAGAGGAGAAAAATATGTTAGTACTGGTTAACAGGCCACCATTTTTGTGAAACATTACCTTCGTATACATAGTTAATTAGCCGCAGATCTAATTCTAGAACTAAAACCAAACATTTGTGCTGTAAAAGTTCATCCACACATCTAGGTTTTAGCAATAAATTTGGTCTCCTTAGTTCTTCTCTGAAAGGCTTCAGTTGATCTGTGGATCTATGTTTTTGATTCAGAAAACATGGTAGACTATTGGAGGAGGGTGCTAGTGGATTTCTGCAAAAGAAACTTTCCAATGATGCTAGCCACGAGGCACCAACTGGAAAATCGGACATAGACTGGAGTTCATTCATGAAAATATGTTCTGATGGTTTAATGGAGGATGACACTGGTTTTGGCAGCAAGAAATGGGCTTCTGTCTACTTGGCCAGCACCCCACAACAAGCTGCATTAATGGGACTTAAATTTCCTGGAGTTGATGAGGTGAGAAATTCATTTTTTGGGTCATAAGCTAGGTCTAAATCCTTTTAGAAATCTCATTTTCCTATTATCAAAAATGTTTTTTTTTTCTAACCCTTGGAATTCCTTTTGTTTCCCCTTGGTATAAATGAGGAACTAGGGAGTATTGAAGAAGGGAATTGGACCTTGGACCACAACCTTAGAATAAAGTCTTTCCTAAAGTTACCACTTGCAATTTTATTTTGTTATTTATATCGAGCTGAGACTGATGCTGAAAAGCCCTTTGGATTTGCCTGAGTATTTGGCTCCATAGTTATTGAATTCATCTTTTGACTTAGAGCTGAATTTGAATCCTTTTATTCCCCAATGTATTAAAGAAAAAAGCTTTATGGCCTGCTGTATGGAGAAAAAATTGGGACTAATTTATCTAAGCCTAAACGCCCTTTGTTCCTCCTTTACCCTTTGTTCCTACAAAATAATCTATGGCATGCCTTGACCCCCTACCTATCATGCCATGCCCTAGGACATTCTTTTTTCCTGGTTTGGTACCAAGGAGTTTGGCAAACAATTTTTTTTATTAATCTTGTTTTCCATTCCTTGATATATTTTCTGTCAAATGTCATCTCTTCTTAATGAAAAGATATTTAGGTGATTTATCTTTTCAGTGCTTAAAATTTGTTTTTTATGAAATTTGTTGTATAACCTAGTCTATCAGCTTCTGCAGTTCTTTGGATGAAGTTTCTGGTAACTTTTTTTGTTAGGTGGAGGAGATTGAAGATATTGATGGCAGTTCAGATA
Organism: Abelmoschus esculentus; assembly: GCA_035048815.1. NCBI lineage: Eukaryota > Viridiplantae > Streptophyta > Magnoliopsida > Malvales > Malvaceae > Abelmoschus > Abelmoschus esculentus. The sequence goes on along the minus strand of JAUCBN010000051.1, from coordinate 2,500,300 downwards.
ATCCGCTCGTTGCAGATGCCATAGAAAATGAGAAAGAACTGATTCTTTCTGAAGAGCAAAAGAAAAATTTTAGAAAGGTTAGTCAGTGTTGTTTGATGCAATTATTCTTTGTTCCCAAACTTTTACTGTATGGAAATGTATATTTAGTTTATTATATATCCATCTATTAATGTTTTTAATAGCATCTCCCTGCATTTATCACCTTGAGCTGGATCAATCTTTCCAACAATTTCCTGTCATGTTTTGCAGTTGATGCGTTCAGTGATCATCTTCTTTGCAAACACTTTTTTTTCAAAATGTTACCTTTTGCTTGAATCTCTTTTCCTCAAATTGATTATCTGGTCTTTTTCGGAGATACATCTTGTTAGTTTTCATCTTGGTAATGATTATTGATAGAATTTGTTAAGGGTCATGGGCGAATATAGTGTTATATATAACCATTTGTTATCTTCTATGGTCCATAGTGTAATATTTAACTATATATTATCTTCTATGGCATTCTGCTTGTCAATGTTCTAACTCCCACCACTCATCTATCCATGCATCTACTTCTAATATGTATTGACAGGTCAAAGAGGAAGATGATGTAAATATTGTCAGGAAGTTTCAGCTGCATTTGAAACAGAAGAGACACCGAAGAAGATCAAAACAGGTTTTACGGTTAATTACATCTTATTGTTTTTCTTTTTGTGTTCCCCTGTATTAATTTAAGAATATTACTGATTTACTGTATATATATATATTGTGTGTATGAGGACATCTTGTTGTTGACTTAAAGTAATGGAACTTTCATTCATTAAGGCTGAAGAATGATGAAATTTAAGATCCCTTTGGTATAGTTTTTAATAAGTTTAACAGCAATTGAGCTTAATGTTGTAGCAACCAATAAGTTTGTTTAGTGAGTTGACTTCCCCATGTACGGGGCAAATCTGATAAACCATGTGGCATTTTAGTGAGTTGGGCTCAAGAAATTTTCAGGTTTTGCTGTTACAGTTATACTTGAAAATGTTGCAAGGATTTAGAGGTCTATCGGGGTTTGATCTAGTTATTCTTGAAGGAGTAATAATGGTTTGAATGGGACTACCAAACTGCCTTTTCCTGGTGACAAGAAAACATGTGTTTTCAGTTTTTCTTGGAGGATCAGTGTGCAAGAGCTGAGTGAAAGTTTTTTAGAAGATTCAGTGGTTAGATGGTACAAAGCAGAGTACTTGATTGCATTGGGACTAAGAAATTAGTTTAAGGGTGCAGCTATTGTGCTGTCAATAATTACTAGTGAAGAAAAACAATCAGTTCCAAATGGAATATTGAAAGTGTGATGGTATTTGCAGACTTTTGGACTAGTCCTTAGACTTTAGAGACTGTCTCTTGCACTGAAGAGTACCGTAAGTCGCCCTCCTTTCTCAAAAAAAAGGAGTATCAAATGGTCTCCTTTATACCCATCACATGATACTGTAGGAACTGCTTAACAATAAAATCCAATTATAGAAAAGAAGAAAGCTTTATAGTATAGTCATCTGTGCTTGTTGAAGAAATGGAAACAATTTAGCATGTCAAAGGATCCAACATTCTTTAGGGCCTCAGATATGACTATGCTTGCAAGGACTTTATCATTCTTTTTTTTTTTTACTAAATTTGTCCCTCAGAGAATTTTGCCCTTTGGATCAGGTGATGGAAAGCAAGTTAGAGCAGTCCCAACCTCTAGAAGATGATTCTAACTCAGTTTCAAACAAGGAAAATCAAGAAGATAGGGAATGTGTGCCTAAGGATGATGTGCTTGAAAGTTTTGAATCATGTAAGCTGGACAGGACACAGTCTAGTCCAAACGGCATGTCCTCTGGGCATGTTGAGTCAGATAAGTCTAGCTCTGATAGTGACTCAGAGAATTCAGATCCGGATAACAATACTTCCGTCAGGTACATGATATTCCTTTGGAGATATGAAATTTAGACAATCTGCATCTCCTTTTCTCTTTTATTTTCATCATTTATATGATTTAAAAAAATTATATATGCTTTTCTTCTTTGAGTTTTGTATTAATATTACTGTGCAACTTCATATTGGAGTCAAAAATGCTCTTTACCAAGTGTTAGTTGAAGGATGTTAAGGTTGCTTGCTACATAATTTTTCTTTGTTAATACAGTAGAAGTTAATGTTTATCGTTATTTTCTTTCCCGGAGTAAGGGCAGGCCACAGGCCTAAGATGTTATAATTAATGCTTCAACGTATTCCTTTTTTCTAAACCATGCCCCTCATGCATGCAACATTGATATGATACATAGTGTCACCGCCTCTTGTTTTATAAGTTAGTGTTCAGGTTTTGATTATATAGATGTAGTTTGTGCTATTTATGGTCCTTTATTTTTGCAATTTGACGATTTTTGGTAGTCTTTGTCCAAATAGCCTATTCCTCCCATTAGCCATTGATTGAATGTGGAGGGTGTTCATGGTGTCTATTATGTCAGATTTCAAATTTGAACAATATGCATTTAACATTACCAAATACAGTAAGGTTTGTTTCTCTGAGTCAATAGCGAGTTGTGTGTTTCTGAACCAGTTCTAAGAGAAATCCAAAAAAGAAAATTCGAAGGATTCTTGATGATGCAGAATTAGGAGAAGGGACAAAGAGGAAAATTGCTATAGAAAAGGTACGAGTTTCTTCTTTTTCAATTGAACTGGTTTCTGGTACTGACTTCTGCTGTTCTGCTCCCAATTTTGTAGGAACGTCAAGAGCGCTTAAAGTCAATGCAGTTTTCGGATAAATATAACATGATGAATGCTTCAAGCTGCGGTAGAAACTTATTAGGTGAAGCTAGTTTAGAGGTTCTTGGTGATGCCAATACTGGTTATATAGTGAATGTTCGGAGGGAGGATGGCGAAGAAGCTGTAAGGATTCCTCCAAGTATATCAGCAAAATTGAAAGTCCATCAGGTTTCTCTCTCATAATTTATAAGTTGTCCATATAAACTTGCAGTTGATGTTACCTGGGCTATTCATCATTTTCTTTGAGCATGCTATCATTTAATTTTTTTGATTATGTTATGTTCTACTGAAAATTGTCATCTAGTTCTAGTTGCTTTTTATAGACTGCGGTAGCTTTCAAGTTTGGCTTCTGACACAGGAAACCTGGATTTCTTTAGAATTCTCTTGAAAATATATGTTGTTGCTCACGATTGGATCTAGATACATCGAACCATTCTCATTGCAGTATGTCACCCACTGACTGATATTACAAACATTCATGTTATATGAAAATATGGAAGTGGGGTCTGGGAGGGTGTGTAAATATGGTTCTTTTTTTCCTTGCCCTTTTTTGTTCAGACTCTTATAGGAAAATCTGGTTGAAGATCTTTACTGCTGCTGCTGCTAGCAAGCTTACTGACTGTTGAATGTCTCTTTGGTTGACTTATTGCTGCAGATAGCTGGGATCCGATTTATGTGGGAAAACATTATACAGTCGATCACAAAAGTGAAGTCTGGGGATAAAGGTCTTGGTTGCATTCTAGCTCACACAATGGGCCTTGGTAAAACGTTGCAGGTATATTTACTCCCTCTTCTTCTCTCTCCATTCCCTTTTTTTGTCCCCCTTCTTTTTGGTATGACCATTCAGGCATTGTTGTTTGTATTTGTTTTGGTGTCAGTATTGACCTTGTGTTACTTTCATTGTGAATGATCAATTTTTTCTCATTGCGGTCCAAGTTTTTTGATGTTTAGCTTGCCTGACATGTGACATGTCTAGTTTTAATTGCAGGTTATAGCTTTCTTATACACAGCAATGAGAAGTGCTGATTTGGGATTAAAAACCGCACTTATTGTCACACCTGTAAATGTGCTGCACAACTGGAGGCAGGAGTTCATTAAATGGAAACCTTCAGAATTAAAACCGCTTCGCATCTTCATGTTAGAGGATGTGCCAAGGTTCAGCTGATGTTTTCCTGACATATTTAACTAGAACTTTTTCCTATTTTGCCATGTCTTACTGTAGTTATAACTTCATAAGAATATTATTATGCATGTAAATCATGTTGTACCCAAATTTTATGCCTCTTCAGGTCTCAGTGTGAAACAAATATTTCTTTTTCTTTGGCAACATCACATTTCGTCAGTATAGTGTGGAAAATTCCTGCATTGCAATTCCCCTGGAAAAGTGAAAGTTATTAGCATAAAAATTAAAATAGGATGTGTTTTCCAGTGCTAGAACCCAAATTTTATAACATGTCCTTACAGAAACAACCACGTGGCAAATATTAGTTGTACAATGTCAGGGTAGGATAAAGTGGAAGTTTTGCATGTTCTACTGGATGAATACCAAGATAAAACTCGGAGAAGGATAGAATCTATAATTGGAAGCATAAGTCTGGGAATAATAAATTTACATAATCTTATAAGGGTTGTGAACTTGTGCAATCAGGCCTTTACGTGAAACAGGAATTAAAATGAAATGCTTGGGCTTCCCTATAAAGATGCCAATTAATTTTTATGACTTCTTTTACCTGTTCTCTGTTCCATTTTGTGGGAATTTCTACTGATTGAGAGGAGAAGAAAGAAAAAGAGAATATCATCTGTCTAATGTGCTTGCTGCAATCATTATTTTGTCAGGGAGAGACGAGCAGAATTGCTTGCCAAGTGGATAAGGAAAGGTGGAGTTTTTCTGATTGGCTATACTGCTTTCAGGAACTTGTCTTTTGGAAAACATGTGAAGGATCGGAACATGGCTAGAGATATTTGTTATGCTTTGCAGGTGATTGTTGTTATCTTCAGCAGCATGCCAATTGCCAATAAATTTTTGTTGATTATTCATAGGACTTGTGGTTGTGGGAAGTAGTCATTTAAGTTTATGGCCAACCTAGATTATTATCTGATTAGTTTAAATATTGCTGCTTTATCAGAAAAATAGATTTAGATTGCTTTTTATCAAAACCATGTGCCATGAGCATTCTTAGATATGGATATTGTAGCATTGACACATTGCTTTGGTTTCAAATTGAAAATAGACATATATATTGTATGTTTTGAGGTAATTTGACTATTGTAGGTCAGTGACTGACAATTTCGTACATGTACGTATATCTTATATTGCATCATTTCTGGACAAATCTTCTCTATCCATTTTTATGTTTTTCTGTCTTTAATAATTCAAGCTTTGTTTATAATTCCAGGATGGACCTGACATACTAGTTTGTGATGAAGCCCATACTATTAAGAACACCAGGGCTGATACAACCCAGGCCTTGAAACAAGTGAAGTGTCAGAGGAGGATTGCCTTAACTGGATCACCACTTCAGAACAATCTCATGGAGTACTACTGTGTGAGCTATTATGTTTTTAGCTAGAAATCCTTTTTTCCTATGTGCTATACAGTATACACAGTTCTTATTGGGTTTCATTGGAGCAGATGGTTGATTTTGTAAGAGAAGGTTTTCTTGGAAGCAGCCACGAGTTTAGGAACCGGCAAGTTGCTAACACCTGTATCATTCTCATTTGTCCATGTCTCCTTTTATTTTGTCACTTTTATGTATTATTGTTTCTCTGCATATGCAGCTTCCAAAATCCAATAGAAAATGGTCAGCACACAAATTCGACACATGAAGATGTAAAAATTATGAATCAAAGATCTCACATCCTTTATGAACAGTTAAAAGGATTCGTCCAGAGAATGGATATGAGTGTGGTGAAAAAAGACTTGCCTCCTAAAACTGTCTTTGTCATTACTGTAAAGCTTTCTCCGCTACAGCGGAAGCTTTACAAGAGATTCCTTGATGTACATGGTTTTGCAAATGACAGACCTTCTAATGAAAAAATTAGGAAGAGTTTTTTTGCTGGGTACCAGGCCTTGGCTCAGGTACAATCTTATACAGCCTGCTCTTTAAGTATATAAAAGATGCTTTATAACATGATTCATGCGTGCATGGCCAAACAACCCCTGCAGGTGCTAAGATTATGGTGAAAAATCAGTTTGTATTGGTATGTTTGTCTATTAATGAACGAATCACAAAGAACAAAAAAACTGTTGTCCAAGACTCTTCATATGCAACATCCTTCACTGTTAATTAATGCAATTAAAAGCCACTGCCCCGACATTTCCTCAGAGGATCTTCAAGTTTAATGTCCTTATGGAATTACTGTGTTAGATAAAAGTTGATTGTTATTTCTTTTATGAAATTACATGATAAGTTACAACTTACAATAGGTATGCACTTGAAATTACAGGATTACCCAAGTAGATCCATGATATATTATAGAACTGGACCAATCTTTCTTTAGCTAAAAGTAGGTGCCCTTCAACTTCTTTAGAAAATAATGTGCTCTTCAAGTTTTTGGCCATTCATAGGCAGACTTGTTTTAGAGATGCTTATGTCTTCAACTGTTTTTAAAATAGTTGGCATCTTCTGTTTGAAATGATGCGGAGTGATATTTCATTACTTTTGAAGCATTAATGAGGAATTCATGAAAAGAAGTTGATTGGATTCAGTAAATTGTCAACTAACAGATATTTGCATTTTGAGAGATGAGAATCATGAATAAACCTAGATATTTTCATAAGTTTTAGGTTCCATGATGTTTTTAGCATTTTTTTTTACTTGCAATTAAATATTTGAACTTTCCTATAATCATTGGTTGAAAATGATAAGAGTAGGAAGATTCATGTTAGTTTTTTTCTTGCATTTATCTTTCTACTATATTTCCCCTTAACAAAAATTATTTTGAATACATGTTTGACATAACTATTTCTTTTCCTTGGTAGATATGGAACCATCCTGGGATACTGCAATTGAACAAAGAAGATAGAAACTATATATGCCGTGAAGATGCTGCTGAAAACTTCCTTGCAGATGAGAGCTCAAGTGATGAAAATATAGATTATAATGTGGGGGTCGGAGGTATTCACTGTTTCTCCTCTTTTTTTTTTTTCTTCTGGTACCTAGCATTATTTAAGTGTGGACCGTGGACATGTAAATTTGCATGGTAAATATGTTGGTTTAAATTTTTGGTTCCACTAGATTAAGTTGATATTTTCTATCTTTCTCCTGAATGGAGTGAACTGATGCTGCTTGTTTAGATGCGTATGCTTGTTTGTTTTCAAGGTCTGAAATTTTGGGGGGTATGAGTTTTGCATTGAAATCGTAGTAATAATAATGTTTACACATTATTAATTTGATTAATAATGGATATTAGCACATATGAATAATAAAAGATGTTGGGGATGGGCTGAATTGGACTTTTAAGGGTGTGAAATTGCTGATTAGTGTTACCCGTAGTGTGCAAGCTGGTTCGTTTCCAGGTCTAGTCTGCTTACTGCTTTCACTACCCAAGCAATTATTTTTACTGATTATAAATGAAGTTGAAAACAAATTTAGAGTAATTTGCAAGTCAGTGAGTATTGAAATCTTGTGGTTTCATCCATTTCAATCCCGTGGGACACGTTTATAGTTTATAGAATCATTGTTGGTTTTTTCTGTTCAATCATTAGGGTTTCATATGTTTAACTTTTGTGTTAAAATGGTCTCTGCTTCTATTTCAGATAAAACAAAGAGTATGAATGATTCTCTGCACGAGAAAAATGGTTATGGGTTTATTCAAAAGGTATGTGAAATATATTTATTTATGTGCCTTCTGTGATACTTCAAGTAACTTCATTATACAATAGCTTATGTTTGTTTTGATTTTTCTTATCACGCTGATGCTTGAATGTTTCTCCTTACTAGGGTTGGTGGAGAGATCTTCTTCACCAAAATATTTATAAGGAACTTGATTACAGTGGCAAAATGGTTTTGCTGCTTGACATCATAACCATGTGTTCAGATGTGGGTGACAAGTTACTGGTTTTTAGTCAGAGCATTCCAACTTTAGATCTGATAGAACTATATCTTTCAAGATTAACTAGACGTGGGAAAAAGGGAAAGTTCTGGAAAAAGGGGAAAGACTGGTATAGGTGCGTGTATATCATTAGAAACTGTTTGGAAGTTAAATTTTTTTTAATATCATCCCCTTTTGACTCGGTATCTTTCTGTTAATTCATTTATTTTGTGGGGAATGTGTCTGGTTATGTCTTTTTTTTTCTGTGTAAACATTTTTGTATTATGCTTAATCTTCTCCAGAAATCTACCTGATTTTTCTGGGAAGCTGTTTTTTTTTAATATATATCATCATATTGTGATCTAAGTTTCATAAATATGATTGTTATAAGGAAAAATCCGAAAACAAAGATGTCTGAAGCTCTCTTTCGTTTGCTATGTGCTAAACAGACTGGATGGAAAGACAGAAAGTTCTGAAAGGCAGAAGTTGGTGGAGAGGTTTAATGAGCCAATGAACAGAAGAGTCAAGTGTACTTTGATCTCTACGAGAGCTGGATCTCTTGGGATTAATCTATATGCTGCAAATCGTGTAGTTATTGTTGATGGTTCTTGGAACCCTACATATGATCTTCAAGCTATATACCGTGCCTGGAGGTGGGTTTAAGTCCATTATTTCTGTTAATTTTTATATCCTGTTTTAGCTGCATTATATGTTTGTTATTATAGGTATGGACAGACAAAGCCGGTGTTTGCTTATCGATTGATGGCACATGGGACTATGGAAGAAAAAATTTATAAGCGTCAGGTAAGGGAAATATTTTTGTTCTTTGGTATTTGTTTCTTGAATAACCATTTAACTAGAAAATGGTGCAAATAGGTAACAAAAGAAGGTCTTGCTGCAAGGGTGGTAGATAGACAACAAGTACATAGGACTATCTCTAAGGAGGAGATGTTACATCTGTTTGAATTTGGCGAGGAAGAGATCTTTGATACTTTGATGGAACTTAGTGAAGAGAATGGAAACCAGGATACAGCTAATGAAGATGGAAAGTCACTGAAGCAGAAAATTCCTCTTTCTCATGGAAGCTGTTCCTCTGACAAAGTAATGGAAAGTTTACTTGGCAAACATCACCCGAGGTACTATCCATCTTTTTTTTTTTAATATTGGTTTCAGCTTTCATTAACCACGGATTGGTATTCTCCACTGTTTCTGTTCCCAGTTACGTTGAATATCCATTCTTTCTGTTGCAGTAGTTCCTTTTATAATTGGAGTAACTTATCTATTGTTGATGTTTTCAGGTGGATTGCCAATTTCCATGAACATGAGACCCTTTTGCAAGAGAATGAAGATGAAAAGCTCTCAAAAGAAGAGCAAGATATGGCTTGGGAAGTCTTCCGAAAAACCTTAGAGTGGGAGGAGGTGCAGCGAGTATCCCTTGACGAAGCTGCAGAGCACAGGCCTATTGTTCCCGAAGCATCCCCTCCACAGCCGGAGCCCGCAATGAATCACCTAACCAAACCCCAGCGTATTTTCAGGAGTAGGATCGTGCAACGGAAATGTACGAATCTTTCCCACCTGCTCACTCTGAGAAGCCAGGGCACAACATCCGGGTGTAGCACTGTATGCGGGGAGTGTGCCCTGGAGATAAGCTGGGAGAACTTAAATCGGGACAGCAAAATCTCAAGGTAATAAAGAGAGAATGATCAATTCTCTCTCCATAATATCGACTCTCCAATGTAATTTGCTGTGATTGTACATGACAACTTATATGATGTCAGTTCAATCCTCTTTTGAACACAACATTCTTTTAGGAGTCCCTTTACAGAGTCACATCTTTTGTTTAGTTTCTTTGAGAAATGGCTGGGGCCTGGGTGACTTGAAGATCATAGAGCCATAGAGGTAACCCTTTTCGAAAATTTTGATTGGGCAAAGAGGTAGAAGGAAGTGGAAATCTGAACTGGCTGGAATTTGCTCTCTTGTAATGAAAATGAGTACATCATGGTTTTATTTATCTGCTGCTGCTGCAATCAATTTCTGCCATAACATAGTCTGTGGTCTAAGTCTAAAATAGTGGGGAATTTACATAATCTTGTACTATGCTCTAAATTGTAACCCTTTCATCTCAAGCTTTGGGTACATCCTTGAGGCTTGAATGGTACTTCTTATCAGTATTTTTATGGAGTTATTTGACCTCAGAACCAGTTAAGATCATCTATAATATTTACAAATTAATTTATCACATCATTAAACAAGAAGAAACAGGTTTGGCAAAAATTTTCTGATTCAAATTTTGCAAATCAAATTCAAGGGTTTCATGGCATGTGCAAGAAAGAAAAACATAAGCAAAATAGTACATAAGCTTCAACAGTAACACTGTATTTAAGAATCAGCTAGAATGAATGACAAACAGATGAGTTTTATACAGCTCGAATTCTTCAACATGCAGCCCTACCTCAGGTTGCATCAGAAGCTGCTTTCTATTCACCTTAAAAGACTGTATATAGCACAAGAAATGCTCTGCTTAGATGCATACTACCTCTGAATTCGGAAATTGACCCGTAGATGCTAGTGTTTTTGGAAGACCAGATTGTGCCAAGAGCATGAGTGCATCCTTTGTCCCAGAAGAAGAAATCCGATCATCGGTTCTATTAACCTAAAACGGTGGAACAATCACACTGCGTTTTACGGATCTAAGAATAGCGAAGTATCTATGTTGTGGTATATGTGGTAGAGCTAGCTTCTTTCATCTCCTAGCCAATTATCCTTCTCTTTCGGTCCAGTTGGCCCTTCCTCGCCGTAAAGTGCTGTTGGAAACAGATCAAAGATGTTCTCCACTGAAAATCGAACAAAGAATGGAAGGCGACTAAGTATCTTATCCAGTTCAGACCTTGAATCGTATACTATGGTTGGACCCCATTCCCTCATGTACTGCAACCAATATGGTTCTGTAACTACTCCATCTCCAAGGTACTCACCCGCAATAATCTGATACCTAGTGCTTGAATCCACAAAATATTTGCTTCGAGCAGCATCGTCTGTAATTCCTATTCCAAGTTTAGCTGCTCCTTGAAGGTAAGTCCCTGGATGAGGATAACTAGCATGCCCGTGTTTGGACGAGTAAACAATTGGCTTATTACCTTCAATATATTCCAAGTTGAAAGCATCAACCCACTCACCATCACTATGCTGTGAGAAGTATACTTTCCATAGTTCTCCGGTGAAGTTGCTTATCCGAAGAGTGAAGTGTTCCCAGTCACCTACATGTTCCCCGATTTTGTTCATCGGTATATTCATTAACCCGATCTTAAGGTTGGCTGGTCCGTTGAAGGGACAAAATATCCACATAACGATATCAGTAAATGTTCCACCCAATGCTGGTTTTACATGAACATAGAGCTCTGCACTTTCCAAGTTTCCATTTCTAACATTTTTTCTTGCATCATCATCCCTCGGTAAATCTATCCAAAATGCACCATCATTTGTCCCTCCACCAGGCAAGTTAGAGCCTGAATAATCAATAGGTTCACCTTTAACCTTGCCATCTTTGTACAAAAGTGCTCCGTTTTTGAAAAACCATTGCACGGATGACGGCATACAATCTTCATTCGGATGAAAGAAAACCGTTGCACCGTAATGCTTGATGAGAGCGTGGATTTGGTTCAGATTTGGCATCGCATGTAATGAAGGATCAAGATTCTTCAAGCATGCAATCTCCAACTCTTGATCTTCGCAAACGAAGTAGGTGCAGCAGAAGAATGTCCCAACCGAAACACCTTTGCAGAACACACCCCTTTTGCAAGGCCTGGTGGTCCAAACCTGAAATGTGTTTGCATCAGCGGCAATTAAGGTATCCATAATCTCACAAGTCTCGGTAAGATCTTCTCGGACACATCTAACTTCTTCCACATTAGGCTCATCCTGGGTGTCGGTAACCACAATTCCCATCGCTTTGTATCCCAAAGGCGGGTTCGGCAGCCAAAAGAAACTACAACCATCACCATAATCTGTACTCCAAACCAATGAATAGTTAACAGGCTTTCTCAAGGCAGGAAAATCCGTATCAGAGTCATAGTCACAGTAAACTTCTGGACTCGAAGGTTCCCTCTCCCGAGCCGCAAGAACATACCCTCTCAATGGCTGATCATTTGGCTGACAATAATAACCAAGACAGAAGAATCCATCTGGAATCCCCACAGGTTTATAAAATGTGACACCTTTCTCTCTACGTCGCAACGAGCTGCAGCTCCAAACCCTCTCAAACTTGGTGATTTTAACCACTTCTAATTCTCCTAGGATAATTTTTCCAGTAGCAAATCCTTGACCTGAGAAAAATGGCAGTAAATTATTATCAAAATGAGTTGACATATCTAGTCAAGGTGTTTGAAAGCACAACTAAAACAGAATTGTTACTCTCTTTGAAGGAGATGGAATACCCCATACCTCCAAGAAAAGCTTAAACAAATTAAAACCTCACTAAAAGTTCAATTAAAACATAAGTAGAATTAGATGCTAATCTCTTTTTCTGAAGAAAAAAAATATGTCAAGCATTAAAATCTCTAGCTTTCAAAGTTTTGAAGAACAAAATCCAGGGTAAGTATAAAACTTTTAAGCAACCTAGATACTTTTAAGTACAATACAAGTATAGACTAGCTTCTTGTTCAAGTATCATCTTTGTTATCCATAACCAACACCAAAATGTAAGTGTATCTACTTATAGAAAGAAAATTATTTTTTAACTCTTCATTTTTTTTAAATGATAATTAAATAGATATTTTATTAATATGTAATGTATAATTAAAAGAGAAAAAAGTATTATATGTATATATGGGATGGAATCAAGTTACAAAATATAAATCGCGAATTTTATATTAATTTCATTCGATAGATGAAATGAATGAATAAAATTAATTAAAAAATATTATTTAAAAAAAAGAAAAATCTTAAAAATTTCTTATCTAGAAACAAAATAATTAGCTAAAAGTCTTCTTAATCACCATACTCCAAATACACAATTAAAGAAAAGATGAGGAAAACAGAAACCACATCTCAAGTAATGATGATCATAAATTTATGAAAAACACATAGTTTCAGTGAAATTTTCCTGGAAACTATGAGGAAATCAAGCAAGCAACCCCAAGAGGAAAAAGAAAAGGAAGGGTTTGAATTTGTGTATTATAAATAGAAGGAAAAAGGGTAAGAGTACATACCTATAGGCCATTCTGGAATTGCAGAAGGCAAAGAAAAAGGCTGAGGCTGAAGCAAAGGCAATTCAACATCAGCATGTTCATGCCAGCAAAAACATTCACAACCAAGCATCCTCAAAACCCACAAATTTATCTTCAATAGTATCAACTCAACACTCTTTCAACTTCAATGTTTTGTTTTTCATATATAAAAGAAACTCCAAGAGAAAGAGAAGATGGAGAGGAAGAGAAAAGTTTAGACTTTAGAGCAATTCTTCTCTCTTTCTCTGTCGGAAGGAACAAGCAAAAAAGACAGTTTTTTCTTTTCTTGCAAGACAAATGATTAAATAGTATGTCTCAAGTTTCAAGTTTTGTTCTTGGAAAGAAGAGAGAAAGTTTGGGTTTTAGGGAAAAGTTTGATGAATGGAAGGTGATTGATTCAAGCCTGGGTTTTGTTCAACAGGGTCATTGAAGTGCAAGATACAGAATTGTACTCCAATATAACACAAATTCATATATATATTTACTTATTATTTTCTATCTAATTGTTTTTTCTTGAAAGTATTTTTTTCAATCTAATTGGTTTGGTTTGGGGTTTACTTTACTTCAAGTTTTGATTATAGGATGACCCACACTTATTTATTTAAGGGTAAACTACATAAATAGTTCCTTGATTATACCTCAACTATCTTTTATATCCTCTAACTATCCAATGTTACAAATTGATCCATGATTAATTTTTTTGATACAAAATAGTCTTGTGCCGTTAAAAGTTTGAAGAAAAATTGATCTAAACGTTAACATGCTGACTTGGATAACCATGTGGCATCCTCAATCTCTATAATCCAAGTCAGCATGTTAACGTCCACATCAGTTTTTCGTCAAATTTTTAACGGCACAGGATCACTTTGTATAAAAGAAGTTAGTCAATAGACTAATTTATAATATTTGATAGTCAGAAATATAAAAGATAATTGAGGTATAATCAAGGGACCATTTATATAGTTTACCCTTTATTTAATAATTCAGATCAAAATATCCCTACTCTCAGTTGCAGGAAATTGTCCCTCACTCTCTCAATCTTTCCTGTTTCATAAATTGTACAAACATCTGGACCACTTTCTCTTTCCTTCTTATTCAATCCTTTATTTCATAAATTGTTTTCCCCTTTTTCTTCTCATTCAATCTTTTTTTTCTCTTCATTTCCTTTTCAAACTTCTATAGATGATGGTTTTACAAACATTATTCAAGCAATGAATATAACAACTTTGTTTGATTCATATGGAATAGAAAATTAAACAAGGTAAATAAGTTGATAAATGAGCTCATAAACGAGCCAATAAAGAAGTCGATAAACAAGTTTATTTATAGATATAAATAATTTAAACACATCCATGTTCATATTCGTCCGTTTATTAAATAAACATAAATAATTTTTATACTCATATATTTAACTTAATAAAGAAATAATATACAAATAATTCAACAAACGTTTTGATTATTTACACCCCTAAAAATTATGATAAAATCACATTAAATTCTTTAAAGAATTATTGAGTTCCATGTTAAATGTAAGAAACTTCATGCCACTCAAACAATGCTAATGTTATCTTCAATCCCATTCTCTTGTATATTATGACGGATGAGTCTATAATGGGAGTCGAACACCGTTAAATATTGTTAATGATGAACACTACTGAACATTATTAAATTAATTTATAAAAAATAAAAATCTAAAGGACTAATCATACAATTATTATATATGTTGACTTTATCACTCTTTTATTAATTACATACTGAGTCCTTGAGATTTTAAATTTTTTATTAATTAATTTAATTTATATATGTTCAACAATGTTTAACATTAGTGGTGTTCAGCAGTGTTCGGCGTCTGCTGTAGAATTTTCCGTATTATGACAGATCATAATAATTAAAAAAGAAAAAAGATGTGAAACATGTGGAGTTTTGGCTTTGTTTGAACAATTTGACATCTTTCAGCCCCAAAAGGTAAAATATAAGTCTTTCAAGGGAAAGTTCTCTAAATAGTACCCGTCTATTCTCCTTTTATTATTTTGGTACTCTTAATTATTTTTTTTTGATAAAATAATATTTAATATTATATTTTTATTTTAAAATCAGCTGTTAATAAATTAACATGTCAATTAAGAGAGATAAATACACCTAATATATTGATAAAAAGAGAGAAAATCACACGTGACGTATAATATTTTCTCTCTTTATGTTACATATATTTTTTATGATTTTAGTTGACGTGATATACTGAATAAGAAAATATTGAGAAAAAATCACACCCGACTCTAGACAGGTAGAGGATTTGTTCAATTTTAAAAGTACTGAGAGTGTCGTTAGTGTTGGGAAGTACTAGAAAACGATAATTTAAAAAAAGAACTGTTAAAAAATGGCGGTATTATTTTTTTTATAAAACTTATAAAATTTTGGTATACAATTTTTTGTATATATCAAAATTTTTACAAAAAATTTAAAGATTTTAGTTTATAAATCGAATTTTCTATAAAAAGTATAAATACTTTAATATATATTATTTTTTTTATAAAAATTTTGATATATATAAAAAATGCATATCAAAATTATTATAATTTTTATAAAAAAATATCATATTTTTTAATCAATTTTTAAGGTTGTCATTTTTAGAATTTCTCGCATTAGATAAAACGTTGTCTAACTAATAAACCAAAACCCTAAAAAAATGTTTTCAACTAGTAAGGTACAACCATTCTCAGCTGTTGTTATTTATATAGATTTTTTTAAAAATATGTTGGTTTTATTTGATAATTAATGAATACACGATAATCGATGTTAAGTGATTTAATTAATTAATTATATAAAAATAATTGATAAAAATAATTGATAATCGATAATTATTTAATTATTTAAACACATAAAATGATATATAAAGATAAAATTATATTTAATATTTATTTAAATAATTTATTAATTATTAGTATTTTATTTATTAATATTAATTAGATTTATAAAAATATTTTTAATATAATATTATTAAGTATATTTAAAATATTTATCTATTAATTATTATTTATATAATTATTTTAATATAATTTATTTTATAATTAAATTTAAATAAACATATAAATATACGAGAATAAAAAAGAAAAAAATAAATAGCGGAGAATCACAATAAAAAAGTTAAATTTATGTTTTTTGAATATTTTTTATAATTATTAAAGATAAATCAGTTTTTATAATTTTTTTATTAAATCTCTAATTTTAGAAAGTTCATATTAGCATTTTTTAAGATTAAAGCTTTTATTGAATATACTGTCTTAATATGATATTCACCAAATATTTTAATTAAAGAATTTGATTGATTAAACTTTTAATTTTAATTTTAACAAAAATTATTAATTTTAACTCAAAATTTTAATTTTAACTCAAACTATTGTTTATCAAACATAATCATTATATTATTATATGAGCAATAAAAGATTATTTGTATTTATTTTAAATGAATATTTTGAAAAAAAATACATAAATATTATTTCCATAAAAATAATACTTATAAAACAAAATAATAGTTTATTGTTATTCATACGATGAATAATTAAAAAATTATCGAAAATATTTTTTTTTAAATTTACCCATAATTCACCTGTTCATTTGATGATCTAATATTTACCCTCATGTTTTACATTGAAATATTTTTTTATTGATTCAAATTTGAGTAGGATTTATAAATGGTAAAAGAATCTTAATTTTGAAAAAGAAAATAAGTAGTATACCGACATTAGCATTTTTCATAAATTTTTAAACAATTTTGACAGAAAAATAAATTTAATAGGGTGCTTAACCATTTAAATAGTTTATTAGTTGTTCGAATTTACGGTGTTTAAAGATTCCGTTAATTTTATTTTTGACTATTAAGGTTATCAGCAAATTATAAAATAATTATTGTATTGTTGATCCTACTAAATTGGATTATATTGTAATACATTAGCGAAAACGACTAATATCTAATTTGGCCTGACCTATAACTAAAATTTCAATTTAATCTTTTGATATATTTTTAATTATTACTTTGAAAGCTTTGAAAATCTAAAAACAAAGCTTTCAAACATTTCGATTTTATCTAAAAATTATCGTTTATACTATATCATATCATTACATAATACACATACATGATTGTTAAAAACTTTTATAACGTCGTTATTAACATGGGGAATAATTACCATATACTAATATTCTAAAGATGAAATAAGAATGTTTAAAAGTTTTAGGACTAATTTTAAATGAGGGTCATAGTTTAAGGATGAAATTGAAATATTTCAAAGTTTGAGGGTCAATTTAAAATAAAAATCATAGTTTGAGGATGAAAAAAGTTTAGAAAAAATTTAAAATAAAATTTATAGTTTGAAGAGGTAAGATACAATTAACTCATATAAATAGAGATCCACTTTATATATTTAATAAAAATTCAATAATTAGTTTTGTGGACAAAAAATAATTATATTTACTCTTCTAGGTTTGAATATTGATATTATTTGTTTAAGATGTATAATTTTTTTAATAAAAATAAAAAATCATAAAAAGAGATTATCTTGATTAAAAACGAGATTTATCAACTGAAAATTTAATAAAAATATAAAAAAAACAATTAATTATTAAAACAAAAAATCTTTTTAAAAAATGCTTTGGATCTTTTTTTCCTAGATGCTGATCTCCTTGTCACGTTTTCCCAATCAAATTAGATTTAATATTGATATTTAATCGGATGAGTCTATAACTGACGTCAAACACCGCTGAACATTATTAAATTAATTTATAAAGAATAAAAATTTAAAGGACTAATCATATAATTATTAATAATATGTTGAGTTTATCACACTTTTATTAATTACATGCTGAGTCCTTGAGACTTTAAATTTTTATTAATTAATTTAATAGTGTTTAACATTAATAATATTCAGCAATGTTCGATGATCGTCCTATAATTTTCCTATTTAATCATGGGTCGTTGCACCCACCAATTAATTGACGGAAATAATATTTTTTTATTGAATGAATCACAAATATTTCATATTTCTTTTATTCAAAAAGATGATTTATTGTGTGTGGGGTTGGGTGAGGTCAAAATTAATTATTGATTTTTTATATAAAGATTATTTTATTTTTTATTTAGAGGAAAAAAGACTAAAAAAAAGATATACTTACGTTAGGCCTTCAACTTAAAACTTAAAAAAAATAAAGAAAGATAAGCACTTCTGATCAATTGACCGTTAATATTTATTTATAAATAATTAATTTTGTAAAACACAAAATAATATATCTGAAAAAGAATATTAAATAAGGGTAAATTATAACGAAGATAACTTATTTATGGGTAATGTTATATTTGAGTTACCCAATTATTAAAAATCATATTTGAATCATTTAATTATGGATAAAGTTATATTTTGGTCCCTTTTTATGTTTAGAAAAATATATCAATCAATCATTTTTCTTTCAAACTACTTGTATATCCTCATTAACACTAAAGTGTTTCAGTTGAAATTATTAATTAATCTAATACATAAATTTATATATATATATATATATATATAAATATGAAGGATGACCCAAGTGTAACTTTTAATAATTGAATGACCCAAATATAATCTTACTTATAATTTTTCTTTACTCATATTTACTGTTAATTCATTTTAAAAACAGTTTTTTCAGAGTGAAAGGAAAAAATATGACATAAAAAAATTAATAAGATGTGTGATTTTTACTGGTTGATCTCATAAATAACATGACGAGAATTATGCATAATATAATTTCTTCAACTCTACGTTGTAAATTCGAGTATTCGAATCCTATGAGTATAATTCTTTTTCTTTCTAAATAATTGCAGAGTTTGAAATAGAGATTGTAACGAGGTGGGAGTGTTTTTGATCGTCTCGAATATGACCTATTTTATTAATTTTAAATTTGATTTTGTCCTGATTCGGGTTAAATTATTAATTTATCTACCTCATCTTATTCTAATATAATTTTTTAATTCGATGTCGACCCGATCCGATCTGACCTAAAAAATTAAAAAATGTCAACGATAAAAGTTAGATTCAATCAATCCTCTACCACAATCATAAATTATGGTTTTTAAGTAACTTTAAATCTATATAAAAAAATGAAATAAAATTTAAATTATTCACATGTTAAATTATTCACAGAATTGAATATATTAAAACTTGAACAACATTTAATAAATTTTTATTATAAGAACAAACCACAACAAGTAAAAAAAAATTAAACCCATAAAAGCATGTATATATAATGATATATTTTATATATAATAAAATATATAAAAATAAATAAAATATACCGGGGCAGGCGGGGAGTGGAATTTCGAACAAATATCTGAATCCAACCTGACTTAATGATTTTTAAGTTCCGTTCTATTCTGATTTTCAAAAATTAAAGAGAAAAATCTAACTAGATCGAGTCAGGATATACCGGATCGAATCGAGGTCGGACATATTTACCATCCCTCGTTTGAAAAAAAAAAGTATTTGTTAATTGTATATAAAATATGGTGTTTAGGTTGAATCGCAATCATATTTGTTGGTAGTTTATGGTTGGAAAGCGGGGACCTATATTGATCACATTATTAAGGGCCTTGCAGGGGCCAAGTATATTAGTGGCAAGAAAAAGGCTCTTGCATTTATTTTCAAACTTTATAATCGATAAACTTAGCCGTTCGAATGGTCGGTTTGATTAATAATTAAACTCAATTAATTAAAATTGAATTAATAATTTTTTTAATTAACTTTTTTTTAATCTTAAAAATATTAATTGAACTGAATTAAATTTAGTTAATTTAATCGATTTTTAAATTATATGAAATTTCCTATCAAGTTTTTTTTAGTTTTGATTTAAAATAAAAATTTAAGTAAAAATAATTTAAAAATATTTTTGTTAAATATTGTTTCTTATCTTTAGACTTTATTTCTCTCTTTTGGGTTAGCTTAAAATTGAAATTGACATATAAATATTTAATTTTACATATTATGTGTAATTATTGAAGTATAGGCCTAAACTCATAAATATGTGATTAACGTAATTATTGAAGTATAGGCCGAAGTATGTGTTCAACGTATTTTTTCTGTTGAAATATTTGTTTATAGTTTTATTCTGTTAGTGTTTTAAGGTAACACCGTTAAAAAAATTGATTAACTCAGAATTATTTTTTTTTACATCTGATCTTTAAATGAATGAATTTTATTAAATAATATTATAAATATCACGGTGAGTCAGTATCATGTAATATCCTTAAAAACTCAATGATCAACTAAAAGTAGTACTTTAATTAGTTAAAAATTTTGTGGTTCATCAAAACAAGCAAAAGTCAGAAATGGAAAAATAATCCAATCAACAAGTTTCCATGGTTAGATACAGGTAGGAAGGATAATCCCAACCCACAGTGTCACTTTCCATAACCATTAATTTTAACCACCAATCAACTATCCAACCAGATGATATTCAAACACATGTTTCATCCTTCTCTTTTCTTTTTGTTGAAGAAAACATCTACTTATGTTGTCTGAAACACAAGTACAAAACCAGACTCAACATCAAAATTCCCACATGGAATCATGGGGTTTAACTCTGAAATCAATGTCTCTTCTGTCACAAACACTAACCCTTTTAGCCTTGACACAGATAATAACACTACAAATTGCAGAAACCAGTTCAGATTATAGTACATTGATATACAGAAACTGCACCACCAAAACAGTGACAGCTTCAACCAAGTCTCATTCTGAAACTCTTCATTCCTTCTTCGAAGATCTTATATCGAAATCGTCCCGTGAAAAGTTCTACAAAACTACCGTGGGAGATGAAAACAATGGCATTTCAGGCCTGTTTCAATGCAGAGGTGACCTGAGCAGCAATGACTGCTACAGATGCATGGCCTCACTTCCTGACATGTCCGACACTTCGTGCGAGAAGTCCGTTTCGGCACGGATTCAGCTCCACGGCTGCTACGTTCGCTACGAGACCGACGAGTTCATCAACGAACGTTCTAAATTCGAGTTTCTTCACAAGATTTGTGACAAGAAAAAGGTGTCGGTTCTCGGGTTCGAAGAGGCGAGGGATGCAGTGTTTGCAGCTGTGGAGAGAGGTGTGACAGATGGGGATGGATATTGTAAAGAGAACTATGAACTGATGCAGGTGATTGCGCAATGTGAAGGGGAGTTGGGGGCTTGTGATTGTGGTGAATGTGTGCATGTTGCAGCTCAGATTGCTCAAGAAGAATGCGGCAACTCATTTTCAGGGCAAATTTATCTGGACAGTTGTTTTATTAGCTATGGCTACTACCCAGATGGAATACCAGATAACTTGAATAAAGGTAACATTCAATGGTCTGGTTTTTGTTTCTTCCATTAAAGCATGTAGAATATAACCTTTCAGTATAAACATCTTGGCTAAAGGATGAACCGAGGGGTGTTGGAAAGTGATGAGTGATGACCCCTAGAAAATTGAAATTCATATAATTTTCGCCTAAAATTCTATTGGTTGTCTCTTAACATAAAATCTTATGTCGTCACTGAGCTCGTATATTAATTCTCTGATACTTTTTGCAGGAAGAGACCGTCGGAACAATAACAATAACACAGGCAAATTGGTAGCAATTGTGGTGGGAGGGGGAGCAGCTTTGTTCATTGGCTATGTATTCTTCATGGCTCTAAACAGACTAGGGAAGAAAGAGGATGGTATGTATAAATCTTGAAAAACCAACATATATATTATTCCACCATTATATTTATTTTTTAAATATTCGTATCTGATACTTATATCGATGATACGTTATTCGAACTTGATCTCGATACGATAACATAGATAAACTTTAATATTCTGTCCTTATTAATTGACAACATTATTTTTCATATGAACTTTCTTTGTTCCTTAAACTGTACATTAACCCTCTTAATTAATTTGTTTGCAGATTTTTGAAGATAAACCAAAAGCAGAATCTGCATGGCTTAAATTTTACTTGTAAAGGTGGTGACAGCATCGTGTTTTACTTGGAAAAGAAAGATCATTTTTTATTTTTTATTGATGGTAGTTAAGTTTGGTGAAGTAGAGGAGAAATTGCAAAAGGCAATTCAATTTATGTAATTTTTTATGACAGTTAAATTTAAAGTTTTTAATCTATTAAAAATAAGAATTTATTTGTAAAATACATGTTATTTAAAGATTTAAAAAATAATTAATAAGAGTCGATCCAAGTAGTAAGCAATTTGGTTCCACTTAAGTATGTGTCGTGTTCGAAGTATTGTGTATACAAAAAAACAGAGAGATTCACCCATCAACACTAGGTGTGCAACATATGGGTGAATCCGGATTATTCGAGATTAAACCCTGAAATTGAATGAATAATAAAAGTATTTAAAAAATAAAATATACCGATAATAGTACATTGTTCTACTTTATATAAATTAAAATATAAATATTTATCTTAAAAATATAAATATATCTATTTCATAAAAATAAAAATTACTACAACAACTTGATGGTTTATTAAATATAATTAAAATAAAAGAATTAAAATATTATACTTATTTTAATAAAGTAATATAGGTAAAAAATTGAATTTTAGTTCAATAAGAGATTTTTTATTTATTATCTTTTATATTTTTATCTCAAATTATTTTTTGATTTATCTTTATGACATAATTTTTATTTATCTTTACAACAATTTAATATTTATGTAACATTCATCATGACACGTCCTTTGATCAGAGAATATTAATAAATTAATACGATAAAGATTTTATTTTATAATAATTTATCCATATAATCAAAAGCGTTAACAAAATAATTTATAATAATTTATCCATGTAATCAGAAGGGTTAGCAAAAATTTTATAATGACTATTAGGTTTCCAATAGATCGTAATCAAAGAAATGTTTAATATTTTTTAAAGCTTTTTAGGTTTTATGTCTTAATTTTCTTTCTTTAAGAATTTTTTTGATAGACTCAATCTCCAGGACTTTTTTATGATTAAGAGTACTATATTTGGTATATATTTCTTTTTACTTTAAAAAAAAAGTTGTTATTAAAAAAAAATCAAATAAATTAAATTCGTTACTAGGGGTGATAACGAGGCTCGGTTCGGAAGCAAGCATATCTGGGCTCGGCTAAGCTTGAGGCTCGTCGAGCTCGGAATTTCAGGCTCGAGCTCGGCTCGAAAATAATATTACTGGGCTCGGCTCGGGCTCAAAGCTCGCCAGGCTCGGCTCGAAATTGATAATTTTCTATATTATTTTTATTATTTATTTATTTATAATTTATTTTTTATTTATTATTTGTAATTTTGTAAATTTGTTTTAGTTGATAATATTTAATTTGTTTTATTTAATTTATTTTTAGTGGATTTACGCAATTATTTTATTATTTTTCTTTTCTAAACAAATTATTTTTAATGTATATATAAATATATATATATATAATTATTCCGAGCCTGTTCACGAGCTTTTCGAGCCAAGCTTGGGTAAGCTCGGCTCGTTTAAATCCCGAGCCGGACCCGAGCCCGAGTCGAGCTCACTCGAGCCGAACTTTGACCGAACCGAGCCCAAGTAACTCGCGAGCCGTCCAGACTCATTATCACCCCTAGTTATTACATATTAATATCTAAAAAATAAACATCTTTTATAAAAACAAAATTGATAACCAATATTAGAAATAGTATATCATTGAAAGCCATGAACAGATTATTACAAACATTATCATCAAACATTTCAGATATTCTGTCCCGTAAGAAATGAAAATTTCTCCATTAATTCCCTTCATTTCAACAGCTAATTAATTATGTATTTTTAAATAATCAAACCCAAATTAAATATATTTCTGTTTGTGGGGGAAATATTTCTTCAATCTGTAGGGTCATCTTTCAATAAACCAACACTACTATTGATTTATCACCGGTTCAGGGTCCCATGACTCGGGTCGGTTCAGCTTACATAAACAACATTACTCAACCGCTTCCTACCTAGAGCTATGGGTTTATTATCATCACCATAATTCAATTCCTTCTGTCCCCAGGCCTGTGTATATTTCCTGTACCATCAATTCCATGGGGTTGTTTTTGAAATTATGAATATTATTTTTGGTAGGAAGAAGTGGTCCATCAATTTTAATATTTTTTTAATTTTTAATCTCTTAACTTTTTTTAATAAATTGATGTCAATTAATTTATTTCTTTTGTTGTTTCTACTTTAATTATTTTTCTTGAAAATGGTTAACTTGTGTTTATTAAAATGTTGATATCAATTTTTAATGTTTTTATGATGCGGCATAAAAGAATTAATAGTAAGTTTGATATCGTTTTTAAAAATTGTTGTAGGAAAATATTTTTGAAAAATAATTTTAAATTATTTGATATTGTTGTTAAAATGTAAATTTAAGTAATTTATTTTAGATTTTTTAAAAAAATTTGGTGATATAAAAAAGTTAAATAAGTAATTTTATTTAAATATACTTAAAAAAAAGCTAAAAGTTATAAATTTTAGATTTTGAAAAACACTCTTCAAAACAAACTGAAGAGTACTTTGTATTCGAATAACATTAATCACATAATACAAGTCTTTTGTCCATTTTTAGTGTTTTTATATATGCCTCGATATTAGTAATAAAATAAAATTGAATGTTTAAGATTAAAAATTAAAGTTTAAGATTAGGGTTTATAAGTTATAGTGTAAGCTTTAAATTTTTATGGTTTAGAATTTATAATTTAAGATTAGAATTTAAATTTTATTTTTTTAGGATTTAGTTAAAGATTAGAGTTCAAAATTTAATTTATCCGATAAAATAATTATTTCAAAAAGGCACAAAGAA
Source organism: Abelmoschus esculentus (assembly GCA_035048815.1). NCBI lineage: Eukaryota > Viridiplantae > Streptophyta > Magnoliopsida > Malvales > Malvaceae > Abelmoschus > Abelmoschus esculentus. Next base: position 2,475,445 of record JAUCBN010000051.1, on the reverse strand, counting down.
ATTTTATTCTTAACCGGATGGGAATATTGCCATTGATATTACCTTTTTACAAAGATAAAAGAAAAAAGAAATGTTTTTTTTATAAGTTAGAAAACTAATGATTAAATTAAAAGCAACAACTGTATATAAATATATTCCAACAAGGTCAAATAATGTAAAGAGGAAAAGAAATTTTAAGGCATCATTGAACAACACACAAATTGGTCCTCTATGGATTCCTCATCAACTCAGACTCAGAGTGGACGTAAAAAAATGGCAACAAAAAACGGTGACAACAGAGTTCCGGCAGTCAAATATCATTCCTCCAGACAAACACTGTCGTCATCGTCATCGTCATCGTCGTCATCTTCATCTTCTCACGGATCTTTGTATTTTCCGGTGGATTCGTCTATGAGTCCTACTACACCGTTCCGATTTTCGGGTGTACCATTTTCTTGGGAGCATTCGCCAGGGGTTCCTAAGAAGCTACAAAATCACAAGAAAAAAGAGTCCACAAAATTGTTGCCATTACCTCCCCCTGCAACTCCACCAACCTCGAAAAAGAACAATTTCGAGGACATTTTATCCTGGAAAAAAGCATTAATGCAGCCATTTCGAGTCTCCGAAAGGATCCATTTCTCGCGGCGATGGTCGAATGCTCCAAGGACGATAACAACAAGAAATCCGCAAGCAATATCTGGACCGGAATTAAGGTAACAAGGCACATCAGTGACAGGTTCGGATTCATTAACCTTTACTCCTCTTGTAAAACAACATGTACAATTTCGGAATCACTAGTTTATCTTCCGAGGTCTAGCAGAACACCAAACTACGACATCGTTACTCGTCGTTCTCGTTGAATCGAAGTTGTACGAATCACATTAAGGGATTGTGATCCCTTCAAGACTGTAATAAAATATGACTAGAAAGCTGTAATGTTAGAGCTGCCTTTGTATTTTAGCCTGTTTGATCATGGGATACTGGAAATATTCATATAATAATTTCATCTTGTTTGTTTTGTTTTCATGTGATGTACGTTCATTAAGAATATGAGTGAATACTACACTACTTCATGTGAGATCTAAGCTCTATTGGGCCACCATAGAAAATGAATATTTTCGAAACCAATTAATTATGGACGTAAATGTTTATCTTTAATCATGTTTTTTTATGTTTTTATTTTAAATTAATGAGTTCAAGGTTTAAGGTTCAAAGTTAAGGTTTAAGATTTAAGGTTAAGGATTATAATTAAAGTATATGATGTAAAAAATTAAAGTTAGAATTTAAAATTAATTTTTTTAAAAATTTAATAAAAATCTATAATTATAATTTAGGTGGAAAGAGTTTTTTACACAATAATTATTAGTGTCTCATTTTCCGTGAATATTATTCACATTTTCTAACATGGACCAATGTTTGGGTTTATGGGCGTTTGAAGTTGATGTTTTTAGTTTTTATTTATAATACTTAATATTTATATTGATCAATTAATTTAAATAAAGTATTATATAAATGTATTATAGAAAATTATTTGGATATTGTATTTATAATTTTTTTAATATGTCATCATTCGTTTTATTTTTTAGTATATTATATTTATTACAGTAGATTTAAAATTAGATTAAAAATATGACTATGAATAATAAAAAAATTACATTAAAAGTGCCCTCACTTGGATCCAACTTTAAATAGTGTAGGATTAAAAAAAAAACCAATTTTAGTATAATTTTTTATTATTTATAATCAGATTCTTTTGAATCTAATTTTAAATCTACAGTAACAAATATAATATTCTAAAAAAATAAAATAATTAATATCATATGTTGAGAGAGAAAAATGTTGCAATATCCAAATTAATTTTCCTGTATTATAAGAACGATATTCTCTTCACAAATTTTAATCTTATTCAAGAACCTGATCCATCTTTCTGTTAAATTAATTGAAAATCGATTAACGTCAATATTTTAATATTATAAATATTTTTTAAAACATTAATTATGGATAATATATTTAAGTAAAATTTTGATATATAAATTGTGTAAAATTAATTTTATATAAACCTGTATTTTTATGGTATAAAACTCAAATCTTAAGATTATAACCCTAATTAATCTTAAACCTTAAACCCTAAACCCTAAGCTAAAACCTTGTATCAATAATTAAAGGTACATGTAAACTAAAACCTTGTACTCCTAAACTACAACCTAAACCTTATAATCTAAAAAATTAAAAGATACATGTAAATTAAAATTTATTAGATATATGTATAATTTTTTTAATATATTTTTAATTTCATTTGTAAAATTAAAAATTAATGATTAGCATAATAAATAACTATCTTATCTAAATGGTTCATTTACAGAAGATCTGTTATCTAATCTTATTTCTTTCAAGTTTTTGACTGCAATTGGAATTCGGTAATTTTAAAAATATATTTAGTTATTTTATACACTAATATATAATTTTTTCTATCCTTCCCCATATACGTCACTAGGCTTTCTATATTTATTTTATTCTATCGATAGTGATATTAATTTTAATGTTAATTATCGATAATGATATTAATATTTTTATTTTTATTATATTTTTTTCAAATTTTATTAAATTATAAGAAAAGTATTTACTCTTGTATCCAAGGAATGTCATAACAAAAAAAAAAATCTCCAACTCAACAAACCAAATCAATAAACACCTTATTTTTCTTAGACAAGATTAGACATTAAATTTTTAGCAGTATCAATTAAATTTTATTAAAAATAATAAAAGATACTATAAATACAATACCCTCAAAAAGAAAAAAAAACTAAGACTGTGTCTATAAAAAACTCATATAAAAATAAATATAATAGTGGAAAAAAACATTTTTCATAACTTAACGTACATCATCAAAGAATTTATAAATCATCATAAATCTCTTTGTCCTATCTAAATAAGATGCTTTACTATAAAAAAGTTTTGAACAATCCAAAATATCAAATAAATTGTTCTAACACACAATTTTGATTACTTCGCAATAGCAACTAAATAGGATCAATCTTTTTATTAAGGGTGAGTATTCGAATGAGTCGACTCGAGTCAAAAAATTTTGAGTTATTCGAGTTGACGAGTTATATTTTACTACTCAAACTTTATTTAAAATTTTTTCGGTTCGAGTCGAGTTTAAGAAATTTGAGTCCAGTCGAGTTTTTAAGTTCCTATAAACATTTAATTATAATTATTTATCATGTTATAGTATGATTTGATTCCAATTTAAACAACTTTCTCTAATCATATAAGATATGTATATATATATATATTTTCATATGTAGCAATATTTCTTTATATTTTTATATATCAATGTATATATATCATAAAAAATTGAGAGATTCGTTTCAAACTTAAAAATTAATCCTTTAATTACTAAAAATTTTGAGTTATTTGAATTTTCATTTTACAACTCAAACTTTATTTGAAATTTTTTCGAATTGAGTCGAGTCTATAAAATTTCAATTCGAGTCAAAACGAATTGATTATTTTCGTCTCAAGTTGAGTCAAATTATTTGATTTTTTCGAGTTGAATTTTACTTACCCCTATTTTTTATATCATTTGTAATCACTCATTTTTAAAGGAAAAGACATTAAGTATGAGAAACAAATCCTACATTACTTGGCTTTTAAAGCCTTTGTCCACATTTTGTCTATAAAAGAAAGGCATGTGCCACTTGACTCAAGGAAACCAATTAGGTGACGAAAAATATTCCTTTGATCTTAATCTGAGAGTTTAGATTTTTTTATGGCTCGATTAGAGTTTTATTTTAAATCTAATTTTGTTTAAAATTTTAGAAGGGTTGTGGTAGATCTTGGTGGGGTCCGTTGGGGTTAACTGTTTGAACTCTTAGATATATTTTTCATTTTTATTTATATTGTATTTTGTATAATTAAATTTTTTTTTATTAATTTAGTTATGTATTAGATTAATATTTTATGTTTTATATTTATTTATGTATATTTTAATTTATGTTTTAGATTACTATTTATATATGTTTTAATTTATGGTTTAGATTAATATTTTATTTGTTAGATTAGTATTTATGTATGACTATTTATGTTTGTATTTTTTATCGCGTTGTTTGTAATTAATTTAATTTTAATGATACTATTAATAAATACGGTGCCCCTAAATTCAGTTGTAAGCTAGGCAACTCCAATTATAGTAGTGGTGGTTCGGACGCTTACATTATTCGGTTTTAACCGATTTAACCGACCGAACCGAAATTATTTTGGTAATTCGGTCAGTTAATTTTAGGTAAATTCGGTTAACAATTAATTTTTTGAAAATTTGATTATCGGTTAATTCGAATCAAAACTAATTAATTAGCCGAATTAACTAAAATTATTATATATTAAATATTAAATATTATATATATTTATTTTTAGTCATTTAACTTTTAAAATTTATAAAGTATTCGTTAAAATTTTTATATTATAAAGTGATCTCTAAATTTTATCAAATTAGCATTTAATGGAAGTTTAGTAACTAAAAAAATTATTTTAACATAATCTAGTGATCTATTATGTAATTTAATCAAAATTTATAATGAATTTCAATTAATTCGGATAATTCGGATAATTTTGTTCGATTAATTGTTAAGGTTTCAAAAATTTAGGTTAATTTAGTTTTGGTTAATTCGGTTCGACCACCGATCGAATTAACGAATGCATACCCCTACGTTTACCTTCGGTTTAGGTGCTCTTTTAAAATAAATTTGCACATCCAATTAAATTTTAATTTGATCGTCATTTCATCCTGGAAAATTTAATATTAATAAAGAGGTAATTATCAAAGTACCAATTTTTTGACGGTGTGGGTGTTAACCCTTCTCCATCTATAATAGACTTTCAAACTCTATTTTAAAAAATCTCTGATTTTATGATATCTGATCTACCTAAACGGCCGATGATGATTCTAATTTAAAAAAATATATTTTCAAATAAAAAAACTTTAGATGATATTATTTTTAAAATGACTTATAAGATATTTTACAAACACACAAAAAAATTAACAAAATCGTTTTTTTACCTCGACCGATATTTTTTAGTGGTTAGAAAAAACATTGTTACACACTAATAAACCTAAATCACAAAATAAACCCCTTAAGAATTTTTATATAAACATCAAACGATCTTTATTTTATGTAAAAATTATGTCAAACGATAAAAAAACATAACACAAAAGTTAAAAAAAAAAACATGCCACAGTAGATAAAAAAACATACCATAAAAATAAAAACAATTTAATTATTTAGTTTGTAAATTATATTTAAATTAGTACATTGAACAAACTAAAAAAAACATTAACTGTTACATATAGTCATGTCACAATTGACATATCAAAAATACAGGCATGATATCACAATTTAAAAAAATATTAATTAATTTTTTATAATAAATTTTAATTAATAAAACAATGACATACAATATCATCTGATTTTTTTTAAAGTAAAAAGTTTAAAATTGTGTTACGAGGGATAGACCACAGATCTGGAAGAATTATATAAATATTGTTTTTCGAAACTTTAATTTCAAAAATATTATTCTCACTTTATTATTTTTTAAATATTGTGAATTATTGTAGAGTTTAAAAAATCAGTGGATTTTAACTCGTTTTTGAACAATGATTCAATTAAAATATATTATTTCGGTGAAGGTGAGATGAACACAAACCGTCTTTAAACAGTGTATTTGAGATATCGGTACTGTTCAAAGTCGAGGTGAACACCACCCAACTTTAATGTGCATTCACCCATAATTCATGTGCTGAAAGGAGGGACATTGTTCAAAAACGGGGTGTTCTCCTTCCGTCTTCAAAACAATATCGACTGCAGGGCGACAAAGAGCCTTGCAGCGGACGCGTAAAGGGGCAGTGGGTGTCAGGAGACACGTGAATAATATATTGACTGTGATATAGATATATATTTTTAAAAAATTATAATGTCATGTCATTAATTATGCCATGCTAGTATTAACTGTGATATACAGTTAATATCATATATATATATATATAGTTAATGGTTCGATCGATTAACATTGAAGTAAAGGAATTAATTGACTGTATTTCCGTACGATAGACTAAATTATTAATTTAGGCTAAATTTAAAGATAAAATTACCCTTTTAACTTTTTATTTTTGTAGTTTTAAAACCTTTAAATATGTTTGATGATAGAGTATATTTCATTTAATTAACTACTAAGAATTTTAAGTTATAAAATAACGTAATGATCGTATCAATAAAATAATATATTTAACAACTCAATCATAAATATCTACTATTGAAATATTTAAATATATTTTTCCACTTCAAATTGAACATTTTTCCAAATTAATATGTCATTTAAATTCTTTTCCATAAGTACATAATCGTGAAGAGATAAGATTGACTTAGAGTTGAAGAGACTGCAGTGATAATTACTCGAAGAAAGAAGACAAGTCAAACCAAGTAAAGAGGGAAGATTAAAATCCATCCCAAGTTGACATAAAATTAGTTAATTTTAACTTATTAAATAATATAATAATATATCGATCGAATCAAAATTTAATCCGATAAATACAATTTTTTTAATTCGTATGTGGCAACAGGGAGGGAGCCATGTTATCTATGGGAGGGACTTTTGCCCCTCCCAAATTTTTTTACTATATTTATATTTAAGGTCCTTCATAATTTAAATAGTAGTAAAATAAGCCCAAATTTTAAATTTAAAGGCTTAATAAATCTTTACCCCTCCTAATATTCGATTCTGACTCCGTCCCTGTAGCAATAACCCATAGATCTTTGTTCCATAAGAAATTAAGAGGAATCAACCTTTAGACTCTGCATGCTTTCCATTCCGCAAGTAAGTAATATTATTTTATGTGTGTCGACTTGCTTCGTATTTTATAACACACAAGAAAAGAAGATTCATTACTAGAAGGAACTGCTCGTTACTTAGACAATAATTTAAGTATTACTTTAATAAAAAAAATGGGTTGTCTTTTTGGTTTTAAGATTCTACTCGATTAATCAAAATCGAATTGTATTGTATATCTGTTTTAATAGACGCGTTTTTTTAGTAAATATTTTATATATACAATACTTTAAATTTAAAATTTATTTAACCATATCAAATTATTTATCACGGATCAACCTTCATCAATTACTTTAATAAAATTCTAATATTCAATATAATAATTTTCTTTAAAGAAAGAAATTTAGACAATTATCTCTAGATTTGCCACATTAATTTCATCTCTTTTAAATTTTAAAATAATTTTGTTTAAATTATCACTTTAAAAATTTTAATCAATACAAAGAGTATATATTTTTAAACATTTTAATGTAGAATAAAAATTTTATGTTGCTTGTACAAGTCATCTAACCCAAGTGGTTAAAGGAACGATTGATCTTTCTAGAGGTTACGAGTTCGAGCACCAGTAATGCTAACTAATAGAGTGATTGAGCGATCAATCTTAAATGGTTGAAAGTATATTCTAAAACAGATACTAAAAATACTTAATATTTAAATTATAACCTTAATTTTTATATCTTAAACCTTACGACCTAAAAAATACATCATACTCCTAATTTCTTAAATCCTAATCACAACCCTTAACTATAAATTTTAGACCTATTAATTTAAAGTGAGAATACTAAAATAAACACAATAAAAAATAGACGATTTTCGTATAAAAAAAATGTCTTTCGCTGTGAAAAAAGATGTATATATAGTGTTTACAAACCAAATGCTGCACCATTTCCATCTCTTCATTCAATATCTATCCATTTTTTCCCTTTGATTGAGATATGGAGATCAAACTTGCTAGTCATCAGCATTCCATGGACTATCATTATTTTCCTGAGACAGAAGATAAATGGTGTGATAAATGCAGCAAAAACATCTCTGGTGCAGCCTATGCTTGTCTAAGCTGCGAACTTTGGTTGCATGAATCCTGCGCCAAAGCCCTTCAACATCTGCCTCGGGAGATCACACATCCTCTCCACTCACAGCACAGTCTTGTATTAGATTGGTCAGGGACGTCTTGGGGATTCACTTGTGATATCTGCTTCAAAATTTCTTCCGGCACCAATTACGGCTGCTGTCGTTGCGACTTCGAGCTCGATTTAGTATGCGCTTTTGCAAGTACAAATCATCAGGCTATGAAGATGAAGCGGAGATCGAATGAAGACATGGACAGACAGATAATTCAGCACTATTGCCACTCCCATCCGATGATCCTATACAATTATAACAATGTAGGTGAACATGGTTATAATTGTAGTTGGTGTGACAAGCCTCTGATTGGTATCTTCTATGGTTGTAAAGGATGTGGGTTCTTCCTTCATCAATTTTGTCTCGATAAGGTACCGAAAATGCTGAATCATCCTTTCCATCCATCACACCCTCTTCGTCTGCAGTTTGTCGACGGCAACACGACCTGCGATGCTTGTATGCAAATTGTTCGACAGCGTACAGGTGATACATTGAGCTATTGTTGCCGAGATTGCAATTTCAACCTCGATTTTCACTGTGCAAAACTCTTCCCCACCCTTAAAGACAAGCGCCACAACCATTGTCTCACTTATTTGGGCCTCAGCTTCAGGGATCCGGTTCTCAAGTATCGTTTCGAATGCAAGTCTTGCCATGAGCTTTGTTCCGATAGTCTTTATCGGTGTGTGCAATGCAATCTCAATTTCCACCTCAAATGTGTTCCAATTCCTCCTTTCGTTAAACATAGATATCACAGGCATAATGTTGTCTTATCGAAACCGATCAGGGAGGACGATGTCGGAGAATACTACTGTGATATTTGTGAGAAAGAACGGAATCCGACACATGAAGTTTATTATTGCGATACATGCACATATATTGCTCATATTGAATGCGTGCTCAATGAGGCTGAAACTTCACCAACAGAGGATTCATCTTCAACTCCCCTGTACCTGGATGGTAAAGCTTTGGAGTTGAATGGAATGGAGCAAAATGAAACGACATTGGTTCGACCTTTCATTCACGAACATCCATTGAATTTCTTCAACGAAATCGGAAAGTTCGAACAACAGTACTGCAATGGCTGTCGTTTGGAACTCAGTGGTCCAGGCTACATTTGTGAAGGTTGCCCCCTTTTCTTTCATGGTTATCGTCTACACGAAAGTTGTGCTAAGTTACCCAATGAGATACAGCACCCTCTTCATCCTACACATCATCTCAACCTCTATGCCAGATCTCCTTACATGTTGGACTACATTATATGTGATGAGTGTAATGATTTTTCTCTAGGCTTCATTTATCTTTGCGAGAAGTGCGATTTCAAGCTCGATTTGAAATGCGCCACTCGAACGACAACGACCCCTCAAAGTCGAAGCACAAGAACGAAAGAGTCTGAGAAGGAGACCGAGTTGTTCCATTTCAGCCACAAGCACAAGCTAATCTTTTGCAACTTCAACGACCCTGGATACCAAAGGCGATGCAATTTTTGCAGACTGCAAATCTTCGGTCCAACATACAATTGCATTAGATGTGGTTGGATTCTTCATGAATCTTGCCTTAAGTTGCCACAGGAGACTCGAGTCCCGATTCATTCGCAGCACGTTTCGATTCTGAGCTACACGAGATACGGAAGGTGCCATGCTTGTGGACTAAAGCTTTTGCCGTATGCATACAACTATGGCTGTAAAGATTGTCACCTCAACTTCCACATCGCATGCGCTGGTTCTTTAAGTCGGACTCTGAAACGCGAGTCTCACGAGCACGATCTTTACTATTTCGGGACAGAATTTCATCGGTTCTTCGCCATGTACACCGACTCGATTGATCTCTACGCCGGACTCTCTTGTAGCCAGTGTGTCGGAACTTGCAGCGTAGGATCCTTGTATCGTTGTCTGGACTGTGGCATCAATTTTCACCTGGAATATGTACCCTTACCTCAAATGTTTAAATCGAAAATCCACATCCACCCTCTGACTCTTAAAGATTCCTTCGTTGAAGATGATTCCGACGAGTATTATTGCGATGCATGTGAGGAACCAAGACACCCAGGTGATCATGTGTATTTTTGTGAAGACTGCCATGGAATATTTATTGCTCATATTGAATGCGCACTTTCAAAGGTAAATCTCTCTCTCTATTGTTTTGAAGCGAATAAATTCATGCATATTATAGTCAAAGAAGAAGAAGAATGGTAGGCATAATTGTTTTTGATTTATAAGTACGAGGACTCTGTACGTTTTCTGTGCTTTTATTTATGCTTTCATTTCAAATTAGAACTTTAGAGTTTAAAGTTTAGGGTTTTAGGTTAGGGGTTTTGATTAAAGTTTAAAAAATTAGGGATAGAGTATATTTTTTAGGGTTTAGGATTTAAGATATAAGAAAATAAAGTTTAGGATTTAAAATTTATTTTTTTAGAATTTTTTTTAAAGAAGGCATGAAAAGGAGGCAAAAGATTTTTACTCAATCGTACCACGTATTGAGTAGAAATCCTCTACTCTTTATCATGCCCCCATTCATGCCTCCTACTACAATTTTTTAAAAAATTAAATTTTAAACCCTAACTCTTATTTTTTATATCCTAAACACTACACCCTAAAAAATACACACTACTCCTAATTCTCTAAACCCTAACCACAACCCCTAACTTAAAACCCTAAAGCCTCCACCCTAAGCCCTCTAATTTAAAATAAAGACACAAATAGAGACATAAAAAAGAGATAAACAATTTTCACTCCACGTATTATTCTCGTGTTAAAAATATTAGATACGACTTGAATAATTGTCGGTATTTGTTCTCTCTTGTTATTTTTTTCCTATTCTGCAATTTTCCTTTGTTTTTTTTCCAACTTTTTATGCATGATTTTTTAAAATAGTTTTAGTTTTTATATAATTTTAATATTTAAAATATATTTTATAAGTGGTAAATCTTTATCGAATCAATACTTTATAATTTTAAAAATTATCGTTTTATTTTTGTACACGTATGTATGCAACATAGCTTTTCAGTAAATTAAAGAGAATAAATTTTGTATTTTCAGGAAGAAGAAATAGAGACGTGTGTCAAGAGGTTAGAATTAGAGTTTAATTGACGTTCTCAAGAAGAAATAAGATAAATATTTTTATTTATAGTTGAATTTCTTTATATTGATTCCTTAAATTAATCTCATAACCCTAACAATCAATTTGATACATTTACCCCCTAAACCCCAAACATGAATCCATAAATCTAACAAATAAAATAAATCAAAACATAAAAAAGAACAAATTCAAAAATAAATTAAAACTAAATTATTAGTTATAGCCCAATTCACAAATTAATCAAATTATTAAAATTAATTAAATATCAAATCTTTATATGAGGACCAAATCAAGTTTAAAGCAAATCAAAAGGATTAATAATTAATCAATTTACGAAGTATAACCTAATTGAATAAAATCTAAAGAAATTAAACAAAAAATTAGGACTGAAAGGAAATAAACTAAAACCTTAAAAATCCACACCCTAAGCATCTAATTAAAGAAGGATCTAAAAGGTGATTAACCCCTTAAAAATAACCGGGAAGCTTATTTAAAAAAAGCTTTTCCCCTAAACTAAAAAGTATGTTCCATTAATTTAATGGTTATAATTATTATTTTAATAAAATATTTTTTAATATAATGATTATATTTAATAAATTAAATTTCAAAAAAAATTATTTTAAATTCAACCGTCAAGAAATATTAATTTAATAAAATTTTAAATAACTTTTTAATCAAATAAATTTAAACATGTTAATTCTTATTAACTTCATAATAATTTATATTAAATGGGTTAATCTTAAGTATATTAAATTAATATTTAGTAATAAGAAATGAATATTTAAATATAATCTAACATTTTAATATTTAGTAGTTTATATTTAATGAATTAATCCTAAACATATTGAAATGAATATTACAAAAAGATTATTAAATATTTTAAATTGATTTAAAAAAATAATAATTTATATTTATCTACGGTTTAAATTTATCAAATTATAGACTTCTTCAACTACATGTTAGGTAAATATCAAACCAAATCAATATCAGTTCAAGTTAAAAACAAGTCACGTTCAAAACGGGTTTAGTATCGATTCAATCAGATAAATCCATTACCTGTTGGGTCAAACTCGAGTTCAAATTCGTTTCAGATGGATGCATGTCGGATTTTAGACTCACATTAACAATTTCAAATTTAAGAATCATTTCAACAATAGTAATTTTAGTTCTATCGATTTTAATACTTGTCAAATTAAGTATGTTATCCCAAAAGATTAACATAAATATTAAGGTTCTGTTGGACGGAAAAAATTGAGTAAAAAAGCTTTATTTAGAGAAAAGTTTAAATTTTCAGCTTTGTCGATAATCATGTTTAAAATTAGATTCGAAAAAAATTAAAAAAAAAACAACATAAAATCACGAATATTTAACGAAACTTATCGAAAAACCGAATAAAAAACATCTAACGAAGCCTAAAATAATCTACTTCGATCATCGTCTGTTTCTTTTTAGAATATGTTAAAACCCATCAGTTTCACTGCTGTTTCTTGCATGACCTGATCCATTGTTGTCCTTCCATTTGATTGCCACCTACCACTCTTGCACTTCTCTGGACACGACCCTGCTTCGGAACTCTCAACAACCTCGTCTCAATGCATTTCCAAATTCCAAGTTACATATTTTATTACAACTATTGGTGGAGCTGTCTTTCTCCAGGACAAATATAAATACATATTTTATTATAAACGTCTGTACTTTTGACTATATAAAGGAGTATTGAGTGAGAACATGGAGTCATCCCTACTTTATACTCCACACGACCAGATATCCATCGTATTTCGTTCCTGCAAGAAATGGAAGTCAACAAGTTTGTTCTCCTTCTGGTTGCAATGTCACTGTTGGTGACCATGGCTCCAACTGTTACGGCTGCTCGATATAAAGATGTGCTCTTCTCTATCATCACTCACGACAACATTGGGAAACCAGATGAAAACTGCGTACCCAGGGGTCAAACCTGCATGGCTTTTAGTACTGAAAGATGTTGCGCTGGCAGCGACTGTATAACTGTTGGTCAAACTGTGGGAGTTTGTGTGTAGGTGGTCTTAGTTCCTACAAGAATATGGGACTATGTATGACTGTTGAATAAATCAGACCAACTCTACTGAATCAAGGGTCTGAGTCTATGTTTGTTTCCGGTTTGTACGTTGCTAATAAAACTATGGTTTGCCCTAGAATGTTATCTTGGTATAGACTGTAGATAAAACATATGATTTAAATGATAAAAAAAAAGTTTTACTTATAGAAATTTAAAAAAAAAAAAAAGTTTTACTTATAGAACATTTGTTCAAATTTATATGATTTAAATAAAAAATTTTGGTCCCTAATTATATCTTATTTCACGTTCGTACTAATTTTTTTTTAAAATTTAAATTTTAAATCTTAACTTTAATTTTTCATATTTAAAACCCTAAACTCTACACCCTAAAATATACATCTTATTCTTTATTTCTTAAACCTCCTTAAACTCTAACAACAACACCTAACCTTAAATCTTAAACTTTAAACTTCCTAATTTGAAATGGGACACTTACCGAAGTATAATAAAAGAGTGGATGATTTTCACTCCTTTTATGCAATAATATTTAATACATAATCAATCTGTGTATATTTGTTTAACACATACAAGCTTATTTAAACTTACTTTTAAACATAAATTTTAATCGATAAACTCTAAGTTATAATCTTAGATCTACATTAATAATAATTGAAACTCTAAATTATAATTTTAAATCTATATTAATAATAATTGGCTTAACTTAAAAATAGGTGTTTAAACTATTTTTTTCTGAAATATGTGTCTTGGTTAAAATATGTGTCTTGGTTAAAATATGTGTCTAAATTATATATTTTTTAAATAAGTGTCTAATATTTTTTAAACTTAAATAGGTATTTAAAGTTTCATTCAGTTAGTGTTTTAAAGTAACGCTATTAATTTTTTTTAACTCATAAATAGATACCCAAATTATACACTTTTTTATGAGATGGATGATTAATGCTTTTTGACTGAAATCGGTGCCTAAAAGTTTGTTTTTTTAGTGTTTAAAGTAATATTGTTAAAAAATTTATCATCGAATAATAGAATGACAAGTGATTTTTATTTTTATTTTAAAAATAAAATATATTAATTTAAACAATATTTTATAATTTTTAAAAACCTTAAAATAGTTAAAAATCTTTAAAATTCTCAAACTTTACAACCAAAACCGGTGCTACTTTTTTCCGTTGATAACCTTATCAAATCCAAAAAAATTGCTGTCATTATATTCTGAAAATTTAAAATATTAATTGAAAACTCTAGAAAAGACAATGAATTTACTAGATATTTTATCAATAAAATTTTGGTTTCAAATTTATAAAACTTTTTATATTTTTTAAGAATTAAAAAAGTTAATTTTAATTAATAAAAAATTAAATTATAATAATGAGTTATATTTTTATTAATTTTTTATTTTTTTATCAATCTACGTATAAAAAAAATGTTTTTATTTTTTATTTTTTTCATTTCTTATATAAAATAATACGATTGGATGTTAGAACCCCAAATTTTTTAAGCCGTTATCTTTTTGGGGTCTAACAAGGCTATGTACGACAATAGTGACACCAATTTTAGTTTTAAGGTTTGAGAGTTTTAAATATTTTTAGAATATTTTATGATTTTTTAAAAATTATCAAATATTGTTTAAATTAATTAATTTTTAAAATAAAAATAAAAGTCACATGTCAATCTATTATTGGATGATAATTTTTTTTAATAGTGTTGACTTAAAACACTAAAAAGAAATAAAATTTTAAGCACTTATTTCAACCAAAAAAATATTTGACACCTATCTCTAAGAAATATATAGTTTGGATACGTATTTATAATAACCGAACTTAACTTATACCTAATCGAAAATGATTCGAACCCGAATTGAACGTGTTATTATGTACTCAAAATTTGACCTACACCCAATTGAAATAAACTCGAACTCAAGACTGATATGATCGATAAATAGTATTATCTGACTACATCAATCCAAAATCTAATTTTACTCAATTTATTTTAAATCTGAATTATTTCGAACCCTTTCTATTATAATTTAAATTGATATTGACCTAACTTTATATTTACTTAAACATTAAAAATGAAAGGTTGAGTGACCCAACCCGTTCCCATAATTTTTTTTCTTTTTCCAATCCTATAAACCTCAATTACCATAAAATCATTGCATGAGGTTAACAGTTATTAAAACATGATAATAATTGAAACATTACAAAATAATTAATGAGCTTCCAATAAAACGATAACATATTTGATTAAATACAAATCAAATAAATAGAGTTTTAAATATAAAGGGTCCGAATAAATGGATCACTACATCTAAGTACTAATAGTCTATCAATGGTAAATGTTGAAGATCCATAATGATGATGCTTCGCAATACTCGATCCACAAACTTACCTACGAAGAAACATATTCCGAACGTTGAGTTAGAAAAGCTCAATGGATACATAACCTATCGATTATACATTAAGTGAATTATATTTATGCGTATGGTATATGAGATATGATAATATGGTATAAAGCAATGACGTTACTGTGATCACTTAAACACGTGATATAAGCAAACAACAACCAAAGTATAAATGTAAACAAACTTGTAGTAAGGCCAATATCATCCAACACTAGGATACTTAATCATGCTTGAAATATCACATCGAGCTACTTGAAATCTCACATCAAGCTAGTATACTCGAAATCTCACATCGAGTGAGGCTCAGAATCTCGCATCTAACAAAGTCATCACTTAGAATCCCATATCGGATGAACTTTATTACATCACTCAGAATCTTACATCAGATAACCTTCATTATGTTGCAACACTCACTTAATGGGGATTCGAATTCTACTATACAAGGACTCAAAACCACACAATGATCCACCGAGGATCCTTAGACCATGCTATTATAAGCAACCATCATAAACCAACCTATACAAACTATACGAGTCATACCAACATTTTAATCACTCATTCTAAGTTTTAATATTCGTTATATAACTCAAGAGACCCTTAAGAGCCATTACCATAATTTATTGAACCTTCGAACTTAAAACATAAGAACTCGGGTAGATTACTCTACTTGTACCGATAGGCATCTAATGTGTATCGATACCTTTCTCATCATATCGATTTGCCTATCTACATATCGATACCGAGATTAAATTTAATGCAATCGACTCGTCAAAGTGTATTGATACGCAGTCCTAGCGTTCCGGTACATTGTATCAATACTTATATATTGAGTAATAGTCCGATGCCCGTACTGATACACCCTTTTGTGTACCGATACACCAATTGGTTACTGAAATTTGAAATAGCACATCCGTACTGATACGCTCCTTGGTTTTACTGATACTCATTTGAGGATTTGCCTATCTTGAAAGAGAAGCATATCGATACTTAATTCCGAGTATCGATATCCGAACCCAGAAAACATAGTTTGGAACTTAGAAATCCCTTATTTTGGTTACCTTTCTTTCATAATAATTAATGAGAAATAATACCTTTAAATTTATTTTTTAATTAATAACATATCAAAAATGTCAAAATTATTATTTTATTTTTTTTATAAAATTATATATTTATGCACTATTATTTATATATTTTAAATTTAATAATTATATATTAAAGATTTTTTATTAATTTAGTAATATTTTCCTTCAATCATATAGTCACATATCACTATCTAGATAAAATAAATAAATAAATGAAATATAGATTCGTAAGACTTAAGAACCAAGGAAACAAGGTGCACATTCAACCACAAGGCCAAATATAACTTTGGATTATAATTTTTTACATATAGAGCCATTGTTTGATCAACATTTTTTTAACAAGAATTACTAAGTTTGATTAGTTAAATATATTAATTATATAATAGTTAAATATATATTTTTTTTGTTTGGTCTTCTGATCTTATAATACTAGTTTTATTTATTATGTATATATCTAGATTTAAGTGTTTTGTTTATTAAGATGTAAATTTTTATTATATTTTTGGATATATCCTCATTTAATAAAATTAGTAGGTTATGCTATTTAAAAAAATAATGAATGTGTAAAATTTTTAATTGACTTAAAAGGGTAAAGATAATGCAATTAATTGACTTAAAGGGCAAAGTTAATGCAATTAAAAACAAGGATAATGTTGGTGATTTGTGTTTATCTCGTGGACACTTACCATTAAACCTAAAATATATTAATATTATTTGATAATTAATGAATAACTGATAATCGATTATATTATTTAATAATTAATTTATAATTGATTAAAGGATTATAATAATTGATTATATAAAATTGTACAAAATGATAATTAATAATTATTTTATTATTTAAATAAATAAAATAAAATATAATATAAAGACATAATTATATTTCACAATCATTTACCCTTTAAGTTTCAAACCTCCCAACGTCTCATCCTCCCATTCTGAACATAATTATTGTAATATCACATTTATACTTTAAACTAAGTTTATAATTATAAAAATTTGATCTAATTTAGGAGAAAAGTTTAAAGTATTATCGAGTTCAAAATTGAAAACACGAATAAATATTTAAAAGTGTTTATAATAGAGCTCTAATTAATTTAAAAATACTAAATATTCGACTCGAATATTACAAATAAAAAATACAAGTTACAAGTATAATACGTTCCTACAAATAAGTAGCCCAAAGATCTAAATTTTATACTCTTATGAGACGATGTACTAAAATCCTACTATGATGATACTTCTTCGAGCAATATGTCAACCTATTAACTTGTAAATAGATATAAAAATTTTAAACGATGAGTTTTATTATATATTTTATAGTCCGTTTTAAAACTACGTAAAATTCTCTAAGATGATAACATGAATTTTCTTTGAATATACATCTCTCTTTAATAATTTTGACGAACTTTTATGCAAACATATTTGTTAAGTACCATTAAGAAATCAAATTTCTAACATTTTTTTGTGAAAACTAAAATAAGGTATCAAAGGAAATAAGTTTAATGAAAATTAGTATTAAAAATAATTTAAATAAGATAATTAATATTAGCCCATAATACCGGCAACTAGCTATGTATGACACCAAATCTTTGACACCCTTTTCTTCCGATTCTGTGTAGGTGTGGGTGAAACTCAACTTGAAAAAATTGATTCATAATTTTATAAATTTGACCTTAAAAAAAATAAATTAAGTTTGAGTTACAAAACTAAAATTCAAATAAATTAAAATTTTTAATAATTAATTGATCAATTTTCAAGTTTAAATCTAGTATCTCAGTTTTTCTTGATATATTATGTATGTCACATATGAGTACTTATTATTGACACTTTTTATTTGCTAATTCTCATATTTATGAGTTTATCATCGCTAATTTAGATGTATTTCGTTTATTTTCTATCAATGACTTGTTTACTAAAATCGAAGATTAAGAGGACACATCTACAAATTTTTACTTTCTTATGATCGAGGCTGAAGACATGGCACAACGTAAGGCTGACATGGCAGCTTCAAGAAAGTTTGGGAAGATTTTAAAGTAATTCGGTTAACAAAATCTGAAAAGATTTCTTAAGATATTTAATTTTTAAATTTTAAACTTATATGAATTATCTCTTAGATTATTTTAAAGTATATTACTATTTTTAGGTAATTAAAAACTTATAAATACCTTTCATGGGTAAGGCTATAAAGATCATCTCTTTTTTCTTTCAATTCTTATTTTGTTGCTTTTTTATTTTATAAAATTCATTTTTACTTTCATAATTTCAAGCTTTTATTTGTTTTGTAAAAGTATGCTAAGTATGATCAATCATATCATACTTAACTAATTTTCTTTTAGTGAAAACTAGCAATAAATCAATTCAATGCTCAAAAATTGAAAAAGTACTTAATTTCTTTGAGGATACGTTTTTTTTTTATTAGCTTGGCAATCAACCTTGCTTACAAAATTAAAACGTTTTCAAACCAAAAATAGATCGTTGGTCTAGATGTTATTTTAATATACAGTTGAAAGAAATGATTGACATGTGATAATTTAACTTTCTATGAACATACTTAGAGACAGTCTGTTAAGGAAAAACGAGATCAGATTCGATTCTTCACGAGATAACATAATCTGAGTTAGGTATTTTCAGTACTTAATTTGATTGTTTTAACATCAATAGTTGTGATTAATCCACTCAAGAATCATCTTTCGAATAGTGACTTGGAAAGATTGGTTACAAGAGAAAAAGGAAAGTTACAGCGGGTTGGGTCTTATAGATTGTAACTCACATAAATCCCGAATTAAGAGTCTATTTTAATGATCGATAGAATTAAAACCAAGCTAGTTCAAGACGATTTCCTCATTGTCATTTATCAACTTCATTTAATTTATTACTTTTTTCTCAATATTTAACTTTATTTTTATTTTATCTTCATTTAATTTATTACTTTTTTCTCAATATTTATCTTTATTTTTATTTTATTTTATTTATTTTAATTTTTTATTCATTTCTTCACAATCTCGCAAACTCTTTATTTATTTTACAACATCATGGACTAGAATCAACATATAATTGTATCAAAAATTTTAAATTTTTGGTAGATCAACCCTCTTTATTATACTATTCTTTTATTTATTTAATTTAAAAATAATTATTTTATTTTGACGAGAAAAAATAACTTTGTCAATTCATATAAGGGTTACAAGCTATCAAGATATTATATTAAAAATATAGGATTATAAAATTAAAAGAGTTTAAGTGATGTAAAATTTAATTAATAATAAAAATATTACACGAACGACGAATCGATATTATCTTGATACAATGACAATAAACACAATGTGGCAAGTTTTGGTTCATTTTGGGACAAACTCGATTAAAAGAATTAAATTATTTATTTGATGTAAAAATATTAAATTTATTATTTTGATTTATAATTTTATAAATTTCATTCAAAAATTAAAATAAACTTTGACTTATAAATTAATTTTTAAATTTAAATTAAATAATTCAATTATTTTTAATATATTATATATATCACATAAAAAAATATAATATTATATATATAGATAAAAAAAGACTATAGAATATGTTAAAACCCAACTGTTTCCCTGCTGGTTCTTGCATGAAGTAATCCCTTGTTGTCCTTCCATCTACTTGACACCTACCACTCTCGCAAGAAATGAATAGTAATGGTTGTTAAAATCCATCTCCTTGTCTTGCACTTCTCAATGCATTTCCAAATTCCAAGTTACATATTTTATTACAACTATTGTTGGAGCTGTCTTTCCCCAGGACAAATATAAATACATGTTTTATTACAAACGTCTGCACTTTGGACTATATAAAGGAGTCTTGAGTGAGAACATGATACTCCACCCGACCAAATATCCATCACAATCAGTTCCTGCAAGAAATGGAAGTCAACAAGCTTGTTCTCCTTCTGGTTGCAATGTCACTGTTGGTGACCATGGCTCCAACTGTTTCTGCTGCTCGCTATAAAGATGTGCTCGTCTCTATCATCACTCACGACAACATTGGGAAACCAGATGAAAACTGCATACCCATGGGTCAATCCTGCGAATCTTTTAGTTCTCAAAGATGTTGCACTGGCAGCCGCTGTATTTATTTTGATAGTCCTCTGGGATATTGTCTGTAGCTGGTCTTAGTTCCAACAAGAATATGGGACTATCTATGACTGTTGAATAAATCAGACCAATTCTACTGAATCATGGTCTGCTCTATGTTTGTTTTTTTATCTTGTATGAAATCACGTATCGTTGCTTGTTTTAGTAATAAAACTATGGGTTAATATTTAATGCACTATTAATTAGTGTATGTTTATTTTAGTAAAACATACTTATTTTCAAGGGACAGATACGTTAAGGAATCTGTGGGGTAATGCAATTAATTATTTCATTTAAGCCTTCATTTTTTTTAAAAAAAAGTATGTTTTATACAAGTTCAAGGGTTCAATAAAGGGAGTTTCAATATTTAAATTCTTTTTGTTTATTTTATTCGATTCATGGAATCAACGAATTATTTTTGTTAATATTTACAAGATGACAATAACCTTAAACATGACGAAGTATAAAATCAGTTAGGATTCAACGGATTTTAATAACTTTTGTTTGTTTGTTTGTTCGAGCACAAGAAGTGTTACGTATACTAATTGATAAGTGCTCAGAATAGTTAATATTTTATTTTTAATTACTCTTTGATTTGATGATTTATGTTTGGTTTAGGTGTTTTCGTGTGATTTTATGTAAGACTATGAATGTTGGAAATTAGACTTAAGTGGTTGAGTTTTGATTTTTTTTTTGGATCGAGATTGAATTAGTGTGCATGACTTTGGGCATAAGAATTGACGTGACATTAAGTCAACAATTTCTAGAAGATGACATCAACAGCGTTTGATAGCTTATCAGCTGTTTCGAGATAACTTACCAGACGTGATTTAGATTTTAAATTTGAGAATTATCTTTTGTATTTGAATTTAAATAATTTAAATTTTTTTAGTATTTATTTCTTGTCATTTTAGAGTTTGTAGGAGGCCATAAATACTCACTTTGAATAATCTTAGAACACATCTCTCATCTCTTTGTTCTAGTTTTTAAAGTTTTATAAGAGTTTTGTTCTTTACTTTCTTCTTCTCGTTGTTCTTGTTGTTATATTATTATTTTACTTTATTTTTAATATATTGAGCATGATTCTTTTCGTAATTGTATTCGGTTAATTTTTTTTATAGTCAAAACAATGATTCAATCCAAAATGAAAAATTTATCAATAATTTCGATTTTTACTTTTCGAGAAATGTGTTTCTTATAGTGCTCCTGTGGGAATTTGTCTGTAGGGTGTCTTAGTTCCAACAAGAATCTGGGACTATGTATGACTGTTGAATAAATCAGACCAACTCTACTGAATCAAGGGTCTGAGTCTATGCTTGTTTGTTTTAACTTGTATGAAATCATCTATCGTTGCTTGTTGCTTGTTGTACTAATAAACCATCCAACACTCACCTGGCCCAGTCAACAAAAAAATTGTGTATTTTAATCATACTTTCTTTTATATTTTATTAAAAAATACTTAAAATTTAAATTTTAAATCATAATTTTAATTTTTATGTCTTAAACCTTAAAATTTATACCTTAAAAGATACATTTTATCTTTAATTTCTTAAACCCTAGTCACAATTCTTAATCTTAAACTTTAAACCTTAAACCTTAAAATGAACATAAAAGAATACAAAATAAAATAACAAACAATTTTCGTCCGATGATTTACATCTCTAACTTTAAAAAGATAAATTTAATCAAATTTAATCGTCAAGATTAATAATTAGTTATTTCAAACAAACTCAAAAACCCATATGTTTCACTAATGGTTCTTGCATGGACTGTACCATTGTTGTCCCTCCATGTGATTGACACCTACTCATGCAAGAAATAAATAGTAATTGTTTAGGGTTTGCTTATTAAATAAATGAAATTAAATTAATGTGGTGTTCTATTAATAAGAGAAGATAGTTAACGTCAAAAACATTAATAATGATTATTTTTTTATGATAAGATGATTAAAATGAAATTAAATTTATAAATAAATATTAATTTAAATTTTATTTAAATTTATAAATTATGATTTTAAAATGTTTTATAATCGGTTAGTTATTAATTCTTTGGCTTTATAAGTGTTGTGAGTGGCTAACTCTTTTTCACACATTACTGTGAATTCATTTTTATGTTTTTGCAAGTTAAAAAGGTATTGTTTTAATAAAATAAAATATTTTTATTACAATAACTATTTTTTAGTTGATCTATTTACACTTTCTTTATAGTATCGGTGATAATTTTATTTATTTTTTTATTTTAAAAAATATCAAACGACTTAAAAAGGGATTACCACAAATTCGAAGGAGCAATTAAAATAAATGATTGGCTAAAGAAACATTATTTGGAAAAGTTTGAATTTTTAATTTTTCTAAAAAATTACTTTTAAGATCAAATTTGATGAAAAGATATAAAACCCTAAAATTTTACGTAACTTATTCAAAAATTGAATGAGAAAACATCGTCTAAAAAATCTTAAATTAGTCAACTTCGATCATCGTCAGTGTTGTTTTAAAATATGTTAAAACCCATCTGCTTCGCTGCAGATTCTTGCATGGACTTAGCCATTGTTGTCCCAACCATGTGACCACTCTTGCAAGAAATAAATAGTACTTGTTGTTAAAACCCATCTGCTTCGGAACTCTCAACAACCTCATCTCAATGCATTTCCAAATTCCAAGTTCCAAGTTACATATTTTATTACAACTATTGTTGGATCTGTGTTTCCCCAGTCCATATATAAATACATATTTTATTCAAAACGTCTGTACTTTTGACTATATAAAGGAGTATTATTGAGTTCCTACTTTACACCCCACACGACCAAATATCAATCGTAGTTAGTTCCTGTAAGAAATGGAAGGCAACAAGTTTGGTCTACTTCTGGTTGCAATGGCACTGTTGGTGACAATGACTCCAACTGCTACGGCTGCTCGGTATAATGAAATGCTCTTCTCCATCATCCCTGACGACAACATTGGAAAATTAGATCAGACCTGCGTACCCAAGGGTCTATTCTGCATGCCTCCTCTTGCAAATTGTTGCGATGGCAGAGAATGTGTTTATCGTGCTAGTCCTGTGGGAATTTGTCTGTAGGTGGTCTTAGTTCCAACAAGTATATGGGAATATGCATGAATGTTGAATAAATCAGACCAAACTCTACTGAATAAAGGGTCTGATTCTATCCTTGCTTTTTAACTTGTAGGAAATCATGTATCATTGCTTGTTGCTCGTTGTACTAATAAACCATCCAACACTCACCTGGTCCAGTCAACAAAAATTATTTGCCTTTTAATTATATTTTCTTATGTATTCTATATCTTATCCCTAATTTCTTAAACCCTAATCACAATTTTTAATCTTGAACTTTAAACCTTAAACTCATTGTTTTAAAGTGTACATGAAATATACGCAATAAAATAACAAACAATTTTTACCCTCTAATTTATATCTCTAACTTTTTAAAAGATAAGTTTAATCAAATTTAATCATCAAGATTAATAATTAGTTATTTCAAACAAACTCAAGAACCGAATTTGAGAGATTGTAGTACCACTAATATTGAATGTTTTCATCACTAATAAAAAAAACTCTGGCTCAAGTGATTTTAGTGAGTTGTATATAGGTTAAAATAAATACTAAGATTTTAAAATAAAATATTGGGCGAGAAATATACATACATATTTTATATTTGGCATAAATTATCTTTTTAACACCTATATTTTTTTGATAAATATTTTATTTTTTTAACTAGTTTAATGACTAAATTGTTAAAAATTTAGCGATTATGACATGTCACATGCATATGATAATATATTTTAAATGACATGGCATCTAACCTATCAAATATATATATATATATATATATGAAATATAATTTTATTCCAATATAAAGTATAAAATAATTAAAATTCAAATAAAATACTAAAAATTAATTAATTCTAAAATGAAAGGTTACTAAACATTCCAAACCCTAACTACGATAAAATCAAAATCTTATCTTAAAAAATTAATTAATTTCGAACGGTGTTCATATTTTTTTTAAAATAAGATTTTGAATATATCGTAGTTAATTTTTTTAAGATAAGATTTTGATTCTATCGTAGTTAGGGTTGAGAATATTTAGTAGCCTTCCATTTTAGAATTAATTAATTTTTATTATTTTATTTAAATTTTAATTATTTTATATTTTATATTAGAATAAAATTATATTCCATATATATATATGTATTTGATAGGTTAGATGTCGTCATTTAAAATATATTATCATATGTATATGACATGTTGTTGCGTGATTTTAGTGCAACGTAAACGGTGCAAGTGTACACGTCGCAAGTAATAGTATAGATTTAGATATCGTCTCCACAGGTATTGGTTTGAGCCATTTTGCTTAAGTTATCACACTATAAAATAAAGACACAAGTAGATAATTGGAGTTTAATTAAATAAAGTAAAGAATATAAGAAAAGATAGATGAAATCGAATGGGTGAGAGAAGAGATTGAATTTTCCTGAGTTGTGGAGTGATGTCCGAATTGAATTCTTCTTTATAAATAAGTGCTCGCACAGCTCAACTCGTTCCAGCAATTGGGCTCAGTCGGATTGCCTAGTCAGTTGTTCGAATACTTAGGCAATTGCGATGAGGGAATTGCTCGGGCAATTTGGGCAACTATCCTCAAAGTTTGACAAAGCGTTGCTTTTATTAGCCGTTGAAATCCTGCACTTATCCCTAAACCAGATTAGTTCTCATGCACTTGGTTCGAGCCATACTTATTCGTTTCGTGAATCTAATTCTCTCGAATCTAGATAAATAGATTGTTTATCGAGGTTGTAGAACTAATGTTTTGATATAATAATTGAAAAATAGTTTTGGACTAATTGAAAAGATTTCAAAAATGGTTCTTATATCCAAACTACTTGAAAATATATTTAAGATGCTCTTGAGAGATTTTAAATATGTTTTAAATGATTTAAAGAAACCAAAGAAGTGTTTTTAACACAAGTGTTTCGATACATGTTCTTCAATGACATGTTTTGAAAGGCAAAATCACAGTGGTATCGATACCCTTTCACCACTGTGAGGTTTGGTTTCAAACCTTGTTTCGATACCCCCCAACGTTCATAAAACGATTTTATGAAAAAACCCAACGGCTAGGAGCGGTATCGATACTGGTATCAATACCAGTTCATAAATGCAGGTCAACGGCTATTTCCCAAAGAGGGTGTTTCGATACCAGTGTAAGGGGTATCGATACCTCCTGTACCAGAAGAGGAAATAAGCCTTGAAATCAGCTTCAAACGGCTCCAAACCAATCCCAATGGTCACTAACGGCTAGAAGCTCACTTGGGATGATAAAAGGAAGCCTCAAGCATCAAGAGAAGACTAATGCTTCATTGTAAACAACAATATGATCAAAGATTTGTCTTAGTGCTTAATTTCCTATTAGTTGGGTAGACAAACACTTGTGAGCTTAATTGCAATATATGCTAAGTGTAATTAGGAATTGGGTGAGTGCTTAGATTGCAAACATTAGCCTTGTTAGAAGGATTAAACAAGTTTGCTAAGTTTTCTCTTGTTTGAGTGAATTCCCAAAGTTCGGGTTGTGAACTTTGGATGCTTGATTCGGTTTTAAATCAAGGTTTGTAAGGTTAGCCCTTTAGCCTCAAAAGGACGAAATTCTTAGTGAATTTGGGAAATCCTTAGTGGGAAGCTAAGGTAGTGGATGTAGGCGTGACCGAACCACTATAAATCCTTGTGTTTATTGTCTATCTTTTTGCTTCCACCATAAACACCCAAATTATCGATTCTCCATCACTTGGCAAGCTTAAATCGGTTATTCATCGAGCCCCTTCAAGCCTAACAGAGGTCATTTCCCAATTCTCTCGCAAACCAAATAAATGCCAAGAATAAGTAAACTTTGATTAAGAACATCTAAATACTTAGATAAAAATCCAAATCGTTCTTACAACCACAAAACAAGATAATCAAACCAATTACATCAAATCATAGATTTTAAAGATATACAAAGAATAAACCCAAATTGATTCTCTCAAATCAACTCTAGAAATTAACTCCCAAATTAGACTCCTATTCGACTCATTTTGCTAGTTGGAAGATATTCTCTTTTTAATGGCTTTTTTTTCGGTTGACTAAGGCGATAGAATAAACTTGAATTGAAAATAATTATAAAAGAATATTTTCAATCTGATTTGATTCCAATAATGTCTTTTCATATTTGCTTTAATCTCCCATTGATCTTATCTCCACTACTTTCTTGCCCATTCTGTAGCTCCTCATCAAGGAAGGAATCCTGCAAACATGGAAATTCACCACAACAATATCCTTTTCCACAAATTTAACCAATTAAGGAAATAAATATTACAACCAAGGAAATTATATAAATATGCATGAATGACTAATAATGTAATTAATAATATGCTTAAGTCTAACAATAATATGAGTAAAAAGGGTAATAAAAATAATACTTTTGAATACTCATCACATGTCATAATCGTTAAATTTTAACAGTCCAGTCATCAAGTTAGTTAAAAATAAGATATTTGTCAAAATTATATAGGTTAAGGGCTAAATTTATCCAAAAAAGAATAAGGGCCCAAATGATAAAAATTATAAACGTTAAGGTTAAAATTATCTTTATACCTTTATATTTATATATATAATATTATATATTCCATATTTTTATAGGCATAAAGATAATTTTAATCCTTAACGTTTATAATTTTTATCATTTTGGCCTTTATTCTTTTTTTGGATAAATTTAACCCTTAATCTACATCTTTTTGACAAATAGCTTATTTTTTTAACTAACATAATAATTGGACCATTAAAAGACATATATATATATATATATGAAATATAATTTTATTCCATTATAAAATATAAAACAATTAAAATTCAAATAATATATTAAAAAATTATGTAATTCTAAAATAAAATACTACTAAACATTCACAATCCTAACTACGATATTCAAATAAAATATTAAAACAGTTAGGGTTGTGAATGTTTAGTAGTATTTTATTTTAGAATTAATTAATTCTTTAATATTTTATTTGAATTTTAATTGTTTTATATTTTAGATTGCAATAAAATTATATTTCATATATATATGTATGATAGGTTAGATGCCATATCATTTAAAATGTATTATTATATGCATATGGCATGCCATCATCATTAGATTTTTAACGGTCCAGATATCATGGTAGTTAAAAAAATAAACTATTTGTTAAAAAGATATAGGTTAAGGTGTAACCCCCTCGACCCGGTCTAGACGTCACCTGACTCTAACGAGCTACACGGGGAATATCGAAGCTAATCTGGAGACTCGCCCTGATAAACAACCCTAAAAAAATTATCTTTTATCTTTTCTAAATGCTTTAATTAGATCCTACATGTTCATGTAAGGACCGAGTTCAATTACAACGGAGACTAAAAAGAAACGAGCCCTAATTTAATCGAACAAGTTTTAGGGACCTAATTGTAATTTCTAGAATTTTATGTCCTAATTGTGAAATTAAGGTTATCAATATTTAATTAAGTATGTTTCATGCTTGCACGCAAATTTTCGACGTAAAATAATATCTACAAGTCATTAAATAGCATGCTCAAAGTTTAGGGACTATTTCCAGCTTCCTAAGGTTTCATGACATTCTCTATATGCAAATTCATCTAAAAACACTTTAAGCACGTATCATGGCATATTAGTTAGATGCAATTCAACCTAGTTCGCAATAATATATTCAACTCCAAAGAGTATGCTTCAACATCAACAACACTCAAATTCACACATAGGGATATCAAGAATCAAACTTAAAAATAACTATATTATAACTAAAGGAATTTCAATAGACAATTCAAGTCGAAGTCGTAAAATTAATATCAACATAGATAAACATCAAACATGTATAAGCATACAACTACTACAAGTCTTATCAATATAACAATATTCTTAACATGGTAACCCATCCTCATCGCTCTCTCACTACTACTAATGTTATAAAGACATACTTGAGCTTTCACTTAACAGTTACCTGGATCCTTGCTTCCCTTTATTGCCTCAACATTATTTACTCTGCATTGCAAGGTAAATGAGAGGGTAAGCATAAGCTTAGTGAGTGAATAAAAACACGTATATAAAAAAATACCTTGCAATACAGCCCATATTAAACTAATTTCATCAATTTAAAAACATGTCATGCTCTTTATAAAACAAAACAAACATGGCTAACAATGTCACTTTTTAAAACTCAGTAAGTGTCA
The DNA here is from genome assembly GCA_035048815.1 of Abelmoschus esculentus. NCBI lineage: Eukaryota > Viridiplantae > Streptophyta > Magnoliopsida > Malvales > Malvaceae > Abelmoschus > Abelmoschus esculentus. Next base: position 2,446,477 of record JAUCBN010000051.1, on the reverse strand, counting down.
TTAAACCATGGCTAACAATATCATCATTAAAATTTAGTAAAACCCTTTTTAAAATCATATACTTTAAAAGCTAAAATACAAGTCTTACATGTTACTCACATAGCAATGCTTACACATGCATCTCAATGCACAAAGCTCAAGTCTTACATGCTAACAACATAGCAATGCTTAAATCACATGCATACCAATGCACAAAACCTCGCATGCATAATCCCATATGCAACAAGTAAAAACCATGATACTTACCTTTAAAAAGTAAAATCATATATTGGTGATAGTGATCCGATTTGTACCACTCCAAATCGTTAGGATAAAGGGGCAACCACATGTTAGTACTACTCCCAGAGCATGCGCATGTTGATACTACTCTCAACATGAATTATCTCACCTTGGTGTCCGGTGACAGTACTACTCCGATCAACCCGTATGCGACAGTACAACTCCCATCACATAGCATTAGAATAAAATGCAAAATGCAACACACAAGGAATTTATACACGTACGACTTTTGAATGTTTATAGTACACTCTAGACCCTATTGATCGATCAACTTATCCCATAAGGTTCATCACTTAACTAGCCAATATATTATCAAAAATCAATGCTCAAAACTTAATTAGAAATAGAATTCAAATCACATGTATCCCACTTTTCACGCATCACTTGCAAAAACTGATAAAATCACTTTTATCTTATTTTTCAAAATAGAACCGTGGGAACATTGAATGCATATAAAATCTCTTTAAAACAGTTTCATGAGCATTTATATACATGCATAATCACATATGCACAAAATAACAAGAGAATGACAAATAACGTCGTAAAAACAAGGCATAATATGGGAACCTTTAAGAAAGCAAAACTTTGAACTTACTTCCGAGTATAGAGAGTTTTTTCACATCTTCCCTACACCCTCAAACCTTTGAAAACACATTTAAAAACATATCAAATCGGCAACCCTCATAATTCACTCACCAATAACTATTTCTTGTCCGGCAAGTCACCGATTCGATCCAAAACTTCTTCAAATGTAATCACCAACTTCTTGTCCTGTTTCAACCATCAAAAACTAAGGATTTAGTGCTCCTAATCGCACACAACAAACCCCAAGTCGGACCCCCACTCAACAGCCCTTAAAACCTATCAAAACCTTAACCGAAAACTTTCCGAAAACTACCAAATTTCTCCTAAACCTATAGTCCGGGATTATATATGTTTAAAACATGTTATAAACATTATAATACATTCAAAATCATGAATTTAGGATTCCAAAACAGCGGATCAAAATCCTTGAACGAAAATTGGGATTTTTAGTCGAAAAATCGATTTTTATGAAATTAAAGGATTAAAACAAAAACTCCAAGCCAATAACTTGGGAATTTCAGTAAAAAACTTTATTTTTCTAGAGGATTGATGAAATCTCACCTCCAAAACTGATCCAATCGCTTTCCGGGTTTTAAAACGAGAAAACGATGAGAAAACAAGAAAATTTAAAGAAGAAAAGTTATTATAATTATTAGAAACGAATTTAATTGAAAAAGAATGAGTTTTAACTTGAAAACTTGATGAACGGCTGCCTCCAAAGAGGGAAAACGAAAATTAGAAAAATATGTGATGTTTAGGTTAATTAAAAAGGGTTTTAAGAGTTTAAAATTAGGTTTAATTAAGTTATTTAATTTAAAATAGGTTTTGGGTTTAATTAATTAAAATTTGGAAAGCCTAGACCACCTAGGATTATAATTGGATCAAATCCCCTTAAAGATTCAAAGTTTTGGCTTGTTTTATAAAATTGTCCTTGAAGTTTTCAATTTTTACAAAATGCTCACCAATTTCTAAATCCTATGGATTTAAGGGTAAATTTTCAAAATTGATTTGACCAAAGTCAAATATATGTTAAATAAGAATTTTAGGATATTTTTCCTCAATTTATTTTGATTAAAAACTAATTTTTAAGTATTTAATCCCGAACTAGGCTAAACCGGCTCACTAACTTCTAAGCCCATTTTTGGGGCGTTACATAAAGGCTAAATTTATCCCAAAAAAAGAATAAGGGCCAAAATGATAAAAATAATAAACGTTAAGGGTTAAAATTATGTTTATGTCATTTTTATATAAAGTATACATTTTATATTTTCATATATAGTATCATACTATCATTCCATATATAATATAAATCCTATATATAAAATATATTTCATATATAGTATAAATTTCATATATAGAATACATTTTATATTTAGTATAAATTTCATATATAAAATATATTCCATATATAGTATAAATTTCATATTTTCATTTTTGAAATGTATTAAACTATATTGTATATTTATAAATTATAATGTATTAAAATACATTAAAATTAATTTTTTTCATCGAATTTAACTATTATTAATTTATAATTTTTACAATTTAGTCCTTACAAGTTTATTTTTATTTCAAATTGACTACTATTTATTTTTCTAATTTAGTTTAGTGTTTTTAATAAGATAATATTTTATTTTATTAATGTTTATCCTTTTTAATTTAAAACTTTATTCTTTCTAGTTTAATTTTTATTTATTATTAATTTTTAATTTTTGTAATTTAGCCCAATTTTTAAGATATGAATCATTTGATTGATATTTTTGTTTAGTTTAGTGCATAATATTTATTTTAAATGAGATTAATGGTAGTTGAAGACGTTAGATATTAAATAATTAATTCGAAATGAATGATCAACAATTCAACCCAAAGTCTATAGATTATTTACTTAATTACTTATTTGTATCAAACTCAAACTTAATAATTTTAATTAATATGAATTTAAAACCCGAATTAATTCAAACCTGAAATAAAACCAACTTAAAATGAATCCGACCTGAAATGCAACCGAAATGAAATGACCCGACCTGAAATCTACTCGACCTGAAATGAACCTGTCAATTATCTGATTTGGACCCGAACCGTTTGAACCCGACCTAAAATATACCTGACCTGAAATGGACCCATACCTGACCCGAATCAAGTCAAAACATCAAATCAACCTGAAATGACATGTATCTAATTTTACTCGACCTGACAGTATCTGACTTAAAACTCATTCGAATAACTGTTTTTACTTGTCTAATTACAAGTAAGGAGGTAAGCATCCTTTTATAAACAGGAATATTAGACCCCAAGTCCTCAACTGCTTAACAGACTAGTAACCCTAAACTGTTAATCTAACAAACTTTCTTTAACATTTTCACTCGTATGCATAGAATGACACATGCATGAGATGCATGGTATGCATGAGCTAGCATACTCTAAACCGCTAATAGTGGTGCTAACTCTTTTTCACACTTAACTGACACCTCAATTCCATTTTTATGTTTTTGCAGATAAAAAATTATTGATTTTATTATAATAACCAGTTTCTTAGGTGATCAATTTATATTTTTCTAAAAATATATCGGTGATAATTTTATTTTTTTATTTTAAAAATATCGAACGACTTAAAAAGAGAATTACGACAAGTTCGATGGAGAAATTAAAATAAATGATTGGCTAAAGAAACATTATTTGAAAAAATTTAAATTTCTAATTTCTCTAAAAAATTATATTTAAGATCAAATTTGATTAAAAGACATAAAACCCTAAAATTTTACATAACTTATTCAAAATTTTGATGAATATTTTTTCTGGGAACATTATACTTCACTATGGGATATAGTCAAGTAATGAACACCCTTGCTTCCCATGAAACTCCAGATTATTTAACCAAACTTAATCAAAACTGAGAACAATATTATACCAATATTTTTCTCTTGCTATTTTATTATAAATTCATATTCATGCTAATAATTTTTATAAATCTATATTATTGTCAAATTTACTTAAAATAAATCGTTTTTTATAAGACATGACTTCAAAATTATTTTAAATAAAAAATTAATTACGTGCGTTTTAAATACTAAAATCGTTTTCCGTAAGAAACGATTTTAATATTACCAAAACTGAGTGAGAAAATAATACTAAATAAAGCTTAAATTTGTCGACTTGGGTCAGCCTGTTTGTTTTTTAAAATATGTTAAAACCAATCTGTTTCACTGCTGTTTCTTCCATGAACCGAGTCACTGCTGTTTCTTCCATGTAATAAATAAATAGTACTACTTGTTTTTAAAAACCATCTGCTTCGGAGCTCTCAACAACCATATCACAAATCTCAATGCATTTCCAAGTTCTAATGAACACAAATTTAATCTCTTGATGCACCACTCAATGCGGCAATATTATATTAATGTATTTTTTTAATATTTTATTACACAAATATATCCCTCCTAACTTCAATTACAAATTTATACTCCTTTCAAGATATGTATGCATAAATCGCTGTGTAAAAAACGATTTCAAAAGTCATTTTCCACGAAAAATGATTTTAGGGTGATTTGACATCCTTTGTCACATCAATTAATAAATATAATCTAGATAAAAAATCGTTTTGCATGCAAAACAATTTTCTTAGGGTTTGAAGCGTAAAACCCTAAATCTTAGAAATCGTTTTGTACACAGAACGATTTCTGTTATATGGTAATCGCTTTGTGTACAAAGTGACTATTGTGAAAACGTCTCATAAAAATCGCTTTGTGTACAAGGCGATTACTGTGGAAACTTCTCATAAAAATCGCTTTGTGTACAAGCGATTACTGTGAAGAAATCGCTTTGTATAAAATTGTTTCATGGGAAGAGCGACCTCTCTATAAATAGTCGGTCCTACTTCATTCCACATCATCCCGAAATCGCTTTCTATTGATTTTCTTTTATCTTTCTTTCTTCAAAATTGTATTTTTGTTATTTTTCTTATAAATCTTCTATAATATAGCAGATTTATGCATATTAGACGTGAATCATTGTTTTGATTATTGGCATCAAAATCATAAGGTAATTTTCGATATATTTTTATATTTTTTATTTTTTTATTTTTTTATTTATAATTTTTTTTTTGAAGGATTAGTTCTGAAATGTTACTATCATCGCATTACGGAACCACCACATGATGCTATAATGCCTTATTTGGTTGAAGTCGGTTTCGGATTTGTGAGCACTATAATCGTTGGGAGTAAATTGCATCTGGAACTAATTAATGCCTTACTCGAAAGGTGGAGGCCGGAGACCCACACATTTCATCTTCCGTCTGGTGAGGCAACTATCACCTTACAAGATATTTTTTTTTCAACTCGGTTTACGTAGCGACGGTGATCCTATAACGGGTACTGCGGAATGTGATTGGGTTAGCCTCTATTTTGAATTGCTTGGAGATATTTTCAACAAGTTTGATAAAGGGAAAATATACTTGACTTGGTTGGAACAACAGTTTTCCAATTTACCTGAGGATGCTTCCGAAGAGACAAAGAAGGTAAATAATATTTTTAGTATTTTTTATAATTTATTTAATTTTTAATAAGTTATATTTTATATTAATTTTATCAATTTATAGTATTTTACCCACCCACATATTTTGCGCATTCTTGGCGGAATTTTGATACTGGACAAAACCCGCAATAAAGTGCATTTGGTATGATTACGTCATCTACGTAACTTGGTGGATTCCGGTAATCTAAGTTGGGGATCGACTATTTTGGCTTTCCTATTTCGGGAGTTGTGTAGGAATGTCGATCCTCACAAACAAGTTATAGGAGGTTGTTTGTTATTACTTCAGTCGTGGGCATGGTATCGTTTGCTTTTTTTACAGCCTTCTCTGATTAAGCAGAAGGAGTATGAGTTTTCATTAGTTCGGAGGTAATGTGATAAAACATACCTTCGCAAGTTCTTGAGGAAGAACTCCCAAGAAGGGAGATCCTCTTTTTTGACAATTGCGAAGGCAACTGGAATAGTCTTTCGGTTATCATCTTGTACAACTGCCAACAATAAAATTTGGGTGTACCTACCGTATAACCATGTACCATCGATCTGAATCATCAGTTTGCAATGACGACATTGACATATTATGGAAAAGTCTAAAATAACCGTTCAAATTAGCAAACACCAGGTATGACACGGTCATTTTCATACGCCGATATTGTTTCGAGCTTCACAACCGTCCCAAGAATGTGTTTTTGCATCAGAGAAAGCAAAGATTGTAATTCATTGTACGATTCCTCCCACTGGCCGTACAATTTCTTAACAGCACGTTGCCGAGCATACCATGCTCTATGGTAATCAACCTTATATCTGTATTGAGACGTGATTGAAACCATACAAGTATTAACGGTTATATGTGGTTCACTTTGACCAAAGGAAGAAAGGTCTCACAAAGCACGTGCACATCCAAGTTTCGATGATCTTAATTATGGCTACCCACGGTGCATGTGTGAGGGTCTTCACACTTGGTAATCTGCCAAAGTTATTTAGTTTCTTCAGACGAGAAACACGAATTTTCATTTACATCCCTACTTCTTGTGTATACATTCTGCAATGTACTTGTCAACTGTATTTTTATAAACATCAAACGTAACAGAGTGGCAAATATTGTAATTCTAGATCGCTGCGATCGCAAGATTTTTGGTCGCAAAAATCATTCCCTTGTATATTTTATGATCACCACTTTGGTCGTATATTAAAGCGTTTTATAATCAATTAGTTACTAATTTTTTTGGCGACGTGGGCGATGTGGGGTGCTAACTCTTTTTCATGTATAACTGAAGACTTGAATTTGTTTTTTTATGTTCTTACACATAAAAAATTATTGTTTTAATAAAATAATATAATTTTATTATAATAACATATTTTTTAGGTGATCTAATTATAATTTAAAGAAAAAAAGATATTGGTGACAATTCATTATTTTATTTTTTTAAGAAAAACGTCAAGCGACTTAAAAAGAAAATTACTAGAGCGGCAATTAAAATAAATGATTGGATAAAAAAACATTGTTTAAGGAGAAGTTTGAATTTTTAATTTCTCTAAAAATAACGTTCAAGATCAGATTCGACAAAAATTTAGGTGAAAAGACATAAAAAAGCACTAATTTTTACATATGCAAAAATTGAATGAGAAAACAACATCTAACAAATCCTAAATTAGTCAACTTCGATCATCGTCAGTTTTGTTTTAAAATATGTTAAAACCCATGTGTTTCACTGCAGGTTCATGCATGGACTTGGCCATTGTTGTCCCCCCATGTGACCACTCTTGCAAGAAATAAATAGTAATTGTTGTTAAAACCCATCTTTTTCACTGCTGGTTCTTGCATGGACTGAGCCATTGTTGGATCTGTGTTTCCCCAGTCCATATATAAATACATATTTTATTCATAACGTCTGTACTTTTGACTATATAAAGGAGTATTGAGTTCCTACTTTACACCCCACACGACCAAATATCAATCGTAGTTAGTTCCTGTAAGAAATGGAAGGCAACAAGTTTTGTCTCATACTGGTTGCAATGGCACTGTTGGTGACAATTGACTCCAACTGTTACGGCTGCTCGGTATAAAAATATGCTCTTCTCCATCATCCCTGACGGCAACATTAATTAGATCAGACCTGCGTACCCAAGGGTCTATTCTGCATGCCTCCTCTTGCAAATTGTTGCGATGGCAGAGAATGTGTTTATCGTGCTAGTCCTGTGGGAATTTGTCTGTAGGTGGTCTTAGTTCCAACAAGTATATGGGAATATGCTTGAATGTTGAATAAATCAGACCAAACTCTACTGAATCAATGGTCTGATTCTATCCTTGTTTTGTAACTGGTATGAAATCATGTATCGTTGCTTGTTGCTTGTTGTATTAATAAAACTATGGGTTAACATTTAATGTACTATTAAATTGTATTCCTAAAAATTTTAAAAATTTTAATTTAATCTTTTCGAGATTTTTAAAAATTTATATCAAGCTTTAAAATTTTAATTTTTTATTAAATCTCTCAAAGTAAAATTTTTGAAACTTTTTATTTAAGTTTTATCTTTAAAATGGTTCATGAAATGAGGAATAGTCTAGGGTTTTGATATCTGTAGGCATATAAAAGATGCTGCCTCAACAAAGATAGTATTTGCTACCAATAAAAGACTTCAGAAAGACACCAACATACCAAACTCAGAGAGCATTGGAGATCTGGTTGTGTTTTTGTTCTTTTCAGACATGGTTAAAGATTTCATGCTGATCAGATACACATGCTGGTTTTATTTGTAGGTTGGATTTGTCTAGTTGTTTTAACATTTTCCATGTTTTAAGCAGGGAGAGAGACCATAACAGTGGCTTGGAATTGCAGTTTTCATAATTTCAAAGCTCAAAACAACAAGGATGATAGACAGATGGAAAATAACTGATGTTAGTTTAACAAAATTATTATTTTCTGTCAGAAATTAAACTTAAAAAAATTCAAGGGCCAAAATTTAAGAACTAAAATGATATTTTTGAAAAATTATAAAATAAAAAATAGTATTAAAGTTTATGGAAGTTAAGATTTTGAAAAATCAAAGCAAGCTACAGCAGTACTGGGTTCTAAACCACTTAAAGTTGGATATTATTTCTTACACAGTTGAAACTACTTTTTATGTAATAAAGACGACCCTACAGCTTAAGTCAAGTCCACTCCTCCCCTAAAACTAAAATATAATTGAATGGACACGTCCATGTCAGCTTCTTAAAACTTAATGTATCAACCATGAAGTAATATACACGCGCGGCCAATGGTATGGTCAATACATCAACTGTTGAAGAAAATTACATCAAAAAATAGTAAGGAAATTAATAGCATTGTCTCATCGTAGTATAATACTTAGATTTATTTAGTTATATATATATATATATATATATATATATATGTTGTAATTTTATGGAAGAAATTGCAGGAACAGAAGAGGAAGGCAGACCCGAATTCCATGGCCAAGCTGAGAACCAGGTGGCCAACGATGGAAGAGCATCAAACCAACAATGAAAATCAGACAACAAAGGAACCAACAGAAGAGGAAGTTGCAGTGGATACGGTGAGCTGTAAACCAGTCGAAGTAAGATTAAAAACAACCTTGCAGCTTAAGTCAAGTCCACTCCCAGTCCCACCTATAATGGAATAGGTTAATTCCACCCCAGCGACTATTTTAAGGCCACAATTCCATCAATTTCCTTACCTTTTCCTATGTAATCTTCTTAGCCATTTGAATGGGGGAACATCCATATGTTAATGTCATGAGTCATTATCTTATTCTTAAGAGACATATCTAATATAAGATATACAACGTCACTATTTATATATCTCAAATTTTAATTATATTTTTTTTTGATGTAGGATTAATGACCCTGTTTCTTTTTAGACGTGACACATACGAGCTCGCTACCCGGCTTCCTAAATTGACTTATCTACCACGAAGTAATATACACTGCCAAGACCCTCAACTCTAGGCTTATTTTCCATCTCCCTATCATATTTATTGCTTTGAACTTTTGAAATTATGGAAACTGCAACTCCAGTCAACTCCAGTCACCGTTATGGTCTTTGGCCCTAGTTAGAAGTTAAAACACAGTAAATCTTGAAAGTTGAAACAACCAAACATCCAATCCTACAAAGAAAACCTGCATGTGTATCTGATCTGCATAGAATCTTTAACTATGTCCGAAAAGAGCAAAAACACAACTAGATCTCCAATGCCCTCAGAGTTTGCTATGTTGGTGTCTTTCTGCAGTCTTTTATTTGTAGTACATACTCTCTCTGTTCAGGCAGCATCTTCTTATGAGCCCACAGATACCATAACCCTGGACTGTTCCTCATCTGAATCTGATGAATCATCTTCCATAGACAGGAATAATATCCCTTTCTTTCACGCTCATGGGACAAAGCTACCTCCTTGTGTCTATAAGAAACAAACCACATATACATTTCCTGTATCTCCTGGTCCCAAGTTCATTCGCCTTCATTTCAGTCCATTCTCATATTCAGGCTTTAAAAGTTACAAAGCATTGTTCTCTGTCAGTGCTGCTCAGTTTACTCTTATGAAAACATCCACTGCTTCATACTCTAAATCCCGATCCGATGATGGTTACACTGTGAAGGAATTCTGTATCAACATGGATGACCAGGTGCTAAATATAACATTCACCCCCTCACCGGATGTTTCCGATGCATATGCATTTGTGAACAAGATTGAGGTTGTCCACATGCCTTCAAATCTTTACATCCGAGTAGTTTCACTGCCCTTGATCGGACAACCTGCATCCCCATATCATATCAAGAACTCGACAGCTTTCGAGATGATGTACCGTCTGAATGTAGGTGGAGATTTAATCTCTGAGCAAGAAGATACTGGCATGTTTCGCCAATGGATACCCGATGAAAGTTTTTTGACGATTGAATCGATTGATAAAAGTAACATGGAATTATATGATTCAAATGCATATAGGATGCCAACGGGTATCCTTTCCTCGGATGTTCAAATCAAGAGAAGTTCGACGACGCCTGCATACGTTGCTCCGGATAAAGTTTATGCTTCCGCAAGGAGAGTTGCAGATGCAGAAGCAGATCATGGAGCTACATGGTTACTGCCAGTCGACTCTGGTTTCTATTACCTTGTTAGACTCCATTTTTGTGAGATCTCAACAGATGTTAACCATGTTGGTCAAAGAGTTTTCCATGTCTATATTAAGGATCAAACCGCTGAAGATCAGGCAGATATATTTAACTGGACTCATGGAATTGGTGTTCCGGTTTATAGAGATTACATCGTAAATTTTTCTGAACATACCAAGAGGAGAACAAATCTGTCGTTTTCAATACAAAACAGCAATGGTTCAGTCCAGACATCCAGACCAGCGATCTTAAACGGGTTAGAAATTTTCAAGTTGTCTGATTTCAACAACTCTCTTGCTGGACCATTTTCATTTGCAACGATGTACTACTCAAACCCATTGACAAAAGATGGTGGAGATTTTTTAGCTGTTATAATTTTCGGGCGCATCTTTATCAGCATTATTCTTCTAGCTACTATATGGGAATTAGTGTCTATTATTTGGAGAGAGCATAGAAAAACTTCAATTCAGTCTCAATCATCTGACCATTTCCAGAGCTTCTCACTTGATGAGGTGAAGTTAGCCACCACCAACTTCTCTGCTGCTTTACTTATTGGGGCTGGGGGGTTCGGGAATGTTTACAAGGGATCCATTAATGGTGGAACCAACATTGTCGCAATAAAACGAGCCAATCCAGGTTCTCTCCAAGGGCTAAATGAGTTCCAAACCGAAATCCTTCTTCTGTCAATGCTCCGGCACTGTCACTTAGTCTCGTTGATTGGATATTGCAGGGAAAACAACGAAATGATACTCGTTTATGATTATATGGCAAATGGAACCTTACGTGATCATCTATACAAGACCAAGAATCCTCCACTTCCATGGACACGAAGGCTCAGAATCTGTATCGGTGCAGCTCGAGGGTTGCATTACCTTCACACGAGTTCAGAGCACAGCATCATACACCGGGATGTGAAGAGCACCAATATACTGTTAGACCGGAACTGGGTGGCCAAGGTTTCAGATTTCGGACTATCAAAAATTGGTCCCAACATGCTAACCCAATCAAAGACACATGTTTCTACCTTGGTGAAGGGCAGCTTTGGGTACTTGGATCCAGAGTATTACAAGCGTCAGAAGTTAACTGAGAAATCAGATGTGTACTCGTTTGGGGTAGTATTGTTTGAGGTACTATGTGCTAGGCCTGCTGTTCTACAAGTAGAAAACATGGAGGAAGAGCTAGAGAAGATAAATTTAGCTGAGTGGGTACTTCATTGTTACAAATCAGGGAGGGTTGATGAGATTATTGACCCATATCTGCAAGGAAAAGTAGATCCAACATGTTTGGCAACATTCACAGATATTGCAAGGAAATGTTTGTCTGATAAGGGCAGTGAAAGGCCAACAATGGGAGAGGTGTTGTCGAATTTGGAGCGGGCGTGGCTGCAGCAGGAGGAGAGTGGTTGTTTACAAGACAATGGCAATTGTGGTACGGTTGCTGACGAATTATCTGTTATCTTAGATGTTGGTGGTGTGGCTTTAGACGGTGGTTCAGATCCTACTCCAGGAGTAGAGTTCTCCGAGATCATAGCTCCGGCTGGACGTTGAAAAATCTGAAACCAGAAAGCTCCTTGGGAGAAAAAAGGTTTACTTTGCGGTAGAAAACTGAAGGGTCAAAAAAATTATACATTTTTATATCCGTGTAATAACCATATTTTGTCCGGATTTAAATTCAATAAAAAATAAAAATATTATTAGATCTAAAATAAATTATTTTAATAACCATCCAAATAATTAAATATATCTATTTTAATCATCGAATTATCTAACTTATTAATCAAACCACTAAATTTTTAGTCATTGATTATTATTTTTGGGGTAAAATAAGCTGTAGCCCCTAAACATTTTAGAGTGTTTATAATATGATCACCGAACTTATAAAATTGTTATTATAATTATTTAAATTTTAATTCATTTTTATTACGGTTATTATTTTTATTTAACGTTAAAAATGATGACATATAATTATCTTATTCTTTCCTTTTTTTTCTTTTATATTTTTCCTTCGTAAATAGTTATTTTATCGAATTTGTCCTATATAAAAATTAACACCGACATTCACAGTTTTTTCTCCACAATAATTTAAAAGATTAAAAATTGATAAAAAAAATTCAATATTTAATGTATTAAATGGAACATAAAGAATATTTTATATTTGCATACCACCATCCACTTTTAAAATACTTTTTCTGAATAGTCAAATGTTAGACGTTTAATATGTTTAAATTTTTTAATTTTTTTATTATTTATGATAATTTACCAAATAAATTAAAATAAATAATAAAGTAGATATTTAAACAATGAAAAAAATAATTAACATATTAATTTTTTTTTAGCTGAGAAACACCTTAAGTAATATATAATCTCATTATATAATCTTAAAACATTATAAATATAATATAATAAAATTATATTAAATATTATAACATTATTTAAATATGTATAATATCATTTAAATATTAAATAAAAATATTCAACAAACTTATGTATAAATAATTAATAACCTAATTAAAAATTAATTAACATACTCTCGTTATTTCATCATCTTTTCTTTATTTCCTTCTCATAGTCATTGAAACTGATTTAGACAAAACACCAACTAGTTTATGTCCGAAGACTCTTAAATATAAAAAGTGTTAATTACTACGCTGATCACTTTTATTTACTTTAGTATAGTTTTAATCATTTATTTTAAAAAGATCAATATGGTTATTTATGTTTTCGAGATATATTTTTTTATTTTGACGTTAAATATCATTAAATATTGACGAAAAGATGATCTGACATAAAAAGATAAATTACCTAATTACTCCCAAAACTATTATTTTACTTTTAATTTGACCCTCAAATTTTAAAAAAATTATATTTTTAAAAAATAAAATCAGTTGACATGGGTATACAAAGACCCAAATATGAGAAAGATTATTAGGTGAACCATGTTCACTACGTCATTTATGGTCCAAGCAATTAGAATCGTTTATCTTTAAATAACTACTTAATAACTATCCACCCATTAATACATGTAGAAAAAAAATGATGATCCATATTAAAAAAAATATGAGATGAACGGTTCTGTTTGCTTGGGACCACGGATGACGTGGTAAACATAATTTACCTAATAATTTTTTCATTTATGAAGCATAAATAAAATTACCCATGAAATCCTTCGAATATATTCAAGAAATCGAATTCGATTACTATCTTAATATATCATCAAAATATAACATAATAGAATTAAAAAAGATTTAAGAATCCATTTTCAGATATACCAAGCTGTCTCCAAGAAAAGAGTATGTAAGCAAACCATATAAGACCATATCACTGAACGAAATTATTTGTCATTTCGTGATATGTTATTACAACCAAAGCCATTCTCGCATTCATGTCCAATAAATCTCAACATTTTCAATTCTGGAAATTCAATTTAAACTTATACAAAAGTAAATCCCAACTTCAAAGAAAGCAGGGGGAGAAGGTCGGAAATGGAGGTCCAAAAGTGTAGCTCGAATGGCTCTTGTGAGTCAATTTTTTTTTTTTCACAGAAAGAGGGTAGGAAAGTTTTTTTTTAAAATGGTAAAAATATAAAGATTTAAATTTTTAAAAATTATATTAAAATAAAATAAAAATAAAATAATAATTTAAAAATTATTTAAGTAATTTTTCTTTTTTTATTTTATCAAATCAATATTTTGTTAATTTTTTACGGAACTTAACGTTAGAGTTATCAAAAGTTTATATCCAAAAACATAAGTGACATTACTGATCGTTTTTCGAAATCGATAACTAAAATTATACTAAGGGTAAAAAATGACCAGCACAGTAATTAACCTTTATAATAACTCAAACAACAAAAAAAAAACATGATCAATTATGATAAAGCACCTTTGATTTTTATTTCTTTTACAAATAAAACCTTATCAATATTTTTAGGCTTAACAATTTAAGGTTTAGAGTTAAAATTTATAATTTAAGATTTAAAGATTATATTTTATGATTTTAGAGTTAAAATTATAGATTTTAGTTTTCACAGTTATATTTAGCATGCTTATGGAAAAATATTTTCGTCTGTGCATTAAATATTAACCTAAAAAAGTAATTATTTGATAAAAATGATATACAAAGTGTGTAAATTTTGGTTTACGTAATTTTTTTAGTTTAGGGGTTTGGTTTTTGAGTTCAGAATTTATAGTTAATGTTTGTAATTTAGGGTATAAGATTTATAGTTTAGGGTTTAGGTTTTTAGAGTTTAGTGATGAGTATTAAAAGGTATTATTTTTATTATCTTTTTACTCATATTATTGTTAGATTTAGACACATTATTAAACATTTATGTAGAAATACATAATTTCCTTAATCGTCATATTTAATTTCATATTTTAATTAATTTTATGAAAAAAGATATTTTAGCTTCCCCAAATTGAAATTAAGCTCGATTGTCCCTTCATAAAGATATTGAACAAAGACTTGGACATAATGTAACACCGCTTGTCGTTCAACCTCATGCATCTCAATTATAGGAGTTTTCATGTATTTTACTTTTAATTCTCTAAATTTTAGTTATAACTTTTAATCTTGACTCTTAAAATTATTATTTAAAATAGGATATCAAAGGAGATATAATAAGAAAGCAGACGATTTTTATCTGTTTAATTTACATCTACAGCTTTTAGAAGATAAATTTAATCATCCAAGATTAATAATTAGTTATTTTGAACAACCTAAAATATCGAATTTTGAGAGATTATGATACCACTAATATTATAGGTTTTAATTACGAGAAATTATATCATGAGTTATTCTCATCACCCAACTGTTTCCCTGCTGGTTCTTGCATGAAGTAATCCCTTGTTGTCCTTCCATCTACTTGACACCTACCACTCTCGCAAGAAATGAATAGTAATGGTTGTTAAAATCCATCTCCTTGTCTTGCACTTCTCAATGCATTTCCAAGTTCCAAGTTACATATTTTATTACAACTATCGTTGGAGCTGTCTTTCCCCAGGATATAGATAAATACATATTTTATTACAAACGTCTGTGCTTTTGACTATATAAAGGAGTCTTGAGTGAGAACATGATACTCCACCCGACCAAATATCCATCACAATCAGTTCCTGCAAGAAATGGAAGTCAACAAGCTTGTTCTCCTTCTGGTTGCAATGTCACTGTTGGTGACCATGGCTCCAACTGTTTCTGCTGCTCGCTAAAAAGATGTGCTCGTCTCTATCATCCCTGACGACAACATTGGGAAACCAGATGACGCCTGCATACCCATGGGTCAACCCTGCTACATTTCTGTTCCTGATAAATGTTGTGGTGGCTACAAGTGTGTTTCCGTATCTGGTATTCTTGGATTTTGTGTGTAGGGTGTCTTAGTTCCTACAAGAATATGGGACGATCTATGACTGTTGAATAAATCAGACCAACTCTACTGAATCAAGGGTCTGAGTCTATGCTTGTTTGTTTTAACTTGTATGAAATCATCTATCGTTGCTTGTTGTACTAATAAAACTATGGGTTAGTATTTAATACACGATTAATTAGTGTATATTTATTTTAGTAAAACATACTTAACAGTAGAGAACATGACTAAGCATCAAAATCAGTTTGGTTTCAACAGATTTTAATAACTTCTGTTTGTTTGTTCGAGGACAAGAAATGTTAGTTATACTAACATTAAACGAAACGGACAAGAACTTTAATGCTAATCTGAAGTCTTTAATTTTACTATACCATGTCTTAATATTAGTGGGGGAAATATAGGGGGAGAGGGAGGAATTTACACGTGCTTTTAAAAATTGTTAAATATTATTAAATTAATTAATAAAATTTAAAATTTAAAAGATATTATTAAATTAATTAATAAAAATTAAAAATCTAAAGGATTTAATATTAGGTTAACAATTATATGTTGGGTTTATCACTCTTTTATTAATTATATATTAAGTACTTGAGATTTTTAATCTTTATTAATTAATTTAATGATGTTCAATAGTATTCAATGTTCATGGTATTTAACGGTCTACGACATTCGTTGTAGAATTTTTCAGAAAAAGACCATTTTATGTTAATCAGATACAATTAAATTCTTCAGTTGTGTTTTTAACCCTTAATATGTTGGTCGTATTTTATTTTTAAATGATTAATTTGTGCACTATGATATTTTTAAAAATTATATTATTATTATTATTATTATTTAGGATCTTATTATTTTAGAGTATTTATTTTTTATTCAATAAATTAGTGACTATTATTCATTACTTTTAGAAAGTTCTTTCGGAACCATAAAGAATGAAAATAATGTGCCTTTGAGATGTGAAGTGTTTCTATAAAATAACATTTCAACTCAAATACAAAAGTTAAAAAAAATATCTTCAAAGGTTGAAAGGTCTTTTCAATATTGTTAATTCTTTTAAAAGAAATTTACCTCGATATTAATTGTTAATTCGAATGGTCAACCAAAATTTGTCAAGATGTTTAATTGATTATTAAATTTTTTGTGGCAGCTTGATAAATAAAAGGGTAAACTACCGAAATAGTCAATTTTGTTTTCCCGGTATATATTTGAAAAATGACTGATAAAATTACTTATGTTTTTATCTGTAAACTTTTGATTATTAAGATGTTTATTATCATTAAACTTTAAAGAAAAACTAATTTAGTACAATAAAAAAATAAATTACCTAAATAGTAGAATATAGTTAATAATAAACTTACTAGTTAAGGATATAACCAGTTTTAACTCTCAACACTCCCCTATAAGTCGGAGGGTGAAAAACATCTTTTACCTCTTCCGTCAACCAATACATCCTTTTACGATCTTTGGTACTCAAAATAAGTTAAATTGACTAGTGAGTATCGGTATGACTTTGTGTATACTGATACAAATTTTTATCATTAATTTTTAAATCAACTTACGAGTATTAGTATAGGACTTAACGTACAGGTACGAGATTCAAACATTTTATAAAAAAAAAATTTGCTTATCAACACCAGTATGGTGATTAAGGGTGTTCATTGTCGGATACTGGATCGGATCAGATCCGATTTTTTTAGATATTCGGGTTTTCGGATCGATGATATAATGATCCGTATCCGATCCGAAAAAAAACGGTTATCCGCATATTCGGATACCGGATATTCAGATTGGATATCTAATTATCCAAAAATATAATTTGATTAAATTAATTTTTTCGAATTTAAAGGTTGTATTTGTGAAAATTTTAGAATTTCGAAGATAATAAATAACAAATTACTAAGTACAACAAGAATCACATTTATAAAAGTTTTATTTTTTAAAATTTTTGAAAATAACAAGCACTAACTTGTTAAATATAACAAGATTAATATTAATGAAAATTTTAATTTTTGGATTTTTGGATAATCCGAAACTTGAAATATTGTGATCCGTATCCAATCCGGAGAACTTAAAATCGGATCGGATATCCGGTCTAAAAATAAAAATCAAATCGAATATCCATATTTTCGAATCGGATCAATGGATAATCGGATCGGATATTTTTAAACACCCCTACATTGGTGACCCCATATCGATACGCTATTGGGGAAAATATTTTAAAATTAAGCTGAGTACTAGTACTATCTTGGACATATCAATGAAGCTTATTAATATTTTTAAAGGATTCCAGTGAGTAAATTCAGTATTGATACAATGCGAAGCATATTGATTCCCGTAGTACAAATCATCTAATATCAGTGATTAAAGGAACGGTTATTATTCTTAGAGGTTACGAGTTTGAGCACCAATAATATCGACATAGTGTATGAGCGACTAATGTCTAAATATTGAGAATATACTCTAAAAAATTTATTAACAATACATCAAATAATAAAATAATAAATCTTATTATAGTTAAACTCGCCTGCAATCCGAATTGAGAACGGGTTTTTGGAGTTAGCTCACCCTCGCGGGATCGCGACCCTTTGTCCCGTCCATTGTAGCACGTGTGTCGCTCAGGGCATAAGGGGCACGATGACTTGACGTCATCCTCACCTTCCTCCAGCTTATCACCGGCAGTTTGCTCAGGGTTCCAAACTCAACGGTGACAACTAAACACAAGGGTTGCGCTCGTTGCGGGACTTAACCCAACACCTTACAACACGAGCTAACGACAACCATGCACCACCTATGTCTGCGTTCTCGAAGGCATATTTTTATATATTTATTTATATTTGTTATTTTTCATAACAAAAATATTATATTATAAAAATTTAATTTTATTCATGTATATTCATTTATTTATATTCGTTTAAATTTATTCAAGTATGTTGTTTTATGTTCATTTATTTATGGTTATTTTCGTTTGTTTATCATTTTAACGAATAAACATAAACAAACACGAATAAGCTAAAATCATTAATAAACAAACACAAACAAAAAATTATATTTATTTATTTATTCGATTAAAATTAAATAAATAAACATAAATATATCCTTTCTCGTATTCATTCAATTCGTATTCATTCAATTCGTTTATAGATCTATCATCAACAGAATCATAGAGTATCATTTGTAAAAACTACGAAAACTAAGGGGGTGTATATGTGTTTTTCCCAAACAAATATAAAGACAAAACGCATGGAACTATGGAGTACTTTTCCTGCCTGTAATAAAATTCGTGTGTCCTTGTGGAAACCGAGAAGAAAAACAAAACCGAAGCCACCGTGTTTGGTTAATCAATAAAGAATATTTCCCACCCTTTATCTGCTTTGTTTATTCGGATTTTGGGTTTAAAAAACGTTGGCTTTTTTCCATCCAATCATCAACCTCTCACTGATTCATTCTTGATTTTCAACCCCATTTCTGAGTAAGATTCTTTGATGCTTCTCTTTTGCTTTGTTTTTATTTACTTGTATTTGTTGACCATAACTGAGATTAATCTTATACACCCAATCCTCAAAACTGCTTCTTCTTTTTGAATTTTGATTTTTCTTAGTTATGAAATGGGTTGTTTCTGCTTCTGATTGATTCCAGGTAGACTTGCTGGCTTGGTTGTGTTGTTGGGTCGGTCTGGTTTGTTTTATGTTGTCGATTATCTGCTTCATGGGTTGATTTCCCCGGTTTTGTCTGCAATTTTGTTGGTTGGAACAGACATAAGTGAAAGATGGTTGTGTTCATATGATTTTACTTCTTGGTAGTTTGCAGAGCTAAATGTTATTGGCGATTAACCTGATATTCCTGCTCTGTTTATTGTCTTCCTGCTTCTGACTTTCATAGTCTTTAACCTTTTTTCCTTTCGTTCTTCAATAAATAGGGTTTTTCATATGATTGTTGTTTGATTTGATCTTGAAATGAACCCAATTGTTGAAAATCATTTCATTTGCTTGTTTAGGATGCTGTTGCTTCAATTTTAGAGATCAATTTGTTGGTCAAAAAGTTTGGGATTCTTCAATTTTAGATATATCAACTTGTTGGCCAACATATTGGGAGCTATTGCCGAAATTGGCTTTCGTGGTATTTTGTTTGTTCGAAACGAGTGTATTTCTTTCCTCCTCTGGCTTATTGGTATTGAACTAGTGGATTAGTTGCAGAAATAGGAAAAGTTTCAAATTTATAAGAAAAAACAATGTGATGCTTTTGTTTCGGGTTGTATCGTAGTGGGGATTGGGATCCTATCCGCTATTTCTTTCTTTGTTTACTGCTTTCCTAGACATTTATCATCACTTTTCAATGTTCATGTGTAGTATTCATCCATGAATCGCAAGTTATAGTTGTGAACGGTGATTAGAGTTGCGCCGTTAAAAGGGTGGGAGCTAGAGCCAGAGCCAAGTGAAGTGAAACTGCCTTTGTGTTGACCTGATTTTGCCCGGTTATTGTCTAACTAGAAATCATTTGTAACGGTTCCTAATCGGCAAATGAACATGGTTTTGCTTTTATTTATTGTTCATAGGAAAATTATTTTGGAAGCATGTATTTGTCTGGCTGCCTATGTTATAAAGTGAAAAGTTGTCTGCAGGAAACTTAATTAATTAAATATTGAGTGCACAAATTTTGCAGCTTTCAAATGCCGAGTCTGTTAAATTCCGGGTGATGTTGAAGCTCTACTGTCTTCTTCTTTGTCCAATAATCATTTCTTTGGATTTCTTATTTGGTGGTAAGTTCAATTCTTAAGGAGTCAAATAAAGCTCGAAGAATTTTAAAAGGTATTAACCTTAGGATAAATGTCATTCGTTTGTGGTTCATTTCATGAATACATCAGCAAAAATAAGTTTAGAGTTATTGGATTACAGATTGTTGAATTTCTTCATACATGGCATTAACAGGCATCTTGCTTGCTATTCAGGTTTTTGTTATTTAGATTAAATAGCTGACAATCAGGAACCTTGGTCTATGCTGCTATGTCTTCGCCTCTTCCGGCTCTCACTTCTCCTTTCAAAGACAAGTACAACACATTACCAAGTTCGTCTTCATCCCCTTCCGTTGCCACCAGTGATATGCATGCCTCAGCTCTAGCAAATGTTCAACATTCACAAAATTCCGCATTCATTTCTCAGTCATCAAGGGGTTTAGCATCTTTGCCACCAGTCGGTTCTTCTTTTCCGCAGTCAACAGCTTCTCTGAATCACACACAGGGAAATAAGGATGTTTCTTGGAGTTTAGACCAGCTGCAAAAATTTCTGGATTTGTCTGAAAATGCTGCTTCTCTTGCTCCAAATCAGCTGGTGGAAAGCGGCACTGGTGTCATTGCATCTGAGGATGACAATAAGAAAACCGATTGGCACGAGTGGGCAGATGATTTTATCAATGTTCATGATCCTGACTGGAGTAAGATTCTTGATGATACCAACGTCGTAGACTCCAAAATGAAGGTTTGTTCCTAAATTTTGGTAGATGCAGTTGGTGCATAAATGTCTCATGCAACTTATGATGTCGATTCTTAAATTTCTTTGTTAGAACCTTGGTTTATTCCTTGGAATTTACTTGTTTTACGGTTCTCAACCTGATACAATTTTGCCACTGTTGCTATAGTGTCGAACTAATTTATAACTGTTAAAATCCCAAAGATGATACATTATTTTCCTAAATTATTTTCTTATTATTTAAGTTTTTCCGATCTTTCTGTTTTATGAGAAAATTAAAACAATATATCAGGTTTCGAAGCAACTGCCTCAGTTTCATCAGAATCAACATGCACCGCATAGAGAATTTTCAAGCAATGCTTACCCATCATCAACTGCTCCTCCAGCAAAGCCCCGTATGCGCTGGACGCCTGAGCTTCATGAGGCTTTTCTCGAAGCTGTTACTCTGTTGGGTGGCAGCGAACGTATGCATCTTCACCTCATTAGCATGTAGGAAATAATCTATTTACATCTTTTGCTAATTTTGGCATATAATTTAAACTTACAGGAGCTACACCGAAAGGCATCTTAAAGCTGATGAATGTAGAAGGCTTAACAATCTATCATGTTAAAAGTCATCTGCAGGTCTGAACCTAATCTCATTTTATTGATCCTTTTAGCTACCTTCTCAGACGATCTTATATGTTTACTTAAACATTTTCTTTTTCGGAATCTAGAAATATAGAACCGCCAGATACATGCCAGAATCATCAGAAGGTACGACAACTATAATACTTGTAACTACGTTGTGCAGTATTTTTCGTAATACTTCTTTGTATCTCTTTCAATTTCCAATGCGCAAACAATAGCACATAAGGCAACCGGTTAAAACGTACTCTTTGCGTCTCGTTGCAGGAACATCAGAGAAAAATGTTACTTCAATTGAAAAAATGAAATCGATAGACTTGAAGACGTAAGTAACCTTCTGGTTTCCCGGTATCTTGGAGTAAAGCTCATCTACCATTCTTCTGAATTTTCTTCTACTGAAGTGTTATTTTTCTCGTCTTATGCTTTAAGAAATTTATCGGAATATGTTGTTCTAATCTGATCTATCTAGTGTTATAGTTAAGTCTTAACTCTTAAGAGCTTATCATCCATTTGATTGGTAACTTGGTTGCCTCTTGTATATATAGTGACATGACATTTATAATGGAAGTCAAACTAGAACCTTTTTTTCGCCCAAAACTCGAACGAGAACTGAAAAAACAACACCATTTTAGCTCAGTGCAATTTAGTACTAATTATTCGGCTCACTTTTGTGGAAGAAGGTTCGAGAACATCCATATGATTTTGGCCTTGTTATTTTTTGTAACAGGAGTATAGGAATTACTGAAGCTCTTCGGATGCAGATGGAAGTCCAGAAGCAGCTCCATGAACAACTTGAGGTATGCTACTGATAACTAAGCATTAATGATTTAATTTGTTTCGGTAGCAAATTCTGCAGGCTAACTCAAAGCACAGCTATGGTTTCTTGCTTATATAGTAACTTCTTTTCCAAGCTCACAACGTTAACGGATACTTTAACATTTTTTTGTGGATTTTTTCCCCGAACATGCTCCGTTTTTAGTTTTCCAAACAAATCGTGTTGAACTCTTTCTGATTGAGTTACTGCAGATCGTACAATTTGCATCCGTTCAGGGTTATATGCTATGCGTTATATAAATACACATATGTTGTCTAACCGGGATGCATTTTTTCTCCAGATTCAGAGAAATTTGCAGCTGCGAATCGAAGAACAAGGAAGGTATCTGCAAATGATGTTCGAGAAACAAAAGGTGGAGAACGAAAAAGGTGGGGCACCCTCTTCTGCCTCGGATGACGCTCCCACGCCATTACCAGGCTCAAATCATCCGCCATGGAACAATGATAAATCAAATTCGGAAGCCTTAGAGCAAGATCACTCTAGAACTGGGATTGATCCGGGAAATGCTAGTAGTAAGAATGAAAAAAGCTCCGCAGACATAAGCATGAAGCAGAAGGCACTGGAAACAGAATCGACTCACCATGTAGAGGAAAACGATGACGACTCCGGTTCCCCAGTCCCGAAACGACCAAGAACTGAGAAATAGCAGTATTGTTAGACTTCACATCAGATAAATAACCTTCCTGTGTATTTCTCTAACATTTGACAAGATGTAATAAATCATTTCAGTTCGAAAGAATCATAGGTTATATGTCATGATCATAGAAAAAGGTCTTAAAACTCTATGTAGATTATTTCTAAAACCAAAATCTATGTAAATAACCATTGTATTTCTCTAACATTTTCTTGTTGAACATTGTGTCACAGGACTTTTTCTTTTCTTTTTCGATATAAAATTAACGTTTTCTGTTTCTTTTTAGACATGATATTTTTTTCACTCAATCTCTTGATGTTGTAATTGATCTCTTGTCATGATTATTCACCCTATCTATCCTTCGCTTGACGTAAAATCGAACAGTCAAAAAATCGTTTTAATACCACTTATCATGTGACTATTACGCTCTTTCTAAAAGACATATTTAATAGGATATAAATTTTTTTCGATAAAAAAAATAATATTCTCTAATTTTTCTCAAGTGTGACAAGTGGTTTATATTAATTCCATACCTGTTTTTTCTTTAATATAAAACTAGAAATAATTGTAGAGAATGCTGAGCACCAAATAGTTAGATAACGCTATAGAAATATATACAAACGGTCAACGCAATGAACCCTAAATATAAAACTAAAATTTAGATAAATAATACCAAAATTTATAAAGATTAATACATTAAAAATGAAAAAGAAAATCTCATCCTAATGTGCTGAAGCTGAACCCAAGACCTTGAAATTCGAAAACTTTGTCATCCGTATTCTTAAACAACTGCATCCAAAGAAAAAGAAACTTCCGGAGCCACAAATCAAAATACCCGAAGCTGGAAAGTTTCAGGCGAAGAGATTAGCAGCAGCGAAAGAAGAAGAAGAAGAAGAAGAAGAAGAAGATGTTGTTTCAAGTGGGAGGACAAGGGACTCGTCCCACCTTCTTTGAAATGGCTGCAGCTCAGCAACTCCCGGCTAGTCTCCGTGCAGCCCTTACCTACTCAATTGGGGTCAGCCTCTCTATCTGTTTGTCTTATGAAAAAAATAACATTTTTATATATTTATGGAATACCCATTTTAGTTTTCCTGCTTGATTTTTCAAAATTGTTGTTTTTCTATAAAATTTTCCCATTAAATTAGTGGGTCAATCTTGGGTTTTCGTTAAGATGAATGGAATAAATTGATTGTTTTAATTAAGCGCCTGGGGAACAAGCTTCGGTTTGTTTTTGTGTAAGTTTGTAGATTGATTACGGTTTTTTATTTTTCAGATCGCTTCAATGATTACAGTTTTTGTATGGATTTAATTACTGTTATAATAGCTACGGGAGATTACATATTTCGAGGTTTATTTGTGGATTGATAGGTATTGGCATTGAGAAGACCAATTCTGCATAAGGTGTTAGACTATGAAGATGAATTCTTTGCTTTGCTGATGTTGGTTCTTGAAACGCATAGTTTACGAACTACAGGTTTCCTTCTGCTTCGATTTTCTTTTAGTTGATTTATTACTTAAATCTCTGTTCTTAGTGTTTTTGCTCAGCTAGTATTTGGATCTTCCTATTTCCACATTATAGATAGTGTTTTATGTACCCCATTTTAGTTTTCTTCCAAATTACACTAACGCTCACTCTGATTTCACTGAGTCATGTATGGAAATTTATCGTAAAGCATTTCGTTCTGGTTTTTTCAATGTGATACGGAGAACTTAAGTTTCATGGCTTGATTGTGCTCCATGACCTCACTTGTCCAAAATGTGTTGTAGCAGATCATCATTTGATCTAGCATACAGGACACTTTTTTTGCCATTACTTAACATTAATGACCTTAACCAGAAGCCTAGAACTAACCAGCTTGTTTGTGAAAGGAAGTACCAGCACATGGTCCCCTTCCCCTTTCTTTTCATGAGGAAGTATGGTCATTTTATGTATATGAGAAAGTAGGAAACTATCATTGTTAGCTCTTTATGAAATTCAACATCTTTCTAGACTGTTTCTTACTATGGAAGCTTGTACTTCCCATTATATGTTGTTTGCAGTGTTTGAGAGTAAATTTTAATTTAATTTGTTAGTTGCAGTTGGAAGATGTATGTTGGACTCAATGAGACTCTTTTTTCTAATATAACATTCTTATACAGATGCTTCTTTTGCTGAATCTCTATATGGCCTGCGGAGGAGAGCTGCAAAAATAAGAACAAAACAGGCTGACATCCGATCAAAAATTCGTGATGGGATACAACACTCTAATATAGAAAAGCGTCAAAGAGTTCTTTCAGTTGTATTTTTGGTAGAATTCTATCGCCGGTTCCCTCCAACAACCTTTGTCGGATGCAGTAGTAACCCATGGTTTGCTATGTATTTCTAGGTTGTTTTGCCATACCTTAAGTCAAAATTGCACTCAATTTATAACAAAGAAAGAGAAGCCAGGCTTCAAGCAAGTTTATGGGGTCCTGGTGATGAAAGATTTGAAGATGTTGACTACTTTGTTGAAGGGGAGGCCTCTATTGCTTCAAGAACATCAATAGAAGCAGAAGCAACAATAAGAACACGATTGTCGAAGAATATTCAGAAAATTATAGGCTTATGTTATCCATGGCTACATGCTACCACGGAAGGTGTGTTCAGATCTAAGTAATCATTTTATATCAATGTTTTCAATAACAAAAGCAATTTATTAATCTAATAGTTGTTCATGGTCTCCCATGACCTGAAGTGGAACTTGTGATTGAGAAAGCTAGGTTTGAGCAATGATATGTTGTGATCACCAGTTAATAAGTTAAAAATTAAGTTGTGGTTGCCGACCTTGGAGCTCTCATGTGTGTCTCCATATTGTAGGATTCTGATTTTCCGCAATCATATTTTTATGATTCCTTGAAAGACCTTTGAATGACCATTATATGTTCTTAACCATGCTTTGGTTGGATATCAAGATATGTACATTAATCGAATCTTGACTTTTGTGGTGCAGGACTAACATTTACTTATCAGCTTTTATATCTGCTGGATGCAACTGGGTTCTATTCTGTTGGATTACATGCACTTGGGATTCATGTTTGTCGAGCAACTGGACAAGAATTGGTATCAGATTCATCAATAATTTATGTTCTCTGTCTGCATGTTTTATTACACTAATATACATGGTGCAGTATTTTTGTTGCTTCATGCTTTTTCCACACCCTATACTCTTCATAACATGCACACTTCTGCAGTTTGTTCTTATTTGTATTATATGGCATATACTCAGTATACTTATTTTGATGTCAAGGTAGATGGATACTTCCTCTAGAATTTCCAAAATTCGAAGTCGTGAACGTGAGAGGCTTCGGGGGCCTCCGTGGGTTAAGGTATGTTTCTCTAGATGTTTTAGTTCAGATCGTAAAGGTTTTTTTACCAAAATTGTTCATCTAACTTTAGCTAATGTTAAAGTTAGCATACTCATTAGACAATATAATTTATGCAGGCAGTACAAGGAGCTTTGCTTAAATGTGCATATGTGGTGCTGGACTATGCGCAAACCGGTTTAATTGCTGCAGTATTTATCTTTAAAGTAAGTGTAGTTTACTGATTATCAAATTTATTACCCTTTAGGGTTGAGGGAAGCTATAATATCGTTAACTAACAATAACTATGTCTTAAAAACATATTATATGCAAAATATTTATGGATATTACATTTTTCTGAGCAAAAATCCGCAATAGCTGGAGCAAACTACACTAAACCAATCAATGTCTTATTTGCTTTAGGCTAAAACAGTGAGCCCTACTCGTATGTCATGATGACTCATAATATTCTTTTATATATACTTTTCTTAAACTCATGTAGTGTTGCTTTAACCTTCATCCAGTTTCCTGGATTTATATTTAACTTAATAATAAAATAAAACCAGGTGCTACCATTGAGGCTTAACAAATAATTATCCGATCTTAAAGTTGTCATCCGTTCCAAAGTTAATATTTGTGTGTTATAACCATGTTTTGCTCTTTCTTTTCCTTGAAACCTATATTTTTATGGAATATTCAACTTTATTTCTGAAAATAGTAATGGAATTTGCTATGACTTGCAATAATCACAGATGATGGAATGGTGGTATCAATCTGCTGAGGAGAGAATGTCAGCTCCTACTGTCTATCCGCCTCCGCCACCGCCGCCACCCCCAAAGGTGAGAAATTTACCACTCTCTGCCTCCTCACACATACACACCTGCACACAAAACAACTCATTATTTTGTAGACCATATTTCTTTTAAGAAAGTGGAGAATGATTTATGAGCTTGTTTATTTACATATTTTTCATTGTATAAATCGATGGATATACTAAATCAGGGATATTCACCTAAGATATGGTGGCATTGTTTCTTTTATTGCATTGGTCATGAACTATGCAACCGTTTGATGATTTTGGCAGTGGTTTCTATTGTATCAAATATCAATCAGAAAATAGAAGAAAGGGCAAGCTATTGTCACCCTGGTGCTCAACCAAATATTTCACTTATCATCTATGCAGGTCGCCAAAGATGGGATTCCCCTGCCACCTGATAGAACAATCTGTCCATTGTGCTCACAGAAGCGTGCGAATCCATCAGTAGTTACAGTTTCAGGATTTGTCTTCTGTTATGCTTGCATACACAAGTATGTTGCTCAGGTATGGCCTTCACACCCTATTTGGTGAACCAAATGATTTTTTTCCACAGTTCAAATTCTTTTTTCATCTATTTGAACTGTGGAGATATATTCAATCTTTGGCTTTTCTAAGCAAAAGAATATGTTTTATTTAGTTGTTGATGAGAAGCACTTATATGATTTTTATGTATTTCATTGTCACAGTATAAGCGCTGCCCAGTCACTTTAATGCCAGCAGACATCGACCAGATAAGGCGGCTCTTCCATGATATGTGATATCCTTACTGGATATACTGTATGTAGATTAATTCTTTTTTATACATTTTCAACAAACAAATCATTGATAAAAGTAAAGCTGCCAAAGGACAACGAGAGCCAAGACGAACACAACGAAAATAATGTAAGGAATTCCTTGTTTTCTTGCCAAATATTTAGGTAGCTTTTGAAACTACAAACATCCAACACTGGTGAGTCACCTCATTAAACATGTTCTTTGCCTTAGTACTTGCATAAGGGTGTAATGGCAATCGTGGTACTGGATTGATTTGCTGATGTTTGGGATCCATTAGCTTATAGTCCAAGAATCAGATTCATTGGTAGAGGAAATCAATATTATGTTGCCTTTTAAACAGCTCAAATTTTTGAACTTGGTGTCGAAGCTAAACTGTTAATTTCCATGCAAAATTATGTAGACAGGCAAAACCAGACAGACTCATCATCCAAATCTAATACTCACAATAAAAACAAATCAAGCAACAAAAATGCTTATCAACAGAAACATTCATGAGAATATAGCAGAGACATGCTATACTGTATCCAAAGCTCTCTCCAACCTTGCCTCAAATGGTATAGCATTCCACTTCAACCTCTCTCCCTGAATGCTTCTGCTCCTTGTTCTCGGTGTTCCTTTGTGTGGAGAGCTTGAATCAGCATCTACTATCTGGCAGGTATGATTCCAATAGCTCCCAACAGTCCCGATAGGTATTTCATCCGGACTCCGGCTCCTGCACTTTCTAGAAGAAGTAGATGCAGAATGTTGTTTAAGTTCTTCCAGTGTTAATGCTCCTAAAATTGGCCTATCTTCATAGCTTCTAGGTGAATTCGTCTTCCCAAGTGCTGTTGAATTCCCAACTGATTCAGTGCTACCCTTCGAATTCGGTGTGTTTTCAGGTCCCACTAACCAGCTAGATAGACTTGTATCAACAGCAATTTCTTGCCCTACCAACTTCTTGCCATTAGAACATAGTCTTGAACTCGAAGTTCCAAGCTTAAAATTTAACTCCGGACTAATCGCCATATCCGAACCTTGCTCCACATTAATGTTCTCCTTTTCTTCGTCCTTCAAGGGTAAACCTGCTTTTGCTTTCACTCCTTTCCATTGAGCAATATTTTCAACAGGGTTCAAAACAGATTGCATACACTCACCACCCTCATCTTCTACATTTCGATTTAACACAATCGGCATTGGACTACTAACTTCCTTCTCATCTGATTCAACTTCACAAACACATTTCCTAGACTCTATCGACAACGAAAACAGCGACTCGGACGACTCTTCTATGTCCAAT
Organism: Abelmoschus esculentus; assembly: GCA_035048815.1. Lineage (NCBI taxonomy): Eukaryota > Viridiplantae > Streptophyta > Magnoliopsida > Malvales > Malvaceae > Abelmoschus > Abelmoschus esculentus. Next base: position 2,416,856 of record JAUCBN010000051.1, on the reverse strand, counting down.
TGTAGTTCATTTTCAGCCTTTCCAATGCCATCCTCATTAACATCCTTCATTTCTAAACCCAAATCTTTCAATTCATCCCCACTTTCCTCACCACTCTGATATCTATTGTTTTGAAACATACAAACCACAGCTGAAGCACTCAAATCCAAAACAGAAGATCCACTTCCTTTAACTGTTCCTTCAGTCCCCTTATTTTCCTCATTTTTCAACAACATATCAGATGATTCAACATTCAAATCAAAAGCTACCTGATGTTTACCACTATTGTTCAATAGCTCTCCTAGCTTCTCTCTAATTGAATTGACATGAAACAAGCCAATCAAAACATGCATAAACAAACATTAATAATCAATAAAACAAAGACCAGAAACTGGACCTGCCATTACTTACTTTCTCACAATAATGGGGTTAAAGGGTTTCCAAAAATCTTCTTCCTTGCTAGATCTAACAGATTCATTGACTTGGGGTTTCTGGATTGAACAAATCCGTTCAAAAATTAAATAAAACCCCAAAAATTATACATCATGAAAGTGAATCGAAAGCTAACCTGATCAACAGAGGAATCCCCATCGACCAAATGCTGGTGTTTTCTGTTCTTGGCAGCAGAAAAACAAGCAAAGAAAGAACAACCCATTATTATCCCGATTGACTTCTTTAGAAAAGTTCCCTTTAATTTCTCTTTTTCAACGCCCTGGTCAAGAATATCGTCTTCTTGGAGAGTGAAAGAGAAGAGAAAATCAATGGTCGAAGAAGATAAAGGACTTGAAAAATATGACCGTTACGGCTGGGGGATTCGTATAGGCTTCATTTAAATTGGGTTTAATTATTCCCCCGTCACTGTACTTTTCAATTTTTAGAAGTTTAATCCCTCTACTTTTTAGTTCCAATTGATAATATTTTAGGTAGAAACTAAGATTCACAGAAATGGAAGCATCTGCATGTATTCAAATTTTAATAAAAAATAAATTAACAATTTAATCTATAGAGATTTATTTTTTTTCTCATAAATCTACCGCGAAAATATGATTTTATGAAATTAAAAATAAACATTCTAATATGAAGAGGCGTTGGATTCGCTAAACAAGATTCGGAGTTCGAATTTTGACATGAACGAAACAAAATTAAAAAGGTAGTCTCGTAATGGCTTTTGTGGTTGTCGACCTATTGATCGAATGAAAATGGTTATACAAAAATAATTAAAAGGAATAATGAAAAAAAAAAATTCCGAACGTATAATTTTAGTAGTCATTTTACCTCTGTTTTATTTTAGATCAAAATAATCTATTTATGTAAAAAAATTATTTTTAATTTATGATAGCACCTGAGATAATTTGATAGGATAACATGTCAACTAAAAAAATAATTTTGTATTTTATATAATTATATAAAATTATTTTTAACTGTCGTGTAATTACGTCAAGTCAATTAAGGCTGAGTATGGTTAACCGCAAAACCGAACCGAACTGAGGCATTATGGTTCATAAATTTACGACGAACAGTGGTTCATTGCGGTTAACCGAATTAAACCGAATTTGATTTTTAATTGATTTTTATAAGGTAAAAATATATATTTTATACTTAAAAATACTATAGATGTATTTTTATTTTTTTACTTAAAAATAAGTTTTTAGTAAGTATTTATGAAAAATATCTCAAAATTTTATCTTTTAATGTTTAAAAGTTATAAAATAAAACTATTTTGTCAAGATAAAATACAATTTTTTAAAAATTAGCGTTAATATGAAAAAACCGAAAACCAAAATTAATCGAACCGAAAACCGATGATTACTAAAATAGCTTACCGAATTAAACCGAAACTGAAGCAATTGCACCCCTAAAGTCAATACCATATAGATTTATCACATCATTTTATAAGGTGTTGACAATTAGTTCACTAAAGGTTTTCATCCATGAAATAATTATTTTTCTAAAGTAAAATACTAAAAGTCAAAACATTTAAAAAAAAAAGGCTAAAATAATTATTCAGTTAACTATTAAAAACAATTTTTGATATTATATTAAAAATAAACATACTAAATTTTGAAGGTCCAAAGAGTAGAGGGGCTGAAAGCAGAATTATACCTTTAAAGTGAAAGCATATATTTGGCACTGAGATTAATGCAACTGTTGTGCTTTTTGAGGGACTAAAAGGAAAATGGCTTTCACTTCTTAAATTTCAATTTTGTTGTTTGTTTGTGGTTTAAAGTGAAATTTTCAATAATTATGGGATTTGTGGGGTAAGGCAATAATAATGGACCCATCTAACCCTATCAATTCAAAACTAGTTCTTTCAATTATTGTTAACATAGTTGTAGATTGGGTGGGCAAAAAACCCGGTTATTCGATCTTGAATTTAGTAAGGCTTAGTAGATTTTTATTTGATATTGGTTCTGATAAGACCGAGATTGGATCTAAAATTTAGGTCTCGGTCATAACCGGGATCGAGACTGGATCTTGATTTTTTAGATCCAATACCCGATGAGTACCAATAGAACCGAGACCAATACCAAATATCCGATATTAATTTTCTTTTGTTTATTTTTCCAATCAAATTTTCTCATAGATTGTGAATTTAAAAAACATTAAGAACAAATTGTATCTTCCCTTTTCTAAGTAAAATTTGTATTTTCTAAGTAAAATTTGTAATTATGATTAACCCCTTTTTAAGTAAAATTAACATTTAATGTATAATATTTATATTATCGAGATTTTTTTCTATCAATAAATTAAAAAATATTAAACATTTAAACATACTCGATTATACATTCTCAAATACATTATACTAACGACAATATCAATTGAACTGTATTAAACCAATGTAATTGATTTATATTTAAATTTATTAGTATTACATTCAATCATCAAATAATAATTTTTAATTTATTTTATTTAAAAATCATATAAAAGAATAAAAAGATAAAAATACAATTAAAATAATATGTATTATATAGTAACTAAATAAGGTTCATTTATTAATTTCCAACCAATTAGTGTTGAATTAATCAAATGATGTCTTAATCAAACTTTTAATTTGTTCTAATTACCACTAAGATATCATACTTAGAGGGGACAAGACATAAGTTACAAGCTAAAATGTTGATTCATGGTTTAATATTCAATGTTGTGTAATATTTATTATATTATTTTTAATAGAATTTATTACATTATTTTATAATTATTATATTTTTAATTTCTAGATCTAGCATAGTTTTTGGTGAGTCAATTGAGAGATTAATTTCTATATTTTTAATAGAGGTTCCTTGGATTTAGGAATCAAATTATAAAAATAAATAAATGGATAAAAATAAACGTGTTATAAAGGTATAAAATATTAATTATTTATTTTTTAAAAAAGTAAATGACGTGTTAAATCCTTTGAATTTTTATTAAAAAAGTAAATAACGTATTAAATCTTTTGAATATAATTTTTATCAGTTTAGTTTATTAGATTTTAATTTAATCTAAAATTTATTTTTAATTTTTATAATTTAGTTTGATGTTTTTAATATTTTAACAGAATAATGTTATAAATATATAAAACATGCTTAATGTTTTTATTTATTTCTATAAATCAATATCTTTCGCTAGAATAATGACATACATCATTAATCTTAAATTATTTTATTAATAGTTTTTTTTTAAATATCCATTTATCCAATTCTGAAAAAAAAATTAAAATTATTTATCATACGGATTTTAATTTAAAAATATATGTATATAATATATATTTTTTATAATTATTGTTATTTAATTGATTAATAGATTAATTTAAATTTATTATTATAAAACTATCTGTGAGAATGACCTTTTATTTAATTTTTATTCATAATATTAAATTTTAAATATTAATCATACTTAAAAAATAATTTATAGTCTCGTCTTACTAAATTAATATTATATTTTTATTATTATTTTTTCGGTTTTCGGTTTTCAATGTTTCGCTTTGATTAATTTGGACCGATTCGGGTCACACACTTAGTTTTGATGAGTGAGTCTCCCAATAAAAATTTTTACGTACGCAACGTCTCGAACCTGAAACTTATTTAAACGAAATCAAATTGCTTACCATTTTACCAGACCTAGTTAGTTAATTAAATTTTATATTGTTAGTATTATACCACTGATTATAGTAATTATAATAAAATATATTAATTATTAAAGTTTTGAAGTAATTAAATGTTATTTTCTTTCCAATTCCATCCTCTTCTCTTTTGATTGCTTGTGTATCAATTAAAGCAAAACTTATTTTTACTTAATTAATTAATAAAATATATTAATTAATAAACTTATATTGTTAACATCATTTATTTCCAATTAAAAGTTAAAATATATTAATTAACAGTTTTTTTAAAAATATTCTCGTCTTAAATCCCAATATTTATTTTTGCATAATTCATTAATAAAAAGTCGACCTATAAATCCAATTATTTTAACATCAGCAGTGCATAAATGATATTATTTATCAATTACTAATTAATTTAGTAAAATAAAACGTTATGTTATATCTTTATTAATTCGTATTTTTCGTACGTAATATCTAAAATTTTATTATTTCTGTCATAATTTTATTTATCTAGTATTGATTTTTTAGTTATTTTTTAAAATTTTGACCTATTATAATTTTAAATCTATTACCGATAAAAATATAAAAAAATATATATTTTAAAAACCTTTAATCAAGTAGTTTAAGAATATATATTTTATAAAATTTAATAAATTAAAATATTTAATATAACTATAGTAAAATTTTAAAATTTTGACTTTTAAAAAATTAATACTGAACATTATAAGTGAGACGAAAATATTATCTATTTAATACTATTACTTATACGTTTCCTATCCCAAAATCATTTTTAATATTAAATTATCTTTTAATCTCAATTTTTTTATAAAAAAAAAATCACAATCTAATTTTTTTACAAATAATTCTAAAAACGTGGCATAAATTTAATGGTCCGTAGCTTTCAAGATAAAAATAAAGGCAATAGTGTGATGATAGTAATTGATGTATTATTTTTTTTTTGTAGCTTTTCCATTGCAAATGAGCTGTATTATAATGTAACAAGTAAAGTCACTGTGATGGGGTAGGGGTCCCCTACCATTAAAATGTGGGAATCGGATCGGGTTTACTCAATTTGTTCGATATATAGAAAAATACAACGATTTGAGAGAAAGATACCACCTGTAGGTGACGTTTTTTTTTTAATATATTTTTCTTCAGAATTTTTAGAGAACACTATATGCATATAATATTCTCAGACTTGTATTGTAAAAATTGATTTAAAATTTAATATATGATTAAAATCCACTTATTTTTTAAATAATTATTTTTAATTGAATTATTCTCAAAATTTTCTCGGATTTATTGATATTTTATTGTGATATATTAAAGATTTTTTATAATATTTTTAAATTTAAAATTCTATACTTAGATTTTATTTCTTACGAGATTGAATCTTGAATTAGTTTTTATTCGAAAATATTGTTTTTTTAAATCAATTTTTAACTAATTCAAAAACTATATAAAAAGTATTTTTTTTTAATTTTGACTTTTTGTAATTTTTATTATTTTATTTAACCTCTAAAAGAATGTAAATGTAGAACTGAAAAATAATATTTTCAAATAATATTTTTTATTGTTACTTTTAAAAATTATGAATCAAATAGAAAATCAAAGAAGATGAAGACCAAAATTTTTAAATAAAAATAATTTATGGATTTAATTTAAAAAATATAAAATATATTTTAAAATAATAAAAGGATATTTAAATATCTTATATTCTTCAACCTGCCTCCAAACAACCCCCTTAATTCTCTCCATATAGAATCACAACTGACACTGGCTTGAGTTCTTCAAATATCAATTTGAATGTCACAAAATTCTAACCAAAAATTAAACTGACAGCACTTTAACCTGTGGGACTTGTCAGAGTATATGATGAGTTTGTGTGACATGTCTTGTTTCTGAGTTCATGTACTTTGAGAAAATGATAACAACATGGTTGGTTTCCCAAGGCTCTACTTTTTGGTACTGCAAAGTTTTTGTTCTTTTCTTCCTGGGTTTTGCTTAAAAAATGACCACACTTGTTATTACTGTTGGATTTTCTTTTCATCTGGGGGTGTTTGGTTCTGGGGAAAATAGCTTTTATTGAAAGATTCTTATCTATTGTGGCATGTGTCCTTTTGCATGCTATTCCAGTTTCCATCACACCCTTTTTTCTCGGGTTTCTAATGATCTGTTAAGATTTTCCTGCTGATTGTAAGTTGTTGAATTTTCTTCCTTTTTCTGTTCAAGAATGTAAATTCTGATGAGAATTCTGAATTGATTTCTGCAGCTGAAAGGACCACCAAGGCTAAAAGGAAAATTTTATTTAATGAAGAAGATGAGGATATATATGATATGAGAGTGACAGATTAGTGAATGTGTTTCTTTCTGCTGTTTTTCTTCTTCTGTTTTCCTTTGATTGGTTCACCCTAAAGCTAGTCAAGCATCTGTTGTTTCATATGAAAACATTATTAGAATGTTTTTTCTAAGACAATCTCACACTTTCATGTGAAATAAAGTTTCCATTTTTGTAAGTTCATAGCTAAAACAATGGAGCCAACAAACCAGAAGTTTATGGAAAGAGTTGTGTCACAGAAAGCTCTGCAGATGGGGAATTCATTTCCATGTCAGATTTGTGTGGTGGGTTTTCTCTGTGGAATCTGCTTGACCTCTTTGTTTTTGGCTGTTCTTACATCTGTTGGGACTTTGGGGTTTACTGGGATTTCAGTTTCATCTCTATCAATGGGGATTTCAACATGGAATTCAAGCTCAGAGATTATCAGTAAGTTCAAAGTCTTAGTTTTCATTTCAATATATGATGTGATAATGGCTTAACGTTCTTGGTTTTCCCAGATGATTATATGAATTCATAAACTTTTTCAGTGAAATTCAGTCAAGCTCGGACTAATTCAGACCGATCTGTCACTTACTTAGCTTTGGCTATGTATACACAATTCGAGATCTGCTTAAGTAATATTAAGCTGCTTACCATTTGGACCAATCCGTTAATAAAATTTGCCAGTTTGATGCATGAGATGATGAATATGATGATCTAAGGGTGTTGTTGAAGTAAACTAAAAGTTTGGCATTACTTGTTGCACAATTTGTTGTTTACTTCTTTCTTTAATGGCTTTTTGACAAAGTTTGTAGATAATCATGATTAGTTTCTTTAATTCTAGTCACTTAAACATGCTTTAGCTAGAAGCCACATCTCAACTTTTGTATTTTTTTAGATGTTATTCAGGTTAATATCGGTTACTTACTCATGTCCGACACTTTTTCGAGCATATTCATGTCTGAACATATGTCGATGTTTGTTTTAACATTGATGTGTATTCTTGTATTGGAATGCAGATGTTATTTCGAGTTCGGATTGCAACTTTAAGGTAAAAGAAACAGAGAGATGGGGGGATTTAAAGCTGAGGGAACCGGAGAGCGGCGATGATGAGAGAGTTTCTTTATTGACAGAAGCATGGGGTGCTTTACTAGATGATAGGCAACCAGAGGAAAACGAGTTCTTGGAACGGTTCGGACTCAGCAAATCAAGTTTACCGAATGCCCCACATTTGGAGAACTGTAAATTAAGTACACAAGTGAATAAACGTCTCGACGAACGTTCGGGAGCCAGGAAAATTCCTCGCTGGACAATTTGGAAGGGCTCATTAAATATATATCCAGCAACTGCAACCGATGAGAATGTAAGAAGCCTTAACCATCAGCCAGTCTCAGATGGTGCTCATCCTCCATGGGTATGTTTCTTAGCTACAAAACCCGTAGATGCTTAGGGATGTGATCATACATGTTCTATCGTATCATGTTTATCGTGATTACATATGTCACATTATGATATGTTTTGCCTTCATTTGATCCGAAAATTGGGATGTTTTATATTCAGATTGTGGGATCAGATGAAGAAAACTATCCTCTTACCCGGAAAGTGCAGCATGACATTTGGATCCATCAACATCCAATAAGCTGCAATGATCCTAACATAAGATTTCTCGTGGCTGACTGGGAAGTATTACCTGGCTTTGGCATCGGAGCTCAGCTTGCCGGTATGGCCGGGCTTCTTGCCATTGCAATTAAGGAGAAAAGGGTGCTTGTTACTGGACACTACAATCGAGCCGACCATGATGGTTGTAGAGGTATGAACGTAACAATTCATTGCTCGATATATAACATTTTCTGGGAACTGGAAGAATTATCTTAATAACAGCATCGCTCTACTATCATGTTGTGGATTACAGCATCACGCAGTAGTTGGTCTTGCTACTTCTTCCTAGAGACTTCCCGGGAATGCCAAGACCGTGCCTTTGAGCTTACGAAGAACAAAGAGGCATGGGAAAAGGGGATCGTAAAAGGAAAAGATAATTATAAATCAAAGGAAATATGGACAGGGAAGATTCCAAGGTATACTTCAAAGCAGTTGCAATTTTGTTGCATGTATTTCATATAAACGTTAACTCAGAAAACATTAGTGTATCTTCGATCAATGATTTAACTATTTGATCAGGGTTTGGGGCGATCCTTGGAGTTATTTGCAACCTACAACAGATATAAACGGAAGTTTAATCGCCGTTCACCATAAGATGGATCGAAGATGGTGGAGAGCACAGGTATGTCTGTGTTATTTGGACTTGGTAAACATTGAATCTGAAAATGCGACAACCTTCTTTCGTATGAGAACACCATGTTTGGAAGATTATCTGATGTTTATTCTTCGACTTAAACAGGCTGTTCGATATCTAATGCGATTTCAAACAGAATACACTTGTGGTTTATTGAACATCGCTCGGCATGCTGCATTTGGGAAAGAAGCTGCAAAAATGGTTCTTGCAAGTATTGATAGAGAGTGGCCAAAGGTTTGTTCATCTAAGCCTTTGCCTTTTTCGGATTTGAGTTCTACTTACGTAGTTTATACTGAGTTAAGCCTCTTCCCATCTCAAGCCTGATGCCATATGTTCCGATTCAGACGAAGAAACGGGGGAATGTTCCTCTGAACCATGTTGGATACATATCCGTATCCAACACTCGTAGTTCAAGTAATGTAACTTGTATGTAATGAAAATCTTACTAGGAAGAGCTGAATCATGAGCACCTACTTTGATGAACCATTGCTATGCATGCCGAACACATTCTCGTTTTAAACTGCCCTGGAGACTATTCCTCACTTGAGCTTCGATTGGCAGGTGATTACGAACAAGCCGAAGTCAGATATTGAAGAATTTGTGTGGTCAAATCACAGACCTTGGGTTCCTAGGCCATTGCTAAGTATGCATGTAAGAATGGGAGACAAGGCATGTGAAATGGAAGTGGTTGAATTCGAACAATATATGGGGCTAGCTCACCGTATTCGACTGCGCTTTCCGCATCTCAGCAACATTTGGCTCTCCACCGAAATGCAGGTAAGCATCTTCTAAAATTTTTACCCTCAGAACAATTATTTGCCATCTATCTAATATCACAAATGATATAACTAAATCTCAGGAAGTGATCGATAAAACCAAATCATACCCTCATTGGAACTTCCACTACACAAATGTGAAACGCCAAGCCGGAAACACATCAATGGCTGCATACGAGGCAAGTCTTGGAAGGAAAACCAGCACAAACTATCCTCTTGTTAATTTCTTGATGGCAGTCGAATCGGACTTTTTTATCGGTGCATTGGGATCGACATGGTGCTTTCTCATAGATGGCATGAGGAACACCGGAGGGAAAGTAATGGCCGGATATTTAAGTGTCAATAAGGATAGGTTCTGGTAGAGAAACCTGTAAACCAAAGATCGACTGTAGGCATGCATATAATAGATAAAGAACCTATAGCTATAAATTTTGTTCATACATTAGCAAATAATGATGTGCCTCTTTGCTCATATTTAAATGAACAAGGAGATTAATGAGTGACTAAATATGTAAATATAGTTGCAACTAAATGGAACAAAACCCTTGTCCCATCTTTAAATGAGCATCTATTTTACAATTACACCCGAGTGCGAGTATCCAGAAACGAGTATCACTCATTTCAAGCTTGAAATCCTTGTCAACCCTTTACCTATGTGAACCAAAAGGTGTGGTGTGTGTGTGGGGGTGGGGGGGGGGGGGAGAGCAAGAAAAGAGAACAAACAAACGACAGGTAAAGAATAACAATCACAAAAGTGAAAGTTTGACGACCAAGAACTTACATACAAATATTTGATGTCCAATAAAAACTAGAACTGAAACAAAGCTAATAAAGAAACTAGGAGATTTTAGTCCCTCTCCAATTTCACATCACATAACAAAACAACAGAAGAAAAGGCTCTTCTTTAATCAAAGTGATTCCCCTACCAATCATTCAGAAAATCAACTGCCTCATTCGGAGAATTGCAAATAGTAAAACGTCAGATGGGTGTAGGGAGGAAACTTACCTCCTCAATCTGTTGTAGATGCCACTAAAAGGGTAAAACAATTGGGATCGTGTATTTATTCTTCCACCTCTTCATTCACCTGCTGGCCTCCATCCCCACCTTTGGCTGTGGCAGGCCTTTTGTGCTTCTTGCTTTTGGCTTTCTTGGCTTTCATGCGACGTTTTTTCTCGTTAGCATCAACCCAGGTATAGTCCGATGGTATGTGGAAAGGGTCAACCTCGTCCTTATACCGATTACTATCACTATCACTTGACTGACCACCACGAGTCCCTCTCATCCATGAAATCCATGATGTTGAACTCTCCGACTCTTTTGACTTAGCATCTTGGAAATGAACTGGGCTGGAAGGAGGGGTTGTGAACTCCTCCATTGGCTGAAGCTCCTCAAATTTAGTGAAAGTGACAAGGACTCGAATAGTTGGGACAATAGGAATGGCAACCTAGAATAGGGAATGTATGAGATATCAATGAGTTCATTCAAAACTTAAATAGAAAGCTTTTTGAAATAAATATTTTACAGAAACCGACCCAACACAAATTGTTAAGAAAGCATGTCACGCTCATCAGACCCCACTTTCTACGGTACTTGCACATCAGTTTCCACATAAGTGTTCAAAATAAAGACAATAGAACTGGCATAAGAAGAAATGGGGTATTTTGCGGCCTCACCATAATGCACATAGCATGTGGTTTCACTGTAAAAAAGGTGGCCTCCTAAACTAGAAATACGAAGGTTGAAATGTAAATAATAACTAAAACCAAGCTTTGTAAAGTCTGAATCATAATCACATATTTTAATGTAGAGTTCTGGGCAGCGGAAAACATAAATATGGACACCTTCAGAACTTTATAGGTCCAATATAACTTAAACTTCAGAACCTTGAAAATATTCTTCCCACATTCAAGGATAATTTATAGTCTCAATCACCCAGTCATTTTGAAATATAAAACGACAAAGACACTCTTAAACCTTAACACCTATATAAGACACAAGCCTTCACCCAGTGACTACAGCTAGGGACCAAAAGCATCAGCCATCAACACTAATGCATTATGACAATTGCATGAATTACAGGAATTGTATATTCCCATCAGATGAATTTTATTTCCCCACAACCTATACACAAAAACCATCTCAGCTTTCTATTATCAGAAACAAATACCAACAACACAGTTTCACATGAGCAATAGCCAAACCATCCTACCTAAATTAACAATATAAGAATGACTTCTGATGTGCATGTAAATAAGAATGTAATTCTCAAATAACAATAAGCTCACAATCTATGGCACTACTGGACCTCAATTCACTAGTTAACACAAAGCAACACTCTACTTCAGAACTTATTCAAGTTAATTTCCTATCATTACTAAATGTAATTGGGTTCTAAGCACCATAGGACCAAGGATACCACTAACAGACTCATTTCTTGCGTTTGTCAGAATTGATGTGAAGAAATGAGGTGATTAGATCACAGGAGACAAGTAAAATATGGCCAGCAAAGTGTCCTTGTAGCAATTTGAGAATTTGCTCTAACCTAGTACATTTTTCCTGGCTAAAGATATTGATGGCTCTTTATTTTCAGACATTACTACTACTTTTAGTCAACTGGGAACCCTGAATTCTACTTCAGTATCTTTTATCATAACTTCCTCTGTTCCAACCACAAAAACAACAAATTAAATAGAGAAAAATTCAGACACAAAAATAAAAGCATGATTTATGCATACAATTGAAACCCAAACTAAATGTTTAACATAAAATCAGATAAACGCTTGTGCTGTTGGCTTTATTATGCTTAAATTACCTTGACAGGAAATGTGCCCGAAGGCAGCTTAGTTGTCAAAAGCTCTCTTAATCTCCTTATAGCCTTGACCTTGTTGGCTAATATATCAAGTAAAGGCAGGAGTTCCTCTGTCTTCAAGGGGAAATCTGGTGTTAACCACAAAACAGGTCTTAAACCCTTCTTGTACTCACTCTCAAGTTTAGCTTCACTATTACCCCCTTTTTTCTTCTTTTTCTTGCTGATTTTATCTTTACCCTTCTTGACATCTGCAGCATCTTCCTTCACAAATTCAGATGATGATCTACGGCTATCAGCTTGTCTCAGATTGCTACCTTCAGGAGCCAATTTTGAGAATTTCCCAATCTTCGAATCATCAGGATCATCACTATTCTTTGAGCCTTTCTTGTTCCAGCCAAACCAGCTCTTCTTCTCCTTAGCAACTCCGTTTGCTTCACAATTCTCATAGGAACCTCCTGACCCATTTTCTTGGCAGTCAACAACTCCATGCTCATCATCATCAAAACCATCTGAATTTCCCATACGAAGTGCTGAATTCAACTGCACCCTTTCCTCAGCTGTCAGTACATCATCATACTCGTCATTTTCAACGCCATTTGCCATCCTTTCTTCATCATCCACAGAAAAAAGTTCATCGTCAGTCATTGCACCTGGAACCCTCCTTGACTTCACACTGACTGTCACGTGAAGCATATCATAAATTTTAGCCTTCCAGTTTCCAATCATCTCACTTCTCTCTTGTCGCCTCCAGTTCAAATGGGGCACAAGTTCAGCCTGAGTGACATCAATACCAGGCCTATACATATTAGTTTGAGACATCAATTGCACTTCATGAGCAACTTCTGATTCGGTTGGTTGTGCACCAGCCCCCTCTAGGGCATTTGTAACTTCTTTTTCCTTGTGAGAAAGGACAATCAAAGAGCCTGGAGAAAGCGAAAGATTCCCATCCTCCGAAGTATAGCCTTCACCTAGAAAGAGGAATGTTTGGTCTGATCTTTGAATACGGAACCCATCAAATCCAGCAAGTGTCATATCAGCACGGAGATTTGAACCCCGCTTCCAAATGCGATAGGTGTCTGATGGTGCAATGCGTCCAATAAAAGGAATGACTGAACTTTCAAAATGAAACGACATCTCCATGTAAAAGTCACGTATACGAGCTGCCGAGGCAACGATCCTGGGTAGCCTCCGGCACCATTTTGCCCAGGCAAGCGGCTGGTAGTGTCTAGCAATGATCATAGCAATTGCCTCTTCTCTTGTGCAAACAGCTTCTTGCAAAGCACTCCAACCCTGCTCATTCTGAAGACTCCAATCTGCTCCAGCTACCATCAAAATCTCCGCTGAGATTGGATCTCTCAATCGCACAGCTAAATGCAGCGGAGTCTCCCTACCTGGGACATCACGGCGATCTATGATAGCCGAGACAGCATCAGCCCGTCCCTCAGCCTCGAGGGACTCGACTTCAGTATTAACCTCACCAGCCTTGGCAAGCCGAGGGAGTGTCGAGATAATGCGCCTGAGCCCAGCATAGTCACGGCGGGCAACAGCTATATGGGCAGGACTATGGGCATACTTGGAAAGATCCTCCATTATACTCGGCTCTATCTTTAGATTTATATTTCTAGACTATCTTTTCCTCCATCTCCAATAATCCTATCATCGAAATATAACAATTAACAAAAATACACTCCCCACTTAATCTCAAATCCTCCAAAGCACTATTTTAAGATAAACGATTCAAATTTTTCTTAGGCTCCACAACTACGAATTAGGGGTTTTAAATTTTTCAATTCAACTTCAATACTTCCACAAGTTAAAAGAATAATTGGCAATGCGGTAGCCGTTACACTATCTCAAATGATGTCTGTTTTTTTTTTATTCCTCGGTTCAGTTTACAGAGAAGTTAAAGCTTCCACGGAGTTCAAATCTGTAAATGAGATCCCTAAAACAAGAAATAAACAAAAAGAGAAGCTTCAATAAGTAAAATTCCCATACTAACACCAAAAACGTTTGCTTATTTTAACACCGAGAATTAATAAATTATGCAAAAAGAAAAACATAGATATTTTCAGTTTACACTAAATTAAACTTCTCATATTTTTAGATAACCGCCAAAAATATTCATGTATCTTCCTTCCTCCCTTCACCGTTCATTCTCTCTCATTTTCTAGGCAACCAAACAAGAAAAAAATAAACAAAATTAAATAAGAAAAGCCAAACCTGAGGAAGCTCTTCAGCATCCAAATAATAGCCGAAACCGAACCGGATCGATTAGATTGTCCTTTCCCTTCCAATACGTCTTCGTAGAAGTTCAAACTTCACAGAGAGAAATAGAGAAGGTTAAATCGAACGATTAACGTCACTTTGAATATGCCGGATCCGACGGTTCACGATCTGAATCTTTGAAGCAAAGACTCGAGTCCACACCAAGAGTCGACTCAGTCCTATACCAAGTTAATTGCTTAACTCAGATTTGTGTCTCAAAACCCTTTTGCTTTTCTGCTCTATAAAGAAATGAATGAATCTATTTTGATTTTCTGTCTATCCATTTTCCCTGTATATTTTTCAGGTCGCGTCCACTTCCTCTCTTTTCCTTTTCTACTGCAGTTTTGAAACGCTAAGTGCCCCTCGATTTGGTGCGAAATTACTATTTCTGCCATTCACGGTAGTTATTTTGCCAGGAGCAATTCTCAAATTCAGTAAAAAAATCCAACAGTTTCAAATATAATTAAAGCTTTATTACACAAATTTTTATTATTTTAATTTGTATTATTTTTGAAGTAATTAAATTCTTAATATTTTATTTTATATTAAAATATTTTTTAAAAATAATTAAACCAACAGGGTTGGTCTAAGTGGTAAACAGCTTGGTTCTGTTAAGTTTTAGATTTAAGATAAACTTATATAATAATCCAATTAATATAGTAGTGTCATATAGATGAAATATTAAATTAATGAAATGATATATCGATATAAAAAAATATATATTTTTATAATTTTATAAAATTATTTTATAATTTATATATTATTTTTTAAAAAAATTATTATTATTTAATTAACAATTTTTATTTATAAAAAATATTTTAATTTAAAATAAATTAATAAATATTAAATTATTTTAAAAATCAAAATTAAAATAATTATACAGTAAAACATTAAAAGCATTTATAATATTATATATATCAAATATCATTTTCACCCTAAAAATTTTTTCATCGTAATGGCACAATAATGCTGGAAAGTGATAAATAACCCAATCAAATAATGTCATGTGTTAAAAATAAAATAAAATATATTTTAATTGTTTTATTTTTAGAAAATATATATTTGGGAATTTATGAGTTTTTATATTTTTAACATTTTAACATTTTAAAATAAAATAATGTAATTTTTAAAATATATTTGAATTTTTTCTCTCTTACATTTTTTTACAATTTTTATTGCACGACACTTTTTTTGGTTTCGTAAAAATAATTGTCCAAATTTAAAAAAAAAAGAGTTTATTAAATATATAATTAAGTAATAATTGAATTAGGGATATAAATAAATCGAATTTAAATGAATATAGTTTTGTTCGTGTTCGTTTATTTATATTTAAAAGTGTTTATATTCGATTCATTTAAATTTTTAATATCATATTTGTGATTGTTTTATTTATTTTTGTTCTTTGTGTTCATTTGTTTAACGAACATGTTTATTTATATTATTGTTAACATTTTTATTTATATGTTTGCAAAAATAATGGAATTGCACTACTAATCTTTAAGATTATTAGATTTTACAATTTGAACTCAAAAGTTCACCATGTATTCAAGTTAGTCCATCCATTAATTAATATTTAAAATATATATAAAAAATTGAAATCAAGTAAATAATCTTATAAATAACCTAATAAATGGACTCATTCGTAAACGTAAACGAACAAAATACATCTTTATTCATGTTTATTTGTTTATTAAACAAACATAAAAATTTATTTATATTCATTTATTTAGCTTAATAAACGAACATTATGCGAAGGTTTTATTAACAATTGATCAAAAACTCTGTTCATTTGTACTTCTAAGTCGAACTAAAGAAGAATGAACATGTATCCTCAAATTCTTTGGTCCAATAACAATTTGAGATCCTTATAAGTTTAAATATTAGATAAATTAGGTCTTGCCTCATAAATTATGAGTTTAAATACGTAATGAACCCTTGCATTTTTGAAATTCAATCTTTTAGCACCTTTCAATATTTGATTCTGATTCCGTCTATATTAGGTAATTTTAATGGGATATTTCACTCCATAAAATAATTAGGGAAATAAGAGAAAGGGATGTATATTTAAGATATTATGATAAAATCTACAGTGTAAAGGGCATAATGCCACCTCCTCTTGGCGTTATCCCTTAAAAAATATTATCCCAGCCAAGCTTTATCTGTTGCGGTTCGTAAATAAGGCTCAGGAATTGAGAAAATATTTTTTAAGGGATAACGCCAAGAGGAGGTAACATTATTCCCTTAATACTACATATTTTACCGTAATACCTTAAATATATAGGGACGTAGGGATTGTCCCTCCTCACCCCCGAAGATTTTTTTTTATTTTTGTCCCCTCTATTTAAATTTTTTTAAAATTTGATTTTTTATGAATTTACCTCTCTTATTTCTAAACATTTACGTTTTGTCCCCTCAATCTCAAATCCTGGTTCCGTCCTTATAAATATACATACCTTCCCTTAATCTTATTCCTTAATTATTTATATAGACTGTAATAACACACTAAAACTACCTTCATATTGTCATAAAAAAAAAGTGGGATAAAAATAACATAATAAAATGTGTAAAAAGAAAAATTATATCATGGGTCAGTTCCACCACGTCATCTATGGGACCAACCACTAAAAACTACTCACTTCATTAATTTTTCCTTGTCATATTTTTTTTCTCAAGTAAATCTTCAATTGGAAAAATAAAAATTGATGAGGTGGGTAATTTTTAGTGGTTGATCTCATAGATGACGTGGTGAGACTGACCCATGATATAATTTCTCGTGTAAAAAAATAATTTAGTTTCCTAAAAACTAAAAAGTTCACACCTTAATATTTTTATAATAAAACCTATAATTAATTAAAGAAAATTTACTTGGAACCTGACCAAAATTCCCTGCAGTTATTATAAACGTAATAACATTAGTTTTTTACAAGGTTATTAATTTTCCATTAATTTCTTTTTATGTTTAGCATTAATTAAACACTTTAATAACACTATTCAATTAATTACAATAATGAAATTTAATTAAAATATGTTGAAGAGTACATATAATTAATGCCATGTTAATCATAATTAAATTTGTTTTTGTAAATATTAAGTTTAGTCATAGTCAATTGAGTATATGTCCTATAGTTAATGCCTTGTAATAATAATATTAAATTTGTTTCTTAAATATTAAGTTTAATAATTGTCAGGTGAATATGAAACAAGATGAAAATAGTATCATATTCATAATAAATAAAATATTTTGGGTTGATCTGAAATTTCAATTAAAAAAGTTTTTTTTTTAAATTTTTTAATTTTTTAATATTGTTTTAGAGTTTTAAACCAGCTTTTTAAGTAAAAAACTATTTTAACCTTGTTTTTAACGAGGTTTTAATTTTTTTTTGTTATCGGCAAATTTTTGTATCTAATAAAAATTAGGTGAGTCTAATGTACTATTAAAAAAAAATTAAATTTTAGAATTTATTTATAAATAAAAAATATTAAATTTTTGATAATATTTTTTATTGTATTTTAAGTTTCTTTGATGAGCTGAATGACTAACCATCCATTTTTTGTTAGCCTACATTGAAAGTAAAAAGGTATTATTTAAAAATTAATAATATTTATTATTTTTTATAATTTTAAAAAATAAAATAGATAATTTAATATTTTTTTATAAATTTTTAACTATTTTTTAAATTAAAAAAATAATATATATATATAAATTTCAATTTTTTAAGAAGACAATTACAACTCCAATCCTCCTCTGAGTTCATTCTTAATAATTTTTATTTTAAAAATAATGTGTTGAAATCCTTCATTTTAATAAGTGAAGAAAATATCAAATTTTGTTTTCTCATGACCAAGTTTTATGATATGGGTTTTCTATTATATAAAATTTATTATTATATGCATTTAGTGGTAAAAAAATTCACAAACAATGTAAAAATAATGATAAATATTATTGTCTATTAATTAATCTAATGAGGTGAAATATTAAATATATTAAACAATATTAAAAATTTAAAATTTAAAATTATAAATTCAAACAAATTGAATGTAATATTCGATATAAATTAATCGATTTATTGCCAGAAATAGTAATATACATATTGGCATTATTTGTCGAACAAAGTTTTGAGCTAAAATTATAAATTTAGATATTTTTAGAGGATTGATCAATTAAATCCGTAAATTTTGGTGTTTAATAAATAAAGGCTTAAATGAAAAATTAACTCTTAAATTATATAATTTTGTTTTTAATCTTTAAATTACTTTTGTCAAAAAAATATTTAAATTGTTATTTTTGACCATTTTTAAATCTGATAATTACCTAAATTAAAAATATATTTTATCCAATTAGACATTGACACGTCACAAGATTTAGGTAATTGTTTCGATCCAAAATCCGGTTTAAGGACTAAAAAACAAATATAGTTTAAGTAATTATTTTACCAAAATATATTTAGGAGCCAAAAGTAAAAAAAAACATAAATTAAGGATTGGTTTTTCATATAACCCTAAAATGAAAATTTTTAATGGAAATTAACCAAAGAAGCTAACATCAGTGACTAAAATGAAAATTTTGAAAATTCAATGTACGTAATAAAGTTTTTAAAAGTTTAGTGATCACTAATATATTTTATCTTTTTAAAATATTAAATATTTTTCACCACCACCACAATAATTACAATATGCCTTCATATCTTCTTATATTATTAATAAAATGTCTAAAACCATGTTTTCATGCGTTAATTGCTACAAGGAAGACATGAAATTTGTCCCACATGACCAAATCATCTAATTAACTTCACTTAATGCAAAACATGTAATAATCATAGTAAGATATTAAGAAAATTCAAGATTTTTTTCCAAATATTTAGCATATTCCAACTTTAAATACTAGATTTAATTTCATCAATAAATTATTTTCAAAGTAAGATATTAAATAAATTCAAGATTTTTTTTTCATTTAAAGGAATTTTAGTATAACTGGATTAAGTATTATAAATGTTGTTATGGAGGTGATTTATTTAATCCAATTTACTTCATTCACAATATAGTGAGATAAAATTATGGTATTTTTAAAGAGATTTAATTAGAGGTGTCAAGTAGGTGATTTTGATCAAGTTCAGTTAGAGTTATTTTGGTTCGGATATAGTATACTATTTGATTTTAATTCGGGTTTATGGTGATTTGAGTTAGGTATCAGATCTAATTGAATCACATCAATTTGGTTGATTTCGGGTCAATTCAAGATCAGTTCAATAGAAGATAACTATGTTTCAGTTTGGTTCACATCAAATCTTTTATTATTTTTTAATATATTTTCTTTATTTCAGGTTATCTTTGGTTCGAGTTACTTTTGATTCAGATGATTTTTGTTTGGGCCAATTCGGTTTGCTTGAAAATTGGTTTGGATCTATTCAGTTTGGTTGAAAATTAGATTGAGTCCATATCGGTTCAACTAAAAATCAGATCAATTTCGTTTTGATTCGGTTTATTTTAGATTTCAAATAAAACTTAAATATCATATTCAGGTTAATATCTGATCTTGAATCAAGTAAAATCTGTTCGAGTTTTAGGTCTCGAACCAATTTATTACCTCTAGATTTAATTTCATCTTAATAAACCAACTGATTGTCCACCGTATCTTAAGAATTTAATTTATGATTTTTATGATTAAGTTTCCCATGAGACAACACTCCATGGACCAAACAATTTTCCTCTCTTTTACTTTGTTTATTTTTTATTAATGTTTTGATCTGATCATATTCCAAATTCTAACATAATTTCTACAAAAAGCTAAACCATTCTTTTTTCTCAAAAACTTTAATTATTTTTTAGGGTTCTTTCTTTTGTGGACCATATAGGTTGAGGTCCATATGAGCTCAAAATGTGTTGTGGGGATGCGCTTAACACCATCATGATTGGCACATTAAAACTGTCATGGCTCACACTTTCCTCCCATGTGGAGCTGTGATTTCCCCAACAAAACTTTGCCTTTTTGTTTCCTCAAAACCACAATAACTTATGCCTATGCCTATGCCTATGCCTAGGGATACAATTCCATATCTCACCCTCTTCTACAATGTCATGTTCACAGATTTATAGCTCAACAGAATGGCCTAAGGGCATGTTGTAGGGTACGTTATTCGGAATCTTCATTTACTATCGACGTTGGTATCTATATAATCGAACAGACGTATGATCGTAATTTTGAATGTATAATTAAGCATGCTCATCATTCCAACATAACTGAACTAGTCTCCATTGATTATAGAAATGAGGGTGATATGATGAGCAATTGTGCTACTACTTGTGAGACATAGCTTGTCCAGTTGGTGACAACTAATAAATTTCTTTTGAATTATTGGGATAAAGTGTATGCACATGTATACGTATACGTATACACACCATTTCCTTTGTACAAACGTAAAAATGATTATAAGCAGATCAATCATGTAAACATGAACTTAAAAATCTAATATTATGAAAAATTCCTGATGAAAACCATCTTCGTAACCAAAGTTCAACAGGATACGACCCTATCCCTATTTACAATCATGTTGAAGGAAATTTTGGAGCTTGCTAAGATAGTGTCATTCCAGGAGAAACCATTTTCGTCAAGATGATAGATGCATTTTCAACAACAGTTTCAACCCGATCCGATCATATAATAACATTTTAGGTTTTAAATGAGTCGAGACAAATTAATTGGTGCAGAGGCTCGATATCAAGACGGATCATTCTATTCATGAAAACTTAAATTTTGGCACTCAAATCCTTAAAAGTTAAGGAATAGCAACAGACCCAGATCCTAAAAATAAAATTTTAAAATAAAATCTCTTTTTTATTTTTTTTTATTTTACTCAACAGAATCCCAACTTAAGAACAGATAAAATAGTTACAAATCTTGAACACCCCCTAATAGATTCAGACAAAGTAAGAAAATAGGAACTGAAACTGCCAACATAGCTTTTTGACCATGAATAACAGATCTGTAGGAAAATAAAGCCTGGTCCGAAAAACTTAGTAGCTCTCTTCAGTAACTCTACAACAACATAGCTTTCACAACCAGTAAGATGATCATATAATATAGTATATAATATGACATTCCATCAAAAAATATGGAATTTAGCACCATGATGCATGAGAGAAATTCGTTATTCATTCCGATTCAGATGGGAATGTGAGGACTATACCAAGAAAAAGTAGTCTCTCTCTTACCGAATGAGACATTCACACCTTCCTCTTCTCCATAAACCTCGAACGGTGCTCAGTGCTTTGATTCTGATTTTGATCTTCCCGGATGCCTTTTGAGGTCGTAGCTCGGGAGAGAGACGATTTTTGCTCAGATCCTGAATGGACTCTCTGACTTGTGGAGAGGCGGCTGCTACCTGAAAGAAGCCAACTTGATCGACTATCGCTGAGCCCTAATGAAGAGGTTTGCCGGCTGCTTGAGGCAACAGCCCTCTTGGATAAACTACTAGGGCGGTTAGAAGAAGTCCGTGCCCTTCCAGAATCATTATCCTGGAAAAGAATGATAGAAGTTCATGTTAGCTTTCGGAATAAAAGATGATTAAACTCCATATGCATCCTCATATCCAAAGCCATAGACAGAGATATCAAATATATTCCATGAAATAGACTCAGATCCATATAGGAAATGGGAAAGAAAAACAATAAGGGAGAATAAACACAACAAAATTTTATGGCACTGAGATGCATGTACCATATCCTTTGCTGGTGATGCCTTCTCTGATAATTTCTGTTTCGAATGATCACTGAGATGTCCACTGCCTGAAGCATTTTTCCTAGTAAATGCCTCAGCAGCACCTGAAACTCTATCACGGGTTTCTCGTGCTACAGTAAAAAACATGGAAGAAAAAGAGGGGGGAAATTGATTAGCATCCGCTTAATACAGGGAAAGCATTTTTCTTTCATGAAGTAACAGCCCACAAACATGCTCAAGCACTTAGCTGTAAAACGGCAAGGTTAAGTACCAGAGCCTCGAGCATGATAATTGCAATTAAGAATTGTATCTAGAAAGAACTCTAGAAAATTACGGATATCAAGAAACCAAATACATGCTAGGCATTCTAAATATTTTAATTACAACACAACTGTATACCCCCTCCCTACAGCCTCTCAAGAGAACGGTGCACACCTGATGGCTTCTTTATTCTTTCAGCAGGTCCAGTGTTTACAGCAGCTTTTCCACTTGATGGCTGAAAAGACACAACAAAGCAAATAAGAATAATCTGTGATAGGATAGAGGTACAGCTGAACGGTGGCACTCACTGACCCGTTGTTTAGAGCTACCAGTCAGCTGAGGATACTTGAGTATGGTCCAGTCATATACATAGTCAAACTGATATCCTGTCAACAAAAGCAACTCAAGTCAAAACTCCCTTTCACCAGCCTTCGAAGAAATATTTTGCAACTTCTTGAAAACATGAAGGCTATCTTCAGCCGGTAACAGAATGGGAAGACAGACATGCTATCAAGTTTGCAAAAAACAAACTGTGTTCACGACATGCTAAACATGCATTTTGACAGACGGTATACAAAATTCTTATATTATTTGAAGGTGCATGAGTTAGTAACTGATATTTGGGTACAAGCTATGTCTACACAGCAACACCAATCTATGGAGAGTTTCTTGTACAGTTGAATGACTGACAAGACCAGAAGAAACTAGAACGATAGGTCATAAAGTTACAGAAAAAACAACCCATTTTCTAGTTGCTTCCACTACAGTGCACAAATGTTAAATTTCAAAACAATAATTCTTGAATGGTAGCTCTTGTGTTAAGACGCACATAGACTAGGGTATTCAAGACATTACAAATATTTTTGAGCATTACAAAGGATACAGACAACTCACTTCCATTAGTATTAACTGTGATATGATGAAAGTATTTTGAACATGAAACTATGATGCTTGGTTCTTTCTTACCTTCTCGAATAAATAAGTCACGGAAAAGCTTCTTTAAGTATGAATAATCTGGCTTGTCTTCAAAGCGTAATGAACGACAATAATGGAAGTATGTTACGAATTCAGATGGATATGACTTGCAAAGTACCTAAAGGAAGGATTTGCATATTTTGAGTGATTAGTCACAAAGAAGGGAAGTGTATTGACAGGGTAAGGGCACCATCCTTGCCTTTTCAGAACTCAATATGAATTCACCATGCATTAATCTATAAGCATAGTATCCTACATGCAAGTAACAAGTTGAAACTTATAATACCTCAACAGGAGTTAACATCTTCTTTTCACTGATTCTATCATACTTCTGCTTCTTTGTCCCTGCTTTAAGGCCCTGCCATGGAAGGCTGATTCCAGCAATACAAAATTTTTAAGAACGTGAATAAAGAGAAATAGTATTTACATCAAATTTAGAACACACAAAAGAATAGTGTTTAAACTGTTATAACCTTCCATGTAAGAAATACATTAGCACATAACCAAGTGATTCCAAATCATCTCTTCTACTTTGCTCTGCACATGAATTGAGAAACAATTCAAATGCACAATTTACATCATGTCTAACATGAACAGGCAGAAACAAGAAGATAACTAATCTGGCACTTTACCCACCAACTCCAAGGTGAGTGTTAACACTTGCATATCGAGCTGTGCCAGTAAGATTCTTGTTCTCTCTGTAAAAATAGCAAATTCAAAGTAAATATTGAACACAAAGAATAAGTAGATAAACATCCACTCAAATAAATAATTGAAACTATCCTAGATGCTAGTCAAAATGTGATCACTGTTTGGACAATTTAAAGTAGCATGTAAGCAATTGAACATAAAGAATGCAAGTCAAAGCACCACAACCGTTCAAGAACTTCCAAAGTACCCTGGTAGGTTAGTACTTAGTACCCTCCTTTTCTAGTTTGTTTATCTAGATGCTATCATTTTCAATGAGAATCATCACCTATAAGCAATTAATTTACAAGTATCTACCTTTCAGATAGAAAAACATGTTGCATACAGCAGATAAACATACTAGATATGGAACTGCTGGAAACAAGGACTCATTGTAAGACTACTATGGATAAGCAACAATGGTAAATCCATACCTATATGGTATGTGTTTATGAGTTTTAAGATCCCTATACTTTTTAGCAAGGCCATAATCAATGACATACACCTGTTACAAAATCAATGTGATGGTTAGTAGCAAATCGAGACGTTTAGTTAATGGCCCTTTACATAACAGATAAATATAGCTTCAATAACATTTTGGAATATACAGGTATCAACTATGTATACAGGCAAGAGAAACTGATCCAAGGCATTTACATGCAATAATATTTGAATAAAGCCCAGCACAAAGAACACAATCAACTCTATAAGAATTAAGAGGATACCATGATAAAATTTTACTTGAATACATGTTATTTCAATATCTTAAATCAACTCATTATTGAATTCAATAATTGTATCATATTTTAGATGCAAAAATTTCACAAAAGAAAAATCACACTGATGCATTCACAATACAAAATCTTGCAGATGTCCTCTCTTTAAACTTCTCAGTTACTATTGTATCATCTACTAAACTATTGAAGCTCATAGTTTACGCAAAAGAAGGATTTGTGAGAAAGGGGCCATGGTGGCCAGAGATGCAATAATGATGGTGATTTGTGTGTGATCGGTAATTAGGGAGTTGTTTGAAGAATATGAACAAGATATTTTACAGAGAAAATAATGTGTTTCTTTGTATTTTCTTATTATTCTTCATTCTCAAATACTTACGGAGTAA
This sequence comes from Abelmoschus esculentus, assembly GCA_035048815.1. NCBI lineage: Eukaryota > Viridiplantae > Streptophyta > Magnoliopsida > Malvales > Malvaceae > Abelmoschus > Abelmoschus esculentus. Next base: position 2,391,575 of record JAUCBN010000051.1, on the reverse strand, counting down.
GCCTTTAAATAGGCTAATATAGAGTTTTAATATAACTAAAACTATACTTTATCTCTAATTTAAATAATATTTATTCCTAATTTAAATAAGACTTCTAATAAATCTAAACTACTAATTAGGAATAAACTCTAATTACATATTAATTATTAAATAAAAACTCTAACACTCCTCATTAACTTAAGACTTCTCCTCAAGCTCTAACACTTCTTGGATAACTAAGAGGATTAGCTTTTACTCTAGAAACATGGTAATTTTCTTTTTTAAACACTCTTACTGTAGTCTGAAACTATTAACTGCCACAATTATGAGTGTGAACCATAAAGGCTTCTTACTGATGGATAACCTTAAGAACCACTTATCAGTATTAACAAGAAATAAAATAGTAAACTTCACTCTCTAAATTTCCACCTTTCTCTATTTCACCAACAATGAAGTACGATAAAATTTCAAATGAGTGCACTCCACAATCTAACCAGAAACTTAAAGCATTTAGCCGAAGTACCTGATTTGCTTTTCTTCCCAAACCCATTAGAAAGTTGTCAGGTTTTATATCACGGTGAAGAAATCCTCTTGTGTGCATATATTCAACTCTGTTGATCTGACGGGTAACAGAAATAGGAGAATTTGTCACATTTGATGCTAAACTAATAGGCAGAAAACCAATTTCTCCAGTAAGGCAGGTAAACATACCAACTGATCTGCGAGCATTAAAACTGTCTTCAAAGAGAGCTTTCGATTGCAGTAGTTGAACAAGTCCTCGAGGCTTGGCCCCAAAAGCTCAATAACCATAATGCTGAAGTCACCTTCAACTCCAAACCAACTGAGGCGGGGAATCCCCGCTTCATCAAAAACAATAAAGAAAAAGAACAATGAACTTTAGCTAATCTTTTTTATATCGAGATCATTTTTCTCATTATACTTATTTACTATCAGCACAGAAAATAACAAAATCTTACTTCCTCCTTGAAGAAGCATGTACAACTTTGACTCATAGTGAAGCTGAGGGTGCTTGGTCTTCACAGGTTCCTAAAAATGTAGCCAAAAAAGTATATCACGGTGATCAATATCCAATGAGATTAAGATAGGGAATTGATAGACACATTCTAAATTCACATCTCACAATAAATCTGGAAGAAAATGACACTTTTCATTCTACAATACATGCACTGTAGTGATATCTAAAGTACTTCTATGAAGCAAAAACATTCAGTCTAGTTCCATTTTCATAAATTTAGACGGAGATATTTGGTGTCAAAAGGAAAAAAAATACAAATAGACAGACATCGTGCTTACACATTTTTGAGAAGGCTTAAATGAAAAATCAACCCCTAAATTATACCTTTTGTTTGCTTTTATCCCGTAAACTATTGTTTGGTCAAAATAAATCCCTAAACTATCATTTCTGGTCACTTTAAGTCCGGTAGTTACCTAAGCCAAAAAAGTTATTTGGACCAATAAGATGTCGACACATCACAAAGATTTTTTGACCAATAGATAGTTTAGGGACTAAAAGAAAAAAATGACATAGTTTAGGTACTTATTTTGACCAAAAAATAGCTAGGGACTTAAAGTGACCATAAATGATAGTATGCCTTATTTTGTCTAAAAACTAGTTTAAAGGCCAGAAACAAACAAAAGACATAGTTTAAGGGTTGATTTTTCATTTAAGCCTTTTGAGAAATATAAAGGTTAAAACTGCCCAAAAAGACCCTATTCCAAAATTCAATATACTATCTTTCAATCCAAATCTCTGCCATGATCAGCATTTCCCAACGCATCACAAGTTCAAATCTCAATATTTTTAGCATCCACTCAATCCAATCTAGCAACCAACTCAAAACTTTATCATCAGGCAACACCTGTTCTGATCCAAAAAATCTCTTAAGCCCGTACTTCCAAAATGACTAGATACATAGCTATTCCCATAGCATTATGATGGCTTAATTTAATTCATTTCCACACACCGAATATTCAAAAATCCAACTGATTGCATTGATATTGCAAATACAAGTAGCTAGACTCGAAATGTAAAACTAATCTCTAAAACTTTCTTATATCCAGGTGATGACAAATCAATATCTAAAACCAGTAAATTACTAACAAAAAAATTAAGCTAATCAAATCTGTACTAAAATTTAATTCCAAAAACACAAGGCTCATACCATCTTAATCGCAACTTCTTCCCCTGTCTGTATATTAACCCCTATCAAAACAAATTCCCAGCAAATCAGATTAATTGTTACTTCAATTTAAAAGGGAAAAATTTAAAGAGGAAAAAAAAAAAGAGAAACAGATTTACCGAGGAAAAGCTCGCCGAAAGATCCAGCTCCGATCTTCCGGCCAATTTTGAACTTTCCACCGACTACACGATCCATTATCAATTTACTTGATTATTCAGCAAAAAATAATAAAAAATCAAACAAAAATTTATAATCAGACAATTTCATGACAAAATCGGCTCGAAATGGGAGACATAGAAGGCGGAAATTATTGGGTCAATGAACCTACATTGCTTGGGGGGGAAAGTGAATAGTTTCCGTGAGATAGAAAAAAAAATCAAACAAAAAGGAATTAAAACAATGAGATTATCAAATGATAAGAGGAAAAGAAAGCGGAAAGAAGGAGAGACAAAGAAATCAAGCAAAGATTTTGGATTAAGATTAAGGAGGAGAATGAGAAAAGGGGGATTTTCTCTGTTTCTCTGGAAAAAAAAATTTCTTTTTTTTTATCTTTTTATTGGTACAGAATTTCCTTCTGTTTTGTGCGCGGTTAATACTTAAGAAAGCGAGCGGCTCGAGCAAGCACGTGACCAACACGTGCATAACAGTTCATTACGTGGCATTATAATCATTGTTTGTTTTCTTTCTTTTTTTTCTTGTCTGCTTTTTGATTTTCCCGGTAACCAATCAGAATCAAACGAGTTAGTTCCGCCAGAAAACTCAAAACATGGACGCTAGAAAATCGAGAAAATGAATGAAAAATCGTTTGGATCAAGAATTAACGATGGATCATTCATAGATCCGTTGAAACAAATCAAGGCAAAGCTGGAATCTGATCCTCTCATGTGAGTGATTCATCACATTATTTGAGAAGTTAATTCGTTTTCACTATTTGTTTATATTTATCATTTAGTTGTTAGATTATATTCAAAAATCAATATTCTGCGGTGTTTCATTACTGTGAAATGAAAGAATCAGGCATATATGCAGAATATTTTTTTAACATGGAGAATGAATTCTGTTGCGTTAATTTAGTTAGAAGAACTATTTGAAATTTTATTTAGGGTTCCTGAACGGATTCTATTTTCTCTGGATTAAATTATCATTAATTTAATCCCAAAAATTCAACAATTTTCCATACAGCTGGTTATCTCTGTAGTCTGTATATCTCAATTTGCAGCAGCTAATGCTTCTAATTTTCATGGAATTCCTGCTGGAAACAATAGAGATGTAAATGTGCATTTCAATGGCAGATTCATGGGAATGCACACTATCTTTTGTCATCTTTATCAACAAGAAAGAATTTAACAACATACGTGGTGAATTTGCTATGACATTGCCATTACTGATCGTTTATATATCTTATGAAAGAGTGTCATTGGTTTTAGTAAAGGTTTAAGGGGTTTCCGGACAGAATTAAGCACTCGGTGTTCGTAATTAGGTTGCCATTTTTAGATCAAATACAGTCTATTTGTGGCAGATGACACTTATCTGTTCTAGTTATTTGTGAAGTGTCCGAGTTTAAGTTTGTATTGTTCATCATTCACATGCTCGATGGCTTCATCGTCGTTTCCTTTCTCTTCACTCAATATGACATTTGGTAATTTTTGTTGATATTTTGTGCCATTCCAAGCAGAAAACAGCAAGGATGGTGAAATCATATCTTTTTGGACAATGAATTGTGTCTCCTGGATTCCTGCTCAACCATTCAAGATTCAATTCTGTCCAAGCACAAGTAGTCTGCACTTTACTCTTTAGGGTTAATAAAGGTAACAGTAGCAATTTAGCTTAAATAAAATGGAGATTGAACTGGAAGTGAAGCTGAAACTTGGAAACTTGAAGAACACATTACATGAGACATGTTCAGGAAGTTCTTTCCAATGTGATTTTGCAAGCTTCGCAGGACCGAATTAACTCTTCGGTAAATATAACTATTACATAGCATATGTCCATGACTATTTTTATTTGGTTTTGGTGAGCATATATGCTCAAATCGGATGGTGGTACTGAAAATTAATCTGGAATTGTACTTTTTCTAATGTTTGATGAGTATATGTCCTATTGACAAGAAGATGACAATAATGTTATGGTGATTTCAGCTTCCAAGGGTGCAATATGGCCATGTTTTCCAGCTTGTGGAGATCAGAATTCCCTGAACATAAGGTAAGCTATTATAGATCTAAGAAGTGGCTGACCATTCCTACTCTGCCTAGGTCCTTGAAAGAAACATGTATCCAGAAAAAGAGGAAACAACCGAAGTTACCCGGAGTTAGGGACACATATAAGGTACGTGCACATTCTGGTTTAGAACACATATATTGAAATGAAGAGTTTGAGTAACATAGAAAGCAACCGCCAATGAAACTGGTGTTCGTCGACCAGGTATGAAAACTTTCATCTTTCGATCGACCTTTGTGTTGTTTTTTTACAGTATCCAAAGTTTTCTATCTTCCCCCATTGCTCACAGTAACATAATGCAGTAAATGTAAATGAAATATGGGCTTCTGATTGCTTGAAATTAGCTCAAGTGATACTTTTTTCCTTGATGGTACGCAAGTAATAAATGTTGATTAAGACTTAGGGAATGTATTTTTAATTACGATATGAACATTCTTGTTTTTGCCCCAAAAGAAAGAGGACCACTCATTGCCATTATCCATATTGTAAGTCACCAGAATGTAACATGGAGGAACTAGAGCTGGCCAAAAACAATTGGCTTAATGGCATTTTTGGTCCTAAAACTCTTTCAGAAAAGTTATTTAAGTCTTTAAACTTTTTTCCTATGCTCTTTTGACCCTCAAGCTTTTAGTTTTACTCTGTCAAATTGAACCAATTAACAGAAAAATGGCAGTTAAGCTGATGTAACGGGTTGTCTTTTTGACCATTTTTATTGTTCAAATAAAATTTTTAAATTGCAATTTTATCATTTTTTAAATATGTTTTTATTGTCTCAGTTTTTATGTATTTTTTAACTTTATCCAAAAAAAAAAAAAAGAAGGGCGGTAATTGGATTATTTATTGATCCGGGTCTAATAGACTCAATATTTTCTCTTTTTCTTTTTTCGATGAAAAAAAAATAATTCCATTGTAAATGCAATGCGCAAAAAATACATGTACGGTTGTTCAATTTTATCTTTTTCTTATTATTTTTTAGCTATTCTTCTCGCCTCATTATGTGAGTTAGAAGAACCTTTTATTATGTTATATCATCAAGGTAATGATCCATCAACCTACTAGTTCTTTTTTTGAGGCACAAACGGGAGAATTTATCCTAGAAGCGGAAGAACTACTAAAACTTCGCAAAAGCCTCACAAGGGTTTATGTACAAAGAACGGGCGGTTTATGTACAAAGAACGGGCAAGCCCCTATGGGTTGTATCTGAAGACATGTAAACGAAATTTTTACAAACACATTGGTTTTAGGGTTTAGAGTTAGATTTTAAGGTTTAGAGTTTAGGAGTTTAGATTTAGTGATTTAGAATTTAGGGGATGTGATTAGAATTTTGGGTTTAGTGTTTAGTGTAATATGGTTAGGGATTTAAGTTTCATTCTATAAACCTTAAATTATCACCTTGATCCCTAAATTATAATCACAACCCATCCATTTTTAAAACACTAAACTTAAAACCTTAAATCCTAAAATTAAAACGTTTGTGATTTTTTTACACCATTTATGTATCGAATAATTACGTTTTACATTGCATAAAAGAAAAAAAAATAACAGATATTAGTATTGACAAAAAGATAAATAGTTGGCATCGATTTATCCTATCTATTTTTCCCTTTGTGATTTAATTTGATAAAATAAATTAAAAGTTTGAGGTTAAAAAATAAGAAAGTTTAAATATTAAAATGATTTTTAAAGTTCGAGAGTCAAACTTTCACTAGGCCAAAAAATATTCAAGAGAATAAAAACTTAATTCAGAGCTATAATTTTGTTTTATATTGATTAATTGCGTATTATTTAAGTTGATTTTTTATTCTAAGAATTATAGAACTCAATAATATTTTTTTAATTGAAAATTAGACGAATCAAATTGATTTTAACCAATTAAATTTATAATTCAAGTCTATTTATTTAAAGGTATTGTGTAACTTTTACTTTGAAAAAAAATAAAATATTAATCTAATTTTTTGTTTAAGATTGAAATTAATAATATTCGATTTCATGGGAGTAAATGAAATATGTGTACTTATAAGGTATTCCTATTCAAGATTCAATTCAATAATTATGAAGCGGAAAGCCCACTGTTCTTAAGATTAAGGTAGCCGTTGGTCATTTGACCCAAATTCAATAAATTTTGATTCAATTCGATTTTATAATATCGAGTATTTAGATTATTTTTTAAGGATGTGGTTGCGTAGATTAAAATAAAAAAAATATCTAACTTAAAATAATAATTTAACTTTATTATAAATATTTAAATATGATATTTATTGTAACGTTTTTCTCTTTATATATATTTTAGTTATATTAATATTTTATCGGAATAATTATTATAATAATTTTTTCTCTATATCTAACTCATTATTTTATTGAATAAAAATATTATTTTTGTGAAGCTAGGTCATGTTAGGTTTTTATTCTAGGATGAAATATCATAAAATGTTGGATCATATACATAAAATATTAAAATTTCAGATTGAGAACTAGTCCACAAAAACCGACGATAGTTTAGGTAGATATGATACGATTGTTGATAAGATGTCTTATCTATTCTCTTAACATAATTATAATATGTGTTTATTTTTTTCTCCTATTGAAGTTTTAACCCTATTACATAATGATATTAATGTTAGTGTTGTGACTACGAATTGATTGATCAATAAAGCTTTATCCTTATTTTAAAACAAACGACGTTGATTTAGACGAATATTAGCCAGGATTTGGATTTGGGGGTTTATACTAATAAAAACATTGGTCTTTCCGGGTCAACAGTATCCAAATCCAACCCGATAACCCATCCAGATCCTTATCCTGTTATCCATAAGCTCTATCTCGAAATCCAAGTAAAAATCTTACACACTGTTCAAGCAACGAACACCATTAAACCATTTGCACATAATTTCAACATCCAAAAACAGTTCAGTTTTATCACCTGTTCCCCCTTCATTGTTACAGGCACTCTCTCTCTCAATTCATTTCTTTCTGTACCAAAAATGATGAAACTGCTCAACAGGTCAGGCAAGGCAGACAAGTACAATGAAGCGTTTTACTTTCTCCAATGTATGTATGGTCAGTAAAGGTTATAAACCAGATGTTGTTCTTTGTACAAACATGATCAAAGGGTTCTTCAATGGAACATTCAAAAAGATATCAGGGTGATGGAGATACTGGAGAAATATGGGGAGCATGATGTTTTCGCTTACAATGCGATGAAAAACTGGATTTCAAGCCATGGAATTAGCCAATGCTCTGGTCAGAATGGAAGCAATTTCAGAAGATACATTCAAACGGTTGAACAATACTTCTCCTTTGCTTGATGTTTATAAAGTGTTTGCTCTTTCAGATTCTGAAACAGCTATATTACATGAGGAAAGTTTCTCCGTGTTAACGTACCGACTTTTTTCTCTCATGCAACCGAGACTTCGGCATGAGAATACAAGAAGAGGTTGCAAATACTAGGATCGAAGTTTAGACCTATTGACCGGTACTTCTTATATTAATAGGCTAAGCTTTGGGTATGATAAGCAATCAACCTATCTGCAGCACAAGGCTACAGAATAACACCAAATAGCAAATCTGTCAAATAGTAAACTCTTTCTTTTAGCTATTTATTTATGCTCAGTTTAAAGATTCTATATCAGCACAGAAAACTGTAATGTAAACTTAGGATCATGAATTCTCTATTCCAGCCAACACCTTTTAGAATAATTTCAATGAAAATGACAACAAATGCGAAAAAATCATATGGAAGTAAAAGAAATGATAATTCCATTTCAAGCTCTAAGGTGAGACATATCTAACCACCAAGGTAACTGTCTACTTAAAGAGAACACAAGGATAAAAATATATGAAGCAAAAGCTCAAAACCAAATGTAATGAAATTTTTGTGATTGTACTAATTCATTGGGGTAAACAACCTACCACATTGACCACATGCTGATGGGAGATTATGACACTTTTAGCTTTGAAATCGAAACAAGTTTAAGCAGAATGGTGTTCCCAAAACATTGGCTACCGACTCCTCAGAACTTGTCTCCATGCACAAAGTCTTTAACCCAACACTGTCCTTCCTCTGAGAACCCCCCTTTCATTCAACTTTTGATACAACTTGCTAGCTTGTTGTTTCATTCCGGCATCCGCTATACCTCTTATTATAGTCAAATAAGTGGTCTCTTCTGGTGTATTCCGACTCGAGACCATCATTTCTAGAACTTGTATTGCCAAATCTATGTTCCCATTTTTACACAATCCATGGATCACCGTTTTATAACAACTATCTCCGACCATGTGTTTCCTCTCCGCCATCACCTTTAGTATCTCCACGGCTCCCTCAACTTGACCCGCCTGGCAAAATCCCCAAACTAAACAGCGATGAGTTATGTCATCGGGGTCAATCCCATCTCCCAACATCTGGTTATATAACCCCATTGCTTTCTCAATTGCACCACTTTTAGCCAATCCATCTATCACTGTGTTATAAGTAATCAAACCAGGGGAGCAGCTGCTCCTACTTAAAAATTGAAGTAATTGAAAAGCCTCTTTCACCATTCCTTCTTTCGAAAGAGCAGCGAGAAGAATATTATAAGTAACAATGTTTGGGGAGCAATTTTGAGAGAACATTTGATCAAATAAGTTGATGGCTCGGTCCAAAAATCCATATTTACACAAACCGTTGAGCAAAAAATTGTATGTGACCACAGTTGGAGGATGACCAGTTTCCTTCATGATTGCCAGTATCTCATCGACTTCATCCCAACATCCATGATTACAGAGAGAATGGATAACAGCATTGTAAGTTATAACATTTGGCTCCATGCCATGAGATATAATATTATATATAACCAAAGCTGCGTCCTCGTATTTCCCCTGTTTACAAGCAAGATTAACCAGTGAATTGAAGGTAACTATGTCTGGATAACAGCCTTCTATGGCCATATCATGTAATACTTCCATTGCCTGCACAGTTCCACAATGCTTGCAGACGAGTTCAACGAGAATTGTATAGGTGATTAGATACGGAGGACATCCCTTTCTCAGTTGATTCTTCCAGAACCCAATAGCCTGATTGAACATTCCATTATCGAACATACAGCGGATTATTGTATTGTATGTGACCACATCCGGAGGGCAACCGCTCAAGCTCATGTCTTCCAAAAGGTCAATAGCAGATCTTATCCGTCTCCTCTTACAAAGACCGCGAACCATCATGTTATACGTAATATTGTCAGGAATCCCACCAGACATTATCATAATTTGAAGAATTTTGGCAGCTTTTTCATGTTCGTCCACTTTTAGAAATCCCCTTATTAAGTTTATGCAAGAAGGGAAATGAGGAATTTGACTCTCTCGTGCCATAACTTCTATCAACCGCAATGCAATCTTCAGTCTCCCATCGTTACAGAACTTTTGAAGAATATCATTGTTGGTTTCCTCATCATTTCTAACAAAAGCTCCATTTAAAGCCAACATCAAAGAATCTGAAAGCTTTTTCGAAACCATCCTCTCTTCCAATTTCCCATTAGTACACATCTTATGATCTTCTGAACTCTTCGATTCAGCATAATCAAATCCATCTCTGTCAATACAAACACTTCTCTGCAGCCCTCTACACCGTAAAGACACCACCGCTCTTCCTGAATCACTAGCTACCTTCCATGGAAAGTAAGAGTAGCTTCGAGGACTATATTCGATTAAACAAGCTAAACGAGAAGTAGATACGTCTACCGTCGAGTGCTTCAGATAGCTACAATCCGGGCCGGCTTGTTTCAAACCATGAAAATGGAAAATCTCAACAGGAAAATTCTGAGGAGCAATGACATGCCCCATCATGGTCTTCTATCCAATAAATATATAAACTTTAATCACTTAATTGTCAATATACTTGAAAAACATAAACATTTTTGCTTTTCCTTCTTATCTCCAATCAAATCCAAACTAAGATCAATTCCCAGCAGAAAATAACAAATAAATTCCCTTATTTCACAATTTCAGATTTTTTTTATTTGGCAATCATTTCCCTTGCTTTCTCGCTCACCAAAATGAGAAGAACAAATAAAACGCCACCACTGCAAGCCAAAAAAGAAAATAAAAACAAATCCCAAAGCCTCGAATTCAACTACACATTTCCTATAATTCAAAAGACCAATCCGAAAAAAGTAAAAAAAAAAAAACCCAGAATTAAAAGATTACCTGGATACTAAATCAATGGTTTAAAATGAAGAAAATGAAATTTGTAATGGTTGGCAACTTTGTTTCTGCACACTGCAAAAGCAAAGTTTTCATTTTTCACCTAATGAGTTCTGTTTATGAGAGGTTTAAGGAGTGACGTCAATTTCTAGGGTTCAATTAGTGGTATAATTACACTTTAAGTACATTTTTGTAAGCTTATTTATGATTCAGGACCTTTCAGCAGCCCCATTGATATTTTTAATCATTGAATTTAAATAAGATTACATTTTTTGGAATTGAATAAGATACACATTTAAAATTAATTAAAGATTTAAGTGCGTAAAAAGTTTTTGAATTAGTGGATCCTTATTTTGTTGTTTATGTTTTTGAAACGATTGTAGTTACTCGACATAAATATTGAAAATTATTTTACAGGTTTATTATGTTCACGATAGTTTTGTGATTTGGTCATGTTTGGTTGACTTGATTGAAAGACTAAGAAGAAGAAAAACGTTAAGAACTACTTTATTACGTTTGTGTTGGTGTGATTTCTTTTACTGTTTGGTAGGAACGGAATAGATGTGTACATAATAAATCTCTAAAGGTCTTCTCCTATGTTGCAGGTAAAATTAAGCATGATATTCGTTTGAAACTTCTTGGCTGCAAACTTACAAGAAATTTACTCAGTTTATGTTTTTGAGTGAGATATTTATAGTTTTCTTTTCGTTCTTAATTTGAGATTGATTTGTTTGTTAATTTTTTTATGTAGTTTCTTTTAAATGAATAAAATTTTACTTTTGATTTTTTTAAAAAAATAATTAAATTTTTATTTTCTATCTAATTAAGTTTTAAACAAAAAAATTAATTAAACCTTTTAATTAATTTTGACCATTACGTTTTGACAGATTTTTTATTTGTTGTTATACATTGTCATAATTTTTTCAGTTGATATTTGTATAATTTTTTTTATTTTATTTAAAGATTTTAAAAAAAAAATAAATTGTAAATACAATACGATAAAACTATAATATATCACGTGCTAATATTATTTAAAGAAAAATTATCAAAACTTAACGACTAAAATAAAAATAAAAATTAATGCACGAGCCATCTAACCTCAGTGGTTAAAGGAACGATTGTTGTTCTTAGAGGGTCATGGGTTTAAGCACCAGTAATATCAGCATAGTATTTGAGCGATCAACGTCTAATGGTTGAGAATATACTCTAAAACGGATACTATTATAATCACTATAACTGATTAAAAAATAATTAAAATTAATCAGAAAGTATAATTGATTAAATTTTTAATTCAAAAACTTAATTAGGTAAACAAATTGAAAGACTTAATTAATTTTTTAAAAAATTCGGAAACTTATTACAACCTTAAGCTATATTAAATTATAAACCAGTTGAACCAAGTCTACTCACTAACTGAAAATCTTTAGTTCTAAAGGGTTAATATTAAACTTCAAAATATTCTAATTTATTAGATCTTTAAAATACCCCATTTGTATTTTTCAATCAAATTCTTCCACCGGTCTAATCATTAGAATTTTAAATATAACTTAAAATAGTTAATATATGTGAATTAAATTATAAATATAATGATAAAAATCCTCTTAAAATTTTCAAACACAATATTTTTTCAATATAATTAGAAGTGAATATTTTTTTGAATTAAAAAGGAGATTGTAATAAATTACTAAAATTATAAACATCGTTGTTTATGGAACAACTTGAGTATTCCTTAGATTTGCCGAATCGTAACACACTCGATCGGATCTGAGAAAATGACGGCAAAAAGCTTCATCGGAGCAGCTGCTCACTTGTGTAATATCCCTTTCTTTTGTGGCTTCGGCTTTTTCTGATAATGGTTCTGCCAAAGAATTTATCAGAACAGACACAGAGTTAGAATTCGAAATGACATGAGAAACAAATGGAAGTGTATTTATACCTTCTGTCTCACAAGGGCTTCCTGATCGGTCCTCTCCTTCCAGTTACTCTTCCGAAGCTTGATTGGTCGATTTCCGACATATTTACCTGGAACACATCATCCAAAATGTTTACACTCTTGGGGTACAAACATAAATGAACACGAAGGAAGCCTCCAGATTTGGATATGATTATAGAAGTACCCACCATTCATCTCTTTAAGTGCAGCGGCTAAGTCTGAAGGGTTAGCAAAGCTAACAAAACCATATCCCTTTGTTTTACCCGTCCTTTTGTCTCTAACAACCTGAAAGAAAGATAATATATCATACAAATATCTTAGATATCGAATCGTTTTTAAGAAACAATGCGTCCCTCACTGATGTTCGTAAGAACAAACAGGCAACCACAAGCACGATAAAAGGCATGGCACACCCTTGGATAGAAACACAAGAAATACGATATTGCAAGGTAACGCCATAACGGCTGATCATCAAATAAATAAACCCAAAAATAAAGTTCAAATCATCAGAGTCAAAAACTCGAAAACTCAAAATGAACATACTCACGTGTCTGTATCTTATCATTCTTCTTAGCTTGATTAAGACCACAGTGCACAGGCAACACTGAGCAGTCTCAAATGTGCCACAATACTCGAGTCAGACGACCAATGAAAGCACGAGTGGTTTTAAACATTGCTCGAATGTGGAATAGTAATTCATGGACAAAAAATAATGAGGTTCTCTCAAGTTTAATGCCATACAATAGAAAATAACAAATAAAGGAAAAGCATGCACTTCCTGCATCCCCCATTTAAGGCTAAATGGGAGGTGGGTATACAACTTAAACAGTTTAATAGGTTGACTGACCTTATTCAGACTTGTTTAAAATTCAATTCAGCTTGCTATGACTCAAACTACTCCATAAGTCAGGTCATATATACCATAGTCAAGCCCTGTAAGTCATGTCCCAGCAGTCTATATCTGATATCGATGTCTACCATTTTGACAGGACAGGATAAACAAATACTAATAAAATAAACTGAATTATTCCATTAATTTGCAGACATGCAGGTTCCAGGCAAAACCTACCTTAAACACAAACATATAACTGCTCTGTGCACTTCATACAAAAATCTGAACAGGAAATACAAAGAGTTGATGGACACAGGGCAAAATATGCCAATATAAAGGAAAACTTAAAAAATCAAGTCACTGGAAACTCACCCTAGCCATGTTAAATGATGGAAACCGTGCAAAAGCTTTTGAAAGAACATCATCATTCACCTCATTACCAAGATCGCCACAAAATAAGCGGAAGTCATCTGCATATTACCAACAGAAATAGAACACAAGGAAGGAGGAAAAAAAAGAGAGAGCTTGTAATTTGTAAACGAACAAACAGAAATAACAAGATAAATGAATATGAAAGCTGATAGTTCATACTTTCTGGCCACTCTGCAAGCGTTGGATCCTCCCATGACTGGCCAGCAGCTTTCCGAGGGATTGCTTTCCTTTTAGTTTCTGCTTTGTGCTCAATTTCACTGCTTGCAAGAGCAGCCTTTACACTCTCTAATGCTTCAGGGGTAACTATTTGTGCATCCCTTTGAAATAATTGTTGTGCCTATCCAAATATAATACAACATATTACACAGGTGAATGGGAACTCGATCTCACCGCTTTAAAATTAAAAGAAAAAAGGTTTTTCTGGATAGTTTCACCAACATTAATATAAAGAACAATCAACTATCTCAGCTTAAATATAAGTAAATTTCTAATAACAACACTAATTCAAATATAATGATCGCAAATTTGAACTAAAAAATGAATTTCTTCGTACAAAATTCAACTCTTCATTCCACAAACCCCTAATGCAGCTTCTCGTTCTCGTTAGAATTTTGAATTCAATTCTCAATAACAACATAATCCATAAAGTTTACAAGTTAGCAAAAACAAAAGCAGGTGAAGAAATTTAAAACCAGCATAACTCGAAAATCCCATGAATCCTAAATTTACAAATAAAAAAGTTAAAATAATATTTATAGTTTATTGTTCTACTTACCTGTTGGTATTGGGGGAGAGAATAGACGCCGGGAACGGGAGCGACGGGTGCAGGGTAGGCAGGGGCGGCCGGAATGGACTGGGCTGCGGTGGCATAAGGTTGAGCCTGTTGCTGGAGATGAAACGGCAAAGGAAAATAAGGAGGATTCGTCGTCGTTTGGTATGTGAATTGAGAAGAGGATGAGGAAGCAGGATTTGTGGAGGAAGAGGGTGGAATCGACATGGCTAAATTGTGGATTTAGGGTTTTAGAAGAAAAATTGGGGGAGAATCGGTGAGTTAGAAGAGGGAAAGATTAGTAGGCCAACCTGTCCTTAAACGCTGTCGTGTTGGTGTGAAGAAGGCTAAGCCCAAACTTGGGTTCAGGCTTTACCGGGTTCAAATCATGAATAGTTAAACTCAGTTGGGTCGGGTTAGATCTGTTCAGGGGTCAGATTATTTGTTAGGGTCTAAAATTTCGTCTAAATTTTGAAAGGTAAATTACGGGGTGATCACCGAAGAGATTTATTTTAATCAAGGAAGTTCATTAATTTGGTAAAAATTGGATTAATCAATTAAACTAAAATTTTAATCAGTTAACCGATCTATTAAATAGATACTAAATCCGCGAATGATTTCTTTTAAAGTTTGATTATCAATTAAATTCAACCGAATTAACTAAATTAAATATAAAATATAATAAATATATATAATACCCAAAAATATTGATTAACCAATTATCCAAATTAAACAAAAATTAATTGAATATATATATACAATTTAAAAAAATAAATTGAAAGATAAAAATGAAAAAAAAAACTTTGAGGAGGCGATTACCCCTCCTCACCTCCACGTAATTTCGTTCTTGAATACATTCTAATTTCTTTCTCCTCCATTTCATATATATATATATATATATATATATATATATATATCGACCTAAAACTTAATCGATTAAAACTGCATTGAATAATTTTTAAATCGAGTTGAGTTTATTAATAATAATTCACTATCGAACGTCATATATAAATAATGACTCACATATAATATTAAATATAAATAATATAATTTTTACTCTATTTTCTGAAATAAATATTAATTTCCTCGTATTCCAAATTTTCTAATCCTATTGAATATGAACATGGCAAGGAATGAATGTATACTACTGATACATGATGCATGCGTGGAAGAAACAAGTAACTGGTGGCGGTGGCATGACCCAGTTGGTGTTGTGCTATTCACTGAATATTCCACGGGACAATATTATTAAATTTATTAATCAATTAATTTAAATTAGATTTTATAAAAAATTAATATTAGACAATTCTATCAATTTAATTGTTTTTATTTTTAATAACAAGATTCGAATCTTATACTTAAAAATTAATATTTATCTTATTAGATTAATCGATTATCGATACCTATATGTATAAACAAAACAATGGTACGTTTTCCCAATTGTTTTTCAGCATTTCATCAGAATAGGTGGCGAGCAGTGGTGGTGGGGGAGGAGGCTTTGTTTTTTCCGGCGAAAAACGTTAAAATGAGTCCACAGAAACTGGTCTGGTTTAGTGGTATGCTGATTTGTTTAGTGCAATTTGATAGAATCATTACATGACTCAACTGTTGACATAAAATATTATTGCTACTTTAAGATTTTGGACATATAAAAATCACATGATTTAAAGTAATAAAAAAATTAAAATTAATATATATATATATATTTTATTTTTTATTAGAAGGTTAAATTTATTCTTATAGTAAACTCAAATTAATAATATTATTTTTATTTGTTATATAATTTTGCCCTCGAAGTCATTAATTGCAATAATTTTATATTTTGATTGATATTAATTGTTAAAGTATTGACGTGATAGTTAACAATACCGACATTAAAGAGAGATTATATATTGAACTTTGTTCACCACGTTATTTATGGCTTATGCAATCGGATTCGTTTATCTTTAAGTAATTATTTGATAATTATCCATTCACTAATTACATGTAGAAAATGGGTGATGATTCACCTTAAAAAAATAAGATAAATGAATCTATTTGATTGAAACTACAGATAATGTAGTAGAAAAAATTCATGTTAAGGTACACGATATTAACGTGACAATACATGTGTAATGATGATTTGGCAAGCAGCTAAATTGTTTTTAAACTGACTTTGAAATTATAATTGATTTTTTTATGAGTTCATGAATATAATTAATTTTAATTAAAAATTTAATAAATTATTTAATATTTAAGTTAAAAATAAAAATTCTAAGAAAATTATTAAAATTTTAAAATATTAAAAATCAACAAATAGTTTGTTTAAAATTTAAATTAATTTAATTAGTTTTTCAATAAGACTTAACAAATATTTTAGTTTTTCGATTTAAATTTTTATAAACAAAATATATAAAAATCAATTAATATAAATATCCTTTAAATCTCTTATAATTTAAAAAATAAAAAAATAACACATTAGTGCATAATTTTTTTCTTCTCTTCATAAAATTTGAATCAAAATTTTCAGTTGAATAAATATGTATTAATGAATTATTGGACCATATATGAAAGGAAATTTTTATAATGGGTATCGAACACTGCTGAACACCACTAACATTGAATACCATTGAATATTTTAAAAATTTTAAGAACTTAACATGTAATCAATAAAAAGAGTGATAAACTCAATATATAATTAATAATTATACGTTAAATCCTTAAAATATGTATTTTATTAATTAATTTAATAATATCCAACAGTATTCAATATTATTAATATTCAACGCTCGTTATAAACTTATCTATATAAAAATATTTGTTTGCGGTTAGTTCATGTGATTCTTCTGGTGGGTGGCTTAGGAATCTTGGAATTAACGACATAACAAATTTTATTTTTAAAAAATACAATTTTAATACTTTATCTTATAACTATATTTTAATGGTCTAAATAGCTCAAACATGTTTATATTATTGAAAAGTTAAAGCTTATTTTTCTAAAACAATATTTATATTTAATAGTATTCAAATGTAAATTTATAATTATAATTCTCAACGTAATGTCAACACAGTGATTAAGAGATCAATATTTAATAGTTAAAAATACACTTTAAAATAAATATTACTGTAACACTGTAACTGAATGAAAAAAAAATAATTATAATTCTCAACGTATCTAAATGGTTTAATACAATTTTTAACTCGAAAGTAAGCATGTTTTTTCAATCTAATCCTTAAATATTTTAGTTAAAAGTACCCTTAATAATTTGCAAAATTACTCATTTTACATTAAAATTTTAATGTTGTCAAAAAATTTTAAGTAAGCTAAAATTATCTTTTAATTTAATTGAATAGTTACTTTGACTCATAAATTTTAAAGTGATTTAATATTTAATATTTAATTTTGGGTCAAAATAGCCTCTATGTGGATGAAAAATAATAGTCAACTAACGGTACGTAATTAACTTGAAATGACGTAAAAACTATATGATAGAGCATGCTGACATGACAGTATCATATAAATAAATTTGTTGACTTAAAAATATTATATCTGTTTTAAAATATAAAATAATTTTTTCTACAGACTTATCATTCTATCATGTCATTTTAAAATATTTATCGTTAATTTTTTTAATATTTTTCATTCAAGAGAAGTTATTTTTTTAAAATCAGAACCCTAACTTTGACATTAATGTGAATCTCGTTTACAGTTTAAATATTTTTTAAGTTTTATTTTAATATATAAATTGTATAAAAAATATTATATCTCTTTTTCAAAACTTAAATTCTAAATTATTAAATTTAAATATTAAACTTTAACATAAACTCTAAGCGTTAAATATTTAGTATTAAATCTTATTTTATATAAATTACGTGTTACTTTTATTTAAATTATATATAATTTAATATTTAATGACAAAGCTATAATTGAACATCTACGGGTCTCAATAATTAATTTTAAAAAATATAAAAATTTATTAAATATTTAAAACTTAAAATTTATAAGAAAATATTTTATTTATTCAATACTTAAACTTACAAAAACTTAAATTGATATTAGAACAAAAACTATGATATTATGAACTGATTTTTTTAAAATCAATCCTTATTTAATTATATATTTAATAAACTCTTATTTTTTTAATTTAAATATTTATTTTAACAAAAATTAAATTTTAATTAAACTAAAATCTATCAAATATTTTAATTCTAATTAGATAAAAAAACTTTACAATTATCGATAAGTTTACCATGTTTAATATGAATTATAATTGTAATTATATCATTAAAAAATATTGAAAAAAAAGTCCACAAGGAATTCAATAACTGATTTATTACTTTGGTCAGAAGTCTATTAAAAAACAAGGTGTTGAAACTAATAAATTATTAAAATAACAGAATTGTTTTATTTTAAATACCAAATTTTAAATTTATTTTAATATAAAAACATAAATAAAAAATTTAAAAAAATAAAAAATTATATTCGAATATTTTTCTCAATAATTCCTTTCTTTTCCCTATATATACCCCCTTTCCTCTCAAAGTCGCCCCAAACCAAAGAGAAAACAACAACCTGAAAATGTCGAGTGAAACATTGAAGATCAAGTATCAGACCGGCGGCGAGATCGGGAGAGGCCGTTTCGGCGTCATCTCTAGGGTGTTCTGTCCTGAAACCGAATCCTCCTTCGCCTGTAAAACCATCGATAAACGCCTCCTCTCCGACGCGACTGATCGAGAATGTCTGGAGAACGAGCCAAAGATCATGACCCTTTTGTCTCCCCACCCTAACATCGTGCAAATCCACGACATGTTCGAATCGGAGGATGAACTGAATCTCATCCTCGACCTCTGTCAGCCGGTCACCCTCTACGATCAGATTCTGCAACACGATTTGTCTGAACCGAAGGCCGCCTCTTACATGCAAGAGCTTATGTTGGGTCTAGCTCATTGCCACAGGTTCGGGATCGTTCACCGAGATATTAAACCCGACAACATCTTTTTCGACTTCAAGGGGAGTTTAAAGATTGGCGATTTCGGCTCTGCCACTTTGTTGGGGGAGCTCGGGACCGCCGATGGTTTGGTCGGGACGCCGTATTACGTCGCGCCGGAGGTCGTGATGGGTCGGTCTTATAACGAGAAGGTTGATATCTGGAGTGCCGGCGTCGTCTTGTACATCATGTTGGCTGGCGTTCCTCCATTCTTCGGCGAAACGACACAGGAGATTTTCGACGCCATTTTGAGAGGGAATTTGAGGTTCCCTTCCAGGATTTTCCGATCAGTCTCTGCCGAGGCTAAGGACTTGTTGAGGAAGATGATTTGCAGAGATGTTTCCCGGAGATTAACAGCTGAACAAGTCCTAAGTAAGTTGCACAAATTTTCAATCTTTTTTCTGGGTTTTTGATATTAGAATCAAATTGAAAAGAAAACCCCAAATTCTTGATCAAATTTCTAAACGAAAATTCCTGGTTTGTGAAATGCAGGGCACCCATGGATCTTGAATGGAGGGGAAACAATAAAAAACATTGAAAAAGGCTGGGAATTATCACCAGTCAAAACCATAGCATAAACAAAATCTTCAGCTTGGCTATGAATGTACATACAAGGGTCTGTTTGGCTGTCAAGATAATCATCCCCAAGCTTCAGTTTCCAGTAAATCAAGGTTTTTTCTTCAATGAGGGGGACCATCAACCATCATGAACCTACCAGTCTTCCATTAACATCTAATTTTGTTCTGTTTTGCTGTCTGGTTAATGTTTTGAGAACTAAGCAATATAGAATGTAAATTAGTAGTTTTTTTGAGAACTCCACCTCCTCCTCTACTACTTTTTCTTTTTTCTTGATCATGAAAGTATGAAGGAAGTGAGAAGAAAGTGTTTTCATATACCCTTTTGTTTTCTTAGAAAATTCAAGTACCTAAATAAATTATCTGATATTTAAGTTTTGGTATCTGATTTAGCATCTCTTTTTTCTTAGTCCATTTTCTGGGAATCTTGTAACTGTTCATCATCTTTATATGTACAAATCTGTACTGAAACAACATCTTGGGAAGTTCCATGAAATCTGCAGATTTGTTGGAACTTTATGAAGTGTTAGGAGACTTGTTCCTTCCCTGTTGAAACTGCAAATCCTTTTCAAAGTCTTCTGTCTGAATCTTGCTGATAAAGTATAAAAGAATCAAAAAGTAGTGACCTACTGGGGAGCAAGCTTTGCATGTTTCTGCATATGCTTGGTTGATTCCTTTTCTTTTTTTTCTTTCTAAAAGGAAAGTGTAGGAGAAGTTTATGTGCAAGTCTCATGCGGGTGACGAGATTAATCACTAAAAATTATTTATCTCATATTTTTTATGTTATATATTTTTTAAGTGAATCTTTATTTAAAAAAAATTGTTTTTAAAATGAACTAACTATAGATATGAGTAAAAATTCTCTGACATGAAAAAAGAAAAAATGATGAGATAAATAATTTTTAGTAGTTGATCTCATAAATGAGTGGTGGGATTTACTCATGATATAATTTTTCATAACTTGATACTATAATTTTGGGTGTTTACTAAAACTTTTAATAATTTTGAGAGATTTAATTAAATTATTTAAAAATTTTTGGAGTAAATTTAATAAAAAAATATTGAAAATTTTAAAACTTAATATAAATTAAAAAAGTCTTAAATAGACTAAATTAAAATTGTAAAAAATTAAAAAAATATATTTTTTCTAAAATTTTATGAACTATGACCTCTAATCCCTTAAAAGTTATGTTTTTGAGTTCTGATCTTACGATTATGTTTTAATATTTTTTACTGCAAAATAATAAAAATTCCATTTTAAAACATAAAATTATAATTTTATTAAATATCAGTCTTTTTAACACATTTGTCACTATTAAATAGAAAATTGACAACTTTATCCATTGAAGGAAATATTATCATAATATAATGATCTTAAAAAAATAAGTTTAGGTACAAATATCAATCAATATTCGTCATTGACAAGGAAAAAAAAGAAAATAAACGGATGGATTTATCGAAAATATAAGATGAGTTTGTCATGTTCAACGAATATCGATAAAATATCATTAATGATAAATATTGATAAATATTATTAATTTAATTTATAGAGATTAAAAATTTCAATAAGTTAACATACAATTATAAATTATTTAAAATTTTAATTGAATTATTTTTAAATTTTTAAATAATTAATTTTTTAAACTTTAAACCCTAAATCTAGAACTCTAAACCCTAAAGCCTAAATAAACCATAAATTATAAACCTTAATTAAACTCAAAATCATAAACTATATACTATAAACCCTAAACCTTAAATCAAAACCCTAAACTATAAATCACAAAACATGAACTATAAGTCCTAAATTCAAACATTGATTGTAGGGTTTGGAGTTTCAAGTTTATAATTTAAGGTTTAAGGTTTATGGATTATAATTTAAGATTCCAAGTTTATGGTGTAGGTTTAGGGTTTAGAATTTATAGTTTAAACTTTAGAGTTTTAGATTATATAATTATCTAAAATATTTATTTAAAAAACAATTTAATTAAAATTTTATTTAAAATAATTTATAATTATATGTTAAATTTTTATAAATTAATTTAATTATACTTATCGATGTTTATCGTTAGTAGTATTTGTTAGTGGTCGTCCAACGTGATAATTTTTTTTAAATCTAAAACATTGAAGTGTAGTTAAGATGGTAGGTGGGTGACATTAATGATTAAAAATAGTGGAATACTTTATCAAAATGAAATAAAATCTTATCAAATTTTTGGTATAGCTTTGCATATTTGCTTCTAGAATCAATTTAATTGAAGTATGAATTCATGTATAAACTCTTTCCTATGCCTTTAATATTTTTTTTACTTAACAATTGATTTCGATAGAAAACACAATGATAATTATCTTAAAATTTTGTGTCTAAACATATATTTGTAAGGTATATTATTAAAAATTAAAAAAGTATAAATAAATACTATTATATAATTACGTTAATATATATAAAAATATTTTTTTATTAATAAAAATTAAATTTGTATCTAATAATAGATGATACCAGAAATGAAATATTTAATTTTTGAAAAAAGAAAATATGTATTATACGAATAGTCACTAAATTATTTTTAAATATATAAAATGATTATTAATTTTTAAAAATCATATAATAATTATTAGATTTAGCTTTTATTACAAAATGGTTAATTACGTTAACTGTCATTAATCGGGAGAAGTAACAATTACTAAAAAATATATAATAACCTATTTTATTTTTAATATTTATTCATTCAATTAATCTAGACATCACTAGAAGATTAAACTAGGAATAAATTGATTAAAATATTAAATATTATATTATTTAAAACCACATTACTCAATTAACGATAATTAATAACTTAATGATATTTTTTAACAAAAATTAAAATTTAATATCAATTATATAATATTTAAAAATTTTAATCATCATTTTATATTTTTAAATTAATTTAATAATCATTTATATAGTTTATTGAAAATATCCATAGAATCTTTAACATCTGGCATGTGAAAGTAGGAAAAGGTCCACTACCAGTTTTTTAATTAATAAAATTAAAAATAAAAATAAAGAAAGAAGTTGTCATTCAATTTTCTGTTCATGGAGGCATAAGGTAATGTATTTGTAGATAAGTAGACTAACATATCAGCAGGTACTTGATGGAATATCATATAATAAATATAACTATGGCTTCACATGCATCTTTGATAAGTTATCACAGTTGTATGGATGTGATAAATAGTTGGGGAGTTTTATTAGGTTATATTTTATGTGCAAGGGTGATTATGGATATAAACAATAAAAGTGCCAGTGGGATAATTTTTTTAAAAAAATAAAATAAGTTAAATTAAATATTTTATTAGAGACAAGTGAAAGATTAATTTGGGTTACTCATAAAGCACATAAAAACAAAAAAATAATATAATTTATGAATTTTGGGACACATTAAATTCGTTTTTATTCAAAAGTTAATATACTATATATAATAGATGATACATTTAATTTTTATTTTTAAAATTAAATCTCGTTTTAATAAATTACACAAAATATTTAGAAATTTTAAACTAGCGTTATTCACGGTTAACATAGGCCGGCTCATTTCAACAAGATTCATTGGTATTCTAAAACTCTCTTTTTTAAAAATGTTAGATGCAATTATAAAAAGGTTATTATATTAGGAAAATTCTACAACGGCGTCGAACACTGCTGAACACCACTAATGTTGAACATTGTTGAACACTATTAAATTAATTAATAAAAATTTAAAATATTAAGGACTCGGTATGTAATAATAAAAGAGTGATAAACTCAACATATAATTAATAATTGTATAGTTAGTCCTTTAGATTTTTATTCTTTATAAATTAATTTAATAATGTTCAGCGATGTTCAACATTAATAATGTTCAGCGGTGTTCAGCGCCCGTTGTAGACTCATCCATTATATTATGCAATGACGGTGGAATTATTTTACAAACATGTATAAATTTACTTTAAAAACTAAAATCTAAACCTTTATTTTTAAAACCCTAAAACTTAAACCATATCTCTTAAACCCTAAATTAATATAACCCTTAAGTCATGTCTAAAAAAATAACCCATAAACTACAAAATTTAACTCATAAAACCTAAACCCTTAAATTAATTCTGCTCGTATTTTTTTACTATCGATACATAAGATATTAAATATAAATTATAAAATAAACTTAAACAATTAGAGATCCTAATACACCTATATATATTTTTTAAATTAATTAATAGTGATTACATTAGTATATGTTCTAGAATATAATTTCAACTATTTTGATATTGATCACTCAATTACTCTTCTAACATTACTGGTACTCGAACCTGTAACCTCTAAGAATAATAATAGTTACTCATTCAAAGAGTGTAGTACCAAACACCATCAATGGTTGCGCCTACTCCATGTGCCATCTGCTAAATTTTGGTCCCACCCATGTGATATTAGAGTTATTCATTTCTTAACACATTTTATTATTTCTCATGAATACTTTAATACTAAATTACTTCCGGTACAAATGGGCTCAACCATAGTTTTAGTCCATATTTATGACTTCTATCGAAAAAATATTAGATTAGTTTAATTTATCACGTTATTTATAATTTTATTTAATAATTTATTATTTTTAAGTATATTGTTACTTTTTTAGGATTTTTTTTTATTTTTTATATATTAAATAAATAAATCTTATTATTTAAGAACATAAATCACGTCATGAACCAATTATATAATAAACTTTTACATAAGGATAGACATATCTAAAATTATTTTTTTGTCTAAGGATTAATCATAAAATCTTATTTAAAATATTTTAAACTTCTAATCATTTAATTTTATATGTATTAATCTAAAACACATACACTTTAACTATAGATCTTAACTTTTAATCTAATTATAACATATATATTTTTACAAACATATCATTATTTTTTTAAAAGATAATGTTTTTAAATATTGAATTTCAAAACTGTGTAATTTATGTTATTGTCTTCGAATTACAATTCTCTTTTGCACTATAAAATTGCTTACTTGTACAAATTGAATCAAAAGTCTTTCATGAATCATGACACGAATTTTTGGGGAATTATATAGAAAAATAACATAATTTTTTGAAAAAAAAATTATTAAACGGATTTGACTTACTACATTATTTATGGTTTCATCTAATAATATTTTTATCTTTTTTTTAAGGTGAATCTATACATCTTTTCTACACGTCATTCAATGGATGAATCTCATTGTTGAGATATTGGTTTTGATATAATATTTAAAAAATATTTTGAACTAATTTGAAAAGATTATAAAAATGATTATTATGTCCAAACAACTTGAAAATAAGTTTAAAAAGTTTTTGAGAGATTTTGCAAGTGTTTGAAACATTTTAAAGTAGTCAAACTTGTGTTTTAATGTGATTGTATCAATACAAGCTTTGTTGTTTCCATACTCTTGAATGGTTCAAGCTAGTTTTCGACATTGTCAAAACTCGTATCAATACAAGTATTTAGTGTATCGATACAGGGTGTTTTGATACACCTGAATGGTTCAAGCTATTTTTCAATATTGTCAAAACATGTATTGATACATGTATTTAGTGTATTGATACAAGGTGTTTCGATACACCCTTATGGTGTTTTAATACACCTTCACCGAATTTTTGAAAAAAAAAACAATGGCTAAGAGCCATATCGATACAGTCTTTTAGTGTATCAATACAAAGTGTTTCGATACACCACTTTGGTGTATCGATATAGGGTATTTCGATACATCAAAAAGTTGTTTCCATACACCTATTGATTTCAGGTTCAATAGATCTTTACCAAAGAAATTGTATCGATACAACTACCACGTGTATCGACATACCTGACACCAAAATGATAAATATGCTTGAAAATCAGTTTTAAACGGTTCTAATTTAATCCCAACGGTCAACAACGATTAAAAACTCATTTGGGAGGATAAAAAGACCACTCAAGCACATGAAGAAGCTAATGATCTTATTGTCAACATTTTCTATGATTGTAAATTTGTCTTCGAGTTTAATTTCTCATCTTTAGATAGACAAACACTTGTGAGCCAAAATATTAATGTATGCTTAAGTGTACTAAGATTGTGAGTGAATGCTTAAGTGTGTGATCAAACACCTATTAGAGGGATTTTAGTTTGCTTAGAATTCTATTTGTAAAAGAATGCTCCCAAAGTTCAGTTGCCTTCTAAGCCGAGAAAAGAAGATGAATTCTTAGTGAATTGGTCGAAATCCTTAGTGAGGAGCTAAGGTAGTGGATGTAAGAGCTTGTTAGGAGACTGAACCACTATAAATCCTTGTGTTTATTGTTATATCTTTTAGCTTCCACCACAAATCACCCGATCAACCTCTTCTCTACCATTTGATAGTAAAATTGGTTGTAACATCAAACCCAACACTCATTGAATGAGACCATAAATGATGTGGTAAGCCAGAATCAGATAATAATTTCTTCGATTAAAGATTATATAAAAAATATATCCCCTTCAATCCATGTAAGGTAAAGTTGTGTTTAGCTAAAAACGAGTTTGAAACTCGTGCTTAGCTAAAAGCGAGTTCTATACAAAAAAAAAAAAAAATTAATGAATTATATTTTTTACTCCTTACCTACACAATCAATAGAACCTCGCATTTAGTTAAACGCGATTTTTTCTTACGTAAACTGAAAGAGATATTTTTGTACGTAATCTTATTTGGACTTTGTTTTTCAAATAATTCCAAAAAAACAAATAATTATTTAATTTTTCCACATAAATAATTATGAATCTTGATAAAAATAATTTGAGTGGTATAATTAATTTAAAAAAAATTAAAAGTTTTAACTATTTTTTTTAAAAAATAAGACTTGATGAGAATTTAAAAAAATTAAAACAGACCTAATTAAAATATTGTATATAATAGAAAAGCATATTATTCTTTTAAGAAGAGAATTCAAATTCAAATTCAAATTTTAGAGATAAAATTATTAAGAGAAAACGACCATAAATAACCATAAATACTTAATATAAAGTTTTAATTGTTTAAAGAATTGGAGTTAAAAATATATAAAAAAATCAAATATAATTTTAAAAACTTTTTGGGGAGACTGTGCTCCTCTCCCATAGAGGTCTCCTCTGGTTTGGTGAATTTTTTTTCAATGTATATTATACAATACATGACGATGTATCATTATCTAATTCTTTAATAACATATAAAAATACATCGTTAATATATTATATATTAATTATAAAATTAATATATTTAAATTTAAGATAAAGTTTATATTTTAAGATTTATAGTTTAATATTTAGGTTAAGATTTAAAATTTAATTTTTTAATATTAAAGCAAAAAACAACAACAGGAAGGAATAAAGAACTTTTATCCGATAATGACATAAGTATGTGAGTTATGGCTAGGGTTTGTACACTGTATGAAAAAACAAAACCTTGATTAAACAAACATGAAATGTCCAAACTAATTCTGTTTTTTAGTCTGAAATCTGTTTGAAGATGTCGACAAACATGAATTGGATGATCATTCTAGAAATCGTCAAAGAGTAGTTTGAATATAAATTACCTTGTATCATGGAATCTTTAGTATAAAATTAGGTGAGCAGATAAAGCGTAAGTATATTATCAAAGAATTAAAAATATATATGAGTAGATATTATTTTATATTATCGAATCTTTAATATAAAATTAATTTAAATATGAATTATAAAATAATTACCAGAAATTATTTTTTGTACGATAAAAATATTGGCTATGGTTGATTTGAATAGTGTAAATATTTTCTTTGAAAAGACTGTTGAATATTAATTTTTTTATTTTAATTTAAATTTTGTCACCTTAATAGGCAAAAGAGTGAGAATAGTCCATTAATTTTAAAATTTTGAATTTGGTAAAGTTTCTTTTTATTATAATTAAAGTGTCACAAATTCATTTATTTTAATTATTAAAATTTTACTACCATTTAAATTGGGTTTGAGTCTTTTTGATAATATACATATATATTTTACGGTTTATATTTGGGGTACAAGACTAGGGGTGTAAACGAGCCGAGTAGAGCTCGAGTAGTGCTAAGCTCGGCTCGACTCGTTAAGATTTTGAGTCGAGTTCCAACTTGAGTAATTTTAAACGAGCCGAGTAGAGCTCGAGTAGTGCTAAGCTCGGCTCGTTAAGATTTTGAGTCGAGTTCCAACTTGAGTAATTTTAAACGAGCCTAAAAAATCTAATCTCGGCTCGACTCGTTTAGAACTCGATTCGAGTTCGAGTTTTTTTCGAGCCTAATCGAGCTAAGTATTAACCGATCTTTGACCATGTTAGACTTGAGTAACTCTTATCTCTTACGTCTCATTTGAAGCCTAACAGAGAAAAAACTTTGATACACAAGTTGTGTAAACTTAAGCTTGTTAATTTTAGGTTTTAGTATGTTAATTTAGAGTGTAAGACTTATGTTTAGGGTTTAGATTTTAGGGTTTTAAAGTATATTTATATTTTTGAGTAGCTCGTGAGCTTTTCAAGTCGAGTATCATGTAGCTCGGCTCGTCAAGAACTCGAGCCGAGTTCGAGCTCGAGCGGAGTCCAATCGAGTCGAGTTTTGATCGAGCTTTGACCGAGTCGAGTTCGAGTAACTCACGATCTGTCTCGTCTCATTTACAACCCTATACAAGACTATCTTTTTCATAATCATTTTTAGTGTCTGAACTCGTATTTTTTCATCAGGATTATAATATATCTTAACAATGTAAGAAACACTTGATAATAGGGTTTCGGTTTTTAAGATTAACCTTTTGCTTAATATTAAGTCCAATAACAAATAATTCTCGAAATTAAATATTCAAGTTATTTTTAAACGACATAATACTAGTTTATCCTGTTTTTTTGTTTTAAAACTTTAATATTTTAAATTCGAGTTTACTTTGATTTAAATCCAATCATATAAAACTATGTTTGAATTATTTTAATTATCAATTCAAAAACTTTGTTTTAACGTAATCTATGGTATTCAAATTTCAAGCATAATGATTCTAGAATGACTCAATTTTCTTGCTTTTGAAAATTTCTCGAGAAAATTAAACAAGTTGGAAAATTAAGAAAAGTGCATGTGCTTATACCTTACAAAGGGATGTATAAAATCATAATAACTTGCATAATAAGTCGTATGAATTCTCTATTGTGAATATGCTAAAAGCATCTTTGACTTGTGTTACATTAGGATGCTCAAATTTGTTGCCAACCTAAGAAAATGGCAAAACTGATACTCTTGTTTGACTTTTTTTTTATTATTTGTATCTAATTTGAGATCTAATCAGGGATGGAGTTAAGATTTGGGGTTGAGGGACAAAACATAAATGTTTAGAAGTAGGGGGTAAATTCATAAAAAAAAATCAAATTTTAAAAAATTTAAATAGGGAGACAAAAGTGAAAAAATTCTTCAGGGAGGGGGACGATTGCTCCTCCCCACCCCTATATACCTTCGTCCCTGGATCTAATATATAAGCAACCTTTTCAACCTAATTTTCTCCATTCACAATGTCAAGATTTACATTTCTAACATTACTTAAAAGACCTAACATCTTATTTCGTTAGATCAACTAATTGTTGGTGTTTGAACAAATCTTTTAATTATTAAAATATTTGAGGGTGTTTTAAGATTTGTGTTAAAACAAGATAATTTAGACACTTATTTGATATTAAGCTTTATTTAAACAATATTTTATTATATATATATATATTATTATTTTGAATAGTCCTCTTTAAATGATAGTATTTGTTCATACATATTCTTAACCATTTGACAATGCACATATACCTTGTAGACAAAGACAATTTGAATCAGTATTTCTTGAGATAAATATCATTCACTTTTTCACTAGGACACTTGTTGGGTTCTATTATATATATTATTAAATTAAGAATACAATGTCATATATTATTATTTTAATAGTTTATTAACTATAATTGAACTTGAGATTAGTTGGTGTAGTAGTTAAGAATGATCATATGATCTTATTTGTATAGGCTCAAATCTCGGTATATAAATATAATCAGGGACAGAATTAGAATTTGGGGTTAAAGGGAGCAAAACGTAAATGTTTAGAAGTAAGAGGGGCAAATTCATAAAAAAATTAAATAAAGAGACAAAAATAAAAAATTCTTCAGAGGAAGAGTGATTACTCCTCCTCACCCCATATAGTTTCGTCCCAAAATATAATTCATCTCTGTTTAATAAAAAATATTATAGTTAAACTTATATATATTATTTTTATTGAATTATACATTAAAATGCGTAAGTAACAAAAACTATATATGTAGTTATAAAAAAAATACTTAATTGTTACATCATTAATTTTGTTAAAAAATAATTTTTAAAAATTTGATTAAAATAAAACTAAACTAATATTTAATGACCTTGGAAACAGTTTAACTTTATTTTAATTATTATTAATTTATAGTCAATTTCAGTCACTTAAAAAAAAACAAGAATTTTAGTCAACAGTCAAGTGAGAATGTGTTCAAACATTACACAACCTCTCAGTTTTTTGTTTTTTTTTTAAATAATTTCTAGATATTTTCCATTGAACGTGGACAGGTTCTCAAGTAGAGAAATTCAATTTTGGATATGTAATTTATTAAAATTAAAGGTCCATGTTTTTTCGGTTATCATTTTTGAACTCAAAGGCGGCTCCTAATTTGTATTAGAGTTAACTATCGTAAAGATTACGTTTGTTTGTTCTCAGTATAAATTTAGTTATCAATTTTAAAAATCAATCAATACAGTCACGTATGTTTTAAAGATGTAAACTTATGGTTACTCCGACGTTAAAAATCGTTAATGGATAACAGTAAGATGATCTAGCACAATAAAAATAAGATAAATTACCTAAATAGCCTCTGAATAATTATTTTATTTTCAATCTAACCCTTAAAATTTTAAATTTTTATATTTTATCATCTTTCTAAAAAAAACTTCAATTTCTCCAAAAATTTAAAATATCATTCCCTTATTTTCTCAATATAAATGATTATATACATAATCATGAAAGCTATATGAAAATGAAAAAGAATTGAAAACCTTCTTCCTATATTTCAGCTCTTAATGGCTTTCATCTACACAAACAGTTAAAATGATATATATATTTTTTAATTTTATATCTAATTTATCAGAAGACTAATATGATATGTACCACATACATTATAGATCGGGTGATTGAACCAGATCTTATAAAATAAATATTATCTATTTTATTATTATGATCATTTATTGAGTTTTGTGTAAGATAAAATTTTTAATTAAATTTATTTTATTTATAATAAATTCAAGGCTTAATTCAATAATAGGTGCCCAAAGTATACATATTTTCTGAAATAGGTGCCTAATGTTTTTTTTGGCTGAAATAAATGACTAAACTATATATTTTTCTGAAATAGGTGCCTAATGTATTTTTTGGCTGAAATAGGTGCCTAAAGTTTTATTCCCTTAGTGTTTTAAGGTATAAGTGTTAAAAGAAAATTGTTTAATTTATAAATAAGTACCTAAACTATATATTTTTTTAAAAATAGATGCCTAATGTAATTTTTATTAAAATAAATACCTAATTTTTTTTCTTATAAGTAATTTATATTTCTTATAAGATATAAAATTAGTTATACCTTAAATTAATCATTTAACCTTTTAAATTATGAGAAAAAAATTATTTTTACTAAAATAAAAAATAATTAAAATTTATATAATTTTATATTAATATTTTTTTATATTTTCCACAACAATCATCAATGGGACAAATCGATTCACTTGCAAGGACATGCCGCCGGTTCACATGGGGAATATATACAAAAATTCTTATATTCCTATTACATTTATAATTGTATCAAAAAAGAATTGAAAATATTAATATAAAATTATATAAATTTTAATTATTTTTTATTTTAGTGTTGTTAAAAAATATTTTTCTCATAATTTCAGCTACTAATCAAATTTAAATAAATTATTAATCAATTATAATAAATAATTTAATAGATTAAAACAATGATATATAAATAATTTTACATCTTATAAGAAATATAAATTACTTATAAGAAAAAAATTAGGCATTTATTTCAATAAAAATTACATTAGGAACCTATTTTAAAATATATATATATAGTTTAGGTACTTATTTATAAATTAAACAATTTTTTTTTAACAGTGTTACCTTAAAATACTAAGGGAATAAAACTTTAGGCACATATTTCAGCCAAAAAATACATTAGGCACTTATCTCAGAAAAAATATATAATTTAGGCACTTATTTCAGCCAAAAAAACATTAGGCACCTATTTCAGAAAAAAGTGTATACTTTAGGCACTTATTACTAAGTTAAGCCTAAATTCAATTAAGAGTTGGTAATTTTTTTTGATAAGTGAAAAAACTTCATTTCATCCAAGAACACAAAAAGAATCCATACAAATTATCACTCTGTATACCCAAAACCCCTGTACATAATAAAAACCGTTATATAGTTATATTCCTATATTCTTATTTTTTAGAATTTTCGCTCTCACGTCATTTTTAATAATAGTAAAAAGGACTTCTTCTACTCTTGGATTTTTCCTATGCAACCTTCGATTTCGCTCTTGCCATAGATAACAGTTGAAACCCCTCCAAACAAAACAAATGGTGATTGCTTTCAAGGATTTCCCCTTACTAATTTGTATGACCAGTTGAACATGTCTCCCCAACAACAATGAGAGCTAATCATACCCCACTCTAACAATATTAACTTCCAAAGGTGACAGAAAAACTTGCAACTACCAAACAAATAGTCCCTGATTTCTATATTTGTCCCATATAACAAACACATAGTGTCTATAAGACAACCCCATCATCTCATGCGATGTTTTGTAGGCAACCTATCTAGCATCATAAGCCATGATATGAAAGAATGTCTAGGGATAACTAATCCACTCCAAACAAGTCTATGCCAAGAAACAATAGCCTGCTTGTGCCTTATTTTCTCTTAAACCACCCGAGTGATAAATCTCTCTGAAAAGTTTTCCACTGCCATGAAATCAGTTCTCAACTTTAATATTTTCCTCCAAACCCAGCTTTGTCCTGATTTCAAACAAACTTGTCAAATAGATTGGCCTCTCAGCAGATACTTACATACCCATGCAACTCATAAAAAGTTGGTAAATTTTTACTCAACCCCAAAATAACTAATATTTACCTATAAAAAATGACTATCACCCATTAAAATATTTAAAATTTAAAAAATTATAAAACTAAGTGATTTTAAAAAATTATTTCTCCCTAAATATTTATATTTTTTAATTTTCAAGGCTTGATTCTAATTATTTCAGACAGACTCGTATCACATAATTAATTTTAATGGTTGAATCTCTTAGTGAATTTTTTTACATACTCAAAATCTCCAAACTCAAAATATATTAAAATGATATCAAATTATGTATCACTTATACCAATCAAATATTTATACTTTTATTATAATATGAGGAAAATGTATCATTTTTTACTTTAATAAGATTTAATAGTTTTGAATAAAATTAATGTGATAATTTTCATTATAAAATCTGAAGTATCATTTGTCCCATTTGTTTTGGACTTTCGGACCAAATTCAATCATGAAGAATTAAAATTCAATTTGAAGTCCCAAGTAAATCAAATTAAAAAAATCACGTGAAGGAGATATTTTTTTATTTAGTAGGGAATTTTATTTTTAAAAAATATATATTGAGATTTAAACTCATAAAGATAGAATAATATAAATATGGATGGACCGAGAGGTGTTGAAGGAGTCAGTCACATCTTTTAAAAATTTAAAATTCTCATGATTTAAAAAAGTTTAGAAAATTTTATGTATTTTCTTTTGAAAATCTATTTTCGCCTTCTAAAATTTTATACGTCCGTCTCTCTTAAAATTTTATAAATTCATCTCTCTTACATAAAATTATGCATTTATCCTGAATATAAACAAATTTAATCATTCAACTAATTAACGAATTGAAGGCTTAAGTCATTAATAATGATGCTTAAAGCCCATTGGGTTTGGCATAGTTTTTAAAGGTGAGATTAGTTCAACTATTTTTAATTTTTTTAAATTGTATTTTAATACTTAATTTTTGTATTATTTCAGGTTTTGATTTTTGAATTTTATATTTAAAAATAATTTTATTTTATAAGTGTTTTTGACATTATTTGATAGGATTTTAAAGATATATTTCATAAATACTTCTAAAATAATCATGTGAATAAAAATAATTAATAAGTTCTCATATAATACTTTTAGATACTTCTATTTAAGACTTAAACGAATCTTTTAGTTTGATCCAATCATCTAACAACATAACTCAAATTGAAATGGATTATACAACTTAAGGGATGAACGAACAAAAATCCTCCATCTTTTAATTATACTCCCTTTTATAGCTCGTATTAAAAAAATCTTTAAAATAAATTCTAAACCCTAACATTAATTTTTATATCTTAAACCCTAAAAAATATATCATACTCCTAATTTTTTAAACTCTAACCACATCCCTAACTTTGAACCCTAAACCTACTATTTTAAAATAAAATATTAATAAAAACACAATAAACGAACAAACAATTTACGATGTACGAAATATGTGAGAAATAAAAGCGGATTTGAAATTCATGTGTCGAAAAAAATACTAAAATCTAAGATAAGAAACTATTCTTCTTAAATGCTTAATAGTGATACTACAGAAAAGGATCCCCAACATACCGACTTGCCTAGTACTTAAAGCATACTTTTGAGATAGGTTTGGAATAACAAATGGATCCTCCTTTGCATATAATAATATTTTACTTGGATTCAAATATAAGAGAGGTACCACTATTTATGTTCGTTTTTGAGATTTTGATAGTTTATGGTTGAAATCGAGTTAAATTATTATTTGAGATAGTACAAGTTAAATCAGATTTTTTTAATTTTAAAAAAGTATTCAATTAATAAAACAATTGACGTAATTAATTCAAAAAAGAATTAAGATTTAAAAATTGATTTTAGATTCTTAATTCATTTGAAAAAAAACAAGTTATAGAGATTGTGCCATATAGACTGTAACCGATATGAGTCCAATGGTAAAATCCTATTTATAAGTCGAAGAAATACTCATGTCTAAGATGAGAAACTATTTCCTTCAATGCTTAATACTGCTACTAGAGAAAAGAAAAGAATACCCAACATATGACTTGTCTGGTAGTTAAAGCATACTTTTGACATAGGTTTGGATTAACAAATGGATCCTCCTTTGCAGATAATAATACTTTACTTGGATTGAAATGCAAGAGAGGTACCTCTATCCTCCCAAACAAGGTTTTGTGCTCTATTTTGTGAAAAAGAAATCAATTTTAAATTGAATAATATTTTACTTTGATTAAAAAGTAATAAGGCGTCTTCAAATAAAAATCTTAATATATATAGTTTATCTAAAAAGCAATACGTATATAAAGTTACTATTCACATATTATGACATAAAAATATATTATCCAAAACTACAGATTAATTATGATATAATAATTGTTTTATAAATATTTGAGTTTAAATTTTAAAAATATATTATTTTGTTATTCTTCCGATTTCAGAGTAAGCCATGACTAATCTGACTTAACTCAAGTTGCATACATGACTTTGATGGGTGAGTCTTCCAATAAGGATTTTCTGCATACAAGGGGTTTCAAATTCGAGGTCTGACAACACCAAACTACTTCTCATTTAGGCCAACTCTCATTAATTAAATGTTCAATATATTGACATACATGTAAAATTAAGAAGTAATAAATATAAAATTTAGATTTTAATATTTAGTATAAAGTTTTTAATCTTAAAACATGTATTTTGAAATTTGCTTATATGTTATATAGTTATAACTTACGAATTCAAATATCGAAAGTTGATATCATGAAGCAAGGTTTTTCTAGTTGGGTGATTCCAAAATTAAGATTTACTCAAAATTAAATTAATAAATATCTTTTTTCATCGAGTGGAAATAAATTATATGTTAAAACTTTAAAATATTCATCATTCAACCATTTCATCCTTTCTCACCCTCCCTATTAGAATCATTTTCTTTGTTTTTTCCTTCTAAAATGGAGTTTCAACATTTTCTCCACCATCATAAGCTCAGCTCTAAGGAGTTTGAGGAGGATGACATGAAGCAATGCTCCGCGTGCACGGATATCATTGTTGGTCGAGGGTATGGGTGTCGAGAAAGTGATGAATTTGTGATCCACAAATCATGCGCTGAAATGCCTCCCCAAATCCAAAAATATATTGTTCACCCCCATCCACTCGAATACAATATAGCGGGTATTTTAGTGTGTGATGCATGTAGAAGGTTCACATTAAGTTTCATTGGTTACAAATGCATGTACTGTGAGTTGAAGCTTGATTTCAAATGTGCTATGTCTATTTTTAATGATGAGACTGAGATAGGTAAGCTGGAGCACCAAGGGGCCACCGTTCAACATTTCTGCCACCCACACCAACTCATCCGCTGCATGCTATCGTCAACGACCGAGTCGGAGAAAATGATATGGAAGAAATTAAACTTGCGCTGTAGGGCATGCAATCTGGAACTCCCCGGGACTGATCTGCTAATTCATCTGTATGTCTGCCTGTTTTGTTTTTTTTCCATCCATGAATCATGTATGAATGAGATGCCAACGGAAGTTCAACGGAGTCCGTTTCACCCCCACCGTGTCCTTCTCCCTCGACCATTCGTCCCGTCTAAAAAGAAACAAGTTCGGTGTTATGCCTGCGGAGAGGTAGTCCTATATGTCAGCTTCTACTGTAATGAATGTGAAGTTAACTTGCATGTTTCATGTGCTATGTACCAAACTCGTTCTATAAAGCATAGTTGCCATCCTCATGATCTTCTACAATTGGGGAAAAGCATTATCCGTAACATATCTTGTAATGAATGTTATCGCGACTTCAATGACTCCTGCTTCAGCTGCAAAAAGTGTGACTTTGATATTCATCTTCAATGTATCCCATTACCGTTGAGTTTTAAACATAAACATCACTTGCATCCGCTTGCACTTGTAAATTCTTTTGTTGAAGATGATTCGAGAGATTATTGTTGCGATATGTGTGAGACGAAAAGGAATCCAGATCTTCAAGTTTATTACTGTGAAGAATGTAATTACATTGCACATATTGATTGTGTCTTTTACGAGGTAAGACACCTATAATTAAAGTAATAGTATGTTCTTATTCAATTATACGATTAAAAATACTTCATTTCGATTATTTTACATATCTAAAACTAAATTTTTATGTTTAGGTACTGAAACCTACAAAAGGGATGCTCTTACATCCTCAAAGAATTGAAGAGAATTTTGACGATCAAAGTTTGGAAATGGGAGAGAGGGTGCACCATGAAACGGTTAGTAATTTAATTTAGTAATATAACCTTTAAATGGGTGAGAATCGAAAAATTATAATTCTGTGAGTGTTTTTTTTAAAGTAATTAATGAGTTGAATATTATTAAAACTAATTTATTTAGTAATATAACCTATAAATGGGTGAGAATCCATAACTCAATGAGTGTTTTTAGAAAAAAATAATTAATGTAAGTTGAATATTATTGAAATTAATTAATTTAAAAAATAATGGTTGAGGATGACGTGGATATAAGATACCACACCACGGGTGTTTGATTTTTTTCCTCATCTTTTCCCCACCGGGAAAATACATACTCATTCCTACTTAATTGGATACGAAGTGGGGCGAATCTCTAGCACTACCTCCCGAGTTGAAAAATATCTTTATCACATTTTTCATTGAAATAATATCTATATAAAATATTTTAAATTTAAAGTTAAATTATCCTTACTTTTAACAATTTTATTTTTATTTTTTAGATAAAAAGAGATTCTTTTCATCATCATCCGTTGATACTCGACAAATCTAAACAAATATTTGTTTGTGATGGATGTGAAGAATTGTGAATTAGTTCATCTTATAACTGTGAGCTTTGTTCATTCAACCTTTGTTGTAGATGTGCCGCTTTAGACAATGAAACCCAACATGTAAAGAAAACCAAAACCACAATCACCCATTTTAGTCACGTCCATTCACTCACACGATGCAAGATTAATATTTTGCAAAAAAACCTAGAGATTGTTAAATGTTGTGTGGCATGCAGACAACGCCCTAACGGTATAACATATGCTTGCCTTGATTGTGACTTGTTTCTGCATGAGTCTTGCCTCAAAGATATGTTGGAGGAAGTTCAGAGTTGGTTCCACCCGCAACATCCTCTTCGAACATTTGCGTTCCTAAATGGTGACGGACCTATATGTGGTGCATGCAATGAGATTGTTAATGGTCTTGTGTTCAGATGTCTTACATGTGATTTTCGAATGCATTATTCATGCGCGAAATATCAATTTCGTGAGGTGAACCAAAATTGCCATGTTGATCACTGTCTTCTACATTTAGGGAAGGGCTTGTTCGGTGATGAATCTCCCAAATGTAATGCATGTGGTCAAGCATGTGACAACACATTGTTCTGTTGTTTTAAGTGTAGATTTTACATTCATCTCGAATGTATCCCGTTACCGGCTATCGTCAAGCATAAACGTCATTTGCATTCACTTACTCTCACAACTGTGATTGAGGACGATAGTGGTGACTATTGTTGTGATACATGTGAGACACAAAGAAATCCAGAACATGACGTTTATCATTGCAAAGAGTGTAACTATATTTCACATATTGATTGTATAATTTCAGAGGTAAATACTAATTATTATATATTTTTATAATTATAAAAGCTTTTTTTATATATCTATTTGGTGGAATCCTAGAACTAAAATTTGATATGTATTTTGATGGTATTTAGGTTGAACCTTCAGAAGAGATACTTCAACATCTATCTCCGTATCCAAAGGAAGTTTGAAAGAAAAATTAAGAAGACAATCCTATTGAAAACAAGTCTTTGTAGGTATGCACACTTTATTTAAACATACTTATTTCACCTATAGTCTTAATTAATAATTAAATTCTCTTATTTGAGTTTAAGTTTTGAATTTATAATTTTTTATTAGAAATCGATTGTTTGTTAATGTATCTTGTAATTGGTTATTTGACATTTATCACGTAACATTATTACATTACTAAAAAATGTATCAAGTATAATTTTATGAAATAAAAAATAACTATAATTTTTGAATAGTCTAAAGTGATTATAAAGTAATTTTTGTTCATAGATATTTTTATCCTTTTGCAAATATTATAATTGAACCTAGGTTTTCTGGGATGAACATTATATGCTTTTTTTATTGAGCTCAATTATTGGGTTCACACTAATTTGATTTATTAAAGGTACATGAAACATGCATATCTATTAAATATTATCTAGTTTTATTATGATTTACAAATATTTGACAAAAATTTTTTTATTTAATTTGATCCAATATTTATGTTGCCGTTTATTTGGACAATTGAATGATGAATGTCGATTGTTCCTTAATTTTTGAGATTTATATTCAATACACTGACGATAAAAACTAACAGCACTTTAATTTTAGGTTTTAGGAGATTAGTTTAGGATGTATGGTTTAGGTGTATGAGCTTAGAATTTAGGGTTTAGAGGTTAGGCTTAAGTTTTTAAGATAATATGATGATGATTTAGGTTTTAATCTATAAACCCTAAACTATAGATTTTAATCACTAATCCTAAATTCTAAACTCCTACACCTTAAAACTAATATTTTTATAGAAAATTTTAGTTTCTACCAAAAAATGCATGAAATAATTATTATATACTTTGAACCTAGAATTTTCTTAATTAGAAATATTTTTTTATTTATTTCAAGAGACTAACAAAATTTGTATCCATTTGATATTAATAAGATTTTTAACTTTAATCAAAGCTCCATCAGGCCATCTTCCTGCACCGCTATGGCAATCACCATCAAACGACCAAATAAGGGCAAGTTGTTTGGAAAGACGGAGAGATGCAAAGATGAACTGTTGAGATGAGAAAACTTTTACAAATGAATTGTTGCAGGTTGAGATGAAAGATGTATATATATATATATATATGTAGTATGTATGTAAATATCAACTTCCTTAATGTTTGAAAAAAACTAAAATCTGTCCTAATAATGAATGATGAATGATGCATTTGTTGTTGTAAACTTTATCAACTTTTTTTAATATCATGCTCATGTGTGGCATAAAGAAATATATGTTAACATAAATTTCAATTAGTAATAAAACCAATTTTATTATAATATTATTGGTTAAAAATTATTTTGTAATTAAATTTATTTAATAAATAGGTAATCATATAAGTTTCGAGTCGGGTTTAATTAAATTGTATTAAATTAGATATAGATCATTTTAAATTAATTTAAAATTTCGATTCAATTTGTGTCATATTCATTTTAGGTCAGACGTATCAGTTTGGGTTATTTTTTGTTGGACTTTTTTTTTTTATTCCGGTTAAAATGGTCCGAGTCCGTATCACTTAATTAGTGGGTTAATTCGGGCTTGGGTGGACTTTATGTCGGGTTCATATCAGGTTGGGTAATATCAAGTGGTTTCATTTCAGGTTGGGTTAATTCAAGTTTCGAATTCGTATTAAGTTTGAATTTGGTTAAATTAGTCGATAAACTTTGGTTTAGGTCGTTTCGAGTGAATTATTTAACGTCTTTCGTAAACACAAATCACTTTAAAAATAAATATATTTTTATTAAAATAATTAAATATTATAAAAGTTAAAAATAAATAAGATTCAATTTTGATGAAAAATAAAATTTTAAGGATTAGCATGAATAAAAATATCGTCATTTTAAAAATATTAGACTAAATTAAAAAAATGAATTAGAATCAATTTAGATTAAAAATTAAATTTAATCTACTAGAATAAATAAAAAATGAATGGGTGAAACTTGTGAGATTTATACACAACCATAAATTATTTTTTGTACGATGTTGCTACGGAAAAGAAAAGAGAGTTCATTGTACAAGTCAATCGATAGACATAACAAAAGAGCAAAGAAACAAAACTTAAATCTGGTGCTTTTCAACTTAAAAAGTAATCTTTGTTCAGTAATAGAGTTATAATTTAAGATTAGAGAATAAAATATAAATATTTAAAAGAGATAAATGTTGATCGCTTAATCACTGTGTTAACATTATTGGTACTCGAACCTGTGATCTTCAAAAATAACAATCGTTCTTTTAATCATTGAGGCAAGATGATTCGTCCTGGTAATAGGATTTCAGTCTTTGAGATATAATAATAGTTTATTCGATATATTTTTTTAAAAAAAACTTTAATATTTTAAATTAAAAATACATTGTTATATATTATTATTTTAATAGTTTATTAACTATAATTAAACATGGAATCTATTAATTGATTTAGTGGTTAAGGATGATCATATTGTATGAATTCAAATTTTGACATATAAATATATTACATCTTTATTCAATAAAAAAACTAATATTAAACCTATATATATATTATTTTTGTTGAATTATACGTTAGAATGTGTAAGTTAAAAAAAAAAACTAAATATATAATTATAAAAATTTTGATGTCGACGTATCAGTGTGTTTGCTGATCATTAAATTGGCTGATCATTCTAGAAATCGTCAGAGAGTAGTTTCAATATAAATTACCATGTACCATGTACCATGTACCATGGAATCTTTAGTATAAAATTAGGTGAGCAGATAAAGCGCGTTTATATTATTAAAGAGTTAAAAGTATATATGAGTGGATATTATTTTGTATTATCGAATCTTTAATATAAAATTAAGCGTATATTATCAAAGAGTTAAAAATATATATGAGTAGATATTATTTTATATCATCGAATCTTTAGTATAAAATTAGTTTGAATGTAAATTATAAAATAATTACCAAAAATTATTTTTTATACGATGAGGCCGCGAAAGAGAAAAGGGAGGTCATTGTACAAGTCAATTGATAAAAAGTAACAAAAAAGGAAAGGAACAAAACACAAATCCGGTGTTTTCCTGCCTTAAAAAGTAATCGAAAAGTTTTAGGACGAGACACTTTAAAATGAGGTGTAACCGAAATTTTTATAAAAAATTATAAGAATTTTGCTATTAAATTTTCAGTATATATTAAATTTTTTATAAAAAGTTTAAAAATTTCGGTATGTATTGATTTTTTTTAATAAAAAGTTTAAATTTTTTGAAATTGTAAGAATTTTTATTTCTATCGGATTTTTTAAGAAAAATACGAATTTTATTATATAACCAAAATTCGATAATAAATTTCGGTATATTTCTTATAGTGGATGAACTCATACTTCAAAGAATATCGTAGTTGCCTAAATAATCTTCAACCCGCCTTATTTTGAACAAATATATATATATATATATATATTGTCTCTATTAATAACCTAAATTATATAACTATATTTTTAAATTTTAAAGAAATTTTCTACACGTTATACTCTATACCTTAATTTTAGCCTTTAACATTAAATAATAAATTAATTTTTTAATATAAAACATAAACAAAAAGGTTTATGTTCTTTATTTCCCTAATTTTTTATTTACATTATTTCCCCTAAAAAACAAGATTTGTACGATAAAAATATTGGTGACGGTTGATTTGAATAGTGTAAATATTTTCCTTGAAAAGACTGTTGAATATTAATTTGTTTATTTAATTAAAAAATCGTCACCTTAATAGGCAAAAGAGTGAGACTAGTCCATTAATTTTTAAATTTTGAATTTGGTAAAGTTTCTTTTTATTATAATCAAAGTGTCACAAATTCATTTACACTAATTATTAAAATTTTATTACCATTTAAATTGGGTTTATCTTTTTAATAATATATATATTTTACGGTTTATGTTTGGGTATAAGACTATCTTTTTCATAATATCATTTGTAGTGTTTGAACTCGAGTTTTTTCGTTGGGAATATAATGTATCTTATCAATGTAAGAAACACTTATTGATAATAGGGTTTCAGTTTTTGAGATTAACCTTTTGTTTAATATTACTCCCAATAACAAATAATTCTTGAAATTAAATATTCATGTTATTTTTAAACGACATAATACTGGTTTATCTGATTTTTTTTTGTTTTAAAACTTTAATATTTTAAATTTGAGTTTATTTTGATTTAAATCCAATCATATAAAACTTTGTTTGAATTTATTTTAATTATCAATTCAAAAACTTTGTTTTAACGTAATCTATGGTATTCAAATTTCAAGCATAATGATTCTAGAATGACCCAGTTTTCTTGCTTTTGAAAATTTCTCGAGAAAATTAAACAAGTTGGAAAATTAAGAAAAGTGCATGTGCTTATACCATACAAAGGGCTGGATAAAAACATAATAACTTGCATAATAAGTCGTATGAATTCTCTATTGCGAATATGCTAAAAGCATCTTTGACTTGTGTTTGACTTATGCTTCGTATTTGACTTTTTTTTTAATTATTCGTATCTAATTTGTTAGTCGATTGGTTCAGATTGAATTTTATGGAGATCTAATATATAAGCGACCTTCTCAACCTAATTTTTTTCATTCACAATATCACGATTTAAACCTTTAACATTACTTAAAAGACCTAACATCTTATTTCGTTAGATCGACTAATTGTTGGTGTTGAACAAATCTTTTAATTATTAAAATTTGAGGGTATTATAAGATTTGTGTTAAAACGGAATAGTTAGACACTTATTTTGATATTAAACATTATTTAAACAATATATTATTATTATTATTATATATTATTTTTTGAATAGTCTAAAGATGATTAGATGATAGTATTTGTTCATATATATTTTTGACCTTGAAAACAGTTTAACTAGACTAATTTTTTAAAAATTTGATTAAAATAAAACTAGACTAATATTTAATGACCTTGGAAACAGTTTAACTTTATTTTAATTATTATTAATTTATAGTCAATTTATAGTCAAGTGAGAATGTGTTCAAACATTACACAATCTCTCAGTTCATTTTTTTTAAAAGACAATTTCTAGATACTTTCCATTGAACTTGGACAGGTTCTCAAGTAGAGAAATTCAATTTTGGATATGTAATTTATTAAAATTAAAGGTCCATGTTTTTTGGGTTATCATTTTTGAACTCAAAGGCGGCTCCTAATTTATATTAGGATTAATTATCGTGAAGGTGACGTTTGTTTGTTCTCAGTACAAATTTAATCATTAATTTTAAAAATCAATCAATACAATCACGTACGTTTTCGAGCTGTAAACTTATGGTTACTCCGACGTTAAGAGTCGTTAATGGTAACAGGAAGATGATCTGGCACAATAAAAATAAGTTAAATTACCTAAAAAGTCATTGAATAATTATTTTATTTTTATTTTATCTTCAATCTAACCCTTAAAGTTTTAAACTTTTATATTTTTGTCATCTTTCTAAAAAACTTCAATTTCACTAAAAATTTAAAATACCA
Organism: Abelmoschus esculentus; assembly: GCA_035048815.1. NCBI lineage: Eukaryota > Viridiplantae > Streptophyta > Magnoliopsida > Malvales > Malvaceae > Abelmoschus > Abelmoschus esculentus. The sequence continues at coordinate 2,347,029 of JAUCBN010000051.1, read as the reverse complement.
TCCCCTTATTTTCTAATATAAATTTAAAATACCAACTCTAGAAGGACCACTAATAACAACTGGTTTCTCAGCACCACCTCTCACTCCTTTACTCCAAGCAACAATTTCAGTCCTTGATACTTTTTTTTTTGCTTAATGAAGAAATCCAATAGCAACTTTTTATTAGAAGACTAAATCCAAGAGCAATTTAAAAAAAAAAAGTTATATATAATTTATTAGAAGACTAATATAATATGTACCACATACATTATAGACCGGGAGATTAAACCGGATATTATAAAATAAATATCATCTATTTTATTATTATGATTACTTATTGAGTTTTGTGCACGATAAATTTTTCAATTAAATTTATTTTATTTATAATAAATTCAATTAAGAGTCGGTAAATTTTTACTCAACCCCAAAAATAACTAAAATTTACCTATAAAAAATGACTATCGCCCATTAAAATACTTAAAATTTAAAAAAATCGTACAATTAAGTGATTTTAAAAAATCATAAATAGAGTTAAAAAATCATTTCTCCCTAAATATTTATATTTTTTTAATTTTCAAGACTTGATCCCAATTATTTTGGACATACTCGCGTCACATAATTAATTTTGATGGCTGAATCTGTTAGTGAAAATCTTTTACATACTCAAAAACTCCAAATTCAAAATATACTAAAACGATATCAAATTATTTACAACTAATACCTACCAAATATTTATACTTTTATTATAATACGAGGAAAGTGTATCATTTTTTACTTCAATAATACTTTAATAGTTTTGAATAAAATTAATCTGATAATTTTCATTATAAAACCTGAAGTATCATTTGTCCCATTTGTTTTGGACTTTCGGACCAAATTCATGCATGAAGAATTAAAATTCAATTTGAAGTCCTAAGTAAATCAAATTAAAAAAAAAAATAACGTGAAGGAGGTAGTTTTTTTATTTAGTAGACAATTTTATTTTTTAAAGATATATATTAAGATTTAAACTCATAAAAATAGAACAACATAAATATGGATGGACCAATAGGTGTTGAAGGAGGTAGTCACATCTTTTAAAAATTTAAAATTCTTGTGATTTAAATATTTTTTTTAAAAAATTATGTATTATTATTTGAAAATCTATTTTCTCCCTCTAAATTTTATATGTCTGTCTCCCTTAAAATTTTATAAATTCGTCTCTCTCACATAAAATTATGCGTTTATCCTGAATATAAACATTTAATCATTCGACTGATTAACGAATTGAAGGCTTAAGTCAATGATGCTTTTAGCCCATTGGGGTTTTTAAAGGTGAGATTAGTTCAACTATTTTTAATTTTTTTAAAATTATATTTTAATACTTAATTTTTGTATTATTTCAGGTTTTGATTTTTGAATTTTATATTTAAAAACAATTTTGTTTTATAAGTGTTTTTGACATTATTTGATAGGATTTTAAAGGTATATTTCATAAATACTTCTAAAATAATCATGTGAATAAAAATAATTAATAAGTGCTCATATAATACTTTTAGATACTTCTATTTAAGACAAACGAATCATTTAGTTTTGATCCAGTTTTCTAACAACATAACTCAAATTGAAATGGATTATACAAATTAAGGGATGAACGAACAAAAATCCTCCACTTTCTAATTATACTCCCTTTTATAGCCCATGTTAAATTTTTTTTTTAAATAAATTCTAAACCATAACATTAATTTTTACATCCTAAAACCTAAAAAATATATCATACTCTTAATTTCTTAAACTCTAATCATATTTCTATGTTTGAACCCTAAATTCATTATTTTAAAATGAAATATTAATAAAAGCACAATAAATGAATAAACGAAATACGCTGTATGAAATATGCGAGAAATTAAGAGAGGTACCACTATTTATGCTCGTTTTTTAGATTTTGATAGTTTATGGTTCAAATCGAGTTAAATTATTATTTGAGATGGTACAAGTTGAATTAGGTTTTTCCAATTTTAAAAAAAGTGTTCAATTAATAAAACGATTGACGTAATTAATTCACAAAAGAATTAAGAAATAAAAATTGATTTTAAATTCTTAATTCATTTGAGAGAAAAACAAGTTAATAGGGGTTGTGCTCTATAGACGGTAACCGACGTGAATCCAACAGTAAAATTCTATTCATGAGTCGAAGAAATACTCATGTCTAGGATGAGAAACTATTTCCTTAAATGCTTAATACTGTTACTAGAGAAAAGAAAAGAATACCCAACATACTGACTTGTCTGGTAGTTAAAGCATACTTTTGACATAGGTTTGGAATAACAAATGGATCCTCGTTTGCATATAATAATACTTTACTTGGATTGAAATGCAAGAGAGGTAGCTCTATCATCCCAAACAAGATTTTGTGCTCTACTTTGTGAAAAAGAAATCAATTTTAAATCGAATAATATTTTACTTTGATTAAAAAGCAATAAGGTGTCTTCAAATGAAAAACTTAATATATATAGTATACCTAAAAAACAATACGTATATAAAGTTACTATTCAAATATTATGGCATAAAAATCTATTATCTAAAACTCCCGATTAATTATGATATAATAATTGTTTTATAAATGTTTGAGTTTAAATTTTAAAAATATTATTTTGTTATCCTTTCGATTTCAGAGTAAGCCATGACTAATGTGACTTACCTTAGGTTGCATACATGACTTTGATGGGTAAACCTCCTAGTAAGGATTTTCTTCATACAAAAGGCTTCAAATTCGAAGCCTGACAGTACCAAACTACTTCTCATTTAAGCCAACTCTCATGAATTAATCGTTCAATATATTGACATACATGTAAAATTAAGAAGTAATATAATATAAAATTTAAATTTTAATATTTAGTACAAAGTTTTTAATCTTAAAACATGTATTTTAAAATTTGCTTATATGTTATATAGATATAACTTATGAAATCAAATATTGAAAGTTGATGTCACGAAGCAAGGTTTTTCCAGCTGGGTGATTCCAAAATTAAGATTTACTCAAAATTAAATTAATAAATATCTTTTTTTCATCGAATGAAAATAAATTATATGTTAAAACTTCAAAATATTCATCATTCAACCATTTCATCCTTTCTCACCCTCCCTATTAGAATCATTTTCTTTGTTTTTTCCTTCTAAAATGGAGTTTCAACATTTTCTCCACCATCATAAGCTCAGCTCTAAGGAGTTTGAGGAGGAGGACATGAAGCAATGCTTGGGGTGCATGGATATCATTGATGGTCCGGCGTATTACTGTCGAGAATGTGATGAATTTGGGATGCATAAATCATGTGCTGAAATGCCTCCTCAAATCCAAAAACATATTGTTCACCCCCATCCACTCAGATTCAAAATAGGGGATCTTTTTGTTTGTGATGCATGTAGCAGATTCACATTTAGTGTTATCAGTTACAGATGCATGTACTGTGAGTTGAAGCTTGATATCAAATGTGCTATGTCTATTTTTAATGATGAGACTGAGATAGGTAAGCTGGAGCACCAAGGGGCCGTAGTTCACCATTTCTGCCACCCACACCAACTTATCCGCTGCATGCTTTCGTCGACAACCGAGTGGGAGAAAATGATATGGAAGAAATTAAACTTGCGCTGTGGGGCATGCAATCTGGAGCTCCCCGGGACTGCTCTGCTAATTCAGGTATATGCATGTCTACTTTGTCAATTTTTCATCCATGAATCATGTATGAATGAGATGCCGACGCAAGTTCAACGGAGTTCGTTTCACCCCCACCATGTCCTTCTCCCTCGACCATTCGTCCCGTCTAAAAGGAAACAAGTTCGGTGTTATGCCTGCAGAGAGGTAGTCCTAGATGTCAGCTTCTACTGTAATGAATGTGATGTTAACTTGCATGTTTCATGTGCTATGTACCGAACTCGTTCTATAAAGCATAGTTGCCATCCTCATGATCTTCTACAACTGGGGAAGAGCATTATCCGCAACATATATTGTAAGGAATGTTATCATGACTTGAATGACTCCTGCTTCAGCTGCAAAAAGTGTGATTTCAATATACATCTTCAATGTATCCCATTACCATCAAGTTTTAAACATAAACATCACTTGCATCCGCTTGCGCTCGTAAATTCTTTTGTTGAAGATGATTCGGGAGATTATTGTTACGATATGTGCGAAACGGAAAGGAATCCAGATCTTTAAGTTTATTATTGTGAAGAATGTAATTATATTACAAATATTGATTGTGTCCTTTCCGAGGTAAGACACCTACAATTAAAGTAATAGCATGTTTTTATTCAATTATAAGATTAAAATTATTTTATTTAGATTATTTTGTATATCTAAAAATATTTTTTTTTGTTTAGGTACTCAAGCCTACAAAAGGGATGCTCTTACATCCTCAAAGAATTGAAGAGAATTCTCACGAACAAAGTTTAGAAATGGGAGGGAGGGTGCACCATGAAACGGTTAGTAATTTAATTTAGTAATATAACCTTTAAATGGGTGAGAATCGAGAAACTGTAATTTTATGAATGTTTTTTTTTTAAAATAATTAATATGAGTTGAATATTATTAAAATTAATTTATTTAATAATACAACTTTTAATGGGTGAGAATCTATAACTCAATGAGTGTTTTAAAAAAAAAAATTAATATAAGTCGAATATTGTTAAAATTAATTTATTTAAAAAATAATGGTTGAGGATGAGGTGGAGACAAGATCATATTCATGCTTACCACACCACGAGGGTTTAGTTTTTGTCCACATCTTTTCCCCACCCGGAAAATATATACTCATAACTACTTAATTGGATACGAAGTGGGGCAAATCTCTAGCACTACTTCCCTAATTGAAAAATATCTTTATCAAAGTTCAGATTAAAATAATATTTATATAAAACATTTTAAATTCAAAGTTAAATTATTCTTACTTTTAACAATTTTATTTTTTAGATGCATAGAGATTCTTTTCATCATCATCTGTTGATACTCGATAAATTCGAACAAATATTTGTTTGTGATGGATGTGAAGAATTGTGCATTAGTTCACCTTATAGCTGTGAGCTTTGTTCATTCAACCTTTGCAGTAGATGTGCTACTTTAGACAATGAAACCCAACATGTAAAGAAAACCAAAACCACAATCACCCATTTTAGTCACTACCATCCACTCACACGATGCAAGATTAATATTTTGCAAATAAACCTAAAGATTGTTAAGTGTTGTGTGGCATGCAGACAACACCCTAACGGTATAACATATACTTGCCTTGTTTGTGACTTGTTTCTGCATGAATCTTGCCTCAAAGAAATGTTGGAGGAAGTTCAGAGTTGGTTTCACCCGCAACATCCTCTTCGAACATCTACGTTCCTAAACTATGACAGACCTATATGCAGCGCATGCAATGAGATTGTTAATGGTCTCGTGTTCAGATGTTTTACATGTGATTTTCGAATGCATTATTCATGCGCGAAATATCAATTTCGTGAGGTGAAACACGATTGCCATGCTGATCACTGTCTTCTACATTTAGGGAGGGGTTTGTTCGGTGATGAATCTCCCAAATGTAATGCATGTGGTCAAGCTTGTGACAACACATTGTTCTGTTGTTTTAAGTGTAGGTTTTACATTCATCTCGAATGTATCCCGTTACCGGCTATCGTCAAGCATAAACGTCATTTGCATTCACTTACACTCACAACTGTGATTGAGGATGATAGTGGTGAATATTGTTGTGATCCATGTGAGACAAAAAAATCCAGAAAATGACGTTTATCATTGCAAAGAGTGTAACTATATTTCACATATTGATTGCACAATTTCAGAGGTAAATACTAATTGTTATATATTTTTATAATTATAAAGCTTTTTTATATCTATTTGATGGGATCCTAAAACTAAAATTTGATATGTATTTTGATGGTATTTAGGTTGAACCTCTAGAAGAGATACTTCAACATCTACCTCTGTATCCAAAGGAAGTTTAAAGGAAAAATTAAGAAGACAATCCCATTGAAAACAAGTCTTTGTAGGTATGCACACTTTATTTAAATGTTCTCATTTCACATGTAGTCTTTAATTAATAATTAAATTATGTTATTCGAGTTTAAGTTTTGAATTTATAATTTTTTATTAGAAGTCGATTGTTTGGTAAAGTATCTTGTTTGGTTATTTGACATTTATCACATAACATTATTACATCACTAAAAAATGTATCAAGTATAATTTTATGAAATAAAAAAATAACTAAAATTTTTTAATAGTCTAAAGTAATTATAAAGTAATATCTGTTCATAGATATTTTTAACCCTTTGCAAACATTGCGATTAAACCTAGGTTTTCTAGGATGAACATTATCTGCTTTTTCTATTAAGCTCAATTATTGGGTTTACACTAATTTGATTTATTAAAGGTGCATGAAACATATCTATTAAATATTATCTAGTTTTATTATGATTTAAAAATATCTGATAAATGTTTTATTTTATTTAATTTGATCTAATATTTATGTTTCAATTTATTTGGACAATTGAATGATGAATGTCGATTGTTCCTTAATTTTTGAGATTTATATTCAATGCACTGACGATGAAAACTAAAAGCACTTTAGTTTTATGTTATAGGAGATTAGTTTAGGATGTATGGTTTAGGTGTATGAGCTTATAATTTAGTGTTTGGAGGTTAGGGTTTGGTTTTTAGGGTAATATGATGATGATTTAGGTTTTAATCTATAAACCCTAAACCATAGATTTTAACCACTAACCCTAAATTCTAATCTCCTACATCCTAAAATTAATATTTTTATAAAAATTTTTAGTTTCTACCGACAATACATGAAATAATTATTATATACTTGGAACCTAGAACTTTCCTAATTTAGAAATATTTTTTTATTTATTTCAAGAGACTAACAAAATTTATATCCATTTGATATGAATTAAGATTTTTAACATTAATCAAAGCTCCATCAGGCCATCTTCCTTCACCGCTATGGCAACCACCATCAAACGACCAAATAAGGGCAAGCTGTTTGGAAAGATGGAGAGATTCATAGATGAACTGTTGAGATGAGAAACTTTCACAAATGAAGTGTTGCAGGTTGAGATAAAAGATGTATGTATGTATGTATGTATGTATGTATGTATGTATGTATGTATGTATGTATCAACTTCCTTACTGTTTGAAAAACCTAAAATCTGTCCTAATAATGAATGACGCATTTGTTGTTGTAAACTTTATCAACTTTTTCTAATACCATGCTCATGTGTGGCATAAAGAAATATATGCTAACAAAAATTTCAATTAGTAATAAAACCAATTTTATTATACTATTATTGGTTAAAAAATATTTTGTAATTAAATTTATTTAATAAATAAATATTTATATTATGTAAGAAATTTATGTAATAAAATTTAAATGCAATTCCTTTGTAAGATATCTACAAGTATTATATCTCTGCTGCAGAGATTATTAGATATATCTTAAGAATATTCTTTATACTTCAAACTTGAAATTCTATTAAATCTAAAAAAATATTAGAATCTCAGTTAACTGCTTAATAAGAAAATATTTCCAGCAAAAGAAGTCACAAGACTGATGTCTATGAAAAACTGCAAGAAAAGGAATTAAATATAGGAAAATTCTACAACGAATAATGATAAATTATTTAAAATAAATTTTTTAATAAATTATTTTCTATATATATTATTTTAATCACGGTTCTTTTAACCGTTTTTCTACAAGAAATTGAGTTTTTATTTTTATGTAATTTTAAAAATAATTGTATAGATTAATCCAGTAATTTTAAATTCATTTACTCTAGTTATTAAAAGTTTACTATTATTTGGAGATGAAGGGACAAAATATAAATGTTTAAAAATAATAACACATTTATAAATAAACCGAACTTTTAATAATTTAAATAGAACAAAAATGAAGGAAAAAAAATCTCGCTCCCCACTCCATGTACATCCGCCTTTGAAATCAACTTTTTGTTTAATATTACGTCCAATAACAAATAATATTCGAAACTAAGTATCAGAGTTATTTATTAAAACAGAAGGTCCTCATGTTTATTTGGTTGTCATTTTGAACTCAAAGGCTGCTCATAATTTGTATTATTGCACACCTTTGAGTTGTCGTGATGGCTTACATCCACACAAACAATTAAAATAATAACTTTTAAAATTTTAATTATTTTTATATCTAATTCACAAGTAGATTAATATAATAAAAATTTATTACGAGATAACATTTTTAAATAATTTTTTATTTTTAAATTTTTATAATGTAACACTTATCTTATAGAGTAATTGGATCACTTAAGATGAACATTATCTATTTTCCACTAAAATCACATTTTAAATTTTGCATAAAATTTATTTTATTCATAATAAATTCAATTAGGAGTATGTAAATTTTGAGTTAATACAAAAATTTAGATTAAATTAAAAAAACTACATATAAAAGATGTATTCTCATCCATTAAAAAATCAAATTAAAAAATACATAAAACTGAGTGATTCTAACAAAAGTCTATAAATATAATTAAAAAAATCATTTACCCCTATATATATATATATATATATATATATTTCTATTTTTAGAGGTTTGATGTTGATTAATTCGAATAAACTTGTGTCACATATTTGATTTTGATGATTGAGTTTTTTAGCAAAATTGTTTTACATACATAAAAACTTTAAAATCAAAGCATGCTAAAGCGATATCAAGTTTTTTATCACCCGTACTAACTTAATATTTATATTTTTATTATAATACGAAAAAAATGTATCATTTATTATTTTAATAAGATTTAATAATTTTGAATAAAATTAATGTGAATTTTCATTATAAAACCCTGAGGTATCATTTGTCCCATATGTTTTGTACTTTCGGACCAAATTAATGCATGAAGAATTAAATTCAATTGGAAGTGCTACGTAAATCAAATTAAAAGAAATCATGTGAAGGAGATATTTTTTTATTTAATAGAGATTCTTATTTTTTAAAGAGATATATTAAGATTTTAACTCATGAAGATAGAATAATATAAATATGGATGGATTGAAAGTGGCAGTCTCACCTTTAAAAACTTAAAATTATCGTGATTTAGAAATTTATATATATATATTTTTAAAAATCTATTTTTGTACTCTAAAATTTTATAAATTCGTCACCCCTAAAGTTTTATAGGTATGTCTCCACTCACATAAAATTATATGTTTGCCTTAAATATACACATTTTTAATCATTCGACTAATTAACAAATTTTAGAGCTGCATTTTGTTAACCTAATTGAAGGCTTAAGTCATTAATGAAGATGCTTAAAGCCCATTGAGTTAAGCATAATAATTTTGAAAGGTTAGATTAGTTCAACTATTTTTAATATTTTAAACTTTGTATTTTAATACTTAATTTTTATATTATTTCATGTTTTGATTTTTTAATTTTATATTTTAAATAATTTTTTATGAGTGTTTTTGACATTATTAGATAGAATTTTAAAGGTATATTTCATAAACACTTCTAAAATAATGATGTGAATAAAAATAATTAATAAGTTCTCTTAAATACTTGTATTTAAGTCTTAAACGAATAACTTAGTTTTAAATACTTGTCTAGTAGTTAAAGCATACTTTTGAGATAGGTTTGGAATAAGTTCTCATAATACTTTACTTGGATTGAAATGCAAGGGAGGTACCTCTGTTATCCCAAAAAAAGGTTTTGTGCTCTACTTTGTCGAAAAGAAATCAATTCTCAATCGAATAATACTTAGCTTTGATTGAAAAGGAAGAAGGTATCTTTAAATGAAAATCTTAATATATATATATATATTTGATTTAGCTATATAGTGATTACAGTAGTATCTGTTATGATGTATACTCTAAATTATTGAACATTGATCGCTTAATCACTATACTGACATTACTGGTGCTCGAACACGTGACCTATGAAAACAACAATCATTCCTTCAACCATTGAAGTTAGGTGGCTCATGCAAAATCTTAATATATATAGATTACCTAAGAAACAATATGTATATATATAGTTACTATTCAAATATTATGACATAAAAATCTATTATCTTAAACTCTTGATTAACTATGATACGATAATTGTTTTATAAATGTTTGAATTTAAATTTTAAAAATATATTATTTTGTTGTCCTTCTGATTTTAGAGTTAAGCACCGACTCATCTGAATTAACTCAGGTTGCACACATGATTTTTGTGGGTGAGTCTCACGGTAAAGATTTTCTACATACAAAATACCTCAAACTCGAGGTTTGATAATACCAAACTGCTTCCCATTTGGGCCAGCTCTCATTAATTAATTGTTTAATATACTGACATACATGTAAGCTAAGAAGTAACAAATATAATATAAAATGTAGATTTTAATTAATATTTAATATACAATTTTTAATCTTAAAAAACATGTATTTTGAAATTTTCTTATATGTTATATAGTTATAACTTATGAAATCAAATATTGAAAGTTGATGTCATGAAGCAAGGTTTTTCTAGTCGGGTGATTCCAAAATTAAGATTTACTCAAAATTAAATTAATAAATATCTCTTTTTCATCGAATGAAAATAGATTATATGTTAAAACTTTAAAATATTCATCATTCAACCATTTCAACCTTTCTCGCCCTCCCTATTGGAACTATTTTCTTTGTTTTTTTCCTTCTAAAATGGATTTTCAACATTTTCTCCACGAGCATAAGCTCAGCTCTGAGGAGTTTGAGGAGAAGGACATGAAGCAATGCTTGGGGTGCATGAATATCATTGTTGGTCCGGCGTATGGCTGTCGAAAATGTGGTGCATTTTTTATGCATAAATCATGCGCTGAAATGCCTCCTCAAATCCAAAAACATACTGTTCACCCCCATCCACTCAGATTCAAAATAGGGGATCTTTTTGTTTGTGATGCATGTAGAAGATTCACATTTAGTTTCATTGTCTACAGATGTATGTTCTGTGAGTTGAAGCTTGATTTCAAATGTGCTATGTCTATTTTTAATGATGAGACTGAGATAGGTAAGCTGGAGCACCAAGGGGTCACAGTTCAACATTTCTGCCACCCACACCAACTCATCCGCTGCATGCTTTCGTCGCTGACCGAGTGGGAGAAAATGATTTTGGAGAAAGTATTGCGCTGTGGGGCATGCAATCTGAAGCTCCTCGGGACTGCTCTGCTAATTCATGTGTATGTCTGCCTGGTTTGTGTTTTTCTCATCCATGAATCATGTATGAATGAGTTGCCGACGCAAGTTCAACGGAGTCCGTTTCACCCCCACCATGTCCTTCTCCCTCGGTCATTTATCCCGTCTAAATGGAGACAAGTTCGGTGTTATGCCTGCAGAGAGACAGTTGAAGGTTTCAGCTACTACTGTAATTCATGCGATGTTAACTTGCATGCTTCATGTGCTATGTACCGAACTCGTTCTATAAAGCATAGTTGCCATCCTCATGATCTTCTACAACTGGGGAAGAGCATTATCCGCAACATATCTTGTAAGGAATGTTATCATGATTTCAATGACTCCTGCTTCAGCTGTAAAAAGTGTGGTTTCAATATACATCTTCAATGCATCCCATTGCGGTCAAGTTTTAAACATAAATATCACTTGCATCCGCTTGCGCTCGTAAATTCATTTGTTGAAGATGATTCGGGAGATTATTGTTGCGATATATGTGAGACGGAAAGGAATCCAGATCTTCAGGTTTATTACTGTGAAGAATGTAACTATATTGCACATATTGATTGTGTCTTTTCCGAGGTAAGACACCTACAATTAAAATAAAAGTATGTTCTTATTCAATTATAAGATAAAAATTACTTAATTTCGATTATTTTGTATATCTAAAAATAAATTTTTATATTTAGGTACTCAAGCCTACAAAAGGGATGCTCTTACATCCTCAAAGAATTGAAGAGAATTCTCACGAACAAAGTTTGGAAATGGGAGAGAGGGTGCACCATGAAACGGTTAGTAATTTAATTTAATAATATAACCTTTAAATGGGTAGAATCGTGAAACTGTAATTTTGTAAGTGTTTTTTTTAATAACTAATATGAGTTGAATATTATTAAAATTAATTTATTTAATAATATAACTTTTAAATGGGTGAGAACCTATAACTCAGTGAGTATTTTATGGGAAAAGAAATAATTAATGTAAGTCGAATATTATTAAAATTAATTTATTTAAAAAATAATGGTTGAGGATGAGGTGGATATAAGATCATATTCATGCTTACCACACCACGGGGGTTTGATTTTTGTCCACATCTTTGCCCCACCCTGAAAATATATACTCATAACTACTTAATTGGATAAGTGGGGCGAATCTCTAGCACTACTTCCCTAGTTGAAAAATGTCTTTATCAAAGTTTAGATTGAAATAATATTTATATAAAATATTTTAAATTCAAAGTTAAATTATCCTTACTTTTAACATTTCTATTTTTATTTTTCAGATACAAAAAATTCTTTTCATCATCATCTGTTGATACTCGATAAATCTGAACCAATATTTGTTTGTGATGGATGCGAAGAATTGTGCAATAGTTCACCTTATAGCTGTGAGCTTTGTTCATTCAACCTTTGCAGTAGATGTGCCACTTTAGACAATGAAACCCAACATGTAAAGAAAATCACAATCACAATCACCCATTTTAGTCACTACCATCCACTCACACGATGCAAGATTAATATTTTGCAAATAAACCTAAAGATTGTTAAGTGTTGTGTGGCATGCAGACAACGCCCTAACGGTATAACATATGCTTGCCTTGTTTGTGACTTTTTTCTGCATGAGTCTTGCCTCAAAGATATGTTGGAGGAAGTCCAGAGTTGGTTTCACCCGCAACATCCTCTTCGAACATTTGCGTTCCTAAATGGTGACGGACCTATATGTGGTGCATGCATTGAGATTGTTAATGGTCTTGTGTTCAGATGTCTTACATGTGATTTTCGAATGCATTATTCATGCGCGAAATATCAATTTCGTGAGGTGAACCAAAATTGCCATGTTGATCACTGTCTTCTACATTTAGGGAAGGGCTTGTTCGGCGATGAATCTCCCAAATGTAATGCATGTGGTCAAGCTTGTGACAACACATTGTTTTGTTGTTTTAAGTGTAGGTTTTACATTCATCCCGAATGTATCCCGTTACCGGCTATTGTCAAGCATAAACGTCATTTGCATTCACTTACACTCACAACTGTGATTGAGGATGATAGTGGTGAATATTGTTGTGATACATGTGAGACACAAAGAAATCCAGAGCATGACGTTTATCATTGCAAAGAGTGTAACTATATTTCACATATTGATTGCATAATTTCAGAGGTAAATACTAATTATTATATATTTTTATAATTATAAAGCTTTTTTTATATCTATTTGATGGAATCCTAAAACTAAAATTTGATATGCGTTTTTGATGGTATTTAGGTTGAACGTCCAGAAGAGATACTTCAATATCTACCTCCGTATCCAAAGGAAGTTTGAAAGAAAAATTAAGAGGATAATCCTATTGAAAACAAGTCTTTGTAGGTATGCACACTTTATTTAAACGTTCTCATTTCACATGTAGTATTTAATTAATAATTAAATTTTCTTATTCGAGTTTAAGTTTTGAATTTATAATATTTTATTAGAAGTTGATAGTTTGTTAATGTATCTTGTTTAGTTATTTGACATTTATCACATAACATTATTACATCACTAGAAAAATGTATCAGTATAATTTTACGAAAAAAATAACTAAAATTTTTGAATAGTCTAAACTGATTATAAAGTAATATATGTTCATTGATATTTTTAACCCTTTGACAAGACACATTTTGCAAACATTGCGATTAAACCTAGGTTTTCTAGGATGAACCTTATCTGTTTTTTCTATTGGGCTCAATTCTTGGGTTCACACCAATTTGATTTATTAAAGGTGCACGAAATATATCTATTAAATATTATCTAGTTTTATTATAATTTATAAATATATGATATGTTTTGTTTTATTTAATTTGATCCAATATTTGTGTTGTCATTTATTTGGACAATTGAATGATGAATGTCAATTGTTCCTTAATTTTTGAGATTTATATTCAATACACTGACGATGAAAACTTAAAACATTTTAGTTTTAGGTTTTAGGAGATTAGTTTAGGATGAATGGTGTAAGTGTATGAGCTTAGAATTTAGGGTTTGGAGGTTAGGCTTTAGTTTTTAAGTAATATGATGATGTTTTAAGTTTTAACCTATAAACCCTAAATTATAACCCTAAACTAAAGATTTTAATCACAAGCCCTAAAATCAAACTCATGCACCCTAAAACTAATACCCCTATAAAAAATTTTAGTTTTTACTACCGATGTATGAAATAATTACCATATAGTTTGAACCTAAAACTTTCTTAATTTAGAAATATTTTTTTATTGATTTCAAGAGACTGAAAAAACTTGTATCCATTTGATATTAATAAAACTTTTTAACATTAATCAAAGCTCCATCAGGTCATCCTCCTGCACCGCCATGGCAACCACCATAAAAAACGACCAAACAAGGGCAAGTTGTTTGGAAAGATGGAGAGCTGCAAAGAGGAACCGTGGAGATGAGAAAAAGTTGTACAAATAAATTGTTGTATGTATGTATGTATGTGTAAATATCAACTTCCTTACTGTTTGAAAAACCTAAAATATGTCCTAATAATGAATGATGCATTTGTTGTTGTAAACTTTATTAATAATAATAACGGTTTCAAATAACGACGTTACCGTTAAATAACAACCGTTATAATGATAACGGATAGTTTTTTAAATTCTTGAGTCTATACAACAAGAATGGAAAGATTGCTGAAATAATTTGATTACTCGTACTCATTAAACATTAATAATCTCTCGTAATTATAGTGACATAATGGATATATTGATATGTTTAATAGTTTATACTCTTATATTTTTAATATAACCTTTTAGTAGTTTACTTTTTTACATGAAATTTTGGTTCTTTCAGGGGCGTAGGAAAGGATATATATATATATATGATCTGGTTTAAATGGAAAGGATAGAGAGGTGTGCGATCTAAGTCGACATAGGAGGCGGTGGGACCGTGGGAGAGCTAATGGTGGCAGTGTAGGAATCGACGATGGCGGTGGTGGAGGTTGAGGAGCTAACGGTCGATATGACACAGGCCTCAAGCGGTGGTAATAAGGGGGGGTGGGGCTGTGTGATCGGAATCTCTTGATGATCCTTGTTATTGATTTGTGGTGGTGGTGAACCGTAGTTCAGATCTATCTTTCTCTTGGACACCGTTATTTCTAATAAATTCTAAACTTTAATATTAATTTTTATATTTTAAAACCTAAAAAATATATCATACTCTTAATTTCTTAAACTCTAATCATATCCCTAACTTTGAACCCTAAATTCATTATTTTAAAATGAAATATTAATAAAAGCACAATAAACGAACAAATGATTTACGTTGTATAAATATGCGAGAAATTAAAGCGGATTTGAAATTCATGAGCTGAAAAAAAAATCTAAGATGAGAAACTATTCTTGTTAAATGCTTAACAGTGCTACTACAGAAAAAAATACCCAACATACTGACTTGCCTAGTACTTAAAGCATACTTTTGAGATAGGTTTGGAATAACAAATGATCCTCCTTTGCATATAATAATATTTTACTTGGATTCAAATATACGAGAGGTACCACTATTTATGCTCGTTTTTGAGATTTTGATAGTTTATGGTTGAAATCGAGTTAAATTATTATTTGAGATGGTACAAGTTGAATTAGGTTTTTCTAATTTTAAAAAAAATGTTCAATTAATAAAAGGATTGGCGTAATTAATTTACAAAAGAATTAAGATATAAATATTAATTTTAGATTCTTAATTCTTTTGAGAGAAAAACAAGTTATAGGGGTTGTGTCCTATAGACTGTAACCGACATGAGTCCAACGATAAAATCCTATTCATAAGTCAAAGAAATACTCATGTCTAAGATGAGAAACTATTTCCTTAAATGCTTAATACTGTTACGAGAGAGAAGAAAAGAATACTCAACATACTGACTTGTCTGGTAGTTAAAGCATACTTTTGACATAGGTTTGGAATAACAAATGGATCCTCCTTTGCAGATAATAATACTTTACTTGGATTGAAATGCAAGAGAGGTAGCTCTATCATCCCAAACAAGATTTTGTGCTCTAGTGAAAAAAAATCAATTTTAAATCGAATAATATTTTACTTTGATTAAAAAGCAATAAGGTGTCTTCAAATGAAAATCTTAATATATATATAATATACCTAAAAAGCAATACGTATATAAAGTTACTATTCAAATATTATGGCATAAAAATCTATTATCTAAAACTCCCGATTAATTATGATATAATAATTGTTTTTATAAATGTTTGAGTTTAAATTTTAAAAATATATTATTTTGTTATCCTTCCGATTTCAGAGTAAGCCAGGTTGCATACATGACTTTGATGGGTGAACCTCCCAGTAAGGATTTTCTTCATACAAAAGGCTTCAAATTCGAGGTCTGACAGTACCAAACTATTTCTCATTTAGGCCAACTCTCATGAATTAATCGTTCAATATATTGACATACATGTAAAATTAAGAAGTAATAAATATAATATAAAATTTAAATTTTAATATTTAGTATAAAGTTTTTAATCTTAAAACATGTATTTTGAAATTTGCTTATAAGTTATATAGATATAACTTATGAAATCAAATATTGAAAGTTGATGTCATGAAGCAAGGTTTTTTCAAAATTAAGATTTACTCAAAATTAAATTAATAAATATCTCTTTTTAATCGAGTGAAAATAAATTATATGTTAAAACTCAAAATATTCATCATTCAACCATTTCAACCTTTCTCACCCTCTCTAATAGAATCATTTTCTTTGTTTTTTCCTTCCAAAATGGAGTTTCAACATTTTCTCCACAATCATAAGCTCAGCTCTAAGGAGTTTGAGGAGGAGGACATGAAGCAATGCGTGGGGTGCATGGATATCATTGTTGGTACGGCGTATTACTGTCGAGAATGTGGTGAATTTGAGATGCATAAATCATGCGCTGAAATGCCTCCTCAAATCCAAAAACATATTGTTCACCCCTATCCACTCGAATTCAATATAGCGGGTATTTTAGTGTGTGATGCATGTAGAAGATTCACATTTAGTGTTATCTGTTACAGATGCATGTACTGTGAGTTGAAGCTTGATTTCAAATGTGCTATGTCTATTTTTAATGATGAGACTGAGATAGGTAAGCTGGAGCACCAAGGGGCCACAGTTCACCATTTCTGCCACCCACACCAACTCATCCGCTGCATGCTTTCGTCGACGACCGAGTGGGAAAAAATGATATGGAAGAAATTTAACTTGCGCTGTGGGGCATGCATTCTGGAGCTCCCTGGGACTGCTCTGCTAATTCAGGTATATGTCTGTCTGCTTTGTCAATTTTTCATCCATGAATCATGTATGAATGAGATGCCGACACAAGTTCAGCGGAGTCCATTTCACCCCCACCATGTCCTTCTCCCTCGACCATTCGTCCCGTCTAAAAGGAAACAAGTTCGGTGTTATGCTTGCGGAGAGGTCGTCCTAGATGTCAGCTTCTACTGTAATGAATGTGATGTTAACTTGCATGTTTCATGTGCTATGTACCGAACTCGTTCTATAAAGCATAGTTGCCATCCTCATGATCTTCTACAACTGGGGAAGAGCATTATCCGCAACATATATTGTAAGGAATGTTATCGTGACTTGAATGACTCCTGCTTCAGCTGTAAAAAGTGTGATTTCAATATACATCTTCAATGTATCCAATTGCCGTCAAGTTTTAAACATAAATATCACTTGCATCCGCTTGCGCTCGTAAATTCATTTGTTGAAGATGATTCGGGAAATTATGTTGCGATATATGTGAGACGGGAAGGAATCCAGATCTTCAGGTTTATTACTGTGAAGAATGTAATTATATTGCACATATTGATTGTGTCCTTTCCGAGGTAAGACACCTACAATTAAAGTAATAGTATGTTCTTATTCAATTATAAGATAAAAATTACTTAATTTCGATTATTTTGTATATCTAAAAATAAACTTTTATATTTAGGTACTCAAGCCTACAAAAGGGATGCTCTTACATCCTCAAAGAATTGAAGAGAATTCTCACAAACAAAGTTTGGAAATGGGAGAGAGGGTGCACCATGAAATGGTTAGTAATTTAATTTAGTAATATAACCTTTAAATGGCGAGATTACTTCATAGGTCCGACTCATCACCTCAGTTGTGGTCCCTAACCAATGAAATCCCCTCATTCCATTATTAATCAGCCATGTCATTAATATAATTTTCATAAATTATATTTTTAAAATGACATGAAAAAGATGAGTGAAGATTTATTAGTTGAAAAAAATAAGTTGAAAGATAGTGGTGAATTGGGTGATTAAAATTAGACGGGTCCATGACTGACGTGGTGAACCGAGCCCAAGATATAATTTCTCCCTTTAAATGGGTGAGAATAAAAAATTATAATTCTATGAGTGTTTTTTTTTAATAATTAATATGAGTTGAATATTATTAAAATTAATTTATTTAGTAATATAACCTGGGTGAGAATCCATATCTCAGTGAGTGTTTTTAGAGAAAAATAATAATAATTAATCCAAGTCGAATATTATTGAAATTAATTTATTTAAAAATAATGGTTGAGGATGAGGTGGATATAAGATCATATTCATGCTTAACGCACCACGGGGGTTTGATTTTTGTCCGGATCTTTGCCCCACCCGGAAAATATATACTCATTCCTACTTAATTGTATAAGAAGTGGAGGGAATCTCTAGCACTACTTCCCTAGTTGAAAAATATCTTTATATTTAGATTGAAATAATATTTATATAAAACATTTTAAATTCAAAGTTAAATTATCTTTACCTTTAACAATTCTATATTTATTTTTCAGATACAAAGAGATTCTTTTCATCATCATTCGTTGATACTCGATAAATCTGAACAAATATTTGTTTGTGATGGATGTGAAGAATTGTGCCGCTTTAGACAATGAAACCCAACATGTAAAGAAAACCAAAACCACAATCACCCATTTTAGTCACGTCCATCCACTCACACAATGCAAGATTAATATTTTACAAATAAACCTAGAGATTGTTAAGTGTTGTGTGGCATGCAGACAAAGCCCTAACGGTATAACATATGCTTGCCTTGTTTGTGAATTGTTTTTGCATGAGTCTTGCCTTAAAGATATGTTGGAGGAAGTTCAGAGTTGGTTCCACCCACTACATCCTCTTCGAACATCTACGTTCCTAAACTATGAAAGACCTAAATGCGGTGCATGCAATGAAATTGTTAATGGTCTCGTGTTCAGATGTTTTACATGTGATTTTCGAATGCATTATTCATGCGCGAAATATCAATTTCGTGAGCTGAAACATGATTGCCACATTGATCACTGTCTTCTACATTTAGGGAAGGGTTTGTTCGGTGATGAATCTCCCAAATGTAATGCATGTGGTCAAACTTGTGACAACACATTGTTCTGTTGTTTTAAGTGTAGATTTTACATTCATCTCGAATGTATCCCGTTACCGGCTATTGTCAAGCATAAACATCATTTGCATTCACTTACACTCACAACTGTGATTGAGGACGATAGTGGTGACTATTGTTGTGATACATGTGAGACACAAAGAAATCCAAAACATGACGTTTATCATTGCAAAGAGTGTAACTATGTTTCACATATTGATTGTATAATTTCAGAGGTAAATACTAATTATTATATATTTTTATAATTATAAAAGCATTTTTTATATCTATTTGATGGAATCTTAAAACTAAAATTTGATATGTATTTTGATGGTATTTAGGTTGAACCTCCAGAAGAGATACTTCATCATCTACCTCCATATTCAAAGGAAGTTTAAAAGAAAAATTAAGAAGACAATCCCATTGAAAACAAGTCTTTGTAGGTATGCACACTTTATTTAAATGTTCTCATTTCACATGTAGTCTTTAATTAATAATTAAATTATGTTATTCGAGTTTAAGTTTTGAATTTATATTTTTTTATTAGAAGTCGATTGTTTGTTAATGTATCTTGGTTATTTGACATTTATCACATAACATTATTACATCACTAAAAAAATGTATCAAGTATAATTTTATGAAATAAAAAAATAACTATAGTTTTAAATAGTCTAAAGTGATTATAAAGTAATATCTGTTCATAGATATTTTTAACCCTTTGCAAACATTGCGATTAAACCTAGGTTTTCAGAGATGAACATTATTTGATTTTTCTATTAAGCTCAATTATTGGGTTCACACTAATTTGATTTATTAAAGGTGCATGAAACATATCTATTAAATATTATCTAGTTTTATTATGATTTACAAATATCTGATAAATTGATTTATTTTATTTAATTTGATCCAATATTTATATTGCCATTTATTTGGACAATTGAATGATGAATGTCGATTGTTCCTTAATTTTTTAGATTTATATTCAATACACTGCCGATGAAAACTAAAAGCACTTTTGTTTTAGGTTTTAGGAGATTAGTTTAGGGTGTATGGTTTAGACGTATGAGCTTATAATTTAGGGTTTGGAGGTTAGGGTTTGGTTTTTAGGGTAATATGACGATGATTTAAGTTTTAACCTATAAACCCTAAACCATAGATTTTAATCACTTATCCTAAATTCTAATCTCTTACACCTTAAAACTAATAGTTTTATAAAAAAATAGTTTCTACCGACAATGCATGAAATAATTATTACATACTTGAAACTTAGAACTTTCCTAATTTAGAAATATTTTTTTTTATTTATTTCAAGAGTCTAACAAAATTTATATCCATTTGATATTAATAAGATTTTTAACATTAATTAAAGCTCCATCAGGCCTTCTTCCTGCACCGCTATGGCAACCACCATCAAACGATCAAATAAGGGAAAGTTGTTTGGAATGACGGAGAGCTGCAAAGAGGAACTGTTGAGATGAAAAAGCTTTCACAAATGAATTGTTGCAGGTTGAGATGAAAGATATATGTATGTATGCATGTATATATATATATATATATGTATATGTCGAGAAATTATATCATGGGTCAATCCTACCACGTCATCCATGGGACTAACCAATAGAAACTGTCCACCTCATTATTTTTTAATTTTTTAAGTGAAGATTCACTTGGGAAAAAATTATGACATGAAAAAATTGATGAAGTAGACAATTTTTATTGGTTGGTCCCATGGACAGGTGGTGGGACTGACCATGATATAATTTTTCGTATATGTCAACTTCCTTAATATTTGAAAAAACTAAAATAGGTCCTAATAATGAATGATGCATTTGTTGTTGTAAACTTTATCAACTTTTTTTAATATCATGCTCATATGTGGCATAATGAAATATATGTTAACATAAATTTTAATTAATAATAAAACCAATTTTATTATAATATTATTGGTTAAAAATTATTTTGTAATTAAATTTATTTAATAAATAAATATTTATATTATGTAAGAAATTTATGTAATAAAATTTAAATGCAATTTTTTTAAGATATCTACAAGTATTATATCTATGAAGCAGATATATTTTAGATATATCTTAAGATTATTTTTTATATTTCAAACCTGAAATTCTATTAATCTAAAAAAAATATTAAAAATCTCAAATAGATATAATAAGAAAATATTTCCAGTAAAAGAAGTCACGAGACTGTTGTCTATAAAAACTACAATAAAAAGAATTAAATATAGAAAAATTTTACGACGGGTGTCTAATATCGTTGAACACCATTAATATTAAACACCGTTGAACAATATTATATTGGTTAATAAAGAATAAAAATTATAGGAGTCAACATATAATTATAAATTATTTAAAATAAACTTTCTATTAAATTATTTTTTAGATATATTATATTTTAAAATTTTAAAATAATTGAATAAAATTTCAATCTTAATTAATTTAGAAAATTAAAAATTCTAAATTCTAAACCGTAAAACCAAAACTCAAAACCTAAAACATTAAACATTAAACATCAAACCCTAAAATATAAAATCTTAAAACCCTAAACCTAAAACTAAAACCCCTAAAAATACTAAATCCAAAACATAAAATCCTAAAACAACCAAAACCACTAAACCCTAAAATCCTAAAATAATAAATCCTAAACTAGTTTTGTGTTTCAAGTTTATAATTTAGGGTCTGTTTTTGGATGCAGTTGTGGTGGTAAAAGTCCGTTTGCCTCCAATAACAATCCCTAACAGCATTTAAATTTGTTTTCCAATGATGGTTGGAACTGAATTTTTGCCTGAAACTCGTTTTCAAACGGGTGTTTTTGAAAGGTAAATTTTCAAGTTTTCCTAGAACGGGATTTTGGCTCCCAAAATACGTTTTTAACTTCAACCCCAAATTGACCCTTGGACTTTTAAAATTTCAAATTTTGTGTTTTAGGGTTTATGTTTATGGTTTTATTCGTTTGGGTTTTAAGATTTGTGATTTAATTTTTGTGTTTTAGGGTTTAAGGTTTAGTATTTTGGGTTTTAGAATTTAAGGTTTAGTATTTTTAGGTCTTTGAGTTTAGGGTTTTAGGGTTTAGATTTAGGGTTTTTTATTTTTTAAATTAAAAAATAATTTATTTCAATATATAATGTATATAAAAAATAATTTATTTAAAACTTTTTAAATAATTTATAATTATATGTTAAATCCTTAAAATTTTTAATTTTATTAATCAATTTAATAGTGTTTAATAATATTCAGCGTTAATGGTGTTTAACAATATTCGATCCACGTGATAGACTCATCCATAATTATAATATATAAAAATACCATGATTGTTGAATAAAATAAATATAGAATACTAACATTAAAGTTGAATCACTTTAGCTTTTTCAAAATTATGGCTTGAGAAGCTAGTTTGAAAAAAAGATAAAAAAATTTACACTCAAAAGCTATCTTCTCATTTAGTATTTTTGGTTGCTTTTAAATTTTTTGGATAGAAAAACTAATTTAAGAAGCTAAACTCAACCAAAAATAAGGCCTAAACTTAGTGTATCATAAGTTGAACACTAAGACTCCGTTTAGGATTGCTTTTCAAACCAGCTTTTGGGCCAAAAAGTTGGTTTGAAACGCAGAAACAATGCTAAACAATTAACTTTTGGAGAAAGAAAAAAAACTGCGTTTGAAAAGTGATTTTCAACCCAAACACAAAAGCTAAAATTTTTAGCTTTTACGGTTGGAAAACTGCTTTTAAGAGTCAGATTACAATTTTAACCTTTATTTATTATGTTTTATTATAATTTAATTTTTACAAATACATAATTATATTTAAAATAAATTATTTTTTAATTTAAAAATTATATATATTCATATAAAAGTTATATATTTTCTCAAAAACACTTCTAAAAAACACTTTTCAAAAATAATTTTTGTATTCATTTATTAATATTTTTATATTTTATCATAATTTAAATTAATATTATAATATAAAATAATTTAATTATCATTTAAATATATATTTTTTAACTTATAACATCATGTCTAAAATAGTCATTTATTTTCTCAAAAGCACTTTTTGACGGTAATACTAAACACATATATTACAAACTAAAAATTTTAAAATAACTTTTCCTCTATATTTTTTTCACCACACTTTTCCACCGTACTTTTTAAAAGCAATACTAAACTGTCACTAAGTAGAAGGGTAAGTTCTTAAAGCCTCTTCCTTGATCTTGGATTTCAGCAATATTATCGGATAATGTGGGCTTCTGAGACACAAGCTCTGAAGTAACAAGAAATGAGGATGAACCCCAAGTTTCCTCAACTTTGGTCTCATCACCGCACTCTTTTGCCCATCAGAATCATTGATACCACTTCCATGCTCTTGAAGATATCTGCTGCCAGCAGCAATGGCTGTGGTTTCTCCGGCTCCCCCATTCTTAGCTTCATCCTCGATATCAGTCTCCACTTCCTCGGTGTCACTTGAATACTATGTATGTGAAGAAAGATGTAAGATTCACATCGTAAGAAAGATGTAAGATTTATATTGTAAAAAGTTAGACTCATTTAATAAATTTTACGTGAACAACGAGAAATTATATTATGGGTAAATCCCACCACGTGTACATGATATCAACTACTAAAAACTATTCATCCCATCATTTTTCTCGAGTCATATTTTTTTCGAATGAATCTTCAATTAAAAAAATTGTTTTTAAAATGAATTAACAGTAAATATGAGTAAAAATTCATTTGAGAAGAATATGACATAAAAAAATGATGAGATAAGTGATTTTTAATGGTTGATCCTATAAATGACGTGGTGAGACTTACCCATGATATAATTTCTCATGAACAACATATATATGAGCTTAAAATTAGCAATAAAAAAACAATTAAAAATTTAATAACTCATTTTTTAACTATCATGATAACTGAACCGTTAAAAATTTAATAATGATGACATATCATATGTATATATATATGTAATAATATATTTTAAATGACATAGAATCTAACCTATTAAATATATACATATATATAGAATATAATTTTATTCTAGTATAAAATATAAAACAATTAAAATTAAAATAAATTATTAAAAATTAATTAAATCCAAAACAAAAATTTACTAAATATTCTCAACCCTAACTAAACTAAAATATCTTTATAAAACCCTAAAACTCCGATTTAGATTAAAACTAATAAAAATTCAATTGATTATTATCAAAATTCTTTATCTTTGATTCACCGGTAATAAACTATACAAAACCCTTCCTTTCAGATTATGTTCATACCTTTTTAGATAAAATTTTGATTTTACTATAGTTAAGGTTGAGAATATTTAGTAGCCTTTTGTTTTAGATTTAATTAATTTTTAATGAATAAAAAATTAATTTTTAATGTTTTATTTGAATTTGAATTGTTTTATATTTTTAGATTTGAATAAAACTATGTTTCGCATGTATGTATTTGATATACTAGATGTTAAGTCATTTAAAATATATTATTAAATTTTTAACGGTTCAGTTATCATGGTAATTAAAAAATGAGTTATTTGTTAAAAAGACATAGGTCAAGAGCTAAATTTATCCCAAAGAAAAATAGGGGCCAAAATAACAAAAATTATAAACGTTAAGGGTGAAAATTATCATTATACCTTAAAATTTATATCAAACTTTTCATTGAACAATATAGTTTCCCGTGATTGGTTATGTACTGAGTTTTACTTAATTGTTGCTATATAATTGCTCTATATAGAGATATAATAAGCGTTTTCGGTTCCGTTTTCAGTCGTATCATATTTATCGCGGTTATAGATATAACAGTTGTTATCGCGATCGTTGCAGTATTACGGTCGTAATTTTTTTAAAACTCGTATAACTTATTACGGGAGTTTTTTAAATATCGGTATAATAACAAAAATAATATACCGTTATCACCGTTATCAACTGTTATCCGTTAAATAACGGCCATTATCGACTATTACCGGTGTGAATTTAAACCTCACTGTTATTTTTATTAATAACAGTTTCAGATAACAATATTACCATTAAATAACGGTTGTTATAGCAGTAACGTACTATTTTTAAATTCTTGGTTTTATACAACAAGAGTGGAAAGATTGTTGAAATAATTTGACTACTCATACTCATTAAACATTAATAATCTCTTGTAGTTACAGTGACTTAGTGGATATATCGATATGTTTAATAGTTTATATTATATATATATGATCTGGTTTAAATGGAATGGATCGAGATTAAAACTGAATTTAATTTTTAAAATCTTATGGTTATCGAGATCGAGATCAAGATCAATTCTAGTTAAATTGGTCGGGTACTCAGTTTTGTCCACCCCTAATTACTAAGGTTATTCTCAAGTGGGCTCTCTGATTATAACAAGCAAACCATGACAATAGAGGAATATATTTTATAAGAGGCGACATATAATTACGGGTATTTTCTTAATTTAGTTTGTTTTATTTATAATATTAAATTTTAAATTTTTGATGTTGTTTAAATGATTTAATACTCTATTTTACTATATCAATTAATTGTCGGTATATATATATTTTCAAATTAAACATACATTCTACACATCATTTTATATGTTTATAGTTGTTTTCAATCTCTTTTCAAGGAAAGGAATCAATATTTTTTTCATTAATAGTTTACTTAAAATATACACTTTCATATCATTAGTTTTTTTTTTCCTTAAGACAAATAATGTGATTTTTGGGACCTAAATGTCGGACATGTTGTGTAATATGTACGTTTTAAATTCATGTTGTTGGTTTGGTATGAAAAATGACAATGATATACCTCTTTGGAACAAAATTACATCAATCATTAATTGATCAATTTAGATAGAATATTATAAAGATTTATTATAAAACGATATTCTTAATCTAATTTATTTTATTTATAATATTATGATTCGAACCATTAATCTACGAAGTCATAATTTATTAAAATCGCAACGAATCAACATGTAAGACAATAGTTGTCTCTATCAAGTTCCATCTTAATGGGACATGAAAGCGAAAGTAGCAAATAAAGATATTGTCCACTTGCACAAGTTGACATAAAATAAAACTTCAATCCTTCATCCTACTCAACATTTACAAAACCAATTATCCTAGACCAGAAAAGAAAATGTCTTATTACTTTTAAAGAATTTAGAGTTCGATTTAATTAATTCGGATAAAAATAAATAAATCGTCCTCCATACTTAAAGAATATTTTTATCTGTCTTATATTTAATTTTTTAAATTTAATTTATTTATAAATTTATCCCTACTTTTAAATATTTATATTTAGTCCTCAATCATAAATTCTATTCCGTCCCTGATTTGTACAATATTTTTCATTAAAAAATGTTAATTAATGGAAGTAATTTACTAGAGAGAAGAACTCTCGGAAATGCTAAGAAGTTCCTCCAAGTACTCAACACCTAAATCCTCCAACACCACCACATTTTCCATCTTCACAATTTCCTTCTCTTTCTTCACCTTCTTCATCGTTGGGTTCCCCTTTTTAGTCTTCAAAGAGTGCCTCTTCTTCATCGTTAAAACCGGCGAGCAACCTTGCTCGAATCGATAATCCATTTCTCGAAGCGATTCGTAGACTTTTTCGATCGAGAAATTGAGTATCGCCATCGGACCTCGCATTGCCAATGCCGCTTGATCATAAGCTAAAGCAGCAGCCTCGGCTGTATCAAATGTTCCAAGCCAAACCCGAACACCATTCCTCGTCGAATCTCTTATTTCAGCAGCATATTTCCCCCAAGGCCTTCTCCTCACACCTCGGTAAGTAACCTCCCTAGTGGATTCCTCTTCCTTTGCTTCTGAGCTCACTTCGTGATCATCGAACGAGCTCGCCGGAGCTTCGTTTAGGATCCTGAAGAGAAGCATCTCTTGAGAGTCGTTTTCATTGAATGGAAGAGCTTGGTCATGAGTGTAATTAACTGAATTGTCTTGAGATACACATGAAGAAGATGATTCAGGAGAGAATTGAGAATAAGGGTATTGGAAATATGAAGAATCCATGTTAGTTTCTCTTTGAATAAGGTAATGTAATGGTCATGGGAGAAAGATTTCAAAGTATTGGGGAGATATATAGGGGAAGACAGAACCAAAAACTGGTTACATACATGAATTTATTACAAGGGTTTTTCAAACCAGCATTATTTGGTCGTTATTTGGACCCTCCAATGAGGTACTACACGTGAGTCAAAGGAACAAGTGGGCCATGGCGGCCAGGTCAGACCAGAAAATTTTTTCAATGTCTTCCGTCAGCTTGATGATTTCATGAGTGGATGAAGGGAGTTTCTTCCCCCCACTTGCCAGTATATGGTAGCAAAGGGAGGGACAATGTCGGATGCATGTTTGAGTGGCTATGTAGTCCAGTGTTAAGGGACACTTCTGAAAGATACAGAGGGTAAATATGAATGTGGAACGTCGGGAAAATGTCAAATCAAATTGAAATGGTGATAATTTTTAGTTTGGATTTTTTTTTTCTTTATTTTCTTTAATAGTTGTATAATTGAGAATTTTTCAAAAATATTGATGTTGAAAAAAAATATTGCATCTCTTAATTTATTTTTCATAATATTGATGATTTTATAGTACTTAAAAAGTCGGCACCATTAGGTTCCGATTTTGAACAGTGTAAAGATGGAGATATCATATGAAGATGTTAAAATCGAAGCCAAAAAGCTTCGTTTTCACCCAAGTTATCTGAAAACATTGTTCAAAGTCGGAGCCTAATGGTGCCAACTTTTCAAATACAGTAGATTCATCGATATTCTAAAAAATAAAGTAAAAGATGTAATATTTAAAGAAATTTTTTCTTTACCATCAATATTTTTGAAAATTTGTTTGTATAATTTATGATTAACGTATCGATAAATAATTGATTTAACTTATAAATTATAAATATTTTAATTTTAAGTGGTATCATATGTAAGATATAATTTAGTCTTTATGTCAACGACATATTAGGTACAATTTAAGTACTTGTAAGTATTTTATTTTATTTATTTATTTATTTTGTTTTCTTCTTATTTTTTGTTCACGTGACTTAATTAGACCTATATAAATAGGTGTGATGTTAAGTTTGTATATTTTTTTATTTTTTTATTTTTAGAATATGAAATTTATTATATATTTTTCATATTTGTACCCTTTAATTTTGAAATTTATCATTTTTATCCTTATATTTGTAGTATTGAGTAAAAATCGTCTACCTCTTTATCATGCCTCCATCTATGCCTCCTATTAAAATTTTAAAAAAAATTAAATTTTAAACCCTAACCCTTATTTTCTATATCCTAAACCCTAAACCCTACACCCTAAACTTTACACCCTATCCCTAATTCCCTAAACCATAACCAAAACCCCTTAACCTTGAACCCTATCTCTAATTCCCTAAATCATAACAAAAACCCCTAACCTTAAACCATATACCCTAAACCCTCTAATTTGATGTGGAGATACAAATGGAGGCATGAGAAAGAAGTAGACGATTTGCACCCTGTAGTATTAGTATAACATAGGGTCTAGCGGGATGAAGTATTTTATCTTTAAAGATTAGTGGTTTAAATCTTGATATTGTTAATGGAGAAAACTTTTTAAAAAGATTCACCCTATAATGGGTCCTTGTAAAATTCGATTTAAATTAATTGACTAATAAATTTTATAATACCTTCTAATTTTACACCTGCAAAATCTATTTTTATATAAATCAACATAATTGAAAAGAATTAATCATTAAACTTATTCTATCAAATACTTTGAAAAAAAAAAAAAACATTGAAGTTTCCTTTTTATTAGACTCTTTCTGTGGTTTTAAATGCCTTCTAATTCAAGTTTCTCCCATGATTGAAATGCTGAATGTTTCAACCTTTCTTCCCCCAAAGCAATTTATTTTATAACATCTTAGCATGTTAATTATTTGGACCATTCTAGTTGCACGAGTGGGGGATTGATTTACAAAACTAAAGAATAGGTCGTAAAAGAAAAGGGTTCTTCGGTCAAAGGCATTTCCATTCAACATTTTGATAGCATAATATCAAGGGTAAACTCATTCAATTATAAATAGCGTTATATTTAGATCACTTAATTATTAAAAATTATGTTTGGATCATTTAATTATGAGAAAGGCTATATTTGGATTACTCAATTATAAGTAAGATTACATTTGAATTACTTAATTATGAGTAAGGTTACATTTGGATCACTCAATTGAAGTACTCTAATGTTAACGAGTGTATACAAGTGGTTTGGAAGAAAAACGACCAAATTAATATACTTTTTTTAAATATGAAGGATGATTTAATCGTAAACTTACCCATAATTGAGTGACCTAAATGTAACTTTTAATAATTGAGTGACCCAAATGTAACTTCTAATAATTAGGTGACCAAATATAATTATACATATAATTGAGTGACCTATTTATAATTGTAATTAGTAGGTGAGCAGATCTTGATTGTTTGGACCATAGATGACATGATAAACAAGATTCACCTAATAATCTCTCGTATCCATGAGAATGGGTACGGTTTTAATAGGAATACAAATAAATTAGAATCAATGTAAGATCTTTATCGTTAGAGATTTAGGTTCAAATATATATATATATATATATAAAGTACTAAGCATATTGTTAAAAGATTAACAAAAACTATAAATGTACTATCATATATATTAAAAATATAAATATATTATCGATTTAAAATTTATGATTTTATATTTTAGTAATTACGGGGATGATTTAGGGTTTAAGATTTTATGGTTTTAAAGTTTTAAGGTTAATTACATTAAATATTTTAAACTTTAAGAAAATTTTAAATAATTATTAATTTTAACAACTTTTAAATAATTATTAAAAAATCTAAAAATTCGATAAATAATTAATCTTATTTCAAAATAAAATTAAAAAAAGTATATATTTTATGAACCATTCTTATAATCTTATATATATAAACCATTTGAATTCATAATTTTTTTTTAGTATATACATATTCGGTTGATATTTCTGGAAGCAGACTATTTCAACTAGGGCTGAGCATGGTTAACCGCAAAACCGAAAACTAAACCGAATCGAAGTATTATAGTTCATAAATTTATGAATCATAGTTAATTGTGGTTAACCAAATTAAACCGAATTTGATTTTTTAATTAATTTTTAATTATTTTTATAAGGTAAAAATATATTTTATACTTAAAATACTATAAATATATTTTTATTTTTTACTTAAAAAATATGTTTGAATAAATATTTATGGAAAAATATCTTAAAATATTTATCATTTAATGTTTAAAAGTCATTTTTTAATTAATTTTTAATTATTTTTATAAGATAAAATACAATTTTTTATAAATTAACGTTAATATAAAAAAACCCGAAAACTATGATTAACTAAACCGAAAACCAATAGTTACTAAAATAGCTTACCGAATTAAACGAAAACCGAACCGAATACATCTCTAGTTTCAACTCAACAACGATGCAAGTAATTATCTAGTACAGTCAATACTAATTCATTACCAATTAACCTCTGTATTATTTTAGCTTTTGAACCTCTAATGTACATTCAAAGTTGTAGGATTAAA
Organism: Abelmoschus esculentus; assembly: GCA_035048815.1. NCBI lineage: Eukaryota > Viridiplantae > Streptophyta > Magnoliopsida > Malvales > Malvaceae > Abelmoschus > Abelmoschus esculentus. The sequence goes on along the minus strand of JAUCBN010000051.1, from coordinate 2,315,848 downwards.
AATAATTACACAAAGAAAACAATTTATTTTCAGTAATAAATAAATGTTAGACTCGAGTATTTATTTAAATAAAATATATGCGATATAATGTTACTAACGTTATATATTTTCTTATTTTGATCACTACTATCATTTTTTTTCTTTTGCAATGTTTCGGTCATTAAATTATTGTTTTTCCGTGTGTTGTTTAACAACGGACGAACAAAAAAAAAAACTATTAATTATGATTTTGTTAAAAAATGTACTTTAGTAACTAAAATAGAAAGGCGATAATTATTTAGTGACTAATAATATTATTTACCCTTGTTTTTAATAGGTTAGATTAGGGATGAGTATTCGATCGAGTCGAGTCAAAATTTTTTGAGTTACTCGAGTTGACGAGTCATATTTTACAACTCAAACTTTATTTGAAATTTTTTCGGTTCGAGTCGAGTTTAAGAAATTCGAATTGAGTCGTGTTTTCTAGTTCCTATAAATATTTAATTGTAATTATTTATCATGTTATAGTATGATTTGATTTCAATTTAAATGTTCTAATCATATGAGATATGTATATATATTTTCATATCTAACGATATTTTTTTATATCTTTATATATCAATGTATATATTATAAAAAATTGACAGACTCGTCTCAAACTTAAAAATAAATCCTTTAATTACTAAAATTTCGAGTTATTCGAGTTATTTGAATTTCTATTTTACAACTCGAACTTTATTTAAAATTTTTTCGAGTCGAGTCAAGTTTATAAAATTTAGAGTTGAGTCAAAATAAATTGAATATTTTCTCATCGATTTGAGTTGAGTCGAGTTTTGTTCACCCCTAAATTACACCGTACAGTATTAGTCAATTTTATATGAAAAAAATCTGAACCATGAATTTTAATTCAAAAGTTGCCATAAATTACGAAGAAAACAATGTCCACATGTTTTAAGGAGGCCTCAAACTTAGAGAAATTATATTATGGTAACGTCATATGAGATTAACTAATCAAAAATATTTATTTTATTTTATTTTATCAAGTAAATCTTTATTAATAATTATTATAAATTATATTTAAAAATTATAAGATAAAAATAATAAAATAAATATATTTAATTAATTAGTACTATAAATAACATAACATAAATAACTTATAATATAATTTCTCCCTCAAACTATAATTATAGTGAATATTATTGAATGACTCGGTTATAGTCTAATTAATGGTTATATATTACTAGTTCTGTAGATTATTAATTATTACTGTTTACTAAAAAAGAACAAGAATATTCTTGTCTTGGATTTTCTTCGAGTGTTTTCCAATATTTTGTCTGAAAGAGTCATTGGTAATAATTTTTCCTAATTGATTTCATAATTCAACACTAATTTCTAGTTTTCGTGGATATGAATGTCGTTAGATTGCTGTAATAAATATTGCATCTAGAAAAGTCAAGATTAACAAAGATTATGCTTCATCAAATTCAGCATTTGGAAATACAATAATTGTTTTATAATAAGATTAGAGAGATTTCTTTTAAAGAAAAAAATATACGATTTGATTAATAAAAATCGTAAAACAAAAGAATAAAAGATTAAAAAATTATATATTCTTTATAGATAAAACGATTTAAGTCTTTGTTTCTTAAAACAAAGATTGTCATTTTTTATTGAGATAATTATTAGGTTCAATTGAAGAAATTTATTAGTGTGTCGTGTTTCAGAACAAAACTATTTAAGACAAATGAAAAAAACTTATAATTATTGAGATAATTATTCTTTTAAATAATTTTAAAAATTATATTATACATTCTCGATGAATGTTATATATATCCATTCATTCATTTATTTAGTCCTTACCTACTTCAAATACATTTCATTAAATTTTAAATAGTGACCAAATTGTCTTTTTATAAATTGTCAAGGACAAATTAATTAAAGTTATAATGATGTATTAATAAAAATATAATGACTTTTAAAAATAGTGAAATTAGTCCTTAATTTTTGCAGGTTTATTTAGTCTGTCATCTTAATAAATATCATAATTAAATCCAAAAAATAAATAAAAATAAAATATTAAATATTAAAAAAATATGATTCATGGTTTAAAAAGTGCATAGATTCTTTTAACCTAATTAAATTCTTGAACCAAAAAATTTAATCAATTATATTTTTAAATAAAAAATTACATTAATTAAGTACTTTATTAATTTTTGATCATTAAATATCGATAGAGTTTTTGAATATATTAGTATAATGTATCATATCACAATATTTTTATTTAAAATTTTTAGAATTTTTATTTTATTTTAAAAAAATTCTTTAAAGTTCTAAAAACTTTTAAAATATATATATATATATATATATATAAATGAAACATGATAGACTAAATGTATTATGTGCCATTAATATCAAAAAATATTATCAAAATTTAATTATTATAACTGATTAAATAATTTAATTGATTCAAATACTTAATTGATTAAATTTCTCAATTCAAAAACTTAATTGAGCGTAAAAAAATCTAAAAATTTAATTAATTGTTTTAAAATTTAAGTACTTATTACATCCTTAAACTCAAAAAATAATAAATATTTTTTATTTTGAATAGAATTATAATAAAAACTTGATATTTTTAATTATTCACCAATAATGAGTTTCAGTTTCCGACAGACTTAAAAGTTGTTCCAAATACTCAGCTCCTAAATCCTCCAACACAAGGACAGGCTCTGTCTCCTCTTCGTTTCTCTTCATCGTTTTCCTGTTGCTTTCTCGTTTCGTTTTCATGGAGTATCTCTTCTTCATCGTCAACACAGGCGAATAACCTTATTCAAACCCATAATCCATTTCTTGAAGCGATTCTAAACTTTATCCATCGGGAAATTGAGCACCGCCATGGATCCTCGCATTGCCAATGCAGCTTGGTCGTAGGCTAAAGCTGCGGATTCCGCTGTGTCAAAAGTTCCAAGCCAAACTCTAACGCCATTTCTCGTAGAATCTCTGATCTCGGCGGCGTATTTCCCCCACGGCCGCTTCCGAACGCCGCGATAAGAAACTTCCTTTGCTGTCGTCTCATCTTCGTGGTCGTCTCTGGAACTGTTGGTCGATGTGGGATCAGAAGAGTTTTCCTTAGCTTGGTTCAGAACTCCCAGGAGAAGCATTTCCTGGGAATCATTTTCATTGAAAGGAAGAGTCTGGTTCTGGATGTAAGTGAATGAAGAATCTGGGTAAAAATTTTCTGGGGAAACATAGGAAGAAGATGAATGATAGGAGAAATGGAGATTTGGGTACTGAAAATATGAAGAATCCATGTATATGAAAATCAAAGTTCGATTTTTTGATCTTTGAACAAGCTCTCTTAGGTCGTAGGGACTGGAATGAAAATTTGAAGGTTTGGGGTATTTATAGTGACAAAGGGAGGGAAGGAAAGGGTTAAATTATTTAAATATTTAACTTTTTTATTATCATAAAATGGTAAAATTACATTAAGAATTTAAAATCGTCAAACCTCATTATTTGGTCGTTATTGGAAGTTAATGCACGTGAGTCAAAGGAACTGTCCGTGGGGTATGGCGGCCTGGTCAAGCTAAAGTTTTGTTCTTATATCAACTGATTTTAATTCCAAGATTATGTTTTCAGGTAATTATTTGGGTAAATTATATAAATGGTCCCTTAATTATACTTTAATTATTTTTTATATTCATTAACTATCAAATTGGTCTATTGATTAATTTTTTTGATATAAAGTGGTCTCGTACTGTTAAAAATTTAACGGGAAATTAATGTGGACGTTAACATACTGACTTGAATAAATATGTGACATCCCCAATCTCTATAATTCAAGTCAGCATGTTAACTTTCACATCAGTTTTCCATCAAATTTTTAACGACATAGGACCGTTTTGTATCAAAAAGTTAGCCAATGAACCAATTTGTAACATTCAATGATCAGAGGATATAAAAGATAATTGAGGTATAGTTAAAAGATCATTTATGTAGTTTATCTTAATTACTTAATCTGATTGGAGTTTTAAACAGTCCTTCACGATGTTTTTTTAATAAATAATATTAATCTCTATAAATTTAAATTATTAAATAAATTAAATATTTTTTTAAAATTCATATTTAAATACCTAACTTATCATTGTATCTATTAAATTCAATATTTTAATTTTGACTCTCCGTTCAAATCAGAAATAACCCAAGAATAAACCAAGTATACAGACAAAAAATGGAGTAGCAATTAGCAAATGTAGTTTAAAACAAAGAGTCGGTATTGATTTTAGGTTACAAAAATATATACTAAGACTAGTATTTTCATACACGTATCTACGTCTGAAAAATAACTTCATAAATTCGATTTTAATAAATAAATCAGTCGTTTTGATAAAAAAAAAAAAATCTAAATCATATATAAATCTTAAATTTTCAAAGGATCTTTAGTCCTCTCTATCTCCGTCAATTCATTCTTGATTTTACGTCTCCACTTTAGTTCAATATAGGGTGGGGGACGATTTTTCACTCTGATTTTTTTTCGTATTTGTCTTTTATTTAAAATTTCTAAAATTTAATTTATTTATAAATTAATCTCACTTTTAAATATTTATATTATATTTTTTTTAATTTTAAAATATAGTTTCGTCTCTAATTGAAATTATCATATTTCCTTTTCTTAGTTCATAATTTTTATTGATCCTGAAATGTTACATGTTACAAGATTATTATTTTTAGATATTTTTTATCGTAATGCATGAAAATAATGTTACATGTATAGATTAGCTGAAATGAGAAAATATTAGAACATGATAAATAAATATTTTTTAAAAAAATTTATTAAAGTTTTATTAAAATTTAAAAAATTATGGGTAAGATGTATTTTTTAAAGTTTATAGTTTATAATTTATTATTTAAAGTTAAATTTTATTTTTTTAGTGTTAAAACATTAAAAAAAAAAGGTAACAGATAATTTTAAGGTATAACCAGCCAATCAAAACTCTTAGGATTTACAAAAGGTGAAAAAGAAAGTTCAGAATACATAAAAATTTTATGTAGGAATGACAATAGATCGGATTTGGATCGGGTTTTACAAAATTTAAGTCCAATTTAATTAATAATCAGACTTTCAAAAAAATCCAAGTCTGAAACCAAATCCATTTACATAAATCCAAATCCAATCTAATAAAATATCTAAAATCCAAATTAAATTCAAAAGTCCAAATCCAATTATTTTTTAGAGTAACAACTTAAATAAATATCTTTAAATAAAAAATATATGTTTTATCAAACAAATATTTTAAATTTATAGCACAAACAAATCTCAACAAATATTATAATCCAATATAAAACAAATTAAAGTAACAACTCAAACTTTTTAAATATAAAAATTTTAAATATTTTTATTTGGGTTTATATATGGATCGAATTCATATCGGATATGGATTCGGATTGAATTCGGATCAGATCATGACAATATCCATATCCGATCCATCTCCTATTAGGACTCGGACATTATTTTTGGATTCGGATTCGAAGTTTTTTTTAATCGGATTTGGATCGAATTTTTTTCTTCGGATCGAATCGAATTCGGATTATATTGTCATCCATAATTTTATGGAATAGTTGGTTACTCTATATATTTTATATGAACCATGATTATACTTTTTTCCAAAATTAAATATATTGTTTTTTTAATATACTAGTGTGATTATAAGATAATATTTATTTATTTTTAACTTTTAAGAACATATCATACATATATATTCAAATTTGAGTCATCTGGATTAATTATATCATTTTTTATTACCGAAACCACGTGTTATAAAAACTAAGCATATTTTTGAAAATAATATAAAATATAATCTTGGTTACTCTATATTGTTCATGAATTCATCATCATTTAAATAGAAAATAACTTGGATATATGCTTTGGAATTTTTTTTTTAATTTTTTTGATGTATCTTTTGATGATATTTTGTGGAGCCTGCTTAGTTTGGGCTAATGGGTGAGCATGAAAATCAAGTCCAAAGTCTTCTTCATAAGAAAGATATTTTATTTGTGAAGATAACAAACTCCCATGGCCATGGACATGATGAAAGTAGCTGCAATACATAAACCACCACTTTCTTCTCCTTCTGTCTTGCCTTCAACAATCAAATCCATCCAAATTCCAAAAGCTGAAAAGCTTCTTCAACCCACCCTTGAACAGACCAGGCAAATCCATGCTCTCATGGTCAAAACCCACTTCAATGATGCCAAGCTTAGCCCGTCAGCACAATTCAATCTCCTCATTACATATTACACTCAAAACAACCAACCCCACAGAGCACTTGACATCTATGCTTATTTGAGAAGAATGGACCATGAAGTTGATAACTTCATGCTCCCTGTTGTCCTCAAAGCTTGTAGTTTTGTTTCAATGAACCAGTTGGGAAAAGAAATACATGGTTTTTCTGTGAAGATTGGATTGACTGAAGATGTTTTTGTAAGTAATGCTTTGATACAAATGTATGGTGAATGTGACAGTGCGGTCTCTGCCAGGTTATTGTTCGATAATATGCGTGAAAGAGATGATGTTTCTTGGAGTACAATGATTAGATGCTATGTTAGGAGCAAATTGCACAGGGAAGCATTGGAGACTATAAGAAAGATGCAAATTTTGCAAATAAGACCTAGTGAAGTTGCCATGATTAGCATGGTTACTTTATTTGCAGACCTCATGGATAATGAAATGGGAAAAGTGATGCATGCTTATGCTACAAGGAATCTTGAGAAAATGGGTGTTCATTTATCTACTGCTTTCATTCATATGTATGCTAAAAGTGGAAAGTTAGATTCTGCAAGACTGATTTTCGATAGATTGAACCAGAAAAGCATTGCTTCATGGACTGCTATGATTGCTGGATATATTCACTGCCATAAATCAGAAGAAGGAATGAAGCTTTTTACTAGAATGATTGAAGAAAGGATTAAGCCAAATGAGATCACTTTGCTGAGCTTAGTTGTAGAGTGTGGTTTTGTGGGGGCTCTCGATTTGGGAAAACAACTTCATGTTTATATTGTGAGAAGTGAGATTTGTATGTCTTTGGCTCTAGCTACAGCTTTAGTTGATATGTATGGGAAATGTGGGGAGATAAATAATGCTAAAGCGGTTTTCGACTCGGTTAAGAACAAAGATGTTATGCTGTGGAGTGCAATGATTGCAGCTTATGCACGAACTAGTTGCACAGATCAGGCTTTCGATCTTTTTGTCAAGATGAGGGATAATGGAGTGACACCTAACCAAGTAACAATGGCGACTATGCTCTCAATTTGTGCAGAGGTTGGAGCCCATGATATGGGAAAATGGGTTCATACTGTCATACAAAGGCAAGTTGTCAAAATGGATACGATATTAAAAACCGCACTTTTGGAAATGTATGCCAAGTGTGGAGACATTGATGGAGCTTGGGAATTGTTCAGGGAAGCTAAGGATCGAGATATCAGCATGTGGAATACAATGATGGCAGGATTCGGAATGCATGGATGTGGTAAGGAGGCTTTGGAGCTACTGTCCGAGATGGAAAGAGTGGGTGCTAGGCCTAATGATATCACATTTATTGGTCTTCTTCATGCTTGTAGTCATGCAGGGATGGTGGAAGAAGGGAAGTTGATGTTCGAGAAAATGGTTCATGAATTTGCGTTGGTTCCAAAGATTGAGCACTATGGTTGTGTGGTGGATCTTCTTGGTCGAGCAGGACATCTAGATGAGGCCTATGAGATTATCAAAAACATGCCTATAAGGGCAAATGCCATTATATGGAGCGCTCTTCTTGCTGCATGCAAGCTTCACCAGAATGTTGTATTAGGGGAAATAGCTGCAAGGCAGCTTGTTTTCCTGGAACCTCAAAACTGCGGTTATAATGTTTCAATGTCAAATATATATGCAATGGCAAACAGGTGGAGTGATGTTTCAGGGGTGAGAAAAGCCATGAAGAACAAGGGAATGAAGAAAGAACCAGGGGTCAGCTGTATTGAAGTAAATGGATATGTTCATGAGTTCATAATGGGAGATAGGACACACCCTGAAACCGAAAAGATAAACGATATGATATCTGATATGGGAAACAAGCTAAAGGAGGCAGGGTACATGGCAGACACTTCTGCAGTCCTAAAAAATATAGATGAGGAAGAGAAAGAAACTGCACTCAACTATCACAGTGAGAAATTGGCAATGGCTTTTGGCCTCATTAGCACAGCGCCAGGGACTCAAGTTCGGATTGTGAAAAATCTCAGAGTTTGTAATGACTGTCACACTGCTACTAAGCTGCTGTCTAAAATATACCAGAGAGTAATAATAGTACGCGATCGAAAACGCTTTCACCACTTCACAGATGGAATCTGTTCCTGTGGAGATTACTGGTAGCATTACAGTTGAGTATGTATGTTTCAAGAACACGGTGAAGAGACATAAAGTACAATGTAAATGGAAGAGGAATTGCACTTGATTACCTCCTTCAAGTTCATATCTTACCTTCACGAGAGCACTGCAATATTACCATTTAACTCGGGTCTTAAACCTATTGTGTTTCATCAATAATCACCACATAACCCCCATTTTTGAAGAAATAAACCAACTGAAGAAAACACACTGGAAAGTAATCAAGTATCCTGAATTGTTTCGATTAAAAATGTTACACGCTTGAAGAGTATTACAAACATATTAACAAATGATCAGTCAATGATCTCAATTTGTTTTCTGGATATGAGTTAACATCATAATTCTTCTGAACAGGAAAGCAAAGGTGTTTAACCAAGCCATTGTTGACATCGACAGTCCCCACTAGCTCCAACAGAATGCCGAATGCTGATTTTCTCAGTAGAATACTTTTGCTGAAGCCATTCAAAACCATTCACATCAAGTTTTCCAGAAACGGATTTCCCTTGCTTCCTACGGATTTGCTGCTCACGAACAGACGCCCATAGTTTTTCAATGGCATCCCGTTGACGAGATGTAAACCTTGCTACATTGTCAAATGCATGCTTTACCAAGATGTCTATAACTGTCTGGCACCTAAGAAGAATACAACATGCGATTAATCTCCTAAATAAAATTAACAAAATCAACTATATAAAAGAAGAGTTCCCTATCCTTTAAGTAGCCGCAGAAAAACAATGAACACTTACCATGGAGTTTTATAACGGCGAGCAGCAATCTCTAAACAAGAAATCAAGGCTTCTCTCTTTGACTTGAGAAATCTCTTAGTATCTTCCTCGTCATTTTTCCTGCTCTTGGTTGTCACATCTTTCTTTCCTTTTGCTCTATCATCATTTTTCCCAGATTTAGGAATTAGAGCATCGAGTCCAAAAGGATCAGACTCATCCTTGTTATTTTCTTCAGCTGAAGCAACTATAGCTTGTTTGTCATCTTCATCATTGCCAGTTTCAGCCTCACCCTTCAGGGTAGCAGCTTCATCTGTGTCATCCTCCTCAGTCGCAAATGGAAGATTACATATTTCATCTTTTAATTTAGTAGCTGTTTTTGAAAACTATAATGAAGTTCAGCAACGACATAAAAACACACCATCAGTTACAAATTTTGTAGGAGTAAGAAAAGGGAAACAAATTATACGGTATTGTCACAAAGCATTTTAGTCAAGATGATGTACGTAGAAAAATGAATAACTCGTGACTAACAGTGCTGTGACAACAAAACGTACTAAAACTAAAAGTAAAGTACTTACCACAAAGCTGTCATCAGTTAAAAAGTCATTTGCCATCACCGCCATAAATGTCCATACAGTCAGCTGGTTCTTCTGCTTCTTGTTTAGGCACTGCAAGGAAACAAAAAATATAAGAAAATGCTCAAGGGAGAATGCCTTACATTTGTGATACAAACTAAAGCCATACTTCAGCTGCATCTTGTGCTGCTGAGAACAGTGAATGATAATCGCCTCGTACTGAAGAATCAGTACAAGACATTGTTGATGACATTGCAGCCTCCAATATGGCAAAAAAGTATTCACTAGTCCCGGGCTTCACGCTTCCAGCCTGTATCAACTGTATGGCAAGCTTTGAAGCCTTAGAAAACTTGGCAGGGTTCTTGATATGCAATGCAATTTTCTGCATTGCCTCAATAACTTGTGTCTCTGAAGCATCTGTTGTCATCTTAAATCTCAAGCGCTTTTCTTGTACAGCAGCTGGGAAGTACAACACATAACTAATCAGCTGCTTGTGGAGAGAGTTTAACCAAAAAAAAAAAGAGAAGCTTCAAGCAAAAGTCATCGAGTAGAACAATAATAAGAGAATTTAAATAAACAAACAATCAATAATAGCATACAAGACTAGAAGCACTTTCCATTAAGATCCTATTATGCCAAATCAAATCATTTCTATATCCAAGTCTCATGTAATTAAAATATTATAACGCAATATCCTCAATTTCTTCATTCTCTTGCCCTCATTCTCCGTGCACCCGAATGAAAATAAAACCATTTCATGCACTATTTATCATTCAGATGAGATTCGTGAGAAGAGAAAGACCAGATCATAAAGTGAATACACAACACCAAATACATAAGACCACATATATCCAAGTTGTCCTCTTATTATTAGTTCCCTTCAATAAATTGAAACTAATACAACTAGAACCTGTAGTCGAATCAATCAGCGCCTGAGGGCTAAAATTCTTCTTCCTTTCCATTTCACTTTTCCAAACACACAAGCACAGGAAACTCAAAATGTTATCTTTGTTTGCTCCTAGTCTCTCACAAACCAAATGCTAAGGTAAGTAAGTGCATGTTCACAAAACCCAAATGCCATTTAACTATCTTTCCCAAAGCACTTTCTTCCAAACTGCAATACATACTAACCTCATACATAATAACATAACTAGTTTCAAAATTCAAGCAAAATAATTCCTAACCCTAAAATAAATATACCCAAAAAATACTAGAACTGAATTATGCTGCAAAACCCCAAAATTATCATCTAAAATCACATCATTAGCTTCGAAAAATCAAAACCCATTTCAATTTCCACTTCATAGTAGTAAATAAGTTAGCGGAAACCAGAATTCAAAATCAAACAAAAGACATAAAATCATATGAACCCACAGACCAAAAGGGGAAAAGAGAAATCTTGAAATTATAGGTGGGATTTACCTTCAGGGTTAGATTCAGTAGGCTTAGGTCTCTTGAGAGCACTTTTAAGAACTGGGATTGGAGATGCTTCCTTGTTATTACTGCTACTACTCGTCTTCAAAGAAGAAGAAATTTGATCGTTGCTTTTGTTCCCTTGGCCTTTTTCTTCTTCGTTTTCTTTTTCTTCTAGTTGCTGGTGATGAGAAGGCGGTGGTAATCCTTCAAATAGATTGTCACCCATTTTCTCTGAACTAATCAGCTACCTTTTCTTTCTTTGAATGATTTCTGGGTATCCTTTAGAAACTCAGAAACTTTCGAAAGTTTTCCTTCGAATTCTAAAGAAATATGCAGGGGAAAGTTTTCCCCTTTATAAATCTATTTTGGGGTAAAATTTTTATATTGTAATTACCGATAAACACAAATATTAAACCTTAAACTCTAAAAAATTAAATCTTAATTTTTAATTTTAAATCTTAAATTAAATTTTTAACTCCTAAAATTTAATATATTATTTTTCTCCATATTTTTATCTATATTCATATTTAATCTAGTGATAAACTAATTCAATCAAACATACATAAAAATATTTTTTTTATAATTATTAATATTTAATTTAATAATTTAATTTTAATTAAATATTATAAATATTCATAATAAATTATTTTATAATTTAATTTAGTTTATTTACGAGAAAACTTTAAATTAAAAATATAATAATAATAATAATAATATAACAATAATAATTTAGTTTATTATCGGATCGCTTATGTACCTATAGGGGCTAATAATGTAGCTCATACTCTTGCTTCTAGGGCTATGCAAACTTTATGTAATCTTCATTGACTCTGATATTCCCGATTTTATAAGGGTTTTTGTAAACTCTAAGAAATTTAACTCTTATTTTCAATAAAATTTTAGGGTACTTCTTTCCTCAGAGGTTTTTAACTTTTTTGGGTTAGAAGTGTTAAAGGGTTTTAACGAAACCCTTTTTCGTAAAAAAAAAAAAACTTAAAGAAGTGCATTGGTTTTTGGTTGTAAAACAAAATGCACCAACACCACCCTATTAGCCCATTTGTTTCTTGGGCTTTAGTTGTGTAATTCTCATAGCCCATTAAGTTTAAATATTTTATTCTTGGGATAATGTGGATCTAAAATTTATCAACGTTTAATGTTTCTCCCAAAGTATACTTCTATCTAGGGGTAAGTATTCAATCGAGTCGAGTTGAGTTAAAAAATTTCGAGTTATTCGAGCTGACAGTCATATTTTATAACTCAAACTTTATTTGATTTTTTTTATTCGATTCGAGTTTAAGAAATTCGAGTCGAGTTTTCGAGTTCCTATAAATATTTAACTGTAATTATTTATCATGTTATAGTATGATTTGATTCCAATTTAAACGACTTTCTCTAATCATATAAGATATGCATATGTATTTTTTCATATGTAGCAATATTTCTTTATATTTTTATATATCATAAAAAATTAAAAGATTCGTCTCAAAATTAAAAATTAATTCTTTAATTACTAAAAATTTCGAGTTATTCAAATTTTCATTTTACAACTCAAACTTTATTTGAAATTTTTTCGAGTCGAGTCAATGAAATTTCGAGTCGAGTCAAAACGAGTCGAGTACTTTTGCCTCGAATCGAGTCGAGTTATTCGGTTTTTTCGAGTCGAGTCAAGTTTTGCTCACCCCTACATCCAATACTTCTTCATACTAAATATATGGTTTAGGGTGCGATAATTTTATATTTTTTCAGATAATTTTAGGGTGCGATAATTTTATATATTTTTATCTGAATAACATTTTAAGTTTAATTCAGTCTTAATTTAATTTTATTCGAAATTATCGCACCCTAAAATTATCAGAGAAAATATATAAAATTATCACACTCTAAACCATATATTTAGTATCAAGAAGTATTGGATGTAGGGGTGAGCAAAATTCGATTCGACTCGAAAAAAATTCAATAATTCGACTTGTCTCGAGGCGAAAATATTTGACTCGACTTAAAATTTCATAAACTCGACTCGACTCGACTCTACTCTAAAAAATTTGAAATAAAGTTCGAGTTGTAAAATGAAAATTCGAATAAATCAAAATTATTAATAATTAAAATATTTATTTTTAAATTTGAGATGAGTCTTTTAATTTTTTATGATATATATGTACATACACACATTGATATATAAAAATATAAAGAAATGTTGCTACATATAAAAAAATATAAAGAAATATATATATATATATACATACCTTATATGATTAGAAAAAGTCGTTTAAATTAGAATCAAATCATACTATAATATGATAAATAATAACAATTAAATATTTAAAGAAACTCGAAAAATCAACTCGATTCGACTCGAATTTTTAAACTCGATTAGAATAAAAAAAAATTCAAATAAAGTTCGAGTTATAAAATATGACTCGTCAACTTAAATAACTCAAAATTTTTTGACTCGACTCGATCAAATACTCACTCTTAACTAGATGTATTGGTACGACACATTACACTTCTAAAATGAAGAATCATGTTTAAACTTTAAAGACAATACTTTTGCGAAAAAATTTCGTAGATAAATCATGTTAAAAAAAAGTCCTACATAAATGTAACGTGACGTCGCGACAAGATCAAGAAATAATACATGCAGCCCCACTTTCTCACCTTCCAAACACCAATAAATAAACCCTAAAATTTTCCATCTCTCTCCCCATTGAATTTCCCAAGAGAAAAAGGAAAATGAAGGATTTTGCATAGAAAATACAAAGATACCACACCTCCCCAAGGCCCTTGACAGTTAACACACCAAAAACCAAGGCAAATATGAATCCAACAAGTCCTTGGAAATAAGAAAGGAATTTTATACATACTATACCCCAAAAAGAAAAAAAGGTCTAATTATGCCTATAGTCCTTATACTTTTTATTTTTTTATATCTAATCTCTTCTAATTCTAGGAGTTTAGTCCCTTTGTTTGAGTATTTGTCTTGTTTAAAAACTAAAAGCAGATGTTCATTAATATTGTTATCCATTAAATTTTAATGTCATAAATCGAGAGTAAAAGCAGATGTTATCCTAAAAGACCCAATTCGAACATTTATATGTGTATTGTCTTAAATAGTAAAAAAGCATAAATATATACAACTATATAATCACATCAGTATATTAAAAAAATATTCAAGATTAACAGATTAAATTTTAAAAGTACGAAAAGTACATGGATTGAGGGTAGAACTAAACCGAAAAAGAAATCTTAAAACGTTCTTTTGTTGTTCTAAGATTTTGCTCTATCTAATTTGTACCGGTCAATGTCACACACTAAAAAAATATTTTATATACATAAAATTTCAAACTCGAGATACGTTTAATTGCGTTACCAATATGCTTAAAATGCTTTTCTTTTGTTTTATTGCCCTCAGTAATTCTTTAGCTTTGATTGATTATCATACTTACTTTTCCACTAGCTTCTCTCTCTCTCTCTCAGCCAGCTTTTCTAGAGAGTTGAATTCTTCCATATTTTCTCTTGTTCTTCAAAACCTTATTCGGTCATATCCATAAAGATTACCAGCAAAAACAAGATCCAAACCCAGTTTTCCATAGCTTTGTTTGTACTCTTTTCTCTTCTTGTGAGCTCAAAAAATTTGATAAAAACATGGCTAATCTATGGTGGACGGGGCAAGTAGGGTTACAAGGAATGGAAACATCAGCCACTTCATCATCTCCGATGAAGAGGCCAGATCTGGGTATATCCATCACAAATAACGGCGAAACAGGTAGCGGTGGCACCGGCGAAGAAGAAGAAGACAAAGAGCATAGCGATGAGCCTAGAGAAGGCACTGTCGAAGTCTCTACTCGTCGTCCTAGGGGACGACCAGCTGGTTCCAAAAACAAACCCAAGCCACCCATCTTTGTCACCAGGGACAGCCCTAATGCACTGAGGAGTCACGTTATGGAAATAGCTAATGGCTCCGATGTGGCCGAAACCCTAGCTCAGTTCGCTCGGAGGAGACAGAGAGGGGTTTCGGTTCTTAGCGGAAGTGGAACTGTGAACAACGTTACACTCAGGCAACCTTCCGCTCCTGGTGCAGTCATGGCTCTTCATGGTCGGTTCGAGATATTATCGTTAACCGGTGCGTTTCTCCCAGAACCGGCTCCCCCGGGGTCGACCGGGTTAACGATATACCTAGCCGGCGGACAAGGGCAGGTTGTCGGTGGTAGTGTGGTAGGGTCATTGATGGCATCAGGGCCCGTTATGGTAATAGCAGCAACTTTCTCCAACGCTACATATGAAAGGTTACCCTTGGAGGAAGAAGAAGAGGGTGCCGGTGGAGCTCAAGGTCAGCTCGGTGGTGGGAGCGGTGGATCACCACCCGGGATCGGTAGTGTAAGTGTAAGCGGTGGTGTACATCAACAAGGTGGGATTAGTGGTGGTAGCGGCGATGGTTTGGGATTGCCAGTTTATAACAATTTGCCACCGAATTTGGTTCCGAATGGACAGTTGAACGATGAAGCTTATGGTTGGTCACACGGTGGACGTCCGCCGTATCAGTAAACATATAGGAAAACATTGGTTGTAAGAGATTTCACTTAATTTGCAGAATAAGATGATCATGTTTAGTTTCTTACACTTCCTTTCATCTCTCACAAAACAAAATTCGATTTCAATAAACCTTTGGAAATGGATTCGTAATTAAAATGTTATCAAATTTATTCTAAACAAAAATAAAATGATTTAATTGGGGTTGAAAAACAAATCTATGAAAAAATATTAGGTACTATTCATCACGTCATTCATGGTCCCAATTAATCAGGACCGTTCATCTCATTTTTTTCCCAAATGAATCATCATCTTTTTTCTACATGTAATTAATGGGTGGATAGTTGTTAATTAGATGATTATTTAAAGATGAAAAGTCCTGATTGCTTAGACTATGGATGATGCGGTGAACAAGATTCACCTAATAATCTCTCCGAATCTTATATGTTTGATTTCCAATTTTGTAAGTGTAAACTAGGTGAGAATTGAAAATCTTGGTATCTAAATTGTTGGGATCGAAAATAATCAAAACTAGTCATAAGGATGGAAATAAAAAGTCTTTTAGTATTGAACCATATAATAAGGATGAGGACGAAAATTGTTATATCTGAATTATTGAAAAATTAATCGATATCAAAAATTATTCACAAAAATCCTAATATTTTATAAAATTTTAAAATATATATATAATTAACTCTCGTTTACTTGTATAATACCTACTTAACTTAGTATCAATATCTTTACCTTTTATGTTACTCAAAAACCATGTTCCCCGTTCAAACATATGTTCAAGTATATTGAATACATGACTTGTAAATTAAAATCAACCATATATTTGGTTAGTAAAATAGTAAATTTTGGGACCGGGGTTCCCGAAACTCACGAGGATTCAATAAATAAAAAGATGAGAAAATATCATAACATACAATGAGAATTACTCAAAATCACGACCGTAAGTGTTGAGGACAAAGTAAAGAATGAAAAACCATCATCGCATCGACTGTTTTTCACCCTTAATCAAATACCACTAAAATTTTAAGTGTGCACCGATTGTACTATTAAATTAAAAATTGATACTATCAAGCTTCAATTATATCATCAAGCTATTCAAATCTCTCATCGTCATTACACAGATCGATAAGATTCGTCCATGTCATTGATTTTAATGGTCTAATAGTATAATTGAAGCTTAAACTGAAGTTCAGTAATTAAATAGTATCGATTTTTAGTTCAATAGTATAATCAATACGAATAGATATCATATGCTCCCTTTTTAAAGTAAAACATATTTTTTTTTTTAAAATTTTAATATGAATCATCCGTTTCAATCATCCAAAAAACGTATAAAACTTAAAAGTTTTATATTACATAACTTATCATATCTCATTATTTTAAATCTATTAGATTATATGAACCAACTGAATTAAAATTCAGTTTCATACTTTCCTAACACAAGTTTCCAACTTTGTGGCTCAAAATAGTTATTAAGGTACGCTAATTTTTCATAATGAACATGATACACGCACTGCTCAAAGCCATGCTCTAAAATGAAACATTCTTCAAAAATAATAGTCATTACTACATGTATATGAATGTGTATACGTATAATGGGACTGAAATCTAAGATCGACAAAATCTTCGATCGAACTCGTCGCTTCTTAAGTTCCATATGCTCATCGAGGCTTGTTTCTGTGCTTTCCGGCAATGGCTGCAGAGAATTTAAACTCAGCATTTCATGCAACTCTTTCATCTACATGAGCTAATGTAAAAATAGAGATGAAGTCTCTAAAACAGGTTCATTTCATGCAACACTCGGCATATTTCGGTTTCTTGAACTCGGGTTTTTGAATTTGTCCTCCAGCAGCAAGAATCTTGAGAAATCCAGTTTTCGAATCTCTCCACCAGCAACAAGAATCTTAAGCTTTGGCTTGATGCATGAACTTGAAGTATACAACAAGGGTTGCACAGTTATCATCCTCATCCTGTTATACAATTTATTAAGCTAAAAGAAAGGTGTGAAATCAACTTAATGGCAAAAGAGTATGATGTAAGGGTGTTAACTGTTCGGTTAAACCGAATTAGTCGACTGAACTGAAAGTTAGACCAGTATAAAATCCCTAAAAGAACTGGTTTTTGGTTCCTAAACAAATCAATGGAAACATCAAGGACCCTCTTCACATGGATCCACATGAAGATGACATTGTTAATGAACACCTGGGTAATTTCACCTAGTTACTTGCACAACATTCCAATGGCAGAAAGCAGTGATGGTGGTGGAACCCACCTTGGAATTTTATAATCAAAATTTTCTTTTAGAAAATAACCTTCAACTAAAGCCAAACATCAAATAGCTTCTCTTTTTTCTACCCCACTTGTCTTTCTAAGTGTATTTTTACCAATGGCTTGCAGCTCCTAGCTCTTCTTAAAAGTTGAACAAGCTAATTAAACTATAATACTTTGAAGAGGGAATTCGGAAAATCGATATTATGGAAATATGGACCACCCGGATAAAGCCTAAGCTGCATAATTACAAAGGATTAGTTTATTCATTGATAATGGAGAATCATGCATCAGCAATTGAAATTTGAGAGCATGTTCCACTTTCCAAGTCTAAAATGCTTGATTATTTTATTTCCTGCATGTACCTGCCGTGGGGTACATGGTGTCCTCAGAGAATTAGGTGCCATTTGACCTAACTTTCAAAAGGTTGTACCTCCTAATCGGTTAGATAAACTCGAAATGTATAAACTCGAAACATTTCGAGTTCACAATCAAAGAACGACACGTTCACCACATTGAATCACTATTAGTGATCCAATCCTTAAATTATAAAAGGTCACCAGCTACCAACATTCATCTCCTGAAGGAGACATATAAACTAGAAAAGCAAGTTAAAACCTAAAGAAGAGTCTACTCAAAGAAAGAGTCGAATTGACAGAACCGTTCCACTAGCGACAACCCTGCCTTTTTTATTGAACAGAAATCATTAGTATCTATAAATTGCTGCAAGATTCAAGTAAATGATTCAACAACTCCAGAAAATGAAAGGAAAGATAGGACTGCAGTCATTTGTGATGCTCTCCAAAGTTCTAATTGTAGTTTTAATTAGAGGGTTAGAAGGAAAATCAAAATACTACCTTGATGGGACCCATATATTTATATGAATTCAATGATGGGACCAAATCTTCTTGGGATGTGTGATGTGAAGGTACTTTCAAATTTACTTCCTAAAAGATCCTTTCCATCTATGTATGAGATATCTATAGTTCTATAGTTCTATACAGTCCAAATTATATACTGAAGATTTGAAGTCAACTAATAACCATCAAGCTGTTTTTCATCCCCTACTGTTGATTACTTCAGCAGATTATGAATCATTGGATCCTGAAACATGGATAATTATGCATCTGGGGACATAATGTTAAGTATTAAGGCACTAGAGTGAAGTATCAGACATGTAAAACTAATATTCGATTAACATCAGTAATAACTAATTTGTCAGTCCATATCTGGGAAGAAGTAGATGGAAGGTCCTTTTAATTCAATTACATGGCTCTTCAATCCCAGATTTTAAACATTTGAAGGCTAGATATGTTGCATGTAGACATACTCAAATAGAAATTACAATATTGTTTAAATAACATGAAACAAAAACTGATGTTTTACAGTAATAAACAGGTTTCTTTCAAGAAATATATTTATATTGGAACTTCCATATAGATGAATCAATATCATATTGGAAAAATAATGGAGTATTATATCTTACCACTGTTTGCACAAATAAAGGATGGGATTTCAATCTTTTGCTCTTGCATTCTCCAGATCACTGTTGCGTGATAAGCATGAATAGTAGAGCTCTGGTTATCATTATCCATAAAGCATGCTGGATATAATTGGATGCAGATGGGGGGGGGGGGGGGGATTAGCATATATATCAAAAAGTATGGGGGCACATTGATATTTTCCCCAGATAGAGTGCAGAAATGGACAATTGTAGAAGAGGACAAAAGATGGGCTATTGACACCAATTTCAAGGAAAAGGGTCCCACTCAATGAAACCAGATCTAGTTGACAATCTGACTGCTTAAGAATTTGCCTACCACATGTGCGGTGTGCCATGATGTGAGCACCTTAGCTACTAGAACCCCTAAATTTCCGCCAGTATTTCGGGGTTAGCCCTAACACTGTCCAATGCTTCA
Source organism: Abelmoschus esculentus (assembly GCA_035048815.1). Taxonomy (NCBI): domain Eukaryota; kingdom Viridiplantae; phylum Streptophyta; class Magnoliopsida; order Malvales; family Malvaceae; genus Abelmoschus; species Abelmoschus esculentus. The sequence goes on along the minus strand of JAUCBN010000051.1, from coordinate 2,296,011 downwards.
TGCAGTTTGCCAGGTACATTTCTAAACTTTATATTTGGTAACAATCATTGGTGCATTCATACGTTTCTCTTTCAAAGTTAAACAAGCTTATCCTAAAAGCATCAATGATCAAAACTTAAGAAAAATGCTATGCACACAGCACAGAAATGAATGAACGCATGGGGTCAGACTACAGCACTCTTATTAAAGAATTCTAATCAATTACTGACATCAAGACTCCGGATGCATGCATACAGATGGGGTGGCATTGACCTTAGTTTCATGCATAATTCCAGATATGAACGCCCCCATCAACCAAGGGCTTGCAAATAGTTTTTTTTTTCTTTCTTTTAAGGGAAGGGGTGATGGGGAATTCATATCTTGTTTTATGCATGAAACTAAGATCAACTTGCCACATTATGCATGCATCTTGCCTCTCGACATGTCAGCTAATTAAATTGAAGTATTTAATAATGAGTAAACTGCAATAAATAAAGAGAGACAAAATAGTTCTGTTGGTTGGAAGCATTTAATATTTTCTTCAATTATATTTTATTTCTGGGAGTAAAACATCCGCAATTTTGATCATATAGATGATTGAATATTATAATGTTGACCAAAACATTAAAATAATTCATCAGTGAGAATACTTGTTTTTGGTTACAGAAGCAATACCTGAAGTCCGATAAAAGGGAGCAAAATGCTACAGAACAACACCACTTAAGGCCTATCAATAGAGAATCCATTATTAAATAGAAGCATTACCAGTAAGTGGCATACCCTGTCAATCCTAAATATAGAGGAAGACCAAGTTTTCTGAACTGGTTTCCATCATTTATCAAGAGTTTATTCGCTTGCACCCTATGATGGTTCATGCTCAGAATAAGTTCAACATATATTCTAATGCTAACTTTCTGAAGTCAAATAGATCTTTCTTGTTCATTTTCTAGATAGGAAAGAGAAACTCTGCAGTGCACCAGCTCCAAAAATTACTTGACCAACCTAGAAAGGTAGCCAGCATTTACAAACTTATTTCTCAATATTTCGAGTTGCGACAGCATGATCAGTGTATACAAGTAAATGAAAACTGTGAGTCATTCTAGACTTTTATTAGGGGTAAGGTTGCCCTTGTTTGAATCCAAGATCTATCGTCAATATAAGTCATTTACCGCTACACCAATAGCTAGTAGACAGCTTTCTAGATTATTGGTCAGAGGCCAGCGAATATATAAATGATGAGTGAGAAACGAACCAAATTTGATTATGCATCCCCATATGCGAGTATCTGCATAGCTGAAGATGATGGCATGTGTGATGTGTATGAGCAGTGTGGTACATGTAAAGGTCTAAACATAGCATTCACTAACCTATTCCGTCTGGACAGAGATTCATGAGGAATGATCGAGGTTAGCATCATGGATGTGGAAATCTTCTCTCTTATAAAAGAAGTTATTTAATTATTCTTAGGATAAGTATAAGTTGCTTTACTATTCTTACGATAAGTTAGGTAGGACACCTAGTGAAATAAGTTTTATCATTATCAGGAGAAGTTTAAGGAATCTTAAAATAGAATTTATGTTTGATAGCCCTTTATTTACTTTCTTTAATTGTTGTAATATCTATTTAAAGATTATAGTTTTATTTTAATTATAGGGGTTTAAGACTCTTACGAGTTGAGAACTCACTTTGCCAAGTTCCACACGTTCAAAAAGGTTTACTCTCATGGAAAAAAATCATCCAGTGACTCAATCCTTAACTGGTGAATTCAACAGTTAGGCTTATCATATGATTATGACAGTACAGATAAGTCTCCAAGGCCCTAAAATCATATTTGTCTTGACTGAGGACTTATTTATTTGACATATGAATTAACAGTACAAAACATTAGTTCCAACTATAGACTCTGAAAGGTTCAGATAACTTCATACTCGGTTCTCCCAGCTATTGAACTGAGTGATACCATTTTGCACGGTCAGAGCTTTCAAAACAGATATTTAGGATGTCTTATGGGAAACATGATTATTGAATCTCAATCTTTTATTAGTTGTAGAGTGTCCACTACATAAAATTGTAAGCTGGAACAGGCACACAAAGAGATAAGACCGTCAGCAATTTCCGTCAGCTTGTTCCATGAATCAATAGGAATAAGAAACTTGCATAAGTTATTTAATATTTTGTTGGTATTCTGATAAGAGAAAAATCTATTGCCAAAAGCTATATGGAGATGACAAATATGCACATCTAGTCAAACACCAAATCAACAGAAAAGAAAAATTGCCCCTTCGAATAGTACCTCTCAAGTAGAGCTGCTGGCCATAAAAAATTATGCAGGCTTCTGGAATTTACAATGTACCCATACTCTTTGCATGTTCTTCCCATTTCGACAATTCACTGACTTCACACTACAATATTCAATCTCAAGCTGCAAGTGCCAATAAGTTAAAATTCAATACCACTAGCATCAAAATAACAAGGAACTTTTTGAGGGTTTCTATCTTTAGATATGACGTTTAATTATAAATATATAAATCCATGCCCTACAAAAGGTCAAAAGCATGAAACTTTCATTCTCTCTTTGATATAATGAGTCGAGCAAACCATACACAAATGCACTAGAAACCATTCCAGATTGAGATCTATGAAGCAAAACTCAAAACAATGGAGATGAAGCATATTACATCTTATGCACAAATCCAGGTTATAAGAAGTACAAGTATCAAATTTTCCCAAGAGAAAAAACTTTGTACCTCAATAAAGCCAGCACCAATGAATAGATTTCTGACAGTATCTAGACAGAAAAATATGAATGGGTGCCATCTGAACGCATGTATTCCCTGAACCCAACTCTTTGGTCTGGTTCAAATCTAAGCATCGTCATGTCATAGAGACCTGGATTCCATCAAACTGACCTTTTGTAAACTGATTCTGGAAACAACCTTTTTACTTTATTATTTTTCAAAAGAACTAAATTTGGCTAGAAAATACAAGGAAGGGAGGGATTGCCATTTCTACAGCCAACCTCCAAAACCTTAGAACCATCTCCACAAGAAACCAGGTCTTGAAATTCTTTCAACAAGTACCTCCTTTCCTGTGTCACCAAAATACCCACTTAGGCTCACACAACATATAGCAAAACGCAATCAAAAACCCAGAAATAAAATGAAGGAAAGATTGGATTTTTTTTTCATTATTTTCTTTTGTTATAGACAAACCTTGAAGAATTTGGCAGGGGATTGTTGAATGTGAAAACTTTGCCACGCTTTTATTGTATCTTTGGGAAGCTGATGCTCTGGTTGTGGGGTAACGAAAGGGAGAAGATGGTAGCTAAGAGAAGGGTCGTTTTCTCGATTTCTGGTCGGTTCAAGTTCTGTGCCTCATTAACCCTTAATTTGAAGAAATTTAATAAAATTAACCCTTAATTTTTATAATCTAATCCTAATTTCAAAAAATTAACTCTTGATATTTTAAAATTACTTCAATTTCATCTCTCTTAATCCCATTATCTCTCGTCTTTTCATCTTTTTCTCCATTTATTTCTATAGTCTCTTTCAAATGCTTGAAAGTTGAAACCTCATTGATTCTCCCCCTCCATTCTCTGTTTCCAGACCGGAAGCAAATAACCCATTTCCATTTCAAAGCTCCGCCCCTCCTACCTCCGGTGACCGCCGCCACCACTTATTTCCAAAACCCATTTCCATTTCCTCCGTTCCAAATTTACAATCGTCGCAACCTTCGCTCGTCAATTCCAATGAGAAGATATGTTTAACCAAAAAATTAATATAATTTAATTTCAAGTTGATTTGATAATATAAGATTTTCTAATCCACCAATCTTCACGTTATTAGAATTGACCACCAATCTGACTTTTATGGTACAGAATACTGCTTTCATCAATGGGGGAAAGAAGTTGAAGCTGCATATTGCAAAGGATGGCAGCTGGAGAAACCTTTAAGGATGCAAGTTAAGTTTTCAAGAACCAATATAGCACAGAGAAAGAGAAGGAATGGATGGTATACATTACATTTTCAGGTTCATAAATATCATACTACCTTTGATTTTGGTATGAAAGAAGTGTACATGTAAGGTTACATCCGGTCGTTACATGAAATTCCGGTGATGGTGTTCGATGAGCAAAATTTAATGCCTACATGTTCCATGGAATGACAGAATGCAAGTGATATGTTAAAGATCTCTGTGACAGGGATATGAGCTGATTGGGAACATGTTAGGTACTCGAATAAGTAACCGATCCCCATACCTGCAGGTCAAGCATTGGATCGGAGGTTCCGACTGAGTGGCTCCTCAAATCGCTTCCCCTGCCTGATGCAAAACTCTTTGAAGCTCGGCCGCCATTCCTTGCAATAAAACTGGTTTCTGAAGAATTGCATTCATTCCTATTTGTATGCATCTCTCCCGCACATGATCCTCAGCACTAGCTGTCAAGGCTATAATCAATGGCCAATTACGGCTGCGAAACTTACGGATTCTCATCGCCACTTCAAATCCATCCATTTCAGGCATGTGAAGATCCAAAACAACGATTCTGAAAGAATTCTCAGCATGGCTGACTGCACTAAGGCATTTGAATCCAGTAGAAACGGCTGACACTTCACAACCCAATTTTTCTAGCAGCTTCTTGGTCACAGTTCTGTTTATGTCATCATCATCAGCTAGTAAAACTCGTAGACCTCTGAACCTCGAGTAGGAATTTGATTGCTCACCGGAGGTTCCATGCGCATACATGGTTCTTTGGATATTCGATTGGATTTGAAACCTGAGAAGAAGTGTCATGCTCTGTGCAGACCCCAGAGAGTTCGTGGATATCCAGACGTTCCCTTGCATCATCTGCAAATACCAGAAACATTATATACAATTATGACAGAACAATACCATGCCGAGAAATCATGAACCACCAAATCTAGGGGGTGAAAAGAAAAAAATGCAATAAAATAGATGAATATCTTTCAGACGTCTTGAAAGTTTCAGCAACGAATGATCATACACACAGGAAAACAACAATATACTACTAATGGCAGTATCTCATTCCACCAGATGAATGGTTACTGCAAATTCCATTCAAAATGCAGTAGCTAAAAAAATGTATAGAATCGAGAGTATAAGATAGAAGTAGAACTCGGTTATTCACCTGCACGAGCTTTTTACACATGGTAAAATTCAAGCTCTCCTTGGCTTCATCCTTATTATGCTTCTCGGTAGAAATAGTTTTGGTCGAGACTGGTGCATCAGCCACAGAGCTCCCACCATGAATATCAATTTCAATCTTTAAGTACATGTAATTATCTTGTATGTTAGATCTCCATGCATTTATTTTGTCATTCTTCTCCTGGCTACCAGCATCTGATAGAACCCGGAATAAGACAGTACCTCCTCCACTATTGATGTCGAGTAGATAACCAACCATATGCAAAATCACTTGAAAAGTCCTTCTTTCATCACCGATCACTTGGTCAGGCAAAGAGCTCTGGACGCCAACTTGGAAACCGAAGCCTTTATAGACAGATAAGCATTTGGCAAGGCAAGAAGCTTCTTTAATCATGGAATGTAAGCTAAAAGGTCTCATTTCTAGAGGAAATCTTCCATTATCTTTTTCCGAAATCTCCATCACATCATTTATCAAAGTTGAAAGAACACTGCTTGTTTTGACCAATGTGTCAACAATAGTCTTCTGCTTGAAGTTCATATTTTCATCTTGAAACACTGAAAGTAAGCCCAAGATTGAGTGCATTGGTCTTTTCATACCATGACTCATTACTTTCTGAAAAGAGTTCCTCGCTTGGCTGGCCATCATTGCGTTCTGTCTTTCCTGCTGCAACACATGATTTTGCTGGCTCAGTTTTTCTCTCATTCGTTGAGATTCTTCGAGAACTGCAGCATGGGATAGAGCTACAGCTACCTGATCAGCAACCACTTCAACAATCTCCATTTCTGGATAGCTCAAATTCCTAGAGTTCGTGCTCGGAAGAACCAATACCAGAATGGCATAGCGTGTCTCCACCAATTCTGGCGTTCCCCCCTTAAAATTATAACCTTGAAGCATTGGCATCCTGATTGCTGCAACGACAGCTGCCTCATCTGATGCACTACCACTCGCAATCCCAAGTGCAGAGTCTGGTTTCAGGATTCTCACTCCTTCACTCCCCTTGATCTCCTTCACCTCAGGGTCATTCATCGGGATAGATTGGTGAAAACTCCTCGAAGTGTTTGCTTTCAACTCATGAGTCAAATTCATCTGCGTTCTGTTCTCATTTGGCATCCATACGGCACAGTTGACCAAATCCAAAGTCTTAGAAAGCTCAACCAAAGTGGTGTACAAAATGGTATGTTTATCTAAGGATTTCCTGATTTCCTGCGTTAACATACGAACATGTGAACTGGCTTCCTTCTTCCTTTTCATCATGTCAACCTCTTGATCCAATTCCAAGACATTTTGCCTCAAGAAAACCTCCCTCACTTTCACTTTAAGTAGCAGAGGGATCAAGGTTAATAGTGTTATCGCAGTCGCACACGAAACAAGAGCGGTAAGCAATTTAGCAATGGTGAGGAACAACATCAATTGGAATGAGTGGGGACCATAATAAGTCCATCCATTGAGAAGATGAGTCAACCCACAAAGCACTATAAAGGCTATAAACTGAACAAGGACCCATTTGAAGGGGACGTTCGAACAACTGATGAAGTAAAGCAATTCGATAGGTATCGAAAAATATGCCACAGCAATGAAGAAATCACTCACCTTCTGGCACTCTAAAATGCTATGTAAACTCCAAAAGCCCTCATCATCACAGTTACAAGCTGCAAACTCATTATCAGTACCAGAAACCGAGACCACAAATAGAGAAATCAACAAGCCAAGAGCTAATGCTCTTAACATTGCCACTCAGGTGAGTACTGGTTCAATCCATACAACTAAAATGACAAACTTCCCACACACCCAATACACAAACTTTTCTACTCAACCAATATAGCAAGGACAAGTCCCTCAACTACAGCTAAAGCCAATCACATCTGCCACAATTCAAGATCTATAGAATCTAAAACACCAATCCAAAATTTCCAATCTTCCTACCCAACAATCGAGTACTGTTTCTTCACTTCCTCCAAGTGTTTATGATAATAGCAACAAGAAAAAGAAGAAAGAAATCAAGAAGAGATGCTTGTTTGTTTGTTTTTTTTTTGACTAAAACTTCAAGGAAACCAACATCAAGAATCAAGGGTCAACCTTCTTGTTCACCTATCCCAAAAGCATGATGGAAAGTTGGAAACAACAAGGAAGTCGAGAATAGATCAAAGAGCAAAGGTAAAAAGAACAAACCTTTAGCAAAAAAAGCACTACCAATCTCAATCAACCCCAAAAAAAGTTCATTTTTTTATATGTATGCATTTATCTGTCAACTTTCCAAGTGAAAACAACCTCTACCCATTTTACCAAAATCTAAACTTTTCCCCAAACCCAAACAAGAAACACCACTTTTTTCTCTTTCAAACAAAGATCAACTAAAAAGCTAAAAAAATTTAGAACACTCTAAACCAAAAGAAAGGGTCTTGTTTAGAGAAACCCCATCATAAGATTTATAACAAAGAGCAGATAAAGATTGAAAAGAAAATCTCTCTCTTGTTCTTTAGTTTGAAAGAAGTGTTCAGAAAATAAACCAACAACTTGAAGGACAGGGACACAGTAAGAGAGAGACCTTGTCATGAAGTTTAACTTTTGAAAATAATGGCAACATCCAGGAAAAACACCCAAAATTAAAAAGCTAGCAAATTTGAGGGACCCAAAAATCAAAGTTGTAATGTTAAGAGAACCTAGACACCCACCCACATAAAAAAATGGGATTTTTATTCACTAATATTGTCTACTAGTTAAAGTATTGAGCAAATAATTAATTTTTTAAAAAGATTGTGTGTCATGTATATTATATAATATATTAAAATAATATTTTTTATTAAAAATATATAATTTACTTAACTTCCAAGAAATATATATCCTATAACATTATAATAAAATATACATTCAAACATTTCATTTGATTTTTTTAAAGAATTTCAATAAAAACAAAAAGTGAAGAACAAGAATAGATTATGTATATTTATTCTTGTTTTTAGATCGTCCGATTTGGTTTTGATCCGACGGTGTACAACACTCAGATGATTTTGTTGAAATGGAATTATCGACCGTTAGAGCATTGGTGATGGGCAGTTAGTCGAGTTGCAGGTGGAACACTAATCACGTGACACACGTGACATCGATGTAAATTATGAACTTTGGGATTAGATTTTCTCAGGTGCAGCGTGTTATATATTAAAATTTAATCTTATTTTTTTATAATTATTAATTATTAATTTATTAATAGATTAATATAGATAAAATATTAAATTTAATTTTTAATATATTTAAAATAATTTATGTTTTATTTATAAAATGATTTCTTACGACGTATTATTAAGACTCATTCGTAGCACTTAATTTTATTAATTTCGAAGCCATTAGAACTTTTTTTCTTTTACTTTTCCATTCTCGAAATTAGAATTTTTTTTCTTTCCTTTTACTTTTCCATTCCTACAATATTTGACTATTTTGATGGGAAAAAAAGGGCGGTACAAGCATTTAATTGTATTTGTTTAAATTTAAAGGCGATAAACGAGTTGTTCAGATTAATTTAGGTCGAATAATTTTAGTTTTGAAACTATATTTTATTTAGGTTTGATTTATTTTATCTCAAATCTGGTTTAAGTTTACTTTGGGTTTGTGATACTTAGAGTTGAGTGACGGGTCGAATTAATGTCGAATCAATTTTTGAAATTTTTTTGAGTTGGGTCAATATCAGATCAGATTATTTTTGAGCTAGACCGATATGTTTTAGTTATTTTCAATTCGAGTTGATTGATTTTTGAATCAAGTCAATAACATATCGATCGATTTTTTTTACTCAGGTCAACCTTCCAAAATCCGAATTTTCGAAATATATATAGTCATAGAATATTAATACAATGTTGTAAAAATATACGTCTATGTGTTTGTCAATCTTATCTTTTAGGCCTTTTTTTGTTTGTTTAAAGGAGAAACTTCGACTCTTAAATTTAGGTATTTAAACGAATCAAACGAACACGAACGAGAACATATTTATGTTTATTTGTTAATTTTAATTGAACAAATATGAACATGCTTTTTTGTTCTTGTTCATTCGTTAAAGAATATAGCTTATTTGTATTTATTCATATCCGTTTGTTAAAATGATAAATGAACATAAACGAACAAACATAAAAAACCATATGTGACTAAATTTAAACGAACATAAACGAATGAACATATGTAAATAATTTTTTAAAATACTTTTGCTATAAAAATAATAAATACAAATGATATATATGAATAAATTTATACAAACATAAACGAACCCTTTATTTGTGTTCGTTCATTTAATTAAATGAATATAAAATCTTGTTCATATTCATTTGTTTATAACCGAACATAAATAAATTTTCTACCGAACAGATCGCCAAGCATTTGATTCATATACAATCCTATTTAAATTTAATAAGATAAAATTTGACTTATCACTTTATTGATTTTTTAAGTTTTATTAAGAAATTCGATATAATCGAGTTAATTACTTTTAAATGAGTTCTTTATTTGAGACCATTTTATAATATAAAAAAATTTAATAAATATTTTATAATTTTTTAAAAGTTAAATAACTAAAAATAACTATATATAATATATATAATATTTAATATATAATAATTTCAATTAATTTGGTTAATTAATCAATAATTGAATTTTTTTAAAAAAATTAACCGTTAATCGAATTTACCAAAAATTAACCGACCAAATTAATCGAAATAATTTCGATTCGATCAGTTAACCGAATTAACCGAACCGAATATACACCCCTAATTTAAGTGATGTTAATTAAAGTTAATCATATAAAATAAAATTTTGGATAGTGAGTAATTTTATTTTATAATATTTTATATTGATTTTTTAAAAAATTATTGTATAAATATGAAGATATCTTTAAAAGAGAGATTATACCGAAATCTAAACTATTATTAAAGGTGAAATCTAAATTGTTATTAAAGGTGTCAATTAACTAGTAGTGTAATAAAAAAGAATAAAACATACATTATTTTATAAAATAGACAATAATAAAAAAATAAATTTGGGTTATCTTTAATTCAAATAATTTTATTTCGGGTTACCTTCGATTCAAGTAAAACTTAGTTTAAATTATCTTCGATTCTGTTAAAAATAAATTGAATTAAAATTCAGATGAATTTCAATTAAACCATTTGAACGACTAAGCAAATGACTAAGCAAATAAATTCAGCATCAATTAACGACAGAGTCAAGGGTCGACCTGTACAGGTATATCATATTACACTCTGGATGCAATTGCAAGGGACAAGGAGAGTTGTTTTCTATTTGCTCCTGTAAAAATGCTGCAACTTAAATACATTGAAGACGGAACAGTGCTTCGTTTGCCAAAACAAAGATCGAATCTGCATTCTAATCATAGTCCCCGTTTTCTGGCGATTGATGACCTCCATGACCTGTTTTTCCTGCAACAGATAAGTAGCTTCAGTATACCCTACTGTGTCAGCAACCATGCATACATGCATGTGCAAGACTCTCACCTGTCAACTCAAAAGCAGTTCTATCATCTAGTCCGGTCCTCCAATCTGTGGGGTGAGGAGCCAAATGCAGGCCCTGTGGTTGCATCAGGAAGTGACTTCCTCCAAAACTTTGATGATCATCATTTGCGTTGATGGGGTTTCTTCCTGAAGCTTCAAAAGGTGAGCGAAAGACAACATTAGATACTGAAGTTACAGCTACTGGCGACGGCAACTTGCTACCAGAGGCATCATCTTTCGCATTAGCACTACCATCCTTTTTGTTGTCAATCATAAATGTACCAACAATAACCTGTAGATGCAATAAATTATTGTCTGTTTGACATAAAATGCAAAGTCATATACGGATAGGACAACCAGATTTTCTTGATATCAATTGTAATTTGTACATTGTAAATAATAGAGCAGTTCACGATTTCACTCGTTCAATGGAAGATGCAATAATCCCCAGCTCAAGGAATTGGTTCAACCACCCCTCTTTCGCCAATTTCAATAATAATGAATAATACCTGAACTGGACCGGCAGCCTTTAAAGGTCCACCAACTCCTCCTCCAATAATCTGGCCATCTGCACTTGATAGACATACACTGAGCCCACCAGTCCTCCCACCAACTTCAGTCCGAACATAAGATCCAGAGAGTGAGATTATTTCAAACCGGCCCTGATATCATCACCCAGGACAGAAATCATATTTTTGACGGTACTAAAAATCTACTCTAGTTATTCAAAAACTAAACAAGTCAGAAAGTTTCAACAAGTTCTCTCTTGGATGAAAACATTGACTGGAAAAGGGAACTAATATTGAGACAAGGATATGAGTCTTTAAAGCATATCAACATCGCAGTGACATCATAATATATTGTTTCCATGTCTCATACATTCGAAATCATAAACGTACTTATAATGAGTGGATGCAAACAAAAATCCTAACCACTTGGTTTATTTTCCTCTTCACCGATATGGACAATTATTGTGTCATAAGCAAACCAATATTACAGGACTGGTCACTTGTGTCCTAAGCAAGAAGAGATATAAGCTTCCCGTTATGCTTGAACTCACTCATATACCATGATTTAGTTTGTAGTAATTTCTACCAATTAACAAAACTCAAAAAATCCTTTTTTGTTGAGTGTTGACAATAAACAACAAATTTGCTAAACCTTTTATAGATCATCACATCAAACCCTTTCCCAGAATTTAGAAGTAACTCAGTTTTTTCCAACAAAACTTAATATTCTTAAAAGTACCTTTTATTATTATTCCAATAAAGCTCCAATTTAAAAATCCTAGAACATATAAACAAGATGTTATCTAGTTGGTATAAAATAATTATAACAGAAGGGGAGAAAGGAGTGGTTACCTCATAAGCAATGTTCCCACCTGATGTCGCAGGCTGGCGGAGAGATGCATTAGAGATCGTACCAGAAGCAGACAATATACACAATTCCCGCTTGCTTTGTTGCATGAACATCAATATTTTTTGGCCCACGTCCTATTTGGATCCATAGATCAAGTTAGGAAAGCAACAGAATAACTTTATTTACATCTAGAATCACTATTGCATCTTGACCTAGCACAGTTACTATAAGACTCAAGACTGCAGTAAATAAGTTCATAAATATTAACACAGAAAACTACTATCGCGACATTATTTATCAGGCATGAAAGCAAAATGTTTAACACCATCAATAGCAAGTAGGGATAAAAAATGGATAAGGGCTTCTTTCACAGGGGTGGGTGATTAACGTGCACAAACTTCCCATTATTAGCAAAAGGATTACAAAAAGAAAACAGGAATGGGATTACTCAACTTGCCAGAAAATAAAAGCGGAAAATTGAGTGTAACAACAATATATTTCCCTATGTTGGGTCAGCATGTGACACTTTATAAACTGAACATGCTTTAAAACCTTTCTGTAAGGTATGAAAAAATGGAAAACTATGCCGAATTTCTTTAACAAAAAAAGAAGAGCGTAGCTATTTGAAATGATTGGATGTGCAGGAGTTCTAGCATATTATATATATTTAATGCAATTGGCATAAATGAATCCCAAGATTATGTAGATCTAATAACATATATAAAGCATTAGTAAATTTTCTAACAATAATAAACACCATACCTCTCCTGCAACTACATTGATAACATGTGGAGTAAAACCTTGACCAACATTGCCTACACCAATTAGAATGGAGTGAGAATTAAGTATCCAACTGAGACTCTGAAGCAAATAAAAGCAGATGGTAACTCGACCTAACCAAAGTACCAAAATGCACACAACCACAAGGAACATGCAACTTCAGCAAGGGGGAAAGGGAACAAAATAAATAAACATGATATTCTGAATCAACTGAGAAGAAAAAGAATGAAGCATATGCATCTTTCTGCCATTATCTTAACCTTGTACTGTCCTTGAAGAGGTCTACTCTAGCACGCTCATTTGATGTATTAATGAATTTGATATAGAAATTTACAGACACAAGGTTCTAATCTAAATTGACAAAAAAGGAAGATTTCCTCTTTCTCTTGTTCATGCATTAAATCATTCGAGTGTATGATTATAATATTCTTTACTACCAATCTAAAACAAAGTAGGAACAAAATAAATAAGCCAAATGAATATACGAAGTCAAAACCGTATATTGATTGAAAATCTAAATGCAAATCATAAAACTTAAAGTTCTATAAAATTAAAATTAAACAACTCAAAACAAAGTCATAGAAGGGAAGTGGAGTTCACTCAAACAACCAAACAAAAGGCTAAGGATGTAATTCAAAACACTAAAAACCTTCCATAAAGTTTGAAAACATCAAAAACCTTCACAAAAGGCACACACCAGGGGCAAACAAAGGCACTGATTCATAAACAATATACCCAGAACATTCACAGTTTCAACAAATTTGCAACACAATCCCTCCAAAACCCATCAATTCACGAATAGGTACAAAAAAGAAACCTTTACAAAAGAAAATACCCAACCACAGCTGACAAAGGCGTACGCTTGTCACGTAATGCATCGAAATACTGTCTCATTTCGAACAAATTTGTAATAGCATTACTTCACCACCAAAATCCCCTCGATTTTTCAGTAATTTTGTAAACCCCCACCAACCCAAACCCTCAAATTCAAAAATAAAAAAAGTACCCAAAAGTAATAAACAAACATACCTAAGCCAGCCAACTGAGATTTCTTTGAAGACCCGGAAAGCGAAGCACCGGCGCCACCAAGTGCCAACTGCTGCAGCTGTTGCTGTTCTCTCCGCTCCTTCGAGGTCAAAGACGCCGTTTTCTTAGCGGCCATGGCCTGTTCAGGGGTGCCATACTTCCTAGGTCGCCCTCTCTTCCGCCTAGTGGGCTCCAAGGGCGACGTCACCGCTGATGGCACGGAGTGAGGGTACACCATGTGGTGGGACCCCCCACCACTCTCGTTGTGCGGCAGGAGGCCATTAGTCGGTGTCGGAGTGGTGTTGACAGTGGAGGGGGTGTTGATGGCGAAGTAGTGTTGTTGGGTTTCATTGCGTTCCATTAGATTTTCTATTTTTTTCGAGGTTTTAGAGAGAGAAAGAGGAAAATCTCTGCAGTTTTTTAATTTTTATTTTTATTTTTTAGTTTATAATTTATTTTTTTCGATTTATTTTTTTCTTCTGCTAGGGTTTTTATTTTTATAATTTTGGGGTCGAGTTATACTGACCGTTGGATGAAAATTTGGAAGGTGGGATATTGACTTTTGATGCCTTCCAGTTCAAAAGATATCTTCACAAACCGGATTAGTTATTTTGTTTTGTAGGGTTTTAGATTTATTATGATGATTCAGTTTTCTTGGGATATTATATTGAAAAAAAATATTTTTAAATTTATTGTATCGAAAAATATTATTTTTTTAAATTAAAGTTTATATTTTTAATAATTTTTTAAAATTTATTATTAAAAAATTATGAAGTTGGAAGATTTGTATTTCATCTACATAAAAATCTCAAATTTAATATTAGTTTTTTTAATTGGCTACAATAATATATATTTTAAGATATACTATTAATTATTAGATATTAATCGTTCGATCATTATATTATAATATTAGCATTTAAATTAGCAAACTCTAAAAATAAAAATTATTTTTTCAACTACTGAAACAAGATGATTCGTGTTTAAATTTAATATTAAAAATAAAAATCTTGTATTTCGTCTTCAAGAAAAAAAAAGAAAAGAAAACACAGGATGCAAGTATATCGATTTTAAAAAACACTGTTCAAAGTGTTATATATTAAAAATAACATTTTTAATATAATATTTTAAAAATTAATTTTTAATTATAATATCCACCCAATATTCCCTAATTGTACACGATAATATACTATATACTTAATAAATATCTTAAAATTTGTAAAAAAATAAAATAAAAATAAATCATAAGTAAATTAATATATAGATAATTAAAATATTATTATAGGAATTAGTGTTTTGTAATCGTTTATGTTTAGATTCTGAAATCCAATTCATTAGTAAATTAGTGTTTTTAAGCCTATTTGAGTAAGTTCAACGATTAATCCTTTATATTTTGTAAGCTCAAATGTAGGGTTGTAAATAAGTCGAGTCGAGTCGTGTTAAGTTCGGTTCAACTCGTTAAAATTTTGATTTGAGTTTGAGCTTAAGTAATTTTAAACGATCTTGAAAAATCTAAGCTCTAAGCTCGACTCGTTAAGGACTTGAGTCTGAAAAATTTCGGGTTTAAGATTTATATCGAGGGTTTAGATTTTAGGGTTCTAAGTTTAGAAATTTAGATTTTAAATTATAAAAATAAAAAATAGTATATTTATATTTTCGAGTGGCTCATGAGTTTTTGGAGTTAGGTATCATATAGCTAGGCTTGTCAAGAATTCGAGCCGAATTCGAGCTCGATTCAAGTTCAATCAAATCAAATTTTGATCGAGTTCTGTCTGAATCTAATTCGAATAATTCGTGATCTGTCTCATCTCATTTACGACCCTACTCAAATTTAGAACATACTTTAATTTTAAAATTGTTTTATTAGACTTATTATTTCAATTAGACATTGTATTTTAAAATTCAAAAGAGATGACGCGTAACATAGCTCCGTCCCTGTCTCAAATAATTTCGATTGATAAATCATATAATATTAAAATTGATAGGTTATAAGGAAATAAACATCATCTAAATAAATTGAACCGATAATGTTATAATTAATTTCGTTATTTTTATAAATAAACTACGAAAATAATAAATTTACAATAACATATTCTTAATTTTATACATTAATTATGTCACACATGCATACGTACGTACGTACCTACATACAAGTCATCTCAATAATTCATCTTTTCAACTCTCCATCTTTCCAATCAACTTGTCCTTATTTGTTTGTATTCATAGTTGTGCAGCAGCTGGACGAGGCTTTGATGAATAATAAAAAAAAAATTTCTAAATTAAAAGAGTTCTAAAATATTATGAAAAATCAATATCCACTAATTTAATTAATTAATTAAAAAATAAAATAAGTATCAGATTGGATTAAATAACACAAATTAATTTATTAAAAAACATTTACTCATGTAATAAAATTAGATCTTACATGTTCCATGCACATTTAATGAATTAAATTAATATTTTACGTAATAAAATTATATTCGATACGTTATTCTTGCAATTGAATAATATCATGTGTTGTACCCCATTTTAATTTTTTAAAACATTCGAATCAAAGAAAAACTCAACAAACTTTTTAAACAATTTTTTTTATATTATTTTTTGTTTTTCAACAAAAACAAAAGTTAACTTTCTAACAATAAATTTATCATTTTAATTATTTTATACCATATACTTTTTTCTTCCTAAAACTCCGTAAAATATCAATATACGACATAAAAATTAAGACTGAGTAAGTGATAAAATATTATAATTTTAAAACTTTTAATCACCTAGAGGAACAAGAATGTGTGAATTGAGAATTTTTAATTACCTAACCTTAAAATTGTTGACTTTAAATAAATAATTTAAATTCAAATAAAAGAGAAAATTTAATTATTAAAAAAATTCAAATAAAATGTGCTTACCTACACTTGTTACCAGTAGGGTTGTCATCTTAGTTGCCCTTTGGATGGGGTACTAGATATTAAAATATATGTTCCGGAGCTTCAACCTGAATAACAATAAATAAATATAAAGATTTAGTTTTGAGCTTTCAATTGAAAAACAAAAAGCCCTTTTAATTATAAAATCGATATAACAATTAGTATTACCTCTGAAATTATGCATTCAATATGTGAAATATAGTTGCATTCTTTACAATGATAAACATCATGCTCTAGGTTTCTTGGTGTTTCACATGTATCACAACAATATTCTCCATTATCATCCTCAATCACAATTGTAAGTACAAGTGGATGCAAATGACGTTTGTGTTTGACTACGGACGGGAGTGGAATACATTCGAGATGAATGTAAAACCTACACTTGAGGCAACAGAACAACGTGTTTTCACAAGCTTGACCACATGCATCACACTTAGGAGATTCATCACCGAAAAAACCTTTACCCAAATGTAGAAGATGATGATTGGCAGGGCAACTATGTCTCACCTTACGAAATTGATAATTTGCGCATGAATAGTGCATGATAAAATCACATGCAAAACAAATGCATGCTAGGCCATTGATATTTTTTTTGCATGCATGACAACCAACGATGTTTTCTTTCTGTAGTGGATATATAAAAAGAGGATGTGGGTGGAACAAACTCTGAACTTCCACCAACATGTGTTGGAGACAAAAATCGTGCAGAAAAAAGTTACAATAAATGCAAATATATATTATGCCGTTAAGGCGTTGTCTGCATGCCCTGCAAGAATTATCAAACTTTGGTTTTATTTGTAGACTATTCATCTTGCATTGTGTAAGTGGATGAGAGTGACTGAAATGATTGATTGTGGTTTTACTTTTTTTCACTTGTT
Source organism: Abelmoschus esculentus (assembly GCA_035048815.1). Taxonomy (NCBI): domain Eukaryota; kingdom Viridiplantae; phylum Streptophyta; class Magnoliopsida; order Malvales; family Malvaceae; genus Abelmoschus; species Abelmoschus esculentus. Next base: position 2,278,415 of record JAUCBN010000051.1, on the reverse strand, counting down.
GGGCTTTATCGTTTGAAGTAACACATTTGGAGTCAAGAGAGAAGGAACAAAGTTGACAACTATAAGATAAACCTCTACACTGTTCTTCACATCCGTCACATATAAATGTTTGTGCATAATCATTTTGTATCAACGGATGAGGATGAATCCAATCTCTTTGAATCTGACAAAAAAAAGTTATTAATAAAGACTATTTATAGTTTTCAATAAATTTATTTCAATTCTAAAGGTTATCAAGATAAACAGTGATATTGTTGTGGTCTTAGAGCTAATAAAACAAACTCTAATTGTCAAAAGAATAATTTATAAGGACTAATACTAACCACTTTATTGTTCCACTTCTCTTCCAATTCCCATTTTTTATCTCCAGAATTCTCTTCGGGGTTTAGGAGCATCTCTCTTGTAGGCTCAAGTACCTAATAACAAAAGTTTAGTTTATATGCCAAATAGCCAACAAGAATAAAAAAAAGGATATTTTAATTTTAATCCTATAATTGAACAAGAACATATTGTTACTTCAATTGTAGGCGACTTACCTCGAAAAGGACACAATTAATATGTGCAATAAAATTGCATTCTTCACAATAATAAACCTGAAGATCTGGATTCCTTTCCGTTTCACACATATCGCAATAATAATCTCCTGAGTCATCCTCAGCAAAAGGACTTACGAGTGCAAGTGAATGTAAGTGATGTTTATGTGTAAAACTTGAGGGTAGTGGGATACATGTTGGATGTATATTAAAATCACACTTTTTGCAGCTGAAGCAGGAGTCATAACAGTATTTACCACAAGCATCACAAGATGTGTTGTGAATAATGCTTTTTCCGAGTTGTAGAAGATTGTGAGGATGACAACTATGCTTTATAGAACGAGTTGGGTACTTTGCACATGAAACATGCAAGTTAACATCGCATTGATTACAGTAGAAGCTGAAACCTTCAATTGTCTCTCTGCAGGCATAACATGAAACTTGTCTGCTTGCATCACTTTCCGGAAGGAATGGTCGAGGTAGAAGGACATGGTGGGGGTGAAATGGACTCCTTTGAACTTGCCTCGGTATCTCATTCATACATGATTCATGGATCACAAATCTACAAGGAATGCAGATATATAGAGTCCCTCGGAACTCTTGCTTGCATGCCACGCATTTTAACTCGCTTGGCTCCTCCCATAAGTCTTCAAAATTTTCAATTTCAATGTCGTTATACGAAGAAACCATGCAGCGAGTGAGTTGATGTGGGTGACAGAAATGGTGAGTTGTGGTCTCACGTTGATCCTCCTCCTCATCACGCTTAGCTATCTCATTCTCATCATTGTAAATAGCCATAGCACATTTGAAATCAAGCTTCAACTCACAGTGCATGCACCTGTAACTAATGAAACTTGCCCTCAATCTTCTACATGCATCACACACAAGAACATCATTCATATTGCATCTTAGTATATGGGGGTGAAAAGTATCTTTCTGGAATTGAGGCGGCAATTCAGCGCATGATTTGTGCATTGCAAACTCGTCATCGCATACTGGATCTTGACAAATATATGTCGTACCATGAATGATATTCAGGCACCCACAGCAAACCAGAGAGTCATTCTCCATGCCAACCTGCATAGAGCCTAGCTTATGGTAGTGGAGAAAATGTTGGAACTCCATTTTACAGGACCAAAACGAAATGAATGATAAAATTACTATGGAGAGTTTGAGAGGATTATTTGCAGATTGAAATTGTTGAATGGTGAAAATGGTTTAGTTTCCCTCAATGAAAAACAGATGCTTTATTATGTAGTTTTGAGTAAATCTCAGTTTTGGAATCACCCAGGAAAAACCTTACTTCATCTTATTTTTCTAACATCATTGATGTTACATTGAGCAACAATTTATCATTCACCCATTGAACATTTTGAGCTTGTAAATATATAATTTCATCTACTCTTATAATAGATTAATCATCCACTTAGTTCCAATTAATTTGACAAATGGAACCCACATAAATTTAATCTCCAAAATGTTCATTACCATACCATTTTTCCAACAGGGGGTAGTCTCAACTATTATTTATGGATGGAACGTAATTATCGAATTCATGGCAAAAGGAATCGACAAGTTTTGAAAATTTTTTGGTTAATAAAGAGTGATATTAGATTTAAGCTAGTTAATTGTTGTTTTAAAAATTGTGATAGGTATTTGACTATGAAATAAGAATTATGTGAGTAGCTTGTATAGAAATTTATATAACGCGTTCATCATCCTAATTTATATAAAGTGATAAAGCTAGACTTCGTATCAAATGCGTTTAATAAAGTCAAAGTTAAATGTACTAAACATTTTGTAATATAAAATTAAAAAACTATTGTATACATTTAAATTTAGGTATAAAGATAACTTTAACCCTTAACGTTTATAATTATTTTATCATTTTAGCCCTTAATCTTTTTTGGGATAGATTTAACCCTTAACCCATGTCTTTTTGACAAATATCTTATTTTTTAACTAACATAATGACTAAATCATTAAAAATTTAACGATATTGATATGTCATATATCTGTGATAATATATTTTAAATAACATGACATCTAGCCTTATTCTACATATATATATATGAAATGTCATTATTGTTAAATTTTTTACGATAATAAAAAATATATTCATGTAAAATATAATTTTAATTTAATATAAAATATAAAATAATTAAAATTCAAATAAAATATTAAAAATTAATTAAATCTAAAATAAAAGGGTACTAAGCATTCTCAAATATTAAATATCATTCAATATATATATATATATATATAACATATCATTATCGTCAATTTTTTAACTATCTAATCATCATGCTAGTTAAAAAATGAGATATTTGTCAAAAAGATATAGGTTAAGGGCTAAATTTATCCCAAAAATAAAATGAGGGCCAAAATAATAAAAAAATATAAATATTAAGATTAAAATTATCTTTATGCCTTAAATTTATTAAACAACCTAATAATCACGTAAAATTAATAATAATAAAAAAAACTAACAAAAATCTATTTTGATTGTACGTGAACTCTGATTGAAAACTTAATATTTTAAATTAAAAATTTAGAATTTATATTATTTTTATTGCTTCTTAATTTTAGTTTTATATTGACGTTAAAAACTAAACTTCGTATACTTTTCACGTAAACTCTATTTGAAAGCTTAATATTTTTAAATCATAATATTTTAATAATAATTATATGCTGATTTTGATTCGTAGGTACCTGCTTACTTTTCAATCAAAGCAAAGTATTATATGTTCCAAGGAAGAACTCATTTTTTCATTAAAAAAATCTAATTTGAAAATCAGTGGTAAATAAAAACATGCAACGCATTCAGAGATGAACCGAGACGTATTAAGGTGCAAATCCATTTTGTGAAATTTTAAATTTTATATATTTAAACTTTTATATGTTTTTTATTGATAATATAATTTTGAATCTTTTATTTTTTTATAATTTGACACCCTTTAAATTTTTAATATAACTTTATAAGATTTCATACCCAAAAAAATCATAAATTTGTCCCCGAATGTAGGGACGAAGCTAGATTAGGATGGAGAGGGGCAATGTCCCCTCTCACCCCGAAGAATTTTTTTTTCTTTTGTCCCCCATTTAAATTCTTTTAAAAATTATTTCTTATGAATTTACCTCACTTCTAAACATTTACGTTTTGCCCCCCTAACGTCAAATCTTGACTCCGTCCCTACCCGAATGTCCAGACGATACTAATCAATTTCTTTTTCGCAAAGTAAAAGAAAAAAATCTTACTTGTGCTAGTAGAGATACCTCTCTTGTTTTTCAATCCAAGCAAAGTATTATTATATTGCAAAGGAGTTTCCTTTTATTATTCTAAACCTAGCTAAAAATTATGCCTTTATTAGGACAGTTAATTTGTTGGGTATTCCTCTTCAAAAAAAATATCGTTGGGTATTCTTTTCTCTTGTAACATAAATAATCGAATAGAAATTTATTGTTCCATTTTGTTGCTTTTTCTATACCGCACATTAAGAAATTAGATTTAGGTTTGAGGTTTAAGGTTAGGATTTTAAGTTTAGAGTTTAAAAATTATAGTGTAGTGTATACTTTATAGGATATAAAATTTGATAATTAGAGTTTAAAATTTTAATTTTTAATATCGGGATATATAAATGACGCCGAAAAGGGGTTGAACATTTATGTCCAAAATAATTTATGTAAATAGTGAAATCTAATAAAATGTGCCTCTTAAAATTACTATTCCGTTGAAAATTAATTTCTTTTCACAAAGGAGAGCATAAAACCTTGTTTGGGTTAGTAAAGGTACTTCTCATGTTATTCAATTTAAGGGATAATATATCGAGGCGGAGCAGGTAGATAAATTAATATTTTATTTTGGATCAGGGAGGAGTCAAGTTTAAGTGGGGGTAGGGACGGCCAAAAAACCTGCTTTGCCCTGTCCTGTTGTCATCCCTAGAAATAAAATTATAAATTCGAATATTGACATTGAGAATAGAACAAACTAAATTAGGAGATTGGTTATTTACTAAATTAGGATCTATTTGTTAATGAGTTAAATTCAAGTGAATATTGAATCTTTGTTGTCAATGAGGTGGTCTTGTAATTTTAGAGGTTATAGCCATTTATTTTGGGAGATTGAGGCTTTCTTGAATACCTTGTTTTGAAAAAAAAAAGTTTGATTCAGTCAAATTCGAGTACCGAGTCCGTATCTTGTATGTCCATAGGTTAAGCCATAAGGGGAAATAAATTCTCTATTAACTTGACAAGTTTAGAACATTAATAAAAATTAAGAATATTAAACAACATATATACAAGGCAGACTATGGAATTTTGGTGGCCTAAAGTGAACTTATAAATTGCCCCCTAAACTAGGGTTGTGTGTTGCATTTATAGTGGTCGTTAATATAATGGATGTTATTTCAGTCATTTCAGATCACAAATGTAAAATATTTTAATAATATATGCTATTATTTATAAAGGATTACAAAACTTGACTCGACCGAATATTCACTTATAATTATGGATGTAATAATTACAAGTATCACAGTCTCGAATACTATCGCTACTGCCATATTATGATCATTGTTATGCTTACATACTACTATATAAATCATTATCTTTAGTAACAAGTACTAAAAATATTAAATTATATATATATATATATATATATATATATATATATACACAAAGATACATACATATGCTTAATTTAGTACATACATACACTTGCACTTTTATATATATATATATATATATATATATATATATACTTTTTCTGTCCCAACAGGAGAAATTATATCATGGGTCAGTTCCACCACGTCATCCATGTGACCAACCAATAAAAATTAATCACCTCATTATTTTTTATTTTTTCAAGTAAAAAATCACTTGAAAAAAATATGACATAGAAAAATAAGTAGTTTTTATTGATCGGTCTCATGGATACGTGATGAGACTGACCCATGATATAATTAGACTTAATCAGTTTTAGAGTTGATTCTAACTTAAGTTTGTTAAGTACGCTTTCTCTGATAGGCAACAGTTCTTTTGAGCTAGTTTTCTCATCCCGATAATTCATTTTTGCAGCTCTCCATCTTTCCTAATACACTTTCCCTTATTTGCTCGTATTGATGGTGGTGTAGGAGGATGACCGAATGGGGCTTCGATGAATCTTAAAATTGTCATCGACATCAAATGAAAACAAGTTTTATCAATATCTTAAAACTAATAAAAATAAAATATTAAAAATAATCAACATTTATTAATTTAGTTAATTAATTAAAGATAAGTTAAGTGTAGGATTGGAGTAAATAATACAATTTTAATTTATCTAAAATTTATACACATGACATATGGATAGTTATAAAATTAGATCCTATATAGTCAATATGTTTTTTGCACTTTTATGAATAAAATTAATATTTTATTTATTGAACTTATATTCAATATATTATTCTTGTGATGTAATAATGGTACTTTTAATACCTATTTTAAAGATTGTTAACTTCAAATAAATAATTTAAACTCAAACAAAGGAGAGAATATAATTATTGCTGCTTACCACATGACACATAAAATTTCAAAAAAATGTGCTTACCTATAAACACTTGTTGTTACCTGTAAGGTTGTCATCTTAATTGCCCTTAGAGCGGGGAGTTAGATAATGAAGTATTTGTTCCGGAGCTTCAACCTGAACAACAATAAATAAATATCAAGTTTTGGTTTAAAGCTTTTATCAAATAGCTGAAAAACGAAAAGTCTTTTTAATTATAAAATCAATGTAACGAATCGTGTTTACCTCTGAAAATATGCAGTCAATATGTGAAATATAGTTGCATTCTTTGCAGTGATAAACGTCATGCTCTGGATTTCTTTGTGTTTCACATGTATCACAACAATATTCTCCACTATCATCCTCGGTCACAATTGTGAATACAAGTGGATGCAAATGACGTTTGTGTTTGACAACAAATGGGAGTGGAATACATTCGAGATGAATGTGAAACATGCACTCGAGGCAGCAGAACGTGTTTTCACAAGCTTGACCACATGCGTCACATTCGGGAGATTCATCACCAAAAAAGCCTTTTCCCAAATGTAGAAGACGGTGATCGGCAGGGCAACCATGTCTCACCTTCCGAAATTGATAGTTTGCACATGAATAGTGTATGACGAGACGACATGCAAAACAAACGCATGCTAGACCACCAATCTCTCCTTTGCATGCATGACAATTAACGTTGTTATTTTTTTGTAGTGGATATATATGAAGAGGATGTAGGTCGAACAGACTCTGAACTTCAACCAACATATGTTGGAGACAAGAATCGTGCAGAAAGAAGTTGCAGTAAATGCAAGCATATATTATGCTGCAAAGGTGTTGTCTGCATGCCCTGCAAGACTCATTAAACTCTAGGTTTATTTGTAGACTATTCATCTTGCATCGTGTAAGTGGATGAGAGTGACTGAAATGGTTGATTGTGGTTTTATTTTTTTTCACTTGATGAGTTTTATCATTTGAAGTAGCACATTTGGTGTCAAGAAAGAAGGAACAAAGTTGACAACTATAAGATAAACCTCTGCACAATTCTTCACATCCGTCACATATAAATGTTGTTTCTGGATCATCATTTAGTGTCAACGGATGAGGATGAATCCAATCTCTTTGTATCTGACAAAGAAAGGTTATTAATAAGGATAATTTATAACTTTCAATAAAGTTATTTCAATTCTAAAGGTTATTAACAGATGAGTATGAATCCAATCTCTTAAATGCTAATAAAACAAAGTCTCATTGCCAAAAAGGATGATTTATAAGGGATAATACTAACCATTTTATTGAGCCACTTCTCTTCCAATTCCCATTTTGCATCTCCAGAATTCTCTTCGGGATCTAGGAGAATCTCTCTCGTAGGCTCAAGTACCTAATAACAAAAGTTTAGTTTATATGCCAAATAGCCATAAAAAAAAGGATAGTTTAATTTTGATCCTATAATTGAACAAGAACATACTATTACTTTAATTGTAGACGACTTACCTCAGAAAGGACACAATCGATATGTGCAATATAATTGCATTCTTCACAACAATAAACCTGAAGATCTAGATTCCTTTCTGTTTCACACATATCGCAATAATAATCTCCTGAGTTGTCCTCAATGAAAGGACTTACGAGTGCAAGTGAATGCATGTGATATTTATCTGTAAAATTTGAGGGTAGTGGGATACATGTTGGATGTATATTAAAATCACACTTTTTGCAGCTGAAGCAGGAGTCATAACAGTCTTCACCACAAGCATCACAAGATGTGTTGTGAATAATGCTTTTCCCGAGTTGTAGAAGATTGTGAGCATGACAACTATGCTTTATAGAACGAGTTGGGTACTTTGCACATGAAACATGCAAGTTAACATCGCATTGATTACAGTAGAAGCTGAAACCTTCAATTGTCTCTCTGCAGGCATAACATGGAACTTGTCTGCTTGCATCACTTTCCGGAAGGAATGGTCGAGGTAGAAGGACATGGTGGGGGTGAAATGGACTCCTTTGAACTTGCCTCGGTATCTCATTCATACATGATTCATGGATCACAAATCTACAAGGAATGCAGATATATAGAGTCCCTCGGAACTCTTGCTTGCATGCCACGCATTTCAACTCGCTTGGCTCCTCCCATAAGTCTTCAAAATTTTCAATTTCGATGTCGTTATACGAAGAAACCATGCAGCGAGTGAGTTGATGTGGGTGGCAGAAATGGTGAGTTGTGGTCTCACGTTGATCCTCCTCCTCATCACGCTTAGCTATCTCATTCTCATCATTGTAAATAGCCATAGCACATTTGAAATCAAGCTTCAACTCACAGTGCATGCACCTGTAACTAATGAAACTTGCCCTCAATCTTCTACATGCATCACACACAAGAACATCATTCATATTGCATCTTAGTATATGGGGGTGAAAAGTATCTTTCTGGAATTGAGGCGGCAATTCAGCGCATGATTTGTGCATTGCAAACTCGTCATCGCATGCTGGATCTTGACAAATATATGTCGTACCATGAATGATATTCAGGCACCCACAGCAAACCAGAGAGTCATTCTCCATGCCAACCTGCATAGAGCCTAGCTTATGGTAGTGGAGAAAATGTTGGAACTCCATTTTACAGGACCAAAACGAAATGAATGATAAAATTACTATGGAGAGTTTGAGAGGATTATTTGCAGATTGAAATTGTTGAATGGTGAAAATGGTTTAGTTTCCCTCAATGAAAAACAGATGCTTTATTATGTAGTTTTGAGTAAATCTCAGTTTTGGAATCACCCAAGAAAAACCTTACTTCATAACATTAACTTTAAAAATTTAATATTATAACTATAAAACTTTTAAGAAAATTTCAAAATACATGTTTTAAGATTAAAAAGCAAATTTATTAAATAAAAAACCCAGAATTTATTTTATTTTTTTATTGCTTCTTAATTATAGTTTTATATTAGGTTTAAAAATTAAACTTCATATAATTTGTACGTGAACTCTGATTAAAAGTTTAATATTTTTAAACTATAATATTTGAATAATAATTATATGTGTTTTAATATTTTAATTCGAAGTTACATGCTTACTTTTCAATCAAAGCAAAATATTATATACCGAAGGAGAAACTCATTTTTCCATTAAACGAAACCTAATTTGAAAACAATTGTATTTTATGAAATTTTAAAATTTTTACATATTTTTATTAATAATTTAATTTTGAATTTTTTAATTTTTTATAATTGCGTGCTTTATACATTTTTAATATAATTTTATAAGAATCCATATCCCTAAAAGAATCAGAAATTCATTCATGAATGTAGGGACGGTACCAATTAATTTCTTTTTCACAAAGTAAAAGACAAAATCTTACTCTGTTCCAATAGAGATACCTCTCTTGTTTTTCAATCCAAGCAAAGTATTTTTTTTATCAACAGCAAAGTATTATTTCAAACCTAGCTCAAAATTATGATTTTAGTATTAAGAAAGTTAATTTGTTGGGTATTCTTTTCCTAGTAACACAAATAATTGAATAGAAATTTCTTATACTTTTCAATGTTTTTATTTATGTCTCATACTAAATATTTAAGTTTAAGAGTAATAGTTTAAAATTTTTGATCGTAGTGTGTATTTTTCAAGATTTAAAATTTAAGGTTTAAGATTTATTTTTTATTATTGTAACATATAAATTGACCACCAAAAAGGTGGTGGAGAATTTTGTCCAAATAATTTAAGGAAATAGTAAACTACAAAATGTATAGGCACCACCGAAAAAAATAAAATCCACTGATAAGCCATATTTTCGATTCATGATAAACCTGTTAAATATGCTTGTTAGAGTTTCAATTTAAGACTTGATGTATTTATAAGATTAATAACAAACACGTTGACATATAAGTTTATTGTACCAAAGGCACAGCTAGCCAAAACAGTCCTTTTGTTAGCACGTGTAACAAGAGAAATCACTGAACCAGCCATGTCTAAATCACCAAGAAAGGAATCAATGCTACCAAGACATAGTTCACCAATGAATCCGCATTTTATGCCTTCTGAAATTTATTGCAGAAAGTACTCTCCATGGACAGTCACTAAGCTAAAGGCTCTTACTGTTTAGTCCCTCCCCTTTTTCTTTTAAATCATGTATGGCAACTGATTATTAGAATCAAGTGTTTAGAATATATAAGAGATCAAATGTTTTGTTTCGAATCAGTGGGTTTAGAATATAAACCCAAATTTTTTAATCTATAAATAAATATTTTAATTTGATTGAATAATATTTTTGAGAACTTGAATTAATTGCTTTTCGCATTCTAAATCCTTATAAAAGTTTCATGTAAATGTTATTATCAAGACGCTTATATAAATAGGTTATAAAAATATCTATTAGGCGAAAACTAAGTCTTTCTTTTCTTATTATAAAAAAATCTAAAAATCATTACATCCATAAATATATTTTCTCATAGTCAATTCTAAGTGTTTATGTGAATACTCATACAATTAAACGAGCTTTGTATAGCATAATTTTACTCCTATTTCTATTTCTCACAAAAATTCATTATATCCACGGACATTACACCTTTCGGTATACGAGCGCCGAGCAATACGTCCAAATACCTCCCTTTTCGAAGGAGAATTTAGTTTTATCTCAATTGCCTCTTTTAATAGGATATAATTTTTTTTTGAGGGTTTTTATATTTGATACCTACTTGTTTACCACGCTTTAGGCGTGAGATAGTCTTATTAGCAATTAGAGTTTGTCCTTCCTTAATATCGATTTTAATAGAAACATTCATAGTTGATATATGTAACTTAATCACTCTTTTAAAGATAAAAAAAACATCTACAATTGATTTGTTAAGTTTTATAAATGAATTATCATGTGAACTTCTAGTTCACATTGTTAAATACATGGATGAAAATGAGATAATTATAATTCATTTTAACTTATTTTTTTAATAATTTATTTTCTTTTACTAATGTTGAAAAAATTGACTCATTAAAATAACAATTAACAAATCAAAGTGTAACGAAATTCCATAACAAAAACTTAAGATATTTAATTATTAAAATATTTAAATCCAACATATATTCTCAATCTCCTTTACGAATTCATCTTTGCGTGTTGTGGTGGAACAATTAGAACATTTATCACACATCAAAAAAATTAAGATAAAAAATATTTGATTATTGGCTAAAAATCATTTATAATGGGAAAAAATTAAAAGTTTTAAATTCATCAATAGCAACCTTGTAATTATTTGAGGTTGTTTAAAGATTTGGAAAAATCATTTTGTGTATGAACATGAGCTATAGAATGTTCAACACTTATTCTAATTGACATACAAATTTATTAAAAGCTTGATTAGTAAATCTTTCAATATTGTCAAGATGAGTTATCTTTATACAGTAAAATATATACTCATATTTTTATTAACTGAACAAATAATCTCACAAACATCATATTGCTTGATAAGTAAATTTATCAGTATTATCAAATTTAATTATCTTTGTATAATAATTTAAAATATATACTCAAAATTTTATCGATTGAGCAAATAATCTTTTAAATGTCAAATTGCCCTTAATTTTCTTCGTAAGATTAACTTCCAATATTCTTTACATCTGATACTTAAAAATCTATTTTTTTCACAAAGCAGAACACAAAATTTTGTATAGTCCAGTAGAGGTACCTCTCTTACTTTTCAATCCAAGTATATTATCCTATGCAAACTGCCAAGGAAGATCCATTTACTATTTCATACCTATCTCAAAATTACGTTTTTAAATGCTAGAAAAGTTGATGTGCTGAGTATTCTTTTCTGTACTAGTATTTATCATTTTAAAAATTCCAATTATTTAAGGAAATAGTAAGCTACAACAGAGCAACACCATATTGATAAGGTAAGTAATATTAATATTGAAGCAACATTATAATTGGGAATGGAAGAAATTTATGAAGCTAAAAGATGAAAGGTTAGGTGTGGGATGCTTGCAAGGTGAATATAAAGATCGGTTAGCCTGAGAGACAAAAGAGAGAAAGTATTTTAGGTTAGTGTTGTTTGAGGTAGTTTAACTATCCCTCGACAATCTTCTATCTCGTGGCTGGTGTTGTTGGATAGATTACCAACAAAGGCACGAATGCTTAAGTGAGGACTTCAAATAGATCTTGTTTGCTCACTATATGATGAAGTTATTGAAACCAGGGATCATATGTTTAGGGAGTGCCACTATATGTTGCAAATCTGGTCTTTGCTGATGAAAGATTTGGGTCTACAAATTCAACATAGTTGCTGGACTGAACTCCTAGAGTGGATGCAACTAGCTGGAAAAGGAAAAACTATGAGGGTTGTCGTTGTCCGTTTGACCTGGGGTAGTCTCAACTACTATTTATGGATGGAACGTAATTGTCGAATTCATGGCAAAAGGAATCGACAAGTTTTAGAAATTTTTTAGTTGATAAAGAGTGATATTAGATTTAAGCTAGTTGATTGTTGTTTTAAAATTTTTGATATATCTTTAGCTATGAAATAGGGATTATATGAGTAGCTTGTATAGAAATTTTGTTTGTACAAATAGTTTTTTTTGTTAGTTTCTTGGCTTTGATGAATAAAAAGAAAATATTTTTAAATTAAAAGATTTCTAAAATATTAGAAAAAATCAACATTTATTAATTTAATTAATTAAAAAAACAAAATAAGTATAAATTAGATTAAATAATACAAAATAATTTATTCAAAAATATTTATGCATATAGTTAGTAATAAAATTAGATCCTACATATTTCATGCACTTTTAATGAATTAAATTAATATTTTTATTTAGTGAAATTATATTTGATACATTATTCTTGTGATGTAACAATGCCATATGATAAATTTCAAATAACCTAACGATATATGTCAACAAACAATTGTGTTGTACTCCATCTGTCCGTATATTAATCACTTTTGATTTTTTAAATCGTTCCATTCAAAGTGTCACATTGAAAAATCAATTAATTTCTTTAACATTTTTTTTTATCTTTTTTAGTTTTCCAAAAAAAACAAAAGTTAACATTCTAAGGGTAAGTTTATCATTTTAATTATTTTATACCATACAATTTTTTTCTCTTAAAATTCCGCGAAAAGTCAAAATATGATAAAAATTGGGACTGAGTGATTGATAAAATATTATAATTTTGAAATTTTTATTCATTTAGAAGGAGAAGAATGTATAAATTGAGAACTTTTAATTACCTACCCTAGAGATTGTTGACTTCAAATCAATAATTTAAATTCAAGGGAGAGAACTTAATTACTACAATTTAAACATTACCTGCCACATAAAAAATTCAAATAAAATGGACTTACCTACACTTGTTACCAGTAGTGTTGTCATATTAATGGCCTTTTACGGGGCGTTAGATATTGAAATACATGTTCTGGAGCTTCAACCTGAATAAAAATAAATAAATAAATAACTTATTATTCCAAGCCTAACTTTAAATTATGATATTAGTATTAAGAATGTTAATTTCTTGGGTATTCCTTTTTTTTATTAATTATCCTGTCAACTAATTTTATTTTAAAAACGTGGATCAAAATGAGATAATTATAATTCTAACTTATTTTTTCTCAACAATTTATTCTCTTCTCCTTATGTTGAAAAAACTCATTAAAATAACAATTAACAATTCAAACTAACTCATTAAACTAACCAAAAATAATTCTCAACCTCCTTTAAGGATCCATCTTTGTGCGCTATGGTGAAACAATTAGAACATATGTCGCAGACCCAAAATTTTTAAGATAAAAAATATTTGGTTACTAACCAAAAATTATTTATAATGGTAAACTTATGATAGTTTGTTGGCTTGAAGCGAATTAATACGGTTGCATATAAAATGACATATCCCCAAGAAAAAAATGTAAAGTTAATAACTTTTTCAATAACAACCTTATAATCAATTGAGGTTGTTTATTGAATGACTCCAAAAAATTATTGTGTATGAACATGAGCTATAAGATGTTAAACACTTATTCTAATTGATATGCAACACTTATTCTAATTGTCGAGATAAATTATCTTTGCACAATAATTTAAAAATTTGCTCATAATTTTATCAATTAAATAAGTAATCTCACAAACGTTAAATTGCTCCTAATTTCCTATCTCAAAATTATGCTTTTAAATGCTAGAAAAGTTGACGTGTTGGGTATTCTTTTCTGTAGTAGTATTTATCATTTTAAAAAATTCCAATTATTTAAGGAAACAATAAGCTACAACAGAGCAACGCCATATTGATAAGGCAAGTAATATTAATATTGTATTAAGTTGAACTATTAAATCTTAAAACGATATGATTAATTTTTCAATATCGTATGCGTTTGTCGAGAAATTATATTATGGGTAAGTTCTACCATGTGTTCATAGGACCAACCAATAAAAATCACACACATCATCAATTTTTCCATGTCATATATTTTTTAAAGTGAATCTTCACTTGAAAAAACTGTAAATATGAGTGAAGATTCACTTTGAAAAATCTATGACATGAAAAAAATGATGATATGAATGATTTTTATTGGTTGGTCCAGTGGCGAATTTACGTGTGGGCCCACCCTCAATATTTTAAAGTTCACACATTTGGCTTTGAATTTTTAATTTTTTATGAATTAGTCTTTAAATTTTTATGGTTTATGCCCACCCTGAAATTTTAAGATTTGTGTCCACTTTAAAAGTATTTTGATTTGTGCCCACCCTCATAAATATTTCTGGATTCGCAACTAAGTTGGTCCCATAGATGACGTGATGGAACTTACACATGATATAATTTCTTGCGTTTGTCATACTTGGGAAGTTGTAGGGATATTAATATTACATCTAAAAAAAAGGGAGATCTTGAGATATATAAGTAGTGATGCTACACATACTATCAAATATATCTTTTAAAAAGTGAGTAATGTTGATGTAACACATTCATCATCCTAATTTATATAAGGTGAGAGAGCTAGACTTCTATCAATTGTGTTTAATAAAGTCAAAGTTAAACCAACTACAAATTTTGTAATATAAACTAAAAAAACTAATGTATACATTTAAATTTATTAAACAACCTAATAATCACGTAAAATTAATAATAACAATAATAAACTAAAAAAAAGTATGTTTTGATTGTATGTGAACTCTGATTGAAAGCTTAATATTTTTAATTAAAAATTTAGAATTTATATTATTTTTTGTTGCTTCTTAATTTTAGTTTTATACTGACGTTAAAAACTGAACTTCATATACTTTGTATGTGAACTCTAATTGAAAGCTTAATATTTTTAAATGATAATATTTGAATAATAATTATATGCATAATATTATTTTGATTCGAATGTACCTTCTTATTTTTCAATCAAACCAAAGTATTATATGTTCAAGAAAGAACTCATTTTTTCATTAAAAAATCTAATTTAAAAACAAGTGGTAAATAAAAACATGCAACGTATTCAAAGATAGACCGACACGTATTGAGGTGCAAATGTATTTTGTGAAATTTTAAATTTTTAAATATTTAAATTTTTATATATTTTTTATTGATAATATAATTTTGAATATTTTATTTTTTTTATAATTTTGTACCCTTTAAATTTTTTATAAAAATTTACACCCTAAAAAATTATAAATTTATCCCTGAATGTCTGGAGGATACCAATCAATTTCTTTTCCACAAAGTAAAAGAAAAAATCTTACTTGTGCCAGTAGAGATACCTCTATTAACTTGACAAGTTTAGAACATTAATAAGAATTAAGAATATTAAACAACATGAGTTGTGATAAGGAGAAATAATCACTAAAGAGAAGACAGGAAGGTTGCTTCTTCTCAAATGAGCCTTTTGCTTTAAAAAAAAGCTTAAAAGCTTCCTTATGCAACACACCAGCAAGATACTAAAGAAAGTTTAGTAAGCTTACAACAACATATGCTTAATTTACTACATTAATTATCAAGTTCATTCATAATTAGGGATCTCCTTTCACACTTTAAAATTAATTTAAAAGAAAGATGATACATATATACAAGGCAAACTATGGAATTTTGGTAGCCTAAAGTGAACTTATAAATTGTCCCCTAATCTAGGGTTGTGTTGCATTTATAGTGGTTGTAGATATAATAGATGTTATTTCAGTCATTTCAGTATCACAATTGTAAAATATTTTATTAACATATGTTATTATGGATAGGAATGACAAAACTTGTCTCGATCGAATATTCACCCATAATTGTGGATGTAACAACTACAAGTATCATAATCTCGGATACTATCTCTACTGCCATATTATGGTAATTGTTATGCTTACATGCATATTACTATATAAATCATTATTTTTAATAACAAGTATTAAAAATATTAAATTATATATATATACACACAAAGATACATACATATGCTTAATTTAGTACATATATACACTTGCACTTATATATATATATACACTTTTTCCGTCCCGACAGAGAAATCAGACTTAATCAGTTTTAGAGTTGGTTCTAACTTAAGTTTGTTAAGTACGCTATCTCTAATAGAAAACAGTTCCTTTGTGTTAGTTTTCTCATCTCGATAATTCATTTTTGCAGCTCTCTATCTTTCCTCACAACTTGCCCTTATTTGTTCGTATCGATGGCGGTGTAGGAGGATGACCGGATGGGGCCTCGATGAATCTTAAAATTGTCATCAACATCAAATGAAAACAAGTTTTTATCAGTCTCTTGAAACTAATCAAAAATAAAATATTTATAAATTAAGAGAGTTCTAAAATATTAGAAATAATCAACATTTATTAATTTAGTTAATTAACTAAAAATAAATTAAGTATAGGATTGGAGTAAATAATACAATTTTAATTTATCTAAAATTTATACGCATGACATATGGATAGTTATGAAATTAGATCCTATATAGTCAATATGTTTTTTGCACTTTTATGAATAAAATTAATAATTTTATTTATTGAATTTATATTCGATATATTATTCTTGTGATGTAATAATGGTACTTTTAATCACCTATTTTAGATATTGTTGGCTTCAAATAAATAATTTAAACTCAAACAAAGGAGAGAATATAGTTATCAATGCTTAAATACTACATGACACATAAAATTTCAAATAAAATGTGCTTACCTATAAACACTTATTGTTACCTGTAAGGTTGTCATCTTAATTGCCCTTAAAACTCGGAATTAAAT
The DNA here is from genome assembly GCA_035048815.1 of Abelmoschus esculentus. Classification (NCBI taxonomy): domain Eukaryota; kingdom Viridiplantae; phylum Streptophyta; class Magnoliopsida; order Malvales; family Malvaceae; genus Abelmoschus; species Abelmoschus esculentus. The sequence goes on along the minus strand of JAUCBN010000051.1, from coordinate 2,261,153 downwards.
AATGAAGTATTTGTTCTGGAGCTTCAACCTGAGCAACGACAAATAAATATCAAGTTTTGGTTTAAAGCTTTTATCAAATAGCTGGAAAACGAAAAGCCATTTTAATTATAAAATCAATGTAACGAATCGTATTTACCTCTGAAAATATACAGTCAATATGTGAAATGTAGTTGCATTCTTTGCAGTGATAAATGTCATGCTCTGGATTTCTTTGTGTTTCACATGTATCACAACAATATTCTCCACTATCATCCTCAGTCACAGTTGTGAGTACAAGTGGATGCAAATGACGTTTGTGTTTGACAACAAATGGGAGTGGAATACATTCGAGATGAATGTGAAACTTGCACTCGAGGCAGCAGAACAACGTGTTTTCACAAGCTTGACCACATGCATCACATTTGGGAGATTCATCACCAAAAAAGCCTTTTCCCAAATGTAGAAGACGGTGACCGGCAGGGCAACCATGTCTCACCTTCCGAAATTGATAGTTTGCGCATGAATAGTGTATGACGAGACGACATGCAAAACAAACGCATGCTAGACCACCAATCTCTCCTTTGCATGCATGACACTCAACGTTTTTTTCACGTAGTGTAAATGTACGAAGAGTATGTATGTCGAAAAGGCTCTGAACTTCCACCAACATTTGTTGTAGACAAGAATCATGCAGAAAAAAGTTGCAATAAATGCAAGCATATATTATACCACAAAGGTGTTGTCTGCATGCCTGGCAAGACTCATCAAACTCTGGGTCCATTTGTAGACTATTAATCTTGCATCGTGTAAGTGGATGAGAGTGACTGAAATGGTTGATTGTGGTTTTATTTTTTTTTTTCACTTGATGAGTTTTATCATTTGAAGTAGCACATTTGGTGTCAAGAAAGAAGGAACAAAGTTGACAACTATAAGATAAATCTCTGCACAATTCTTCATATCCGTCACATACAAATGTTGTTTCAGGATCATCATTTAGTGTTAACGGATGATGATGAATCCAATCTCTTTGTATCTGACAAAAAAAGTTTATTAATAAGGGTAATTTATATTTTAAAAAAAATTATTTCAATTATAAATGTTATCAAGACAAACAGTGACATTGTTGTGGTCTTATATGCTAATATTGTCAAAAGGGTAATCTATAAGGGCTTATACTAACCATTTTATTATTCCATTTCTCTTCCAATTCCCATTTTTCATCTTCAGTATTCTCTTCGTGATCCAGGAGCATCTCTCTCGTAGGCTCAAGTACCTAATAACAAATGTTATGTTTATATGTCAAATAGCCAACAAGAAGAAAAAAAAGGATAGTTTAATTTTAATCCTATAATTGAACACAAACACACTATTACTTCAATTGTAGGTGATTTACCTCGGAAAGGACACAATCGATATGTGCAATATAATTGCATTCTTCACAATAATAAACCTGAAGATCTGGATTCCTTTCCGTTTCACACATATCACAATAATAATCTCCTGAGTCATCCTCAACAAAAGGATTTACAAGTGCAAGCGGATGCAAGTGATATTTATGTGTAAAACTTGAGGATAGTGGGATACATTTAGGATGTATATCAAAATCACACCTTTTGCAGCTGAAGCAGGCGTCATAGCAGTCTTCACCACAAGCATCACAAGATATGTTGTGAATAATGCTTTTCCCGAGTTGTAGAAGATTGTGAGGATGACAATTATGCTTTATAGAACAAGTTGAGTACTTTGCACATGAAACATGCAAATTAACATCGCATCGATTACAGTAGAAACTGAAACCTTCAATTGTCTCTCTGCAGGCATAACATGAAACTTGTCTGCTTGCATCACTTTCCGGAAGGAATGGTCGAGGTAGAAGGACATGGTGGGGGTGAAATGGACTCCTTTGAACTTGCCTCGGCATCTCATTCATACATGATTCATGGATCATAAATCTACAAGGAATGCAGATATATAGAGTCCCTTGGAACTCTTTCTTGCATGCCACGCATTTCAATTCGCTTGGCTCCTCCCATAATTCTTCAAAAGTTCTAATTTCCATGTCGCTATACGAAGAAACCATGTTGCGGGTGAGTAGATGTGGGTGGCAAAAATGTTGAATTGCGATCTCATGCTGATCCTTCTCCTCATCACGCTTAGCTATCTCATTCTCATCGTTGTAAATAGCCATAGCGCATTTGAAATCAAGCTTCAACTCGCAATGCATACACCTGTAACTGATGAGACATGCCCTCAATCTTCTACATGCATCACACACAAGAACATCCAACATATTAAATGTGAGTGGATGGGGGTGAAAAGTATCTTTCTGGAATTGAGGTGGGAATTCAGCGCATGATTTGTGCATTACAAACTTTTCGTAATCACATTCTGGATCTTGACAAATATACGCCGGACCATGAATGATATCCTGGCACCCCCAGCACTCCAGAGAGTCATTCTCCATGCCAACCTGCATAAAGCTTAGTTTATGATAGTGGAAAAAATGTTGGAACTCCATTTTACAAGACCAAAACAAGATGAATGATAAAATTAATATGGAGAGTTAGAGAAGATTATTTGCAGATTGAAATTGTTGAATGGTGAAAATGGTTTAGTTTCTCTCAATGAAAAACAGATGCTTTATTATGCAGTTTTGAGTAAATCTCAATTTTGGAATCACCCTGAAAAAAACCTTGCTTCGTAACATTAACTTCCAAAATTTAATATCAGAACTATAAAACTTTCAAGAAAAAAAATCAAAATACATGTTTTAAGATTATAAATCGAATTTTCTAAATACTAAATATACAAAAAAAAAAAATATTATTTTTTATTGCATTTTAATTTTTTTTTTGGATAAGTGTTGTTTTATTATTGCTTCTTAAATTTAGTTTTCTATTGACGTTAAGAAAGAACTTCATATAATTCGTACGTAAATTCTGGCTTAATATTTTTGAATCATAATATTTAAATAATAATTATATGTGTATTAAAATTTTAATTTGAAGATACCTCATTTTTCAATCAACAAGCTATCAATAAAAACTTAGTAACATGTTTAGGGATAAAACGAGACATTTTAAGATACAATTACATTTTATTAAATTTTAGATTTCCATATATTTAGATTCTTTTATATTTTTATTAATAATTTAATTTCAAATCTTTTATTATTTTTATAATCCCGCATCCTTTATATTTTTATAATTTTATATGAATTTATACCCATAAAAATCACAAATTCGTATGTCTAGATGATACCAATCAATTTCTTTTTTATAAAGTAAAAGACAAAAATCCGCTTGTGTCGATAGAGACACCTCTCTTGTTTTCCAATCCAAGCAAAGTATTTTTTATCAACAACAAAATATTATTATATGCAAAGGAGGTAGCGTTTATTATTCTAAACCTAGCTAAAAATATGATTTTAGTATTAGGAAAGTTAATTTGTTGGGTATTCTTTTCCTAGTAACACAAATAATTGAATAGAAATTTCTTATACTTTTTCGATGTTTTATCTGTGCCCCACACTAGAAACTTAAGTTTAAGGGTTATGGTTTAAAATTTTTGGTAAAGTGTATATTTTTTAAGATTTAAAATTTAAAATTTACGATTTAGGATTTAAAATTTTATTTTTTATTATTAGGACATAAATTGACCACCGAAAAGGTGTCGGAGATTTTCTTATAAATTGACAATCCAAACCCTACTATGTAATATACCCAATAATAAAGATTTAAATCCCTTTAAACACGTCATTCTTTCTTCTTTTCCTTCTCTTTTTTTCCTACTCTGTTTTTCTTTGAAATTTTAGAGAGCCTTGGGGACGCCCATGAAGATCACGTGACGTCCCCGAAACGACCCCAGAAATGTCTCAACCGTCTCCGATCATTTTCAGCCGTACCCCGTCGACGTGAAACATCTCAGGTATGTACCCAAACCGTAGCCGTCCCGTACTCGTCTCATAAATGTTTCAGGTACTTAAAACGATATGTTTCGTACCTGTGCTTATTAGATTTTAGATTTACCGCTACCGTCATATAATGGTTACTATTACACTTATATATCACTATTTAAATCCTTGTCCCTAATAACAAGTGCTAAAGATTAAATTATAAGAATAGGTCCATAATAATATGTATTGGAAAAATGTATCCGTGATCGTTAGAAATAAAAAATTAAATTTTAAAAATAAACCTTTAATAATAAATATTAATAAAAATAATCACTTGTTAATAAAAATGTATCTGATACATTATTCTTGTCATGTGATAATGCATTTATAAATGTCAAATAACCCAACAACATGCGTCAACAAACAATTGTGTTGTAATAAAAATTATAATTTTGAACTCAACAAGTGTTCGTAGTGAATAAGCAAATGATGTTTATCTTAAAACATCTAGATTTAATTACTTTGTCTACAAGATATATATATTATCAAATAATTAAAAATATATATGAATAGATACTACATTTTAATAACCTTTAACAATATATATAAAAAAATATTATAACTTTGAATCTTTTAATAAATAAGGCCTCTTCAAATAAACAATATAAACTCAAATAAATGATAATTTAATTACTAATTAAAAACTGCAAGCCACATAAGTAGATTAAAATAAAAAGTGCTTACCTAAAAAGACTTGTTACTAAAGGGACATCATCTTAATTAACCTTTAGACGGGGAGCTAGATATTGAAGTACCTGTTGTGGACCTGAATAACAAAAAATACATATTAAGTTTTAGTTTTAGGCTTTCATCAAATAGTTAAAAAAAATAATTATAAAAATTACGTAGCAATTAATATTTACCTCTGAAATTATGCAGTCAATATATGAAATATAATTGTATTCTTTGCAGCGATAAACGTCGTGTTCTGGATTTTTTTGTGTTTCACATGTATCACAACAATATTCTCCACTATCGTCGGTCACAATTGTGAGTACAAGTGGGTGCAAATGACGTTTGTGTTTGACAACGGATGGAAGAAGAATACATTCAAGATGAATGTAAAACCTACACTCGAAGCAGCACCACAACGTGTTCTCACAAGCTTAATCACATGCATTACATCGAGGAGATTCATCACCGAACAAGTCCTTCCCCAAATGTAGAAGACGATGCTCGACATGGACATCATGTTTTACCTCACGAAATTGATATTTTGCGCATGAATAGTGTGTGTTGAGGTTGCATGGAATACAACTGAACACAGGGCCTTCAACAATCTCACTGCAGATGCCACATTTAGGTGTTTCATAGTTCATTAACGTAAATGTTCGAAGAGGATGTTGCGGGTGGAATGACAAACTCTGAACTTCCTCCGACATATCCTTGAGGCAAGATTCATGCAAAAAGAACTTACAATCAATGCAAATGTATGATATACCGCAAAGACGTTGTCTGCATGCTGCACAAGTCTTCATAAATCTTGGGTCTTTTTGCAAAATATTAACCTTACATCTTGTAAGTTGACCAAGGTGACTAAAATGGGTTATTGTGATTTTGTTTTTCTGTACTTGTTGGGTTTCACCGTCTAAGGTAACACATCTGCCGCAAAGGTAGAAGGAACAAAGTTTACAAGTATAAGATGAACCAATACACAACTCATCACATCCATCGCACATAAATCTTTGTTCGGATTCATCGAGTATCAGCGGGTGAGGATGAAATGAATTTCTGTATACCTAAAAAATGAAAACAAAAATGGTCACAAGGATAATTTAACTTTGAATTTAAAGACATCTTCAATTTAAATATTATAAAAAATGTGATAAAGACATCTTCAACAAGGAATATCAGTGATGAAGATTCGCCCCATTTCATATTTAATTGAACAGAGATTAATACATGTTTTGCGGGTAGTGACAGGAAGATATGGGCACAAATCAGACCCATCGTGGGTGGTGTATTAGACATGAATACGATCTTGTACCTACCTCCAGGGACAGAGCTAGGATTTAATATTGGGAGGGGCAAGAATCTAACAAACCTTTAAATTAAAAAATTGAAAAGAGCAAAACTTATTTAATTAACATTTAATCTAAAAAAAAAACTAAAAATATAATTATACCAAAAATTTTAGGAGGGACAACAGTCCCTCCCACTTTCTACACAGCTCCGTCTCTGCCTACCTCATACTCAACCACTATCATTTGAAATGTTTTATATAATATTATTTCAACCTAAACCATAGGGATAGCGAAGCTTGGCCCTTTAAATCATTTAAAACAAATATTTTTAATTATTTTTTATTTTAAATTAAAATATATTTTTTTCAAAGGATTGATAGACACATTTAAAAGAAATCCTTTTAAATTACGTTACTAACCGTTTGGCGGTGCATCATCTCTTCCATTTCCAAACTTTGATAGTCAGAATTCTCTTCTTTTGTATGAACTTCAAAAAACATCGTTGTTGTAGGCTCAAGTACCTAAGCAAAAAAATAAATAGTTTCAGGTACACCAACATCCAAAAGAAAAAAAATGATAATTTAATTTGAATATGATAATAGAAAAAAAGAACATACAATTGCATTATAATTGTTTTATATGTAGATATTTTACCTCAGAAAGAACACAATCGATATGTGCTATATAATTGCATTCTTCACAATAATAAATTTGAAGTTCTGGATTTTTCTCTGTTTCACACATATCACAACAATAATCTTCCGAATCATCTTCAACAAAAGCACTCACGAGCTTAAGTGGATGCAAGTGATATTTATGTATAAAACTTGAGGGTAGTGAGATACATGTAGGATGAATATTGAAATCACACATTTTGCAGCCGAAGCAGGAGTCATAGCGGTCTTCACCACATGCAGCACATGATACGTTGGGGATAACGCTCTTCCCCAATTGTAGAAGTTCATGAAGATGACAATGGTGCTTTATCGAACGCGTTTGGTACCTTGCACATGAATCGTGCAAGTTAACATCGCATCGATTACAGTAGAAGCTGAAACCTTCAACTGTCTCTCTGCAGGCATAACATGGAACTTGTCTGCTTGCATCACTTTCTAGAAGGAATGGTCGACGGAGAAGGACATGGTGGGGGTGAAACGGACTCCTTTGAACTTACCTCGGAATCTCATTCATACATGATTCGTGGATGGTAAATTGACACGGAATGCAGACATATAGAGTCCCTTGGATCTCCCCTTTGCATGCCACACATTTCAACTTTGTCCCCCATAGCTCTTCAAAACTTTCGATTTCCGCTTCGGATGTCGACAAAGAAAACATGCCGCGGGTGAGTTGATGTGGGTAGCAGAAATGGTGAATTGTGGTCTCTTGGTGAGCCTCCTCCGCATTCTCATCAGTGAAAATAGCCACAGCGCATTTGAAATCGAGCTTCAGCTCACAGTGCATGCACTTGTAACTGATGATAGTTGCCCTCTATCTTCTACATGCATCACACACAAAAATATCCAGCATATTGAATCTGAGTGGATGGGGGTGAAAAGCATCTTTCTGAATTTGAGGCGGTAATTCAGCGCATGATTTGTGCATCACAAAGCTATTACATTCAAAACAAGAATACGCCGAACCAACAATGATATCCATGCATCCGATGCATAACTCCTTGTCCTCCTCAAACTCGACAGGGCTTAGCTTATGGTTGTGAAGAAAATGTTGGAACTCCATTTACAGGACTATAAAAAAAACAATGATGAAATTAATATGGAGAGTTGGAGAGGATTATTTTCAGGTTGAAATTGTTGATCGATGAAAATGGTCTAATTTCCCTCAATGAAAGACAAATGCTTTCTTATGTAGTTTTGAATAAATCTCAGTTTTGGGTGATAAAAACCTTACTTCATAACATTAACTTTCAAATTTTAATATCATAACTATAAAACTTTAAAGCAAAATTTCAAAATACATATTTGAAGATTAAAAATAAAATACTTAATACTTCCAAAAATTTTTTGTTCTTAATCGTTTTTCTCTTTAATCTATCCCTTTGATCGGTGGTTGGCAATCAATCCTAGTATTGGTTGTCGACCACCGAATCTATAAATCTATTACTTTTATTTTTAATTTTAATAAGAATCTCTGTTTTTATAGCATGCTTTCTCTGTCTTTGTGACATGTTTTCGTTTTGTGGTTTGATTCTTCTGCTCTTGTGGCACGTTGCAGCATACCCTAGTGATCGATTGTTGTTTGCCGGTGGTTTGATTTATCTGCTCTTGTGGTTTGATGCAATCGACGCTAGTTTCTGATTTATGTTTTGTCGGTGGTCTTTCGAAAAGTTATATCCCCACTCCGGTTGATGGTTGTTTGCCGATGAAATCAGTTTTGGGTAGCAATGCTTTACATGACAGTTTGAATCGTCTACAACTCCTTCTTCGCGTCTCGTTTGGACAGAGAAAAGGAGATTCAAGAAGCTTCTAAATTTTGTTGGTATGCTTAATTCCATAAGAATTTTTATTTCTGTTTTTTGGGTTGTAAAATGTTTGGATTGTTTAATCCATTTTTTTTTACTTCTTGAAGGCGATGTAAATGTAATTTTTATGGATCTAATAAAAATTCAGTAGCATTTGTCAAAAAAAAATACTCAATACTCCCTCTGTCCCATAAATATTGTCTCTTATTAACTTTTTGGGTTAAATATTTTTAACTTTGACTCTTGATTATTTAAAATTTATTATCGATAAAAATATAAAAAATATGTATTTTAAAAACTTTTAATTGAGTAAATTTAAAAATATATATAAATAATTATTTAAAGTATTTAATATAATTATAGTCAAATTTTAAAAATTTTGTCTTTCAAAAAGTTAATAAAAGATATTATTTATGAGTTGAAGAAAATACTATTTTTTATTGCTTCTTAATTTTAATTTTATATTAACATTAAAAAACTAAAATTCAGATGATTTTTTGTACGTAAAATCTTATCGAAATATTAATATTTTTGAACCATTATATTTGAACAATAATTAAATACGTATTAAGATTTTAATTTGAAGGTGCCTTCTTACTTTTCAATCAAAGCTATGCTCAAGTAGGAACTCATTTTTCTATTAAACAAAATCTAATTTAAAAACATGTGGTCGATAAAAATATATAACATGTTCAAAGATGAACTGAGACGTATTAAGATGCAGACGCTTTTTATGAAATTTTAAATATTTATATATTTATATTTTTATTGATAATTTAATTTAATTCTTTTTATTTTTTATAATTTTTTACCCTTTAAATTTTTAATATAATTTTATAAGAATCCATATCGCTAGAAAATCACAAATACATCCCTAACTGTCCAGAGGATATCAATCAATTTCTTTTTCCCAAAGTAAAAGGCAAAAGCTTGGTCCAGTAGAAATACCTCTCTTGTTTTTCAATCCAAGCAAAGTATTTTTTTATGAAAAACAAAGTATTATTTCATGCAAAGGAGGTTCCTTTTATTATTACAAACTTAGCCCAAAATTATGATTTAGTATTAGGAAAGTTAATTTGTTGGGTATTCTTTTCTCTAGGGACACAAATAATTGAATAGAAATTCGAGTTTTTTTATCTATGTCCTGACTCCTGTATTAAAAAGTTAAATTTAGGGGTTAAGGTTTAAAAAATTTAATATTGATATATATTTTAAGATTTAAATTTAAAGTTTAAAATTTTATTTTTCTAATATTAAAACATATAAATGACTACAGGTACCAAATAATTTAAGGAAATAGGAAAGTACACATTGCAGAGGCATCACCAGAAAATAAAATTGACATGTTTTCCCTTAAAATATTTTTGATTGATAAACCATATTTCCGTTTCATGATAAACCTGTTGAACAGGCCTGCTAGATAAAGATTGTTTTTTTTTTCTTTGAAGGATATTTTGCCTCGTTAAAGTATGCAAGTTTTTGGGTTGATCATTTCATTGTAACACCTGGGTTGTGTCGGGTTAAATGAACACGAATCAAACATAAACATCTTTGAAAATAAATAAACAAACACGAACAGAATCTTGTATTCAAGCTCGGTTCATTTAGACACCCTTGCCTTCATGTCCAAAGGAAGTTGATACCATTTCTAGTTAGTTTTCTTGTTTAAATCTTGGTTTTGAAATTTATTGCGATGATTAGTTCTTATGCTGGTGTCTTTTTCTTTTCATTTGGTGACTATAATACCTCATGTCATGAGTTCTTGGACTGTGATTTTGTATGGTATTTTATTCAAAGTTCTGCCTTTGTTGGCAATAATACAGTGTTCATGGAAAAGAATCAGCTGGAAAAAGGTTCAGAAAAATAATTGGACCCTGAATACTGCAAAATCCGAAAATGGTTATCTGTTTTAATTATTTTCCATTGACAGAAAAGATGAAGCTAATGTTACAACATAGGTTCAAATTTAGACAACTATGCTAAGTAGGGAACAAAGACATTCCTCTTTGAATCAACGACCTATATATGTGGAAAGGAAAATTTTGGACAAATATTTCTAATTTTAAAGAAAGGTAATTGAACACCTTAAGGATAGTTCTCAGTTAAATAGGTTGGAACTTGGAAAGTGAATCTGCACCTTGAAAGAACAGATGAAGAGAATGATTTGGAGAAGCTATCCGTTGCAGGAACCGGATTGGATTAATCTGAACGTGGCAATAAGAAACTAAAGCCTGTGTTCTCACGAATGAGCAATGGCGGTTCGATGTCGGCAATTTCTATTTGTTCCATTGACCTTGATAGGTCATCAACTGAAAATGGTATGCTGCAAAATGATCAAAGTAGTGGGAAGTCGGTTTAGGAACAAGTTCAGAATTCAGATCATTTCCAGGTAATATTTTCAATTAGCTTTCAGGATAATGCATTTCAAACGGAAAGAAACATTGGAATAGGAAAAACACTAACCTTGAATCGTCATCCAGCAGGAAGGAATTACTAACTGCATTGTTTGAATCTTCTGTCATCAACACTCTCATGTTGGCTATTACCTAGATGTCCATAAATGAGCAAAATCATTATTAAACTACAGGATATCTCTCTAATCCTGGTTTAGAAATTGCATCCTTGAAACTTACATCCGGAGACACACTATGCGTGCCATACTTGTCATCCCAATACATCGTACTAATACGATACAGCTGCTGTATACTAAGGACCTGCAGGTGGGAAATGAACTTGTTTGAGACTTGAGATTCAAGATTTAAAAGGTAGAGATAATGGTATCTAATTATATGTTACATTTGTATTACTTACCGGACAAAGATCGTGTCTTATTTCATCCAGTGTTTTCTTAGACTTTTGATGTATTACCTAAATCAGAAACAGATAACGATGATACAAGGGAACCACTTCTTGTATTGTCATAACAAGAAATGGAAGAACAGATTGAAAGTGTTATAAGAATGGCAACATACTAGAAAGCCAATGGCCTGCCGTATATGCTTAAGCTCATCCCAAGATAAACCTGCATACTGCATTTATATATCTATCAAGTTCTGAAAGTACATAGCCTAGAACCAGAAAGCAAATGGGGAGGCAGACTTAAAGGTACCTCATCGGTTGCCTCATAACACCAGTGTTCAAGTTCAGCTAATCCAGCTTTTACATATTCACCGTTACTGAATGAACAGCATTCTCTCCTCAACAAAAGGCTACAACAGGAAAGTATATTGATAAGCCATACGAAAAAATTTCTTCATACAGCAGAACAATCTAAGCATAAAGCATTGAATAGCAGTATGATCAGCTATAACCTGTTGAATAGTTGGACATTGATGAACGAGAATATCTGTGTAAACACCTTACGGACCAAGAAGGGAGGTACCTGTGAAGGGGATCCAACAACAGTAATCCTTAGGGAAAAGCTGTTTAATCATGCATAGCAATGGAAAAGATATGAATACTCGAAGACCTGGCATACCTAAGTTCAGCTTGGAGTTTGAAAGTATGATTTATGCATAAGACAAACTACAGATATGAATAAAAGGGGGGTGTTTAAACTAACATGATTTTCTTTCAATGTATTCAAGAATTTTCTGAGGCTCTTCACAATCCCTTGCCAGTGAGCAATCAAAGCCTGCAGGCCTGCAGTGTTAGCAACTGATCTTGATGCTCCCTTGACTAAGCTAGCTCTGGATGTTCTTGGTGCCTAGATCATTGTATCCGTATTAGTCAAAAAAGTAGTTATGGTATATTTCTTCGGATTATTGGCTTCATTTAATCTAATTCTGATGTATATTACCTGGATGCACAATCCAAGCAATGGTGAAATTTCTTTCTTCAGATTATCTCTGATCATCCCATATATCTTCTCCACATATGCTGTAAGCTGTTGCTTAAAAAGCAAGGCTGGGTACTTGGCTTCAACTTGCCGTAAAGTGTCCACCCTAGTGGTGACACCACCATTAATCAAGGCGAGACTGATGCCTTGTGGAGCTCCACGGAAACTCTTCAAGAAAATAACAGCAATACATGGATTATTTGCAGAAAAGAAATTTCCTGAACATCGTGAGTTGGCATTAGTGAGGAAGCTTTTACCTGAGTCATTCTCCCAAACAAAGTAGCTGATGATGATCGACGTCGTTGTGGAGTCATTCCAGCTGCACCACTAGCTTTCAACGTGCGCTGGAGTAGCAAGAGCAGTGTGGAGGCATTTGATAACCAATAGGCCAAGATCTCATTGTTATCCGGTGTCTGAAATTCAATTGCCAACAATGAGCTCAAGAATCTGAGGTTTCTGATAATATCTTTTAGAAAAAGTTAGTGTGTAAATGCTTGACATTTCAACCTCAATAGAATTGCCTATAGTCTGAATGATCCGATCGAAGACACTTGTTCGCTCAACTTCAAATGACCTCCAATGCAAAAGACATTTATATATGATACAAGCGGCAATAGGTCTGCTCCCTGCATAGCCTAAATGTTGTGTGATACATCGAATGAGCAACTCCTGGTTTTCCTGTTGTTTCTCATTTAGAGATTTTTGTGGTTTCTCCTCCACTTCACTTGACTCTCTTTGGTTTATTGAGCTGCTGTGAAGATCCTGTTCAAATACATTGATCAACACAAGAATTTTGACAACAAAGAACACCATATATGGGTTTTTATTTCATTTTTTACTCCTTTTCATGATGATCATAGTGCAAAGTTATAGCAGTGTTTACTCACAATGGGTACCCTTGGTTCTAGATGCCCACTTTCAGAGCCTCTCTGCCAATCATTTGACAGCAGATAAATTTCCTTAGCCTTTTGAGACAGTAAAAGTTAAAATGGAAATATAGAAGCTCCTTATTCTAAATACCTGCAAAATCGATCTCGAACGCCCTGAAAGGAATTTATTGGGAGTCATAGATACAGCCTGTTGCCGTAATACTTTATTCTCTGATTCTATATTAGTGAGTTTCTCTCCTAACCTGATTTCAAGTAATAATGTCAGGAAGATTTTAATGTGGTTGATATATGGAAGTGAGAAAGAACATTAACAGTATAGAACTCATGCATTATATGTTCTTGAAAAAAATGAGCATTTATAGTATACTTCTAAGACAAATTGTTTTTCAAGCACTACCCTCTCATTGTGTCTTGGAGTTGTTTAAATTTTTTTTCTGTTTCTTCCAATTTTTTTGCACTTTCTTCACTTGACTCTTTGAGTTCATTGTATTTTTCTTCTGCATCGTCTGCTCTCTTTTTCTCGGAGTCCAATGTGGCCTGTTGGAGATAACAACAATGTCACAATCATAAGCTCTTATTTTTCGAGTATATAATGTCTGTCTTATAGGAAATTGTTCATGTTCTATTACTTGATCCATTAAATGAAATTAAGTACTAACTGAAAAATAGACCTTTCTACCTTTAGGGTCTCCAATTCTTCTGTTAAAGATTCAATTTTCTTCGTATCTTCAACTAAAACTTCTTTCTGTTGAACAACAGGAGGCGCTTCTTCGACAACTATCTTTGCAGACTCCCGTTCTTTTTCAAGCAATTCATTGGTTTCATCGATTATTTTCTGCATTTCTTGCAATTGACTTTGCAGTTTTGCTACCTCCTGAGCTTTTGCTTCTTCTAAATCAGTCTGCATAAATGGTTTCAAGACTTTCCATGAACATATACCAAAAAAGCAGTACCGAATACAAATATAATATCAGCAGATTCCAAAACACTTGACAGCAAATGCAATTCAAGAATGTTGACACTAAATATGTCGAGATACGTTGTTGCATAGACCACAACCAAACTTCTAGTAGAACTGTCCTGTTTCATGTTTTATTACCCTTAAACGTTTCTCGAGCTGTAAACGCCATGTAAGTTCCTCCACGTTCTTTTCAAGCTTATCCTTTGCTTCTTTTAGTGCACCTGTTTCCCTTGCAGCCTACGTAAAAACCAAAGGAAAATGGAAAGCATTAATAGAAGAAATGAAGTGCAGTCCCATAAATCATAATCTTACTAACAAAACACAGATCAGTTGGTTAATGATGCTACTTCTATAACATCATTTTAAGACAGCAATACAAAAGATCAGTTGATGACATAGTTAACACAAAAAAACTCAAAACCTACCAGATAAGATGGATTATTTGAACGAAGCAATTTTATATGACTATAAAAGAAGATGATCCAACACAGACCATTTTGAGCTTTCTAAGCTCTCGTCTTGCAACTCTTCCCCTCCACCTGGTTTGCGTCACTATACATCCTCTTGTGAGCTTCTTATAATATGTGACGGCTCTACGACAGCGCCATTGAGCCTGCAATGTTTCATTTATCCAAATTTAAACAAGGACCATTCTGAAATGGATAGACAAGTGGCAAAATTTTCAAGCAACCTAATATGATTTAGAATATAACCTGAACCAATGTTGCAGCTTTATTCAACTTCCTGGATCTGAGTTCTTTATGAGCAGCTACTGTCCTTATACCTGTCTGTATGACAAGGGCAGATACATGGAGTTTCTTATAGGCTTGTCTAGATTGGTACCTTCTTGTGTTCTTCTGAATTTTCAAAGCTGCAGACTGACTTCTCTTGTTACCATAAACGTTGCTAGCCAATCTTCCTACAGATTTATACGTAAGGCAGTTGATTAAAACATGCAAAACGTATCAGTTCCCCTATATCTCCTTTACCATTCCCCGTAGAAGAGTAATTCAATATAAAACTGCAAGATACTATTGAAAGCCACCAAAGCATACACTAAAAGACTGAGCTCATTCCAGTAGATTTCTTTTTGACACTCACCTCTACATATAGCCTGAAGATCAACCGAGGCCTTTCGTATTGCAAGGAATCTTTTACGAGATATATGAGTACAAATGCGCCGCTGTATGATTTTGGCAGCACTACCAAGTATTTCTGACCTCTTTGCATCTAATTCTGCCATTTGACCAGCTCTCAGAAAGACCTTTGTTAGGCCTATCTGCAAAAACCATTGCGAGGTCAATTAATGGTGCTTCCGTACTGCAATATTACAAATACAAAGTATCAATGTATGCAATTTTCGGTTCCTACAGCATATAGAGAAGATGATAAAGGACATATGTCAAACAATACAACTGTTTCAATGGTTGCATTAAAATTGATGTATTACTTGATATCCTTGAAGTCCGGCCTTGTCCATAATCTTTTGGCATACAGTTTTTTCATCATAGCTGCTTATGGATAAAATCAATGAGAAGAGAATTGGCATTAGTTTCTAATGGTAATCAGTAGGGAGCAACAGTAAAGTCCAACATCCACTGTCAAAGAGAATTACATCATTTTCATGACAGTAAATCGTGATTTTAAACTAGAAGAGATTACTTACTTTCCTTCCAAAGCCTCAGGAAGAAGAAGCCCGAATCGGTTAATGAATTCAAAGAAAGCTCTTCGAGTTGGATACCCAGCCATACTGATTCTGATTGCCTCTAGAACACCCTACAAGACCAACTTCTAGTTAAAAGGAAAATATCTAAGCAACAAGATAAGATTGTTTTTGTAAAACCAGTTCTAATCAAATCATAAAATAATAAATCTATACTCACGCCACAGCGAAGTTGTTGCATGACATTGACATTCTCAAATATAGCAGGTTTAAGTTTGTTGTTTGGCTTTACACATCGGATGTAGTGAGGTTCCGTAGAATTTAATGTATCCATTAGAGATTGTAGTTGTAGCTGCAGCATCATTTATCAAGAAAGTGTTAATCCACAGGTTCTTACACTATATAACAAGTGATATGAGGCAATGTAAATGATGAATTAAGTTGATAGAAGGGACTCAACCAAAATCATGAAGGCAAACATAAAGCAAAACTACCTTAAAACGAGAACCGATTGAGGAAAACTTGGATGATTTTGATGTTTCTTCTGGAAGTTGAGGGAAAAGGCCTGCTACAAACGAACATTTGGAAGCACTCAACAAGTCTTGATGTTCAGGAACCACATAATCCTTGTTTTTGTCCAGAAATTGATCAGATTGGTATAGAACCTGCAAAGGAATGTTGTTCGAAATCATAAGTGATATGTCGGCAACAATTTACCCATAAACACTTTGCCAATGGAACATACATCTCCAGCATAATGAGCAATGGTGAAATCAGTGCGAGACAATTTTGGCTTAATGAATCTCTTGTGATTCTTAAACGTCTGATAGAGCTTGTTTGCAAAAGTTTCATGAGTTGATTTCGGAAACATGCTGAAAAAATAAGGTATAGTTAACAAGATTGTAATTATGCTTTTCATTAACTAGCAGCTTAAACTGAATTTATGTAATGAATTACAGATAAGTTTTTTTGAGTGGAAGTAGCAAAATTTTGAAGCAAATACATGAAAGAACAATATTATACCAAGCTTCATCTAGAAGTGCAATAATTCCTCCAGGTTTCTGCCAATATAAGAAGGAAAAAATATATCTTTAAATAAAATAATGAAGAACAATAGAAATTAAAAATTTAATGGTCAATATGCATTATGCTTAGGGGATTAACCCTTTCAATAAGGTCCAGGACATCCTGATTATCAACAAACTCGATGTAGCTCCAATTGATCTTCTCTTTTGTGTATTCTTCTTGCTCCATCTTAAACACGTGCTGAAGAATATATACCAGAAACACTTAATTTATAGTTGCCGACAGAAAAATAGATCAAATGGTCTACATGATTTTAAGACCTTACCTGATTGAAATGCTGTTGCAACTTCTCATTTGTGAAGTTAATACAAAACTGCTCAAAGCTGCATGGTGAGATACCATGAAATGAAGTCACAAACTGCTTAACTGATTAAAAAAGTAGTTTTCTGCAATATCTCAAATACAATACTCCATGTATTTATTAAGGCTACAACCATAGAAGCATACCTGTTAGCCTTAAAGCTTTCGAAACCATAGATGTCGAGGACTCCTATTAAAAATTTTGAGTTTGGATCTTGTCCTATTGAATTGTTAATTTTATCCACCAGCCTGCATACAAGGAGATGCAAGTTAGTATTATCTAGGCATCGTAAGTTGTTCTGCTTTGCTTTATCATGTGAGACTATCTCGTGTTGAAGCTTCTCACCAATCAAACAATCGTGAATAAATTGTTTTAGCCAAGCCATCCCTGCTTATTGAAGCGCTTTGAGGATCAAGGCTTCTCTTTATAACCTCCTCGGGTGTGACCATAACACGCTTACATAATGCATCTTCTAATCCCTTAGCATCACACCTGAAGTGAAGTGAAACTCGATAATTAATCGAATATAAAAGTGAAGGTATAAGAAAATATGACTTTATGACATGAAGAAAAAGCACATACATGAGAAGCTCTGCTGTTGTTTGCAGATGGAACTTAGCCTGGTCATCTTTCGGAACTGATGAATCAACATCCTTTCCTTTAGCAAAAATAATGTTTCCAAGATGAAGAATTGCAGCAACAACTCTAAAAATGGCTTCCTGAGAAAGAAAAAAGGACTCTTGTTCCTCGTTTTTTTTATCATAAAACAGACAAATACTTGAAGCTTGAAGAGTTATACCTGCTCCTTGCCACTAATCCCAACAATATCCATAGCTCTCCGTGTCTCGAGATATTCTTGTGCATCACTTACACCGACCAGTTCATAGCACTTTGATTGGTTAAGATAGTGATAGTTTTTGGGGCTTCCCAGCTTGTACTTATCAACTTCCTGCTAATGATACTAACTTAATCCACAATGGGGAAAAATAAAATAGCTAATATTCATCTGTAGTCAGATAATCTCACAAGAAGCCGAAAAATTACCTCCTGTGGTGCAGCACAAAGAAGATAAAAACAGTGGTAGTTGCGCTCGGGGTCGGAAACTTGGCAAACACGAGATCTCTCTAGAAGGTAAGTTCTGATGGAAGCTCCTGATATTCTTCCATGCTTATCAAATTGGAGCTCAACAAATTTACCAAAACGACTGCACCAGTATTAGTATTATGAGATCAGTGTCAAACCATATATTTCTCTATATAATGAACATTAAATGCTATTAATCATCAGTTGGATACAAATAAGCAAATCAATATCGATCCTTGGAGTTATTTCCTTTATAGGAGTGCCTTACCTGGAGTTGTTATTTCGAACAGTTTTAGCATTGCCAAATGCTTCAAGAACTGGATTAGACTACATTTAGATAGAATAATGCTCTTATCAGTTATCATGCAAGAAATCAGGGAGACATTTTTGATGGAAGATAAAAAAGAGTTAAAGTTCCTGATCATACTTCAAGAACTTGTTGTTCAACTGTCCGTCCTTCGGTGGCAACTCGACCACCTAGATAGGCAAGGTATCGCATAAGCATCTTCGTGGTCTCCGTTTTACCTGCTCCACTTTCACCACTAACCAGAATTGAATTGCTTTTCCCTTCATTAACCATTGCCCTGATTGAAGTTCAGATAATTCTTTAAAACTTGTTCATCCATTACCAAAAAAAAAGTTAAGAAGAACAATAACCTGTATGCAACATCAGCAACTGCGAAAACATGAGGACTTAGTTCCCCAAATGGGGCTCCCTTGTATTGTTGCATCATATGAGAACCATAGATGTGTGGTAATTTTTGGAATGGATTAATAGCAATTAATATATTTCCTGTATATGTCTGCCATTACCAGTAGGTCAAATATACTAATATATAAAAAAAAATCCCGAAAAAGCAAAACTATCAGCTGTGATTAGTGATTACATCAAGGGAAGAGAAAGCTTACATAAATTTCATTGAGTTCATATCTAGTTCTCAGATTCTGCAGAACTCCAGGTTCATGTAGATAAGATAGCTTTGTCATGTCATCAACTCCACCAGGAGCAGCTTCCATGTCTTTCGGATATATTTTCGATAACTTTGCAGTGATCTTAAAGTTAACCAACACAACAATAGTCAATCTCAATATAAGGAAAACACAAGTAAAATACATTGTACATAATACCAAAGCCTCTTTAGACTCTTCATGTTCTTCACACATATTCGAACATGATTAAGTACGATCTTTCAAAAACGATAAAAATACCCAAGTCGGACATATAGTCGAATACATTGCACTCATTCCAAATCCTGGTAAGAAAATTTGGTTAATGTAGGAAACGAAACATACCGTTTTTCCATTAGAGGTTTTAATCTCAGCATCTTTTCCGGTAATTTTCGAAACCTCCCCATCGATCCAAGATTCATCTGGGTCTTCAGCCCAGATGTGAGAACCTACAGTGATATTTACAGTTGCCTGCAATCAAAAGTATCAAAATCATTATTAGCAAACAAATAATTTCATTTAACAACATACATATACATTCATAATGTCAAAACAAATCAACACTTTTAATGCTTCATTTCATAAGTATACACACAAACCAAACCAATTAACTTTTATTACCTTGTTCGAATAGTTACAACTACACTTCTTATCAGACATGTGAGAATGTCACGCTTAAGAGAGACAGTAACACTAAGACATATATTCAACAAGGCTAAAGTTCGAATCTCAGCATTTATCTCTTTAATACACATAAAAAGAATACGAATAAAAAGAATAAAATCGAGAACTATACCATTGTAAAGCTCTCAATCCGAAGCCTGGCAATGCATGGCTAGTTTCTTTCTTGAAGCAGACCTTAACTCTAACTCCAAAAATCGGAGCATGGCTCGAAAACAAATTCACCTTCCCAACCAAAACTTTTGCTTCTTAATTTGATATCAACCCAAGGTTAAAGATCCAAAGAGAAAAAGGAAGCAACCCAAGTTGCTACACAGTTTATTTGATTGCAAGAAAATTAAGCTCCAAAACATAATTAAGAACCCCCAGTTTCTTGAAAAAGAAACCTCAATTCAATGCAATGTGAATGTAATTAACTTCTGTGGAAAATTAAGAGCTGGAGAGACAAGAGTGGCGAATTATTTGTGTTGCATGGAAGTGAATGATGGGTTATCGAGAATCAGACATTGTTCAACAATACCGTTATGTTCGGTTTTTCTTTTTACCTTCGTTTTCGCACCAAGTTCGTGGTTCCTAACCCACCATTGATCATTTATTCATGGATAAGTAAAGTGGTCATTTTGTGATAAATCTATAATGTTAGTGATTATATATAACTTTTCAAACATCGGTGAATAAAATGAAATTTGATAAAATGTTAATGACTTTATATTTAATTTACCCTTTATTTATTGATATAATAACAAAAAAATTGGCAATGGTGGTAACTGAATTGTATTAAAAACTAGGGTATTCAAAAATACCCAACCCTAATTACTTGATTTGTTGATCCGTCTATTCGATTAAAAATTATCGGGTATTTATAATGAATATTTGAATTTTTCAGATCAGGTACCCGACCGATATTTTTCGGATAGTTGGACTGTGTCAGGGTCGAATTTTTTTTAGTGTACCCGATCCAGTAATTTTAATAATTATACATTTTAAATTTTATATTTTTTATTATTTTTCTCTAAAATTAATTTTAAATCCTTAATTTTTTTATACTTATATTATATAGTACTTTTAACCTTTGGTTTTTTCATAAATATTTATATTAATTTTTCAATATGATATTTGAAAGAAAAAACATGCTCGAGAATAATACATTCTTTTACCGATAAACTTTATTATATATATATATATATATTTAAATTTTTATCTTTAAAACCAATATCAAATCAATATTTTTGTGTTTGAATATATATCATAAAATTTTATGTGTTTCTTATATATTTATTTAAAAAAATAAATTTTAAAAATATATAAAAAGTAAATCGGGTACCCGATATCCGATTTTACGGGTATCCGAATTTTACAGGTACCCAATTTGCGGGTACCCAGTTCTTATAGGCCAGGTCACGAGCCGATATTTTAATACTCGAAAATTCTGAGTACCCAAAATTTCGAGTACCCAGATATAAACACTCCTATTAAAAACTATAGTAAATATTATAAATACAATGCATGAATATTAGGATTAAATTATTAAAATTAAAAAAATACAAAAAATAAATATTTTTACAAAAATTAGTATACCACTAAAATTTAAAATTTTCTTAAATTTTTTTGTTTTTTATTTTATAAAATAAAAAAAATTAACAAACGAATTAAACTATCAGATAAATTACTCTGATGATCAACATCAATAAATTAATTATCAACATTTAATCAATAAAACTAATAAAAAATGCTGCGGGGCAGAGAAAAAAAATAGGCTGTAGGTTGTTAAGAATTTTTTAAATTAGATTCAAATCTAAGTAATTAACATTAAAAAGTTACTCATCAGGTGGATTTAACTTTTTTAAGACTAAATTATCCATTTTTTAATCAAATTAATGTACTTTTGACATGAACAATGATTAGGGTGTTAAATTTTCCGTCCTTGTATAATTTATAATGGTGTGGCTAATTTTAAAATTATAAAAACTATATTTAAAAATTAATTTATTATAAAAAGTATAGATAATGTAAAGAATAATATCAGGATTTGAGGTTATAAATAATAAAATATAATGTTTAAAAGTAAATATAAAAAAATTTAGAAATAACTCAACTTTAAAAAAATTATAGGACACCGATTTTTTTTCTTAAAAAAGAGAGATTTGGGCAATTATCCCTCTTATAGTTTATTTTAGCAGTGTTTATTATCGAATATTAAATCGGATTTGATCTGATCTTTTTGATATTCGGATTTTCGGATTAATGACATAGTGATCCATATCCGATCTGGAAAAAAGTGGATATCCACATATTCGGATATCGCATAGTAGGATTGAATATTCGGATATCCAATTATCAAAAAATATAATTTGATTAAACTAATTTTTCAAATTTCGAATATAACAAGATTAGGATGAGTCTACAATGGGCGTCGAACACCGCTGAACATTATTAAATTAATTTATAAAGAATAAAAATCTAAAGGACTAACTATATAATTATTAATAATATGTTGAATTTATCACACTTTTATTAATTACATAGTGAGTCGTTGAGATTTTAAATTTTTATTAATTAATTTAATGGTGTTCAGCGATGTTCAACATTAACGATGTTCAGCGGTGTTCGACGCCCGTTGTAGAATTTTCCACAAGATTAATAATACAACAAATTTATAAAAGTTTTGGATATCCAATTATTAAAAATATTCAAGGTTGTATTTATGAAAGTTTTAGAATTTCAAATATAATAAATAACAAATTACTAAATACAAGAGTCAAATTTATAAAAGTTTCAATTTATAAAACTTTTGAAATTAAAAAGCATTGAATTGTTAAATATAACAAGAATAATATTAATAAAAAAAAAATGAATTTTCGGATTTTAGATTTTCGGATAATCTGAAACTTGAAATATTGTGATCCGTATCCGATCCGGAAAACTTAAAATCGGATCGGATATTAGATCTGAAAATAAAAATTAGATCGGATATACATATTTTCGAATAAGATTAATGGATAATCGGATCGAATTGACTGGATCAGATATTTTTAAACACCCCTAATCCATACAACTCCGTCACTCAATGATGTATAAATAATGTACATCTTTTACTATGTTAGGATTAGTGGTATAAATTTTAGATATTAAAGAAGGATTGTATAATTTTTTTATACAGATTGTATATCAAAATATAATTCATATCTTAAAAGAATTAAATTTATCATCATATAAGTTTAATTATGAAAATACATAATATAATTTAAATAGTGAGACATGTCTTTGGCAAATGGAAATCTCAGTGTAAATTTATGCTGTTAACTAAAATTGAAGCTGGAAGCTGAAATTACAATGAATGTTCATGTAGATTAACACTGGGATCAACATCCTTAAGCAATGATTTGAGTTCGAATATTTAAATGAAAAAAAGATAGTAAATTTTTTATTATTTAAGATTCGACTCGGTTCGATTCTGGATATAATAAGAGATATAACTTCCAGAAATCAAGGAATATTAGACCAAGAAAATCAGAGTCTGGGAGCAAAAGGAAAGGAATAAACTAGTAATTTCATATGCAATCCTGCAAGAGCATCAAAATTCATCCACTGAAACATGGTCCAAACAGTCAAATTAACCACAGTAAAGTAAAAAAAAGAAAAAAAAGAAGCAAAGTTGAAAGATAAGACCCTACAAATTTACATTAGATTACCATAAGATGCAGTGTCTCACACTTGAAACACAAGGCTAAAGTGTGTAAGATCCAAAGCTATTTCCTAGCATTGTTGTTCTTGCATCAGGAACAAGTTTCATCCTTTCCTTTTGCCCTTGTTACCTTTCAGTTCCCCTCGCCGGCTTCTTTTAAGTAAAGGCTTTCACCGCCATCACCACCTTGACCTCCGGAGCTTCCTCCACGGCCTTCAGCTGCACCGGCACTCCCAATATCTTGCTTGCTTTCACCTGCCATTGGCCTGCCACCATGGATGCCTTCACCAGAGGAACCATGTCCAGTATCGGGGAACCCCCCAGTGCCAAGGGATCCACTGCCACCTGCAGTGCTAGACTCAGTTTGCAGCACGTGTAGGCCTGTGCTTCCACCGGAGCTCATGCCGAGCTGACCGTGCAAAGCTTGTTGTTGCAGTGCAGAAAATGGTTGCTGAGCATACAACATTGAGGACCATGCAGCCATAAGCGATTGTCGTGTCATCTGTTGAGCTTGTTGGTGCTGCATGTAGTGTCCATCTCCTGGCTGCATAATGCCACCGGATGGAAACTACAAGCAATTGACGAAGACAATTACCGAATGCATGTACCACTTGGAACTTGGAAGAAAACTGTTTCAGGGATCTAGAAATGGGATTGGTACCTGCGAATGCACCATAGGCGGTTGGGGTTGAGAATCCGCAATCGTAGCCAGGTACATGAGGTTTCGCTGCAGCCTTGCTTGGTTCCTGCAAAAATTGGAGCTTGTTAGAGACCCTTTGCTAAACTCGTATTCAGAACCTTGGCTTTAATGCCATGTTTTGCTATTGATAGATACTTTAGTAGGATGTCATATTTATCGAATAACACTTATTTTCCGAACCTCTTGCCGGACGAGAAGAAATTCAGGAACAAATTAGCACATTCACTCGATTTCCCGGAATTCTGGCTCTCGACGATTTTCAAGATCAATGACTTGTTCTCATCAAGATACTACGAGCATCAAAACGAAGTCATTGAACAAATTACGGAAGATTTAGCAATAAATTGGAAAAAAAAAATGCAGTAAATACAGCTTCAGAATCTTAGTGGAAGTTCCTTTGGGACATAAAACAACCGAACAACCATTTTGATCCATAACCAGTCTTACATAACTCAAAGTATCACCAGCTTGATTATTAGTAAGAAAACAAACAGGGGATTATCTCAAAATGGCAAACAAATCTAAGTATCATAGATTTACCTTAATACGAAAGTCTGATTTCATATGACCAACTATACAAGAAATTAAGAACATATTTGCATACATTAATAAAGATTCCTTCCGACATGTTTCACCCGAACAACTAGTAGGATACTGTGTTAGTTTCAAAAAGACTTAGGTTGTAAAGCATGTTGTGACACCGGAAAACACGTTAAAACATAGGAAAGCATATAGAAAGGACCACCGATATACGATCATCAAGAGAGGACCACATAAACCAGAAAGGAACGTATCAAAAGGCCATTGTGTCAAATGGAACTAATGCAGGACCATGCATTGAAACATTAAAAACTGAAGTGATGGTCCCCTAGACCAACAAGGTAACAAAAGATAGCAAAACTTTTCCATGCATAACAATCCGAGTCCGAACAAGTTTATTAGCATCAACAAGAAAAGAGTTCACATTAGCAATCCCCAACACCTATATTCTCCTTAGAACCTCCAATTAGAACAAACCTTCACTACATTACCCAGTTAGGAACAAGAAAATGGTTTTTTCTACGGTTTTCCACATTCACTATTGCAGTTTCGTGACCATGAGCCGCCGGAGCAGCAGGCAGAAAAAGAAGAATCTTACTCACTTCTTTTGGTATTGTTGTTTCTAATGAGTAGCTAATCATCTGAACTTTTTTATGAGTAACAAATGAATCCAATAAAGAAACTTCCTACATCATTATGAAGTTCCGATATAATCGAAGTTTATAATGTATCAATTCATCACAAGGAAGTAATCATTTAGAAGCAAATTTGAATAAGAACAGCTAACACCAGAAAAACCAGAAACAGTATAACAAGTAAACTATAGTGTGAAGCATCAGTCATCACTCATCAGAAGCTGCTAAATGGTTGATCACTAAAAAGAAATAAAGAATAAAACATATATGAACCCCTAGTAACTGGAAAATAAGCCCCAAATCCAAAACGACAAATAGCCCCACATATCAAATGCCTGCAAATTTGAGGATGAAAATAACATTAAAAACTATATGCATAGTAACCTACAAATTACCAGTAAAAATTTCTCCTTAAAATCCATGAAAGCCCACCAGACAAAACAATTAGAAGTTGAAATCCACTTGCCAACAATAGTTATCAAACAAAAGGAGGGAAAATAGTACTTTTTTTCAAGCAATAAAAGGAAGAATGCAGTTTCTTCCATTAATCTTGCACTAATCAAAGGAAAAAAGAATGAGAGCAGGAAGAATAAGTATTAAGAAAATAAAAGAAAATAAAACATACATACATACATACATACATACATACATACATACATACATACATACATACATACATACATACATACATACATACATACATACATACATACATACATACATACATACATACATACATAGTGATATGAAAGAAAGAGGGGAAGACCTGTTGAATATGATCGGTGGTGACGTTGTTGGGATAATAAGCTGCCATCATGGGCTGCATCTGCATCAGGTGCTGCTGCATTTTATTTTTATCAACACACAAACTCTAGCCAAAATTAAAGTAAAGACATATATTTATCTCACTAGCTCTTTCTCTTTTATATAATATATTCAAGTCCAAACACACTGAACTGAAACATGAGAATCACTGCAAAAAAATAATAATAATTTGAAAAGAAAGAGAAAAAAGAATAGAGATATACCCTTTGTTGTTTTCTATGTTCCTTCACTTTCTATGCTCAGATTCTCACTTGTTCGACTCATTGAAAGTTCATCTTTTTCGGTGGGAAAAATTTAGAAAGAAAAGAGTTTGCCTTTTGGGGTTGTTTCTGTTGTCGGTTGCTACCTTTTTTTCACTGTCTGAGCGTAAGAGAAAATGGAGACAGGAACCAGGAGAGAAAGAGAGTCACATGATGGCTGATACAGAGAATTCAGAGAGACACTAGGAAAGAGAAAGGGTTTATACTAAGTCCTTATTTTAATTTTAATATCAGAATGATTGTTTGACATAAAATTTAATTAAATGTGATAATACTAGTGTTTTTATTAATAGCTAAACTTTATATATTGAATTTTTTTGTCATTCATAAATATTTTATTGTTATTATTATTATTATTATTATTATTATTATAGTATGATACGATATTTTTATTATTATTTAATGTAAATAATTTAAAATAAAAAGGAAAGAAAAAAGAAAATAATAATATTTTTAAAATTTAATAATAAGACAAAATTATTTTTAAAATTAATAATATTAAAAAATTAAAAATAATAATAAAATATTGAAAAAAACTTCAATGTATAAACTTAAGTTATTAAATAAAATATTTTAAAGTTTGAGTGAACAAAAAAAAATATATTAACGGTATATTTTAACGTATAAAAAGTATATCAATTAAACGTATGTAATTACAATGTTAATTAATGAGATTGATTATTGTTAAAATTTTGATGCAATAATATCTAATTGACGAGAAATTATATCATAGGTCATTTTTGTTAGTTAGGATTATGGATAGGCGCAATAGGAGCGATCACACAGGATCTCTTAAAAAAGAGAGTTCAAAATTTTGATAAACTATATTTATTGGATATGTTAATCTCAAAACTCATTATAAAAAAAATTTGAAAACACTTTTAAGAAAGATGAATTATAATTGTTAAAACGTTATAATTATTTTTTAAATGCGATAATTGATTATAAAATCTTATAGACTAGTCCTACTGCAATTGTTTCTATAAAACTAGTGAAATTCTGAATAGACGTAATAATAACGATCGCACAAGGGACCATAATTTAATTTAGTCCTAATTTTATTATAATAAAACAATATAATTATTTAATTAGATGATGACACTTATCACCATCTTATTGGAGGATTATATTTATATATATGTAATTTAAATTACATATATATATATATAAATATAATCCTCCAATAAGATGGTGATAAGTGTCATCATCTAATTAAATAATTATATTATTTTATTATAATAAAATTAAGACTAAATTAAAAAAATATGAATATCAAAGAGTAAATATGTAATTATTTCATTTTATTTTTAACTGTCACATCATCTGTCCATTAGTTTTTAACGGTCGATGGATATATTGATATCATTTTAATAGTTGACTGGTGTACTTGACGCTTTTTAAAGTATGGTGGATTTTGATATCAATCCATAATATTGTGACAATATGTGTAATTTACCCAAAAATTAATTAAATAGATACATATAATTAGTTGGTCTTATATAGGGATGACAAACGGCGGGGCGGGTGCAGATACCTCTTTCCTCATACTCATACCCACCTAAAAATTTTATATTTATCACCTACCCATCACCCACGATGGGTATAATTTTTAAATCCACACCCGTCTATGCAGGTATATTTTTAAATTTATCTCTACACTTATCACTTAAATATATCTGCTTGTAAATACCTACAAATTTGATCGACAGATTTTTTTTTTCTTTAAAAATAAAAAAAATTAAAAACAATTTGGATAGAAGTTTGACAAGTTCAACCCAAATTGTCAAGAATTATTCAAGTAAAACATTAGAATTTTACAACTTCAGACACGACTTGCTGCGGAAACAGACTTTTACTTGACAAAAATATTCGGTGGGTGTCTGAATTCGATTCGGTTTTAAGATAAAAAAAAAACATATAAACAATCAAATTTAATCTGTTCAACAGAAAAAGTTTTATTTTATTTTATTTGCAATATTGGAAAAACTATTGTCTTGAATATATAAATTTCAATAAAAAATTAATTTTGTGTGGGTTGGGTGTGTGCTGGGGTATTATTTAAGTTTGTGTTTCTCGATTAGTTTTTTTCGGATTTTTTATTATCGTATTGTATTTTTATTTAAGTTTTGAGAAGTTTTTAACGAGACATAATAATATTTGTATAATTTTTAATTTAATAAAATTATATTTTATCAAAAATTAATTTTAAAGAAATTAAGATTTAGAGTTTTACATAAATTTAATTAGATCGACAATTTTAAAGAATGTAATTCGAAAAAATTTAAATATAATTATATTTGGTTTAAGAATTTTGATAGTTAATGAAATTTAGATATTGTATAATGAAATTTAAGCTTTAGAGTAACCTTGAATTGAGCTCAATCTACACATAAGTGAGACATAATATTGCTAATATTTTGCATAATAGAATTTTTTTAAAATACGAACTTTTACATTTAAATTTTAGTAAAATAAAATAAAATAGAATAATTACACCGTTATAATTTAATTTTATAATGAAATATAAGTTTTAGTATTTTAATTTCATCCTCAAACTTTTTGAACATTTTAATTTTATCCCTACTATTAATATAATCTAATTATATCTTATATTAATAAAATTGTTATATATATTTTTTAATTTCGATGAAATACTGATGTGACATAAATAATAATTTGAGGATGAAATTAGAAAATTCAAAAAAAAAATGAGGACTAATGTAGAATGATGGTTATAGTTTGAGAATGAAAATAGAATTTTCAAAAGTTTAGGGTCTAATTTAGAATGAGTCATAATTTGAGAATAAAATTAAAATATTTTAAAATTTATAAACTAATTTAGAATAAAAACCATAATTTAGCAACGTATAGTACAATTAACTCTAATAATAAAATATATTATTCTCTAATATGATACGATAAATTTAAACATAAACCTTAAAACGAATAAAGAAAAAAAAATCAAAAAAATAATAATTAAACACCACAGTGATCAATAAAATAAATAAAAACAATACCAATTAATTGATTTGTGCATTAGTTTCCAAGGGTTTCACAACCAACATTAAGGTTGTTCCCTAAAAAATCAATCAACAACAAATTATTACAAGTTAAACAACTGTATGCTAATCCTTATTTTCTGGTCTGTTCCAAGACTGAGCCACCAAAGGGTGGTGGAGGTGCATGATGGTGAACAACACCGTCGCCAACAGCATTCATCTCGGCCAACGTGCACTGCCCTTTGCCGCGTCCGGGTATATTCGTGCATGGATTTCCGGCCGAAGGCGGCACCGGACCTCTCGGAAGCGCTTGAATTATAAGGCTTTCTTTGAATGCAGTACGTGCATGAAGAGGCCTTGTGGCAGAAATATGCTGATGGAACAAAATAATGCAGAAAATGAATGTAACAGTGAACTTCGTAACATTAACAGAAGCCATTTTTATGGAAGCAAAAGATTTGAACTTAGGGTTTGTTTTTCTTCTTCTTTTTTTTCTGGGTTTTTGATATGAAGAACTTATGGTGTTAGAGATACAAAGAGTTGGTGTATATATATATATATATGTATGTATATCTTGTGTGAAATGGATGTTTTGACTCTTTACAAATCCGCGGTTTAAAGACTTTTATGTTTTGAATAAGTTATGTTGAAGTCAAACTAAGCCTAAATCAAAGACACGGACCTTGAACAGAAAACTCAGCTGAGGAAAACAAACACTAAAGTCCATGGAGCATAGAGAAATAGAATAATTTGTAGGCTGATGGGATTTCAAGTCTATGATTTTTTTTATAAAAAAGATCAATTAATTTTTTTATTTAATTAAATCATTAAATCAAGAAATTAAATCATTTAATTTATTTAACTAATATTGATTATTAAATTTAACGTATTTTTAATCGATTGATATAATGTGTTGTGTCATAATTTTGATACTTAACGTTTTTAAAATATTTTATAAAGATCACGTGATAGAACGATAATATATTATGTGATAGTGATATCTAAAAAAATTGTAAAATATTAATTATCAAAATTGATCAAATGATTTAATTGCTTTAATTTATTGGCATAAGAACTTAAATGGGTAAAAACAAATCTAAAAACTTAGTGTTTCTTACGCTCATAAACCAAATAAAAATCCTTTACCTTTTATTGTGTCTCTTTCTATGTTCCATCTTAAGAAATATTTAAAAATTAAATTTTAAATCGTAATCCTGATTTTTATATCTTAAACCCTAACTCTATACTCTAAAAAATTACTTTACTCTTATTTTTTTAAAACCTAACCATAATCATTAATCTTAAACCCTAAACTCTAAATCCACTATTTTAAAATGAAGCATTAATGTGTGCATAATAAAGAGGTAGATGATTTACACCTTTAAACTTAATATTTAAAATATTTATATTAAATATATTAATGGATAATAAATTCAATAACATTATAATATATAAAATTATTTTTACCCTTTCATCAAATATAAATTCATATAATATATATTGTTTGAATGCAAGTGGAAGGAGTCCATGTGCTGTGATTTTTCAAACGTACCCTAGACTCATAAAATTTGATACGTATTTCCCAAGGACGTGGCCTTATTTTAGTACCAAACCATGTTTTATTTCATGTCAAGTTCGGGATTTAATTTTAAACAAGTTTACTGGAATAGTTCTAATGTTTGAAATCAAAGATTTACAACCTTAATTATCCTTCACGTTGATGAATATCAAGTATATTATTTTATTATGGAAGCTAAGAAAATGAATCTTTACAAGGTATTAGTTTTAGGGTTTATAGCTCGGTTTAGAATTTAGATGGTGGTGTTAGAATTTAAGATTTAGAGTAATATGGTTAGATATTTAGGTTTTGACATAAACTTTAAATTTTAACCACAAATCTTAAATTATAAACCCTAAATCTAACTATAAATCTTAAATTAAATCTTTAAACTGTAAAACTAATACGCTTGTAGAAACGTTTTATTTCTTTATCAGTGTATAGAATAATTACTCTTAAGTACTTTAACAATAAACTATTTATACATTTTTCAAACGGGTCTGACTAAATAATTTTTGAAGGTGAATAATATTTTAATTATGATAAAAAGTTTTATAAAAAATATAACTAAAAATAAATTTTACAATTATTTTGTTCTATATTTTATTTTTTATTATCTATATTATTAAACATATCATTTTCAATAAAAGTAACTAAAGAATCATCGGATAATTCATCTGACATAAAGTTGTGCAATATACGTCTAAAATTGTATGTTTAACTTTAATTAATAAAATTATTTTTCCGAGTAAAAATAATAATAATAATCTCTCGAATCATCCTCAATAAAAGCCTCTGCCGTATCGAATCCGAGTGCAATGCCAAGTCATCGTTACCTGCTTGACAAATATATCCGAACCATGACGGCTATCCATGCACCCCTAACACAGCAGCCTGTGAATCGCCATGCCAACCTCCATAAAGTTTAGCTTGTGCAGGTGAAGAAAATGTTCTATTTTCTCTCAATGAAAAACAGATGCTTTCTTATTTATGTTTGAGTAGATCTTAATTTTGATATCACCCGGAAAAACAGGATTTAAATCGTCTCCTTCTTTCTCATGCCTCTATTCGTACTTTCGTTTTAAATTAGATGATTTAGGACGTAGGATTTAGGGTTCTAAGTTAGGGTTGCGGTTAGAGTTTAGGGAATTAGGGGTAAAATATATTTTTTAGGTTGTAAGGTTTAGGGTTTAAGATATAAAAAATAAGGGTTATAGTTTAAAATTCAATTTTTTAGAAATTTTAATAGTAGGTATGAATAGAGGCATGATAAAGAGATAAAAGATTTATACTCGAAAAACGTTGTGTCATAAATATTCTTGACTTTCAAAATGTTTTAAATATCTAGTCAAAAATGTGTTGAATATACAAAACTAAAACTTTTACTCCATTAGTTTTGGGGTTATATTTTTTATTGA
The DNA here is from genome assembly GCA_035048815.1 of Abelmoschus esculentus. Taxonomy (NCBI): domain Eukaryota; kingdom Viridiplantae; phylum Streptophyta; class Magnoliopsida; order Malvales; family Malvaceae; genus Abelmoschus; species Abelmoschus esculentus. The sequence continues at coordinate 2,228,702 of JAUCBN010000051.1, read as the reverse complement.
ATAAAGACGATATTATATTTTTATATCGAGATTTAAATTTATATTTTAATATATAAATAATATTAAAAAATTTATAAAATGTTTCATATTTAAATTATAAAATTTAAAATCTTAACTCTAACGCCCTAAAACATAAACTTAAACTCTAAATTCTAATCATAAATTTTAAATTCTACACCCTACAATCTAAATCCTTAAACCCCAAATTTAAAAATTTTACACAAACTTTTGTGTATTAAAATATTAAAATATTTTGATAACAAGCTTGTGTAAGTTTACATAAGCTTTACCATCAAAGTATTATATGCTTTTCCATCTTTTAAAACTCATTTTTTTTTCTGTTTAAAAAAAACTAATTTGAGAATGATTAGCCACTAAAAACCTGTAACTTTCCCATGATAACGAAGCAAAATCTTACTTTTCAGTCCAAGCAAAGTATTATTATATGCAAAGGAAGAAACAAACTAGGAATTGTTGGTCTATGATGTAACTTGACTTTACACTTGAACTTTACAACCTTGTCCAAAATCCAATCACTCAACTCAAACCACTAATTTTAGCTAAAACTGGGGGAAAAGATTCAATCTTCAAACTCAGACTAAAAGAAAACTCACCAACTCCAATTTTGATGGTATGCAAAAATATGTCAGGCTAGCTATTTACAGACAGACAAACATGACATGAACATGTCAGACAAGCTATGCATTAATATTGGAAATAATGTCCTATATATTGTGTTCTGTCTAAGGAGAAAACAATGTCTGCGATACTTGATAATTCATGGCCACCAGAATCTCTTGCAGGCATCTGTTAAATTAACAAAAATAAGTAAGCAATATTTTTCATGCAAATGTGTTTTCACACATTCAGACAATGGATGATTTTGGGTAATTTAGGAGATGAAAATCAAAGTACTCACCTTTATAGTGTTTGTAAGTAAAGCCTCAAGGAATGAGTTGTTCATCATAGTGCCCTTGTTCATGTCCAGACAATGGATTCTTCATGGTGACCTTGTCTGTGTCTTTGAAGAACTGATCTGTCTCTTCAATCATGGCACCGATGTTAGGTTTGTCGGTAGATGGCTCTGCATGTAAGTTTGCGTTTTCTTCAATGCCATTAGCTTCAGAATGATCCATTGTGTCATGTGTTTCTTGCAAATCGTGGGCCGAGTGCACCATGTCATCTGGCATGAACTCATTGGGGAACTTCATCCTGTAAAACTCCAGCTCGGCTTCGAGATCTTGAATCTCTTTCTCTTTCTCCGCAAGAAGGTCATTTGTGTTTTGTAATGCTTCCATATCATACTCGGCTTGTTCTTCCATCATTCTTAGGTGCTGCAAGGCTTCCATTTGGAGCGTCGCCTTCTCTTCCTGCACTCGAGTAATCATGGCCATTGCTTGATTCGTAGCAACTGCAGACGCGTTTCTTTCTTCTTCCAATTCCTTATACAAAGCGTTCAATAGTTTCCTGTCATGCTCGACCTGTTGTTTTAGCCGATCAACCACACTTTCACCTTCGATTTCACTAACAATGCTTCCATCTATAGACAAACCAGACTCATTTCTCTCCAGTGAGACCCTCCTTTGAAGCATCTCTGTTCCATTGAATGCTGAAGAATCTGATGCTTTTAAATCATCACCATTTATTGATATCCTCGGACTTACCGAAATCTTAGGACTTGCAGCGATCCGTGGACTTGCATCGCTCATCAATTGCTCCATTCCTCGGGAAGATAATTGTGACAATAAGACCTTTAGATCTTCAGTAAGTCTCGAAGAATCTCTTCCAATCCATTGTTCAACAAGCAAACCAGATAATTGTCTTCCTTTACTACCTACAGCTAGCTTATAAGCATCGCTTAGGTCCAACGAATTGAGCGCTTGGATGCTAGTGCCTTTAGTGATTCGGTTTTCTTCCAGTGTTGTTTCAGGTACCGGAAGCGGTTGTTCTGTTGATATGATGATTTCTTCGCACTTCACCTCAGATATCTTCTCAATTTCAACAGTTCCAATGCCACCTATTGACAGAAAATAGTAAATTAATAAAAAAAATTCCACAGGTTAACTATGAAATGTAAGTTATTAAGGGTGTCTGATAGAAAACTAGGGTGTTTCACAAAATTTAACTTACTACTCTCTTGTAATTCTTCAACAGAAGATGCAACAATATTTGATAGAGAAAAATCGTCGATGGCAATATGATTGCTCTCCTTGGGTACTTCAACTGGAGTTTCATCATCGATGGCTATATGCTTTATCCCCTTGTGTACTTCGACCAGAGTTTCATCATCGATGGTAATATGCTTGCTCACCTTGGGTACTTCGACCGGAGTTTCATTATCGATGGTAATATGCTTGCTCTCCTTGGGTACTTCGAGCGGAGTTTCGTCATCGATGGTAATATGCTTGCTCTCCTTGGGTACTTTGACCGGAGTTTCATCATCGATGGTAATATGCTTGCTCTCCTTGGGTACTTCGACCGGAATTTCATCATCGATGGTAATATGCTTGCTCTCCTTGGATACTTCGACCAGCGTTTCATCATCGATGGTAATATGCTTGCTCACCTTGGGTACTTCGATTGGAGTTTCATCATCGATGGTAATTTTGCTCTCCTTGGGTACTTCGACCGGAGTTTCATCATCGATGGTAATATGCTTGCTCTCCTTGAGTACTTCGACCGGAGTTTCATCATCGATGGTAATATGCTTGCTCTCCTTCGGTACTTTGAAAGGACTTTCATTGTCGACCCGCGGCCAAGAAAGAAATCCAAGGGAAGTAAGCTTACTTTCATCTGACACTTCAATAGGAACTTCACCGGGATTTGACAATGGAGAATCCTTATCAAGGCAATCAAGATTCATTTCGATTGGTACATTGGTAGAAGCTTCCCCGTCTCTTGACGATAAAGGGACGTCATCAACAGAAATAAGCTTAGAAGAAGCGGATGGTTCGATTTTGCAACTGCCTTGCTCCCAATTAAGTTCCTCCAAGCCATGCCATTTTGAATCAACAGATTCCACTGATGTAGTGTTAAGAGGCTCTTCAATTATGGTTGATTCTGTTTCTGGTTGAGAAATGAATATAGAAGGCTTAAGTGCAGAAATTGGATCCATGAATTTCTCTGAAGGAAAATCATCGGATGAAGTAAAAGTTTGAGACTCTGGATGCACATGTTGATGAACAAGATCTCTTTGTAGATGATGAATTCGGATAGTTACATCATCTTCCTCCCCGCCGGCATTACTATTCACTTCAGACTCTGAATCAGAAACAATCTTAAGCTCCGTATATGATACATGAGATAAAGGATCGGGCAAGTTTTTTCTCTGATGTGTAGCTTTAACCGAAACAGACACATTGCCACTTCTGTTCTGCTCATGCTTACCATGTTCAACAGAAGCCGGTACGAGTATATCAAATTCAGAAGCCGGAAACACAGTTGATCGTGTTTGCATCAATGTTTTGGCATAGCCTTTTGGCATCCATGGCTCATTGCAACAAGAGCAGTGCCTTTGAGTCGAACATCCAAGTTTATGATTATCGATTGAGGGATCCTCCTCGAGACTACAATCAAAATCTTCCCCCAACTTACCGACCAACAATCGGTAGGTTTCAGCATTAGACTTATTTATTGTAGCAAATGAGAAAAGGCAACTTTCACACATTCCTTGAACATCAACAAGCTTGTTGTGAGCATGACAGTAGACCAGGGATGAAATCTCCAACTTATGATCATTGCATACAAGATCCCAATAAAAATTCTGTTTTTCTTTCCCGAAAATATGATCGAGTCTCGAGCATAGCAAACACGGTGTTTGCAACTTACACTTATGAGCAAATTTCTTTATTAGGTATGAAACTATAGCATCAACAAAGAGCATAAAAAGCAACACCCATTCGAAAAATGCTGATGATAAAGCTGCACTAAACCAATGGCGATGGGAAAGTTTCTCCGAGTTAACAGATGTTGTTCCCCCTCTACCCATGTCCTAGAAGATTATGCAACTTCAGGACAAGATTCTTAACCGCTTCAAATAAATCAAAGTCCAATACTCCCAAAATGAAATCAATAACACAAGGCTAGATTGAACGCTGCCAACAACAAAGAAAGATAGACAGAGATAAGAGAAACGATTGCAGACACGGTGACGGTAACATTCGCCTAACACCGAACTAGCTAAAATTTAACAGCAATGAAGGGCCAAAAGTTTTTGAAATGAACAAATGAACACAAATGGAAACATATATCTATGACATAAAATTCTCTGCAACAACATCATGCATGATGTATCTGTGCCGTTTATTGAAAATATTCGAAACCAATTCTCTTAGAAGATCTATGCATTCAAGAAATAGTGGATAAACACAATTCCAACACAGGATAAATAGCCATAGTTGCCAAAATTAGATCTCAAAGAACAAATTAATGAACTAAATTCTTATGTTAAGCACAAGAAAAGAGAATTTCTCATGAAAATGAATACACCAAATAGAAGATCCCAATACCCATACATAAAACCCCAAATCGGAATCTAACAAAAAGGTGTAAACTTCAGTGACCTAATCAAAATTCATCTACCAGTAAGACTAGCAGCACAATCAAACTTGATCATATTTTAAGATCATCAAAGACATAACTGAATACATAGAAAAGCATGTCAAACTATGATACTTCCAAGGTAAAAAGGAACTATTGTAAGTAAAAAACATAGGGAAAGCTGACCTTTTTATGTGAGAAACTCAAGGAAGAAGAAAACCCAGAAAAGATCACTGAAAATCCAGAGGAAAATAGCCTGATCAAAGTGACCCGTCTTCACCTATTGAAACGAAAGGAAACAAAAGTTGGATGGTTTATTGTATATGAGAACAAGTAGAACAGGTAACAACAAAGTGTGCACGTTGTTTACACGTATTTCTTTTTTGTATTGTTTTATAAAGGGGAATTAGAAAGAAAGAAAGCAGCCGACAAGGACGACACCTACAAAGTGACCGACCAATGGCGGAAAGCGTTGAAGAAGAGACCGACCAATGACGATAAGTTGAGATTACAAAGATATGTCCTTTGATTTGACAGTTAAACTAAACTGAAATATGATTATTTAATAAAATAACAAGATTGACAGAAAATTGCCAAACCGTGTTGACTGAGTTATGGAAAGGATGGATCTTTACAACTGAGTTACTGTAAATTTGTTTAGTAGCTTTGATTTACATCCAACCCTTTTAGACTGTTGAAATGGGTAATGTCTTAAAATAAACAAGTTGTTATTCTGTTCGTGCTTTCACCGATGAATCAAATGAATGATTCGTTTTGCACAGATGGGACATACCCTTAGTTTTACAGCAGCTAATATAACGCGGAGTTCGTCGAAACGGATTTTTTTCGTTTGTTACGGATCTAAGAGTGTTGTAGGTGCGTTCCTACAATAAAAACGACAAAAAGATAACAAAAATTATACGAAATCATTTTTAGTATTAAATTTTAAAAGGAACAAAAATGACATAAAAAATATATATAGATATATAGGTGATAATTTTGGCGTTTCGGAAAGGACTTCAACGACGGCGACGGTGAAGACTTCAAAAACGACCGGCGATGGAAAACGCTAAACTCGAAAGAACTCGAACAATATGTTGAACGAACCCGAATCGAATCTGTTTAACGTCGTAGGACTTGGACCCGCTAAATATCAATTTAGGAACCCGAAGTATCAAAAGACAATCAACGAATTGAGTGTCGAATAGTTCTAAAAAGAACCGAAAAGAGAAAGAACTCTTGAATAAAATTTTTTTATTGATTCAAATTGTGTAACCTTGTTTTTACAAAAATTTCAGAATATATAGGAGAATGAAAGAGTTGGCCGAATTTGAATACTTAGCTGAAATTAAATTCAAATGCTTAATAACTTGCATCTAGGCTCCATTCATATCAGCCACATGTTTGGGCTCATAAAACACATTAAACATGTGTTAATTGTTTGAATTTGAATGAGAAACCCCTCGTTCTTATCCTTTGTTGCCGTCCATCATTCCAAAAGAGGGTTGTGTTTGGCCTACTCTTACACTGGCACACCTCTGTTTACCGATATTGGAAAACAGTACAAGAATCCATTTCGTAACTCACTGGTACACCTCTGTTTACCTATACTAGAAAACAATACAAGAATCCAGTTCGTAACTCACTGGTACACCTCTGTTTACCTATACTGGAAAACAACACAAGAATCCATTCGTAAAACACAAGGTTGAAACACTTGTAAACTTATTCAAAAACACACAAGAACGTATAAATAAGTTAGAAACATAATAAACACTATCAAACCAAACCTTAAAACATACTTAATAGCATATATATATACTTAAACATATATAATAAGTAGTATAGTCTAATATGTCACATATCAGCATGCAACACATTATAAAACCTATGTTCTAAGGCATAAACATTATCGAATGAATCTGGAATTGAAGCACAAGTAAGGAAAAGTACTTCCCTGAATTTCTTTGCCTTAGAACGAGTAATAGGTCCTTGTGGTAAGACCTCCGGATCATATTGTGCTTGCATTGATGTGCTCGCATCAGCAGCTATGTAACTTAAAACTAGAAAAATCAGCACCTTCTTATATTGGTGCTGCACATGTTCTAAAATGGCCTGTCTGATTGCCAATGGCTACAATGCACAACTCGCCTCCCACGGCCATGATCTTCTGCTCAGACTCTCTTCTTTTGTTGTCAACCGGGTGGTTTAAGTGATTTGGGTGGGTGAATGATAACTTGAACGGCTTTGTTGGTGTCTGAATCCCCTTCGGACAACTCTTTCCATAGACTTTTATCTAGGATCAGATGAATGGTTTGAGAATATGTCTTCTGATATGTTGCTACAGTGAAACAGCTATCGGTGAATCGAGGAACATTCTGTTTGCAAGAATTAGGGATGGGCACGGAACCCGAATCCGATGGGTTCCGACCCGATCCGATCGGGTCGGATTTTTTTAAAAAAAAATCGGGTTCGGGTCGGGTCGAGTCGGGGTTTTTTCAAGAGTGGTTTCGGGTCGAGTCGGGTTTAGGGTGGAAAAAATCCGACCCGACCCGACCCGGGACTAGTAGTGTAATTTTTTCATATATATTTTAGGAATATTTGCAATAATGATCCCTCTTTATATATATTTTATATAATTAAGTCACTAAAATTAATTTTTTTTACAATTAGGTCACTAAAAATTTGTTTTTTTACAATTAAATCCCTAATTTTTTTTACAATTAAGTCCCTAAAATTTATTTATTTTTAATGATTCGGGTCGGGTCGGGTTTTAAAGCTTAAAAATCGGGTCGGATCGGGTCGGATTTTTCTACCCTAAACCCGGGTCGGGTCGGGTGGCGGGTGGAGTATATAATTTTCGGGTCGGGTGCGGGTGGGCCGAAAATCCGACCCGACCCGACCCGTGCCCATCCCTAGCAAGAATGAAGTGTTGCCACAGCGTGCGCACAGGGCAAACCATACAACTGCCGGCCACGATAGAGGCAACAGCGATTGTGAATGTCCATGATATTTGTCCCTTCATGAGATATAAGTTCAAATTCAGCTTCGTTCGCACGAAGCACTTGATATGTGTCACTGTGTGTGCATATTTAATGGCTTCTGCAACATAACTTTCAGCAGACGGCACAAGTATCGATTCCGAATACAGACTTGTCTCTCACCGTTCATTGAACCAAGTCATAAGCTGCCTCCTAATGCATTCCATCATCTGAATTATTGGAAGCCCTGAAGCTTCTAAAATCCAAGAATTCAGTGATTCAACTATGCTAGCTGTTAGATGCCCAAATCTTGTGCCTTCAAAATACGCCCCTGCCCACAAACTAGGAGGGATTCGCCGGATCCAATATGCAGCATCCTGTGAAATATCTTCAATCTCAAGAATCTTAGCTTCAAACTCAATTACAGTCAAAGCATGAGCAGCTTCCCATAAAAGGTTGACAAGCATGGTATTATTGAACTCAGAACTCCTTTCGGAAACTTTCACTCAAGTGACGCATGCAAAATCCATGAAAATCAGTAGGAAATTTGCTTCAACACCATCTACAACTCCCTTTTTTCTATCAGACAAAATTGTAAGCCTCGACATGTTTTGGTATTAATTTCAAGCAGGTTATGAAGTTCAGAGAGAAACCACATCCAGTTCTCATCATTCTCTTCATCAACAACACCAAATGCCAGAGGAAACAAAGCACCATCACCATCAAAACCAGTGGCAAGAAGCAATGTTCCAAGATATGTACTTTTCCAAAATGTCCTATCTAACCCAAGGAGTGGTCGACAAGCATTCAGAAAACCATAAATGGAGGCCTGAAATGATATGAAAAGACACTGGAAACTGTTATCAGTTGTGTTTCCGTAGACTAATGCAATACTACCAGGATTTGTCCTCTTGATCTGTTCACAATATTGAGGGAGTAACTAAGTAAGCGATACCCTTCCTCGAAGCAGTCATGATACGCTCCTTGCCTCGCCGGGCTTGCTTGTAAGATAAGGTGATTCCATGAGCCCGGTGAATCTCTTCCAATATCTCCTTGGGCTTGTAATTAGGGTTCTCCCTGGGGGTGTAAACGAACCAAGCTTGAACGGACAAGGGTATGTCCGTGTTCGTTTATTTATTTTTGAAGGTGTTCAAACTCTTTTCGTGTTCGTTTAAATTTTTAACGGTATGTTCGAGCTTGGTTCGTTTATTTTTTGTTATGTTCGGGCTCAGTTCGTTTAACGTTCACGAACGTGTTCGTTTAACGTTCATGAACGTGTTCGTTTATATGTTCGTGAACATGTTCGTTAAGCGTTCGTGAACATGTTCGTTAAGCGTTCGTGAACGAGTTCATTTGTATATATTCATTAACTTGTCTATTTAGCATTCACGAACATGTTTGTTTAGCTTTTACGAACATATCAGTTTAACGTTCGTGAACATGCTCGTTTATGCTCGCTTATATACTTTGAATTTAGGATTATTAAAGAACATAAACGAGCTAATAAACGAACATAAACGAACTTATAAACAAGTATATAAACGAACATAAACAAGCCTATAAACGAGTTTATAAACGAACATAAATGAGTTTGTTCGTGAACATAAACGAGCCGAACACACTTATGTTCGTGTTCGTTCGTTTATTAATCGAACATAAAATATCTGTTTATACTCGTTTATTTAACTTAATAAACGAACATAAACGAACATTATACGAACGGTTCACGAATAGCTCATCGAACACCCTGTTCATTTACACCCCTAGTTCTCCCTTAATCTATGTTCCACAATGTTTGCCACCCACTGCACAGATGGGAAAATTCTACGACGGGTGTCGAACACCGTTTAACACCACTAATGATGAATACCGCTGAACATTATTAAACTAATTAATAAAAATTAAAAAAATTTAAGGACTCAACACATAATTATAGATTATTTAAAATAAATTTTTATTAAATTATTTTCTATATATTATTTTATTTTTAAATAATTGAATAAAATACTAATTTAAATTAATTTTAAAAAATAAAAATAAACTCTAAACCCTAAAACCAAAATTCAAAACCTAAATCACTAAACATTAAACTCTAAATCCTAAAATATAAAAATATCAAAACTCTAAATCAAAAACCTAAAATCAAAAACCTTAAAAATACTAAACCATAAACACTAAATCTAAACCCTAAAATAACAAAAACCCCTATATCTAAATATTAAACTAATTTTAGGTTTTAAGTTTAGGGTTTATACCTTTTTAGAGTTAAATTTTATATTTTAGGGTTTAGGTTATGGTTATATTTTTAGATTTTATGGTTTATGATTTTATTTTTTTATGATTTAGAGTTTAGGCTTTAAGGTTTTGGATTTTAGGATTTAATGTTCAGTATTGTTAACTTGAGTTTAGGGTTTTAAGTTTTGGATTTAATATTTTTTATTTTTAAATTAAAAATAATTTAAATAAATTATTTTAAAAATTAAAATATAATATATATAATTTGTTTAAAATTTTATTTTAAATTATTCAAAATTACATGTTTATTCCTTAAAATTTTTAATTTTTATTAATTAATTTAATAATGTTCAGTGGTGTTCATCGTTAATGGTGTTCAACAATGTTCGACGCACATGATAGACTCATCCCTCGTCGATGGAATCCCTCCACATGTATGGGTCCCATGGATGGTTCTGATTGTGAATGTCGGAACACCAGGTAGCTTTGCTGCATGTATTCACCAGGGACATCCCTCATTCGCACATTTAGCAGTGAAACGAGTCTTGTGAGATTTGATTGTCTGTATTCAAAGTGAAGGGCAATAGCTGTATCCCTCAATGCCCTATGACAGCTTTTGACATCCGGGAATTCTTGGCCAACAGCCAATTCATAACTCGGATTTGAATTCCGAACCTGAAGGACGAAGGAAGACTAACTACCATCTGGGAATGCTGTAAATCTTGGGCAGGATCAATTCCCATATCCTGGCTATCATCCACAGCCAATGCCAGACTATCATTGAACTCTTGGTTTTCAGAAACAGTCAACTCATTGTTCTAAGATAAAGCTAATTCATTGTCACCATTGTCTGGTTTTTGATCAGTACCAAACTTATTATCATTACCATAATTGTGGCCAATATCCCCTTCTTGGTCATGCTGCTGTCCTAAATCCAACTCATGATCGTATGAATGAAATAAACCTAGGTCATGATCATGAGCCTTCCCTAAGCCTAAATGATGGTCATGGGTTTGTCCCAATTCCAAATCATGGTTCTGGGAAAGACCATAAAAATGTGACAAAATACGCGGTCTAATCGTTTATATATCTTAAAATTTTCGACATGGGATTAATATTTTTGTTTCTTCTTAAACGTGACGTTCTTACTCATTCAGTCTTGTGATGTTTTCGTCACGATTCAAACACGCTTGTAATAGGTTACTTGACACGGTTGTTCACTATGTTTATCTTACTAATAGACGCTTGACGTGAAATTAAATAATTAAAGAGTCATTTGATATCACTTAACATGAAGTCATTACCTTCTTAAAAAGTATGTCTGATAAAATATGTATCATCATTATTTAGATATCCTCAAAACTTTTTTTTTAATATAAGATTAATGTCCCGCATCTTTTCAAGTATGATATATATATATAAAAAAAGGTTTGATAAATTATGAATTGATGTGGATATCAAACATTATATTATTATGGGTAATGGATATGTAACAGATTTGGAGGAATATTTATTGCTATTTTTTTAATCTAAGGCTTGAAGAATAACTTTTTTATTGTGCTTGATATTAGTGACTGATTGGCAAATAAAAATTGCGTGCATGAATTAGGTGGTTAATATTCAACTAAATAGTTGGTGCATAATAGATTTTTAATGACATTTGTGAGTGGGTATATATTTAAAAATTATATTAAATCGGTCAAAGGTTAATAATATATATTAATTTATAATTACCTTTAAATTATTAAAGTTAAATATATATATATATATATGCTAAATATATAATGACGGATAAGTAATGAGTATAAAAATTCAAATCGTAAATAAGAGAAAAAGATAGCAATTTTATGAGAATAATTAAACTAAAAATATTACGGGTAAACAACAATAATTATGGGTAAGGTTACATTTGAGTCACCTAATTATTAAAAGTTATATTTAGGATATTTATTTATAGGTAAGATTATATTTGAGTCACTCAATTATTGAAAGTTACATTTGGATCATTCAATTATAAGTAAGGTTACATTTCAGTCACCGTTTATATTTGAAAAAGTACATCAATTTGATTTTTTTTTTTCTTCTAAATCACTTGTATAATCTTATTAACATTAAAGTATTTTATTTGAAATCATTAATTAATCTAATACACAAATTGATAAACTTTTTTCAAATATGAAGAGTAACTCAAATGTAATCTTACCTATAATTGAGTGATCTAAATGTAACCTTTAATAATTGAGTGACCCAAATGTAACCGTACCCATAAATAAATTACCTAAATATAACTCTCAATAATTAGATGATCCAAATATAACCTTACCCATAATTAAGCGATCTCCACTACATTTTACTCATATATTATTTAGAATGAACATCTTGACTACAAGATGCTTCCATGAACCATTGTATTAAATTTAGCTAAAAATAAAAAACTCAAGAAAAAGAAATTCTACTACATGAGAAAATTTAATATGTTCTGTTTAAAATTTTGTTCCAACTCTTATCAGTAACCACCAATACAACACTAAAGCAGAATCCATACTTTAAAACCAATTATGTAGTTTCCATGCTTTGATTAGTACCCATAGTTTGACCCATAAACCGAGCCATAGCCTCCAGCATGTCCTTGATTGGATTGTGGTGATGCGTATACAGAACCATGAGTAGCATACGGATTATAAGCTTGGTCTGCAGCCCCACCACCTTGTCCCTGACCTGACGCTGCAGCTGCAGCTTCTGTCATAAAATTCTGCAACATAATATATGTTCAAACAATGAAGCATCAGATTGATTGTTGCTCCTACCACGAGGGGAAAACCATGGGGAAGGCGGAAATAGTTGCAAGGAAACCAGAAGAATAAGCAATGAAAGACGCATGGAAACTGTTTTCAATCTAGCAAATAGAAAAAGAATGATCAAAAAGGTTGAAGCCGGGGAAAGGGATATACCTGTATCAGTTGCTGAGCAGTTTGAACCTGTGAAGCAGTTCCACTTATTTCAACTTTCATTTCCCCAGGAACACCCCTTGTTTCTTGAATGGTGACAGTTGCCCCACTGGCACGTCGAATATAGCTAATACTTGCACCAGCTGTACCTATAACAGCATCAGCGTAAGAGAGCGGAATCTGCATTTGCTGAGTGACCTGCAAACACAAGAATTTTTGCTAATATATTAAAATCTGGTTGACTGGTTGTTCGAGCCAAGATAAATCATCGACTTAACACTTTACAGGACCAGAAAGACCTTGCTGTCAGGGGTATACACCAAGTACAATCTTTGAAATAACAGCCAAAAACAATACAAAAGAAAGGTAGACGCACAAGGATGCATACATGGATCTCTACAAAATGCAAGAGAATCAAAGGTTTCTTAAAACATCCCCATTTCTCCCCATCCAAGCCAAAGCTGGACAACTTACTCTTCATGGAACTCTAATACTAAAATGCAGAAACTTGTCTCTATTACTTGGAAAGGTCAAATCAAGAACAAGGAAAAGACATTAACAACTGTTAAGTATAAAGCCCCAGAACATCTTCTTCTAAAGTTTAAGAGAGGAAAATGGAGAAAAAGAGTAGACCAGGTATGTAATGGTGGTACCTGTGTAATCATTGAAGGTGCATTGGGATTTGAAGATCCATGAGCACCCATCGGAGCTTCTCTTCCATAGGCAGAAATACCCTGATGAGGCTGTTTATCCATGGGAGGTATATCAGGAGGGTAGTAATTGTCAAGTTGACGCAGGAGGCATGTACTGAGGATTGTGTCCAAAACCAGCACCTCCACTAGCATTTGGAGGTACACCTTGGGGTGGACCCCAGGTTTGATGTGGTCCATCTAAAGATTAGACTTTTGCATCTGCTAAAAACATGAAACATAATATGTTCAAGTATCTGTTAAAATTATTATCCTTGTCAAGGGATTAGATTTATTAACCAACTTGTTTTTACCTGTTAAATTTTTTAAAGTTATTTGGGTTACAGACTTTGAATTCAGTTACGAAATATATCACACATACATATACTATGAGTGATTGAGACATGATTTACTTAAATTTGGGTAAACTTAGACTACGAATATTGCAAATATATATGTATTGTACTGCAAATAAGAGTTAAATTTTAGCTTGATGGTGAGAGATTTTTGAGCTATTTCCACAATTTCCTTTAAGATTCATTTAAACAGTTGTCACTAGTAATGAAGGTTCTGAAGTTACCAACGAGAAAGCAAAGCTTCTTGGTACACTTATTTATACAAGATATATCTGTTAATTCAGAATAAACTTTCAACATTTTGAAATACTCAATGATGATCCCTGCAATCTGAGAATTTTGTTTCTCATAAGTAGAGTCTTATTAATGATTGTCTCCTTTCTTTAATATTTGCAGATGAAACCTGTAAAAATCTATTTTTGTTATTGCAATAAAAAGAATTGTATTTATATTTCATGGATTGCTTCTTATGATCTTTTTCTTACGATCTTCTTGAATTAGTAAAATATTTAAAATAATATTAAGACTTTGGGAGGTAATTACATATTGTGACATTCCATGTGCATTTATTTTCCTTTTTGTGCTTATGATGAAACCATTTAGTTATACAATGATTTGAAAATGATTTTGACTAAAAAATAACAAAGATTGCCTGTTGACTTTAGCTGAACCTCTCCTAGTGTTGGGTAATGCATACATAAACAATATATTGGTTCAAAACATGAAAAATTTAACATAATAAGTAAAGTGAAATAAAAAAAATATACACGATCAAGTAAAAAAGTTGAGCTTTAAAATATACCTTTTTTATCTAAAGCAAATCTATGAAGAAATTATGGAATAAAACACTAAAGATTAGGAAGAAGGATGGAAGTACTGAATTAATGGATGTAAGGTTTAAAGTGTTCGACGCTTGAGTAATTTGAATAAAATATAATTCATTGTTACATAATAATTATTCATCACCTTTAAAGTTGTAAGATGTAACACTTTGGCATGTAATTACCTCCCCAAGTTTTAATATCATTTTAAATATTTACTAAATGAAGATCGTAAGAAAAAGGTCTTAAGAAGCAACCTATGAAATACAAATACAATTCCTTTATTGCAATAACAAAAATGGGTCTATGCAGATTCCATCTATAAATTTTAAGAAAGGAGTCGATCATCAATAAGACTCCACTCGTGAGGAACCAAATTCTCAGATTGTAGGAACACCATTGAACATTTCAAAGTGCTAAAAGTTTATTCTGAACTAACAGATACATCTTTTATGAACAAGTGTACCGAGAAGCTCTGACTGGTATCAACTGTTAAATAAATCTTAAAGGAACCTGTGAAAATAGGTCAAAGATACCTTGACATAAAACTAAAATTTAACTCTTATTTGTAGCACAATATATATATTTACAATATTCATGGTTTAAATTTACACAAATTCAAGTAAATAATGTTTTAGTAACTCATAGTATATATATGTGTGATATATTTCCTAAATGAATTAAAAATTTGTGACCCAAATAATTTTAAAAAACTTAACAGGTAAAAACAACTTGGTTAATAAGTCTAATCCCTTAAGAAAGATAATAATTTTAACAGATACTTGGACATATTCTATAAAAAGGTGATTCAACTAAGATCAAGATAAATCAAACAGTTAATGTTCTATATAATTGTTAAACATAATAAGTTTAATTGTATATTGTAAACTATATCAAGTCTAATTAAAAAAAGATTAATTGTATACTATAAATTATATCAAATCTAATCCAATATGGCATTTTCACTTTTCAATGCAATATGCTTCATATTTATACCCATCTTAATCATATAAGAAATTTTGATTTTGTTTTAGTTTGTTTTTAATTCCAATTTTATCCAACCAGATGGACTATGAGTTATAGCAACTTAGCTTTTGTTTTGTTGCCTTGTCTTGTGAATAGGTAATGGTATCTGCAAAGGAGGAACATGATTCTTCTCTTCCACCTACTATGGATGGGCTTTTAAGAGTCCACAAACGTCTGATTGATGGTTTGGAGGGTGATTCATCTCATGCAACTTCGGCTGTGGGAACCAAGGTTTCAACGAGGCTTCTAGTCCCTACCTCACAAGTTGGAAGTTTGATCGAAAAACAAGGAACAACTATCAAGTCCATTCAAGAATGTCTAATTGTTAGAGTTCTTGGAACAAGTTTTCTTCTCTGGATTTTGTTTCTTGGTGGAAACATTTGCAATTTCTTACAAAAGTTGTTTGTTGGGATGCTGAGAGACTAAGAGTAAAACTTAATGACCTATCTTATAAACTATTTTCAATTGTTTATCAAAGTAGTGCTTAATATTGTTATGTTGCAATGTGCTTCAAGAAATTGTTCATAAATAATGGTACTAGAATTCAAGAATATAACTGAGATGAGAAAGTATAAACTTACAATTCTCTCTGTTGTTCCTAGAGGACCATCAAGTATCTTAATACGAGCTCTTGTCTCCTCAACTATCTTTTTTATGAATTCACCTTTACGTCCAATTATACTGTCAACCTTTTGTGCAGGAACCAACCCCCGGAACACACTCTCTCCAGGCCATTTATTTTCACTGCCTCCAACCACTGCCTCATCTTCATGTTCTTTCGGTTGATGTTCTGATTCTTGCTGCAACTTCTGCTCCTCCAAGTTCTCTATTGGATTTTCTTCCAAGTTTACATTATGCTCGATACTTACATTGTGCTCCAAGCCCGTAATGTGCTCTAAGTTTGCAATGTGTTCCGAGTTTGCGTCGTGCTCCAGGTTCAAATCATGCCCCAGTCCCAGGTTCATATTCTGCTCCAAGGTTTCATATTCTTGAGCCTGTTCCACTTCATTTTTCGACAAAGCATTGATCAACTTCAACCATAAGTTTTTTGCTACAACCAATATAAAAGGAAAGAAAACATTAACATATGAATAATATTACAATGCAAAACATCTGTTCAATCTGAGTGTTTCTTTCAAATAAAGGTTGAAAATAGCGCATTGACAATAGAATTTCACCAAACTCCCATTCTTGAAACATACAAGTGCAAAAATTCAACAACATTGTCTCGACTAAAAAAAGAAACTTAACAAAACAGCAACAAGTAATTAAACTCCAAAAAAACATACAATCATAAAACAAAAGGAACTTACCAATGAAAAAAATTTGAACAATCAAATATTTGGAGAACGAGAAAAACTAACTAAAAACACAAAAACCCTAACTTGACCCCAGAGAGTAATTCAGTTCCCAAAAAACTGCATATAAATACAAAACAAAGAGAACCCATTATTAGCATGCCCCTAAAACCTCAAATCAGAGAGAGAAAATTAAAATAAACTACAACACAAAACCCTAAAACCCTAAAACCAAATAAATAAACTGAATTAGGAGACTTACCTGAGATGAAGAGAGAAGATGGGTTTGGAACTTAGGTACGAAAATCTGGAATATAAGAGACTGAGAGAGTAAAGTAAATCTGGCTAGGTTTTGAGGGTGGCTTGCAAGAGAGAAACGCGACCAAAGAAATTTGCGAAAATTATCGAGAAATTTGGAGAGGGTTTTATTCGTGCAGTGGAGAGATGGTTTGTTCACCGCAATAGTTTATATTTAAATAAATATTTAATAATTGTTCATTCATTAATTACATGGTATAATTCACCGTAAAAAAAGTTAAATTGAACGGTCATGATTAATTAGGATCACCGATAATGTGGTAAAAAAGTTTATTTAATAATTTTTGAGTAAACTACATAAATGGTCCACCGATTATACCTCAATTATCTTTTGTATCACTCAATTATTATAAATTACAAATTGATCCAACGACTTAAAAACTATAACAAATTGATCTAATATCATTAAAAAATAACAGTTAATGACATGACAGTTAATATAAATTGATACAATTATATAATACATTGTTGGCAAAACCGGCGAAATCAAGTCGAACAAGCAATTTCAAGTAGGCATGTAGTGTACATCGATTCGAATAGACTCGGTGCAGTGTAAGTAGCAGACCAGGATGCATAAGGTCTATCTAAAGCATCTCTAACCTGAAGGAAGTACATGACAGTAGCAATGAGAATTTGAGCTTTTAAATCCATTTTAAACAAGTAGGCCACATACATTCGATTCGAACCATTCATGGAAACAACGAAAAACAAGAACAATCACATTCCTTTGTTAGAATCATGTTAGAGGAATAGCCTCTTCAGGCTTTGGCATTCGGTTTTCCAAATGTGACAATGACAGAATACAGTGTCTGTGTTGAGTCCTGATTACAGATGCAGAACAGAATCAAATTGCATGTGTTTATAGCTAATGCATCTTTACTTTTATAAAAAAATATAGGCAAGAATCAGGCTCGAACAATGTAACCCGGACTCGACCGGAGAGTGTTGGATCAAACCCCATATACCACGCCTGAATACGCGTTTGACACACCTAAGGCACTGATCATCGATTTTCGCTTTGTCACGTCGAGAAATACAAGTTAGAAAAAGAAGCAATGTAATAACATAGATGATCCCTCCACACTTGTAGAGAATAGAGATAAGCATACAACTGGAAACTGCTCATTTTGTATCATTCTATAAAAGTTGTCTCTCTGCACTCTATTGAGCATTAACTAATCCACAAGTTTCAATCAATACCTACCTATACTCCTAGAAAGCACTACCAAGGACCAAGGTAGACACATAACATAGAACATCAAATATTTTGCTTCACTAAATTATCATTCTTTGTTTTTCATATCAGCCTCTGGTGCTGCATTGGAAGCATTCATCAGCAAGTCGAACTTGTCGGACTTCCCCAACACGATTTCGATC
Source organism: Abelmoschus esculentus (assembly GCA_035048815.1). Taxonomy (NCBI): domain Eukaryota; kingdom Viridiplantae; phylum Streptophyta; class Magnoliopsida; order Malvales; family Malvaceae; genus Abelmoschus; species Abelmoschus esculentus. The sequence continues at coordinate 2,210,114 of JAUCBN010000051.1, read as the reverse complement.
TAAAACAGCAAGCAAAGTAGGGATCAGAATGCAATCAGCAACCAAATCCAGAAGCAAAATATACATATATTGTAAAAATATGATCCCACTTTGGCTTTTAGGACGACACGCCCTTTGTTCTCGTCTTTCATGCTGACCGTGGATGTCGAAACTTCTGCATTGTTCCATAAACAATCAATATTGAATTATTCATGGTCGTCAAGGATAGAAAGCCTGTTGGGATTAAGAGATTGAGATTCTTACTCTTCTCAATAGCCAGTCCATTATTCTTTAAGATCTCAGCAATAGTAACAACAGTAGTGATTGCTGCATTACAAATAGGTGGTGAACTACAAGATCAAGATGACATAAAAGCACTAAAACAGGTAAAAAATCAATCATTGGTAACAGCCTAACAGGGTTCATTGTTTAAAGTTCAGAATTCAGAGCAACAAAACCGAGAAATGTAGTACCCATGCCTAAGGCCGAAAGCTCAACCTCATTATGCTGCTGAATGTATCTCTGCATTAAAAGGAAAACAAAAATGAAACATGTAGCATAGCTTGAATATGATCATCCATATACATTAAGATGGACAAACAAATGGAAAGATAAACCAGTTGCAAATATTAAAAAAATATATTTTGATTTATGATGAAATTATCTGACTTCTATATATTCATTATGTTATAGCCTAATTGTATTACTAAAGTTAATAAAAAGAACAGTCGATCATTGCTCCCCGAGGACGTAAGCACATTGATGAACCTCGTTAAAATTGTGTTCTTGCTTGTTCGATCTCTTGCTCGTTTATCACTTATTTCTCAACATAAAGCTAGTTCAAGAACCACGTTGAGATCATGATAATGACATAATGCTTCAATTTATTACAAGTTAATTGCTTTGAATATTAAAAGTTCTATCTTTGAATAGATCTATGATCACAGATTTATTACAAACATTTACAAGATAAATGATCATAATTAGCCTCTAATCTGTAATGAACTGACAATTTGGGAAACAAGAAAGATCAAATACACAGTCAGGAAGTAGTAACCTCATCGTGATTAATCAAACAAGACCCAAAGCCCAGATCAGTCAAAAACATCATTTTGCATGAAACAAAAACAAAAACAAAAACCCAGATCAAAAAAGCCTTACTTTGGCAAGATTAACATAGAAAAAAAGAGGTTTTTTAGTGTTGGATACTTGGATTCTGTTCTTCTTCTGTGTCTCTACTCCTCCTGTAGCAGCCACTGCCTCGACACCCATGATCTTTCTCAGATTAATAATCCTCAAATTCTTTGATTTCGATTTCTTTTCTGTAGAATTTTCATTTTTTTTCCTTGATTTCTTTATGTTGTTTTGTGTAGCGGGAAACTTGGGGGCAGGAAATACCGTTACGGAATGGTGATTATATAGGGGAACAAAGAGACCAATGAGAATCGAACACGTGGTGCAACCCTATTGGTTGTAGACTACGTAAGAGAAAAAGACGGATTCTCTTTAATGACAAAAATAAATGAATTTATTTAATGAATAATTACAGTTACAAGTGTTTTTTTTGGGTTCTCGAAATTTTTAAGTATTAAACTATCGACTCGTTATTCGACCTATAAAAATCAGATACTCATAAAATATATGATAATTTTAAATTGAATATTCAGATTAATGTATCGAATTGATCGGATCGAATATTTTTAAATATCCGTAACTAGTAATGTACCCTCAAATATCCGTTTCTATTATATGGGATTGAAGCCCATAAACGTAAGTTTTCTTTATGGGCCATTTACGTGTAATGGGAATCAATCTCTTAAATTGTGTTTGGTACGGGGGAAAAGAGGAAAGAAAATTGATATTCTTCTTTTTATTAATCAATTCAAGTTCATAGTTAACCTATTTTGCCACGTTTTCTGAGTTGTTTAGAATTAAAATATCGAGAGTTAAATTTGTTGAATATTTAGGATTAAGATCATACTTTTTATAATGATTGATATTTGATATATTAGTTAATTTTCTCGTTAAAAAGTTTAGAATTTTATCTCGTTAAACCAACCGAAATCGAAATTGAATCAGCATCTCCAGGCTAAACATTACAATGACTGCACCAAAGTGCTTGTGTTTCTTTTTTCCTTTTTGAATAAATATTTGATTTTGTTTTCCCCACCAAAGATTCCGAGATCGTGTAACAGAATTGTCGGTGATACTGACATAGACATTGTTTTATATGGAAAGTAGAGCAAAAGAATGGGGACAAAACCATCTCTTTGGACACAGAAAAGTCAAAACTTTCTTCGGACACACAAAAAACATGTTTGGGACAACACAACCTTGTTCTCATCAACACACGTACGTAAACATTGGTCGGCACTTACTCCTTAACATTTTCGACTATTTCAAGTCTTGAACGAAAGTATGGTTGAGGTCCATTTCACATAGTACTTTCGGAAAAAATATTAAAAAAAGACAACGTCACGTGTTCTCTTCCAAACCGTCATGTGCAGGTGACGTTCTCGTACCTGTACTTAGAGGTGTAAACAAGCCAAGTCAAGCTCAAGTTTGTTAAGCTCGGTTCGTTAAGATTTTGAGTCAAGTATTAACCGATCTTTGACTGTGTTAGACTCAAATAACACTTATCTCTCACTTCTCATTTAAAGCCCGATGGAGAAAAAAACTTTGATACACAAGTTTTGTAAACTCAAACTTGTTAATTTAGAGTTTAAGACTTATATTTAGGGTTTAGAGGTTTAAATTTTAGGGTTTTAAGTTTAGAAATTTAGATTTTAAATTATAAAAAATAAAAAAATAGTATATTTATATTTTCAAATAGCTCGTGAGTTTTTCGAGTCGGGTATCATGTAGCTCGGCTCAGCTCGTCAAGGTCTCGAGCCGAGTTCGAGCTCGAGCCAAGTCCAAACGAGTCGAGTTTTAACCGAGTCGAGCTTGAGTAGCTCATGATTTGTCTTATCTTATTTACAACCCTACTTACACCGTAGAAATTGATAAGATTCCAAAATAAACTTCAAACACCCTATTTTCCCAAATGAAAACTTTAAATGACCTATTTATCCAACGAAACAATTACTTTGTGCTGTAGAAATTATAGATTTACTTTCAATAAAAAAAAGACAAAGATTTATCTTAAAAAATAAAATAAAAAATTATCATTAGATAAACATAAATTTACGTTAACTTTAAATTTAATTTTAAAGTTCAATTTGATATTATATATTTTTTTCAATCAGACATCTAAATTTAGTATTTTTGTTCATATGGATACAAAATTTCATAGTTTAAATTGATTTAAATATCTATTAAAAATATTAATTTAGACCAAAAGTGAAATACATATATTAGTTTAAACCAATAAGCCAAGCTCATATACTTAATTGGAGAAAAAATATATAAAAAAAAATATTTTCATACACAAGTTTTTTTAAGAATAGATTTGTAACGACCCAGATTCAGATTCGAGTGTCGGATTAACCCGATGGGTTTGGACTTCGGTTTTGGGCCCGAGTTTGTGTAGTTTGGGCCTTGTTGGGCCTTGAGTGTTTGGGCTCTAATTGGGTTTTAAGTTAGGCCTTATGGTGAGGGATTTTTGGTAATTGCTCTTGGGATGAAGATGGGGTTGTAGAGGTTAACTCTCTGCAGAATGACCTCATTGTCTTCTCTTTTTCTTTCATCTTTCTTCCCCATTGTTGCAAGAGAAAAATGGTAGTAAAGGTTTGATCTTTGGGAGTTTTTTGTGGAATCTCGTTTTGGTGCAAGAGATGAAGTTTTAGAGCTTGGAGAGATCTATTAAAAGAGGTAAATATGTGTTGGTTTGGTGAAGTTGGAGATCCATCATCAAGTTGGGCAAAGGAAAGAGCTTGGAAGTGTGAGTTTGCTGTTTTGGTTGTTGTTTTTGCTTAAGGTTGGTACTCCCAACTCTTCTAATTATCTTGCATTTCATGGTAGAGTGCATAGCATATAGAAATCCATGTATGAATGCTTGGTGTGCATGTTTGAGGACATTAATGGTGAATTTCGTAATTATGTGTTTGAAGGCTTGAAAATAATGTTAGAACACTTGAAACCTTTCTAAGAATGAGTAAGAACACTTTAGAATCGAATAGATTAACGTTTGGGAAGAATCCTTAGAAATTTCTAAGTGCAGACTTGTATTTCGTGCAGGGGTATCGATACACGGGCTACCGGTATCGATACCTATGAGTGAAAGTAGGCTAAGTGGCCAGGTGTATCGAACCATGGTTCGATACCGGGACCTCCAGTGGCATAATGGCATCGATACCCGTATCGATGCTGGAGGGTCCTCTCTCGTTGACTTTGGAAATGGTCAAAGGGTATCGATACTGGTATCGATACCCATAGTTCGATGCCTTCTTTGGGTAGGTATCGAGGCAGGGTGGTTCGATACCCCATATAAGGGTATCGATACCCTTGCAAAAACTTGACAAGATAAGTATTGTTTGAGGTTCGATAATAGAATTAAAGGCTATAATGAATCTTATAATAAATGAAATGAATGATAAACACAAGATTAACGTATTTAAACCCTGAATGACTAAATTATGTTAAGTCTTGATATGTTTTGATGTGAGGATCCTAGGTGGATCGTTTATGTGTGTTGAGTCCTTGTTTGATGGAAATCCGGATATCCAAAAGTGTTGCAACACGTCGAAGGTCATACGATGTAACATTCCGGGTGATGATTTTGAAGACCATTCTGAATGTAGGATCCCGATGCTGTGTGGACGCGGGCCTCATTCGATGATACTCGATGTGATATTCCGAGTATGGAATTTGGAGGATCCCGGTGCTGTGTGGACGCGGGCCTCAAATCCCGGATGTAGGATCCCGATGCTGTGTGGACGCGGGCCTCATCCTGAGTATGAGATCCCGATGTTGTGTGGACGCGGGCCCTACTCGTAGTGTAGGATCCCGATGCTGTGTGGACGCGGGCCTCACTACTTTGTGTTATTGTTTGACATGTATATGCTGTGTGCGTCATTATACATTGTTTATGCCATGTGGTAGGCAAGCATGCTAGATCATCATTTCATGCACGATGTTTATATGTTATGCTTTACTGCTTATGATATGCATGATGTTGGCCGAGTTTGGCGTACCCACTGAGCTTTAGTAGCTCAGCGTTCGAAATGTGTTTTCGTGCGTAGGTTAGGTGAAGCCAGTTCGTGGAGCACCATCAAGGTTTGGATTTCAGCATCGACCCATGTCAGAGTACATTTATAGATTAGTGGGCTAGTACTTAGTTGGACCCTATGTGTTCTATAATTCTGTTATTTATTTGGGTCGAATATTTTAAATTATTTGTAATATTTGGAGCTCCGATTATTTTATATTATTTTGGGCTTACGTTTTAACTTAAATGGATTTTATGAATAGTGTTTTGGACTTGAATTGGATTTTATTTGTTGGGCTTTTGGAAGAAATTTTGAAATATAGGTTTTGGGCCGGAGACCCAATGTGACATCCGGGTCGGGGTGTTACAAGATTTATTTTTTATATATTTTTAAATCTACTTTAAAAAATAGGAAACACATATAATTTCATGATAATATTTTTAGTGATGGATCCACTCTTTCTTTAAGGTGGGTACGAGTCCACCTTAAAATTTTCAAACATTACGTATTTATCTTTATTTTTTTAATTTTTATGAATTAATCTTTAATTTTTTGTAATATTTAAGGTTTGTAACCACCCTGAAAGTTTGAAAATTTATGTGTCTACCCTTAAATAAATTTTTAGATCCGTCGTTATATATTTCAAATACAATAATATTGATTTGAGGTTAGTTTTATGAGATAAATATTTGGATATATATGTATATATTAAAGTTTATTGATAAAAGAATATATTAATCTTGATCATGATTTTTCTTTCGAATCTCATATCAATAAATTAATATAAATATTTATGAAAATTCAAAACTTAAAATGTATATAATACAAATATAAAAAGAAGTTAGGGATTTAAAATTAATTTTAGGAAAAATAATAAAAACATAAAAATAAATATATAATTATTAAAATTACCAAATTAGATCATGTATCAAGTTCTAAAAAAATACCTTGACCGGATTCGATTATCCGAGAAAAATATGAGTCGGATATTCAACTCAAAAAATTCGAATATTACATTATACGAATAGGTATAATTATATGTATATTAGTGAATTAAAGTAATGTGTAAATCACTCATTTTTTATCGGATTTTAGTATTTATAGTATTATTGTAGTAATCATATTATTAATAAAAATAGAAGAAAAAGGAGAGAAAAAATATAAAAAAAAAAGAAGAAGAAAAAAGTAGAAGGAAAGGAAAAGAAATGAAGGAAAAGTTGACGTGGGAGTAGAATCCCACATTGATGAGAAACCCCACTTCCCTCTCTCCCATTGCCTATAAAAGGAGGGGAGGGGAGCCTTTTAAGAGGAGAACCAATTGGGTGAGGGTAGTACCCTATGATCCTAATTTGAGAGCTTAGCTCTCCCCATTTTGGGTGGTTCGATCGGATTTTATTTTAGATTCGATCTAGTTTAAAATTTTGGAGGGGTTATGGTAGATCTCGGTGAGGACCACACGCGGTTAACCGTTCGAACTCTTAGGTATAATTTCTTTTCTTTTTATTTATCTTGTATTTTGGATATATTTAATGAAATGTAGTTGTTTATTATTTTTAGATTTTTATTTATGTTTTAAATTAATTTATGTATGTTTTTAATTTATGTTTTAGATTAATGTTAATTTATGTATGTTTTTAATTTATGTTTTAGATTAATGTTAATTTATGTATGTTTTAAATTTATGTTTTAGATAAGTATTTTATTTGTTAGATTAATATTTATGTTTTTATGTATTTATTTATGTTTTTATTTTTATATGATGTATTTAATTTATTTGTTATGTTTAAGTTGCATAAATGATATTAATTTGTTGTATGCGGGCCCCTAAATTCGGTCGTAAGTGAGGCCAGTACCAATATGGTGGTAGTCGTTCGGACGCTTATCTTTGGGTTTAGGTGCTTTAAAATAAATGCGCACGTCCAATTAAAAATTAATTCGATCATCAAATTAGCTCGGAAAATTTAATATTAATGAAGCGGTAATTAAATAAAGTACCAATTTTTGGGCGGTGTGGGGGTGCTAATCCTTCCCCATCCGTAATCGACTCTCGAACCCCAAACTTTTAAATCTTTGGTTTTATGGTGTTCGGTCTACCAAAATGGCCGGTGGCGACTCCAATTTTACAAAAATGATTTTTAAAAGAAAACCCCCACGTGGAAGACATTAAATTTCAAAACGACACATTTAAAATGTTTTTCAACACCGAAAAAGAACTTTTTAGCGATGACATAATATAATCGTTTTTTTAAAGATCGCTACAGATGGCGACTCCGCTGGGGATAAAATTTTGTTTTTAAAACAAAAAAGAGAGTCAAGCTTTTAAACGATTACCGCTTTACTAATATTATAGATTTCGGGCTAAAGTGACGATTAAATTAATGTTCAATTAAATTTACGTTTTTATTTTTCCGCATTTAAAATATGACATCTAAGCCCCTTCTTTTAAGTAGGGGAAAAGGTTGGCGCTTTCGTGGAGATATCGTTCTCCCGTGTAGGCCCTAGCTGAAGTACATTCGGGGCTCCACTATCTTATGCTTTCGTAAGGATATCGTTCCTTCGTGTAGGCATAAGCGAACGGGTCCCCCTGAATTGAACCCGGACAAGATGAACCTATAATGGGTGATGATCGGGGGCCTTGCTACTCTTAGTAGAGGATAGCTCGGATAGTTCAGGTCCCCTTTAGCACCAACACTGCATGTAGAGAATTAGAATACCCACTCCATTAGAGCCATGCGGATACCTTAGGTGAACTAGACGGGATATCTAAGACTGTTCTTGTCTGTTTACTTTAGCGCAAATTTATTTTTTATGTAATTTATTTTTGCGTCTATTATTTTTACGTGATACTAACTTGGTTTCGTCATGTTTTTATTTCCTTTTTTGCATGCATCATCACATTTTGCATTACATTAGAGGTAATTGATCCGAGTGTTTCACCCTACATAGGAAACATTCACCATGGAAAAGAGGTATCTGAAAAACTCAACCTCGTAGTTAGAAACCGATCAAAGATATCGATCAAAGACACCGATTAAGGAAAGTGATTCAGTCAACATCTATCTCTCTTTTTTATTAGACACCGGTTAGAAGACAATCGAAGAGCCCCATGCAATAGTCTACCGAAAGATCAGGTAATGACCATGCATTTATTCGGGTTTACATCATAATGTCAGTCTGGGATTCCAAGCGAACATGAAGGATGTAACAGGAAACCAAAGTTTGATGAATGAGTTATTAGAGACATATAACCGATATCATCTTACCATCCGGAGGTCGGGTCGGAAGCAAATATAAAACACAGAGAATAGGTGATTGTTATGCATTTTTGCCCGAGTCTACAACTGAATGACAACCCAAAATTTCAAATGGACATATGGATGTAACAGAAAGCTACGAGAACCTAACCGCAGAATGGGTTATTAGAGGTATAGAACCGGTGTCATTTTGCCAACCATAGTTCAAGTTAGAGTCAGATACAGATCGCCGATTAGAAAAGGTAATTGACCAATTTCCCAGGCACATCAACGAAGAGATGTTTTTTTACTGGATTACTAGAAGAAGAACAAAAGGTTAGTACTTTACCGACCTATTTTCACGAGGATCGAGACCACTATTAAGGATTATCGAGAATAATTTAGAACTTTGGAAGTAGAATCAGTGGAAAGAAACCACTGTCAGCAACACCGACACCGTAAAGTTGTTCAGGTAATGTTTAACCAAAACCAAATCCAGGTAATCTCGAAGACCGAAGTTTATAAGGACAGTCGAAAGTGGAACCGAATCAACCGAGGAGGCCAAAGCCCATGATGTAACAGAGATTCTCTGATTAAGCAAGCATCTTAGGGCCATAGAGAATAGGAATTGGGGCTAGTACTTATTTATAGGACTAGTTTCCCCTAATCTTGTAATGGACCCTCTATTTCCCGTGAAAGTAATTCAGTAGGGTGATTACCAACAGAGATCAATACCTTCGTCTGTATACATTTTGCATCATTCGCATCATACATGCATTTACCCATTCAGGCATTATTTTGACCGCTTGGTAAGTCTCTATACTGCCAACTTCTCGGACATGGTTATAATTGAAAAACATATTGAAGATGCAAAATGAATAGGGAAGATCAATAATCCCTATAGCGCAACCCCTCAAAACGAGGACCGATGACAAAGATGAGTCTCAAGGGAGGTTAACTTCTCAGTTAGATGTTTGAAAAATGATTGCAAGCATCTTTGTTTTAAAAAAAATGAAATCGAACTTACTACTTTTAGCCCGAAAAACGGTAAAGACTTTTGTAAAGGACATTTTTTAATGATGTTCATATTCATTAATTCTTTGAACATTTCATTCATTTTTAGAGATAACATTTGATCTCACATGTACATATAATCAAACATTCTTGAACATACATGTACATATCATTACACACTTGGTCCTTAAAATTCCAAGTACGATAACATCTTTGCTTTAAACTCAAAGACCAACTCTAAGGTTTTGCATATTCATAAGAGACTGAATGTTGCGGGGATACTACAAATGAGAGTCTTTTCTAGTCTACTAAGGCCAATAGAGGAACAATATGAGCGAATAGACAATGGGCAGCTCCCATTTTTAGGAAAATGTCCTTCTCAAGCACTTGTTGGCCAAGATCCTTGAATCGAGAGTTGACCTTAAACTTCTACCCCATGAAGACCTTCTCAGGATTTTCGAATAGGACGATGAATGACATTCTCTTACCTCACTAGAAGAATGGGGAAAGATCAGACAAATCAGATGCTGAAATCAGAAGACTATCAGCAGGAAATAGTCAGGAGCTATAACACACATATGCAAAAGTAAAAAAAGAAAGAGAGAATTGGAATGACAATCGGAAAGACCAGAATGACCCCGAATCAAGTAAAAGAGGATTTTTGCAGACTGTAACATTAGAAAATTACAAAAAGGTAATCAAATCCAAAAAGGGGATAACATACAAGTACTTGAATTTGGTGGTATACCCACAAACTCGAAAGAGGAAAAGAAAATGAAAAAGAAACAAGCAATCCAAAAGTTGAAACTCAAGTAGAAGAAGTGAGGCAAAGAGAAGCAAAGAATCTTCATTTTGAACGCTTCGCGATCACACAGATTTGAATAGAAGCAAATATCAAAGCTCATTCAAGACGAGATAGTCTAAAGAGCCAATTTCAGAAAAGAGAATGAACTCTAGGGTGAAAAGCTAAAACAGGCAGTCTAGAGTGACTCAAAAAAATAGAAGTACACATATCACAAATACGGATACATTTACTGTACAAATGTCATACTAAGATCAAACAATCCAGAAGTAGAAACTCAACCAGAAGAAATGAGACAAGAATAAGCAAAGAATCCTTATTCTATGTATCTCAAGATCTCACAAATTCACACAGAAATGAACATCGAAGCCTATCCGAGACAAGTCGGCATAAAGATTACCAATTTCGAAAAAAAGAGAATGAACTCTAGGGTGAAAACCTAAATCGGGCAGTCTAGAGCGACTCAAAAAAGAGAGGAAAGAAGAATATTAGTACACAAATACAGAAGCATCATTACACCCTTCATCGATCAAGATCTTACAAGCTTTTAAAGACCATTCTGATCATTCAGGGACATCGAAACCAAATGAGATTATCTTCAGATCACACTTCCACCCAAAGGTTAACCTTGCTTCAAGGAACGATGAACCTCGAAGTGCTTGATCGACACCTAAATGAGGGAAGGAGGGGCAAGATAAGAGAATGAGATAATTAGAGCCACATGAAAACTGGTAGCCTCTAGGAAGGGATTATTCCTTTTGAAAGCTCGACGGTCTAAAAGAGACTAGGCATTTGTGTATATCTCCGCAATAGTTGTGGATCTTATAAATATACTCTTTATTAGAGTTGAACTTTGCCAGATTGAGGCAAATATGTTATTACATTTGACATTTAAGAGGATATACTTTTTCTTAAAGTTGTTTTACAATACTCTAAAATCTCATCCACTTTTCTTGCATAAAAAATACATGCAAATTAAATCATTTTCTTAAGAATTAAAGAAAAATGAGAGTCAGCCTCCATTGAGGTACCTCAACAAGTATAGAAATGAAATCAAGACACAGAAACGTTTGATCAACCTTCATATCGATCCAGACGTAAATACAAAGAATATGAGCGGGGCATCATTGTCCGGGAATTGACAAATCAGAGCTTAGATCAAAATTAACCAGAGATGTCATCAGGAAAGACATATTTTGGTTAACAAAGCTTACCTGGTCAACCGAATAAGAATCGGGGCACTAACTTTTTGGAAACAGAGAACAGAACTTCATGCATCATTGTATATGCTACATATAGGTTGCATCTATACATTTTAGTATACTTCATGAATACATACATAGTGAAAATGCTCATGCATCATTCTTTTTGATAAAAATCGTCTTACAAGAAAAGACATATAATGGTCAAGAAGATGGCCTTAACAGAGATTTCGTGCATGTTTGCACCTTTCAACAAAAAGAAGAATAAAGAAGAAGAGAGATTAGGCCAGAGAGACCAACAATTCAAACTTACAGAACTAGAACGGCGAAACTAAGACATCATGAAAGAAGAAGAAGAAGAAAAAGAAAATAAAAAAAGAAAAAGAAGAAAAGAGGAAAATATCTCAAGACGAAACTTGACAGACAGTGAGTATGTCACCAAAACAAAAGAAGAAACCGAGTACAAAGATCAAGACATTGGGGCAATCCAGAAACCCCAAATGTTTTCAGAAAGAAGATTGGTAGCCTTCTCGGCATGAGTCCCGATTTAGAGAAAAAGATTGACAGCCACATTGGCGTGAGTCCTGAATTTGAAAGAAGATTGGTTGCCTTCCCAGTATGAGTCCCGATTCAGAGAAAAATTTTGGCAGCCACATTGGCGTGAGTCTTGAATTTGAAAAAAGATTGACAGCCACTTGGCGTGAGTCCCGACCAGATGTTTTCAGAAAGAAGATTGTCAACCACATTGGCGTGAGTCTTGAATTTGAAAGAAGATTGGCAGCCACCCCGGCGTGAGTCCCGATTCAGAGAAAGATTGATAGCCTTTGAAAGCGTGAGTCCCGATTCAAAAAAGAAGATTGACAGCCATTTGGCGTGAGTCCTGAAAGACTCAGAGATGAAGGTTCCATACAGAAGGTACCAACATGTTTGAAGTCCCACAGAAAGAGAATTTGTAGCAGTTCTATACAGAAAGAACTTGTACACACCGAATACAGAAACTCATAGTTCTATACAAAAAGAGCTATCATTGGAAAAGTTCATCCACGACGTGATGGTTTCATATAGGAGAAACCGGCAGCACCGATGATGAGGAGTTCTATATAGGAGGGATCCCATTTTCATTTTCGTCTCAAAGATTGAAGCTTCATACAAGAGAGACACGTATCTCGAGACTTCATAGTAAAAGGTTTCATATAGGAGAAACCCTAACTCCGGATCCAGAAGTAAGAGTTCTATATAGGAGGAACTTTTATTTTGCAAGATCCAATCAAGACGCAGAAGGTTTTATATAGGAGGAACCTATAGTGTAAAGGCGAAAGGTCATATACAGAAGTGACCTTTAGCTTCAAGATCAGAAGGTGAAGAAGTTCTATATAGAAAGGACTTACAAGCCTAAACATTCAACCGAGGAAAAGCGGAGAGTCCCAGAAGAACACATGATTCTAAAGCATCAGACAAGGAATCGATGAGATCATTGATACCTACGTCATCCGAAAGCATAATGTCAAAAGCGAAGAGTTCTATATAGGAAGAACTTACAGCCCAAAAGACTTTACAGAAGAGAAATTGTTTTTTAAGAAGTTAGTCAGAAGAAGAAAAAACAGTTCTATATAGGAAGAACTCGCGACCTCGAATTTCTGATTTGAAGATTTTGTCTTCCGCAACGGATCTTTCATTTTGAAGATCGAAGTTTGATGAATTGGCCGAGGAAGAGCAGAGAGTTCCAGAAGAACCTGTGTTTTCTGAAGCTAAAAAGGGAGAAATAAGACAAAAATGAGTGCATTTTATCTTTGCTTTGTTCTCGTTTCACAAGAACAAGCAAAGAGGGGCAACTGTAATCACTCATTTTTTATCGGATTTTAGTATTTATAGTATTGTTGTAGTAATCATATTATTAATAAAAATAGAAGAAAAAAGAGAGAAAAATGTAAAAAAAAAGAAGAAGAAAGAAGTAGAAGGAAAGGAAAAGAAATGAAGGAAAAGTTGACGTGGGAGTAGAATCCCACATTGATGAGAAACCCCACTTCCCTCTCTCCCATTGCCTATAAAAGGATGGGAGGGGGAGCCTTTTAAGAGGATAACCAATTGGGTGAGGGTAGTACCCTATGATCCTAATTTGAGAGCTTAGCTCTCCCCATTTTGGGTGGTTCGATCGGATTTTATTTTAGATTCGATCTAGTTTAAAATTTTGGAGGGGTTGTGGTAGATCTCGGTGAGGACCACACGCGGTTAACCGTTCAAACTCTTAGGTATAATTTCTTTTCTTTTTATTTATCTTGTATTTTGGATATATTTAATGAAATGTAGTTGTTTATTATTTTTAGATTTTTATTTATGTTTTAAATTAATTTATGTATGTTTTTAATTTATGTTTTAGATTAATGTTAATTTATGTATGTTTTTAATTTATGTTTTAGATTAATGTTAATTTATGTATGTTTTAAATTTATGTTTTAGATAAGTATTTTATTTGTTAGATTAATATTTATGTTTTTATGTATTTATTTATGTATTTATTTTTATATGATGTATTTAATTTATTTGTTATGTTTAAGTTGCATAAATGATATTAATTTGTTGTATGCGGGCCCCTAAATTCGGTCGTAAGCGAGGCCAGTACCAATATGGTGGTAGTCGTTCGGACGCTTATCTTTGGGTTTAGGTGCTTTAAAATAAATGCGCACGTCCAATTAAAAATTAATTCGATCATCAAATTAGCCCGGAAAATTTAATATTAATGAAGCGGTAATTAAATAAAGTACCAATTTTTGGGCGGTGTGGGGTGCTAATCCTTCCCCATCCGTAATCGACTCTCGAACCCCAAACTTTTAAATCTTTGATTTTATGGTGTTCGGTCTACCAAAATGGTCGGTGGCGACTCCAATTTTACAAAAATGATTTTTAAAAGAAAACCCCCACGTGGAAGACATTAAATTTCAAAACGACACATTTAAAATATTTTTCAACACCGAAAAAGAACTTTTTAGCAATGACATAATATAATTTTTTTTAAAGATCGCTACATAATGCATATAATTAAAAATAAAGTTAGTCATATTTAGTTTCAAAAAGAAAAGATTAAAAAGCCCGAAGCTCTCCCACTTTGAAAAATAATTGAGTCTTTAATTTTTTAAATTAATAAAATATTCTTTAAGATTAATTAATATTTCATATCGTTTTATGATATTTCCACGTGACATTTACATAAATTTATTAAATATTTAATAATTTATTCCACCCCTTATCCTCTTTGTTTCCCAATACTTTAATTATTTTAAACACATTAATCCATTTTTTTTCCTGCACCTTTTGAACCATCATAATTCTTAATTGTCGGTTAACTAAGACATGTCTCTGGTCCGAAATTAATTAAGACTAAGACAAAGGGTTGGTCCAGAATTAGTTCCTTGTCTACAGACTTTAATGTTCTGATTAAATTACACAAAAACATCATTAGCGAAAGAAAATTGAGATTAGTTTTTAGGACCGACTCTACTTTCGTAGAAGGTGACCTAAAAGGAAAGAAAGTATGAAATTATAATGCTTTTGAAAAAAAAATGAAGTCAAAGGTGACGTCTTTTACCGATTTTCTAAGTATTTTTTTAAAACGATATCTAATCTATTAATCGATTATTTTAGATTATATATCATAAAGAAAATTATAATTAGAAGGATTTTTTTTTTAATTTAATAACAGGTAAAGTATAATATATGTCATTCAATTATGGGTAGGATTATATTTGGGTCATTCAATTATTAAAAGTTATGTTTGAGTTACTCAATTATGAATAATGTTATATTTGGGTCATTCAATTAATAAATGTTATATTTGGATCACTTAATTATAAATAATATTATATTTGGATCTCCATTTATATTTTAAAAAAGTTTTATCATTTTGTATATTAGATTAATTAATGATTTTAAATGAAGTATTATAATGTTAACAAGGTATACAAGTGATTTTTGGAAGAAAAAAATGACCAACTGATGTAGTAGTTTTTTTAAATATGAAGGATGACTCAATCGTAAACTTATATATAATTGATTGATCCAAATATAATATTTATTAATAAATAAGTGGCCCAAATATAACCTTTAATAATTGAGTGACCTAAATATAACACTTATTAATAAATAAATGACCCAAATATAATCTTTAATAATTAGATGTCTCAAATATAATATTACTTATAATTGATCGGGACTGAAGATAAATCTCGGACCCTGCTAACCCACCTCCATACGTCTTCTGTTTTTATTACTTAGATGCTCATCACATCGTATCCAAATAAACAAACCAATCCAAATAAAAAACATTTGTTTCAATTTGGTCCCTACAACTGATAATAAAATGTGAGACATCAATTCTACATTTGGTTCTATGTTGTCATTGTAAGGTTGATCCAAATGTTTTGAACGTAGATTTTGGTCCCCCCCCCCCCCCCCCCCTCATTGATGTGATAAAGATAGTGACATTAATGTAAACATATAGAAAAGTTTGGTACATTTTGAAAATATTGTACGCTTAAATCACGAGCATTGACCATGGAGGAATGAATGCTACTAAAGTCGGAATGGTATTAGGGATTGGTAACGTATTCAACACGCACTTACAATGGACATATGGACGTACCGTTATTCAATGGTTGAATAAATATATTTTTAACACGGATCATCTTCTTTTAATAGTTAAGAAAACTTTTGTTGTTTCTAAAAGTTACGAGTAGGGATGTAGACGAATCGAATCAAATTTGAGCAGTACTAAGCTTAGTTCGGTTCGTTATGATTTTGGGTCGAATTCGAACCTGAGTAATTTTAAACGAACATGAAAAATCTGAGCTCGGCTCGACTCGTTAAGAACTCGAATCGAGTTCGAGCTTTTTTCGAGCCTAATCGAGTCAAGTATTGATTGATCTTTGACCGTGTTAGACTCAAGTAACTTTTATCTCTCAAGTCTCCTTTAAAGACTAATGGAGAAAAAACTTTGATACACAAGTTGTATAAACTCAAGCTTGTTAATTTTAGGTTTTAGTATGTTAATTTACAGTTTAAGACTTATGTTTAGGGTTTAAATTTTAAGGTTTTAAGTTTAGAAATTTAGATTTTAAATTATAAAAAAATAAAAAATAATATATTTATATCTTCGAGTCGAGTATCATGTAGCTCAGTTCGGCTCGTCAAAAATTCGAGCGAATTCAAGCTGGAACTGAGTCTAATCGAGTCGAATTTTGACCGAGCTTTGACCAAGTTGAGCTTGAGTAACTCGCGACCTGTCTCATCTCATTTACAACCCTAGGTACAAGTTTGAACACCAATATACTATCCGTAACCACCGTGACTGATTAAAAAAATATATATTTTAGTAAAAGCTTAAATACCCTTATATTTAAATATTTTTGAACATTATTAATTTTATCAAGTTACACCATGCAAAACTTAACGAGTTTTACATTAATTTTAGATTATTAAACGATGATAATAAATAATTTAGATTATTTTTATTTTTTATTTTTTAAGTGTTTATTTTTATATTTTTTACGAATAATTTTATTTATTAATTTCACTCATTCAATGATCATTGATTACCGTAAAACTCAAAATTTTACAAATTTTACACGGTGTATCTTGATTAGATCCCCTCTCTCTGTATATATAACACAAAGGTTGTCTAGGGTAAAGGAACCATGTAAGGGTACATAAAAATTATAGTAATTATGTATGTTCGAATCGAATATATTCATAAAATTTTACTACAGTGATTAATAGTGTCTGTAACTTTATTTTAATTATTCTTTTGATTTTAGGATATTTTAAAATGAACCTCTGGTTCTGTAAATATATTTTAAATATTATTTATCTACATGAATTTATGAAAATAAATATCTTGATAATTGTTAAAGTTATATTTTTAAATAATTTTTTATGGAATTATGAAAATAAGACCCAAAAAACAGAGAAATTATTATATAACATGTTCCACCATCTAAGATATGGCCCAACCAATTAAATTAAAACACATCATATATTTTTTTCATATCATATTCACACATAAGCATCATCCAAATTATCCACATTAATGCCTTTGATTTTAAAAAAAAATATTATCAAAGATTTTTTATGTTGTCTTCCTCTTTACTATTTAATTTTTTTAATTATTTTTTCTAAACCCTAACCCTAAAACCTAAACTTAACCCTAACCATAACCCTAAATTTAAACCATAACCCCTAACCCTAACCCTTAACTCTAACCTTAACCCTAAATCTAACCTAAAATCTAACCCTAAACTCTAACCTTAACCCTAAACCCTAAAACATAAAACCTAATATTAAACCCTAAAACCTAAACACTAAACATAAACCCTAAACATTAACCCTAAACTCTAAACCCTAAACCCTAAACCTTAGATCTATATAAAAAATTAATTGAGAATTTTTAAAGAACAAAGAGAAAGATGGCACAAGAAATCTTTGGTAATATTTTTTTTTCTTTTTTAAATCAAAGAAATTAAATTGGATGATTTGGACAATACTTATGTGTAAATATGATATGAAAAAAATATATGATGTGTCTTAATTTAATTGGTTAGGGACCATATCTTAAGTGATGAAACGGATTCATATAATAATTTTTTAAAAAAACCTGATATCTCAGTCCGATAAATCCGATTGTTACTACATATATTCCAATTACAATTATTTTATAATGAATTCATTAAATTATGAAGAAATATTGTAAACAATGGAATCCTTTGTACCTTCCAAATCCAACCAACTACGATACTATCATAAACAATTGTGTACATACATACACGTTTAAGACTTCTATGTATTCGTAGTTTTAAAAGTCTCGATTAAATACGAAATTAAATAAATTTATATCTTATCTTAAAAAAATTTAATGTTATTTTTTATTTATAAGATTTTATATTCAAGATTTTATTTAAAAACATCAAGTTTTTATTAATAACTACGATATAGATATTTGCTTAAGGTCTAACTTAATCGAGAAACTCATTTTACTAATTAAAATATATATTTTTAAACTAAATTTAAATAAAAAATTATTCATTAAAAATTTTCAATTTAACTAAAAAAATAATTATATCGTTATAGAAGTTTTTCTTGGAATTTTCCCCCACAACGTGTGATCCACGTAGAACATAACATTAACTCCATTACACATCCATGCAAGAAAATGGAAGCAATTTAGGCTACCAACTTTGTTGTCTTTGCACAAAATATATAAAAAAAAATATTTTCCGACATAGATTTTGACATAAAGATAAAAATATGAATTTATAATACTATTAAGGAGAATTTTTATAAATATGACACAATTTTTTTTAGATATGGTATAAATTATTTTAGTTTTATAAATATTATATTTTTTACCGTAAAAATAAAGTTAAAATCATTAGAATTTAATTATGATCAGTGATTTAAGAGATAGTTTTGTTGAATAAATAATAAAAAAATATAAAATTTTATTAATTAATTGAATAAGCCATGATTATAAAAGATAATTTTGTTGAATAAATAATAAATAGTGTTTATATAATTTTGGACCAATTAAAATGATTATAGTATATAGTTTTGTTGAATAAATAATAATCAAACGGTGGAAAATAAATGTTGTCTGGTCTGTGTTTTAAGTCTATTGTTTTTGACTTTATGAGCCCCTTCAGAAAATACAATGTTTATTAATTACATTCAATTTTATTGTTATTTTGTTTTTCATCCCTAGAGGACTAATGACAAAAAATAAATAAATGACGATGATATGTAATTAAAATTTAATTAATAATGTAAATATTTTTATTAATATTTATAGGAAATTTAATTATTTTTCTTTAAATTTATTTAAAAGAAATGGTTCAGAATATAAATAAATGTTATTCGACGATGATACGTAAAATTATGTTAAAGTAATAGTATCAATTTTATATTTTTTGTTAGAATTATTTAACGGTATTAGTATAAGTGACTTAATATTAAATGATGTAATTTAATTAATTTAAATGCTTGTGATATAAATAAAAATGAATGTTAAGTTCAGTTGTAACACCCTCGACCCGATGTCATATCGGGCCTCCGGCCCAACACCTGTATTTCAAAACTTTTTTTCAAAAGCCCATAAAGTTGAGTCCAAATCCATTTCATCACAATGTAATAAAATCTCAAATCCATTTAAAACGTAAATCAGAATAAATTAAAGTAGCGGAGCTCCAAAATATTACAACCGTTTAAAAACATTCGACAATAAATAAAACAGAGTTACAAATTACACATATAGGGTCCTACAAATACGAATGCCCACTATGCCTAATAACAGTACTTTGACAACAGATGTCGATGTTGAACCCACCACAATGATGTTCCTCCAAACAGCTTTCCTTAACCTACGTACGAAAACACATTTCGAACGCTGAGCTACTAAAGCTCAGTGGGTACTCGACCAACCGGTCCACAACAGGCATAACATAGAATAAGCATAGCAACATGTATGATGACATGGCATGAATACAATGGCGCTACCATAACCGCCTAAACACATGATATCGTGATGGCATATATCGGCACCTAGCATATGCAAGACAAGAGAAGATCACACAGCAACTCAAGTTCTTAACTCGTATTTATATCTCATATATATATACTTATATATATATATATATATATCGGTGTCCATATCACCTCATAGTAGTATAGAAGTAGGGGGGACCCATCAGCACTAAGCAAGGCCTGTGGCATGCCACTCCACAATATCCGCTAATGAACTCATCAGCACTAAGCAAGGTCCTAGCTGGTCTTCCGCATAATATTACCGATAACCCATTAGCACTAAGCAAGGTTATCAGTTTTACATCTCATATAATAATTACTCTAATAACCCATCAGCACTAAGCAAGGTTACCAGATTATCTCATAATTATTTAATATATATACTCTAGGCAACTCATCAGCACTAAGCAAGGTTCCTAGTAAGCCACGTGACTCGAATAGGTCACACGAATCCTTAACGGTTCCACATACCAGTTTACACATTAGACTCCAATTTTACTCAATTATCTCTTTAACAAGTCTAGGTGTCTATTCCTCGGGTTAATACTCATTTTAGGGTTTAAACAAGCCTTTAGAACTTCTAAGATAGCATTGTGAGACTTTACCACTTTTCCACAAGAACTTGGGCTAATTTGCCCTAGGGTATCGATACCCCTACTTGGAGTATCGAAACACCAGGCATCGATACACTTCCAAAGGGGTATCGAAAAAACGGTATCGATACCAGTATCGAATCCCTTTGACCCTTCCAAAAGTCAACAGAAGAAGGCTTTCTGTTCCGATACTGGCATCAATGCCATTATGCCACTAGACAACCCGGTATCGAACCATGGTTCGATACACCTACTCATGTAACTTAATTTCTCTTAGGGGTATCGATACACGGCCCACCGGTATCGATACCCCCTGCACGATAAGTGTAGTTTTTACTGTTTGAACACTTAGAACCTCACCCGAAACCATCCATTCAATATCAAAGTGATCCTAGACCGTAAGGGAACTTTCCTAAGCATGTTTAGACCCTAACAACAGAGTTTCATCAACAATTTCATGATTCATCATTAAAGTCCACCCTAAGCTTACCAAGCATATCAAACCAAACAACATACATGCATTTAAACTTAAAACATGATATGCATGATGATTATGAGTTGGAAGAGAACCAACCTTAAGCAAAAAAAGTAACAACTCGTTCTTCTTCCACAACCTCAAGCATTCTCCTTTCCCAAGCCTTTGGAAGACTCCCCAAGCTCTTTCTCTACAAAGCAAGGATACACAACGATTTAAAACGATTGAGGATGAATTCTACAGCTTAAAAACATCAAAAAAATGGGATTTAAGCTTTCTAAAAACCCAATCCCGAACTCAACCTTAAACCCCTCTTAAACCTTCATCCTCCACCAAACTAACCCTTCCTTACCTTGTTTTATAGATCCTTGCAAGCCCTACAACATCTTCTCTAACACAAAAACGGAAATCCAAACATAACTCTTAAAAATCGTACCTTTGTTCTTCCTTTCCTTTGCTATAAAGATGGAGAAGAAGAAGAAAAGAGAAAAAAGATGAGCTCACTCTCTGCAGGGGAATTAAAACCCCTCTTGTCCTCTATTTGTCCATTTACCAAAAAGCCCTCAACTAACAACTCAAGCAAGCCCCAAAGCCTAAGGCCCAACACTCAAACCCGGGGCCCAAAACCTAAGCCCAACCCCTCGGATTAACCCGACACTCGAATCCGAATCCGGGTCGTGACATCAGTGGTCTAAAATATAGATTATCATAATAATTAGCGAGAAACTAAAATAAAAATATATATTTATATATTTTTTACTATTTTTAAATTGAAACATTTTTTTAAAAAAAATTATTTTTTATCAACGAGATTGATCTAAAAATTAAATAATTTCATAAATAACATTTTTTACTCGATATATATATATATACATAAATAACTTGATATCACTTAAGTATATATTAGATTTAAAATTTAACGTATTTAAAAAAATATTGAAAAACTTATATATTAAAAAAGATATGTTTCCCATTTTTTTTTTTACAATAATATGGTCCTTCCCTATTTATTTCCTACAATACGATGAATTACTATTTAATTTAAAAGTCGGATCGAAAACCCTCGACTTCAAACAATGTCTGAATAAAATATTAAACATTGTTTGAAGTCGGAGTGTTTTCCACTCGACTTCACTGTTTAAAATATTAATGTTTTTCTTAATTTTAATTTTTTTTAAGTTTCACTGTTTAAAATCGGGTGGAAAGCACTACAACATTAAACAATGTTTAATATTTTATTCAAACACTATTTAAAATTGAGATGCTTTTCATCTTATTTCTGAATTGAACAATAATTTATCATATTATAAGAAATAAACATGGAGGGATTATATTATTTAAAAAAAATTGAAAAACAATATTAAAGTAAAAAACCCATTAATCAGGTAAAGTTTTAAAAAAAATAGGGAGGAGAAAAAAAACTTTTTTTTATCCCAACAGCTATGTCAGGGGTAACTCCGTGTAGGAACAGAAACATGGTGTTCAAACTGAAAAAAACTGTCCCCTATAAATAACCAACATCTCCGCATCATTTACAAGGAAAAACATTTATAACACGGATTTCAAAGCCTGAGGTAGAGCTAAATTAAAGGAGGGCCGTCTGTTCTTAAGACTAAAATAGAATACACAGAGAAACTGTAAAGAAAGAAAACCAGAGGAAGAAGAAGGAAGAGGAGAAACAGGGTTTCAAGATATCAGATTAAGATACAAAAAGAATCTGTAAGTCAAGAAATACATCAAAGTTCTCATCTTTTTTTAGTTTATTTGTTTCTTTTCTTTGTTTTATACATAAGCAATGTGGGTTTGATCTGTTTAGTTGATTTTCCACATTTTCAAGGTATATTGCTTCTTTCTCATCATGTTTTCTGGGGGTTTTTTTCCTTGTTGAATTGTTATTCATGTTAGTTAAAGGTATGATTTTTCTTGGGGTGGGGAGGGTCTGTTTGTTTTATGGGAAAATTCTCTAAGAAATAAAGAGTTCTGATAATTTTCTCATTTTCTCCTCATCCAGCTGAGGTTTTATGATTCTGGGTTTTCTCAGTTTGGCCTAAAAGTGTTGGATTTGGGGAATTTTTTTAGCTCCCTCAAGTTTAATTTGAATCTTTTTCCTTTTCTATTATTACTATGTTTATCCCCCTTCTCCCCAAGAAAGGAGGAGTCTTGCAAAAGGCTTTCATTCTATTGGTTATTAATTTTTGTCTAAAAGTCTTGGATTTGTTGATTTTTTCTCCCCACAAGTTTTTGCTATTACATAACTCATTGATTTGGTCTTAAAAATTAACATCCTTTTTGGTTAACTCATCTCCTCTGTCCTGTCTCTGGATGAATATGGATTTTCTGTTGCCTTGTAATTTATCCCCCCACCCCCACCCTGTTTTTGTATTCATGGATCTTCATTTATCTTTTCCTTGTTTTGTTTTACTTTGTTACAACCATATGTGAAGGAGACAATGTTAGCATGCTAAAATAGTGTCTTAAATTCCTTAATTTTTTGTATTTTAAGGTTTCATTTCATGTGCCATGTCTAGGTTCTTCTTTGAGAACCTTTTTTGTATCCCAAGGTTGAAACAAAGTGAAAAATATTTCAAAGCTTGGAAAAAGAAAAAGGGATTCTTTGGGAATAAATGATCTTTTTTTTATCACTTCAGCTGCATGTTTTTACTGCAGATCTACCTGAAAACATGTTTCATATGACTAGTGTGTTCTTGTTTCGAATCTCTTATAAGCATCGTGCTTACCATATGCGGTTCTTGTTTTGGCAACTCGAAATTGTCTGCTGTAGTTGGTTTTAAATGATGTGTATCTTGTTAATCTTACCATGTTTTCAGACCTTTGATGCTTAATTTATGTCTGATGTAGTGTAATGGGGAGGGAAGTCACAGGTGTGCATATGGCCAAGAAGCCTAATTCATTGAATACAACTGCATCGAAATCCATCGGTGCCGGAAATACTGAAGCACACCTCAGTCCCTCCGAAGCTGGCGCAAATAGCACCGGAAATGCTGACAATACACCTTCCCCTACCAAGTATTCTGAGGTAATTACAATTCTCGAGTCAAGTCGGAATTTCTGTATAACAGTTTCAACCTGTAAGAGAATGGCATTCACTTAAAAGGTTTCAAATCATCTGTCTGAACTTTCGATATGTACATGGTGCTGACCTTCTTGATTCTTACATTTGTTTCAGACAAACTCTCCAAAGACTCCTCTGATGTCAAGGAAGCATCATGATGACGATGACAATTGGTCCGTCGCTTCCTCGTATCCTCTATTCGATATATTTGCAATTATCTTCTCTAGCAGAAGGTTTGTTGTAGTATTAGCTGTCATTGTTTTAGTTGAATGTTTCCTTAGCTATGTCTAGTACTACTGCATCTGTTCGAACCGCTAGATCGAGGGTAACAGTCGGGACTGCTCCGACATTTAGAAGTGCTGAACGTGCCGTGAAACGGAAGGAGGTACTTTCTTTGATCAAACAATTGATATATGCATCCTGTTTCATCAATCCGTAATATGTATGCTCTTTCTCAATCCAGTTTTACCAGAAATTAGACGAAAAACACCAAGCTCTTGAGGCCGAGAGACAGCAGTATGAGGCTCTTAAGAAGGAAGAGGAAGATGCAAATCTTAAGCAGCTGCGGAAGAGCTTGTTCGTTAAAGCGAATCCGGTCCCGAGTTTCTACTACGAAGGACCTCCACCAAAGATTGAACTGAAGAAGGTAGTCTATTGAACCTGTTGCCTAGTATTCTTCATGCAGGTTTAGTGTATATGAAGTTATGAACCATTCATTCATGCTTTTATTTCATTTCAGGTCCCTTTAACTAGGCCAAAGTCACCAAATCTTACCCGAAGAAAGAGCTGTAGCGATGTAACCCGCCTAACCGAGGAAGAAAAGCCGAATGGTTGCTGCCAGGGCCACCGCCACAGCTTCGGTAACCATAGGGAACGTACCGATTCTGCGAATGAACTCAACTGTAAAGGTCAGAAGAATGGAGTAGGCTGCAATGGAGGTAGCAGGTTTAATGATCGAGCAAAAAAGGTAAAAGATGCGACAAAATCGTCTCCCACGAAGCATGTCGAGCAGATCAACGGTAACATCAGTGTTCAGTCATGAACATTCTGTTCTTTCACGACTAACACATAACCGAGGTAATTGGTCTTGAAATTCCCAAGTTCCCA
Organism: Abelmoschus esculentus; assembly: GCA_035048815.1. Taxonomy (NCBI): domain Eukaryota; kingdom Viridiplantae; phylum Streptophyta; class Magnoliopsida; order Malvales; family Malvaceae; genus Abelmoschus; species Abelmoschus esculentus. Next base: position 2,184,921 of record JAUCBN010000051.1, on the reverse strand, counting down.
TATGAATGTTCTTAAAGGAGTTTGGATCTGTTTTCTTGTTATCTGCATTGTCTTGTGTTTGGTTTCTTCTAAAGTGATTTGTGCTAAAGTGAATTGTATATGTTTTGTAAGTTATGTTGTTACATTTAATCTTTTTCATATATGAAAGAATTATTGATTCATATTTGGACAAAATTCCATGTTTTAATATGAAATATTCTTTTATGATACCGCCAAATATCGATAATTGTTTGATCTTGAATTATATCCATATATTCATTCTGATACGTTGAATTTATCATTAGTGTTTGAACTCGTAATTTGTAGAAACAACAACTATTTCTTTAACCACTCAGACTACAAAGCTCATGGAGCTTTAATCATACTTAGAGTCTTAAAATTCGAAAGGCATAAAGATAATTTTAACCCTTAACGTTTATAATTTTTATCATTTTAGCCCTTATTCTTTTTTGGGATAAATTTAACCCTTAACCTATATCTTTTTAACAAATGACCTATTTTTTAACTAATATGATGACAAAACCGTTAAAAATCTAATGATGATGACATAATATATGCATATGATAATATATTTTAGATGACATGGCATCTAACCTATCAAATACATATATATATATATATGGAATATAATTTTATTCTAATATAAAATATAAAAGAATTAAAATTCAAATAAAATATTAAAAAATTAATTAATTCTAAAATAAAATGTTACTAAACATTCTCAATCCTAACTACGATAGAATCAAAATCTTATCTTAAAATAATTAATTAATTTCGAACTGAACTGTGTTCATATTTTTATAAGATAATATTTTGATTCTATCGTAGTTAGAGTTGATAATGTTTAGTAACATTTTATTTTAGAATTAATTAATTTTTAATGTTTTATTTGAATTTTAATTGTTTTATATTTTATATTAAAATAAAATTGTATTTCATATATATATATATGTATTTGATAGGTTAGATGTCATGTCATTTAAAATATATTATCATATGTATATGACATGTCATCATCGTTAAATTTTTAACGATCCAGTTATCATGGTAGTTAAAAAATAAGTTATTCGTCAAAAAGATATAGGTTAAGGGCTAAATTTATTCTAAAAAAGAATAAGGTCCAAAATAATAAAAATTATAAACATTAATGGTTAAAAATATCTTTATGCCAATTCGAAACTTAAAAATAAAACTAAATAACATAGCTATAATAAAGGTGTTACAGAATAAGACTTGATAACCCGCTGTTAACTCAATATGTATATATATTCCTTAAAAGACTATATGATTTATTTTATGCATGTTCATCAAAAGATTAATAATTACATATTAATTTAAAAAATATTACATAATAATTCATTAAATAACTAAATATTTCATCAAATTCCTTAGTAGATACATATAATAAATAGACGATGAGTATTAACAAGTTTTGTCACGATTTGGATTCAGATTCGAGTGTCGGGTTAACTTGAGGTGTTAGACTTTGACGTTTGGACTCGAGTTTGAGTTTTGAGCCTTGTTAGGCTTTAGGTTTGTTAGATTGAGAGTTGGGCCTTGTTTCGTATAGGGGAATCGATACCCTACAGAGAAAACTAAGGTTAGAAGGCAGGCGTTTTGAAACGTCTTACCCGTGTTTCGATACCAATTTCTCCAGTAGTAAATCGTATCGATACCCCTGAGAGGGCGTTTTGATACCAGGAATTTCAGTGTCAAAACATTCTGATATCTTATATAGGGAGTATCGAAACGGGTAAGTCTCCTCTTGGTCATCGTGGAAGGATGGTCAAAGCGCATCAATACGCCATGGGTGCGTATCGATACTTGGGGTGTTTCAATACCCTTTTTGTAAGGGTATCAATATAGGTGGCGTTTTGATACACCCTATAGGTGTACCGAAACCCCTGAACAATCTGCTTAAGTTTTTAAGGGTTGAGTTTGAGGGTTCCGCAATTCATGCTATGGGTACCTAAGAGTTGAATAAGTTATAAAATGAATATTAAAACCAAGAAATCGTGTCTAAGTAGGAGTTGGTTCTAAACGTGAGAATCGATACGAGCTTGATATATAGTGAAAATCAATGGTTTGAGGTTATAAATGTATGATATGGTAAGTTAGGGACTTTGCTTAGTGCTGAAGGGTCGCCTAGAATTATATATTATTATGTGGTGATCTGGATACCCTTTATTATATATATGATTAAAGTATTGCAATACTCGAAGACTTTTCGAACGTAGGATCCCGATGCTTAATGGACACGGGCCTCACCTTAAAGTACGGGATCTCGACGCTTAGTGGACACGGGCCTTATCCTAAAGTATGGGATCTCGATGCTTAGTGAACGCGGATCCTGCTCGTAGTGTATGATCCCGATACTGATCGTGGACCGCATTATATATATATATATATGATATACATGAGGTATATAAGACTTATGGACTTGAGTTAAGTGGACTTTTCTTGACTTTTATATGTCATGGACTGATATTATACATACATATTATCTTGTGTTTAGGCGGATATGATAGTATTTATACCATGTCATTTTTCATGCGTATGCTTAATTATGATATGTTTTGATGTAAGCCAATTAGTAAAATACCCACTGAGCTTTTGTAATTTAACATTTCAAAATGTATTTTCGTGTGTAGGTTGAAGAAAATTTTAGGCCAGAAGTCCAATGTAACACCAAAACATTACAAGTTTTTAATATTTTAAAATTTTGTTTTATTTTTTTAATTCTATAATTATTTTTCTCTATTATAATTTTCATTAAAAAAACTTCAATTATAAAATATATAAAGTTTTTTCTTTTATACGATTTCTAGCTAATAAAATCATACATTTTAATTATTTTTAAAAATAAAAATAATTTAAATACTTAATTAAAATAAATAATTAAATTATGTTGAAAAGTGTCAAAAGACAATATTGGATTTCAGAAGAAGAGGCACGTCCCAAGAACAGAGCAGCAAGGCCAAGAATCTCAGAAGACAATTGGTAAGATCAATAACCTCAGAAGAAGCTGGAAATTCCTAAACAAATCAACCAGGGTTAAAGATAAACTAATTACAAGATTACTAATAATTAGATTAAACATCTAGTTTTAATCCCACAATCAAACCAAAAGGTTCATAGTACAACCTAATATATGAAATGATAAACAAAAACCCTAATAATAACCTGGTTTATAAAAAATAATTGCAAATATAAACATATATTAGTCTGATATTCCAAAACTACCCCTACTGAACCATCAAATTTACAACTACTCTGAACACCGAAACCACCAAACAAACAAAAAAATCTATCCTATTCATTTCTTCGCTTTTTTGGACGATTTCTTAGCCGGAGATTTCAAGCTTTTAGGCTTCTTTGCTACAACGGCCTTCTTCTTTGCCGGAGGCTTTGCTTTCTTCGCTGGAGTACTTGTTTTGGTCGCCTTAGTTGGCTTAGTCACTGCTTTAGTCTTAGGTTTCGCTGAAACTTTAGCCTTCGCTTTAACAGGCGTAGCAACTTTTGTTTTCGGTTTCGGTTTCGTCACGGATTTAACTGACTTCGGCTTCGGTTTCACGGTAGCAGATGAAGCATCTTTAGGCTTTGCGGAGGCCAGAGGAAGTTTGTAGGACGCTTTGACCTTGACGAGCTTTCCAGAAGCAACAAACTTCTTCAACTGAACGAGTAATAACTTCCGGAAATTCGAAGGTAACTGCTTAAACTTTTCTTCGATGAACTTCGCAATCGCATACTGGCTCGATCCAGTTCTTTCCTTCAACGACAGGATCGCACTCGAAATCATCTGAAAAAATTAACAACAAAAAAAATCAATTAAAAAACGATCAAAAGAGAGAATAATTAGAGTTTCAAAAGAGAGAAATTACATCAAGAAACGGAGGATGAGAAGAAGCAGATTTCGGCTTCTTAGCGCCACCAGTTTTCTTCTTCACGGCGGAGGCAGTAGCAGCGGCCATGATTCACCAGAACAATCTAACAAACCGCAAGAAATTTGAACTTTTTTTTTCAGATAATATTGAATTTGCTAAATATAGTTAAGAGGGGAGATTTATAAGGGAAAAAGGAGAGAGTTGATTGGTGGGAAAGAAAATGACGGAGATCGATTCCCAATTCGAAATTTTAAATATCCACCGTTAGATTACGATAACATCGACGGTTGAGATCGGGCACTGGAATAAGGTGCGGATCGTGAAGGGTTTAAAGGAAGTGGTGTTTAAGGTTGCAGTTTTACAGGGAAAATGAGTGTTTGGTTGTGTTTTTAATCTGATTTTAAGTGATTGAAAATTCAGTTTTTCTTAATCTTTTTTTATGGTAATTAATTCAATTTGTAGATTAAGATCTAACGTTTATAATGAAATTTTAATTGGAAAATTTAATTAAGAAAATTGAGAGAATTTTGAGTTTAAATTTAAAGTAGTTTAGAATTACTGTGTTTCCCTGTAAGTAAAACTACAAAACAACATTATAGTAGGAAATTTGAATCACAAACCAGTTCAATGCCACTTCTTAAGGATAATTAGAAACACTGCTTCCCCTACATAAACAATTCTCACATGCAGTTCCGTTGTAAATGCAACGGATCAACAATGTACAACAACTATCTATTTCACATTCAGATGACGACCGGATTTTGGTTTTCGGACAATCGGAGGTTGAGCTTTCGATGATCAAAGAATGCATCTGTCTTCATGTATGAGCAGAATGTGCTGAGGGTAGCCTTGAATGGTTATGCTCGCCTTCGTATGTGACGATCAACATGGAAGGGTCTTCGAGACATCTCTCGACATGCTTCCTTGCCGGGCAACCTCTCACACTGCTGCACTTGTAGTATCCCCTGCATCGTAAAAGCTTGTTCGTTAACGGAGTCATTTCGACCACGGGTTAAGAAACGGCATAAACAATAGCTGTAAAAGAACACATTTCTTCAAACTTTCCGACAGCTAATGTGACCTTATATGCATGTGTACTAGGAAACAAATTAAGTGAACCAAAATGAATGATTTAGCAATTGTTTCGAGTAACGGATAACATAGTCGAAACTCGAAACTAGTTGGCACGACATCAATTTTAAGGATTAAGAGTGTTACCTAGGGTGTGGAGAACCCTTAATTGGCTTTTGCCCATATTTCCTCCATGAATATTCATCAGAAGGAATATCAGCAGTTTTGTTACTAATAGCAGGCACTTTAATAGACCTCTTAATCCTCAGTTTCCTACAAACAACAAACAGAAATGATAAGCAATTAGAATCAACAAACAACACTTAATTAAACTCAAACACATGGAATTAGAGATCAAAACCTGACCTCTTCTTTGAACAATGGCATTTACCAGTGGTACCACATTTCATACTGCCATCTTGTCCCTTACCAGAACAGTGCCTCCTTGATTGATGAGAGGTTTGATGGAAACGGTGAGGCATACCGATTAAACGGAACGAATTCGCAACACTACCATCCAAACTCAAAGATGACACAAATGATCTGGTTGATGACATGGTTGGTGTGCCACTAGACCCATCAAATTTAAGGTTTATGCCACTGTTACTCTTGGCAAACACCATATCTGCATGATATTTCATTTGCTGTTGTTGCTGAATTTGCAGCCTTTGCATCTGTTGCTGTTGCTGCTGCTGATGGTGATGAACAAAGCTGAAATCTTGTGAAGTGTTCTGACCAAAAAACACCTTGTTGGTCATCTGCAAGTGCTTCCTGTGATCAAATTCAGGTGTTTGTTTTTCAAACAGGTTTGAAGGGTATGCTTGAATGGGTTTCTGTGATAAAACTGTTCTGCAATTAGGACTTTCCAGGAAAATTTTCTGAGACAAACTCGATCCGAACATATTCGACTTTCGAAATCTCGAATGACTCAAATCATTATTGAGAAGAGACACTACTTTTTTGAACTTAAACACAGCTTCACCAGTTTCCACCATTAAGTTTCTGTACTGAAGTTGATCTGTTGGCAAAGAGAACAGATTAAGAAATCTGTAACAGCTCTCAATAGCTTCCTTGTTTGCTTGTTCAACTTTCTCCATGCTCAAACCTCAAGAAAAAACAAATCAAACCCAGATTTCTAAACTAACTTAAAATCCAAATGAACAAAATATTTCAAATGAATGAACACCAAAACGTTGCCCAAGACCAAGACTTTAAAACTGGGCATTAGTTTACTACTCAAAACTGAAAACTTTTTGAAGCAAAAGTAAAGAAGGTTGAGAATTTAAAACTGGGTAATGGAATAAAAAAAAAGGAAGTTAAAGCAAACAAACAAACAGAAAACTTGAAGAAAAGAAAGCTGAAATAACAAGAACTTAGAAGAAAACAAGTAGTAATTGAAAGGTGTGAAAGGGGAATTTTGCTTTGTTGCTTGGAATAAATTATTAGTTGAATTCGACACATTACGTCACGTAATCTCAATCGATAAGATATATATATAAATTTTCATTTTTTTATATATTAACAACGAACGAATAATTATTTTAAGATGAATATATTTTTATTAATTTAAATTACGAATAACGTATTAAATCGAGTTTATTTAATAATTTATCTAGTTAAAATCACCTTAAAAAGCCACCTGTACAGAGAATGTTGACGAGGCAGGGAATTATTGTCTGTTAGTGCGTAATGTGGGATCCACTATGAAGAACTAGTTGACTGACATAGATTCTCTTTGTCTTTCTTCCTGTTGGATTTATTATTAAAACTATATATTATTTTATGGGAAATGTTATATGTATTTGTAGTGAAAAAATTATAAATATTTTAATTTTAGAGTTTAAGAATTTAATTTAAAATTAAAAATTTAAACATTTTTATTTAAATATTTAGAGTTTAAGGTTAGTGGTTTAAATTTAAAAATTAGGATAATATAATTAAGAATTTAAGTTTTAACGCATAAACTCTAAATTTTAACCCTAAACTATAATTATATCCACAAATCTTAAATTCTAAATTCTTAAATAAAATTCCTAATCCCTAAAAATATGATATTTATAAAAAAAATATTTTCAACATAAGTACATGATAAACTATACATATAATAGTAAGTGATTTTATATGTGAATTGATTAATCTCATATTTAAATATTTAAATATACTTTTCAACTTTTATTTGAAAATTATTTTATAATAACTAAAATAATATTTATTCATAAAATCTCAAAATTATATTATAAAAAATTGAAAAAAATAATATGAGATGACATACATCTACCCCATTGTTAATATATAATCTTCTTGTGGATTTACATTATATTTTTGTCCAATGAAATTCCATTTAGTTGGAAACCTATACACCTCTCATGATATCCCACTAAGTAAAGACAAAAGGAGGAGAGGATAATTAGCACACTATTTTTTTTTAGTTAAAAACCAACTTCATAAAGTAAAAGAATTTTTTTTAATTATTCTTCTGGTTTCAGAGTCTAACTCTGACTAATTCAGATGATCCATGTCGTACATTTAGTTTTAGTAGGTAAGTCTCTCGGTAGAGATTTTCTGCGTACATGATATCTTAAATCCGAAACTTACTTAAATAGAATCAAACTATTTACCACTTAAACTAATCTCTATCGATAAAGTAAATAGAATTTTAATATAACACAAATATCTTAGCTTTAATGTACAAGATTGCTCATCTGTCTTTTAATAGTAAGATTGATGGTTTTAAATCAAAGATATAGATTAAAGGTTTGATTTTTCAATGATTTTGTTTTTAATAAAAATATTTATAATTAAAAAATTAATTATTATTATCGATAATAGATATTTTAATTTTAAATAAAAATATATTTATATAATATAAATAAAATTTAAAATATGTTTTCTTGTTTGACAATAGATAATGTATTTTCTTTTGATTAGTGCAAAGAGTTGAAATCTATTAGACTTAAATCACTAAAGATTAATGATGGAATGACAAAGAAAGCTATGAAAATAAAACACCATTATCCAAGGTTATATCAGATTGTCATGATGAAACCGTGTGCATCTTGGATATTTAAAAAAATTTGGATTAATAATTTGTTTATTTTTTATATTGAAAATTTGAATTTAAATGTTTAAATTTATAATTTAATATAAATATTTTTTTTAATTTTTTTTATCTTATTTATAATTTTTTTAAGTTTTCGAATATAACAATTAATAAAATATTAAATATAATAAGATTTGTATTTATAAAAAATTAATTTTGTATATTTAGATTAACCATTTTGGTTTGGTAGGTTAGTTCGTTTTAACCGAATAATGAATACCCTAGTCGATAAGAATGAAGTTTTTATCGAGTCCTAAAATAGGATTTGTTAACTCGAATATAGACATACATGAATAAATTAAACAAACATAAACGAAGAGATTATCAGACATTCACGAATATAAATGAATGAACCTTTTGTTCATATTCGTTCATTTAATTAAACGAACAAAAAATCTTATTCAAATTCATTCATTCAATAAATAAATGAACTTCTCACCGAACAATTTACTAGACATTCAGTTCATTTACATCCATAAGTACGTTTAAATTTAGGATTTAATACATATATTTTACATTTATATAATTAAATCAAAATACTTAAAAGACTTTTAACTATTTCTCACAGAAACCAATCAATGAGACCAAATGCTTGCGTCTCAACTTCGGTTTGGAACTCGTTAATGCCTTGTTCGGATGACGGATTGGATCGCTTGATAGCCACTTTGGTGCCTCTGTCGATAACTCCGTTGTACCCCATACCGACACCTCTGACTCCGATGACATTAGAGTCGTCGAATTGTTCGGCATGGCGACCAATTCCATCCAGCGAAACAGTTGGTGTAGTCAGTAGGTGTGAAGGTAAGCCTGAGTAAGTGCTTTACATGTGATTTCGGCACTGAAATTTCTCATCAGAGTGACTTCCCCAGGACCCCAGCAGTGACTGAGAAATATGAATTGTTGATATTGAAGTTGGGATAAGCTGAAAAATAAAAAATGAAACCTGATCATGTATCGTTACTTCGATTTTATCGGGAATCAATACGTCGCTGGCGACGTGAAGATCCGAGCATTCATGTATCGGATTGTTGAAAGTAATAGGGTCTTGATACCCAGCTTGCAGTTGAGTTGAACTATCGGACAACTCTTTTAACAGACAAACTACATGTTTTGTGTTGTTTTTAGTTATCTGATATTAGAATGTACTGATTTTTTATACTGTTCTTCATATTAATAGAATTTGTATCACACTTGTCATTCAGACAAGACATCAGACAGCTAGTAAGAACAAAATCTTGTAGCAAAATACAATGTAACAGACAAGGAAGAACTGTCTGGTTTTTATGGTATTTGGTAATGGCCACTGTCCAAACTCAAAATATAACATGTGAGGGGTTGCAACTATGAACTAACAGGTACATATGTACGGTTGAATAAAAAAACGATTTTTTTTCTTAACAAATTCCATTTATTTTCTTTCTCCATTAAAACCTTCGAAATCTTCTTGAGGTGAATTAATTGACTAAATTGTTACTTGTGATATATAGCTCATTTCTGGGAGAAATCCTCCACCCCATCCCTTCAATTCTTTGTTTACCGTTGCTCGGCCTCGGGCAACATTAGCTCGGGTTGCTTCCGCTGTCTGTACGAGGCCGAACAAGAAACAGGAAGTGCATTTTTTTTCCTATTGTATGTCCTCCTAGATACATATAAGAAAATCTGTACAAGAACTTGCATTTCCTTTTGAAAAATTAGGTTTTGTTTTCTCAAAAGGAAATGGAGAGGGACAAAGAGCTAAGAAAAGACATTGTCTCATTGTCATCGTCTTCGTTGTCGACGTCATTATATGACTCGGAAACGGAAGATCATTTGGAACACATGCCGTTGGTGCCATTACCATTGGTGAAGAACAACAAGAGATATTTATCAAAGCAGTTATCATTGGTCGAGACATCCCAAGATATTGCTTGGGACAGGAGGCGTCGCCGGATTCTCCGACAGGAGAGAAGAAAGAATGGGATTAGTGATAATGGATTGACCGATGATGACCTGCATGAACTTAAAGGGTGCATAGAGCTTGGATTCGGATTCAATGAAGAAGAAGGTCAAAAACTAATTAGCACATTGCCTGCATTAGACCTTTATTTCGCCGTAAACCGCCTACTTTCTCCGAGTACTCCAATCTCAACCCCTCAAAGCCGGCGTTCGTTGTCGACACCATCGCTTGGTGATCGGTCATCTTCTTTCGGAAGCCCTATAAGTGAGTCAGATTGGAAGATTTGTAGCCCAGGTAAGGTTTCAATGCCAACACACACCCATACATATATCATATGTATATATGTAATGATAACATGTGATGCCATTTGCCCATTTGTGTGTACCAGGTGAAGATCCTGAGCTAGTGAAGACAAAGTTAAGACATTGGGCACAAGCCGTGGCATGTTCTGTGATGCAATCATATTAAAAAGTGTCGGATAAATCAGATCAAATCATTTCATTGATCTAAGATATTTTTTTATAAATTATCCTTTTAAATTCAAAATATTTAAAAAAATTATATATAAAGAAAGAAAGAAGATAAATCTTTACTGCGGATTTTCGAACCAGTCTGACCCTTCGTGGACAACCCTTTTAGCTGTTTATGTTCTGCAACATTTCAGAACCTGTAACACAAAGGTTAGCATATACCAAAATATATGTAGAGATTGTTGTTGTTGAGTTGCTTTCTAGATCATGAAATGAATATTTATCCTAATAAAATCTATTTGTACACAACAGTAGACTAATTCCTAATTTGATTTGCATAATTATTATTGTAATATTTAAGTTCAAACGCACTTGTATAAAAAAAAAGTTAACTTAGGGTTTGAAAAGTCTATTTAATTTAAATTATAGTATATTACTGACAATTAATTAATTTAGCGAGATAAGATATTTGAGATTTAAATTTTAATATAGCTACTAGATTAATCTGGGTTAAAAAAGTCACTATCATATTAACCTCTACAAAATTTAATATAGATTAATTGATGAATGATCGAATATTAATAGTTAAACAAAAAAAAATATTGTACGAACAAAAGGTTATTTTTCACCTTAAATTTTAAGAACTAATATTGTTTCTCACTTTCGTAGTACTAAATTATTTCTTTAAACTAGTGTTGTATAAAATGTTTACCAGAGAGTGATTTATTTAAAATTTAATTGAATGATTAAATTATAATTTTTAAAATTAAAATAATTTATTTATTATTAAAGTTAATTTATTTTTATTCTTTAAAAGTTAATATTATCTCTCAAACTCAAATAGTGAAATAAATTCGAACCCAACTATAAATGGTTTCGATGAAAAAATAAATAATATTTATATGAAGAGATTTCGATTCAATTCATTTTATCTACGAGACATATAATGTATACATCACTAAATAATTAAAAATGTATATAAATAAACATTATCTTATAATTACCTTAAAATTATTAAAAGATAATCAAATAAATTTAGATTTTATCTTTTATAATTTTTTATCAATTTATTTTTAATACTATTTAATTAAATAAATTATAACAAAGGGTAAAGATATTTCTATCTCTAGAACTCTTGTAAATGTTGTAAAACGTTTACCCTAAAGACCCAGAAACCTCTTTTACCGTGGAGAGAATATATCATAAACCCGACCACGTTAGTCGTGGTCTCTAATTAATTAAAATTATTCATTCCGTCACTAATCAACTATATAGTTAATATAATTTTTAGAAATCATTTTTTTAAAATGATATGAAAATTTTGAGTGAAGATTCATTGGTTAAAAAAAATAAGGTGAAGATTAGTGGTGAAGTGGTTGGTTATTATTAGATGAGACAACAGCTGACGTGATAGGCCGGACCCATAATATAATTTCTCTCTACCGTGACAGCCCACTCTTTCAAGTCAAGTTCGCAACTTTTATACTTTTAAGACCAAACCCTTCAAAAAACAATAAGAAATAGAGAATTCTGCTTAGGGTTTTACAGAGAAAACAGTAACCATGGCGCCTGATGCTTCAGCTGCCCTTGCAGGTTCCCACTTTCTTCAGCTATCTGCGTTTTATGCAAATATTTTCAATTGGCTTTTATTGGGTGTTTTTATTTTTTAAGTTTGAATTCATTCAGTATAGAACTTTGATTCCTTTGGAGCAAAAATAAAGTTGATTGTTTTAGTGAGATTCTTTATTTCTTTTGGTGTGTATTATAGATGGAAGATCATGATTTTTTGGGTTATATGTAGTTTAGCTGAAGAATTTTCTTTTGTTTGTTGTGCCCTGAATGCAAATATTCAATAGTTTTGAATTTGAATATGGGAACTTGTTGGTATTTTTATGCAGTGAGGCAGAAAGTTCAAAACTTTTTGAATGCAGCTTGTACCGGGAATCTTGATCTTCTCAAGAGTAAGGCAACTCTGTTTTGTCTTTAATTTCGTATTCCAGTAGTCAGGTCATCTGAAATGCTTTTTATCTTTGGATATTGTTTTGAGTAGAGATTGCAGCTCAGCTAGATGACGGGAAGGGACTGGATAAAACAGTGGCAGATATTAAGGATGCGAACAAACGAGGGGCGATTCATTTTGCAGCAAGAGAAGGAAAGACTGAAGTGTGCAAATTCTTGTTGGAAGAATTGAAGCTTGATGTTGACACAAGAGATGAAGATGGTATGCATTTGATTTTTACATCATACGTTTCCAAAATATTCTCAGTACTTTGTGCCTTGTGTACTAAGGATGATTTGACTTACATTCTTAAATTGCTTAAAAAAATGCAGGTGAGACTCCGCTTCTTCATGCTGCTCGACAAGGTCATACTCTCACTGCAAAATACCTTCTAGAATGCGGTGCCAATCCCACCATACCTAGTGACTTAGGTGCCACAGCATTGCATCACTCAGCTGGAATAGGTGTGTTCTTTTTAGCTTGTGTGTTCCTTTTCTGAGCATGGGGATTGTTTCTATTTTTTCTTCAGTTCTGATGCCGCAGTGCAGTAATCTTATTGTTTGTGGTCATTGGACCTCCTTAATAATTTTCTTCTTAAGCAATTTTTGTAAATTCTTGCTTCAAATTCTCTACTTTGCTTGCAGGAAATATTGAGTTGCTGAAGCATATACTGGCTAAGGGTGTTGAGGTTGATTTGCAAAGTGATGCCGTCACCCCTTTAGTTTGGGCTGCTGGTCATGGTCAACAGGATGCTGTAAAAGTTTTGTTAGAGCATAATGCTAATGTATATTCCCTTTTCATGTTATACTACTTTAATACAAAAATTCTAAGGAGTAGAGAATTTCTGTAATCGTTTCTTTGATGTGATTTTACTGCTTTTTATGATTGCTTTTGCAGCCTAATGCTGAAACTGAGGATGATGTTACTCCATTATTGTCAGCTGTAGCGGCAGGTTCACTTGCATGCTTGGACTTGCTGATTCAGGTTTTGTGTTTTCTTGGTTCTCTAATACGTCGTATGCTTTTTTCTAATATAATGGTTGCAAGATGGAACTTTTGTATTTGACTCTATGCCATCTCAGATTAAAGTTTCATTGTTGTCACTGAGTTTTGCGTTTTCTCACATGCAGGCTGGTGCCAAAGTTAATATTACAGCTGGGGGAGCAACTCCGTTGCACATTGCGGCAGACCTCGGAAACCCAGAATTAATAAACAGCTTAATGAAAGCTGGAGCTGATCCTAATGCCATTGATGAGGTGAGATCACAAATGCATTCATTTATGAGACTAATCATCATCTTCTTGATTTAAAGTATACTTTGTTGAACTGTATGAATTTATTAGGAAGTGGGAAGTTCCTTACATTTACGTGTAGGATGGTGTAGTACCAAGCTGTTATTTAAAGCATCTCTTTTTGAACTGGAACTTTGAGCAGAAGTTTAGATAAGAATAAGATTAGTCAAGCCCACTTGTCTAAAATTGTTTCCCCAGGGATTTAAGTTTTTTCCTCTTTATCGAGGAAATTAAAGTATAGTTCCCACTGAGGTACAAAGTGCTTGTTTTATAGATTTATTAGTTGACCTTATTCTCCATTTTTTGTTTTTCATCTCATCACAGGATGGCCAGAAGCCCATACAGGTTGCAGCAGCCAGCGGCCAACGGAAGGCTGTGGAGGTTCTTTTTCCTTTAACATCAAGAATTGATGCCATTCCAAAGTGGACAGTAGATGGGATTCTTGAGTACATGCAATCCGAAAATAGCAAACAATTGGTACCGATTTTCTTTATTGTTTATTCTTATTCTTATTTTCATTTGATATTGTGCTTTTAAAAAATTGTGATGTTGTACTCTGTTCTTCTCATGTCCGTTTCAAATCTTGACTACTATTGTGTAGAGTTATTTTTCAGTATCAATCAAATTTAAGCGGATTGCAATGAGTTTTACTACTTTGTGCAACTTTCGTATTTTTCTTGGAATGCAAATGTCTATATACACCTGTTACCCATATTTATTTCCTAGGTGAATTTTGCAGGAGGAAATGAAAAAGCTGAAGGAAGCTAAGGGAACAATGGACACATTGCCAGCTAGTGAACTCCCTGAGGTGTCCTCTTTATTCTATTCGATAATAAATCTTTTTTTTTTCTAGATAGGTTACTTTCTTCTCTTTGAGTTTGAGTGGCTGGCCTTTAAATGATGTGATTCCCATGGTTTTTTCTTTGTGGTTAGCCATTGCCTTGTAATTTCCATGGTTGGAATCTATATTTGATATAATACCTGAGAGTTTGAAGTAATGAAAGAACATATATCATTCTCCCCAAATAATCTTAAAACAATTTATCTAGGTGACGCCCGAAGCAAAGAAGAAAGCTGCAGAAGCAAAGTCAAGAGGAGCCGAGGCTTTCAAAAGAAATGATTTTCTTACAGCTGTAGATGCATATACACAAGTAAGACGCTAATCTCATCCCGTGCAAAAGCATTAACAATGTTTCCTCTAATCTATTGTGAGATTGGATTTGGATCCTATTGTTCCTAGACTAGACATTCTGTCTAAAATTTTAACCTCCACTTTTCATTTTGGATCGTTTTTCCGCCTCTTTTCCTATCAAGCAATCCAAAACCACATGTGCTATCCCTTGATTTCTCAGCCTGGTACATTATAGGAAAGAAAATGAGTTTTCTAGCATTTGGTGGATTGAGTGCTTATGTGCTTTAATCTTGTGCTTTAATCTCATGTGTTGATGCATTTACAGGCAATTGATTTTGATCCAACTGATGCTACTCTGCTTTCAAATAGAAGCCTGTGCTGGTTCCGTCTTGGACAACCTGAGCAGGCTTTAACCGATGCAAAGGCTTGCAGAGCAATAAGACCAGACTGGCCAAAAGCTTGCTATCGGGAAGGTGCCGCTCTGCGATTGTTGCAGGCATGTTACTATCTATTAGCCTATTTGTCAAAGTTTCTAGTATTGCCTTTCTTGTCATCTGACCATTTTCAGCTGTTCCTTTTACTGCAGAAATATGATGAAGCAGCCAACGCCTTTTATGAGGGTGTGCAGCTCGACCCCGAAAATAAGGAACTCGTAAATGCTTTTAGGTTTGTAATCCCATCTCCTTGTCCTCTCTACTTAGGTTATCCATATTTTACTGCCTCATTTGACACGTGACCTTTTCAAATACATGAAATAGTTTCAGAAAATTTCGAGCATTTTCATGTTTGATGCTCACACCTACGTCCAAGTACTATACATGCATCTGCAACTAAACAATTCTAGCTTTGTTTTCGGCTAAGATATATTTCTTTTTGATTAATTCGCTAAATTTACAGGGAAGCTGTTGAAGCAGGGAGGAAGTTTCATAGTGAAGAAAAGGAAAAATCTCAAGTTTCCGCTTAGCTGCTGGTAATGCCAAACGTAATTGAGAAGATGAATGCACAACAGTAAGGTTTATGGACATGTACATTAGAAGCATGTTTTGAGCAAATCTATGTCATAATTCTGTGCTTTTTTATATTTGTATTCTTCCTGATTTAATGATTAGACTTTCTTATTACTATTGCAAATATTTTTATCAGGGGTATAAATGAACCGAGTTTGAACGAACAAGGCTGTGGTCATGTTTATTTATTTTTTGAAGGTTTTCATATTCGGTTCTTATTCGTTTAAATTTTTAATATAATACTTGTGGTGCATATCATCGAACAAGGTTTTCTTAAGATGATAACATTGCTATTCATGGTATAGAAAGGCAGCCATTAATGCATGAGACAGAGAAGTTGGTATCCTTGCTGTATTGCATATCATGGTAGCAAATTCTGAATCTCCTACATAAGTCTGCCATTGCCATATCCTCTGGTTATTATACAATAATAGAACTCAAGCCACAACTATGTACATACAACATACGTATATGCATGAGACCAACAAAGGTAAAGAAGTAAAAGCAGAAAATGAAGAATTATTGACCAGACCATCCAGGTTGCAAGAAAAAATGAAATCACATAAGTCCAAAACCCAGCATATAGC
Source organism: Abelmoschus esculentus (assembly GCA_035048815.1). NCBI lineage: Eukaryota > Viridiplantae > Streptophyta > Magnoliopsida > Malvales > Malvaceae > Abelmoschus > Abelmoschus esculentus. Next base: position 2,168,444 of record JAUCBN010000051.1, on the reverse strand, counting down.
CATGCCATTAGAACTTAGAAGAATTACAAATCGTGTGACAAGAAGATCAGAAATTCTGTCTTCAATACCCATAGAAATAAAACACAATGCATCAGAAACGTATAGTTTGAAGCTTGGCCGTGAGGTCCGACCGGTCCATAGAAGGCGGTCCATCCGTATTGCTGGCGCCAGGCTAATCGCTTGTTTGCATCCCAAGTGGAACAATAAGCGCTAACGGCATTCAGGTCCCATCGATTTTGTGCAGGGTTGTAGAAACGGTACGTTGCTCTAACGTTGGAGGCACTTTCACGAATACAACAAGGAAAAGGAAAATCCAGATCATAAATTATCAAGAAAAGAGAAATTAACACGAATGAAGACACAAAAAAATAGTTGTAGCTTCCTTTAAAAGCTTATTACAAAGAGGGCATGTCATGCATGACTCTAAAGTTTCCCTCTTCACTTTGACAACACGATGATGGCAGTCAACCATCTTTTTTTCTCCTTAAAATTTATAGTTTTTCTCTTCACATTCAAAGGCTAAAACTGGTTTCATGTGGTATCAGAGGTCAATCCAAATCCTGGTGTCGCTTTAACCTGAGTTCGTTCTTGCTTCGCCTTTCTTTCTTCGGCTTGTGCTTGTTGATAGCTCGCTTCAGAAATCGTAGATACTGTGTGTGGTTTCCTCATTTCAGGTATTCTCGTTCCTTCTGGATATGTTTTGAGCTTTCAATCTATTGTTTTCACTGTTGTGTTCTTCATTATCATAGTCTGTTCCAACTGTCTCAGGAGGAAGGTTCCTTCAATAATAATAATGAATAGCAATTTCAATCCAGTAATAATAGTGTCACTAGGTTGTTCTCTACAAAAATAAATAAATAAATAAATAAATGTCACTCTTGATGATAGCACTTATCTATTATAACAGCAACAAGTTCTGTTAACTGTCAAAACACATAGGTTGTAGAAATTACTTGATAGCAATGTCACTTGGCCACCTCAATATATTAGAAAGGATGGAATTGTTGGTCTTAATCTTGACTTTGAGACATATGAAGAGCAAGATGGAGCTTTGCCCTTTTGCCTCTTGTCTACCGTGAGTGAGGATGTTTTACCTCATCTGATTGGACACAACACATCTGCTGAAATCTGAAACATTTTACATAGTTTGTATATTGAAAAAAAACCACCTCTAGGTTGATGTCTCTTAGAAGGTTCCTTCACTAACAGAAAAAAGGTGAATTGAACATGAATGACTTTCTTATGAAAAATTAAAACTATATGTGATAGTTTGACTAATTGTGGAGAAATTATCGCTTCTCAAGAGCATATTACTGATGTGTTATGTCTTTTAGATGCTGAGGCCAGGTAAACTGGTATGTTACAACAAATTTCTTCTTCTTATGTTATTCTACAGCACAATTCTAATGATAGTATTGTAGTAAATGTAGTTCAACAAGAATATTCTAAATCTGCTTATAATAATATTACTCAGAATTCTATTACCGGTAATAACTTTAGTTATTTCGGAGGTCGAGGTCGTGGTCGTGGAAGGTTTAATAACTCTAATAGGTCACAATGTCTATTATGTGGTAGTTTTGGTCACTTGGTAGAAAGGTGTTACTATAGATTTGACATGAACTTTAAGAATGAATCCTCACACTCATGACAAAACAATTTTGGTCGTGGGAATATTGCTGCTTCACCTACTACTTATAAATCTAGCAATAACATTCTTTCTGTTTATAACTCTGTATTATTCAAAACGAACCTCGATATGGTATCTACCTCATATACCTAAATATTCTATGGTATAAATAGAAGAATACATAGAGAATGATTGAAACAAGGATTATTCCCACGACCAAAATTGTTTATTCCAAGAAGGTTTGAATGTTGCCATTGAAGAAGAAAAATCCGTAGATATGATGGAGAATGATTGAAAAACAATCAATCGTATGACGTATGATACCATTCGATCTTGTCTTTCTAGGGAGCAAAAATATGACTATAAGAATGAGACTTCTGCATGCAAGCTATGAAAAGCATCGAATGAAAAGTTTCTAAAAAAAAGCTCTCAGAATCGTCTCTACGTGAAGAAAAGATTGTTTAGATTTAATTATCAACCAGTCACTATATGAATGAACACATCACTGCCTTTAATGAGTTAGTGTTAGATTTATTGGGCACCAAGTGTTTGAGCAACATGGGCACTCACTAACACATCATCATTCTGAGTAACAAAACCAGCCAACTGATACTCAGCATCCATCAACAAAAACCGAACATTGTCCACAGAGTGAGAATCCTTATTGGCAGTAATCAAAGCAACCCAAGGCTGATATTCCTTGGGTAGGTCATTCAAGATACTTGCAATATATTCAACTTCAGGAACAAGATTTTCACACGATGCTAAAGCATCACATACTCTCTTAACTTGAGCAAGGTAAGTACGAATGGTATTATCACCTTTCTTGAGAGCTCGCAATTTATAATGAAGACTGATCACTGATGTTGTTGATCGGCGAACAAAGATCTTTAACATTATGGTCCAAACGTCAGCGGCAGTCTCAACACCAACAAACTGAGGCATTAATGTCGAGCTAATTGTAGAAAGTAACCAGGAAGCAAGGGCATTATCTTGTGTAACAAAATCTTCAAACTACTCGTTCGCAATCTTCTCTCCATCAGGGCTAGCGATCGTCTCAGGCGGAGGTCGAAGATCACCAGTCATCAATTTCTCCAAACGATGACTCCTCACGGTTAACAACACTTGGTGCTTCCAAAAGAGGAAGTTAGACTCGTCGAGCACCACATTAACCTTCTTGTTGGTGAAGAACATGATAGAATTTCCAGTTCCAGATGCCAAGAACTAGGAAGAGAAAAAGCAAGCGAACAAGAAGAGCGAAAGCGAATTGCTAAAAGCGGCTCCAGGATCCCAACTCTGATACCATGTTGAGAAATACTTTTGTTATTATTGAATTTGCTATGAATTAAGTTGTACATGCCATCTCTATTTATACACGAATACATAGCTAATGAGCTGATGAACCCTAATAACTTTCGGTTTAATAATCTAACTACTTTGATTTCTAACTAACTTGCCACCTTAGCTTGTAGCAGCTTCTAGACTTTCAATAAGATGAAACTTTCAAGGATAAGGATTTGGTTTTAATGTTATTGTTATCACTTTTAGACGAATTTGAGTACCTTAAAACAACGTTACTTCATAAAAAGAAAGAGATATCCTTTAAATATGTAACTGTTGCTTTGTATAATTATGGGTTCAGAAGAAAAATCAAGATAGAGAACAAGAATAATGCAGTGGAGACCATGGTGGACTATGTTTCTATATTCACAATATCTTATTAAAATACTTTTAAACGAATATAGTTTTAGGTTCGAAATAAAAAGAAAAATAAACTTGTATTAATTCAATTGAGACAAGGCTCTCTAACGTTGGTGTTAAACCATAAATACATAGTTCTAATGTCACACATGAGCAGGACACTAGGAAACAACAACTTTTGCTTAATTTAGTACGTTAATTATCAAGTTCATCATAAATTTGGATCTCTCTTTCTGTTTTCAGAACTTAATTTAAAGAATATATATATATATATATGTATATATATACTTCTTCCATCTCAACAGGCAACAACTCATCTTTGCAGCTTTCCATCCCTTCGTTTGTGTTGACGGTGGTTTGAATAGCGGCAGTGGCGGTGCATAAGGATAGTCTCATGAGACTTTGATGAATGTCCAAAATCATCAAACATTAATGAGTAAAAAATTTAGAGTATCTTAAAATTAACAGTTAAGATATGAGAAAAAATTAAAAGTTCATGAACTATGTTACTTGAATAAATGACAACATAAAATAAATAAACTTAAATGTTAAAATCTAATTTATTCAAAAAAAATTATATACTTTTAGACTGTAATTAAAGAATTTAAGTACTAATTAAAAATTAAAAGCCAAATATGAAGGTTTAAATAAAATGTGCTTACTTACTAAATGTTCAACAACTTGTTATAACCGGAGCTTTCTTCTTCGTTTTGATTTAGGTTTCAAACGTGTTGTTAAACGTTGAAGTATTTGTTCCGATGATTTAACCTGAAATATAAAAAATATATTAAATTATAATTCTAAACATTCTTAAAAAAATGTTGGGTTATACTTATATCGGAAATTATGCAGTCAATATGTGAAATATAGTTGCATTCTTTGCAATGAAAAACGTCAAGCTCTGGATTTCTTTGTGTTTCACATGTATCACAATAATATTCTTCAGAAACATCTTCAGTCACCGAAGTTGTGTATACAAGTGGATGCAAATGACATTTGTGTTTGACGATAAACGGGAGTGACATACATTCAAGATGAATGTAAAACCTACACTCGAGGCAACAGAACGCCGTGTTCTCACAATCTTGGCCACATACATTGCATTGGGGAGATTCATCACCGAAGAAACCCTTCCCTAAATGTAGCAGATGCTGTAGCTCACGAAATTGATACTTAGCACACGAATAGTGCATGTAGAACTGACATTCTATACAAGCAAACATAACCCCCTCAATCTCCGACTGGCAGCCATCGCAAATTAAGAACCTATCATTGTCAAAGGATGGTGATATGTAAAGAGGATGCTGTGGGTGGAACAGACTCTGAACTTCCAATAACATGTCTTCCAAACAGTATTTATGCAGAAAGAAATCACAAGACATACAAGCATAGATTATGCAGCAAAGGGTTTGTTTGCATGCTCCGCAAGACCAACCAAAGAAAGGCGCCATTTGCAGACGATTAGACTTGCACCGTGTAAGTTGATGGAAGTGGCTGAAATGGTTGATGGTGGTTTTAGTTTTCCTCACATTTTGAGTTTCATCTTTTAGAGTATCAGCACACTTGCTGTCAACGATGAATGAACATTGTTGACAGATATAAGATAAACCATTGCAGAATTCTTCACATGCGTCACAAACAAATTTTATCTTTGAATCATAATTTTGTGTTAATGGGTGAGGATGAAGAAAATCCCTGCGTATCTAAAACAAAATTGTTGTTGGTATAATATACAAATACGAACGATTGAGCATGCTTAAACATACAATATCGTTGTTACTTTTAATTTGATAAAAAAAATAAAAGTTTAAGGTTTAAAATAGAAGAAAAAATAGTGTAAGAACTAAACTGTTTTTTTCTAAAAAGTTCGTGAGCGTAAAAGCTCATTAGAACTTGAAAATATCATGACCTTAATTAATTAATAAACAAGGCGACATTTAATTATGTTCGAAACAATTTAAATTTGTAAAGTATAACTCTTAATAAATGAGTAAGCGATGATGGTTGGTTGGTCAAAACTGTTGACATACTCTTATCTCTTTCCCTTAAGTTTTGGGTTCATTACCTAGTAGGGACATCCCTTTCCCTAAAGCTAAATACGAACGTTTGTCTTAAATTTCTTCGTCAACAAGTGTTGGTTACACATCTAATAGATATTTACCAACCATTCCCTTCCCCTAAACATCCATTTGCCTAAAGCTGAATTTTTCAGCTTCTGGCAACAAACGTTCAACCCCAACAGATGTTTATCACGACAGCAAAAAACGATGCCTTTAGGTGATATCAGTATTTGATTTCAATTATGAATACAATTTAGTGGAGTTAGCATAAATACTCACCGTTTTATGGTGCTCCCTTCCTTCCAATTTCGAACTTTCATTGTAAGAATGCTTTTTCACACTTATAGGATCTAAGAACATCTCTGTTGCAGGTTCAAGTATCTAAACACAAAATTTAAGTTTCAGACATAAATAGTGGAAAGAAAAAAAGAGTGAGAGTTGCAGTTGGTGTCTTACCTCGGAAATGACACAATCAATGTGTGCAATATAATTACATTCTTCACAGTAATAAATCTGGAGCTCTCCATTCCTTTCGGTCTCACACATATCACAATAATAATTTCCCGAGTCATCTTCAACAAAAGGGGAAACAAGCACAAGTGGATGCAGATGGTATTTGTGTTTGAAACTAGACGGAAGTGGTATACAGGTAGGATGAACATCGATATTACAGTTTTTGCAGCTGAAGCAGGAGTCATTGCAATCTTCACCACAAGCAGTACAAAATCTGTAGTAGATAATGCTCTTCCCGAGTTGCAGAAGATTATGAGGATGACAGCTATGCTTTATGGCACGAGTTTGGTACTTTGCACATGAAACATGCAAGTAGACATTGCATTTATTACAACAGAAGCCGAAACCTTCTACTGTCTCTCTGCAGGCATAACATCGAACGTCTCCGCTTTCATAACTTTTCTGAAGGAATGGTCGAGGGAGAAGGACATGTTGGGGGTGAAACGAACTCCTTTGAACTTCCCTCGGCATCTCATTCATACATGATTCGTGGATCACAAATTGACAAGGAGGACAGACATAAATTAGATCCCCTTTGATCTTTTGTTTGCATGCCACGCACTTCAAAATCATCTTTGGATTTCTTTGTGTTTCACATGTATCACAGTAATATTCTTCAGAATCATCTTTAATCACTAAAATTGTGAGTATAAATGGATGCGAATGACGTTTGTGTTTAATGACGACGGACGGGAGTGACATACATCCAAGATGAATGTAAAAGCTACACTTGAGGCAGCAGAACATCGTGTTCTTACAATTTTGACCACATGCATCACATTCGGGAGATTATCGCCGAGAAAACCTTTTCCCAAATGTAGCAGACTGTGACGGGCATGGCAATCATATTGTAGCTCACAAAATTGATACTTGGCACACGAATAGTGCATGTAGAACTGACATTCTATACAAGCGAACATGACGCCTTCAACTTCCGACTGGCAGCAAGTGCAAATTAAGAACACATTACTGAACAAGGATGGTGATATGCGAAGAGGATGCTGCGGGTGGAACAGACTCTGAACATCTAATAACATGTCTTTCAGACAAGATTTATGCAGAAAAAAATCACAATACATGCAAGCATAGATTATGCCGCAAGGGTTTGTTTGCATGCTCCGCAAGACCCTTCAAAAAAAGTCTCCATTTGCAGATTAAACTTGCACCGTGTAAGTTGATGGAAGTGTCTGAAATGGTTGATGGTGGTTTTAATTTTTCTCACATCTTGGGTTTCATCTTTTAGAGTAATAGCACACTTGCTGTCAACAATGAATAAACATTGTCAGAGACAGAGCTAGGATCGAATAGTGGGAGGGACAAAGGTCTATTGAGCCTTTAAATCTAAAAATTAAGAGGGACAAAAACCTTATTTTATTACTAACTAAATTACGAAGGACCTTAAATGTTATTATACCAAAAAAATTTGGGAGGGACAAGAGCCCCTCCCACGTACAACATGGCTCCGTCCCTGAATATTATTGACAGCTATAAGATAAACCATTGCACAATTCTTCGCATGCGTCACAAATAAATTTTATTTTGGATCGTCATTTCGTGTCAATGGGTGAGGATGAAGAAAATCCTTGTATATCTGACATAAAATCATTGTTAGTATAATATATAAAAATACGAAATATTGAACATGCTTAAACATACAATATCATTATTACTTTTAATTTGATAAAAGATTAAAAGTTTAAGGGTTAAAATAGAAGAAAAAATAATCTAAGAACTAAACTAACTTTTCCTATAAAGTTTGTGAGCGAAAAACATACTTAGAACTTGGAAATATCATGACCTTAATTAATTAATGAACGCCACTATTTATTTGTTATTTGTGGCGTTTGTTCTATAAACACCGTCAGTATCGTCACTATATGTTGACTTTGGTGTAGTGTCTTAATAAATAAATAAATAAATAAGCGTTGATGGTTGGTTTGTCAGAACTGTTCACATGTTCTCATCTATTTCCTTTAAAAAATACATCCTACCACTAATTCTCTAAACCCTAACCACAACCCCTAACCTTGAATCTTGATCAGAACTGTTGACATATTCTTATCTTTCTTTTAAATTTTGGGTTCATTACCCCGTAGGAACATCCCTTTCTCTAGAATCTCCTCCTTCCTCCTCTAGGTGGAAGTAAAATTAAGCTTTATTAAAAAAATCATAATAATATCAATTTAATCTACCCATTTGCTACTTCTATAGAATAAAATTCGCCTTTTTTATGTGTCGATTTATATGTCCTATTAATGATTTTATGTCATATATATTATCAATGAAATATAAACAATTAATAAAATAAAAAAAAATCAATATACATGATATAAAATTATTGATGAATAGGAACACATAAATATTCACCGTTTTATGGTTCCCCCTTCCTTCCGATTTCGAACTTTCATTGTCAGAATTCTCTTCCACACTTTCAGGATCTAAGAACATCTTTTTTTGCAGGTTCAAGTATCTAAACACAAAATTTAAGTTTCAGACATAAATAATCGAAAGAGAAAAAAAGAGTGAGAGTTGCCGTTGGTGTCTTACCTTGGAAATGACACAATCAATGTGTGCAATATAATTATATTCTTCACAGTAATAAATCTGGAGCTCTCCATTCCTTTCGGTCTCACACATATCACAATAATAATTTCCCGAGTCATCTTCAACAAAAGGGGAAACAAGCACAAGTGGATGCAGATGGTATTTGTGTTTGAAACTAGACGGAAGTGGTATACATGTAGGATGAACATGGAAATAACAGTTTTTGCAGCTGAAGCAGGAGTCATTGCAATCTTCGCCACAAGCATTACAAGATATGTTGTGGATAATGCTCTTCTCGAGTTGCAGAAGATTGTGAGGATGACAACTATGCTTTATGGCACGAGTTTGGTACTTTACACATGAAACATGCAAGTAGACATTGCATTTATTACATCAGAAGCCGAAACCTTGGACTGTCTCTCTATGTTAAGGTAATATAGCTTAGGACTATATTTTGGTTGTCTTTGTATCTTTTATTGTTTGTTAAATGAATGTATTGACGGCTGGCAAGTTAGGTAGAGTAACTGATAGGTTTCTGTTAGAGCGGTTACTCAGCCTCTCTTCTCAGCTCCCATCTTGTATAAATCAACCGGTTCTCATTTGAGAATGTTACGGTTATCAATCAATAAAAAACGAGAGTACCGTCTCTCTTCCTATTTCTTCCTTGGTTACTGAGTGTTATCTGAGAACCTAACATGGTATCAGTCGCTACAAGTCCTGGTGTTGCTGTTTTCCAGCTTCTGTTGCTGCTTTTCGTTTGCATTCTTCTGGTGTGATTGATCGGGATATCTTTGCTCTTCAGGTTTTTCTGCGTTTTTTCTTCAGCTTTTGTTACGGATTTCTGTTGCTGGTCTTTGCTCTTCGTTCTCTTCCTTTTTCTTATTGATTCAACACCACATGATTGCAACTAGGTTAGTTATTCGAATCTGTTGCTTCAATCTCTGTTTCTCCATTAGAGTGTCCTTGTTTTGGTCATCAGTATGTTTACTTAGAATGACTCATAGTTTGAGGAGTATAACTAGTGACTCGTTTTAGGATTTTCTCTGAGAACAATGATTGAGTTTTTCATTGAATTTTTGTGTTCTTTAAAAATATCATTGTGGCTTGAATCATTTCTTCTGAGGTGCTCGTGGTGTTCTTTGCTACTCTATTTCTTGTTTGTTGTTGCTGCGTTCAACCTGTTTGAGTTTTTGCCTGACTCATAATGTCTCAAGTAAACTCGGATAACACAAGTTCTAATCCTGGACAAGTATCACCTATGAGTTCCACTTATTCAGTTCAGCAGATTCCTAAGCTTGATATCGTGAAACTCACTGCTAATTCGTATGTTTTATGGAAACATCAAGTTTCGCTGATCATTTGTGGGTATGGTTTGACATAGTTTATATTAGATAACAAGTCTCCTCCGGATCAGTTTTTGAATAATGAATCAGGTCAAAATACTGTTAATCTTGAATTTGTGTCTTACAATAGGCAAGATAAGTTGCTTGCCTCTTGGTTGTTATCTACGATAAGTCCTGAGATTCTGCCTCATTTGACTAGCTGCAATACTACTCGCGCCATCTGGACATCTGTAATTCGAATGTTTGGTGCATATTCTACTGCTAAACTTACGGCCTTAAGACATAGTTTACATACACAGAAGAAGGGTGCCTTGTCAATTAGTGAATATTTAGCTAAAGTCAAGCTCATTTGTGATACTTTAAATGCTTCAGGTAGTAGTGTCTCTGAGCAAGAACATGTTAGTGTTGTTCTTGCTGGATTGTCTTTAGATTTTGAGTCTGTCATTGCTGTGGCCTCAAGAGAGTTTGTGTCACTTGAAAAGTTAACTGAGATGTTGCTGGATTGTGAGGCGAGAATGCAATTTTTTCAGCAAGACTCTTTACCTCTTCATGCTAATTTGGTGATACAACAAGAAGAAAATTCAGTCCCGAGACGAGATCAGAATTTTAATCAACATTCTGGTACTTATCAGCTCCAACAGTATCAAGCTCAGCAAAGAGGTCAATTTTATTCTCGAGGACGTCGGGGTGGATATAATAATAGAGGCCGTGGTCGTGGCAGAAATGGTTCCGCTAGACCTTAGTGTCAGTTATGTGGTCGCATAGGTCACACGGTTCAGAAATGTTACTATCGTTTTGACTTGAGTTACTCAGGGTATAACACCAATGATAATGGAAATACTGACTCTCGTGAAGATAGTTCGCATGAGCATAATTCAGCTCAAGTGTTCAATCATACCATTGGATCATCAGCTCCTCTAGCCTACAATGCGTGTCATAGTTCTCTCTACGATGGCCAATCTGGAACTGTTTTTTCAGCCTCGCAAATTCAGTTTCCAACTACAAACCAGCAGGTTTTCATTCCTCCAGCAAGTGCGAGACGCGTACTCAATGATGCATCTAATGATGTGTTTTTGAGTCTTGGTGTCAATGCTGCCACTACTTCAATAATTTCTCCTGGTGTGTGGTGTCCAGATTCGGGAGCCTCTCACCATGTCACGGCTGATCCAACCAATCTTCAAGCTGGAGTCTCCTACACAGGTAACACTTCTTTGGTTATGGGAAATGGTACAAAAATTCCAATTAAGCATGTTGGTCAGGGGTGTTTGTCCACTACTGATAAGCCTTTATTTCTCAAGAATCTGTTACATGTTCCCACCATCAAGAAGAACCTATTATTTGTTTCACAATTAGCTCGGGATAACAATATATTTTTTGAATTTTTTGCTGATGGTTGTTGTGTTAAGGATTCACAGACTCAGAAAATTCTTCTGAAGGGAGGCTCACTCATAAAGGTCTGTATCAGTTGTTGGTTCCTTCTTACAGTCCTGGTTTCTTTGCAAGTCAGAATAATCCTCCGGACAACAATGTTTCTCAGTCTTGTGATGTTTTTGATTTGTAGCATAAATGCCTAGGTCACCCATCTAGTGCTGTGGTTAAGTCTGTTTTACATAGTTGCAATGTTGTTACTAATTCAAATAAGGTTTCACATGTGTGTTACTCATGTCTACAAGGGAAAGCTCATAAGCTCCCTTTTTCAGATTCTTTACATGAATATAATGCACCGTTTGAACTTATTGTTTCTGATCTTTAGGGTCCTGCTCCTATTAGTTCTGATGGATACAATTACTATGTGTCTTTCATTGATGTTTATAGTCGACACACATGGCTATACTTGGTTCAAAAGAAATCTGATGTAGCCCAATGTTTCATTAATTTTCACAAGATGGTAGAGGTTCAGTTTCATAGGAAGATTAAAGCCTTGCAAACGGATGGTGGTACAGAATATGTTTCTCTTAGGAATTGGTTGATATCTAATGGTATTCAACGTAGAGTTTCTTGTCCTTATACTTTTGAGCAGAATGGTAAAGCTGAAAGAAAACATAGACACATCGTTGAAACTGGTTTGACCTTGTTATCCCAAGCTGATTTGGAGTTAAAATTTTGGAGTCACGCTTTTACAACTGCTGTGTACTTAATCAATAGACAACCAACAGAAGTTTTAAAAGGCAAATCACCTTTTGAGATGTTGTTTGGAAAACAACCCGACTATGATTTTTTGAATGTGTTTGGTTGTGCTTGTTATCCTTATATGAGACCTTACAATAAGCATAAGCTTGATTTTAGAACTATTAGGTGTGTGTTTTTGGGCTATAGCTCAGTTCACAAGGGTTATAAATGCTTGAATGACAGTGGAAAAATAATTATTTCAAGGCATGTGGTTTTTGATGAGAGTAGTTTTCCCTATGTTAAAGGAAGAAATTCTCATGATACTACTGTTAAGTTCAGTGAAAATGATTTGTCTGCTCTTCTGTTTGTTTTTTCTGGTGGTCGTGCTAGTTCTTCTCAACCTCATGTTTCAGTTTCGCAAAATGTTTCTCCACAAACCAACAGCCCAGGGATTCATGGCCATACTTCTGGATAGCCTCGGCCTTCGAGTGTCTCTGATGTTTCTCCAATTTCAATTTCAGGCCATAGCTTATCCCACGACAGTCATCACAGGGTTAATGATCAACCTCAAGATCAATCCCCAATTACACCTGAAAGTTCTCAATCTACTGGTGTACCAGAAATAATGTCCCAAGCTCAGCAACTTGAGCAACCTGAGCAATCTGTTTTGCCTAATGTTGAGCCACCTATCGATATCTTAGGAGATGTTTTGCATACTTCTTCACAAGAACCACCTAGTAATATGGAGGATGTTTTTCATTCTTCCCAGTCAGCAGACCATGAAGAAAATTTTGAGGGTTTTGATAGTCTTCAAACCTCAAGGGAGGATCTTGATGCTGCACCATGTGAACCTTATCTTGCACAACAAGTTTTTCCTTCAAATTTTATGGAACGCGAAGAAGGATGTGATGCAGAGATTGAGACTTCTAAGTCAAATAAGCAAAGGCATCATATGGTCACAAGAAGTAAAAATGGTATTTTTAAACCTAAAGTTTATCTTGTGTCCAAGTCTTTAGGATCTAACACCGAACCGAGTAGTTTTAAAGAAGCTGTGCAAGATCCAAATTGGCAAACTGCCATTCAAGCTGAATATGATGCATTAGTCAGGGACAACACTTGGACCTCGGTTCCTTTGCCTTCAAACAGGAAAGCTGTCAATTGTAAGTGGGTGTTTAAAATAAAAAGACATCCAGATGGGACTATTGAACGGTATAAAGCTAGGCTTGTTGCTAAAGGATATCTACAAGAAGCAGGTATAGATTTTATGAAGTTTTCAGTCCCGTGGTTAAACCAGTGACTGTCAGAACTATTCTTTCCTTGGTCGTTACTAAGGGTTGGGTGTTGAAACAAGTTGACATTAATAATGCTTTTCTCAATGGTATTCTAAGGGAAGAGGTGTACATGGCTCAACCCCCTGGATTTCAACATAAAGATAAAAACATGGTGTGCAAATTGAATAAGGCCATATATGGTCTTAAACAAGCTCCAAGAGCTTGGTTTGAAAGGTTAAAGGAATACTTGGTGACAGAGGGTTTTTGTTTAACAAAGTCTGATGCATCTCTGTTTGTTAAAATTTATGATGAATGTGTGATATATCTGCTGGTTTATGTAGACGATATCATTCTGACTGGAAATAATTGTGTTGTTATTCAAGAAGTAGTCGATAGACTACATCAGACATTCTCCTTAAAGGATCTTGGGATCTTACACTATTTTTTGGGGATTGAAGTTATATATACTGCAGATGGTCTTGTTATCAGTCAGAAAAAATATATTCTAGATCTTTTACGTAAGTATGGGTTTGATAATGCTAATAGTTTACCTACTCCAATGGTTACAAATTGTAAGGTTGCAGCTAGTGATGGAAGTCCAATAGAAAATGCCACTGAATACCGGAGTATTGTAGGAGCTCTACAATACATTGTTATTACTCGTCCTGAGATTGCTTTTGCTGTAAATAAAGTGTGTCAGTTCATGCAGAGTCCAAGTGATATTCATTTTAATGTTGTGAAAAGGATATTACGTTACTTGCAAGGAACTGTAGATTATGGTTTAAAGTTCTCTGCTCATTCTCATTTAAACATTGAAGGTTTTGCTGATGCAAATTGGGGCTCAGATGCTGATGATCGTCGTTCTACTTCTGGATTTTGTGTTTCTTTTGGGGGAAATCCAGTCTCTTGGGGTTCGAGAAAGCAACATGTAGTTTCTAGATCTACTGCTGAGGCAGAATATCGAAGTGTTGCGTGTGCTACGGCTGAAGTTATGTGGTTGCAATCTTTGCTCAGTGAGTTACATGTTACTACAGAAGGTTTACCTATCTTGTGGTGTGATAATTCTAGTGCAGTTGCTGTTGCGGCCAATCCTGTCCAACACTCCAAATTTAAGCATGTCGAGCTTGATCTTTATTTTGTAAGAGAACAGGTTGCTGCAGGGAAATTACAAGTGAATGAGATTCCAGCCTATGAACAAGTAGCTGACATCCTTACGCTCCTGCTTTTAACAGATATAGATCGAAATTAGTTGTGGTACCATTAAATTCATAATATGTTGTATGCTTTTCTTTGGTGTATTGTCATCTTGTGTTCTTTTGTTTTCTGTTTCAAAGTCTCATGAGGCACGTTCACAAGCTTAAAGATGCAAGGGGAATAAAAGAATGAAGAAGAAAAGAATTTTCACGGGAAAACCAAGGCGAGCTTGAAGATGCAAGGGGAATGTTAAGGTAATATAGCTTAGGACTATATTTTGGTTGTCTTTGTATCTGTTATTGTTTGTTAAATGAATGTATTGACGGCTGGCAAGTTAGGTAGAGTAACTGATAGGTTTCTGTTAGAGCGGTTACTCAGCCTCTCTTCTCAGCTCTCATCTTGTATAAATCAACCGGTTCTCATTTGAGAATGTTACGGTTATCAATCAATAAAAAACGAGAGTACCGTCTCTCTTCCTATTACTTCCTTGGTTACTGAGTGTGATCTGAGAACCTAACACTCTAGTCTCTGCAGGCATGGCATCGAACTTTTCTGCGTGCATAACTGTACTGAAGGACTGGTCGAGGGAGAAGGACATGTTGGGGGTGAAACGGACTCCTTTGAACTTGCGTCGGCATCTCATTCATACATGATTCGTGAATGACAAATTGACAAGGAGGACAGACATAAATTAGAGCCCCTTCGATCACTTGTTTGCATGCCACGCACTTCAAAGGCCTCCATACAACTTGAAAAAGTACTTTTTTCCCAAGCTCTGTCATTGGGAAAGAAAACTTACAACGAATCAACTGATGCTGGTGGCTAAAATGAATCACAGTCCCTCGATGATCCTCCTCGTCACATTTAGTATTCTCGAACTCGATCTCACCGTTAAAAATAGCCATGGCGCATTTGAAATCAAGGTTGAACTCGCAGTGCATGCACCTGTAACTGATGTAGCATACCGACAGTCTTCTACATGCATTACACACAATCACGTTCCATGCATTGACTATGAATGGATGTGGGTGAAAAGCATGATTCTGTATTTGAGGCAGCAATTCGGAGCATGATTTGTGCATCGCAAATTGAAAACATGTGTAGCAAACATAAGCCGGACCATCAAAGGAGTCCAAGCACCCGCTGCAGCAGAACCTGCGACTCAGCTCTGTATATGTTAGCTTATGCGGGTGGAAAAAGTGTTGGAATTAAACTCCATTTTAGAGGACCAAAGCAAAACAATAATAACAACGGAGAGAAAGAGAGGTTAATTTGCAAGTAGAAATTCTTGACTGATGGAAGTTATATATACAGATTCAATCTTAGTTTTGGAATCGTCCTAAAAGAAGCTAATACCTTGCTTCAGAGTGCCAAATACCTCTCTTGCTTTTCAATCAAAGTTAAGTATTATATGTTAAGCACGACCCAATGATTCTTCCAAGACTCAATCAAAACAAGATGCGTTAAGTATTTTATGTTAGCTTATCTGTAATCAATAAGATCTTTTTTTTTTCTAAACTCTCGAATTTGAATATGCGATTTGTATTCATTAGGAGTGTGCAAAAAAATCAGATCCGATCTGAAATTTTGGATATCCAATCCGAATTTTATTTTTTAGATAATCCGGATCGGATATTCAAAAATTTAGGATCGGATACGGATCAATGTTTTACATTCAGATCGGATATTCGATATCCGAAAAATTTAAATTTTTTATATATATAAATATTGTTATATTCAATATTTTTACTTGTTATATATGAAAAAAATAAAATTTTCATGAATAAAAATATTGTTATATTCAATAATTTATTGATTATTATATTCGAAAACCAAAATTTTCATGAATAAGACCGTCAAATTAGAAAAAAATACTTAAATTAAATCATAAATTCGGATATTCAGATATCCGAAAATCCGATCTGAAATTTCAGATATTCGAATAATCAAATATCCAATTTTTTTCGGATCTGATACAGATCGCTAAACTATCGATCCGAAAATTTCAGATAATCCGAAATGCACACCCCTAGTATTCATGGATAATTTCTTACAATGTTTACCTTTGATTTGTGGTTATCAGTGATCTTTTAATAGTTTAATCCTTTTTGTGGTTTGTTTGTAGATATAGTCAAATTTGTTCATATTTATTTTTTGTTTGACTCTTTTAATTGTATTTTTAACTTTTTCGTGTATGATTCTTATATGATCTAAAATATTTTTTGTATCGATATAAGAGAAAAATGTTCAAATTATATATTTAATAAAAACTCTTATCATAATTTTAAATATTTAGACTAGTTTCTTCTATTAAAAAGAACATATATTTTAACTTTTTATAAAATCTATAATTTAATTTTAGTCTCGTTTCGTGTCACGTGTAAATCGTCTACTCTTTTATTATGTCTTTTTTTAGTGTCTCACTTTAAATTATAATGGATTTAAGATTTATAATTAAAGGTTGTGGTTAAGATTTAAGGAATTATGGGTAATTATATTTTTTAAGATATAAAATTTAATATTTATGATATCAAAAATTAAGATGAGAGTTTAAAACTAATTTTTTTAATAAATGATATAAAAGAAAATATGAATAGAGAAAAAAGATTTTTATACTTCCGCTGCCTCTTTTACCTCTCTAGATCTAGAAGCTTATGTCAATTTAGATTTTAATTTAACATAAAAATATTATTATTATACCACGTGTCCGTCCATTTGTGGTTTGACGTAGATGCTTAGAAACTTTAATTGGTAATTAATGAATTAATTAATTACTACCGCTAAGTGTACAAATTAGTTCAAACAATAAATCATCTATTTACTATCATATATCGTTTAGCCAATCATTGATAAGTGGTCCAATTTGAAAAATAAAAAATAAATTAGTATTGATTAATAAAAATAATTAACTTTAAAAAATAAAGATGTGAAATATATTTCTAAAAGTTAGGATGAAAATAAGAAAAAAATGATAAATGAACAGTTTATTATTATATACTATTTTTTTGTTTTTATTTACGTCATATATTAAAAAAATTTATTTTAGAGTTTAAGATTAAGATCTTAGTTTAGAATTTAGGGAATCAGAGGTAAGATATAATTTTGAGGGTTTAGGGTTAAGATTTAAAATTTAGAGTTAAAGACTTAAAATTTAATTTTTTAGTGTCAGATACAAAAAAAAAATAGATTATTTTTCTCATTCTATAAGATGTGTATTATCAAAGAATTAAGAATATATATGAATAAATACTATCTCGTATAAGGGGGAATTCACTTATTTTATTATTCTCGGGAGAAATTATATCATGGCCCGGTTCACCACGTCAACCATGGTCTCATCCAATTATAACTATCGGCTTCACCATTAACTTCTAACTATTTTTTCCGACCAATGAATCTTCACTCACCTTTTTCATATCATTTTAAAAACATAATTTCTGAAAATCATATTAATAACATAACTGATTAGTGGTGGAATAGGTGATTTTCATTGGTTAGAGACCACAGTTGACGTGGTGAGCCGAACCTATGATATAATCTCTCTGTTATTGGAGTCTTTGATTTAACCCTTGCTTCCATCTCAGCTTGCGACAAATTGGTAATCCACCATAAGATGTCCTTGTGCATGTCCTCTTCCATCCGTGTCAATCTGCTGGAACATGGAGACATCTAAATCAAGACCTCCATTACTACACTGATCCACAATTCTCACGGTCACTTGAGCTCTTGTACCTCGATTGGTCACCTGTTCAGCACAAAAAATATGACCTAAGTAGTCTCCTGGAGAGTGCTGCTTAATTTCAACAAGACATGAATGGAATCATGAAAACCTACCCTTAAGCATCTTCCACAAGAAGCTTGGCCGCGAGGTCCGACCGGACCGCAGAAGGCAGTCCATCCGTATTGCTGGCGCCAGGCTAATGGCTTGTTTGCATCCCAAGTAGAACAATAAGCGCTTACGGCATTCAGGTCCCATCGATTTTGTGCAGGGTTGTAGAAATGGTACGTTGCTCTAACGTTGGAGGCACTTTCCCCGCTGCCGCCGCCGGTCCTACAGTTACTTTGGCAACTTTTAGAAGGTGAACAATAATCATCTGTGGTTCCACAGTAACCGTACTGGCTGCAACAAAGGTTGTTGGCACAAGTCCGGCCACCGGCTTGTCGCCCGCACTGTTGGGCAGCAGCATTAGCTGATAAGACGATCAAAGAAACAAGGCATAGGGTGAGATTAGCCATTTCGTTTATGTGTAAGGCAGTCCAATGGGTTTGGAATTTATAGGACGATGGGTTGCCAAATGATATTTATTACGTTTGGCATTTTGAGGGTATTGAAGATTAATTCGAGGTTTCCGGAATCAAAGAATTTCTGTATCATAAGCATGTGGATATATACTATAGTCGTAGTATGAGCACGGAACTCGAATCCGACGAGTTTTAACCCGACTTAATTTGATTGGATCGAAATTTTTAGTTGAAAATTCAGGTTCGGGTTGATTTTTTTAAAGGGTGATGTCGGGTCGGGTTCAAGTTTGGTGAAAAAAATTCGATTCGACCCGACCGAGATTAATAGTGTAATTTTTTCATATATATTTTAGGGATATTTGCAATAATAATCCATCTTTATATATTTTTTATATAATTAGGTCACTAAAATTAATTTTATTTACAATTAGGTCACTAAAATTTTATTTTATTTTTACAATTAGATTTAAAAATTAGACCCCTAATAATAAGTATTAAAAAATAAATTTAAAGAGTAAACAAAAATAAATTAATTTACTTACAAACTAAGCCTCTAATAATAAGTATTAAAAAATAAAATTTAAGAGTAGATAAAAAAATCTAATTTTATTATAAATTAACTCCTTAATAACAAGTATTAAAAAAATAAATTTTAAAAGTAGACAAAAATAAATTAATTTGCTTATAAATTGAACACTTAATAATAAGTATTTGAACTTAATATGGATCATGGGCAAATATCCCTCTTCCGCGAAAAATTATTAGGTGAACCCTGTTCACCACGTCATCTATGGTCCCAATTAATCAGGATTGTTGATCTCAATTTTTTTTAAGTGAATCATCGTCTCTTTCCTACATGTACTTAGTGGATGGGTAGTTATTAGGTAGTTATTTAAAGATTAACGATTCTAATTGCTTGGACTGAACAGGGTTCACCTAATAATCTCAACTCTTGTGCGTGCCCTGATATGACTCTTAGTAAAGAATAGGTTATGTGATTTAGATTCGAACATATATTTATTCATATATAAAATCAGACTAAAATATTACCACGTTAAAATACTGAACAAAACTACAGCTGTTATGATATCCTTCAACTTCGTTTCAGATGAACGAGGCATATGATTCCTTGTCCAAGACAAGTTCATGGGCGAATTGTTTGCTTTTGTGATGATTTACTTTCGTACCAACCAGACATATGCCCTTGTTCAGACTGCTCTGCTTGATGCAGGAATTTAAACGACAGAATCAGTTAACACAATTCCACTTGTTATTTCTCTGAACAAAGGAACTCACGAGTCCTGAACCGACAGACATCTTTAGTACAAGAAGAGTCCATACAGAGTAGACTTTATTTCATTCATGAGAGTGGGACTGGGAATTCTCAGCTCTATCACAACATAAATGAAAGCTACTGGGAATACACAGAATGAACACGATCTCCACACTCCACAAATTCATAGTCCACAGTCAGATATCCAGCAGCGTTCCCTTCACCGGTAGTGTCCAGCGGAGAAAATGCGGTTTCTCGGTCCAACTCTAACGCTCCCTCGCGCTCGCCGCAGGTATGTATCACTCTAACTATTTCTGAAGCATTGGTGGCTGAGTTGGTTACCTACATATCATATAAAAACAAGATTGATTAAACCAGACCGTAATAATATCCGTTATGCATGCGATCGAAAATACGGAGGCAATTGGGATTTGAATGCTGTTACCTTTATGCAGCAGCCACAAGCGTTTCGCCCCCGAGGACCTTGTTTCCCGCAGAAGGCAGTCCATCCATATCTTTTGCGCCACTCCAAGGGTTTATCTCCGTCCAGGTCGATGCATGCAGCGTATGGAGGATAGTTCCAGTTATTCTGGTAGGGCTGGAAGTCTGTCAATAAAGCTTTGACGTTGGATTCGCCGGTACCTGGTGGTGTAGGCTCACAATGACATAGCTGGTCGTTCTTCTCATTAGCAAACGAGTCGATGGTCGTTTCAGCAGTTTGTGCCGCCGTGAAAACCACCACCAGACAGACCAACACCAAAAGGCTTATGCTCAGAGCTGATTTCTCCATTTCTGGTTTCCCTCTGAATCTGATTGTTTTTGCATTGAGACCATCACCCGGTTGCTCAAATTTATAGACACCAAAGATATCGATCGTACTCCTAAAAATTTTAAATTATTTTTTAATTTTAATATAATTTTTTAACAATATGTACATTTCGAATAAAATGGTCCCTCTTCGTAGGCAAATGTTAGTCTCATGATTAATGAACCACGTGATTCACTGTATCAAATATGCACATGATTTTTCTTTTTTAGTATTTTGTTTTTTTCATTGTCTTTTTCTCATAAATTTCTCTAAATTTCCTTCACACATTCCTCCATTTATCTTTTTCAAATCTATTTATTTTTTAAAAAAATCTCTTAAACTTATTTTCTTCGACACTGGCGAAATTATGCAAAAAAAATCTTTTTTTCTCTTTTTTTAACCACATAAATACACGAAAAATTTTAGAGTAAGACGTCTTAAAATGAGACGCAATTAAAATTTGGATAAAAAATATAAAATTTTGATATCAATTTTTTAATATATATCAAATTTCTTAAAAAAAATATGATTTCAGTATTTATTAAATTTTTTATAAAAGCTTTAACATTTCTAAAAGTATAAAAATTTAGATATATACTAATTTTCTTATAAAAAATATAAAACTTTGACATATATAAAAAAATTAATACCAACTTTTTTATATTTTTATAAAAATTTTGATTATATCTTATTTTTTATTTATTTTAATATTTCGAAAAATTTTCTTTCCATCGTTTTTTATCAATTCTTTTCATAAATATTTTTTTACAATCTTTTCTCGTAAATTCCTATGCATCTCCTCCACCGATTCCTCCATTTATCTTCTTCACAATCTTACAGAAGAAAATATTTCTTTTACACGAGTTTTTCCGACATGTACGATACATGTGTACATGGGTGTTTGTCTTAAATTATTTAATAAAATTTATGCGAGATAATTTAAATATATAAATATGAAATTATAAATCATTGTAAAATTAAAAATATTTATACCATAATTTAAATAATTGTATAATATTACAATGAAATTAAAGATTATAATAAAAAATAATAAAAACTTAACATTGTAAATAAAAATTTATACAATATGTATAATTTTAGGGTTTTTGTCAAAATCGTTGTCAAGAAATTGACCTGATCTCCTTACGAGACCACTCACATATACGTCTTTATGAGTTTATCACGTATATCGAATATGGTTGGATATTATTAATATTATATAATAAATATTAAAAAATATAAATAATTAATATATAATTATAAATTATTTGAAAAATTAATTAAATTATTTTATATATATTATATATTTTATTTTATTTTTAAATAATTATATAAAATATCAATTATAGTCTAATTTAAAATAAAAAGTTTTAAACTTTAAAACCATAAATCATATACTTTAAACTAAAAAAATCCTTGAAACACATAACTTAAAAAAATAATCACCATTGTTAGGGTTTTGGGTTTCAGGTTTCGTGTTTATGATTTATGGTTTTGAGTTTTAGGTTTTTGATTTCAAGTTTTGGTTTATAGGTTTCAGGTTTAAGATTTTTATTTTTAAAATTGATTAAGGTTGATACTTGATCTAATTATTTAGAAATAAAATATATAATATAAATAGAAAATAATTTAATTAAAATTTTATTTCAAATAGTTTATAATTATATATTGAGCCTTTAATTTTTTTTAATATTTATTAATCAATTTAATAATATTTAATGTTAGTGGTGTTTAATAATATCGTAGAATTTTCCAATAATTATTTAAGATTGCAATAAAATAAGAATTTGAATCAAGTTGTTACGATGATGAAATGATGGTGAAAAAATGGTAAGTTTGATTAGAATAAAAAAATGGATTTTAATTAAAATTTGTTATGATTATAAAATGTGGTTGAGATTAGTGTGTGTATTATTTAGTTTTAACTGAATTAATCGAACGAATTAAAATTATTTTGGTTAATTTTAGATAAGTTCGATTAATAATTATTTTTTAAAAAAAAATTGATTATCGATTAATTCGGTTTGAAACTAGTTAATTAGCCTAATTAACTAAAATTATTATATATTAAATATTATTTATTTATTTTTAGTCATTTAACTTTTAAAAATTATAAAATGATTATTATTTTTTATCAAATTAGTATAAAATAAAAGTTTAGTGACTAAAATAATTTTTTAGCATAATTTAGTGACCTATTATGTAATTTAACCAAAATTTTTAATAAATTTCAGTTATTTTGGTTAATTAACCAAAATAATTTTGATTCGATTAATTCGATTATAGGTAATTCGGTTCGATTAACGGTTAATGTTTCAATTTTTTTGATTAATTCGGTTTTGGTTAATTCGGTTCAACCACCGGCCGAATTAACCGAATTAACACCACTAGTTGGAATAGGAGAAATTAAATCATTTTTGTCTCATCATTTATAAGTCAATCAATTAAATGTATTGATTTTATTAATTTTTTATTTTATCAAGGAATCTTTATTAATACTTTCAGTAAATTTAATTTAAATATTATTTTTATCAAATAAAAATTTATTTGATAAAAAAAATTAAATAAAAAATTAATAACATCGGATTAATGACACTTTTATTTCATTACAACGAATGAAAACTGCAACCAAACTTCGAATTCAACGTACAGTCCATTCCACCATAAATTTCAATACGTTTTTCTTACCAAATAACATCCCATTTCCCTTCAAAAATCATATATAAGCTCATAGTCTATTTTGTTGCGAATCATGAGCCAACATGAATCCATGGCAGATCAACTGGGTTTGCTTGCTATCTCTAACGTTGCCGTTCATCGCGATCGAAGTTCGTGATTTCTGGGATGCTTTCGGTATCAGCGGAAAAGTGAGAGTAACCATCTACAACGATTTGCCATCCGGGACGAATCTCAACGTCCATTGCAAATCGAAGGATGACGACCTCCGTCCTCGAGTTCTTTCTTCCCAGAAGAGCTTCCATTTCGATTTTCACCCAGAATTTTGGGGAGGTACCTTGTTTTATTGTCAGGTGCACTGGCATGGGAAGTCACATTGCTTCGACGCTTACAACCAAGAGAAGTATGGTGATCTTCATAGTGGTCGTGTCCTGTGGAAGGTAAGCAACCACGGTCGTTGTACGGTCGAAATAATTACCAATTCTACTCTTTGTTACCAGTGGGATAGCAACGACTGCAGGCAGGGATGGATGTAAGGGATATTGGGTGCAGTCGTACCCCTAAAAATTTTAAGATCTTATGTTTTTTTTATATTTTTTATTGATAATCTAATTATGCACCCACTAAACTTTTATAATTTTGTACCCCTACGTGTTTAATATAATTTCTTGTACTCTACACCTTCTTACATAAGGTTCTTGATCCGTCCCTAAATGCAGAGATTAATCACTCTCGCTAATTATAATAAAATACTTCTATTAATCGGTGTTGGTATTATTTTCTTTTTATTAAATAAAAAATAATTATATTCTTCGTGTAAATATTAAGATTTAAGTATATAGAAGATGTATAAAATTAATATTTTTGATCATTTAGTAGATTAGTAAATCTCATATTATTAATTCGACGAATGGAAATTAAATTGTTGCTTTGCATGTTTACCGTGATTCATCAGTAAAAATCTTTTACCCTTAATCATATCTTCTTATATATTTTTATTAAAAAAATAAAATTAATTTCTAAACCTTAACTCTAATTTTTTACATAATCATCCTAGACCTTAAAAAATAAATCATACATTTAATTTCTTAAACCTTAACAATAACCTCTAACCTTGAACCTTAAATTTCAAACGTTAAAACTTAAATCCATTAATTTAAAATAATATACCAACAGTGATATAATAAAAGAGTAAATAATTTAAGTACGAGGAATCTCTAATATAATGCTTGAACTTGGTACTCATGTCTTGCAATAAAAAATTATCTAATAAGAGAATTATAGTCTTAAAGTGAGCTTTTAAATCGTGAAGATTGTTATATTTAAATCGTGAACTTTCATTTTGTCACCAAAATTTAAATAGAAACAAAAATTGATATATTTAAATCTTGAAGATAATTGAACTATAATTATATATATAAATATAGAGATCCAAAAAAACTATTTGTAAAGATCCATGGTATTTATAATTGCAGGAACTTCAGTGGCATTCAACTGAGTTTCCATGCCCGATACTGATTTCATCCCATTGACTTCTGAAATGGATTCCAACTGCATGAGGTTTGCATTCGGTAAAACGAATCCTCATCCTGACATTAAACTTGTTGCTTTTACTGGAACCATTTCACTGCCTTCTTTTCCTCGTCCGAGCAGCCTGCAGTACTTTGTAACAGCGATGAGCGTCTTGCTTTTATGCAGTTCAAGGAGAGATTCATCATTGACACGCACGCATGTGCAGCTGATCTATGTTGCACCGATACAAATATGGAAACGGGTATGAAAACGGGAACAAAAACAAGAAACGGTAAATTGTAAAATTATAGGGTACGGGTACGACAATAAATTTATGGTACTTAATAAAATGTTTTCATGTGTTTTCTATACATGACTTCAATTCTGGAAAACATGTTGTAATTTTTCTAGATTCAAGATTGGATTAAATTTAAGACTGAATTTTAATTTAGGATATTATCTTTTAAGATTTAATTCAAATTATTTAGGATTTATCCCTTATATTTAATTTGAATTATCTTATCACTCTAGAGTCTTTTTAGGATTTTAGAAAGGATGAGTCTACAACGGGCGTCGAACACCGCTGAACATCGTTAATGTTGAACACTGCTGAACATTATTAAATTAATTTATAAAGAATAAAAATCTAAAGGACTAATCATATAATTATTAATAATATGTTGAGTTTATCACACTTTTATTTATTACATCTTGAGTCCTTGAGATTTTAAATTTTTATTAATTAATTTAATGGTGTTCAACAATGTTCAACATTAGTGGTATTCAGCAGTGTTCGACGCCCGTTGTAAAATTTTCCTTTTAGAAAATTATAATATCTCACTTTGCATTAGAAAAAATACTCTCCCATTTTTACTTTGAGTTATTTTTGCTTTGGAATTTTTAATAAAGTTCTTTCTTTTTATTTTTTCTTTTCTTTTATAATGCTAAGTATGATTTTTCTCATAATTATGCTTAGTTAAATTTTCCGCAACCAAGGGCTAAAGAATTTGCTCAATTCTATTTGTGAGAATTGAAAAGCACTCAATATCCATTCGAGTTAAATTCTCAGTTTTTTGGAATTAAGGTTTGATAATCGACCAACCTTTTATAATCAAAACGATTTTAATTTCAAAAAGTTGACGTTAGAATAAATTTCGGTTTCGATTAATAGTTGGGAGGAAAGATCGACTTATAACAAATTCGATTTCCTGTGAACACACTTAGTGACGAATTCGTTAAGGAAAACTGAAATCGATTAAATTCTCATTTGAGACGGTGTAATTCGAGTCATGTTTTTTCAGTTTTTAAATGTGTTGAATTAATAAAATAATTGTTGTAATTAATTCACAAAAGAATTGATTAAGATCTAAATATTGATTTTAGATTCTTAATTCATTTGATAAAAAATAAGTTATGGGGTCGAACCCTATAGACTCTAACTGACATGAACTCAATGGTAAAATCTTATTCAATGATCGAATTGAATTGAGGAAAAAACTTTAGCCCAATGTTGATTTTTATAAATTGAATTTTAGAATTTTTATTTAAATTGTTTTCTTTAGCCTATTAAGTTGCGTTTTACTTTTATCATTATTCTAATCCTAAATTATCATCTAACTTTATCACGCTCAGAATCAAATGCGTAAATATTAAAAGCTCCTTTAAAAGGTGAACCGAGAAGGGTAAAGCTTTTTCCTTTTCCCTTTGTTTTTCAAATAAAAAGGAAAGCCTTTTCATTTTTGAATTTTTCAATAAAATGGGTTCCTTCTTCGTTTCTTTCAAAAGGGAGAAGGGTTTTATTTCTGGGTTTAAAAAAAAGTAAGATTTTAAATCGTCAGTTGTCGCTAGGTTTATGTGTTTCAACGGCGAAGCTCTTTGTCTTTTTAGGTTTGGCAGGATGAACATGTGATAGTTCTTCAGAGGTTTTAGAGGATTTCTAAATGATTTTCAGAAAAAATGAATCAGAATGAGGTCTTGGTTTATTTCGTTTGGATTTTATAATTGTTTTAAAACATAAAAAGGGGTTATTTACATCATTAAACCCCTATGCATTTTAAAAATCCATTCCACCGTTTCAGCATTTTTAATCCGTTTTATAATTTCCTCCCCAAACTTGTTTAAATCTGATTTCTAATGATTTTTTTTTTCGGTTTTTGTCCCTTAAATTCCCAGCAGTTGACACAATCCCGCTTATTATTTATCACATGCAACAGAACTGCATGATTCCTGCAGTAACATGTTTATTACATCATCGTTTCACATAGATTATTGGAGTGGGAATTGTCATGTGTTTGGTAACTAACACAGATTAGAGTTACTGGGAATAGACAAGTGCACGTGGGGAATCCAGTTCGTCACCACAGCTCACAAATTCATAGTCCACAGTCAGATGACCAGCAGCTTCCCCTTTATGATCAGGATCAATCGGTTGAAAACCTGTTTCTAAGTCCAACTCCAAGGCTCCAATGCCACAGGTATCCATGATTCTCACGGTTACTTCAGAGTCATTTGCCGCTCTGTTGGTTACCTGCACAGGACAGGAGAGTTGTTGATCAGAAACTTGAGACAAAGGGTTTACTGCCAGGAAAAAAATATACGATACCTTTAAGCACTTGCCGCAAATGTCTGCCGGATGAGTACCATACTTTCCACAGTATCCGGTCCATCCATATTTGCTGCGCCACTCAAAGGGTTTACCGCCGTCCATGGCGTAACAAGCGGCGTGTGAAGGATAGGTCCAGTTATTCGCTATGGGGGCATAGTCTGTTTCATAAGCTGTGACATTAGACTCACCAGGACCTGCTGGTGGTGGAGGATCACAATCCACAAACTTATAGTCCACAACAAGGTGCCCTACAACTTCGCCCTGCCCATCACTATCAAGCTTATGAAAAATTGGCTCATCCAAATCTAGCCCACTGTTGCTTGTACCGACGATTCTCACGGTTGCTACATCTCCGGTAGCCGTGTTTGTCACCTGCACCGGGAAGTGGGAATGATAACTTGATGAATAAATTAAAAGTACACACACATGGACAGACGTTACTTACATTAACGCACAAGCCACAGGCTTCCTTCCCTGTAGGACCATTGGGGTCACCGAATGCGGTCCAATAGTATTTGCTCCGCCATTCGTAGGGCTCGTCGCCATTCACATCGGCGCAGTAAACATGCGCATCATGCATATCCCAATTATACTTCTCAGCCATGAAGTAGACCTTATAAGCATTCACATTTTCAGCACTTTGTGCTGCGACAGAACCCACCAGACAAACCAACACCCAAAGGCTGACGCTCAGCACTGATCTATCCATTTCTTAGTTTTTTATTTTTTTAATCAGATTGCTTTGCCTGGGCACCAATTCCGGGGTGCCCAAATTTATAGGAAAATGAAGGCTCCCTTTCGGATTCACTTATTGGCCTAGTGATCAAGGATGCTAATCTTGTCTCATCTTGTATGGGTTCAAATCCCGGTATAAAAAAAAATTATAATCTCCCTGCATAATAAAAAAAAAATGAAAGCTTCCGTTTAGACTTTTGAGTAATAAACCACGTGGTTAAATATAACAAATACGTTAATGATTATGCCAGATTAGAAATCTCTTACTCCTAATGGTAATTTATTTCATGCTCCTTGTTATAATTTTTTTAAATTAAATATTAATCTTAATTTTCTACATCTTAAAATCTAAATCTCACACCTTAAAAAATACATCATACTCTTAATTTTATAATTCTTTAAACCATAACCATAATCCTTAATCTTGAACCCTAAACTCACTAATTTAAGATTGAACACTAATAAAGACACAATTAGAAGCAGATGATTTACACACGCTTATGCAAAGTTAATTATTACTGTCTTTTCTCCCGTCATTTTATAGCAATTGTGAATCGAACATAATTAAAGTTTAATTTGTTAGTAAAACATCGCAACAAACAATATTAATAAGATTAGGATATAGGAGAAATTATATCACACTTTTCATCACGTCATCTATTGTCTCAACCAACTAGATTCACTCATCTTATTTTTTTTAAGATGAATCATATCTCTTTCTTACATATAATTAGTGAGTGGGTAGTTATTATGTAATTATTTAAAGATGAACGGACTTGATTACTTAGATCACGAATGAGTAATAAACAGAGCTTATCTAATAATTTCTTATGATATAAAGTGTAAATTTTATAATCATTAATTTTTAATCGGGTTTTAATTGTATTATTATATTATTATTTTTGTTATTGTTATAAAATAATAATAATAATAATAATAATAATAATTATTATTATTATTATTATTATTATTATTATTATTATAAATCATGTAAGACCATGCTGCTGCTGCTCATGTCCTGCCGCCTTACCCATCTCCCCAAATTCAACACGGCACGCGCATCCAAGGGCATGCCATTGTCGGCTTCCCTCCTTTTTAAATCCTCAAGCCACTCCTCATTTAGGGGAGAACAAAATTCAATTAGAAAAAATAATAAAAAAAAACAATTATTGGATTCAAGATAGAAAAATAATATATAATACAAGTACATAATAAAAGGGAAATTTTGAAGTAAAGAAATTGAAAAAAAATAGAATCTGAAAAAGTATCGAATTAAAAAAAAATAAAAGGCCAATAATTAAAATAAAGGTAAAAAAGTGGGATCGGGCTTGAAGTGAGAGGACTTGTTGGGTAATTAATCCATCGGCCCAAAATGGACGGATCCTTCTCAGATCCGAATCACCGCGTGGGTCAGACTGAAGTTCCTCGGCTGTGTGGCCTCACGGCGATAGTCAGCCCATCTATTTTCAGGGCCTTTGATCTTAATTCATTTCTCAAAACGATGTCGTTTTTTATTTGAATTCCTGAAACTGCTATATTGTCGTTTTGATAGAAATTCTTAATCTCTTTTTAAAATTTCTCCTCCATTGTTATAAGAAACTGTTAATTCAATTTTTATATTTTTTATTTTTTATTACTTTTCCAGTTTTCAACGCTTTGGCCTGATTAATTCAGACCGACCCGAAACGTACACCTAATTTTGGTGGGTGAATTTCCCGATGGTTAATTTAATCATATTAATATTATAAAATTATTATTTTTTCTTATAAGATATGTAATTTTTAACATAACTATCGAGTATACTTTTAGGGTTTCCAACAAAACCAACTAACCAACAGGACATTTTATTTAGGTAGGCATTAAAGTAACCAGCACCAGCAGCATGTGGTCTGTCCTAATTCGACAGCAGGAACACTGGCATATTACTAATGATCCACAACAGAAGCAAGTAAAGGGTTGAAGCCATTCCCACAAGCAACAAAATCGTATCTGACTGTCATGTGGCCTTGACGATAACCTTCAACGTCAGTGTCCAATCGCTGGAAAACTCCCCAATCCAAATCCAAACCTCCATTGCTGCACTGATCCACAATCCTCACCGTTGTTTGAGCACCAGTCCTTGTATTCCTCACCTACAAGACCAACACACAACTTCATCAGTATTATATTTAACATTCGATATATATCCGATCAATTTAAAGTTCGAATCGAATAACTCAATTGCTCGAATAATAATATGTCATCATTGTTGCTTACATTCAAGCATCTGCCACATGCAGCTGGGAAACCAGGAGTAACAGGGCCACAGAAGGCAGTCCAACCATACTTACTCCTCCAGGAATATGGCTTGTTAGCATCCCATGTAGAGCAATAGGCACTCACGGCCATCAAGTCCCAGTTGTTTTGCTCGGGATTATAGTAATGGTAAGTTGATCTCACGGTGGCTCCTCCTCCAGGGGCAGGTCCAGGCTGGGGCTGAGGCTGGGGACCTCTGCAATTACTCTGGCAGTTGTTTTCTGGCAAGCAGTACTCATCGGTGCTCCCACACCAACCATATTGGCTGCAACATAAGTTGTTCCGGCATAAGGCACCGCCGGCTTGCCGGCCACATTGCTGAGCCATTGCTGCTCCTACTAAGCTAACCAGAAACATAAACAACATGACAAACTTGACTTTTTCCATTTCTTTTCGGAACTGCTAGTTTTGGTATACTATATGGTATGTGATTGGTAAAGGTTTTATACGAAATTGTGTGCATGGTATGATTACCAAAATGACCTCAGAAATTAGACCATCATGTGATTCAAGGAACAAAATTGTTAAGTCTTCTTTATGTCTCTTTATATGTCCATCGATAATTAATTATATTAATGATTATTTTTTATTTTTTATTTTATTAAAAATATATTATAAAATTATAAATTATTATCTTATATACCGATGATAGAAACTAAAAATTTCTACAAGTGACTTAGTTTCAGAGCAAGTTCTTGATTTGGGACTAGGTGTAAGAGTTCAGAATTTAGGGATAATTTTAATTCTAAACTTAAAATTTTAACCATTAAATTAGAACATAACCTCTAAACCTTAACAAATAATTAATATAAAATTAACGATACACAAATAAGATATAAATCTTTAAATTCTAACTATAAACCCCAAATTAGAACTTAACCTTTAAACCTTAAATTCTAACTATAAAACTCTAAATTTTATCTATTATCCTTAAATTCTAAAGCCCTACGCCTAATCCTTAAACTTACACATTAAAACGTAAAATTAAAACTCTTACAAAAACTTTTATTTTTTTTATTAATATATAAGACATAAATCCTAAAATTATTGATAAAATATAAAAAATATATAAAAGAGTTAGACGAATTCTATTCGTATATATTGTTATACTAAGATCATGTTACGTTGATTATTAATCGAACGGTTGAGATTTGATAGTGGGGAATCCCATGTGAGGCGGCTACCGGTTTGTCAAGTGAGGCGGCTAACCATTAATGAAGATAAAGCCAAGGTCTTAGAGATTAGCCGCCTCTATTCGTTTTCAATCGGACCGGAGTCAAAAAATGATTACCTGTTTTAGAGGGTTGATATTTTTACTTAAATATTAATATTTAATTAATTAATCGATTAAATTAAAGTAGTAATGTAAAGATTTATAGTTGTTTCATTTAATCATAATTTGTCAACTAATAATCTCATTTAATAATTCAATTCTTGGCGTTGCATATCCATGTCGGCTAACGTTGACAACATGTTATGTCCATATCAAGACAACTCATATATATGTCAACGGTGTACGAATTATCTAGTCTCAGTGGTTAAAGAAACAATTGTTGTTCCTAGAGATCATAGGTTCGATCACCTGTAATGCTAACACAGTATTTGAATAATCAATGTCTAAAAATTGAAAGTATACTCTAGAACAGATACAGATAGTACCGTAATATTATAATTGATTCAATATATATATATATCAAGGTTAGGGTATTTAATCAAATTTATAGTTGTTTAATTTAATCATATGATCACTTAATCTTAGAGGTCTAATGAAAACATTACTATGCTTGAGATTTATTAGCTAATTTTTAAATTAAAAGATGAATTTACATTTTATTAAATATTTAGTATTCCATTTTTTATTCAATAATTTTTAATTAAGAAATTATAAAATTTTATTTAATTGTAAAATCATTTTGATCATTACTAAGCATATATTTAAAATTGTCTACAAAAATAATATATATAAAGTTTTAAAATTTTTGAAAAATATATTTTTTTATATTTCCAATAAAAACTTAAAATTATATTTAAAATAAAAAAGAAAAAGAAAAATAATTTTTTATCTCATAATTCATAAAATATTGTATATAGCTTACATTCTAATAAAATATCTTCATGGAGATATTTTATATGCACAAAATTTATGCTGAGAGACTCACCCATCAAAATTAAATGTACGATATAAATCGATTTAAATTAGTCAGGGCAAAACTCCAAAAACCGAAACAACAATAAAAAAAATATCTCCTTGACTTGAGTATAATTTGAATTGTAAAATAAAGCAAAGGACAAGCTTTTATATTATGTTTTAGAACATGAGATGGCATCCGATTCATGTTATGGTCCATAAATATAATGAATTTTCTGGCCCAAACATTTGGTTGATTGTTTAATAGATGTTCTTTTTGGACAAAAAAAATTAAGGTTGGATTATTCCAAATGAACCAAAAATAAAAAATAACTATTTCTTTTAGATTAATGTATTTCATCGAAAATTCAAAAAATTTATGAATATATTTTATTTTTATTCAATCGAGATACTTTACAAGATGAAAAGGCGAATGTTGAAGTGGAATGATCAAACTTTTTATTACTTATAAACTCAAATAAAAAATAAACGTCTTAAAGATTTATGTATAAACATCAAACAATCGTTAAAATATATAAAATAGTGTCAAACGTACAAAAGATCATACTATAAAAGAAAAAATTACTATAAGTATAAAAAATATACAATAAGAATAAAAATTCTTATTAAAAATAAAAAATAAAAAAATAATAAGTAAAAGTCTAGATTCTTGTCTAGTTATATTTACAAAATTATAGGAAGTTCACGATGCATTTAAACATGCTTGGAATATGGGTATCTGACGGATCATCATTAAAATGATTAATGCTGATGTTGCAAGTATGTTTAACGGTGAGAGTTTTGAACAGACGTAATAAAAACGACCGTTGAGGATATGCGATTTGGTCAAAGATGTCTTAAAAAATATATTTTTTCCAACCAAACCCAGAATTTAAGCCACTTCAATTGTTTGGTTCTTTGACCATTTCGTTTTTCTAAAAAATAAAATAATAAAATAAAACTCAAAATTAATTAAAAAAATTGTAATAATTGGTTCTTAAATGTTTCCAGTCATTTGCACGTGGATCTTGTTTATTTGTCTCCTCAACCCATTACAATAAGACGTTATAAAATTAACCAATAATTAATAATTAAATAAAATATTGCATATTGCATAGAATCTTTTCTTATAATATTACATCAAAAAGAAGAAGTCACATGCAAAAATATTACAAAAATAAGGACTGAATTAAAAGGAAAAAAACTTATGAGAACTAATTTAAAACAAGTTTATGTTTTAAATTATTACACAAGCCTTGCAAGTTGCATGACAAGAAACTAAAACAAAGTCTATAGACATTTTAATTTCTGGTAATAATCTCTTCATCTTTTTCATGCTGATGATGAACACATTCAAACTCCTTGCTCGATCCGTCTCGAACCCGGTTTTCCGTTTTTTATTATTCTTTGTAACACTTGATTCTCAACTGAGATTGTTGAGTAATAAAACTGCCATCAGCTTCTGTTCTTGCACTTCTCCACTGATCTTGGTGCTGTAGTTCCAATGAAAAGTTAATCAATTAGTTTGAAATCAGTACGATTCGGATCATAATTAAACAGATTTGTATTAAGGGTGACTAACCGAGTCCGATTGCTTCAGATCCTTTCATAATTCGTAAACGTTTGCATGAATCAACAAACATCCTGTAACAGTAGCAGAAAACGAGTTAAGTTAAAACGTGAAATTAATTCGAGAAATGTAAAAACTATGAAGTTGGAAATTGACATACCCCCATGGGACATCACCAACAAGCATCCAATCTCCATCTTTGTCTTCGTAGTAGGAACATATTCGGAACCATTCAAGAGATCTTTCATTCCTTGTGAGCCTCCATAGTTGCCAATGGTGAAGGAGATGAACATCTTGCCCAAGGCATCGGATAGGTCTTGGTAACTCTGGTATAATTTCAAGTCAACCTTGCGTAGATACGGCGCACCGTCCATGCTGACCTTAACGAATGCGGCCGGGACGGTGGCGTTTGTGGTTGTGGTTGTGCTACTGCTGCTTCCGCTGCCAGCTTTCTCACCCTCGTCGGAATTGTTTTTCTGAACCGTCATGATGTTTTTTCGGAAAGACCGGACCGGTGGCCATCCGACCACTTGTGCCCTGAAATCAAAATATTCAAATTTATCATTAGATCATTATCCTTCGTCAGCTATTGAAAAATGTGAATAAATTTTTAGCGACGAAAATCTTTCGTCGCCAAAAAGATGCATTATTTCATTCAGGAATATGCTCATGCATCAAGTTTTAGCCGCAAATAATTTTCGTCGCTAAAAAAAGAAATACTTCATTAGACTCATGCTATGCTCCCTTTATGTTATTTTTTTTCTCTAAAAATTAGCATATCAAAAACCATAAAAATGGGCAGAACATAGATTAATTAAGTCACTAAAATCTTGAGGAAAAAGAAAGATGGTGGTAGCTTACTTTGCAGGGGGCTTAGCATGTTCAGCAGCGACGGTGTTCTTCTCCTTCATCTTCTCAGTTTCGTTGGTAGATGTTTCCTTTGTTGTCGTTGAAAGGTTAAGCTTCAAATCAACCATATCCGAATACCCTCTTTTCCCATTATTTTTGGTCGTTTCGTTATCATTTTCGATGTCTCCGGACAACCCTAAACGTAGCTCCGTGTCTTCGAAATTAATAGTGCTCTGTTTGTCACCCTCCGAACCCATAACGCTACTCATTACGTTAATAATACGTGAAAAAACACGAAACTCAGAACCGATCCGACTTTGATCCTTTTATTTGTCACTCTTTAGTTCCCTTGTGCTTTCTTCTGTTTTCTCCTCCTCTCTTTGTTTCCCTTGATGTGCTTTGCTAAAGCAATGATGTGTGAAATGTTGAGAAGAAACCCAAACTATGGTTTATGTCAAAAGATAATACTATATGGTTTAGGAATGGGATTTGGACGGTGACGATTGTGCCAAGTGGAAGATGATGTTCATTTTCAGCCGTCCAAAATGTGTCGGGGAGTGACGTCATGCGTGATGTTAAAAATTTGTGTTATTTGCTTTGGCTGTTGGCTCCACCAATTTTTGAAATGCCACGACAACGGTGTTATTTAGTTTTACCTATTTTAATCTTAAGGTTAAAGATACATTATATAAAATTTATTTAGTTTTATATTAATTTATAATCATTAAATTAAATTAAATTAAAAATATCATAAAAAAATGATTAATCTTATTTTTATTTTATTCATAAAATATCATAGATTAATATAAAACTAAACAAATTTTATATTATATAAATGGATCTCATCTCTTAAAATTATATTTTATTAAATATTATTGTATAATAATAAAAAATTATTGTTTCACACAGTTAATAATTGGATAGAAATTTCTTGTCCCTAACCTCATAATTCCTTTCATACGTAACCCTTTAACTTTGACATGTGTATAATAATAATAATAATAATAATAATAATAATAATAATAATAATAATAATAATAATAAGCAATAACACTAATTTTAAAATTTTAAATATAAAATTTAACCATAATTTTAAAACCATAAATCATAAATAAAATAGTAATATTAAACTTTAAAAAAAACCCACCAATGCATGCACTAAATTTTCCATAATCATAGATAATGTATTTGAAATAAAAATATATATATATATTCATCCTTTGCATACTTATCCCCAATCTTTCCACTTCATGTGGAAACCACTAAAACTCACATCATGTATGCATGACCCATTTGGTTCCCACTACAACGACACAAAAATGGTAAAAACCAAACAAAATCAATTAAGCACAATCCTTTCAATGAAAAAAACATTATTTAATATGCACAAGGATATGCATAAAAAATATTTTCACGCTTAAAAAATAAAAAAAAATATTAATCTCACATTAGAAAGAAAAAAAAAAGTATTGAGATATATAAATGATAGTGTTAGATATCCTGTTAGATATGTATTTTAGGAAGAGAGTAATGATCTCGTAACAATATCCATAGTTACATACAACTATATAAGTTACTATTTGATCTAATAGTAGAGGACATTGTGCTCGCATACAAAAAAATTATATTCGAACCTTAAAATCTATTATTAAAAAGAAAATTAAAAAAATATAAATTTTAAGCATGAATCATAAAACAAGTATAAAAATATACGAGTGTAATATATTTCTTACAAAATTTCTTAATATATTGGTCTTCTATTTCACTTACCCTTTGAAATTGGTAGTTGTTGAACCACTCTATGGATTGTAACTAATTTTATCTTGTAGTTTAAAACAAAGGCATTGGTCAAACCATTTATTTGACCATAATGTCATGTTCTTACATTAAATATTTGCATGTGGAAAATTGCACTTTTGACTTTTGACCTATCCAATGTAAAATACAATGTTAGATTAAATTATGAGGACATATAAAAAAATATAATTATACTCATAAAGGTTTAATTAAGTCACAAAAGAAAAGATTTTTTTAATTATTATCGAATTAAAATGAGTTTTTTTGTCAAAAAATTAATAAATTATCGATTGATTTAATAAGATAAGATATTAGGTTAATACAAAATTAAAAATTTAAGCACGAATCATCTAGCCTTATCGGTTAAAGGAACAATTGTTGTTTTTTGAGGTTATGGGTTCGAACACCAATAATGTCGGCACAGTGATTGAACGATCAATCTCTAAAGGTTAAGAGTATACTTTGGAACAGATGTTACTGTAACCACTATAACTGAATAAAAAAAATAAAAATTTAAATTATAATATTTTAAATATAATAAATTAAGTTAAATTTATCCGTAAAATTCAATTTAAATTAAATAAACTATGAATTAAATCCCGACTTTTTTGGCTAAACGTGTGGGACGACCTTGACATAATTGCCAGCCGATGTACACTAAAAAATGTTCCCCCGTGTGGGATGTCTGGCCCACGGAGCCCACAGCCACCATCTCATGACTCCCACACGTGTGCATCCCCAACCAAGTATGGAGCTACGAAAAATTCTACAACGGACGTCGAACACCGTTGAACATCGTTAATAATGAACACCGCTGAACATTATTAAACTAATTAATAAAGATTAAAAATTTTAAGGACTCATCGTATAATTATAAATTATTTAAAATATTTTTTTATTAAATTACTTTATATATTATTTTATTTTTTAAATAATTGAATAAAATAATAATTTAAATTAATTTTTAAAAAAATAAATAAATCCTAAACTTTAAACCCTAAAACCAAAATCCAAAACCTAAATCACTAAACATTAAACTCTAAACCCTAAAATATAAAATCTCAAAACCCTAAATCTAAACCCTAAAATCAAAACCCCTAAAAATATTAAACCATAAACACTAAATCTAAACCCTAAAATAACCAAAACTCATATATCTAAATCACTAAACATTAAACTCTAAACCCTAAAATATAAAATCTCAAAACCCTAAATCTAAAACCTAAAATCAAAAACCCAAAAAATACTAAACCCTAAACACTAAATCTAAACCCTAAATCTTAAACCCTAAAATAACCAAAACCCCTATATCTAAATCTTAAACTAATTTTGGGTTCAAGTTTAGGGTTTATACTTTTTAAAGTTTTAAATTTTCTATTTAGGGTTTAGGTTATGGTTATTTTTTGTTTAAGATTTTATGGTTTTATTGTTTTAGAGTTTAGAGTTTATGATTTAGGGTTTTGGATTTTAGATTTAATATTTTTTATTTTTAAATTAAAAATAATTTAAATAAATTATTTTTAAAAAATGAAATATAATATATATAATTTGTTTAAAATTTTATTTTAAATAATTTAAAATTATATGTTTAGTCCTTGAAATTTTTAATTTTTATTAATTAATTTAATAGTGTTCAGCGGTGTTCATCATTAGTGGTGTTCAGCAATGTTCGACGCACGTGATAGACTCATCCATGGAGCCACATACCAAAAACAATGTAAACATTTAGGGGTGAGCAAAACTCGACTCGACTGGACTCGAGGCGAAAATACTCGACTCGACTCGAAAAAATTTCAAATAAAGTTTGAGTTGTAAAATGGAAATTCGAATAACTCGAATAACTCGAAATTTTTAGTAATTAAAAGATTAATTTTTAAGTTTGAGACAAATCTATCATTTTTTATGATATATATACATTGATATATTAAAATATAAAGAAATATTGCTATATATGAATATATATATATGCATATCTTATATGATTAGAGAAAATCGTTTAAATTGGAATCAAATCATATTATAATATGATAAATAATTACAATTAAATATTTATAGGAACTCGAAACTCGACTCGATTCGATTCGGCTCGAATTTCTTAAACTTGACTTGAACCGAAAAAATTTCAAATAAAGTTTAAGTTGTAAAATATGACCCGTCAACTCGAATAACTCGAAATTTTTTGACTCGACCCGATCGAATACTCACCCCTATCAACATCTGTAAGAGAGACCACACGTGTCACAATTTTTCTTATTGTTCTTTCAATTTTCAGAATTTTATACTGATTAATTTAAATAGATTTGTGTCATATATTTAATTTTAATAGACACTCTCACAATATAAATTTTTTATATATATGATATCTCGAACTCGAAGCCTACTTAAACGAAATTTACTAATTATTACCTAGATCAACTCATATTAATACACGTTAATAACTTGATAATATTCAAGGTTTTCTGTTTTATTTCCTCTTTTAATGTTAATTGTATTTTAATGTCAAATAGATGTATTAAATTAAATTGTAACGTTATAAGTTATAAATTAAAAAGGATCGTTTTTATATAATTCAATTCGTATTAATCAATTAATTAATTGAGTTAAAAAATATATATGTTTTATTTTTCTGTATTTATTTAGGTCTTTGATTACTAATATTTAATACTCCGTTCATCATTACTTGTACTACTTAACCTTTTTCTATGAAATTATTGTGTCGACAATTAGGTTACTGTGGTGAGATGTTCACTATTTTTCTAACAAAGACATTCTCATGTCAGGCTGGGAATAACAAAAGAGAAAAGTCAATGTTTGTGACATAAAAGTTTTTTTAAAAAACGTGGCTATGCGATGCTCACGGGTAAGGGTGTTCAAAACCGATTCAATGGGTATTCAACGGTCTAATAAATTCAATATTAGTATTATATTATTATTATGTTTCAACATTATTTTTAATTTTTAACTTACGTTTTAAGTTTATTGAGCCGATAGATACCTATTGGATCAATTTTGAACACCCTTAATCACGGATGACTTGTCTCCCTCGTACCCTAACAAGTATTTATTGAGAAAGGGATTGACAAATTGTAGGTGCATGGAACCCATACATACTTCCTTTCATCTCCTCTTTAAGGTTATTCTTTTAATCACTGAGACTAGATGGCTCGTAGTTATTTTAACAAGGACAGACTATAGCTGGAACCAAAGTTTTCTAAAATTTTAAAAAATTAACATTTAGTCTTTCAAAAATTTTAAAGTTTTAATTTAACCCCTTCAAAACTCTTATAAATTTTTATTATATTTTAAATTTTAAAATATTTTTAATCAAGTCCCTCTTAAATTTTTTTAAAAGTTCTCATTAAGTTTCATATTCTTAAAAAAATATATTTTAAAAAAAATAAATTAAATCATTCTTTTAAAAATTTTAATTTAAACCTCCAAAAAAATTTAAAAATTTTAAGTAGTCTTCTCAATTTATGTTGTTAAGATTTTCCCTTGTATCGTTGGTAATCTGAGTTTAAACAATTTATTTACACGATATATGTTTATTTTTTATTTAATTATTTGTATTTAATTCATTATGATTGATTAATTCAAATTAAATTTTATAGAGGTCCGTTATAAAGACGAATCTTTCGATTCAGTTTTCTCCATTCAATCAAAACATCAAGATTCTAACTCTTAATCTTACTTAAAGAACCTAACGTCTTATCTTGTTAGATCAATATAGATAATGAAAAGATGAAGAGAAGATAGGTTTGGCAAGTCTGAAGTCGTGTGGCATTATTGACCCACTCGTGTGCATGCATGAAAGCAACTCATATCTGCTTATTCAGACCGAACCAACGATTGAGATCGCTTGTCTTGTCGGTGCACTGCACCAGCTTCACCACCTACGCTTCAAGAATGACCATGGATGCATGATGAACAGTAGATTGCTAATGTTGTATTCAAAATAGCATGTTTTGGCACCGAAAAGTCTATATATTTTATTTTAATTATCGTAAATTTTATTAAATAAAACTATAAATGATATAATAGACCGAGACCGTATAATAATTTCTCCTAAATTAAGCCGTGTTTTCCCACCAACCAACACCCATGTGGTACTTAACCCAAGTCCATTAACATCAGTCATAGCATCCCATGCTCTAGATTTATTCCCCAGGAAATTGATCAACCATCTTACACCGTCTGATATCACAGACATCAATATTTATATGGGCGGCTAACCTCTTGTCCCAACCTTGTCCCAATTTTTTTAAGACAAGTTCCTAAATTGTGCTGTTCATGTGACAAACATCTTAACTGCCCTATGTCCAAATTCATGCACTAAACACACCTTTTATCACCACATATTCCCTTTCCATAAAGTATCATAGAAATTTCCAAAGACTTCAAACACATGCATATGTTCCTCATCATCATCTAAGCCTTTCCTTGAATTATATATAGCACGGTTCAATACATCATTGTAGCAAAACACGTTGTATCGATCGATCAATCAGTTATCGAAACTCAATCAAATCCAATATCTGGAAGTATGGTATTCGAGAAAAATTTTAACCTTGATGCAACCGAGCTCCGATTAGGCTTACCGGGCACGTCCGATGAGCAAGCTTCCACAACTCTTAGGATCAGTAACAAAAGAGCCTTGTCTGATATGAATGAAGATTCTAGTGTTGCAGATGCTAAAAAATGTGATCAAGAAACAGCTCCACCTACCAAGTAAGCAAATGGGAAAACTATGCTTTTTCTATAGTTTTTTTATCATTGATTAATGTTTTAATGATGATATATGAATGTAATGTTTTAGGGCACAAGTCGTCGGGTGGCCGCCGATCCGATCTCACCGGAAAAACAGCCTCCAAACGAAGAAAACCGATGCCGAAACATGTGGGATGTATGTCAAAGTTAGCATGGATGGAGCTCCTTACCTTAGAAAGCTAGATTTAAAGGTGTACAAGGGATACCCAGAATTGCTTAAAGCCTTGGAGGACATGTTCAAGTTCAAAATTGGTAAATATTCAGAAAGGGAAGGATACAATGGATCAGAATTCATGCCAACTTATGAGGATAAAGATGGTGATTGGATGTTGGTTGGAGATGTACCCTGGGAGTAAGTTCTTTACCCTACATATGCATGTATTAAATTCATTGATTTTTCAACTTTAAGACAAAAGAAATACTTACAAAATTTTATGTTTTTTTTTTTTTTAATTCAAGATGTTTGTTAATTCTTGCAACAGATTAAGGATTGTGAAAGAATCGGAAATAAAAGGCTTGAGTTGTGGAGAAATAAATTAAGGTTCATTTGTTTGGGTTGCTCAACAAGAAAGAAAAAAACATTTTTTTTTCATGTATAGTTCGGAACTCGACATGTTTTATTTTTTGTGGAACTTGTACAAAGGGAAATCTATGAGATCCATACTTTATTTTTTCCATGTATCATGTGACAAGGAAATTTTATATTTTTTTGATTTAAAAGGCAAATCAAATCCCATTATGTAATTAGGTCCCCTTATTTGTCCAAATGATTTATCAAGATTTTCTTAAAATGGAAATTTTAGAGCTTGAAATTTATTTAATACAATTATCTGAATTATCTGTTTCAATAATTTAATTATTAACAGTCAGTTATATAAAGATTATTATTTAAAAAATAATTTGAGTCAGTTATTTTAATTATTCAATGATTTAAAAAAAATTTAGAAAATTATATTATATAATTTCATCCTTCATCCGATAATATATTTTCTGAAAAATAAAAAATAGAAAACAGTAAGATAAAGAGCCGACACATTTCAATATTTATCAGACATATCACATCTGAGTTTGAAATCATTGTCCATTTGCTTGATAAAGTCAAATTAATAATTATTCCTTGTCTGATAAAGATGAAGAAATGCACATTTTCTTACATAGGCTTAAATATTTATTTTTATATTGAATAGGGTTAAAGGATAAATTACAATAAAAATCATTTAATTATGAGTAGAATTATATTTTAATCACTTAATTATTAAAAATTATATTTAAGTCACTCAATCATGGATAAAGTTATATTTGAGCCACCTTTATATTTAAAAAACTTTTTCAATTAATTAATGTATTAGATTAATTAATGATTTCAAATGAAATATTCTAATGTTAACGAGGGTATACAGATGATTTGGAAGAAAAAAACAATCAAATTGATGTATTTTTTTAATATGAAAGGTGACACAATCGTAAATTTACCCATAATTGAGTAATAAAAATATAACTTTTAATAATTGGATGACCCAAGTGTAACCTTATCCATAAATTAGTTACCTAAATATAATTTTTAATAATTAGGCGATCCAAATATAACCTTACACATAATTGAGTACCCTTTATTATTGTTTACCTTTAGTTAAAAGTATATAAAAGTTTAATCGAATCAATTAAATCAAATTAATTTAATTTTTTAATTAATTTGTATGGTTAATTAAATTGGTTCAATTTTTATCTTAAAATTTAAAATCAAATTAATAGATTTTCAGCCCACTTTATGAAGTGTACTAACTTTTCATACTTTAAAATTAAAATTCATTGGGCCCGTTGCAGCCCAATTAAATGCCACTCTTAAGATAATGTGTCCTACTTACTATTATAGACCGAATATTCGATCAAGTCGAGTATATTTTTTTTGAGTTATTTGAGTTTATAAGTTTTATTTGTGGTTTAAATTTTATTTTAATTTTTTTAAATCGAGTCGAAGTTATAGAATTTTAGTCGAGTTTTAGAGTTTTTTTTTACAAATTTAATTATAATTATTTATAATATTATAAATTATAATGCATATTAATTCTAATCTTGACTTTCTATATGCATATATGATATACATATATTTTTTTCATATTTTTATATGACATATACATAATATATCATGAAGAATTGATAGACTCGATTATAATATAAAAATTGATCTCATTATTAAAAATTCTAACTTATTCAAGTTATTTGAATTTCTATTTTATAATTTAAATTTTATTTATAAATTTTTTTATTCGAGTCAAGTCAAAACAAATTAATTT
The DNA here is from genome assembly GCA_035048815.1 of Abelmoschus esculentus. Taxonomy (NCBI): domain Eukaryota; kingdom Viridiplantae; phylum Streptophyta; class Magnoliopsida; order Malvales; family Malvaceae; genus Abelmoschus; species Abelmoschus esculentus. The sequence goes on along the minus strand of JAUCBN010000051.1, from coordinate 2,124,531 downwards.
TTTACCTCAAATCAAGTAAAATAATTTTTTTTTTCAAATCTAATCAAGTTCTGTCCATTCCCTAATTTTATATAATTAAATTTAGTTAAGATAAATCATCTTATAATTAAATTTGGATGTAATTCGTATAATTATATAGTTGTAGGGTATTTATATAACCATTATAACTTATGATTCTCCCTAATTAAGTGTAGTTGAAAGCATTAATAGATATTTTATTTTATTTATTTATTTTAAAATTTAAAAATAAAGAAAAATAATGAGGTGTAACGTTTTGATTGGTCCAAAATTATATTTTTTAACGGACTTAAGTTTTAAGACAATATAGATAATGTCGTAAAATTTAGGGGAACAACATATCAAAAAATAATTTATGGAATAAATTGAGAAAATATATATAATTTAAGGGGAAAATACATTAAACCTAAATTTATCCCTTAACTTTTACATTTTAAAAAATAAAATCAATGATTTGTTCAATAAAATAAGTAAATGGGGGAGAATACGAAAAAAAATCTATACAAAAAAATAAGTCTATTTTAAAATAGATTGATATGCTTTTTTATTGTTCTTCTAGTTTCAAGGTTTAAACCTGACTAATCTAGACCGACTCGGATCGCACACTTAGTTTTAGTAGGTGAGTCTCTCAGTAGGGATTTTTTGCGTACACAATATCTCGAACTTGAGACTTGCTTAAGCGGAAGCAAGTTGGTTATCACTTGGACCAACTCCTGTTGATTAAATAAACTAATCTTTGATATATCTACGTTTTAATAAATATCGTATAACTTTTATTTTTTTATAAAAAATCAAATTTAAATATAAAAATTTACTTTAAAATTATATTGAATCGAATTCGAATAATTATAAAATAAGTTATATATCTTTCCTTTTTCTTCGAATCTAACCTAATTCCTCATGTCATACTCCAACTATTTTCAAAATCTCCTAACTCATTGTGTTTTCAAACTCCAATTGATTTGCTTTCTTCACCAATCATACATGCTTTTCATAATGTTAAAAAAAAAAATCAAAACCCCAATATAGTTCAACAAATATTAAAATGGAAACCTAATTATAGTGGAATTGAGTTTGTGAGCTCACAAATGATAAAAAGGTAAATTATGATAAAGGTCACTCAATTGTAGGTATGATTACATTTGGGTCACTTAATTTTTAAAAGTTACATCTGAGTCACTCATTTGTGAGTGGTTATATATGGGTCACTCGATTATGAGTAAGTTTACGATTGAGTCACCCATCATATTTAAAAAAGTACATCAATTTGGTTCTTTTCTTTCAATCACTTGTATAAAGTTGTTAACATTAGAGTACTTCATTTGAATTCATTAATTAATCTAAAACATGAATTGGTAAACTTTTTTTAAATACGAAGGGTGACTCAAATATAACATTATCTATAATTAAGTGATCCAAATATAACCTTTATTAATTGGGTGACCCAAATGTAACCTTACCCATAATTGAATAACCCAAACGTAACTTTAAATAATTGAGTGACCCAAATGTAACCTTACCTATAATTGAGTAATCCAAGCGTAACTTTTAATAATTAAGTGACTCAAATATAAGCGTACCTAAAATTAAGTGACCTCCGTTATAGTTTCCCGAGCCAAAACTCCATAAAGGATGTAGTTGACACTTGAATATTTTTTAATTTTTTTATAATTAATTATTACCCAACTAAATTCTTGTGTAGCTTTGTAGATAAAATAAAGGAAAAAGGGTCATTGAATTTGTCCCATTTTAGTAGATAATTTAAAATAAATAAATTAAAATAAATAAATAAAGCTTCTTTTGCCACCTTTTCTCTCCAATAACTCAACCCTTCAACAATTATTATTCAGCAAAATTCAAAAAAGGGGCTCAACTTTTACTTTTTTTTATTAAATCAACACTTTATAAACAATGATATATTTTCATTTTAGCTTCTTTATGAATACAAAAACTTCCAACAAAAACTATGTACGGTGTTAAGATTCACTTATATAATGTAAAACTCATTTAGTTTCAGTCCTTTATCCGCTCGATTTCTAATTAGACTGATGATTCGGTTCAATTCAACGGCGAGCAAAAAAACATATGAAAAGGGAAGTAGATTATATAATTCAAGTTGCATTAAAATTTTCTTCAAATACATCATGGAGATACCTATACCATCCATTTTCAATGGTCCACTTCCCATTATCTAAGGAAAAGAAAAGAAAAGAAAGCGAGTTCCTACCACAATTGTTCTTTGGTCATCCTCCACTCACCCCTACTTTGGATATTACAAAGGGGAACACATCAATCTACCTTTGGAATTTTGTTTTTCCTTCGCTCGGAAAAGTTGCGGTCGGAGTTAGAGCTAAACATTTGTCGTGAGCGAGCTAGGAATGATTTGATTTCTACATGCATCATGATGTTGTTTTTGATCTTTACGATGGAGTGTTTGATTCAGGTTTGACGATTGTTGATGCATCCGATTGATGTGCAGGGAAGATCGTGGATGCCAGTGAAATCGGGACGATGCAGAGTGCCTTGGATTGAAGAAACTGCATGGCGGCTCCGACGTCTTCTTCCATCAGCTTAGCCACTTGCTGCTCGGTACCATCGTTAGACCATTTTTCCCAAGCAGGCTGGCTTCCACCTCCAACACCATCTCCCTATTCATAGAAAGGTAATAAAAAGGTGAAATCATGGGAAATAGAAAACTTAGCATACACGGTAGGTTCGAAAACGACAGCCAACTACTCTATCCTGTTAATAGATTCATGGAAAACGACATCGGAAAGTGTAAAACAATGTACATTCATAAATTCCAAAGCAACAAGGAACTTAGGCAACAACAAATGAGATACCTTAACATACAAGTCATTACACCCTTTTCATTTTTTTCGTACATACTCGATGGTTTAGTGCCTAATCACGTATACTCGCATGCTTAATACTTCAAATGGTAAGATTCAACGATTAAGAATTACGATTATTCTGTATTTTACCTCAACAGATAATAGGGGTACATCCGCAACAAGCTGAGCCACAGCACCTGCTGCACCAAGTCTGCTCATGCTGAGAACCTGTTCAAACATTCAACGAAACCGATGACTTGTAGCAAAAGTAATTAATAACAGAAATCGTCCCAACTAACAGTAATGCAATTCACATTCAATACTATTCGATGATAAGTTATTTCGCGGCCTTGAGATTCCGGGACCACCGGACTAGACAGAAGTCGATTTAGTTTGACAATGAAACAGAAAGGGATGCCTTAAGGTCTTCATAGATATCTAAGATTCAGCATAAGGGACCTACCTGAAGTACTTCCCAAAGACTTTTGGAAGATCTATTCAGAACAATTAATTGAAATTAGTTGAAATACTTTTCGATAGTGACGATGAGGTGTTTTCCTCTCGTCTTCCTTTTTACTTTTTTAAAATTTTCTCGGCCTTAAAAAACGAAAATGCGAAAGCAACGATGACGAATTTCATGTTCTGAAAGCAAATATAAGAAGCATTTGCAACTTTATTAGCTTTATTAAAATGATTCCTTTCTAATCATATTGAGAAAGACTAATTTAATATAAAACGGAGAAAATAAAGCACAACGAACCGTGGTTAATTCGAGATCAATATCGAGGTTTTAAATGTTAATACCTTAACTTGAAGTCTAAGAAACTTCACGTAATCAACGATTTCATCAAGCATAGCTGCCCTATCCGTCTGCAGACGATTTAGCAATGCGTCAGCAAATACAGAAATTAGTTGTCACAGAGAACTAAATGGAGCTGCAAACAATTAGGCATAAAGCATTTATAAATTATGCCGAGAAAATCCGAACCTTGTTGCAGCTAGGAACCAACTCTTGCAAAGCTTTCATTCTTTCAGCGATTCGTTCTCTACGTTGCTGCATTCTCCAGGAAAAACGTACCATATGAAGTATGCTGAATGAAGTGGAACAAAGTAGTGGCTCATAAAAACTTTTGACGAAAGAAATAAATCGAGTTTACCCTCTCAGCGATACTGTGAGGATCGGTTGCCTGTCCTCGCCTAGCTCGTACCCTTGGACGGACAGCAGGTGGGTGCTGTGTAGCAGCAACTGGACCTGATGCCTGCTGGCTATGAAATGGCTGCACAAGAATGTAACAGATTATGCAATCAAAATGTTCTAAAGCCATGTAACAAACAACTTCATCGGAATCGCAACTCGGACCGTGCACAATATATGAATCATACCAACTACATTAATGAATGCAATCAATCTTCACAAAAGGGTTACTTGCCTACTTCATTATACCATATATTATATGTCGAACACGAGTCTAATATCAATTAATAGTGATCAACAGAACACGAATGATTAGTGACGGACGGATTACGGATAAACCCCGAAATCACTTACCAACTGAACAAAATAAGATATAATTCTATTCCCCAAAATCATGCAGAAAATGGGGAAAATGCTTTCTTTTTAAAAAAGATACTATAAAAATGGTTGAACCAAACATTTCTGTCATTTGTTTAAGAAACTGGCCATTCCAAAGTCATCTCCTGTTGCGCTTGTTATACACGCGCCACCTTTCAAGCACTCAAGTCGCGTTTGGGAAATCTATTTCAGACAAAGATCATCACTGCCATACTGAAAAGGACCACTCAGGTCTGTCACCCTTTCACCTTTACAGTAAAATGTATAGGATCTGACATGAAAATTGCAGAGTTCACACGTGTACAACTTCCCCTTTTACCCCACTCTCCCTTTAGCGAGCGTGAAAGTCACGAGTAATAAAAATGTAAATCACAATTAACCCCCTAGGTTTTCTCTAAATATCAAACATACCCCTGACCTTAATCATAATGAGCCGTACAAAAATTTCAAATTTTTACAGCACAGGTGCAGCCTCAAAAGGGTAGAGGAAACAAAAAGGTAGTTCAATCTCAGATTTTCAATTACTTTTTTGTACATGCTACAAATATATAAAATTATTAATTTTATTCATATTTTATAAGATTAAAAGGCTCCTTATAGAGCACCTTTTTAACCCCAAAGTAAAGGAAAATGAAACATAGAGGGTATATATGTCCAAAAAAGTTTACCAGGTGGAGTTGCTGTGGTGGCTGCGGCGGCGGTGAAGGGAGGATTTGGGGAGCTTGCATTTGTCCAAAAGGTGGAAACAGACTTACCATATACATAGAATCTCTCTCCTGACACAAAGTAAAGTTACAGAATGACTAAATTACCCTTGCAATTTCCTTCATATCAAGCATATGTTTCTGAAGAAAAATGCCATTTCCCCTTAGGTTCAAGCTAGGACTAGTTCCCAGTAAGAAAAGGCAGACTTTAAAGATAGAACTCTGCTGGTTTGAAAATTTGAAAGTAGGTAAACTTTCAGAAAAGTATTGAAAATATTGCTATTTAGATTCTGGTTGCGGATATAACGAATACTATTATGATTAATGACTGTTATTTTTATAATAATTGTTTTGAACTATGATATTATCGTTATATAATGACCGTTATTAGAATCTATAATTCTATCCGATCAATTCATAATCAGGTTAAAGTGAAAATGGAAGAAAGATATCTCAAAAACATTGAAAAAAACAAAAGGAAAGATTGATTTGAGTGTCATACAGTGATCCCAGGAACAGCAGAAGCAGCTGAACAAGAAGCATTATTATTGTTGTTGTTGTTGTCAACAACTCCATCTTCAGGTCTTAAGAATCCATGTTCCAAATTCAACCCTAAAGGCATCATTCCCATCCCTCTAAACCCACCACCATCTCCACCACTGACGCCGGTTGCACCACCACCTGACCCTAACTGCAACCCCATAGGCAAGGTGGCACCACCTCCACTACCATCCCCGTATCCCGGTGGTACCGCCAGGATCTGCTCGAAGAAATCATCACCTAACCCGGTTTCCTGCTGTTGGTTATTACCAGCCATGTTCAAAACTCAAAACAAAGCAACTCCTCCTTCTTCCCTCTACTCCTCCTCCGTGTATAAACTAACAGACGAGTTTCTCAATGCTTTAAAGAGTGAAAAAAAGATTGTAAAAACTGGGTTTTTTTTGGTTCTTGTGGAGAAGTTATGGGGTGTTTGAGTTGAACGGGGTAACCGAGAAAAGGTAGGAGTGGTTGTTGGTGGAATGGGTGGCAGATCCTGAGCCCGATAATCCGGAAAGAAGATTGTGTTTTCCAAGAAGAATTCTCAAGTTCTGGCCTTTTTCTGGGTCTGAGAGGAGAGCTATGGTGCTGCAAGGTATGGTTTTAAAGGGAAAGAAGTGGGGGGAAAGAATTAAAAGAGAGGGGCCATAATCAAACCAACCAAGCAGATAAAAGAAATCATATGGGGGTGATGATTGAGGTTTCATGAACGACATTTTAATGTTGGATTTATGTCAAAAGTTTATGATTTTATATTTTATATGTGATAATTTGTTATTAAAAGATTTAAATATTAAATTTAACAAATAATTTTAATAAAAAAATTATTTATCTTAAAAAAATTATATTTAATTATTTTATTTGTAAAGTGTATTATATTGTTAAAGGGTTAAAAACATATATTAATTTATAATTATTTTTAAATTATTAAGAAAAACTTAATTATTAGAAAAATGTTTGATTATAATTTTTTTCTAGTTAGGTGATTAAATTATTTTTCGAAACGAATAAGTATTAAATATTTTATTTCGTTATTCAAGTCTTGTTATTCCATTATTAAAAAAACAACGAATAGACTATCAATTGTATTGTTGATGAACATCCAACAATAAAAAATATCGATTAGGTTTTGACCGACGTTTAATGAGTGAATTGTTGAACGGTGAGGTATGCAAATCTTAGATAGTGAACGATGAATCATTAATGTGCGGGATGTTGGACAATGAGAGAGATTTAATTTGAGGGTTTGATCGAAAGAAATTAAAATTTTAAAATTTTTAAAAAATTCAAAATATAAAAAATAAATCATATGTCATATTCTGGTTAAATGACAAAATTTTTGTAACCATCGTCGTCGAAAAACCTTATTTGAATAATAAAATAAAATATTAAAGACATATTTTGTCTGGAAATAGTTCATACACCTAGGTATAAAAAGATATAGTTTTAACACTTTATGATTAATCCTTATTAAAAATATATAATTATATTTATTAAACTTTAGTTTTAGGGTTAAGATCCACTTATAATATAAACTCAATTAATTTTACAATAATTCATAACGATTAGATAAGTGAAATAGATAGATAAAATTTCTTATATATCTTACTTTTAATCTCATTTATCAATTTTTTTTATCTAATGGTCTTAAATTAATATAAAACTAGTTAAGTTTCCTAAAAAACAAAACTAATTGAGATTTGCATAGTGTAATTAGATCATATCCTTTAATTTTAATATATATATATATATATATATATATATATATATACTACGTTAAAATGATATGTTTTAATTTAAAATATATATTAAATGGTACAATTTATTTTACTAAAGATGAGTTGGAGTAATGGTAAAGTCACGTTTTTAATATATTAAATTTTAAATAAATTAAAATTAATTTTATAATATAAATATATAAGTGTGTATCAAACTTTTATCTATGTATACTTAAAAACTAAAAATAATTTAATTTGATAATATTCAAGTTATAATTTTATTGGATACCCTTTTAATTATAATTAAATAAATCCATCCGTCCATTTTCCCCAGCTGAAATTGGATGAATGAAATTTAATACTCTATCCTATCAAATGGTACTCAATTTCAATAAAATCCTCCAGAAGATTTACTTAGTGGGCCATTGGGGTCAAGGTCAGTGTAATTAATTTAATCAACCAATAATTCTCAGTTTTGTTGTCTAATCAAAGTTTAATCTCACTCTTAAATCCTAATCCCAATTTTCTTTGGCAAATTCATAATTGTAAAGCAAAAATGTATTAACATGTGATTACCAGCCTTGGTAAGAAAATTAAAGTCTTTGCTTAGGATTCTTGAACCAATTATGTTCTTGTAGAGAAAATAAAGTCAATTCGAGTGGGGCTCAAACTATCAATCAAATATTGTCACAACAGAAAAATGGATAATACAGGTCTTGTTAAAATTCTCTCGTAATCAGATTCAGATAAGATTTCAAACCCGAACATAGGAAGGGGAAAACATATGAGTATATTGATACTGGTTTATGTATTTTTAGGTTAATGGGTGTGAAAAATGTTCTGACCTGGACTGCCATGGGAGCTGGCTTAGCTGTTCATGGGAGAGGAAAAGAAGCATTGGAGTTGTGCATGGTGATCATGCAACGGTTGAGCAGGTAGGGAAGATTCTGCTCCGACTAGAGCCATCTCTTTACATGTGCCTGTTACCGGTGAAGATTATATTGTTTTATCAAATGCTTATGCTTCTGCCGGAAGGTGGTGGCGGAGGCAAGTGGAGATTGTAAGAAAGAAAATGAAGTCAAAGAGGGTAGAAACCAAACCTGGTGGTAGTTTCATGCAGACCAGCAGTGAATCAACTTGCTCAGTTACATGATAATGAAAAACAGTTGTTCAGTTACAGGATAACAAGATATATAGAAAAAGTTCATAGCTTGTGATGAAAATGGTGGTGGTAAAATCGACCACCGTATAGATTAGTCACTTTCCGGCAGCTATCACATGAGTAAATAAAGGTTTAATCAAGCAGTTGCCATTACTGCATAATTAACCAAAAGAATAACATTGTTTCAACTAGTTAAACCAGAAATTATAGCACACTTGAGTCAAGTTCCAGAACATGCTTTAGAAACTCTATTTGGACTCTGCTCGTGTGCCTTGCCCGTTCGACTGGGATCCACCGGGGCTCACACCTCCACGGATCCGCTTTTGCAGATGTTCCAAGCTAGCCACTCGCTGCAAAGAAGCTGTCTGTCCAATCTTGTTCCCTGTTGCTGCCGATCCTCTGGAATTTGTTTGTATGTTTTCAACTGAAGAAATACCTGTGAGTGCATTGTTGATTCTCTGGTCTTGAGTGGATATAGGATCGTCTGCAGCAGCCTGATAAAAGGTATGCTTTGGAAAGTCTAGCGCTGGAACAGCCACATCTGTTGTATTAGATTTAGATGGACTTCCATTGAATGATGAGATACCCATCGTCGATATCTCAGGTGAGGCATGGAACACATGGTTCAAACCAGTTGTTCTTTTGACAGCATATTCAGCCAATTTTACCTATATAATGAATTCACCAACAGTCATACAATTAAGAAGTGATTTCGACATCTTGCCTAGAAAGATCTCGTGTTAACCGCCGATAACTCTCAGCTTTTAAACCAAATTTTCAATTTGACATATACATCAATGAGTAACGTACCTTTGCTCTCAATGTTTCTACATCAGCTTTTAAAATTCTGTTGTCAACAGCTGCTTCATTGTACTTTTGGCTAATGTCAGTCAAACGCTTTAACAAGTTTGCATTTTCAACTTTTAGTTGAGCAACCTACAATAAATAATGGATTAGGATATTCATAACTCAAGAAAAAGGAAACGAAACGGAATGCATCGAAAAAAAGGCAGGAAAACGCAATAGACCTGTGTCTCGAGTTCTGTCAAATGAGCCTGTTTTCTCCTTCTAGACCGCCTAGCTGACTCTCGATTTGAAAGCATCCTGAACCACCATATGGATAATCGGTGGGAATAGAACACAATAAGGTTAAGTATCTGTAGGATTAATTTGTTCCATTAATGAACAGATCAAACATTCTCAAGCAGTTTAATGGAAATGTTTTTTTATATCAAATGCATCGTTTGCTAGGCAATAAAAACTGACTACAACAAGAACCTACCACAGTATTTGTTATACCGAATTCAGAAATGCATGATGCATCACCTAGTAAATATCAGCAAACTTAAAAGAAGAATCGATGGTTACCTTCTTACACGTTTCTCTTCCGCAGGATCCATGTACCCCATTCCCATTGTTCCATTTTCTCCTTCAGCTTCAGCTTCATCTTCTTCTGACTGTTCTATAGATGATCCAGCACTTGTGCTTGACCTCACCTGAGTTCCAAGTTTCTTCTGTCCATTCGGAAAAGAAGAAATTCCAACCACTGAATTATCGTTCTTGTCACCGCCACCGGCTCCTATATATTCAGTAAAACAGGAATATAACACATAAGATTCCATTAATCTGAAACTTGAATTCACATGCCACTATGATTAATACAATGAAGGAAGCAGCAAAGAGCAGTTGCTCATATAAAGCTTCGGTAACGATTTTAAACCTTTAGAAACTGTGTTTGATCTGAATTGTGCAGTATTAGATGTCTGTAATCCAGAGTCTTGGGGTTTTACAATAGATGCCTGTTCAAAATGTACATAACATACTCAGTCGAACATAGTACGATCAAAAAGGATTCTAATAACTTCAAATTGAGGACAAAGCAACAGGAAAAATGCATATAACAGATGCATGAAGGATTAAAAACTAGAACCATGAGCATGGCAGATTTTGAGTTGGAGAAAAGAGTGACATCTAGAACCAAAATGAAACAAATGACCCGGTCAGAACACATCGGTTTTCGGATCATCGAATAAAAACTTGTCACCAGATTCAAGCAATCAACAGAGGTTCTGGAACATGTTAACATTTCCCAGCTAGTTACTGAGTCAATAACTTGTATCAAGAGGAACAATGCAAGCAATCAACAGAGGCATATGTAGATATTTTAATAACCCAAATGCAAAATAAAAAATGTAATTAAAAAGAATCCACATTCAGACAACCAAATTCCCCTTTTAAGTTTTCTCGGAAACCAAACAGAACCCGGAAAAAGTCCATATTTTTCTAAAGAAAAAAAAAACATTAAAGATCTAAACTTTCCCTTCCTTAATCATTTATTCGTTCCATTTTTTTTCTCAACATCCAAATACACAAAAAGGTAAAAGCTAAGAATGGAAAAGACTTACCATTGACATGGCAACAGCAGCACAAGCCAAGTTAAGCTTCTTCTTGAGAAAAGCCTGATACTCCTCTGAATCTGCAGGAACATTGCTGATGTTGTTAGTCTCAAAACACTCATTCTTCTTTTTCTTCAACTCCTCCTTAGCTTCCTCCTCTTCGTTATGATCTCCACCTTTCTGATCAACTTCTTCTCTAATGAACTGCTGAAAAGCCCACTCCGAGGCACTACGGTTCATTTTAGAACCGGGTTTGTCATCTTTGCCGTCGTCTTCACCGGCGGCGGCGACGGCCGAAGACCAGAAGTGGTCTGGCATTTCTTCAACAGCGAAAACTCTATCCATTGTGATTGGATGGATCGTTCGAGGGCTATTTTTTGTTGTTTTACGCATCTGCTGATTCAGATGCGTGTCAAATATATTGGAATTCAGATTATTTTTTGTAAAAAAAAAACGTGGGCCTAATCAATTTTTCGAAAAATTATATTAAGTCCCACCACGTGTCCATGAGATCAACCAATAAAAATCATCCACCTTATCAATCCTAAGTAAATCTTCACTTTGAAAAATTAAAAATTGATAAAATGGGTGATTTTTATTGGTTGGTCCCGTGGACGACGTGATGGGACTGACCAATGATATAATTTCTCCAAATTTTCTGAGGGAAAACTATAATCAAGGTAACTGCGAAAGATTACATCTGGATTACTTAATTATTAAAAATTAGATTCGAATTATTTAATTATAGATAAAGTTATATTTAAGTCATAAATTATGGGTATAATTACATTTGGGTCACCCTTCAATTAAAAAAAAATATGAATTTATATATTAGATTAAATAATAATTTTAAATAAAATACTCTAGTTTTAATGAGGGTACACAAGTGATTTAAAAATAAAATGACTAAATTGAAACTTTTTAGATATGAAAGATGATGCAAATGTAATTTTACTTATAATTGAGTGACCTAAATATAATATTACTTATGATTGAATAACTCAAATATAACTTTTAATAATTAAGTGATTTAAATATAATATTACATATAATTAAGTGACTTCTATTGCAGTTTACCCAATCTCTAAATGGATAAGGTTCTATTTTAGTGCAACCAAACCATAAATGGATAATGTTTTCCCCCTTTATTTATTAATTTTGTCATTAATCATTTTAATATGTATAATTATATGTTTAATTTACGTATATTAATTTAAATTTTTAATAAATATATAAAAATAATATGATTAAATTATAAAAATCTAAAGCAATCAAATTAGATAAAAAGAATTAAATCTAAAACTTTCGCATAATACAAAAAAAAAAAATTTAACTTAATAAATTTAAGGCTTAATTTAATAATAGGTGCCCAAAGTATACATCTTTTCTAAAATAGGTGCCTAATGTTTTATTTGGCTGAAATAAGTGCCTAAACTATATATTTTTTCTGAGATAGGTGCCTAATGTATTTTTTGGCTGAAATAGGTGCCTAAAATTTTATTCCCTTAGTGTTTTAAGGTAACAGTGTTAAAAGAAAATTGTTTAATTTATAAATAAGTACCTAAACTATATATTTTTTTTAAAAAAATAGGTGCCTAATGTAATTTTTATTAAAATAAATACCTAATTTTTTCTTATAAGTAATTTATATTTCTTATAAGATATAAAATTAGTTATATCTTAAATTAATCATTTAACCTTTTAAATTATGAGAAAAAAATATTTTTTAACAACACTAAAATAAAAAATAATTAAAATTTATATAATTTTATATTAATATATTTTTATATTTTCCACAACAATCATCAATGGGATAAATCGATTCACTTGCAAGGACATGCCGCCGGTTCACATGGGAAATATATATAAAAAATTATTATATTCCTATTACATTTATAATTGTATCGAAAAAGAATTGAAAATACTAATATAAAATTATATAAATTTTAATTATTTTTTATTTTAGTGTTGTTAAAAAATAATTTTTTCTCATAATTTCAGCTACTAATCAAATTTAAATAAATTATTAATCAATTATAATAAATAATTTAATAGATTAAAACGATGATATATAAATAATTTTACATCTTATAAGAAATATAAATTACTTATAAGAAAAAAATTAAGTATTTATTTCAATAAAAATTACATTAGGAACCTATTTTAAAATATATATATATATATATATAGCTTAGGTACTTATTTATAAATTAAACAATTTTCTTTTAACAGTGTTACCTTAAAATATTAAGGGAATAAAACTTTAGGCACCTATTTCAGCCAAAACAACATTAGACACTTATCTCAGAAAAAATATATAATTTAGGCACTTATTTCAGCAAAAAAAAAATATTAGGCACCTATTTCAGAAAAGATGTATACTTTAAGCACTTATTACTGAGTTAAGTCTAAATTTAATAATTTTTGTTCAAATGAAATTAAATTCACAACTTACATATAATTTTAGAACTAACGCATGAGAGAAATTATTTTTTATTTGTTATACATTTTAAAATTAGAAAAAAATAGCTTTATTTTTTTTCCCTTTTCCTTTTCTTAAATTAATAACAACAAATTCTTTGTTTCATTGAATTATTTATTTCATAAATGAATAAGTAAATTTATTTAGTTAATATGTTTAATATAAAATAAATTATAATTCTTAAGAAATACCTATTTTTTTTTATAAAAAAAATCCTTGGATTAGTCTTGTTGTATGATCCACGTTGTAAAAGACAAAATAACAAAATTCTTTCATGATTGCAATTTGGCCATTTGCATATATATATATATATATATATATATATATATATATATATATATAAATTTTTATGGTTAGTTAGTACTTAATTTTTTAATGGTGTTATTAAAATAGAGTATTCGATTAAATTGAGTAAAAAAATCAATTTATTGAGTTGATAAGTTTTTTAAAGTTTAAATTTTATTTAAATTTATTCGAGTTTATAGAATTTAAGTTTAATTTATTAGTTCGAATTTCTCTTAAATTTTAATCGTAATCATTTATTATGGTATTAATTATTTTTAATTTAAAACATTAAGTTGAATATATATATTCATTCACATGTCACATGAATAAGTGTAATGATATTTAATAAAAAAAATTGACTAAAATAATATTTAATAAATTAGATATCTTTAAAATAATATAATGTATTTATAATGTTTTTAAAAGAGATTTTTATGATAAAATATTAATGTAGAATAAATGAATTAATAAATTGAAAGAAAGAGCGAATTAAAAAAAAACGTAATTGTATGATCAAATTGAATAATATGTTGAGTTAATAATTCAAATTAAAAAATCATTAAAAATATGAATGTGTATTTAAAAATTCGATTAAAATTTTTTAGTCGGTCTACATTAATTAAGTGTAATTGAAATCAATATATATAATTATAAAAAAATTGATATACCAAATTTTCTTATTAAAAACTCAAATATCTAATTAGACAAAAGAAGTTGAGTATTAAATTACACGTCAATGCTTATATATTAGTAAATTTGGTGAATTATTAAAAAAAATTATGAAAAAGGTTATAAATTGCAATCATATATAATTATTGGGCTACTTGTAATATTTACTTTTAAAAGATAAAAGTATAAAAATCTTTCATCATGTTGCAATTTGGCAATTTGCAAATATATAGATTTAATTTTTTTAATATCTAATAATTTAGAACCTTAAGACTATTAAAAAAATATCTATTAATTTTAATTTCTTATTTTTTTAAACGATAATCTTCAACCGACTATTAATCTGACTCATCCGTTTTAGTCACAACTAATTGTTAATTCGAGCCATCCGTTTCAATCACAACCGACTGCTAATCTAAGTCATCCATTTTAGTCATTCAACGATCCAAAAAAACGTATAAAATTTAAAGAATTTTACACTGTAACTTAATCCTATCTCTATATATAATCAAATCAATATTAGCATGGCAAACATCGCAAAATAAAGAAAATTCAAAAATATTATGCCTTGAATAAAAATCTAACCTAAAAGTATGCATCAAATAGATATTTATTTAAAAAAAGCTAAATTAAGGACTTAATTGTAACAAAACAAAACCATCCATGATTGTTGCAAACATAACTAAAAATCTGTCTTGGACTAAACAAAACCATCCATGATCTTTTGTTTTTTGCTTATGGTTTCTCTTTATAAATTTCAGTTTTAAAAATCTGATTTATATCAAATTTTAAAAAATAAAAATCTGACTGTAAAAATGATTTTTTAATTTATTCGTGTTAGATTTAATTTATTGTCTGTTATATTTATGTTCCGATGATATTCAAGAGAACCAAATTTATAAAAAATTTAATTTTTATTTAAAAAATATTTAAAATTAATGATCTATAACGATATATGTAATTTATTTTAGATCAATTTTTTATTTATGTATATTTTAGTATTCTAGCTTAATTTGTCAATGAATTGACCCAATATTAACGAAAATTAGTTATAAATTAACGAGTAGAAATCTCTTGTAACACATCTGATATCTTGTATTGCGACTTCAATTTAATATTATGTTCTAAAAAAACATTTGTTATGGTCATTTTATATTGCATTATGGACGTAATTTAATTTATAAAATTTTAAATACTAATTATAAATATCATTTTTAAATCTTAAAATATATAAAAAAATAGATGATTTTAATTCAAAATAAAGTATATTATCTCTATTCTTCTAGAAAGTGAGAAAATTCCCCCATTGGTAAGATCCTTTACCCCATGCCCTATTTATTCTAGTTTACGTAATTTAAAGTCCACGATTTCGATGTATGTCTCGTAGTGATGATTGACGGTGATTAGAGATCGAAATTAAGAGTGAAAATCTCTTTTCATTCGCTCCTTGTTAAAATTAAAAGTTAAAAGATCAATTTAAAGTTTGTGAAAAATTAAAGGGTCAAACTGATCATTTGACCATTACCTAAAGTAAATTAAATAAAAGATAAAACTGAGCAGTTTTTAAAAAAACCACTCACGTAGAACTGAATACAAACGTTTTGTACGAACCATCTAGCCTCGTCGATTAAAGGAACAATTATTATTCTTAGAGGTCACGGGTTCGAGCACCAATAATGTCAACACAGTGATTGAGCGATCAATGTTCAATGGTTGAGAGTATACTCTAGAACAAATACTACTGTAATCACTGTAGCTAAATCAAAAAAAAAGAATACAAATGTTTTCTTCTGGTTTCCTTTTTCACGAGAAAAGAGAGAGTTCTCTGTTTTTTTTATCCAGTCCTATATCATCAAAGACGAATAACAATGAATCGAAAGAGGAAAATAACAACAGAACAAACGATAATAGAAAATAATAGATTTTTTGTCCTTTCTTTTTTAATTTAATTGAATATTGATTAATGTGATTATCTATAAATTTATTAACCATCGTTCAATGGGACAATATTTTCACATTATAACATATACATGATTATAGAAGATCCTTTACCCCATGCCCTATTCATTCTAATTTGTTTGAAGCAAAGTATCTCTGTGTTTGAATCTTTTTCATTTCTAGAAGTACATATTGTTCTAAACAATGATATGAATTTTCCTGCAACCTAAGATTAAGTAAGAAAATTGAAATATTTTTTTATATTATCCAATTGTTGAGAAATTGCAGCATTTTAAATAAAAAAAGAATTTGTTTTGCTTGCAGTGCAAGACACTCACGCATGATAGAGTAAAGTGGATTCTTATATACATAGGAATAAAAATCTTATATTCCTAATTATGTTTTTTTTCGTGAACAATATTAAAAATATTAAAATTTTAAAATTTAACTCAAATTTTATATTTTAAATCTTAAATTTCACATCCTAAAAAATATATTATATCTTTAATTCCGTAAATCCTAATCACAAACTTTAATTTTAATTCCTAAATTCTAAACTGATTTTTTAAAGTCGGGTACCAAAAGGTACTGACGACTCTAAATTTTTTACGGTGAGCATAAGTAAAAATATTTTTGAGAGTGAGCACAAGTCATAAAGATTTTAAAATTTCAGGGTGAGTACAAGTCATAAAATTTAAAGACTAATCCATAAAAAATAACAAAAACTGAAAGAAAATATGTGAACATTAAAAAATTTAAATAGACCTATATTCACCCAATTATACATATAGGGAAAATTTTGTAAACAATCCAATCTAAAATTAAATTTTGAAATATAATGAGTCTTTACTTATATTTTGAATTTTAGGTTAATTTTTACAGTACATATAATATAATGTCATGCGCACATATTTTAAAATAAACCTCGAACACCTTATTTTTTAAATATAAATTCTAAATATTTTTAATTAAAAAATTAATTTTTAAATTTATTTCATATAAGAACTCCTTTCAATTATATATATTAAATAAAATATAATTACATAATACAATTTTTTTTAATTTTATCTTAATTTTATATCATTAAATATGCATAAATTAATTATTAAAATTAAATTTTAGAAAATAAATATATTTTTAAAGAGAAAAAGAGTAATACATAAAAAATACAAACTGCGTGACTAAACTGTTTTCCTTCCACTCTATATAATTAATATATTTTATATGGTACACTGCCTTGGAAAGTTGTCACGTAAATTTTATGAATGCAATATTTTAGTTAATTTATTAATGAGTAGTCATGTTCATTCTCACAATTAGTTGTCATACCTAAAAAATAATTAAAAATTATTATTCGAATTTAAATAATACAACTGATATTAGCACGAGTCTTTTAATTCAAGTGGCTAACGGAACGATTGTTGTTCTTAGAGGATACGAGTTCGAGCATCAGTAATTGCAGTAAAGCGATTGAGCGATCAATGTCAAATGATTGGGATTATCTTCTATAACATATACTACAGTAATCACTATTAGCTGAATAAAAAAAATATAACTGATATTAAAATGCAATCAATTTAATTATATATATCTTTTATTCGAATCTTTTGATTAAATTTTTAAATCATTTATAGACAGAGATGGAGTCAAGATTTGGGGTTGATGATAAAACGCATATGTTTAAAAGTAGGAGATAAATCCATAAAAAAATTAAATTTTAAAAAAATTAAATAAATGGACAAAAGTGGGAAAAAATCGAGTAGGGGATTACCCTCCCTCATCCCTATGTGCCTTCGTTTAGGAGCCACGATTTAGAGTTGGGAGTAAAACATAAATGTTTAAAAATAGGGACAGATTCATAAATAAACTAAAATTTTTAAAAAAATTAAATAAAAAAACAAAGATAAAAAATAATTTCTTCGAGGTAGAAGACGATCGTTTTTTTTCACCTCATTTATTTTTCTTCTTATCTATATATAATTAGTTAATTTATTTTAGATTATAGAAAACATTTAATTTATATATTTAATTTATAACTATAATTATAAATTCTTATTACAATCTTAAATATTTTTTAATAAAATTATTGCTTCTAAAAAAACACATAACTTTGATATTAAAATGCGACAAAATGCTTCCTCCCTTTTACCTTTCTTACAAAAGTTTAATTATTAGAGAATATACTAAACTTGGTAACTTAACCTTTGAAAAGAAAGATTCATTAAAACTTTGGTTAAATACACCACAAGTCACTTAAATATTAGTTTGATTATAAATATATCACTCTCGATTTTATTTTGAAAATTATTATTTAATCACTCAATTAAGAAAATTATTACAAACATTTGCTAACCCTTAAAATAGATGAAAGATTATAATGTGATAAGATATAATATTATTTTTATTTTTTAATTCATATATTTTATTAATTTGGTTGCAATTTAAAAAAAAATCAATTTATTCGGTCATATTCAAATATATCATCTTAATCTTTGTTTTTTTCTAAAATATATTATATTACTTTTCATGTTGTAGTTAGAGGCGAGGAAAACTCGACTCAACATAAAATACTTCATTTATCTTGATTCGACTTGAAATTTTATAAACTCCACTTGACTAAAAAATTCAAATAAAGTTTGAGTTATAAAATAAATATTTGAATAACTTGAATAACTCAAATTTTTTAATAATTAGAAAATTTATTTTTAAGCTCGAAATGAATCTCTCAATTGTTATGATATATATACTTATATATATATAAATATGAAAAAATATTGTCACATATGAAATATATATATATATACACATGCATACATATCTTATATATTAGAAAAAGTCGTTTAAATTGAAATCAAATCATACTATAACATGATACATAATTACAATTAATTTTTTATAAGAATTTGAAAACTCAACTCAAATTTCTTAAACTCGACTTGAAAAAATTTCAAATAAAGTTTGAGTTATAAAATATGACACGTCAACTCGAATAACTTAAATTTTTTTAACTCGACTCAGTTTAACTCGATCGAACGCCCACCCCTGATTACAATTATTCAATTATTGTTTTTATCATCAAATTATTATCGTTTTATTGTAGTCTAGAATGCTATTATCAAACGATTGCTTTGATTCAATTATTTCGCTTAGCTTGACAATATTATACAAAATAAATAAATAGATTAAATTAATTAAATAATTTTAAATTAAAATCAAATTAATCAAATATATAACTATTAGAGATTAAAATTATTATCATTTCATATCACATTAGACGTCGATTTTAACGGGTCAAACTATTAATAAATTATTATTATTGCAGTTATCATTTCATGTCTATCTCTTTTTTATTATTCTATCCGTGTTTTTTGTGATTTCTTTAAATTTTAAATTCTAATTTTTTATACGCTAAACCCTAAATCTTACCTTTAGTTCCTTAAACTTTAACTATAATTTTTAACTTTGAATCTTAAATTAAATCCTTTAATTTAAAGCGGAGTCACGAATAAAAACATGGTACGGACGATTTTTACAGTTTAGCATGAGGAATCTGCAGTGTAGTTTCCTCTCCAAGCTGATTTTACTTCTTCTCCTACGACGAGAATCATATATATGATTATCTATATATTCTTCCCTTAACACAACCAAAGTCCTCTCTTCTTTAATCTTTTTGATCGATGTCTTTGAGGTTAAGAAAACAGAACGAACCCTCCACGCTCCGACAAGGCCAGCCGTCATGGCCGACACCTACGAAAAGCTACGTACGAAGGTGGAGAGTGGCGGTTACGGCCATAAGCTTTACCAGGCTTCTTGCTGGCTTGACTAAAAAAGTTGTCGAAAAGAATACGGAGCTCTTGCATTCCCTCTCTTCCGTTACCATCGACGTGGAAGGAAGTGGCGACGAACGCGTTCCGATTCTCGATGTTGATCCTCAGGGTCTTGCTAAGATGGTGAAAGAGAAGAGCTTCCAAAATTTGAATGATCAGTACGGTGGAGTTAAACAGGTTGCTAAGCTCATTCAAACGAATTTCAAAACAGGAATACCAGGTAATCAAGTATTTATTTTTTTCCTCTACTCGAAAATTTGTTATTTTTTAATTCGACACAAAAGATTGTCTTATAAAATAATATACGAAAAAAAAAAACATATGTATATGGTTATAGAAATTGAAATTAACTAGTACCATAATATTATAAATATTTATAATTAAATTTGAACAAAAATTTGAATGCACCCACTTGATTCTAATTTCATAAATCTGTCACGGAAAATTTTCAAATAGAATGAGTTATAAAATAGGACTTATAATTTTAACTAAAAAAAGAAAATTACTTGACTTGATCGAATATTTACCACTAAAATATAGCATCAATGAAAATGTTATGTTCTTGTTAGAGCACGTAGAATTGCATGATTATCTTCCAATGCTGTAATTATATACAAAAAAAGTTTTTGTAAGTAATTTGAACCCAAAACAGCAATGATCGAGTTAAGACATAATATTAATAATTAAATAAAGATTTTCTCATTTCAGACTAGAAATTGTCTGACATTCTGCAATATTGTTTCTTGGTACTTACAGGTGATAAAGTTGATCTTGCTCTTCGAACCAAAGTTTTTGGTGCAAACATGTACCAGAAACAACCTGCGAAGAGTTTCTTTAGCTTTGTTCTTGAAGCATTCAAAGACACCATTATTATCATTCTGTTGGTCTGCGCTGTCCTCTCTTTGGGGTTCGGAATCAAACAGCATGGCCTCAAAGAAGGGTGGTATGATGGTGGCAGCATCATCGTAGCCATCGTTCTCGTCGTCATCGTCTCCGCTGTGAGTAATTACAGGCAAAGTAAACAATTTGAAGAGCTTTCTCATGAAAGCAGTGATATACGTGTGCAAGTGGTGCGAAATGGGAGACATCAACCTATATCGATCTTTGAACTCGTGGTGGGTGATATCGTGTCTTTGAAGATCGGTGATCAGATTCCGGCCGATGGTTTGTTCGTCGAGGGCCATTCGTTGAAGGTGGATGAGTCTAGTATGACAGGGGAGAGTGACCATGTTGAAATTAATGAAAAGCACAACCCGTTTTTGTTATCCGGTACAAAGGTCACGGATGGGCATGGTTACTTGTTGGTCACGGCAGTCGGGATGAACACTGCATGGGGCGAGATGATGAGTTCTATAAGGCGTGAATTGGAGGAGGAGACACCGTTACAAACTCGGCTCAGCAAGCTGACTTCTTACATCGGCAACATCGGATTATCCGTTGCGGTTCTCGTTCTTTTGGTCTTGCTTATACGTTACTTCACGGGACACACCAAGGCCAAGGATGGAAGAAGTAAGTTCAATGGAAGCAAGACCAAATTCGATGATGTGATGAATTCGGTCGTTGAAATCGTTGCAGCGGCGGTCACTATCGTAGTCGTGGCGATACCAGAGGGTCTGCCTTTAGCCGTCACGTTAACTCTGGCTTATTCGATGAAGAGAATGATGAGGGACAATGCCATGGTACGGAAACTCTCTGCCTGTGAAACCATGGGGTCAGCCACCATAATCTGCACTGATAAAACTGGCACTCTTACATTAAATGAGATGAAGGTTACTGAGTTTTGGCTTGGGAAGGAACCTATTGAATTTTCTCCGAGCTCGAGCTCGGATATATCACCTAATGTCCTCCGGTTACTAAGCGAAGGTGTCGGTTTAAACACTACTGGTACCGTTTATAAGCCTAATCCGACATCGGTTCCTGAGATTTATGGTAGTCCAACTGAGAAAGCTATACTTTCCTGGGCTTTGAATGACATGGGGTTGAATATTGATGATTCAAATCAAAGTTGTGACATAATCCATGTTGAGGCCTTCAATTCACAGAAAAAGAAAAGTGGGGTTTTGATAAGGAGAAGCAATAACAAGAGAGTGTTGGCAACTCATTGGAAAGGAGCTGCTGAAATGATCCTAGCCATGTGTTCATGTTACTATGACAAATCGGGTACGTCGACCGCCATGAATGAAGATGAAAGAGCACATATCGGAATGATTATCGAGAGCATGGCGGCTAAAAGCCTGAGATGTATCGCCTTTGCAAGCGCCGATGTAACAGTAACAGATGAAAATGATGATGAGGTTCATGCAAAGCTTGAAGAAACAGGATTGACCTGGTTGGGTCTCGTTGGCCTGAAGGATCCATGTCGGCCGGGTGTTAAACAAGCAGTCGAATCTTGCAAGAAAGCCGGTGTAAGCATCAACATGATCACCGGGGACAACATGCATACGGCAAGGGCCATAGCTTTCGAATGCGGAATACTTGATTCCGAAAACAGTTTGCACAATGATGCTGTGGTGGAAGGTGTGCAATTTAGAAACTACACGGATGAAGAAAGGATGCAGAAGGTCGAAATCATTCGAGTCATGGCACGATCATCGCCTTTGGACAAACTCCTAATGGTACAGAGCTTGAAGCAGAGGGGTCATGTAGTAGCAGTCACCGGTGATGGCACAAATGACGCTCCCGCTTTAAAAGAAGCCGATATTGGACTTTCAATGGGGATTCAAGGAACCGAAGTGGCAAAGGAGAGCTCGGATATCGTCATCTTGGACGACAACTTCACTTCAGTAGCAACAGTTTTAAGATGGGGTCGATGTGTATACAACAACATCCAAAAATTCATTCAATTTCAGCTTACAGTGAATGTAGCAGCCTTGGTCATCAATTTCATTGCTGCTGTATCATCCGGAGATGTGCCATTAACCGCTGTTCAGCTCTTGTGGGTGAACCTCATAATGGACACATTAGGTGCACTAGCCTTGGCTACCGAGCAACCAACCAACGATCTCATGGACAAGCCGCCGGTGGGTCGAACCGAGCCACTTATAACCAAAGTTATGTGGAGGAACCTCATTACTCAAGCACTCTACCAGGTAGCCATCCTACTGATCTTACAATTTAAAGGAAAATCCATTTTCAATGTGTCTGATGAGGTTAAGGATACCCTGATATTCAATACATTTGTCCTCTGTCAAATCTTTAACGAGTTCAATGCAAGAAATCTGGATAAGAAGAACATCTTCAAGGGGATACACAGGAACAGATTATTTTTGGGCATCATTGGAGTCACCTTGGTCCTACAAGCAGTAATGGTTGAGTTTCTGCAGAGGTTTGCCAACACTGAGAGGTTGAACTGGGAGCAATGGGGGATTTGCATCGGCATCGCGGCGCTATCTTGGCCGATTGCTTGGGTTGTTAAGTGTATTCCCGTCGACAAGAAAAAGCCAAGCTCTGCTTCATGAAATTAATATGTAGTTTAAGTAGTTTTAAGGTTCAATAGCAGTGATTGATTTGGTTTGATTTTTGAATATTTGTTTTTAAACAACATTCCTGTCATGTCATGACTTAGTTTGTCCTTGTTGGTAACATAGATTCTAATTTATAACTCACAAGGAAAGTACAATGTTTGTTCAAACCATTAAATATTATGTTTTTACGTAGTAATATTAGTGGATTGGCTTGGAGATATTGACAGATGAAACATCACTGCAATCAACAGATTTTAGCTGCAAACATGTTGTTCATGGTATTAAATTGTGGTCGTAACGACTTTAAAAACCGTTATATTATACTTTTCGAGCATGAAAATGATCGAAATCCGATTCGAGTATAACCTGTCAAAGAAAAGATTCTTCAAATGGATGCAAAGTGTTATTCTTGGAGTGTTAGGTATGATATGAGAACCCTAGACTTCATCATCTTCAGACCCCACCATGGAAGAGAATATAACAAAGGAAACGAAGCTAGGAGATTGCAAGTGGACTTTAATCAGGCAGTCTATAAATGCATGCAAAAGATCCAAGCATACCGACATCGATCGATCTTTTTTCTCTTTTCGGTATCTTTTTTATATCTTAACACTAAAAAATTCGAATTCTAAATTTAAGCTCTAAATTCTAAATCTTCGTATTAACTATAAACAATATAAGCATGCAAAAGACAGCAACTTGGTTCAGCTTTTCAGATCAAAATCCACTAATTAAAATCTTGGGTCCCAAGCCAATTATGTACTTGAACAAAATCACAGGAAAAAGTAAAGAAGAGACAGAAATAGTGATGAGAGATAGCTTTCAAGTGGGGCTGATCTTGACGAGACATTGGACTGTAAAAATTCATCTACATGAATTGAATAGTGTCCTTGTGACGAATGACAAAGGAGTTGGTTATTTTTTGGACAAATAATTCTTAATTGTCAAACATAAAATGTATTTTTCTAAAAGATGTACGGTTAGAGGCGAGAAAGAGGTTGTTCGGGTTAGATTCAATTTAAATTATTTCGAGTAATATAATTGAGTTTGATTTCGTTCGATTTTAGTTCAATTCAGATCGGGTTTAATTCGGTTTTAGTTTGAGTCTAAGATAATTTGGGTTGGATTAGTATCGAGTTGGATATTTTTGATTAAAATGATTTTAGGTCGTTTTTTTATTCAGCTCAACCTTTGAATTTCCGGGTTGGGTTAAGTATAAATCCAATCAAAGTATACGTAGAATATTAGTATATTCTTATATATATCAGACAATAAACAAGTAAAAACTTGTTTGGTCCAATCGAGTTTGTGTAAAACAAATTTGGGTTATTTTTGGTAATCGTTATTTTCAGTTCAGTTAAAAATCAGTTTGAGTATATATCAATTCAATTAAAATTTGAATCAATTTATTTCGACTTTAGTTTGAATTAAAATCGAGCCTCGGATTGAATAGATCGGTTTGAATCTTGGGTAAAGTTTGTCGGGTTATATTGATATTAGAAGAAAGTAATAATGGATAAATTACCAAATAGTCACCCAACTTTTAAACATTATCATTTTGTTCACCAAAAAGAATCATACCATTCATCCTCGTTATAAGAAATTTTTATTTAGCCATCCGACTGTAAATCTCCAACGACGTCTAGCTCAACATATTTAATGGCATGTAGAGATTAGGTGGCCTATACTAAGTGAGATGTCATTAGAGTTTAATAGACTAGTAACCAGGGACGGAGTTAAGATTTGAGGTTGAGGGGAGCCAAACATAAATATTTAGAAGTAGGGGGAAAATTCATAAAAAAAATCATTTTTTATAAAAATTTAAATAAGGGGACAAAAATGAGAAAAATTCTTCGGGGCTAGTAACTAAAATGGAAGTTTGTTTTTCCTCTTATAAATGGTGATAACAAAATTAAAATGTTTTATCGATGATAATGATAGTATCCTTAAAGTTAAGTGATCATTGGTGTAGTTTAACTGATAAGCGTCAGGTCGCAAAATTCAGTATTATACCGAAGAATTCGAATTTCAAATCTTAAAGAAGATATTATCAGAGAAACAATTACAAGCATCAAATATAGATTATAAAATGAGCATGGATGTACGGGTGATAATTGAGTGGAAAATAACTGAAAATTGTGAGTATTTTAATTGATATATATATATATATATATGAGGAATAATCAAAATATTCACTCATGAGGACGGGGATGAGTAAAGTTTTATTACCGAAACTCAAATGAGGATAGGGACGAGGATTATTATATTCGAATTGTGAAAATAACTAAACCGTACCCGTATGAATCACTGTGAAGATTCCTAAAAAATATATGTAGGAATCTCTAATATTTTACAAAGTTAATGATCATACGGATAACTTACACATTTTTAACAAAAATCCAATCCCTCGTGACCTGAGAATGTACAACAAAATTCTTCATAAATTTCATAAAAATAATTAGAAAATAATATATACATTGTTGTAAATATGATATAATCTAATTTTGTTTAAAATACACAATAAAAGATTTTTATATGTATTTTAAGAAATATGAGGATAGAATATGAAGACGAAAAAATTCCCGAAACATTTAATGAGATTCACTAAAATCGTACCCGTAAATAAGGGGATAGAACGAAAATACAAAACCATCCCACTCCACACAGTATCATCCAGAACCGAAAAGAAAACCCTAGAAAGACAAGTGTATCCAAAAGCTTCTTCAAAACAATGAAAAAAGAAGTCTGTGCAACATCCCAAAAGTCCAACAATCCGAAATCATGTCTCCTTGTATGCGCATGCACTTGCATGGTATTTTTTGAGGTTACCAGAAATCCCAGAAATCAGGCAGTGCCATGACAAACATGGCGTACAAAGTTGACTTATCTGGCTATACCAGTAACGTTTTTTAAGGACATGGCACTTTCGGAGATCTGTAGAAATCAAGGTTTCTTTTTCCAGAAAAGACTATTTACTTGGACCACAAAGAGACTCAGAGTTAATCTTTACTCTCAAGTGTTGCAGACGTGCCGTTCAAAAGAGATAAAGTTTGCAGCACTTTTTCTGCCACATGTATAAACCTATATTAAAAATTTAAGTTTAGGGTTAAAGTTTAAGACTAGGGTTTAGGATTAGAGTTTAAAAAATTTAGAGTAAAAAAATCTTTAGTGACGTTTTTTTTAATTTTATAGTGCGTTTTTAAACGTCGCTAAAAACATTCGCGACGCATAAAAAAAACGTCATAAAAAGCGCTGCTAAAATCTGCGTCGCAATAGTTTGTGCCGTTTTTGAGTAAAAAACGTTGTAAAAGGTCAAGATCTATAACGACGTTTGTGATTTCAAACAAAATAGAATTAGACTTTACCTTTTAGAGTTTAGAGTTTTAGGGTTTATGATCAGACTCTACCTTTTAATGCTAGAGCATAGAAAGTGACACAAAAAAAATCGAAAATTTTTGTCTTATTTTTTGAATACCCTTTTTTATTTTGAATCTCTAAACAAAATGAAAACAATTTAGTATTTAGTTGGTAACTTATTTAGTACTATTTATAGCTTGTTTCCTTCCCTTCTGGTGGTCCACCATGAATTCTTCTAATTTTGTGCTAACATAGAAATGAATGAACAAAATATTTCATCAATCAAAGAAAAATCTAGAAATTTGTTCCAAAAAAATTCAAATATGGAAAAATGAAAACAAATAAATTGTAATTATAATCCATTATTGAGCTCTCCAACATAGAAGAATGGATATGTCTGAATAGATCAGAACACATCAGTATAGTAAAAACATACATGGAATTGACACAAATATAGTACCATGAGTACATTAAGAACACCAAATTACCAATCAAGTAGAAGAGAGTACATATCTGAATATGGGTTTATGATACTTCAAAGACCCTAATAACACATAGAAAACTCGAATATACTCGTGTAAAATACGTACATGTATATATATTTAACTACTTTTTTTCATGTCCAAATAATAAAAGAATCTGGTCACTTAAACACTAAAGTTCTATTCGATTCACCGAAAAGATTCTCATATTTGTACCAAAATATAACGATCCTCGATAACGTAATGTGTGGGTTAATGTTACATTTCGTGAATGAAATACATCGAACAAACATCCTTTCGATGACGGAAGAAGAAGAACAATTCTTAACAAAAATGCAGAAATCATACAAGTTTTTATGAAAGAAAATTTTTAAAAAAAAAGTGAAAAAAAAAAACAAGAAACTAAACACACCTTTCTTCCAGCTGAAGAGTGGAAATAGGGTTTTGTTTATTAGGTTTTTCTTCATGCTTCCATGGACAGATGAAGCTGCCATATGATCTAGCTCTCTCTCCCAGAAAGGGATGAAACAAGTACAAGAGGGAAAGCTCTGTAGCTAGATCATGCTGGCAGCTTCAACTATCAGTGGTGCATGATAAATCTATCAAGACCATACCATTGCAGGGCTGCCTTTCATATGAATAGGATGAAACTCCAAACCCTGTTTCCTTCTTTGTTTTTTCTATCTGATTTGCAGGACTTGTGTAGTATAAGAGGGGAAATGAGAGGATATAAATAGCAAGAGGGTTGCAGGTTTCTCTACCTTTTTCTAGGCTATTTCCAATCTCATTTTCCTTGTTCTTACGTATGATTGGCTACGCTGGCAAGGTTATCCCTTTAAGGGTTTTTTTTTTTATATCAGAAACTGGAATTTCATATATATATATATATATATATATATATGGGTTAAATATATTACATGTATTTTTTACTAATTTTAAATTTTAAATTTAATCCTACACTTTATTTTTCTAATTTGTGCCTTTGTATTATTTTTGGTTTGATAATCTTGGTCACTCCCCTTACTCGAGAAATTATACATGATTCTGGTTTATCATATCATTTATGGTCTCATCTAATAAGATTCATCTATTTAATGATATATAAAAATTAAGTGAAGATTCACTTTAAAAAAATATATAAAATATAAATTTTATTATTAGACGAGATCATAGGTGATTTAGTGAGCCAGATCCATTTAATAAATTTTCATCTTACTCTTGTTCAATTTCGAGTACAAATCATCTGCCCCTTTCCCATACCTCCATTTATGCCCCCACTTCAAATTAGAGGTTTAGAGTTTAGAGTTTAAGGTTCTAGGTTAGGGGTTTTGGTTAGGGTTTAGGGAATTAGGGGTAAGGTGTATTTTTTTAGAGTGTAGGGTTTAGAATTTAGAATATAGAAAATAGGGGTTTTGGGTTTAAAATTTAATTTTTTTTAAAAAAAATCAAAAGAAGCACAAAAGGAGGCACATAAAAAAGGCAGAAAATTTTTGTTCTTCAATTTCATTGTTAACTGCTGACCTGGAAGATATAAAAAGCAAAAATTAACTTTTAGCCCCTTATGTTTACATTTTTTATATCAATTTGACTCTTAATCTTTAAAAATAAATGGAAATAATTGAACAATATAATTCCTAATGGTTAAATTGATAAAATTGTAAATGTAAAGAACTAAAAAAATATTTTGATTTACTTATAGCTTCTAACCCCGCAATTAACGTTGAAATTGAACAAGAGTTAGGGTAGAGACCAAACTTTTCAAACCAAAAATAATACATAAACCCAATTTTGTAAAAAGAAGTGTAGGGACTAAATTTAAAAATTGAAATAGTACAACAACTTTTGACATATTTAAACCTATTCTTTTAAAATACGGAAATGGTAATTCAACTAGAAATTGAGTAGAAATCTGCTTCTTAATCGTGTCTCTTCTATGCCTCTTTCTAAAAAATCTTAAAAAATTAAATTCTAAATCTTAATTCTAATTTTCTACATCCTAAACTCTACGCCTTAAAAATATACAATACCCTTAATTCTCTAAACCCTAACCTTAAACCCTAAACCACTAATTTAAAGTGAAGGCACCAATGAAGGCACAATTAGAAGGTAGAGGATTTACACCCCTAGAAATTATATGTCAATTTTAACAACAAAAAGAAATCATTTCTTATTAGTGTTTTTTTTTTATCTCAATACTAAAAAAATTAAAACTTTAAATTTTAAATCCTAAACTTTAAACCCTAAAACTATATACCCTACATACCTTAATCAAAAACCCTAACTTCAAAATTTAACTCTAAATATAATTTTTAATGTTAAAGCATAAAAAACACGAAAAGAGACAAAATTTCTATTCGATTTATATAGTCCGAGAGTTTTTTTTCTTCTTCTCCTAGAAGTGATATTCAAATAAAACTCTTCCTACAACAATGAATCTATGATTTGAAACAAGTCCACTAACATTTCTTCTAACCACTTGTTGGTCTCCAAATGTAATAAACTTCATACAAACCAAACTCACCAAATTTAAACACACAATCATGTTACACGAGTGGTCTTTAGGGAACGAAGAGAGCAAGAAGATTGGTGAAGAAAAAAAACATTGAAACAATAAAAAAGTAGAGATGGAAGTGGTCCCAACAGGAGAGATGAAACCAAATTGAATATTGTGTTTGGTCTGGTCGAGCAGCACATGCAGACAGGTGAGGCGAGAGTTTCTAAAATTTTGCTTACATCCAGCCTCCATAGCTTTTATAACTTTAGTTGGATGAAGCTTTCATCCCTCTCTCTTTCTCTCTGTGTTTTATGTTGGTGTAAGGTTAGCATCAGACATGAAACCAAACACAGGGAGGCGTGTAATGGGGGACCAGCTTAATTTGCATGCCTTAAGGTTCGCACAATAAAGCAAAAGGGAAAGGCACAAGAAACATCATCTTCTCAAAACCTAACTTTATGTGTGTGTTTCCATCTTTGGGTTAATATCAGTAACAGAAATAATCCGTACCTTTTTAATATATATATATATATATCCATACACTAAAAATTAAGTTTAGAGTTTAGGGTATATAGTTTAGTTTTTATGTGGAGTTCGAGGTTCATGATTTATGATATAAAATTTAAGATTAAAGATTAAAATTTTAATTTTTTGTGTTAGAACATACATAAAAATATTATAAAAAAAGACAGTGAATCATCCGCGCACACACAATTAATAGGCCATCTATTGCTAATTAAAATAACCCAAAATATAAACAGGGTCAATTCTGATTAATCAGAACAAGAACATCAAAATCATGTCTCGAATCAATCCAGATTAATCAAGCTTCTAGTCAATCCAAGAGGTAAGTAGTTTGGTATCGCTTAAACGGGTCTCAAGTTTGAAGTCTTGTGTATGCAAAATATTTCTACGGGAAGACTCACCCACCAAAATTAGGTGTGTGACACGGATCAATCTAGATTAAACATAACAAAATCATGAAAATTAATAAAAAAAAAAACTCAGTTTCTTCCTGTGTTGTTCTGATGAGATTGATTAAAAATTAAAACGATATTATCTTGTATCAATTAAATCTTAAGCTAAATAAAATATCTCTCTTTAGGTATGGTGGTACTATGAGCTGGTTAGTGTTAGTGTGGCTTCATTTTATTTAGAACTTTACCTTTATTTTGTTAAGTCTGAAAAAGAGAGGGAAAGCCATTAATTAACATGCGATGGAAATTTTGGAGTAGAAATGTTTTATTTTTAATCCGTGTTTTCTTTTATGTTTTTGTTAAAAAATTAAAAAAAAAATTGAGTTCTAAACTCTAATTTTAATTTTTTATATCCTAAATCTTAAACCCACGCTTTAAAAAATACACTTTACCTTTAATTTTCTAAATTCTAACTACAATCCTTAACTTTGAACTTTAAATCCTAAACCATAAACTTATTAATTTAAAGTAAAAACACTAATAGATATACAATTAAGAAGTAGAGAATTTGTACCCCAAACTTTTAATTGTATGAGGAAAAAGTCGACACCCACTCCACTTGGTCAATCAATTTCAACCAATGCCGACTGATGTAAGAGTGACATCTTTTTCAATTTTGAAAACACCGGCAGTGGCTCGATTTTTGGCAAATTTAGGAGAATAATCCACTTTATATTTATATATAGAAAAAGTAAAGATATTTGATTTTTTTTTAATTTATATGACGTTCATCAGCTTTGGTTACAGCGTTCATATAATCCAAACATGGTTGTCCTATTTCTGTAAACTCTAGTATTTTGCAGGTCTCCAAGTTGTGGTTTGGGTGCATGGGGCTTAGTGGAGTGTAGAATGATCCAGTCCCTGATGATGTTGGCATCTCCATCAGATGTCTATGGACCCAAGACAAATGAAATTTTGATTGGAAAGGTAACATATTTCCCAAAAATACGATTGATAACGAGCCGAGTTCGAGTCTGGTCAGGCTCGATTCAGAAATAGTGTTATTGGGTTCGGTTCGAGGCTCGGTGAGCTCAGAATTTTAGACTCAGGCTTGGTTCGGGCTCGTTAGGTTCAGCTCAGCTCGACTCAAAATGAAAAAAAAATGATTAATTTATTTTAATAGATTTCTCATATTTTATTTTATTTATTTTCTTTTACTAAAAAGATTATTTTTAGTGCATATGTAGCATATATATATATATATAATATAATTATTCCGAGCTTTTCGAGCCGAGCTTGAATCGACTCGGCTCGGCTCATTAAGATCTCGAACTGAACTCAAGCCCGAATCAAACTCACTCGAGCTGAATTCGAACCGGAATCAAACTCACTCGAGCTGAACTTTAACCGAACCGAGCCCGAGTAACTCGCGAACTTGTTAGGCTCATTATCACCTCTATCGCTGAGAGAGGCTAATTAGGATGCTGTCTACGGTAGAAAGAGATTCCAAGTATAGGGAAAGGACAAATTTCACTGGACTTTCGTTGGCCAATCCATTTCTTGAAAATTAAAAATTGAAATGCCTTGGCTTCATATGGACAAATAGAAATGGGGCTAATTTGGATTGCTGGCTATGGCAGGAAGGTAATGAACAGCCACCAAGTTGATAAGAAGATTAAAAATTAAAGGTCCTTGACCATATTTCTTAAGGCAATCTGCCGGGACATTCCACCCCCAATTTGTTTTAATATATTTATAATTGCATATGGGGTGACATATGGAGTGACGTCACCAGGTTTTGATTATTGAATTTTCTTCCTGATCAAGATTCTGAATTTTCAATTTGGTAATATAAATACCACACAGATCAGTGTGTTTCCTTAGGGAGCTTTCTGTTCCTGTTTTTTTATCTGTACACAAAGAGAGGGTTGACTCAAGAACAAAACATGGCTGAGCAGCAACAGAGTGTTGAGATTCCTAGAGTGAAGCTGGGAACTCAAGGGCTTGAGGTTAGAATTTGTTCACCAGCTTTGGTTACAGTGTTCATATAAACAAAACATGACTGTCCTATTTCTGTAAACTCTATCAATTTGCAGGTCTCCAAGTTGGGGTTTGGGTGTATGGGGCTTAGTGGGATGTACAATGATCCAGTCCCTGATGATGTTGGCATCTCCATCATCAAGCATGCATTCGCTAGAGGAATCACTTTCTTTGATACATCTGATGTCTATGGACCCAAAACTAATGAAATTTTGGTTGGAAAGGTAACATATTTGGTACAAATCCATGAAGTTTACTATGCAAGACTTTTGAGTTTAATTGCAACAAGATTTGATATGATTTCATAGGTGTTCAGTTTAGTTGATTACTTCTAAAAGCAATTCATCAACCTGTAAACACTAATCTCTTTTCAGGCATTGAAGCAACTACCTCGGGAGAAGGTGCAATTAGCCACGAAATTCGGTATTGTCAGAACAGATGCTGCACTGAAGCCCACTGTTTCAATAAATGGTACCCCTGAATATGTCCGTGCCGCAGTCGAGGGTAGCCTCAAGCGCCTTGACGTCGAATACATTGATCTCTACTACCAACACAGGGTTGATACTAGAACACCAATAGAGGATACAGTAAGTGCTGCAGCCTGCAGTATAAAGCTGTATATGGTTTTATTGGTTAAGTTGCTTGAATTTACAAATCTTTTTTTTTCCATTCTCTCTTAGATGGGAGAACTCAAAAAATTGGTAGAAGAGGGGAAGATAAAGTACATAGGTTTATCTGAAGCTAGCCCTGAAACTATAAGGAGGGCGCATGCAGTCCACCCCATCACAGCCGTACAAATGGAGTGGTCGCTTTGGACTCGTGATATCGAGGACAAAATAATCCCCCTTTGCAGGTTTCCCCAAAACCCCACTTTGATCTTGCCAATGAGTAGTATATTGAAACATTAAAAGTACAAAGTGTCTAATTAGCTCTGTCTGTCCCATATGTAGGGAACTTGGGATTGGGATAGTTCCATATAGCCCTCTCGGCCGAGGTTTCTTTGGTGGCAAGGCGGTTACGGAAAGCATGCCTGAAAATAGTTTTCTGGTATGGTAACTCAATCATTATGGCCTTAATCTATACTCAATCTTGCATAAAGACTTCTTATTGGTAGCTTTTTTCTGACTGGTTGCCAACATCTTCAAGAAATTTCATCCAAGGTTTCAAGGAGAAAACTTGGACAGAAACAAGAATTTGTATTTACAACTAGAGACGTTGGCTCAAAAGCATGGATGTACCCCTGCACAACTGGCCCTTGCTTGGGTTCTTCATCAAGGGGATGATGTGGCACCGATTCCCGGTGAGTCACATTCTGTATTTCAACATCCATTTTGTTTCTCTGATATCCGTTATAGATCTTTCAACAAAATCACAGCAGAATTGAACATACCTTGTTTCTCCAGATGTTGCATTAGAAAAATGGCTTTTGACCGTCGTTCCATCATTCTTGTAGGAACAACCAAGATAAAAAATCTCAATAGCAACATCGATGCGCTAAGACTGAAGCTCACAGATGAAGATCTGAAACAGATTACTGAAGTGATTCCTGTAACTGAGATAGCCGGGTCGAGAACACCAGAGAGCTACGTTCATCTATCATGGGAATTTGCTAATACACCCCCAAAGGAAAAGGAATATTGAAGATTAAAGATAACAGTGTATTTAAAACCTGCAGCAGAATATTATGAAGCATGTGGTCCCTGGACTCCCAGTAGGTGAAGCTATTGAAGTACTAGAAGTATTAAGAAAGTGATCACTGAAACCGGAAACCAGCATTACCTAAAATAAAACAAAAGGAAACTAGTTTTTCTGCTGAATGTATGTGATTTGTATGCTTTTCTTAAGAATATGTTTGTTAAGAGCTTGGTTAGGCTGCTCTTTTAAGAATATGCTTTTATTAATGTTATAATTGAATTTTCCTCCTAATCAAGATTCTGAATATTCAATTTGGTAATGTAAATACCACACATATCAGTGTGTTTCCTTAGGCAACTTTCTGTTCATGTTTTTTCATCTGTACAAAAAGAGAGTGTTGACTCACAAACGAAAAACAAAACATGGCTGAGCAGCAGCAGAGTGTTGAGATTCCTAGAGTGAAACTTGGAACTCAAGGGATTGATTAGATTTTGTTCATCAGCTTTGGTTACAGTGTTCATATAAACCAAACATGGCTGTCCTATTTCTGTTGTAAACAGATTACAGACGTGATTCCTGTTGGATATATGGACTGCAAAACAGGACGTTAGTACTGACAGGAAAAATAAAATAAACGAACTGAAAGATAATTAGACCGTGTCGTGGTATGGAGGCCACTGCCTTAGAAACAATTCACCCCGATGTGTGTACTTGCTACTTTAGACGGTTGTCCCCCGAAGGTTAGCACGGTCCTCCAAACAATGTACACCCAAAGTTTGGAGTGGACTGTAGAGGAAATGATCGTCTAAACCGGAGTCGAACAAAAGCTTCTCTAAGCTTTTCAAGAAATGCTCTCAAACTCTCTCAAATAAGACAGAAGTAAATCATAATGGGATGATTAAAACTGAGAGAGAACTCTCTTATTTATAGGTTGAAAGCAGGGGCAAACCTGTCCGAGAATCAGATAAAATCTGATTTAAATAACAGATTATATCATAATCAAATCTCTAATAATATCAGATAATATCCATTTAAAATCTCGGATAAATCTGTTAATATCTATCCAAAAATAGTAGATTTGATAACCGAAAATATCCATTTAAATCTCGGATAATATCTATTCAAAATTAGATTTAATAACAGATAATATCAAATCAAATCTCTGATATTTATTAAATCTAATCGGTTACACATTTAAAATTCAAAATGAATTTTAACTTAACCGAACTGCTTCCATATCTCCTATAAATACGGAGTGTAGGATTCAAGCATTATCCAACAATCCCCCACTAATGCGAATAAATCTTCTTAAAAAATCACAAAGTTCGACTAACACAAGACGAGCACTAGCGAGATTAGTTACTTAAGTACATAGTGAACGAATCTTGAACTAGTACGTAGTGATGATGAGTAATCCTCCTCTTAGATAAGTGAAACTAGTCTTGAACTTTCTAAGATCGGGGTGAACTCATAACACATAACTAATCTCTTCATCCACCACAGTCCGCGATGTGAAGATATGTATATACATGAAGTATATATTTAGCCATCTTACCTTGGGATTTTAGTAAGTGTACTAGAAAAACAGCCCATCGTTTTTCATAGAAGGCGGCTAACTTTTCTCACTTACATAGGTTATTTCATCAAGTTTATCTCAACATAAACCACCCAAAATCGGGCTATGAAATAATTAAGAACTTTTTATAAAGCTCAACCTCACAAGAAAATAAGGTGATTTTCTTCAAGTTCATATTAAATGAACTACCCAAACTCTGGGCTAAGAAATCATTAAGAATAAAAACTCAACCTCTTTCTTCGGTAAATTCAATAATGTTCTTCTCAATAGAACAATCCAACCTCTTTGGATAGAATTTATTAAGAGTTAAAATAAACTCATCCTTCCGAGCAATAAGTTCAATTAGTCCTTCGCAATAGGTCTAAGAACTTATTAAGAGTAGTTATTCAACTAAAATCGGTAAATTCATCAAGTCTTTCTTACTAAGACCACCCAAACTTGGGCTATGAATTTATTAAGAGCATTAAGCTCAACATGGGCATGTACATGAAACGTCATAAGGATTGGGTAAATGGACATGTACACTATGAGTCGTTCCATGGTTTTGTTTGACCACATTGAACTTAGAGAACTAAGTTGGGTATCCACCATGAATCACTCAACCAATGGGATTAAGACCCATCCCCCTCGACGAATCCAAAATTTGTTTCCTGCTCAATCCTTTGGTAGGAGGATCAGCCAAATTCATCTCCGACTTAACATACTCTAAGACGAGTACTCCGTTCTTTATTAGGTATCTCACATATTCGTACCTTATGCGAATGTGTCTCTTCTTACCATTGTAAGCAATTCATCAACATATAAACACCAATCTCAATTCAGACATTGAAGCAACTATCGCGAGAGAAGGTACAATTAGCCACAAAATTTGGTATTGTCAAGCCAGATGCTGCGGCTGAGCCCAGTGTTTCAATAAATGCCAATGGTACCCCGGAATATGTTCGTGCCTCGGTCGAGGGTAGCCTCAAGCGCCTTGATGTTGAATACATTGATCTCTACTACCAGCACAGGGTTGATACTAGAACACCAATAGAGGATACTGTAAGTGATGCACTATAAAGAATTATATAGTTTTCTTAGTTAAGTTGCTGGAATATACAAATCAACTTTTTTTTCCATTCTCTTAGATGGGAGAACTCAAAAAGTTGGTAGAAGAGGGGAAGATAAAGTACATTGGTTTATCAAAAGCTAGCCCTGAAACCATAAGGAGGGCACATGCTGTTCATCCCATCACTGCTGTACAAATAGAGTGGTCGCTTTGGACACGTGATATCGAGGACAAAATAATCCCCCTTTGCAGGTTTACTCAAAAGTCAAAAACTCACTTTGATCTTGCCAAGGAGTAGAATATTGAATCATTAAAAGATAAATTAGCAGGAATTCTGAACCTTTCGTTTAGATATTATATCCTATTTCATATTGCAGTGAAGGTGAAATATCCTATACATGTTACCTATTGTTGTAGGATTGTGACTTTTTACTTCCTAAAACCGAGAAAACAAAAATGTATAATTAGCTCAATCTGTTCCATATGCAGGGAACTTGGGATTGGGATAGTTCCATATAACCCTCTCGGTTATGGTTTCTTCGGGGGCAAGGTGGTTGTGGAAAGCATGCCTGCAAGTAGTCTTCTGGTATGGTAACTCAATCATTATGGCTTTAATCTATACACAATCTTGCATAAAGTAAAGACTTCTTATTGCTAGTTTTTTTCTGACCGGTTGCCAACATCTTCAAGAAATTTCATCCAAGGTTTCAAGGGAAAAACTTGGACAGAAACAAGAAATTGTATTCACAACTAGAGAAGTTGGCTCAAAAGCATGGATCCATGCACAACTGGCCCTTGCTTGGGTTCTTCATCAAGGGGATGATGTGGCACCGATTCCCGGTGAATCACATGATATGAGACTTTTATTTTCATGTTTTAAACGTTGCGTTTTACTTATGAATATTTCTGTTTTTGTTTTATTTGAATTATAACCGTTAACCAAACGGTGTCGTTTAGTTCGGTATAAGGGAGGTTGTTTCCAGCCGTTAGAGACCTTCATGATTTTGTACTGGAATTGGTTATCTTTTCCCTTCTCTTTCTTCTCTGGAATCACAATCTTCTTCTCCTAAGCTTTTTCTCTTCTTCTTCTTATTCTTAATCTGAGATAAGGGTTGTATCAAGGGTATCAGAGCCTCGATTACTGGCAATGATGGATGGCGTTCAGACACGGGCTCAACAAGAAGCTTCAAAAATGCAATCGGATTTCAAGGAGTTTGAAAAGCGATTGGAGAAAAAAATTGAGCAGACGATTACTGCTAAGGTGCATGATCTTCGGACGGAAGTTTCTGGGGTAAGATCGGAGGTTCGTGACCTAAAAGTTCTGCTTGAGAAACTGGTGGGAGCTTCGTTACCTTCCAAAGGTCCAGTGAGTGAAAATCCCTCATCCAGCATGGAGTTGGAGACTACAGAACCAATAGTGCATAATAATCAAAAGAATGATGATGTTGTGGTTTTGGGAGAAATCTCACCTCCAACTTACAAGTTGCGTTGCCCTTCTTTTGATGGGGAAAACTTTCGAGATTGGTGGTCCAAGCTTGAGCAGTTCTTTTTGGCAGAAAACATTCCTGAGTCAGCCAAGGTGAGGACGATGATGCTTAATCTGGAGGACAAGGCACTTCAATGGCACCACTTTTTGATTCGTCAACAGGGTGGTCTCCACGGGTTGACATGGGACAGATATTTCAAGTTGTTGAAGGACAGATTTGCTCCAGAAGGGCTAGAAGATCCAATGGGGGAGTTGGTTGGATTGAAACAAACATCTACTGTGGATCAGTACTACTCTGAGTTTGTAAGCCTTTTAAATCAAATGCAACTTTCTGATGATTATGTTATGAGCATTTTCATTAAAAACTTGAAGTAGGAGATAGGGCAATATATCAGGGTGTTTCAACCTAAGGATCTATTAGATGCTTTTAGGTTAGCCTTGCACTTTGAACAAATCACTTCCATGAGTGCTCGGAAACCTACTGTTACAATGATTAAGTCCTCTTTGCCTAATCTACCATTCGTACCATCTCCACCTTCAACTTACAGTAAGGGAGGGTCTTCTACTTCTTTTAGGACTTCATTGGGGTCTAATGCTTTCCCTGTGGCTCCTAAAAATTCATCTGCTAGTGGAATCTTAGGTCCTGCACCTAAAAAAGGAATACTAGCAACTGGTAATGGTCCATGTAAAATCTCTCCTGGTGATATGAAAGATAGGAGGCGTAGAGGTCTTTGCTTTTGGTGCCCTGCTAAGTATGTGCCTGGCCACAAATGTACCAGATCCCAGCTATACCAACTGTTGATGGACAATCAAGAATTGGAAGGGGACCAAGAAGAGTTCCTCGATTGTGAAGATAAGTTGGAACCTGAGCTAGGAGAGGGTGATTCTGTTGAAACATCTATGCTATCTCTTCAAGCTATAATGGGCACAATTAGGTGTGACACTATGAAGATTGAAGTTCAAGTGGGAATGAGGACCTTGATAGCACTGATTGACTCAGGAAGCACTCACAATTTTCTCAGCCTAGCAGTGGTAAAGTGTGAGGGACTTTCAGTGGACCAGCAACACCAACTTACAGTCACTATTGCAGATGGGGGAAAACTGACTACACAGGGCTTATGCAAGGAGGTTGTTTGAAATTCTCAAGGTTATTCGTTCAGCACAGATTTTCTGATCTTGCCTCTCAAAGGATGTGATATGGTTCTAGGGGTACAAAGGCTGATTACCCTAGGATCCATTAAATGGAATTTTTCTGAATTTTTCATGGGATTTGAGGTTCAAGGGCAAAAAGTTCAGTTGAAGAGAATTTTTCCAGGTCCCAATCAAATATTTGAAGATAGGAGAGCTTCCAAAGTTATGAAAGGGTCAAGGACCACCCCAGAATTATCTTTGCTAGCAATTGCAGCTCAGGTGGAACTTCATTTAGAACCAAATGAACTGTCCAGTGATCTTCAGCAGTTATTATTGGAGTTTGCAGTGATATTCCAGGAGCCAAGAGGTCTACCCCTTTGAGAGGACATGAACACAATATTATTCTCCAGGATGAACAAGCAGTTGTGAAGATAAGACCCTATAGGTATCCTGCTGTCCATAAAGATAAAATTGAGAGAATAATACAAGACTTGTTACAGGCTGGAATTATTCGGAATAGTGTGAGTTCATTTACCTCACCTATTGTCATGGTCAAGAAGAAAGATGGCACGTGGAGGCTTTGCATAGACTACAGACAACTTAATAGCTTAACTTTGAAGGACAAATTCCCAATTCCTATCACTGGGGAGCTGTTGGATGAGTTGGGGGCAGCTAGGTTCTTTTCCAAGCTTGATCTGAGGTTAGGATATCATCAAATTCGAATGAAAGAGTCTGACATCCCCAAAACTGCATTTAGGACCCATGAGGGTCACTATGAGTTCTTGGTGATGCCTTTCGGCCTCACCAATGCTCCAGCTACTTTCCAGGGTCTGATGAATCAGATTTTTAAGAAGCTATTGAGGAAGTCAGTGCTGGTTTTTTTTGATGATATACTGGTGTTTTACAGCACTTGGGAGGCTCATCTCACTCATCTCAGGGAGGTGTTACAACAGCTACAAGAGCATGAGTTGTATGCTAAGCATAGCAAGTGTACTTTTGGAGCAACAAGGATGGATTATCTGGGGTACACCATATCAAAGGGTGAAGTACACATCGATTAGGAAAAAGTCAAGTGCATTCTGGAATGGCCCATTCCTACTTGTGTGAAGGAATTGAGAGGATTTCTTGGACTCTCTGGGTACTATAGAAGGTTCATCAAGAATTATGGAATTATAGCTAAGCCTCTAACAGAATTGCTTAAGAAGAATGGTTGGTATTGGAATGAGAATACTGAAGCAACTATGAGGAAGCTTCAGGTAGTTATGTCAACAGCCCCTGTCTCTGCCCTTCCAGATTTAAGTCAAATGTTTGTAATAGAAACAAATGCTTCTGCTTTAGGAGTTGGGGCTGTTTTATTAAAGAGAGGAAGACCATTGGCTTACTTTTCTAAGGGGTTAGGTGTGAGATATCAGGCTATGTCAATTTATGACAAGAAAATGATTGCAGTATTACTGGCAGTCAAAAAACGATCTCTTTACCTGGTTGGTAGACATTTCCAGATTCGAACTGACCACCAGAGTTTAAAATTTTTGTCTGGGAACCAAGCCACCACTCCTGCCCAACAGACTTGGGTTGCCAAGATACTTGGATATGATTTTGAGGTGGTTTATAAGAAAGGTGTGAATAACACAGTAGCTGACACCTTATCTAGAAATCCTTAGTTTCAACAGGGTTAACTCTCGGCCATAAGCTCATTTACTTCTGATTGGGTGGAGAAAATCAGATTGAGTCAGCTCAATGATGATAAGATACAGAAGTTGATTGGAGAAATGACCATCAATCCTAGTTCTCATTCCAAGTATAATTGGGATGGAAGACTATTAAAAAGGAAGGGGAGATTAGTGATTGGGGAAGATGTAGTGTTGAGAAAACAATTAATTGAATTGTTCCATGCCTCAGCCTTTGGAGGACACTCTGGAGCTGACACAACTACCAGGAGAATAGCATTATCCTTGTATTGGAAGGGTTTGAAGAAATCAGTGAGACAGATGGTGAGGGAATGTGAAGTTTGTCAAAAGAACAAGTATGACAATCACTTGAAGGTTGATCTGTTGCAACCATTGCCTGTGGCAGACAAGGCTTGGTCCTCTATCAGCATGGATTTCATTGAAGGGTTGCCTACTTCTGGAGCCAAGGATGTCATATATGTGGTGGTTGATAGGCTGACAAAATATGCCTATTTTGTAGCATTATCCCATCTATTTACTACATTGACAGTTGCTCAGATTTTTATGGATAATGTCTTTAAATTGCATGGCTTACCTGAGTTTATTGTGTGTGACAGAGACAAAATTTTCATGAGTCATTTCTGAAAGGAGCTATTCAGTAAGTTAGGAGTGACTTTGACTCCTTCAACAGCCTACCATCCTGAGACTGATGGGCAGATCGAGGTGGTGAATAGATGCCTTGAGACCTACCTAAGGTGCATGACAGGGGAATCACCAAGGGAATGGTTGTCCTTGGCAGAGTGGTGGTACAACACTTCTCACCATTCTGCCATTAACACAACTCCCTACCAAGTTTTATATGGTCAAGCTCCAGCTGTTCGTTTACCTTATTTACCAGGGGAGTCTTTAGTAACCACGGTTGATAGGAGCTTGCAAGCTAGGGAGGCAGCAATCAAGGTGTTCCAATTCTATCTTAAGAGAGTTGTAGATCACATGAGAAAACAAGCAGATAAGAAAAGGTTGGACAGAGAGTTTGCTCCTTCAGATTGGGTATACCTCAAACTCCAACCTTATCGCCAACAGTCAGTA
This sequence comes from Abelmoschus esculentus, assembly GCA_035048815.1. Taxonomy (NCBI): domain Eukaryota; kingdom Viridiplantae; phylum Streptophyta; class Magnoliopsida; order Malvales; family Malvaceae; genus Abelmoschus; species Abelmoschus esculentus. The sequence continues at coordinate 2,082,002 of JAUCBN010000051.1, read as the reverse complement.
CATTCTAGGAAGAATCAAAACTAGCTCCCAAATGGTTTGGACCTTACCAAATTACAAACAAGATTAGCAAGGTTGCCTACAAACTCCAATTGCCTGGTGGATCGAAAGTTCATCCCATTTTTCATGTTTCACAATTGAAAAAGCACATTGGTTCTTCCCCAGTCAATCACAACTGCCTATAGTTGGGAATGATGGCACAATTGTGAAGGAGCCATTGAGGATCATTGATAGACGCATGGTTAAAAGAGGAAACAGGATTGTTACTAAAGTGCTAGTTGAGTGGACTAACAGTTTTCTTGAGGACGCTACCTGGGAGAATTTTCACAAACTGCAGCAAGATTTTCCTTACTTCAATCCTTTAGGACAAGGATGTTGCTCGAAGGAGGGAGTATTGATACGAGGCTTTTATTTTTCATGTTTTAAACGTTGAGTTTTACTTATGATTATTTCTGTTTTTGTTTTATTTGAATTATAACCGTTAGCCAAACGGTGTCGTTTAGTTCGGTATAAGGGAGGTTGTTTCCAACCGTTAGAGACATTCATGATTTTGTACTGGAATTGGTTATCTTTTCCCTTCTCTTTCTTCTCTGGAATCACAGTCTTCTTCTCCTAAGCTTTTTCTCTTCTTCTTACTCTTAATCTGAGATAAAGGTTGTATCATCACATTCTGTATTTTCAACATCCATTTTTTCTCTGATATCCGTCAATGTAGATCTTTCAACAAAATCACAGCAGAATTGAACATACCTAGTTTCTTCAGATGTTGCATTAGAAAATGAATTCTGACCTTCGTTCCATTATTCTTGTAGGACCAACCAAGATAAAAAATCTCGATAGCAACATCGATGCGCTAAGACTGAAGCTCACAGAAGAAGATTTGAAACAGATTACTGAAATGATTCCTGTAACTGAGATAGCCGGGTCGAGAACATCAGAGAGCTACATTCACCTATCATGGGAATTTGCTAATACACCCCCAAAGGAAAAGAATGTTGAAGATTAAAAGTAACAATGGATGTAAAACCTGCAGCAGAACATTAAGATGCATATGGTCCCTGGACTCCCAGCAGGTGAAGCTATTGAAGGACTGGATGTATTAAAGATATAAACATAGTTATATTTGGATATATAACAAAATTACAGAATCCTTTTCTAAAATCTAAATCTCTAGTTCCAAGATCTTAAATCTTAAACATTAAATAAACTTTAATTTATATTAAAGTTTTTTTTTTCAAAAAGAAAATAAGAGAAAACTATGATGCCTAACAGTAAACATGCTAATCTGCAGTTGGGCGTTGGGAACAAGATAACGTCCCCATAAAAGAAGGTGGTAACATGCCAGTTTGATCATACACCGTCTCGAACAACGGTGGCAACATTCGGTAAACACCAGCAACCTCCTTCATGGCACCTATTCCAGAAACGGCACCGGTTCCGTGAGCTCCACCGCCGACTACACCTCTATCTGTGCCATCTCCTCCTCCATTAGTCCAAATGTTGATCTTCGGTTGCAATCCACGAACAGCTTCTGCGTTAGTCTTAGCAATCACTTGAAACATTCCAGCATTTATCATCAAGCAATCACTTGAAACATTCCAGCATTTATCATCAAGTAATCCCTTAGGATTCCATAGTTGCCTCCCACTGCTCCTAAGAGTGTGCTTAGATACATGCCTTGTGCCTTTGCAAGTGCCATTAATCCTTCAGCTTCCTTCTGTTAGCATATAACTCTGCATCGGCAATTTGTTTACGACTGTAAAATGCAGCATCCGCCATTGATTTCTCTGCCTCAGCCTGCTTTTCTTTCTCATACAAGCGTGCCTCTGCTTCCTTTTGCTTCTTGTACAGCACCCAGTTAGCTTCTTGCACCTGAATTCGTGCATTATCAATAAAATAAAATAAATTAATAAAATTGTGAAAAGTAATCATTAATACATGTAGCATATACGAAATCACTCTAATTAATCAAAATTACCTTTGTTTCATACTCAACACTAGCTTTACTAAGAAAGTCAGCCTTGAGCTTCTCAGTCATGGTGGCAGCATTCATCTTCTCCACTTCCTTTTGAAGCTCAGCTTCCCTCAACGCCACCGCCTTTGACGCCTCCACCTGCGCCACTTGTGCCTCCCTAGTCCAACCAGCTTTCTTCTTAGCCAAGTCTGCATTAGCCTTCGCTACCTCCGCCTCTCTTTGGTTTTCAAAAACCTTAACCTCAGTATTCACCCTTATCTCCTCCTTCCCTTCTCCTTGCCTCTGAGTCGCTATAATCTTCGTCTCGGCGTCAATCTTGGCAGCGTTTTGCTTTGTTTGTCCTTCCCTTAACTTAGCCCCAACCTCGCCTTTCATCTGTGCCTCTGCGACATCAATCTTTGCTTGGTTAGCAGCCTCCATCTGAGTCTTTTGCCCCAAGTAAGAGAAATACTCATGACCACGAACATCCACAAGCTGTTGAACGTTAGCATTGTATATGTAAAGCCCAAACTGATTCAGTTCAAGCTGAATCTTGTTAAAAACCTCACGCTTAAACTCTTTGGTTCCTTTGAAAATCTCTTCCATCGTCATGGCAGCAGCAATAACCCTAGTTTCTCCCTCGATCACGCCTTGAACAAGTTCCTTGACATGGTCAGATTCTTTATGGTGTGGAGACATAAGCCTAGCGTACTTGATAAGACTGTCAGTATCATCCGCATGGGGTCCGATGCTGAATACAGCGGGGAGTATGAAAGGAAGCTTCTCAGCGCTCATGGCTTGGACTTGCAATGTGTAGTTTACAGGTGTTAGGTCTAAAACTGTGCATGTTTGTCCTGGCAACACCCATGCTTTCTTCTCCAACCTGATGTCTTTGATACCAACGCCGGTTAAGGCCAGATGTTGCGATGCTTTCGCCACCCTATACATGTTGGTCGATTGCTTTGGTTGACTGAAGATGATTAATATTTTTCCAAGAGAAATCTATAACTAATCGCTAAAGATTCAGTGGTTTAACTTACATATATATACACAGTACATGCAGTAGGGTTTTTCTGAAACCCTATACGTTCTTCTCTCGTGTATCAAAAGCTATTAAAACTTCTATTTTGAACAGATTTCATATCTTTATTCGTATCTTATTTTACAAGTAAAGTGATTTGTGGAAAAATAGATTTTAATATTATTTTTATAAAAATAAAAAATATTAAAAGTTGTTATTTATGTTTTTATATAAGAGTATATCTATATTTTATATATACTCTAATAATATTTTTAAATTATCTATTCAAACCCTATGTTTAAATAAAATAAAATATTAATTATTCTTATTACTATTAACACAAATTCCTTCTTAAAGTAAACTTCTTTAATTATATATTCACTTAAAGTAAACTTCTCTTATTGATTGTTTATTATTAAACTAATTAATTAATTAATTTTATATTTACATGATTTAGATAAAATAAATTATTATCATTTAAATTTTAAATTATTCCATCTCCATTAATATTTTTTAATATCAATTCATTATTTGTTACTTCTGAATTTTAATATTTATACATATGAAGTAAAGTTTATATATTCATGTCGACTTGAACCATAAATCTAAATTTAAATAAATAATTTTAAAATTTTAAATTCTAAATTTAAATCTTTAACCTCCTCATTAAAATTAATATGGTCGTGTAAAATGTATCTATTTATCTTAATAAAGATATAAATTATTTGTTTTTATTGCCTTTTATTTATAGTTAGACAATATTTATATTCAATTATTTGTTTTAGTGAAAAATGTTAAAAAAAAAGATTTCAACGTCATTGAGATGTGAGTGAGTATTATTAAGAGATAAAAAGTAAAAAATATATGGGATAAAAAAATTTTTATACTACATAAAACTTTAAAATTTTACGTATCTTTTAGATCATTGGACGAAGAAAAATAAATAAATAAGATTGATAATAAAAATATAAAGATGATCATAGAAAAAAAATTAAAAAAATAATTTTAATTATATTGTCTTCATCAAATGATCTAAAAAATTATACAATTAATTGAGTTTTATATAATGTAAGTAGATCGATCTTTAATTATAGATAGATATAGATAAGACCCAGTTACATGACGTAAACTATTAAAAGGTTATTTCCTATTACATATATTTTGAATGGGTCTGATGGGTCGGGATTGAATAATGATATTAATTATTTTTAAAGGTGTTTATGTTCAGTTTGTGTTCGCTTAATTTTTTAATATTGTGTTTGTGTCTGTTTGTTTAGTGTTCACGAGTGTATACGTGAACGTATTCGTTTAAGTGTTTCACAAACGTTCGCAAACATATTCGTTTAATTCTTTACAAATATATTTGTTTAAGTGTTTGTAAACATGTTCGTTTATATATTAAGAAATATTATCCAAATTAACATAAACAAATAAAACTTACATTTCGACATAAATTTATGTAACATCTTTACCAACAATAGAAAGTAATATTTAGATTCTTTCACGAGTATTTACATCCTATAATCGAGATTATAAATGAACTTGTAAATAAGTCTATAAACGAATTTGTTTATAAACATAAACAAATTGAACACATTTATATTTATGATTGTTTGTTTATTAAATCAATATGAAAATTTTATCTATACTTATTCATTTAATTTAATAAACGAACATAAACAAATATTATACAAATAATTTATAAACAATTAATCAAGTACTTTATTCAATTACACCCCCACCCAAAAATTAACGAGCGTCACCCCCGAAAAGCGACAACTCTACACTTTTCCGCAACCAATTGCTGATGGCGGCGGCTTCAGCCAGTGCATGAGCGGCAGTGGAATCCCTAGAACGGCATGTCTCCCTCTTTTACTTAGGTTTTGATTTGAGCAGGGATTAAAAAAACATTCCGTTATAACCAACGTCATTTAACGGTAACGTCGTTATTTAAAATCGTTATTCTTAAAAGAAATAGTAAGATTTAAAGTTACACTAATAATAGTATGTTATTATTGTTATTACCGTTATTTACTGTTATTGTACTGTTATTTCAAAAACTCTCGTAATAAGTTGTGTGAGTTTTAAAAAATTCATAATCGTGACTCCCGCGACGACTACGATAGTAATCGTTATGTCCACAACCGCATTAAACGCGACATGATAGAAAACGTTTTTGACCTAAAGATCAAAAGATCAACTAAAATAAAAAAATTAACCTAAATGATATTGACTCGAACAGAAAATCAATTCAATTTAATATTGAACCAACCCAAAAAATCAACTGAACTTACATTAACCCAAGGCAATTAATCTGATATTGACCAATCCAGAAACATAACTGATTGAATATTAATCTAATCTGAAATTTAATCGATTCGATATTGATTTGACCCAATACTTAAAATTCGATCTAAATTATGATTAAATCTGATTTAACTCAAATCGAACTTAAACCAAATATGACTTGAACTAAAAATTATTCTAAACCGAATTAAACCCAAACCAAATGACATGATTCCCGCCAACCCATCCTATAATAAAACACCAATTTTTAAAATATTATTTTTTAATACGATCAACCATGAAGTTCAAACTAATAAAAACTAAAACTAAAAATAATTCTTTTAAGATAAATAATGATTATTATCAAGGTGTTATTTTTTTTCATTGATACATGATACGGGGGCAACTTTGATTTGATAAATTAGGAAAATAAATTTGATAATTTTATATAGCATTCGAAAGTAATTATTTTTTTAATAGTTTATAGGTAATTATAAGTTAGTATATGTTCTTAAATATTTTTAATTCTTTGATAATACATACACCTTGCAGACATCACGATTGAATATGAATTTCTTAGAATAAAAATCATCTGTTTTTTTTAGAATCGTTTGTTGGGTTCATATTTTGATTCAACTAATAGCATTTATTTTGTATAATTATTGATATTTAACTTATTATTCTACTAATCGTGATCGAATTTTATAAAGATCCATTATAAAAACAACCTAGTTTTTTTTCTATTCATAACATCATAATTGAAACCTTTAATCTTATTTTAAAGATCTAATATCTCGTCCCAATAAACTGAGCATCGTTTTATACTAATATCAATTTGATTCTTTATATTCCCAACAGATAAATGAATCATGTTTCTTCTACCTGAACTGCTACTTTTAATGTTTTCTTTTATATTCTTCGTTTCCAACGGACCAACAATCATGTCTCTTGCAGTTCAACTTCAGATGCTGCTAAGGGTTGCTAACGTGATGGTACTATAGTCACGGTAATGGTAACACTAATGGTGATGGCAGACGTTTTATATATCTTGATGATGTTTCGGTTGTCGAAATACTAAGACGAGTCCCCGCCGAGCAGCTATGGTCTAGTTGCAGAAGTGTAGGGTGGGTAAAACATTCGACTATCCGGGTCTCAGTTTTGGACCCGATCGGACCAGGTGAAACTTTACCAAGAACTGATTTCGATAAAATTGAGATTAAATTCAAAATTTAGATCTTAGTTACAACCGAAACTAAAATTAAATCCTGATTTTTTATATTCGAGATCTGATACCGGATATTGATATGTTAGGACCAGTTTATCCTAAAATTAAAGGTCAAAACTCTTTTCACTATCGGTATGTTAGGTCCAATTGACCCATATTGGAACTCTAAATAAATTTTATTATTTTTTATTTACTGATTTTATGTTAATTTTTATTTTCCTTTTCGGTAATGGTCTATTAAAATTAATTGACTGGATATCTGATACAGATATCAGTTCCCACTAGTATCAAAATTTGTTTTATAGAATGCTTAACTTGAAGGCTGCAGTCAGGGGTAGTTTAAAGATTTTGGTGGCCTTATGCAATTTATTAAAATATGCCTTTTAAAAGTAATTGTTCATAATTTTTACTAGTTCTAAAAATATGACTCGTTGAAGTAATTGTTTTTTTAGGGTCCTGTGCGGTCGTTTCTATTGCGCTTGTCTAGAACCTCACTATTTCTATAGAAACAATAGGACATAATTATAACGTAGAATTTCAAGATTAATATCATCTAATGAATGTAGTTTATCAAAATTTTAGGACCTTATTTTTTGAGTATTGTGCGGTCGCTCTTATCGTGCCTGTTCAGAACCCACTGACTGCAGGGTATTCCATTTAGACACGTTGCATGGAGATCCTTTGCATGGGAAGCAGGTGTTTTGTTCTTTTCGGACAGAACAGGTTCAGATAAAGATCCTTTGCATGGGAAGCAGGTGTTTTGTTCCTTGTAAAACCGAACTGGTTCAGGTTCAGGTTCATATCCTTTGCATGGGAAGCAGGTGTTTTCAGATTAGAGACTTTCAGGATGGGGAGTTTCTTTTTAAGCTGCAAGAAAGAATACCCACATAAGCAAACCAGAAACAAAACATGGCCGAGGAGCAGCAGCAAAGTGTTAAGATTCCTAGAATCAAACTGGGAACTCAAGGACTTGAGGTAAGAATTTTGTTATTTTGGGAGATATCTCGTTGAAACAGTATCTTCATGTAGTAATTACGAATGAGAGTATCTCGATGCTCCTTTAATTTTAACTAAACATATATATATATGACTAACTAAACGAATATAATTTTTCGTTCGTCGTCATTTATTAAGGAATATAATTTGTTTGTACTCATATTTAAATAAATTTAAATGAATATTAACAAATAATTTACCAAATATCGAACAGTTTATTGAAAGTTGGGTTCGTTTACGGCCCTAATCATTTTGATAGTAAAAAAATCCATTATTTTGTAGGTATCCAAGTTGGGGTTCGGATGCATGGAACTTACCGGAATTTACAACGAACCGGTCCCTGAGGATGTCGGCATCTCCATCATCAAACATGCTTTCAACAATGGGATCACATTCTTTGATACATCAGATCTGTATGGACCCAAAACAAATGAAATCTTGGTCGGAAAGGTAACATATTTGACATCATTCCATTAGTTTATGTCTCTTTTAAAACCAATGAAATCTCTTTTCAGGCTTTGAAGCAACTACCACGAGAGAAGGTACAATTAGCCACAAAATTCGGTTTTTGTCAAGATGGAGCCTTGTGTTGAAATAAACGGCACCCCTGAATTTGTCCGTGCCTCGGTTGAGGCTAGCCTGAGTCGATACTAGAACACCAATAGAGGATACTGTAAGAGGGTCGATACTAGAACACCAATAGAGGATACTATAAGAGCCTGCAACATTCTGTTGAAGCAAGGGCCTAGCTAACAGTTTTAACAGATTGAAATTAGGCCACTTGAATCGACAAGTCAACTCGATTTTCCTTTCATTCTATCTGCAGATGGGAGAACTCAAGAAGTTGGTAGAAGAGGGGAAGATAAAGTACATTGGTTTATCTGAAGCTAGCCCTGAAACCATATGGAGGGCGCATGCTGTTCATCCTGTCTCGGCCATACAAATGGAGTGGTCGCTTTGGTCCCGTGACATTGAGGACGAAATAGTCCCCCTTTGCAGGTTTCCTCAATACCCCATCAATCTTGCCGAGGAATAGTACATTGGACTATTAGCTCTATGTGTTCCTATATGCAGGGAACTTGGGATCGGTATCGTTCCGTATAGCCCTCTCGGTCGCGGTTTTTTTGGTGGCAGGGCTGTTGTGGATAGTCTGCCTGCAATAGTTTTCTGGTATGGCAACTCTGTCATTTGTTGTGGCCTTAATTCTATACTCAAATCTTCATTTAAAACAAACCTTCTAATTGGTAGCTTTTTCTTTAAGAAATGTTACCCTAGGTTTCATGGAGAAAACTTAGACAGGAACCAGAAATTGTATTCAAAAGTAGAGAAGTTAGGTCAGAAGCATGGCTGCACCCTTGCACAACTAGCCCTTGCTTGGGTTCTTCATCGAGGGGACGACGTAGTACCGATTCCCGGTGAGTCACATTCCGTGTCGTTACTTCATATGTTGCATTATAGAAAATGACTTGTGACACAAGTTTCATCGCCATTCTCTTAGGAACAACCAAGATAAAACATCTCAATAACAACATTGATGCTCTAAGACTGAAGCTTACAGAAGCAGATTTAAAAGAGATTAATGATGTGATTCCTTTACACGAGATAGCCGGTTCAAGGTTACCGGAAAAATATGTTCACATAACATGGAAATTTGCTGATACTCCCCGAAGGGAGAAGAAGATGATGGACTCAGTAGCAACTGAAGCTCTTGAAGGAGTTGAAGAAAGGGTTTACTGAAAACCAGACGGCATCCGTATCGGAAAAATTAATTCGAATAAGCAGGCTAGATGGTGTTGAATGCTTGCAACAAGAATGTGTTTGTTAAGCTACTATTCCATGAATTATGCTTTGATTAATGCTGGACTGACTCCTTCATCTTTTGTTTACAATTTTCTGCATTTTGTGAGTAAATACCTCACATGGTGTATAATACATTCTAACAAAAAAATAAATGGTTAATATTTGATCATTGTTAATAATATTAGTACAAATGATTTATTTTATTAATGATTTAATTTAATTAAAAGTATATAATATAAATGCAAGTGGAGGTTAAGTTTATGGATTTAAATTGTAAATTTCCCATTTCCTCTTCCCCTTTTCAATTCTCCTGTAAACAAATCATTCGTGAAAGCAAAAGTTCAAACTGGGAAATAAAAAAGCATGCACCAGCCGGGAATCGAACCCGGGTCTGTACCGTGGCAGGGTACTATTCTACCACTAGACCACTGGTGCTTTGAGTAATACTTTTATTTAATAATAAATAAATTTATTACCAAACCATTCCAAGCCTTCAATGTTCAAAATTTTGTTTTAAGGTTTAGATACCTAAAATATGGGTTAAATTTAAATTTTATATTTAATTTATGAAAATTATTTGAGCCGTTATTAAAAATATTATTTGATTTGATTTGTTTGACAGATATTTAAGATTATAGTATTTGATTGAGGAAATAGAAGATTATATAAATAAAAATTTTATCAAATTATTATTGTGATATAGTTAATTTTTAAGAAATTAAATTTTAAAAGATTAAATTATAAATATTTGTATAAAAATAATAAAATTAATTTTGAAATTGTATATATTTAACAAAATATTATATTTAACACATTATTAATATAAATTAGTATATTCAAAATATTTTAGAAAATACATCATTTTTTTGGGCTTTCTACTATCATTTGTCCAGAAATTGCCATTGTAGTCAATCATTTGCTCTCTTTTAGTAAAGATCAAGCCTTTGTTTTCCATTTTTAGTAGTTTGAATATCATATATTAATCATATATTATTTTATATTTTTCTTAAAAAATATGATTAGGGGCTATAAAATCATAACCTCACCAGTGTTTAACTGATGAACAACCTAATCCATTTTTAAACTAGAAACTTGAAGATTACTATCTACAAATCACATACAAGCCCCATTATTTTGCTGCAGACTATGCATCCATGGATCTTTCAAGTTGAAACCTTGCTCCCCTTTGGTGGTGTATTACCAAACCTCCAGCTGAATTGACTTGTGCCCTCTGGAAAAGGATCACCTGCAACCTCATTTATCGGAACCGCATCGGAGATTTCTTTCAAATCGTCTTCAGAGAGCTTTAATTTCAGTGAATCAATGTTACTATCAAGATTCTTGATCTTGGTTGTTCCTATAAGACAGTGAAGAAAAGGGTCAAAACTTTGGTCCTAGTGATATTACCTAAACAAGGAAAAATTTGGTGCTTGGTGCAAAGGTTCAGGCCAATTATGCTACTTCTGCTGTGGATTTTAGTTGAAATATGAGCAGGCTATCAAGAAGAGACAATGGATGCTGGAAGTTATGGAATGTGACTCACCGGGAATCGGTGCTACATCGTCCCCTCGATGAAGAACCCAAGCAAGTGCTAGTTGTGCAGGGGTACATCCATGCTTCTCAGCCAACTTCTCGATTTTTGAATATAAGGTCTTGTTTTTGTCCAAGTTCACTACTTGAAACCTTGGGAAATGAGGCTTAAAAGTAGTTGGCGATCAGTTTACTATAAAAAAAAATAAAGATAGGTTAAAGACATGAATTAGTTCCCATACCAGAAAACTATTTGCAGGCAAGGTTTCCACCACTCCTCTGCCCGCAAAGAAACCGCTACCGAGAGGGCTATATGGAACAATCCCAATCCCAAGTTCCCTGCATAGATGAACGCAGTTAAATAGGCATTCACCATGATTTGGCTTGCAGCAGTGAAAGGAATAATGGTTGATAGCTGATGATTCAAGATACACAAACAAACCTGCAAAGGGGAACTATTTGTTCCTCGATATCACGAGTCCACAGCGACCACTCCATCTGCACAGCAGTTATTGGATGAACCGCATGTGCTCTCTTAATAGTTTCAGGGCTAGCTTCAGATAAGCCTATGTACTTTATTTTCCCCTCTTCCACCAATTTCTTGAGTTCAGACATCTAAAGACAGAAATTTCAAGCAGTTAAAGATCAATTCCCCTCGATAAGAGTATGAAACAAGGAAAATATATGAGTTGGTATTATGTATTTATGATGACTGCAACACTTACTGTATCCTCTATAGGAGTACTGGTGTCAACTCTGTGCTGGTAGTAGAGATCAATATAGTCCACATCCAGGCGCTTCAGGCTAGCCTCGATTGCAGAACGGACATATTCGGGAGTACCGTCAACTATGATGCCAGTTAAATCCATTTTTTCAATACCAAACTTTGTGGCTAACTGTACCTTCTCTCTCGGCAATTGCTTCAATGCCTGGGAAAAACATATTTGATTCACAGATGCATGAGTTACTTTAACAAGAAAAGAACAATAATAAAAGCATAAAATCATATCAGTATGATAAACAAAACCAGGAAGAGTTGCAATTTAGCTCGAAACTATAAAGAGTTTGTCCAAGCATGTTTACCTTTCCAACCAAAATCTCATTAGTTTTGGGTCCATAGATATCTGATGTATCAAAGAAAGTGATGCCTCTATCGAATGCGTGCCTGATAATCGATATGCCAGCATCTTCAGAGACAGTGTCACCGTAAGCTCCACTAAGCCCCATACAACCAAACCCCAACTTTAAAACCTACAAAAGAAAATCATGCATCATAATCCAAAATTCCAGTCATTAGATGAACCAAAAACAGTGGAACAGTTGTAAAAATGATAAGAATTTGGGGACTCTATGCAACACAGAATCAGCTTTTCTATTAACTAGAGTTGAAAGAACAAAATCTAACCTCAAGTCCTTGAGTTCCCAGTTTCACCCTAGGAATTTCAACACTCTGATGCTCCTTAGACATCTTTTGATCCTTTCTTTTGTTGATGAACCGACACACAAAATCAGTAACTATATAAGATTTAGCAGAATGTTCATTTTAGTTGACTTGTCAACTTGGTGACACCACTACATATGTCATTGATTCTTAAAATTTCACCCCTTAGGTAATCCATTTTTGACTTTGCAATAGTTTCATTTGTTGAAGACTCCAACCACTCAAAACCTGTTGTAGACTTTGCATCCATGGTTACTTCAAGTCGAAACCTTGCTCCCCATTGGTGATTTATTAGCAAACTTCCAGTGGAATTGAACCCTTTCGGAAAAGATCACCTTCCACCTCACCTCATTTATTGGAACCACATTCAAAATTTCTTTCGAATCTTCTTCGCTGAGCTATTATCTAAACAAGGCAAATTTTGGTGTACATGCCTCTATCGAATTTCAAGCCAACTATGCTACTCCTTCTGTTGATTTTAGTTGAAATATCAGTAGGCTATCAAAAAGTGAAAAAGGGATGTTGAAAGCTATGGAATATGACTCACCGGGACACGGTGCTACACCACCCCCTTGATGAAGAACCCAAGCAAGTGGTAATTGTGCAGAGGGACATCCATGCTTCTCGGTCAACTTCTCCATTTTCAAATACAAGATCTTGGTGGCTAATTGTTGGAGTGTCCATTTTTGCCATACCAAATTTTGTGTCTAATATAACAAAAAAAAGAACAAAAAAAGAAATGCACCAGCCGGGAATCGAACCCGGGTCTGTACCGTGGCAGGGTACTATTCTAGTACTAGGCCACTGGTGCTTCGTTGACTGATTGTTTTATCAAAATTTATAAGACCTATATAATATTTAAAGCAACCAAAACATACCTTTCTCAAATAACATATTTAACCTGTGTCAAAAATTCTGGGAAAATTAAGGTTTTTATTTCTCACCCCGCTACCAGTGTTAAACTGATAAACAACCCGTTTTATATATAAACTACAACATGGAAGATACAAATCACATACAGCAATGATACAAGTACAACCCCTGTTATTTGTTTTTATTTTGGTGATGCTGCATGCAGGCTTCTGCTCTCACTCAACCCTTCACTACTGTAAGTATGAAACCAAAGCCTACTAAATCATTGATACAAACTCCTAGTTGTTCAATGGTTTCAGTTGTTCTAGAATCCATTCTCCACAAACCTCATATTTTGATGCAGACTTTGTATACAGTATATATATATATATATATATATATATGAAGCTAATTAGGAAGACATGAGAGGAAGAGGCAAGCAACTTTAACCCGTCCCTTGAAAAGTGAAGTGCCTGGAAAATTTCTGAAAACATTTCATTCCACCAATAGTTTCTTTCAATGGAGTATTTACAATTGCATATGGGGTGACTGCATAGTAGCATCACCAAGCTGACAGTCAACTCCATCCAAGATTCTGGGTAGATACTAAATTTGCTACTATAAATAGTAAATACACCACATATCTCAGTTACACTTGTATATGTTTTCTCTGGCTATTTACTACTGTCTTTTCATCTCTATACCAAGAGAAACCATTGATTTCCTGAACGAGAGCAGCATCAGAGTGTTGAGATTCCTAGAGTGAAACTGGGGACTCAAAGACTCCAGGTAAAGTTTTTGTTCTTTTGTGTAGTCTATGATCTAGTCAAGTCTGCAACTACAGATTTTATATGATTTCATTAACTTATGTCTCTTGTTAACCTGCTAGAACCAATCTCTTTTCAGGCATTGAAAACTAAGAAAATGGCCCATATTCTTTTTTATGTAGTCTGTTTGTTCATCAAAGGCGTAAGTCGTCGGTCCCTAATCATATATTTATTGGTATTTCACTTTAAAATAATAAATTTAAGGTTAGGAATTACAGTTAGAGTTTAAAAAATTAAGGGTAGAGTGTATTTTAAGGGTATATGATTTAGAATGTAAAAAATTAAGGTTAATGTTTAAAATTTAAATTTTTAGGAATTTTTAGTAAAGGGTACGGAAGTGACACAATTAGGGGTAAATGATTTCTACTCCTATCCAAGTTTACAACGAAAGCGAAAAGATGTCTAAATAATCATTTTAATCCATATTTTTTAAGCAATTCAACTCTCAAGAGTACATTTCATTTGAGGTTAAAATGGTCCCTCATCAAATAAAAATTGTTAAACTATTATCATAATGCATACATTTATCATATCACTTTAAGTTATTTATCATAAATTAACAGATTTTATTCATAAAATAATTATTTTGACCTAAGATAAAATATTATATGTCATTTCACACATTAAAGTTTCTAAGTTTTTTTCTTCAACCAAACCTCAATCATTTTTTAGTTTTTTCTATTATAAAACGTGTTAAAATGAGTATCGAAATTATTATAAAAATTATAAGAATTTTGTTATTAACTTTTTGATATTTACCAAAAATTTTATACTTTTAAAAAATTTAAACTATTTATAACAATTTCGATATAAAGCTCGTTTTAATTGATTTTACATTTTTTTTCCTATCCTTAGTCTTCAACCTTTTTCATCAAACACCAACCAACAAAGATCATATATATCAAAGCAATACCACAGCCACTACCACTAAAACAATCCAAATCCCAATCCCCAAAGCCCCATTTTCAGTCTTTGGAGTCTGTTCCTTTCCACTCATCCAAGCACCAATGGCTTCCTTATCCCTCCACCACGCCTACACCAACCCTATTATCCTCCACCGCACCCCGGTTAACCTACGCAACAAAACCCATAAACCGTTCTCCGTCAGGTCACAAGCCGCCCCGGTGCTTTCACAAGATGAACTCAAGAAACTCGCGGCAGACAAGGCAGTCGAGTCAGTCAAATCCGGAATGATCCTCGGCCTAGGAACAGGTTCAACGGCAGCCTTTGTTGTCGACAAACTAGGCCAACTCCTTTCCACCGGTCAACTCTCCAATATCATCGGAATCCCAACCTCAAAACGAACACAAGAACAAGCCGCATCGCTTAACATCCCCTTATCCACCCTCGACTCACACCCTCACATTGACCTCGCCATAGACGGTGCAGATGAAGTCGATCCCAACCTCGACCTTGTCAAAGGTCGAGGCGGCGCACTTTTGCGTGAGAAAATGGTGGAAGCAGCTTCATCTTCGTTCATCGTCGTAGCCGATGACAGCAAGCTCGTTTCAGGTCTCGGAGGGAGTGGTTTAGCCATGCCTGTTGAAGTCGTGCAATTCTGCTGGAAATACAATCTGGTTAGACTCCAAGGGCTGTTCAAAGAGTTGGGTTGTGAAGCAAAGCTGAGACTAGATGGAAGTGAAAAGCCATACGTGACTGATAATGGGAATTACATTGTAGATTTGTATTTCCAGACTCCAATTAAAGATGGGTTTGGAGCTGGGAAAGAGATTTCTGCGTTAGAAGGTGTAGTTGAACATGGTTTGTTCCTGGGAATGGCTACCTCTGTTATCATTGCTGGGAAAACCGGCGTTGAGATTATGACCAAGTGATTGACATTTCTGAGTAATTTGTTGCAGAAATGGTGGAAATTTTCAGACTTTAATTGTACACTGTTGAATAATCAAGTGGGATTTTGGAATTGCATTGAATTGTTAATGTTTTGTTAGTTGAATCTGCAGGTTTTATGTTGTAACTTTCAGTGGTTGAAGGAATTAAGGTTGTCCGAACTTCTTGAGTTGACATTATCTCTGTAAGAAAGAACTATCCATTGCAGAAGTTGTCTGCATCTGCAACTGCACCATGGAAGTTCTACTTGTGGCGGAACACAGCAAATGAAAGATCCGACAAGTGTAGAGGTATCCGACTGCCATGGATTCAGAATTTAGTAGCTGATTCTTTGCCTAGTTTATCAGCCAGTGAAATCTGAAAGCACAAGGTTTCAATGTTTGGTCCTGTCCAGTATAAGCAACAAGCTTCATTTATTTTTTATGATAATTTATCTTCTAAAAGATTTTATTATATATTTATATAGGAAAATTCTATGACCAGCGTCGAATATTATTGAACACAATTAATGTTGAACATCATTAAATTAATTAATCAAAATTAAAAATCTTAAGGACTTGATATGTAATTAATAAAAGAGTGATAAACTCAACATATAATTAATAATTGTACGTTGAGTCCTCGAGATTTTCAATTTTTATTAATTAATTTAATAATGTTCAACTATGTTCAGCGTTAGTGGTATTCAACAGTGTTCGACGCTCGTTGTAGACTCATCCATTTATATATTTATATTCGGGGTTAAGATCGACTTAAATACTATAAAATTTATTTAGTTTTATATTAATTTTAAATTATTATATAATGATAATAAATGATTAAGATTATTTTTTAAAGAGATGCTAATTTTATACTTTCTACATTTATTTCACTCGTCTAATAGATATAAATTAGGTTTAAGGTCAAAGAAACACTTAAACTTTTTTAAAAAAATAATTAAGCCCTTCAACTTCTTTTGCACTCAATTAATCCCTTGAACCAAGAAATTGAATCAATTAAGTCCCTGAACTAAGAAATTGAATCAATTAAGCCCTTTGACCAATTTTAACCATTAAATTTGAATAATTATTTTGATCCAATGTTACAGTATACTGTGCCACAGTGTTTTCACTCAATATTTTTTAAAAATTTTATTTAATTTAATTTTTTAAAATATTCAAAAAATTCTTAAAAAAACTTATAAAATTTATAAAAAAAATTTTAAATGTAACATGATAGAATTTACTGTATCATGTGTCGATAATATTTGAAGAAAAAATTTGTCAAGATTTAATATTCAAAATTGGTCAAAGAGCATAATTAATTTAATTTTTTGGTTCAAGAGCTTGAAGACAAAAATATTTAGAGGTTTAATTAATTTTTAAAACAAAATTAAGGGTTTTATAGACCTTTAAACCTATAAATTAATATAAAAATCTTTAAATTTTATATTATATAACTTAATCTCATCTTCTATATTCTATATTAAATATATTTATTTGTTATATTATGATCAATGCATGCTTAAATACTAAGAAGGAATCAAGATCTTTATGTAAATTAAGCATTTAATATATTTTCATTTTGTAAATATTAAATTGGGTTGATTTGGTTGTACATTTTAAGTTGAGAGGATTGTCTCGTAATAAAATTTTATAATATTTAATTTAAATCAGTTAATTATAAATTAAATATCGATGATTAAATTATTTTATTGATATATATATGGATTAGAATTTTTTATATTAGATAAAATTTGAAACTTTTGTATTTTTTATCACTAAATAAAGATAAATAGATGGATTAGATTAATAATAAAATATATAAAGATTATCGCCCGAAGAAAATATAAAAAAATAATTTTAATCATTTATTATCATCATCCAACAATCCAAAAACGATATAAAAGTAATTGAATTTTACATAAGTGAATCTTAACCTTATAAATATAACAAATAAGATAAATTTTAGGTAAACTATACAAGTAATCCCTAGACTTTTAGAATAATTATAAAATGGTCATCAAAAATTTTAAAACATGCAATACATTTATTAAAAATTTCATTTCATTTTTATTACGTCCACTCATATTAATTCGGTAAAAATAATTCTAAAAATATTTTTTAAAAAAATTTAATTATTTTTCTAATTTTTTT
Organism: Abelmoschus esculentus; assembly: GCA_035048815.1. Lineage (NCBI taxonomy): Eukaryota > Viridiplantae > Streptophyta > Magnoliopsida > Malvales > Malvaceae > Abelmoschus > Abelmoschus esculentus. Next base: position 2,064,090 of record JAUCBN010000051.1, on the reverse strand, counting down.
TTAATTTTTAATTTTTCTAAATTTTTAAAAATTTTCTAGTCTCCTCTTTCTTCTTAAATACTTTTGTCCCACTGGCACTGTCTGCATGTTTTCACGTGTCCTGCTACCACCGTGGCCGTTAATTACAGCATAGGATACTAAGGTACCAAAAATAGTTAATAATAAAAAATAAATAATTTATAATATTAATAATAATAATAAAAAAAAGATTTATCCTTTTTACCAATCCCATCTTTGTTGGTTGTTTCCCTCTTCACTGGGTCCCACTTTCCTATCAAATTTCACTCTCATCGACCCTCAATTATGAAACCCTAATTTATATATTTAAATCTTAAAAAAATATTTTTTTAATATCTATATTTATAATAATAATAATAATTTTTAAAATATTATAATAATTTATTAATTAAACTAAAACTCTATCCTATGATTTAAAAATATTACAATAATAATGATACGAATTAAATTAAGTAGTGCATATATTTTTAGGGACAAGAAGGATGTGATTGATAAAAGTTTGACTTGATGTAAAAGTCAAACAAATCAACGGCTGTAAACAACAAAGGATGTCGGTTTAGAAAGAAACGACAACCTCAAAGGAACAAGAAAGATTAAAACTTTTTTAAATAATAGGAATAAGAAAAATAGAAAAGAAAATAAATCAAGAAAATAAAGATAATATTATTTTTTTGATTATTTTATTATTTATATTTAGGATTTGTGATGGTTCATTCTACTGAATCAGTTTTAAAATTTAAATTGTATATCTTATTATTGAAGTTAATACTTATTTGTAAAATGATAGTATGTAATTTACTGAATTTAAAGAATTAATTGTATTATATCTTTAAATTATAATTTTTATTTTTAATTAATTTTTTAATTTTTAAATATTTTAATTTTTATCATCAAATTATAACTTTTAATTTAACTCGGTCTCTAAATATTTAAATGTTTTAATTTTATACTTAAATTATATGTTTGTATATTCTAATAATATTATTGTTAATAAAATTATTATAACATGTTAATTATCATATAAACATTGATGTGTGTCATATACTAAATACTAACTAATATAATACGATATAAACGATAATTAACATTGCATATAATGATAATTTAAAGATAAAATTAAGATATTCAATTATTTATTTTTTGGATAAATGTAAATTATATTCATCCAAGAACCTAAAAAACACCATACAGTAATAGGTTTAAGCTCAGACAATCAAAACAATTTATCTAAATATTACAGATTTTAACGAGTCCTAACTAATATCTCAGAATTTTGTTAAATTACTACCTAAGAAAAAAAAATTACATCCCAGCAAACGAACACGAACACTACACTATCGCAAGTATGTCAAGTGATGAATGCCCTTGTTTCTCATAGACCCTCGTATTCCTTTCTTGCTAAACGTTCAGTCCACATCAAACTAGTCGAAAAATGGTTGCTCGCAATAAACATTCCCTACTGTAATAACCATTCTAAGCTCTCAATCCAACCACGATGAAACATATTTAGGCCGTAACCCTTTATTGTCCATTTCCATACCTGTTTCGAGAAACAACAATCTCCAAAGAGATGATCTTGTATTTCTAGATCACATTGATAAAGGAGACATATAGGATTCACAAGACAGTCCCAACGTATCATCTTATTTCTGGTGGGAAGCCTATCTAAAACTATCAACCAAGCATATATTCAATTATTTAAAGATTATCTAGATTAAAAACTATAATTTAAAGATAAAAATAAAATATTTATAAATTAATTTATAACTAAAATCATAATTTAATAATAAAATTAAAATATTTAAAAATATATAAATCAATTTAAATTAGGGTTATAAACGAACCGAACGTTCAGTGAACCATTCGTGAACAATTCGGCAGGAAGTTCGTTTATGTTCGTTTATTTATTAAACGAACATGAACAAGATTTTCCGTTCATTTAATTAAACGAACGAACACGAACAAAGGGCTCGTTCGTTCATTTATGTTCGTGAATATTCGATAATCTGTTCGTTTATATTCATTTAAATTTATTCATATATATAAGGGTGAGCATTAGATCAAGTAAGTTGAGTCAAAAAATTTGAGTTAATCGAGTTAATAAGTCTTATTTTATGACTCGCTACAAACTTTCTTGTTATAAGCTAGGAGTGTTCATTGTTTTGTTAAACCGAGTTAACAGATCAGACCAATACAAAATTGGTTAATCAATTAAATTTTAGGTTTCGTTTAATAATTAAGAGTTTTTTTAAATTCTAATTATCAATTATTTTGGTTTAAAATCAGTTAATTAGCTGAATTAATGGAATTAATCCAAAATATTAATTATTTAACATATTATATATGTTAATTACATTCATTCGTTTACGTACGTTTATGTTTGTTATTTATGTTCATTCGTTTGTGTTCGTTTATCATTTAAACGAACGAACATGAACAAGATATAATTCTTAACGAACACGATATGTTCGTTCATTTTTTAATTAAAATTAAACGAATAAATATAAATATACTCTCATTTGTATTCGATTAATTCGTTTATGCATAATTTAAATTGAGGATTAAAATTAAAGGTTGGTGCTTGAATTTGGTGGGTAATTAAAATACTAGTTAATCCAAAAAATCAGCAAGAACTTAACCTGAATTGTGCATTTATGAGTCGGGGTCTCATTGGGCGGTGACTTCACTTGCCACCAAAAGGAGTGTGGTAGGATATCTTTTCTCTTCCCACGACAGGACAAAGTCATTGATAAATGAGAGAGAGAAAAGAAGATCAAGAAACAGGCTGCAATGGTGTCTGTGGAGTCTAATTTCTTGTGTTTATGTACCAATTCCATGTCCCCTCCTCTCCAATTTCACTGAGACTCAAGAAAAAAAACACAAGGGAACTGAACAAGAAAGATAAAAAAAAACATGTTTGATGGAGTCCCGGACCAGTTTCATCAATTCATAGGCGGCGGCTCACCACCATCTCCAGCAACCGCGAGAACTGCCGCACCACTCTCCTTCTCCCCCTCTCTTTCACTTCTTCTAACAGTTTCACTTCTTTTGACCCTTTGTTCTTGCATCATCAGCAGCAGCAACCTCCTCAGTTCTTGCAGGCATTGCACCAGCAGAAGATGAACATGGAGATTAATGGAAGAGATCAGAGATCCATGGCTGAACCAATTGATAACATTCATCATCAGCATCACCCGTGGTCCAACGATGAAGTCCTTGCACTGTTGAGGATCAGATCTAGCACAGAAACTTGGTTCCCAGAAGTCACTTGGGAACATGTCTCAAGGTATTCATACATACATACATACATACATACATGTTCATTTCATCCACTTCTTGATGTTATTATTCATGTTTTCTAAATTCATGAAACAATGGAACTATGGAATTGGATTAGTAAACCAGCTGCCCCATGTGTATTAATGGAGGTTCTGTTAATACAAGAGAGAGAAAGAAGGGTACTTTTGATAACATAAATGGTTCAATTATATACACATATACATACACACAATTATGGTGGGTGCAGGAAGTTGGCAGAGCTTGGGTTCAAAAGGAGTGCAGAGAAATGCAAAGAGAAATTTGAAGAAGAAAGCAGGTATTTCAACACCATCAGTTGCAGCAAAAACTACAGGATCTTTAGTGAACTTGAAGAACTTTGTCAAGCTGAGAACCCTCATCAGCACCACCACAACAACCATATCCACCACCAGCAGTGGCGGAGGCAGGAGAATGAGGAGGTTGTTGTGGCAGATGACAACAACAAAAATGTGGAAAAGACAAGGGAAGAAGAGGACAACATAGGTCAGAATTTGGAAGGTGATTCAAGAAATGGTGATGAATTATACCAAACCTCACCAGCAAACAACAACACTGCAATATCATCAGATCAGGATAAACAAAATGTGGTTGAGAACAAAGGAAATGATGATGTTAACAAGGCCAGTAGCAAGAACAACAACAGCAAGAAAAGGAAGAGAATGAAGAAACTTGAGATGTTCAAAGGGTTTTGTGAGGAGATTGTGAACAAGTTGATGATCCAGCAGGAGGAGAGTCATAACAAGCTGCTTGAAGACATGGTGAAGAGGGATGAAAAGAAAGTTGCCAGAGAAGCAGCTTGGAAGAGGCAAGAGCTGGACAGGCTTAACCAGGATCTTGAGCTTAGAGCTAAAGAACAAGCCATTGCTGGTGATAGACAAGCCACCATTATCAAATTCTTGACCAATTTCTCACAAAATGGACCCTCTAAAAGGAAATGTCTTGAAAAGGTACCAAATGAATGCTCAAATCCTCCCCTTGCTGCTTCATCTTCTTCATTACCAGTTGCAGAAAACCCTAATCATATTGCCATTGGCCAAAACAAAGTTGATCAAGTTTCTACCACTACTTCTGCAACTCAAACCAATCAAAACCCTAATCCAAAAACACCCACTCCCCCAAACCCTACTTCTCCATTGAGTACACCATTGGCAGTAACCAAAGCTCCCCCAAACCCTACATCCAATGACAAAGAAGACCTCGGAAAACGGTGGCCTAGAGACGAAGTGATGGCCTTGATAAACCTGAGGTGCAGTCTTTATAACAATGGAGACCATGACAAGGAAGGATCCACCATTAAAGCTCCCCTATGGGAAAGAATCTCACAAGGGATGCTGGACTTGGGTTACAAGAGAAGTGCAAAGAGATGCAAGGAGAAATGGGAGAACATAAACAAGTACTTCAGAAAAACCAAAGATGTTAACAAGAAGAGGTCACTAGACTCCAGGACATGCCCTTATTTTCAGCAACTAAGCACTCTATACAGATGTGGAACACTTACATCACCCTCGTCCGAAGGGCCGGAAAACCGCTCTGCTCTGCCGGAAACAACCGACGACACAACCGTGCAAGTTGATGAGACAAACAACATAATTCAAGTACCAGGTTTGGAATTCGAATTCTGAATCACATTACGTTTTTGAGTGTCTGTTAAATTAATAATACTATAGTATTAGAGAATCTGATGTACTTCCATGGAGGATATATGTTTAAACATGTATTGTAGTGAGCACCGACAATATGGGAAAAGACAATTTCATTTCAGTTCGGAGCTACATATATTTTATATTAATTTATGTCATAAATTCTTTTTAATTTTGATATTTATTGTAATTGGTTACTGTCATTATAATTTAAATTCATATTTTAAATATATATATTTGTTTACCATATGTAGGAAGGACAGTGTCCATGAGGAACAGTTCACTGTTTCATGCCAAATAAAATAAAAACGATGCAGAAAGAAAATTCAGAATCTTTTCAGGCAAGAAAATAAGGTTTTTGTACACTAGTTGCTGGAAAGTTTCAGAAACATATCAGACAATAGAGAGAGAGATAAAATCTGAATATATACATGTTACAAAATTAGAAAAAATATTTACAATAAAAAAATATAATGAACATATAAATTGTGCAAATTTTAGACGGTCAAATGAGAAAATTTCAAAATAGTTGAAGATTGTACAAGTATTATATTTAATACTATAGTATTATGATTCGCTTATATCATATAAAATTTAATTATATATATATATTAAACCGTTAAATAATGACGATATTGAATTTTAGTCGAGTTATCATCAGATTTCAAGGATTTATCTTTCATCACTAAATTGGGGGTGGAAGAAAATGTTTAGAGAGAGTTGGAAGAGAAAAAAAGGAAATGAATATTTATAGCACAGTAATTAAAAGTTATATTGTATAATATGATAATATGGAAAATAAAAAATGTATAATATACTGATGAGAAAAATAAATATTGACGTGAAAAATAAAAAATAAAAGCGCAAATTATCTTGTCTCAATAGTTAAAAGAATGATTGTTGTTATTGAAGGTTATAGATTCGAGTAAAAATATTTATAGCACAGTAATTAAAGGGTCATTGTTCAATAATTGAGAGTGTATTTTAGAATATATACTACTTATACCCACTGTATATTAAAAAATGCCAAGTCAACAAAACTGTTAGGGGGACCAAAACATGAAAAATAAGTAACGTGAGGGATATTTTTGATAAAAAGTTACTTGAGGGACTAAAACGAAAAACCGTGATAGTTAGATGACCGGTAATATAAATTTTCCTAGAAATATTTTTTGAAAAATGTTTATCAGGTCTTCAAATTCTAAATTACTGAGGACTTGGTATGTAAAAATAATTGCATTTGAAAGTCATTTGTGTTCCTTTGGATTTCCCTTGCGACGACAAAACATCGGCAGTGAGTCAGGGACATTATGCTCTGAGGGGTTGATGGGACCCACCACATGACCAAACCTTACACAGAAAATGAAATAAGATAATTTTAGGGATGAGTTTAGGACGAGTGTCAAACACCGCTGAACAACGTTAATATTAATCATAATTAAATATTATTAAATTAATTTATAAAAAAAATAAAAATTTAAAAGACTAATCATACAATTATTAATTATATGTTGAGTTGATCACACTTTTATTAATTATATACTGAGTCATTTTAAATTTTTATTAATTAATTTAATGATGTTCAACATTAATGGTGTTCAACGGTATTCGACGCCCGTTATAAAATTTTCCTAATTTTAGATTTAAAATGGTAAATGCAAAATCGTCATTTAATTTGAGTTCGAGTTATTTTGGGTTTAATTATATTAGTTTAAGATTAATTTGAATTTAGTTTAATTTTAGTTCAGATTAATGGTAATTTTGGTTTAGATATTAGATTGGCTGATTTTTAATTCGATTATGTTGGGGTTGGTCAATATTAGATTAATACGAAATCGACTGGTTTCAGACAAATTTTTAGATCGATTTAAATTTTTATACCCTATATATGATAGTCTGTATATTTGGCTTTCTCGGGAGTAGTACGATATTTTATATCTCATCTTTCTTCCTTTATTTTAATATCTTTTTTATTTTGAGTTGTCTTAGATTTAGGTCAATTTTAGTTCGATTAAAAATCAATTAGGATCTAATCGGTTAGGTAAAAAATTGATTTGGTTCAATTTTGATTAGAGTAAAATTTGGGTCAATTTTACTATGATTCAATTTATTATTATTAAACTTGTATTATATCAAGAAAGTATTACAAAAGTCTTTGGGAGAAAAATGAATACTTTAAAAGGAGAAAAATTAAATTAATAAAATATTTTAGATATAACATACAATAAATAATTAAAAATAAATATAACAAATATCAAATTATTAAAAATAATATCAAATTATAAACACCCCTAATCCGCGTTACATGTGATGGTCTGTACCCTCTATAGCCGGTTCACATATGCAGCCAAGGAAAACTGGTTTGGTGCACGTGCATTTTGTGGGGACCCATTCATCAGACGGCTCAGAAATAATTTGATCATCACAATCCTGAAGTCAACTTGATCAAACTCTGACCCCAAATCTAATTTGAGATATAAATTTCACTCAAGGCTTTTGGTAGTTCGGTAATCTCAAAACTATTATTTAGTGGGAGTTTTGACTTATGTTGTGAGAATTTCTTAGCTTTGATTTAATAAAATGCAATCTAAAATACTTAATTTAATCAAATGGATAGTAATATTTATAAGATTATATTAATTATTGAATTTATCGTATTACATATTTCTGATTCGATCACTTATGTTCTCGATTCAATGTTAATAAAATAGTTTAACTAGTCTTTTTTAAAATAAAAACAGAATTATTATCATATGTTAAATAAATCGAAATAGCTAACAAAGCTAAACTTTACAACATAAACCATGATCTAATCTGGATCGAAAAGATAATTTATCTCAATGGGTTCATAATAGTTTTTTGTATCGTATGTTATATACAATATGTTATTTTTTTGAATCAGCTACAATGGTTACAATAATATCTGTTTTAGAGTATATTTTCAACCATTGAACATTGATCGCTCAATCACTATATTAATATTACTAGTGCTCGAACTTGTAACTTTTAAGAATAACAACCGTTCCTTTAACCACTAAGATAAGATGATTCGTACTATATACAATACGTTAAAAATATTGATTTCAGGTTGTTGGAACTCCGAGCTTATGGTTCTAGCTTTGGTCAACAATGGGAGAAAACAGATTAAGTCATACCTCAAACACCTGCCTTCCTAACATCTTCATAGTCCTAAAATGTTAGAAGGGGAACTAAGGTAAAAGTGACATCCATGGTTTCAAGCACTTTCACAAACTATAACTTTGTGTCACGAGCTGCGAGTTTAGGTCGAGTCACATACACAACAAATTGTATAAAAGATATAAAAGATTTTACGAGAAATTTTAAATTTAAAGAGATCATTAAATGATCTATGAGACACAGTCACTTTAATTATATATATATATAAAGTTTAATTGAATAGAATATTTTGATTTTGTATCATTGTGTAGATGAACTTCAATCTTAGCCGTGATATCGAATATAGAATACTCATGTAACTCCCCAAGTTTGGGCTTAGGAGTTAGTGAGTCAGTTTAGCCGTTTTAGTATGGTTCTGGATAAAATACTTAAAAATTAGTTTTTAATCAAAATAAATTGAGGAAAATATTCTAAAATCCTTAAATAACATATATTTGATTTTGGTCAAATCAATTTTGGAAATCGACTCTTGAAACCCTAAGATTTTGAAATTAGTGACTGTTTTGTCCAATTATAATCCTAGCTGGTCTAGGCTTTCCAAATATCAATTAATTAATTCCAAAATCTATTTTAAATTAAATAATTTAATTAAACCCAATTTAAAACTCTTAAAACCCTTTTTAATTAACCTAAACATCACATATTTTTCTAATTTTCGTTTTCCCTCTTTGGAAGCAGCCGTTCATCAAGTTTTCAAGGTAAAAACTCTTTCTTTTTCAATTAAAATCGTTTACAATAATTATCTTAACTTTTCTCCTTCAAATTTTCTTGTTTTCTCATCGTTTTTTTGTTTTAAAACCCGGAAAGCAATTGGATCAGTTTTGGAGGTGAGATTTCATCAATCCTCTAGAACAATAAAGTTCTTTACTGAAATTCCCAAGTTCTTGGCTTGGAGAAATCATTTTAATCCTTTAATTTCATAAAAATTGGTTTTTTCGGTTAAAAATCTCAATTTTCATTCAAAGATTTTTACCCACTATTTTTGGATCATAAATGGATTGTTTTTAATATGTTAGGATGTTTATAAAGTGTTTTTTAAAATCTTCAATCCCGGACTATAGGTTTAAGTGAAGTTTGGTGTGTTCCGACAAGTTTTCGGTTTAAGTTTTGATAGGTTTTAAGGGTTGTTGTGTAGGGATCCGACTTGAGGGTTTCTTTTGTGTGTTTTGTAGCATTAAACCTCTTGTTTTGATGCTTGAAACAGGGCAAGAGTTAGGCGATCGCGTTTGAAGGTGTTTTGGTTCGTTTTGGTGGCTTGGCGAGCAAGTAACGGTTATCGGTGAGTGGTTTATGAGAGTGACTGCTTCGGCAGTGTTTTAAACTTAATTTACAAAGGTTTGAGAGTGTAGGGAAGGTGTGAAAACCTCCCTATACTCGAAAGTAAGTAAAGTTTAAGTTTTCGCAAAAGGGTTCCCATATTACTCTATGATTTTACTATGAACTTTGTCATGCTTAATGTTGATTTTGCATAGATGTTTATTGCATGATGATTTAATGCTCATGTTGTTGTTTTATAATGGTTTTGTTACATAACTGATGCTCCCATGGTTTTACTTTGAAAATTGAGTTAAAAGTGATTTTATCAGTTTATGTTTCGAAACTTGAAATATTAGGAAGCATGTGTTTAATTCAGTTTTGAATTTACGTTTGAGCATTGGTTTTCGATATACATATCGGCTAGTAAGTGATGAACCTTATGGGATAAGTTGATCGATCAATAGGGTCTAGAGTGCACTATAAATATTCAAAAGTCGTATGTGTTTAAATTCCTTGTATGTTGTATTTTGGCTTTTAGTCTAATGATATGTGATGGGAGTAGTACTATCACATCCGGGTTGATGAGAGTAGTACTGTCACCGGATACCAAGGTGAGATAATTCATGTTGAGAGTAGTATCAACATGCGCATGCTCTTGGAGTAATACTAACAGGCGGTTGTCCGTTTATCCTAACGATTTGGAGTAGTACAAATCGGATCACTAGCCTCGATATAATTTATATTTTTTATTTGAAATTGCAAGTGTTATGTCGAATTAGGTTTTGCTAGGTGAATAACATGATGGCCTTGTTTTGCTTTGAAAGCATGAGATATCTTTTAAAAGGGATTTTACCGGTACTTTATATTGGCTTGTGAGCCATGATTTTGTTAACACTTGTTGGTTTTGCTATTGACATTGATAACATGATTATGTTGTTTTAAAGAAAGCATGACATGTTTTACCTTTATTGTAATTGAGTAATTATGGGTTGCATTGCAGATGTTGTTTTAAATGTTTTATTGCCCTCACTAAGCTTTAAGCTTAATCACTCTCTTTCTCCCTTGCAATGCAGATAAGTAAGTGTTGGAAGCAATCGGAAAGCAAAGGAGCCAATCGTGCCTATTTTAGTATTTTATTTAGCTCAAGTATGCATTTTCTTAAGTTTTGAACCTAAGTAGTTGAGAGCAATGGATTAGAGAATTATTGAGTTTGGAACTCTGTTTTGGAACCCTTATTATTAAACTTATTATGATTTTAAGTTATATGAGAATTGTTAAGACTTTATGAAGTATGTGTTGCCGTGTTTATTGATGTTAGATTATGCTTATGATATAAGTGCTTTGCCTTTGGTATTAGGTAACTTTGCATCTAGGAATGTTGTTTGAAGTGTGGATTATGCTTATAGGGTCTTGTATGCATCTAGAGAACCTTAGTATTTTAGTTTAGACTTGATTCTTGTATGATCTGCACTTTTCTGGGCAGAGGTTTCGATACATGTTCATAGGGTATCGATACCTAGGCAAAAATATATTGGTCTTCTGGAAAATTATAATTAGGTCCCTAAAACTTGTTCGATTAAACTAGGACTTGTCTTACATTAATTTCCACTGCACTTTGAACTTAGTCCATGCACGAACATGTAGGATCTAATTAAAGCATCTAGATAAGATAAAAAGAAAAATATATATATAAATATAGGGTTGTTTATCGGGGCGAATCCCCGGATTAGCCTCGATATTCCCCGTGTAACTCATTCGAGTCAGGTGACGTCTAGACCGGGTCGAGGGAGTTACAACTCAGCTATAAATAAAGATCTTCCTCTCATTTGTATGAGAGATTATTAAGTGAACCCGGTTCACCACGCCATCTATGGTTCAAGCAATCAAAATCGTTTATCTTTACATACTACTTAATAACTATCCACCCACTAATTACATGTAAAAAAGATAAACGGTTTATCTCAAGAAAATATATAGTTTTATAGTTTAAGGATTCGATTTAAGATCAAAATTTAAAATATAAAATTTAAAAATTTAAAATCTATAATTAAAATTAAAATTTAAAGTTTTGACCTAAAATTTATAAATTAAAATATATATTTCAGATAATATATTAAAAAATTTAAATTTTAACCGTGAATTTTAAAATCTAATTATAATCTTTAACTTTTATACTCTTAAACCTTTTTTTTTTCTTAAATCAAATCTCTAAGTTCTAAACAGGAGAGATTATTAGGTGAACCTTATTCACTACGTCATCCATGGTTCAAGCAATTAAAACTGTTGATCTTTAAATAACTAGTCACCCACTAATTACATGTAAGAAAAAAAATGATGATTTAATTTAGAAAAATTAAAATAAACGATTCTAATTAATTGAGACCATATGTAACGAGAGTTCACCTAATAATTTTTCCCTAAAAGATGGCAATGATTGAGAGTTGGAAGTTGTATCAAACACAACATAAAACAAGGGTAAAGTACATAACAAGTCGTTTAATTTAGATTTGATAATAAATAAATCATTTTTAAATAATAATTTAATTATAAGTTGGATAATATGTATATTATCTTTTAAGAAAATAATTTGGTCACTTAATCAAATTTTATGATTAACATATTATTTAATTATAAGTTTAATAATAAATATATATTAAAAATAATAATTTAATTATTTTATTAAAATTTTGTGATAATTATTTAGTCAAGTGGAAATCATCTGTCTTTTATTATATCTCTTTTGGTGACTTACTTTAAATTAATAAGTTTAGGGTTAGTGATTATGGTTAGGGTTTAGAAAATTAGGAGTAACGTCTATTTTTTATGGTATAAAGTTTAAGATTTAAGATGTAAAAAATTAAAGTTAAAGTTTAAAATTTAATTTTTTTAATAAATTTTAATAGAAACATGGCAAAGTAGGGGAAGAAATTTCTAATCATATTAATATGTCATTAAATTAAAACAAATAATTTGGTATTATAACAATTTCAGTCCTTAAAAATATATATTTTATTTATTTGGTCTTAAATTAAAATAATTTAATAAATTTAACTCCTCATATCTATTTTTTAATAAAGTGAATGTATCTATTAGCACGTGACATTAAGATTATGGTGATTATATTTTGTTAGTAGTAAAATAATTTAGTTTATCGAACTGTCACATATGTTAATTATCATTACATAAAATATAACAAATTATAATAGGATATGTAAAAAAATAATGTTAAAATTTTTAAATGTGAAGTTGAATTTATTAAATTATTTTTATCTAAATCAAATTATAAAATATATATATAAATTTTAAGATTAAAATTATTATATATTATAATATATTTGTATTTTAATTGTAAAATGATTTATTTTTTATAACCAAATGACTATATTATATTTTTTATAAGAAAAATAAGTTATTTATCATAAAATTATAATTAATAATTAAATTATTATTTTTAAAAATAAAATATTTTATTTTTTAATAAATTTATAACTAAGTAACATGAATTTAAATTATTAAAAAAAGAAGCAAAGGTGCCTTAAAAAGTCAGAAACTCAATGAATTGACCCATTTTAGAGATCCAAAATACCCTCCACTAGTCCGACTAGGGAGAAAAACCAAAAACAGAGAAAAGAGAGTAAAAGACTGCCATTGAGAGAAAGAGAGGATGGTGACGAAAACAGAGGAGACCCAATTGAACAGGCTTGAAAACCAGGTTGACAATGGAGGAGGAGGTGCTTGGGAGTATCTTTGCCTTGTCCGGAAGCTTAAAGTTAGGCGTTCCGAGAAAGTCTTGAAGTATGGCTTATCGATCTTAAATGACCCCAAAAAAAGATCCGCTCTTGGCCCCGAAGGTGACCCTTTCTTCTACTTTTGGTTGATTTCTGAAATTGGGTTTTGCTTGAATTAGATGATTCCAAAGTGTTTGATTTGAATTTTGAGTTTTTCTTATTGTTTATTTTTTGTAATTAGATTTGTTTTTGTTGTAGAGTTCTTTGCACTTTATTATTTGCTAATTTGAGTTTTGCTTGAATTTCAAAAATTGAAGCTTTATGAATTGCTGCCCTGTTATTCTTGTGTTTGAATTTAAAGCTTGAAGCTTTATGGTTTTTTGTATGCTTTGATCTGTCGGATTGTGATTTCAAATGATGGGATCAAACCAAGTTGTTGTCTGTTTAGGACTAGTTGTCTGCCTATGTTACTTCTGTTAATTTATAGGGCATTTTTACGAACATGTATAATTACTGACTACTTGTTTCTTGATGCAGAATGGACTCTGTATGAGCAAGTAGCTATTGCTGCTATGGATTGTCAATGTCTAGATGTTACAAAGGTAAAGTTCTTGTCTTTGAAAATTTTCTGTTTTGGATCGATTTTAGGATTTTGTTTTTCTATACTGAAACTTTCATTTTTGTACAAACTATTCCTTTCCTTTTACCTATTTAATTTGTGATTGTCCATGGGGTTGACCTCTGTCATGTTGTTATGGTTTCTCTTTTGCTATTAGTTCCTTACGACGGTGCTTATTTACCTGTTTAAACATTCTGGTTTTATCCTGTTGCATGTTCAGAATGATGTAACTCTTGTTCAATACTTTCGGTTCCGGCTTTGCTGACATCAATTTTTATATGTTAGTTTCTTGCATTGTTTCTTGAACTGCAATGCAATATAGATTAGATGCTGTAGTTACCAGTTGATAGTCAGTTTATGAAGTTGCCTGAAATACATCCGTGCGATTTAATACTGCAGGACTGCATAAAGGTTTTGCAGAAGAAATTTCCAGAGAGCAAAAGAGTTGGTAAGTATATAAGACAATTGAATATATATCTTTCCGTTTATTTATATATGAATCATACGTTTCTGGCCTACCCTTTGATAGTTGACTCCTTAAATTATGCTTCTTCCGAACACCTTGGCCAATGTTCTACCTACCCAATAGCTTTACAGATTGAATAAGGATGGACGGATTTGTTCATAAATTAGTTTCATTCTTTTGGGTTAGGAAGGATGCGTTGATGATGAATGTTTTCCTTTGCTCTTATCATGGATTGACCTAGTGGTTTTGTTATGTTGCGATCTACAGGCCGGCTGAATGGCATGTTGCTTGAAGCAAAGGGATCCTGGGCCGAGGCAGAAAAAGCTTACTCAAGTCTTTTAGAGGACAATTCGCTTGATCAAGTAAACCCGGAGACATTCTTAATGATGTTCTTCTTTATCAAGAAGTGTTGTGCAAAAAGGATTAATAAGAAAATATTTTATTCTCGTTCAGGTAATACATAAAAGGAGAGTAGCCATGGCAAAAGCTCAAGGAAAAATTTCAGAGGCTATTGAATTGCTTAATAAATATCTCGAAATGTGAGATATCGCTTTACAGCCATAGATCTGTCTGTCTGTCCTTTATTGTTCATGTTTCCTAATTCGACAATTTGCTGAAGATCAAATGTTTCTCAATTTCCACTTTTCCTTTGCTAGATTTATGGCGGATCATGATGCTTGGAGAGAACTTGCAGAGATATATGTCTCCCTACAAATGTGAGTGTTAACTTATGTATCTTGATCTTATGTCCTATTACGTTGCCAATTCGTGACATAGAACGTAGCTTAAGCCTTTTTTGCTTTTGTTGATAAATCAGGTACAAGCAAGCGGCATTCTGCTATGAGGAGCTTATTTTGTCTCAACCTACGGTTCCGTTATATCATTTGGCCTATGCTGATGTAAGTATCTTAATATATTTCGAATCTAAGATGCAATTTCATCAGTGTATTTTCGACTCTTAACATTCTACATCTTGTTTCCGACCATTTTCAGTTTTTCCCCTTTCATAATTTATCCACCTAATCGAGAACTAGTTCCATTGTAATTATGATCCTGCAAAAATAAAAAGACCGTAAAACAAGAAACCACTTCTATTGTTGTCTTGATGCTAAAATGCAAGGACCTCGAATTCAACATAGAACAACAATGGTTGCTGACTAAACAAGAGGGCAACTTCTTGACCGATGTTAATGGACATCCGTTTAACATGAAGATTTCTAGCTGGAACTCTTTTGGTTCTCGCAATTGTTTTCGATGATCGTTTATTGTACCTTTCATTAACAGGTGCTCTACACGCTTGGTGGACTAGAAAACCTTCAGACTGCCAAGAAGTATTATGCATCCACTATAGACTTGACTGGGGGTAAGAATACCCGAGCACTTTTCGGAATTTGCTTGGTAAGCTCCTTATCTTTCGTTTAAGAATTATGGTGCAGTACAGTTTATCAGACACGTGCATCTGCTTTTTATCCTTATAATAACCGAAATCTTTTTGAAATGTAGTAATGTGCTCATCTTATGTCCTCACAATCGTACCTTCTGACATGAAGTTTAAACCTCTTTTTCAGTGCACCTCAGCCATAGCACAGGTTTCAAAAGGAAGGAACAAGGAAGACAAAGAGAGTCCAGAGCTCCATTCTTTGGCAGCAACAGCCTTGGAGAAAGACTACAAGCAGAGAGCCACCGATAAACTCGGTTTGCTTACTTCTGCTTTAAAAAGTTTGAAAATTTAGTCTCAACACCAATGACATCGATTGAACACTTGAATTATTGCCCCACACCCTAGAACAGAAAAGGGGGTAGATGATATTTTATATTTTAAAGATTTGAAATTTCTGTCTCCGATAAATTCGAGATACAAGTAGCCGTTCATGTGTGCTTTTCACTTTATTTTGCAATTCTTGTTATCTGTTTGAGATTTTGATGTATTATTTAGCATACTGCCATAAAAAACTAGAAAACTTGTGAAATGGTTCTTTCTTCCTCTTAATTTCATTTATGAAACATACCTCTCACTCGGGACCCGAATATGAGTGTCCAACACAAAACTATATTTGACACAAGTATGTTCATCTTTTTTCTAGCTGTTATACGGTTTTAAATCGGTTCATGTCAAAAATGCTTCAATGACATTGGTTGGACCTGTCGATTTCCAGTCTAACCGGTTCAACCGACTAGTTCGATTCCATTCCAACACAAATTCATGCAATATTGCCCATGTTTGCTAACAATCATTCTATATAGTAAATTAGATTCCAAACACTTGCAATATGTATACTGAGTTCTATACATTCGAACACTAAAATTCATAAGATGATTGTCAGCTACAAGCCTACAGTTTATGGGAAACCAAGTAAATACACGATATTACAGGGATTACCAGTTTATAAACTGAGTCATACGCAGGCAGCACAACTAATAATGGAACTACATTGTTACCACATACAGAACAAGATAATTCTGGAAAACTGCAGCTCTCATGGTGGAGGGAATGATGGAAATGGAGGGACAAATTTCAGTATCAATTTCCTACCACGTCGTGCTGTGGTTGAAGTGCACTCGGGATGAGGTGATGAAACCCTCTTAGAGTTGGGAGAGGAGTTCAGTTTCAGAGCAAGTGGTAAGCATTTATGTTTCAGAACCTCAGGAGTGTCATCTTCCGGAATTGCCTGAAGATTTGAATCGAACTTGGACTGGCAAGAGGAAGGATCCGAGCCATGTTCTTGATTGGTGAAGGACTTAGAAGACGTGACAGAATGCAGAAGAGATCCTGTGAGCTTTCCACTGTAAGCAAATGGCAACCTGCAGAGTAGACTCAACCACTTAAATGAGTTTTAGCTTAAGGCTACATTGTTTAGATTTGAGTTTAAATGATGGGCATATCCTCGTACCCGGATATAACAAGTGTTAAACAAAGATATTTCAAGAAAAATTAAAAGTCTAAGCAACATAGGTTTAAGCATAAACTAACTAATCCAAGAAAAAGAGAAATTGTACCTGGAAATATCAGGAAGTACCGAAAGTTCTTGATGCTCTTCAGCTTTCTTATCGATTATATTGTCATGTGATTTTTTATCTGATGCATTCTGTTCACTAACCTCTAAGCCTTCCTCATTAGATTCAGATTCATCACATCCTAGAGGAAAAAGGAAAGTCAACATTAGGAAATACTAGAAATGTCAAAAGCACTTGCCGTATATGATATATGCCATAATTTGATAAGTGAAACGAATTACAATGGAGAGGAGAAACATAAATCTTAATTCCAGTCATTACGAGTCATATCCGACCAAGAAAATGCCATAAAAAGACTCACCATCCTTCCGACCGAAACTATTTTTACAGCCTTCACATCTACAACTGGGAGAGCATCCAACACCAGCCTGTATTTGAAGAAAACAATCATGACAGATTGGTGAAACTAACATTCAATGTACAATGCTTTCAACTGACATACCTGAAAACATTCACAGTACTTCTTTAAGCAGCTTGACCTTTTACAATTGCATCCTCTCTTATGCCTTGCTGATGCTGGAGTTTGGCTAGTTTCACCCTGCGTTAGCAAACACCATTTTGATGTGATTAAAGGGGAATTGCATAAATAAGACACCAATTATTTGAATTTGGCAAAATCGTCTTCAAGGCTAAAGCATCACAACATTATGAGGCTTTCAAATGAGATAAGAACTGGATTGGCCAAGTGATTGTTAGCCATCCTAAGGAGTATTGAGATCCAAAGTTCAACTACCTTTTCTCATGTGGCCTTATTCAAATATAACAAGAAAAAGGTCACATGCCAAAATAAGTGATAAGCTTTGATGCTACTCTAATATCATGAAGCTTAATCATAAAATAGAATCTAACCCAGGAGTCCAAAACATTGTCTGTGCTTCTAATCACTTTGGGAGCAAATGCTTGTGGATTGCGAGATTCAATCTGTTTGCGAGTCTCTAAAACCACATTTTCATGAATTGGCTTATTGAAGCAATCTAGGCATGAACAAGGCTCAATGCAGTAGAGACCAGCAGCAAAGCAGTCACAATAACTGCATCATAAAATACAGCCAGTAGAACCAGGTAAACAATATAGAAAGCAGCTGAATCCCAAGTGCAAGAAACAGTAAAAGTCAATGGCAGAGAAAGCAATGATTGGAAAGAAATAATAACTAGGCAGCAGAGGACCAAGACAAGTCCAAAATAAATATCTAAACAAGTAGGTGAAAACAGAAAACAAGGTAAACCGTAAACATGATAATTAAATCGCATTTCAGTCTAACGGGCTATTGGAAACAGATTCATTAAGCAGTTGTAGAAATCAAATGCAATGTGGCACCATAAAGTTTAGTCTGAATATCTGATACTTTTAGATGTAGGAAGTAAAGTTATGATTGACCCAAGTTACTGATTCACAGTAATAAAAGGGCAGTTGATCTTCAGTATCAAAATAGAGGAACTGAATAATGTAGGTATATATTTGGTGGAACACATGAAGATTATGGACACCGACCGTAAATATAGGTTTAAATAATTATGAAGGACTTACAGTTTCAAGCATTTTGATCTCTTACAGTTACAGCGTTTGCAAGATGCACTCTCCTCAACCAATTCAAACTTTTGTCTGCACAGTATTAAACCAAAATCAATTTGTATTAAGTGTTTTAATACAAACCTTAGATTTTAGAATGAATTAATCTTATGCACACCTCTTCTTTTCAGGAGTATTATCGTCAGCATCTTCACCACCAACAGTTGCAGGTGTCTCAGAAGAATTTTCTGCAACTGCAATTCCGCTGACGCAAGGAACCTCGCCCGTTTTTATAGAGCTTTGAGTTGATATATTAAGTGGATTCTGATCTGCAGTCAGAAAACTAGGAAATGTCAAGGAGCTTGACATGCATGTAAATTGATTTTCAAAAGTTAGTGCCACCCGTCAAAGAAATACCACCTTTTGAGATGTTTGGAAGAGAATTCAAGTGCAAACCAAAACCAGGAGACTTCTCAAAAACCAGACAACGGCGTCTTATGCTTCGCTGCTTAGAGAAGAACATAACGTATAATTACCAAAATATGCCAAGCATTGAGCACAGAAATTAGTATAAACTTTTAAGAATTACACTCCCATGGTGAAAAAATGTTGATAAACATGCAAGGAATTTGTATGATTTAAGATAAACCTGTCACGGCAATGGCTCAACTATGCCATCATCTTTTCATTTTCTCAAAAGAAATAAATGCTAATGTAAAACTCCATATAAAATCTTTAATCTTAAATTGCAGTATGCCGTGAAAATGTACTAACACAGTTTTTTAAGTTTACCTGACGACTGAGCTGGTTGAACTTCTTCTTGTCATCATTTTTCAAACCTGAATCACTGACTACTAGTTTGTCCACTAGACATGTAGACAAGATGCCAGATGTCTGATCTGTTACTGACTCCCCCAATTCATTTTGTTCACAAGAAACTTGAAGATCACCAGAATCTGCATTTTCCAAATTATTTGCTTTATCTAGCGGAACCTGTGGGATAGTTGATATAAAAGAGGTTGTGCCAGAGTCTGCCATTCCCAGGTCCTGTCCATCACTATTCTCATGAATGATATTAGCTGAATTTACTGTCAATATATCAGCATCATCAGAAACAATTGCCACCCAACCACATCCTGCTGATTCTTCACTCAGCTTAATTCGACGTATTTTACGTAAATCTCTTTCATTTTCAAATGACCGTTGCCTCTCTTCCCATTCATCCCTATTGCGTTGGAAAGGAGATTTGTCTTGTCCAGCTGCTTCTAGAGTTGTTTTTTTCAGTATCTTGTCACAAGGCTCCAAGTTACCATCAGGACTTCCACAATCATATTTTGAGGTTCTTGGCAACTCATTTGCTAAATCTGATTTCTCATCAAAGAGATTACTACTAATTCCTTTGGATGAAATGTCCTTATTGAGACATCCTAGATGTTCATCGTCCAAGTCAGACTGATCAACAGCATTTGAAGCTTCTTCACTTGTATTAGATTGCTTACCGCTCTGGGGGACTCTAGAGTTTGAATCTGCCAAGAAATGATGCCTGAAACCAGTACCATTAGGAACACTAAAAATCATTAACTAAATACGGTAATAAGATAATTTAGTTTTACCTTTTAACCGAAAACCTGGATTCTCTATGACAATTGATTTGTGGGGAAGGAAACAAAGACGAAGGGGACAAAAAGGCTAACGAACTGTAAGCATTATTCGTCTGACTGGACTTGACTAGCTCAATAGGCGAGAGACTGTCAATGAACTTAAAGACAGGTGAATCCTGCAAAGTAAGAAAGCAACCTTTAAAACTTGGCATGCAAATCCAATAACCAGAATAACACAAGATCAAGTAACACAAGGTAACAAACAACCACACAACCAAGCAAAAGAAAAAGGAATCTAAAACAAACTAGGGGAAGGTGCTTTTTTCTATATCACCAACATTGTGAACTTCCCGTCGCCTGTAATTAACTGTATAAAACTATGAAATCTCAACCATCCACAAGTATACAGTCCAAATGGCTCAGCATATGGTCCATGTTGACACCCACACTATAAATGGTTGAGATTGAAGAAATATAGAACAACAGAGATTCCCAAGATTTTACAGCATCATGTTTGATTAAATTGGTGGAACTTTAGCCTTTCTGTCATGGATTTTTTCCCCTTTTCTTTAATTCCATAACTAACAAGCCTAAGGTGTCAAAAATACTAGAAAATACCAATATATCAAAGTCTTCATGAGAAGATTTAGCAAAAAATTTATATATAAATCCTTCAACACAAAATGAATTCATGACAAGAAACCAATCCATGCATTAGCCTAAACATAAATACCCATCAACAATTCAGAGCAAATCATCCAAAATTAACTCAAAACGAAAAGATCAGCGCAAATCTAAGATAAAACTGAACAAAATAAACTTCACAGACAAACCCAAACCCAAACCCCAAAAATTCTTTCACACAAAATAAAGGATATGAATTTGAGATGTAAGTGAGCAAACATGAGTAACCAAAACCCAAATTCTTAAAACCCATCTTTTAAAGTGCATAATAGATAAAGAAAAAAACCTCAAATTTGGAAAGAGAAGAAGTAGGAGTGTTCTGGGTTTTATCTGGGGTATCCATTTTCACCAAAAGCTCTACATCTCCATCCCTCTCTTGCTCTCCTTCAAGACTGAACGCTTAAGAATTTCCGCCATAGACAGCCAACTGCTCTCCCTCCCTTGCTTTTTTCCTTTGTAGTAGTTTGGTCCAAAGTAGAAACCCAGAAAAAGAAATGAAAATAAATAAAAAATGGGGACTTTTGATTGACGGAGCGGGAAGGCGGGAAAACAAAACCATATTCTTTTTCCAGTTCAAAAACCTCAATCGATGTTGGGCCGGTCAAACTTCTACTCCGGCCCATGATGAGTAAACTTTTTACATAATTATCGATATATATCGATTGATTAATTTTATTTAACATGAAATTTTAAAATTAATATTTTTTATTTATTAAAATTAAATAAATTTTGAATTTAATTTTTTTTGTATATAAATTTTTTTCATTTGGAGATTCATTCAATAAAATTGTGTGACGAAAATTAATTAAAAAATAAATTATAGAATTAGTTTGATTTGATTAATTAAACTCAATACAATTAATAGCAATATTTAAGTGAATACGATTTTTATTCTTTAAATCTCTTTCTTCGTTATAAATATTTTGTGTAATTTTTTAGTTTGAATTTATCATTTCATTAGGCGAATAATTATTTTTGTAATTTAAAATTTTATATTTACTTTTGAAATATATTACAATTTAATTCGAATAATTATTAAAATGTTTTTTTGGTTAATGAGTTATATAATATTTTATTTTTTTTTAATTTATTCGTATATTTCAGTTTTTTAAACTATTGATTTGATCCGTATATCATGTTATGTAAGCCGGGAAATATTATTAGATCAATCTTGTTCACCACATCATCCATGGTTTTAATTAATCAGGACCGTTTATCTTAATTATTTTTAAAGTGAATCATCACCTCTTTTATACATGTAATTAGTGGGTGAACAGTTATTAGGTAATTATTTAAAGATGAACGATCTTGATTACTTGGACCATGGATGACGTGGTGAACAAGGTTTATCTAATAATTTCTCATGAGCCGGTTTCCCTCGTTGGATAATCACTTTCAAAGCGGAGAACTCAATAAGTCGATAAATTATTATACAGTTCTGGTTCACTATGTCATACATAATCACATCTAATAAAATTTATTTATTTAATAATTTATAGGAAGATTTATCTTGTAAAAAAAATAAAGAGGTAAAGATTCATTTTAAAAAAATATATGTGTAATTTTATTTTTGAATTATACCATAAATAATATGTTAAATAAGATTTATCTAATAATTTTTTAAGTAAGTCAATATATAGGAATGACAACGGGACGGGACGGGGTGGGGTTTTTTCAGTAAGTCGATAAATTGGGATACCAAAATTGTGAAAACAAGTGTATTGTTTGTTTTTTAAATCTAGTTTTTTTTTTTCATTAGATTAGGGTAGTAAAAGAGATTAAATAAATTACGAGTTATTTGAATTCGACTTAATCAAAACTCAGTCGAAATTCGATCAAATCTCGACTTGATTGGATTCAGTTCGAGTTTGAACTCGGATCGAGTTCTTGACGAACCGCACTACTTGTTACCGACTCAAAAAAACTCATGAACTACTCGAAAGTATAATATATTAAATTTTTTATAATTTAAAATCTAAATTTCTAAACTTAAAACCTTAAAATATAAACCATGAACATAAATCTTAGACCCTAAATTAACACACTAAAACATAAAATTAATAAGTTTAAAATAAAACTTTAAATGAGATGAGACAAATAAGAATTATTCAAGTTTAACACGATCAAAAATCAATCAACACTTAACTCGATTGGATTCGAATAACACTCGAACTCAACTTGAGTTCTTAACGAACTGAATCAAACTTAAAATTTTCAGGCTCGTTTAAAATTACTCAAGCTCGAACTAACTCACAAAATTTTAACAAGTCAAGCTTTACATTACTCGAACTCGGTTTGACTTGTCTACACCCCTAGTTTGGAAATGTATAAACTCGACTTAACCCGTTTACGCCTTTAGTTTAGATTCATTGAGATCCGTTAATTAATCGAGTGTTCAAGAATATTCATGTTTATTTGATAATTCAACTAATTATAATTCAAATACATTCACAAAGTAGAATATAAACCTACTACTAGGAGATGTCTATGAACTCAAACTGGTACAATACTAAATCTGTATGATCGTCTCCCAAAAAAGAATGTTCCTATCCTATTTCTTATCTACAATCAACATACCAATGAACTCCATTGAAACAACTTCAAAACCTTTCTCCTCCCACCAAAACAATCAAAGAATATATATTTATATAGGTCTCCTACAAACCGATAGAATGAGCAAATTGTTAAATCCTACTCCTACTGTGTTTGCATGAGCTACCAGTAAAATCAATACGAAGAAGCTTCGTCGCCTGACCCTTCATCAAATTTCAATATCTGCACGGGTTTTGATCGGTTTAAGCTTGATCCCTAGACCCTCGGGGGATAGAAGTTCGGGAGCTATACATGATTGACTTGATGGACTCGAAGGGTTTGAACCATTGCTTGATGAGGTCGCAAAATGTGGTTGTCTTTGGAAACCAAAATCCATTAGAAAGAATTCGATAGGGACTAGCATGGCCAAGGGGTGCTCTTCTGTTACCAATGAGCCACATGCTTTAACCTGATACAGCACAAAAACCAGGAAAGATAAACTTTTGCATTATAGATCAACTGCGCCTTCAAAGTTCAACATGGAAAAAGCAGAAGAAATGGGAAAGAATAAACTCTGCATAGAGAAATCTACCTCGACGAGAGTGCAATTCTTCCTTCCGATTTTGGTACTCATATGCACAGATTCTGAATGGAATGGACTGCAATCACCGACAAAAATAAGAGTCTTACACTGCAATTTCTTCAAGTCATCCGTAAGGTCTTGTCTCCTGCATAAATACTTCAATCAACGCTATGGAAATGCACTTAGATACACAAAACAAGAGAGTACACAACTAGCCATGTCTTCATTTCTCATGAGGCAAGGAAGTGTGCAGGTGATGAGGGAGTTCAAGAAAGATAAATAAATGACACAAACTTACCTGTTAATTGCTTGAAGAAAACGGATGACATTTGGACTTTGCCTTTCATCCAGTAACTGCCATCAAATTACCAAAAGGATAACCCATTAAAATGTCTGGTTATATCACTAAAACTAGAAATATGAATGAGCTTTAGATGCAGCTTCTTGTTTTGTTATATAAATTGGCATCCTAAAGAGAATATGGAATGATCAAGTGACAGTGTTTGCAGAATGACTTCTCATTATATCCCAACAAGAATACAGAATGACTATATATCTCTTGCAAGTTCCCTTACTTTCAGGCAAGCTTGGACGATCTCGGACTCTGCACCATGCATACCATACCTGAGTTCCTACAAGAAGAATTCCACAATCACAACACTAACAAATATCAAAACATTAAAAATAAAACAGTGATGTTGCTTACTTTACTGAAATACCGCTGAAGAAGGCACTCTTTTAATACACCACACATGCCATAGAAGTATAACAAGTTCATTAACACCTGAAAAGAGGTATTTTAGTGCAAAGCAAGTTCATTACAATTGTTGAAATATATTATAGCAAAATGATATGACCTAAAGAGACATTTTACAAGTGTATTAGAACCTTGTTGTAGAGCCATTCAGTCCATGTAGGAGCTTTGCAAACAGGAGATACAAGAATTAATCCAAGCACTCGCTCAGTATATTTCATCTGGCACAGGGGATAAAAATACACGAGACTGTCAGTGACAGAATATCGGCATAAAAAATATTTACTCACTTTTGTATCTTATGCTAACTTACTGCAAATAGTGTAAGGATATAAGCCCCAGCTGTTGCACCCAAGCATAGAACTCTTTTCAGCCTGATATATTAAGAGCCCAAATTAGTTATAACAGTGAACAGGAATGCAGGAAAAAAAAAAGGGGGGGGGGGGGGGGAGGGGAAGATAACTCCCACAACAACCAACACAAAAAACCATTCCTAGGATCTTTTGCAAAGTAAATTATTATTATTTATGACAGGTTCATATGATTTCACGGAGAAAAATACATTGGAATTAATATATAATTGAAATTTTGAACCCAAGGAGTGGTCCTAGGGGAAAAGGGATTATGTTCTCTCTAGGAGATCTGGGCTGAACGACTTTGCAAGATGTGCCTCAGTTTTATCAAGGGCTAAAAACAGAATAGATGCTACTATGGTAAGCGCATTAAGATGCTACTACGATACCAATTGAAAATAACAACAAAGAACACACATAAACATCATGTGAACTATGGCTGCATGAACTTTTATGAAGGCTATATATCGAACATCTAACAAAGCATATATACAACGAGGGAAAAGTTTAGAATATAAATTGCCATTTTCTACTCAGACTGGGGGGGGGGGGCAAGAATCAGTATCTCAATTCATTTTTTAAGGAACCGGAAAAGGAAATTTACATTGAACTTCATTAAAAAATTTAAAAAAATGCAGAAAGTAGCTGAATCAAGCATTTACATACCCAAAGAAATCAAGAACTTCAGCAACTTGATCTGCTAAGTCAACCACACTAAGCAATGGAACATCTGAAGATATCACATTAGCTCCCAACTGCAAAAACTCTTAAACAAATGGCATACAGATTCTATTAGTATCTCCTAATTAAGGATAATATCCACTGATTAAGGACACCAACCGACACACATTTAACAATTCGAACTAAAGACTCATTTGTTCAAGCAAATACATTTCTAAAACTGAGTCACTGACCTCGTGCCCTGGGGCATCAATGTGGTAAATGCAAAAGTTTTGAAGCAACAAAGAATCTGCATCGGGGCAAACGAATAGGCCTTGGAAACAAGACATATCTGTAACATTTCAACAAACAAAAAACAATCATATATCAAAAGACAATCTGAATTCAACATTTTATAACCAAAATCCGCAATCCATTAAAACCCCTAAAACAAAGAAGTCCAAGAATCCACTGAAGTCTAAAATCGAGAATAGCCCACTTAAACAACTTATTAAATGAACAAAATTGTAGAGATTAATCAAATAATAGAACACTGAACAATCTGCAAAACCCAATTCAATTCCAACGTATATGAAGAACAAGAATCAAACCCAGTAAATCAAACGAATAAGAAATCAAGAAAGTTGAAATATTTCCATTAAAAATAGACAAGAAACGAGAACATACAATTAAGAGCAACATCTGGGTAAGTTATCAAAGCGGGTTTCTCTTGATCACCACAAACAATAACAGATAAAGAACCTCTGCTGGTTTTCACCAAAAACTCCTGCAAAATATTTTAAAATAAAAAGATAACAGGGGAAGAAAAAAAGATAGAAGCTTCGTTCGTAGCAGTTTTGTTAGTTAGTTTAGTTACTTCACCTTCCCTCCAAAAGGAACTATATCAATCACAATGGATACCGAGTCACTCGAATCGTCCATGACTCCCTTTGTTTCCTTCACTCGGTTTCAAGAAACAAATGAAACTCACTGATTGGACTCAGATGATTAGCCACAGAAATATGGAACTTGTTGACATAGAAATCTCAAGCTTTCTTCTTCAATGACAACTCCGGCATTAAAGAATTTTTTTTTTATTTCAAGATAATAGTGAAATGGCGAAAAAGCCCTCAATTCGGTGACGGAATTACACCATGTATGGTTTTCATTTTAGTGTTGAATGACTCTTTTGCCCTCAGACAACTGGTTGACCTGTAGGGCACATGTAGGGGTGTAAATGAGTCGAGTCGAGTTCGAGTAGTTTTAAGCTCAGTTTGGCTCGTTAAGATTTTGAGTTAAGTTTGAGTTTGAGTAATTTTAAATGAGCCTGAAAAATTTGAACCTGGCTCGACTCGTTAAGAACTCGAGTTGAGTTCGAGCTTTTTTCGAGCCTAATCGAGCCAAGTATTGATCGATTTTCGATCATGTTAGACTCGAGTAACTCTTATCTTTCAAGTCTCATTTAAAGATTAATGAAGAAAAAACTTTGATACACATGTTGTGCAAACTTAAGCTTGTTAATTTAGGGTTCAAGACTTATGTTTAGGGTTTAAGTTTAGAAAATTGTATTATAAATTATAAAAAATAGTATATTTATATTTTCGAGTCGGGTATCATGTAACTAGTCTTGTCTCATCTCATCAAAAACTCGAGTCGAGTTCAACCCGAATCTAATCGAATCAAATTTTAACCGAACTTTAACCAAATCGAATTTAAGTAGCTCACGATTTGTCTCCTCTTATTAACCGCTGCAGGTGACCGTTGAGGAGCAGATGCAACGGTCAGCTAAAGGGTAATTTAGGGGGGAAAAGAAAAGAGAGGCAAGTGGAAACGGCGCCGCTTGAAGGGCATTGGAGTAATTTCGTAATTGGCATCGTACAGCTGGAAGCGTAGCCCAAATGAAAGCTATCAATTATGCGCCAGCTCATCATTGGTTATGCTTATTTTTATCAATTTTTTTATTTATTTAATACTATTATTATTATTATTATCCGTATTATTTAAAAATTGAAAAATTCCGTTTATTATATATGAATTAAAATTTAGTATCACAAATTAGTGTTACAATTTACCATAGTTTAATTAAATTAAAATCGTTTTTTAATATTATTTTTTTAGAAAAAAAATCTGTGTTTATCTTTTATTTAACATAATTGGTATTGATAAAATAAAAATAATTTAAATTAACTATTAATATATTAATTTAAATGGCAAATAATTTGATATAATTTGATTATATCTTGAATAACATAAAAAATTTAAAATTTTAATAAAAATTCAGTAGCATTTGTCAAAAAAATAACCATTTTATCTTTGTTTTTTGGGAAGTAATTCAACCTTCAATATTTTATTTTTGATCAAAAATATTATCAGTCAAAAATTAATTTTATAAAAATATATAAAATATAAAATAATTTTCCTTGTGATTTTTTATTTTATTAAATTATTTTAAATTATTTATCATTAATTATTTAATAATTTTTATATAAAAAATATTTTAACTTAAAGTAAAAGTTAGAAATTGAATACGCTAAAAGTATTTAATTAAATATTAAAAGTATTTTTTTTTTACTTTATGTTTCATGTAAAAGTAAAAGTAATTAGTAATGAAGAAGGGTAAAAAGTAAAAAGGAAGAGTAAATTAAGGGCATGCTTTTGACGGGGCTATTTATGTTCCCATGATCCGGGCGAAAACACGTTTTGAAACGCTAATCACGGACGCCATCCCACAATACTCTTGTTTTATCAAATGTACTCTAATTTAAGGTGAGTATTCGATTGAATCGAATAAAAGAATTTATTTATATATATATAAGATTATAATAGAAACTCCGACAAATAGTTCAATGGTGGCGAATTTGCATGTACTTGAAACTATATGTTACAGTGAGTGTAATTAGCCTCATGCTGTTGTTGCAGAACTATACCTTACAACATCTGAAGATGGCGATGGATGAAATTTGATATTTATGGTTTCTGAACTTCGACGGAACATTCAAAAGTCTAGATGCCGGCTGAGGATGCTGGTGCCGGTGTGTGCGCCGTCATGGCTCTAAAATGGTTCAGCAGCTTAATATGCTTTCATGGTCTGATATTTGAAAATGTTTTGCTTACCATAATCTATCAAGAAAACAAGAGAGGACTCAGATGATCCGTTTCAGGTTTCTGCAAAAGTTTAGTTTCATAGCTGATACGAACACATTCATTAGGTGGTTCGAACCATGAAAGCTCCCGAATTTAACTTGCCGAAACATCCGAGAAGGATGACATTGATCAAAATGTAGTTATTGTTCATTCCGACAGCCGGTGTCGAATGTTTCATTTTGCATACCACTCAAGGCAAGGTAAAGTTTAGAACCACAAATTTCACAAGCATTCTCAAACAAATGCACTCTCCACAAGAAAGATTCTACACTTGCAAGATGTTTGCTCAAGGTTTCAAAGACTAAGGCTATCGGAATTCCAGTTCCGGTTCGATTGTCTACCAAGGAACATTATGCGAGAAGCAATGTCTCGATCTAATGGGAATTTAACATAGAAGACAAAGCTCGATACCGAAGCAGGCCAAGCAAATGATGTTTCAAATGCTAACAAGCTTAAAACAATGTTTTCCATAGATCTAGAATAACCCGAGCACAACTATAGTTCCGACCTGATTTTACCGACTTAAGCTGAACATGCTGCAACAAATGAAACAGAAGATGAGGCTTTGAGGTGATTTCAACCTGGCTAGTGTACTGAACAGGCTCAAACTGCAGCTTAAAGAAGATTTGAACAACTATCCATTGAAGAACCTTTTATTTCATAAAACAAAATTGAGGATTAAACTAATGTATTGAGGATATACCGCCGAGTAAGAACAAAAGAGTTGGCTTCGATGCATTAGTAGCTCACGTCGAGTTAACTCGAGGTTGAAAAACTGAATATGAACATAAACACAAATGGACCAACTTTTAATTGAACTAATTGTAGCAAAATCACAGAGTAGATAAAAAGTACCACTCACATAAAAGCTTTTGTTAGCATTGGAGAGTTTAGAAGAATTCACAATCTCTCTCTACTCGTTCATCCAAGCATACAAAATTAGTGAAAAGCCGGGATTCTGCGACTTCGAATCTTGAAATCTCTGCGAGAATGACCATTGCAAGGAACTTGGACTGGGAATGTTTTGGCTAAACCACAACTTCTCTTCTGATGCACCGGATGCTTTGAACAAAAATACAGCATTTCCACCTAGTGATGTTCCAAAGAGCCAATTATGCACATCCCATAGAACTTCTACGGCCATCCCATCGACCAAAATGGTATGGTTCCCTCTGAACTTCCACTGCAGCCGCTTCACTTGCATCATAGCCTTTCCATCCACGCGAATTATAAGGCATGGATCACTTATACCAAGTGTGTCGCATTCGATTATCAGATCATGAATCCGACCATTATCGCAAAACTGAGCCTTGGTAGCAAATACCCTCTTGCCGAAAACATGCTCTTTCTTGGCCACCAAAATGGCACTAGAAGGAACATGAATTGCACCAGTTTTCTTACAAGCTTCTTTCTTCATGTCCCCAAGAAGCAAAACCATCTGCTTATTGGCAACAACACCAACATAAAACCCTTCGATCGGTTCAGGCCCGGATCCGAACTTAGCCGAAGAAAGGTCCCAATATACATCGATTTTACAAGAATATGCTTCTAAACTCTTAGACCCTTTTCTCTTGGAGAACAACCAAGGCTTTATATCAACCTTACAAAGACATTGATTTGCAGAATCATCAATCCCTATACTCAACCCTTGCCCCATCAAGCTCTTGGTCCAAGTGACAGTTATTAAACAAGGCCGACCCCGAATTCGACATTGATAAACACAAGTAGCCAAATTCTGTGCATTTTTACTGGTACTTGATGATGAAGAATCAGCCACTTGTACTCCATTTTCACCAAAACAAGATGGAAAATCTCTCATTCCCTCTCCCCCACTAAAATTCAGTTCTTTTTCTATTTAATTCTTTTCTTTCCACAAACTGTTTTCTTCTCAAATTGTAACCTAAAAGTGCACAACTAAAACATACTTAAGAACTTGAAGAACAAAAAAAGTAACATAAACAAAGAGTAAAGAGTGAGCACTTACCTTAAACTGAACAGTTATTAAAACTGTCTCAGAAAAAACATCTCAAAACTGCCACAAAAACGGTTTTCTAGGTTTTATTTGATCTGAGATGGAGCATTTTTTTTGTTCCTGCAAGAAACCAAAAACACCCATCACTGGAAATTTCCTAAAGTTTCAAACTTTAAAGACAAATTAAGAGAATGTGGGGGTGGGGGGCATGTTTCAGGTAAAGTAGAACTTCAACAAAGAGTAGACAAAAAAGCAGGGTTCTTTCACTGTAAATTCTGAGCTATCATTATCAATGAAACGAATATAATTACAAATCTTTTTCCTCATGAAATAAAATCTACCTCCGGATAATGACAGCCTTGAAAAAGAATATTAACGACAGGATTTAGCAACCGAGTAAGGCTGGAAAGGCTGGTTTTTGAAGAAAATAAAAATGGAGCCTTTTCCTATTTCCTTCCTTTTGCTAGTTGGATTGGCCTGTGGAGAATATATAATAAGTACAAATAAAAATTGAACTCTAGGACAAATAGAGAAAAAGGGTATGTCTTCATTCATTTGGTGGACCCAAGGAACACATGGAAATTGCAATCTGCAAGCAAGATTTATGTATATATTAATTAATTAAAAAATGGTTTTGATACTTTTTAAGATGAAGACATGGTTAGCATGTTAATGGTGGTTTGCTTTCATGATTGAAAACTTAGCCAATAATTGAACTTTTGATATATATTCTATAAAACGTTGCAATGCTGGTAATAGTATAATCTTACTCCATTCCAAGCAAAGATGGTGTTTGATTTACCTTCTCAAAGCACCGTATTTTTTTCTATATATATAAGAACCATGTTCCGTAACGAATCTAAAAATATTTTTAAATATATATATATATTTATATTTAATCATACACATATATCTGTTAGTGATTATGTTTTAAATAACTCATTGGTAATGAAAAGTTTTCACATGTCTCTTGATATACTTATATGTTTCAAATAGGTATGATAAATAAATTGATTGATTAGAACACAAAATTCGACTTGTCTTCATCATACAACATATGATTTGAGGACATACACATTTTTATGTCATGGAATAAATTATTATTAATTATGTCAAATACTCATTGTAAAATTATAAATTTTAGTGTGTGATTTAATTCATGGATAAAAAATATAAAAAAATATAAATTATAAAAATTTGAAAATTTTAAAAGTGTGACGGTTGTCAGCAGTCCTTAGCCAATTCTTACACAATTACTTAGTTTCATGTCTGATTAGTGCCCGATAATACCCCTATTTGGGTAAATCCTCTAGAACAGACCATCACATTAACAAGTGGCCGATCCTATTTAGGCAAATACTCAAGGGAGTTATAGTTTCATGTCTGATTAATGTGAACTAAGCCATTAAATTGCCTCTTGTCTAAGATTTAAACCTATGCAGCTTCTTTTTTTTTTAAAAAAAAAAAAACTATGCAGCTGTGCTTCCTTCAATTATATAAAAAAAAATTAAGAAAATTATGTCAGTTTGGGCTGTTAAATTGGACCAAACTGGCCCAAATGTGTCAAGTTGGACTCCTAGGATTTATAGGGTCTTGTTAGAGGCTTCAATCAATTTATTCTTTTTGTATGTATGTATGTATGACTCTTGTAGCTTTACCTTGAAATGCATTTCTTCAGCAACATGAAAACTAATGTTCTCCAGAAGAAGATTCTAAACTGCTGTTATTACATAAAAGGAAAAAAAAAAAAAAAGCATGCTAAATGCCTGAAGAAAGTTCCTTTCAAGTTGTCAGGTGGCCTGTGAACCTCAATAAAATGCCAACACAAGATGTTGTCATAGTCAAATACCAACCCAAGTTTTGACCTTAATATTCACTACTGTGACTAAATCTGATCTTTACATCTGGAACCTGTTTTGAAGTATTGTTTACTTCTAATAAACTTGTCTTAAGACCCAGATTGAAAGCCTTTGACTTGACTGGATTGTCTAATGACTCTTGCTTCAAGATTTGACTGAATAAATCTGAGTCACTGGCTCTTTGCCATGGTTCAAACATGACCCTGAAATAGCACAAAGATTGAAAATCACACTGAGTTTTGTTGCTAATGTCAGAAGGTGAAAGATTTGTGAAATGACAAACCACCAAACATTGAATTAGCTTGCCATCTTTGTACCTTTCTGCCTGCAGAAAAAAGAAGAAAAGGAAAAGGATGGAAATATGATGCTAGATATTGTAATCTATAATTCACCATTGTGTAAGCAAAGCAACATTCTCTCTCTGGATTTTGGTCCCTCTAAATGCTTCATTGGTTCCACCTACCGTGAATCACTCCATTTTTTGACAAAATGGGGTGGCTGAGATCCCTCCTCTTCCCATTGAAGAAGCTCTGGCTTCGGATGCACTCGGCTCCAAGAAAGAGTATGTACTTTTCGAATGCCTATTCTACTAGTGCATCATTTCAGTTCATTGTTAACAATTTTTTCTGCAATATTTTGCAGCATACTGCATACCAGACTATACACATTCTTCATTCATTCATCATTAAAGATTTTTCAGGACTCCTTTGTTACATTTCTCTGATCTTAATTATTTGTGTCCGAAATCACTTGCACTAATGTCGTGGTACCTGTTCTTTTTCATGATTGAACACTGTTTATACGTTTTTTCTGTGATTTTCAGGTAGAGGGATATATATTTTATATGAAGATGTGAAGTCCTGCACAGATGAGGATGTTCATGTACTCTGGTCCATACTGGTAGAATCTCATTCACCCCAAATTAAATCAAAACAATGAAGCATTTCAAGTATATATGAAGCCTCCTTTAGCATGAATATATCAGCAGAAATAAAAGCTAGTGGAAGTGAAAAATATCCTTTTCCCCCCTCTGTTACACTGTAAATAAACAGGTCTTTTCTAAGATTCCATATTTGGACCTTCAATACTTCTCCCATTGTAACAAAAAAGGAAAAAAAACAAAAGAAAAAGCAGTTTTTTCTAAAGGTTCTGCTTGGTCTATTTTTCTGGCATTTTGGTCTAATCTGTTTAGCTCTAAACAGATGAGTCCTAATAAACATAAAATTGGATATACATTTAAGTAATCTATCTACATAACTATGCTGGATGAGATATCATCCATAATTTAAGTTCCTAGTATTGTGATCATCTTGATCAGAATACATTGAAATGGAATTATACAAAACTATCGGGCCGTTCCAGTCGTTTATTTATAGCTTTAAGCGACCTTGGAGCTCTCCTCCATCTCCATTTTAAGCCACCAAGCTCTAATATCAGTCGACAATGACATAAACATTGTCCTCTTATCCTTATTAAGGAATAGTTTCGTGGCAAAGTAATACAATTGACTCTTCTTTGGTACTTCTTCATCCATGTTATCCAACAATTGAATTGCCTCGGGTATGTTGTATGGCTCAAAACTTGACTTGGCTGAAGTTACGGTACTCATGCTTTCAGCCACACTACACAATCTATCTATCTGTTTAGACAGTTTCGAAACTCTCCCAACTAGTTTTGGTATTTTCTCTTTACCCTTGTTGAGATGAGAAGAGTCCGACTCCGGGGATCTCTTCTTTTGGTGTGGTGGCTCTGACTGGTGCTCGGATTCAGAGTGAGCCAGAGGATTCTGTTCCATACAATGGTTATCTATCTCATTCAAAGGTTCACCCATTGCCTTTTCTTGCATTTGATTCTCCTCTACAGCGACAACCTCCTCGACCTCTACTTTAGGTGGTTCATCATCATCGGTTCCATCAATCGACTGCAAACCAAATGTGAGAGTGAAAGTTGCGTCGTCATTGATACCCTGAAACATCCAATCCAATTTGTTTTCCAGTTCTGGATCAATACCACCATTTCTAAACTTCGTAACCTCAGGCATTATCTGCACATTTATATATGAACATTATTGCTCTTATATAGGAGAAATTGGAAAAAGAAGATCAACGAGCTCTTTGTTACGAGAGTCAATCATTTACCTTTAACTTCTTTTCCCACCATGCCTCTGAAGTATCGAGATTGTTCTTATTCGGATCCCAACCCAAACAGGTATCATTCCCTTTGAGCTGTTTCCATAGCTTCCATTCTTTTTTCAGTAGATCCCACCGATTCTTCAGCTGCGACTTCTCATATTCTTTACCAGTTTCTTTGTTAAAATTTGCAACCAACCTTGACCACCCTTCCCTTTTGAAGTAAGTCCCTTTCCTGCAATTATGATCTTTTTCCTTTATACAAAGATCACAGAATATCATCGTTAAGTTCCTGTCCCATACTGCCTTGATCTTCTCATTACTCCTACCTCGGAGAACCTCTGTTTTAACAATTTGAGCATTTTTCATCTATAACAAAAGTAAAATAAAAAACAGAATCATATAAACTTGATGACAACAGAAAAAGAAGAGTAATAACAAAAAAAGTTACCTGTTAAGAACTTAAGTTCAACAAAATATAAACCATTCTGTTTCCGAACAAAAATATATTCTCTAGTCAGACCCATCAATCAACGAAACATATCCGATGGCAATCGAGACAATTAACATTCCAGAGTTGATTATATACAGCTACACACTCAAGACCATACCAATCAATCACATTCGCACATGAAAGTTTATTTTCATTTGCAGGGTTGCAAAGATACATATGTTTGACCCAATCCTAGGTGTGTGTGTGTGTCCTCAAATCAAAGAGTTGAACTTGATTCGATACACTTTCCAAATAGTAACATCATATACATACATGTATGTATAGTATAACACACACAGGTATTCACATACATACACACATTCTTACATACAAAAGACAACACACTCATTCCTACATGCAGTCATACAAATACAGTCATACATAAATATATACTCATCCTTACATGCTGAAACATACATACACACATTCATACGTACAAAAGACAACACACTCACTCCTTCATGCAGTCATACAAATCCAGTCATACATAAATATATACTCATCCTTACATGCATGCTGAAACACAGACGCACACCAAGGGGAAAAAAGAAAAAGAAAGAAATACAATGTACATTATAATCACTAAATAACCTGGTCAATCAGAAGTAGCTGCAATTCTTAGCCCTTTATAATACCTTTTTTTATGTATTCTGAGCCTTTAAACCCTAAAATAATAAATTAATAATTAGATAATAAACTAAATATTGTTCAAGCCATGAAAGAATAACATGGAAATAACAACCATATACGAGAAAAATTGCAGATCAACACGAAATAAGCAAAATCCATTAATCAAAAGGCATTAAAACAAAAAACCTAGAAATAAAAACCACAAAAGAATCAACTTTTATGAGTACACTCGAAAATCAACCCCCAAATTGGTGTATTGAAATTTTGAAAAGAACAAAAGGGATTGAGAAAATTGGTACCTTGGGTGGAAATGAGGGTAGAAAATGTACGGATTATTACATGAAATAAACGGAAGAGAGATTTTGTTGACGATCGAGTGATGAATCTGGATTCTGGAATGAGAACCTTTTCACGTTTGTCCAAACGCTTAATCCCCAAACGCGTCAGGAGATTTGTGAGTTTCGTTTGGGATTGCGTTTGAACGCAGTGTGTGATTATGCCATGTGGAGCGGTCAACGTCATATGTGGCAGACAAAAATAGGGGAAGAGAAGAAATGGAAATAATGTAGGGAAATAAATTTATTTAAGGCTTATATTATAAATAAATATTTAAGGTATATTATTTTTATTTTAATATTTAAAATATTTTTTTATAAATATTTAAGGTTAATTTGATATATATATTTTAAATAGGAAAATTCTACGAACGTCGAACATCGCTGAACACCACTAATGTTGAACATTGTTGAACATCATTAAATTAATTAATAAAAATTTAAAATCTCAAGGACTCAATATGTAATTAATAAAAGTGTGATAAACTCAACATATTATTAATAATTGTATGATTAGTCCTTTAAATTTTTATTCTTTATAAATTAATTTAATAATATTCAGCGGTGTTCAATATTAACGATGTTCAGCGGTGTTCGACGCCCGTTGTAGACTCATCCATTTTAAATATTGTTATAAAGAGAGATTATTAGTTGAATCTTAATTCATCACATCATTTATGGTCCATGTAATCAGAACCATTCATTTTTAAATAATTTTCAAATAATTAACTATCACTAATCACATGTAAAAAAGTGATAATTCACCTTAAAAAAAGTTGAGATAAACAAATCTGATTGGTTAAGACCACAAATGACGTGGTGAATACAGTTTATATAATAATTTTTCACTTTAAAAAGTATTAAAATTATTTTGAAGTTAATAATTCTTAGAGCATACAATTAAAGTTTTTGGTATCATTATTTTTTAGATTGTGAGTTTAAGATTTAGTAAGAATAATCTCTCTTGTTGTTAAAAAAATGTTTTTTTAAAAGTTGAATTTAAGGTTATATAGTTTGGTATTTTGTCAAAAAAAATTATAAAAAATAAAATATTTATTTTAGATATGATATTATCAAATAATAATAGATCAATTTAAATGATATTTAGATTCTATAAATTATTTTTTTATAAATCTTAAATTCAATCGGAATTATTTCTGTATAGAAATTTTAAAGAAGAAAAGAGTATTTTTAATAATACTAAAACTCATAATTAAAAATATAAAAAAATACATAATCTAACCTATCAATCAAATATACCTACTCAAATTCTATAAATCTTACTTAAATTATAATAAAAATATTTAAAAAATAGGTTAAAAGATACATGTTTTCCACAAAATCACTTTACTTGTAAAACAAGATACAAATAAAATATGAAATCCAACCAAAATAGAAGTTTTAATAGCTTTTGAATACAAGAGAGAACGGATTACTTTAGAAAATAGGGTTTCAGAAAAACTCTACTGCAGATACACTGTGTATATATATATATATATATATGTAAGATAAACCATTGAATCTTTAGCGATTAGTTCTAGATTTCTCTTGGAAAAATATTAATTATCTTCCGTCAACCAAAGCAATCGATCAACATGTATAGGGTGGCGAAAGCATCGCAACATCTGGCCTTAACCGGCGTTGGTATCAAAGACATCAGGCTGGAGAAGAAAGCATGGGTGTTGCCAGGACAAACATGCACAGTTTTAGACCTAACACCGGTAAACTAAACTTTCCAAGTCCAAGCCATGAGCGCAGAGAAGCTTCCTTTCATACTCCCCGCCGTATTCAGCATCGGACCCCATGCGGATGATACTGACAGCCTTATCAAGTACGCTAGGCTTATGTCTCCACACCATAAAGAATCCGACCATGTCAAGGAACTCGTTCAAGGCGTGATCGAGGGAGAAACTAGGGTTATTGCTGCTGCCATGACGATGGAAGAGATTTTCAAAGGAACCAAAGAGTTTAAACGTGAGGTTTTTAACAAGATTCAGCTTGAACTGAACCAGTTTGGGCTTTACGTCTACAATGCTAACGTTCAACAGCTTGTGGATGTTCGTGGTCATGAGTATTTCTCTTACTTGGGGCAAAAGACTCAGATGGAGGCTGCTAACCAAGCAAAGATCGATGTCGCAGAGGCACAGATGAAAGGCGAGGTTGGGGCTAAGTTGAGGGAAGGACAAACAAAGCAAAACGGATTGCTTCTCCAATAACTACTTAATAACTGTTCACCCGCTAATTACATGTAGGAAAGAAGTGATGATTCACATTTAAGAAAATTGAGATGAACGGTCCTGATTAATTGAGACCACGAATGACGTGGTAAACAGAGTTTACCTAATAATTTTTCCAAAACATCAAATAAATAAGGGTTTAAATGGAATAATATTTTTTTATTGGAAAAATAATTTCTTTCGAACTTTATTTTGGAGAATAATTTATTTTTGTATATATAGACTTAATTTGCATTATGCACAACGCGAATTATTAATTCGCATCTTCCAGAATGCGAAGTATAATTGATGTGAATTATATGTTATCCGTTTTTTTAAAATAATTTTAAATTTTTTAAATATAATTCGCATTTTACAAGATGCGAATTATTCTTAAATTTTAAAATCTTCGTGTATTTTTCATAATATTTTGGGTCCAATTCGTATCCTTTTAAGACATGAATTACATTAAAAAATTTAAAAAATACTAAAACAAACATGTAACATATAATCAACATCAGCTATAGTTTGCGTTCTATAAGATAGTAATTAGTAATTCGCTTGTGCACATGCGAATTATATCTACATGTACATAAAGAGGGTATTCTTCAAAATAAAATTTGAGTAAAATTATTTTTTAAATAAGAAATAAAAAATATTCATCCCATTAAATCATAAATAAATAAATAATATTTTGAAATATAAATTATATAAATTTAATTATAATTATTTAAATCTTAAAATTTTAAATTTAAAACCTTAAGTTTTGAATTCTGAATTTTAAAATCCAAATTCTTAAATAATAAAATAGATAAGTTTGAGAAAGGGTATTTATCGGATTATTTTTTTTATCGACGGAATCAAATTAATTGGGTTTTTCAATTGTTAATCGAATTAAATTTAAAATAAAATTATCATCCGAAGTGAATAAAATTTGGTTGGTTTTTATAAAAATAAAACTATATTTAAAAATATATAATATAAAAAAATAAAATTTTAATTTTATATATAAATATTAAAGAATCTAAAATAAAAATATAATTTAAAATTAATATATATATATATATTAAAACTAATTGAGTTAGATTGGATACTTAATAACAAAAAACATCAACCGAGATCTGATCTAATTATTTTTAACTATCTTTTGAGTTATTGAATCAAGTCAATCGTATCAAGTAATTTTTTTAACTTTCAAAAATTAATTCAAAATAATATTATTTTCTCGATTTTTTTTAAACATGACAATTTTTTCTTTATATTATAACAATATCCCTAATTCATCAAATAATTCTTGTTGAAATTTATTTTAACCATTTTCTGAAACCCATCAAAACTGTTGAATGTGCTTGACATGGTACGTCTCCATTGTCTTTATGAGTTATGACAGTCTACCTGCTAGGCAATATTAAATTAATATTCTCTTTTAATTATTTTATTATAAATATATATATATGTTTTTTTCAGGTTCATTCAAAAATCTATATTCTTATTAGAACACGTAAGTAAATGTCGCTTTTTGTGTGAAGTATTTACAGTTATTTTATACAGAAAATGATTTTTGTCCGAGTTAATATCACTTTCTATTAGTCTATATTAAATCTTGAATGAGAAATCGTTTTTTGTAAGAAGTGATTGAATTACTAGAATTCTACTACACGAAAATCGTCAGAGCTCTTCAACTTTACATACGAAATACGTGTTATCTATTTAATAAAAAATGAAAAACTTTAAGTTTTTTAATTTTGTACAAAATTATTTTCGTGTAATAGAGTTTTGACGATTCAAAATCTAAAGAAAATCGATATATATATATATAAACGATTTTTTATCTAAGATTTTAATATAGATTAATATGGAAAGCGATTTCAACTCGGATAAAAATCGTTTTCTGTACAAATTGCTTTCTATAAACTCTTCACGTAAAAAATGATTTTTGTTTACGTGTTCTGATAAAAATATAGATTTTTAAATGAATCCGGGAGAAATATATATTTATAATAAAATAATTAAAAGTAAATATTAATTTAATATTACCTACTTCTAACATGTAAAAACCATGTATATGAATAATGGGAAAAAAACATTTGCATGTGCACGTACCATGAAAATACAACAGATTTGACAACTTGAATGTACCAAGTTTTGTCAGTGAAATTTAACATTTGAAACGACAAAAATTGTTCATGTTCTTTCTAGGGTTTAATGGATGAATATGTTTTGATAAGGTTTAAATTTAATTGATTTATAGTTAATATATAATTAGGAATTACATATAAATAAATAAATAAATTATTTTTTAAATAAAATAAAGTTATACGGTATAATTTTTTTAAGTTTTATATATTTTTCAGATCATTAGATAATTATAACAGATAACTCAGATTAATTCTTTTTTTTAGTGATAACCTTCACATAATCATTAATCTTAATTGGTTTAGAGTAAAAAAAATTCTTGGGGTCTAGATTTAAAAAATATATAAATGATCAAATATTTAATATTTTTAGTTAATTCAATTAACTAATAGATTTTGAACCAATTAACCAATAATCATTTAAAAAAACTTTAATTATCAAATGAAAGAACTCCTAATTATCCAAAATAAATTTTAATTCGATTGATTAATTTAATTCTAATCAAATAATAAATAACCCTAAATTTGAATACCAATACCAAAATGACATTCATTGTTTCCAAAAGTTCGATAAATATTAATATTATCCAACGAATATCGATACTGAATGAACAATATCAATACTCTACGAATATAGTACAAATGTTCATATGGCATTGGTACAATAAAAACATATATCAATACACTCTAATTCTTTAAATCCTAATCATAATTCCTAACTCTAAACTTTAAATTTGCTATTTTAAAATGAGACACTAAAAGAGTTACAATAAATGAGCAGACGATTTTTACCGAGTTGATTACTTAAACTGATATAAGTTATGAGTAAAAATCTTTTGTCCCCTAACTATGTCTCGTACTAAAAAAATAAATTTTAAACCCTAACCTTAATTTTTATTAAGGTGCATTCGGTTCGGTTTTGATTTAATTCGGTAAGCTATTTTAGTAACCACCGGTTTTTGGTTCGGTTAATCGCGGTTTTCGGTTTTCCATATTAAAGTTAATTTATAAAAAAAAATATTTTATCTTGACAAAATAGCTTTATTTTATGACTTTTAAACATTAAATCTTAAATATTTTAAGATATTTTTCATAAATATTTATTTAAATATATTTTTAAATAAAAAAATAAAAATATATTTATATAATTTTAAGTATAAAATATATACTTTTATCTTAAATATTTTAAGATATTTTTCATAAATATTTATTTAAATATATTTTTAAATAAAAAAATATATATTTATATAATTTTAAGTATAAAATATATACTTTTATCTTATAAAAATTAATTAAAAATCAAATTCGGTTTGATTCGGTTAACTGCGATTAATCATGGTTCGTAAATTTATGAACCACAATACATCTGTTCGATTTGATTTTCGGTTTTCCAGTTAATCATGCCTAACCCTAACTTTTACATTCTAAACCGTAAACCATATACCTTAAAAAATATATCATATACTCAATAAATTCCACCACCTTAAATATTCGTCAATAAATTATAATAAGTGCTCATATACTCAATATTTTTCACATTCTTATTGAAAAACTAACACGTTTTTTTTTTAATTTAAATTATTAAAAATACTTGAAATATTAAACTACTACAACGTGAGAAATTTTATGCCTAGTAATTGAAGATTCTAAGAAAAAGTATTATATAAAATAAATAAATAAATCCTAAAAAACTTTTTTTCTATAAAAAAATCCCACAAAATCCTATTTATTTATTTTATTTTATTTATGATCCAATTTCATGTTGTACCGCCATCATGAGCAAGCTCTCTTGATCTACAGCCACAATGACCGGCAAGCTGCCCATCCCACGAGCCATCGCCCGCATTATCTCCTCCACCAGCGACGTGAACTCATTCAAATCGAGCTTACCGTCGCGATCCTCGTCGAACTTGTCGAAAATCATAGTATAAAATTCATCGACACCTTCTTTCGTCGCCGATTTAAGCTCTATCGTAAAAAGCCAACCGAACCCTTCCCGAAATTTCTCACGACAAATCGCTCCGTCTCCGTTAGAATCGACCAGTTTAAAGTACTTTTCAATACAGTTTTTGAACGCTTCTTTTGCTTCAATAAATCTAAGCACTGTGTTGCTATCAAGAACAGCTACACTCATTTTTATAGATAATAAAAACAATATATTTTTCTTTTTAATTTTAGGTTGATTTAATTAAGTTATATATATATATATAGCTAAGGTTATTTATTACTAAATTTGAAAATTTTTAATGGTTGATTTAGCTTTAAAAATGGACCGACCCTTGCTTAAAATGTGACATATGGTATCTTACATGCCTAATACTCGTGCTAGTTCTTGACCAAGTTTTTTGTGAGAAAAATATAAAATAATATAAAATTTTTTAAAAAATATATTATGTAAATATAATCTAATTTTATTTTTTTTAACACTGAGGTGTAAACTGGTCTTATTCAGCAAAGCTTCAAACTTTGGGCTATGGATAGTATTGGGCTTATTTTTTCTTAAAATTATTTTAGGATCATATTGTTCTTGAAATTAGAAAATATAAACACCAAAGAAATATGATCTTTTTTTAATTGTCTAAATGTTTTAAGAGAGAACTTCGATTTAAAGACGTGTATTCGGTTAATTCGATCAATGATCGAATTAAAATTTTTAATTAATTAAATTATTGAATTAATTTTAATCGCTAAATCTTGATATTTTTCAGATTTATTGGTATAATATGTTGTGTCACAGTACTTTTACTTGAATTTTTATAATTTCTTATTTTATTTATTTATTTTTAAAAGTTATAAAAAATGACTTATATAAATTCTTAAAAAAATATTTTTAAAAAATTATAAATGCAACGTGATAGAACTGTAGTGT
Source organism: Abelmoschus esculentus (assembly GCA_035048815.1). Classification (NCBI taxonomy): domain Eukaryota; kingdom Viridiplantae; phylum Streptophyta; class Magnoliopsida; order Malvales; family Malvaceae; genus Abelmoschus; species Abelmoschus esculentus. The sequence goes on along the minus strand of JAUCBN010000051.1, from coordinate 2,020,373 downwards.
ATCATGTGGGAATGATATTTAAAAAAGGTGTCAAGATTTAATAGTCAAAATTGGTAAAGAGCTTAATTGATTAAATTTTTTGGTTTAATAACTTAATTGGGTGAATTTTTTTTCATAAATTTGATTGCTTTTTTAAGAAGATTAAAGACTCGTTACACTTTTAAGCCGAAAATATATCACATGATTCAAAATTTATATATACGAATTGTTAATATGTCGCATTTTAAAATATATAATTTTTTTTTTGCCCTTTCGATTTTCTTGGGACTTTGTTTCGACTAATCCAAATTGACCCACATTGCACACTAGTGAGTCTCCTAACCATGATTTTCTACGAACATAAAATCTCGAACTCAAAGTTTATTTAAACAATATCAAGTTGTTTATCACTTGAGCCAAGTCCGTTGATAAAAAAATATACAAGATTTTTAGCATGATTAAATTATTAAAATTCTTTTGAAGATATATGATATAAATAAAATTATGCGTTAATTATATTATACGTCATTAAACTAGCTGTATTCTAAATTAATCTTTAAAATTTTAAAAATTATAATTTTCAGTGTGGGTTTTGACAAGCGCAACATGAGCGACCGCACAGGGTCCCCTAAAAAAGTGGTCCCCAAAATTTTGATAAACTACATTTATTAGACAATGTTAATCTCGAAATTCATTGTAAAAATTTTGAAAATGCTCTTAAGAAAGATAAGTTATAATTGTTAAAACGTTATAATTATGTCTTGAATGTGACAATAGATTATAGAATCTTATTGATTATTCCTATTACTATTGCTTATATAGAACTAGTGAGGTTCTGGACATGCGCAATAGAAACGATCACACAAGGCCCCTTTAAAAAGGATAATTGCTTTTAAGGGTCACATTTTTAGAACTAGTAAGGGTTATCAACAATTATTTTTAAGGACTAAATTTTAATAAATTATATAGGTTTTTAAAATTTTTGAACCGTCCTGATAATTTTATTATTAAATTATAAATGTATGTCAATTAATTCATTTTTATCCGTTAATAAAATCTTGATACAACGTATCCAGATAAGTATAATCTCAGTCTATAAACATGGTAAAGTGGTCAAATTTTCATCAATTTAAGCCACAATCGAAGGTTAATTTTATACATTTTGAAACGTAAAATTATTTAAATCCAGATTAGATAACTTATAAATTTTATAACCTATTGTTTTAATTAGTTGCGGGTACGATTTGATTTTCAAACATATAAGTCAAATATTAAATTATATATTATTCATGACAGACATTTTTACTTGTCTGAATTCACCAGCTTGACTCCATTGAAAGCTGATTTAGTCCTATTTGAGAAGGCATTTTCAAATTTATTTTTTAAAAAAAATTCGAAAACAATGGTCATGTTTTAAAACCACTAGTTTGATATATTTGACTGTGGAGATTAAAACTTAAAAAAATGTTGAAATTTCATTAAATTTTTTTTGGAGAAAGTAAGTTATCGTTTTTTTTTATATTATTTTTTTGATTTTTAAGGTTTTGTCTTAATTAATTCGGACTAGCATGTATCGTACATCTAGTTTTGATGGGTGAATCTCTTAACAAAGATTTAGTGTTAATCCGATTCGACGTAATAAAAACTATACATCAATCCCAACTTTTATATTTTAATAAAAAACTAAAAAATATATAAATTTAATGTATCGAGGGATTTTAATAACCCAACCTGATCTGAACCTAATTTTTTAAATTAAAATATCTATCTTTATCGGATCAAATCAAATCCTGACAGTTTTAAATTAAATTACCATCCTACTTTTAATATATTTTTTAATGTGAAGCTTCGTATCAGTCGAAATCCTTATCGACATAAAATTATAGTAATGTTTTGGGTCAAATCCTTGAAGGATTAAGCAATACGCGTTACTCAAAGACACTGCTAAAAAAATTCAATAGTCTTCTAGAATCCATGTCACAATTGTTACTATTAATTAAAAAAATAGAAAAAAAAATTATTATTAACTCATCGAGTATTAATAATCGATTAGTCAAAACTATTAATTTATTCTCATTTATTTATTTTAATCTTTAATTTAAGACTCAACGGGAATATCTCTTTCTCTACAATTTCTATCGTATATGTAACTAAAACCATTCATGATGATACATTAAAATTTAATTTTGGTTACTATTTAATCAATATAAAATATAAAATTATTTCAGATTAAATAATCTGGATTTTGAATAAAATTAATTTTATATTTAATTAGTATGATTAGTGATTTATAATTATAATTTAATTAGTATGATTAGTGATTTTAAAATACAAACTTTCTTAATCCCCAGTGTTTGGTGAGTCATAATTATGTTGCTTTATTAGGCATCTGTTCCGTACAATAAAACAAATTAATATTTCATTACCATTAAGACAAAGTTTTAACACGTAACCTACATCTAATTGTAAAGAGGAATGAACCCCAATAATTAATTTTAATTATCTATAATTAATTTTATAATAATTTTATCATCATGAAACGGTGTATTAATTTTATCTATAATTTTTTTATAATAATTAATATTCAATTGATTCATAAATTAATTCAGATTGAGTTTATGGAAATATTTTTTAACTTATTTTTTAAATTAGAGTATCAATTTATTATTTTTAATAGTTGAAAGATAAAAATTTAAAGGGTAAATTACATAAATGATCATTTGACTATATTTTAATTATCTTTTACATCCCTTGACTATCAAATGTTATAAATTGGTCCATTGACTAACTTTTTTGATACAAAGTGGTCCTGTGTCGTTAAAAATTTGACGGAAAACTGATGTAAACGTTAACACGATGACTTGGAATATAGAGATCGTGGATGTCACATGGTTATCCAAGTCAACATGTTAGCGTTTACATCAATTTCTCGTCAAATTTTTAACGGTATATGACCATTTTATATCAAAAAAGTTAATCAATAGATCAATTTATAACATTTAATAGTCATAGGATGTAAAAGATAATTGAAATATAGTTAAGGGACCATTTATGTAGTTTACCCAAATTTAAAATATAATTAAGAGTATTATTTATGTAATTTATCCAAAAGTTAATTGGGTATGTAGGGAATCCCAAGTGCTGGTTTGGCGTTAGGTTTGGAATGATGCTTTTGTGTATAATATTTTGACCAATTTTCGTACGGCCATTACGGAAAGTCAAACTATGATTTTATTTTAATAATTTATTTATTTATTTATTTAATGTTGCTAGCTCCCTCTCATGTGATCGCTTGCCATACAAATTATTTTATAATTACATTGAAAGATGTAAAAAATCAGCAGATATATATATGGTTTAATATGCTTTAAGACCATGTACTCTGCATATTTTTCAAATTTAGCCCTCTTACTTTAATTTATATGTCTTTAGTACTCAATTTTTTAGATTGAAAAATTCAAGTCTAATGGTTAAATTTTATTTTAGGGGTGTCAATGAACAGAGTTTTTGATGAATCATTCTCATAATGTTCGTTTATTGAGTTAAATAAACGAGTATGAATAAAAATTTTATGTTCATTTAATAAGTAAATGAATATGAACATAGGCATGTTTGGTTTATTTATGTTCATAAACGAGCTTGTTTATCGATTCATTTACCTTGTTCTCCTTTTCTTTTTATTTTTCTACATTTAAAATATTGATGAAGATAGAGACTATATTGAACTCAAGGTGAACTTTATAGTTTAAACTATGAAACCTAATGAGATTAAGGACTAGTGGAGTAATTTCATCATTTTGACTATAAACGAATATGTTCAAGAACGTTAAATGAACATATTGGCGAATGTTATGTTAACATGTTCCCTAACGTTAAACGGATATATTTGTTAAATTGGATTTATTTTTTAAGGACTAATTCTCAAATTTTGTTACAATATAGGGATTTGTAATGTATTTTAACCAAAAAATAATAGATTACAAATTTTAAGAATAATATGATTTTCACAAGTTTTAGCTTTGATGATGGTTTAGGCGAGTATTCGGGTTCGTGGTTTAAGTTAGAGGTAAATATTCAATTAAATTGAATAAAAATAAATTTTATTTTATAACTTAAGTTTTATTTAAATTTTTTTCGAGTTAAATTTTTGTGTCACTACCAAACAATCCCTAACCAAAGCTATTGTTGGAGACAAGGCAATGAATCTGAATGAGACCAGACATTTTCAGCATGGTTTTGCATGTGAAATTCAGACCTCCTTTGTCTTGAGTTTGTGCCCTAACCCCCTTACTATACTCGTGGGGCGTTAATCGGGACATTTCGGTTACATCAGTGGATTCTGGACAAGCGCAATAGAAATGACTGAATAGGGTTTTTGAAAAATAATTTTAATGAAAAATAAAATATTATTATCTTTAGATAATTTGAATTTAAACAGTTTAACGTTCGGTGTTCATTTTATTAAAAAATATAATTAAATAACATATAATATCTTATAATTATGTCGTAAAATAAAAAACGAATAAATAAAGCAAGAAAATAAGAAACCAATTTGACGTTATTTTAAAAATATGATGAAATATCATACACACGTCAATATTTGTTATAATTGGAAAAATATTATATTTTTCTAAATATGTAAAAGAAAGCCAAATCATATATATAATAGAAAATAATCATTTAATTGTAATTTTATATATTTGAAATCTATTGAATATCAACTAAGAAAGGTAAGGAATTTATTACTCTTAAGAATAGATTCTAAAGTAAATTATTTTATTTAGGAAAAATTATATTATGAGTCGTTTTCATCATGTCATTCATGAGATCAATTAATTAAATGTATTTATTTAATTATTTTTTTATTTTATTTTTTTATCAAATGAATCTTCACTTAATAAAAAAATATTTTTAAATTTAATTTATAATAATTATTAGTGAAGATTCACCTGATAAAAAAGATGAAGTAAAAAAATTAATTAAATAGATACATTTGATTAGTTAATCTCATAGATGATGTAGCGGAAATAGCCCGAGATATAATTTCTGTTTATTTAGAGATTAATCCATATTTGTCGTTTCTCAATAAACTTAATTTATTAAATTTTAAACTACAAATAATTAATTAATTAATCTAAACCAAATAGTATAAAAATTATTATAAATGTAATTCTCTCAATTTAATTATTAATTAAATATATAATATATATCTTATTAAAAGATTATAATTAAATAACATATAATATCTCATAATTATGTAGGAATGTAAAATAAAAAGACCGAATAAATAAAGCAAGAAAATAAGAAATCAATTTGACGTTTTTTTTTAAATATGATGAAATGTCATACACAAGTCAATGTTTGTTATAATTGGAAAAATATTTTATTTTTCTAAATATGTAAAAGAAGTCAAATTATATATATTATATAATAAGAAAAATTATTTATTGATTATCAACCAAATCTGATATATTTTTATTTATGATTGATATTAAAATTCATATTTAATCTTAGAATATAATATATTTTTAATTATTTGACATTGATAGTTCAATTATTAATATATACACATTAACTGTTATTATTATTATTCTATTTATTAATTTTTAAGATCAAATTGATCAAATATATAAATTTTAATACTAATTTAAGAGATTCTGTATAATTCAGCTACCAACTTGAAAGTAAAATATATAATTCGAATATCAAATGTATATTTAAGTTTTTTTTAAAATAATAAATAATTATTTATTACAAATAAAAAATAATTAATTAGTCTAGTACTACTATTAGTTAGATCCTTTAAATAATATACATAATTTAGCCTTAAATGAAATAAATCGGACTTTGAGAATCTCTAATTATAATAATTTTTTACTTAATCCAGATGAATCGGTTAATAAATCAGATACTATAGTTATAAAAAAAATTAAAAAAATGAGTTGTTTGAATAAAGGTTGAAGCTTGATTTGTTTAAGACACAGGGTAGAGTTAGACTGTTAGATTAGATCTTACACAGTTTGTCAAAGGAGCAGTTGTTTTGTATTTAACAATGTCCAAATTGTAACATGTAATAGAATTGGATCAGGAAACAGTTTTAGCATCAAACTCAAGGTGTGGGGTCAGGGGGTTCTAATGAATTTACCTGTGAAGTTTGATTTATTTTCTCTTGTTGTTTGTCATCTTCTTCCTTTTTTTATGTATCCCCTCAAAAAATTATGGCAGGTTTTGTCTTAAAAAAAAAAAAAAAAACTGGTCTTTTTACTACAAAACTCTCTCTCTCTCTCCAAAAAGGCTACAATAAATTAGTTTTATATATTTTTTGAATTTTGTATAAAAAAAACATTTTCCCCTTGTTTCTTACACAGTTTACAAGGAGAAATCTTTGTTATAACAAGGAAAAGGGAGAAAACAAGATAAGAAAAATTTGATTTTTTTTTTCAAGAAATAATCTTTGGAGGATGAATGGTCTTCTGCATCTTGAAGAATCAGATTGCTCTGAGTTTGTTGAAGTTGATCCAACTGGAAGATATGGCAGAGTATGAATAAATTAACTATTTTTTCTTTTTTCCCCTATTTTTTATGGTATTTATCCTTCTTTTTTTTGTTGCAGTACAATGAAATCCTGGGAAAAGGAGCTTCAAAGACAGTGTCTGAATCAAAACTCCAATATTTTCCAATACCCAAATATTTCTTCATTAAATTTGAGCTGAATTTGAAATTTCCAATGAATTTTTACTCTACTTTTATGGGGCTTAATTATAAAGGATTGATCTTTATTTGCAGGTATAGAGCATTTGATGAGTATGAAGGTATTGAAGTTGCTTGGAACCAAGTCAAACTCTATGATTTTCTTCAAAGCCCTGAAGATCTTGAAAGGCTTTACTGTGAGATTCATCTCCTTAAGACATTGAAACACAAGAATATTATGAAGTTTTATACTTCATGGGTTGATACTGCCAATAGGAACATTAACTTTGTCACTGAAATGTTCACTTCTGGAACTTTAAGACAGTAAGTTGAAACATGTTGAGATCTTTGGGGGGTTTTATGTTAGAATGTTGCTTCTTTTGGTGTAGTGTAGATGTTTGATCTTTTGTCTGTGTTGGGATTCCTTTGCTTTTTCGATCTATGGCAGGTATAGGCTAAAGCATAAGAGAGTCAACATTAGAGCTGTGAAGCATTGGTGTAGACAGATCTTGAGTGGCCTTCTTTATCTCCATAGCCATGATCCCCCAGTGATTCATAGAGATCTTAAATGTGATAATATTTTTGTCAATGGCAACCAAGGAGAAGTTAAGATCGGCGATCTCGGACTTGCTGCAATCCTCCGGAAATCTCATGCTGCTCATTGTGTTGGTATGTATAACTTGGCTGGTTTTCATGTTTACTTGAACTGAACTTTGGTTGGCATCTTGTATGACAAATATTGTGTGTGTGGGTGGGGTGGGGGATTGCTTTTTCTCCAGGAACACCAGAGTTTATGGCTCCTGAGGTTTACGAAGAAGCCTACAACGAATTAGTCGACATTTATTCCTTTGGAATGTGCGTTTTAGAAATGGTTACTTTCGAATATCCTTATAGTGAATGTACGCATCCGGCTCAAATCTACAAGAAAGTTATATCTGTAAGCACTTTTCACTTAGCTTGCCTTGCTTTTTTTGCTTTGTTTCATCTGCTGAAACGACCGGGTTTTCATGAATGTGTGTTGTTACTTTTAGGGTAGAAAACCGGATGCTTTGTATAAGGTTAAGGATCCTGAAGTCCGACAATTTGTTGAGAAATGTTTAGCAACTGTGTCGTTGAGGCTTTCTGCAAGAGAGTTGTTAAATGATCCTTTTCTCCAGATTGATGATTGTGAATCTGATTTTAGACAACTAGAGTATGCTTATGGAAGGGAATATGATGATATGGGTCCGTTCGTTAGGCTACCGTCTCTCAAACTTCATCACAGTAGTAACTCCTATGGTAACGGATACTCGAATGGTTATGGCTACGAAACATCAAATGAATGGGGGTATCATCCTGCTGAAATTGAACCGAGTGGAATCGAGCTTTTTGAATATCAGGAGGATGAGCATGCTGCAAATGTAGATGTAAGCATCAAGGGGAAGATGGGAGACGATGATGGTATCTTTTTGAGACTCCGGATTGTGGATAAAGAAGGTTAGAAACTTATTAACATTTGTTCTTAACTTTTTTAAGGAGATCCGACTCGAGTTTCTCTTTTTGTCTACTCGCAGGTCGTATCAGAAATATATATTTCCCATTTGATGTTGAAACTGATACAGCATTGAGTGTTGCTACTGAAATGGTAGCTGAATTGGATATCACTGACCAAGATGCAACTAAAATAGCCGATATGATTGACGGAGAAATCGCCTCCTTAGTACCTGAGTGGAGACTAGGGCCAGGAATTGAGGAAACACCCCGCTTTTCAAGTCAGAACTTTTGCCACAATTGTGCTTCAAACCGTACATCGACCGGTTCCCTCTTAGATTTTCTGACTCATAATGGTGTTGCCAAAGACTCGCATCTTCTTCGGTGTTGTAGAACCGGATGTGCTTCAATGCATGGCCGGTTCGAAGAGATTACATTTCAAGTCGAGGAATCCGAGCATTGCGTGACAGATGGTGCACCAAATGAGTCAAGCCAATCAGACCATTTGCATTACCAGGAAATATGGGATCAGCAAGAAAGCCATGAACATAGCCTGGAGGGTTCTAGACACAGACATTCCGACGAAGAGTCTGAAAAACTGGATCAATCTTTATCGGCAAACAACGAGAAAGACGCGAGAGAAGAAAGGAAAACCCCATCTCCTACAAGTAATCCAATCCAATGTTCAAAAGGTTCCCATTCTTTCTCCACAGCACATTCATTATACTGTGATATCGCCGATAATTATGAGAATGAAGTCCAACAGGAACTCAGATGGCTTAAGGCAAAGTACCAGATGGAATTAAGAGAACTTAGAGATCAACAATTAGTAATTGTATCAGACTCATCAAACTGCAGCAACAAAGACAAGAACAGAACCAGTGAGGCTTCATCATCATCAACTTTTTCCCCTAACAAGCATTCTAACTCCGATTTCCATGACCATAACAACAAGAGCTTCCCCAATTCAGACAACCGAGGGGAGCGGTATTACAACCCTGTAGAATCTCCGAGAGTTAAGAACATGGTCCCTGCTCAGAATTTCTTTACTGGATCACTGCTTCCACACTCTCTTCATAGGACAACTTCCTTACCAGTTGATGCTGTTGATATATAATGTAAGACTGCATTCTTTTGAACATTCTCTACATTTTGAGGCTGAAATAATATGAAATCAACCCTTTTTTGGTCCATCAAATTTCTCTTTTAGTACTTAGTAAGATTGGATTTGGAAATATATATCATTATAATTATATTGAATCCAATACTTTTTTATATATAATATCAAATAAAAACCGATGTGCAATCGAATCCGAGGACTAATATTTGATACACTGATCGTAAGGTGAAAATCTTCTATCTCTTTCTTATGTCTCCCTCTATGCCTTCTTTGAATTTTTTTAAAAAATTGAATTTTAAACTCTGACCCTTATTTTTTATATCCTAAACTCTACACCTTGACAAATATACCCTATCCCTAAACCCTAACCCTAACATTAAACCTTAAATCATATACCCTAAACTCTCTAATTTAAAACGGAAGCATAAAAGTATATGAATTGTACCCTCGTATAATGACACGTCATCATAAAATTATTGAACACATAGTGGCTGCCTGGTGCATGAATCATTAGGCAGATTGCCATTTCTAACTGGCTTAGCCAATCATGTTCAACAAAAAGCAAAAGGGCAAAAATAATAATTATAATAATAAAAGTGGCAGCTGGCCAATGAGAATTTTTCTAAAAGATTTAATCTTTGACACTAAAAGCCACCCATTTAGGTCTGGCAATCCAATCCATCTTTATTGTTTTTTTTTATATATATATCATATTTAGATGATTTTTATGATTCGAGTCAAGTTATTAAAGTTCGAAAGTGAGTTCTCGTATCTCATGAGCTTCTTTTTTGGTTAAGATATTATTATATATATATATATATATATATATATATATATATATATATATAAATTTTGATATATTCGTATCATATTATGTTTTAATAGTATTTTTTTCGTATTGTTTTTATACTTGTGTATTCGAATCGAATTATTTAAAGATTCCAGACTCAGAGTTTCAATGATTGGGGTTGTGTTCAAAAGGGAAGTAAATTAGATGGGCACCAAATAGGGCATAGAGAGCATGGGAATGAGATGGAGAATCATGTTCCATGCCATGCATTGCATGTTATGGTGCCCACAAGTGACCACCATGTTCCATTGAAAATGATGGGCTCATTTTAGCCGACTCAGATAATATCTTATCATTTAATTTATATATATTCGATAATTTTAAATACGAATATACGATACAACTATACGATAATATTGTAATACTAAGAAATAATTGAACCATAACATGTTAAAAAAGAAAACATAATACAGGAAAGAACTTAGGGGATGTTGGGAACAGTCGTAACCCTTAAAAAATTTAAGTTTTCTTATATTTTTTTATTAATAATCTAATTTTATAGCCCCTAAACTCTTGTAATTTTACACACTATATTTCTAATATAACTTCTTGATAGTTTGCATTCTTTACCTGAAATTCTGAACCCGTCTCTACATTCGTATATGATATGAATATATGAGTTATTATATCTATAAATAATTAAGATTCAGTCCTTACAGATTGTACAAATTTTGGTACAACTCCTAGGATTTGAACACTTAGGTTACAAGTTGGTTTGGTCAAAGTTTTGAAAGCATTGTTGTGATTGAAAAATGGGATGGTGCTTTGTTACTTTTGAATCCAATTGGGAACTCAATACTTGTCAAAAAGGAAAAGGTTGACAAATTGACTTAATCCACATGAATAAAATTAAAATGGATTTTTCATTCTTTTTATATTAGACCCTTTTTAGGGTTAATGCACTAGACATGTTTAAACTATGGTCTATATTTTAGTTTGGTATTCAAACTTCAAAACATTTCAATCAAGTCCTTAAAAGTATAAATATGGTGGTAATCAAGTCAATCTATTGGGTAAAAATCTTTTACCTCTTTATTGTGCCCCATTTCAAGCCTCCTACTTAAAAATATTAAAAATTGGATTTTAAACTCTAACCCTATTTTTCTAAATTCTAAACCCTTTACCCTCAAAATACACCCTACCCCCTAATTCCCTAAACCCTAACCACAACCCTATCATTAAATCATAAACCCTAAACCTCTAATTTAAAGTAGATGTACTAATGGAGGCATGATTAGGAAGTAGACGATTTACATCCCAATCTATTAGGCTAGCCATTGACTTATGTGTCTCTAATTTATCTCCGAGTATATTTGAAACGCATGGAATAACTTGTTTGCAGGGACAGAGTCAAGATTTAGGATTAAAGGAGACAAAATATAAAATAGCGATAAATTCATTAAAATAGATAAATTTTAAAAAATTTAAATAAGAAATAAAAGTGAAAAATTCTTCGATGTGGGGACGATTGCCCCTCCTCACCCATATAATTTCTATCCCTTCTTGTTTGAACGCATAAATAGGTGAATAAACAGTCGTTTAGAGCCAAACTTATCAATATTTAAGATTATTGTGGCCGGTGAACCGACATTAACTACCAGACAGCTAAAACGTCAATGTTAAAATTCCAGCCCAATATACAGAAGCTAAACTAGTCCAATTCAAAACCTAAAATAAACCCTAATGGAGGTTTAAACCCGATCCCGTTGGAAACGCTATAAAGTCTTGTTTTTTCGTATTTTGTCACCGTCTTTGAACAGCTGCCGCTGCTTGTAACCCTTTGGCGCTGCCACTGCTTGTAACCCTTTGGCGCTGCCACTGCTTGTAACCCTTTGGCGCTGCCACTGCGTCGAAACTCGAAACCAAGAAAAACAAAAAGAAGATTTTTGCTTAGCCATGGCGGAGAAGGCAGTGACTATTAGGACAAGGAAGTTCATGACGAACAGGCTACTATCAAGGAAACAATTTGTAAGCTCCATTTCCATTTTCGGTTCATTTTCTCGTTAACCAAACATGGGACAACGTTAAATTTAAGTCTTGAAGTGTTTTTTTCCCGTTAACTTCCATTTTATTTTCCTATTACATTTGGAAGGGTTTAGTTTATGTTATGGATCGGTGAAAGAGAGAAAATAGAAGAAAATAAGTGAACAAATCATGGCTTTAGCTTATATGTAAGATTTGTGTTTTAGGGTTTCCCTTGATTTGTCCTTTAGGATAATTAACATTTTTGCTTAGAAATTTGAAGATAAGTTGAAGATGGTTTATTTAGGAAACTGAAAATTCAAATGAGCTTATATTTGTTTACTTGGAAAATTAATTTTGTTCAATTTGGTCCTTTTTTATGTAGATCATTGATGTTTTGCATCCTGGGAGGCCCAATGTTTCCAAGGTAAATGTTTAATGTTTCTCAATAACATTGTTGTAGTGTTTTACCTGCTGGAAATTTGGACTGCTTGTAATAACATGTTTTTTTTTTTTCATTTTTTGATCCCACATTGGTAGGCTGAGCTGAAGGAGAAGCTTAGTAGAATGTATGAGGTGAAGGACCCGAATTCGATCTTTGTGTTCAAGTTCAGGACACATTTTGGAGGTGGCAAATCTACTGGATTTGGTTTGATATATGATTCTGTGGAGAATGCAAAGAAATACGAGCCTAAATACAGGCTGATCAGGGTAATTTCCAATGTGTTTCCTTTACATTTTCTATGGATTTTGTTAGTCGTGTGATTGTTTATTAGTAGTATCTAGTATGGCTCCGTTTGGCGCCGTTGCCAAACCCTTGATCTGGGTTGAGAAGCTGCAGTGAGGGATAAGCTGGGATTTGAAGCTTCTCTAAAAGCTGTGTTTAAGAGCAAAAATGGTGGGAAAGCTGGGTAATGAGGGCTGAAAGTTGGGTGTTTGGTGGAGTTTCTCCAAAAGCTAGGTGTAGATGGGTGCCGAATGGACCGTATGTTAAAGTCTATTTCTTGACACTTTTGTTTGTGGCGGTCAGTTTTACGCCTTAAGCATTGTTCGAGTCCTAGTTGATTAAACATCTTCTAATGGTGACACTATGTAGCCTAGAAACAACTTGTCTTCTTAGCCGAACAAGTTGGATTCGGAACTAGAGCCTTTGTTGTATTTGGTGCTTGCAACTGCTTGTCTATGAAGAAAAACATGATTTTGGATATATTTACATTTTAAGTCGCTTAATATAGCATCGACTTTCATTTAGGTCATGAAATCTCAATATTATCTCTGTTTGGAAAGTAAGTCACATATGCATGCTAAGAGTGTGTTTAGTGACCTTCATGAAATTTGGTGTTTAGTGACCACATGGTTTTTGTCATCATTGTTAGTTATGAGGATTGCATTTGAATCTTTTCTTTTAAGAGCATCGAGGCATGATGCAAGATGATAATTATGTGTTTCTTTTTCAGAATGGACTGGATACCAAGGTGGAGAAATCGAGGAAGCAAATGAAGGAAAGGAAGAACAGGGCGAAGAAGATCCGTGGAGTAAAGAAGGTAAACTTAAGTGTTTCTTTTTGTCATATTGTTACTATACGACTCTTTCACTTCTGAAACATTCGATGACCCGATTTTTCTCACTATTTTGCTTGTTTAATATAGACCAAAGCCGGTGAAGCAGCTAAGAAAAAGTGAGCTAAAAGGTATGAAGTGTTTTCCAACAGCTGTTGTTTACTAGTCTCGAGTGTTTCGGTGTTGTTGAACCAGTTTTCGATTTTGTTTCCGAAACCAGACTTCTGTGTTGGTTCTTCTTATCATACATTTTGGGGAGGAATTTGATTCTCCCATACTTTTGTGAACAATGGAATGCTAAAGAGAATCATTTGAATGTTGAGTTTTGAAATTGGACCAATGGTTCTATGTGTTATTGTCGTGTTGGAATGGAAGTCGTCCTAATTTCCAGCACGTTTCATGGAAGCAAAGGATGATCTTCCGTGTAGTGATATCAATTAGAATGTATTTTAAACATAACCTAGCCTCATTGGTTGTTATTGGAGCTCACGGGTTCGAGCAGTACTGTCAGCACAGTGATTTAGTAATCAATATCTAATGGTTAAAAATATATATTCTAGAACAGATACTTCTTCAACCACTGTAGTTAAGTCAAAAAAATAAAAAATAAAAACATTTGAAATTCTAGTATATAAATATGATTAATGGCATAAACCCATGGAAATGCGAATATTAATCATATGAAAAGTAAAAGAGAATCATAGTAGGAAATTTTTAAAAATATTGTATTATTTTTCTTATAAAATCGTAAGAATTTTGGTATGTATTTTTTAATATATATTAAAATTTTTATATTTTTTTATATATATCTTATTTTTAAAAAAGTTACTTTTTTATAAAAACCTTTAAAAAAACTATTAGTTATGGATAAGTTCAACACACTTATTGCAAGAACGTGTGCTCATGGTATGGTATGCCAAGTTTGGCTTTCGGTCAACGGTTCAGCCATCCAACTTTTTTTTTTTACATTTTCGTCACCCACGTGTTGGTCAGTTCACTTTGGAAAACAATTTAAAAATATTGGGTTTGAAATGCATGAGTCTACGGTGGGTGTTGAACACGGTTTAACATAACTAACGTTAAATACCGTTAAATATTATTAAATTAATTAATAAAGATTAAAAATCTTAAGGACTCAACATACAATTATTAATTATATATTGGGTCTTTGAGATTTTTAATTTTATTCATCGATTCAATAATGTTCAATAGCATTCAATATTAGTAATGTTCAATAATATTCGACGCTCGTTATAAAATTTTTCGTTTCAAAGTTATTTATCAATAGGTTTAATATAATCTTTTGATTATGATAATATTTATTTAATAAAATATATTTTTTATGATTATTAAGTATTTTTATTAAAGTAATTATAATAAAAAAGTAATTATCATTATACATAATAAAATACTAGGTTTTGATGTACGATACCTTATGTACAGTTAAATCGAGGTAACGTTGAACATAATTTTTTATCCAATTGATAAAAATTTAGATTATAATATAATTTTTTTATCTAAAGTAAAATTTAACCTAAAATCTTATGTAAATAATAAAAAATTTAGTTATAACTTAAAATATTGTAGATAACATAAAAAATTTAATTTAAATTAATTCTAAGTCAAAACATAAATTCTTCATCAATTATTAAAATTATCAATTTACTTAAATTATTACCAAATCTAACCTAAAAAATATTATGAAATTTGGAACTTAAAAAAATATAAAAATAGATGAATAGTTCTGATCAATCAACCATCAATGCTTATTCGATTAAATTCACTTTTAATTATTATTCATAAGAAATTGGAATGAATGTATTAAATTTAAATAAATATTTTTTTAATTTTTGAAAATTTTAATGATAATCTCTTAACTGAATTAAAAGTTAAATAATTATTTTATAAAATGTTGAAAAAAATAGTTTAACATATAACTTAATGATCATTAAGGGGTTTACCCCAATAAGTAAATGAAGAACAAATAAAGCCTCAAAATAAAATAATCAAAAGAAAGATTCCCATTATCTTTAATTATTTGCATGTGTTCTTTTTCTCAATTTAATTTAATTTTCATTTTTCTTTCTTTTTTCCTCCTCCAAGAGTGTGTGTGTATATATATATATATATATATATATATACGAGCCAATAAGCCATGCTTGTTCTCCCATCTCTGTCATTTTATCTTCTCTTTTTACCATATTTCGTTGACTAGCCATTGCTTTTGATTAATCAAAGTTCTTAATTTTCTTTTCTTTTTGATCATGGAAGAGGCAAAGGGTATGTTTTTCTTTCTGGGTTTTTTGTTTTCATGTTTCATTGAGATCCTTTATTTCTATTTTTGTTATTTTTTGATCTTCCATGAGGATTTTCATTGTCAATCTTGATGAATTAGGGATATCTGAATTTCCCATTTTGCTTTTGTATTTCTAGTTTTAGTAATAGACAGATCGATTGAATCTGTTAATGCCTGGAAGTAAAAAAAAGGAGCTCACTTTTCCCACAATTTTGTGGGAAAAAATCACAGTTTCTAGGGTTTATGTATACATTTTTAGACTAATATTGCCTCAAATTTCATTTCTTTTTTTAAATATTAATGTTTATTTTCTTCTTCTTTTTGGTTCCTCTAGTGTTGGAAACTAAAGAAGGAACAATTTCTGTTGCATCTGCTTTTCCTGGTCATCAAGAAGGTAGTTTTCATTTTTCAACTTTTTTCATAGGATTTTATGTTAAAAAGCTGATATAAATTGACATCTTAGCGGTATCCAGCAATAGAATTATTTGTTATCAAGATATTCTAATTCATTGAATTTTACCTGTTGCTTGGTAATGGAGATTTACTGCCATAGAAATCAATAGTATGCTCCCATACATTTTCTGGTTGACTTTTTTACTTTTTAGCTGTGTCACAGTTTATAGATCAGACTTATGGTTATGATCCAGAATATTTCTTGGATGTGTTGTGTACTTGTATCTGTATAAGTTACCCAGATCTGAGGGCAAGTCGGGAAGCTTGTGTTAGATGATACGGGTTTAGGGGTATCCGAATAGTCCATCCGGATAACAAAGGTGTTATTTAATAGTATTTTTTAGCTTTGTCACCGTTTATGGATCATGGCGATGGCTATGGTTATCGATGATCCGGTACCTTAGATATGTTGTGTTGATCTATTTTACTTGGACTCAAGAATGAGTGCATGTCCATGTCCATGTCCATGTCGTTTATGCATCGCAAATTGCTGTTAGACATTGGTTTAGGAAAATCGAAGAGTACGTTTATCATTATTGATGATCTGGTATCTTTGTTACCCATACTTGAGGGCGAGTATATCTATAGGTACTAGACATGGGGTTGGGGGAAAAAAACAAATGGCTTAGAAAGAGTGACAAACTAGGCGATAATGATTCATATATATTTTTCTTGGGAAGACTATAATGCTTGATGTTCATTAGATAGATATAAAAGCTCTTTTTTTTTTCTGTTCGTTGTTCAACCAGCTGTACAGGATAGAGATCACAAATTCTTAACACTAGCAATTGGAGAAGCATATAAAGGGGTTGAATGTAAAGATGGAGGTCCATTTGGTGCGGTTGTAGTTCGCAATGACGAAGTCGTTGTGAGTTGTCACAACATGGTTTTGAAAAACACTGACCCTACTGCCCATGCAGAGGTTACCGCTATTAGAGAGGTCAGATGAAATGAACTAATCGAACAAATCAAAACAATTAATCAAATTGCTTCATCGTATTCTTATTTTTACTTAAAATGTTTGAAAGTGTCAATCCCTGAAACCTTGAAACGTTTCTAAAAACTTAGATTTTGGTTTTCGATTGTAAGAAAATACAATAGCTTCATTGGAAGATATGCATGGTATTATGCAGCATCAACGATTATGGCCCTGTTTTGCTATGTCCATGTACTAATGCTTGGATCATCTCTGTCAGGCATGCAAGAAGCTGAATCAGATTGAGCTCTCAGACTGTGAAATATATGCATCATGCGAGCCTTGTCCAATGTGCTTTGGTGCCATCCATCTTTCAAGAATCAAGGTCCATTGCCAAACCTTACCATTTAACATATATATTCTTTTCCATAAAAACGAGCCTGCTGATTAGTGATTACGGTCTGGATAAGGATTACAGAAGGTTGAAGATGTTAAGATTCGAATCCCATGTCAAGTTCGTGGTTCATTTCTTAAGATGTAGGATTGTTAAACGAATGCAGATGCTGGGATTTGAATCCCAGATCTATTGAATATCACGTTTATAATCTCATTCTTACCCAAAGTTGTGATCTTTTCTCTTAATCAGAGGCTTGTTTACGGAGCGAAAGCGGAGGCAGCCATAGCAATAGGATTTGATGATTTCATAGCTGATGCCTTGAGAGGTACTGGTTTTTACCAGAAGGCTAACCTGGAGATCAAGCAAGCTGATGGAACAGGTGCTGTCATTGCAGAACAAGTATTTGAGAAGACTAAGGAAAAGTTTACCTTGTACTAATTTCTCACGTGTCCATTTAAATCTTTGATTACTAAAAACATTTTGAAATTCATGTTAAAAAACTGACCTTTTTCTTTCAAGTTATGAATAATAGTATGCATTATTTGATTTCAGAATTATGTTGAGAAATAGAAAGCTAATTGTAAGTGCTTGCCTTACTGTACCATCAATGGTGGAGGCACCTGGCATGCCACAGATGGGACATTTTTGTTATAGAACCACCCAAAGCTTATGGTGGAGCATCTAATCAGAGTGAACTTGAACATGCCCTTAAACTTTTTTAAAAAAATCAATTAAGCCCTTAAACTTCTTTTGTATCCAATTAAGCCCTTGAATCAAGAAATTGAATTAATTAAGTTCTTCAACCAATTTTGACCATTAAATTTGAATAAATTTTTTGATCCACTGTTTCAGTACAACGTGTCACAGTGTTTTCACTTGATATTTTTTAGAAATTTTATTTTTATTTAAATTTTTGTAAATATTCTAAAAACTTATATAATTTATAAAAAAAATGCTTTTTCTTTTTTTGTAAATGCAACATGATAGAATTGTATTGTATCATGTGTAGATAATATCTGAAGAAAAAAATTGTCAAAATTTAGTAGTCAAAATTAGTCAAAGGACTTATTTGATTTAATTTCTTGGTGCAAGGGCTTAATTGATTAATTTTTTTGATTCAAGGGCTTAATTGAGTGTAAAAAAATTCAAAGACTTAATTGATTTTTTTCAAAAGTTTAAGGGCTTCTTACACCATTAAGCCTTTTTTTTATATAATTTCAAATTCAATTTCAATTTATTGGATTTTCTTTCTATAGAAATCTTAATCTCAAATTCTCTATTGGGCCTATTTTTTCCATTCAAGCTAGGCAAAACCAAACTAAACTTTGGGCGGGCTCCACTTTAACTGGGCCAACAGATTCCTTTCTTTCTCAATCCCACACGTGACATATACACGTGCGAAAACAGTCTCATTCCTCAACAGATCTCTCATACGAACAACAAGATCTACAAAGCCCACCTTCTTCATTTCTGCGATCGAGCTCTTCGATTTCCATGAATTAACTAACGATTTCTCAATTCTTCGTTAGCATTCCCCACTGGTTACCAATTCATTCATATTCACGGATTAGAAAAGAGAGCCAGAAGGAGACAGAGAGAGCTCTGAGGAGATGGCTTTCATGGCTGTTCTTGAATCCGATCTCCGCGCGCTCTCCACAGAAGCAAGACGACGACACCCCGGCGTCAAAGACGCTGCTGAACACGCCATATTGAAGGTTACGGTTTACTTTTATATGCAGGTGTTTTAGTAAAATTGATGTATATGTTAGTTCATGTATTTCTTATGTTTTAAGTTTGAAACGATTTTTTTATCGCTTGTTTGGTTTGATCAGAAGCAAACGAATTAGATGGAAAAATGGTGAAAACTTATTAATTATTACATTTTTTTCTTTAATTTGATTCCGTGGACGACTTTATGTTGCCATAAGTTTTGTTAAGCAAGATTTTGTTTAGGTTCTAGACTCTTTAACATCTTTTTTGGGGTAAATTAAGCTAAGTTTAGACTTTGAATAAGTATTGTTTTGGAGATAGTGTTGTCAGTGTTGCTTCAACTTTGGAAACTGAGATCACTCTGAAGTTATCAAAAACTATGAAGCACTCTGTAAATCTCAAGCATAACGTGGAAGTAATAGAATTAGAGGTTTCTTTGACTGTAGCTGGCAGTATCTGAGTTTGAAACTTATGTATTTTGCAGCTTCGGACATTGTCAAGTCCTAGTGAAATTTCTCTTAATGACGACATAGTGCGGATCTTTTTAATGGCATGTGAGGTTAAAACTGTCAAGCTTAGTGTTATTGGACTTTCATGTCTACAAAAGCTCATCTCTCATGATGCAGTTGCCCCATCAGTTCTCAACGAGATACTTCCTACATTAAAAAATGTAAGTTTATAACTGTATTTGTTACACACAATATGTTTAGCATAAAATTGATTATAGATGGCTAATTTTTTCCCACTGAAATCTTGCATTTTTGTTACTCTTCTTGCAGCATGCTGAAATGTCAGATGAGAACGTTCAGTTAAAGACTTTACAGACAATATTAATAATATTTCAGTCACGTTTGCATCCTGAAAGTGAGGTAAACAGTGCTTACATGCTTGTTTTCATTGTATGTCTGATTTAGGTGATGTGCTTTGGTTGAACTGAAATTTCTAAATTGTTAGACTGAAGTTCATTAAACAAAATTTCCTTTAACTGAAGAATAAGCAAGCTTTGTAGTATTTTCCAGGGACTTGATGCGTTTGTTTTCAATTACTAGATCATATATAGAATTTATATGCATAATCTTAAACTTTGATGGTAGTGGGAATATATTGAGTATATAGGTGTCTATTGGCTAGCCTGGGTAGCAATCCATTCTACTGCTATTGGAAACACCAGATAAATAACATAAATACGAATTTGGAAAATAAATATTTTGCATTTAAACACCAATTACACATTGAAACCATTGAAAGCTGTTAGGCTTCTGAATTGGCTGTGTTAATCAATTTGTAAGTCCACTTTTCTTATTCATCTGTGTTGCCTATTGCATAATTATCAGGAGAATATGGCTCAAGCTCTAGGAATCTGTCTTCAACTTCTTGAAAACAACCGATCTTCTGACAGTGTTCGAAAGTAAGTTTTTGCTGTATAGGTCAAGAGTTTTCGATTTGCTATCTCCTCCTCATAGATTTTTTTGTAGCGATTTTCCCCTGCTTTTCTGCTAACTTTTCCTTTTTCATCTAAATCCTTTTTTTCCAGTACTGCTGCTGCTACCTTCAGGCAGGCGGTAGCTTTGGTTTTTGAACATGTTGTTCTTGTCGAGTCTCTTCCAGCTGAAAAGTTTGGTTCTGGAAGCTATATGTCCCGAACAAGCTCAGTTACCGGTGATGTTAGTCGCAGTATGAATAATTCAGAGTATGTTTTTTTTGGATTTTCTGCTTTACTAAAACCATTTTGTTAAATTATCCCATATGTGTGTTTGTCCCGCACGTCATATTTAGTATCTTTCTTGTGTGTGCATACACATGTCAATTAGTACCTTTTTGTTTGTATGTATGCTTATCCAACTAGATACTATTTCATTTCTAATTTATGTAGGTTTTTTAATATCTATGGTTTTTCTCAAGGACATCTTAACTAATCAATCATTAACAGGTTGGAAAACAACTTTGCTTCTAGAAAGTCATCATTGATGAAGGAGACCACAACTACTTCCGGGAAGCTTGGACTTCGCTTGCTTGAAGACCTGACAGCTCTTGCTGCAGGTGGATCTGTATGTGTTAATTTTAGAATGTTAAATTGTGTTTTTATACCCAGGCACTCTAGAATTGTTTGTAGTGGGTTTTAGGAATGTTTGATCCTTTTAATGGTTCCTTGAAGGCTTGAACTGACTGCATTCATCAATAACAATGACAAAATAGAACAGAGCTTCTTATATGGATTACTTTGTTATTCCTTCCAGGCATGTTGGTTGCATGTTAGCTCTCTTCAAAGGACTTTTGCACTTGATATACTTGAGTGAGATATCTGTGTTTGCCTACTTATTTATGTATTTTAACTTCTAGTTTCTCCAATGAAATTTACGCTTAATGCTTGTGTTTTGCAGGTTCATCCTATCCAATTATGTGGTTTTGTTCAAGATTTTGGTTCCTTATGAACAGGTGATAACAGAGTTATCCGACTGAGTATCTTTTTATATTTTGTCTAAGCATGCTAGTAAGACTTTTATAGTTGTAAAGTTTGCATGGTACTTGAACAGGTCTTGCAACACCAAATATGTTCACTTTTAATGACTTCACTTCGAACCAACTATGAGGTAACTTCTCCAGCCTCTTGTGACAAAATCCGTCTCTTGACCGCTAGAGTTTTCACACTTTTAAGGGCTTTCTTGAATTTATTTGGGCATTCGGTTCTATTTGTTGAATGTCCATTCAGCTTGAAGGAGAAGTGGGAGAGCCATATTTCCGTCGCCTGGTCTTACGGTCTGTTGCTCATGTTATCAGGCTTTATAGTTCATCTCTTGTTACTGAATGTGAGGTATGCTATGTTTATTTTTTTACATTCTTGAAATTATACGCTGATCTAGGACATAAAATAAAGTTAAATGATAAAACCTGTCAGCAATTTAGCAAGTGCCAGGGAACAGGTTGTAATTTTAGGGTTTATATAGGTGGGAAAT
The DNA here is from genome assembly GCA_035048815.1 of Abelmoschus esculentus. Classification (NCBI taxonomy): domain Eukaryota; kingdom Viridiplantae; phylum Streptophyta; class Magnoliopsida; order Malvales; family Malvaceae; genus Abelmoschus; species Abelmoschus esculentus. The sequence goes on along the minus strand of JAUCBN010000051.1, from coordinate 1,998,017 downwards.
GCTAAGTAGAGTCTAATGATTCAATGTGGATGAGAAAGTTAATTATTTTCTTCAGAGTTGAGGATTGAGTAACTAGGTACTAGAAGCCAGGACAAGTAGAAAAAAAAGGTTTTATAATTTAGTTGATGTACTAACAGCCAGATCCTTTTGTTTTAATACTATTTCTATTCAGTTTCACCTACGTGTTTTTGAAGTCCTAATTCCACACATTCTTATGGTATACAGGTTTTCCTTAGTATGCTGATCAAATTAACTCTTCTTGATCTGCCATTATGGCATCGAATTCTTGTTCTTGAGATCCTAAGGGTAAACTCAACAACCTAGATGTGCCGTATTTTCCTTTTATGATTTATTTAGTTTTTTTAATGTAAATTTGTCTAATCTTGGATATGGGATTTGTCAGGGATTTTGTGTGGAAGCACGGACGTTACGGATCCTTTTCCATAACTTTGATATGTACGCTCATACCTTCTACCTTTTTCAGATTTGTGCTTTGAACATAATATACTCTTTGTGAAAATGATTTTATGTCATTTCTGACTGCTGACTGCTGAGTTAGTTCATACCTATCACTACTAATCCTTAGGATAGTAGATGCATCTTTCATGAAGTTCGGTCTAATATATGAAAGTATCCCCATACCGAGTCCATGTCTCATGAGGCTAATATAGTAGTTGTGTTATTAGCCCAATTTGATGTGAATTTGAACCCAGTATCTTTCTTAATGTCCTATTTGACAAGTTTCCAAATATCAGTGCTTATGTTTGTTTGATTAAATTCAAAGATCAATGAGTTATTTGTTATTCAATTTCAGATGTCCTCAAAGTTTGATCATCTATACTGTTTCTTCCCTCTGCCCCTTCTTCACTAGTTGGTTAATTTTTGGAAAATAAGAGTAATCTCACAACTTCACACTTTTAGGCATCCGAAGAACACAAATGTCGTGGAGGGAATGGTTAAAGCCCTTGCTCGAGTTGTTTCAAGTGTACAGGTGAAATATTTGTTAATGTTCATTAAGTTCCAATCATGTCAGTTTTTTAGTTTTCTCCAACAGATGTGATTGTCTCTAGGTGTATATTTGAAAATTTGTATTTTGTCTTTGTTACATTTTTTGGTCTTTGTGTGAGGTTGAATAAATTGAGTTTATTGTGAGATTGAAATGTCAACATTTCCCTCAGTTCAGCCCCTGCCATATTTCTTTTTCAATTATTTCTCTGTATCATCTGTTGGCTCTGCTGTGACTTAATCAACCATTTGTCTATTAACTTATGATATATTTTTTTTCGTAGTGAATTTTTATGTTTAGACACTTTCAAATGTGAGAGCTTATTTTAGTACAGATTTGATCCCTAAAGACATGTTAAAACACTCTAACATCATTTTCTGTCTGTCAGTTTCTCGAGACAAGTGAAGAGAGCCTGGCAGCAGTTGCAGGGATGTTCAGTAGCAAAGCTAAAGGTGAGATGCCTTCTTTCTTGTTTTAAATTTTGGATTTGTAGTTCATCTTGTCCAATGTCCTTTGGCATCATTGGCTATGTTTACCCTTGGCTTCTACACATAAAATGAGAAATTAATGATGTCTTTATTTTATAATTTGCTTCACCATAGCAAATCCTATTCTTCTTTAAAGATCCGTTTTGGTTTCATTTTTTAATTTAATCAAGCAAATTTGGAATTCAGAACATCCACTGTTTTTCAAGATTATGTTAATTGGGTTGGGAACTGTGTGGCGCATGACCTTGCAAAAACCAGGCTTCATTTTATCAATCCTCTTACTTTCAGTTTTGATTACAGTACTGATGTTCATAGTGCTGTACACGATGTCACAATTCATTTGATGGGATCATAGAACTTTTATCTAAAAAAGGCCGATGTGTTTTCTTTGCCACGTTTGCAATTAGTTGAAATTAAAATTGCTAGAATGTATAAATTAGAATGCTGAAAATATGAACTGTGCCTATCTTCCTGTGTGGAAGCGGGAACGGAGATAATTTCATGGATCAGAGTAGAACAGTGACTACTTATCATCTGTAAAATACATCTGTAAAAAGAATGGTCCTGTTGAAAAATCTGAAAATGATTTTGTTGGTGGTCAATTCTCTGAATACAGTAGAAATCTCCTAGGTTATAATGGTTCCATTGCACACAGCACATTGCTCAAAACATATGCAGATAGTGAGATTTTAGACTTGAGAGATGTCCATCTATTACCTCATGGATTGATGTATCAGGTTCTTCCTCTCTGTTAGTAATGCTTTGGCGTATTGACATATATTTATTCCCTAGTTTCTTGATAAATGACTTTCTTACTGTGTGATTTGGTTTGTGCCCGTCAGGAATTGAGTGGAGTCTTGACAATGATGCGTCAAATGCTGCAGTCCTGGTTGCTAGTGAGGCACACGCTGTTTCTTTGGCAATTGAAGGTTTGCTAGGTGTTGTCTTTACTGTAGCTTCACTGACTGATGAAGCTGTGGATGCTGGGGAGGTAAGTGGGATTTTGTCCCTTCTTTATATAATATTGTATGCTTTACCTCTTTTACCAAAATTTATATTCTCTTGATACAAGCAGCTTGAATCACCTAGATGCGATTATGTGCCTTCAGCAAAATGTACGGGAAAAACTGCAGTTCTCTGTATTTCAATGGTTGATTCATTGTGGTTGACTATTCTTGATGCTATGTCCCTTATTTTATCAAGGTTGGGTGATCTCTCTCTCTCTCTCTATATATATATATGTGTGTGTGTGTGTGTGTGTGTGTGTGTGTGTAATATATGCATTCTAATTCTGTTTTACTTTGAAGGTCTCAAGGAGAGGCTATTGTGTTGGAAATATTGAAGGGGTATCAAGCATTTACTCAGGTAACCCCATATCACATGATAACTTATAAATTGTGTCTGCCAACTTTGACTGTTGTTTCTATCAGCTCAGCTAAGTTTCAACACAGATTGGGTTGGCTACTTTTTTTATTTTAGTTCTTTCAAAAGCAACTCGTAGTTGTTTACACACGCAGTCAATGTCTAACCATTAATATTTGTTCTTCATAGTAGTGGCCGATATTTTCTAATGTACACTATTTATTTAGATGCTCTGCCTCTGATGAAAGATGGCTGTTTCTGCTGTCCTCTTTTGACTGTTCTGCAGGCATGTGGAGTACTTCATGCCATAGAGCCTTTAAATTCTTTCTTAGCATCACTTTGTAAATTTACTATCAATTTTCCAAATGAAGTGGAAAGAAAAAGGTATGTCATAATGATTATAATGGTTTCTGATTTTTTGCAAAGAGTGCTTCATTTTTCTCCTTGGGAGGACGGAGTCTAGTGTACAGGTTGCTGTTGTTTCAAAAGTAATACCATGTCTCCCTCCCTCCTACATCCCCCTTTATAGGGTATTCTTAATCAGTTTTAAAATAGTGCTGTTAATTTCCCCCTTCTTTTCTTGACATGGAAAGAATGTCAAATAAGAGAAATATATTTATTGTCGTTGTTGCTTAAGAGTGACCTTATCTTCTATTAAGGCTTTTTGAAATCTAAACCACTGCTATCATGGTGACTAGTAACAGAATCATGGAATGAAAGAGACCCAATCTGTTGCATTAGAAACGTCTGGCAGATTAAGATAATAGTCTTGCAAATGGTACAATGCTTTTGGAAAATGTTTGAAACATAAATATCAAAAGCAGGATTGCCAGCATAAAACTGGATAGCTTGAAATAAAAGATGTAACCAATAACTTTTCCAGGAGACCCGATAATTCCTTGTAAAAGAGAAGCGCAAGAGAAAGTCTTCATGATTAATCCATTAATAAGTCATAATAAGCTTCCAAATGCAGTATAGATGATGTTGGTCTTTTTATAAATATAAGATACTGATGTTAGTTTTTGAATACAACTATGATGGTGGTTTCGATTTTATGCTCTTACATTTGTTCCCAAATGTTGACTTTTGGGTTTCTCTTCAAAATAAGCTTGGTACCAACTTTTGGCACAACTAATCTGTCTGGCATTTTTTAGAACATTTTAGGCAATCGTTTAGCACACTTAATTTGTTGTGCGTGTTTGTACTTTATCCTCTAAGAGGTCGTACATGCTTTCTGAAATTTCTTAAAATTGAGATTTCAGCGGCGCCTTACTATCTCCTGGATCAAAACGTTCTGACATGATTTCTGATCAGAGAGATAACATTGTCCTAACACAGAAGAATGTGCAGGTATTATGAATAGTTGGCACTAATTGCTCTATTCTGTTAATAATTTTCCAGATCATATAGCAATTTAAATACTCTTTTGAACTAGTTACTTGGTACTAATTGCTCTCACAATCCAGGCTTTGAGGACACTCTTCAATATTGCTCATCGACTGCACAATGTGTTGGGCCCATCTTGGGTTTTGGTATGTTGGTTTGGTTTTTATATCTTTCTGAAATCAAAGAATTCAAAGCTATGATTGTTTATGACAAAATAAATGTAGGTGTTGGAAACTTTGTCTTCTCTGGACAGAGCAATCCATTCGCCACATGCCACCACACAGGTAATATGGGACACATATTTAGGTTTAATTTTTTTCACTAATGACCTATTTCCATCTTTTTGTTGTTCAATGAAATAAAGTTAGTAGTTTCACAACATTATACTGGAATAAGCAATAGTTGCTCTATTTCTGATGGCTTGTTTTTCCTTCAGATAATTCATTTATGCTTTGGTGTTCTGAAAATTATTTTTGAAGTGTTAATCCTCACTTTGAGTTCTGGCATTTCAACAGAGTTTTATCTCAATACACGCATAAAAGTGTTAAAATTATTTTTTTTTACCACAGGAAGTCTCCACGTCTGTGCCAAGACTTACAACAACATCTGCTGGTCAATACAGTGATTTCAGTATTCTCTCCTCTTTAAATTCTCAGGTATTATAAACAAGTATTTTTTGGGGTAGTGGGAAAATATCTTGTAAAGGCTTGGGGAAACACTAATGGGAAATTTAGACTTTGACTGCTCCTTTTGACCATGTTCTCTTATGAGGTCAATGAGCCAAGTTTTCGTTTAAGTTGCCACTCCCCTGTCTATCTTGTAAATAAGTAATAATAATAAGGTGCATAATCTAACCTGATATTTTTTTTCTTGAAAGCTGTTTGAGAGCTCAGCACTTATGAACATATCTGCTGTTAAGTCACTTCTTTCTGCACTTTGTCAATTGTCACATCAATGCATGCTTGACTCTTCAAGTGGTTTTGGACCATCAGCAAGTCAGAAAATTGGAAGTATCAGTTTTTCAGTTGAACGAATGATATCCATCCTTGTCAACAATCTTCACCGTAAGTAGTATGATTCTCTGCTATTTTTGTTTTTGAAGTTTTATAATTATTTTTCTGGAAAAGAAGTTTCATAATCATAAGTTGAGAGATGGTATTATCATAGGTTCATATCTCACGTCAATTTTCACAAATCTTCCCATGTTTGGGTATTTGAAGATTTATCTGTTATATATCCAAAAAGAAGTTTTGTCTGTTATATATACTTATGTTTGTGATAACTTATTTTAATGAGCACAACTGCTAAAACGTTCCTCAATATGAAGAAAAGGTTGGCTTAACTTTTTATTGATTTTTTTCCTGGTACAGGTGTGTTACCATTGTGGGATCAAGTTGTTGGCCACTTTCTTGAGGTGATCATAACTATTCTCTTCATTCAATGAGTAATGCTAGCATTATTTAGAGTTTAGATCTTTCATGACACAAAAAAATGCTGCAGCTTGCTGACAATTCTAATCAGAATTTGAGAAACATGGCACTTGATGCATTGGATCAATCAATTTGTGCTGTTTTAGGTTCTGAAAAGTCTGAAGATCACACATTGTCCAAATCTGATGACAATTCTCAGGAAGTGAGAACTTCTTCCTTTTTACGACTGGATCAAATATATGATTTGAGGATTACGTCTGTGTAAATATATATTAATGCTGCTTAAATTTACTCCTCTCTCTTCCCCCCTCCCTGTGTAGTTAGGAAGTAATGAAACGGAATTAAGATTGCTTGAATCTGCTGTCATATCTCCTCTGAGTGTCCTATATTCTTCCTCTCAAAGCATTGATGTTCGTGCCGGGTCATTGAAAATTCTTCTGCATGTTTTGGAGGTATATGCTACTGCAGTGAAACTGATTGAAGTTTTAATTACATGTCAACTATGCTCATTTTGTTTTAAATTACAAATGCTTTCCAGAGGTGTGGAGAAAAACTGCGATACAGTTGGCCTGATATACTTGAATTGTTGAGGTTTGCCTTTTACTCTGCTGTTTATTTCCAGTTTATTTTTCAGTTTGCCTTTTACTCTGCTGTTTATTTCCACTTTATTTTTCAGTTTGTCTTTTATTCTTTTATAATTTACTTCATTTTGTCTGGTTTTGTTTTTTGGTCATCTCTTCTTTTCCTCTTTTAGGTCAGTTGCAGATGCATCTGAAAAGGATCTTGTCACCCTGGGTTTCCAGGTTAGTGAAATCTTTGCCTGATAAATATTGGGGAAATTTATATTGATTTTCTGAAAACATATTTCCTTGGATATGCAAGCACATACAGATATTATGGTTGGTTCTATAAAGTAACTTCAATCTAACCATTTCTTTTAACATATAGAGCCTGCGTGTAATTATGAATGATGGACTTTCATCCCTACCTCCTGACTACCTCAATGAGTAAGATCCTGGGTGATTAAATTTTTTACTGCTTTATTGGGTTTTTTCTACAAGATATTTTTGACCATTGGAAGATGGATATGTGCAATACTATTGTTTAATAGCTCATTGAGGGTAACAAAATAAGTATCTGAAAACTGCAGGTGTATTGATGTCACTGGAGCATATGGTGCTCAAAAAACCGAGTTGAATATAAGCTTGACTGCAATTGGGTTATTGTGGACTACAACAGACTTTATTGTGAAGGGATTGTCACATGGGCCTGCTGAAGGGAAGGAAACGGGTAAAATGCCATTATAGTTTTATCTCATCTTTGTTTAAGTGCTTATTTTTGCAAGTAGTACTGATTTACACACTTAGAGAACTATAAAAATTGCAGAGATTAATTCTGTTTCAGATAAAATGGATGGTCAAAATGGGGAAGAGACGACAGATAATATATCCGATGACGTGAACAGCCATTCTCCCTCAGTCAATATGGTGAGCGGAGATAAGTTGATAGTCACTGTTTTTTCATTGCTTCAAAAACTTGGAGCTGATGAAAGGCCGGAGGTACAGCAACTTTCCTGTTATAATGATGTTTATGTTTTATTTCTGTTTCTGCAATTCTTATTCTATACAGTATACATCAACTGGGGCAAGGTGCTAATGAACTTCTTAAAATCCTAGCAACTAGGAAATGAACAGATGAATGAAATTATTGAGATTAGGTAATATCTATGTCTATGCTGCTCATGGTGAGATATGTTTGATGGTCCACATTAGATATGTGGCTAGTGGAAAGTCCTTTTCTTGAAGAGGTGTCCTTGCATAAAAATGCTAATATTTTTATTTAAATGTACATGCTTAGGACTGTTCTCTGAGGTTGGTAGTTTCTTAACAGGCTTAGTTTGTCCATAAGAAGTTGGTTTATCAAAGATGTATATTTCATTTAGGAATTGACTAGCTTCTTAGGTTTAACTTGTACTTTGATGGATTCAAGTAATATGTTGTAGTGATGCTGGTTAACAACGGGGCTGGACAAGATCTGTTGGTCAAGTAAATTTATTCTACGCTATATTTTTATTCCTGCTCTAGTTTGCCTTCTTTACTTTCTATCTTCATATTCAAAACTTGTGAAATCTTCCTGCTGGGGTTTATTTGGACTGAAGCTGTCTTTTGATTGTCATTGGATATGTAAATCCTTTAATTATGTTAAATTTAACATATATTGTAGGTTAGAAATTCAGCTATCAGAACACTCTTTCAAATTCTTGGAGGTCATGGGCAAAAACTTTCAGAAAGCATGTGGGAGGACTGCCTCTGGAATTATGTTTTCCCCACATTAGATCGTGTTTCCCATATGGTAGAGTAATCATCTGTAAAGGATAGGTTAAGACTTCTACTTTATTTGGTAAATAGGCATCAAGGATTTTTCTTGCAGGCAGCAACTTCATCAAAGGATGAATGGCAAGGGAAAGAACTTGGAATTCGAGGAGGAAAAGCAGTTCACATGCTTATTCATCACAGGTATGTAATAAATCTGGCTGCATATATTTGTACATATGTACTTGGTTACAATATTTTATCGTAATTGTAAAGTCATTTCTCTTGCTATATGACTTTCTAATCCTTGAAAATAAATGTAGTCGGAACACAGCTCAGAAACAATGGGATGAGACACTTGTACTAGTCTTCAGCGGAATAGCACGATTGTTGCGTTCTTTCTTTCCTTTCCTCAGAAACATAAACAATTTCTTCTCAGGTATGACCATAATTTGGTTCCTTTGATGTATCAGTAATTTTATTTTTCCAGCTCTTTTTTCCCCCCTTTTTGCTAAGATCTCCCACTAAATTCACTTATTCTGCAGGGTGGGAGTCTTTGCTTCTCATTGTAAAAAATAGCATTTTCAATGGTAGTAAAGAAGTTGCTCTTGCAGCAATAAATTGTTTACAGACAACTGTGCTTGGTCATTGCAGCAAGGTGCTTCTAAAACTTTGTTATCTGTAGTGGAAGTTCGTACTATGAAGTTAGCTAGTTTCATTTTTTACCTCATCGAAACCTTGTTAAAATATTCACTTATTCCATAAAGTAAAAATACATTTTTTTTTTCTAGGGAAACTTTCCAATGCCATACCTTGTTTCAGTTCTTGATGTGTACGAAGTTTATATCCAAAAATCACCAAATTACAGTACAACTATCAAGGTGAAGCAGGAGGTTTTGCTCGGTCTTGGTAATGCCTTTGATTTTTTAGTTGAATTTATTTACAAAAGAAAGTAAAATGCATGAACATGTTATTGATGTCAATAGTACAATTCATTTCACCTCATCAATTAATAATTTATTTTTAAGACTCATAATTGTTACATTATTTCTACCTCAATGGAGAATTATGTTTTGGATATGCTTATGCACTTTTGTACTTTCTTCAAACTTGATAGGAGAACTGTATGTGCAAGCACAAAGGATGTTTGACAATCAAATGTACACACGGTTGCTTGCAATAATTGATTTGGCAATCAAGCAGACTGTGACAAAAAGTGACAACTGTGAAGATGAGTTTGTAAGCGTTTTATGAACAAAGTTTATTTTCTGTGTCTTCTTACCTTGATTTTCTATGGGTTGCCCAGGTTCATTTTTTGAAGTAGTTATTTAAGAAATCCCTTGTTCTTGTTGTAAACCTCCAGTACTTCAATGCATTTTGGCTATGAACTTATCATAACAGTTACCATGTTAGTTGTATAGCCTTTGAGCCTTATTGGCATTGCCTCCCCCTATACGAATGGGTTGAAGGGAAGGTAGCCCACTGAATCACCTGAGTATTTTACAAGCTGAAAAATCCAGAACCAAAAACTGCCTTTAATATTTTGTAGCATTCGCATGGATGAATTTATACTGCACTTTTGCAGGGACATGTTCATCATCTGCTGCGAACTGTGCTTGAAGTCTTGCCAATGTTATGTCCAGCCGAGCACCTTTCATCAATGTGGGTCATTCTTCTACGAGAGCTCTTACAGTATCTTCCAGGCCTAGATTCTCCTCCACAGGCTGAGGAAGAGGAGGCAGTGGAAGTTAGCACTAGTGACCCTACTCCAGGTATAGGAAAGTATTGCAGTTGACCAAATATCTTTGACTGTACCTTCGTAAGCATGAAGCTTAGAATTTATGACTTTTTTCTGCAGATGTTAATGCAAAAATGAAGAGTGAGACACCCAATGGTGCTGCGTCCACCTCTGTCCAGAAGACTGAAGTCATGTCTCCAACCTCCAGTTCTGCTCTAGAAGCAACACTTAATATCCCCAGTTATTTGTTTGCGGAAAAGATTATTCCTGTTCTGGTTGATCTCATCCTACAAGCTCCAGCAGTTGAAAAGTACATCACTTTTCCAGAAGTTATCCATAGCCTTGGGAGGTATATGATACTGCATTTGCTGATGCATAATATTTCTACTGTAATTATATTTATACTATTTTGTAGGTCTTTATATCTTGTAAGCAGTAGGTAATGAATATTGCTCCATTTAATTAATAGGATCTGATTTTGGTAACTGCCAAAAGAACTAATATGCTCCTTTATACCTGTTTCTTGTGTTTGTTATAGAGACTGAACTTGTTAGCCTTTATTAGTTCAAATATTTGTTGATTTTGTTAGGTCAATGATAACGAGAAGAGACAATCCTGAGGGTTCACTTTGGAGATTAGCTGTTAAAGGCTTTAACCGCATCCTTGTTGATGATATCAGCAAAGTACCCATGAGCAGTGAACCAGATTCAAAAATTATTAAGCCAGCAAGGTTGCGTATATGGAAAGAAGTTGCAGATGTCTATGAAATATTTCTTGTGGGATATTGTGGGCGTGCTCTTCCTCCCAATTCTCTCTCACCTTCCACTCTCAAGGACGATGAGTCCCTTGAGATGACCATTGTAGACATTCTGGCTGAGCAGATTCTTAAGTCCTCGATTGATGCCCCTATTGAGGTAAGCAATCTCCTTATAAAGCATGGTTAGCTGAAGTTCTACTTTTGTTTTTATTTTGTTTAAGATAGCTGACGTGATGTGTTACTTCAAGGCTCAAGGTCCTAATTCTTTTGTTTATGTTGGCAGATACTGCAACGACTTGTTTTCACCTTGGATCGCTGTGCGTCTCGTACATGCTCTTTACCTGTTGAGACTGTGGGACTTATGCCTCTTCACTGTAGCAGGTTTTCCTTGAAATGCTTACAGGCATTATTTTCCTTGAGCAGGTAATAAAAAATGATTTCGTATAATATCTTTTTCCATGTTATGATTACTGTTATCTGTTATAACCGAGATTATAATGCCTGATCACAATCTCGTTAGCAAAATCGTGTGCACTGCAGCAGGCTTCTCCTGTAGAAAGTCTAGTTGTATATAAATGCTCGTTTGTCAAACTAGAAAATTGTCCATATTTTGTTTGGCATTCCAATAACCTTTTGAGTTTCCTTTAATCTTTTATGTTTTCACAGCTTTAGTGATGAAGAGGGTAACTGGAGCTCGACGAGATCCGAGGTCAGCAAACTTGTGATCATGGTACTCATGATGAGATGTGAATGCATCTTGAATAGATTTTTAGCCGATGAGAAGGATCTCGGTAAGTATAGTTCTTTTGTAATCAAAATCTAAAATGTTGAACTCGTTTCCCTTGGATTCACTTGACCTAAAGTACGAAATCCCGAATTTTTATCGACCTACAGGTGATCGTCCTCTCCCAACAACAAGGCTTGAAGAAGTAATCTTTGTCCTTCAGGAACTAGCTCGTATAGTTATTCATTTCGACACTGCATCCGCTCTTCCTCTGCAACCACATTTGAGAACTATCCTAGCAGAAGGAAACTCCAACAAGAAACCACATCTGTTAGTTCTTTTCCCCACCCTCTCCGAACTAGTTGTATCCAGGTGAGTAATAAATATATTTACTTTTTTTTTTTTTATATCAATGGATTTTCACTCATCCATTTAACAAATTCTTTCTCCGAAAACTTACTAACCCGAACGATGACCCGTTTGGACGTGCAGGGAAGCAAGAGTAAGAGAGGTGATAAAAGATTTGCTGAAACTCATTGCCAAGGAACTGACATTAGACAAGGTCATCACTATCTCTTGATACACTAAACAATTTCCTCTCTTCTTTTTTCTTCCTGATAAACCTAATTGTTTACTTGAGCGTTTCATTTCCCCTGATTGGTACTGTTATTTTTGTCATAATAGTTTGTATATTATTATGTAGGACGAAGTCCCAGTTTTGTTGTATTCAAAATAGTGTGTAACCTGAGGACATTCATTTTTGCATAAAATATTGTTGGATTTCAATTTCAAGTAATTCAGATTACAAGGCCGGAGGGATGAATTTTATTTTAGGTTGAGATAAAAAAATAAATTAAGAGATATAAAAGGGTCAAAGCTAAAATTTGTACTAAAATATCTAATATTAGTTCTCGAGGGATTGATATTGTAATTTTTTATTTAATTAAGGGGTTATGAGATTATACCCCGGATTGCTCCTAAATGTAGGAATTTATATAGTATGTATCAAATACAAACCTTATATAATTAAGGCATCTTCTCATCCACTAAATTTTATCTTAATTTTTGGACTTTGCAGGAAACTTGTAATAGAAACAAATATTATATATATATTATTTTTTTAGTTTAACCAATAGTTTTGATTAATTTAGATATAAAGACTTAATATAGGAACAGAATCTCTGAACTAGATCTTTGACGTTAGACTCATTTATATATAATATTAAAAAAAGAGAGTTTGAAAAAGAGAGTTCGGGTTTAATTTTTGTTATGTGTTAATGTTATATAGATTTAACAAAAAAAAATTATACCTTTTATTATGTATTTTTTTTTAATTTTAAAAATATTTAAAAATTAAATTTTAAACTTTAATCTTAATTTTTATATCTAAAATCTTAAATCATAATTCATACATTCTAAAGACACACCATACTCTTAATTTTTTAATCTTAAACTCGTTATTTTAAAATTAATAAAAATAGGATTTATACCAATATAGAAATGAGTTCGTTGAGTTGAATACAGCACCAAAGTAATTCTCCCACATTTCCTGAACTTGCCGAGCACATGAGCCCCATTTTAGGATCATTACAGTTATGCTTCTTGCAAAGAACCCTAGAAGCGCTCTTTACACAAACATGATTTCCAGTCCTAACTCATCTTTTATTTATTTATATTCAAATCTTATTTGATATAAATTTAAACATATTCATATCAGATATAAAATTTGTATCTAAATTTATATTTGAGTTCGAACAACATAATTTTATTATATATATATATATATAAGTTGTCATCAAAATTATAGTTTGTAAGTAGTTAATCTATTGGTCAACTTCAATCCTACAGCAAATTCTCACCTCTCAAGCCATCAACTTCATCCCTAAACCCTTTCTTTTCTTCAACCTACCAAATTAAAGACCCATCAGCATGATCGATTTCTTTCTTTTTCTACTCTCATTTTTTAGATTCATCTCCGTTGTTACATCCCAAATCCGTCCCTCGTACTCCGGCGGCAGTGGCGAATGGCAACTCTTGCATGAAAGCGTAGGAATATCCGCCATGCATATGCAACTTCTCCATAACAACAAGGTCATCATCTTCGACAGAACTGATTTCGGCCCTTCGAATCTTTCCCTCCCTGATGGTATTTGCCGAGTCGATAACTCCGATACCGTTCTCCAAACTGACTGCACAGCTCACTCAATCCTTTATGATATTAACACCAATACGTTTCGTCCCTTAGTTATCCAAACTGATACTTGGTGCTCATCCGGTGCAGTCCTCCCTAATGGAACACTCGTTCAAACCGGCGGCTTCAACGATGGGGATCGAAATATTCGAAGTTTCACTCCTTGCAACGACGATGAATATTGCGATTGGATCGAGTTCCCACGGTCTTTAATACAACGAAGATGGTACGCTACGAATCAAGTGTTACCCGATGGTCGAATCATAATTGTTGGTGGGAGACGACAATTTAATTATGAATTTTATCCTTCGAGTTCGAGAGAAGTTATTTGGTTGAATTTTTTAACCGAAACGAATGATCAAGGCATGGAGAACAATTTGTATCCATTTTTGCACCTTATACCAGATGGTAACTTATTTATTTTTGCTAACACGAGATCGATATTACTAGATTATAATCAAAACAGGGTTTTAAAAGTGTTCCCTCGGATCCCCGGTGATGATCCGAGGAATTATCCGAGCACAGGCTCGTCGGTTTTGCTTCCTTTAGACGAAAGCAACTCCGTTATCGAACCTGAAATAATGGTGTGCGGAGGTGCGCCAAGAGCCTCACATACACAGGCCATGCAAGGGAACTTCATACGTGCAGTATCAACATGTGGGAGGCTCAAGGTTTTGGATCCAAACCCTAGTTGGAGAATGGAAGACATGCCATTGGCTCGAGTCATGGGTGACATGATACTTTTACCGAACGGCGATGTGCTCATAATCAACGGGGCCAAATTGGGTACCGCTGGTTGGGAATTAGGCCGCAACCCGGTCACTCAACCAATCATTTACCGTCCGTCCACCGATGTCTCCGATTGGCGTTTCACTATAATGTCACCATCTACAAGGCCAAGAATGTACCATTCATCAGCCATATTACTAACCGATGGTCGAATTCTCGTAAGTGGCAGCAATCCTCACGTAAATTACAATTTCACAAACGTCGAATACCCTACGGATTTAAGCATGGAATCTTTCTCGCCGTCGTATTTATTGCCGGAATATGATCAGATAAGGCCTCGGATTTTGTCCGTAGAGGATAAAATAGGGTATGGAGGAAAGTTATTTTCGCCAACTTTTCAAGTACAAGTTTACTTAACAAGAAATGCTTTGTCAGTGAGAATTGTTGCACCATCCTTTGCAACACATTCTTTCTCAATGAATCAAAGGATGGTGTCGTTGAAGATCGTCGGCGTCACCAGTCTTTCGCCGTTTATGTACAGGTTAACTGTCGCCGGACCATCGACGGCGGAGATTGCTCCTCCGGGATACTACCTTTTGTTTGTGGTGCATGCTCATGTGCCAAGTCAAGGGATGTGGGTGAATATAGAGTGATGATAGGATACAATGTTGAACAAGTTTAAATAAAATTAGTGCACATGTACACAAGTATGAAGTATTTTCAATTTCGAGATGTAATTAATAAACTTATTTATATTACTACATAGATTGGTCTAAATGGTAAGCAATTTGATTTCGTTTAAATAAATCTTGTGTTTGAAGTATTGTGTATACAAAATATCCGGAGACTCACTCATCAAAATTAGATGTGCGACACTGGTCAATCCGAATTAGTCAGTACAAAACCCTAAAAACCGGAAGAACAATAAAAAACTAACAAGTTCGTTCGAAGTATTTTGTATGCAAATTATTCAGAGACTCACCCATCAAAATTAAATGTACGACGTTGGTTAATCCGAATTAGTCAGTACAAAACCTAAAAATCGAGAGAATAATATAAAAAACTAACAAGTTCAATCTTATTTGGATAGAATATAGGATAATACTTTTGTTTAGTTAAACTTAAGGATGATCATCTCGATCCTTTGGTTGCGAGAATAATTTGGCAATGCTGGCAGACGTTAGTATACAGAAAAACTCAAACTTTATAACTCCCTCCTTTTGCTATGTCTGATCCCATCTAATCTACTTATCCTATTGTTTCCATCGATCCGAGTCTTCGGCCATCGTTTGCGGACCTTACGGTCGCTTTAAAACCCTTACATCGGCTTGTTATCCCATTGCATCAAGATCAATCAAGCTCACCTATGCCACAAGAGATATCAGTAAATTCTACACCCTGAAATCAAATCCTGAGTTCCTCAATTGTGAATAAGAAAGCTTTCTGTTCCTATCCCTTGAATGTTAAAAAAAATAGCTGCATTTTCGGAGAAGAAAAAAAAATACTTGTGGAGTGTATATTTCATTACTCTTTAAAACAAGATAAAAGTGTTATTATGAACTAATAAATGATTTATTTCTTTTAAATACTTAATATTGATCTTATTACATATAATATGACGATAATTGATTGACAACGATAATCAAAAGAGTTGATTTTTTTTTAGAAAGAAACAACTTTAATATCAATGATTTAACAATCCAATAATTAAATAGACACAAATTAAAATTCAATGCTAAATTTAAAATACTTTATGATTTTATACCAGAAAAATAAATATATTTAGCATTGTTTTGGCTTTAAAAATGCTTTTGGTCAAAAATAATTTTTTCAAGTAATGTTAAATGGAGTTTAAGTTTCTTGTCATTAAAACCCAACAGAGAAAATGGTATGATATTCGATTATTGTTAATTTTATATTATATTAATTTTAACATGTGTCGTTATATGATTGGTTGAAGAATATTTTATTATTAATTTTTATTAAACCTTTTAATTATATATAACTCCTTTTATGTTGTGTTTGGAGAATATGAGTATGCCATTGTTACGGAATATAAACAACTTATGGAAAACTATGTCATATGGGGATGTAGCTCAGATGGTAGAGCGCTCGCTTAGCATGCGAGAGGTACGGGGATCGATACCCCGCATCTCCATATCCTTTGTTTTGTTCAGTTTGTTTATTTCTTTTTGTCTGTTGATTGTTCAAGGGAAAACTATGGTGCCTGATGTAGATATTGACTGACCATTGTCCCCAAATCATCTCATTTGTGTTGGTATTTGTTCAACATAAAACAATCAAAGATTTGTTTCGCATGTCATCTGACTACTTGATGAAGAAATAAAATAAACTAAACACTTGTATGACTCTCATCACAATCCAAAATCTTCTCCTTTTTGTGAAACCCAGGCCAGGATTTAGACAGTTTCTACACCTGGAAGGAAGAGCCAAGCCAACACTTTGTGTTGATTTATGGTAATTGAGGATGACAATGGTGGACAGAAAAGAGAAAATAAGTGGCAGAGACCACAAGAACAGGATGAACAAAGAAAATACCTCTGCTTAAAACCCAGATCACAGATTCAGGATATGCTTCTTTAGTAAAGTGTCCATTGGTAAAATCATGGAGTGGTTTCATGCAATGGATGAGGCAGAAATAACGAAAGTAACAAACGAGGCACTATCATTGCTGTTTAGATGAACATGGAGAGGCACCTGTGGGAAGTGTAGTATGAGAAGGTCTGTTCATGGTTTAAACTTACTTGGTAGGATAGCTGTATGAAGTTTATATATTTCTTGTGAATATTCAATGTGTAGGAGGTTTTAGAGTGGAGACTAAGCCTTGTTCATGTCTGGGATTGTAGAAAGATCAACAGGCAAGAGCATTGCATCAGTTCAGGCTTCTGTTGCTGCCAATACATGGGTTGTTGCTGCCAATACATGGGTTGTTGCTGCCAATACATGGGTTGTTGCTGCCAATACATGGGTTGTTGCTGCCTACTGGTTTCCTCTCAGACAAAGAGTCTGCTGCATCTCTTCATTTTTATTTGATTTTCCAGAAAATGGATTATGTTACATACAGTAAACAAACCTTTTTCATCATCATAGATCTTCTTCACATATACATATAATAAATTAAAAACTTGTTGTCATTAATTCATGGAGAGTTCTTGCAGCTTTCCCTAGACATCAGACTGTGGAGAAGAAGAAGGACCTGCAATCACATGGGTATTTTAATATATAGCATCTATTTATATTTGCTATATATTTTTTTTAATTCCATTTATTTCGCAAATTTAAGAAAATAGTCCATCTAGATTTGGTATTTAGAAGAAAAACAAAGGTATTAAGGTTGAACAAAAATCTTCTGCCCTTTTATGTGTCTCTTTTCATGCCTCCATTGTATTTTTTAAAAAAATTGAATTTTAAACCCTAAACTCTTATTTTTTATATTCTAAATCTTAAACCCTACACCCTAAAAAAATACATCCTACCCCTAATTCCCTAAACCCTAACCAAAACTCCTAACCTAGAACTCTAAACCCTAAACCCTAAAGCCTCTAATTTGGAGTGGGAGCATAAATGAAGGCATAGAAAGGGGACAGATGATTTACACTTATTAAGGTTAGGGAAGTTATAGCGAAGGGTGATCTTAAAAAATAGTTAAAACGGTTGTATATCATTTTTTAAATAAAAATTATAAGAATTTTGGTACAATATATCAAAATTTTTACAAATTTTGTAAGAAAAACGGTATATACCGAATTTTTTAAAAAATATAAGAATTTTGATATATATACCGATTTTTTTACAAAAAATATAAGGATTTTAGTATATATATATTTCTTAGAAAAGTTATAAGAAAAATAATATAGACGTTTTATAGACTGTCCTTTTTAAAAAAATCATTAAGGTTATATTTTGGAGAAGCTTCCGACGACCCTTAATATCAAATAATTAAGGTTATATTTTGGAGAAGCTTCCGACAATCCTTAAAAATATCAAATAATATTGACCGTTATTTATATGCGACGATTTTTATGAGTTGCCGTAAAAATACAATAAATTCTTAAATATTCCCCTACATTTCCTATTTTCTTAAAATTAAAACTCTATCTGCAGTCTTCCCTTCCCTTCCCCAAATTTCCCTCATTCATACCATTAAAATGTTTCAAAATACCTGGAGTATAAACAGTAGACTCTAATGGTGCATAGGCGGCGATGCTAGCAGATTTAATGCACTTCCATTCGCACTTCACATTACACAAAAATCCAGAACCACAGGAATTGTTGCAGTCTCTCATGCAATCTTCTGAGTTCTCCAATGCCCCATGGACCATCAGGCTCGTAGTCATTACTATCAGCACCAGGATCATCATCTTCATTCCTGCACTTGCCTTGCCGTTCCTTAGTCGAAAATCTTTATTCGATGTTGGAAAGATACCGGTTAGGCTGTTCTGACAACGTAGATTTTCGAGCTTATCGTGAAGGAAAGTTGAAGAGCATGATTCTGCTAATCTTTTTGTTATCACTTTGGTTCTCTTTTAAAATCTGGTAAAATTGTCTATATTTGATGTGATTGAATCATGTGTGGTCATTTTTAATGCTAACAGAACGGACTTTCTGGTAAAAAAAAGCTTAAAAAAGGTAAATTTTCCAGACAATGCTCCAACAAACTATCAAAACACGACCATGAGACCGACATAGTTATTTTCATATGTTCTAAGTTTTCCCATGTATTTGGAAAGTTTATCCTATGTCCAGTTATATAATTCGAGGAAAAAAAAGGTTCGAGCAACATAGTTGAGAGTAGCAGACTAACAATTCCATGTCCCTTCATCCTAACTTGGATCTTGAACTTCATTACTTGTGCCGGTCCCGGGAAATGATTCTTCGAATCCTTGGTCCATCCTTTCCGGTGGAGGGCAGCCCTGATACGAATTGTTTTCGTAACAATGCCATAAGAGTTTTTCCCAATAAGGGTCCTGCAAATTTCAACAACACACAATTGTTTCCATGAGAATGGAAATCCGAACTTGAATAATGGGGGTATGTATGTGTTTTATACCTTACAAACGATGTGTGGATTTCCGACGATGACGAGCAACGATTTGGCCCGAGTGATCGCTACGTTGAACCTTTTCGGATTACTGAGAAAACCCAGACAGTAAGTTCTATCAAAATCATTATGTTTGACTGTTGATCTTACTGTAGATACAATAATGACCTCCCTTTCTTGGCCTTGAAATTGTTCAACACTGCCAACTTTTACATCTACCAAGTCCCAGGTTTCGAGCACTTTCTTGATTTTGAGGACCTGCTGGCGGTACGGTGTTATTACTCCAATATCCGACTCGTTTAGATCGGTACTTGCTCTTAACTTATTGATGATGTCTACAACTTTTCTTGCTTCGATTCGGTTAAACCATGATGGATTATTGCCTTCTCTCTCATCACATCCTTGAATGCCAAAGAATAGGACTGGAAATTCCTTATTTGGAAAGAAATCCACATTTGACATTATCAAGGAAGAATTATCTTTACATGCAATCAACTCGCCTTTGTAGAAAAGCCTCGAAGGGAGATCTAGAATTGCAGAATGACAACGGTAATTCCTAACCAACTTTGTTACAAAATTATCATCTTCGTTGCAGTAGGCTTCACACTCGAAAAGCCTTTCGAGATAAGATTTTCCCAATCCAAGAGACTCAGCATCTTTCGAGAATACAACCGGACCAAGCTGCTTTGGGTCTCCAGCAAGGACAACAACTGTTTCCCTCCTGCAAAAGTTAGCTATGGGAACCATGCTTTCTGGCTCTGAGGCTTGGCCGGCCTCATCGAGGAAAATATGGGAGAAATGACCACGTTTCACACCTTCTCCATAAAGTAAAGTCGAACTCATATAAGTTGATATGATGATTCTATAGCGCTTGAGAGCTTGCAGTGGAGGACACTTGAAAACGAACAGCTCGAAGTAGGAAAAGCGGATATAATCAGTTGGAACATCCTCATAGGGGCGACTAGTGGCATTTAGCCTAAATATTTCGCTCTCATTAACTTTCACATTCTCGTTACTGATAAGTCTCTCTAATATGTGATCTGCAGCACTATTTGAAGCAGCACATACAAGAATCCGACCATTTTTCCTACTCGTATATATTTGTAGAATTGCTTCCACCAAAGTCTTGGTTTTACCGGTGCCAGGAGGGCCATAGATCACATAGGGTGGAGCTCCTTTGCAAGCAAGTATCATCTCGACAGAATGCATCTGTTCCGCATTCAGAGAACCCGTGCAAGGCACAATAGGAGCAATTTTAGCCAATGTCCTTTTGGTCGATTCCGATGGAAAGAGGAGGTTGTCATGTAAAGACTCTGCTGCTTCAATAGCATGGTACAACCTCCTCATCGAAACCCGGTTACATGTAAAGTGAATATTGTATAAGTTTCCGTCCCGGTGAAGAGCATGAAATTTGTCTGCAAATCTCAAGAGCACTTCATCAGCCTCAACACGGTAGATGTAGCCCTGAAACACCCCCAAAAGGAATCCACCATGAAAATGCAATAACGATAACAGTAATACCGAAAAATTAGCTGGCTGATTTTTGGCTATTACAGCTCTCAAAGAAAACACCATGAAAATCAATTACCATCTCATATATGGTTATTTGTTAGCATCCTAAAATGAGTTTAAACAAGCGTCACCAATCAAAATTTCCCAATGGGAATAAAACGCTCAGACGAACAAATGCTTTTCCGGTTAAATGTTCCATTGGAAGAAATAGCATACCTGATATGCAGGGCAATCTGAATTATCGGAGGCAATCTTCGCAAAAATAAAATCACCATGTACAAGTGAAGGCCTCCTCTCAGCTAATCCAGGGACCTGAAGAGCGACAAATTGTGGTCCTTTCCTTCTCATCATGACACATTCCATGTTATAAGCTCTCATTTCTTCCTGCAATGAAATCAATGAAATTGAAAAAGCAACATACAAAAAGGACCATATTATATTAGCATCTTCAACAAATCAATCGTTAATAGCTACCTCTAAATGCAGTTCTTCCATTACAAGCAATGTACTGAAGAAAGCAGCATAATTCTCCTTTGTCAAACCTTCTGCAAGAATATCAGGCACATGCTTATTCTCTATTAACTCCCTGATATGTTTTGGGATTGGATATTCAGCAATCTGGCATTTGTATCCTCGGTATGTTGGCTTAGCTGGGCGAGAGGAAACCACATATTCATCAACAGCAAATTGGTTTCTTTTTCTTGGAGCTCTCCTATAAGGCACAGTAGAAGCCAGAGACTGGGATATGTTATCTTCAGCTAACAGAAAGACAACTCGTTCAATCCTACTATCGTCTACATCAAAGTGTACCACAGTTGTGTGCAAACCCATGTCTTTCGGTTTGCAAGAGAGCCAAATGGTAAGAGTCTGTTGGGGTTGAAGTACTCGATCCTCGAGAGAGTATCCCTCTAAGAACCCTTGCCTAATTTCTGACTTTGAATCAGCTGATGGTTCCATTAGAGACAAAGTAAATGAATCTTCCGGATTTGAGCAGAATATCCTCACACCCCAGAGTTCCACAGGCTCATCAGTGGTGTTCTCTAATGTAATCGGCCATTTCGAAGTTTGTCCAACAAGAATGGACTGAGGCTTTCCTTGATTGAAAGGAAAGGGAACTGAGATAATAACCGGACCCCCATCATTTATGTCATAACTTTGCACAGACTTATCATCAGCAAAATCAATAAATCCAATCTCGCCTTTATCACTTATTACCGAGCATTGATCATCCCAACCATCATTCCAACCAGAACTCATCGCGAATGGATTTTGATGCTAGCAAAGATGATGACAAGTATCAAGAAAACACATAGTAAACCTCACTCCTCTACAAATATCTCTACATACACAAGATTACAACATCCATATTCCACTTAAACGTAACCTTGGTCGTAATACCCTAGACAACAAAAATCATTTATCATTCATGATGCAAAACTACCGGCATTACTTTCCGCTACAAACATTATCTGCAACCCCTCGAAAGGAAACATAGTTGTGGACCTATAAACAAACACTATTAAGCCTGATTTAAGCAACAATTGCAGTAATTCCTAGTGAAGACAGAGTACTGTTTACACTTTTAACCTAATTCAAGGTATTTACAATTCTATCATGCATCATAAAAACAAGATCAAACAAGTATAATGTTATAGATGCAATTCCAAGTTTCAACACAGCATAATCCAGCAATGCTAAAAGATGTTCTAAAGGGGGGCAATACAAGTCATACCAAGCAGGGAAAATATTTTTTTAAATCATAAATTCTATACAAAATAAATTCCATGACAAAATAAAATGGAATCATAAGTATGATGACATTAAACATGGACGAAACTCATATCTAAAATGAAACAAAAGGAAACGACACGTAGTAAAGTACCCACCTTTGATCGCAAACACAGCAAAGTTGAAACAAAAAGTACAGAAATTTGGGAACTTTATGTTGAAAGAGAAAAAACCCAGTTTATAAACAAGCAATCTAAGCTAAAGAACACTTAAAACTGAGGGTTTTGGGTGAGAAATTGTGACTTTTTTCGAGGTTTCTTCAGAACAGAACTGATGAGAAAATATGAAAAGTTTTTCTTTTTCTTTTTTTAATATCAAAATGACTATTGCTTTTCCGATTGGCAATTGCTACTACTTTGGAACGAAGTTATTCTAAAAATCAAATTAAAAAGAAAATAAATAAATAAATAAAACAGTTTTTATTTAGGTAAAAGCTCTTGCCCTTGATGCCTGATGAGACTACCTGGCAACCGGTTTGGTTTAACCTATTAGCCTTGTAAGAAATGGGTGGGACCAATATATTGTGAAAGTCCAACCAGATTGAGACACGTCAGATTTAAAAGAGATTGATGGGAATGATTGATTACGTGGCAAAGCATGATTGAGCTTTGGTCTTTGGGTCAACAAAGGATGAAGAGTCAATATTTTCAATTTATTTTTTTATAATTAAATATATTTAATTAATTATAAAATAATTTTTATAATCTAATATAAAATTTTAATTTTAGTTAAAGAAACTAATGACGCGTTTTAAAGAATGATAATCATTTTAATACCAATCCATAATATGACTATCTATATAATTTATCTATATCTAATTTTTAAATTTAATTTTTAAGTAGCCTACATATACAACGAAACTTTATTATTAAGTTTATCCTTAAAAACAAAATTGCACTGTCCATGTTTCTCTCTTTTATTATTATTATTATTATTATTATTATTATTATTATTATTATTATTATTATTATTATTATTATTATTATTATTATTATTATTATTATTATTATTATTATTATTATTATTATTATTGCATTTTCCTCTCAGTTTGTAATAATTATTTATTTATAAAAATATTATTAATTAATTGATTCATGTTGTATTCTAAATTGTTTATATAAGCAAAACACTTCAAAGACTATGATCCAATAATATAGCATAAATAAGCAAAAGAGGGAACTTCAAACTCCGACAACAATGCAAAAACTTCCTACGGCAGCAATGTTGCCCGATCGAGAACATGTTCCAAGTGAATCGTAGAATCATGTCATCGGCAACTGCACGGCGATTCTTTATAGCAGTTTATCGAGGATTCGTGCAAAGCCGATATTTGTGTAGGGTTCACTTGTTATCGCTTTCTCTTTGAATCTATGGATCCTTGCCACAGCACCTTCTCAAAACAAAACCATCAGAAACAACATAATAAGTTAATAAGACTAAAAAACAAGTGAGGATTTACAGAAAGATTACATGATATCAACTGTTACTCGGATTCTGGATAAGTCTCGGGTTTAAATGCAAACATACGAGTTTAGCTAAGTATATAAGTTGGTGTATCTGAGGGATGTTTTGAGCACAGTCCCAATGGAGGATAAAATGATAGCCGGGAGTCGTAAGTACTCCGGTTACAAAGACAATCTTAATGGGGATACTAACTCCAAAATATTGAGGATAAGACAAATACGGTACAGGTTAAGGTAGCAACGATCGAGAAAAGGCATCACTTATGCTGGTCTTACAAAGATATGATAAAATAAACCCGAGCATATAGAACACATCTATATGCTGCTCATACTTTGTAATTTTTGTAGCTATTGTTCACTAGGTCTTATATAATTGTCGAGCAAGAAGAAAGCTAGACAAATTCAAGATTTAAAGCCTGATCTCGGGTAGGGAAAAGAGTTTTATTAGTCTGCACGGGAAGAGAAGGTAAGGGGCACAGTGGAACATAAGAAGGTTAAGCTTGGAAAAAGAAAATTTACATGTCTAGACTCGAGAGCAAAAGTGAACACCCAAAAGGTTCTGGAAAGGAAAAAAAAACTTCCAATGATGAAATTAAAAACAGCTAGGTAAAGGTTCAAAATTGCATCAGGAAGTCCACATAAAACACAAATTCTGATTACAAAAGCCTAGAGATCAAAGTTTCGCAGCCCAAAAGCGAGAGGAATGGTGTGCCAAAGTACCTTTTGTATCTCTTCTTGGAACCGCATGGACAAGGAGCATTTCGGCTCATTTGAGAACTCTTTGCCATGTTAACCTTGGCAAGATCCAATGGTGTTGATCCCATTAGCTTTCACACCTGCAAAAGAAAAAAAAAACAAAACACATAACATTTCCATTTTCCCACAAGTAAATACTCAATTTGTGAGATTTTAACAGTAGGAGAAACATTCATCTGAACTCAAATTAGAAATTCAGAAATCAACAAATGAATGAAGACAGACATCTCTGGCTTCTAAGCAAACAAGCATTGAACCAAAAGAGTGTTATGCAGTTAAGAAGATCAAACACCCTTAAAAACTTAAAGGCATGAAGAAAGATATATGTCTCAGAATACTTTCAAAAGGAGCAATCTATAACTCTATGTTCCTCCGACTCTTCATTTTCCATAAAGTACTGATGTCCGATGTGTCCAAATACATGACAAGATTGACAATAACATACTCGTGTCAGAAACATACACATATCTGAAACTCGCACCCTAATCCAAGCAACAAAGATATATAAGCATCTTTTCTATTCAGATAATGTGCATAATAGCAAATAGCAACTCCCATACCCTCTCAATCATATATCTTCTTTCACCCATTCTAATAGTTCTTCAATATCATATCCACCAGCCAACAGCCAGAATACAAAGATGCATTAACTAAGAGAATTTAAGATTGGACAAATTGGTATAAACAATAAGACACTAGCTCACACATTTTAATCATTCAACATACGATCATCCAAAAATATAACAAAAAAAAGCTGCAAACCTACCTCAGGAAAGTTCTTCGGCATCGGTTTCCCTTCCTCTTTCAACTGAACCATCTTCTTATGCACTTCTTTAGCCCAAGTAAACTTCGCAAGAGCGTTCTCAACATCCAATAAGGTACAATCACACTGCTTTGCAGCTTCTTTCTTGTGACTCAGTTGAAGATTCTACAAAAAAGTCAATAAATCCTAAATCACAAACAATATTCAATAACATAAAATAAAATAAAAGCAACATCAATACCAACAAAGGAATTCGCCACTTATACATTTAACACAATACTATACCCAAAAGAAAAGAAAAACTGCACGAAAATAAAATCTGTGGAGGTAGAATTAGAAAAACAACCTCGCCGGTGGGATCACAACCTCCCAGATACCTAAATATGGCTATTTTCTTCTCAAAAACGTCGTCAAACGTAGCCTCACTGATTCTTCCGGTTACGTATTGCTTAAATTTCCCTAAGCTTCTAGCACTCTTCAATTCATCGGCAAATCCTAAAGTAAACAACTAATTGAGCATTATTATCAAATTAAATCTGATTATTTTCATAAAAATGTGAAAATTTTCAAGTAAAGTAAAGCGCGGTAATATAGGATATGAGAAGACTCACGTAGGAGAGTGAAGGATTCGTCCCTGGATTGTTTATCATCCGTAGAGGTCTTTTTTCCGGTGAAGACCCCTTTGATCGATTCCATCCACGAGGAGTGGACAGGTGACGTGGTGAAGATCGAACGGTGCTGTGATGGAATCAATTGACAGTCGGGGTAACATAATCCAGATGAAATGAAGTTTCTCTTCAGAACGTTGTTTATGAATCTAGAAGAAGAAGAAGAAAACATTTTTTATTGAAAATAAAATATAACTGAAACTTTTGCCAGGTTTCTGAGGTTTAATCAATGAAAGAGATGACCACCAAAACGCTGCGTTTCAAACAAATGAACCAAAATTTGGAAATTAGCAGGCCGAACGAATATTGTAAACCTTTTTGGTACAGAAAAAACATAGCCTAAAGCCCAAAAATCAGTCCAAAACGTCCTTAATAAGCAACGGATCTTTAGAAAATTTCAGTTTGGGGGAAAATGAAAAATATATATATTTTTTTTCAAAATTCTCGTTTTATTAAGGAAAAATATAAAAAATTATAGCTTGATTTTATTTTATTTTATCTTATTTATTGAACTAAAAACATTATCAATTAAATTTCAATTTATTTCAATGAATTTACAGCATAATCTTGATATGGACTCATCCCAAAGACTTCTTAACGCTTAGCAATTGAATTAGGCATGTAATATGCTGTCTGAGTATCTTTGAGAAAGTGATACATGTTATTATTTGATTGATTAAATAATTTTAATAAATAACTATTTAATTGATTTATTTAGAGAAGAAATGATATTAAAAAATGGTGTATTAATATTGTTGTTAAATTTAAACGGCCAATGATCGAAATAAAAAAAAAATATTACATTAGGTATATAAAAATAATAATTGAATATCCAAAACACAAACATATGAATAGATAATATCAAATAAGTAATTTAACCTTTATTGTTATTGGCTTAAGGATATATCAAGCCTTTAGACTTTTGAAGAAAAAAAATCATTAAACCCTTAATTTTGTGTACTAAATTAAGTATTTATACTCGAGAATTTCATTAATTTACCCTTTTAACCAATATTAACATTAAATCTAACTACTTTTATTGGTAAGTATAATGATTTAGGTACGCACAAACCATTTAGCTTCATCGGTTAAAGGAACAGTTGTTGTTTCTGCAAATCACAGATTCGAACACTAATAATATTAGCATAGCGATTGAACAATCAATCTCTAATGGTTGAGATTATATTTTACAACATATATTACTGTAAGTATATAAAAAAATGTGTTCGGTACACTTTGTCTTTTAATATTTCATTTTATTTAAAAAAATCTTTAAAAACTATTCTGTCAGAGAATATTAATCTATATTATCATCTTCTGGAAACAAACAGCATTATGTTGGTGGATTTCCATGTTATCTACTATTTTAATGAATCTAAGTGAGGGCGGCAAAAATCATGAAGTTCATAGGGAGACTTCAATTTTTTAATTACCTTAATTAGCTAAAGTTATAATTTAATCATTAGGAATGTTCCCCTGTTGGTGGTCAAATAAAATATTTATACAAACCTAAATGCCAAATCAATATCTCAGTATTTTATTTAAAGTGGAATCCATGTGAACAAAGAATAACCAAAAACATAAATTCACAACCATTAATGTGCAGGAAAACTTTACCTTATAAACTTGTGCGAAAAATTATTATATAGTCCGACTCACCATGTTATCAAAATATATAACATTTTAAAGTTATAATCTAAATTGTTAAAAAATACAACTTAAAACGTTGCCTACACAATCTAAAATGTTACACGTTTGATAATATTAACCTATAATATTATCAAATCGTATAATTTTAGATTGTGAGGAATATTTTAAGTTGTGTGTAATAATGCACAATTAAAATGTTACCTGCACACAATTAGAGCCCCCCTTCACTTTCATGTCCATTGATCTATGGTACAACAGCATTATCTGTATCTTCTCTCCTGGTTTCCTGGATTCCAAATAACAAATATCGGAAAGAATATCGGAATATCTAAGCTTTGGTCCGCCTAAACGTGAACCAAATCTCATAGTGATTGAACAATAAACTGTCGTGTGTATGCTTCCCAAGGTACTCAAGCCCTAAACTAGTAAGCCTTTTCGTGCATTCGTCCCCTCCTAATCGTGTACAGAACTTTATGTTATGCGAAACAAATATGCGTCCATCGTAAGGCTTCAGCTTATTCACCAACCTCTCGAATCCAGCCCACACGAGCTTACCCGGCATATGGAGAAAAACAGCACTAGCGTATATCAAATCATATACTATGTTGGATCCAAACTTTGTAAAATCCATATCCTCGCCACGAACAATCAAGGGTCGCTTATGTAACAACCCTTGCGAAGGAAGCTCATACCTAAATGCAGCCATTAAGGAAAGTTCATCCCTTTCAAGACAGTGGAAATGCTCCGGTTTAAGATACCGGATAAAATGCAATCCCACACGAAGGGTTCCACAACCAATCTCGAGCACACGGGAATTAGCTGTTAGGTGGCTAGACTCAGCAAGGAACTCGAAGATGTCCCGACCTCCTGCCCACGGCTCCCCATAATTACTATGGTGCTCTTCAACGAGAAGCTCACCCGGGCATGGAAGTGCAGTGTGATTACTAGCTTCAGATTCTTCATAGTGTGAAACACCCTTAAAGCTGAAGATTGCAGAAAATTTGCTCACTAATTTGAAGGGGGGAAACACACAAAATTGAATATAATTGTTTGAAATTACAGTAAAATCATGTAGTTTTTTACTCACAAAGTGCTAATTTAAAATTTTAAAGTATTCAAAAGCAGTTTCAGCATTCTATATCCAAAATCCAACATGTAGGAGCAATGCCTTTGTAAATTAAACAGGAATCAGAACTTCATGCAGTAAAAATGTCAAAATTTTCTCATTTCTATTATCTGATTTAAAAATCATTTCAAACAAACTTATCTTCATACTGTTCAGATTAATATCCTTCGTCAATCCATCTATTTTCTCTATTTCAGCCTATCCTAAGGGAAACACAACAGATAAAAGCACATAAATTAACAATTTTAAGCTTGAAAAAGAAAATAAACTAGTTTGAGGATTTACTTGTTGAGATCTTCTAATTGTTGAGCACGTGTTCGAGGATTGATCCCTTTACGGAGCACATTATCTCTCATATGTAATCCATTAGCTCGGATCTGATCTTTCACCCATTCAACATCATCTCTGCTCGTTGAAATCCTCCGATCCACGTCTTCTTCCGACACTGAACCACCGGCAACGGCGGCGGCAGTGGTAAAGGTGGGAGGAGGGCAAGTTCGAGGAGAGGAGAGGGAAGACAAGAGGAAAAACAAGAAGATTGTGACGGCGGAGACGGAGAGAACTAGAACCGGAATCGTTATCACTATCCCTTTTTGTGACGGTGGCGCCATTTGTGAATTCTCCTCCTTCACATACGGCTTTCGAGAGTTTCAGAGAGATTGGGAAATTTCATTTTAATTTAAAGTAGAAGAAGAGGGTGTCGTTTTGAATGGAAAAAGATAATTTCCGACGTCGTTTAATTAACTTTTTGTAATTTCTGATAATATTAAAAAAATATTAATGTCGGCCCTCGGATCGTGAAAGATTCGATGTTTCAATATGGGGAGGGGGAATAGGAGCTTCTAAAATTAAAAAATAAATAAATACACTCCAAGTCACACAATTATTAATTTAATTATAAAAAGGTCACATTTTCCAAAAGGCCTCTAAGAGATGGCTTATACATATAGTAAATTAAAAAAAAAATCATTGCAGATGTAAATAAGGATTTAAAATAAAGTCGATTATTTCGTATACGAACGATAAAATTAAAGAGTTTCTACGAACGTTTCAGTTTTAAAGTTTAAAATTTTTATTTAAGGTTTAATATTTAGATGTTTAAATATAAAATTTTAAAGAGTAAATTACACAAATGGTTCTTTAATTATATCTCAATTATCTTTTATATTCTTTGACTATCAAATATTACAAATTGGTCCATTGACTAACTTTTTTGATATAAAGTGGTCTTGTGCCATTAAAAATTTGATGGAAAACTGATGTGGACGTTAACATGCTGACTTTGATAACCATGTGGCATCCTTAATCTCTATAATCCAAGTCAGCATGTTAACGTCCACATCAGTTTTCCGTCAAATTTTTAATGGTACAGGACCACTTTATATCAAAAAAGTTAGCCAATGGACCAATTTATAATATTTGATAGTCAGGGGATATAAAAGATAATTAAGGTAAAGTCAAAGGATCATTTATGTAGTTTACCTAATTTTAAATTTATAAATATAATTAAAATTTATAGTTCATAATTAAAATTTAAGATTATAATTTTAAATTATAATCCTAAACAATAAATCGTAGTCGTAAATTTTAAATTTTAAATTTCAAATTCATAAATATTAAATATTAAATTAAGTTGTAAATTATAAAATTAAAGGAGCTTGTAAAAAATTTTAGTTTTCGCTGCTGTGCATGTACATTTTCCCTTAAAATAATGCTGAAAACAAGGCTAGTTACATTAATCTATATAGGGATCTTGTACATAATGTTTTACCAAGTTACATATTTGAATATAAATATATGATGGAACACCTCACTAAAAATTCAAATCAAAGAAAAAACTATGTTAATTGGACCCTTCGTTTTTTTTTTAAATACGCATGTTCGATACATATTTGAATATAGACACTTACCTCGAGTCGAAGAGAAACCAAAAAAGAAAAAAAAAACAGTGAATCTGAATTTTAGAGTATTTTAAAGTATTTTTGAATGGATTTTACATTGAATTCATTTAAATTTTAACAGAGTAAAATGTTTTAAAATTGAGATTTAGTTATATAATTAGGTACACAATACAATCATTAAATATTTAGAGTGTGTATTTCTAAATAGGGTTTAGAGTGAATCCGTTGAAATTTTAACTGAGTAAAATATTCTAAAATTGAGATTAAACTGAGTAAAATACTCTAAAATTTAGATTAAGTGACACAATCTTGGACCCGACCCAAATTCGTAGATCCATATCTGTTTTATAGGGTCTTAATCTTAAAATTTTAGAACCACGAATTTGGACCGAATCTGAATCTTCTAATTAAAGTACATATCTGGATCCGAATCTGACACTAAGATTCGAACCTAGACTTGGACTCATTTACCTATTTATTAAAAAAATCACCTTTAGTTTTAAAATATATATAATATATAATAATAGTTTCATATTTCACATTATTATGTAATGCATTTTCTATTTATTTATGATAAAAAAACTTTTTAAAAATTATGAATAATATATTAATCAGATATCGAATATTGAACGTAAAATCGACATTTAATTTATACGTTATTCATCATTTTTTACGATGATGTGTTAAAAGAACTGATCGATTAAATCTGATAATTAAAAGGTATAGAAACATTAATGTTTTGATAGTTTGATTTTGAGAAATTTTAGAGATTTAAGAATTGTTTTATAAAAAATATTTTTTAGAAGATTTTTTTTTAAAAATTAGAAAATATTTTTTATTAAAAATAAAAAATTTAAATTATTGGCACACTTAAATATTTATTGAATAATTTTTTAACGATAATTAATTATTAAATATCTAAAATTATAATTATTAGATATTTATTTTTAATAAAAAATATTTTAAACACATAAAATATTAAAAATATAATTTAAATATTTATTTTTATTTAAGCCTGTAATTTAAACGACGTCGTTGACCCGGTTTTTTTTTACAAGACCGCTAAGCCTTTGTCTCCTCTCCCCCTCCTCTTTCCTCTAGTCTTGACTTTTCCATTTTCACTTTCTCCCTGTCCAGTATTACCTGAGAAAGAGTTTTCTCTCTCCCTATATTTTATTTATTTATTTTTATTAATGACCATTTCTTCTCTAAATATTTAAATCTCTTCATTTTCAATTGCGAAAGAAATAAAAAAATTTAAAAAATAAATTGAATCTATATTTCTAGGGTTTGATTTCATTTCCCCGTCAACGAATTCATTTTCATCTTGTTGTTCACGATTGTCTTGGTAAGTTCAAAGCCTCTCCCCGCTTCGTTTCACGTTCATAATTTGTTTTGATTTATTCATGTTTTTGTTGGGTGGAAATTTTAGATTGATTGTATTTTCGCGGCAAATGTTTTGAACATCTATTAATTCTATTTCTTCAGTGAAACTTTTGTTTTATTTTTAAAATTTTGGATAATTATGGTTTGGATTCTCGATTAATGTTTAGCAATTACGTCTTTCTTTAATGAATGTGAAAAAGAAATCTGTTTTAGTTGCAATGGATGCGATTGTTCACATTTTTAATGAGATTTTTGTGTTTTGATTGGATTTGTTTCTATAGAATCATGCGTAAGGATTTCCATTTATATATTTTTAAAATACTAATTATCTGTTAACACATATGGGTTTCGTCTGTTTCGGATTTGATGCATATTAGTTGTTTTACTTTTGTCCCTTTTTAAGTGATATTTGGTTGCAGAATATAGGTTATTCTAACTTAATATAGATACAGAAGCACTGGGATATAGGGTTGGTAAAGTTTTTAATGTTCACTTGACTGGTTAATGGTTATGTAGTGTAGGGGTTACTGCAATGCACCGAGTGGGCAGTGCGGGGAACAATACCAATTCTAACCGCCCACGTAAAGAAAAGAGGCTGACATATGTATTGAATGACACTTCTGACACAAAGGTAAGTAGTTTATGTTTTGTTGTTGTTATTGTTATTTTTTCATTTATTTATTTCTTTTACTTTCCCACTTTTTTCCCTCTTTCATGTGAACAAGTCTTCTTCCTTTATACGTATTTGTCAATTTCATATTCTCATATCATTTGCATGTTTAGATGTTATTAGGAATCTCATTTGTGTATCTGTGTTTTTCATTGTTATGCTACATTTTAGATTATTAGTGTTTCTGCATCTTTGGTTTATATGTCTTATCCTTTTATGCAATCACATTTTTAGATAAAAATAAAAACTGTAGAAGCTTGCATTTGTTTTTATATATATTCTTATGTGGACTCAAGTTATGGGTGATTCACAGTAACCAATGAATATATTTTCATTTGTGCTTTTATTATTGTGTAGATTTGTAAAACCATGCTATATATATCATTAGATTCAGCAAGATTGCTTATCATATACTATTTACAAAGTTGATAAACTTGGCATATCTGAAATCTACTTTGGTTGGAACTTCTTAATTTTCTTCTCCAAGGAAATGTTGTGCCAATTTCATTGTTGAATGCATTTTATCCTAAAAGAGTTATGGTACACTGAACTAAAATGGAAATGATGGCTTGTGTTAATTCATTCTATTATCAACACATCCATCATTAATTTAGGACCATGTTTACAATCAAGTTGGATTATTCTGCTAATCCTTTGCTTTATTCTATAAAAATTGTCATTATCTTGAACTTTAATTGAACTTACTACGATTTAATTTTAGGTACAATCACTAGGCTCTGATGTTTCTCTGTTGTTTTGCAGCATTGTGCTGGCATAAATTGTTTAGCGCTGCTAAAGTCATCTACCTCTGATGGGTCCAACTATCTTTTCACTGGAAGCCGTGATGGCACACTTAAGAGATGGGCACTTGGTGAAGACGCTGCCACATGCTCTGCTACATTTGAGTCTCATGTTGATTGGGTACCTTCTTTCTATCTGTGATGATCTACTTTTAGCTATTTGTCTGACCTTCATACGTTGGGTAATATTTTCTATTGCTAATTGTGGTTCGGAGGGGGTGGAATTTTAATTTATTTTCTAATTTGCTCCACTAGAACGACATATCTCTGATATGATATCAAATATGAATTGTTGTTTATTAACCAACCAAGCAACTAGCTCACCAAAAGCAAAATCTAGAGCAAGTATTGTATTTTGCACTTTAGTTACATCAATTTAAATGTTTAGATCCCTTTATTTACTTTGTTTGGTCTAGTTTGTGGAATTCACCATCAAAATATCTTACATATATAACACATCATATGTCTGTAACTGTGTAAGTTATGATTATGAATAAGGTGATTTCCTTGTTGTGCAGGTAAATGATGCTGTTATTGCTGGTGACAATGCTCTTGTTTCCTGCTCGTCAGACACTACATTGAAGGTTTGTGTTTACTAATGTATTATCATTGTCGTATTGACTATGTAAGTGTTGACATGTGCTCTCTATTTGAGAAATACCAGACGTGGAATTGCTTGTCTGATGGAACTTGCACCAGGACATTCACTCAACACTCTGACTATGTTACATGTCTAGCCGCAGCTGAAAAAAATGTAATTTCTATGTCAAACTTTTCGGATGATTCTATTAGCTGAATGCATTGAAGGTTCCTGCAATGCAATATTGCAATTTAACTTTCATGTTTAATTTGGCAGTGTAATTGTCCTTAAAATTATGGTGTTTATTACTATGGAAGTCACTTTCTGATTTTTTTTTATTGTTGTACAATTTAGGCCAGTGTAGTTGCCTCTGGGGGTCTTGGTGGGGAGGTTTTTGTGTGGGATATGGAAGCTGCAGTTACTCCAATATCTAAGTCCCGTGATGTAGTGGAAAATGATTGTTCTAATTGCGTTAATGGTTCAACAAATTCATTGCAAATGTCAAGTTTGCAAACAATTAGTTCGAGTAACAGCATTAGAACACACACAAGTCAGTGTCATGGATATGTCCCTATTGCTGCCAAAGGGCATAAAGAGTCGGTTTATGCATTGGCAATGAATGATAGTGGATCCCTTCTTGTCTCTGGTGGAACTGAGAAGGTAGTTTTTGTTTCTTACTTTATCAATTTTTATGATAATGCATTTTTCGCTCTCCCCTACAGCTTGCTAGAGAGGATCCTATCTTTACATCTGTTAGCAATTGATTTTTTTAACAATTTTTCCGTAGCTATTTTTGTTTCCTGCATTGTTTTCATATAGGTTGTGCGTGTTTGGGATCCGAGAACTGGTTCAAAGAATATGAAATTAAGAGGGCATACGGATAACATTAGGGCGTTGCTTCTGGATTCTACTGGCAGGTTAATACTATGAGTTCTATTCTGTAATCTTTAGATCTTAGTGAAAAATAGTATTAGCTTGATGTTAGTTATAAGCATTATTGTTATGGAGCTTTAATAAGCATTATAACATGCGTATTTTTATCCCAATTATTTTCTCTTGCAACCGCTGATCTCTTCTTTGGCAATGAGATAAATAGGTGGGTTGATTTTTGATGAGTTCTTCCCTTGATTGACTGCTATTAAATTCTGTACTTCGATTTTATTTTCCACTGATTATTCTGTGAGTGAAGTTCTTGACGGGCATTTTTTCAGATATTGTTTGTCAGGGTCCTCTGATTCTATGATCAGGTACATGATCTGTGCATAGATTTTGCTCTTGTATTACCAGAAACCATTTCCAACCATAAAGAACTTAAGTCCTTTCTTTTAAATGTTCTTAATTTTATTCTGCAGGCTATGGGACCTCAGTCAGCAACGTTGTGTGCATTCATATGCTGTGCACACAGATTCTGTTTGGGCCCTTGCAAGCACCCCAACATTTAGTCATGTATATAGTGGGGGTAGAGATCTTTCTGTAAGTACATATTCACACTAAACATTTTAACCAGGTCATTTATCAATTTTGCAATGTTTGATGTAGAATTGAACTAGAAATTTTATGCTGATCTAGGACAATAAAGGATTTGAAATTACAAGAATAACTAGGGATTTTGATTTCATATGAGTTGAACTTGGATGTATTTCATAAAAAAAATTGAAAGCAATCCTGGGCTAAAGAATAGTCGATCCAGGCTTCATACCTAGAATTCCTTAAACATTGCACCAGGGCAAGGATTGACACAACAGTTACAATTTCGTAAAGCTGTTGTTAGTACTTGAGTTTTGTCATGAGTTCTAGTAATATTCCAAAAGGTCATGGGATCCAAGGGTCAGGAACTTCCTAAGTTGGCGTGATGCAACTCATAAGTCATAACCAACGAATAGAAACCCAAATACATACAACAAGCTCAAGTACACGTGATTTCTAGTGTAACATTCTTCAAATTCCAGTATGGTTTGAAACAACTGTTATATGTTTGACATATTGAAAAGAAGGAAAAAGAGAATGAAATAATACTCTGCATTTTTATTTCAATGAAATTCAATGTTCAGTCTTCATAATTTCTATTCTAGCACAAATAGCTTTAAATTCTGGCATCAAATAACGTCCATATTTTCCTTAGTATGTAATCTTGAAATTCTTAACATCCTTTTCTGTTACTTCTAATATTTAGTTTTAACTCTCAACTTGTGTTTCTTTTGTGCATACATCAGTTATATTTGACAGACTTAACAACAAGAGAGAGTCTTTTGCTTTGCACAAAGGAACAACCAATTTTGCAGTTGGCACTACATGATGATAGTATATGGGTTGCAACTACAGATTCTTCGGTTTCTAGGTGGCCTGCAGAAGGACGACATCCTCAGAATGTCTTCCAAAGAGGTGGTTCATTCTTGGCTGGAAACTTGTCTTTTTCTAGGGCAAGAGTTTCGTTAGAAGGGTCTACCCCAGTAAGTATTGTGTGAGTGTGCGTGGTGTTTGTGTTAATATATTCATGTTTGTATTTTTTTTTTGCTTACAGAAAATCATCTTTTTATCATGAGAATTTGTCTCATAAATCCTCATTTTCCCTTTATTTGATTGCATCAAGTGTTATCAATACATAAACTCTGTACCATGTAACAGACTAACAGTTTGTTTCTTTGTATACTTGAGTTGTGGTGAATTTGGTGCTTCTCTTCAGGTTGTTGATGGGTTTCTTCCTTTTCGTTCTTTGCTCCTCCAACCCCATGAAAAATGAACAAATATTAGATTTTCTTTTTATTAGTAATGATATGCTTTGTTGTGGGCATCTCTTTGAAGTTTGGCTGTTTCTGGAATTTGTTTAACATTTATCTTGTATTCCCTTCCCTTAACTGATGTGTTGATGTTGTTGGTTATTCAAAGGCCCCTGTTTATAAAGAACCAAACTTTACCATTCCTGGAACTCCAGCAATTGCTCAGCATGAAATTTTAAATAACAGAAGGAATGTATTGACGAAGGTAAAATGGTAGTACTTCTATTGTTTGGTTTACATTTCAAATATTTTGTCTTGGGAAATTTCTTTTTGAATTTTTTTATATGCTTTTTTACAGGATGCTGCTGGTTCAGTAAAGCTCTGGGAGATAACCAGGGGTTTCGTGATCGAGGACTATGGCCAGGTGAACACAATTCTCTAACCATTTTTTCTTTTTCCCTTGTGTAGAAGTGGTCTGCACTGTGCCTTCTATGCACAGTTTAACAATAGACACGTACATTTATGGTTATGTTTTTGCTGTATATATTTATCCATTCTTATATTTGATGTACAGGTTTCATTTGATGAGAAAAAGGAAGAGTTGTTTGAGATGGTGCGGTGACTATTTATTTGATTTATATTATACTTGTTGATTATAATGTTGATAAACAGAACAAGAAGAGAAACAGAAAAAGTAATTATCTGTTGTTCAATAATTCTCACGTTAAAATTTGCAACTGGTTTAGTGGTTTACAGTATATTTAAAGGCTATAAAATAGGACTTTAGTACATTTAGAAGTCCTACTAAGTACTAACTGTGAACTTCTAATCCTAATCTCCTTAGGTGATAAACACTTAGTCGATAAATTCTAAGATAACTACTGATTTTACAATAAGTAAAATTTTAATACTTCTCTGATAACTTACATATAATATATCTTCTTTATGGAATTTACTTTGTATCTTTGCTTAAAACCATTCTAGGTAAGCATTCCTGCATGGTTCACTGTGGATACCCGGCTTGGAAGCTTATCTGTTCATTTAGACACACCTCAATGCTTTACTGCAGAGATGTATTCCGCAGATCTGAACATAAGTGGAAAGCCTGAGGATGATAAGGTAATAAAATTTTCTTTTGATTGTGGCAATCTTAAAACACTGATATCTATGACAGATCTTTGTGAGATCTCTGTGATTATAATATTCATCTGTTGTTGACTTGTCTTTTGCAGGTTAATCTAGCTCGTGAAACCCTGAAAGGTCTGTTGGCTCATTGGCTGTCCAAAAGAAGGGAAAAACATGGCTCCCAGGCTTCAGCTAATGGAGACGTTTTGCTAGGAAAAGATATGGCAGCACGAAGTACCGCTCATTCAAGGATTGAGGTCGATGGAATTGCTGAAAACGACTCCATGGTCTATCCTCCTTTTGAGTTTTCTACTGTTTCCCCTCCCTCAATTATTACCGAGGGTTCCCAAGGAGGTCCGTGGAGAAAGAAAATTACCGAATTGGATGCAACAGAGGATGAGAAGGACTTCCCTTCGTGGGTTTTGGATTGCATATTAAATAACCGTTTACCACCACGAGAACACACCAAGTAACTTCTATGACGTCATTAAATTTGGCTGAATTAGCTTTAGGATTCAAGTTTCTAAGTAACTTAATGAATAACCCATTCAATTACATTAATTTGCCATGCCTTTTGTTTTGCTATGCCTTTGATCCTTTTTTGCTGCAGTAGAGTCAGAACTCAGAACCATGGATAATCATATCTTATGGTTACCTGGCGTTAATTAGCTTCATTTAGTCTTTCTTTTTTTTCTTGTACTGAAATTTTACTTCTCATTTTTACAGATGCAGCTTCTATCTGCATCCATGCGAAGGTTCAGCTGTTCAGATATTGACACAAGGAAAGTTAAGTGCACCTCGCATATTGAGAATGCACAAGGTATGATTTGTAGCACATGCAAAAGGAAACTTCTTTTGCATGGCATGTGTTTGTACCGAGTAGCATATGTTGTTAGCATATATATTTATAACTCTTGGGTTAATAATTCATAATCTAGCATCTATTTTATATTTGTAGCATGAACACTTGAGGTGAAAAAGAGCAATGTTGTATGTTAGGATACAAATATATTGGTAGAACCTTTAACTTAGCTGTGGCAACAACAAGATAGAAACAAGATGCCTTTGTGGGTTGTTTAATTTCTTTTCTTTGGTTTCAAATTTTGGTATGAGATGATGCATTGGAAGATGATTTATGTAATATTTTTTTTTCGAGTACACCAACCTGATATTAGTGTAGACTAGATGGTCATAGATTGTTTTTGTATATTAATGTTTTATTGGTTTTCTGGTATAATAATTCACTCCGATCTGGTTATCTAGGTTGTTAATTATGTTATAGAAAAGCTGGTGCTTGACAAACCGATTGATACTGTAAGTACCGATGGGACATATGCTCCTGGACTTGGAGGACAATCACAGTCCGGATCGAAGCCTTGGCAAAAGCTTCGGCCTTCTATCGAGATTTTATGCAATAATCAGGCAAGTAAAATAGTTTAGTCTAAGGTGTTCAGTTCAAGTTCTATTATTCTGATCGGCTGTACTACTAAAAAGTCTTACTATGCGGTTTTTGACAGTGGTTTAGCTAAGATTCTATCATACTATTAAGCCAGTCGGTCATTTGATTTGCTCTGCCATATCTTCCAGGTATTATCTCCGGACATGAGCTTAGCCACTGTGCGAGCATACGTATGGAAGAAACCCGAGGACTTGGTACTTAATTATAGGGTGATTCAAAGCAGGTGATTATCGACTTCTGGGACCAGGTGAGTGACAACTTATTCATGTTTTAAGCTCTCTGTCCCGTTATTTTAAATTTCCTCCAATGATTCTGTCAATATAACATTGAATCAGCTACTCAGCTTTCACTTCCTTTCAGTTTAGTTTCTTGTTGAGATGCGAGTGTGTTCGATATCCGTATTAAGCAATAAGCTTTTAAACATAGTTTGAACCGTCCCCTCTCGCATCTTTGGTCTGCAGGTTGTCCTTCTGTGGTGGACTATCATGCTCAGAAGTGTCCACAACATGGAAAGATGATTGGTTTTCGATCCGGTGGCATTCTCTAGTTTTTCAAGTGAGGATTGTGGGGTTGTTGCCATACATCAGAAAAAAGCCATAGGACGGATCGGACATGCAAGTGGCACAACAGTTTACAACTCTGGCGGACAATCAACCGAAAGAAAACCAGGTACTTTCTGGGGGAAAAAAGAAAGGAAAAAGTTATATTATGTCTAAAGCTCTGTTAAATCTTGTGTTACATTCCATTAGTCCGATATGATTTGGACCACTAAGCACAACCACTCAGACATGTAACA
This sequence comes from Abelmoschus esculentus, assembly GCA_035048815.1. NCBI lineage: Eukaryota > Viridiplantae > Streptophyta > Magnoliopsida > Malvales > Malvaceae > Abelmoschus > Abelmoschus esculentus. Next base: position 1,957,672 of record JAUCBN010000051.1, on the reverse strand, counting down.
GCCTCCATTTTGAAACTCGTCTTTGTCACCTTAAACAACACTAGGTCTAGCTGCTTTGTTTGTTATGTTTTGATAAGATTTTTATATAATCAAATAAGGAAAAAAATTTAATACATAGGTCGTATAAATTTTAATTTATACGTATCGAATAGTATTTTAGTTTAGAATTTAGAATTTAAGTTATAATTTTTTTATATTATATACTTATATTTGGTTTAAGAGAATTTTATATTAGGGATAATATTATATTCCCAATAATAGTTTTTTTATTTTTTTAAATTGTATATTAAAATACTCTTGAAGTAATATTATGTATTCAAATAAATTATTATTTTCTATTTGCGAAACAATATTTTCTTGTTTTGATATGTTAAAATCATTCTTTATATAATCTAAATTATTACATGATAAAATATATAAATCGCACTTAGTATTTAAATAATAATAAATATTAGAAAGAATTTTTTATTACTATTTCTTCTCGAAAAAGTGATGCTTTTTTATTTATATACTAAAAAACTATATTATTCAATTTTAAATCATATTATAAATTTTGTCTGAAATTTTTGATTTTAAAAAATATTTTTAATTTTTAGAAATAATGTAATTTGAGTAATAAAATATTTATAGTTAATTATTAGTATATTTGATTTAATAATGAATATGATCATTATTATAGAAGTTTAAAAAAGGGTTAATTACACAAATTGCCCTTAAACTATTTAAATATATCTATTTTAATCATTGAACTAAAAAATTTATTAATTAAACACTAAATTTATTAAATTAATTTATTTTGATTATTCATTCGACTCTTCCTTTTTTACACTACATATACTGTTTTTCAATAATAAAAAGGTATAATTTGTGGTTAAATCATCTAAATATTGTTTTAAAATAAATTAAAAACTCCATCAAAAGTATATTTTTAAAAAAAATGAAGTACATAAGATAAAGTCAAAAGTTAACTTTCAAAAATTACTTATTATATAATTTTATTTTATTTTTTATTAAACTTATAATTAAATTTATACAACATATTCGAGATAACAAAAAAAATTAAAAATTATATTTCACTTGTGATTTCGTCCTGCTTGTTAAAAAGAACTATTTCCACTGTAATTTTAAGGAGAATTGTTTAAATAAATAAATATTTTAATTATGTATATAATTTTGCTAATTTCGGGGCATTAAGATATTTGTCTCAAATCCCTCACGACCACTCATTATTATTTTGTTTTTCCAAAAAGCGAAAAAAAATGTCGTTTCTTTGTCGGCATATAAAATTATTAAGCAATGTATTTATTATCGGATATTAAATTAGATTTGATTTAATAATTTTTAGTATCTGATTTTTAGTTAAATTGAATTTTTGAATATTTAATTATTTAAAAATATATTTTAATTTAATTATTTTAAATTTAAAAATTATATTTATAAAAAAAATTAAAATTTTGAATATAACAAACAACAAATGATTAAGTATAATAAAATTTATATTTATAAAAGTTTTAAGTATTTTAATTTTTGAATATAATAAACATCAGATTATTAAAAATAAAAAATAATATTAAAAAAATTATTTTTTTATAATTTTAAATAATTCAAAACTTAAAATATTATAATTCGTATTTGATCTAAAAATTTAAAATTTAAATCATATATTTAATTTTAAAATAAAAATTAAATCAAATATTTAAATTTTTAGATTAGATCAACCAATAATCAAATTGAAACGGATATTTTTAAACACCCTAAATTAAAGTCCTTCGCATGGAAAAATTATATCATGAGTTAGTCCCATCACGTGTCCATGGGACCGACCAATAAAAACTACTCATCTTTTTATGTCATATTTTTTTTCCAAGTGATTTTTCACTTGAAAAATTAAAAATAATGAGGTGGCTAGTTTTTATTGGTCGGTCCCATGGATGACGTGGTGAGACTGACCCATGATACATGGCTCTTTGGAAATCTGCTATTGCCAAGCCTAGCAGTCATTCCCTGCACTTTTTTCCACCTTTGGCCTTCACCTAGTTTACGTGTCCTACATGCAAACCTCTACAAAATAAAATACATTAAAAAAATCCCATACCTTATGTTCTTCCAAAATCCTTAATTTTGATATTTCATCAACTAAAATAACACATATTTTTAATATATAAGTATTTGATGTATTATTAATAAAAGATAATTTTATAAACAATGTTTAGATAATATTAAATATTTTTTAAGTGTATTTTAAAATTTTATAAAATAAATAAGATTATTTTTGTATGTACGTACAGATAGAAAAAATTATATCATCAATTATTTTTGTCATATCATTTATAAAATCAATCAGTTAAATATATTTATTTAATTAATTTTTATATTATTTTTTATTAAGTGAATTATTTAAAAATTATTTTTAAATTTAATTTATAATAAATATTAATGAAAATTTACTTGATAAAAAAGATGAAATAAAAAATCAACTAAATGGGTGTATTTGATTGGTTGGTCTTATAGATAACGTGACGGGAATGACCCATGATAAAATTTCTCTTCCAAATTTTAGATTTAAAAGTTTAACAGACCTTTGTCCCTTCTAATATTCTATCCTAACTCCATCCTTATATGTATGCATTAAAAATTTACATAAATAAATATATTTATTATTTAAAAATTAAAATATAAATATCTAAATTTATAACATAAATTATAAATTTTTATGAACTAAATCCTTGAAATAAAAAAATTATGTAACCTTTAGACTAGATAACATGTATATTGAATAATTTATCACTACATAAGGAAGGATTTGAAAACAAAGTGGAATTATATTTTATGTATAAGATAATAATCTTTAAAAAATATATTTAATACACAAATATTGTAATCTAATAATTTAAGTTATGAAAAGTTATAAATTAAATTCAGGGTTTATGAGTTTAATATAGGCAAAGACATATATGTGTTGAGGATGGGAGTAGGGGTGTTAAAAATATTTTATCAGGTTAATTTGAACTGATTATTTATTGATTTGATATAAAAATTTGGATATTCGGTCGGTTTTTATTTTTGGATCGGATATCTAATCCGATTTTAAATTTTTCGGATCAGATACAGATCATAATATTCTAAGTTTCGGTTATTCGAAAATCTAAAAATTTTAAATTTTCATTAATATTAATCTTGTTATATTTAATAATTTAATGTTGGTTATATTTAAAATTTTTGAAAATTAAAACTTTTATACATGTGAATCTTGTTGTATTTAGTAATTTATTGTTTATTATATTCGAAATTCCAAAAATTTTATAAATACGACCTTCAAATTCGAAAAAATAATTTAATCAAATTATATTTTTGAATAACTAGATATCCGATAATCGATCCGAATATCCGATATCTGAATATACGGATATCTACTTTTTTCCGTATCGGATACAAATTACTATATTATCGATCCAAAAAAATCAGATTCAATCCGATCCAATATCCGACAATGAATACCCCTAGATGGTAGGGCACATGACCCCATCATTTTTATCTTTATATATAGGGTGAGGTTCCTCTTACATGACGTAAAACTTAATGATCTGTTGGATAATGATAATAAATAATTAAGATTATTTTTTTTTTCAAATAATAATCTTCATATTTTTTTAATGTTAATCCCATTTATCGATTTATTTTCGTCCAACGTTTTCAAAAGTACGTAAAACTTAAAAGTTTTACGTAATGTAAGAGAATCTTCTTTCTTTTTATATATATCCATGATGAATTTAAATATTTTTTTTTAGAATAAACACGTATATTAAATATTAATAACATAAAGTCTTTTACACGTAAATAGATAAAATAAATTTTTAATAAAACACACAATAAATAATTAATAAAAATTTAAATTCACAAGATAAATACACTAAAATTTCAAGTTAAAGCACTAAATAAAATAAATAACCAATAAAAAATTCAAATGTTTCAGAATGAGCTCAACACAACCTACATCTACCATTCAACATATCTCTATATATTGTGTTCATTTTATTTTTTTTCTTATTCAGAACGTTTAAAGATTTTAAGATACTGTATAATTTACTAAAATAAAATTTTTAATTTATTTTAAAAAATTATATATAAAAAATATTATTAGATTATTTTTTAAGTAACAAAAAATTAGTTTATATGTATCTAAAAAAATCAAATATTTATATTAAAAAGTGATATTTTTTTTCATGTTTTAAAATAAAATTATCTACAATAAATAATGCATTTTCATTAACAATAGATCAATTTTCTTAGCGTTTTTAAAATTATTGTAATGAACTACGAGATTAATATTATCTAATAAATATAGTTTATTAAAAATTTAAAAGTTCTGTACAGTTGTTCCTTTTGCGTCTGTTCAAAACTCCTATTATTCTTATCGTTAAAGTTTAAAATTTAAAACTTATAATTAAAATTTAAAATTTTTATACAATAAATATATAAATTTACGGAAAGAATCTTATAAATATTATTATTTGATTTCTCTGCATATATTACATTTAAAAAATTATTTTTTAAAATATTATTTTGATTCTATAGTAAAAATAACTTGATTTTTTTTTTAAATAGGATACACCAGGATTTGACTTTAACATATACAATAACATGAATTCGAAAATATTCTTGATTATTGTTCATAGAATCAATAATATTTTAAAAATAATTTTCTAAGTATGATATTATAAAAACAATTCGAATAAAAATATTAAAATTTAATTCCCCTCTTATATTCTGTAAAAAAATATATCTTATTATATACCAATCTAAAATGGACAAAATTCAAACCTAAAATGTCGAAAAACACCCATGCTTAATGCTTTAACCTTGAAAACGGACTACAACCGGGAATGGCATTCATGTAAATAAATAACAACTCTAAGCCCAATGTACCATAACTGTTATCTTTACAAACTGTTTAATAAAAGGATGAGTGTATAACGGGCGTCGAACACCGTTAAACATTATTAATGTTAAATATTGTTGAATATTATTAAATTAATTTATAAATAATAAAAATTTAAAGGACTAATCATACAATTATTAATTATATGTTGAGTTTATTATTCTTTTATTAATTATATATTAAGTCCTTGAGATTTTAAATTTTTATTAATTAATTGAATAGTGTTCAACAATATTTAACATGTTCAACGGTGTCCGATGTCTATTGACTATTGTAGAATTTTTCTTAATAAAAACACAGGCAAAATCTAGTGTATAATGCACGAGCCTTCTATCTTACGTGGTTAATGGAACGGTTGTTGTTTACATAAATTATGGATTTGAACATCAATAATACTAGCAGAGTAATTGAGCAATCAATATTAAATAATTGAGATTATATTTTAGAATAGATAGTACTGTAATATTTTTAGTTAATTAAATAATATTTGTGTTGGTGTGATGTTTAACGCTGTTGTACACAAATTTTTTACCTGCTGTTAAGAACTTAACAGTAAAATATCCCTGGTGCTGTTGGTTGCATCACAGCCACAACCATGGACACTTTAGCCATAAATAACAGTACAAAATGAGAGTTCGGGCAAAAGCCAAAAACTTCTTTTCGATCTTCCCTTTCTTTTCAAAGACGTTTAAGTAGCTAATAATTCTTCGCCATTGAATTTAATTCAATAAAAGTTCAGTCTTTTGTCTCACTATTGCACGGAATTGACAAGAAATTCCAGAAACAAAGTATCTTTCTTCAGAGACTTTCAACCTTGTTTTGCTTTCTGGGTTTCGCACCAAGTTTCTTTCTTGTACACAAATTCGTTTTGCTTTACATGTGTGTTTGTACACGTTAGTAGTATTTATTTGACCAAAAAATTGAATTTGAAACTGTTTCAGCTAGAGTTTTCTAGGCATAATTATAGGCGTAAAGTGGTTGTTTGTGGTTCTTTTCAGTTCCTTGTGCTTGGAGAAGTGTTATAAATAAGTTTTTTTTTTTCCTAGTATTGCTGGTTGGAGAAAAAAGGGTATAATTTGAATGGAATTTTGGTGCTTGAAAATGGGTTTTAGTAAGTTTCAGTACTTCTGTTAGTAGTGTAATACTGTTTCAACTTTCAATTTTGTTCATTTTGTGAGTTCTGCAAAGGTTTGAGAGAGTATTCATGGCATCTGTTGTTACTTTCGGGGTATCACCTTGTTTTGGGATACGTTCGAAGCCGAAACATCGTCTTCGAGTGAGACCAGAGAGGTTAGTTGGTGATGATTTGTCAGTGTACTCATCTGATATGGTGTCTGTGAATGGAGGAGCTGGTTCTGCAATGGGGGAGAAAGAGAAAAAAGGGTCATTTCTTGATGGTGGGAATGGGAATGGGAGTTTAAATTTAAAGCCTAGGACTGAGAAGAAATTGGTGAAACAAAGGGTGGTTTCTGAAGAATTGGAAGTGTTGTGGGATGATGGTTATGGAACAAATACTGTGAAAGATTATCTTAATGCAGCACAGGATATGATCAAGTCTGACGGCGGACCGCCACGGTGGTTTTGCCCTCTTGAGTGTGGACGGCCTATAAAAGATTCTCCTGTCCTACTGTTTTTACCTGGTAATTGTTGTTGTCTTGTGTTTTTGGCTGTTATTTTCTTTGATCTTGTTTCTTTGCCCTCTATGTGTTTGATGGTTGTATTTGTGGCTGATGCAATTGCAGGGCTTGATGGTGTTGGGATGGGTCTCATTTTGCACCATAAAGCTCTTGGAAAGTAAGTAGTGTGATCCTTGCCTACTATAACTTGAGCCTATTTACCTGATTATTTCCTTTCAATGGTAGCTCAGACTCAGATTTAAGTGTCGGATACGCGTCGGACACGATGTTTTTTGTGTGTATTTGGATGGTCCTTTGAGGGTCATACATAACTATAGCATACTGATACTTCAAGAAAAATGAAGAATCGGAGTAACATAGGCAAATCAGTTTTATGGCCTTCTTTGTGGCATTTGTATTTAGCATCCAGCTGAAAAATTATTTCAGAATTTCAATGGGGTTAACTTGTGAAAGTTCCTCCACTTACCTCAAAAAAAGATATTATCATGATATTATTCTTAGTCTTTTCCTCCTTATTAGCTCATATTATACTGATTCAGTCTTGTTTATATATATATGTTAATTGTATCTCTATTTGAAAATTGAATGTAACAAATTCGATTGAAGATTTTTGTTGAGTGCAGGGTTTTTAAAGTTCAATGCCTTCATATTCCAGTCGAAGATCGAACACCTTTTGAAGGTTTCAATCTTTCATTACCTTTGGATTTCATTTCTTTCTGGACTTTTTCAGAAGTTCTTCAAAAGCTGTCGATAAGTGCCTTTCACTATAATTTGCATCCTTGTACTGCTTTTTTAAGGACTGGTGAAACTTGTCGAAGAAACAATAAGGCACGAGCATGCTTCGCGTCCGAATAGTCCGATATATTTGGTGGGTGATTCCTTTGGAGGATGTTTAGCGCTTGCTGTTGCTGCTCGGAATCCGACCATTGACTTAGTGGTGATATTAGTTAACCCTGGTGTGCCTTTTTCTTCATCAGCTACTCTTAAATCTTTACTTCATTGATGAATTGTGTTGATGAAATTCCAAGTGTCTGATACTTTTTATTTTATTTTATTGTAGCTACATCATTTGGCAGGTCACAGTTGCAACCATTGTTCCCGATACTGGAATCCGTCCCCGATGAACTCCATGTTACCATCCCCTATCTTCTGAGCTTTGTAATGGGTACATTTTCTTACTATAACATGCTTTATATAATCTGATTGATTCAGTTCTGATATCATTGCTTCCCTTTTTAATGCCTAAAGGTGATCCGATGAAAATGGCGACTGTCGGTATTGACCATAGGCTTTCACCCATGCAGAAAATGGAAAAGTTGTCCAACAACCTCACTGCACTGCTCCCTCTTCTTTCTGTAAGAATCATTTTCATCTGGTTCCTTCGATTTATGCGTTTTTGGTTATGTTGCATTCTGTTTTGTTACTGGCATTTGCTACCTGTACGAGGCTCCGAGCACGAGTAACAGGTTTAGTCTGAGTTCTATTCTATGTTGACTGCTAATCTATAATGTTCGTTTCCTTCATTTTCAGGGTATGGCCAATATTATGCCAAAGGAGACTCTAACCTGGAAGTTGAAGTTGCTTAAATCAGCTTCTGCTTATGCTAATTCGCGTCTCCATGCTGTTAAAGCCGAAGTACTAGTGCTTGCAAGGTCTTTTATTCTCTTGTGCTGTCCTCATCTTTTTTCTGAATCTTATTTATTTTCTTGTGAATTCTTAATGGTTTCTTCATTCCAGTGACAAGGATAATATGCTTCCTAGTCAAGGCGAGGCTGAACGTCTTAAAAATTCATTATCGAACTGCATAATTCGTCACTTCAAGGACAATGGACATACCCTTTTACTAGTAAGCATATGTTCGCATAATCCGTCGCTTCAAGGCCTATTCCGTTTTGAAAATGGTTTCATATATTTGAGGGATCCATGTGATGTAAACTTTTAGTTCTGCAGAACCTTTAATAACAACATATTTTTGACTGTGATGGTACAGGAAGAGAGCTTGAATTTACTGACTATCATTAAAGGTACTTGCAAGTACCGGCATGCCAGGAAGCACGATTTTATCTCGGATTTCCTGCCTCCTAGCGTGTCAGAATTCAGATATGCATTTGATGTAGTAGCCGGGTAATTTCCACAATTCAATGTATTGGTGCAAAATCTTCAATTGCAATGATAATGACAATGCAAAATCTCCAACTCCGGCTCCGGCTCATATTTACTTCCACTTAAAATCGCAGATACATGCGATTCGCTTCCGGTGCGGCTTTGTTCTCTACCATGGAAGATGGAAACATAGTGCAGGGACTTGCAGGGGTTCCAAATGAAGGTCCTGTGTTGTTAGTTGGTTACCATATGTTAATGGGGCTCGAACTTTCTTGCCTTGTCGAAGCATTCTTACGAGAGAAGAAGATTATGGTCCGCGGAATAGCACATCCAGAGTTGTTTTGGGGCAAAATGCAAAGTTCATCCAATGAATTTGGTTTCTCTGATTGGATTAAAGTCATGGGTGCATTGCCTGTAACTGCAAACTATCTTTTCAAAGCATTGTCTACGAAATCCCATGTTCTTCTATATCCTGGCGGCGCCCGCGAGGCCCTCCATTATAAGGTCAGACAAGATTCATAGTTCACAGTGGCCAGATCGACCCAAATTCATGTTTGCATTTCATTTTCTTAATACATATTGCTTTTTCATGCCAATATTTATGATAAATATATTGAAGTCACTATATTTATGATATAACTTCTCAGCAAATAGTCTCTTTATCATTGCAGGGTGAAGAATACAAACTATTCTGGCCAGATCAACCAGAATTCGTTAGAATGGCAGCACGATTCGGGGCCACAATCCTACCTTTTGGGACTGTAGGAGAAGATGATATAGCAGAAGTAAGTTGTTCATACAAAACTGTTTATTCTTTCGTCTTTGTACCGGTCAAAAAAAAACGCTAATATCATTGTTCTTGCTCATGATCTTTCTTTGCAGTTGGTACTTGATTACAATGACTGGATGAAAATCCCTGTGATTAATGAGAAAATAAAAGAATCCATTCAAGACGGTATAAAAATAAGGTCAGTACTCACTACTCAGGACTCCCACTCTAATGTACTTATCTCCGAATCAGACCTCACATTTTCCGATTCTGTTTCGATTTCGGTTTCGGTTTTGTGTATGAATACATATAGTTAAACTAGGGGTACTGCAGCGAACGCTGCCATTGGCAATAGCTACACTTGAAATAACAGTAAGCTTCGCTTATTTGTTGTGATACTAATTGCATTACTGAAATAATACTCTTATTTACATAGGGATGAAACAAAGGGAGAGGTTGCCAACCAACAGCTTTTTATTCCGGGGATGTTACCGAAGATTCCGGGTCGTTTTTACTATCTGTTCGGAAAGCCGATAAAGTTGAAGGGAAGGGAAGATTTGCTGAAGAACAGAGAAGAAGCAAATAAACTGTATTTGCAGGTAAAAGCAGAAGTTGAACAATGTATAGATTACTTGCTGAAGAAGCGAGAGGAGGATCCGTATCGGAGTATAATCGAACGAACAATCCACGGTGCACTCTACTCCTCCGCGGATCAAGCTCCATCGTTCAAGCCTTGAAAAACAGGAAAACTACTCGAGTATCTGCATCTTAGACTATTTTCTGTGCTCATTTTTGTAACACTGTGCATAGTTTATGCACTATGGCCATTGCCAAGCTTATGTAGCACAATATTACAAAGTTGCAAATACAAAAGGAAGATATTAACTTTTTTTTTTTTAAATTAGAAGGTTAAAGCGAAATAAAAGTTGCTGACACTAATAAAAATTTTAAAAGTTTGGTGACTAAAATAAAAACACCTTAGAAGTTTAGTAACCATTTATGTAATTACTCTTATTTTATATAAGAACTGCCGGGTGCGTAATACCGGGTATCCGACCAATTTGAATAGAATTGGTATTGGTCCCAATAATCACTGGTTCCTGAAAATTGGAATCAGTTTCGATCCCGATCATACCGGGTCTTAAATTTTAAGAACCAATCTCGTTACTAGTGCGAACCGGTTCTAATACTGGGTACCCGGTCAATTAATTTATTTTAAAAAAATGAATAATTGAAGAAAAAATTTAACCACCAATAATATTAAATAATAAAATTAGAACTTTGTAGGCAAGTTTTAAAACTAGTCATACTCATAATATTCATACATAAAGAGAAAGTTTGATAAGAAAAATAAACAAAAGAAAAATCAATACTTGATATTTGGTATTGATTCCAGTTCTATTGGGTACCCATCGGGTATCGGGTCCAAAAAATCAAGATTCAGTCCTGGTCTCGATTATGACCGGAGCCTAAATTTTGGATTCAGTCCCGATTTCACTGAAATCAATATCAGATAAAAATTTATCAGGTCTTATCATGTCTAAGACCGAGACCGGGTAATCAAATTTTTTGCCCACTCCTAAGAACCGGGTATTTGTATCATGTGGTCAAGGTGAGGTTGTGGGGTGTTTTGTGAATTTAATTTTTTTTTTTTAATTTAAGAAATCTTATTTTAAGTTACATATATAATTGAATCTCACATTTGTTTAATAGATAATTTTAAAACGTTAACGAAATAAAAAAATTATAATTTTGACATTTTTTATGATTAAGCTTAATAATATTATTACTAACATCATTAATCATTTCGATTAAAATGTTAATTTTTTTTCCTTAAAACATTATTTTTAATGGAGAAAAGTATTAATATAATATGATGAATTGGAAGGTTTGTTTTTAGGGGGAAAATCCACTTCTAACATTTTAATAACAAAAATTAACTATCTTGGCTATATGAAATAAGTAATAATATTATAATAGTAAAAGATTATATTATACCAAATTTATGTATAAGGATTCAATGCCAAGTTTATTCATGATAGATGTACCAAGATTAGTATATTTTTAATATTTAAAATTATAATTTTACATATATTTTTTAAAAATTAAGAGGAGAAATTTAATAATTTAAAAAATAACGGAGTAAATATGTAAATAATTTAATTTAAAAAAATACCCAATAAAAAAATTAAGTTGGGGAATTAGCTTTTTTCAGACTCTATATCCCTCTATCCCTGATTATGAATAAATAATAATTTTAGTATTTTAATTAGATATTTTAATTTTATACTATAAAATTTTAAAATCTTTGTTTTGATTTAAACATCAAAAATAAAATCTATTAAATTAAATTTTATCATTAATTTTTACATTATATTAATTATAGATTTAGTTTTTGTTCATAATTCAATAATTTCATGTAATGTAATTTAATTATAATATTTTTATATAATTTAAATCATAATTAAAATTTCAAATTTAAAAAATATATAGACTAAAATTGATTAAAGTAGAATATATGAACTAAATTCATAACTTATATATAATATAAGCATTAAACAAAGAATTTGCCCCAAGTCATATATATATAAAAGAAAACCCTACTGCAAAAATCCTAACATTCGGCAAGCAATATAAGCGGTGGCTTAAAACCCTAAACCCTTCTTCCTCTCTCTCCATAACTCAGCAGCCACGAAAGAGTAAAGTAAAATAAATTTATGGTTTTCTTTAACATACTTCCATTTTCCTGATTGTTCATTTGCTTGTTTCTGTGATTTTGCTTTGCTATTTTATTTTGGCGGTGGGTTTTGTTTACTGTAACTTAAACTCAAATGGGATTCTTTAGAAACGCCTAAATGTTGATTCTTTTTATCAAAGTTTGTTTTTTGATCATGTTTTGGTGTCTTTTAAGTTTAATGGGTTTGAAGTTTGATTATGTTGTTAATTAAGTTTATTGTGGTATGTTTTTAGGTCTGTTTTTTCTGGGAAAGATTGAGAAATGCTTGTGTTGTTCGAGACTCCTGCGGGCTTTGCCCTCTTCAAAGTATTGGATGAAGGGAAGCTAAATAAAGTTGAGGTATTTTGATCTCCAAATCTTGTGATCGTTGTTGGAATATATATATATATATATATATATATATATATAATATCGGATAGTATCAAGTTACATAGTCTAAAACATGATCCTATTTATCTGTATATTAAAAATGTAGTTATGAATTGTGGAAAGGTGCCTTGATTGAATGGAATTAATGGTTTATGTTTTAGTTTGTAGAACTTTTCAGTTTGGAGTTTCGATTGAAGGTTATCGATTTTTTTGTTGTAGGACTTGTCAAAGGAATTCTTGGCTGCAGATTCAGCGAGAAAGGTTATCATTTTTATGGTTTTAAGTACTTCTTTTTACTATGGATCTTCTTTAGCTATGAGCTGACTGATGTTTTTGATGACATTATTAGGTTGTTTCTTTGCAAGCCTTTTCCAAGTTCGAAAACACAGCAGAAGCTTTGGAAGCAGCAACGAAACTACTTGAAAGCACACCCAGCAAAGGTCTTCGCAAATTCTTGCGTGCTCATTGCGATGGTCAAACGTTAGGAGTGGCTGATTCAAAGCTTGGAAATGCTATTAAGGAAAAACTGGTCTGTTAATTCTCTTCATGTATGGATTCTATGGTATTATTCCGCATTTCTATTCAGTTGAAATCTTATTTAGTGGAACTATTTGTCTGCAGAAAATTGATTGTGTTCACAATAATTCTGTTATGGAGTTGCTTAGAGGTGTGAGAACTCAGTTGACAGAACTCATATCGGGTCTAGGTGCACAAGACTTGGCTCCAATGAGTCTTGGTTTGTCTCATAGCCTCTCTAGATACAAGCTGAAGTTCAGCGCTGATAAGGTACTTATAGATTATGATACAGAATTTTGGTTTACAGTGTAGTAGAGCATTTCAATCTTTATTTGACATTAATGACCTGCTGATTACTGAATGAAAGCATTACAAGTTGTAAAATGAGTTAACCATTTCGTAGAGGTAATCCTTTGATGCTAAAATAGAATTTCCTGCTCACATTTCATTGAAAGGGCTAATCTCTGCTAAACCAGTTATGTCTCTCTTATTTGGATTTAAAGTTATTTGGTAGAGGCATTGGTATGAGTAGGAGGTGTGCCGATATAAGGTGGAAATTGCGAGGCATCTGATATTTGTTCTTTTAAAGAACTTCCATAATGTTAAGAACTGATGATATACTCTACTTGTATTATTTGTTTTAGGTTGATACAATGATTGTTCAAGCCATTGGCTTGCTTGATGATCTTGATAAAGAGCTTAACACATATGCAATGAGGGTTCGTGAATGGTATGGTTGGCATTTTCCGGAACTTACTAAGATTGTACAAGATAATATCCTTTATGTGAAGTCAGTGAAGTTAATGGGTGATCGTGCTAATGCTGCAAAGCTCGACTTCTCAGAGGTAAGACTTTCAATCTGCTAATCATAAAGCTAATACCCTGAGCTTTATTACTGAGTAGTCCAATACTTCAATATGAAGTTCATCTTTGACTTGCAAAATATCATACGTAAAGTATTTGAAGGGAACTTTTTTTCTTCATTTTTAATGTTTTTTCTTGTTTTTTCATAGATATTACCAGAAGAGGTTGAGACGGAAGTGAAAGATGCTGCAGTTATATCCATGGGAACTGAAATTAATGACCTTGATCTTATTAATATCAAAGAACTATGCGATCAGGTTCTAAACCTTTCTGAATACAGAGCTCAGCTATACGACTATATGAAGAGCAGGATGAACACTGTTGCACCAAACTTGACCACCCTTGTTGGTGAACTTGTCGGTGCTCGCCTCATTGCTCATGGTGGCAGTTTGTTGAATCTTGCAAAGCAGCCTGGAAGTACTGTTCAGATTCTCGGTGCTGAAAAGGCTCTCTTCAGAGCTCTTAAGACGAAACATTCAACTCCAAAATATGGGCTTATCTACCATGCATCCTTGGTTGGTCAGGCAGCACCAAAGCACAAGGGAAAGATTTCCAGATCACTTGCTGCAAAGGCAGCACTGGCAATTCGATGTGATGCTCTTGGAGATGACCAAGATAACTCTATGGGACTTGAGAACCGAGCCAAGGTAAACCATAAACTTGTTCAGCTTATTTATCCCTTCACCCATTCGAAAAAATAAATGCAAGGTGTTTGTTTCTCATATTATATACTTTGTAGCTTGAAGCAAGATTAAGGGCACTTGAAGGCAAAGAATTGGGACGATCTGCCGGGTCAGCTAAAGGCAAGCCGAAGATAGAAGTCTATGATAAGGACAGGAAGAAGGGAGCTGGATTGATAACTCCTGCTAAGGTCTGTGCACCTGATTTCTTCATTTATTACATTTTACTGTTTTTAGTCCTTAAGTGGTTAGTGATACTCATTTTGTTTTTATACAGACCTACAATCCTGCAGCAGATTCGCTTATTGGGCAACTAACAAACTCCACTGCTCTTGATGAGCAAGACACTGTCCCAAAGAAGAAGAAAAAGGTTGAGGCCGAGCCTTCTCCGGTAGAGGAAGCAGTGGAGGTGCCTGCCAGCGAAGAGAAAAAAGAGAAAAAGAAGAAGAAAAAGGTCGATCAGGAGGCAAGTTTACCAACAACTGAAAATGAACCCGAAAGTGAAGAGCCTGCTGCACCGAAGGAAAAGGAAAAGAAGAAAAAGAAGAAATGTCAAGCCGAGGATGATGACGAGAATGTTGAAGTAGGAGAGAAGAAAAAGAAGAAAAGAAAGCATGCAGAACAAGAACAGCCCGAAGTGCAGACTAAGAAAGAGAAAAAGAAGAAGAAGAAAAGTGAGGATTGAGAAAAGAAAGCAGCAAGTTTTGGGTAATATAGGCAGTTCTGCTTGTAAAATGTGGTATTTTTGAATTGTTATTTACATGGTGGTGTCCTTTAAAACTTTCAATGTATTTTCAACTTCCTTATGGATACAATTGCAAGGAAATATCAGAACTTTTCAATTTGAGTTTCATTTTTCTGTTGACACGAGGATAATATTCATCTTAGGAGACTCGAGTTCGAGTGTTGAGCACAATGTGTGTAAAAATATGAGAAAAATTTAAAAACTTAGAAAAGCAAGAAGTCTGTCCTGTGACTGTTAAAATGATGTTAAACATTGGATCTCCTTTGACCTGCTAATCTCCACTTGTGATAAGATTAGCATAATTTGCATTGTTCTTGCATGTGAAGACAATGATGATGGTAATTGGTAAATGCTTCTGACTTTCTTCCTCCCCTTGTAATTATATTGTTTCTTTCAACTTTTTGCCTATTATCATGGAGATTGAAAGTCAATGATCTTGACCTGATGAAAACTCACTATAATGCTTGGGATTCAATGGCTGCACTAAAGTTCCTTTGCTTCATGGGTCATGGTATTATTGTAGCTGGTTGAATATTGTAAACCAGCTAGCCTGGAAGCAGCATCCAGTTCTGCAATACCCGAAGTCAAGGATGATGTCGTTTGAGATGCGGGTGTGTGTTCGACATGAATATATATCGTACTTCGCCTCATGTTCGGATACATGTTGAACACTGATACTTTGAGAATCATAAAAGAAGAGTCCGAATTTGAGACAAAGCATGCAAATCCTATTAACGTATGCTCATTAGTTACCAGGCAAGCAACTATGGTGTCTCAGGCAACATGAAAGCTCAAGGGATAATGAATTCTGTGGGACAAGCAAAACATGTCATTCGAACACTTCTCATTCTGTTTTTCTGGTTATTATGCGACCAAAACATGTTACTGTTTAACGGAAATTATGATTGTTTGGAGCTTTCTAAGATAGTCAGGGACGGGATTAGAATTCAATATTAAGAGAGATAAGAGTTTATGAAACCTTTAAATTTAAAAATTACGAGAGGCAAAAACATTTATTTAGTTAACATTTAAATTAAAAGGACTAAAAATGTAATTATATCAAAAAAATTTAGGACCCTATGCATGGCTCCGTCTGTGAACATGGTTAAAGAGTCTTGAAGAACAACCAAGAGATTCGGTTACAGTGACTGGAAATATTTTTGAAAATAAGCACAAATTAAAATATTTTTAAGGGTGAACACAAATCATAAAATTTAAGGACTATTTCATAAAAAATTAAAAAATAAAACTAAATGTATGAACTTTAAAAAATTCAGAGTAAATCCATTTATACATGTGACTCTACCGCTGTCTAATTTAACCAAGTTTTCGAGTTAGAGTACTTAAGAATATAATAACATAAAATACTTAATAAATTAATTTATCGTCTTTTTACCCGACTTAATAAGATTAATATTTACTTAAATCATTAAACAAATAGACAAGTACTATAAGTTAAAAAACTGTCATCGTAACCAAATTGAATTTTATTTAATGTATAATTTTAAAATTTTATACGATAAAAATAAATATTATATATAATATATAATTTTACTATCAAATTGAATTATTATTATTATTATTATAAAATATATTTTATTTTTCGACAAATATTACTGAATTTTTATTAAATCTATAGAAAATTATAATTACAACGTAATCAAGAAATAAAATAATTGGATTAAAAAATCCAAAAATTCTTACAACCCAAAAACAAAAAAAGAATAAAATTCCTATGAAAATAACCATACCAATAAAATTCAGCAGTTTCTTAAATCTCCTTGTCTCTGTCCAAACGAGAGACATAATGAATGATGGAGTTGTAGGCTATTCAAATTGTCGTGCAAAAAGTACCGCTACCCAGGACTGATTTTATAGGCAAACAACCATGAACCGAGTGAGGATAAGTCTTTTTAAGTGACCACCGACAAAACAATAAATCAGAAAATTAACATCGATTGAATCTCTATGCGAACAAAAACCAATCGCTAGGATATGCTGCAACATGCCATAAAGACAAACGAATCAAACCCAAAACAAAAATAAAAATATGTCACAAGAACAGAGAAAAGCGTGTCACAAAGACAGAAAAATAAAGATCCTTATTAAAATAAAGTAAGAAAAAAATAGATCCGATAGTCAATAACCAATACTAAAATTGATTGTCGACCACCGATGGAACGATTAAACCGAAAAATGAAGAAAGATGAAATTTGGAGAAGAAAAACGGCTGCCAGAGGTTTTGCGAGAGAATTAGTAAAGTATATTTTATTTAATTTGATTATAAGATGGATTAAAATAATGAAACGAATTTTCAGACGGATTGGATTGTGAAAAAAATATATATATATATCCGGCCTTGGATAGATTTATTTGCATTCTTTTTTTTTTCACGTTTGACACAAAAATGATAAAAAAAAAAATCAACTTCATAATATATATAAAAATAATTATTTTTAATAGATTTCGTGTTGAACACTTCATTTATTACAAAATTCAGATTTTATTAATATTAAATATTATATATGATAGTGGAATTTAATTTCATTTATTGATCCCTTTAAAAAGTTTAAATTTATGGATAAACGTTTGATCGAATCGAGTTTAGTAAAAAAATTT
This sequence comes from Abelmoschus esculentus, assembly GCA_035048815.1. Lineage (NCBI taxonomy): Eukaryota > Viridiplantae > Streptophyta > Magnoliopsida > Malvales > Malvaceae > Abelmoschus > Abelmoschus esculentus. The sequence continues at coordinate 1,939,694 of JAUCBN010000051.1, read as the reverse complement.
AATTTGATATGTTATATTTATTTTATAACTCAAATTTTATTTGATTTTTTATTAAATCTAGTTTTTGAGTTTCTATATGATTTTAATTATAATTATTTAATATATTATAGTGCAATTTGATTCTAATTTAAATGATTTTCTTTAATATACAAGCTATGTATATATATTTTTATATTTTCATGTGTAGCATAAGTTTCTTTATTTTTTATATCGATATATATTAAGAAAAATTGAGAAACTCGACTTAAACTTAAAAATCAATTCATTAATTATTAAAATTTTGAATTATTATAATTTTTATTTTATAACTCAAAGTTTATTTAAATTTTTTTGAGTCAATTCGAGTCAAAACGAATTAAATTTTTTCGTATCAAGTCAAATAAAAAATAATTTTTGAATCGAGTTTTGTCATCCTTAGTAATAAATAATATAAATTCATTAAAAAAAATCTCATTCTTCTCTTTCTATTTTTATAATCACAATGATATTCAATTTATTGATCAACTAATTCATATTAAATACTGTACATGTTTATTATGATAACGACCCTTTTAAGTCAGTTTGCTCGATTCATAATACCAATGACAAAGGTATGTGAAATGGAACACCCAAGATTTTTTTTCACTTTTGTCATTCTGTATATATATATATTTTAAAATTTGATTTATTTTTTAATCTCTCAATTTTAAATATTTATATTTTATCTCCAACCCTAACTTCTGATTTTATCCTTACACAATATCAAAATTTAAACTCATAATTTTACTTAAAAACTTAACAACACAACTTATATCGTTAGACCAACCAGTAGTCACTATTATTTTTATCTTTATTATTTTATTTTTTAAATAAAATAATAATTTTAAAAAAATAAAACTTTAGTGTTCGTATAAAATTTATGAGTTGCCTTAAAAGAATAGGTCACTAGTTCATATAAAAATATTGATTCTAAAATAATGGAATAATAGATGTTGGAGAAATTTCTTCTACTTTTATTTCATTTATTTTGATAATTTAAAAGATAAAGTAGTAATTTTTATTACTCTTTCGGTTTTTAAGGTCTTATTCTAATTAATCCAGATTAATTTACGTCTCGTACACTTAATTTTAACATATGAATATTTTAATAGAAATTTTCTGCATATATACTTAATTATATTCTATAACATATATTACTATAATTATTATTAGCTAATTTAAAATATATATATATTATTATCAACCATTATGTTTAATTAATTAAATGATCCTATTTAATTTTATATTTTATAATAGTTAGATGTACACTCACTCTCACTACCTTTTAATTTACTTGTTTTTTTATAAAAAAAGAGAGAAAAAAAAGCAATAAAGGAAAATTTTCTTAAATAATCATTAAACTATAAAAAATTATTTTAATCATCGATCTTTTAAAAATTATAAAATACTTATTAAATAAATAAAAGTGTTACATAAACTTAAGCTTAAGAAGGTAAAAAAAAATTTAAATCTTTACAAGAAAATTAATCTAAGTCTCTTATTTTTTACACCGAATTAAGTTTTTAAACTAAATAATTAAATTAATTAAAATTTTTAACTAATATTAATTGTTGAATTTAATAAATTTTCGATCAATTAATACAAGGTGCAGTATCATAGTGTTATCAGTTGATATTTTTCTAAAAAAATATTTTATTTATTTTTTAAAAATAATAAAAACTCTAAGTATCTTATAAATATTATATCTATTTTTTTAAATTTAATGATAAATATTGGAGAAATAGGTTAATTAATTTAAGAATTTAATTGAATAAAAAAAATCAAGGGTTTCTTACACCCTTAAATCATATATTTGGTTTCGTTTGATATATAAATCGTTTAGTATTTTTATTTAAAAGAATAAAATATTTTAAATTTATATTAGAATTTAGATAAAAACTACAGTGTAGTCTCCACATGATAATTTGAGAGAGAACGTTACGTGCAATTGATTGACATTCTTTATTTTTTAAATATTCTTTTTATAAAATTTAAAGAGAGAACGCTACATACACATGTTCTTTTATCTGCACTGTAAAAATTAACTTAAATTTTCGTATACGTGAGAATCCCCTAATTTTTAAAATAAAAAATTAAATTGGATTATTCTTAAAATTTCTTCCATACATTTAATGATTATTTTGTAATTTTTGAAACATTAATGACTAAACTAATTAATATTTTTTATAATTCAGTCACTATTATGTAATTTACCCATAAAATAAAAGGGAAAAAAGTCTAAAACACCAAAGAACAACAAAAGAGGCCAAAACCCTTTTTATCAATAGAAAAACATTGATGAACTGAGAAAATCTCTGCTTCTCCTTCAGATTCAACCAAAGTGAGTGGAAATTTTCATTCCCTCTTACGAACAAAATCCAACTCAGTAGCTAAAACTTCCAAAATCTCCATCAAAAAACACTTGTAATTGTTTCTCCTCTCTTTGTTGTGCGTCTAAATCATTTTCGATTGGACTTCCCAAGCTTTATTCTTGAAACCTTTCGAGTTTCCACTCTTTGACTCATCTCCAAGATAATTTATTTCCCATCTGTCCCATTTTTTTTTTTCGTTCTGTTTTGGATTTCTGGCTGATCTCGAGCTTACCGAATCTAGTGGTGAAAAGGGTAGGGTTTTTATGATTCTGTTGCGATGTAGATTCTTAGCTTATATTAGAGTTTGGATTGTTGGTTTACGTGGGTTTTTGGTAATTTCAAATTATAGTTATTTTTTTGTTTGTGTTTTTTGGGTTGCAGATTTATCAGCTTGATCACGCTCCTTGGAGTTGCTTGTTTCGTGGGTATTTGTTACTTTATTGATTAGTTGTTCATTTTGAGCAAGACCCAGATTTTAATATGTTGGGAAATGAGGCTTAGATTTAAGAAATGGGGTGTGTTTTTGGAAGAGAGGTATCTTCTGGGATTGTTTCGGAGTCTAGAGCCAGTAGAAATGCTAGCTTGGAATCCAATAGGAAAGTAGAACAAGTCACGGTTTCAAAGGCTGATGATGGTGTTGTAGCGGCTGAAAATGAGGGTACACAAAAGGAGGAAAAATCTGATGGGGAAAGGAAACAAAAGGGGGAAAGAAGAAGGTCAAAGGCCAACTCTAGGTTGAGTAACCTACCCAAGCATTCACGTGGAGAGCAGGTGGCGGCTGGATGGCCTTCTTGGCTGTCAGACGCCTGCGGGGAGGCGCTCAACGGGTGGATTCCACGCAAGGCTGACACATTTGAGAAGATTGATAAGGTGGCCAGTTTTGTCATCCTTCAATGTTTGTGTTTCGTTATCCTTGTTTAGTGATGATATTGCAAAATGTTTTTTGTTTTGAAATGATAGTGAATATAACTTCTTGTGCTATTTTTAGATTTGTAGTTGTGTTCTTTGTTTATTAGTTTATGGCATATGGATGGATGATTTTGTCTTTAAGTGGAAGCAGTTGCCTTTTTTTTTTTAATTTTGTTACATCATCTCGAATGCAGTTTAATTTTTGGCCTTTTTCTTTGTTTTTATTTTTACTTTTGAAGTTGGTATTTTGGATTCAGATACTTACCATTCCTTACTGATGGTAGATTGGCTCAGGAACATATAGCAATGTGTACAAAGCTAAAGATATGGTAACGGGTAAAATTGTTGCACTAAAAAAGGTTCGGTTTGACAATCTCGAACCTGAGAGCGTGAAATTCATGGCTAGAGAGATTCTCATATTGCGGAGGTTGGATCACCCCAATGTTGTAAAATTGGAAGGGTTAGTTACTTCAAGGATGTCTTGTAGTTTGTATTTGGTATTTCAGTACATGGAGCATGATTTGGCTGGGCTTGCAACAAGCCCAATAGTAAAGTTTTCGGAGCCACAGGTCACCTCCAACTTGTCTTGTGATTTGAATTAGTGTAAAATCCATTGTTTACAAGCTCAGTTAAGGTAGTGACCCTAGAAGTATTGTTAAAATGTATGTTACAGGTTAAATGCTACATGCACCAACTACTCTCTGGCCTTGAGCACTGTCACAATCGTGGAGTGCTTCACCGTGATATTAAGGGGTCAAATCTTCTTATTGATGATGGAGGAGTGCTTAAGATTGCTGATTTTGGGTTGGCGACGTTCTTTGACCCAAACCGCAAGCATCAAATGACTAGTCGGGTGGTAACTCTGTGGTATCGAGCCCCTGAGCTTCTTCTTGGTGCCACAGATTATAGTGTTGGTGTGGATCTTTGGAGTGCTGGATGCATTTTAGCTGAGCTCTTGGCTGGGAAGCCCATTATGCCTGGTCGAACAGAGGTATGTTTTGCTTAATTTGCTGTTTATTCAATTTATCATCCTTTGTATTATTACCTATATGGCTGTGCAAGATTATAGGATGAGGATATTTTGGCGTGATTGCTTGTTGATTTAATGTAAATTTTTGAAAAATTGTACTCTGTTGCAACCAAGAATTGCAGTATCGTATCTCTAAAAGCTTTGATATCTTGTTGAACACGAATAATTTATTCACTGCATCCATTTAGTTGTACTACCACTTGTAATTACTAACTGTTTTTTTTTTTGTTATGATCGATTAGGTAGAGCAACTACATAAAATATACAAGTTGTGTGGTTCACCATCAGATGAATACTGGAAAAAATCGAAGTTGCCGAATGCAACCTTATTTAAGCCTCGAGAGCCATATAAAAGATGCATAAAAGAGACATTTAAAGATTTTCCATCATCATCGCTGCCCCTCATTGACACTCTGCTTGCAATTGATCCAGCAGAACGATTGACTGCCACTGCTGCACTGAACAGTGAAGTATGTTTAATTTCAGTGAACACTATCTGGTTCTATGCATCTTTTGACTTTTTATATCTAAAGATTCCCTGTTTTATAAGTGTCTTTTCTAAGCATTTTGTTGTTCTTGTCCAGTTCTTTATGACGGAGCCTTATGCTTGTGAGCCTTCCAGCCTCCCAAAATATCCACCCAGCAAAGAGATGGATGCAAAACGACGAGATGATGAAGCTCGGAGGTTAGTTCTTTTGCCTTTGCTCTCTATTGACTTCTATCATATTTTTCAATTTGATGGATTTTGTTGACCAAAAGGGAAACATATGGACCCTTAAGCACATTCTTTGTTGGAGAGGTGTGTAACCTGATATGGTTTGCACGCACAGATACACGTGTTCTGTTTATCTGGATCTTATTCGGGAATGTGTTAAATGATTCTTCTCTATATGTGGCCGGTAATGCTTGTAAAGGACCTGAGGAACTTTGATTTTTCTGGATGTGTCGAACTGTCGATACTGTAGTGTAGTTAACCGTGTGCAATAATATTTGAATTGTTCAATATGGAAGTTAATGCCATGGCTTCAAACTTCAGTCATCATTCTGTATTCGTCGTTGGTTCCATTTGAGTTTGACTACACTGTAAATGTGCATTTCAAAGCATCCATCCGTCTGTCTGTCTGTCTGTCTAGTATATTTTAAATATGATTTTCTGTTTCTGTTTCTGGTATTATTATTGTGCAGACTCAGAGCTGCCAGTAAAGCCCAGGGTGATGGTGCGAAAAAGACACGGACACGTGATCGTGCAAGGGCAATGCCTGCTCCTGATGCCAATGCTGAGCTTCAGTCTAATCTTGATGTATGTGTGATCATTCAACTTTGTCAACAACTACCATCTTGTAGGCTTAGATGCTTTTCTTTGCCTATTTTTCATTCAAAAGTTTTTTAACTGGCATTTGATACCTGTTTTTAAATCTTCTGATAATTTTAACTAATTCGAGGTTTTCTCGTGAAGCAGAGAAGGCGCTTAATAACCCATTCGAATGCAAAGAGCAAAAGCGAAAAGTTCCCCCCACCACACCAGGATGGAACACTAGGCTTTCCTTTAGGAGCATCACAACACATCGACCCTTCATTCGTTCCTCCTGATGTCCCCTTCAGCTCTACATCTTTCACTTATTCAAAAGAGCCAATCCAAACCTGGTCCGGTCCACTGGTAGACTCTACCGGCATGGGTGCTCCGAGGCGAAAGAAGCATGGTGCAGGCGATTCACACGAACCATCCAAGCCTCCTAAAGGGAAGAAAAGCATACTTTAACATCCAATGCATACATGATAAACGAGAGATTTATTATTATAGCAGTAGAATGCATGGCTTTTGCTGACCTTGTTTTCATGGAGTCTTACTGCTACTTACTGTGTTTGTCTGTCATAGAAGCATGTATTGTTTTTGTTAAAAAAAATGTATTCAAGGGGTTGAAATCAATTTTTCTATATAATTTTTACCCCCAAAGAATTTCTCCAATTTGTTGAAACCTTTTAGTACAAGTTATACACGGTCCAAAACGAAACCAAAATCAGTGCAATAAAAGAAAAAAGGGAAAGCTTTCACTGATATATCAGAGCCAGGTTTCGATCCTGGGACCTGTGGGTTATGGGCCCACCACGCTTCCGCTGCGCCACTCTGATTGTTGGTAAGAAGTCAATGTTTTATTATTTAAATCTAATTAAAAGAACGTAGGTATTCTGAGAATGGCAGGTTGAAGAAGAAGAGTAGTTGAAGAAATAAGGTTAAAAAAAATGGTACACCCAACGTGAATGGGTAGGTGGATCCCTTCTTGTTTAGGGTAACTTCCTATAAAAATAACCCCACACTTCCCAATCTGCATCATACCATTATTTGTGAGACAAGTTTCAAAACCCTTCTTATTTCTTCATCTCCCTTGTTATCAAGGAGGAAATGGGGCCAGATGGACCAGGAGAGCCGCCGGGATGGGGCGGTCCTCCCGCCCCCAGACCGGGATTCTTCGGCGGATTTTGCGACATCATCGGTGCTTGGTAAGTGAAGTAGTACAATTTCATAGTGACATTGTTAGTGTCAAAAACTCATGTTTTGATCATGCAAGTCTAAGGTCCATAACATGGAAATGATATATAAAAATGTATTTAATATCGAATAGATTCGAGAATTGTTCGAATTCGAATTTAATATAAGTAATTTAAAATTAAGATTAAATTAAAATAATAAATAAATTACAGGGATTGAATGTATAATTATACAGATTTTATTTAACTGTCACGTCACTGTTGTTAACTTTTCCGTCAGAATTTTAACGGCATTGACCAAAATAGGCAGGGTTTAAAAGTTGGGTGACTTGATTGACGAGTTCTTTAGTTGGGTGGCCAAAATAGGTATCCCCAATTAGTTGAGTGGTCACTGGGATAGTTTACCCTTATAAAATATAATTTATAATATATTTTTTCTAAAGAATTTATTTTTGAGTGATTTGTTTTATATTTATTTATTTATTTTTGCAGCGTGAACTTTGTGTGTTGCTGTTGGTTGATTCGAGACTGTTTTGGTGGTCCAATGGGTCCACCAGGGCCACCGGGGTCCTCTGGACCTCCTCAGCCGTAGATCCATGCTTTCCCAACCATATTTATATATCGAAAATTATTTTATATATAAATAGTGTAAAATTTAGATTATACAAATTTATTTATTTAATTTTAAATATTATAATATAAAATTTTGTTCTTAAATAGGACAAATATAATTAAATAAATAAGATTGTATGATCTGAATTTTACATCGTTTGTATATCGAATAATTTTTCATATATATAATAATAGTTTTTACATTTTCAGTAGAATTTATGTTGTTTGAAAGTAATATGAATGAATTTATTATCGAAACTTGGATCTTTTAATCTTGCTATTTGTTAGGTGCGCGAAAAATATTTGATTTAATCGATTCAAATTATTTAATTATTGGATTGATTTAAAAATTTAAATACCTAATCTATTTTTTTTATTTTCGTTATTTTGTATCAGATATTCAATCCATTTTTTATTTTTTTGGTCATATACGTATTGCAAAATCCAAAATATACGAAAATCTAAAACTCCGTGGATATGGATGTTGTTACGTTTAGTAATTTTATGCTTGTTATATTCGAAATATTTTAAATTCAAAATTTTTACATACACAAATCTTCTTATATTTAATTTGTTGCTTGTTAGATTTGAAAATTTTAATTTTTCATAGATACGATTGTTAAATCTGAAAAATATTTAAATCAAATTATATATTCAGATATCTAAATATTCAATATCCAAATAATTTGATATCAATTTTTTTTTTCCAAATATTCAGATCCAATAATATTGACCTTGTAATTATAAATGTTTATCTGCTTTACTCCTCGTATGAGTTTAAATCTCGATATTTATCTTAGAAATATTATTGTAACACAACTTATAAAAAAAGCTAACCCACAAAACTTGTTAATTTCTATTCCTTATTATTAAACAAAATTAGAAGATTAAAAGTTTACAATACATATATAATTGCATTTTAGAAACTTTCTTTTTAGTTTTTATGAAAAAAATTCAAAAAAAAAATATTCTAATATATCTATACTCATTATGATCAGGGACTAAGTCAGAATTTAAAGTTAGAGGTAAAACATAAATATTTAAAAGTAGGGGGATAAATTAAAAAAATATTTCTTTACAAAATTTAAATCACCTCACCTACCTCATGTGGCTTCGTAACTGATCGTGGTCCGTTTAACTTTTTAAATTTCACGATAAATATTATTGACACCGTCCTTTATAAATAAATAAATAAGTAAACTTTATTTTTCATCAAATTGGGAAAATTCATCTATGAGTATCATTCAAGTAAACACGCTCAATCCTTTCAAGCTTTTACCTTATAAAATGATAAATAAATAAAAGTAGATGATTCAAATAATACATAAATTTATACGGAAAAATCAAATAATACATGATATGTGTACTCTAAAAAATACACTATCTATATTAAATAATTTAAATAAACCCACTTTAAAAATTTTAATTTTAAAAATAAAAATTCTTGACTTGAAATTTAATGCGTTTTTTTCAAAAAAAATCTATTTAGTTGTTCTAATTGAATAGCTTAATGCAAAATCCATTGTTTTTTGGATTTAGAATTTAGTATCTATACTTTTAGTTTCAATGGTTAAGGGAACGATTATTATTTCTAGAGGTCACGGATTCGAGCATCAGTAATGCCAACACAATGTTTGAGCGATCAATGTTTAAAAGTTGAGAATATACTTTAAAACAAATACTATCGTAACACTGTAACTGATTAAAAAAAATATAATTTGATATTTTTATTTTCATTATTCTATTAGTTGGTTTAAATAATTAATATCGTTATCTTCCCCTTAATTTACATACGGTTCAACTCACCATACAAAGGTTAGTTAGTATCTGTCTATAGATAGTCTTAACTCTTTGATATGTTCATATACTTTACAGATATTATTAATTGAATCTAAATCTCATAGAATGAATATTATTTGCTTTTTTATTGGGGTCACTTATTTAATTCAGAATAAATATCAATTCTATCCTTTCATAACGAGAAAGAGTAACATCTTCGAAGATATTATAAGGTAATAATCGTTTATATAACGTGTTATATTTTGATACACATATTGTGTAAAAAATATTACACAACCCTCTTTTAAAATTTAAATCTAAAGCTTTAAATTTAGAATCCTAAACTTAATAAATTTATGTAAATTAAAATTTACACAGTTTATGTATAATTTTTTTTTTATGTACTATAGATATATTTTTGATTATATTATATTTATCGTGATTATAGATGTAACGAATATAATTTTATGGATTACGAAAATTATTGAAAGTGAAATGGAAAAAAAATATTCATTTTGACAACTTGAGGGTCCTTTTTCACATGTACTAATGTTGAAAATGATCATGAAGTAAAGTACTAGCAAGTAGGCTAAGGTATATGTACCTTTAAAACATTAAATTTGATGAGATTTTTTCACATACAAGATAGTTGTTTTGACTTATTTTTTAATATATTTTATTTTGAGTTAAATGATTATTTTATTTAAAAAAAATTATTAGTCTATTGAGATAAATAACTTAAAATAACGTGATAAAATGATGTGTTATCAAAAATTAATTTTATATTATTTTTTATTAATGTATTATTCTGTAAAGTTAATATATTTATCTATATGATATTATTATATCAGCATGTACTATCGTATAAGTTTGTCACGTTATTTTCGACTATTTAATATTATTTAACTAATAATGTTTGTTTAAAAAAAATTATTTTAACCTTAAATAAAATATTAAAAATTAAAATATTTAAAAAATAATATTAAAATAATTATTCAATCAATATACACGTTATGTCAATTGAGCTTGTATGAAAAATTAAATTTCTGAAAGTGATTTTATTTATACATGAAGCAAAGCTTCTCCTGCAAATATATTCCAATTCCACATGCCAGCATTGATATTAGATTCTCCCAAACTGCATATTATATATATATATATATATGCATGCGTTAGTATTAAGTTATAAATGTAAAATTTATTTAGTTTGATGATTTAAATTAATTTTTTATTTTTTCAAGCGATAATCTTTACATAATCGACTGTTAATCTAAATCATTCGTTTAAATCATTTAAAATCCAAAAAACGTGTAAAATTTTGAGATTTTATATTGTGCTTCATATAATCGACTGTTAATCTGAATCATTCGTTTCAATCATCTAACGATCCAAAAAACATGTAAAACTTTGAGAATTATATATTGTGTAATTTGATCCTATCTCATATATATTTCTTTATTTTTTTTCAAATGATAATCTTCATTTTTTTACGGTTAATTTTATTCATTTATCTCACTCATCCAATGATCACGAATTAATACAAAATTAAATGGATTTTACATCATATAACTAGATTTCATTCTTGTCTATATATAACTATAACTAAATAGAAGAGAATATACAAGTAGGGGTATGCGTTTGGTTAATTCGGTCAATGTCCGAACCGAATAAATCAAAATTTTTAAAACTTTAACCCTTAACCAAATCAAAATTATTTCGGTTAATTTAGTCGATTTTCAAAATAACCAAAATTTGTTATAAATTTTAGGTAAATTACATAATAGGTTACTAAATTATGCTAAAATAATCTTTTTAGTCATTAAACTTTTATTTTATACTAATCTGATAAAAGTTTAATGACCATTTTATAATTTTTAAAAGTTAAATGACCAAAATAAATATATTTAATATATAATATTTTTAATTAATTCAATTAATTAACCAATTTCGAACTGAATTAACCGATAACCGATTTTTTTTAAAATATAATCATTAATTAAAAATACCTGAAATTAACCGAAATAATTTTAGTGTGATCGATTAACTCATTAAAATCAAATACTGCATATACCTGTACAACGAAATTGGGATTTTTACTTGTAACTGCTTTAAAACTCTTTTCTATTAAAAACAAAACTCTTTTAATTTCGACACTTTCATCAACAAATTTTTATTTCTTGGTTCATATGATTTGGCACAGATTTGGTCTCTGATAACTTAATATTACGAATTTATTCTGCATTAACTCTTGATCATGAAGATATTATTCTTTAGCAATAGAGCATCATGAACTTGCAGTTGACACACTGTTCAGCTTGCCAACTGCAACACATTATGTTACTCGAACTCGAGTGTTAGTTTTAAATACGAGTATGTTCAATTCTTTTCCGAGATTTTCGAATATTCGAAGAACTCTTGGAAGATCATTCATTATATCTCCATACCAATATACATTGGAATTTGGATACGAGTGTCGGGTATGAGTACTTCGAATGAAAAATACCGAGTTGGCCTGCAAGATTCATGCAGGAAGAGAAGAAAGAGGGTGAACTTGCATGAGTTCTTAGATACATTCATTCAAGTAACTGATATATATATATATATATATATATATATATATATATGTATGTATGTATATAAAAGAAGAGAGTATAGATTCATATAACAGAATCATGGAAAGAACACAAAAGGCATAAAGTCAAGTGTCTAGTTGTTATCTGCAGGGTCATGCAATTAGCACAATTCATTTCAACAGAATGCAAGTATGGAAACAAGTACAATTACCTTCTTTTAATAATTTTAATTCTTTCCATAGGGTCCCGATACTGCTCGGATTCGACGTTAAGAGGGCCGGCTGGCTTATGCCTATTGCAGACTGTAAAAGGTCCTCGAACACGGTCATCAAATACGAGTATGCATCCGATACGAGATATATATTTGAAGAGTTGTAAAGGGTGTCTGAATAAGAACCAAACTTACTGAAGGAGACAAAAGGGAATGTGTTCCAATATTCCATTCCTTGCCTTCTAAACAATCTTCCTTGAAATTCAGACCATGGAGGCTCTCATAGTGGATTCCCACAACTCTTATATCTTGGAATATGATTCTTCGCCTTTGTCAGTAGGGACGAATACGAATACGAATAGTCATATATATATGTATACATGTACATATGTATACGTATGTATGTGCATTGCACTGTCTTAGAATGGAAAGTAGACTTTGTTTGGCCCACAGTTTTAACAAAGTAGAAGGGTAATGTCTCTGTTTCAATCACTGTGAATATTGGATTCGGTCCGGTTTTTATATCAGTTGTGTTGTGTGTTGTGTCCCAGATTCTATGCCTTCTAAAAGCACTACTCATTGCTTTATAAAATCCCTGCTTGGGGTCATCTTTGGCTTGTAAGAACAGGTAATAAGCAAGAGTAGCCTGTGGAAAACTCGAGGAAGATTGATAATCGAAGCGGCTGGATCAGGTATAAAAACGAGGCCGTATACCGAGCATGGCTAGTTAGTTGTGTTGGTTCAACAAGAAGGTTAAACTTACATGTTTGAGTACTTTTGGGAGACAGAAAACATGTTCTAACATCAAGGGAAGAGCATGCACCCTGAGAGACATTTGTTCCTGCAAGGAGCGAATGGCCCTGGAGATTGTGGTCTCGTTCTTTCAACCGATGCCAAGCCAAGACTCAAGTGGACACCCGATCTTCATGAACGGTTCATTGAAGCAGTCCATCAGCTCGGAGGTGCCGATAGTAAGTACACAAAAGTCGAACAAACCTGCATGAACTGCCTTATGTTAGGCCAACACAAATGAATATGCTTTCTTTTCTTATGTTGCAGAGGCTACTCCTAAAACAGTAATGAAGCTGATGGGGATTCCCGGCCTTACCTTATACCATCTCAAGAGCCATCTTCAGGTAACTTATCGACATCGTGAACCAATTTAATTAAGCGTCAGATTCTCGATACAATCGTGTTATTTTATGTTTTACAAGGGCTAATTAGATCTCTTCTTTTGGCTGCAGAAATACAGACTCAGTAAAAATCTCCATGGACAAGCTAATAATGCTAGTAACAAGATAGGTAAGATACTTAAAGTTTTCAACTATAAAACAATAATTTTCCAGTTGAGAGCTTTCATTTTGATGATCGAAAATTTTAACTCGGTCGATGTAGGTCCGCTTGTGATGGCCGGAGATAGAAAACCGGAAGCAAATGGAACTCACATGAATAACTTAAGCATTGGACCTCAAACAAACAAGTAAGATGATTAATGATCAATGTTTTTTCATATAACGATTCAGCATTGATTCATATGTTATTGTATGTATTGATTTCGATGTTCATGACCTGCAGGGGCTTACAGATCAGTGAGGTATGTAGCATACTTCTGAACATAAATGTTTAGGTATTTTAGTTATGTCACTGTCTAAGAAGTTCAATGTCGAACCAGGTGCAGCGATGTTTACAACTTCGTATCGAGGCTCAAGGGAAATACTTACAGGCAGTGTTGGTAAAAGCTCAAGAGACACTTGGAAGACAAGATTCGAGTAACATGGGACTTGAAGCAGCCAAAGTTCAGTTATCTGAACTGATGTCCAAAGTGTCCAACCAATGCCTGAATTCCACATTTTCGGATATGAAAGACTTGCAAGGCCTATGCCTGACACAAGCGAATCCACCTACCGATTGTTCGATGGATAGTTGCTTGACTTCGTGTGATGGATCTCAGAAAGAGCAAGAAATACACAACAATGGGATTTGTCTAAGAACATACAACAACAGTTCATTAGTACCGGAAGATCGATTGCTACCGCAAACCGAGCTCAAACCGTTTAACAACATCAAAACAGGCAACGATGCGGAGCGAAGAACGTTTCTAACAGATAGAAGCACCAGTGATTTATCCATGAGCGTAGGATTACTAGGCGAAAAAGGGCATCCCAACAACAATAGCAATAGACTACCATATTTTGCAACAAAGCTGGACTTAAATGTCCATGGAGACAATGATGCTGCTTCAAGTTGCAAACAGTTTGATTTGAATGGCCTGAGCTGGAACTGAAAAGGGTTAGTCTTGGTCGATCGGAGTTCATCGGAAGGGGAGACTCGGAGAAGAAAATGCTGCTCTTTCTGATTCATCTATGATAAGCTTGACAAACCAAAATCCAATTCAATCTTTAATTGAATAAAGTTTTCAGCTAAAAATAGTATATTTTGATGTTTGCAGCTAATCACTGTTTTTTTCATGTATCTGTTTTAAGACCAAGAAAACGACCGATGGATTTGCCGGAAAACATGGATTGATCTGACTAGAGCATTTATGTTAAAGTGCTCAAAGACTTTGGTTTCATATGTATATTAGAACTTTTTTTAATTTTAACATGCTAATATATCACTGTTGTTAGTGAAATTGTTATTTTAGTCGTGTGTTATTTCGGTTTAGGTATTGAGTCAAGTTGATTGATACTCGGTTTGATTAATATCAGTTCAGTTATTTTTAGGTCGATTGATTTTAGATCTGGTTAATATCAGTTTCAGTCGGATTTTGTGCGATAATTCACATCCTATCTTTCTTTCTTTATTTTAATATATTTTTTATTTCAGGTTGCCTTCAATTAAAGTGAAATCAGTTCAAATCCATTTGGTTCGATTAAAGATTGATTCAGATTCATTCAGTTCAGTTAAAAATTAATTCTAATTCATTTTTATTTCAGCTAAAATTCAAATCAATTCTAGTTCTATCTAATTTGAGTTTCAGACAAAATTGAATTTATTACATTTACATTAATTTCGATTCTTAATTCAAATCTCGAATCAAATTTATATATCTAATTTTATATCATCTAGACAAATATCGTGACAAAGCCTCATAACGTTATGATTAGATGAGTTATGAGCCGATGTCCTATGCTTGCATCGTCATTTACGGTGCTCGCTGGATATCGATATCGATCTCACTCGTATGCTACAGGTTGCGGAGAATATCAGACAATTCGTAGATGATTGCATGCGTATTCACCGGATGTTGCCTAACTATGTTCAGAAAAGTGCGACTCATCACGTTATCTGTAGTCTCATTCAATTATATCCATCCATTTTACTATTATCTTTCAACTTAATTTTTTTTAATTAATGAATCTTCACTCATCTTTTTTATATCATTTTAAAAATATAATTTCTGAAAATTATATTA
This sequence comes from Abelmoschus esculentus, assembly GCA_035048815.1. Lineage (NCBI taxonomy): Eukaryota > Viridiplantae > Streptophyta > Magnoliopsida > Malvales > Malvaceae > Abelmoschus > Abelmoschus esculentus. Next base: position 1,924,288 of record JAUCBN010000051.1, on the reverse strand, counting down.
ATGACATGACTGATTAATGGTGGAATGAGTAATTTTCATTAATTAGGGACCACGGTTGACGTGGTGAACCGGGTCTATGATATAATCTCTCGTTCGGAAACTTACACAATCTTGACACGCAACGATGAATATTATTTCAAACATATTGAAATTGAAAAAGCTATGATTAGAATACTTGTCACTAGAGTGATTTATACTTATAGACGGCGTTTTTCTTTTATAAAAATTTAAAAGCACAACGCTACGTGTATATGACATTTTCTTATTATAAATTTTAAAATTACTTTAAAATTTAAAATATTATCTAAAATCACTTATATTCTAAAATAATATATTAAATTAGATTATTCCCCAAATTTTTTTATCTCATCATTGATTAATTGTCATTTCTTCATTGATTTGATATAATTAATTAATTTTTTAATCATGATTAAGATATTTATAGTTTCCCTAATTCAGTCAAATTAATTTTAATTTGGTGGGGTGGCCTCGTAACTTGTTGTCTAAGAAATATAAATAATTTGGTGTCTTGAAAATGAAAAGTAGAAAGGTTGTGGACCTTATTAAATAAAGTAATATAATCTTAAGAAAAATGACATCAAAATGGAAAATGATGTGGAAACACGTAAGCAACAACCAGACCTACTGATCTAGAAACCTCTGTTTTGGAATAATTGTGATTTTACCCTTCTTAAGGTGCTGGAGTTTCAGATTTGATCCTTCTACTTCAATTTAGAACAATTTAGTCCCTATAATTTTATAATGATATTAGTAGGTTGAATCGATAACAATGTTAAATGTTGTGATTAAGAATGATGTCATGGATTTTCATATCGTAGAGATAAAGAGGCTAAATTATGTTATCAGAGGCGGGTAATAATGTTATCGATTCGTATCTACTATCAGTGGCGGATTTAGAAATATTTGTGAGGGTGAGTTTAAGTTAAAATATTTTTTAAGGTAGGCATAAGATATGAAAATCTCAAAAATTCAAGGTGGTCACAAATAATAAAAATTTAAAATTTAAAGACCAATTTATAAAAATTTAAAAAATCAAAACTAAATGTATGAACTTTAAAAAGTCTACCCTCACCCCAATGTACATCCGCAGCTGCATACTACTAACATTACAAAAGTAAAGGGATGAAATCGCAATTTTAACATAATAGAGGGACTAAAATTAATTTCTTTTTCTTCTTTTCTGAAACCCAAAAGCTTGTCAGGGCCTGTGGCAAATCCTTAAGGACCCCATGGAAATTGGGAATGAAAAGGTTGAATGAGATGTAAAGAGGAGAAGATGACAATGGCATGTGATGGTCTTATTTTTGGTTAAATTATGGTTTTGGTCCTTTTACTTTGTTTAGACTTGAGATTTAGTCTCTATACTTCAAATCGACACAATTTGGTCTTATTTTTGTTATGTCATTAGTCCAACGATAAACATATTTAACTATTACGGTTAAAATGTTAACTAGATGGATCCATTACATGATACATAACGGTATTAAACTTTAAAATATAAATTTTAAATCTTCGTATATTAAACTCTAAACTTTAAACATGTTCGATATTACAAATTGACCTATTATATAAAATAATTTCTTATTTATTTTCTATTTTTCATATCATTTATCCAAAAATTGAATCAATACAAGTGCCCATAGGTTGTGCCAACTAACTACCAACCATTAATTTTTGTCCACTAACAATTGCATTGATTTCAACCTCTCACTTTGAGATGTTCCCCACAACTTTGAATAAATCATGTACCAAAAGAACATTGAAGAAATAAAATACAATGGACCAATCAACATCATGAACATTTGTCAAGGAAAATTGATCCATCAAGGGTGAAAAATAAATTGTTTTAGTTTCTTACTCGATTTTTTATTAAATATAGATGTAATATATATATATATATATATATTTATTAATATCAGAATTGAATATATTTAAAATACTGGAGCATGATTGTTTGATATGCCTTGTAGGCGTTTCGATACCTGTTATTAATTATAGATCCAACGACTATTTCTTAAAGTGACAATATCAAAACGACTATCACGCATTTTGATACCACCTACACCAGAAACAGAAATTGGCTTGAAAATCATCTTCAAACGAATCCAAATCAATCCTAACGGTAACCGATGGCTAGTAACTTATTTGGGGTGATAAAAGAGGCATTCAAGCATCAAGAGAAGACTAACGCTTCAATTGTCAACAACTTATGATGAAAGAATTATCATAGAGCAAAATTTCTATTCTTGTATAGACAACACTTGTGAGCTCAATGTATATGTATGCTCAAGTGTATTAGGAATTGGATGAGTGTTTAGATTGCAAACAACTAGCCTTATTAGAAGGATTAACAAGTTTGTTTAAGTATTTTCTTTTTATTTGAGAGGTTTCCCAAAGTTTGGGTTGTGAACTTTGGATGCTTGATTCGAGAATTGAATCAAGGTTGTAAGGTTGACCCTTTTAGTCTAAAAAAAATGAAATTCTTAGTGAACTTAGGAAATCCTTAGTAGGAAGCTAAAGTAGTGGATGTATGATTTAAATTAGAAATTCGAACCACTCTAAATCATTTGTGTTCATTATTTATTTTATTTGCTTCCACAAGTTACATTTTACATCACTTGGCAAGGTTTAATCGGTTGTGCATCGAGCCCAATATTAATCACATTTTAAAAGATTGTGGTTAGGGTTTAGAAAATTAGAGGTAAGATATATTTTTAATGTTTAAGGTTTAGGATATAAAAATTAGGGTTAAAGTTTAAAATTTAATTTTAAAAAATTTTTAAGATAAAATATAGAAGGATGAATGATCAGAGGACATAAAATTCTTATTCAGACAAGCAACAATAATAATTATTATAATTATTCTAACCCAGTTTATTTAAAAAAAATAGAATTATTATTAAGATTTTAGTTTGAATTAAAATATTATATATTAACTCTAATCAACAACCATTTTAAGATAAAATTAAACTAAATTACAAAATTATTTTCATGATAAAACACTATAATATTATGATGTTATGGATGAGTATAGATCGGGTGAGGTTTTGATCGATCCGATCTTGATCCGAGAAAAAAATATCCCAGTCCAACTAGTCCTAATTTATAATAATATTTATTAAAGATAAAGGGGTTAATAGGAAAAATTGAAAAAAAATAAGTATTTATTGCAATTACTCATATTTTTTTATTTGGTAAGATTAAGGATGTATTTTGAAAAAATATTTAAAACTAGTGATATTATAATAATTTTTTATATATATAAAAATATAAATATATTAGGTTTGATCAGATTATTTCATTCTAAACCCGAATATCTTTAAAAAATTCCCACATGAATACTTAAAACCAGATTTTTTTGAGTAGAATTAAATTTATCAAATCTAAATCTGATTATTATCTTTAATTATGTTAAAATTAATTAATTAATTAATTAATTTAAATTAATTTTGTCCGTAAATCCCTTAATGTTTTTCCAATCTCGAAAAGAAACTGTCTTTTTCTGCTCTCTTACATGTCTGATGTAACCCTGTCGGTGACCGACCACTGAATAAATAAATAAATTAAAAACTTTTATCTTAAAAATTAATAAAAAATAAATATGAATAATTATTCTATTAAAATGAAAATTGGAATAAAGGAGTAATTAAAACGCAACCGTCTGATTGGAAACGAGACGAGACATAGGAGGATGTGCAGATAAAACGTGGGTTGTCAGCGGTCCACGTACTCAAAGCAATTTACACTTATAAACGGCAACGTTTTAACCTTAAAGTGGATTTTTTTTTCGTATAATTAAACTTATGGGTGATAAGGGTGAGCAAAACTCGAATCGACTTGAAAAAATTAAATAATTTAAATTGATTTAAGGAAAAATATTTGACTCATTTTGAGTCAACTCGAAAATTTTATTAACACGAATCGACTTAGAGAATTTTTAAATAAAGTTTGAGTTGTAAAAATAAAAATTCGAATAACTCAAAAATTTTAATAATTAGATGATTTATTTTTAAATTTGAAACAAATACTTTATTTTTTATAATATATAAAGGGGTGAACAAGTTCTATAATAAAAAAAACAATTAAATTTTTAATTTTTTACAGACAATTAGTTGTTAAATCAATTACTTTTTTTACCAATATTAGTAATTTAATTAAATGATTTTCTGAATCAATTGTTATTATATGTTGTGTAATGATATTATTATTTAATATTTTTAGGATTTTTAAATAATTGATTAAATAAATAGAATAGATTTAAGTGGTAATTAATTATGTATTATTTAAGCATATTTTTGAGTCATATATATAAAAAATCTCTGTTAAAATATTTATACATTAAAATTTAAAATCGAAGAACAAAAGATAAATGTTTAAAAATAAAAAGATAAACTTATATAATTTATTTTTTTAAGATAAATAAGTAAAATAATATTTTTATTAATAAAATAATTACCTCTTTATCTTCATTTAATTTCGTCATTGTTCTAAAGTCGATTTAAATTTCACTATAATAAAAAAAATCTTGCGTTATTACATAATAATGTTTTGAAATAAGATTAAAGTTGACCTTAAACAATGATAAATATGTAGTATTTTTTTTTAATTTTAGATTTTATCATAAAAACTTATTATCAATTTTTTAAAATACACAAATAATTCAAAATTTTAAAATTTAGTGGACTATAGAGACAAAAAAGTACATGATAAATGAACATATTTTATTAGTATTTTTAAAAATGTTTGACAAATATAAAAAATTATATTACGTGTCGTTTTTATTAAATTATTTATAAAATTAATTAATTAATTAAATATGCTAATTTTATTTTTTGTCTTATCTTTTTACTAATTGAATCTTTATTAATATTTATTGTATATTAAATTTAAAAATAATTTTTTTTCAAATAAATATTAATTTAATAAAAAATAAGATAAAAATATAATAAAATGAATACATTTAATTGATTTCCACAAATCAATAAATCATATATATCCTTCACTAATAAGTCATTGACTAACGTGTTATTTTAAGTTAAATATTTAAATTTTAGTTTTTAAAATTTATATTTATTTATAAAAAATTAATGTATATGTAGAAAATATTATATTTAATTTAATATTCATGGATTTATCTTATTTTGGAGTTTTAAATTAAATAAAATCTTCCAATATTTGAAATATATGCTTAAAACAACAAAGAAAAGAACAAAAAATACCTATTGAAACCAGCAGGAAGGAAGAAAGGAACTTTAGAAAACCCACTTAATTTCTTAATTAAAATAATATATAAATAAATATCCTTTTTTGGTGTACAAATATTATTTATTTATTTATTTATCATATTCCTTTTCTTCATTATCAACCAACCCTAAGCCACTGAACCTTTTTCAAAGCACAAGGCTCTTGCTTATAGCCGTTGCAATGCCTACCAAAAAACAAAGATAAATACAAACAAAAATCCAAATCAAAAACCCATTTCTTTTCACATTCCCAAGTTTCAATCACCAAGAAAAAGATTAAAAAATATATACAAATTCTTAGATTTCATTTTATAATTTGATTTCATCAACTTGGCTCATATATTCTCTCTTTCAAAGTTCAAATCTTGTTTCATTTGTCAACTTCTTGTAAAATCATGGTTTAAAAACTTTGATTCTTTTTCAAGAGAAAAGTTTTCCCCAGTTCTACTTTCTCTGTTCTTGAACCTCGATTGCTGTCTCATTATTTCCTTCAAAACCCATCTCTTGTTTTCAATAAAGTTGCCATCTTTTTCCAGTTCCAGTTCCCAAGCAAAGCCAACTTTTCTGTTTGTTTCTCGGGATTTTCTTGGTTTCTTGTGGTGAAATAGACAAAGGAAAGTATAAACTTTCACCCTTTTTTTCCTTTTAATTTTCAGGATATTTTATGACCCTTTTTTTTTCAGTTTTCTCTTAGCATTCAGTTTCATTCATTGGATTCTCCCTTTTTTCCCCCTTCTCTCTTTCCTTTGTTCACAAGAATTGCTTTGATTTTGGCTGGATCCCTTCCTTTTTCAAAATAGCTACCAATAGCAGTTAAAATCCCATACCCAATAGCCTTGCCTTTTCCTTGTTTTCTTTCCAAGCAACCTCCTTTAGCCTCAATCTCCCCCCCCCCCCCCCCCCTTATTTTTGTTCCCCTTTCATTTTTTCTCATTAAAAAGCTAAAGAAAAAGCATGGGAAAATCTTGGTGTTTAGGAATATTAATACCAATATCCCTTTCTCTTCTCTTCTTTTGTGTCTTTGTTAATGGTCTTGGTGTGAATTGGGGTACCATGGCATCACATAAACTGCCTCCCAAGACGGTGGTTCAGATGTTAAAGGACAATGGAATAAAGAAAGTTAAGCTCTTTGATGCAGATTCAACTACTATGAGTGCTCTTGCAGGAAGTGATATTGAAGTCATGGTTGCTATTCCCAATGATCAACTCCTTGCTATGAATAGCTATGGCCGTGCTAAGGAATGGGTTAGGAGGAATGTCACAAGATATAATTTCAATGGAGGTGTTAACATTAAGTAAGTTCAATTTTAACTTCTCTATTAGATGAAAAGAACAAGAAAATGTTATGTCTGCTAGCTTGATTTGATGATGTAGGGTTTTTGAGGATTTGGTTGGTATTATTTTTTATTTAGGATTTTGATCAATTGAATGCTTTATTGTGGAAATGAGCTGTACTTTACATATAAAATTATAGAGCTGAAAATTGATTTTTAATAAAAAAATGTATATATTTTTTAAAAAAATTAAATTATATATTAATTTTAATTTTTCAGGTATGTCTTCCACCTCTAGTCCTTGTTCCATCCTTGATTGGCATTAAGGAATTTTGGTTCTAAATCTAAAGTTTTGGCATTGAATGTTGAAGTATTTGGTGTTAGATCTACTTATATTTGAGTTTTTTTTCCCTAGAAAATAATTTATGAATATGTTATGATTGAATTTGACAATGGGGGCTATATATATATATATATATATGAGATATGATCCTCTTACACTACTAAAATTTGAAAGTTTTTACTCTTTTTCAGATCATTGAAGGAAGATAAATGGATGATTGATATTAACAATAGAAAATGCGAAGATTATAAAAAAAATGATAAGAAAAATAATCTTAGTCATTTATTACCCTCATCCAACGGTTCAAAATAGTTGTAATAGTCATTTAGTTTTACGTTGTGTAAGTGGATCCTGACCTTAATATCTATCATTGTAAGCTTTGATGCTTCTTGAATCTTAATAAGGGGAATTACTTCTGTTTTGGTTAAAATACTAAGCACAATGTATTTAGTGTACCCAAATTAAAAGCTTAAGAGTTTACTTGAATGCAAAGTAAAGGTTAATGACAATAAAGTATAGGAGATTACCTAAGCAAAGTGACCAAGTTCTAGGGCCTTTCTTGTCATTTGTCCTTAAATTAATTTTTTCTGTAGTTCCCTTTATTTTCTTTGAAACTCAGCTTATTTTGCTTGGAACCATCATTAAGAAAATCAATTAGGTTTTGTTAGCAAGTAGAGATTAGTTTATTAGTTGACCTAATTCTTGAATCTTGATGATAATTAGAACTTGTTTATTTGTTATTATTTTTGCATGATAATATGCATTCAATGATCTTATTTGACTTGTCTTCCCTTAGCTGTGATTGACCTTATTTTAGAAATTATATTTTCATTTTTAAATCAAAATTTGAGTGAAATTACTAAAAAATTATAAAATTGCACATGATGTGAACTTGTGAACACTTCTTGGGAAAAGTTTGCTAGGAATCTTATTACTAAAGTAGTTCAACTTGTTGTCTTTTTGGTACTGATTCCAGACTGAGATGACAGTAGATTCCTTCAAAATTTGCTTTATTTTGCAGCTTTATTCTTAAGCATCAAAAGATGGACATTATTACAGGGACCATTTGGAGAATTTGACCATAATATGCATTATTTATTAGTCCTTCTAAAATTCATCAAAACATTGTGGGGTTTCTTGATTGTATGATTTAAGTTTTTAGCATTTGTCATTGTGGGTTTTATGACCACAATATGCATGGTTTAAGGTTTCCGGGAAGCTTGTTTATGGATGAAGTTGTAAGTAATTGAACGGATCGTTACTCTCGTTGTATGTGTGATTACATTTTGAAGATTCTAAACGTGTCATCGTTCGAATGGTGATTGAAAGATGCTATTCGTTTTAATTTCTGTTGATAGGGAGGAAAGAATATGTTCCAACTGGTACTGTAATATATACATTCATATACATATATTATGTGTTTAAGAATATGCTTTCCGTATGTTTAATCGATGCGACTTCTTAATGTCTTTGCACAGGTATGTAGCTGTCGGGAACGAGCCGTTTCTCACGACCTACAATGGCTCGTTCATAAACATCACATTCCCTGCACTTCAGAACATTCAAAATGCACTTAATGAAGCTGGGGTCGGAGATTCGATAAAGGCTACTCTGCCTTCGAATGCTGATGTCTACAACTCACCTGAAAGCAATCCTGTTCCGTCAGCTGGCCGGTTTCGTCCTGATATCAGTGGTCTTATGACACAGATCGTTGAGTTTCTAGCCAGGAACGGCGCACCTTTCACCATAAACATCTACCCTTTCCTCAGTCTCTATGGAAATGATGACTTCCCCTTCAACTATGCTTTCTTTGATGGTGGAAACCCAATTATCGATAATGGGATTCAGTATACTAATGTTTTCGATGCCAACTTCGACACATTGGTTTCAGCTTTGAGAGCCATAGGGCATGGGGACATGACAATTATCGTCGGGGAAGTCGGCTGGCCAACGGATGGGGACAAGAATGCTAATATAGCTAATGCTCAGAGATTTTACAACGGGCTCATGCCTAGACTTGCAGCCAACACCGGCACACCCTTGCGTCCAGGATATTTAGAAGTGTACTTATTCGGCCTTCTAGATGAAGATGTAAAGAGCATCGCCCCGGGAAACTTTGAGCGCCACTGGGGAATCTATAGGTACGACGGGCAGCCTAAATTCCCACTCGACCTTTCCGGACAGAACCAAAACCGGTACCTCATTGCCGCTCAGAACGTTGAATACCTTCCTCAGAAATGGTGTGTGTTCAATCCAAATGCAAACGACCTGAGCAAACTTGCAGACAACATAAACTATGCATGTACCTTCTCGGACTGCACCGCACTTGGGTACGGATCCTCGTGTAACATCCTCGATGCCAACGGGAACGCGTCCTATGCGTTTAACATGTACTACCAGGTCCAAAACCAGAATGACATGGCCTGTAATTTTCAAGGTCTCGCCACGGTTACGACGCGGAATCCTTCTCAAGGAGCTTGCAATTTTGTCATTCAAATTGCTTCTTCTTCATCTTTTGTTGGTCCTTCACTGATGGCAATGACATTTTTTGGTGCATTAACATTTGTATTACTATAAACTCGAATTCTGTAGATAACTGGGATGTCTTGTTTTATTTTTTTTTATTTTTTTTTTTTTTTAAATTTCTTCCATGTTTTGTCTGTCAGATTTTATTTTATTTTTTTATCATTGATTTTAATACTCCTTCAGTCTCATTTATAATATCTAATATTGACTTTTTAAAGTTAATATTTTAAAACTTTGATCATAATTATTTTAAATATTTTAATTTATTAAATTTTATAAAATATATTTTTAAACTATTTGATTAAAGGTTTTTAAAACATAATTTTTTTTATATTTTTATTAGTAATAAATTTAAAGTTATAATAAATCAAAGTTGAAAAAATTGACTAAAAGAAAGTTAATATTGAATAATAAAGTGGAACGGAGGTAATAATAAATTTGGTCTCTAACTGGAGCTGACTGTGATCTGGCTGGCTAGAAATGGGCACGGATCGGGTCGGATTTTTGGTCTACTCACACCCGATCCAAAGAATCATACCCGTTATCGACCTGACTCGGTTTTAGGGTGAAAAAATCCGACCTGACCCGATTTTTAAGCTTTAAAATCCGACCTGACCCGAATCATTAAAAAATTTAAATTTTAGGGACTTAATTGTAAAAAAATAAAAATTTAGGAATCTAATTGTAAAAAAATAAAATTTTAGTGACCTAATTATAAAAAATAAATTTAATGGCCTAATTGTATAAAATATATATAAAGAGAGATTATTATTACAAATATCCCTAAAAAATATATAAAAATTACACTATTAATCTCGGGTTGAGTCGAATTTTTTTCTACCTTAAACCCGAACTCAATCTGACTCCGAATTTTTTTTTTAAAAAAATCTGACTCGATCGGATCAGGTCAGAACCCGTTGAATTCGGGTTCCGTACCCATCCATACGACTGGCGGATGTCAAATTGTCATTTGGTCTGTACGGATATGAAAAATGTAATTTTTTGTACCAAGAAACAGTTTTGATGACTGAAATCAAGGTTTAAGGTTGTATGTTTTTAGCAATAACTAGAGTTGTATTTTTTAGAACATGTCGATAAACAAAAGTTAAACCAGACATAATATATTAGAGATTTTTAAAAAATTGTAAATCTAAAAAGAAAAAAATAAGTCATATCGATAAGAATATAATACTCTTTGTACTAAAAATATCTCTAAGATTTATTATAAGAAAGATCATGAAGAGTTATCAAAATACGAATTAAATAAAAATTTTATGACTGATGATAAATTTTCACATTTATTTTAAAGATAATAACCCGTTATAAATTATATCCACAAATAATTTAAAAAGAGATCAAATTATGCAACTATCAACAAATATGAATAAAAAATAAATGTTTTGATAGTGTAAGATCACAAAACACTCAAAAATAATCATAAAACATGTCATAAGACAAAAATATACTATAAAGGTAAAGATAAAACTGACAAAACTAAGTTTAATTTTTTTTTTTGTCGATTTGAGTTTGTAACGATACAAATTTATAAAAAAGGTTGAATTAAATTAACTACAATCAGTTATACTCTTGAATTAGATAAAAATTAATTATTCTTAAATTTAATTAAAATAATTAATTTAATCTTTTTATCGTGTCACCGTCCCACATGTATTATAGACTATTATGTCATTACCGTTAACTGTCACTTTAATATTATAATGATCAATATCGATAAGAAAAAAACAATTTAATTGATTTCGTGAAATGGAGACCATATTGGATAATTTTTCGATGACGGACGAAATTAATTTTTTTAGTTAAACTCTTAACAAAAGTAACTCTTTTAACCATAAATTGGAAGACCATTTTATAAATTTCAAAAGGTTAGTGTATATTTAATGATTATCAAAAAATAAATAAATAAAAGGTTAGTGTATATTTAATGATATAAATTTTTTAATATTATGTCTTTATTTATATTCCTGTCGAATATTTTAAAAAAAATAAGTTTTAAATCATAATTTTTATTTTTTAAATCCTAAACTTTAAAGTTACATTTTACTCATAATTTTTTAAACCTTAATTACAACCCTTAACCTTAAATCATAAATCTTAAACTTTAAACCTATAATTTAAAACAGAAAGATAAATAAAATAATAAAAAAAAAAACAAATGATTTTCGTCCGAAATAAATAAAAAATAAAGTTAACAAAGGATAATGAGAAAAAGGGACCTGCAAGCTGGAACCCATCAAATATTTAATAATATTATTTTAAATTCTAAAATAAAAATACACAAATATTAATATTTGGTTCCAAATTATACAACAATATTATTTTAAAAAGGTGGTCTGAATCGAAACCGACAAAACTTTCGTTTGCATATGAACACTTTGACTTGGATTATTCTAATAAATGTTTAAAATTAACAATTTGATTTAAAATATTATTTTTTAAAATTTTGAAGATTTTTGAAGTCATGTCCTAAAAATTCAAAAGTAGCCAATAAATCTATGCTTTTGTAATTTAACAGAATCTATTACGAATAAAATTATCAATCAACTTAAATCTAATTAGTGATCGTAATGATAAAAGATCACATATTTTACTTAGGGTTATAGTTGCAAATAAGTTTATTTAAATTTAAAATCGAACATACGTATTATCTTGTAGATAATATTTAGATAATATTTGAATAAAGTAATAAAAATTACAATACATAAACTATTTAGATAATCTGAATCAACCTACATCTTTAGTAAGTGAATCTTTTTATAAGAATTTTGAAAAATTTTGGAAAATATTGTTGTTTGAAATTAATTTTAAGATTTTAGGGAGTTTGAGAAATAATTGGGGAAATATGTCAATTGCTACAGTAATAAAGGATTTGGCCACCTTCTCTTGGCGAGATCTTCTCTCTCTTTTTCATTCAACCGAATAAATTAAATGGATCAACAGTACCTTGTCATCTCTTCTTAGCGTGATTCAGGAAGAGAGAAAATACCTCGCCAAAAGAAAGTGGCGAGATCCTTTTATTACTATAGCAATTGGCCTAATTTTCCAATTATTTTCTAAATATCTCGATAATACTAAAAATAAACTTAAACCCTTATATTTCTCAAAATTAGCCAAAAATATTTTACATATATAAAATCTCAAACTCAAAACTTGTTTAAACGATACCAAACTGTTTACTACCTCTTTAATATATATTTAATATATATTTAGTACTAAAATGTCATAAAAATAAGGAGAATTACTACTACATTACTAGTGGTGAAGAATTTCTTCAATTTTTTTTCCTATCTAAGGTTTGATTTACAAATGGGTTATGAAGTTATGAAATCATTGCAAAGACATCCTCATCTCCATCACTTTCTTGTGAGAATTGGAGTGCAAATAGCTCACAAAAGTAGGGCTTTTGGCTGGCCTATACTCTGGAAGCAACCTCCCGGATTTGTACCGAACACCACATGCATTACATAGTGTCTTTGGACCCAATGGTCCCGCCCTCCACTGTGGGGTCCTTTGTGCCAAGCAATGGCTACATCTCCTCGGCTGCTGCTGCTGCTGCTGCTGCACCACCGCAGCTGCCGCAGCAGCCTTCTCTTCCTTTTTCACCTCATTGCTACTGTTGCTGTCATCTTCCTTCTTGGGCACAATGAGCTCACTGTCGGCTAACCAGCATGATTGCTGAAGCAAAAGAGGGTCAGAGTTAGACAAATGGAGACTACATGACCAGCCGGAAAATGGGTTGTTTTTGGTTTTGGATACTGATGTTGTGGCTGAACTAGAAACCCTCTTTCTCTTGCTCCTCGCCTTGCCAGGAACCACGAATTTCTGTAACGACGGTGGGGTTATCTGGTGCGGTTTCTTTGCAGGTTTTGCTGCTGCTGCTGCTGCTGCTGGTGCGGTCGGAGCTCTGTTTCCGACATCCGAAACCGGGATACAGTTTCCGGCGCTTGAAAAACAATCTTCCACGAATATAGATAACCATTCCAAACTCACATCCACTTCCTGCAAAGCACAAAGCTAAACACTTCAAAAACCAGATATTCGAATACCAGTCCGTAATAGCATTCGTTATGTTTACAACTGCGATATAAACCGCTGTTAACAAAACTGACCGTATTTTGGGTAGGGAACAGGTCATCTAGGGAGGCCGTAGGAGCTTGATACTCGCCGGAGACCGATACATTCCTGAGAAAATCCATGTCCAAAACAGAGAAAGAAAGTGAAAGGTGGGAACTTGAAATGAAATGAAACAAGACACCAGAGAGAAGAAGAGAGAAAATGTTGGTTTTAAGAAGAATGGGGTGTTTTGCTCGGTTGTATCCAATATTTTTGCCCCCTTTTTATTGCCTAGTTATTTTCCTGTCGGCAGATAAAGCTAAAGAAAACAATCAAATTTCAAAACTTACTGAATCACCATGAAATTTAAAAAGAAAAAGAAATTCCCCATGTCTCTTTCTTTTTACTGCTTGAATCATATGTTATGGTTTCATTTTCTTGGGTTATTAAATTGACAAATTTTGAACTTTGTTTACACTAAAAGTTTTGAATTTGTGTTTATGAGGCAATGGCGGGAGCAAAGGAGAAAGGGTTTGAGTGCAACTGTGGAGAAAGTTATAAATTTTTTAGTATTTTATATCAGTGTGATCAGAAATCCAAGGTCTGCTTGGACTCTGAAGCCTGCTCTGGTTTAAAAAAATGACCCCAAAAGTCCAAATCTTGGGGGGGGGGGGGGAATGAAGAATAATGGGACCAGGAAAGGCCTAATGTGATGCTTGCTACAGTGTATATACCCTGCTAGAGCTGATAGATTCTTTAAAATGAAAGATTAAACCAGGCTTTTAGCTGGTGATGTTGATCTTGCAGATGGCTGAGCCTGAGGGTGCCAATTATGAATGTTCATTTCTCGAAGTACTCGTGTTCGATATGATTCGGAAGATACGGGAACGAAACTGAAAACCCGGATTCAAATAACATAAATCTAGTTGTTACCTTCTAATGAATGGCCTCACATGAGAACAATTAGGGTTGTCATTGTAAACTTTATGCTTGGTGGTTCACATTTGATATATGTATGTATGCATAGATGTATGTACATGATGGATGCAGATGATACATCCATAGGACCCCACATCAATACATCAGCCATTATCTCTAGCTTGCTCAATGTCCCCATCAAAACGTTGGATCATTTACACAGTCAATAAACAAACAGTAATTCAGTTCAACCAACATGGTGGTGGCGAGTGGCCACCATTTGAACCACCAAGCCATGTGAAAACAATTTCAAACATCCCACATTGACCCATCTCCGGCCACATATAGATGCGATCGCCTTTAAAAAGTAACATTGAATCGAACAATATCGAAATAAGTGGTTAATGTTTTGAAATTTTGAGGAGTAGTCCATAATTTTTTAGTGGACTGGAGAGGGGCTGCTGCAATTTTCTGTCTGGCAAGGGGGACATAGTCATCCCCAACTGCTACCCTCAATGGGGTAGAAATAGGACCATGGCAACAATTATTGTAGGGAGAGTAAAGGGGAAGGTATGCGGGACAACAATTTAATTTACTAAAAAAAATAGTAAGTTTTAAAATTTATCTAAATATAATATTTTAAGTTATTTTTTATGATTTTTCGACAAACTTCCAAACTTTCATAAAAAAAATTTTCGAAACTTATCATAAAAAATAACTTAAACTGTTATAAAAATATAATAATTTAAGTTGTTTGAACAAGTTTTGAAACTTACCATTTTTTAAGTTTAAATTAGGTTGTTGTCTCGTAAACTCGTGCGTAAAGAGATGAGAGTTTTTTTTAAAGATAATAATGGTGTAATAGAAAAGAAAAAATTGTATGTACCTAATGGATTCCATGTGAGTTTTCTTAATTACGGTTCGAGGATAAAAAAAATTATAGATATTGAAATTCGAATAACTTAATGAAGTCATATATTAAAAAAAGGGACGAACATATATTCTTGGTATGTATTCCATGTGAGTTTGCCTAATCAGACTTCGAGATAAAAAAAAAGATTATAGATGTTGAAATTCGAATTATAAACTTACTGAAATCATGTCAGACATAATTGCATGAACTACCCAAATTAATCCAGAGTCTGGGATTCTACATCTATTTTGAAGTTACATGGACTGTAGCTGAAAATCAATTGGTCAAAAAGGAAAATTAGGGTTTTTTTTGTATTATTTCATTTTGGTTCACTGGAAAAAGAAAAGGGGGAAAGTTGATTTTGATGTTACATTCATTACACTGCAAATTCATGTAAGGGACAAAGTAGGGGAAAAAAGCCATAAATTTAGTGAATGGAATATATGGACAATAGTTGTAGTAAGCAAAGGGGAAAACTTTATCCTGATTGAAAGTTATATAGTTTATTTTTAAGTAATCTTATTGAGAAAATTGAAATAATTATGGTGAAATATATTGTTTTTTATAGTTATGTCGTTATTCATGTAGTTTATCCTAATTTATATTATTCGAATTTAAGTGTGAGTGTCGGATATAATTATAATAATATTTTTTTAATTTGTAGATTTTAAACAAAAATAAAGAACCAGACCAAGAAATGTTTAGAGCTTTCTTAGTATGATCACTAGTAACATGATACAGTGGTAATGTTAAAACAGTTTCAGGGGATCCAGCGTTTGGCCTTAAAAACATTGCCAGAGACAATTTCTAAAAGAAATGAAGACTTGTTCTATGTTAAGCTTTTTGTAGACATGAATGCATCCGTTTCCCGAATCAGATATCGAAACGGGGCGACGGACTTGGCTGATATGTACGAAAATATAAGAATGTACAACGGCCAGCAGGTTGCATAGATCGACGACTAAGGCTCCATGGAAGAGGATAGATATTGACGCCATTCTTCCGGTGTCCCGTTCCTCATCCTCAACATCGTTATCGCCGCGCTTGTTAGAGGTATCGCAAGTATGTCGTAATCCTTGGGAGCCTGCACAATGAAGGGGGACAAGATCTTAAGTTCTCAAAGATGAAATCTGTTCTAATGTTGAAAGTTGTCTGTAAGGAGACCACCTTGGGGACCTTAATCAGTGTCATATTTGCTTCCTCGAGAGTTTTTCGACCTTTCTTCGAATTGCACTTGGCACAAGCAGTTACCTATGGAACAACGTCACGAACGTTAAATGCACATGATTAACTGATAATGAGACATCTATCTGTTTAATTGGACATCTTACCAGATTTTCCCATGTCCATTCCCCTCCTCTAACCATTGGAAGAACATGGTCTATGGTCAAATTATCGCGAGCACGGCAATACCTGTCGACAAAGGAAACATCCGGTGAAACAAGCTCGGAAAGCAACATATAATTGTTCTTGAACTAAACTGATATCAGATCTTTTGGTGACACGAAGAAACACGAAGAACACAGAATTGATTATTATGTAGGGAAATGTAACACTTACTGGCAAGTGAAATTGTCCCTAAACAGAACACTTTTTCGGCTTAGATTGGTGCTGTTTCTTCTTCTTTTAACAACTTGCAGAAGATGAGGAATCTATGGAGCATGAAACAAGAAGGTAAACACTAAGATTACATGTAATGAGACAGTAACAGGGTAATCTAAAGACATATACCCTTAACACTGCTGGTATGTTGAAGGGTCCACTCGGCGAATTCACGGTCTGATCATAGTACTCCAGAACATCAGCCTGGATAAAAATGCATGAGACAATGAACTTAAATGTTGAAACTCGAAAATAACATATTCTCTGCGACATTACTATCGTGTATGTGTATGCGTTAACACGAGTATGCTCGATTTTTTTAAGTTTTTCAATGTACTGTGGAGTGATCTTGGAACTGGAAGATCATATTCATGTATACATGTACAAATGTGTCGGAAACGGATGCTCGAAAAAATGATGCATTCATGAATGTTAGTGTAAGTCTTCCATCTGAGCAAGCACATATATGGAACCTACTCATTTGGATCATAATTTTGAAGGCAAAGTAAACAAGTGTGAAAGCTGAAAACTAAAAGCCTCACATGGCTTCCATATCCAAACATCTAAAATGAAATGGTGAGCCACACTATCCAACCTTCTCCATGAACTCCAAACATAAAGCACGCTTCCAGCAAACAACATTGATCGGCCTGTCGGGACGACATCGATCAGACTCATATCCATAATATTGTAAGAAAAAACAGTTCAAAATCATTACAAATGTATCAAGGAAAAGAGAATCCATGTTGCAGATTGAACACAAGGACAAAAGTGAAACTGATAATATGAACATTATTAGCTGAAATAGCAACAGAAATCATCATAACTAAACAAGAAAAAATGTGTAAATGAAGAAGAAATTGACCTGTAAGAGATATCCAAAACAAGACCTCTAAAACAAGCCAACTCATCAACTTCAAGCTCACTGTCATAATCCTCATCAGCATAAACTCCTTCATCACTCAAATCAAGACTTGCCCTTGCATTAAATTTGCTGCCTTTCTTTAAAGAAGAAAAATGGTGTTTTCCAGGAACCCTGAACCTACCCTTTTGAACTTGAAGTAATTTAAGCCCACCAGAAGCACCAAAAACATTGCTGAAGAGCTTGTAATGAAAAGGGTCTTTTGGTTCCACTCCATCACCATGAAAGAGCAGCTTCAAACGTCCTTGTGCTGTGAATTGAGCCATGAACTAAAACCGAGAAACAGGTTTAGTTTTCAGACAAGTTCAATTACAGTAGTTAATCTTGTAGTTTAAGGGGCTGTTTGCAGGTGGAAGTTGAAACATACCAACCGAGAAAGGAAAGGGTGTGTCTCACGGAATAAACCGTTGCCACAAAAATTTTGGCATGTGCTCCCCTTGCTCATTGAAGAATATCTTCATAGTCAGCTAAATGACTAATTTACCCTCATCTCTTCCTATAACCCATGACCTTTTTTAAGGAAAGGAATAAGAACCATTTTTTACCCTCTTAACCTTTAAGACTTCAATAGTTTTTTTTCAAACTAATTTTTGTAAGTTAGTTTGAGCCTAAAAGCAATAAAAAATATATAATTTTTCGGGCTAAAGCTATTTTTTAGTTTAAATTTAAAAAAATGTTTAGAAATTAAAATTTTTAGATTTAGAAATTATTGACTGAAAACATTAAAATTCTGGAATTACTGTTGATTATTGTTGGAAAACATTAAAATTAAAGGAGAATGATATTACATATTTGAAAATTGAGTTTAAATTATGGGATTCAAAGTGAGATTAAATTAGTTTTGTTTAGATGTGAAAGGTTAATATTTGGAAAATAAAAGTTAGTGGCTTAGCCCAGTGGGTAGGCTTTATATTCTATCTAGCCAGTATCCCCACCAAGCTTAGGTTCAATTTTCCACTGGTTTTAAACCTTAAAATTTTTTTCCTCATTCAACTTTCAACCAACCAAATAATGCCACATGTTATTGATAAAAATTAATATAAATAAATATATAAATATTTTTTATTTAAAAAAATTGTTGAAGCCACATCGATATCATTACATTACAGTCATGTCACATCATAAAAAAGTTAACCATTAATTGATAAATAATTTCCATCATTAATTGATAAATAATTACCATCCAAAACATTATAGGATTGTTTAAAATAGCCAAGAGTGTTATTTTTTTATTTTTTGCCTTTATTTACTATTAATTTAATTAATATTTAATAACATAAAAATAAACATGTTCAAAAATAAATAAACAAACCCAACCCATTTAAATAAACATGTTTACGAACACTTAAATGAACACATTCGAAAAATATTTAAATGAACACATTTACGAACACTCAAACAAATAAGTCTGTGAATACTAAACAATCGAACATAAACACCTTCAAAAACAAATAAACTATCACAAATACAAAAATGTTTAAACGAACATAAATCACTCAAGCTCATTTACCCTTAACAACACGTATTGAAACTAGCTTCATCAAAGGTCAACGACATAGATCGAAAGATTAGTCAATGTCTTCGACTTAAATGGTAGTGAGAGACGATGAATGAAGATGAGCCAGCTGAGATTTTACAGTTTTAGTAAAAAAAAAAGGGAAGTAACCACCACAGCATAACATGGTAGAATTCTAATGAATTTACCAACCTATACAACCATTCATGGCACAATCAAGGGTCAGAATTCTTATGAAGTTACCATTACTTTCGATTGGAAATAAAATGTCTACAGCATATAACCCTAAAGTTGTTTTTTATCTTCATTTTTTCAGTTTTTTCCTTCCTAAATTACTGAATTACATGCAGGATATTACCAAACATTTAAGTACCGTACCAACTTTAAGGAAAATGAAAGCCCCATATGACGGCCGCAGACGAAATGCTAGGTGATGATCCAATGGACCAGAACCTGAAAATCCCTTGTTTGGTTTATATTCTTACTTGAAATCAATCTCCTGAACAACATTGGCATAGGAAAACCCAGCATCCACAACCGAGTCGAGGAAGGTTGCATTTTGCCACCAAATTTTATCTGAAAACCCATGTCCCATTCAATGGTTTATTATTTGCCACCAAATTTATAAAGATCAGACAGTCGATGTACAGAATTCTTCTGAGTTGAATTTAAAATAATAAGAATCAACCAAGGGAGGGGAAAAGGTGTAATTTCTTACTATTGCTGGTTTTTCCTGAACTCTGTTAGGACAGGGTATATGTTTTCAAAGGCTGTGTATGTCTCATCTCTCACCTGAGACTCTCAAACAAAGAAAATTAGTAACTCAATCATAAACAGCATGCATGAAGGTTCAAGACAGGTACGAGGCATCACCTTAGCTCCGGTGATCACAATCTTCCCTGACACGAAAATGAGAAGCACAATCTTCGGTTGTTTCATTCTATAGATCAGGCCAGGAAAGAGTTCTGGTTCATACTGCATTAATAGAACATTAAGATCAAGTCCTAAACATTTATCCCCACAAACAAGTCTTAACATGCACAGGTTTCAATCATCTAAGACTATAGAGAAAAAAGAGTAAAGGTAACTAGGGTAAGCCCAAACCCAGATTCATTTCTGAAGACTGTTTTACTAGACAAATGATACTCACTCTTCATAGCATATAATGTTAAAAACTAATTGGACTGAAAATTTGGTCCCATCCCTTCATAGCATAGAAGGGTAAGTAGACAAATGATACTCACTCTTCATAGCATATAATGTTAAAAACTAATTGGACTGAAAATTTGGTCCCATCCCTAGACTCAACAAATAGAAGGGTAAGTAGACTCCAAGGGGCTTGTAAGAAAAGACTTCACTATATAAATGCACAGGCAGTCTTGCACACATATCTCAGACTCCCAAATGTCCACCTACATAACATGCATATCAATGTTCTTATACAGAGGAAACACCCAATGATCACTGACCGCCACTTACACTTGAAAAGGCACCATGGGAGTATGCAAGACCTTCGAGTCTGATAGGAAATTTAACATCACAAGAACCAACAATGTTCTGAATCTTAAAGTCCTGCCATTCACAGCAGAAAATAGGTAAATGGCTGACCAAGTAGGAGAAAGCAATATTGAAGGATGAGAATTTATCTGTACAAGAGATTTTAAAAGCATCGTGTCCTTTGGACTTGGGAGAAATACAAAAGAAATCAATAATTACAGTACCTTAAACTTAGCAGGAAAACCAAGCTTTTGGATGATTCTGGCATACTGAAAACAGAAAAAATATCTCAGTTAATCACCAATTTCATGATTGTATCTTACTATTCTAATGATAAGAATAACTAACAGAGAGCTAACAGACCTCTAACATAGTTCAAAAACAGAATTTTAAAGCACCTCAAAGATAAATATCTACCTTCCTTGCAGCCAGTTTAGACTGCTGTTCACTTTTAGCACCAGTGCAGACCTGAAGTAGCGTTAAAAGTTGCTTAGTAAATCAATAATTGAACAATGTTAACACACTAAGATTAGTTATTTACTAAATAATTGACACTAAAACTTTCACAGCCAATAACTGCATATGATTGTGATTTCCAATAAAAAAATGAATTACCATCTTTCCAGAGGCAAATATCAAAGCTGTAGTTTTGGGCTCCCTGATTCTCATAATGACTGCAGCAAAACGCTGTAGGTTATTTTTACAAAAAAGGATTAGCAACCAAATAACAGCAGCAGAATTAGTGCTACATGAACAAGCATATTATTAACAAGTATTTAACCATCAGTATCAAACCTTTGGATTGTATTCTGCATTTCGAGCTTGCAGTGCAATCTGCTTAAGATCCAACTTGCAATCTAAATTTACAGTTGATACAATGTTCCTAGAAACACAACAAGAGTTGTAACGGGATATTAAATATAGTATTGCCAAACCCAACAATTTTAAAAGTAGAAACATGAAGAAACTTTTGTAAAGTCTCACTTCTAAAAAGTTTTTCCCAATCACAGGTTCCAATTCCCAATCACAGGCTGGTGAATCAAGCTTATTAATGATATTTTATATGCTTTATTTATTATTCATCTTATCAAAATTACCTGCCATCTATATCTG
The DNA here is from genome assembly GCA_035048815.1 of Abelmoschus esculentus. Lineage (NCBI taxonomy): Eukaryota > Viridiplantae > Streptophyta > Magnoliopsida > Malvales > Malvaceae > Abelmoschus > Abelmoschus esculentus. The sequence continues at coordinate 1,902,329 of JAUCBN010000051.1, read as the reverse complement.
AAAAACTCTTAGCGTAATGAAACACAAAATAGTAATATCCAAAGATATCGAGTAAACTTCTATTATTATGATGCACAATCACACTCATGTGTCCTTAAATTTTCCAATATATCACTCAACCGACATAAAAAGGGAACTCATTTCTCAAAAATTCTTTTCAACGTCCACAAATAAACATAAAGTGTGTATCCCTAAACTCATTTCACAAACTTCTCATCACCAGCAAAACATAAAGTGCAAATGTGTGCGTGGGAGATATCCTACAGCTGGTTCCCCTAGGTAGCACCGGATAAAGGTTATGTTCTTAAAGGTAGGTGTGTGTGGCAGACCCCTTTTCAAAGAAGAGCAACTGGAATTGGAGAAAGTTGCTGCAGCTTAGGCAATCAATTTATCAGTGATTAAATTACCATACATACCCAGAACTAGGGTGTTCATAGTTAGCCAACACCCTACAACTGTTAACCTGTAAGTTTTGTTCTTAGTGTAATTAGATGATAATGTCTAAAGATAATATGTTCATCTCATTATGATTAACCAAAATAATACAATTGTTAACCATAAACGGCCTACCCAAAACTCTAATTCACAATTAACAAAAGATCATACCTATACACAATCTCTATTCAGCCAATTAACAAATCATTCAACTTACAAAATCTCCAAAATTCTAAAACCAATATCTCCAAAACACCTTTCTTTTTCTCCTGAAAGTCCCGCCTCCAATAACACCTACTCTTCTAAAGATCTCCCCATCTAAAATCTCATGAATATAAACGTGTCAAAATCGAGAACAAGAGAGGCAAAAGGGACTTACTGAAGAGTGGGAACAATACCAGATGGATGCTTAGAAAGATCCACCGGTTGGCTCCCTTCCAAGCCACCTTGTTCCGCCATTCTCCTCTTTGTAGCTCACCAAAAAAATCTAGGAAAAATCCCCAATATTTCCAAAAAAAAGTATGGGTTTCAAAACGATTCCAAATCAACACAATCGAATTTGCCGAATCTAATCAAGCGTTACCAAAAACTACTTTCTTTTTTAAACGTTAGATCTAAACAAAACTTAATCAAATTCAACCGTTAAAAGATACACAGTTTTCTTTTTTTTAAGGAGATGAAAGAAAGAAAACAAACAAACAAATAAACAAACAAACAGATCAGATCGGGTTCATCAAATCTAAGCAAATTCAACACTTTTTTCAACAGAAAATTGGGGATTTTTAAACCTTTATATATAAATATGTTAAAATCGGAGGGAAAATTGAGAGTCGGTGTTTGAAAACGAGAGGCTTTTATATATGTGTAGAAGAGAAGATATTGAGATAAGATGAATGAGAGAAAGGATTGGATTTGAGAGGGTTTCGATTTGATTATGAGAATTTTAGGGTTTGGTTTATAAGGAAGAGAGAGAGGCGGGGTTCCAATCGGGTTTGCCTTTTGTACCCTACTTGTTCGTATTTATAGACGTTGACTCCATTAGCCGGTTATCAAACGTCAGTTACCGGCTTTTGCCGGTTATCTTGTTCATATTCTAAACTTTCGAACGTTCTAATTTCATCCCTAAATTATCAATATGTATTTCAGTCATACATATTTCATGTTGAAAAACATTATAAAAACAGTTGTTTGTCCTATAAATATCGGTATGAATTATAGAATAATATAATGTGGTATGAATGATAATTTAATGATGATTTTAAAATTTTAGGATTAATTTAAAGTATGAGTCATAGTTTAAAAATAAAATTAAAATATTTAAAAGTTTGAGGACTAATTTAGAATGGAGTCGGATGAAATTGAAATAATTAAAAGGTAGGGGGCAATTGAGAATAAGATACATAGTTTGAGGCCTTTTGGTCTCAATTGCGACCTTTTCATAATTAGGACATGCATAATAACCTTTTTGGTCCTCGAACTTTAATGCTTTAGTCATTTGAGCCTTTAAACTTTTATTGTGATTCTTTTGGCCCTTGAATTTTTATTTTTTTGTCAAGTTGATTCAAACTTAAACACTTTAGTTATTTTAATTTTATAAAACCATATTTAGGTTAAAAAAACTGATTCGATCTAAAAAATACTAATCTTTACTAAAACGATCTTAATCCGATCTCAAAACAACCAACCCAATAATATTCGACCCGGAATAAAGCATGCATGCAATTGAGATATAGTCTCCTCATAATATTTTTGTTCGTTTTAGTTTAGAATTAATTATGTTCAAAAACATTGGATTATACTTAAAACACATTTAATGTCTCATAAATCTTTATTATGAATATGGCCCTTTGATCTAAAGCATATTCAAACATGTATCAAACGTAGCCGCTGTTGACACGGATGGTCTCTCCGTTCACCCACTCGCTAGCATCGGTAGCCAAGAAGCCGACTACCGGAGCAACATCTTCGCATTGACTGAGCCGATTATGCGGAGATTCATCGATACACTTCTGCACCATTTCTTCACTTTTTCCAGCAAAGAACATCTCCGTTGCAATCGGCCCCGGTGCCACACAGTTTGCAGTGATACCAGTTCCTTTGAGTTCCTTTGCTAGTATTTTCACCATCGCCTCTATTGCTGCCTTTGACGCAGTGTATGCTCCGAATCCCGGCCTCAGTGCAGCCACCATTGACGATGACATCAATATGATTCGACCACCACCACCGTGTTTCAGCCTGTTCGCCGCTTCCTTGGCACACAAGAATGCCCCTCTTGTGTTTACACTGTAATTAACATGTTCAAAAACTAAATGTAGTCAAGAAAATGAATCCAATTTCGATTTGGCCCGAATATGCGAAACACGAAAAAAGAATGTATATATAATACAAGTAAAATCTACCTAATCCATTCTTCCATGTTCCATATATCCTAATTTCCAAATGCAAAATCCCATATGACCTTCCTCAATAACACATGGAAATCTATGGCAGCATTTAAGAGAATGCAGGGTATTCTTTTCAAGAAAAATATCAGGCAATATGGACTATGATGTCCAAGTACAAACCTATGTTACTTGAATTTGAATAGTAAAGATATAAAATTATTAATACAAAAACAAATATCATATATATTATATATAAGAACAGATTCAGATTTCTATGTCAAATGATCAGGGAGCGGTTCAAAGATTTTGGGATCCTGTGTAATTTATTAAAATATAATCCTTAAAAATAATTGTCCATGACCTCCCACTAGTTATAAAATTGTAGCCCTTAGAAACAAATGTTTTTTCTATTACGTCTGTCCAAAACCTCACTAGTTTTTTACTAAAGCAATAGTAATAGTAATAATCAATAAGATTCTATAATGAATTACCATATTTAAGAAATAATTATAACTCATCTTTTTTAATAGCGTTTTAAAAAGTTTTAATGAATTTCGAGATTAACATAATATAATATAATTTATCAAAATTTAGGGCCCTCTTTTTCGGGGTCTATCCTGTCCAGATCCCCACCGCAAATGATGAATCTATAAAACTATAAAATTTTAGGGGACGAAAATAAATTTTAAATAAAAAATTCATAAAAAACTTCAAAATTTCAGATTGTACTTCCTCCCCCCTCATCCATCTGACTATAAACAAATATAGAAGTTCCCCAGATTGTGGTCTCAAGTGAAGTAAAAGCATTACCTAAAAATATGGTCGAAGTCCTCCAAGGAAGTATCGGCGATTTTAGGATACTTAGGATCCAACACTCCGGCAGAGTTAACCAGGATGTGAATCGTTGAGCCAAACGCCTGCTCAGCCGAATCAAACAGGTGCTTCACCTGGGCAGGATCGGAAACATCGGCTTTGACGGTTACAGCTCGTGGGCCATCACCGGGATAGATAGAATTGATTTGGGTAGCAACGAGATCGGCTTGGTCCGAGCTGGAGGAGTAGTTGATGACGAGTTTAGCACCGAGTTCAGCTAGGTGAATCGCTATAACTCTGCCAATTCCACGAGAAGACCCAGTTACTATAGCAACTCGGTCTTTGAGAGGGAGTGGGTTGGCACTGATTGTGGAAGCCATGGACATTGAAGAAACGGAAGAGAAATCGAATTTGGGTTGAAATTCTTGTTGTTTCCTTTATCCTTTATGAGCAATTCATAAAAGGTAAAATACACAAAATTATCATTCAATAATTTTAAGTAATTGGTGTATTTGGGTTTAGGGTTAGAATATAATTTCATATTTTCTACCCTAAATCAAAATATGATTCGATTTTATTTCTAATAAAAATTTAATCTGATTTAATTTAAATTTATTTTTTATTAAAAGATTCGATCCAATCAAATCAAATTAAAACCCGGTCAAGATTTTTAGTGTTAGGACCAAATGGATTACAACCAGGGTGGTTGACCTGTGGATTTAAAAGTTGTTTGGAGATAAAAATTAGTCGATTTGATATTAATTCAATTTAAAAATTGATCGATTTATTATTGACTCAATTTAAAAGTTTTATATTAATTTATGGTCATCGATGAAACAGTAAAAAATGTGTAAATTATCATTTAAAAAATAAAAATAAAATAATCTTAATCATTTATTACTATAAATTAGTGTAAAACTTAATGATGTAACATGTTTGTAAAAACAAACAGGTATAAATCGTCTACTTCCTAACTATGTCTCCATTGGTATCTCTACTTTAAATTAGTGAGTTTAAGGTTAGAGATTTTAATTAGATTCTAAAAAATTAGAAATAGTATATATTTTTTAAAAGATAAAATTTAAGACATAAGATATAAAAAGTTAAGGTTAAAGTTTACGATTTAATTCTACTCAAAACAAACATGCTACAATAGCCGTAATGAGAGATTTGCATATGTCAGCAGCCAGGTACCTGTGCTTAGAAACTTTACTATGCGCCTATTATTATATTTTTGGATGAGTCTATAACGGGCGTCGAACACCGCTGAATATTATTAAATTAATTTATAAAGAATAAAAATCTGAAAGACTAATCATATAATTATTAATAATATTTTGAGTTTATCACACTTTTATTAATTACATATTGAATCCTGAGATTTTAAATTTTTATTAATTAATTTAATGGTGTTCAATAATGTTCAACATTAGTGGTGTTCAGCGGTGTTTGACGCCCGTTGTAGAATTTTCTTATATTTTTTGTGTAGCCTGAATGTAACCTCTGATTTTTTTTCTAGTGTAGTATAAGTTAGATTTTAAAACATTATTTTAAAATTTTAACGTTACATAATGCGTAGAGTGATTTAAACTAAAATTTTTAAATTAAATATTAAGTTTAAAAATAAAATAATAAATAATCTAGTTACAAATAGAAAAAATTAAATAAATGGTATATGCATAAATTTTAAAAATATCTCAAATCCTAATAATTCCAAAATAATTGAAGTAAAAATGTTTGAAAATAACCGTACTAGAAACAATAATAAACCTTTTATCTAGTAGAGATCTCTGTATACCAATTCCTAGGACTAAAGATCTAAAAAATAAACTAAAAGAATGAGTTATAAAATCTAGTGTATCTTTAAAGTGTAAACAAACATCACAATATCACTCAATTCATCATCACAAATATAACATATATTTCCGTAATAAATAAACACATAGAATGATAAATGTAATGTCATAGAGAATGCAGTCTCATACTTCGAATGTCAAACACAGTGGTAGCAAAGTTAACCTATCACAGTGGAGGTAATTCCCCAGAACTCTTCACATCTTATTTTGCTAAACACAATATGGTGGAACCATCTTCTTTCGTACAATCCCACCGCATGCATATGCTATACAATCAATGCCACAAATCTCAAAATTATCATCATAGATATTAGTATAATATATGAAGCACACAATTCAAATAATCTGATCAACACAATCTCATAATGTAACACAAAGATCTCAAATCACATCATAGGTCACAATATCACAAGATTGGGGTAAATAAATGGCTACAAAATACAGTAAATTTAGCACAAAAAGAAAACACGTCTCTCGTCGCACAAGTACTAACGCTGACACAGACGTTTTTCACGATCCGAACTAGATCCTAGTCTAGTTGAGTCAAAACCTATAGATAAAGTTTTAATTAACAATATCATTCTAAAATAGTATTATGCCACTTACATAAAATTAAAAAAAAATATACGAGTATCACGAGCAATAATCGCAGGAGTTAATTGAACATGAGACGAAGACAGTAAAATGTATTTTTTCGGAATCGATGTTGTCTTATACAAAGCTTTTCTAGTGTCATAACCTCAATTTATAAATTTAGAATTTAGTATCTTAAATTAAAAAAACAATTTATTTATCACAAAAAAATTAAAATTTCATATCAAATTTCAATTTTTTTTTATAAAAAAATTAATCTATCTCATAATTATTAAAATTCTTCATTAAATCTCTTAAAATTTCAAAAAGTTTAATTAGATCCTGATTTTTTACTAAACCCGTTAACATCTTACTTATGAATTTAATTAGATCCTAATTTACTTGTCGTATGAATTTATTTGTATTAATAAATAAAAAATTCTTGTCCTTTAATTTTATTTTTATATCATAATTTATTTTTTAAATTAAATTATAAATATAATCCTAATTTTAAAAAATTGAGAATAACCTAACTTAAATTTTTATTCTAAAATATAAGTAATTCTCATGTATATTTAGGAATTTAGATTAATTTTTAAAATATAAATAAGATAAAGTTACATGCAGCATGCAGGTAACATTTTTTTTTAAATTTTATAAAAAAAATATTAGAAATGGAGAACGCCACTTGAACATGACGATTGACGTTCTTCCTTCAAATCGGTATGTGTAAGTGGTGTTTTCCTACCTACATTATAAAAATTGACCTAAATTCTAAAATAAATTTTAAACACCCTATTTTTCGAAATAAGAACTTTAAATGACATATATATCCAACAAAACCCTAATTTTATAACATAAATGTACATTCTAAAAAAATACACTTTACTCTTAATTTTTTAGACTTTAACACAGTTCTTAACCTTAAAGCTTAAACTTTAAATCCTAAATCCATTCATTTAAAAAGCAAATGTTAATAGAAAAACGTCGTCGTTTCACCTATCCTTTTCGTTTCCTTTTGGCGCCAGCCGATAAGAGTAACAAAAACCATTAGCAAAGCTCTCAATTCCTTGAATACTCTTGGAACGTTGATGCTCAATCCCCAATACTCAAAACCCCCAACAATAATCCCATGTTTCTCAACCAAATTTCTCTTCATGGTTCATCCACTTATTCCTTCTTTAATCAGTTCCCCTTCCTTAAACTCAAACCCCACCACATCTCTCTCAAGAACACCCAGAAAAACTTGCAAAAGGTTTGTTTTTTTAGTAGATTTTACTTTTGGATTACTTATTCACTTACTTCTCTTATTACCCATTGTTTGTTTTTTATTATGATATCTCATGTTCTGTTCATATTTTTGGAAATTTTGCAGTATTTTAATAGGAATTGGAACAGACTGAGATTGGATTGTTTTAATACTAATGCTGTTTCTCATTCATTTGATGAGTTTCCTATTGAAGAAAATGAAGTGAATTCAAAGGAAGTTGCTTTCTTGCATTGGATGGAAAACAGAGGGATTAAAGCCAATCATCAAACTTTTCTTTGGCTTTTGGAAGCGTCTTTGAATTCTGGGTCTATAGAGGAAGGAAAGAAGCTTCATGGGAAGATTCTGAAGATGGGTTTTAGTAAAGAGCACTTTTTGTGCGAAAAGCTCATGGATGTTTATGTTGCTTTGGGAGATTTAGATGGTGCAATCAACGTATTCGATGAAATGCCGAAAAGAAATGTATTTTATTGGAATAAATTGATTTCTGGGTTTGTTTCGAGGAAAATGAATATCGAGGCACTTCGATTTTACTCAAGGATGGTAGCCGATAATGCGAGTCCTAATGAGAGAACATTTGCCAGCATTTTGAAGGCATGTAGTGGCGGCAATGTTTGGTTTGAGTATGTTGAACAAATTCATGCTAGGATTATCCGTCATGGTTTTGGTTTTGACTCCTTTGTTTGTAACCCTTTGATTGATTTGTACATGAAAAATGGATTTATGGATTCAGCGAAGAAATTATTTGATAAACTATATGTGAAGGATAGTGTTTCTTGGGTGGCTATGATCTCTGGCTTATCTCAAAATGGATATGAGGAGCAAGCTATTTTGTTATTTTTTGAGATGCATATAGCAGGGATTTTACCTACACCATATGCCTTTTCGAGTGTTTTAAGTGCTTGCACAAAAATAGAGTTCTTTAAGTTGGGGGAGCAGCTCCATAGCCTTGTTTTCAAACAAGGATTCTCTTCTGAGACTTATGTCTGCAATGCTTTAGTTACTCTATATTCACGATCTGGGAATTTGGTATCCGCCGAACAAGTTTTTAGCAATATACAGCTACGGGATGGAGTTACTTATAACTCTCTGATATCTGGGTTAGCACAGTGTGGATATAGTGATAGAGCACTAGAATTGTTTGAGAAAATGCAGCATGATTGCTTGAAACCGGACTGTGTTACTGTTGCCAGTCTCTTGGGTGCCTGTTCATCTCTTGGAGCTTTATTTACAGGTAAGCAGCTTCATTCGTATGCCATAAAAGCAGGGATTTCGACAGACTTGATTGTTGAAGGTTCTCTGCTCGATCTTTATGTTAAATGCTCCGATGTAGAAACAGCACACAACTTCTTTAGTACGACAGAGACTGTAAATGTAGTTTTGTGGAATGTGATGCTCGTTGCATATGGGCAGTTAGATAATCTTAGTGAGTCTTTTCTTATATTTAGACAGATGCAGATTGAAGGATTGGTGCCTAACCAATTTACCTATCCTAGTATTTTAAGAACTTGCACCTCTGTTGGAGCTCTTGATTTAGGAGAGCAGATTCATTCTCAAGTGATTAAAACTGGTTTCCAGAATGATGTTTATGTCTGTAGCGTATTAATTGACATGTACGCAAAGCTTGGCAAGTTGGAAACGGCCTTAGAAATTCTCAGAATACTTCCTGAGGAGGATGTAGTTTCTTGGACGGCTATGATTGCTGGGTACACACAACATGATATGTTTGACGAGGCTCTTAAACTTTTTAGGGACATGCTGAACCGAGGGATCCAATCCGATAACATAGGACTTTCAAGTGCAATCAGTGCATGTGCTGGTATTCAAGCGCTTAGTCAAGGACGACAAATTCATGCTCAATCTTTTCTCTCCGGTTTCTCAGACGATATCTCAATAGGCAATGCACTTGTCAGTCTTTATGCTAGATGTGGTCAGAGGCAAGATGCATACACGGCATTCAATAAAATTGATAAAAATGACAATATATCATGGAATGCATTGATATCCGGACTCACACAGAGTGGTTCCTATGAGGAGGCATTGCTGGTTTTTTCTCAAATGAATACAACAGGTGTGGAAGGTAATTTATATACTTTTATCTCCTCTGTTAGTGCTGCCGCTAATACTGCTAACATAAAACAAGGAAAGCAGATCCATGCCATGGTAATAAAAACTGGGTATGACTTAGAAATTGAGGTGTCTAATGTTTTGATCACATTGTATGCAAAGTGTGGTAGCATTGATGATGCAGAAAAGGAATTTTCAGAGATGCCTGAGAAAAATGAGATTTCTTGGAATGCCATTATCACAGGCTATTCTCAACACGGATATGGCATCGAGGCAATAAATCTCTTTGAGAAGATGAAACAGGTTGGTGTGACACCAGATCATGTCACTTTTGTGGGAGTGCTATCAGCTTGTAGTCATGTGGGTTTGGTGGAGAAGGGCCTTGGCTACTTCAACTCCATGAGCAAAGAACATGGCTTAGTGCCTAAACTTGAACATTATAATTGTGTTGTTGATCTTCTAAGCCGAGCAGGTCTTCTGTGTCGTGCCAGAAAATTTATAGAGGACATGCCTATGGAACCAGATGCCATCATTTGGAGGACCCTCTTAAGTGCTTGCGCGGTTCATAAGAATGTAGACATTGGAGAATTTGCTGCTAGTCATCTTCTTAATTTACAACCTCAAGACTCGGCAAGTTATGTCCTTCTCTCTAATTTATATGCAGTGTCTAGGAAATGGGATTCTAGGGATCATACAAGACAAATGATGAACGAAAGAGGTGTGAAAAAGGAGCCCGCTCAAAGCTGGATTGAGGTTAATAGTTCAATTCATGCATTCTTTGTTGGTGACCGGCACCATCAACTGGCTGAGGAGATATATGAGCACTTAGAAGATCTGAATCAACAAGCAACTAAAATTGGTTATGTGCAAGACCGTTATAGCCTTTTCAGTGACGTGGAACAAGTAGAGAGGGACCCAACTGTTTATATTCATAGTGAGAAGTTGGCTATCACATTTGGGCTCCTTAGTTTGCCCAGTTCAATTCCTGTTCGTGTGATTAAGAATCTTCGTGTGTGTAATGATTGCCATAATTGGATCAAGTTTGTGTCAAAGATATCCAATCGACCGATTATAGTCCGAGACGCATACCGCTTTCATCATTTTGAAGACGGCTCTTGTTCATGCAAAGATTACTGGTAAATAAAAACCAAAGATGTATTATGGGGTTGGAAAAATGCACCTTGATTTCATCTCAGAGGCGATTCATGCTTCATTTAGCGGACAAATGACTTTGGTAAGATTCCACCTTTATTTATTTTTAGACAAGATTCTGCCTTTATTGATTGTCTTCAAGAGAGTCCAGTTATCTGATCATCATTTGATAGTGCTGTTTTCTTTTGTAGAGATAACCGGTAAATTGGTGTTTATTCTGATTTCTGAGCCTCCCCCAAAAGGCTTGTGAAGCATATTTCATCTTCTAATGATTGCCATGCACTTCGTTTTCTTTACCTTTATTTTGCTTTGCACCACGAAACATCAACCGCTCATTTGATATGCTTATTTGATTGATCCCTGCATCCCGGTTTCCACTTGTGGGTTGAAGTAGGGAAAGGTTGAATGTGCAACAAGAAGTTTATCCTGTAGATCAGTTCATCTCACCTTTTGCCGTTTTTCTGCAAAACTAGAAGCTACCTACTCTTATGTTAGTAAGGTCACTTCATTTCCTCTCAAATCTCATGGCTCATGTTTTACATTTTCCTTAAATTACAAAACTGAGACTTGTGTGGTTAAATGGATGCACCTAGTCACTGAAGCAAAGCTAATATTTGATCAATGGAAGATAGCATTAAATATTACTAAAATATATTTATTGATCTTATTGTTCATAATTTTTCATTAGACTGAACTTTTTTCTTATCTTATTGTTCACAATTTTTGAGTCAGATCAAAATGTTGTAAGCTTGAAGGAAACGAAGAAAAGGAAGATTGAAAGAAAAAAAAAAACAATTTGTAGAAGTTTTACAGCAAATACTTTATGAATCAGTCAGTCAAGTCAACCGAAACAGTTGTGGATGAATGTGATTTGTCCTCAAGGAAGCTTGAAGAATTGCTCAGACAGCTCAATGAACTTAAGAAACAGGTCAGCCTTCTATGTTTTCTTTCTTGTCCAGAATGATTGTCTGAAGCAAGTTGATGACCACCTTAGCATGTTGAACCCACTCTGCTTGGTGATGGGTAGGGGGTGAAACATTCAATCGAGACGAGTTTTACTCACCCCTAGTGATGGACATGGATTTCAAGCTCACAGTTACTGAAGTCCATCCTGTTTAAGTGACTCTGAAGGATTTAGGAGTGTTAGCAACAGAACAATTGAGCAGTTGACTACATTGGTTAAAAGGTTGAGAAAATTTTGATTTTTTCGAGTCAAGTTTTGCTCAACCCTCTCCGTTCTCTACGACTGCAACATAATTCTTTGATGCATGGCAGCTACAAGCTCACTACCATGTTGAGGAGAAACTGATGTTTCAGAATGTTGCTTCAGAGCATGAAACTACTGAACCCAACAAGCTCTGTGGCATCAAATATGTTAGTGATGTCTGTTTAAACGCAAGGTTTACTGATTTTCTCTAGGATTTATTATATTATTAATAAATGTAATTTAATAGTTTTTAATGTTTAGACCTCGTAAGTTTCAAGTTCAAATCCATCTCTCAATATTTTCATTATTTGGATTAAATTTGTTATTATTTTTTTAAAATAGTATTAAATCGATTGAATGTATAAATATGAAAAATTAAATATATTATTATATAAATATTTTAACTATCACACTATTTTTTTTTAATTTTTTTTAGCGATGTATTAATCATTTTATAATGAAGCTATGAATTTAAAATTTATTTTGTAATATGTGAAAGTTGAGTGATAAAAATAAATAATTTAAATAACATTGTTTTTTCTCAAAGCAATGGTTCTTATTATTTAGATTTTTTTAAATTTGAGAAACTCAAAGATCTTTCGAAATGATATATTTTCTTATTAATTTTATGATTTTTAATAACATGTTAAGAGAACTTTATCTGAAAATAGTAGAAAATGATGAGATGAATTTATTAACATTTAGGATAGTATATCAAATAACAGAGATTTTTTATGACAATTAAAAAATTAAAATAGATAAAGAAAATAACGAAAACCAAATTAGAGTTTGTTGATGATGATTGCCAGCACGATGATTATCAATTTTCTCTTCAAGTTTAATAGAAAAAATATAACGTTATAGTTACTTCTTAAATTATCAATTTCATTAGTAAAAAATTATTTATTGGGTTCTTTTTTACTAGAGACGATAACATGGTAGAACTTTGATTTTTGTGACATTTTATCCACCACGTCTCGATTTTCTCATCAATCAAATATTTTTAAAATTGTCCCATATTTTCTTATTCAACATTAGATTTTCTCAGCAACCAAACACAATTTTACAAATAAAAAACTAAAAAATATAATGTCAAATCCTTAAAAGAAAGAAACATGCATTCAAATAAAAATATTAATTAAATTTAGAAAATTCAAACCAACTAATCAAAATAGGGTGAGGAGAAAGTTAACTTATGAAAAAAAAATTACCCTTTGAAAACACACAAATTCTATCTACTAATGAAATATAACACAAGTCTTTGGTAGATAAAGGAATGGTAAGTCCTACAATCTGAGCAATAAAGCTTCTCTCTAGCTTTCTTCTTTTGCTGCTGCTGCATGATCCATAGACTTGCTTGATTTACCTGGTTCTCGTTGTGCCGAGCACAAACAGTCTCTCAAACACCCCTAACTGCATGATTCTTCGTTGTTCATGTGAGCAACAATCTGGGTATGTAAATCAAACATGATGATAACTTTAGATATGTTAGGATGACGTGTGTCATCCGTGAACCAATAGATGGCTCCATTGGTATACAAGGACCGAGAAGAAGCATGGATATTGTAAGGGACAACACCAATAGTTTTTCAACAAGAATTGAAATTTGGATCTAACGTGAAAACTACATACATCATGATGCAGATGATGTTGTCGAAATTTACTTTCAACCGGATTAAACAATATGTCACGGACCGTAGGTTTCAGTCCGAGTAATGTACGCATAATGTTACTTAGTTTCTTAAAGAAATTTTGGGCTTAAAGATATCATTAGATTAAATCTGATCCTTAAAAAATTCTAAAAGATAACTATTTTCGTTATGGTAAACTTTTCATATATATTAAGATTTGTTTCCTTAGTTATTAGAGAATATTTTTATAATTATATCATTATAGTTGGTGAGAATTGATCCTAGCCATCAATGCAAATTAGTGAAAACCGTTAGATGTATGATAAATTACTATAAATAGAGGTCTTCTCAACCTCATTTGTATTATCTCATCTTTGAGTAATAAAGACATTCATTTTAAAATCTTCTCAATTGTTCTTGATTGTTCTTCATGTTTTTCTTTTCGTTCTTGTGTTGCCATACTCATAGGTTGCTTTCCGTTAGAACGATTCAACGTTTTTAGTGCCTTTGAAAGTTTGATCTTCTCGAGCGAGTTTTTAGGTTGACTTAATCGTTTGCATAAGAACATCGACTAAGGTTAGGGGGTGAGTATTCGATCGAGTCGAGTTAAAAAATTTCGATTTATTCGAGTTGACGAGTCATATTTTACAACTCAAACTCTATTTAAATTTTTTCTTGATTTAAGTCGAGTTTAAGAAATTTGAGTTGAGTCGAGTCGAATTTTCGAGTTCTTATAAATATTTAATTATAATTATTTATTATATTATAACATGATTTAATTCTGATTTAAACGATTTTCTCTAATCATATAATATATATATTCATATTTTTCATGTGATAATATTTATTTATAATTTTATTTATTAGTATACATATATCATAAAAAATTGAAAGACTCGTTTCAAACTTAAAAATAAATTCTTTGATTACTAAAAATTTCAAGTTATTCGAATTTCAATTTTATAACTCAAATTTTATTTAAAATTTTTCGAGTTGAGTTAAGTATATAAAATTTCGAGCCGAGTCAAAAACGAGTCGATTATTTTTTTCTCGAGTCGAGTTATTTGATTTTTTAAGTCGAGTTTTATTCACCTCTAACTAAGATCGTACAATTCAACTAAATTAAAAATCTAACCCTGTAACAATTGGTATCAGAGCATTGTTTGAGTAACACATTATTCAAGGTATAATATATAGATTACATAATTTATTTTTAGACTACGCATCAAATTTATTCGAAGTTGAACTTAAAGAACTTACGAGTACGGTTGCAAACATGATTCAACTCAATATATTTTGGACATACATTGGCTCGAAAGTAGTAATTGTTTTGACAGTTGTAGTCTGTGTTTTTGCTACAAAACGAAAGCATAAAAAACTTATGATTAAAAAAATTGTGATTTTATTTTTTAATGTGGTATTTGTATGAAATAATAGTATTTTATTGATTTTTTTGGATATTATAATAATTTTTTGTTAAACTTTTTGGACACCATTAAATTTTTTGGATAATACAGAATTACTTATTGAACTTTTTGCGATATTACAACAAAAGCAATGAGTTTAAGTAATAGAGAGTTTGATTTCTATCTGGTCCAAATAATAAAGAATTTGATTTATGTATGGGTACAAGTGTTCTGTGTGTGAATGTATTGATGTATGATACATTTAGCTTTTGGTAAGGGTGTTCAAATCTGGATATCTGAGTATTTGAGTACCTAGATTTTCGGGTAGTTAAAAATTCGACCTATATCCTAATTCAGTTTGTTCGGGTATCCAGATTTTTAATTTTTTATAAATTTTAAATTTAATCTTAAAAAATATACATAAATTTAAAAGTTCGAATTGCATAATCCAACATCGAAATATAAAATTTTAAAACCTTGTTACATAATCTAAACATAAATTTTAAGACTCAAATTACATAATCTAATTCGAAACAAAAACATAAGGTCTAAAAAATTTTTTTAAAAAAAAAACATATATTCAAATAAAAACATTAATTAAATTTAAAAAATTCAAACCCTTGTTACATAATTTAAATATATATATTTCTTTTAAGGATTTGATATTCAAAATGAATTTGTAGATAGATTGTGCAGTTCACTTTCGGAAACGAAGAATGGTTTCTTCATTCTAACAATTAAAATGAAAACTGCCAACAATAGTCATGGGCATGATGAAAAGAATATGATTTTGGAAGATGGTCAGACTCAGACAAATATAGATGATATTGCATTTGTTGTTAAAAATAATTAATAAAAATCGAAAGGAATTGGATAGAATACAAAAAAAAAAGAGAAATTTCTTGGTGTTAAGAATAATATCACTACTGGTACAACTGATATTGTACACATAGAAGAAGAAAATATCATTATTTAAGGTATGATGTATAGATTATAGAATGCATGTTTAGACTACGTAATAAACACATTCAAATTTGAGCTTGAAGAGCTTATGAGCACGACTGCCAACATGATTCAACCCAAGAAAAAGCAGGACGATACTACTTTATCAGAAGGCAAAACATTTTGGATATGTATTGGCTTGAAAGTAGTAATTGTTTCGGCAGTCATAGTCTGTATTTTTTCTAAAAAAAAAAAAGCATAAAAAACTCATGATTAGAAAATTTGTGTTTGTGTTTCTAATCTAATAATTGTATTAAGTACTAGCATTTTATTAATTTTTTTTGACGTTATAATAATATACTGTTGAACTTTTTGGACACTATTGAACTTTTTGGGATATTACAATAATCACATGTTAAACTTTTTGGGATATTACAGCAAAAGTAATGAATCCAAACAATAAACTTTGAGAAATCATTTAGGAAAAACTCATCATATTTGATTAGATACTTGTTCTAAAACAATAAACTTTTTCTAGTTGAAAATCCAAACATGATATCTACATTAATTATTTTGCTTGGTGATACAGATTCGTTCATAGTTGCAGTATGTTGGGATTTATTCTTTGATTGTTTTTCATTGATACACAGCACCTTGCATTCTCATGTTTGGTTTGACAGGTTGCAAGGTGTATATCTTGTCATTGAATGTGAAGAATCTAGGTGCACTGGGGTATATCCTGCTCATTTTTTCATTTAATTTCTTATAGTCATCTCTTCTTCACCTTTCAACTCTTCTTCACGGGCATTCCTTTGATTTCTTCAGTTCAAGCCACTTAAAAGTCTTTTTAGGTTTCATTTAACTTCAAAGTTAGCGAATGTCAGAATCGTTTTTCTCGTCTAGATCAAGAAGAATTATACTGAAATTGGATAAAAAGGGTAGCACACTGAAAAAATTTGGTCCTTCTAATCTAAGTGCATATGTTGCTTCAGGGTTGCTAACAGTTAAATGGCTTATAATAGAATTTTTCTAGTTATTTTGGGAACAATTAGGGATTAAGATATTTTTAATTTCATACATGAACTATTTGTTTAATTTATTTCATTTTTAAATCAGAATGCATTTATATTTTAGAATTATATTTTACTACAAGCTTTATTTAAATTTCCTTTTTCGTTTACTTAATTCTAAAGTTTTATGAATTAAAAATTTTAACCTATCGTGTATATCTCAAGTAAAAAATAAGGGGTTACAGTACAAATCTACCCTCTTCTTGATCATACATGGTCAAAAGATCATCAATAGACATTTTATCTTTATGTGTGTTATAAGAGATCTTAAATGGTCCGTATTGAGGAAGAAGAGTGTTCAATATATAGTGCACCAGGAAAGATTCAGATATTTTAACCTCAAGTGCCTTAAGTCGAGCTGTCAAATCTCGCATACCTCTCACCGTAGTGAGCCTTAGAGATGTGAACTTCATAATTAAGGTGTTGGCTAATGACTTTTGAAAAGTCTGAAATCGTTTCTCTATAGCCTTTAATAGCTCTTGGACATTCTCATAATGCTCAATTGAGCCATGAACATCAACAGGAACCTTGCTCTTAATGAACATAATGCTTAAGCGATTGGATCACTCCCACTTTTCATATAGAGCAAGATCAACTTGATTGTTGGTGTCACTAATATGTGGCTCAGGTTTCTTTATAGCATAGTCAATATTCATGCACCATAATTGAAGTAGAATACCTTTCTTCCAAAACTTAAGGTTCTCCCTAGTTAATTCAGGAATATCTACTCTATTATCAGATATATTCACAGGTAATAATGCTACAAAATAAATTGACATGCATACTTAATATAAATTTGAGACATAAAAATTATAGAAATAATGAATTTAGTGACATAAAAATTGCATGTGGTATAAATTTTTAATTCGATTAGATTCATTTTGATAGAATATTTTCTATCCTTTATGTAAAAATTATTAAATTCATTTTTATAATTCCTGTGGGTAATTATAAAAATTCATCTAATAATTTTTACCTTGATGTTAAGGGATTTAATATCTAAGCTTTTTGTATGTGATTTTTAACCTTAGTAATTTTATTTAATTAAAGATGTTGTGGCTAGTTACTTTAAATAAATAAAATTATGAAAATCACTTAGCTAGATATTAACCCTAAACTTTATTTAAAGTGTTGTTTGTTCATTATACAATGTTTTATGTCTAATCCTTATGAGATCCTTATGATAATTTTATTTAATTAAAGTTGTGGCTAATTCTCTAATTAAATAAATTATTTGGATCCCTAAACATATTCTATAGTTTTATTGTTAAAACTTTATGCAATAAGTCTTAAGGTTTATGTACATTTTATGTATATAACTAATTACTGAATAAGTTATAACATATCTCAATTTAGACACATACTAAACATTAATATCTAAAATTTATTTAAGTAGAAAATAGATTTTTAATAAATTTTAGAAATTAACGTTCTAATTTTAAAGTAAGAGTTTTGTAACAAAAAATTTCTCAAAATTTCAGAATTTTAAGATAAAAAGGCATTTTAATTTTGAGAAAATATAAACTCTAAAAGACAAGGCAGAGATTTAACATGACTCTGATACCAAATGTAAGTATTAAACGAGTAAAAACGCAGCGGAAAATGATCATAATAAATACCTCCAGCCATTGTCAAAATCGTATGCCAAATTAAGATGTAGTTGCACCACCGTCAAGCTTGCCGGACCACCGTGGTAACACCTCGAACCATCGTGAAAATATGAAACTCGGCTATAAAAAGAAACTAAAATCGTCAAGATCTTCTAAGCACTCGAGAACCTCATTAGATGGAATACTTTATGCAATAATGTATTGCTTGTGTTTTCTGTGCTTAGGGACCTCATTTGTTTAAAAATTTAATAGATTATTTTGATCGTTAAAATAATAATGATTAAATTAATTTTATTTTGATTTTATATTTTTATATGTTTTCGTCTTTTTTTTTTCAGTTATTTGATCATTTTTTTATTTTATATATTTTAGGATGGATTTAAGAAATATCACGAGTGAGAAAGATTACACTTATTTGTAATTATGTTGATTTTTTATGTTTTGGGTCATCGAATTGAACTTGGATATGCGGTTTGCGTTTGTGAATAGTTTTTTACGATGCTCGCCTCTGATTTGAAGTTTTTGATGGTCTTTTAATAGTTTAATCCCTTCTGTAGTTTATTCTTCAGTACAGTTAGATTTGTTTGTGTCTATTTTTTTTCGAGTCTTTTTATTAAATTTTTAACATTTTTCATGTATGATCATTATATAATATAAAATGGTTAATTTCTTGCATTTAGTTTAAGATGATTGTTGTAAATATTATTATAATTTTAGATATTATTTAAAAAATATAATAATAAATAGACTAACTAAATTACATGCATCATGAATTTATAAGAGACTTTATATTTTATCTCTAACCGTTAATATTGACTTCGTCTCTAATTATATAATAAGGTTAATTTTATAATAATTTATGAAATAATATTTATAACGGTTCAAAATATTTAAAAAAATATTATTGATCTACCATATTCTCATTCAATAACATAATTAATAACAAATTTCTAAAAAATATTTTTTTCATTATATATATTTTCAATTTTAAATAAATTTAATTTATGCTTTAATTCCAAATCCAAATTAAGTTATTTCAAAATAAAAATATTTAAATTCACAAATCACTTAAATTAGAAGAATTATTGCCTTCACAACGGTCAATTCGATTTAGGGTGCTAAAACGACATCGTTTTCTCTCTCCTCCTCCGCCTCCTTCTTCAATCCCTACCTCAAAACCTAGAAAAAGAAAATCGCAGGATCTCTCAACAAAATCCCTTAAGAAAATATGGCAATCTCAAGAACGGGCGTCTACGTCGACGATTATTTAGAGTGTACAAACCCTAATTGCTTATTATGCTGTTTCAGTACGTTGCTCATTATTTAAATTATGTCTTGCATGATTTGAGATGTTTCAGTAAATTGCTCATTATGCTGTTTCAGCTGCCTTTTTAGAATTTAGGGAGTAATATATAACTGTAATTCAATCAATCGAAATATATGTTCGTACAGAGCTTGAACTGTTATATATGACAAAACTTCAGATTCTTTGAAGTGAATGTGCAGAAATCTTACTTGTGATGCATTAGCTGAACAGGCATGGAAGCCATGAAATTTTTATTTGATGCATATAAAGGCTAGGTTTATGCTCACATATTCGGATTGTGTAACTGTTGCCAACCTCTCCACACTTCTCCTGGACCTAAGATAATGGGTTTAAGTGTGGCTGACTGTCCAACACATATGTAAGAATATTCTCCATATATTTCATGGTTTGAACCAGGGCTGAACAGATACATTTCATTGAATCCATCTCTTCCGACTGTGACCGAGTTTCGTCTACCCTGTTCCATTGAAAAGAAGGAAAGAAAACGAACTGAGTGCATGTACACGAAAATGTACCAGAAATAGGAAATGAATTTTACTATGAAGCTACCCTGTCAATGAGTGTGAAGAATCTAGGGGAACTGGTGTATATCCTGCTCATTTTTTCACTTAACTGCTTATAGCCATCATCTTCTTCACCCTCCAACTCTTCTGCACTAACATTCTTTTGATTTCTTTGGTTCAAGCCACTTAAAAGCCTTTTAAGTCCGATTTGACTCCAAAGTTGGCCAATGTCAGAATCGTTTTCCTCGTCGAGATCGGGAGGAATTATACTGAAATTGGACAAAAAGGGTGGCACACTGAGAAAATTTGATCCTTCTAATCCAAGTGCATATGTTGCTTCGGGGCTGCTAACAGTTAAATGGCTTATAATAGATCCTGTCCAGTGTAACGGTGTCGATTTCGAGTTTGTGACAGAGATCTCTGAGGTTAAGCCATCTTCTTGGAGTGTCACAATATATCTTGTTTCAACCATATTTTCTGAATCACTGCTTATCAGTTCAACCTTAATAGAGTCATTCGAATTGCCTCTAACGTTACGAAGAACCCAAGCACTTGGAGACCATGAAGCTTCATTATCATCTTCAGAGTTGAGAGCCAGAGACACCCCACCTTGTATCACAGCCTCACCTTCATATCCCTCGGAAACCGATGTGTGCAGTAGCTCAATTGTGCCGCCGTGCCACAGCGGAACCTTGTAAGATGTGACCAAACCACTTGGAAGCATTAAAGTAGCCGTGCTGCCATTATCCAAACTCATCTTGGCAACACAATTGTCACCTATACCTTCAAAGGTGACCCCATGGCCACTAAATTCTCCCTCCAGATACTCCACATTGAGTGGCTGGTATGGAACTGAAGCCACATACGGAACAGAAAACCCTCTCCTGATATTGTTGTACTGCAGAGATGTGGAAGGAAGGTAGGGATGATAAGCTGAATGATGGTTAATTGGTCTTGCAGGTGAAAAAGGAGTGAAGTTTGGTGAGAAAAGTGAACCGGAAGCCATGGTTATCAAATCTTATCAAAACCAGTCTCAGTTGCAGACTTGCAGCTAGGTGTGGATTTTCATTGTGTTTACAAGGAGAAAAGGTGGTCCCTTATCCATTGATTTCCTATTAGGATAATTCAACAAATATCTTTGGTTGGTTCTAAATATTGAAGGCTGGAATGATATTTTCTTTCTTTATTGTTTTCTAGTGACAGAAATCACCATTTACTTATTACCTAAGTCCTATGTTAAGCAGACAACCTTATCTTGTTCATATGGCAGGAAATAAGCTTAGCACCTTTAGATTGATGTCTGGTTCTCTTGGTTCTTAGCTTCCATTCTTAGTGTGCCCCACAAACATTTAGAAGGCAAAACAACCAAGTTGGAGCCAATTTTATTTCCTTTTTAGTTCTAGTAGTTTCATCAATTATGAAGATGTTTGACTCAAAAATTATACTACTCGAATTCGGGTGATACGAGTGTGTCCAACACACGTTCTTACTTTTCTTTCCCTAAATTCTTCATAGATTAGGTGTATTGCACTCTATACTCAGGTTCATACTATTGATTACTAAAGTTTCAAATGTTTAATTTATGCACTCAACTTTTAAATTATTCCTATTTTAATGGTTCTTTAATGACATGGTGTATTTTATTATTATCTCTACTATGACGTGGCATTTTTATTAATATTAAATGTTAAATATGATTTAAAATAAAAAATATTAAAACCCAAAAATGTAGCACCACACCCTAACCCCACATTAATTTATATACTACAAACCCCAAAACTATCCCTTCACCTTCACTAGGCACTAGCCACACCCTCACCGGTGGCATTCTCAAGTCTCAACGTTCTTGGCAATGAGGGTCATTCAAAAACTTGGGAATGCTTAAGGTCCATTTTCTTCACCCAAGGACAGTGCCATGCCTAATTAATGAAGCATGTCCTTTGTGCCTTCATGCTCGAAACGCCATTCTTATAATCCTGAAGAAAAGTTCCATAGCCTTAAAATGAACCAAAAAATAAATAAAACTTCAGTAATATAAATATGTGTGTAATATATGTGTGCACACAATCAGTGATGGAAATAAGGAAAGAAAGGGTTTATTTTACCTGATGAAGAGTTTCATACATTATATGAACATAGACGGATCACGAACAGTTAAACATAACAAACAAAGTCATATTCGTTCAAACTCGATCTGTTTATTGCTCTAAAGAAAATCACATTCTCGTCTAATAAACATCTAACAAAGAGAGTTGAACCACAGATTTCTGAACTATTCTACAAGTGAGAAAATACCTGAAGAGCATCAATAGCAGGACTGTGTAAAGAATCTCCTTTACGCTCCATAACCATAGAAAGTAACCCTTTCGAGCTTTTTTCAGTTGCATCATTTGTGACACCCTCGCCCCGGGTTAGGAGACGGAGGTGTCGACCGGACATTCAAACTTGTAATTTAGACCAATGTTGTATCTAATTCCCGAATGTTTCGATTATTTTGTGAGTTAACTCAAGACAATTATGTGTAAAGCCTATTAATTTTGAGGCCAATTTAAAACTTTTTCGTTCTTGTACAGTTTACCAATTCGATTTCTTAAGTTCCATTCATTTATCAATTTTAATTTCAATCGAGTTTAATCTAAACTTCTAGCCAAATTTTATTCATTTAATTATTGTTAACACATTCTTAATGATCAAGCCAATTTTCATTTTCAAGTTGAACCAAAATTGACTAGGGGTATCGATACTCCCTATAGAGGGGTATCGGAACAGGGGTATCGAACCCTAGTTCGATACAGGTTGACTATGTTGACCCGTTGACCAAGGCTAGGGAGCCTAGTTCGAAACAAATATCGATGCAATTTCATTACTGGAAGTCCCAGTATCGAACCATGTATCGATATTGGCCTTCCTCATTGACTCGTTGACTAAGGTTGAGTAGCCTGGTTCGATACTGGCATCGATGCCATTTCGTTACTGGAAGTCCCAGTATTGAACCAGGTATCGATGCTGGTCTACTCCAAGGACTCAATGGTTTAAGGCTATAGTGGCCTGGTTCGATACTGGCATCGAACCAGGGAGTTCTTTAATGAAGCTTGGCATCGAACCGTGCTTCGATGCCATTTTGAATCTGCCAAGGGTGGTATCGATACCCACGTAAGTGGTATCGATACCCCTACCCCAATTTCGAGATTTCTAACTCTTTAAAACACTTAGACACTTTCAAAAACTATCTAGGTTATCTTAAATCATCCCTAAACCTTAAGGGACAAATTCAACATGTTTAGGCAACATTTATCAATCTACTAGCCTATTTGCTTTAGCCAAGTGATCATCCAACTTATTAGCCATTCACATTAACATTTTTAATTTAATTTTATGCCATACATGTCAACCTAGATAACCTATAATTTCCAATTTCACATACATATATCTATCAAGACCAATAAGCATTCCATGGACCTAATCCTTAACTACCAATGGTAGCATAAACATGATTTTCATAACAAGAGTCTATACCCCATTTAACCATGAAACTTATAGGCTAGATGCACCAAACAAGAATACATGCAAGTCTAGACCATAAGCTAAATCTAATATGTTCATCATGCCTTATGGCTTACAAACCAAAACAATTAACAAGCCATATATACAAAACCATGGGACAAGCCCTCAAATGCAAAATGCTAACATATCATGTTCACTAATGCCACCATTCTAGGAGTTAACAAAATATTATAATTACCATACATTGCTTGCTTGATGTCCTTGCTCCCGATCAATCTCGATCTAGCTCCTTAGCTCGATATCCTGTTAGTGGGAAGGAGGAAACGAGTGGTAAGTACTATGAAGTACTTAGTGAGGTAGCCCTAGTCTAACCATATTAGACATACACACATAACAAATAACATGCTCAATTCAAACATTGTAACAATTACATAGCATTTAAGGTGACATGCTTCAATACATCAAATAAGTCAATCCATGGTAATGGCATCAAATAATATGCAAGGTTAACATGTTTCTCATATCAATTACAAGTCTAGCATACTATTCAAAGCATATAGTTCATTATTCAATTTCCAATTTCAAGTTTTCAATAAACATTTCATTTCAAGGGCTACTTATAGCCAAATGCTCATTTCTCATGTTCATGACCATTTCACATTCAAGTGCTACTTATAGCATCAATTACATTTCATATTCTATATCAATACCAAATCAAGTATCAATGCTTCTCAAGCCACTACATGTGCATATGGATCACATTTACACCTTTTAGTTTTTCAATTAAGTTCGGGTGTTGCCTTGGTATAGTAAGACAAGGTAAGCGAGTCAACAAGAGTGTCACGAAGACACTAACAAGAGTACCACAAAAGCACTAACAAGAGTACCACAAAGGTACTAACAAGAATACCACAAAGGTACTAACAAGAGATACCCATGGTATCTAACAATTGGTGACTAACCACCAAAATCACGGTACCCACAGTACCAAACAAGAGTGCCGTAGCACTAAACAATGAGCTCAAGACCCTAGGCATGCCGTACTACCTATGACCAACTATCAACCAAGGCTCAATAACGTTTTCATTTTCCATTGATCAATATTCAATTTACATTACCAAATTCATATCATCAAGAGCAAGTGTACATAACATGCTAACATATAAGCATCAATCATGATCCAACATGCCATATGAACATATAATCATGCATATCATATTACCGAGCAATTAATCATATCATCTTAAGCATGTATGAATCACGTGCCTGGCATCCGTAGCCGCGTGCCATACTTACCTCGGCATTTTCGAGCTATGCATATGTACTAAGCTAGTACTATCAACTAACAAGCAATTCATATCATGCATATCATTTAACATTAGCCTCCTTCCCTTTTTCTATCAATTATAGATTAATTCAATTGCATAATAAAATCGAATCAATAACAAATAGATGGTTAGGACCCTAGGTCCTAACCCTAAGGTTTGCCACACTCATTGTTTATTCCGAGCTATTTAGGGGTTATAAATCGCGATCCCCTTGCCCTTCTTTCGAATTTGCTCGAGCCTTTGTTCCTCCTCGATATCCTCCTCCCTTGTATTCTCTAGCAATTCATACACATATAATATCTATTAGAATACATTCCATCATTTAATCCAAATGACCTTAGTCTTAACAAGGATAAACATGTGCATTTATACTTTACGAACAGTTTTGCTACCCTTCCGTAATTCGATCATATCTCCTAGCTCCGATATCCGATTTTAGTCCATTTTACCCCTTTGGAAAGCTAGAAGAATCCTCTACAAGGACCAATTAACCTTACATTTTAATTCCTATTAGATCAGCTCCAGATTTCATTCGAATCGGGTCTGTCCAGAACCGGGACTGTTCGAACAACCCTTACGGAAACGCTTATATCTTTTTCTACCGAGCTCGGATTGAGGTTCCGTAAATTTTACCTTAAACTAGGTATATTGGAGTATCTTACTGCAAAGTTTCAGCTCCTAACTTCTTCATACGAGCCCTAGGGAATTTTCTCAAAAGTGCTACCCGGAATGGCATTTCTAAGCATTTTCGGCTAAGTTCCCTTCTATATGTTCAATCCCTAATTCCCAATTTATTTTCATGGATTTCCAGCACCTTTAACATGAACTCAAACTTATTTAGGTCACGTCTTCATCAACTATTTTCATGCATGATTGACATTGAATCAATTAATGTACATTACACTTTCAAAATACTAAGCCCAAGTCATAGCTAACTTCATTTCGACATCTAACTACTTAAACCAAATTTTCACCAACTATAAACAATCAATCTTGTACTAATCAACAATCCAAAGAGGATTTAGAAGACTTACCCAACTCTTCTTAACTAGGAGCTCCAATACCCACCAAATTGCAAGAATTAAAGCTTGTTTCCTTAAGCTTCCATGAATTTCTCTCACAAGACTCTCTCTCTTTTATTTTCTTTGTGTTTAACGTGAATGAGGGGAGAAGAAGGAAATATGTGCTGATTTTGTTTGATTGTCATTGTGGGTAAAAAGACCATTTTGCCCCTTTTTATTTACCTAGACATGGTTTATTACTAGGTAGTTTATGGAACTTGTGCATTCACCATGCAACCCTCACATTCCTTGTTCAATTTAATTTAGTCACTACTTTTACTCCAATCAATCACATGATTTATTTTAATTTACAATTTATTCGAATCGTTATTCTAACCCAGTTTTTGGGGTGTTACATCATTGATAACCAAACCAATTCCTCCATTGGACTTGGTAGAGTCTAATCCACTGGCAGGGACCGTGTAAAGAATCTCCTCTAAGCCATTGTCTTTCCAATATACTTGAGGCTTGTAAGAAGTGACATGAGCATTGGGGATTCTTAGTCTCAGTGAGCTTCCCTTACAGTCAGCTAGACAAATGGGACATTGTTCATCTCCAAGAATTTGATGCCTTTGCGATCGAGTTTGTCACTGAGAGCCTCGAGTTTGTCACTGAGAGCCTCGAGAGCGGAAAGGGTAGTTGTAGAAGGAGTTGCAGGAGGAGATGTAGCTCTGATTATGTTTGGTTTTGGAATAGAGGAAGAAAGAAGGCAAGCCATTGTATTTGTTGGAAGGAAGTCTTGTGCTTCCTGTCTTCCACACATCAGTAGGCTAACCAATGAAGCTGGTAGACTCATCCTTAGCATCTGTTTTGTTTGATATGCTTTTTTGGCATTTTCATACATTCACTTTTCTCTCATCTAACCTTTTATGACAGAAGATTTTTATCTGCAAAAATATCTGTAATAAACAATATCCGATTTTTACCAAATTTTATGTTACTTTTAGTCAGTAAATATCAGAAATCTCATGTAAATCATGGAATTAATATGAGAACTGGGATCCAACAAAACGTCAATGGCCGAAGGTGACAAGATTCATCAAATTTACTGATGGAAAAATTACAGAATTGATAAAACACATAACAATGAAAATTTTCAAATAAAAGCAAAACTTTGTTTCAGTGTGTTTATAGAATCTCAAAAGATGCCTAACGAAGTCCCAAATCAGCTTCGGTGAGATACAAGAGAATCGTAATCCATGATGCTGTAGGAGAGAGAATTTAGTCTTCATCCATTCCTGCAGGCTGCTCTCTCCTTCCTGGACCTCCAGCTGGTTTTGCCATTATAATCTACAAAATTTAAGTGCATGATAAGCTTGGTGAACAAAAATATCTGAAACCAAAATATATTTTCAAGCTCTGCTGCAAGTTAATTACCTGATCTACCCGTAGCACAGTGCAGGCAGCATCGGCAGCGTATTTGAGAGCGAAAAACCTGTCGAAAGAAAGAAAAACAAAAGAGAAAGATTGTACTTTTAGTGTCCTTGTCAGAAAGAACTCGAGGAGTTGGAAAGGATCAAAGAGCAACTTACTTGGTAACATACAGATCCCAAATATTCAGGGTTGACACATCCTTGAAAACACCATCATCAGAGTCACCTTCGCCCAAGTCGATGCCCACTTTCGTATTTCCAGATGCATGTTTTTCGTACAGCTTAGATATGATATCCATTGGATTGAGTCCAGCATTCTCTGCCAGGGTTCTAGGTACCATTTCGAAACTCTCAGCAAACTTAGCAATGGCATATTGATCCAATCTGCAACATATCCAATTCCCTATTACTATTAGACTCCTCTAGTAATCCAAATCTACTGTATATTCCAAAATTATAGATCCCCAATAGAGAAATAAAACATACATAATAAATGTAAGA
Source organism: Abelmoschus esculentus (assembly GCA_035048815.1). NCBI lineage: Eukaryota > Viridiplantae > Streptophyta > Magnoliopsida > Malvales > Malvaceae > Abelmoschus > Abelmoschus esculentus. The sequence continues at coordinate 1,874,319 of JAUCBN010000051.1, read as the reverse complement.
TAAAAAAATCAAAAACAATGCTATGATTCACAAAAATCCAGCTCCATGTATAACATTAAAAAGTATTACCGTCCAAAAGACATGGTGGTTCAGTAGGGTAAACAGTCGTCATAGCAAAATATTCTACCATGCCATTCACGCAAGAGCAACACATGAATGCAGGGTTGTAAAGAAGTAAAAGCCGAAAACTAATAGATTACCCTGTTTCCTTAAAGGAGAATTCTTTCAATCTTCTAGCCAATTCAATTTCAGTAGCTGCAGCTCCAGGTACCATGCGACTGTCCCTGCACATCGCCTGGTCCAAAAAAACGTGGCATTAAGAATGTGATAATTGATAATTAATGATACTTCCCTTGAAATTTACATCCAAAACAAACAAAAAACAGTTTCGGCAGTCGGCAAGTTAGAAAAACAAGTCAATAAGGTTTATAGAGGAGAAGCACTATAATACTTGGGAAGAATACGTAGAAACAAAGAAAGTATTAGGCAACAATCACCTTATATGTATTCACTCCATCATCAACAGCTCTTTCAAGATCATCCAATATACTATCAGTACTTCCTCGCAAAACCACAGTGGCAATCTTGTTACCCCCTTCTTCACTTCTCACAACAGTGACCTACAATCAATGGATAATACAAACAAAATTAAAAAAGAACAGTGAGAAAAATACAAGTAAAGCAAGCTCTTCATACATACCCGAGCACCACCGATTTCCTCAACTGAAATTGAATCAATAAATCCCAAATCATCAGCCTTTGGTTGGCTGAGTTTCAACTGCCAAAAGAGAATTAAAAGCTCATTAGATTGCAAACCAAAAGACGTACTTTTTTCCCTTTCTCTTGATAAAATCTAGATAGAAAGCTCACAAGAGCAGAAGTTCCTGTTGTGCGACAAAAACGCCTCAGTTCAAATTTTGAACTGATTTTCAAGACCATTAACCTGCAAGGAAAGGTCCAAACTAGACATGTTGAAGAAGGATGAACGAACTACAAAGCAAGATATTGTCAAATCCAAGAGAAGCCAATCTATCAAATACCTAGCATAAGTACCAATCACTACATAAAATATGCATACATTCAACGCTGAGCAGAAGAAAGGAGCAAAATTTAAGATATGTAAAAAAAAGCTTAATATACTTGTAACGTTCACAGAAATGCAATGCCATTTCACCAACAGCTCCTCCACTGACTATAACTTTGGCGCCAGAATCAGCAACTGCTTTGATTAGCTCCTCAACCTTAGCTTCTTCAGTTTTAGCATAATTTTCTAACTGCAAAATATGACAACCTTCTGCATTTAGAGATATTGGACCCACCCACCCCCAATTACTTATCAGCATACAGAAGGATCAAACCAATGTAAGAACTATGTATATTATTCTCACAATCTACCTGCTCAGCAGAGTGAATCAATACAGTTCCTTTTGTTTCAGTGGCAGATGAATCAACGCCACTGGCAAACACAACCACCTATTACAAAGTGCACACAAAGCCTTAAGTTGAAATGCAACAAGACCTATCTTTAAAAATTAAAGAGTGTAGTGCACGACTGTTTCAGAAAATATTTAATCAACGCGAAATGGAAGGAGAAATGATCATATACCTTTGCCTTCTCCATACGCTTTATACTTCCCACAGCATCACCTTTTAAAACCATCCCACGAACAATTGTACAATTATGCAGACCTCCTCCAACAAGCTTTGTGACGCAGACATTATCAACATCGAAGTTCGCAGGGTTCTTGGGGCAGACTTGAATGCATGCCTAAGATGCAAAAGAAATAAATAAAAAGTAATCATGATATCCTTCAAAAGTTATCAGCTAATAGACAAACAGATCAGTAATAGAGAATATAAGAGGAATGAGTTGCAAGTTACATCCGCTATAAGAGAACATAAGATATCCTCCTGTCCATGTTGTTTGCTAGCAACAGCAGCTTTCATTCGAGTAACAACTTGCTCTTTATCCCGAACATCCATAGTCTCAGAACCTTTCTCCACAAGTTCCCCCAACACATCGATTGTCTGTGAATTTAAAAGACAAAACTATAAGAGAATCTGACAATAATAAATATTCAAGAGTCATTTAAGTTACTAGGGAAACCAAAGGACTAACCTTAGCAATGGCTTTAGTATATCCACTGATGATCTCACTGGGATGCAGGCCCATCCGAATAAGCTCCTCTGCGTTTTGTAGAAGCTCGCCGGCAAACGAAATCGTCAAATTAGCACCATCACCGATTTCCTCTTGCTGAGCCTTACCAGCTAAAACTAAAATCTTGGCAGCAGGATGCTGAACCTCAAGCTCATTGACAATAGTAGCAGCATCATTGGTAACAAATAGCTTGTCTAAATGATTAATTACCATCTTATTCATGCCTAAAGAAACAACAAAACAATTAAAGCAAATGCAGCAGTATTAGGGGGAAAACTTGATCCAGATTTCAAACAGTTCAAAGAAAAACAGCAGATTTCAAATCAAAACACCAAAGGGAAGCGAAAAAAGGGTACCTTCAGGGCCGAGAGAAGTGCGGGTAATGGTGGATAGTTGCTTGCAAGCATCAATGTTTTTGAGAACAGCTTCGTCGAGACCTGAGAGATGCTTGTGACCTTCCTTCAGCATCGATTGAATGCCATAAGGCTGCATTGAAAACCCCATTTTTTTTTCTTAATTTTTACTCAAAAAAACCCTAACCTTAGAAATGGAGAAATGGGGGGAAGAAAGATTCAATCTTTACGTCTTTTAGCTTTGAATAGAGAAGATGGAATGTGGAAGTGTTTAGTAACTGCGACTGAACTTTTAGTTCAGCAAAGCCCTAGAATCTGGAAGAAACTCTTTTCCACGCGCCTTCAATCACGTGAGAGAGAAAACTTGCTTTTTTCCACTTAACTATAGCTAAATTCGTTTTTGACCACATATTATTAAAATATTATCAATTAAGTCACTGATATTTTTTTGAAAAGTAGATATTATATAATTTATTTCATGATATCATATAATAAAAAATAAAGATAAGGATATCATTAAAAAAATTAAATTCAATTATTTGTAATTTAATTTTATTTAAATAATATGACAATTAATAAAAATCAATACAATTATATATATAATCCCTTTTACTAAATATTAAAAAAATGCAATATGTTATATTTTATAAAACATAGTTTGAGATATATAAAATATGTTGACATTTTAAACTACGAAATAGACTTAATTTGGTATCTATGCGCATGTATATGTATTTAAGTAACCAAATTTTGAATTTATTCGAATCTATTTTTTTTTAGAAAATTTTAAGGAATAATGATGTTTAGAGTTATATTTAGGGAAATATGTGTATTTGGGGGTAATTTTTAAAAAATAGACAAAAATTTACAGTGTTGCTTGAACAGTTAACGAGGTTTATGTAGACCGTCGAATTGAACTGAAAATATATTAATTTTAACGATGTACATCCACCTCGTCAAGTGCAGATGACGAGATCAAGCAACATTATAAACAAGATGATTTGTATTATCTATTTTTTTCGATTTGTTTCAAGTTGTTAATAATTTTTGGATAAGAGACTTTTGGATTTACAATCGGTTTGTTATTTATTTTGTTGATTTTTTTTAATCAGTTTGTTTGATTTTGTTATAATTGAATATTAATACTTGAATTCCTGATTTTTAAGAATAAAAATTATTGTCTTAATTATTAAAACAAGATAATTCGTATTATCTATTTTTAATTTTAAGTGTTTAAAGTGATTTTTTTTTAAAATATGCTTCAATAAAATATAGATACTCAGAGTTTCAACCATTATAATTTTGGGTATCTTTAGTTAAGAGTTTTTTAAAAATTTTGGATATCTTTATTTTAAAAAAAATTATTTTTTTATTTTTCATACTATTCTAATAAAATTTAATCTTTATAAAAAAAATTTAAAAATTTTCAAACTCAAACTCTCAAATCATCCATCGTTACATTTAATCACAATTTTTTAGTCAGGGGACTAAGATGATCATTTCTCCTATATAATATCACTAAAAATATCAAGCGATGAATACAAAATCAACGTTAGATTGTATGGTTCGATTTTGTTGGATTTCAGAATCAGTTTCGGTTTTTTGATTTTTTTTGCACACCACCCCTGACTAACATATTAATTTTTACATTATAATTATAAAATATCTAATAAATATTACAATATAAATAGATAAATTAAAAATATAATCAAAATATTCAACTATTAGCATCATACATAGAGAAAAAGTTTATAACGATCAAGCTTTTTATTAATCTATTAAAATTTAACAAAAACTTATTAATAGGAGAAAAACATAAATTGAATTATAAAAAATATTAATCATCTAAAATATTAACCCTATATAAACATAATTAAGATTTCAATATACATCTATATTTTTAAATCTAAAAATATTAAATATTTTTATTCAAATTTATATATAGATCAAATTCATATCAGATATAGATTCAGAATAAATTCAAATCCGATTATAATAATATTTATATCCGATCCATCATTTTTAAAAAAAACTTTACCATCACACTTTCCAAAAAGTAATGCCAAATTAACTGATATTATACCCAAAGCTAGCCTGGAAGAGAAGAAAACACAATCCATTGTATTCATCAAATGCAATACAAAGATGCAAACAAGAGTAAAATTATCCCTTTTTTTCTCATTATCAGCTCTTTCTCAGTAAAGGGAAAATAAACAGATGAAAATGACAAACAAAACTTTAAGAAAGGTTACTGAGCAAGGACAGTCTGCTCAGAATGGTTCAACACTGTAAGATGTTTTGTTACCTATTCCTACATTCTAAGGAATAAGCTATGAAGATCACTCACAATACCTGAGTCCAATTGAACTAAATTAAACACAACAAACCAAAACTACCCCACATGTTCCAGATCTAAATAACACAAGTTTCAGCAAGCACTCGCGACGCAGACAGGTTTCACGGGGCCATCTTCAGTTGCAGCCACTGATCTGTTCTCGTCTTCAGCTTTCACATCTCCATTTGCAGTTGATGGAGCTGTTGGTCTTTCTGATGTCTCCTTTGCTAATGCTGCAGTTTCTTTGTTATCGGTTACAGCAGCATCATTAGGTTGTCCGTTTGAAACCTGTTTAGGGAGGATGCAATGTGGTTAATGTTTAAATAGTATATGCAAGCCATTGACTGGATTCTATGTGGTAAAATGTACTGACGATGCTTGGTTGTACCTGTTTCTGCAGAAGGCGATGCTTGGCCTTTTTCTCTTCGATTATCTTTTGACGAGTCTCGTAGAATTCAAAATCATCAAGGATGCATGTCTTGCTGGAATTTTCCTTGAAGATTTTGAGAATTTGAATTCCTTGCTCAAAGTTAACCTACAGCAGCCACCAACCATTTTACAATCAAGGATAAAATAACAATATAACACACTCGGACGGGCACAGACAAAGATAGAGTACCTCTTGGGTGTCTCTACTATTAGTGACGGGCTTGTTCTCATTGTTTGCAAGGGTTATGTGCCTCAGTGAAGTGTTCGGGACATCCTTAACAATGTGCCACTTCACAGGGAAGCAACCAGTCCACTTATCTTGTTGCCAGTATTCAACAGTTCTGTTGAAATCGACCGGACCAACCATTTCTGCTAATCCAACAAATTGTCCACTGGTATTAACCTGGGAAATATTCAGACATGGTGAGAATCAAGCAACACATATACTAAGTTAATCAGGACAGCAGATAGTAATGTGATCATACTCACCGAAAACAGCAGAAATACAGGACAACAATCGGATTTCTCCTTGGCCTCACGGAATGCAGCATCAAGTTTCTTGTTGCCGTTAGATGTACTAGCCCACACGTTGTATTTGATGCTTTTGTGGACATCATCCTCACTGTAGGATTTAATGACAAAAAACTTGGCATCTGAATAACTCTCGGGAAAATCTTCTTTGTTGTACTGTTCCATATCTGGAACAAGAGCAACATTCTCATCATTACTCTTAGCCTGTGGAAGGTTCTGATTATTGACAGTTCCAGAACCATCATTATTCTTATACCCTTTTACTCTGGGCCCTTTGTTTAGCTCATTGAAACCATCGATATTCTCTTTTCCATAACCACAGAACCTATGTTTGTTGTTGTTACCAACATTATACCACCCTAGTCCTTTCTTCCGGGCATCATAGCCGTATGATCCAAAACCAGAACCGCCTCTAATGTTGTTTCCATAGCCATAGGTCATACTGTTGGCGTACATGTGATTCATGTATCCAAATGTTTGGCCTACACCTGATGCCGGTCTTGCATTGTGCATATTCTGCAGTCAGATCATTAGAAAAATTAGGTCAAACAACGACATAAAGAAGAAATACATGTACTAAACAGCGTGTATCTTTGCTTCTGAACATAACTAAACAGTTTGAAACATACCATGACATGAGGGAAAGCATGAAGATTCTGATTCCGGCCAGATGAGAGATTGTTCGAATAGGAAGAGAACCCACTATTTCCAGTATGTTCAGATTGCCCATTAGGAGACACGGACATATCTAGCCAAGGAATTGGCGACTGGATCCCATCATAGCTATACCTTGGGTCCTGAAAACCTTGAGAGAGATTACCTGTTGGCAAGCCACCTTTATAAAAAGCATTGGGATTTAAAGAGGACGATTTTAGCGAACCAGACCCAGCACTTGTTATAGAACTTGAATTTCCTTTGTTTGCTTCACCGGGTAAGGAAGCTTGTTCGGCTACACTGAAACTCAAAACATCAACCTGAGAAGCATTGGCTTGGCTAGATTGTGGAGGTGGTTGGTAATACGGACTCGGATAATAGTACTCTTGCAAAGCATGTAGCTGACCATCATGTCCCATGGCAGGAAGAGGTGGACTGGGAATAGAATACGGGGCATAAGACATGTATCCGTAAGGTGGATACATGTAAGAACCATTATCACTATAGAAATCCTGTCAATAGAAATTAAAAACATCAAAATACACACATAATCATCTTAACATGCAACAAGTACAGATCTCAAAGCAAATCAACATAATCAAACAACACCAATAGCCAACCAATCAAGCTAATAATATGTAAAACTTTTATCAAGACAAAAACATGTAATAAGAATCTAAAAATCTTTTTACTACCTTCTTGACAGGTTCAGGAACTTTAGTGTTCTTGGCTTGAGAATCCAGAGACAAGTTCTCCAGTGAATCTGCAACCTCTGTAATTGTAGGAAGTAAAGGATTAGAACAGACCAGATAACTTTAAAAAAACACTACAAAATCTCAAACATATCCAAAGCTTGTCACTTAAAACAACTAAACAAAACCACAACTTTTGAATGTATATACAAACACCAACAACCAAAGATCCAAACAAGAAAACACATTAAAATCATAATCTTCATAAAAAACAACATATCCAGATCTCTAGAGGATGAAAAACATGAACTTCAAATATGAAGACACTAAAAACACATACATATCAACTCCAAAGATCCAAATAAGGGAAATACACATTCAAAATCATGAACATCAAATACCATCAAACTAAAATCCACAAAAACTGAAATTTAACATAAATCAATAGAAAAAGATGCAAACTTTTAAATGAACTTAACAAAAAAAAACTATAAAGATAACACCAAAAAGCTTATATTAAAAAGTTGAAAATTTCAAAACAAGGAGTAAATCCTCTTAAGAACACTAAAAATCCAAACACTCATCTACAAATCTACAAAAACCAAAGCATACCCAGAGGAGTACAGTTAGCAAGGACACCATCAGGAGTGGCCATGACTGGAGAGATCAAGGGTATAGATCTAGAGAGAGAGTGAAAGGGAGGTAGAAAGAGAAGGTGGAGAGAAAAGTAAGAAACCCTAGTGCTGGAATGTTAAAGAAGGGACAAGAAGGAAGGCGTGGAGAAGTGACAGCCGCCAAAAACCCAAGGAGCCCTTAAGAGGGTGGGTTTAAGAAGACACACACAATGCTGACTAAAAAAAATCCCTTTTTTTGTTGGTTTTTAAAATTGGATTTGTTTCAGCCATTGGGTATTAATCACCAAAGTGGAAAAACAGTGATTCAAAATTGCCTCTTCAGCTCCATTACCAAATCTGGGTTTTCTTATTATTATTTCAAGTGGTGAACTGAATGTAGTCCTTTTTTTTAGAAATTTGTGGGCTCTTTTAATATGTGGAAAGTTGGGTTTAGATTTAGGCCGAAGCCTTAATCCTATGAGCTCCCAAGTTCTTTTATAAATTATATAATTTATTTAGAGTAAATTTTTTATTATAAAATTAATTTAACATAAATTGATATATTTATATTATAAAATTTAAATTTAAATTTTAAATTTTAAATTTAATTTTAAAAATTAAAAATCCTAAACTTTAAATTCTAAACACTAAAACATAAACTCTAAAATCTTAACCTTAAAACTAAAAGGTGTGTGTAAATTTTATACATTATGTACAATTATTTTTATATTTTAGTATAATTATATAGTAGTATAATGTATTATGTATAATTAATTTAAGTTATTGTATTTAAAAGATGTATGAATTTAATACATAAACTATAAAATGTAGATTTCCTTTTATCAATTTATTTTTTTAATTGACAAAATTCAACTCACCCTTGTTATAAAATTAGATAAGTTTGTTTTAATAATAATTTGGCCTCTATAAAAATAATTATTTAAATTGAAAGTATAAAAAATTTAATATATAATTTATTAGGGATTAAATTAGAGGTTTAAACTTAAACAAATAAAATTTTATTCGTATTAGTTTATTTATGTTTGAAATTATACATGTTTGATTCATTTAAATTTTTAATATCATATTTGTATTCATTTTATTTATTTTTTATGGTATTTATATTCATTTGTTTAATAGTTACGAATATGTTCTTTTAGTATTTATGAACATATTCATGTAATATTAAGAGAGATTCATTTATAAGACAACTAACATGTTGATTTATATGTTCGTCAAATTGGTAAAATTATATCATTAGTCTTTAAACTTGTTAAAATTTATAGTTTGAACTCAAATTTCACCCCTATGACATTTTTGCATCAATTTGGCCCTTAAAATATTCGAATTATATCAATGTTTAGGGTTTAGGAATACTTTACATTTCATAATCACTCTATGACGAGCATTGCAATAGATCGGAAGACACTAAAAGGGGGTGAATTGAATTTTTAAAGTTCGATGGACACTAATTGCAAAGAAAGGAAATTGCAAGGTGATTTAGAGTGGTTCAACTTTCCCAATGAAGTCTATATCCACTACCTTAGTGACCACACTAAGGATTTTCCACAAATTCACTAATTTGTCTTTCCTTTAAGGATAAAGAGTAACCTTACACAATTCAATAGAGTTATACCCAAAGTCTATTGAATCAATCCCCAAATTTGAGTATAAATGAGCAAACTAGAAAATTCTGACAAGGTAGGTGTTTGCACAATCTAAGCTCTCTCACACACCCAAATAACACTAGTACAAGATTACAAATGAAGAACACATTTGTCTTTCCTTTAAGGATAAGGAGTAACCTTACACAATTCAATAGAGTTATACCCCAAAGTCTATTGAATCAATCCCCAAATTTGAGTATAAATGAGCAAACTAGAAAATTCTGACAAGGTAGGTGTTTGCACAATCTAAGCTCTTTCACACACCCAAATAACACTAGTACAAGATTACAAATGAAGAACACACTAGTGTTTTTATAAGAAAGGTTGGAAATGAAGTTCAACTTGAACCTTTGAATGCTTGAATGTTTGGATATGCTTTCTTGTTGTTCCAATACTGTTTTAAGACCTCTTTAATATACTCTTAATTGTTTCTAACCGTTTGTAGCCGTTGGGAGTACTTTGGAGCCGTTGGTTGTCATTAAAACTGAGCATTTAATGCTCACCTGCGTAGAAATTTTGAAACCTTTACCAGAGGTTTTGAAACCTTTAAGAATTTTAAATAAAACTAGTCGTTACATGTCAAAAGTTTCGAAACCTTTATCAAGGTTTCCAAAACATGTCATTTTGACTTAAAAGTTTCGAAACCTTTAACAAAGTTTCAAGACTTTGGCCTTGAAAAACATTTTTGACCATTTTGTTGACTTTTAAAAGTATATTCGATATAGATAAAAAGTCAAGCATTTTATAAACCATTTTGGCAACTTTAAATCGAGTTTTTGAAAATTTATTTCGACAAAATGATTTTACAAATTTTTACAAGTTAGTCCTTTCAAATTTATTTTAAGTTATATCAAAATAAGTCTAACACTCTAGAATCTAGATTGATAATTTTTTATTATGGTTTAGGATTTAGGGTTTGAGATTTAAAAATTATGCTTAGGGTGTCGGTTAAAAAGCAAAAGTGATGTAATTCAACAACTTTAAAGGTCAAATTGATGCGAAAATATCATAGAGACAAAATCGATAAATTAAGACTACTACAAAGATAATAGTAACCCGTAAGCCTAAATTTAAATATTAGCCCATAAATTTTTAGTTTAAATGCGTATATTTTTTTTTTTAATTCAACATTTTTACTCTTATCCATATTTGATTTGACTTCATCCTTAAACTCAAAAGTCCATGTTATATATTTGTTCGATATATAATCTATATTATCTAATTAACGTAAAATCGCGATATATTTTATTTTAATCATTCTCAATCTCCTCCTTGTATTTGAAAAAAAAAATCATTTGGTGAATCAAATGGAGTATAATTTTTTAGACTATATTGTTCATGTCATGGTTAACCTATTGTAGGTCAATCGTTATAAAATTTTTTAGACATAAAATAAAGTTTGTGATTATAATTTTTTTATATAAATATTTTTTTTAAAAATTAAATATATTAATTATTAGAGAGATAATTTTATCATCTTAAAAAAAGTGAACATGCGAAAAAAATATAAATTGTAATATATTACAAGTTAATATATAATTGAACCATTAAAAAACGATTAATCATTTAAAAATTTAGCAGCTAATCGTTTTTTAATAATTAAATTATAATTTAATAAATGTTATATAATTAATAAACTATTTATGTTTAGTGGTACAATTAATCTATCATGAACGCATGGACAAAGCTACTCTGTGTACGGGGTCTCTTGCCTCTCTTAAATTTTTTTGGTATAATCACACATAAGGTCCTTCTTAATTTAAATAGTAATAAAATAAGGTTTTTATCCTTTTTAACTTTTAAATTTAAAACCTTAATAAATCTTTATCTCTCACAATATTTGATCTTAATTTCATCCCTGCACAAGACAGATAGAATAATTCATTCTAATTAGGTTTGGAATAATGGATATACCTACATAGCACAACTTCAGTCTATCGTGCAACTTTTTATGGGATATTTACAATAATAATCTTTCTTTATATATATTTTATATAATTAGATCATTAAAATTATTTTTTTATAATTAGGTTACTAAAATTTTGTTTTTTATAATTAAATCCCTATTTTTTTTTATAATTAAGACCCTAAAATTTAAATTTTTTAATGATTCGGGTTGGGTCAAATTTTTTCACCCTAAAACCGAACCGGATCAAAAAGAGGGTGGAATGTATGATTCTTCGGGTTGAATGACGGGTGGACCGAAAATCCGACCCAACCAGTATCCATCTCTAGTTGGGTTGTTAATGTTTGGGTGTGTGTCCTACCATGGACATGTAATGTCGCTTTTGTATTGGTTTCATCTGGTCCTGTTTATGTTTTAAGTGTCGTTGTTGGTATTTTTTTTAAATAGGATCAGAAAAATATTTTTTAATTATAAATATTTATAATATTACGATAGTAATTGATTTTAATTTAAATAATTTTCTATAATTACATATGATATACAAATAGATATAATTATACAGGGTAAGGATGAAGAATTATCTTCACCCGAAGAATTTTTTATCCCTGTATTTATTTTTTTTAATTATTTATTTATGAATTTACCCTTGACATATATATTTCTTTCATTGTAATATATGTACATCTGATAGAATTAAGAGATTCAATTTAAATTTAAAAATTCATCCATCAATTATAAAAAAATAAATTATAAAATTTATAACTCAAATCTATCCTAAAATTATTTATTTAGGAAATATATGTATGAAATATTGTATTTATTATAATATTTTAAAAGTCGATTCAGTTGAATCAGACTATTAACAATGATTTTTTATTTTTATCTCAAAAAAATATTTGAAGTTAGATTTTCTTACACCCCGTCTTTATTTTTTTAATTTATAATATAAAGTCAAGATTAATTGAATATGACTTTTAAAGTATTGTAATAATAATATTTAAAAATAAAAAATATTTGAAAAAAAAATAAAACAATATTTATGTATTTCCTCCCTAAGCAATGGTAAAATTGTAATACAATTCTCAAGAGAAACCATAAGTTTAAAAAAATAATTATATATTAATCCTCTTAAAATTTGAAATTTCTTTTTAATCCTTTAATGATTGTAATATTTTATGTAAATCCAATCATTGACGGTTTTTAGGTATATAACGTACGTAGGTATAAACGAAATGAGGAGTAAATAAAATATAAATTTTAAAAATATAGGAATAATCATATAATTATTTAAATTTTTAAACAAATATAAAGAATTACCTCTATAAGAATTTCAGATTATATCATGAACCCAGTTTGTTAAGCCAGTCATGGTTTGTAACTAATAGGGATGGTAACGGTCAGATTTAGACCGGATCCAACTGGATTCAAATCTATTTTTACATCATGGATCCAGATCCGCCCCAGATCCGAGGGTCTAAAAAATTGAGACCCAGATCTAGATCCAATGGATCTTACAAATCCGAGTCTAAAATTGATCTATTAAAAAATGATTATTCGACCTTTTTTTAACGTAATAAAACTATCATTAATTAATTTCACATCACAACTTCGATAAAGAAAAGATTAATTTCAATTAACTAGTATCAGGATAAAAAACGATAAATTAAAATCTTAAAAAACTCAACAATTATACAAATATCTTTTAAATAACATAAATATTAAGAAATGTAGATCATAAAATATTTCACTATCACAAACCGAGTATCATACTTTTATATTTTAGAGTACTAGTCTTCATCACTACTTAAATCATAAACATCCTAAAACAAATATGAAACTACCGACTAAAAAGAAAATTTTGTTTTATGAAAATAATATTTGTGAAATTTAAATATTAATATTAAGATTATGTAATATATTAACTTTCTTATATAACTTGTCAATGATATTCACTATTTCTGAATTATCATCACAATCTTCATTAATAGTAGAACAAACATGCATTCCTTCAAAAAAAAATTTTTGTCGTAAATAAATAAAAATTATATTAAAGAATAATGTGAAATATAAAACCTACTACTATATATTTATATATATATATATATATTAAAACTAAAGGTAGGTTTTTTAATAAATAGGTAAACGGATTCGGGTCTAGGTTCGGATCTTAAATATCAGATCTAGATCCAGATCCAGATTTATATTTTAATCAGAAGATCTAGATCTGACCCAGATCTATTGGGTCTAAAATTTTAGGATCCAAACCCTATAAAACGGATTTGGATCTACGGATTTGGGTCGGATCCAAGATCCATTATCATCCCTAATAACCAATAAAAATTATTCATTCCACCACTAATCATCATTGTCATTAATCTAACTTTAAAAAAAAATATTTTTTAAATGACATAAAAAAATTAATGAAGATTCATTAGTTAAAAAATAATTTAAAAGATAATGATAAAGTTGAATGGTAATGATTAGATGAGATCATAAATAACATAGTAAACGAGACCATGATATAATTTCTCCGCAACTAAATATGTAGCACGGTCTACATGTATGGCAATTGGTCCGATTCGAATTTTTTATCTTTAGATCATAATATGAATTTTGTGATAAAATATAAGAATTATCTTTAAATATATAGAATAATATTTGTTATATTTTGGGTCATAATTTTTTAAAAAAAGTATATTTTTCTAATAACATAATTGATGTGAAAAAAATCCAAAATTTTGCAGATTTGAAAAAAATATATATTTTTCTAATAACATAAAAATTCTTTTATTAAAATCATTGATGTGATATTTTGAAATGAAAAATTAATACTCTTAATTTGATAAGTATATAATTAAATGAAGGACATTGTAATGCATCTAAATTTAATGATATAATTTGGCTTTATATATAAATAAATGTATAAATTATATATATAAAATTATATTTAACAGAACTGAAATTATTTTTAAAGGTTACGAGTTTGAACATTAATAATTGCGGTAAAATGATTAAGTGGTCAATATCAAATGATCAAGATTATCTTATAAAACATATACTATTGTAATCGTTATTAGTTAAATAAAAGAAAATATTTTTAATAATATTAAGTGTTTAAAATTTTATTTAGTTAATTTTAGTTATCCTGTTAATTTTCTTGAAAACTATATTTTTTTTATTTGTTTTTTTAATCTTAATTTTTTTAAAGTCTTCGAACTCTCTAGCACAGGTGATTAAAAGAACGGTTGTTGTTCTTAGAGGTCACGAGTTTGAACACCAACGATGTCAACAGAGTGATTGAGCGATCAATGTCAAATGATAGAAATTATATTCTAGAACAGATACTACTATAGTCACTCTTAGCTTGTTAAAAAAAATCAAATTTTTTATTCGAACGATGAGCGATAAAACGATAACGTAATCAACAACATATTCAAATTTTAATTAATTAATAAATTTATTAAAGACAATTAACTACCTTATACCTAAATTAATGAAATAAAACATTAATTATTTATTTTTATTAAAAATAATTTATGCACATAAAATTAATAAAATGTACAGTTTATATACTTATTTTTATATTAAGCAAAATAATTTTTATGGTGAACTAGAAATTTTAAATCCCAGCCGTCAAGGAATTCAGTTCTTAAAATAAAATTAGAGGGACTAAATCTTAAATTATAAAAGGTATAAGGACTTGAAACAAATTTGAACTTATTCTTAAAAAATAAAGAGAAAAAAGGACAAAGAAGAGTGAATTGTAAGTTTGGACATATCTCATTGTAATCCATGTCCAGAAAATCTTCAAAAAAGAAGGGCATAACCGTCAGATCAGTGCAATTTTTCGTCTCGGGACCCACATGATTAGGGACAGCGGCGGTATTTCACAAAATGATTTGAATTTCAACGTAAAAAGGCGCAGCGAAATCCCTCCATCTGTTTTCAGACAACCCCTTAAAATACGTGTGTCCTGTCCGAAACGAAATTAATTCAAATTAAATTACCAAAATTAAAACCCTAAAAATACCTGAAAAAGTCTCCTCATTTCACCAGCCAATACACAGCTACCAACCAGTTATACGTAAACTCCAAAAACTTCATTAAAGAATTCCCTAAAAAGCAATCCTTTCTGTTGTTTTTTATTTTTTAATTTCTTGGTTTAGTTTAATTTTTTTATTAGTTTCAAGATTTAGAAACTTCTTTCAGAAATGTTTCAAGATTCAACTTTTGTTAGAAATTAGAAAGGCGAGTTATCTGCTTTCCAAGTGAAGAAGAAGAAGAAGAAGAAGAAGAAGAAGAAGAAGAAGAAGAGAAAGAGAGAAGAAACTGAAAGGTTGCTTATGTTTTTGTGTTAATTTTATAGCTATTTTAGTTCATTCTTGCAGTTCTTGAGCAAAATCTAAGCTACCCTTTTTCATAAATTTTGCCTTTTTGTGTTTTTGTTCTATAATGGGAAAAACCCATTTAAGGTTTCCAGATCAAGGTCTGTTTTCTTGTTTTAGATTCATAGGAAAATGTAGGAAACTAGTGGGAAAATCAGAATTTTAAACTTAGATTTGTTCTTACTTTGTATTCAACTAGTAAGTAGATTTTCTGGGAAATGAGTGTAATTTCTGGTTTATTGTAATTTTCTCAAATAATTTCCTGGGAACTCTTATGAACTTTTTTAGTTAAATGGCATGTCTTGTTTTGTGTTTTTTAGGTAAATGATGGGTAGAAATCTTAGTCCAATACTGCGGCGAGAATTGGCCAATCTTGACAAGGATGCTGACAGTCGGAAATCTGCAATGGAAGCACTGAAGTCATATGTGAGAGACTTGGATTCGAAGGCGATACCGGTGTTCCTTGCTCAAGTTTCTGAGACCAAAGAAACCGGGTGTGTGTCTGGCGAATACACCATTTCGCTCTATGAAGTTCTTGCTCGGGTTCATGGTGTGAAGATTGTTCCTCAGATTGGTATCATAATGTCTACCATTATCAAGACATTAGCTTCGAGTTCCGGCTCTTTTAATCTGCAACAAGCCTGTTCGAAGGTGGTTCCTGCAATTGCAAGATATGGGATTGATCCGACCACTCCAGAAGATAAGAAGAGGCATATCATTCATTTGCTTTGTAAGCCTCTTTCGGAGTCGCTTTTGGCTTCCCAGGAAAGCTTGAGTTCAGGAGCTGCCCTTTGCTTGAAGGCGCTTGTGGAGTCCGATAATTGGCGGTTTGCTTCTGATGAGATGATCAACAATGTGTGTCAAAATGTAGCTGGTGCCTTGGAGGAGAAGTCTATTCAGACAAATGCACATATGGGACTGGTTATGACTCTGGCTAAGCATAATGCTCTGATTGTTGAAGCATATGCTAGATTGTTAATAAAATCCGGCTTGAGAATATCGAATGTGGGGCTTGCGGAAGGTAATTCTCAGAAACGGTTTTCTGCAATACAAATGATAAGTTTCTTGATGAAGTGGTTGGATCCGAGAAGCATATACTCCGAGGTAGAGTTGATTATAGAAGAGATGGAGAAGTGCCAATCTGATGAGATGGCTTATGTTAAAGGGGCTGCTTATGAAGCTTCTGAAACTGCAAAGAAAATAGCACAAGAGAAAAGGTCGAAATTTGAGAACAGTTGCGATTCAGTTACTGGATCAAATTTTGGCCGGAGAGACCGCAACCGTAGGAGGAATGTAGTCACAACTAGTGATGAATCTCCTGCAACCGCATCACCCGAATCTCAGACACTTGATTCCTTTATGGAATATGATTCTTTGCTTGAGTCACCAATTTCGATGACTCAAATTTCTCGCAACATGGAATATGATCAAAGGTCTGCGAATCGGAAGCTTTGGAGATATGAAAATGGAGGTGTAGATGTATCACTTAAAGATGGTTTGTTCTCTGCGGTTGCTCAAGGAGGTTCCATATGTGATTCACCATCTGACCTTAGCAATCATGGATCCGAGTTCATGGACGAATTTTCGGGATTCTTGCATAGAAGTCCTAGAAATAGGCTGCCAAGAAGTGCCACCCCCAGTCCTCAGGTAAAATTCTCTACATTGTTGAGATTGTCCCCTGTTATTTGTCTGTTTAAACTGCATTTACCTTACATCTTGTGCTTCAGAGGTCCCGTTCACGGATTAACGTAGACAACCGTTTTATGACTCCAAGGAGGCTCATCCGTTCTCTTCAAGATCCGAGTGACTTGAACTTGGATTACCCCGGGAAACAATACAGGAGGTTCCGAAGTCCATGCTCCAATCCAACCACAAACCGCAATACTTATCAGCGTGGTACTATCAATAATGCCAAAGGCAAAGCTCGTTCCTATACCAATGGTGAAAACCAAGGCGTCTCTGAATCTGTATCATCAACCGATGATAGTCCTGCTGAGCTTGATGTCCAAGAGCCTAACAATGCAGATCCCGTGAACAAGAAAGAAACTCTCGAGTTTCGAAACAAGAAAACACGTAAGACGACGCCTTATAAAACGTTGTTCGGCCTCTTTTTGATTATAATTGTAGGCCTCACTTCTTTGCTGTGGTCTGAAGTTGAGGATGAAAGCTTCTATATTGTCCCAACATAGATTCACTGTACTGTGTTTGTATCAAACTCTTTCAGTCCCTAGTGTATCAAACAGGTCTTTTCAATGAACAAAATCATTAGTTAAGCGTTTGATTCGAAACACGTTACTCCATACTCGGATCGAATTCGATTAAAAACATCGATTTTCAAGTTCGAGTATGAATCACTCGAATTCGAGAACGTGATATTACTGCAGGCAATACTCAAGAAAGGACCCCTTTCACAAGAATGAAAGCTTATAATTAGGCAAAAATCGCATGAAAGTTTACATGATGAGTACAAAAAGCATGCTTAATGATGGCTTTAAAAACTTTTTTTCATTCCAATATATATAATTATAAGTTGTCATTCTTAAATTTTTACCAAATCGACAATTGATAATTAATATCAAAATTACACATACATAAAAAAATTATAAATGCTAAAGATAGGGATGGCAATTTAATCCGTTTCGTCGAGTTTCGACCCGATCCAACTTGATTGGGGCGAGTTTTTTATTAAAAAAAATTGGGTTCGGGTTGGATTTAGGGTAAAAACTTTCCGATCTGACCCGATATATTTATATATTATTATTATATTTTTATTAAATTTTTTCGAGTTGGATCGAGTTTAACTAAGTTCTTTATTATTTTGTCGGGTTCGAGTTAAATATTTTATTATTTCAGGTCGAGTTGGAAGAAATATATATTGAGATCATGTTAGGTCAGGTTTAGGACGGATATTTATATTTTCGAGTCAAAATCGAAGTGACTAAAAACCCGATCCGACTCAGCCCGTTATCATCCCTAGCAAAAGAAACCTAAAAAGAAAACGGCTGCTAGATATATGTAAGTATTCTATAATTAAAATCTTAATATAAAAAATTTGAATATAAAATAAATAGTATATATTTAAAGAATTGTCACATTATATATATTGATAATTTAATTATTTTATTGTATAAAATGGATAATTAAATACTTTATTCTTAATATATAAAATTATTTTATATTAAAAATACTATTCTTTTAATAATATATTAAATTTTTTAACGAATTAAGTTAAATTATTTGATATTTGATTTAAAATTTTTATAAGTCTTAACTTTTATTTTACCTAGTTAAACAGTGTAGTTCTTTAGTGTAAGCTTCCTAATCACCACTGGTATCCCTAGAATTTAGAGATAAAGTCTGAATTTAAAGTTGAAAGACAAAATATAAATAATTAAAAATATAAAAGTAAATTCATAAATAAATTAAAATTTTTAAATAAAAAATAAAAAATGAGAAAAACAATCGCGTTTTTCTACCCCTATACGATTCTGTCACTACCCAGGAGTCAACTGAATTGGAAAAGAGCATGAACGAATTTAAAATTTTATATAAAAAGGTGTAAATTATCGAGAATGTATATTAAAAATATAAAATTGCAAGAGTTTAAGGATATAAAAGTAAATTATCAATAAAAAATATTAAAAAAATTAAAACTTTTAAAAGTACGACTGCAAACCAACACTCTCTAGATCCATCCTGAAATAAATGCCACTAACATAGAGTTCAGTCTGGGTTACATTAAGTGTTAAGGTCAGATTCAGTGTTTAAGCCCCAAATTTCCTGTAGTTTTTCGTCCATTCGTTTTTTAATAATGTTAATTTTTTATTATTTTTAGATAAAACATTGTTCAAAGTTAAAGTATAATCCATTTGTTTTCTGATTTAAACAGTAATATGAAATATTGTTGGAAATAATTTAAAGGAAACTATATTTTTTTGTAAATAAAAAACTAAAATCAATATTTTAGTAATTCCACCAAAACATTTAAACTCAATATATTAAAAAATAAAAATATTTTAATATATTAATCCGAATACATTTAATTTATTCTGAAAATTTAGGTTAAGCTTTAAGTTTTAAATCTTAAAATATAATTTAGGATTTATAATTAAAATTTAGAGTTTAAAATTTAAGATTCAAGATTTAAGTTTTAGGGTTTTAAAGTTAAGAATTTAAATTTAATTTTTTAACCTAAATATAAAAAATATATATAATTCTTTTATACAACTTATACGTTAAAATATAACCCTAAAAATATTAAAAAAACTAAAATTAAGTCTAAATATATTCAAATATAAAATATAAATCACTTTCATCAATGGATATTTTGGTTTCCATTTTTATAAATAAATCTTATACTAAGTCTCAAGTATTTTTTTACGTATTGTTATTTTTCATGTAAAAAATTTTAAAATTTAATTTTTAAATATTTTAATATAATTATAAGATAATATTTTTTTATTAAACAAATATTATATTTTTACGATAAATATCAGAATTTCAACTCACATAAAATAAAATAATATGATTATTACTAATTATTCGATTAATCAAGAGATATCAATTATTAATTAATATTTTAATTTAGTCTGATATCGGACTTAATTCAGATATATTTTACAAACTATGCTGCTCAAATCAAGTCACGAAAAATATCCCACTCTTAATCACATACAATAAATGTATTAATATTTAGGGTAAATTACAACAAAAGCCATTAAATTACGTATATAAATATATTTAGATCACCTAATTATTAAAAAAATACATTTGCTTCATTCATTTACGGGGTCGTAAGGTTACATTTGGATAACTCAATTATGAGTAAATTTACGATTAGGTCACTTTTCATATTTAAAAAAGTACATCAATTTAGTCGTTTTTTTAAAATCACTTGTATACCCTCGTTAACATTAAAAATACTTTATTTAAAATCATTAATTAATCAAATACATAAATTAATAAAAAAATAAATACGAAGTGACCAAAATATAATTTTAATAATTAAATGATCTAAATATAATTTTATTCATAATTAAATGATCTTTATTTTAGTTTACCTTAATATTTATTAAAAACTAACAGAAATTGTTTTTAAGAAAAAAAGAAAAAAACAGCTGCAGAAATTATAAAGTTACTTTTAAATGAGAAGACTTTTATCTTTATGTTGATAGCTGATAAACTTAGCTAACAACATCAAAGATCACCACTGTTACCACCATTTTTACATTTTTTTTCACACATTCTTTTGTTTGACCCATAAAAGACTCGCCTCAACATCTTCTTTTGCATCTCTTCTTACATATGGTTTCAATCAATCTATGAATTGTGTGTTTCCTGTCTGTTGATCGCCCTGAATTTTGTCTTATTTTGTATCTTCGTTTTATACCCCCAAAGTCTTGATTTTTATTTCTGGGTTTTTTAATTGAGACCCGGAACTGAATTTTCTGGACATTTCAGGATCTTAGCCTGACCCAACAAGTTGTTTCGAGGAGATTTGATCTGTGAGTTCTTTTGTTTTTGTTTTTAGATTGTTTGATGATCAGTTGTACTCTTGATTGTTTATATTTGATGGAAATCTGAATGATTGGGCTGGAAATATGATTTAAAAGGATTGGGTAATGGAAAGTTTTTATGTGGAATTTTGAAAATTTCTGTTTCTTAAATCATGTTTTGGGGTAATGAAATTTGAATTTTGTTGATTCAGCTTTGTTTTTATATATAGAATAGATTAGATGAGCTCAATTTTTCATATTGTAAACAATTGGTGTTTATTTTGCTTGATAAAAAAATGGCTTATACGTACGATCTATGAAGTTTGATTTTTTTTTTTTTTTTATCTAATACGTTATGTACTCGCATTGATTTTTGTATATTTGTAGCTGTGTGGTACCTGGTGAAAATATAATGTCTTTTGAAGGGTATTTGCTAATAGTCTACTTGGTATCCGCTCTGAGAAGTTTAGTGGATGATTATAGTAAGAAATGCTTGTTTCCACATTTTGACAATTTACTCAATGATTGTGTTTTTATTGTTAACTCTTGGTTAGGTTGTGTTAAAAAATTCAAATACTTGGTTGTTGATTATAAAGCTTTCCAAATTTGTGGTGCTTTTCTTATTACATGGTTTATTAGTTTCTATATTGGTGAAGTTCATACTTTTTTCGGTTACAGATCTGAAGTGGTGGTCAGGGAAGTTAGGCAATGTGAACTATATGGAGTGAGGATGCCAGAATTGCGGAGTGGAGCCCGGAGATCGAAACGCCTTGTTGATCTTGAGCCTCCTCCTCAACCTGTTGTTCAAGAAGAGAATTGGGAACTGCCTGCTCAAAACAGAACCAGAAGGAGAGTTGGTGGAAGAGGAAGGGGTAATGTTGTAGGTGTAGAGAAAGGACCCTCACCTGCGGTACCTGCAAGGCTAAGAGCTTCTGGTAGAGGCCGCGGTGCTAGGTTGGCTGGTTTAGACCCTGAGCTTTGTCAGGTTCTTCCTGAGGCTTCACCATTTGCTGCTGCTGAACCTGCATTCAACCGAGCAGAGGTAGTAGCGGATAAAGATATTGCAATGGAGGGTGGGAGTGCTGACAAAATAGTGGGAGTTGAAGAAGAAGCCAGCACAACCCCAGTTCCTGATCTGGTGCTTCATATTACTAACTAAATCTTTCCCTTTTTTGTTGAATATATTTATTTTAATTTGCTAATTGCCTGATACGATTTCAGATTTAGCGATTTCTTTATTTCAGCATTTCAAATTTGCTTGAAACTATCTGGATAACCATTTCTGTTTTGAGTTTGCATGAAAGTGAGGAATATTTTACTGCATCAAGTTGTAGGATTTTCTGTATATGTTTGGTCACTTTTCTTTTAGTCCTTAGTTTCTTACCAACTAAATTCCTAGTTGGTTATCATTCACCTTAGGGAAGCTCGTTGCTGAATACCTCTATGTTTCTTGTTGCAGGTACAAGTGGGAAATTCTCCTACATATAAGATAGACAGGAAACTGGGTAAGGGTGGTTTTGGACAAGTTTATGTTGGACGGAGGGTAAGTGGCGGTACTGGTAGAATTGGACCAGATGCAATTGAGGTATGTTTGAGAAATTCGTGCCCCCTTTTTAAGGGTTTTTCTGGTTAATCCATTTGGAATGTAATGTTATGTGATTTTTTTCATCACAGGTAGCGTTGAAGTTAGAGCACCGAAACAGTAAAGGTTGCAATTATGGTCCGCCTTATGAGTGGCAAGTTTACAAGTATGGCATTTTTATCAATAAATTCTGTAAATTTTTGGTATTTACATATTTGAGTGCAGTGCAGAAATTCTGACTTTGTCTCCCTTTTTGATCTCCTCGCAAAAGTTCCCTAAATGGATGCTATGGGATTCCTGGGGTGCACTACAAGGGTCGCCAGGGAGACTTCTATATTCTGGTGATTTTTTGTTTATTGCTCCTTAGTGTCTTAACTTCCAATTTAGTTAATATATTTTAAAGAAATTTAATGAATATTTCAGGTAATGGATATGCTTGGTCCCAGTCTCTGGGATGTTTGGAATTCTCTAGGACAATCGTAAGAAATAGAATCTTCCCCTTTGTTCTTTGTTGTACATACCCATACATGTCTACATGATTAAATGTATCTACCAATCTTTCAGCTTCGTAACATCTAACATGTACTGTGACAGGATGTCGCCAAATATGGTTGCCTGCATTGCAGTGGAGGCAATATCTATTCTCGAAAAGCTTCATTTAAAGGGGTAGGCCATATTGTAACTTTCTGCGCTTTATTAAATATGCCCTTCTGTTTTGCATTGTTGCAACTGTTTGTTGTCTGCTTGAAGAAAGGTTTGTGCATGGAGATGTGAAGCCTGAGAACTTTTTACTAGGTCAACCTGGATCAGCCGATGAGAAGAAGCTATATCTTATTGATCTTGGTTTAGGTATCTTCGCCTCAGCCCTCTCTTCCCTGTTAACTGTATGTTCTTTCTTAGCTGTCAGTGTCAACCTCGAGCACATTATGGTTAACTACTAGTGTATAGTTGTTTATTCTCTTTGATGGCCTATCTCTATGAGATTTTATTTTCTGTCATGTCTTAACTCTTACGGAAATGTAGTAAATGCTATTAATGATTTTGTACTAATTACTGCCTGCCTCACATGTTCTTGGATCAGCCTCTAGGTGGAAAGATGCATACTCTGATAAACATGTTGATTATGATCAAAGGCCTGATGTATTCAGGTATATAAATTTGGTTTTAAAATGTCATGAAATACTGCTTATGTTTCGTGTTGATAGCTTTGGATATTTCTTCCATCAGGGGAACAGTTAGGTATGCTAGTGTACATGCTCATTTAGGTCGGACTGGAAGTCGAAGGGATGACCTCGAGTCCTTGGCATACACATTGATATTTCTAATGAAAGGAAGGTTACCATGGCAGGGTTCTCAGGTTCTTATTGTCGTTTTGATTAACGATTTACATAATCTGATTTTATTTTCTTCCTGAATTATTCTCTATTTTTTTGGAACCACATAGGGGGATAACAAGAGTTTTATGGTTTGCAAGAAAAAGATGGGCACATCTCCAGAGTTGATGTGTTGCTTTTGTCCGGCCCCATTTAAGCAGTTTCTTGAAGTTGTTATAAATTTAAAGTTTGATGAGGAGCCCAATTATGCCAAGCTCATATCCTTCTTTGAAAGCCTAATTGAACCATGTGTACCATTGAGACCCATTAGAATTGATGGAGCCCTTAAGGTCATTGTTTTGTTTTTCCCATCGATTAAATCGGATTGTATTAGGATGTTCAAATAAACAACCTTCATTTATTTCCTTTTGTATAAATAGGTTGGGCAAAAGCGGGGAAGATTAGTTATTAATTTGGAAGAAGATGAGCAGCCTAAGAAAAAAGTACGACTGGGTAGTCCTGCGACTCAGTGGATTTCTGTTTACAGTGGACGATGCCCTATGAAGCAGAGGTAAAGTTGTGTTTTCTTGTTAAATGTAATATTCATTTCTACTATACCTTGTCTCCATGTCTTTGGGTTTCATCTAGTGGTTAGCACACTTTACATTTTTCCTTAAGTTATTCAGGCTTTGAGTCAATCTCGGCATTTTTTAATGTTTTCATCTTCACACTTATATTGTACCGTATTTAGAGAATACTCCCATTGTTTATGTCTCAAATGTGATGCCAAAACATATATAGTCACCAACAAAAGTTAAAAGTAAATGATAAAAGATACTTTTACTCATAATGACTGGTTGTTAAAAGTTGGTCCATTCAAGCTAGATTGACACTTTTTCATTTTTTTATGGGCATGGCGCATGCTTCTTCGTGTGAAAATATGAGTTACTCAGCCATGAGGTTTGAAAATTGTTCTACATAAAGTTTCTTCATTTTCATTCTGACACTTTTTATCAATTTTGTAGATATCACTACAATGTAGCAGATTCGAGGTTGCGTCAGCATGTGGAGAAGGGAAATGAAGATGGATTGTTTATTAGCTGTGCGGCTTCAGCTGCAAATCTCTGGGCCCTGATCATGGATGCGGGAACAGGTTTCTCTTCCCAGGTTTATGAGTTGTCATCAGTCTTTCTGCACAAGGTTATCATTCTAAAGAACTAATTCCTGACATTTTACTTCTGGATTTACATGCATTTTGACCGACTTCAATATCAATTCGGATTTCATCAGGAATGGATAATGGAGCAGTGGGAAAAGAATTACTATATTACTTCAATAGCAGGAGCAAATAATGGCAACTCCTTGGTTGTTATGTCAAAAGGTTGATAATTTCCATATTTATTTATATATATATATACATATTCCATTGAGTTTTCTGAGAACATAGTATTGCATGATTAAATTCATAAGTTTACAATTTATCTCGGAGAGTCAAGACTCTTTCAGTTTTGGTGGGCATGATAGGTTTGCATGTTCGCCTTGAGATTTTCATCGTTAAGAACTTGTGCTGAATAAAAGAAGAAAATATTGAAGGCTTGTTTTCTGTAATTAACCTTTACCAAGAAAGTTCACTGAACGGCAAGTTTGCGGCCTGCATGCCTCAGATTCTATCTACAGCATATAAGTTATACTGATCACCTAATTCCTTAGCTGTTCTCAAAATTTATCTTTGTAGGAACTCCTTATACTCAACAGTCCTACAAAGTAAGTGAATCGTTTCCCTACAAATGGATAAATAAGAAGTGGAAAGAGGGCTTTCATGTAACGTCAATGACAACTGCCGGGAGTCGGTGGGGTGTTGTTATGTCGAGAAATGCTGGATTCTCCGATCAGGTATTCCTTTCTTTTGCTCTTCATGTATGTCTTCTGTTTTTCCACTGCCCTCTATTTCCAAAAGTAGCTGTTTGTAACTTCATTCTAAATTCAATGATCAAGGTTGTGGAGCTTGACTTTTTATATCCAAGCGAAGGGATACATTGGCGGTGGGAGAGTGGTTATCGAATAACATCCATGGCTGCAACCATAGATCAAGCGGCCTTCATACTAAGCATTCCAAAACGAAAAACAATGGATGAAACCCAAGAAACTCTTCGCACATCCGCCTTTCCTAGCACCCTTGTGAAGGTGTGTATAAGCCCCTCCCTCTCCCCCCTCTCCGATATTTTCGTAACACTTATGGCAGTGCTGGTTTACTTATTTAAGCATTACCAATGGGTGTTAACACCAAGTGTTGCTTGGTCCATTCTCTTTATTATAGAAGCTCGACCTCTTGCTTCGAGGAGTTTATATTTTCGAATACCTGATTATTGTCCGCCGTTCTTGTTGCAGGAAAAATGGGCAAAAAATCTCTATGTTGCATCGATTTGTTACGGGCGGACAGTCTGCTAATTATTGGGTTTCTTCTGCTATAAAAGCTTCTGATATGTGAATGTAAAAAGGGGAAAAAAGAAGAAAATTCATACAATTTTAAAACCTCAGAAAGCAATGGCAACCGTTTGTTGAATCATATGATGCTTTGAATTCATCATAAATTGCAATGTTTATTCTTAAGTTGGAAATCTTTCAGCTCCTCTCCCCCTCTCCACGGTTAAAATTTATGTTTATTCACCATGGACTGAAGAAAGCAATGGGAACACACATTTCCAGAAAACTTAGTTACGAAGGATTAGAATTCGCTATCGAACTCGGATCACCTGGAAGAACGAGGTCATCCTTTATGTCCAAATTTTGATATGATCAACAACAAAGTCGGATAAGATTTAATTTAACAAGTATTCAAATTAACGGAGTAAAATTACCTTATAAAGAAATTTGGGAGTGCAGAGGCTCTCCCATGGTCTTAATACATCCGTCCCTTGATATGATTCAACTAGCTGATAGTGGCTAGAGATTACCTGATGGATAATCTTACCAATTCCAACATACCATCATCACTTTATGACTGTAAATTATTCCTTCAAACTGGGAAAAGAATGCTGTTTCTCTTCACTTTCCCATCAATATTTTACATTACAGACAAAGACACACCCTTTGACTACCATGTATGAACCAGTGTAGTTAATTTCCTCCGTTAGAAATAAACAACCAGAAGCAGAAGCAGATTTAGTGGTAAAAGTGAACATCAAAAAGCTAAAAAGATGGCAATTTTAAGCTTACTTTCTAAATAGTACTGTATAGTTTTTGTTTTAAGTCTCAGCTTCATTGACTCATTTCCATGCCTTCATGAGCAATGAGATGCTCTGCTGGAATTCAAGGATTTACTAGTTCGAGAATCGATGGGAGACGACAACTCAACAGTTTTGTTTCTTGGTGACTTATAGACATGGAATTCCAGTTCAGAATGTTGTTAGTCGGTGCCCCAGTGGAAATGTAGTTCCTGATCGTCTTCAAAACGAGTGATTCGTCTCATTCCATCCAGTGTTTTTTCCCTACACTAGGAAAGGCTTAAAATGTTTTGGCATCCATTTTCAGGATCAAGACCTTGATGTCACTTGGCATATTTCCAACAATTCTATACAATGTGAAATTCTAGTGATGGAACCGGGAAATTCGAGTGAACTGGTCCATCTTGATATGAGAGGAAATAGCTTCAGTTGGTTCAACAACTCAGCAGTTGTTTCATTTGTGACTAATCCGAGTGGCAAAATGATTGAAGGAGGGTTACTAATCATGTTGAAGCCAAGCTACGTTGGGCAGCTCCCATGGTCATTGAACTGGCTCACAACAAAAGAGAGTGGATTTGAAACAATTTGTTTGGATGTTTAAAGCCAAAGAAATATTTCCCAAGTCCCAAGTTCAAGCCAAGCTACGCTTAGTTGTTGCCATGGCCTTGAACTGTCTCCCTGCAAAAGCAAGAGAGGATTGGAACAAATTACATATATTCTTCAGCCACACCAGTTCAGTGAACCATGGTGAACCACAATCCCATATCGACCAAGTAAAAGAAAGGAGCAGGAGCTGTACTGTATAAATAAGAGGCAACTAGCATCGTTGCAACATACTTACCTGGACGGGGTCAATGGGTGATCATCAAGGCCCATGGCCTAGGCTAGTGACTTCCATTGCACTTGGGAGGGGTGCTCGTCTAAGGTCTCCCCAAAGTGGGAGAGCCTACGTCATAATTTGTGGTTGTGGGGGCCTGCGTTCGCGCAGCCCCCGTCCAATTTCAGTTCAATCTTTTTAATGGGTAATCAATATTCTTTTAGTTTCTTTTTTATAAATATCTGTAAGTTTTTCTAAATCCCAAATTTGCATTTTTTGCTGTTTTCTGGGTAGCGTTCTGACTTGGTTTCCTTGCTTATGAATTTCATTTTTCTACCGTGAAGGCTTTTGATTGTTTCTTTGCTTTCAATTCGACAACCATTTCATAGCTTGCTTAGAAACTGTCTTGGGTCTATGCACCTTCGCCTTGAGGCTTAACTCTTCCTTCAGTACACTCACAAAGCTGGAAACTAAGTAACTTTCTTCCATGTGTTGTGCATTAACATATGAAGTTTAAGCAACTCAAACTTCTACTTATCCTGATACTCTCTCCAGAATATTTTTAGCACTAATTTGTTGAATTATTCAATTGTATTATCACTAGTTCTGTCATAGAATCTATGGCATAAATCAGTAATAAATTCTTGCCATGTCACAGAATCTATGGCATAAATCAGTAATAAATTCTTGCCATGTAGCTTTGTTTTTCTGCATTATGTAACCATCAAATCATGTCTTTGCCTTCCCTATGAGATACATAGCTGCCGATTCTAATTTCTGAACATCAAGAACATCAAAAATAGTAAAGTAATTCTCACACTTTCTAATCCATTTCCTGGGATTTTTCCCTTCAAACATATGAAGGTCTATTTTTGGTTTAAGATTGAAAGTGTTCCAGTTCCCCCTTGGTTATTCTTTTCAGGCCTACAAAGTTAAGTTTTTTACATTACAAACAAAGATTCACCCTTTACCAATTCCAGCATACCATCATCACTTCATGACTGTAAATTATTCCTTCAAACTGGGAAAAAAAATGCTGTTTCTCTTCACTTTCACATCAATATTTTACATTACAAAGACTCGATGAGAGACGAATTTAAGCTTACTTTCTAAATAGTACTGTATAGTTTTTGTTATAAGTATCAACTTCATTTACTAGTTTGAGACTCGATGAGAGACGAATTTAAGCTTACTTTCTAAATAGTACTGTATAGTTTTTGTTATAAGTATCAACTTCATTTACTAGTTTGAGACTCGATGAGAGACGACAACTCAACAGATTTGTTTCTTGGTGACTTATAGACATGGAATTCTTCCATCCAGTGTTTTTTCCCCTACACTAGGAAAGGCTTAAAATGTTTTGGCATCCATTTTCATGATCAAGACCTTGGTGTCACTTGACATTTCCAATAATTCCATACAAGCTGAAATTCTAGTGATCGAACTGGGAAATTTGAGTGAACTGGTGCATTTTGACATGAGAGAAAATAGCTTCAATGGTTCCACAGCTCCATAGTTGTTTCATTTGACTAATCTGAGTGGCAAAATGATTGAAGGAGGGTTACCATTCATGTTCAAACCAAGCTCTGCTGGGCAGTTCCCATGATCATTGAACTGGCTCACAACAAAATAAAGAGTGGATTTGAAACGATTTGTTTGGATGTTTAAAGCCAAATAAATATTCCCCAAGTCTCAAGTCCCAAGTTCAAGCCAAGCTACGTTTAGTTGTTGCCATGACCATGAACTGTCTCCCTGCAAAAGCAAGAGAGGATTGGAACAATTTGGCTTTAAAAAAATACATTCTCTAATTGTCCATGTCAAGCCTAGATGTGTTTGGTTGTTGCTATGAATATGATCATAGAACTGCCTCACTGCAAAATCACGATTACATTCGAAACTATATGGGTGAACTGAAATGAAACGAATCTGTTCTTGCTAGCCATTGAGGAAAGCTTTTGCAGATCACAAAGAATCATGGTGAACCACAATCCCACATTGCCTAAGTAAGAGAATGGAAAAGGATCTGAACTGTATAAATAAGAGCCAACTAGCGGCCTTGCAACATACTTACCTGGACGGGGTCAATGGGTGATCACCGAGGCCCATGGCCTAGGCTAGTGACCTCCATTGCACTTGGGAGGGGTGCTCGCCTGAGGTCTCCCCAAAGTGGGAGAGCCTACGTCATAATTTGTGGCAGTGGGGGCCAGCGTTCGCGCGGCCCCTGTCCAATCTCAGTTAAATCGTTCTAATGGTCAATGAATTTCATTTTAGTTTTTTTTTCATTGATATTTGTAAGTTTCGCTATTATCTATATTGTTTTCTGCACCGTGTTTTGACTTGTTCCTTTTCTGTTTGAAATTGATTTTGGCACTCTGAAGGTCTGGCATTTCATACAGTTTTGCGTGTCTGCTTCCTCAGAAACTGTCTTGGGTCTATGCACCTTGAGCCTTAACTCTTCCTTAAGTCCACCCCAAAGCTGGAACGAAGTAACTTTCTTCTAAGGATGTGTTGTGCATTAACATAGGAAGCTGAAGCTTCTCAAACATCTGATACTCTTCCACAGACTTTTTTTACACTAATTTGTTGAATTCTTCGATTGTATCATCACTGGTTCTGTCACAGAATCTATGGCATAATGCAAGAATCCTTGTTTTTCTGCATTATGTAACCATCAAATCATGTCTTTGCCTTCCCTATGAGATACATAGCTGACAATTCTATTTTCTGCACATTAGGAACATCAAAAATAGTAAAGTATTTCTCGAACTTTCTAGTCCAGTTGCTAGGATTTTTCGAGCTCCAGGTGCTAAATTATTTCGTCTTGAGGAACAACGCACTTGGTGCAAAGATTCTTGGAGGTCCTCCAATGGATACGCCGATCGATCCAAAGATTTATGCCAACAACAGTGTCTTTTGTGGGATGCAAATTGGGGTTCCTTGTGAAAAGGATTTAGTTCCCCCAGGGTCACCACTGATGAAGAAACAAGAAACATTGTTTTCATGGGTAGCTACAACAATTGGCTACCCTGTTAGGTTGTTATTTTCAACTGCAGTGATGTATGTTATTAGTTATTTCAACGGTGCACTTTCTGTCGCATCATCAGGACATTACCCTTATGGATGAATTCGAATGAAATCGATCCATCTTGGTAGCCATGGGGGACATTAACCTTTCAACATAGATGCTAAAGAATAGGCACAGTTGGACGAGGTTGATGGACAATCAATAAAGTCCATGGTCTAGGCTATTGATCTCTATTACACTTGGTAGGGTGCTAGCCTAAGGTCTCCTCAAGGCATGATTAAGGTTGTTTCTTGAGACATAAGTATTGTCAGAATC
The DNA here is from genome assembly GCA_035048815.1 of Abelmoschus esculentus. NCBI lineage: Eukaryota > Viridiplantae > Streptophyta > Magnoliopsida > Malvales > Malvaceae > Abelmoschus > Abelmoschus esculentus. Next base: position 1,842,824 of record JAUCBN010000051.1, on the reverse strand, counting down.
GGACATTATATTGCTGGTGTGAAGAAAAGGTGCTAAATTGATACAAATGAAAATGGGAAAACTTAGTTATGGCCGAACATAGATGCCTCAGTCCTACAAAAATATGATAAGTAATGAAACCTCTTATGGGGACAAAACTGGAGTTCATACAGGCACAACCAATAACAACAGCAGAACTTCTCAAGAAGAGTTTCCGGAATAGATTGGAAACCTCACTGAACTGAGGAAGTTGATTCTGGTAGGAATCCATTGTTGATATTGCTCCTTCAATTGCCCCTTTCAAGCTCCGTGCTGTATCGGTAAGAACAACCTCAGCTCCGAAAGCTTCGAGGATCATTCTCCAACTGCTCATTTAAAACCCAACAGCAATTGTTTTCTTAAATTAAATCCTAATGAAATCCAGCACAAATGATGAAAAACAGCTTACTTCAGTGACATTTTTGGCGATCAAATCTTCTCCTCCATTTTTTCCTCTGAACAAAACATTAAGCTTTTCAACATATAATCTTTGAAAAGGGTGCAATTTGGATGAACGTTTACAGCAAAGCAAAAATTGCCCAAATTCTCATAATTTTCAAACCATCCAAGTAAAAGCCAAGCTATGCTTTGTTGTTGCTATGGAGTATGGACATTGGATTGGCTCACAGCAAAAGCAAGAGAATACTGAAAACAATATAGATGAACTGGAATCATATCGTTCTGTCTTGGTAGCCATGACAGATTAATCTTTCAGAATATATGCTAAAATATGGGTACAAGAACCCCCCCCCAACTCCATTGAGGAATCAAATTCCAATCTGTTTAGTAGTTCCATGTATTCTTCACCCCCACCAATCTTCAGGAACGTGGATAATATGGTGAACCACAATCCCATATAGACCAAGAAAGAGGAGGGAGCAGGAGATGGACTATATAAATAAGAGGCAACTAGCAACTTTACAACATACTTACCTGGACGGGGTCAATGGGTGATCATCAAGGCCCATGGTCTAGGCTAGTGACCTCCATTGCATTTAGGAGGGGTGCTAGCCTAAGGTCTCCCCAAAGTGGGAGAGCCTACGTCATAATTTGTGGCAGTGGGGGCCTGCGTTCGCGCGGTCCCTATTCAATATCAGTTCCAATTATTCTTTACTCGGTTACGTAATTGACTAGAACTTGTATTGTGTGATAAGGCTGAATTGTAAAAGGCCGTTCTCAGTGTTTTTCGCATATGTTTAGTTATCTGGATTTAACTATAACCTAAACACAAGGATTTGAAAACATAAATTTATATTTGAAATTGGACACATACAATTTTTGACTTATGAATGAATACTGAAATATTTATTACCTATAACTGTAAGAAAACTAGCAAACAATTCCCCCCCTGAGAGTAGGAGCCTCATTACTATTTATACCTACATTGACAACAAGTATGACTTGAATGGCCAAGCAGCTTTAAGACTTATCTCGAATTTCATTTAAGATATAACCCCTGACATATGCCAATCTGATTACCACACTAGATAAGACTTAAAATGTTTTGGCATCCATTTTCTGGATCAAGATCTTAATGTCACTCGACATTTCCTACGATTCCATACAAGGTGAAACTCTAGGGGATCTGACTGGGAAATTTGAGTGAACAGGTGCATCTTGACATGAGAGGAAATAGCTTCATTGGTTCAATTCATCTGCAGGTGTTTCGTTTGACTATTCTGGCAAAATCCCAGTGACTTTTGGTTATCTGCGGAGTCGTGAGACATTGGAGTTGTTAGTTGCGACATAATAACCTTAATGCTGAAATAACATGAACATTTTCCAAGCTCCAGATTAGTCTTGAGCAACAACGAACTTGGTGGAAAGATTCTGTCCTCAAATGGATACACTGATCGATCCAAACATTCATGTCAATACCAGTGACGTTTGTGTGTGTGTGTGCAAATTGGGGTTCCTTGTGAAGAAGATTTAGTCCCAGGGTCACCATTGATGAAGAAATAGGAAACACAGTTTTCTTGGGTAGCTGCAGCAATTGGCTACCCTGTTGGGTTGTTTTCAACTGCAGTGATGTATGTTATTGGTTATTTCAACGGTGCACTGTCGCATCAACATCGGGACATTAACCTTATGGATGAACTAGAATGAAATCGTTCTGTCTTGGTATCCACGGGGGACAATAACCTTTCAACATAGATGCTAAAGAATAGGCACACTTGGTTACAAAAAAAAAAAAAAAAAAAACAACAACAACTGCAGTAGAAGTAGAAGCTATAACCAAGGAGATAAACTTGTTTTTCGTTTGAAAAATTTAGGCAAATTAGATTTCTTTCTTGGTATGTCTGTCCAACATGTTCAGAGGATAGTTTTAAGTCAAAAAAGCATATCTCTGAGCTTCTTGAAAAGACTAAGATGGTTGATGAAGTTCCCATGCCTACACCGATGGTCACTTCGCCTCAACTATCTTCAATTGATGGTGATCCCTTTTCTGATGTAACTTTGTTTCGACAGTGGTAGAGACACTTCAGCATATTATTACCACACAACCTGACATTCAATACGCGGTTAATAAGGTTAGCCAGTTTATGCGGTTAATAAGGTTAGTCAGTTCATGCTACATCAACACTCACTACATTGGTTGGATACGCAGATTCAGATTGGGGAACTTGCTCCGATGATAGAAAATTTATAGCAAGTTACATTGGTTGGATACAGTCTCTCGCTCTTCTACCGAGGCAGAATTCAGGGGTATAGTCAATGTAATGTTTTAAGCTATGTGGATAAATTCTTTACCGTCTGAACTTGGCATACAACTCTCTACAACACCTGTCATTTGGTGTGATAATGCTAGTGCAATTGTACATTCTGCCAATCCAGTTCATCATGCTAAACTTAAGCATGATGAGTTGGATCTTAGTTTTGTTAGGGAGAAAGTGGTCAATGGAATCTTTTAGATCAATTATGTTCCTGCTATGGGTCAAATTGCAGATGTGTTCACCAAGCCATTATCAACATCATTTTTGTTAAGCTTTGACAACAATTAAAAGTTTTATCCGCTGAAGAGCTTAGTTTTCACTTTTCAGGATTTATCAGTTTTGCAGTAACAAAGTTCAGGAGACTCATGTGTTGAAAATTAAGTAGTCAATTTTTTTTTCTTTTAGCATCAGAATCCAGAAAAAAAACAGTCCACAAGTTGAAAGGTTGTTTGGTTAAAGAGTTGTGTTCCCTGAAACAAATCTTGGAACTATTATTCTATCAGATAACAAACTCTCAGGTTCTTGGCCATCTCAGTTGTTTCAACTTTCAATCTCGAAATCTACCGGTCTTTGTGGTGTCGAGAAACTGGTATTCTGGAGAATTGCCAGAAATCAATACTACTTCAATAATGATAACCATGCTCTCAGGAAACAAATTTTCAGGGCCAGTGTCAAAATCTATCTCAAATATCTACAGATAATTACAGCTGGACTTGTCAAACAATAGCTTTTCTGGCAGTGAATTTCCAGCATTTGGACCATATAGTGTAATTGCTTGTGCTGATATTTCTTCCAATAATTTATGTGGCAAAGTTCATACGGATTTGGTTAAGTCAAAATGGCTTTTCTGGTCCATTGCCTGAAATTTTTAGCAACTTGAGTATGCTTGAACACCTTGATCTTCATGGCAATAATCTCAGTGGTGAATTCCCAGCTTTCTTCTCTCAATTGTCCTCTCTTCAAGTACTTACTCTTAGGAACAATTACATTGATGGATCGATCTTGATCTGTCGAGTCTTGAAGTCTCTGAATCCTCGACCCCTCCAACAAAAACCTCAAGGGTGAACTGGAATCAAATCGATATGTTCTTGGTAGCCATGAAAGATATTAATCTTTCAGAATATGGTTTTTGCTGAAAGATGGGGTATAACCTGTTACGAAACCCTCCAACTCCGTTGAGGAATGATTTTTGCATATTCTGATAACTCAATTAATGATCTTGTCTGATTACAAACATTTATAATCGGTGAGGAAAAGAAACAAGGAATCAAATTCTAATCTGTTTAGTAGTTCCATGTATTCTTCACCCCCACCAGTCTGGAGGGAAATGGAGAGTAATGGAGAACCACAATCCCACAACGACTAAGTAAGAGAATGGAAAAGGATCTGGACTGTATAAATAAGAGCCAACTAGCAGCCTTGCAACATACTTACCTGGACGGGGTCAATGGGTGATCAACAAGGCCCATGGCCTAGGCCAGTGACTTCCATTGCACTTGGGAGGGGTGCTCGCCTAAGGTCTCCCCAAAGTGGGAGAGCCTACGTCATAATTTGTGGCAGTGGGGGCCAGCGTTCGCGCGGCCCCCGTCCAATCTCAGTCTAAATTTTCTAATTGTTTTAGGGTTTAGTGTTAGATATGTAGTGTTTGTTTGTTTTGTAATGGACTACAAACTAAGTTTTTTGATTTTGTTCACTACGACTTGTCTGAAAGCCCTTTTTCTTCATGATAACAATCAGAGGTGTAGTGAACAGATTATTTGGTTATCTTTTGGACAGATGCTTGGTATATATGACACAGTATTGTTTGAACTTAATTTCTAAACACATTCATGGTATTGGTTGTTTTTAATTTGCTTTCTCTCACTTAAAAACTATGAAAACTTACATACAATTCCTCTCTTAGAGCCAGGTTCCCTTGCTGTTTCAATAACCTCTTCACTTGATATCTGCAAGAGCCTCGGTTATAGGTCAACAGTATGATAGTATACTATTCAAATCTCACATTGACAAAAAGTATGATCTAAATGACCAAAACAGCTCAAAAGTTAACTCGAATCCTTTTGAAGAAGGCATTGTGGTTATAAGTCTATAGCCCTTGACATATGCAATGAAAGCCACTCTGATTCTGGTATTACCACTCTTTGGCTCGACCAGGATGGATAAAGGATAGCCACATATAAGATTAACAGAAGGCAATGTATAATTTCAGTTGCAAATCAGAAGTGATCCAACATTAACTTGAAAATATCCACATATCTGTCCTCGACATTGGAGCAGGGTTTCATTGACTCTAAACTCGACAGCGATTCGAGCCATGCATCCATCTGCAACTTTGTCTAGATGTACTAATGGTGTTTGTTAGTAATGCAAAAAAACAAGTGATTCGTCTGAATCTATGCATATAGATTCCATTTAACATTGAGAACTTGTCAAACAATTGCTTTTCTGACAGACTGGCAGTGATTTCCAGCATTTAGACCAAATGGCTTAATTGTTTTGTCGATATTTCTTCCAATAATTTCTATGGTAAAGTTCCTACGGGTTTTGAACTCTTCACCTCGATGCTTTTGTTAGCTCAATTGGCTTTTCCAGTCCATTGCCTGAAAATTTTAACAAATTGAGTATATGCTTGAACACCTTGATCTTCATGACAGCAATATCAGTGGTGAATTCCCAGGTTTCTTCATTTAATTACCTCTTCAGGTACTTAATCTTAGGAACAATTCCATTGATGAATCAATCTCTAATGATCTGTCGAGTCGTAGCGGACTCCAAATCCTCGACCTCTCCAACAACAACCTCTTGATCAAAAACCGTGATATCTTACTTTCCTGGACCTTTCAAACAATTATCAGGAGAAATTACACATTCATTAGGTGGTCTCAAAAGTTTGAAGCTGCTTAACATTTCATTCAATGAACTTTCTGGCAAACCCCCAGTGAGTTATGGTGATCTGCAGCGTCTTGTGATCCTGCAGTAACTTTAATGGTGAAATACCATGAACATTTTCCAAGCTCCAAGAGCTAAATTATTTAGGCTTGAGCAACACCGAACTTGGTGGAACGATTCCTGGGTAGCTACAGCAATTGGCTACCCTGTTGGTTTTCTAGTTTTCAACTGCAGTGATGTATGTCATCGGTTTTCACAACGGTACACCGTCACATCATCATCGGGACTGTCTTACTTCTCTAAGGCGATGATCGACTCAAAGTTCCTAATTGAACCACGCCATGTTAGACAAAGATGACAGTGTTTTCATAGGCTGTTGTCTGTTGATATAAGCATTTTTCATCAGAATTTTAAGAAATGGCAGTGTTCTCATAGTCTGTTTAACAATTTCATATTGATAGTTTGAAACAATTTGGTTTTGAGGCCAAACAAAACTTCCCAAAGTCTAAATCCAAAGAAAAATTATTGATAGAACTGCTTCACTGCAAAAGCAAGAATTTTATCGAAACAATATGGATATTAACCTTCCAACACATATCACTCTGATATCTTAGTCTATGACCATTCGAAAGAGAGTCCATTCTGTTACACAATCAATTTTTAATCAGTGAGATAAAAGAAACAACGAATCAAATTCTAATATCCTTCAGCCACACCAGACAGCAGGAAGAACTTAAATCCAGGAGATTAGCACATATCCCATGTCGACTAAGGATGGGGTCAATGATCAGCAAGGCTCATGGCCTAAGCTAGTGACCTCCATTGCACTTGGGAGGGGTGCTAGCCTAAGGTCTCCTCAAAGTGGGAGAGCCTAAGTCATAATTTGTGGCAGTTGGGGCCTGCGTTCGCGCGGCCCCTGTCTAATGTTATTTTAAATGTTTTTTGTGTTGGCATGGTTTTTAAACTGCTGAATAATGTAGGAATTAGGTGTCTTTGGCATAATTTCCTCTGTCTTCTCAATTGTCCCTTTCAAGCTCCGGGCTGTATCTATAAGAACCGCCTCGGCTCTGAAAGCTCCAAGGATCATTCTCCTTTAGAGAACTCATTTGAGAAGGCATTGTGATTATGAATCTGCAACCCTTGGCAATTGTTTAGATATACTAATGGTGTTTTACCAATCAACTGCTCATTTCAAACTCAACAATAGTGAGCTTACTCAGTGACATGTTTGGCAATTAAATCTTCTCCATTTCTTTTCTCAAGTTCCAGCACAGAATATTAAGCTTTTCAATAATATAATCTTAGAAGTGAAAAGGGCGTTGTTCGGCTGAACATTTTAAGCCAAGGAAAATTGCTCAAAGGCTCAGAATGTTCAAACCATCCAAGTTCAAGGCAAGCTATGCTTGGTTGTTGCCATGGACAATTGGATTGCCATGAGAGATATTACTCTTTCAGAATACATGCTAAAAGATGGGCAGAATTTATCATGAAAAATCCCGACTCCATCGAGGAATGATTTTTGCACTCTGATATCCAACTTAGTCTATGATAATTCTAAAGAGACTCCATGTCTGATTTAGAAACATTTTTTAATCAGTGAGTAAAAGAAACAAGGAATCAAATTCTAATCTATTCTGTGGACTGTAGTTCCATATATTCTTCAAGGAAATCGAGAATTATGGTGAACCACAATCGTGTCATGGCGGAGGGTGAAGATAATGAACTTTGGCTTTAATGGAAATGAGGATTGCTTGGTGACATGAGTACACGAGGTTCGAATTCAGTACCTGCACCCACTCGAAGTGATTAACGGTCACTCCTCCGGAGTTTGCATATATGTCGGGAAGGATAACCTCCCCTTGCTTCGATAAGATTTGTCGGGAAGGATGATTAGTAGCTTCGATAATGAACTTGGCTTTAACTTCATTTTCATTTTCCCTTCATTAAGATCAATAGGACAATATTTAGTTTCAGACATCTAAGTCATTTGCAGGAAGGGAGCTGTAAAATAAAGGGTGCTACCTGTTGACGATGCCTCCAAGTGCTGCAGGGCGCAGTCTTCAACGAGAAGCGGCTCGGGATCCGAAGAATCCCCACCATGGAATCCTTTGACACCCTTGTTTTCTTTGACATGGTTGAGTAGGCTGGGAATATCAATTCCTTCGGTGTTCTTTATGGCTCCTGTGGCATCACTTACAGCAACAATATTCCCACTCTTCTCATGGATGAGTCTATCAGCCTAGGAACATTTCCAAAAACCTGAAATGGATTTTTTTGATACATTTTAAGTGTATCCTTGTCGGAATTCAAAATTTTCTGGCATGGAATGTGCACCTGTAAAACAAATTTGTGTCTGGAGATGACCTTTCTATGTTCATAAAGAAGTGCCTAGGTGGTAAACATGACTCCTCTGCCGGTAGCAGTATCTCTGCCAAGCGATCCTAAACGAAGGACTGAAATTGAATAAAATGAAAAGTTAAAAGATTAAATTGTAAATAATAAAAAAATGTTTTTATATATAGGTATAAGTTACATAGGTATTCTTTAGCATGTGGTTCAAATTTAATTAAAATTAGGATTAAAACAAATGAAAAATTGAAGAAATCATGCAAAAATGAGAAACTAAATTGAAAAAAAATTATAAAGAGAAATTGAAGTTACATATGTATTATACATGTTCGAGAAAGATGCATATCAAATTTGGTAAAAATAAACTTAAAACAAAAAAAATTGAAAAAAATAAATAAATCAAGGTTTAAACTGCAAAACAAGAAAAAATTATTTTTTAAAAAAATTATTAAAATTTAAATTCGACTTGAACTTAAAAAATAAATCATTAATCATAAAAAAAAAAATTAGTTATATCGAGTTTTACTCAACTGGCCCCAACTTTTTTTTTTGTTATATTTGGTTCCCTTAGTTTTACAATAAATGAAATTAAGTCATACACTCTATTTTTTTCTTGGTTTAATCATTCTTTATGCCCCATTAGTTTTGATCAATGCCATTAAGCTTTGTCCCCCAACTTTTATGCTTTAATTACTCTTTTAAGTCCTATTATTTTTTAAAATACGTGAAATTAAACCCTAGCCCTCAATTACTCTTTAAACCCTTTTAATTTTTCATTATTTTTATTTATAATTTATTTATTTATTGAGACTTGAAACTTGTATATAATTGAATTTTCAGTGTTAGTGTTAATTTTTTCATTTATATATTAGATATAGAGTTATGATTTCAATTATTTTTTATATAAAAAGGCATTAATTTAATTTCAGTCATCTATTTATCTTCATTCAACAGTCTAAAAATATAAAACTTTTAAATTTTATATTACGTAATAAGATCATATCTTATAATAAGATCACATTTCATCTTAACTCTATCTCTATTGCATACCGATTGATTTTATCAATTGAACCTACACCCACGGGCCGGGTCGAGTCGGGTCTAGAAAAAGTCTTTAAATTTTTTGTTTAGACAAGTTTGTGGACTTTCTTGACAGTATATTTATTGGATAGGTCCAAAAAAATGGGTCTCAACCCTTAATTAAAGGATGTAAATTCTGGGGTCATATATCCATAAACTCTAATTTTTCAACTCTTAAATTCCCCTGCAACCAAATTTGAAAAAGTAAAAAGCTGACAAATGATTGATAAATGTAGTTGGTTTGGCAATGGCTGACTTGTCTGCCATTATTGACTTTGTATGATACCTAATACCAAATCCTTCATCTCCTTTGTGTAGAATTTTTCAATCTCCAGCCTCCAGGAACGTGGCTTACACATAGGATATAGTTTTATACATGATAAAATAATGTATGGGTTGCCTTTATAAAATCAAAATTCCCCTCATTTCTTCCCCTTGTTTTTGTTCTTGACAAATCGGTTGTGTCCAAAAAGTAGTAGTTTGGGGTTGTTAGAATCTTCATCAACTCTTTATCTATTGCAGAAAAACCAAGGCAAAGATTGTTTTTTTAGGACAGGCGAAATGTGTCCCATGAGGTTCTTGTTGGTGTTTTTCTCGGCTATTTTAGCAGGCTATGTTGCATGGAGGACGGTGCGTTCATCACCGGAAACAGACGGTGATGTTTCAGAGGATGCCGAGAAGATTGTTGTCAAAGATAAACAAGAATTCAGTTTCAAAAGGGTATGGGAAAATTTTGTTTCTTTCCCAAAAAATGTATCCTTTTTTGTTTTGTTTCTGGGTTTCTGGTTTTGTTTCTAATTATGTTTCATATTGCTGGTTTTCAGATGGTTCAGAATGGGTTCTGGGTATTTGTGGACATGGCTAGTGGGAAATATTTGTGGAGGAATCTCAAGGAGATGAAGAATGATGAGAAAGTCAAGAGCTCTTAACAGTTTTAACATATTGTGATGAGTATGTTGAACTTGTTCTTTTCTTGTATCAATAATTGTACCATAAGAACATGTGAATCCTTTCTTGTTTTTCAAATAGAGGAAATTTGAAATATAAAGGCATGTAATTTTCATATATTGTAGATCTATACCTTGTTATGATTATGACTGCAATTTATCCAAGTAGAATCTTTGTTGCAGACAACTGAATTCCCAGCTAAATTATTTCTTGAGGTCATTTTTTAAAATAAAGATATTGAAATTCATATTCATGGCTGCCAAATGCAAAACTGAAAATTGTAAATAAGAGAGAACTGGGGTTATTTTGCTGTCAACAAAGCTCTTGCATTGCCTTTGGATGTTTAGAACTGCTCATTCATGCCAAAATGTGGCATGAGAAGCTCACCACCTCATCTCAGCTGTTCACAATGCTGGCTCCCTCTGCTGTGACTAGCAGCATAAACTAACAACTCCAACCGGATATCTCTAATTGTATCCCATCTAATTTTCTTTTCCGTTTCTCCGTTTAATGCCGATGCCAGTCGGAACAACAGGGACTTGCTTCTACCCCCCTTCACTTTCCCTGGTAGAACGTCGATGTTTTCTTGAAACAACATGTGGCAAGCTGCAACCATTTGGTACATCATTGGTTCTTCCTTGAACTTCATGGCTTCAAGCAATGCCTACCAATATGTACTTTTGATGTTTTCCTCTTCTTGCTTTATCGGCATTTTGTTACATCTAATCCTATTTTCTTCCTTTGTTCTTGAAATGGTTATTTCTTGGAAGAAACCTCTCGGTCTCGGTTCAACTGTCTCAGAATGTATTTTCTTGTGCCGCCGAAGACAATGAGAAATATTTGGACCAGAAGGGTCGTTAAAACCATTGGTCGCAGCTCCCAATCCTTCCATATCTTCATTAGCTTTGGCGTAGCTATCTCGATTGCACCCTTCATCTTCCTCAATATAATCGAGCCTGTAATAACTGTAAATTGGTGTAGATTGCAGAAAATTGGGGAATTGCATTCCCAAATATCTAGCTGCTGATTTTTATGAATTGTTTTCACTGAATCTTTGATGAAGGCTCTGTCATTCATGGGATTGTTTGGTGAAATCCAAGCTATGTATTAGTTCCATAACCTCTTCCATGTCTAATTTAAACTGTTTATAGCCATCTTCCTAAAATAACAGAACAAAAGGCATTGAATTTAGAAAGTTAGATTGATTCACTAGTTTAAAGCTGAAAATAAATTTAGACGAGTATGGTTTTAAAGTAAATTTTTGAATCAAACTGAAATCACAATTCCAGACAAACTGTCTCCACAAAAGATAGGCCATTGGCCTTTTAAACTAACCGGAACAATACATGGTTAAATTTCGAACTTGGAAATGAAAACAGAAACTGTAACATTTTCTTAATTTTGTGAGCCACCCTTGATGCTTGATCACTTGATCGATCCGGCCACGGCTTTTAAGACCTGATTGACTGATTTGTGACACATTCTAAGTGAGTTGTGGATTCGCATGCTGGACAGTAGTAAAACCAGTGCTCTGGATTTCTTTCCTTCTTACAAGCTTCACAATAACTTTTATCCAAGTAACTTTGTTCAAGAGAATCATAGGTAAGCCTAAGAGGATGCTTATCGTATTCGTATGAAACGGTCCGTGGCAGTAAAACGCAGCTGACGTGCAAATTAAAGTTGCAATCGTAGCATCTGTAGCTAATAGAATGGCCAAAATCACCACAACCAGAACATCTATACTCATAATTGTAAGACAATGGCATCATTAATAGATTGAGAGGATGTGCATGGGATTCATGGTTAATAATGATTGGTAGGAATTCACCTTTCATGTTGGTTTGAAACAGGCAATCATGGCAACTATCTGAGAACTCTTTGCCTTCACGTCCACATTTCTTGCAGTTATATCTCACATCTTTTGGAAACAGATATTCGGGTTGACTTCGCCTTAAATATACAGGGCAGTTTTTCTCAACATGTTCTATGTCACTAGGACTCTCTGCACAGGCTTTATCGAATATGTACTCATCACAACCTAGAAAACATTGATAGTATGGACCTGAAGTTGAATTTTGACAGCGGTTGCATTTGACTTCAGGTTCAACAGTTGGCTTGTTAATGAAGGTTAACGGATGTAAGTGCCGATGAGATCTTTTCCTGACCTTATCCAACTCATCTGAAACAAACTCTTCAGCAACAAAGATTTGCTTTCTGGTGTCAACGATGAGCCTTGGAACTCCTTCAATGGTGAAATCACTGCTCTTATCTGTTGGAAGGCATTGAATTATTACCAGAACAGCACCATCAGACTTGGCCTGGTCCTTTAACTTATCCAAGTGACTTCTTTGACCGAGTGGTGTGCTGACTATCACCCCAAGCTTCAACACTTTCAGCTGGATCGAAGCAGTTGTAAGAGCAATGTTGAAGGATATGTCATCAAGGTGTTGAGAACTTTCAAGAAGCGGGGAGATTTCGTCTTGGTCAATGAGAGGGTACTTCAGGTGTTTGGCAAGCTCGTAGGCTACTAGATTCCTTGTCTCCTGTAAATGGCCTTTCACTGCTAGGATCATTGGGGCATCCAGTTGTTCAACCTCTTGTTTCCCCATTTTCTTGCTGGGTTGGGTGCTTAAGTCTATCATCCTTTTGCCTATATACATATAAATTCAGGGATGTGGGACATACCAGGAAACAGTTACGTGAAGGAAAAGTAAAGTATCTGAGAAACAATGCTTATGAAATTATGAATACTTGCTGCTGAGAATCTATCTTTTCCTTTTTTTCCCCATCTTTTGCAACTTTAAATGAAACCCAAGGAAAAGTAAAAAGTAAATTATGATCACTGTTATATTCTTTTCTTAACAGACAAGGAAGGATTTGGAGGTAAAGCTGAATTCAATTCCAAAGCAACAAATCCTTTTTGCCAGTCCCTGGAAGCAGAATCTTCTAAGAGTTTTTTGACATTTTCCTGGAAGTTACTGCCTCAAGATTTCTATCAGCCCAATGCTCCAATATGAAACAATGGAGATGGCAGTGAAACTGATCAAGGCAAGTTCTGTTCTTTTTCTCCCATGTATATGTTAAAGTTTAATTCCTGTTTTATATCTTTTAATTGGAACAAGACACATGAAATTCCAGTTTAAAGTTTATGAATTTGTAAATGAATTCCAAGTATATTTTGAATCTGAAAATTCCAAGTTGAAATCCTATATTCTGTGCCCGAATCGGTTATCTTATGTACTTGGATTGTTGTTTTTCGAGTGAAAGAACTTGTCAAATTCTAGCCCTTTTCTTGCATTTGCCTGAAATTCACTTCAAGCACATGCAAACGTAGAATTTTTGGGAAGAGGGTTTCAATTTTCATGTCTGGAACAAATAAAAGATGAGTTATTTGTCTTCTTCTATATATACTTATATCCCAGTTAGTATATTTCATGGTAGAAATTCAATAGGAGACTTTCTTTCATTGTATTCAGAACATTGATTTTGATAATAGAATACAGTTCCTGAGGTGATTGCTCTAAGTATGTGAAAATGTAAAAATGCAGGACACAACAGAAAAATAAAAGCTGCGTGCCGTAGAAGAGACGCGAGACAAGAAAGCATGCGAGTTTGCGTATCAGGCTCAGTTCCGAGTTTTCGTGCAACTTAGCCCTTTTTCTTCTTTTAGTTAGCATTCACAAGAAAGCCATACTGAGAGTTGAGCTTCATGGCATTTGAAACAGCACAAGTTCTGATAAGCAAACTAAATTTGGTTGCAAGTCATGAACCTAACTTTCCGGGGCTGAAAATCGATGTCATCAGTAACTTAATTGAAGAGCTAAAACATTTGCAGAAGATCCTTGAAACTGCAGATGAAATAGATGATGAGTGGGATGAGTTTTTGAAAAAAAATCTTTTCTTTGGAGGATGATATTGAGACCCTTTTGGGAAGAACGATGGCGTCGAGTCACAAAGTCCAGAGAAAGAGGCGTGTTTCCAGCAGTTTTTTGAGCGAAAAGTCTTTAAGCAATACAATTGATCAACTGACAGAGAGCATAAGAGCTTACTGCAACAAAATTCAACCAAGTCCATCAAGTGACTGTGAAGTTCCAGCAGTGGATTCGATTATCACACCAACAGAGTCATTAGCTGAACCCGATCATGTGCAAGTCTCAACTGACAATGAGACTATTACATCAAATGAATCTATGATTGTTTTGCCAGACCTTGAAAAGAAGTTAAGTCAATAAATACTCAGCCGGCTTACTTTGCAATATCTCCTTTTAACCGTTGATGGGGCATACCATGGTAAGGCGATTCTTCTGTGGACAATCTATAGTGCAGATAATATTAAAGGGCATTTCCACTGTCGTGCTTGGGTTCGTGTTTCTGAAGAGCTTGGACAAAGAGAGATCTCACTTGCCATTCTAAAACAGATTACTAGTGGCAAGGAGGAAGAGAAGCTGCCCCTACGGTCTCCGCAGAGGAGACTCCATGATTTCTTAGTTTCAAAGAGGTATTTGATAGTTTTATATGGTGTCCAAACAGCTGAGTTTTTGGATAGTATCAAAGCAGCCTTCCCATACTCATTGAATGGGAGCAAGGTGATTACTGTTGTTGAGAATGAGAATGTTGCAAGGCAAATTAGTTCATGGATCAGTCAGAGACACGATTTCTCCGAGTTAAAAAAGATGAAGGGGAAATTATTAGATCGATGTCCTCAGTCTTCTACTTATTTGGAGGACGAATATGGTATTACTGGTGTGAAGGCTGAAATCGACAAGCTAATACAATCAATTCTAAACCAGCACAGTTTGCTTTTCCTCATTTCAATCAAGGGTACGGTAGGCTCTGGCAAGACAACCTTGTTATGGCCAATCTACAATGGAAAAGACGTTAAACGGAACTTTCAATGCCGTGCTTGGGTTGATATTCCAGAGGAGTACCACGAAATAGATGTTCTAACTAACATATTTGAGCAAGTCACTAGTGTCAAGTTGAAAGAAACTGTGGAGTTACTACGAAAAAGGCTTCGCAGTTTCTTAGCTCAAAAGAGGTACCTTGTGGTTTTATGTAACTTATGGACAAGTAAAATTTGGGACAATCTCAAACTTTCCCTTCCGAATTCCTTGAATGGTAGCCGGGTGATTTTTACTCTAAGTGAAGGTGAAGCTAACTCAGAAATGACAAGAAAGTCTCCCGACTTAAAAGATGTGCGAGAAGGTTTTTCGGATCCCGTTGTAGAGCACCACAGTAGGCTCTCTGATGGTATGACCGAAGAGTCGAGCATTGTTGGTTTCAATGATAAAGAAAGGGAGTTGGAAGAACTAACACTCAGCAGCTACAAGTTGCATTTTCTAATTTCAGTGTTAGGGGTGGCAGGTTCAGGCAAATCAACTCTTGCCTGGAAGCTTTATAACAGTGTAGCATGTAAGAGGCACTTCTCAATTCGAGCTTGGGTTAACGTGCCTCCGAAGTTGGATGAATTCCATGAGAAAAAATTATTAGTTGACTTATTGGGACAACTTAGAAATGCCACACAAAAGGAGAGCTTGACACCGGATCAGTTGAGGGAAAGGCTTCATCTTTTCCTAACCTGGAAGAGATTCTTGATAATTTTGGATGATGTTCCTACACCAGATGTATGGAAGAAACTAAATTGCGTCTTCCCAAATTTATCGAATGGAAGCAGGGTGATAATCACTACTCGAAATGTGGATCTAGCATACCATATCAATCCAGAGACTGTAGTTCTGCAGCTACGACCTCTAACCGATGGTGAAAGCTGGGAATTGTTCTTGAAGAAGGTACAAGCTGCACAGAAAATGGAGATAGATGAAAATGATTCAGAGTTAACAGATATAAAGGAGAAGATCTTGCAAAGATGCCATGGTCTACCTCTTCTAATCGTCCTGCTTGGAGGTTTGTTATCTAGGAAGGATACATATGCTGAATGGTCAAGGGTGATAGATCGTTCCATTCGTAAAATGGGAAAGAAAAAGAAGAAATTGCAGACTGAGGCAACATCAGGTGAAGATCAGTCAAATTCCTCAGACAAATTGTCTGTTGATAAAATGGAAAAGCAAAAGAAGGTAAGCACTGAAGATCAAATGAACCCTTCCGACGAATCGGCTTCCTCAAATGCCAAGGAAAAGAATGAGAAGAAAGCATTGGTGATGGAGCCTAAAACAGCTAGTACAGATGAAAAAGATTTTCCAATTCTGTTCAAGCAAAAAGAAGAAAAGATGAAATTGCAGACTGAGGCAACTTATGTTGAAGATCAGTCAAACTACTCAGACAAATCGGTAGGCTCAGATATGGCTCTTTCAGATATTATGGCTTTAGCCTATCAGGATTTAGCCCCGGCTTTGAGGTGCTGTCTTCTTTACTTGGGACTTTTTCCTAAGTCCTTTGAGATTCCTCTCAGAAGGTTGTATCACTTGTGGCTTGCTGAGGGGTTTGTGACAACAACAGATCAAGTGAAAACACCTGGGAAGCCAGTCGAAGAATATTTTGAAGAACTCAAGTGCAGAAACATGATTGAGGTTACAAAGCTAAAATCAAATGGAAGCCCCAAGGCGTGCCGTGTGCCAAATACCATATATGACATTCTGTTTCTAGATACAGAGAAAGTTGGGTTTCTTCACTTCTCCAACAGTTCAGGTATATGTGGATCACCATGGTTTAACATCCGACGGCTTTCAGAAAACTCAGATATTTCCCGTCAGCCCGAAAACATAGAAACCCGAGTTCAACGTCTGCATTCTTATATTTCTTTCTATGGAAAAAGAGGAGATGCGCCTACACATGGAGTAAAGGAACTTCTTAGCAAGGTTGTTGAAAAAGGCTTCCGAATGCTTGTAGTGCTTGATCTAGAAGGTGTTTACAAACCAGTGCTTTCTGATACACTAGAAAAACTGCCTTACATAAAGTATTTGGGCTTGAGGCGAACACTTTTGGATGATGTCCCACAGTCAGTTGGTGACCTGCATCACCTGGAGACTTTAGACATAAAGCACACTTTCATAACCAAGTTGCCTAGTACCATCTGGGAGGCAAAGAAACTTCAGCATTTGTACATGAGTGATATTGATGTTGATTTATCTACTCTGAAGTCATCAGCTAATGGTTCATCGAACAAGATGAAGATCCTGTGGGGCTTGGTGATTAAAAGCGGGAGTCCTGAAAAAAAATGGATGGAAAGTTTGGTCGATCTGCGGAAATTGAAAATAACATGTAACGAAGCATCAAAGGAAGTCATAGGTCCCTGGATCACTCAAATGACAAATCTTCAGTCCTTGAAATTGAGATTATTAGATAAATTCAATAAACCTTTAGACTTCAAGCTCAACCTAGAGGGCATGCAGAAATGGAAGCAGATGAGCCTATCACAGCTGTATTTGCTTGGAAAACTTCCAGATCAAGTTCTTACTATTGATTTTCCTGAAAGGCTTGAAGTTCTTACACTGTCAATGACACATATGTCAAAAGATCAATTGAAAAGGCTTGGGGAGCTGAACCAACTGAAGGTCCTTAGGCTTTATGCTCAATCCTTCCAGGGGAGAGAGATGACTTGTGATCATGGCGGGTTTCCTCAGCTAAAGGTCTTAAAATTGTGGATGCTATATAAATTGAAGTGCTGGACTGTGGAGGAAGGGTCCATGCCAATGTTAAGAGAAGTGGAGATCAGAAGCTGCAAAAATCTTAAAAAGCTTGATGGGCTGGAAAAGCTAGCAGCCTTGAAGGAGCTGACCCTTACAAATATGACAGAAGACTTTGTAGCTAATGTGGAAAAAAGCATGGGCAGCAGTGTAGCAATCATGAAAAACTTCTACTTTTCTCCCTTATGGGTGAGTACAATTCCTCACAATTCTATGTCTCCATCTTTTAATTCTTATGTCTCTTCATATCTCTTTCTTTTCTTTGTAGGAACAATAAATATTGAAGGAGAGACACTGGTTCAGGTCCCTACCAACTGATACAAGGCCATGACATCTTCCTGGAGATAAGGGTCTGTCTTATTTCTTCCCCATTGTAGCCCAACCCCTTTGCAACAGAAACTGAGTACCCTTTTTTAAAACTATTTCTATTGTTATTCTCGTTCAAATGATGTTTTAAAAGACATGTATGATAGTATGTGCAGCGCCACCGTTTATATACCCTAAGACCTCTCTTTTTCTTTCCGACGTGAGATTAATGTTACTTGCCTCTTTTCAGACGTGACATATACACATGACATATACATATATCTTTGGATAATTGGTGATCAGTTTACATTACTGAACAAAAACATAGTTAATTGTGCAACACATCCTCAAACTATGAGCCTTAATTCTAAATTGGTTCCTAAATTTTTTAACATTATAATTTCTCCTCAAACTATGACCCCATTTTAAATTGACTTTAAACTTTTGAACGTGTCAATTCCACCCCTAAAGTAGGACTCTCATTCTAAATTGATCTCAAACTTTTGAGCGTTTCAATTTCATCCTCATATCATCAATATATGTTAATCATATCCCATGTTAATTAAACCGTTATAAAATTATTGTCATATAAACGTTGTTATGTATTATGTAATAATATGATATGACGTAAACAATAATTTAATGATGGAATTGTAATATTCAAAAATTTGGAGGTTAATATAAAATGAAGGTCATAGTTCGGGGATGTGTAGTATAATTAACTCACAAAACAAGGTCTTGTAAAAATAGTCTTGTAACCTCAAGACTTATTAAATGTCTATCAATTTAGATGAAGTATTGATCTTTAAGTAAGATTAGATGTTCAAATTCTAAAGTTATGAGCAAAACAATCTGAATTGGGAAAACGAACCTCTTTAATACCGATCCATATTAATCAGTAAATCGGTAAATATCTATCAATTTATCAGTTATGATGGTTTAGTAATTTTTTTTACAATGACAATTTATTTTACCCATCTTGGCATTTGCATTCACTTGCTCATAAATAAATAAAAATCTTGGACAAGTTTGGAGCCTGTTTTATACTTTTTAGTTTGCTCAACAGACAGAAGCCTTAACAAATTAAAAATCCATATTTTTTTTTTATTGGTAAGTGGATAGCCTCTTAGGCCTCAATAAAAACCTTCGACTAAACGGAGGAAAAGAGTACCCATAGTGTTATCGAAGCTAGAAGACACTACTCAAGTAAGATAAAAGTAAGCAGAGAAGGAACTAAGGCCATGATAGAATTCATTTGACCTGCACCTCAGCCTGAAGGTCTCCACAAGTCCGACAACGTCCACTGAAGAAACTCCAACTCCTTCACATCATTTCGAGCCTGAGTTGCAGACGTAAAGAGAATCAGACGTTCAAAGGTCTAAAGTGCAAAGGGTATACAATTTTGAAAAGAAATATAACCAAGGAAAGAAAATTAAAATGATGCATTAGGAATATGTTAATGGCCTTCCATATTTTTTCTTGGATTTGTTCTATCATACAGAAGTTTCTCATGTCCTTAGTTGCATACCTATACCGTGGTTTAATTCCATGTTTTCATATCAACTAGGGAAACAAAGAACTCATGCTCAGGTCCAGGTGTGCTTAAACGTACCTTTTCGCTGTACAACCCTTTTATGGTGATATTAAGGTCCTTATCTGTAAAAGACCTCTCTCCTTCTTCTGTTGGACGTACTCTTTTTAGCAACGGTGTGCTTACTTTGCCTTTACAGAAAACACTGAACTCTGGGCATTCAATTGCAACTAATTCAACCAGAGATGGGAACTCAAAGTCATAGTGCCCCGAGCAAAAACTTGAAAGCGAAGGTAAGCTTTGAAGTCTTAAATACTCCAGATGCTTGAAAATGATGTCATACATCATACCGCCTGCATCTGCTATGATTCCTTCTAGCTTTTCGCAATCTGTAATCCTCATCCTCTTGAGTTGCACCATGCTTTTAGCTGTTGGTGGTGTTATTAGAGTTCTAAGTCCATGACATCTTGATATTTCAAGAATAGTTAGATTTTGGAAAGACACTGTGGATGAAACTAAATGCTCCAATTTGGGGCATTCCAATACTTTTAGAGTTTTCAGGTTTTGAAAAAGTATTGGAGGTTGAGACTGAAACTCTTCCTTCCAGAGGTGCATTAGCTCAGGAAGTTTCGACAAACGTAAATCACTGAAACTAGCCAGTTCCCATGCCTGCATCTTTTCTGTAACGCCTTCAAACTGAAATATTTCAGAAAAGGAGGCATCATCAACAACAAGCCTTTCAAGTTTGGACAAGGAGAGAAAGAAAGCAGATGGAAAAACATTCGACTGCTTAGGAAATCCCATGAGCTTCAAGACTTTCAGTTTGGAGAAAGAACCCTTGGAAATTTGGTCATTACAAAGTTTCCTCAGGTTTCCCATGTCTATGATTCCTAATTTCTCCAGGGAGGGGAATGCCACCTGCATAATTATAAGATTTGCATCAATAACTTAACAGAAGTGGAGATAAAGGTATAGTAAAGGAGTTGTAATAACCTTCTCATCATATAGAACTGTTGAACCGGTGTTTGGATTCTGTCTTGAGTTATTTCTAGTTGCAGAACTGGAAATGAATGTCTTCAACATAGGGCAACTCTGAATCCAAAGTTCTTTCAAGTAGGGGAACTCAATGTAATTTCCAGAGCAAAACCTTGTGAGATTGGGGAGAGCAATAAGCAATAAAGTGACTAGTTTAGGGAACATTTTCTTACTCATCCTTTCTTTTTTTGACAATCCTTTTGTGATTATTACCTCTTCCAACATCTCACAATCATGAATCTCAAATTTCTCAAGATGCACAAGGTCCATGGCCATGGAAGGGTTAAAAAGATATCTCAATTTTCTGCAGTTATAAACTTTCAAAAACCTAATGCTTTTAAAGTCCAAAGTTCCTTGTGGATTCCAATTCCTTATTTCCATCAACTTGGAGGAATCAGAGAGTACCACATACTCGATCTCACGGTATTGAACCTATAAAAATCAACACATTATAATACTGAAATAAATGCACTAAGATGTGTTATTTATATTTTTAAAGTTTTTTCAATAACCTTTTTGTTTCCTGCAAAACATGATAAAGAAGCTACAGAAAAAGTAACCTTGATGATCAAAGCTTGGGATTAATGCATACCGTTTCCATGAACAAAAGTTGTATGGTGGTGTTCTGGTCGCCTTTCCAGGGGCCTGTCCCTACAGATCCTGTTGACACCAATTTCATTTTTGGTGCAATAAACCTTTCCTGAGGAAACGTTTTCATCCTTGGGCAATGTCTCAAGACTACAGTTTCCAGTGAAGGGAATTCAAAGGTGCAGTTTCCTGAGCAGAAGCTCTCCAAGTTTGGCAAACTACTGAGTCCCAAACACTTTAGCTGAGTGAATTCAATGCCTTCCTTCACATCGCCTGAGCATCCTACAATTTCTTCTATCATTTTGCAGTCGGTTATACTCATTCTGGTAAGCTGCACCAGGCTTTTAGCTGTGGAGTGTGCAAATAAATGTTCGAGTCCTTGACACCTCGACACTTCTAGAGTTGTCAAATTCTTGAAAGACACTGAGGGTGGTACTAAAATATCTAATTTACCACAATCCTGTACTTGTAAAATTCTCATGTTAAAGAAAATTTCTCCAGGATTGAAACTCTCTTTCCAACTATACGTCAGCTCATGGAGTTTGGATAATCTCAATATGCATAACTGAGCAAATGGACCTTCCAGCTTTTCATCACCCTCAAGTTCTTTGCATAGGAAGATTTCATTAAAGGGAGCATCACTAACAACAAAAGTTTCAAGATTGGATAGTGACCGAAAGAAATAAGATGGAAGAACAGTCAGTGCAGGAACATTTAAGAGCTCCAAAACTTTCAGTTTAAAATACCCTTCTGGGAGTTCTCCATGCCATATCTCTTTCATAGAGGTATTGCATTCCAATCTAAGTTCTTCTAAACAAGGGAATGTGCCCTGGTCAGTTGAAAAACGTGTTAAACCAAAACAACAATGAATTAGATAAAGGATATAGAATTATGGAACCTTTTTTATTGAATATCTAGACACTCCGAAAACTCTCAATGTCACATAATACTAATACTATTTTCATCTTTGGCCCTTCCTTTCAGTTAGTGAACATGCATACTATTTGAAGTCAGATCAGAATAGTTAATCAGAGAATGTTTATGGATTAGATGCAGATTGATTTATGCTGAAAGTAGAACATGTTCATCTGCTTTTACGAATTACAATGTTAGAATAAGAAATGGAAAATTAATGCATCATGTGGACATGTTTATGGATTAGATGGAGATTGATCTGTGCTGAAAGTAGAACATGTTCATCTGCTTTTACAAATTACAATGTTAAAATAGGAAATGGAAAATTAATGCAGCATGAGGACATGTTTCACATACCTTATTGATCCAAAACAAGGGATGCAGTCCTTGTGTTTCGTGGGGGCTCAAATATTCCGAAGCAAATATCTCCAGTTTGTCACATCTATGAACATCCATTTTTTTCAATAATGGCCATTCTGCAGTGTGCACCCCGGAGTAGAAACTCTTCAGTTTTGGTAGCTTAGAAAGGTTCAGGTACGTCACTTGAGGAAATACAAACTTGGTGTTTGTTTCTGCCTCAGTGAATCCGGGTTCAAATATTTCTTCTAGTGAAGCACACTCAACTATTTGCAGATTTTTTAGTCTATGAAGCCTTTCCAGTACATTAAGCGGGAAAATGTGTGATAGTTTAGCACAACTATGCACTTGAAGGTGTTTTAATTTGGAGAAAGAGTTGATCTCAAGTTGATCGTCCCATATCCTTTCCATGTTCCCCATGTCTACCACTATCAACTCCTTTAACAAAGGTAATGACACCTAAAAAATTCGTACAATTGCGTTAATAACAGAACATAGTTAAGTACATGAATGGTGAGAAAATCCTTTGACTTCATTTAATGATTTCTGTTTTAACATTTTTAGAGACCTTAAAGAAAAAAACTTATAAAATGTGAAATGTAAGTTTACAGTGTACAAAAGCCTAACCTTATCACTGAAAAAGGGTTTAGCAGAGACATTGGAGGCTTCCTTTGCAAGAATCTTCGAATATCCTCCACCAATGTTCTCTACCTGAGGCTCGTTTGAAGCAGTAGATGCGAGTGCAACCATCTTTGCACAGCTAACTAATTTAACTTCTTTCAAGTTTGGACATTCCAATGCAAAAGTTCCCAAATAAAAGCATGTTAATGCCAAACAATGCTTGATAGTTATTGTTTTAAGCTGAGGGAATATGATTTTCTTTGTGGTAGATTTGTCATCTCTAATGATTTCTTCGATTCTTTTGCATTTTTTTACTTTTATCTGCTGCAGTTGCACCAGATCCTCAGCCATGGAAGCTGTGAATAGGTATCTCAAGTTGTTACAGTTGTACACTTTCAGAAATTTGAGTCTTTTGAAGTCTACAATTCCTTGAGGAACTGTATTCCAAATTTCTTCCAACTCGGGAAACTCATGAAGTTTCAAGTGCTCTGGTTCATAATATGTTACCTAATAAAACCAAACATACTGCAATATTCAACACTAGACAAAAAAAGCCATTGAAAATAAGAAGAAAAAAAGGACCAACATATTCTTTCTTTAACTGAAAAGAGAGCTAAGTACCGTGTTTTCATGCAACTGGTTTATGGTGTTTTTGAGGTCTCCAGCCCAAAAGCCGGTATAATCCTCTTCTGATAGCTGCACTTTGTGTAACTTTGGGGCGATCAAATCTCCATGACAAAAGATCTTCAATTTGGGACATTGTCTAACAATAACTTGTTCCAAGGATGGAAAAATAAATTTGTACTCCTCTGAACAGAAACTTGTGAGTTTAGGTAAATAATGAAGCACCAAACATTTCAACTTGTTAAAACAGATCATGACTTTTGCATCATCTTTCCCTTTTGCAACAATTTCTCTCACGGTAACGCAATCTCTGATCCTCATTTTTATCAGTTGGGACAGATTTCGAGCTGCTGAAGATGTGATTAAGGCAATAGCATAGCTTTGCCATAGGTCCAAAGTTAAGAGGTTTTGAAAGGATGTCAAGGATGGTCCAAAACTGATTAAACCCTCACATCCTCTAACTTCGAGAGTTTCAAGCTTTGGGAAAACATGGTGTAGCTGTGAGTTTTCCTCCCCTAAATGGGTGGGGTTACGAAGACTAACCAGTTCTCTTTCTGGTCTCTTTTCACTTGCATTTCCTTCACCACTGAAGTTCCCTTCAAGATCACGATCAATCACAAATGGGAACACAACTGTTTTGTCATCATTGCCAAGCACTCGAAGAACTTTTATTTGGCTGAAGATAAATTGACGATTGCATATTATTGAAAAGTGCTTGCTGCTTAAAGACAATTCCTCCATATTACGGATCACCTACAAATCCATCAGTAGATATGTGTTAGAGTTGGTTTATAGTTACCTTGATATGACAATATATTTAGGAAAGAATATATAACACACTCTTTTTTGGTGATCAAATCAAGTTGGGAATTGGGAGTTACACATGAATTCTTCAGCTATACATTAACTGCTTGTTGAAGATCAACAACTTCAATATTCATTTATGGGCACCTCATTCAGTTTGCAGATGAATATAGGATATTGGAGAATCGTATCGTACCTCATCCGACAAGCCAAGTAGCTTTTGAACTGAGGACCGGTGTTTGTCCATCTCAAATACTTCTATCTGGCCACAATGATAAGTCTTCAATATTTTTAACTTCGGCCATTCCGTTTCATGTGGTGCTGGGTAAAAGCATTCCAGTTCAGGCAGGTTACGAAGCGTGAGACAGCGTACTTCAGGAAAGGAAAACTTATTAACATTTTGGTTTCCTTTCTCCTTTGAAACAACCTCTTCCAATCCACACGAATCAACTGCGAAATCTACTAGGTGTTGAAGACCTTTTGCCACTGATGCTGGAAAAAGACTTTTCAGACTCCAACAGTCTCGAACATATACATGTTTCAACATTGGAAGATGAGATTCTCTTGGCGGTGTGGCTGATTTGATATCCAATGACTCAAAAATGTGTTGCAGCGAATCACAGTCGACAACTATTAGTGTTTCCAGTCCCCGTAAATTCCATACCATATTAGATGGGAAAAAAGAAAACATCTCATTACAATGTCCAACCATCACTTCTTTTAGTATGCTAAAGGAATCTGTGGGTTGGTTGTGCCATAACTTCTTTACAATTTCCAAGTGGGAGATTTTCAACTTCTCCAACATAGGAAATTCAACCTGTATAATTCCATGCCAATGAGAAAAACGTTACAAGAGATAATTCACATCATTTATGTAAAAAAAAAGGTAAGTGAAAATTCAGACTGAAGAAAAAGGGGAATAGTTCACCTTTGCATTAAAGAAAGCTTGTGATCCTAAATGATGATCATTCTCTTTGTTTATTTCTAGAGTTCGATTGCCAGTTGTGATGTCTGTGCTCTGAGATTTGTGCATGAATTCCTTCAATTGAGGACAATTCTCTATCTCCAAAAGCTTCAAAAACGGGAACTTGAGGAAATAATCCTCTGAGCAGAATCCAACTAAGTTCATAAGATTTTTCATCTTCAGGGAATTTAGTTTGGGGAAAACTATCTCGGCAATGTTTTCATTTCCTTCTCCTTCTCCTTCTTCTTCTTTTTGTTCTACAGCATCTGGAACCATTATCTCTCTTATACACTTGCAGTCAATTATCTCAAATCTTTCAAGTTGCAATAGGCTTCTAGTGATAGACGGTGAAAATAGATGTTTCAGGTTACTACAACCCTCAATGGCCAAGCTTGTCAAAGTCTGACTGCAATATGATGGTTTCTGCCATAACCTTTCTATGTTGATGGAGGACAATCTCAGCTTCTCAAGGACTGGAAATAAAACCTACATGCATATACACCATTTCAGTAAAATTTAATCTCTCTGTTGAGTTTCTAAGAATATATTTCAGTAGTTGAATGAACATGATATATGGTAATACTATTACCTTTTCTTTAAAAAGTATCCAAGACCTTGTATTCACCGGTTCCAGTTGATAAATGGAATGACTCTTCTCTTTCGAGCAGAAACTATTAAGCTCTGGTAGAAGTTGCAGTGATAAGGATTGCAATCGACCAAACTTGGTTTGATTGGTTGCTATACCAGCACTCTGCTCATTCTCTTCAGCAATAATCTGTTCAATGCTTTTGCAATTTGAGACTTTAATTTCTTGAAGATGGACCAGCATTTTGGTCATGGAGATTGGAAACAGATTCTTCAGGCGATCACAACATTCGACACTTACAGTTTTCAATCTCTTGAAACATTCTTCTTCTAGTTTGCCTTGACATATTTTCTCCAGATTAACCAGATTCTGAAGAAACAGTGATTCCAGAATAGGAAAGGCTTTTTGTGAAGCCAACTCCATAGAGTTAATAATGAACTGTATTTCTGAACCATTTTGTACGTGGAGATTCTTGAGCTGTGGAAAACCGGTGTCATCCACCTCATACAACAAATTCTTGATTCCTTGCAGGTTATCTAAAGTTAGATCTTCAGTTTTCTGCAACAACAGTTTAACTCCACGATCCAAGTGAATTCCCTTGGTAAGCTTGAGTTTCAGCATCCTCTCCTTTTCATACTTTCCTGACCAGTCCCAAACCTCCCCGATAAGAATCTTGTATTGGTTCAATTTTTCGGAGAATAATTCTTCTGGCATAGCTTGAACAGAATGAATATGGACTTCCAAAGCATTTAGACCAGACAAAGACTTCAATTCATTAAGGCTGGCATTGCCTTCAACACCCCATTGGTCGAAACTGTTGCGCATAAGCAGTTCTTCTAAATAAGACAAGCTTGATATGATGCCGGCTGGAATGACTTCAAGCTTGGAACAATTGCTCAGGTCTAGGGACTTAAGCCTGGTTAGTTCCCTTAGTTCTAGGGGCAATCTATCAATATCAGAATGGAGAATTTTAAGGGTATCCAATTGCTTCAGATTCCCAATAATTGCAATGTCATTCAACTCACATTCATTAAAACGCAACATTTGAAGGTTTTCTAGAGATGTAAAAGATGCAGGCAGGGAACGAAAACTCAAACCAGCCAAATCTAACATGGAGAGTTCAGTCATCTTCCCAAAGAAAGCATCCGGGACTTTTAATGAGGGTTTTTTGTTTAACAAAACCAGCAACTTTAGCCTGGGGCATTCCAACTTGTCCGGAAGCACATTGATGTCACCATATGGAAGCGAGATGGCATTGCAATTGTAGAGCTTTCTTTGAGCTAGCAGCTCATTCATACGGACTTCATCCTCTATGACATATATACGCTGCTTTTCAGACGCAATCCAAATAGCAACATCCCGAACAATGTCATGAATTCTCACATGTTTATCACTGTCGGTTCGAAGTAGTAAACCTGCATCTTTGAGGCCATTCACACCTTTTCTTGCTTCTTCCAATGTGCTCACATTTCTTTCTGTTTTCAAACCCAAACTGTATCTTAGCAAGTCAGATACCTGAATGTTAGAACCTCGGGGCAGCAAGGCACAGAGCTGGAACAAGTACTGCAACTCCGGTTTCTCTAACAAGCTGTAACTCAACTGTATAGTCGAGTACACATTTGCAAGATTTCGATCTTTGTCCGGAATTGCTTCTGTCTCTCTTGCCAAAGCTTCCAATAGGAAACTAATGGATCGTCTTCTGAACTCCATAGCAACTGCAATTGCTGAAATGGCAACCGGAAAACCTGCGCAGTTTTGCACCACGCTATTTATTGTATTTTGGTAAGCAGGGTTCCTTGATCTAACGCCCACCATTTTTTGAAACCAATTAATACCTTCTCCATCTGGTAGCACGTTCAGTTCGCGCATGCTTTCAGCTTTCATATCACTGAGTGCTTGTTCAGTTGTGGCAGTCAGCAATACTTTGAATCTAACAGCAGAGAGTTTCTGAAAAGCATTTTCACTAGCATTTCGCACCAATGGTCCTGCATCGTCTTCGCTTGCAATGCTATTGTAACCTTCGAAACCAATCCCAATTTCTTCCAATTCCAGTCTTTGGCCATGCCGAACATCATCCAGAATTACAAGAGTGCTCTTATCTCCTTTCTTCAACCACTGCTGCAGCCTCATTGCTCTTAAAAACACGCTCTCGTCCATGAACTTCAGGCCTAACACATCAGCAATATTCCCTTGAATTTCTTTTACATTTAGGTTCTGTGGAACAGTTGCCATTGCAACCTCATCGAACAAGCTTTGTTCCCTGGCTCTCCTAGCAACCTCTTTCACCAGTGTGGTCTTTCCTACACCAGTAATCCCGTGTACACCAATGATCTTGAGACGAGTATTTTCCAAGTCCTTCAAGATACCCTTAAGTGTACCTTCCCTAGATGGAAAAGCCTCAAAATCTTGAATAACCCCGGGTTCAGTCTCCAGGTACTCCATCGTCATCGGCTCCTCAACGTTCCTCGGCTTCTTGACATTCCTCTTTCTGGTGAACTTGAAAAAGGATGCTTCCAGAAGGAGCACTGCAATACTCTGGGTGTTCTTTTCAGCTTCCTTGTTAAGCAAGTCGTTAGACTTCAATTTAGGACACAGGCCAAAGAAACACCTCTCCTTTGCTTGTGCTTCGAGTTTCTTCAATATCTCTTCCTCTTCCTTGATTTTCTCCTCTGCACGAGTCACCCATCCCTGGACAACTTGGTCGGTTTCTTCTCCGTTTTTGTTAGCATCTTCAATCTGATGCTGCATTCTGTATCTTTCATATCTCAGTTTCTCAATTTGTTGCTGCAGTTTCTGAATACTCTCTGCCATCGACATGTACTTATTTTTTTGGTTCAATTATAGCAAAATTATAGAGCAAAAGGAGTTCCAATGCAAACAAGACAAGGCAAAAGCAAGCAAGCATCAAACAGCAAAACAAAGAACAGGAAGTTAAATCTAACAGTTTAGAATCAATGCTTTGATAATTTGCAGAAGTTAAGGTTTTGATCATTGGAAACTCACAAACTATTGTTTGAGGGTCTTGCTGCCTTTAGAATCCAGGAAAAGTAAACTGGTCTTTTCCCTTTTCAATATCCCTTAATTCAATCACAAGTCTTCATTCTTTTTTTCCTATTACAGTGGAAGCTCCTTAATAAGTTTAAGGATCATTTTATAACAGTTCAGTAAGTTTTAAGGACTAATTTGTAATAGTTTGAAAAATTTTAGACCATTTTATAATAGTTCGATAATTTTAATAACAACTCTATAATTTCTGAAACTGTAATCAGTGATCATTTGTGTATTTTATCCTATTTTAAATTATAATTGTTGGTTAAAATTGTTTGGACACTTCTTAACAAAATTTTAAAGAAAGCAAAATCACTCAACAAGGCATGGAATAAAGTTATTTAAAGAATTTTTTATTTTTATTCCAAAAGAATTTTCTTTACTTGCGTCTCAAGTTAAACTTTCAAACATTCTGTAAAGCTAACAGAACAAAGCATCGAAATGAACAATGATGAACAAGAAGTTAAATCTAACAAGCCTTTAATGCACTTTGTGAATAGTTTTAAACTGTGATTTCCCATATTATTTATTTTCTTTCAGCTTAAACATCAAATAGGTGCTTAAACTATACCCTTTGTTTTAGTTAAGTACTCAAATTATTTTTCGGGTTAAATAGGTGCTTAATTTTCATTCCATAACTCATTTAAGGTTTTCTGTTAATTCTCACCATTAAAGAATATGAATCATCTTCTGAAATTTTTAAAATTACATACAGAATAAATAAAATTAATAAAAAAATATCCTGAAAATTTTAAATATTCTCAAAATAATCCTCAAAATCTATAAACCACAAAATCTGGTCACTCTCACCGATGTTACCGGTGATAGAATGAAGCGCCCTTTCCGTAGCGATCAACCCACACGTCGTTCGTCATCTGTTGTTCGTTATAAATCATTTGAAGGAATCATTTGATAATTTTGACGTTTCGCATGGTATCAGTCGATTTTCAATGATGGAATGATGAAAAAAATTATCATGAAGTTCCGTTGACCGATGTCGTGGACGACAATGTGATAATCGATGACAAAAATAGTCTAAATCATGATTTAGATTTGAGAAATTAGGGATTTCAAAATTTAGGTGTTGTTTTGTGAAATCTAAAAAAATTAGAGAGTTTATGTAAATTAAATAATTTTATTATTAATATAATTTTAGTATTTTCAAAAAGATGAAATATGTTTCTTCTAACGATGATAATTAGGGAAAAATTGTCATTAAACGTATGACCAAGACAAAAGACTATGAGCAAACCAAAATATAAGCATTGTTGCAACTCGTTTTTTAAGGGTGTAAACGAACAGAGCGTTCGACGAGTTATTCGTAAACCGTTCGTATAATGTTTGTTTATGTTCATTTATTAAGTTAAATAAACGAGTATGAATAAATATTTTATATTCGACTAATAAGCGACCGAACACGAACATAAGTGTGTTTGACTCGTTTATGTTCACTAACAAACTCGTTTATGTTCGTTTATAGGCTTGTTTATGTTCGTTTATATACTCGTTTATAAGTTCGTTTATTAGCTCGTTTACGTTTTTTAATAACCCTAAATTCAAAGTATATAAACCATATTAGAACCTCAATCACCCTTTTTCTCTAATTTCCTACGGCCACACTTCTCTTTTAAATCTCTTTAAAAATAAACATTGTTTATGTTTTTATTTTGTTGTTGTGGTACATTATATATTTATGTTTTTAAACGAATATTTATACTGGTTAATTTTATTTTATTTAATTCATGTATGTTTGTTTAATTAAAATTGTAGAAATTAAAAACGAGCATGTTCACAAACGTTAAACGAACATGTTCGCAAACGCTAAACAAACATGTTCATGAACACTAAATGAACATGTTCGTGAACACTAAATGGACAAGTTGATGAATATATACAAACGAACTCGTTCGCGAACACTTAACGAACATGTTCACGAACGTTAAACGAACAAATTATTAAACATATAAACGAACACGTTCGTGAACGTTAAATGAACCGAGCTCGAACACGACAAAAAATAAACGAACCGAGCTTGAACATACCATTAAAAATTTAAACGAACACGAATAGAGTTTGAACACCTTCAAAAATAAATAAACGAGTACGAACATACCTTTATCCGTTAAAGCTCGGTTCGTTTACGCCCGTAAGGTTGTTAAAGCAAATTACACTGGACTGGAACCTACTGGGAATTACCAATTAGAAGTCAGATTGGACTTCATTGAAACTGTTGTTATTTTGTAGTGAGCATAGCTCTTGCATGGCCTCTAGATATCTGGAACTGCTCGATCAGACAGAAATGTTAATTATTTCGAATCGAATTTCGAGTTAAATTATAATCATTTAAATCTCTAACATTCAAGAGTAAAATATTTAGTTAGGATTAAACTTAATGATATAAAAATAATTGTTCGATCGAGTTAAAATATTCGCCCATAATAGAGTAATAAAAAAGATAATTATTTTATCCACATGCAGGGTAAACAAAGAGTTTTTAAAAATATCTTATTTTTAGGATGTATGGACTTTGATTAGGGTTTAGGAATTTTTAATTTAAGGATATAGTTAAAATTTTATCTATATTATCTATATTATCGTACAACCTAAAACTTAACCTTTAAACCCTAAATTCCAACTATAAACTCTAATTTTAATCTTATATACTTAAAATCCTAAACTCAAAACATCAAATCGAATCTATGCACCCAAAATTAAAAACATTTATTGCAACATCCTGAATTTGAGCTTAGAAATTAACCGTGAAGATTAGGGTTCGGTCGAACTAATGTAGTTAAGTTAGATTAATTTCGGGATTATATCGATTCAATCAACCAAATAATACTTCAATTGATTAAAAACAACCTCTATTACATAAACTCGATTCTAGATAAAAGTAATTTTTAATTAATTGAAATGTTAATCGATTGATTGAATCAATATAATCCCGAAATTAATCTAAGTTAACTACATCAATTTAACCGACCTAATCTTTTAGGGTTAATTTTTAGATCCAAATTCAGGATGTTACATTTATAAGTACGATATAATGCAAAACATGACAAAAAGATATTTAAATCAAATGTGAGGTGAAGTGAGAAGTTATGTGGTTAAATTTGGACCATTCACAAAAGGACAAAGAAATAAATAAAAAAGTTTGAAGGACTGGTTAGGTAAAAATCATTAAGTTTTAGTACTTTTTTGTATTTATTCTTACCTCTCCATTCATTAGAGAAAGCAGCCAATCCACAACAATCCAACACCTGTTCACATTTATTGACCCAATTGAGAAATATTGGGCATTGGCTGGATATAATAATAAATAATTGTGAAAAAATCCCTCAAAGCTGCCCCCTGGGACAGGGAAATTCATAGACAAGGACAGAAGACCAGAGATGCTATTGCTTTGCTAGCTGTTTGGTTTCTTTGCTTATGGACTCACTTTTGTAATAATTGTTTTTTAGTAATTTTTTTTTAAAAAAATCTTGTATTTATTATTTGAGAAAAATTAAAGGAATATTATTATGGCTGAGAAAAAAATAGGTAAAATTGACTAAATATTTACATTTAATCAAATACGTTAGCTAAACGCGAATTTTATAAATTAATAATATCGGGATTGTGTAGAGATAAACCATATCGAAACAAAATTTAATTCTAAATAATTTTTAGAATCTAAAATCGAGCTTGATTCATACTATTGTAGAACCTCTATAAATTAACTGATAAAAATTATTATTTAAAAAATAATTTATTGAATATTAATATATAGAGATTTATTCAAATAGTTTATATTACTATTAAAAATATTATAAATAATATTTTTAATATTTTAATACATATTACAATTAAATTTAAATAAAATATTTAAAATATATTTAATTTATATTCTGATTGGATCTACTAGAATAAAAATTCCTTACCAAGCCCAACCCAAATCTGGTTAGAGCAGCCAGTAGATTTAGTACAATTACGTGTATTAAAATTTTAGTTGAGCGTATACATTTTTAAAAGAGTTAATTGCATCACAAGTCCTCAAACTCTGATATTTATTTTATATTAGTCCATAAGCTTTTAAATGTTTTAATTATATCCCTATATTATAACTCATTTTAGATTAGTCTCTAAACTTTTAAATATTTTATTTTTGTCCTAAAACTATCTCTTATTCTAAATTAATCCCTAAAATTTTTGAATCTTTCAATTTCATCACCAAATTATTGTTTACATCACATTATTATAAAATACGCATTAGTGTTTTATGACAATTATTTTTATAATGATTTTATTAACATAAGATGATATTAAAATATACTGATAATTTGGGATTCAAAATGTTTGAGGACTAATTTAGATAGAGAGTCAGTTTAATGTTGAAACCGTAATCCTCAAAAGTTTGGAGACTAATTTAGAATGAAGATCGCAGGTTAAGGATGAAATTAAAATGTTTAAAAGTTTGGGAAACAATTTGAAATGAAGATCATAGTTGGGGACATGTAGTACAATTAACCATTTTTAAAATATATACATTTATTTAATTTTATATACAATTAATAAAAATATTTGTATCAAGGTGATCTCAGTAGAAAAGTAGACGATCTTTATCTTAAGAGACTTGAGCTTAAATCGTTTTATTTATATATCACGTGTTTTGTCAAAAGTAAGAATATATACAGTAGAGAAATATAGTTTTTTAAATTTTATTTTAAAAATCAGGTTAAAATCAACGATGTAGTAAAAATACCATCGCGTCCTAAAGTAAAATTTTATTAATATTTTTAATAAATTTAAAAAATAATTTAAAATAAAAATATTTTTTTATATCATTATGTACAAATAACGTTTTTTTAATTATACTTTAAATTTTAACTTATTTTCAAATTTTATTTTTTAAATATCTTATATATTCAACAAAATCGTTTAAAAATATTACTCTTTATCGAATAATTTTTTTCTACAATAAATTTTTAATCCCTAAAATGAAATTTGAAATAATAATGAGAAGTAATATTTATTTTGGATTTTTTTTCTTTCAAATAGATAAATAAACATGTTACTTGTCCACATTCTAGCCCTAGGGACCCAGAGCACAGTAATCTGTTGGCCTCTCTCCTATTCCACATTCATCTCCTCATGTACAAATTTGTAGCATTTTTTCTCTCTTTTCTTCTTCTTTTGTCTTCTAGTCTGCGTACCTTTCCTATCCTTCACCCACTCCACATGACACTCGTATAAGAACCCATCCTCTCTCTTTCCATTTTCTGTTCTCAACAGATTTTAAATAAAAAAAATGTTGTTTATCTTTTCTTTCCCCCTCTCTTGATTATGTAAGTTGAACAGCATCAAAAGAAAAAGATGATCTTTTAAGTTGAAAAAGAAGGTTGGATTGGAATCTGTGCTGGGGTGTTGTTTTGCGATATGAAGTGTGGGTTTGGATTGTTCTTCAAAAGGATCTGTTCTAAGCTTCTGGGTTTTGCTTGTAAGTCGTCAAAGAAAGGGGAAATGGCTGGAAGTAATGAAATCAACCTCAATGAGTGCAAGGTGCGGTGCAATTTGTGTATAGTTTCTTTCTAGAATTAGGTTCAAGCTGAGATTTTTAATGGAATTTTCGTATGTTTTCTCCTTTTTTGGTTGAATAAAGCTGAGTTGTAGCTGATTTTTTTGTTAGAGCTTGTAGTCTTATCAATCCTATTTATTGAATGTTTTTTAAATACAAATGGGGTTATGGCCTATGTGTGTTGAAAGTGGATTCTTTTGCTATTTTGTGGTAAGCAGCTTAGTTTGACTTTTTTGAGACTTGTTTCTATTTCTCCATGAAAGTTGGAATCTTCTGGTTTTAGTTTAATCTTTGGGGTTGTTTTGTTTGGACGTTTTGATTTGATTTTGAAGATCATGTTAGATATTGGATGAGTTTTACATGTGTTTATTAGCAAGATGAGTACAGTTAGGGTTTTCTGTTCATTTATTTGATGACTCTGTCACTGTCAATATACATTTCGTGGTAAATTTTTGTTTGTTTTTAGA
Source organism: Abelmoschus esculentus (assembly GCA_035048815.1). Taxonomy (NCBI): domain Eukaryota; kingdom Viridiplantae; phylum Streptophyta; class Magnoliopsida; order Malvales; family Malvaceae; genus Abelmoschus; species Abelmoschus esculentus. The sequence continues at coordinate 1,807,783 of JAUCBN010000051.1, read as the reverse complement.
TTTGATTTCATGGAAGATGAAGCTCTTGTTTTATTCATCTTTACCTTTGTATCTTAATAGATGGTGGTTCCGTTGAATACATGGGTCCTCATCTCCAATTTTAAGTTGGCTTACAATCTTCTTCGTCGACCGGATGGCACTTTCAATCGTCACTTGGCGGAGTTCCTTGATCGCAGAGTCCCTGCTAATGTGAATCCTGTTGATGGGGTTTTCTCATTTGATGTTCTCATTGATCGTGGTACGGGCCTCCTGAGTCGGATTTATGGGCCGGCTACTGGTGAGGAGCCTCAGCCGAACATTGTTGACTTTGAGAAGCCTGTTACAGCTGAGGTTGTCCCTGTTATAATTTTCTTTCATGGTGGAAGCTTTGCGCATTCCTCGGCGAATAGTGCTATATACGACTATCTGTGTCGGAGATTGGTAGGTACCTGTAAGGCTGTTGTGGTCTCAGTAAATTATCGGCGTGCTCCTGAGAATAGATATCCATGTGCTTATGATGATGGATGGACTGCTCTTAAATGGGTTAACTCTAGATCATGGCTTCAAAGTAAGAAAAATTTGAAGGTTCATATATATCTGGCTGGGGATAGCTCCGGTGGTAACATTGCGCACCATGTTGCTCTGCGAGCTGTTCAATCAGGAATTGATATATTGGGAAATATATTGCTCAATCCAATGTTTGGTGGACAAGAAAGAACTGGATCTGAAAAGCGTTTAGATGGGAAATACTTTGTTACTCTACGAGACAGGGATTGGTATTGGAGAGCTTTTCTCCCTGAAGACGCAGACCGGGACCATCCTGCATGTAATACGTTTGGTCCTAATGGTAGAAGTCTTGAAGGAATCAAATTTCCAAAGAGTCTCGTTGTGGTGGCAGGCTTCGATCTTATTCAGGATTGGCAATTGGCTTATGTTGAAGGGCTCAAAAAGGCTGGTCAAGAGGTTAAACTTCTATATATGGAACAGGCTACAATCGGTTTCTACTTGTTGCCAAATAATGATCACTTCCACGTCGTTATGGACGAGATAAGTAAGTTCGTGAGTTCTGACTATTAATAGAGTTAACTTTACCTACAAACAGCAATATATGGGTGACAGGATCTCGACATTCCACTTTTGGCCGTTAAGAAGTTTGCAGTTTACGGTTGTATGGCACTACTGATCCTTTGGTTTGTTTTTTTCCTTATATGGTGAAGAAGAGGTATTTCAGCATGTAGCTGGATTGCTTTCGTGTCTGCATTCAGTGAAGCTCACGACGATTAGAGCCTATTAACTACGTTTGCCAGACCATTAGGTTTACGAGTTACAAATTCCAGTGTCTTACCCCAAAGGAGATGACCGGAATAATATATGGATAACATCTGGTACCCGATCAAGGGATCGGTGCTCGGTGCTTGGCTATTGTTATATATGCTAATTTAGAACATGGATTAGAAATGTTCCATGATATTGTGACCCTGTATGTGTATACATATAATATCTGCTAGCATATAAAAAAATGTTTGCTTAAATCAGGTTTTTCCCCTACTGTTATTAAATATTTTACTGTTTGGCACTTAAAAACTATACTATTAAACTGTACAGATTCCATGACACTGATGAGATGAACTTAGCATGAGCATCTAAAATGGCAAAATCCACCAAAGTTCAGTCCCCGGAAGATAATCCAGGAGACGACTGAACGAGGAATCAAAACGTGCTGCCATTCCATCGGATAAATCCAACCAGGACGCGGGGGGGGGGGGGGGGGGGGGGGGTTATCCAGACACTTTGAAAAAATGATTGGAAGCAAATTCTAGTAGTCCCCATGGATGGAGATTGAGACTGATTTGATCCATTTCTTGTCTTCTCTTGGATGTCTGTAAATGAAGCTTTGAAAGTGCATACAAATAAAGAAATTGGCTTGTTTGACAAAGGCAATAAAAGCACATATACATATATGATGATGGTTGCCATTTGGATGCATTCAAATGGGACCACTTTGAGAAGGCACTCATATCCTTTTTTCTTATAAGCTTCTGGTCTTTGCTTTCATGGTGCTAAAAGAATATTTCTACATAATGTTAAAAACAGCTAAACCTTTTGAAAAAGACATCAAGTCATTGTTTAATTGACTTTTATGAACCAATTAAAAATATGGGATTAGCATGCATAAACCTAATTACTCAGCCAGACAACAAACAAAGAATATAAATTCGGTCTGGTTTGGTTTCTAGTCATGTGCTCTGACTAGGACATCATCTGCAGCATGTGAAAAATTCCAACTTGATTATTAATGGTTTAACAAGCTGTTAATAAAGAATTTGAAGCTGCTCCCCTACAGCATACAAAAGTTTTTCACCTTCTTTACCTGTCTAAAGTCAATCCCTTTTCCCAACCTGGTTGATTCCATACAATGTATCAGAATATAAAAATGTCTAATCTTTAGAATAATGATTTCCCATCCTAACTCCCAAAGTATATACTTTGAGAGATTTATGGTAATTATAAAGGTTTTGAATCTGAACACAAAATGTAAAGATTGATGCCATGCTAAAAAGACATATTTAGCTGGTTTTATGTTCCCTTAAACTAGCTGTGTGTGCCGATGAGTTAACGAGTTCGATATGCGGAACAAATATACAGAAAGCACTAGTTCATGAACCTTGAAAGGTTGGGATGAGGATATATTTGAACACAATTAAGGGCCTTAAACCTTAAGCAACAGTTCAACAGGAGATTGCTGTAATGTCCCAAAAAGAACTAACATTATTGGTAATTGTATAATTAGTTGTTTGCTTATTGATGTTGCAATGATGCATGTATAGGTACAAGGAAGCATACCTAGTCAGCAAATGCCTAATATTTCATACAACTACCAGATTTTAGAAAACAGTAACTTCAGCTACAATTTGTTCAGTAGATATAGAATCAATTTGGTTCACCTGACTTAGCATTCATTTCATTTCACTTTCCACAAACAAAAATCAAGTAGACAAAAGCCCAAGATAATCCAAAAATATGAAGCACTCACATATAGGAACATCCCCTGAGGTTACTTCATATTACTTAATATATGAACGATGTATTCGTAAGCCCTGCAGTTGGATTCCTCATACGATGCATATGACCATATGATCCTTCAAGTATATGAAAAATAAAAAGCTGAGCATGCTGGAATTGTGACATGCTCGTATTTGAACTCATCTCGAATGCAGGTGACATTGCAGCAACCGAAATTCTTACCTGTAAAGTTGAATCAGCCTCTTACTGGTACAGTGACATGTTTCAAATGGTCGGTGACTCGATTGGGTCACTGGGTGATGATAACAACGATTCCTATAAAATACTGAGTTCAATATGTTTTCAGATCCTTTTGCTGCCTACAAGATGTTCGTTCAGTTGTTTTTGTTCATCATTCATGGCCTTCCGTATTTTATCCGGTATTCGAATCTTTCTCTTGAGCAGGTTTTGCAGTCTGGTATACCATTTACACTTATTCCTCTAGTTGCAACAAACACTAATCCTGTAAGAGTTTTTCATGGAATTTGAGAGGAGACAGGATACTTACTGAGGCAAAGATTATTGGCGATACCTGGTTGTTGCAAAGGTAGTTTTCATTTTGTCTGTGAACATCACACTTGTTCCACTGCAGATGCAAGGAAGAGTTTTTTTTTTAAAAAAAAAAAAAAATTGGACCTCGTTAAAAAACCCTTTTACAGTCCACATTAAAAAATTTAAGGGGAAAAGAATACTCACTAAACTATCCATTAATAACATCATCAATTATAATTTGTTCAATACAACTAGGACATTCAAAACAAAAATAATTACATTGATGATCATTAAATGCCTAGTGTGCTAAAGTATGGTCTGCCTTATTAGTTGAACGATGAATAAAGGCAACCGATAGATGATGATGCCGTTGAAGAAGATCCCTTGCCTCGCTCATGCTTTGTGCCAATACTGATTGAACTTGGGTTCTCGTTTGTAGCTGGTTCACCACATTTGCAGCGTCTCCCTCAATAACAACCTTCGGCCAACCTAGTAAAACGGTGTCTCAGCCATTGGATTGGACTGTGACTTTATAAAGCAAGACTCACCCTTCCCCTATCGAGGCTCTTAATTTCAAAGGACAACTGTAATGACTGTCTTTACCTCCAAAAGAACAATATACCTCATATCAGACACAGTTCTGAAATCCTTGCATCAGCTTATAGGACCATCTTTCCTAACAAATTTATAACTAATATTATCAGGTTTGTCTGGTTCACATTTCAGCTCTTTGCACTTAGCATCATCCTCTCGTGTGATGATTTAGACAAGTACCAAATCATGTTCCCTGGTTCTTCAACATAAATGTACCAAATCATGTCTTTCAAATTTCAATGTCTTAGTGGTTGTATAGCTTACAAACTATGACACCATGGCAGTGCATGAACATTGAACAATGCATATGTAAGCGCTGCACTTGGGTTCCTCTGTCCTCCATATTACTTCATATTCTATATGAACGAGCATATGATCCTTCAAATATATGAAAAGTAAAAAGCTGAGCATGCTCGAATGGTGACATGCTTGTATTTGAACTCATCTCGAATGCAGGTGACATTGCAGCAACATACTTTCTTACCTGTAAAGTTGAATCAACCTCCTACTGGTACAGTGACATGTTTCATATGGAATTGAAACCATGAAAAAGATTGCAGGAAACAGTCGGTGACTCAGTTGGGTGATGATACTACCGATTCCTATAAAATACTATGAAAAGATGAAAAGAAAATCATTTGATATTCTGTCATTACAGCATGTATTTTGGTTTTACTTGCAAGATTATCAGCAAACTAATTAAAGGGGGAACATCCCACTGGTGAAAAAAACAGTTTGACCTTATAAAATAATCATGTTCAATGAATGTGATAGAGAGATGAGTACTGAATGGTGATTAAAAAAACATGTTGGGTCTTCATAGATAGAAATCACCCCAACAACGTGGGGTTTCCACTTCATTTTCAATGCCTAAAATGCAACAGTTAGGTATTGTTGATAAGAATAGTTGTTTCAACAAACTCATGAGGAATCTGTGCTCTTGAGTTGTTGGAGGACTAATCAAATTGATTGGTTAATTAATAATCCAATCCTCTTGGTTTCTTTATTAAACTGCTGGCAAATCTTCACCCTTTTTCTTTGTCTAAAATGAAGGTGACAAAGACAAGGTTCATACAATATCAAACTTGTTGAATTCTGCTAAAATGGATGATCCTAGACATGTCTGAACCATGTTTTCAAGGTTTAGAGAGGATTAAGCTTTAATGGTAACTGTTGAATTAGTACAGACATGAAAGAGGTCACTTAGACATTCATGTTCTGCTTCAGAGACATGTCAGAATGGAACAGAAAGAAGTCCAGATTTTCTGAGATCTTTGATGTATAGATTTTCCGGTCTCGAAACACGATCTTTGCTCCAAAGGATAGAGGATTCCTGATAAGATTTTTTTTTTCATTTAGACACATTGTTCTTAAACAGATTGAAGCATGTACTTGTAATCACTGTCAAATAGAAGTATAGTCCTGTACTGACTCAGCATGAAATTCAGGTCACAAACTGTAACAAAATTCAATGATTAAAACCAGAAAAAAGAACTTTAGAGGAAACAGATGGAAGGGTTTTATTCACATTCTTTGTCATTGCTAATACAATGTCGATATGATACACGCTTAAGCTCGAAAGTAGATAGAACCCTCCGGTAGCTTAGGCACCCTACTAAAACTGCAACAATTGGAAAACAACAAAGATAATGAAAATAATTTTTCTACAATGCCAAAATATCATATTTGGTTCCATGTTCTTCTCTGCAGATTTATGTCTCTTTGAAGCCAACTGTTACATAGGAATTGAGCCTCCAGCAGACAAGATCTGTTGTTCAAGCTGGCAGTCAATGGAAGGGAAAATCAATCCTTGGAGTTAACAAAAGATTAAAACATGTTTGGATAGAAAGAAAATCACTACTGGTAAGGTTAGATATCTCTACATCACCTGGAACATAGATTCAAGCTTGGTTTTCACAAGAGAGTATTCATGCTTCACTTGTTGCAGACATTTAAGACACCTACGTAATATGTATGCCATCAAAACTTGAATCTTCAAAAACTATTAACAGTAATTTCGATGAAATGTAATAATATAAGGCATGAAATAAGCTTACCATTCGACATTCTGCTCTTCGCAGTAGCTGCGGAAGGCAATGCAGACTTTCTGAACTCTCTGAGCACCAATGCTGTTAATTTGAGGAACAGTTTTTAGGTAAAAGCTATACAATTAATAGGATTCCTTCATGTGGGACATGAAGTGGAACCAGTATGTTACAATAGGTGAAAAACTGATGACTATAGAATACAACTTTTAAAGTACAGATAATTATTATTGAACAAATGTTACAGTTTGAATCTGATATATTTTCTGTGGAAGACTTTCCCATATGTTGGTACAAAGTTGGCTTTAACCATTGAAAAAAAAATGTTTATCAAACAATCTAATGATCTCATCCGAAGCCGAAATTCGAAACTGAGGTTAAAAGATAGAGAAAAATACCTGGAGCTACTACCTTTCAACTGGTGAACATGAGCATCAACCCTTTTGAAATCTATGTTCTGCTTCTCTCTATACATTTAGATCAGAAAGCAATGATTAAATCACATTAAGACATGGAAACCATAGCAGAAACTGGAGTCCTGGATGGTTCAGTTTACAACAAAAGGAAAATTGTCTGAAAATTATTCAAGTAAACCCTCACAGAGCTGTAGTCAGTTCATTGAGAAGCCTTTCTGAATCTTCAAAGAAAAGTGACACCACTTCAACCACAAAATCTGGGTTGCTTTCATCTTGAAGTTCTTGAAGTTGGGTGAACTGTGCATCCAGAAAACCCTACTCATAAAACAAGAACTCATCACTCAAACATCTAATTTGTCCAAAACCAAAGAAAACATAACAAAACAACAGAGTTACTGATATAACAAAACTAACCTCATGATAGAGTGAGGTTCTATACTCAACCAGATGCCTTTGCAACTGAGCCAAATCCATTGCAGCTTGCTTTTAAGGTATAATTCCCCTACTTGCAAATCTTATAGAGAACTATATCATGTCCTGCTTGTAAATGAATGGAAAGGTGAGGGATGATTAAATGGATATTATAGTGCGAGGAGACCAAGAATCTTGCCCTTGAAAGTGGAATATAAATAATAACTCCAGTATATGTGAAGTCACACCTTCCCTCTTTCTCTCTCCCTTTTTCTGTTGTTTTTCATGGCTTAACAGTTAAAAAAAAATCCAATCTATACCACTTTTTCAGTTTGGTACCTAAAATATTTTTTGAAATAACTTGTGTCTAACGTTTCATTTAGTAACTTAAATAAGATTTTTTTTTATGATACATGTTTAAAATTTTTCGTTATCTAATAATCTTGATTCGAATAACTGAATATATTGTGCGAGGCATCTCAAAATCCAAAACTTGATGCCATGGATTCACTTTGCCATCTTTTTCTTTCAGTAATTATCACTCTTTCTCTCCCCCATCGTTTTCTTCATTTGTTTATTATTTTGTTTTTTCCTATGCAAAGTGCCAACCAGCCTAAAGGATATGGCTTTACCATTACTCCCAACACCCCAATTCCAGTTCTAGATAATTTATTCCACTGTCAGCTGCATTAAAGTCCAAGGTTTAATTGTAGCAGCAGCAGCACTAGAAACAAATATTTTTCACACAATCTTTCATGTGTTCATTATTGGAATCCATCTTACAATAACTGATAACATGGGATGAAAAATAAAATAAAACAAAACAACCCCACATTTTTAAGGCCAAATTTGCAAGAAAGTGATGTGAAAACCATGTTGCAACTTTGCATGATAGATTTTTTGTTTTGTTTTTTTGGCTCAAATTTTGTCTCTTCTGCAACAAAATAATAAAAATGTGAATCCAACATCTTTATTTTTGACAAATCAAGGATCATTGTTATTACAGAAGCATATCAATTTCTATCTTACCTGCTACTCTTTTCAAGTTCCTTGCCTATCCTTCCCTCTTATTCCTTCACATGTTATGCCTGTAATATGCTATCAATCTTTTCAAGAATCTTTAATTGGCTATGTTCTTGTCTGTAGAAGTAAGCATGTTTCATAGAAAAATTTAATTGGCTAAGATGATCAATGGGGTTCATTTTTGGCCCTAGAATATGCTTAAAGTCTTTTCTTTTGGCGTTTGCTTCTCAAGATTAATTAATCTTCCACATGCTATCTTTAATTGCTTTCCTTCTTTAATTATTATTTGATGTTGAAATGTTCCAATACATTTCTTATACTAAGACTCTGTTCGGGAATGCTTCTCGGACGGACGTTGGGTTGCCGAACGGAGAAGCAATGCCTAATTGACACACAAAATGTGCATTTGCAGTCCAACGAATGTTCTAAAATTCCTGCCAAACGGAGCCTAAATAAGAGGATACCAAGCACGTAAACATGCTCTAACCTGGAAAATTCAGATATTAAGAATTCCAATCTGACAGACAATTTCTCCAAGATTTTCTCCAATTGGACAACAGCTGATAACATAATTTTGTACACCAACACACACAACCATAAAGCATTGCTTGTCAAAGGGATTAATTAAGAACAGTACATAAGTTAGCAAATTTAGGTTTGTTTTTAGGGACAGATATTGTTGGGGACCCTCAATGGTCATTGTTGTGATGGATTAAGACAATTCAAGCCCCTTAAAAACGACAAAAAAGATATGGACTGGACACCAAAAATGGCTCCAATCTCCATAGTAACAGGGGGCCTAAGTGAAAGCCCTTTGCAAATACTATTTTGCTAACCAGTTCAGTCAATATTGTCATGTAGCCGAACTCCCAAATTTTGCTGTAAAATATGTGTATATGTGAATGATTTTTCCCTGTATGAGAAAATGTTGATTTTGCATGATGAAAAAGAGTATCTTAGTGTGACTGGATATAGAGATGGAAGGGACCACTCCATGCCTAAGTCCCTTTGATGGGAAGGGCATCTCTAGGTGGTGGGGGCCAAGTTTCCATGGGAGATTTCATGCCATAAATTAGCTGCCATTGCAGGCCACAAGAATACAAAGATGCAGGATGTTTTTTGGGGGTATCCAAAGTTTTTGTGAAATGAAATGGAAAAGAAAATGAACAGAAGGAAGGTCATCTCAGAGAAAATAATGTTTTGGATGAGTTTGTCCCTCCATGGTTCTCATAAAAATAGTGCAGAATGTGTGTATATGGTTCATGTTTTGCCATTACCGGTTTTTTGTTTTGTCTGGTATCAAAGTGTTGGCTCATTCTTGAAAGACTAGATATTTTGACTTAATATACAAATTGGTACCTGAAGTTGGTAATTTATCTCAAATTGATATGTCATCGACTAGAGATGAGTTTGATCAACTCACATTAGTCAAAATTTGGCTAGAGTGAACTCAACTCGTGCTCGGCTCAAAACCATAACAAGTCGAATTGACTCAAATTCGACTTAAAAAACTCATGAACAAACTCAAAATAATTATAAGCTTTGGTTTTATCTCGATCACATAACAAATCAAACCCACAATTATTGAAAATGAACACTGGTCATAAGTTTTAAAACTACTCCAAACCCTCTTAAGGTAATATATATATATATATATCAGAGTAGATTTTGACCAAACCAATAAATGATTCGATTCATTTTTGGGGGACAAAAATATAAAATCACACCAAATTGAACCAAACGAGAGACAAGTAGGGCAAGACCCTGTACAACCATACAGGCATATGGTATGATTCAATTCATCTACATATTCGAAAATATATGCAAGGGCATGCCTGGTTTATACCAGATAGAACAAACAGTACAGTAATTCATTTTCTTTTTTTATTATTATTATTATTTTTTTGAAGAATAAATAATGTTACACAACACATAAAGAACATATGTCCTCACAAATTTGCATTTAGGAGAATGTCAATTTACAACATGTACATTATGAGGGTAGAATCCAGAGATTTGCCCTAGTGGCACAATGAGACAGTCTTTAAATTACTTGAATCAATCAGTCAGTAGCTTCTTAAATCACCACACCTTTAATTAGTTTGTTGGCCTCCGCCCTATAAGGCAGGCGTTTCAAAGAAAGAACCTGATGTCGACATTATAAACACGGCGTTCGCATCAGGAAAGGAACATAAGATACAACTCAACCTGCCACAAAACCGGAACAATGATTTCAATAAGGTTTTGGATGATATAAAAGATGCTTTGCAAGTTAAATGGAAGAAACATCTTTAGATACTGACCTTCCTCAGAGAAGGAAAAAACGCCCCCGAGCATATCATCATTGTCTCCTTCCTCTGATTTCTCTCTCTCACAGGGATTGTTGTTGCTGTCAACATCGGTAGCAACCTCGGTTGGCTCGCCACCCGCACTTAAGGGTGATACTTTACAGTACTCTTCTAGAAAAAAGTGCTCAAAATCTGGTGATTCATTTACAGGCCCCTCATCTAACATGTTCGTACTCAAATCCGATCGGTTAGAACTTGTGTTCGAATCATCACTGCTACCACCACTGTTTCTTCCACCAGATAGAGAGTCAGTTGTTAATGATGATGGACTAATAGTAGATTTATCATCCTCGATGTGACATATACCCATTTTGGACTGTTTAAAAGAAACCGAACCACCATCTTTGTTAAGACAGCTCTGGTTAAGCATATGTGATGCCAAAATAGAACTCTGCCCTTTGAGCCCACTACCATCCTTCCCAGAATGAATGCTGGGCGGATAAGAATTTCTCGATGACCCTGGTTAAAGCATCAATCATCAAATGAATAACATGAATCAAGAAGTACACTGAATGATATCTAAAAATTAAAATATTGTCATACCATTATCTGAGTTTTCAGTCGAGCCTGGTGACATTAACTTAGAGTGAGAAATAACAGCGACTTCAGAGAATATTGCTTTAGCATCATGAGAAGATGGCATTGGATAACTTTCTGCAGCTAAGCCACTGGCACATGGAAAAAAGGAAGCTGTGTCAAGAAAATCTCATTTGATGGGTACCATATTGTACCATTCAGCACAATGTAAAAGAATGCACAAAATACCCGTCATTCCAGTAATAATGTTGAATCCTGTGAAAATGCTCAAAAATAGGTAATAAATCCCTCTGTCGAATTTCAACCTCGTGAGAATGCACCCGTTCAATTTCAATTTCTCCACCAGATTGATCAGCAGTGAATTTAAGCTCATTGATCCCCACAGGATTCATTGTATGAAATGATACCTAAGGCAATGCATGAGACATAAGTGAAATTGTAGACGAGCCAAGAGTATATTAAAAAGTAATTATCAATAACTAATTAAGTACCTTAGAATTCTGCCAGATTGGTATCCTTCCGTAGCTTATTTGCACTTCTGCATTGGAAATATACAAGTGTGCTCGGTCTTGGGGCTTTGACAAGTCCTTTTGCCCAGCAAAATTATCTTCAGAATCAGAACCATCCATAGCCATCTCTAATGCTTCTTTTCTCCCATGAGTCATTCCAGAAAGGCATTCCTCTCTTTCTGGCCAATCTGTTCTTCTGCATACATCCCATGCTTGCATAGCTTCAACTTTCACCCGCAACCCCTCTTCTTGTACCTGGAGAGCAGAGCCAGGTCCAATTCTCGAAGCACTTTCACCTTCCTCTCCCCCAAATGAAGGCAGTAGCTTATGTTGAACAACATGTCCAGAAGGAGTGTAAACTAATAGGTGCTCCAAAACATTATCTTTTATTTGAGCTCGTTGCAAATCATTAGGTAAAGAGTTGTGAAAAACTGCAGAGAAAGCACCATAAGGGAAGGAGTTCCTTCCAGCAGCAGAAGATGCAGCACTGGTAACCGTATTAAGCCATCCAGGGTTAACATTTTTTATTCTGCTAACAACAGAGAGGGTAACAGTTGGTGGCGCAGGCAAAGAAAATGTTTGATAGTTTCTCAAGAAAGATGGAGTGGACCACCAAGGGAAAGATACAACTGGAGATAAGATAGGCCCATCAACATGAGAATTCCGGATTTGGAGTACATTCTCACCACCAAATGGCGAAAGAACAAAAATATGGCATGTACCCCTAGATGAAACAATGGCAATCCACTGACTGAAAGCGCTAAAACAAATATCTTGGATCACCTACAAAACAAAAAGAATATATATATATATATAGGTATATAGATGATAGATATATAAACTTTTTGAAAGAGGGGAGAATGCAGTAACATACTGCTGATGTCATCCCACGATGGAGCTTATAAAGGTGTACATGTGAATAACTCCAATCATAGCTTTGAGTGCCAGATCCTTTTTTTGTTGAGGATGGCATGATCCGAAAAACATTTATATTGTTCCCATGTATTGAGGCTGTAACTAGAAGAGTCCCACTTGGATCAAAGCATAGAGCAGAAATTGGACTAGTATGGGCCCTGAATTGTGATACAACAGCTCTGGAAACAAAATCTTTGACAACCACCTGCAATAGACCACATAAAAAATAAACCCCTAAAATTACACTTGAAATTTTCATAGTTGATAACAGGTCAAAGTTCTATGCCTCTGATATCAAGTATTTTTAAGATTTAATGAGCAGCTTTATCTCATAAGATACCTCTCAGAGAAATTTAAGTTAAACATGCATCCGACATAAAAGTTCAAGCGTTATAGACAAAGATATGAATAGTAGCTTTCCACATCAAGGTGGAATTAATGTGCAATGGTCATGTGTATTATTGTCAAGCACTCTAACATAGGACTAAGGTTTGTTTCTCAAATACATTAAGTACTAACCGTTCCAGCAATATCAGTGTCTGCAGAATGAATTGCACTGCGACCAACTTTCCAGCCTGAATTTGAAGACATGGACGAACCAGACCCATCGGGAATAAAATCTTGATAGTATTTTGACAAAGTTTTGTAGCCCATGTCGCTCAGATTGATTAACCCAACAGCCAACTGCTTACTAGATTCCATGGCATATCGAGCCACAAGACTCCCACTACCGGGAGATGTTGATGGACTAACACCAGGAGATGGAGTCAGGTTCTGTGGACTCAGGCAACCAGTATTTGACTGCAACGGATTGTTTGAAGCATAAGCTAACCACCTGGGACCCACTGCCATGGGACCATATCCTATATTAATCCCAAGCATTCCTTGGCCTCCTGCTTGATGGACAGGATAGGTGAGGACACTAAATTTATTTTCAAGAGTGAGAGCATCGAAGCAGTATATCTGCCAGCCAATGAAAGAATGCATGGTTTAAATCGTTTGGCTCCAACTAAATAATTGATTAAATAAAATGACATAACAAATGTTCTACAGTAAAAAAAACAATCATAAAAAACGTCTTTATAAAACACAAGCATTCCTGGAAGACTGGGATCATCCAATCCGATTATTCTTTAGTTTTTCAATGAACTGGGCATTCCAACAAATGAAAACATGGAATTAATATAGCTCAATCTTTGGGCTTGTTCATGAAAATGTGAAAGTACTAGTTCTAAAACTAATTTTCAAAAAAAGAGGATAATTCTTACTTGTGTTGCAAGCCCCACAGCAACTATTCGAGGACTGCATCTAACCATAAATACAGTTGATCGGAATCTCAATACATGAACATAATTATGAGACCTTAGCGAATAGAATCGAACAGCAGTAGGAGAAAGAAGAGCATTTTCAGTTTTAGTCTCCTCAAAACCGTCTCTTCCGGTAGGCAGCAAACCTGAGACCTTTGACTCATCAGCAACAACCAGAAGCAAAGGATGTGATGCTCTAAATCCTTCATGACCCTCAGACATTTCAGGGAGTGGCTGCATTTGTAAAAATGTAGCTGGACCATCACGCCTTGAAACAAGTTCACTGACATTAGAGGCATCTTCAACATCAAGAACTTGAAAGCCATTGGAGTATCCAAGTAAGAGAACCCTTTTATAAGATAAGGGGCCAAGCTCTAGTCTGTCAAAGGAAGCCCATAGCACCTGTTTGACAAAAGAAAAACAATGAAATAGCATTTAAAAAACAATGAAATAGAAGAGTAACAAGAAGTTCCAAGGAAAATGCACATATGTGTTACACAACCTGTCAATGAAGAGCACAACAAAAAACATGTCGAGCAATGTGACACAGGTAAATTTATATCTGCATCTCAATTCTCAGATTCACCCCACCTATTTGGGATAAGGGTTAAACTTGTGCCTCATCCTTACAATGAAAATGTTCTCATCAAAACGCCGTACAACCGATAAAAAATTTGCATACAAAACAATGACATTAAGCAGTTCAGTTTCCATTTTGGCAATTTTGACCTTAAAGGAACTTAAATCAGAACATTATTAGAATGAATAGAACACAACTGCCTGTAATAGAAAGAGCAAAAAGAATAAAATCATTGTCACACCACAAATCTTTAAATAAACTGCCTCTATAATTATGTCCAAAAATTTTAAGAAACTTAATGGAAAATTTAGCAACTTGTGGAACTTAATTAAAAAATAAAAATATTTAAGATTTAATGAGAATTTCCAACAAATTTGAAGTATAATAACTTATCAAATTTGAAGTAATTGTTTTGTATGACGGTTTATTGGATGAATAAAGTTCAATTTATCCAAAAAAAAACAATTTCTCAGGAACGGCTGTATCAGATCCAGGTACTCACACAAATAACTAAACTCTCCACTCTCCGGAGTCATCATTTCAGGATTTACAACCTAATCTTTTTTACAAAATTATAACTCAAGCAAAGTAGAAAACGATTCAATAAAATTATCTTACAATCAGAATAATGGCATCTAAGTCCTGGATGATTAACATCCTTATAGCATCAATTTATCAAATAACAAACCCAAACAAGCACCATTTGCCTTAACTCCCCAAGACATTATTTCTGAATAACACCATCTAAATACTGGTTTGGTCAGAGTGAACAAGCAAATCAATCTAAATTAGAACACTAAATCGGCCTACTGTCCATTCAATAAATTAATTAAAATGATTTTCAGAGAAATAATTTAAATGTCCATTCAATGGCCACTAAGCTACAAATATCATCTATATATAATTTTGTACTTTTTAAAGAAAAAGAGAGAAAGATTCCTCTGCATCTGAAGTTTGCTCTTTTAATTAAAAATAAAGGAGATCACTTTCAACAATCAAATTTGAATTTCAGCAAATATTAACGACGAAAAATAAGTTCAATGATAAAATTTTATAAAGGAATAAACTTTTAGCTGCACATTACAACATTCACTTAATTAAGCCCTAAGAAGTATTTTTTTAATTTAATTTTTTAAAAAAGAAAATACTAAAAATAATTCCCCACATTTAATTTCTCTTCGTTACCCCCTAAGAATAGCTTATTCCTCCCCCCAAAAAAATAAATTGAAAGAGGGAAAAAAAGAGACCTGATCTTTTGGTTGTTCCTGAGAACCTCCAGCAATAGAAGCGGCGACGGAGGCACTAGCTGACCGGACACCGGAGGATGCTGTTTTCAAGCAGGAAGAAATAAATTTCAAAGAATTCGGCAAAAAGCGATTATTATTACCAATATTGGAGCCTTTATTGTTTCCGATGTTGGCGTTTCTCTTCATATTAAATAAACAATCCGATTTCCTTTTCCGGCCACCGGGGCGTTACCGGGATATGAAGAGGCGATCGACAATAGCATAAGAGGTAAAATAACAAAACGGCAACGCTTCAATGTCAGATGATCGCCGTTAATGGAAACTTCTTTTTCTCTTTTTTGGGGGCGGTGGTTGGGTTTGACCTTTTTAACAGAGAAGAAGGGAATACGAAGGAGGAGAAGACACGGTTCTTGGGTTCCTTCCTTAAATGTTAATAATAATGGAATAATTGCAAGTTAGTCCCTGTTGAGTTTTGGAAGTGTTCAATGGAGTCCTTGTATAGTCAAAAGGGTTATAGCTTACCTACTAATTTCAGTAACTTTTTTGAATTTCCATTGTTCAAGATTTTTATTATTTAAATTATTAATTTCCTTTTCTTATAATTACTTTATTTAATATATTAATTGACTAATTTAGATAATTTATTATAATATTTAACTTTTATTATAATATTAAAATCTAAACTTTTAATTTTATTTAAAGAATTTAAATACTCATTTTACTAAATCGATTAATAATTAAAATTTTAGTTAATAATATTTCTATAATTAATATATGTATCATTGGAATTAATGCCGTGTTGATATATATTTAACCTATTTTAATGCATGGAAATATTTTTTTATTGGTGAACGCAAAAGGAAATTATTATTAAATATACAATCATGCAAAAAATCATCTATTAATATTCTTTTAATTACCATCAATAATCAATATATTTTCATGTAAAATTAATTAATATCAACTTTTTTTATTAAGATTATTTAATAGATTTAAATATTCATATACTTAAAATTAGAATCAACTATTTCAATTAATAAACTAATAATGACAAGAATCAATCGTTATAATATACAAACAAATAATCGATAATAACAGTACATCTAAAATGAATCAATAAAATTAATTATTATACCAATAGGGATTGATCCAAACAATAAACAGTTTGATTTCGCTTAAAAAAGTCTTAAGTTCGAGATATGTACATATAAAATTTTATTAAGAGACTCGCCCACCGAAATTAAATGTGTGACACGAATCAATCTGAATTAGTCAAAACCCTGAAAATCGAAATAATAATAAAAAATAAAATTAATTATTATCGAAATATATATATAGAAAATTTGTGCACACGTATCTAAGAATGACAATGGATCGGATTTGGATCGGACTTTATAATGTCCAAGTCCAATCCAATTAATAATCAGATTTTTAATGAAATCCAAGTCTGAATCCAAATCCATTTACATAAATCCAAATTCAATCCAATAAAATATTTAAAATCCAAATCCAAAAGTCCAAATCCAATTATTTTTTAGGGTAATAACTTAAATAAATATCTTTAAATAAAAAATATGTTTTATCAAACAAATATTTTAAATTTATAACACAAACAAATCTCAACAAATATTATAATCCAATATAAAACAAATTAAAGTAACAACCCAAACTTTTTTAAATATAAAAATTTTAAATATTTTTATTCAGGTTTATATATGGATCAGATTCATATCGGATATGGATTCAGATTGAATTCGGATCGGATTATGGCAATATCCATATCCGATCCACCTCTTATTAGGACTCGGACATTATTTTTGAATTCGAATTCTGGCTTTTTTTAATCGGGTTTAGATCAAAAAAATTTTCAGATCGAATTCGGATTATATTTTCATCCCTACCCATATCTTTAATGTCTTGTAATAAATGTAGTCCAGCCTCATGTTCTTGAAAATGTAAAAGAAATTATTAGTAACCATGAAAAAGGATTGAATTGAAAAGATAAAGAAAGTAGAGGGTCAATAGGGAAAATAAAAGAAAGAATAGGGGGTAGATCAGTTACTTTACGACAGGGGAGGAGAATATCTCAAAGGAGATGCCGAACCACAAAAACCGCGGGGCGGAGTATAGATTGGCACAATTGTCGACCGTACACTTTGAAATTACAAAATTAAAGACATAAAAAAATAAAAAATTATAATTATAATTATAATTAAAATAAAATTTATATTCAATATATGAATAATTAGGGACGGTAACGGATTAGATTGAAATAATTTTTTAGTTGTTTCGACTTAAACCCGAAAACTAAAATATTCACCATGATCTTGATCTAATCTTAATATATATATTTTTAATCTGACTCGAAATAGTAAAACTTATAATTTTACACTTCGATTCCAATAAATTAATAAAGAAAACTCACTAAACTAGACCGATACGAGAAAAATTAATAAAAATATTAAATATTATATATAAAAATATGATAAAAATATATAAATATATCAAATCAAATTAAATCAGAAAATTTTTATTTTAAACTTGATTCTATTCTAACTTTACTTTTATAATAACTGATCTGACCCAGATTTTTAATAAAAAATATATTTCTATTGGATCGACCTAAAACCCGATAGGATCGGATCAAATCGTGATCCTTATGAATAATTATTCGTAAAATAATACTTCAAAAATAAAATAAAAATATTAAACAAACCTGCCAAACCAAACCAAACCAAACCAGATCTGTTCCGGTTGAAAGAGATTCTGCTAACTTGACGTGTGAGTTCCGTAATCTCCATCACAGCTTCACCTTCCGTCTCATTTTCAACTTGTGTTTCGATTCTTTGTTTTCTTGCATTTTCACCCACATGGTTTTATGTATTACAATGGAATTTTGGTTGTTTTATTTGAAACCAAACCATTGACTTATTTATTCAATAATAAAATATTTATTAAAATTTAACATGGTTAAAATTATTATTATATCTTATATCGATTAAATACAAAATTGATTGATATTATTATTATTATTTATATAGTATCCGATAATTTATACATATTTAATGATCATAAATTAATATAAAACTTTTTACTTTTAAGTGGATTCTAATATATATATATATAAATCATTCATCTCATCATTTTGTTCATGTTATATATTTTGAAGTGAATCTTTACTTAAAAAATATGTTTTTAAAATGAGTTAACAGTAAATATGAGTGAAGATTCACTTTAAAAAATACAATATAAAAAAATGATAAGATAAATATTTTTTAGTAGTTGATCATATAGATGACGTGGTGAGACTTACCCATATAATTTCTCCTTCTTTCCGAGAAATTATATTATGGCTTGGCTTACCACATCATCATGGTCCCATCCAATTATAATCTCACATGCGCACTATCTTCCAACTAATAAATCTTCACTAATCTTTTTTATATCATTTTAAAAATACAAATTTTAAAATATATTAATGACATAACTGATTAATAGTGATTTTCATCAATTAAAAATTACAGTTAACGTGATGAGTTGAACCTACGATATAATCTCTCCTTCTTTCCTTAGTTTCCTTCCATTAGTTACCAAGAAATATCTTAATGGATAATCCTTGCTTCATTTACTCAACACCAGATAAGCAAAATGCATGTTGTAAACTTGGTCAAGAAAAAACAACCTTAAAGAAAGAAAGAAAAAAAACTATATGTATAGAGATTGATTATTATTTGTATACTAACGATGAAAAATAAAATTTTTACGAGCGAGATTATTTAAGAGTTTAGAGTTTTAGTTTGAAGTGTAAAGATTAAGGATTTATATAGTAGGATTTAAAATTTAAGGTTTATGGTTAGAATTTACAAAAACCTTTTAGTTTTAGGATTTAAAATTAAATATTAATGTTTAGAATCTAGAGAATACGATTTACATATATATATATATATCATATACTGACGTTGACAATTAATAATTGATATGGGTGCTTTAGTTTTAAGATTTATGGATTCAGTTTAAGGTATAGAGTTTATGTATTTAGATTAAGGGTTTTAAAACTTAAATTTTAACTACGACCCCTAAATTCTAGAACCTTCAACCTAAAACTTGAACTCAATTTAAGGTTTAAAATTTACGAGTTTAAGTTTTTAGGTATTTTAGGGTTAAAATTTAGACTTTATATTTTAGGCAATAAGTTAACAATTTAGGGTTTAATTTATAAACTCTAAATTTTAATCAAAACCCTAAATTCTAAACATATAAACTTAAATCTTAAACCCTAAATTAAGTCTAGGGTTACTCATAAAATAGGTTTAGGATCCACTTACATGTAATATTCGATTATTTTTACACTAATTCATAACCATTAAATGGGTAAAATAGATGAACAAAATTAATCTTATTTTTTATGACAATTTTCACGTATCTTACTTCTAGTCTTATACATTCATTTTATTATCCAATAATCATGAATTAGTGTAAAATTAATAAAGTTTTCCGTAATATAATTAGATCATATACCATATATACATATAACTAAAAATTTCCAGTTCCAGTATATGATATAATTACTCATATATATACATATATTCATTTTCTTTAAAGTTTCAGCTCAAACCTTGTATATACATTCCAACCCAGGACAAGTAATTTGAACCCCATGCTTCCAAATGTCATGAAACACAGCATCAAATTGTTGTTTCCTTTCAGTTTCATGAGATCTGAAGCAAACCTTCATGCTCAAAAGACCCTAAGTTCTGGTTTTTGGTTTTGAAACAAAGTTATAACCAGCTTTTTAAGAATCTAAAGCAATATCCCGAAGCTGATTGATATTGTTCAGTTTAGTCGAGTTGTATTCTTGCGCGTCGCAGAGCTCGTTCGAGTATGTTCTATGGTGGGTTTGATTTTGGGATTCTTTGCAACATTCTGCTACATATTCATCACCCCTCAGCAGTATCACAACCTGCATCATAAACAACAGAAGCCAACCTGTTATCTGCAGAAGATGTGAACATATCCAGAATACGAGGACTAGTGACCTTTTGCTATTTGAATCCAATATTCGAATACGAGAAACAAACCAGTGAATGAAAAGTTAAATAATCATTCGACATTAACAATAAGGCGGACAGACGGCACGAGTCCAAAACCAAGTCATTGCTTGAGAAAGTGATTCTGCCATTCATGCACAGGAAAGTATTTCTAAATGTTTGTATATATAGTTTCTTGTGGTTTAGGACTTCTTGATGCTAAAGTTATTAGGTTTCAGAAGGGAAAGTAGTACAGAAAATAATCATTTTCATCAAAGATGGTTCGGAGAAACTACGAAGAACAGCAAAAGAAATGGATGCCACATGCAACTCGAACATAATATGGCATCGTGAAATCGAGCATGTTGAAATAAATGAAGCACCAGAGTAGTTTTCCATAATGAATCAGGTGGTTTAACTTTATTAAAGTACTGTTTCTTTCCTAATGAAACAAACCGGTGGACGTATATCCGTATCAGAATTAGTATTTTTTATTACTAATCTTACTTTGTTTTCGATAATTTCTTTCCGGTGTGCATTAACAAACATTCAAGCACTTGTAAAAGTAATCCCCACCTGACTCATTTGAGGACGAAGAATAGGAGACTGCTCAATGCACAAAGAGGCGGTCAGAGCCATGCGATCGGCCTCCTCTGCATCATAATCGTCACCGAGGAAAGGATCTAAGAGCTCTGTAATATCATTCTCATCGAGAAGTGGTTTTGCCTACAAAAAACAGAAAAAGGTAAGGAAGCTTTACAATTCTGGTGCGGTTGGAGCGATCGAATTCTTTTGTGAAGAAATGTACCCATATTACAAGATTTTGCTGTTGATCATCTATAACTTTCCTTCCTGTTAAGAGCTCCAAAAGAAGAACACCAAATGCATATACATCAGTTTTCTCGTCGACTATGCCATGCATGAAGTATTCGGGTGCAAAGTAGCTGCATCTCGACAAAATATGTGTCAGCATGGCGACAAAAAGTATTTATTAACTCGATAAAGATACTTTAGGCTTACAAACCCGAAAGTGCCTTCAAACTTTGATACGTTGTAGTGAGTCCACTGTTTAGGTAGCCACTTGGCGAGACCGAAATCGCAAATCTGGAAGACAAATTCACTGATGTAATCAATAGATGAACAGATAAAGGAAATCAAATACAAATGCTATTAGCTAGTTGACATTCTTTATAAAATAAATGTCATAAAGTTCCAAAAGAACGGACAGATATAGCAGCTCTATTATTGGTAGATCTTGCCTATATATGTCGACAAAAAAATTTATGATAAGATATTCGAAGCACCTATTAGAAACAAAATAACGGAAATAACTTTCCGAAAGAAAAGGTAGTGATATTAGTTCTCATAAATCACAACACAATGCCCAAGCAAACTTCATGGAAGGATATAGAGACATACTACATTATTTTCATAACTTAAACTACACGACACATAATAGTCTAAGACTCGATTTAAGTTTCCATAACTGCAGCCACCATCAGAGTGAGCACAAAGGAAGCAACCCGTATCCGGCATATGCTTCAACCTCCTCGTTTTAAGGCTAGATCTAAGTTTACAAATATACGCCTTTAAGACTCGCACAAAGCTCATACCTTATAAGGCTCACATTGTGATTAAGCTAACACAACTATGCATGGTGAATGGTAAATTACAGTTTTGTATAACATAACTGTCAATTACACTGACCCGGTTTCTTTTCTTTCTATGTGGCAGGTGAATGATAAATTATGTTATACAAAACAAAATAACAAAGGTAATGACAATAGTCAATAGACGTGGAAACTTGAAGTATGCATGGATGGATCTCTGGGGAAAAATTAGCACCTAGTTGACATAGATAACCGTAAGACGTAAGTACGCAGTTTACAGAATATCAATTCTATCGCTTTACAAGGAAATGCATTCTCTTTTTTTTTCTCGGTACGTCAATTTCATGATTTCCTTTTATCATGAAAAATACAGATGCATGCTACCTGAGGCTCAAAATTCTCTGTAAGAAGAATATTATCAGCCTTGATATCTCTATGAATAATCCGTCTTTCACAAGTCTCGTGAAGGTATGTAAGGCCATCTGCTGTACCCAAAGCAATCTTATATCTTTTACGCCAATCTAGTGTACCCTTTGAGCCTGGATAATGTTAAAGACTCAAGCATCAAAAACATATCATGACGACTCGAGAAAAACAATGCAGATTAGGAACAAACCATGAAGAGCTGATGCCAAACTTCCCAATGGAGATAACTGAAAGACAAGATGCATTCCTCCCTCAATGCAACATCCTATCAACTTGGCGGTGTTCGGATGTTTTACATGGGCTATAATGCCAAGCTCTGATAGGAAACCAGCTGTCCTCTCATCTGGTGTCCCTTTTATCACTCGCTTTATTGCTATGAGATTTCCGTTCTTCAACCGACCCTTGTAGACTTCAGCATAACCACCCCTTCCAATTAAGTTCTCTACTAGAAACAATAACTAACCTTACATTAATCTACATCATTAAATCAGCATCATTGTATTCAACTATACTAATTACTAACAGTATCGTTAAGCATCCTTAAATGACTTCATATTTTGCAAGTACTAAATTACTAATAGCCGTGAAATAATTGCGTACGTACCTTGGTTAAAATTGTCGGTTGCAGCTTGGAGCTGAGATAGGCTGAAATTCTCTAAAGAAGACTTGAAGTTGTACAAATTTCTCAGCATAGGACTCTCCTTCTTGCTCCTGTTCTTTCTTGATAGATTAGGTACAGAAAATGTAGGTAAGGTATATAAGCGCTTGACCGATTTTCTTTTCAATAAATTGAAGAATTTTCTCCAGTTAGAAAGAGCGGATTGACGTGAACGACGAACTTCTTCCTTGAGGCTGTCATTGGGAGAAGTTATACCGGATTCTGAGCCTAATTCTAAGCAGGCTTCTATAACTCCTGTAGGAGATGATCCATCATTTTCCCTGTCTTCTGTATCCAGTGCCCTCAATTCTTAAATAGAATAAGAAAGAAAGAGTGGTAAGAGCTTGCACTAGAGAAACACATGCACAACATATGAATCAGATAGGTCGCAATACCTTGGGCCGATGAATACGAAGAAAGCATTTTCCCTTCTCTTCTATGTTTCGCTCGAATAGCCCCACCTAAGTTCGTATCCAGTCTATCGCCGGAATCCATGGAGCTCTCGCTGGAAGACAGCAACGACGATTAACAAATCAATAACCAGTCAAAACCAAAGAATTCTTTAGGATGACACAAAATAATACAAAAGCCAACATGGAAACCATCACCATACCTATGAAAAACTTGAAAAACTCGAAAGAAAAGTAACTCTAAACCAGATTTAATCCAAAAGAGAAAGGATTTACAGACAATAAACAAAACACACTACTCTATCAAAGTGGTCTTTGTAGAAAATCCTCAAAATTGATAAGCTGAAACTCACAAGTGCCAAAATTATTATGCAGAAACTAGAAATCACAACATAAATAGCATCAAAAACTAATCTCCTCCATAAACAGAACAAAGGAAAGCTCTAATAAATGCAAAATGGAACAAAACAATGGCTACCACTCAACAAACATGTAATGAAAAGGGAAGAATAACTCTTCTGATAACATCCATTGATGAACATTACAAAAAGGAACAAACTTTTTAAAGAAACACAAACACAAACAATATGCAAGCATTCAACAAACAATAGGAAAACAAAAACAACATTTTAAAGAAAATACCCAAATGAGAAAACATGAAGAAAAACAAATGCATACCTCAAGGAAGCATGTTTAAGGGCATTAACATCAGCCATGAACACTCTCAAAACAAGCAAATAACCCAAACCAACCAGACAACAATGTGTTAGACAGAAAGCAAAACAAACAAATACAAAGTTGTAGTGGTGGTTTCTAAAACATTAAAGCCCTGTTCTTTACTCCATAATCTAGACCCCTCAAAGATAAAAACTTTGTTCTTTTTTTGAGATTCTTTTTAAGACCCAGAAAAAGGGGCATCTGAAACTTAACATAGCTATATATGGAAAAGTTTTCATCTTTCCTTTTCGTTTCTCATCTTCCTCTCTGTTCCTTTTTTTTTCCGGAGGGAAGTAGAGATTTTCACAATGTGGGACTACTTACAAACAAACATTTGCTTTTGTTTTGTTGTTTTCTGTCTCTCTTATTACACGAGACCGCAAGAATCGCTGGTCTGCTGCATTGGGTTGGCGACATGTGTTAAAAGCTCTGCAGCGACTTCTGCTCTCAACCTTGAACGTTCAAAACTGTGCAACCAGACAGCTTGAAGGACTGAATGGGAATGTTGGTTTTTACTTTTTTCAGTAAAATAAAAAAAAAAAAATTGAAGCTCTTCGGACAAATTTCATGTTTTTACAATTGGAACAACTAAAATTTTATATGACTTCATATTGCCACCCCTAACTTAATATATGAAGTTTTGTTATTTTAGGAAAAGGTAAAAATACATATTGCACCCCTTAATATTTATGTATTTCAATTTAATCCTAATTTAAAAATTTTAACACACAATTTACATGCTTCATAAACGTTAAGGGCAAAATATGTTGGTGTTTTCCTCGAACAATAATCAACTTGTCATGTGTAAATGTTGATAAGGGAGAAACCGCCTATTAATATAGGTAATCAACGTCAGATAACACTTTAAAAATTTTTAAGATTATTTTTTATATGATATATATTTTAAAATAATTAAATAATTCTTATCTATAAATAATTTACAACCCTTAAATATATTAAAAATTAATACTCTTAAATAATTTTTAACTTCGTCTTCGAATATTATGCTTAAATATTTTTAATTAAATTCACTTTTAAAATCGATAGAGATTAAATTATTTTTTGCTTTATATGGATCAATTTGTTCTGTCTAGAAATTGAGAAGGAGCTAATAGGTCCTTTCACCCCTTCTAAGTAGCAAGACATAAATAAGTAAAGTTACATTCATGAACATTTACTATATATTTATTTTTTGGATTTTTTTATTTTTTCCTTACAAGTATAACTAATTTTACTTTAAAACATTTTTTAATAATGCCGGTAATTTATTAATAAATGAAGATAGATAAAAGTACAAATATATATATATAAAACGAAAAAATCAAAAAACTTAAAATTTTTACTCTCTAAAACTTAAATTATAACCGTATATAACATAAATTTTAAACATATATCTTTATAATATTTTTTCAATGTTAATATATAAAATTTTATTATAATTTTTTTATAATAATTAATGATTTAATTGATAGAGATATATTTGCTACTAATTATAAAATGATTGTTGTTTCCTAACTCTTGGTTATGGATCTTTTATAATAAAAAAGGTAAATCATGTTAGAGGTCATTAAATTTTCAAATTGTTATAAAAATGGTTATTTGATTTTATTAAACTATTATAAAATCATTATTAGATTAATTGAATTTTTATAATATTTTATAATATTCAATAATTATTTTGTGACGGTTTAATAAATATAATGATCATTTTATAATTTTAAAAGTTTAATGATTAAAACAACCAATAAAATCAATCATATAACCTAAAAATTGGTCAGACCGTTCAAATCGAAGTTGACTAAATCATATATATCTATTTAATTAATTTTTTCTATTTAACTAAGACGATTAAATCCCTTTTATAATTCATTTTTAATATATTCATAAATAAGAATAATTTTCTAATACATATTATGTAAAAAATTATACAAACATATATATATATACTTTAAAAATAAAATATAAATCTTTAACCCTAAATTAAAAATATAAATTTTAATTTTAATCATAAACCCTAAATTTTAAACTAAATATATAACTCTTAAAATAAAAAAATGTGAAATATTTATGATACACGATTTATCTATTATATAACATTCCCATGAACAAAAGTTTTTATTTATTTTTTATTTTTTTTACATTTAGAGTAAAATTGAAATGTTAAACTAAATTTATAACTCATATATTAAATCTTTATTAATGGGATGACCTAATTACTTTACCTATAATTAATAATCTAAATATTAAATAATTTAAACATAATTTTATAAATATATTAATGATAGGATATGAAAATATTGTTCCAAAATATATAAATATAATTCTTATATATTATATACATTAATATTTTTATAATTTAAATTATTTATTGATGAAATAAATAGTGTTATATTAAAATGAAGTATGTAGATTATTTTCCGGTAATTTTAAATTAATATTATTTTTTATAATTTAATTAAAAGAATAAGTTTATCTACAATTATTTAGAAAAATAATTTTCAGTTCATAAGATAAATTTACGTTCGATAAAAAATAAATTTTCGTCCTATAAAAAGTGAGATTTAAACTCTCGTCTTGTTAAAAGCGAATTCTATGTTAACCAACATCGAATATATATATATATATGTATTTTCTTTTCTTACTAATTTACTCAACACGAAACTCGCGTTTTATTAGAAAAGTTTTAATTTTGCGTCTTATAAAAAACGATTTGAGAGTTTTTTTTTAAATAATATAAGTTTTTTTTAATTAAAATAACAAAGATGTATATTATTTAAAAATATCTTATGTTGTGGATTATCACATTAAAAACATTAACATTTTAGTCCACATATTTCCTGAAAAAGCTATTTAACTTTTTTTTGAAAGATTGAGACCAAGATTTAAAAAAGGGAACAGTTTGATAATAATTGTTGAGGTTAAGGGTTGAATTTTGTATCATGCCATTAAAATTTTTATATTTGACGGCTGACGCCACCAACTTTAGAGAGATTCCAATGTGATCCATGGGGGAATTGACTCTTAAAAGATGAAACTGAGACTTTTGGGAAGAAAACAGAGCAGCAGAAGTTCATCAGAAACTTCAAACTTACCCAGATATTGAGTTGTGAATTTCCCAAAGCATTTCAAGCTTTCAGTTTGACCTGTGGACCCCAGATATGTAAGCACACCCAAACCAAATTCTTGGGTTAATTGGTATAATTTCTCTGTTTTGTTGTAGTAATTTGTTGGTTGTTCTCTCCTACTCACGTCGTACACTTGGTTTTAGTGAGTGAGACTCTCAACAAAAACATATACAAAACCTCGTACTCGAATATGTAAAGTCATGTTGCTTACTACTTGTATCAATTCCGTCAATTTTTGTTTTTTTAATTTGAGGTTATGTGACTTTAGTTTTTATTGCCTCCATGCTCTATGTTGTTCCAAGTGTCTTAAACTCTCCTTGTTTGTTGGATTATTGTCGTCTTGTTGCTATCATTTGTTTTGATGCATTGTCCTGAAGTTTTCATGCATGTTTTTTCATATTTTTTTTTTCTGTTTCCAAATTGACCAAGAAAAGCAAAACATGGAGAAAAACGAAATGTTGGAAGGGTTGGTCACCGGAAGGCCGGTTATCGACGAGGCAGCAACTGGTGTTCGAGATGGCTGTAATCACAATGGTTCATCTTCTGTCACAGTAACTGTTATCTTTAGCACCTTAGTAGCAATATCTGGTGCATATGCATTTGGAAATGCTGTAAGTATAGTGAAATGCTGAAATGTACCTTTTTTATGTGTTATGCTCACCAGCTTAAAATATTAGATTGGTTTGGTTATATGTTCTGTTCATGAATGAATGTGTTAATTGCGGATTTGAGTGGTTCGAAATTCATTTTCAGGTGGGGTACTCATCGCCGGCTAAGAGCGGCATCACGGAAGACACCGGCCTTTCTCTAGCTGAGGTAAAATAAATGCTGTCAAAACCAATGCTCAAAACAAGATGAGGAGTTGAACTTGAATCACATAATCATAGTAATTAGCTTTACTCACTAATGCAGTATGCAGTTTTTAGTTCCATATTAACAGTAGGAGGGATGCTTGGAGCAGCATGTAGTGGTAAGATCGCCGATCTTCTTGGCCGAAGAGGCGTAAGTCTTTCTATTAACCCTTAACATTTATTGAAGTTGCTCGGTATCAGGTTTCCTGCTTCTTAGATGCTTTAGATTTCTAAACAGGCAATGGGGATTTCCCAAGTTTTCTGCATCACAGGATGGCTTGCAATAGTATTATCCAAGGTTTCCCTTTCAGAAAATTAAGTTATCAGTCTTCTTTCGGATTTTGTTCTGTCGTCGTCCTTTAATCGGTATTTCCTTCATTGAAAGGATGCTTTGTGGCTTGACCTGGGAAGACTTCTAGTTGGATGTGGATCCGGGGTTCTTTGTTATGTGGTAACACTCATAACTTGCTAAAATTTCTAACATGATTCATTGGTATTGTGAAAAGCTGTCCTGTAAATGTTTTGTCATACAGATTCCTCTGTATTTATCTGAAATTGCTACTAAGAATGTTAGGGGAGCATTTGCGTCGCTTTTTACGGTGAGTATACTTCATTCCATACTTTGATTCCTGGGAGCAGGTTTTCTTTAGCTGATATATGCTAGTATTCACAGGTAATGCTATGCTGCGGCAAGGCAGCCATGTTCGTAATCGGTTCTCTGATCAATTGGCGCACCTCAGCCCTTATAGGTCACATGTTTAGATATATTTTAAACGTTTAGTACTGAGATTCGAATTCCGAGCATGTTCAAAAGCTGCAATTAGTTCTGTTTTCAGGAGTCATACCGTGTGTGCTACAATTGATAGGAGTTTTCTTCATTCCAGAGTCTCCAAGATGGCTGGTCAGTAAGTTTTAATATATATATATAGGCTGTAGTTAATGTGTCCAATTGGTAACTGTAACCATCTGCAGGCCAAGACTAATGAAACAAAAGTGTTTGAAGCCGCCCTGCGCCGCCTTAGGGGAGAAAAGGCCAACATTTCTCAAGAAGCTACTGATATCAGAGTAAATCTCATATGTTCTTGTATCAACACGAAAATTTTCGATCTTTGCAGGCATGTTTAATACGAATGAGACGGGATTTTTGTTATGAAACAGTTGTACACCGAATACGTGCAGCAGATCTCAGATGGAGGGCTTCTGAATCTATTCCAGAAGAGATATGCCAATCCATTGATTGTAAGAGATAATTAGATATACATTTGCTTTTGTTGTCTGAAGCTTCTTTATGCTTGTGTTTTTGATGTATAGGCAAATCGTGTCAGGTCGGAATAGG
This sequence comes from Abelmoschus esculentus, assembly GCA_035048815.1. NCBI lineage: Eukaryota > Viridiplantae > Streptophyta > Magnoliopsida > Malvales > Malvaceae > Abelmoschus > Abelmoschus esculentus. The sequence goes on along the minus strand of JAUCBN010000051.1, from coordinate 1,778,157 downwards.
ACTCATGATGTTCCAACAATTTGGAGGCTTAAATGGCTTTTCGTACTATACAAGTTTTATTTTCGAGTCAGCCGGTAAGTTTTCGAAACCACGAAAACGTAGATCGAAAACAGTAAACAAAGGAATTCTGTGTTTCACAGGTTTTCCCAGCAAGGTCGGATCCATTGTGGTAGCTGTTCTTCAGGTTAGTAAAAGACATTACCATTTGATATCAGATTAAAACATGTTCCGGTGCATTCTACAACATAGTAAGATGTTTGACAGATTTTAATGGCTACTCTTGGAGTACTCTTCATCGATAAGTCCGGACGACGACCACTTCTTCTGGTTAGTTACCATGAACAACAACATTTTTCTTCCAGTCATATCTCTAAACTTTATCAGAATCAAAACATTCAATTAAAACCAATCTCTGCAGATATCAGCAGGTGGAACATGCTTGGGTTGTGTCATTACAGGATCTTCATTCTTCCTGCAGGTTTCAGCTTAAACTCTTAGATGATTTCGCCATTTGCAGACATTTTTTAAACATGTCTGCCATGAAATGAGCAGGATTTTCATGCCAACAAGGATCTAACATCCACATTGGTGATTATTGGAGTGTTGGTAAAGTTATTACAGATTAACTTACAATCTTCAAGTTACAGTTTAGATTCATTCATTATGGATATATGATGATTTATCTTCCATCCATGTCCTGAAAACCAGATTTTTTTGCTTAGTTTTGATCTGGGCATGGGGGGAATTCCCTGGATTATAGTTTCTGAGGTAAATTCCTCAATTTTAGTTCATTTTATGATATATATATATATGTCAGTACATATACATATACATATACATACACTTATACATTATATGATTGTATTTTCAGACATTTCCTATAAACATAAAGGGTCCAGGTGCAAGTCTGGTGAATTTGATCAACTGGGCAAGTTCTTGGGTTGTTTCATACACTTTCACTTTCCTTTTTGAATGGAACTCAGCGGGTGATTTTCTTTCCATTTTCATTTTCTGTATTTTTTTATATAACTATCGATATCTGATTCATACCGACTAATTCAGGTTGAATACTATAATAGTTTCAATTCAGTTTATTTTATTCTAAATGTCGGAAATCGGGATTTGATCATGATTTTATTTAAAATCTAGTGTGTGTGTTTTTACATCAGGAACATTCTTCATTTTTGCCTTGATCGGAGTTGTTGGGATTATTTTCATCGGAAAGCTGGTGCCGGAGACCAAGGGGAGAACACTAGAGGAATTACAAACATATCAATAACTCAAAATTTATAATCTATGTACGAGTGTAAGACTTACTGATCCATTGATCGATTGAATGACTAAACATATTTATATTATTCTATTTAGTATGGTTTAAATTTTGACATTTATATCGTCACATCTAAAAATAAGTAAAAAACATTAATCCCACGTTGAAAATTAATAATTATATAATAATTATGTTTTTAACCATACAAATACATTACTTAAAATGCGATTAAAATCAGAGACCAGACTAACTATTTAAAAATAAAATAAATTAATTAAATTATTTATTTATTTAACTAATTTGCAGAGTATTTTTTTGAAAATTTCGATGCAATAATACAATATAATTTAGATATTATTTTCAATAAAAAAATTAAGGAAATTCTTTTACTAGCTTAGTGACTAATGGTTTGGATCCTTATTATGCATAGGATCTTGATTCAATTTTTAAATGTTGTATCATTAAAATTTGGAAAATTATTTAATACGAGAACAATGTAAAATTTATTTTACACAACTTTAATCAAATAAATTTTTATTTATGAGATTTGATATTTTAATTTTTTTATATATTTTAAAAATATTTTTTAACAAAATTTATTATAAACACTTATTATAAAAATAAATTGATGATAAATTAAATAAAAAATTGAATTTAGGGATGAGTATTCAATTGATTGGAGTCGAATAAAAAATCTCGAATTAATCAAATTGAAGAGTCTTATTTTATAACTCAAATTTCACATGATTTTTTTCTAATCGAGTAAAGTATATGAAATTCGAGTCAAATCGATTTACTCGAGTTTTTGTTCAAATTTAATTGTAAATGCTTATAATGTTACGATACTAATTAGTTTCAATTTAAATGGTTCCCTCTAATCATATACAAAACATATATACATTTTTTCGTGTATATATATATATATATATATATATATATATATATATATATATATATATATATATATATATATATATATATATGATAGGATCAAGTTACTCATTGTAAAACCTGTAAGTTTTACACGTTTTTGAATCGTTGGATAATTAAAACAGATGACTCAGATTACTATGTGAAGATTATCATTTGAGAAAAAAAATAAGGACTTCATCTGAGCTATATGTTTCAGTCATCCAACAATCTAAAAAATGTGTAAAACTTAGACAGTTTTACATTGCGTAACTCGATCATATCCCATATATATATATATATATATATATATATATATATATATATTGAGAGATTGGACTCGAAATTAAAATTTAATTCACTAATTACTAAAAATTTTACGTAATTTGAATATTCATTTTATAACTCAGACTTTAATTAAAAAAATTCAAGTCCAGTTTCTGAAATTACGAGACAAATATTTTTATATGGAATCAAATAATTCAATTTTTTCCTCACGACTACCATTTTTAAACTTGTATTTCACTAACCATCCAAATGATTCGGTTGGTTTTAGTTTTCGGTTTCCCTAAAGTCTACAGCCTGCATGTTAGAATTGATTTCCCACTGTCCCACCAACCAACTTTTTTATGAACACAACTGCCAATCAAATGAAGTAATCTTTAAGGTAACATTAAAAAAATTAGCTTAATTGGCCACTAGTTTTGCCAATATATTTATGGGATTTTGATGTGAAACGAGCCATGGAGCAGCAAAGAACTGAAGCAAACGAGTCTTTACTTGTAAGACAAGGACATGACAACCTTGTTTACAACGAAGAAAATGGTGGTGTTGGGGTTGGGGAAGGAGGTTCGGTGGCTGTTTCCAATGTTACCACCATTCTTGCTCTCAGCACCTTCGTGGTAGCTTGCATTGCCTTTGGTTATGGCTGTGCTGTAAGTGCATTTTCATTAAATATTTTTTGAACAGTTTAAAGATTCTGGAGAACTTATTATTTTCTTCATTGCAATGCAGTTAGGATATTCATCACCTACTCAATCTTCAATAATGGAAGAACTGGGACTTTCTGTTGAAGAGGTAAGCGAACCAATCGACTAATAATGTTCAGATTTGCATTTTCTTGCCTTGAAATGTCTGCAAGTAGAGATATTGATTGTGCTTCTGCAGTTTTCACTTTTTGGTTCAATGCTAAGTATTGGAGCAATTCTAGGTGCTGCAATAAGTGGGAAGATGTCGGATTGGCTCGGTCGAAAGATGGTAAGCCTTTTCAAGAATGGTAGAATATTAGTTTGGTAAAATCTTACAACCTGTCTTAATTCTCTGTTTTGAATCAGACCATGTGGATTTTGAGTTTGTTCTACATCAGTGGCTGGCTTGCCATAGCATGTACAAAGGTTTTAGCTCTTCTTCTCATTCTTTTATAAGCTTTCGGTTTACGACATGCTCGATATATGTACCGAGTGGGATATAAACCTGAATATTTCCCTTTTTTTCCATGATGGTTCACAATGCTAACTAGGATCCTGGCTTATGATCAGTTTGCTAGTTCATAATAGTGTTTTCATTTGTTTTGGGAAGGTTCCTTGGTTGCTTGACCTCGGAAGACTATCGTTAGGATTCACGAATGGAATTTCCGGTTATTTGGTAACTTGTCCGAAGTTTGCTTCGATACATTTTATCCATTTGTTGTTAAATCTTGACTTACGGTGCATAATCATATGTACATTTCGATCTCGAACAGGCATCCATCTACATTGCAGAAATAACAACAAAGAATGTTAGGGGAAGATTTGCAGCCATCGTGCCGGTAAAATTTATCACTAATCAAAACATAGCCTGCAAAGACCTTATTGTGATATTGTCCCATGGTTCTTGTACTACTTGTTTTGCAGTTGATGACTTGTTGGGGCATGTCATTCATGTATGTTGTCGGCTCCTTTGTCGACTGGCGCACCTTGGCTCTGATAGGTATCTAAAATTTCCTTTAATTGCATAGGAAGTTGGTTGGACAATTTTCATAGTTTTCTAAACTTTCTGTAATGATTTCACATCCAGCAACTATTCCTGGTCTACTTCAACTCCTCCTCCTCTTCTTCGTATCGGAATCTCCTCGATGGCTGGTGAGCCCAAATCAAGTTTCTCTTAAATTTACAGCTACGGTTCAGTACCTATCTTAAAGGTTTGAGTCAATAGACAACAGAAAGTCTCATTATTAACATGCAACAACCTGCAAAATATACCTCACAAGTACAGGTTTGAGTTTCTGCATGTGTCATAGAAGAAACTCGCAAGTCGTACATTACGTCTATAATCGATACATAACAGATAGGAACTTTTCTGATGTGTAATTGCTATCAAGTTACTGAGAATAGTTCTCTGCAGGCAAAAGTTCGTCGCGGCAAGGAGCTTGAAGCTGCTTTGTTGTGTCTCAGGGGAAATAAAGCTGATATTTCTGATGAAGCAACAGAAATAAAAGTAATCCCTTATTTTACTTCTTAAAGAAGAAAGAATCAACTTTAGCAATACAAAATTTCTGCTTCACAGAGCTTATTCTTTTACAGGATTATGTGGAATCTCTTAAAAGTTTCTCAAAAGAAGGAGTTTTCGAGATATTTCAGAAGAAATATGTTCGGCCATTGCTCGTAAAACACGTAACTTGTTTGAAATCGAATGATTTTACTATATTTTTTATATGATCATTCATGTAGCTCACTTTCATTATAGATTGTTGGTGGAATGATGGTCTTTATGTGTTTCGGAGGAGTTGATGCATTTGCATATTATTCTGGTGTTATTTTTGTCTCAGCTGGTATGTTACTGGTCCTGTGGTCCATATAATCTCCATAAATCTTCAAGAAAAGTTATGAAAATCTAAATTATATGAACTTCTACTTTATTACAATTGAAAGGTATATCTAGCATGGCCGGACTCATCGCATCGGCTGTTGTTCAGGTATGCTTAACTGTCATTTTGGAAAAGCAAAATCCTCCATTGATGGATGTCTTAGAAACTAAAGTATTGTTCTGTTTTGCAGACATTAGTTGGTATTTTGGGTACAATCTTAATTGATAAATTGGGACGGCGACCACTCCTACTGGTTCGAAAAGGATAAACTTTTTGTAATAATCTGTCAAGTCAAATGCATTGCGAATGAACAATGATACTAGTTGTGTATATCAGGTTTGTACTGCTGGATTATGGCTCAGTAGCTTCATCACAGGACTTTCCTTCTTCTTCAAGGTACTAATGTAACAACCGGAATTCGAACATCTCCCCACTCATCGCTACATGTGCTGATACTAGTTCATCACCATTGTGTATGCCGTATGCATAACCCGAATTCGAATCACGGTCCCTATAACTAAAAATGTGCCTTTTTTCTTTACCAGGAACTTAATTGGTGGGATCAAGGTAGTCCTGTTTTGGCACTCACTGGCACATTGGTAAGTAATTTATGGCCTCACTTTCATTTTTGTTGTTCTCCATTTTTCTTTAACAATTCTAAATATTGGATTATGCTTTCAGATATACATGGGATCGTCCGTACTCGTCACCGGAATACCATGGCTGTTACTATCAGAGGTCTGCAAATTGTTTTCACCTGCATTACTCTAATTCTTCATGTTCCGAAACCCCGAGTTCTAGTAACCATGGTTTTCGCTCGTTTATTCATTCAATCATCTATTTCCACATGTTTTCAACTACATTTTCTCGTGTCGCAGTTGTTTCCGGTAAATGTCAAAGGCTCAGCAGGAAGCATCTGTAATCTTATGGCCTGTGTCATCGGTTGGATCGTCACATACCACTTTAACTTCTTAATCGAATCGAACTCCGCAGGTGATTGGTGCCTGTTTATCAACCGGTCATTTTGCTTCCCAAGGTTTTTAACCTTAGAAATGGACTGGCATTGTTGCAGGTACATTCTTTATGTTTTCAGTCTTCTGCTGTGCAAATTTCATCCTAACTGCAACAATGGTACCCGAAACGAAAGGACGAACACTGGAGGAAATACACGCATCGATCACGCGTTCTTCCGATTGAGAAACCAAGTTTTTTCCATGTTATTTCATTGTCAGCGATTTGCTTTTCTGCATTAGGCAAGTTCTGAATCATATTCCTCATATGCCTTGGGTGACTTGATTGTAAAACATGGAATTTTGATAAGGATGGCTTGAAGAGCCAGTTGAACACTTGCTTTACTCCAAGGGTGAAATTAGAAATTTTTATTGAATCAAGGACCGGGATGAAATTAAATTTTTTTGAGAGACCAAAAATTAATTTTTTATATAAAATTTTAAATTTAATGCTCAATTTTCTAAAAGTGAAAAATAAAAAATTTATCCAATTTTGCAGGAAAAAACACGAACTGATATACTTTTTTAATTATGAACGATAATCATAATTTGAGTGACCCCTATTATAATTTACCCGAAAGATCAAATATTTCCCCTCTATCATATCATCATCGTTCATACATAAAATATCACATTAACGGTTAATATTAATTAATAACTCAATTGAAATAATTTACGAGTTCAAAGGTTAAATTAAATTTATATTTTATAAAAAGATTTATTGATTACATGTTTTATTTTCCTGTTTTTGAAGACAAAGCATGGTTGAAAGCAACAAGATAACGTGTGAAAATAGGCACAGACAGGTTGTATGCAAGTGGATAACATGTTCAAGATTTGTACACACAACAAAACAATTGGATAGATATGAAAAATTAAGTCATGGAAATTAAATTTTATATAAATATATTAATTATAGTATTTAAGTTAATTTTGATGTTTAAAGTTTAGATTTAAAGTTTTAATGTTTAAAATTAAGATTTTAGATATAAGTAAAATATACAAATAATTATTAAATCATCTTTAGAAATATAAAATGATCATCAAAAAATTAAAAAAATTATATAATGATTATTAAACTTTAGTTTTTATTATAAAATATCATTGAGTCAGGGACAAAGTTAGGAAGTGTCGCATCCTTTTAAAATTTTAAGTTCTCTTGTATTTTATATATTTCTTTTGTATTTTCTATTGATAATCTAATTATGCACCTTTTATAACTCTTGTAATTTTTACAACCCTTATTTTTTAATATGATTTTTCGATATTTTACACTCTCTTACGTGAAATTTTGAATTATCCTCGTATTGACCCGTTAAATGTTGTTAAGTGTGTCCCCCATAATTATGAAATTTTTTATATAATAACATATTTAAAATTTTATATTTACATATTTAATTAATTTAAACATCAATAATAAAGGTTAAATCAAGATTATATGAGTAATTTACATTTCAAATCACTGAACTTAACATACACTTTCATTTACATCACAAACCTTCAATTTAATCAAATTACATCATTCAACTTTTATTATTAGTAAACTAAATCATTTGTGCTAACACAATCAAATAATTTTAACAAAAATAACATAAATTAATACTATTACTTAATATATTTTTCACATATCACTATTAAATAATGTTTAATTGACAATTTTAATAATTTTATGTGGAAAATTTTTATTTCGTTTAAATAAGTTTAAAAGAAAAATAACAAAATTTCTTATAATTTTTAAAAAATTAAATTATTAATTAAATATCATTTATTGATGATATATAAAAAATATATTAAATAAAAATATCAATTTCAATTTTTTTCATTATAGATATTTAATGATAGCAATATAAGTGACTTAATTCATAAATAATAAAAGTTGAATGATATAATTTGATTAAATTAAAAATTTATGATGTAAATGAAAATAAATGTTAAGTTTAGTGATGTAAAATGTAAATTACTCAGACTATATTGATTGAATGTATAAATATAGAAGATTAAATGTATAATTATACAAATTTTCATAACTATCGAAATAATTAATAGCTCAATCAATATTTTATAATAATTTTTTTAATTTAAAAATTTAATAAAACAGTTGGAAACTTTGAATGGGGAAACTAGGGATGATAATATAATCTTTAGACTTTAATTCAACAAGCAAACAAGCTAAGCCTTATAAATAGGAGAGAAAAATCGAAGCTTTCAAACTGAAAAAATTCCAGATTTACATCGAAAAAATGCAAGAGAATAACCATAGCAATCACCAATCTGGAAAGAACAAGGTGCTACCCAAGCGGATAATCCTAGTCCGACATGGGGAATCGGAAGGCAACTTAGACACCTCGGCCTACTCGAAAATCCCAGACTACAAGATACCCTTAACCGAAGAAGGCCGTGCCCAATCCCGCCTTGCCGGTACACACCTACGGGAACTCATATCCGGTCATGGGTCTTGCCCCGATTGGCGGGTCTACTTCTACGTGTCTCCTTACGAGCGGACCCGATCCACGCTGCGGGAGATTGGGAAATCGATTTCCAAGAAAAGGGTGATTGGGGTAAGGGAAGAGTGTAGGATTCGAGAACAGGACTTTGGGAATTTTCAGGTTCAGGAAAGGATGAAGGATATAAAGGAGACGAGGGAAAAGTTTGGGAGGTTTTTTTATAGGTTCCCTGAAGGTGAATCCGCCGCTGATGTTTTTGATCGTGTTTCAAGTAAGATCCTTTTAATTCTGGTGTTTTCCTATTATTAGTTTTCTAGTGAAGAAATTGGTGATATGGGAATTGTTGGTAATTTGGGAAATTGAGAATTGTTGGTTCTTGAATCTGTTCATAGGCATTTAAGAAATTGTTGTTGTTGCTGAAAAAATGTAAGTACTTGGTGTTAATGTGCAGTAGCTTTCTAAGTAGATAATAACATGGAATGCTTTTTCTTTGATTGTGAAAGCAATGAGAGGAAAAAAAGACAAAAATTAAGAGGAATGTTAAAATCAATCTATATTCTTGTTGAGAATGATACTATCCGATAATCGCTTGCTGGGTGGCTTGGACTGCTATGAACTTTTCGAATGAAAATCGGGTAGTGGCAAAAGAGACGAATATCTGACTGTTGCACTGCATACATAAGCATCTGTTTTAGTGCTTCCTTGACTGGTAATGAGATGTATATGTATGTATCTAATCTCTGCATAGGAAAATGCTAACCCTTCTCCCGGGCGAATGTTATGTGGAATTATTAGATAATTTTACTTGATCAGTTGTTTTAGTGCTTCTTATGATGGTTTTGCATGAGTATCAAGAGTAACTTCATGGAAATTAATTGCTAAAATGGTTGGTTCGAGGGCTTGATTTGCGGTGTCATCCATTTTTGATTGAGTTAACAATAGTTGTCTATGTTCATTGTCCACTGGTTTTGAAAGTTTTCAAGTTAAAGATGTAGGATTGAACTAGATACAACTCTCACCTCTCAAGTGATATATATATATTGTTCTTTAATCTTAGAGAATGAATCCAAAATAATCGAGCGGTTTTGATATGTAGTTTGGTCAGTGGATGCTAAATGGAAGAAAATTCATTGAAATTTGCAGGTTTTCTTGAATCACTCTGGAGAGACATAGACTTGAATAGGCTTCACAAAGATCCTTGTAAAGATTTGAATCTCATAATCATCTTGCACGGGCTAGCATTACGGGTGTTTCTAATGAAGTGGTTCAAATGGACGGTCGACCAATTCGAACTCTTAAATAATCCTGAGAATTGTGAGTTTCGAGTTATGGAGTTGGGACAGGGCGGAGATTATAGCTTAGCAATAAATCATACTGATGAAGAGATGCTGGAATGGGGACTCTCTCCGGATATGATAAAAGACCAAAAATGGCGAGTCACTGGCAACAAGGCTGATTGGAATGATCATTGTACCTGGTATCTTAAGTCATTTTTCGACTATGAATTAGACTCGGAAAATGATGTTGAAAGTAATTGATATCCATTCCCCTAAAAATAAAAAGAAGCTGTAGATACCAATTCTTTGAATGCAAGAGTTGTACCCCATTGGAAAGTACATTCATATAGATGGATTTAGCAAATGAATTTTCTTAATAGATTTCCCTTGTCTATGACACCTACATTTGTTATTGCTTCAATACGAAGCATCAGAGGCTAGCAGGACTTTCAGACGGTATGCTACTCGGATTTGGGTGCGAGTATCAAATATGTCCCATATCATATGGGTACATCTCCGAAATAGGTATGTTTATTTTGTCTTGTTTTTGGATGTTGACTAAAAGGTTGTATCTTCATGTACATGAAATGATTTGTGTCGGACACAGATACTTGAAGAAAAATATGGAGTTGAAGTAACGTAGGTAGACGTAGTTCTTCAGGTTCCTGAAGTTTCATCAGCTGCACCAGTGGGTGAACTGGGCACAAATGGAACAAATCCCCTTCCGCCGAAAACTGGTCTCATGAACCTGTCATCAAATTTCCTCCACAAGTAATGAACTGTCCAAGTTGGGTGAGTCAATAACAAGCTTAAACTACTCCTCCTATGGGCTGCTGCAGCTGGTTGATTCTCTCCCATTTCACTCACTTCACCACTTTCGATGAGCAGAATTCTCAAGTCTTCAAGCTTGGGACTATCAGCAGCATCTGAAACATTTGGTTTTGCATGTCGTAGTAGCAGTGCTTCGATCAATGGCTTTGTAATGGAACCAAACACCTATTCCACAAAAACATTCTTACATCGATGTTCCTGAACATGACATGTTCAACTTATTGCAGAAAATGAGATCATGGAGTTATGAACTAGTTATTTTACCACTGTGCTAAACAGGACTACAATCATGGTAGAGGTGATCATCAATGCCGAATCATCGGTATCTTTATTCTCGGAATTTGAAAACTGCATTTGAGTATACTTGGTCTTAATATCAACAAAGAAAGAAGAAAACTAAGTTGTTAAACCAAAACCAGGAATATGGACATTTACCTGGTTATAAGATAGTGCAATAGTAACAGCACCTCTCATGAGGCCTGCCCACCACATTATAAACTGCGAACTCAATGAGTTTGAAGAAGTTCAAATTAGAACTGTTTGACAATAATTAAAGGCTTGGATGGTCATGACAATCACCTGCTGTCGAAACTCGATTTTTGAACCATCTCGTTTTCGATTACAGTTGATGAAGTTCGCTAGAGGGTACACAAATGCAGCCCTTCCAATTAACACCAATGCGAATAGTGTTGAGCTGACAGCAACAGAAGTTCCTGCACTGAAACCAGAACACAATCCAAGTAAGAATCAGAAGATGTTCTAGCTGCTTGTTCGTTCGACCAGATTGCATATTTTCGAGTTATACAGTTAAGAGGCAACAGACTAATTCGCTCGAATGGCACATCAGTAAAAGAGAAAACCACCTTGCACTGCTGGCTTTCCATTTGTCAATGTCCAAGGCATCCATGCCAACATATAGGAATATAAACGTTTCTGCAATGAATGACATTGTTGCAAATGCATGCCTGAAAATTGACCAGTATGAGCTTGAAGATTCATATTCAAACGTCGGAGATGAAAACAGAAGACAATGTTCTTACTTTGTTGTTGTCCTCGAGCTTTCGGTAACATTATGCCATGTATAGTGTGACATGACAATGCCGCAGAAGAAAACTGTCAAAATTCCACTGAGATTCAGTAGCTGCATTCAAAGATACACGTCTGTTATGTTAGTTTCGAATCTGAATCCAATCCTTATTGTGATGGTGAGAAGGAAGAAGAATATGAAATTGAACAACGAAGAGTTTCTCTTGTTTGTACCTCAGCCAACATATATGACAAATAAGCCATGATCAACATGAGCGCAACTTCCCGGTCTGTCGAATGCCTATCATTTGAAGGACAGAAATGAAATTTCGATCATTTCCGGCGAAATGTTTAGAAGGAATATCAGTCATTAATGGCTGAAAAGGCATCTATACCTTCCAAAGTAGAGTGCTTTTATGATAAAAGCACTTAAAAGTCCTGTCTGAAAACATCAAACCAGATTAAAACTGTGAGGCTGATTTGGCTATCTGAGTCTGGCTAATGCTTAAAGCTCTAAACAGTAAAGGAAGAGACCGAAGGCGTGTTCATCGGAAAATTTAGGAGTTGAAGGAACCAAATCTGATGACTTACTGCTATACCAAGAATGGTACTGGAGAAAAAGAGGTAAAGAAAAGTCCCCAACAGTCTCAAGGATATCAAGGCATCAATATTGTCCATATAGATCGATTGAACCGCGTTGAAAAGAACGATCGAAGTAGCATCATTCACTACTCCTTCCCCAAATATCACACTGTAAAGGAAGGGTGTTTCATCTTGATTAAGAACCTTTTTGACACAAGAAACAATTCATGCGTATTAGTTTCGCAACAAATATATATTTAGAGTCGAAACAGATGAATCTTATCGAATATACCTGCAATGTACACACAGTATCAGTTGCAGACAATATGGCACCAACAGCTGCAGTATGTAAAAGTGTTAGTGCTGAACATTTAAAAGACAATCGGCATAAAACGATGAACCGGAATCGTTATATCACCTAAGAAATCTTGAGTGCTCAAGGATGTCACACCAATTTTCTTGAACAGCAAAAAGGCACCTGCAATGTTAGTCACTGCAGCTTTAAGACAAGCTATTTGTCTGCAAATGTATTAACTGTTGTGAATTCCAGGACTAACAATCAAAATTCCCAGGTAAATATCAAAGGTAACAGTAAATCTTACCTAGTGATATGAGGCAAAATGAAATTACTGTGCCAAATATTCCAAACATCAGAATTATTGTGAAGTTCTTGAAGAACTGTTTTTTCTTGACTTGGAACCTGCAGTCAGATTCCCAACACCTCAACTGAAAATCAGATTCAACCGAACTTTATCATAAACCAATCAAAATCGCACGGAAATGATCGCAGAAACCGGTACCCGGCATTGAAAATTATTGGAGGAAGCAAATAAAGGAAGAACAAGTCCTCACTGAACACTAGAATCTTTGAACTATTGCCTTTATAAACAAACAACACCACAGCTCCAGCACCTAACCCCTGTATACAGGCCACACAGAAATCAATCAAAACTCACAATTCTTACACCGAATCGAGTTCAGAACAATATTTCAAGTCAGAGACACAAGTTTTGATACCAAAAGAAGTGCTGTAATCGACTCGTTAGCCCACCGGTTGTTTTCGAGTAGGTGACCTACGATGATACAAGCACAAAGAAGTGAAAAGAAGATGGTAAGTGCAATGATGGTGTTGGTACTAAGAAAATCTGTTGAACTTTGGAATGTCCAAGGATTTGACATAGTTTCAATGGCGAACATGTATGAAGCTCTTTAGATGAAATTTGCTTTCACAACATATACATACACACATACATATATACATGTATATATATTTGTTTTTTTTGGAGAGATTTGAATAAAGGGTTCTTGATGAAACCAATGTTTCAAAAAAGAAGACTGAACAGTTGAGGATTAAACACATTTTGAAGATACGGTTGGAGGGAAGACTGGTAGGTACTATGGGAGTTATATAGTGTGCTATCAACATGTTCTCCTGTAACTGTAGCATCTGTCACATGACATCGCCAATCAAATTCTGCCACGTAGATTCGAAAAACATTATAAAATTATGGAATTGGTATATATTTTTCATAATTTTTTTTAAGGTCTTGGTCTGATCAATCCAGATTGATCTGTGTTGTATATTTTAAATTTGTGGATAAATTTCTTAACATAAATTTTCTGTACACAAAACTGAACTCGAAACATGTTAAATGATACCAACTGTTTACGATTTAAACTAACAAATTAATAATTTTTTATCATTCTTTTTATAATTAATTCTCAACGATATCGATCTAAAGGTAGTAAGTACAACAAAAAGTAATGTACTTAATGGTACAAATCGCCTTAATTACCTTTGCATTATTAAAATAATTCTTAAAGTTGCTTTTAAGAAATTCTATTATTATGCACGAACTTTTTAGCTCAAGTAGTTAAAAGAACGGTTGATCTTCTTAAAGGTTACGAGTTCGAGTACCAGCGATGCCAATAGAGTGATTAAGTGATCAATGTCAAATGATGGAAATTATATTCTAAAACAAATATTACTTGTAATCACTATTAGCTTGTTAAAAAAAATTCTGCTATTATTGAATAGTTACTTGTTTTAGCATAAACAATAATCAGACATTTTAAATCAAAAACCCTTTTTAATATTTAATTAGAAGAATAATCTCTTAATTTTTCCTTAAAATTTTTAGGGATATTTATAATAATACCTCTCTCTATTTTTTTTATAATTAAGTCCTTAAAATTAAATTTTTATTTATAATTTGGTCCTTAAAATTATATTTTTTTTATAATTAAGTCTCTTAAAATTATTTTTTATAATTAAGTCCCTAAAACTATTTTTTTCTATAGGTCGAGTTGGAGTCGGAGTCGGATTTAGAGTAGCTATTTTTGGGCCATGTTGGATTTTTTTCAAGAAAATATTCGAGTCGGAGTCGAGTATAAAATATTTATATTTAGTTCGAGTTGGCTAAAAACCTGATCACCTACCCATCTCTAGTCAGATTTTTTCTTAGCTCTTGCGTCTGAGTTGTTGGTGCTACTGCTAGGTGGCATATATTTTATTCATGGTGCAATTATAAGATTTGTCTTCCAAATCGTTTCCCTTCGATGAGGAGCCATGGATAACTTGCAATCCAAGTTATAACATGTGACCGGCATCAATAATCTGCAGAATCAGAATGCTTAAGGCTTCGAATCGAAAAAAAAAGGATGGCGACACAGGAACTATACCTTCAGATTTGTCATGTTTTTCATTAGTTAATGAACTAATTACATGGCAGAGTGCAATGTCTGGAAATGGACTTCCATTTTACAAATTATAATTCTTTAAATTGATTTTATCAGTAACATTTGCAATGACAGGTAGAAGAGTTACAGAAAAGAGTAATCTTCGGCCTTCAGAACTTGAGATTGAGAAGGAATGGCATTTTGTCCGAAAAGGGTGGATCGGAGTACTTTCCGGTGAGTATTTGTGATGAAACATACTGATTCGCAGCCTCCGAATAATGGATTCCGTCCCAATTGATATATTCAGAACTATCATTGCAGGCTTTGGCTGTCACTGTGGTACCATTAATCTCTTTTGTTTTCCCACAAGCGATTCGGCTATCGTAATTCAAAGGCGGACCGCCGAAACCACAACACGCCATTATAGGCTGCTCAAATCCTGCAGAATGGTAAGCAATCACAAGAATCACAACATTGCTTATCCTGAAATTTCAAGCAACTAGAAACCAAACCTACAGGTGAGAAAATCTCTCATGAACATACTTACCGAGTTTAGAATAGTTCGAGATAAGGTTGTACTTTATCGTGTAGATGTCTACGTAGGTAAAGTTCGAATCGGTATACCGGCCCTGCAATTTTTTAGTAAGGGCATGAAGCTGCAGATTGAAGACTTTAGAAGCTTGGTTATGCTTGTTGACACATCCCTGCTCGTCGAGGCTAGCTGGATCGGTTCCGAATTTGGCCACGTTTTGAGCTAAGCATCCAAGAGGTCCTGTGTTATGTATCCAAAAATTTCTTGCCCCTTGATCATATAGTGCCTGCAAAGAATGCTCAACAAGTTCATGTGTACAGAGGAACTGCATGAGAATGAAAAGCAAACAACTAAACAAGTTCCGGTGTTCTTGAATCGGACCTTTATTCCCGTTTCGAATTCTATCAAGACTGTTGGAATCAAGGCAAGTATTTGATCATAAGTTTTGGAATAAAATGCACCAGCAAGATCATTCTGACCGATATCGAACATGTAGAGTCCCTTCTGGAAATAATCTTGTGCAGGAAGGTACTTATCAAGTCTTTTACCTTTAGCTAGCAATTCGAGAACCCGAGCTTTGAATCGAACAAACTGAGCCACCTGAATTCCGAAAGAAAACGGACTCACAGCTTGTGCAGAAGCTGGTAGGATGGTTGATCCTGCAGCTGCAAAGTTACACCCTTTGCGGAAACTTGGTATCCCAATCGAATCCAGATAAGCATTCAAAAATGGCAGATCCATTGCATCCACTGCATCAAAACCATATAAAAAAGATCGAAAAAGCATACAAACAACACTGCAGATATGATACAACATAAATTCTAAACAGGTAGACAGTTAACTGAGAAAATCAATGATTAACCGGCCATCACAGTATCTCCCTGAGGGTATTTGGAAGTAACCCTGACCATGAGGTGGTTCAAGGCTTTCGATACCAGCGGAAACAAGCTCGCCGGTATCGGAATTAGAATCACCAAAGTTGAAGATAGATGGGAATTTGAAGTGGATGGAATTGATGAAAGGCAAGAAGATGAACATCAAGACAAAGATTTGGAGAATGCAACACTTGGAAGCCATGAATCAAGCACAGGAATCACCAGGGGGCTTGTGTGCTTGTAGCCTACACTCAAAGTTATAATTTTTATGTTGATTACCAAATACCAACTAAAAATAATAAATTTAGGTTGGTGGATCGGATGTGTCCCGGCCAGTAGAAGTTTGCTTTCAATGGTGGTAAGGTACAAGAGATTGATACCGTAAATATCGGATTCGAATTCATACAAGGATGAGACGGATGAGTATTTATGAATTATGACCATTAATAACTTCTTTAATCAAATTATGGTTTAGTTTCTGCACTATACACTAAAAATATTAAAATTAAATTTAGTTATTAATTTTAAATCTTAAATTATATGTCTTAAAAATACAACAAATCACAGATTTCTTAAACATGAACCTTAAATATTTGAATATAGGAGAATAAGTAAAGGTACCAAAATAGATAAAATGTTTTTATTCGTTACAGGGTATACAGTGACGGATGTACATGAGATGGGAAGGGACAACCGCCTCCTGCTTCCGAAAATTTTATTTTTTTCATTTTTATCTCCTATTATTTTTTTAAAAATTGATTTATTTCAACAAGATAA
Organism: Abelmoschus esculentus; assembly: GCA_035048815.1. Classification (NCBI taxonomy): domain Eukaryota; kingdom Viridiplantae; phylum Streptophyta; class Magnoliopsida; order Malvales; family Malvaceae; genus Abelmoschus; species Abelmoschus esculentus. The sequence continues at coordinate 1,761,100 of JAUCBN010000051.1, read as the reverse complement.
TATGTTTATCTTAAAAAATTCGAGTTTAATGAATTACGAAAAATATAAATAGATAATAATTATATACTATTAAAAAAATAATTTAAAGCGAAAAGATAAGAGTATTACTTAGAAAATCAACCATAAGTCTACCGTCCGAAAACCTCCCTGAAGGAGCCTTGAAGTAATTCTGACCATACGGAGGATCCAATATATCTCCCAATGCTGCAACAAGCTCACCGGTGTCGGAGTTCGAATCGCCAAAGTTGAAAACAGCCGGATAGTTGAACTGAACACAGTTTGCCATGCAAAACAAGAGACAAACCACTGTTATAGCCTGTAAAACCAACGTGTTGCTGCTGCAATTAGCCATGACTTCTTGCTCAAACACTGAGAAAGAACAAAGGGTTTGCCCTGGTGTAAGAAAAACAGAGCTTTTTACTGCCTTTTATGGACAAATTTTTTATGCTTTTACTTTGAAGCAAAGGCAGACTCTGTGGATCAAAGGGGGTTTATTTAAAGTGTTTTACTGTTGAAGGAGGCTGTGAACAGTTGGAACAGAGTGTTTGATTGTAATTATTGAGGGTTTTGAGTGAGGATTATGGGAGTAGTGAGGTTGTTTGTGGCGGAGAAATGAGCACCGCCGTGCAAGCCAAGCGGTGGTGGGATTTGCCTTCCAGGGGTGGTGTTTTGTTCTCCTTCTTACTCCATTGGGTTTCTTGCATTTCTAGCTCCAGCCTAGATTCTTGACATGCAAAACAACTTGGTTTTGCTTGGGGGGCAATTGTGGGGATACAACTAGGTTTAGTAAAATTCGACTCGACTCGAGAAAAAAATACTCGATTCGTTTTGATTCGATTCGAAATTTTATAAACTCGACTCGAAAAAATTCAAATAAAGTTTGAGTTATAAAATGGAAATTCAAATGATCGAATAACTCAAAATTTTTAGTAATTAAATAATTTATTTTTAAGTTTGAGATGAGTCTCAACTTTTTATGATATATATACATTGATATATAAAAAATAAAGAAATATTATTATATATGAAAAATATATATACATATCTCATATGATTAGAAAAAATCGTTTAAATTAAAATCAAGTTGCACTATAGATGATAAATTATTATAATTAAATATTTATAAGAACTCAAAAACTCGATTCGACTCAAACCGAAAAAATATCAAATAAAATTTGAGTTGTAAAATATAACTCGTCAATTTGATTAACTCGAAATTTTTTAACTCGACTCGACCCGATCGAATACTCACCACTAGATACAACCCGTGCCTTTCTACAAAGCTTTTCGTGGGACTTTTTTACAGTTTACACCTTCCCAGTCACGGGTTGGAATCATATTTTATCACTGCCATTCGACCAACATGATTTCAATAACTCTGGATTCAATGAACAAAAATAGAAGACAAGGAAAACTTTGGATACTTGTTCTGAACACAAGTACAGGATGGTTGTCAGAAAATATTTTAATTGAATTGAGGATAAATATATGATTTTATGTTAAAAAATATAAAAGTTAAAATTTTAAAATACGAGATTAGATTTTTTTAATATACAATTCAAATAATTTTTTAAAATATATGAGAATTTTAAATTTTTATTAGTACGACTATTCCAAAACATACTTTCGTACATGGGTGAAGCTCCTTTAGGGTCTAAAGGGACATGTTCATGTTATAAATCTTGAATGGTTTAACATCAAAATAAGTGTCCAAACTATCACATTTTTTTAAGTGTCTAAACTATTTTTTACTCTTTTTAGGTACCCAATGTTTCATTTCATTACCATTTTAAAGTTTTATTCTAACTTCCGTCAGAAAAATTAAGCTAAGTTGCACCGATACGGATAGAGGTACGGGGACGGGGATGGATACGGGGACGAAAAACGACAACTTTTAAAATTATAGGGTACAGGTACAATAAAGGTACGACAAATATAATATTATATATATATCATTAAAATTTATAATATAATAAGGATTAAAATTATAATTATATTAAACAATAATTATAATTATAATAATTTAAATTAACTTCTAATATTTTTTAAATTATTTTTTAACGCTTAGATTAAAAGATTACTAAAATTAAAATTATTTTTTAAGTCATATTTTACGATTTAAATCTTATTTAAAATATTTTTTAATCAACTTTATAATATATTATACAAAATTGACAAACTTAACTCGAATATCAAAATTAATAAAATAATTATTAAAAATTTTGAGTCATTTGAATTTCTATTCTATAACTCAAACTTTATTTTTAAGCTTTATTTGATTTTAAGCTTTAATTTATTCGTTTGCAAAGATACGACAAATATAAAATAAATTCATATATATATATATATATATATATATATACAATCATAAAAATTTATTAAATTTCTTAATAAATTAAAAAAAATCTAATTATTTATATATTTATTTACAAATTGTCTATATATATTTAATTGTTTAACTAGTATAATAATTAAAAAATAAAATATTAAACATTCATCATATTTAATAAGTTCAAAACTTTATATATATATATATATAAAATTTAAGAATCAAATTTGGGGTTCAATTAAAGTATTTAATGACTAAATTGAATGCAAAACAAAATTTATAGCACTTTCAAAATCCCTAAACAATTCAAACCCTACTTTATAATATATCCAATAATAAAAATTTAAAACCCCCGTTCTTTCATCTTCTCTTTCCTTTACCCCTACTCTGTTTTTTTCTTTCAAATTTTCAGAGTGATCGGATACGTCCCCGATACATCCCGATGAGTGTTGATCATATCTAGTAACCGTTGACCGTACCTAAGACGTCCCTCAACCGTCCCCGTCCCGAAACGTATCGGGGATGCGGGACGCCCTTAAAGTGCCGTCCCCATGCTTCCCTGAAAATAAGTTTAACACTAAAATAAGTACCCAAACTAACACATTTTCTCCTTTTAAGTGCCTAAATTATATTTTACCCATTTTAGGTGCATAATGTTTTATTTTGTTACTATTTTAAGGTCTTATTCTAACTTTCGTTAAAAAAATACGACATCTGATAAGAATAAGACATGTGTCAATATTTTTAATTTCATTTTTATTTCTTAAGAAATATTAAAAATAAAAAATATATTATTATAGCTATCCCTAACCTCTCATTTTTTATTTCTTCTTCAACTTGCTATTAAAATCCCTAAATTCTCTTTTTATTTCTTCAAGTTTTTTGAATAGATTTTGGAAACCTTAAAATCTTTAATAGTTTGTTACAAAACTAAAATCACTATTGTCTTAGAGCTTAAATCATATCTTTAGATAGATAAAACACTTATGAGCTAAATTGTCAATGTATGCTCAAATGTATTAGGATTGAGTGAGGGTTTTATATTACAAACATACACCTTGTTAGAAAGATTACAAGTTTGCTTAAGTTTTTCTCTTGTTTAGAGGATCCTAAAAGTTCGGGTTGTGAACTTTGGATGTTAGATTTGGGGATAGAATCTAAATTGTAAGATTAACCCTTTGTCATCAAAAGGTAAAATTTTTTAGTGAATTTAGAAAATCCTTAGTGGGAAGCTAAGATAGTGGATTTACGTGCTTGTTAAAAGACCGAACCACTCTAAAATCCTTGTGCAATTTTTCTATATTTTTGCTTTTACTTCAAACCACTCAAATTAGCATTTCTCCATCAATTGACAAGCAAGATTAGGTGTGCATCGAGCCTAACACGTAACCTTAACCATTAACCATCATTTTTAACGTTTTGGTTAACCGAAATCGTTTAATTTTAACGGTTTGATTAATTAACCTATAAAATAGAATGATTATACTGATTAACAATTATGGTTAACAGTTACGGTTAATTTGTACATCCCTAATTTTAAGTTAAAGATAAAATATAAATATTTAAATGTAAAAATAAACTTATAAATAAATATTTTTTTAAAAAGATTATATAAAAAAAAAGACTAAAGTGAATTTTTTTGATGACTATATATTTCATAATATAAAAATGGGTAAAAGTATTGTATAGTTCATGTATTATATTTCAAAATAGATTTCGTTCCTTTCAAAGAAAAATTTGGAAATATATGAGATTAGAATAGGGATGGGAATTTTATCCGTCCTGATCGGGTTCAGATCCGACTCGACTCGAACGGGTCATGTTTTTTACTAAAAAAGTCAGGTTTAGATCGGGTCGGGTGATTTTTTAAGGTGGTATCGGATCGGGTTCAAGATTATGGTGAAAAATATTCGATTCGACCCGAAATTAAATATATAATTTTTCTATAAATTTATAAGGATATTTATAATAATGTTCTTCTATCTATATATTTTTTATAAGCCTTCGGAAGAAAAAGAGAATAAATTTATTTTAAAATTACAGGATTCTGGTGAAACCAACAGTAGTTTTTCTGAAACAGTTCATGGTAATAAATTGTCCTAAGAAGAGAACGAAGTACAGTACAACAAAATTGGAGATGGAATTAGTGGCGAATGGTAAGAGAAAGCTATTTCATGGAAATGACCTTAAGGTAAAAAAATTTTTGGAGAAGTTAAAAATTACTGTAGGGATTAAGGAATGAAACCCACAGTAAATTTTCAATTCAACATATAGCATCTTCCTGAATCCTACCTAGCAACTGGTGTACTGCTGTAGCTATGGCATCCACTGAAGTCAGTTTACAATCATCTTCTACCTGCATTTCCAACCAATTACAGTAAATGTTCATATGTATACGTATATACATACACGTATATGTTGTATGAATACTATTTTCTGTAATTTTCTAACCTTGACACTGAGAGAATACAGTACAGTATGTTCAACTGTAGTGACATTGAGATGGAGGATACTGAGACACATACTGTTCAACCCGGAAACCAGTTTCAAGAGCTGTTCCGGACTCTTCTTCGATCTTATTTTGAGGCTTGCGTGGCTCTCCACCATGGTAACTTCTATGTCTGCTACGGCGGACTGAGTCTCGGACATCGATTCGTTCATCGGAATCGGATTATTATCACCCCGAGTCGAGTACTGTGGGAACATGAAGAACTCAACAAAGCTAGTACTTCCATCTGGCCTTTCCTTCACCTCCTTCTTAGCACTTAGCAATTGAACATAGTGCTCAAGTTCCTTCACGAAATTGATAGCTCCTCCGGTAATCGAGGCTTGGTCACCCTAACCAAACCAAAAAAACTATGATTGAGTTGGTGAAGATGAAGAAATCCAAATATCTGTGTTGACAAAATCATTGTTATTTTGATTTTTAAGAGTAAAATGCTTGTCTTCATAGCTCAAACTCTCTCCTAACAAGCTGTAGAGATCTTTGGTGTTGTAACCAAACAAATCTTGCTGGAAAACTACAGCTTCTAGGGCCATTTCCTGTTTCTTTTCTCTGCTACTTTCTCTTTCACAAGAAAATAAAAGAGAGAGAGAGTTTATTCTTAATTGTTTAAATAAGATACCCCAGAGGCAAAACAAGAAGAAAAATACAAAAAGTGTAAGGGGGGTTAGCCCGGAGGGTTTCAACTTTGGGGTGCTGAAATGAGCTTTTTAAAGGCATTGGATCAGCCCCAACATAATAAAATAAATGTTTAATATATGCGCGAGTCATCTAGCTTCGATGGTTAAAAAAACAATTGTTGTTCTTAAAGGTTATGGATTCGAGCACTAGTAATGTCAGTACAGTGTTTGAACGATCAATGTTTAAAGGTTGAGAGTATACTCTAAAACAGATACTAGCATAATATTGTAGGTGATTAAAAAAAAAGTATGTTATTGTATTTCATCCATCCAAAAATTATAAATTAATATAAAATTAAATGAATTTTACAAAATTTAAGTAAATTCTAACCCTATATATAGTAATAATTTTAGAAAAAGGTCTACAAAATATTTAATTCCACAATCCTTAGGCTTAGTCACATGATAAAAAAAATAATTAAAAGAGCATTGACAAATTGATTTTTGAACCCCATTCATGCATTTGTTCTTAATCTATAGCTTTCTCCTTAGGTGAATGAATCAGCTCCTAGTGCTAGAATCTATATAATATTTGAGTAGTAGAGAAGCCTATAAGCAATCATATGTTCCAAAATTGCAGCATGTAATGCTATGTGTTGAAAATTAGGTTTTTCGAATTAAAGGTATGATATGTTTTTAGGGTTTAAGATATGAAAATTAGTATTAGAGATTAAAATTTAATTTTTAAATATTTTTTAGTGTGATACATAGAAAGAGACATAGTTAGGGGGCAGAGAATTTTTGTTCTCATATGAATTACTACTATTTGTATGAATGGTACGAATTGGTGGTTGAAATTTTGAGTATAGAAATCTTCTGCCCCCTTTTATGTCCCCTGCTAAAGAATCTTTAAAAATTAATTTTTTAAATTCTAACCTTATTTTTTAATCTTAAACTCTAAATTTTATTCCCTAAAAAATACATTTTTACCTATAATTTTCTAAACCCTAAATCCGTTAATTTAAAATAAAAACACCAATAGAAACACGATTAGAGACAGAATTTTTACCCTAAATTTTTTGAAACTATGTATAGAAAAGGGGAAAAGTTTTTAATTATATATATATATATATTGCATTATTAGCAGTGACCAACACCATTGCACTTTATGACAATGTCAAATAAAGTTTTGATTATGGTACGTCTGCCTGCCCCCTGGACATGATTTCATATAGCATATGAAAAACAAGGACAAGAGATCATATTATATTTTTTTATATTGCTCATTTTCCCTTTATTAAGATAATGGTTGCATAGTTAGAAATGGTTAATTTATGGTTTTAGTCCCTCTATTATATTGAGAGTTGTGGTTTAGTCTTTTTAAAGATTAGCAATAGCATGTAAGGTTTATCAAAAGATCTTGTTTGATCATCTAATTACAATTTCTTTTTGGATTTTTAATTTTAGGATAAACTACACGGATAACCATCGAATTATTTAAGAATGTTTATTTTGATCATCGAATTAAACAACTAATCAATCAAGTAACTAAACTTATTAAATTAACCTCTTTTGATCATCATTATTAAAATTTTAATGGAAGGATGATGTTATAATTAGCGAAAATTTGTAAAATTACATATTTGTTCCATGTTATTTAAATTGGATGATTAATTTTAATTTTTAACTTATTTATTTAATATTTAATATATTTTTCTCTAATTAGGTGATGACACGTGTCATCACCTGACGGAAGAAAAATTAAAGGAAAAAACTCTAACCACTACACCCGAAAGTAATATAAGTTGCATCATTTATATATTTTATAACGAAGTAAATGCTAGAGAATAAAAAAATAAAAATACTTGTGAGAGGACTTGAATCGGGTCACTTGGGATGTTTTAAAATATACAAGTTACTAATATTAAAAGTTATAAATATGCAAATCGAATATTAAAAGTCAATATTTTAAAATAAAACATTGAGGGTTAAAATATTCAAAAATAAAAATACGAGTAAAAATGACTATTTATTTTTTTATAAAATATGTTTTCATCTTATAATTCATGTTCAATATTCATGCTCTCTCTTCTAGGGGTGTTCATTATCGGGTACCCGATTCTTTCGGGTCATAAAAAATTGACCTATGTCTCAGCCCATTTAAATCGAGTATTAGTTATCGGGTACCTGTAAAATCTAGGTACCCGGATAATCGGGTATTAGGTACTCGATTCATAATTTTTATTTTTTTTATTTTTTATTTTAAAATTAAAAAATTATATATTAAATATATAAATTTTAAAATTTTATAATACATAACCAAACATTAAAATGTGTGATTTAAAGTTAATTTTAAAATATTTGGACTTATATATACATCTATATTTATTAAATTTTATCACTAAAATGACATTAAAAGTATTAATCTCGTTTTCTCTTTCGGTATTAATAAATTAATAAAAATATATTTAAAATTTTTAAAACTTAAAAGTATATAATTCAAACATAAAACTAATTTAGAGATTTAATTTTAGGTATAAATATTAAAGAAATTTAAAATAAAAATATAATTTAAAACTAAAAATATATATATAATAAAACTAGTCGGATCGGGTCAGGTACCCCGAGAATTGAAAATTTTCTTCCCAAGCCCGGTCTAATAATTCTCGGGTCGGATACCCAGCCCAGTAGGATAATTTTTTCAAAAACTACCCGATATTCAGATCATCGGATCAGATAATTTTAAACACCTCTAATTAATCCCATAAATGATAATAATGAAACTTACCCATGATACAATTTCTTTTCACCGACACTCCATTCCTTTATTGCATCAACGTTTTTACACTTGAAATACTGCTGGAAAACACAAGTTTCCAAACTAAAGTTCATGATTACGTAAGTACATTCCCCTAGTGTTTTTTAATCGATTATAATAGTATCTTCTAGAGTATACTCTCGTTAGAAAATGATCGTTCAATCATTGTTTTATATTATTAGTTTTCGAACTCGTGACCTCTAAAAATAACAATTGTTTCTTTAACCACTAAGACAAGATTATTCGTGTCTCCTGATTATCTTGTAATAATCTATTTTGTGTGTTTTGTCACGTAAAGGGTTAGGCTACATAAGAATATGGTGATATTGCTTTATTTTTACTTCATGCGACAAACAAAAGGATATTTGGAAGATGAAGAATGATGAAGACTCATGACTTATAGTTCACTAGTCATGTGGAGAGATTATATCATAGGCCCGGCTTATCACGTCAGTCGTGGTTCCTGACCAATGAAAATTACTCATTCTGCCACTAATCAGCCATGTAATTAATATAGTTTCTAGAAATTATATTTTTAAAATGACATGAAAATTCTGAGTGAAGATTCATTGGTTGGAAAAAAATGAGTTGACAATTCGTGGTGAAGTGGGTGGTTATTATTGGATGGGACCACGGCTGACGTGATAGGCCGGGCCTATGATATAATTTCTTAGTCATGTGAGAAAACAACACTCGAATTTGTGAGGCATAGATGATATATGATTTTATTTGAATCAATTTGATATTATTTTTTAAAATTTATAAAGAAAAAAATGTTTTCGAATTTTTTCTTTTAAATTATTCGGTTTAAAATTTAAACTTTTAATATTATTGTTCAGAAATCTTTTAAATATATAAAATGAATTATACAAATCGTCGATCGAAAAATTATTAGATGAACCTTGTTCACTACGTCATCTGTGGTCTCAATTAATCAGAACCGTTTATTTCTTTCCTATACGTAATTAGTGGATTGATACTTATTAGATAGTTACTTAAGATTAACGGTTATAATTACTTGGACCATAAATGACGTGATGAACAGGATTCACCAAATAATCTCTCTCGTCAATCGATTATCTTTTTACTTTTATTTTACTCATTCAACTTTATTTTTTTATTATTTTAATGACTAAACTAGAATTACTCTTACTTTGTTCATTTTATATTATTTTAATTATATTTTAGTATGACATGATATTATTTATTAATATTTTATAATTAATAAATATAAAAAATAATATAAAACAAAAATAATATTTTATTATTAATAATTAAAATTATAATTGTTGACCAATAGTTGTTGACTAGTGAGGGTTTAGGGTAAGTTTAAAAATATATTTTTTTTCTTTTTCTTTTACTTATCCATTAATTTTAAATTTCATTCAATATTAAATATTAATAAATAATATTAAGTTGGACTTGGGCTTATGAGTTTTGAAACAAAACAAGAAAAAACATTATGTTGGACTTGGGTCGTCAAGTACGATTTGTTGTGTGTCACAAATCACTGATAATACTAAAAATTCGATAAATCAAAATCATCCGCTCGAATAGGCACACGAGGAGGCAACCTTTTTGACCTTATGTGCTCATAATTTTTAAGTTACCGGGTTATGTTGCAACGTCACGACGGTCGTTAACCCACTTAAAACTCGTCGTAAGTGTACGACGAGTTTAAATTAAGAATAACTAATCACTTTACTTAAGATTTAAACAAAATTTTGATTTTTTTAAAACTCGTCTTACTACTACAACGAATTTAAAAAATATATTATTATTATTATTTAAAACTCGCCTAATAAGCTAATATAACTTGTTAAAAACATTTCAAACACAATGCGTAGCTTTAGGGACGGAACTACCAAAGAAAAAAAAATTTCATCTTCTTTTTCTTCGCCTAATATGTCTGGTTTCTTCGTGTTTCATATACATCTGTTCCAAATGTGGTCAATCATGGTGGCTCTTCCAACCCACCATCCATCAAGATTCAAGAAGAAGATGAAAACACAAACAGAAGTCTTCCAAGTTGAAATTTTCTTTCCCTTTTCTGTTCTTTTGTCATTATTATTGTCTTTCTTACAACATGTTCAAAAGCTACAACATAGGCTACCGACCATCCTATTCCTAGTAAACCAAATCACTTATGAGTACAAAAAATAATACTTTCATACTTAATTTTCTCGACCATTCGTTAACGTAGTACAAAAAATGAAGTTACCTCATTTATATTAATTTCCATTCATTAATGTTTAATATATTTTGGATTAAATATTTATCAACTATATGAAAAAAATAATACTTTCATACTTATAAAAATGCATTTTATTTATATTAATATTTTTTTCGTTGTTCTTCTGATTTCTCAAGGGTCTTTTTTCTAATTAATTTAGATTAATCTGTATGGGTAGGATGGGATGTTCCTACCTTGAATTTTTTTAAGGTTTATATATTTATTTTTAATTTTTATGAATTAATCCATAAATTTTTATAATATTTAAGGTTTTTGTCTACCCGAGATTTTGACATTTTATATGTACTCACCCTCAAATAAATTCTGGATCCGTCAGTAGCATCACGTACTTGATTTTGGTGGGTCAGTCTTCTAATGAAAATTTTATATACATAAGACCTCGAACTTAAAATCTACTTAAGTGATATCATATTTCTTACTGCTTGAATCAATCTCTTTAATATTTATATTAATATTTTAAGATCGAACAATATTTAGATGATTTTAAAATTTTATATTTTCACCGCACGTACATGAAATATTACCCAATGTATAACTATATTCTATATGTTTATGGGCCTATGTTTTTATGGTTCTAGTTTTTGGGCTTTCCTACTTGTGATAACTCTACTCTTAGACTTTTCTTTTCATAATTTGTTTCCAGTCTAAAAAACAATTTTATATTGCATATTTAACAAGAGAAATTTTATATAATTTTTTTTGCAGGAATATTTTTTCATTTATATTTTTAGTGGAAAATTTTCAATATTTCCAAATACTTTTTAGTAAAAATCACATCCTAAATTAATATAACTTTTGAAATATTAGTGATAATATAAAATTATTTAAATAAAAAATTTATTCTGTAAAAGATAATAATAATGTTTTAAATCCCATGATTTAAAAATAATTAATAATATATTATAAAATATATAATTCATGATACATAACAATACACGACGATTCTTGTTTGATTACTATTATTTGATTAAGAGTAAGCCCACAAAATTAATTTTTTAAAGAAAAATTCTACAACGAAGATCGAATACTACAAAAGTTGAATATTGTTAAATACCATTAAATTAATTAATAAAAAATTAAAATCTCAAAGACTTAGTATATAATTAATAAAAGAGTGATAGACGCAATATATAATTAATAATTATATGTTGAGTCCTTAAGATTTTTATTCTTTATAAACTAATTTAATAATATTCGGCGGTATTTAACGCACCATTAAATTAATTTAATAATATTCTTTATAAAAAGGTTAAGAATATATATAAATAAATATTACTTTGTAATCACCCTTAGTCTATCGTTAATAGGGGTGTTTATCGAGCGAATCGATCGCGAGTTGTATAGTGCTCAAGTCATGCTTATTAAAAAATTGTTGTTTGACTCGATTCATTGCTCATTAAAATTACGCTCGACTCGTACTCGTTAAAATGTTTTATTACTCAACTCGACTCATTGCTCATTAAAATTACGCTCGACTCGTACTCGTTAAAATGTTTTATTACTCAACTCGACTCATTGCTCGTTAAGCTCGTTAAAAGTATGCTCAACTCGTACTCATTAAAACATTTTGTTGCTCAACTGGACTCGTTACTCGTTAAATTCACTAAAAAGTTCACCTTATTTTTAACTAAAAGTAAAATTTAATAATACTATATGATGCTTAATATCAACATAAATTAAAATTTTAACCAAAATAATCAAAGAATGTATAAAACACTTTTAAAGTCTAAATTTCAAACTAGCACGTTAAAATTAAATTAATAATTATTATTTAGATTTATTTTGAATAAAATAATTTTAAAGTAATTACTAAAAAATTAACGAGTTGTTTGTGAACTTATCAAGTCGAATTAGACTTTGATCGTTTTAACTCATTAAAGTCTCAAGTCGAGTCAACCCAAATTGAGCATTTACCGAGTTTTAATCAAATTGTATTCAAGTAACTCACCTGCTGCTCAACTCGTTAAGCACCCTTAATCATCAGTGCATGAGAATTATATCATTCATTGAGTGACCCAAATATAACCTTACCTATAAATAAGTGACCCATATATAAATTTTAATAATTAAATGAATCAATTATAACCCTACCTATAATTAAATAATCTCCGTTATAATTTACCCAAACAAATTTGACCATCTACCTTTCAGAAAAGTCAAAACCTTTTTTTTAATGAAGACGCTAACTTAAACATCAAATTTTTAATAATGTTTACATGGCATCAAATATGTGTTTCACATATACTTTATGCATTTTCTAAAAAAATGAAAATATATTAATAATTATAAAATAATAATAATAATAATAATAATAATGACCGTACAAACAAATAACTATAAAATAATTTTGGTGGGTCGGTCTTTCAGTAGGAATTTTTTGTGTACACAACGTCTCGAACCTGAGACTTACTTAAATGAAACCAAGTTGCTTACCACTTGCACCAACCCCTGTTGGTAAGGTTACCTTTAGTTTTGATCATCACTTTAGCAGCGTTTGTAAAATAGTTTAGGTATTTATATTAGACGTGTATTTTAGTGACATTTTTAAACAAATGTCATTATAAATGTATATTTTAGTGACGTTTATTGGACACACACTAATATATATATATATATATATATATATATATATATATATATATTAGTGGTTTTTGTTTGATAAATATTGTAATAATTTTAAATTTTATATCTCACGTTAACTCTATATTTATTAAACTTAATAAACAAGTGATGCGCAGTTATAGATCAATGAGTTAAGTAATGAGTTGACGAAGGCAGAAGATACATAATCAATAACATCATTTGAAAAAAAACATCACTAAAGATATGATTTTTAGCATAATTTCTCCTATCAAACATCTCTAAAGACTATGTCTTTCAGAACGTATTTCTCTTCGAACGCCGTTATTAACTATGTTCATAGCAACTACTATATAACTCGACCTTTCGCAATGTTTTTTTTTTTTTTACAAACCACTGGTAAAAGTTTGTTTTGTTACGGTGTTAAATTTTAGAATTTATAAATTTAAAGTATGATATTTAAAATATATTAAAATTAATATATCGTTGACTCATATATTATGTATGAGTTATAGATTTAATCTTATATTTAAATTCATTTAACTTTCTTCAATATATTCCAAAAATCAAAAATTACTTTTCTTAAAAGAAAAAAGAAGAATTTCCTAACTCCAACAATTTCTTGGAGACTTCCTAATGAGAAACCAATTCGGAGATGCCTTTGAATGAAATAAAAGTACGAAAAAAATGGATTGATTTTTTCAAAGTTGTGTTGATTTTAATTTTAAGAAAATCAAAATTTATTTAAAGTTGTGTTGATTTTATTTTTAATATTATATTTTATTAAAAAAATCCCCAAATTTTTTTGGTATCATTTGATATTTTTGGTCAAAATAACTCCGTCTACGGCCTATACATAATATTATAAATATTTTATTCGATTGCAATAAAACCTTTACTTCAAACAAAAAATTGAAATATATTTAGAAAAATCTATAAACCACATATATATATATATTTTAAACCCGAACAAAATCGAACCGATATCCTTCGAATAAAATTGGACTTTAGGGGGAAAAAATATCGTCATCTATTTTTCCCGTGAAAGGAAAACCCAAAATTCATATTTTTTCCGTGAAAAAAATATTATATTTTAAATAAGATAATCCACTTTAAAAAATAATTAATCTTTATAGTTAGTGGTGGAAGAAAAATTCATATTAAATTTTAAGTGTTTTAATATTTTTAACTAAATTATCTCATATTTTCTAATTTTTTCATCAAAATGATTAAAATTTTAATTAGACCCTAATTTTGAAATATATATATACCCCTTCAAAATTTTAATAATTTTAATTTAAATATTTTATTTAAAAGTTAAATAAATATTTACTCTATTTCACCAAATTTCGTGGACCGTTAAAATATATCTTGGTTCATAAAGAAAGTCAGAAATGAAATATAAAATTTAATTAAAAAAAATAAATGAAATAAAATGGAACCCATACTAGAAATTAAAGGAGGATAGTGGGTCCAATGACTGTGACGTGTCTTGAATATCATAGCTGTAATTAATTATATTCGACGCTCCATTAATTTTGGAATTTGATTCTTCAAGGATATATATTATAATATTTAGAAAAGTTTAAAGATGAATTTTGACTTTAATGTATATATTTTATAATTATTAAAATAATTAATGAAATTAAAATTAAATACCATAATAAAAAAATTATAAAATTAATAACTTTCACAACCAAATCGAAATGGAACGTGTTAGGTTGTATTTATCGTTAAAGTTTATAATTTAGGTTCGGGAAAAAACGTCTGTTTACAAAAGTTAAAAAATCTATTTATTTAAAATTGATTATTTAGAATAAGAAAATTGATTATTAAACGAGTGTTTAGAGTCGGACGTAAATTGTTTGTGGCGATTGTTATCGATAAACGGACGTTTAATGTTACAAAAAAATATTTAAACTAAATAATTTAAAATACTTTTTAAAATCATTTTGGTCCTGTCTAGCAATGCTTTTGAAACTAGCTTTTGGCTCTAAAAGCTGGTTTGAGGTTAAAAGCAATGTTAAACGGGTAACTTTTTGAGAAAAAAATTGCGTTTAAAAAGTACTTTTCAATTCAAACACAAAAACTAAAATTTATAACTTTTACGGTTGAAAAAATGCTTTTGATGTTAAATTATAAATTTAACCTTAATTTACTATTGTTTTATTTATAATTTATAAAGATATAATTAATAAAATATTTTTAATTTAAAAATTATATATATTAATTAAAATATTTTAAATTTATTATATTTTCATAAAATACATATAATTATTATAAAAATATATATTTATTAATAAAAATATTTTTTTATATTTTTATAATATTTTAAGTTGATATATTTTATATATTATAATATTTAAAAAAATAAGTTTCATTTATAAATGTAACTTATAATACTATGTCTAAAATGATCATTTATCTTATTAAAAACATATTTTAATAGCAATACTAAACACTTAAATCTCAAATCCAAAAGCACTTTTATAAACAACTTTTCAAAAGTACTTTTTCACTGCACCTTTTAAAAGCAACGATAAACTAACCCTTTCTCACCGTACTTTTTTAAAAATAATTTAAAAAAGCTTTTTTAAATAAAAATAAGAAAATAAAAACTATTTTTTACTTTTTAAATAAAAAATTAAATCATAGACTTTATTTAATTACTGAAACAATTGTACTCTTTTATACAATCATCGATATTTATCAATTAATTTGAGATATCAAGATTTAAAATTGTAATATTATTTTAAAATTTTAACATTTTTGTCTTACTAGATTTTATAATAATATATGTTTATTATTATATTTTAATTCTTTTAATAGAATATAATTAGTAATATTTGGATTTGAATATTTAAGAATAATATTATTTTATTTCTTGATAGAAAAACTAAAATTTAAAATAAAGAAAGAGATGCAAATTTAGTCTAAATAAAATATTCATTTCCCACGTCAACGAGAGACGGTGAGAAAAGTCTGATTGGGAAGCTTACATTATCGTTAAATTACGGATTTAAATCGCGGTTGTGATCGTATTTTTAATCGTTATGTTTTATCGTGACGGTTTTAAATAATAACTGATAAATTATTGTTATTATGTATTGTTATTTTTATAATAATAAATTCAGATAATATTAAAAAATTAAAATAACGACTCGAATAATGATTACGGATCCAAATTTAAGTCGAGTCAAACTAAGGACTCAAAAGCACCACCCTTCCATTGTGGCAGCCACCAATGGAACCACCGTGGAAAATACCCTCCTTTCTTTGAATCTTCATATTTAAACCCACCACCACCACACCCTTTCTTTCCTCTCACTTCACAAATGCTCCTCTCCCAGTCCTCACCATGTCGTATGCCACCCGCCATGGAATCTTCTCTCTTTCCTTATCACTTCTCCTTCTCCTCCTCTCTCCGCCGCTTTCCGCAGCTCAATTCAACCAAAACGATGAGCGTTACTCCTACGCCCGTTTCAGCCCTTCCCTTGCCATAATCATCGTCGTTCTGATCGGGGCCTTGTTCTTCGTCGGCCTCTTCGCCATTTACATGCGGAACTGTTCCGACGCCATCGGCACCAGACGCGGCATCCGCTCCGTCAACGGCGTACCCGTGCGTTCTATGCGGGGGCTGGAAGCGTCGGTGATCGAGACTTTCCCCGTCATGGTTTACTCTGAGGTTAAGGATCATAAGATCGGGAAAGGAGCCTTGGAGTGTGCTGTTTGTTTGAATGAATTCGAAGACGACGAAACGCTGCGTTTAATACCGAAATGCGACCATGTTTTCCACCCGGAATGTATCGACGCTTGGCTGGCTTCTCATACTACTTGTCCCGTTTGCAGAGCTAATCTCGTTCCTCAACCCGGAGACACCGTGAGTCAACTCACCGACTCGGATAACACCACCTCTGAGTTGGACCTAGAAGCTCAGAACGACAGCCGGAACTCAGAACCGGAGGAGCAAAGGAGAATAAATAATGACGAAGTTAATAGTGAGGTAGCGGCTCAAGCCGATCAAGCTGAACGTCCACGTAAACTTTCTTTCCTACGTTCTCACTCAACCGGACATTCTTTGGTCCAACCGGGTAAGAACACAGACCGGTTCACTTTACGATTACCGGATGATGTTCGTAAGCAATTGATAACCCGGAAGTTGAACCGGGCGACGAGCTTGGTGTTGCCTAGGGAAAGGAGTTCGCGTCGAGGATACCGGACATCCGAAGATGGAGGGAGTAGTCGAGGGAAGTTGGACCGTGGAGCTAAGTCGGACCGGTGGGTGTTAAGTAACAAACCACCCTTTTTTAGTCGAGCATCCTCCATGAAATCACCGAAGGTGGCCGCCCATGACGGTGAAGGAACCTCAAGTTTGCCGGTTGGACCCGTGCCTGACTCAGGCCGTCCTCCGGTTTAATAGTTTATTACATTCTACTTGAAAGCCGGGACTTTTGTGTAGATACGTACATTGTCTATACAATGTTTTATTTATTTGTAAGAAAATTTTGGTTGATTTATTGATTTTCTATTACAATGGTATTTTTATTTTTAAATTTTAGCTTTAATTATAAACCTTAAATTTCACTTTTTGAATTCTAAACCCAATTTTTAATATTCGAACGTACACACAAGCCTCAAAATATGTATAAGATTTATATCATGACTTTCTCTCTTAAGTTTTCATGCATGATTTAATACTAAAAAAATTAAATTTAGGTATAAAATTTAAGGGTGATGTGTATTATTTAATTTTTTAGTACCGATACATATATATAGAGACATTAAAAGAGGATATAAGATTTTTGTTATATATAGGACTGACACACGCAACATATTTTTTTAACGAAATAGGTCTCATTTAATTTTTGTCGATCAAAGTGAATGGCTTGATAAGATTTTTAGACGATATTTAAATACGTAATATTGCAGATGGGATGAAATTTGGACAAGATATATAAGAAGAGATAGCGAAGAAATGAGAATAATAGATAGGATCTAGGGATGTTGGGATGTAAAGTTTTTCTTATATGTTATATATATATATATATATATATATTTTATTAGCAATCTAATTTTATACATCTAAACTCTTATAATTATGTATCTCCTACATTTTTAGTACAACTTCTTGATCACGGGCAAACCTAAATATATTAGGGGTAGGCTCGTGTCCACCCTGAAATTTTTAAAGTTCATACATTTGTCTTCAATTTTCTTAATTTTTATGATTTAATCCTTAAATTTTTATAATGGGTACACCCTAAAATTTTGAGGTTTTGTGTGTCCACCTTGAAATATATTTTTAGATTTGTCATTGTTCTTAATAGTTTACACCCTGTATTTTTAATATAATTTCTTAATAATTTGTATTTTTTATATAAAATTTTAGGTTGAATAAGCATAACTTTTACGGGTTGAAACGCCATTGAAATCTCTTACAAGTCTGACCTTGAAACCATACCCAAATCTGTCCCTTTAGACAAAGCCATTGCCTTTATACCCGAACAAATCATTGTAGCCAAGCAAAGCTTTGCTTTTCTTGTGTGGAGACGCACACGAATACGTTGGCATGGTCCATACACTACAATGTTCAAACAACGAATCGGGATGAAAGGTAACTAAAAAATTGTTGAGGGACCGAAATTATAATTTTTCCATTTCATTCTTGTTTTTATTGTCCAACTTGTAGCAAATCTAAATCATGAAGCTCGTGGGTTAGACTTTAGCATTTAATTATTTTTAATACTATAAACATAGAGGGTCAAATTTGTGCATCTTTATCTCGTGTAATACTATAATTTTATTTTTAATCTCATTTGGATATTTTTCTTAAGATCCGTTTCGAAAACTAATCCGAAGCAAGTTGTGAATATTACCCACACCAACGACGGAACAATCCTTGATTCCGTGCAAAACTCAAAGTTGTCGACGGTGGATCGTATATATCGTTCCGTCGTTGATCACCTTACCTTAGATAAATCCACACCATTCCGTATACCCAATAAAAAACTTTACAAATCCACATCAAAGTTTTCTCTTAATACCGCGATAGACACATAATTTTATGTTAAAAGATAAATCTGTAAAAATTTAAGAGATAAAATTTTTAAAATATATAAAATTTTAAAATTTTTAGACCCTCCAAGTACATTCGTGCTTCATACCAAAACATTGTACATTATACCAATCCCTTAGTGTTACATTATACCAAAACATTGTGTTTTTAGAACACTTCTCTATAGGATCCTTAAAGGGTTAGTGGGGCCACAGCCTCTAAATTTTAAAAAATTCGAGTTTTATTTTTAAATTTTAAAAAAAATTAATTAGATCTCTCGAACTTTTTAAAATTTTATATTGAACTTAATTTTTTAATTAAATCTTTGTTTTTCTAAAAATAATTATATAAACCTCTAAATTTATTAAAAAAATAAATTAACTCTATTTTTATCTCGAATTTTTATTCTAAATTCCGTCGCTACTCGTCGCGCTGCCTTAGGTCTTGTTGTTTTTGACAGCAAACCAGTTTGATTAACTGACACTGTTTTGCATTCAAACATCAAGCATAGGTCTCTGTCTTCTGCAATCAGCCTTGCTCCACTCACCAGGATTTTTGTTTCTTGCAACGAGTCTTCTAGGCAGAGGTGAGGAAGACTCGAGTCGAATTATAAAACAAAATTATAATTTACTTAAAATTTTTAATAATTAGTAGATCGATTATCGAGTTCAAATCTAATCTCTTACAGCAATATGAATGTCTGATGGGAAAAATCAGGGTTACATGCCATGACAGATCACCATTGCCTATGTTGGTTCTTATTTTCCAATTTTATTCAACCAGGAGCATAGGGAAAAGACTCATCTACCTCTGCAGTTTCCTAACATATTGCTAATACATTGGACTGGTGCTTCGACGATTGAATCTCGAAAAACCGGGGGAATTAATCGAATCGAAGTTTTTAACCAAAGGGATCAGTGACTGCACAACGTCGACCATCAGGGGTCAATAATCGGCTTCCGGTTGGACACACATGGCTGCAATAGCAGCCACCTGTGGAACAAGTAAAGGAAGATGTATCACAAGTTCAACTGTTTAATTTGATGAAATATATTGATAGGAAACTTCACCTGAATTAGATCCTTCTTGGAGTATTGTCCTTGTATGGCTGGATCAACCATTTCATCCACTTGGTCTCGGTTTGTTAGCCTTGGAAGTGCCTATCAAATCATCAAAAGTTGGAACCATGTTTTACAGGGCTCAGGGAATGTGGCTTATGAGCTGTTGGCAAGTGGCAACTTACCCATGAAACGAGCACATGTTCTCCCGGAGGCCGCTTGATATCGACTGGAACTCGACCGGTTAGAAGCTGTAAAAGCACGACGCCGTAGCTGTAGACATCTGATTTTGTGGTGAGTTTTCCTGTTGATGCATATCTGCAAATTCATAAGATTCTGAAGAGTCATTCTCCAAATGGTCCAGGGGTATGGGGTATAAGAAAATGACAGCAGCCTAATAAGGACCTTTGATTGCATATTCATTACTATGGAAATGATAATTCCGATTACGAAATCGATATGCATGTGCTTGAAACATGATTTGAGGCACTCACTCTGGGGCTATGTATCCCGTGGACCGCGGAACGTGTGTTGAAATCTGACCGTTGATCTTGTCTGAACCCATTTTGGCCAATCCGAAATCGGACACCTTGGCTCGGAGGTGTTGGTCTAGTAATACATTGGTGCATTTAAAGTCACGGTGGATAACAGTAGGGGTAGCATGCTCATGGAGGAACTCAAGGGCTCTGGCACAATCAAGGGCTATCCTTAACCGGCTTCCCCAATCCAACGGCCTACATTCGCTGCCGGGACGATGAAGATGCTGTTGGAGAGTACCATTAGGCATGAATTCAAATATCAGAAGCCTATGGTGCTGGTCAGCACAGTAGCCTAATAGCTCCACTAAATAAGGAGAATTCAACCGGCTTAGCAGATCCACTTCCATCCTGAAAGCACGCTCCCCTTGCTTTCGATCACGGCGAAGCCTCTTAACAGCTGCCACAGTACCATCAACAAGGACCCCTTTATACACAACGCTCGACCCTCCATTCCCGATCACATTCGCTTCATTGAAGTTATCCGTGACCGATTCGAGCTCCTTGTAAGTGAAAACTTGTACCCCTCTGCATCGACTTATAGCAGCCTTATGCATACTTCCTCCATATAAACAATTCGCCTTCACATCTGTTAACAATGTGTGGTTCAAATCATGCACATCATATCACAATTCACACGAGTTTCGAACACGGGTACTTACCTGGACTAGAGTTGAAGTCTATGGCAGTACGAGCAACAAACCTGCAACTGGTAGTAACATTATGGATGCCACCATTACTTTCATTGCAGCAGCCGCTTTTCCTGACAGATTTCAGCCTACGAAGCATTACTATAACCACAAAGACGACGAGAATCAGGAGAACTGAGACGATTGATATGACGATTATGATGATCGAGTTGAAGGGAAGGATGTTGGACTGCAAAGGACTATGAATGTGGTCATAGGCATGCCCCGGTGGCATTGCAGTAGCAGCAGTACTATTACCATCCATGAAAAGCAAATTAAACAAGAAAAGGAGGGAATAAAAAGAATACAACGAAAGGGAAAGAGTACGGGAGAGAGTGAGAGCATTAATGGTGGGAAAGGAAAGTGTTGGGGAATGGATGTTTGCCTGCCTAGGAGGTCAGACCAGCTGATATGCATGGCCCAAAACCAGCTCTCTCTCTCATCTCATTCTTCTTCCTTGTGGTGTAGGTCATGGAACAAGTGTGTTCATGTACTTCATTCGTCCATTTTTTTGGAATTTACTAAGGAATTGTCTCTGTCAATGGTGGATGCTTTTGGCCACCATTTCACATCAGTTCACTCATTATATCCAAATCACTTGCTAATAATCCACCTGTATTGAGATACATTAATTGACCTGCTGGTCATAGATGACCATCCGTTTCATTCTTTGTGTTTATTTGAACTCTGATATTTATCTTAGAAATACAATTATTATAACACTATTTAATAAAATAATAATAATCGATCTATATTTAAAATTGTTATCACAACTTGAAATTATTGAACAGAAAAATCTTTTATATTTAAAATTTTTAAAATTATTTTTTATTAATGTATTATTCTGTAAAGTTAACATATTTTATCTATATAACATTACTATCACAATTTGTATTATCACGTAGGTTTGTTTTGTCATTTCAATTCATATTTGCATCGAAATGAACTGAGCTTTCTTAGCCAAAATGGTCCAATCAGATGAGTCAGTGCTCAACCAGAGGGATCTGAAATGGAACCATAGGCTCTATCATGAAGAACATAGGATTAAACAAACCAGAAACAGCAATGGCTCCATAGAATTCAGTGAAAACATGAAATGAAACATTACAGAAAACAAACTGCATGCAATTATATGAACTGAAAGCTATTTGTTATTGAGAAAGTACATGGCATCTGTAAGAGTAGAACTCGTTTCTATGATTTAGGGTTAAAATTTACGGTATAAAATTTAAAATTTACAGTTATGAAAGATTTGATTTTTTTTCAGTGTTGGACACAAAAACACGCACCAAAAAGATTCTGGTATCATCTGTAATTGTCTGCAACAGTGTTTTTGCATGTGAAGTGTGACATTTTACCTTTGCCTTGTCTGCCTTGTTCCTGGTCTCCTCTACTGCCAAATTTGATTGCCAGAGGTAGGGCAAAGCCAAACTAATGAAAACAACATATACTGCATCAGAATGCTCAATATCTGACAGGTTCTCCCTTTAGTATGTTTATGACATTAATCTCGAAAATCATTCTGATTGGAGGATTAAATTTTTAAATTAAATTAAAAATATGTATAAATAGCGATGATTAAATGTATATTTTATAGCTAAGTCGTAAGATTTAACAAATTAAAAGATCATTGGTTAAATTAGGTATACTCCCATAGGTAAGTGGTCCATTGTGTAATTTATCCTTTATTATTTGAATAATTATTATAAAACCTAAATCATATTTATGATTTTATATCGAGAGACGAATTTATAAAATTTTAAGAGATAAACTTATAAATTTTTAATAAACAAAAATATATCATTAATAAAAAAATTAAATTATACGTGAATTTATAATTTTCAGAGGGACAACTTCCTCTTTGATCCCAAAAACTAATTTTAATTCAATTAGGTCGATAATTACCTTGGTTTAATATTTTAGTTTATAATTATTTTATGCATTAAAATTATTTATTTTTGAATAGATTAATTTATAATTATCCTAATTGAATCAAAATTAGTTTATTTTTAAATAATGTTTGAAATTAAATAATTTAAATTTAGCTATTAAAAACCTAATTTAAATTTAATCACCAATAAAATAATTCAATTAGGATAGTTATTTATAATTGTATAAACTAGTTTTAATTTAATTATATTAGTAATTATTCTAATTGAGCATTTTAGTTTATAATCATCACATGCACTAAAATTAGGTTTATAAATTAAATTTAATATAAACTTATAAGCGATTCTATTAGAAAGACGGATAATATCTATTAAAAGACCTGAATTTAATCATTTTATCTACAAAATATATATTTGATCGTCCTTAAGGTTGAACCATAAGAGTGAAGGCCCAAGTTTACTCCTATGAGGCTCAGTGCTTATAATTATAAGTAATTATTGTTTTAATATTTATTGTTAAAAAAATATTATTAAAATTTATTTTTTAATACTTATTATTAAAGATTATTTTTAAAAATATTTATTTTATGGATCTAATTTTTTAATATTTATTATTATGTTTATTTTAAAATTAGAGTTTTTATAATATTTGTTATTATCAGTCTAGTTTTTTATAATAATTTTATTTGAGATTTAATTTTTTTTTAATACTTGTTCATTTTTAGTATTTATTATTAGTTTTTTTTTCAGTATTGTTATTAAGTCCATTTTTTCTAATATTTTTGAATGAATACATATTATTAAAATTTATTTATTTTTCTTCATTACTTGTTATTGAACCCCGATTTTTTTAGGTCGGTTTAACCTGTAACTCAGCCAGTAAGCTATCATCATCATATATACTCATCTTGGCAAACAGAGATCTCAGGTCTGATATGGTCTTTCGACTCAAGGCATCTGCTACAACGTTGTTTTTTCTCGGATGATACTCAATTTCACAGTCATAGTCCTTAAGAAGCTCCAACCAACGACGTTGTCTCAGATTAAGCTCCTTCTGGATAAAGAGATACTTCAGGCTCTTATGATCGATAAAGATATAACACTTCTCTCTTAATTGTTATTAGTTGTTATTAGGAGCGTATTCTCAAAAAAAAAATCAATACTTATTATCATGAACCTAATTTTTAGATTCATCCGCAAACCATAAAAATATTAAAAACGAACCTAGTCAAAAATTTAAATATATATATATATATATGAATAAATACTTATGATCTTAATCTTAAGCCGAAAAGGAATTGTTAGTGTTGTAGGCCATCTGCCACATCCCACATGGGTGACATGTAAGAATATATAATCTCTGTGATCTGCCAGGGAAAATATCTGTTACAAAAAAATCTTCAACTTCAGTCTCATTAGGTTTATTTACGATCACGATATCCGTAGTGACCGCAATAATATCTCCCTATGAGTATTCGAAGAGGATCAGAACAAACATGTATTTTCCCATTAGCTGCAGCCTGCAGGGTCTCAGATATGAACAGTTGGAAACAATGTACTATCATTTTATGTTTCAGATTTTACCAAATCAAATGTATTGCTGCACCAGATGACAACTACAAAATGGGGTCAGGGAATTTTAACAGAAATGGAACTAACCTTTAGGTTAGGGATGATGTCTTTGAAAAGATTCGCTACTGTTGTGTCTGAGAAAAGACAGTCCATGGTTCTAGATTGTACATTTTTTTTTTCGTTTCGAGTCAAGATTATACCGTCGGCCTCGTAGAAGGCTCATTGGAGGGGCATATCCAAAGAATTTAACATTTTCCCTAACTGTAGTACTTCAAATTTTTGTGCAGCTTCACATTGCAGACACTGGGAAAACAAAGAAAACCATGTACTTTATTTTGCTAGGAATGTAACAAAATCTCATCATGTTTCTTAAATTTGGTCATATCTGGAACCTGTTGGTGTCTCATCTCATGCTTACTGTCCATGTCCCTCTTTTAAGGCATGTGGAACAGAAAATGCAGAGAGAATATTTTCTGTAAAATCAAGCAAAAAGAAGAAGAAGATGCTTGGAATTTGTTAAAGTTTATGGTGAAGCTTGCTTTATGTGTTGTGAGAAGAGGGGGACAAAAGTGAAATCCCATGTCTTTGAACATATCATGTTAAAAGGAAACTGAATCTTTGTTGGGATTGTTCTTTTTATTGCAGAAAAAATGCTGTCCTCCATTCCCATGTTTATTATTTAGGTTACAGTCTTGCTTTTTTAGACTGATAGCTACAACAATTCTACCTACAAACAGACTATTGGTCTTAAAAGGAGAGATAAAGAAATATACCCGAGGTTCGTTTTATAATATATATTTAAAATCCGTAACTATTTTATCATTCAAATAATATCTTCTTCGATATTCGAATATAAAGTCTTTATTTGAAAGGATAATGCATCTTATCATTTTAAAATCATTATTGGGAATTTTTTAATTAAGTATCCGTATTTGAAACTCGTGTTTATCATTTCATTCATCTTATTTTTCCAATATCAGGATTCAAAACTCATATTCCTTTTCAAAGAACTATTATATTACTGTGGTCCATGAATATAAACCAATCTGATGTGCAGGGGCGGTTCAAAGATTTTTGGGGTCCTGTACAATTTATTAAAATATGGTCCTTAAAAGTAATTGCCCATAACCTCCACTAGTTATAAAATTGTAGCCCATAGAAGCAAATGTCCTTTCTAGGGGCCCCTGTGCGATCGTTTCTATTGCGTCTATCCAAAACCTCACTTGTTCTACTGAAGCAATAGTAATAGTAATCAATAAGATTTTATAATTTTATAATCAATTGTCATATTTAAGAAATAATTATAACGTTTCAACAATTATAATTCATCTTTCTTAATAGCGTTTTCAAAAATTTTCAATGAATTTTGAGATTAACATCATTTAATGACTGTAGTTTATCAAAATTTGGGGCCCTTCTTTTTCGGGGGTCCTGTGCAGTCGCTCCTATTGCGCCTGTCCAGAACTCTACTGCTGATGTGTCCATTGCCTACAGTGAAATTAGGTACTAGGAAGACATCAAGCTTCTGCTTTGAATTATATAAAAAATTAAAATTTTTAAAAAAAATACGATTATCCCTTTCAATATCTCTCTTTCTATCCCGATAACAAATCTTTAAAATCAATCACAGGTCAATGGTTGTCCAGTCAATTTCAACAGTTTTAGTCCACCTGAAATGTGTGTATCTATTGAGATCTTCCCAACCCTAAATTATGTGAGAAATTTTGGTATTGGAACAGTGGGAAGTATTAATTGGTATATTTTATAAAACACTAAAAACATTTGATTTGTCATTATATCTAATAATTATCGATCGAACAAAAATTTAAATTATAAAATAAAATTTATTAATTAATAAAAATTTAATTTAATTCGATCGAATATTATTTTTAAAAGAAAAAAAAGTTTGATGTGACATTCCAACAGAATGGTTACTGTTGGTCTAATAATGCCCTTGTTTATTAGGGGATCCGTCAGAGTTCTGAGCTTGTCTAACCTCATAAAGGGTCGCTGCCCTTAAAAGGATGAAATTACTAAAATATTGTTGTTATTTTTATCTATAAAAATATAATTTTTTTGTTAAATTATTCTTAAAAATAGGATATTTTATTGTAGTAAAATAAAAATCGGGTATATTATAATCTGAATTTAAACAATATTATTATTTAAAGATGGATAAATTATAATCCGATTTTAAATAAGATTTTATTAAAAAAATTAGGTTATTATTTGAAGACGGATGGATTATAATCCGACTTTAAACATTTTTAATTTTTATTATTTTTAAGAAAAATATTATTTAAAATCAGATTGTAGTCTGACTTATTTAAATAAACTATCATATTTTTTTCATGTAGAGCGAGTCTTAATTTGGCATACTAGGATCAGGGGTGGAAAAAAACTCGATTACCCGATTTCAGTTCTGAATCTGGTAAGACCCAATAGATTTTTATATGGTATTGGTTTTCAGTGGGACCAAAATTGAATCTAAAATTTAGGTTCCGATCATAACCGGGACTAAATTTTGATTTTTTGGACTCGGTACCCAGTGAGTACCCAATAGGATCGAGATCAATACCAAATATTCGTTATTTTTTTTTTATCAAACATTCTCTTTATGTATGGATATTATAAGTATGACTAGTTTTAAAACTTTTAATTTTAAGCTTACAATATTCTAATTTTATTATTTAATGTTATTATTGGTGGTTGAATTTTTCTCTTCAATTACCCGAATTTTTTTTTTAAGAATTAACTAATTGACTGAGTACACGGTATTGAAACCAGTTCCCACTAGTAACGGGACCAGTTCTTAAAATTTAAGATCCGATATGATCGGAATCGGGATTAATTCTAATTTTCAAGAACCGGTGATTATCGGGACCGAGACCAATTCTATTCAAATTTATTGGGTACCCAGTCTTGCCCACCCTTAACTAGGATTAACTTTAGAGTTGATGGTTTGTTTTATTATTAAAAAATTTATAAAAAAATGTTCTTAAAATACTTTTATAATTAAATTTAAATGTGAGGTCATTCTTTATATTTAATAATCTTTAGAACATGTGATTAAAAGTTTTCGGTTTACATTTCTTGCTCTCATTGTTAGTTCTAAACTTAGTAAGAACAAGTTTCTCATTCTTCCTCCCCTAATAAGATTTATTTAAAATAGACATCAAATAAATTAATTTTAAATATAAGATTATAAATAAAACAAATTAAATTTGGATTAATATTATAAATATAATGTTGAGTTGATCGATCTTGAAGTATGGCCAAGAGGGGGGTGAATTGGCAATTAAAAGATTGATTTGGAAATTTTTGGTAAAAATGAAAAATTTGATGACAAACGATTTATAGTGGTCCAAGCTTCGAAACAAGCTCTACATCCACTACCTTAGCTCCCACTAAGGATTTTGAAACCAATTCACTATTGAATTCGACCTTTTTCTCGGTTCAAGGGATAACCGTTACAATCAAATCAATTTTCTACCCAAAATTGATTTGGACCTCACAAAGTGTTATAAGAGATTAGAGTGGGCTAAAAGTAAATGCCCCAAATACAAACAAACTCTCCCCAAACTCATATTACAAATTATCAAAGTGAAATTACAAGAGTTGAGAGCAAAGATATGCAATTAGGTGCTTTGAGTTGGATTTTTGTGCTTGGATGATGCTTGAGGTTCAATAGTTGTTAATGCTGCTTGAACATCTTCATTTTATATGTCCTCATTGATTTCTAACCGTTGTGGTTGTTGGGAAATGAAATAAAGACGTTGAGACTTCATCTTCCCGTCATAAATGCTCTTCTGCAGGCAGGGGTATCGATACTCGGGCAACCTGTTTCGGAACAACCTATAAAAAGAAAGAGCCGTTGTGCATTTAATAGGGAGGGTATCGATACACGTTTCGATGCCATTACTAAACTGTAATGGTGGGTATCAAACCATGTTTCGAAACATCTCAACCATATTTAAAGTTTTAACTACCACCAACGGTCAACTCTTTAAATGCTAAAATAGTCGTTGGGAATTAAAGCATGTATCGATACCAGTATCGATACACTGAGTCCTATTTTAAAAGATTTTTAAAACAAATAAAAAATACACGATGTGGTTCGATACTAGGTTCGAAACATGCATTTCCAGTGACATAATGGTATCAAACCATGTTTCGATACTCGTTCTTAGTTTCAAGAACAAGGCTTTAAAATGCAGTAGGGTATCGATACCGGTTGACATGGTATCGATACTCTCGTATTAAAACACTTAGAAATTTTATTTCAAAATTCTTGGTTTGACTTGAAATAAAAAATTTGACTTAAGGACTTAAAAATTTATTACAAAATAGTCCTTTTTCATAATTGTTATATCAAAATCAATTTTGGTTTTACGTATGACATTATATATACAATCTTTAAATACTATATAGAGATTCTTTAGTTATATAGTACAATTTAATCCTTATTTTCATTTTTTTATCCTTCTGAAAAATAATAAACTTACTTCTTAGATTTTTTTATAAATCGATTTTTTATTTATTTTCTAAAAATCATTTTTATTATTACTAAAATTAATTAATAAATTTTTAATAATTTAATTCAAATAATTAATTAATCGAATCAACCAATTAAATATTTTATTTTATTTTAATAAAAGCTCACCGACACCGTTAATAATATTTTTTCATTGATAAAATAAAATCCAATTTCTGATTTTTAAGTCTTTTCCGGTTCAATTGGATTTTAGCTCATTTGAAAGATATATATTAACAAGACCAATTTTCTGTCTGGTAGTTTGTCTTAAAATATTTTTTAATAATTAATTCGAATCGAATTTAACATAAACTCCTTTAAAAATTTTAGTTTTATGCCTAAAAATAATCCTCTTAAAATTTTATTGATGCTTAATACGTCAAATTTAAATTATCCATGAGATGGGTATAGATGAGTGTATAATTTGATGTGTTTAAAGTATACTTCATGTTATATTCGAACTGATATTTAATGTTTAAATTGACAATTAGATAGATAAAATACGATAATTAATACAATTTTTTATACTTTAAGGGCTCAGTTAAAAAGTTTTAAAGTTCAAATATTATTTTAAAATTTAAATGATAAGCTAGTGACATTTGATAAAAAATAGGGGTGTTCAAATCCGGGTACCCCGGGTATTCGGCTACCCAAAGTAACGGTACCCAAAAGTCTGGGTAATTGAAAAACGGCACATGTCCCGACCTGGATTTTTCGAGTACCCGGTTTTTCGGGTACCCGAATATCCGGATACCCGTATTTTTTATATAAAATTTAAATTTAATTCTAAAAAAATATATACAAACATAAAAGTTTGAATTACATAATCTAACATTCAAATATAAAATTTTAAAACCATAGTTACATAATCTAAACGTAAAATTTAAGACATAAATTACATAATCTAATTCGAAACAAAACATAAGGCGCAAGAATTTTTTCTTTAATATTTTAATTAGTTTAATTTATTTTAATGTACAAAAATTAATGATTTAAATAGTAAAGAATATTTAGTTGATTTTCATCTTGCTTAATGCATATAAAAAAATAATGTATATATAAACGAGTAAAGTTTGAATTTTATCGATTCGAACAAATAAATTTGTTGTAAATCTTAACTTTTTTATAGTGATTCCCTAATAAAACAAAGTTTGAGGGATTGAAATTTAAAAATTAAGTTGTTTGATTTAAGAATATAGTGAATATAAGGGTATTTTATTTAAATAATAATTATATTTAAAATATTAAAAAATAAAAAAATAGGAATCTAGTACCCGAAAATAACCGGGCACCCCGAAAAATTTCAATATTGTGACCCAGGTCCGACCTGGGAAATGACGAGCCGGGTACTCGACCCAACCTAAATTTTTTTCCGAATAAACACCCAATTATTTATGTTCGGATAGTCAAATAATCGGATCAGATCAACCAGATCGAGTATTTTTGAACACCCCTAATAAAAACACCAATATTTCTATCTTCCAAAAAATCTTAGGGTTATTTAGATTTTTAAGGTCATGTACCCTATGATAAAGGGATATTTTTGTCTCCATTCAAACATCTTTTTATAAGGAAAAAGTAGTGGAAGAAGATATATTGGGACAAGAAGTTTTGTTTTTCTCATAAGTTAAAATAACTTTTTTTGAGAGTACAATTTGAATTTGAACTTAGTTTGATTAAATATATAAAATTATAATATTTCATAATTTTTATAAGTATGGAAAATAATATAAATTATATAAAATATTTTATTTTTATTTTATTTAAAGAAATTATGAAATAAGAGTAGGACACTTGTAATATATAGTACTGACAAAAAAATAAGTCGATTATAAATATGACCCAACTTATAAAGATAAAAATATTTAATTTAATGTTTTAAAATAAAATAAATGCAAACTTCGTTAAATCTCAACAATATAAGATAAAAACTAACGATAAACGATATTAAAAAGTATGTATTATAATGATAAGGCAAGTTAATAATACAATAAGATGGGGTGTGAATTCGGTTAATTCGGTCGGTGATCGAATTAAATTAACCAAAATTAAATTAACCGAAAATTTTAAAATCTTAAACGTTAATCGAACC
The DNA here is from genome assembly GCA_035048815.1 of Abelmoschus esculentus. Taxonomy (NCBI): domain Eukaryota; kingdom Viridiplantae; phylum Streptophyta; class Magnoliopsida; order Malvales; family Malvaceae; genus Abelmoschus; species Abelmoschus esculentus. The sequence goes on along the minus strand of JAUCBN010000051.1, from coordinate 1,729,571 downwards.
GAATTATTTTTAACTGAATTAATAAAACCGAAATTATTTTAATTAATTAGACAAATTAACCGAATTAATCAAAATTTATTATAAACTTGATTAAGTTACATAATAGGTCACTAAATTATGCTAAAATGATTTTTTAGTCACTAAATTTTTATTTTATATTAATATAATACAAAATTTAGTGATATTTTATAATATAAAAAAAATTTAATAAATATTTTATATTTTTAAAAGTTAAATGACTAAAAATAAATATATATAATATATAATATATAATATTTAATATATAATAATTATGGTTAATTTAGTTAATTCGGTTAATTAATCGATTTCGAACTGAATTAATCGATAACCGAATTTTCAAAAAAAGAAAAATAACCGTTAATCGAATTTATCAAAAATTAACCGACTGAATTAACCGAAATAATTTCGGTTTGATCGATTAATTCGATTAAAACCAAATAAAACACACCCCTAACAATAAGTTAATTATACGATCATTACTGTAACTTAATCGTAAACTAAAATGGTGACTACTAGTTAATATTTAAATCCAAATCAAATGTTTAAAACAAAAAAATCAACGAAATAAATAAAAATATATCATCTTAATTAATCGTAATATATTTATTTAAAAAATTAATTTAATTTGAAAAAAGTATAATTTAAAGACATGTAACTCAAATAACCTTTAATTAAATAAACCAACCTATTTATTTGTACGGAGAAATTAATTGGTGTCGGTAAATTCATTATTTACTCTCCTCACCGACAACTATTTTTTTTTTCTTTTAATATGAAACGAAAAAGACATATTCCCGTGGAACAATGTTTTTGTTCATGAAACTTACACGTCTAATAATTCATAATTAAATAAATAATCATTTAAAAAGAGAAAATGGAATTAACTAAAGCAATGGACTAATAATTATGTTAAGCTTGATATAATTTGTAATCAATATTAAATCTATTATTTTAAAGTTTTTATTTTATATAAAATTTATAAAGTATCATTTACTGAATATTAATATAGATTTATAAATTTGGTAATTCTATAATGGTATCTAGGGGGCGAGCAAAACTCGACTCGAAATTTTATAGACACGACTCGACTCGAAAAATTTTAAATAAAGTTCGAGTTGTAAAATAAAAATTTGAATAACTCGAAACTTTTAGTAATTAAAGGATTAATTTTTAAGTTTGAGACAAGTCTATCAATTTTTTATGATATATATACATTGATATATAAAAATATAAAGAAATATCGCTACATATGAAAATATAACATGATAAATAATGATTAGAGAAAGCCGCTTAAATTGAAATCAAATCATACTATAACATGATAAATAATTACAATTAAATATTTATAGAAACTCGAAAACTTGATTCGACTCAACTTGAATTTCTTAAACTCGACTCGAACCGAAAAAATTTCAAATAAAGTTTGAGTTGTAAAATATGACTCGTCAACTCGAATAATTCAAAATTTTTTGACTCGACTCGATCGAATACTCACCCCTTTTGGTATCTAGAGACGAAACTATATAGGATAGGGATAGCAAAGGCAATTGTCTCCCATACCTAAATATTTTTTTATCATCTATTTTTACTTTTTTAAAAAATATTTATTTATAAATTTACTCTTCCACTTTTAAATATTTATAATTTACTCGTCAAACCTGAAATTCTGATTTTATCCCTGACGATACCTTGTAATAACTCACAAGGTTGGGCATACATTTATAATAACACATTTTTATGCATTTATAATAACACATTTTTATGCATGAATTGTATTTAATTTCATTCACCCACTATAAAACAACAACAATTAAAATATTTAAAAATAATAAATATAATGTGAATGGAAATTCATAATTCAAATAAATTTAATATATTTTGAGTGGAATTATTGGGAAAAAGCATTGAACTAGATATGTTAACTATTTAATTATATGATTTGTTTGGCATTTAGGATATGGTCCAAACATCATGTCACATCTTCTTTATTCGGAAGCTTTGGATTTTTAGGTCATTTAGAATTTTTATTTGTGTAAATAGGGTGTTTAAAGTTTATTTGGGAATATAGGCCAAAAGCTACAGTACAAGTAGGAGAACGCCATTTGCAGGTGGCGTTCTTCTTTTTTCTTAATATTTTTTTTGTTAATTTTAGAGGGAGAACGCCGCCTGCAGGTGGCGTTCTCCTATCATCACTGTTCATTTTGACTTAGATCCTCAAATATCAATTTGGGATCTCTATTTTCTTAATTAAAAAAAAGGATGGATTATCCATCCAATTTGTTCTCTTCATTCTTTGGGTGTATTTTATTTAGAGCCATTGATATTTAGGGAATAAAAAATTATATTTAAGAGTGGGATGTAAAAGTGCATTCATCACAAAATCCATGTACCTTACTAGTAATTTTAATTAAAAAATATTTTTAAGAGTTAATTTAATTCAGTGAAGAAATAATTCTAGACAGGAAATTATGTAAAAATAAAATAGGGTAAATAATATTATTAGTCACTAAATTATTCATATTTTCTTATTTTAATTATTAAATTATTATTCTTAATAAAATTATCATTAACGTTATGTTTTTTTAATCACTTGTTAAAAAAAATCGCGAAAAATAATAGTTTAGTGACAATAAAAGCAATAGACTGATGATCGAAATAGGAATAAAAAATAACATTAGTGATAAAAGTTAGAGAAAAATGTAACCTTAGTATTTTTTTTAAAAAAATAATAATTTGATGACCAAAATACAAAAGCAAAAATATTTAATGACCAATGATGTTATTTACCCAATAATTTCTTTTATATATTCAAAATAAAAATTTCTCAAGAAAATTTTTGTCCTCGTTCAATTATATACTTCGTTCGTCATAAATTTTTTCTCTCCTAATTTATATATATAGTTAAAAATCTCTACTAACATATATTCTCTCTGTCCCATTTAAAATGTTTGATACTGATTTTTTAAAGTTAAAATTTTAAAACTTTGACTATAGTTATTTTAAATATTTTAATTTATTAAATTTTATAATATATATTTTTAAACATGTTTCTAAAATATATTTTTTTTATATTTTTATTAATAATATATTTAAAGTTATAATGAATCAAAATTTAAAAAATTTAAAAAAAAAATCAATACTAAACAAATAAAATAAGACGGATAGAGTATTAATCAATTATCTTACTCCTTTAATCTACTTGTATTTATCTTATTATCTATTTTATTACTGTTTTCATGTTCCAAGATCCAAAGTCCCAATGTCTGAAAACTCTTGAAATATCTGCTGAAACAAGTCAAATGGAATAAAAACACGAAAACATCATGGGCAATGTGCTGTTCAACAAGTCAAAACACCTAAGGGTTTTGTTTTTTCTTCAATAAAACCAGTTTTTTCATCCAATAAATTTGAAAAATAATTAAAAAATTAATCTCTAAACTTTAATTTATTTATTATTTTAATCCCATAAATTTTAATATATCAAAAATTAAAAATAATAATATTTTATAAATTTTAATTTATCTCAAACCTTAATTTATTCACAACAACAAAAAAACACAACCTAAATCTGACCCAACCAGCTCACGCCGACCATTGGTCGACACCCAACCAGTTCGAAACACAGAACTCCACCTTGGAGGTATATGCACGAGTACACACACGAGATAGAGACATTGTTTATCTAAATGGGAAAATTTGGATTATAATCCCTATATTATAGAATAATTAGTTTTTAGAGACAATGATTATCAACTAATCCTCTTATTTTACTTTCATAGATTAATTTCTATATCGTTTTATAGTTACTGATAGGAGAAATTATATTATAAGTCATTCTCGTCGTATTATCTATCAGATCAACCAATTAAAACTATTTATTTAATTATCTTTTTCATTTTATTATTTTTATCAAATGAATCTTCAATTGGTAAAAACTATTTTTAAACTTAATTTACAGTAGATATTAGTAAAGATTCACTTGATAAAATATATGAAATGAAAAAGTAGACGTTTTTAATTGGATGGTCTTATAAATGACTCATAAAATAATTTCTTTACTAATGGAGTAATAGGTTCGAATCGATAATATTATTAATTGTTGTTTGATTATATGTCCGACCCAAAAGTTCAAAACAATATCTTTTTAACCCCTTAAAAAATAATTACATTTAGAATATTGCAATGATGAAATTACACTTTACCCCAAAAATTAATCGAAAAAAGATACGAATTCAAATATTGGAGATAATATTATTTGGTGAGACAATCACACATCTGAAACATGGACTATAAAAACATGTATAATATAAAGTTTAAATTTTATAAATAATATTATTAAAAAAATAATTTCAAATCCTAATTTTTAACCCAAACCCAAATATAAAGATTAAAAATCAAATTTTTATATAGTAGAGGGACTAATATGATAATTAGATAATTAACCTAATATATTTCTTAATTTTCATTTAAAAAATAAAAAAGTGTTGTAAATCACTATCTGTTTTTCATTATTAATTATTAAATATCTATTTTAAATTTTCATTTTTTTTTATATTTAAATCTTCAAGCTCTTGCCTCTTCTGCAACCGCCTTATCTTTCTCCCTATGTCCTTTGCTTTCTTCTCCAAAGGGTTTTCACAAAGCTAAAAGATCAGCATTTTAATGCTCCCGACAACCGCCTTTAATATCTCCTTGCTTTCTTAAAACCTTAAAAAAGGGTTCTTCAAGTTCTTGTTTCACAACACAAAGAACCAAAAGTTAGATCTTTTGTTGTTTTTTTCTCTGTTCTTTAAGGATGAATAAACAAGATGTTATGAAGATACAGGTACTGTTAACTTAATCAGTTCACCTATGGATGTTTTTTTTTTTTGTTGTTGCTGTAAAACCTTGTAATAATTGTTTTCTTTTGTTCTGTTTTGTTTACAGACATGGGTTCTGAAAGTGAATATACAGTGTAGCTGTGATGGGTGTAAGCAGAAAATAAGGAAGCTGTTGCAGAAAATTGATGGTATTTGTGTATATATTTTGTTTTTCTAGCTGGATATTCGAGTTTCCTTTTTGGGTTTTGGTTGATTTGTTTGTTGTTATGGTTTAGGTGTGTATACGACTAGTATAAGTGCAGATCAAGGGAAGGTGACGGTCACCGGAAATGTCGATCCGGCTGTGCTGATCAAGAAGCTGCAGAAAGCAGGGAAACATGCGCAGCTATGGGGTGGGGCTCAAAAGGGGGGTTCTAATTTCCCCAACCAGGTCAAGAACATGAGTATGGATGATGGTGGGAAAGGTGGGAAGGACAACAAATCTCAAAAAGGTGGTGGTGGTGGTGGTGGAGGTGGAGGTGGAGGCGGTGGAGGTGGGAATAACCAGCAGAAAGGTGTGCAGCAATTGACACCGCAGCAACTGCAACAGATGCAACAGATGATGAAAGGGATGAACTTGAACCCTCCAAAAGACCAGAAATCTGTCAAGTTTCACTTGCCTGAGGATGATGGGAGTGATGATGATGATTATGATGATGAGTTTGATGATGAGGATGAGGATGATTTTGATGAGGAGGAATTTGGTCATGGACATGGACAAATGCAAAACAAGATGGTGGCTATGATGGGAAAAGGCCATGGGGTGTCAAATGGTATGATTAATGGTCATGCCATGAATGGTAAAAAAGGAGGAGGAGGAGGAGGTGGTGGTGGTGGAGATAATGGGAAGAAAGGTGGAGCTATTGATATGCCCATGGTGATGAAAGCTATGGGGGAGAACAAAGAAGGGAAAAAGAAAGGAGGAGGTGAAAAGAACAAATCAGGGAATGGAGGGGATAAACATGGTGGTAAAAAAGGGGGAGGGGGAGGAGGTTTACTTGGATTTTTCAAGAAGGATAAAGGTGGAAAAGATTCGAGTAAGAAGGGTAAAAATGAATGGGATGATCATGGTAAAAACAAGGGCTCTTCTCATAATGGAAATGGAGGCCATGGTGGTGGTGGGAGCAATAATGGCAATGGAGCTAAAAAAGGTGGGGGTAAAAATGGTGGTGGTGGTGGAGGCCATCATGAGATGATGAACAAGATCAAAAGTGGTGGGTTTCAAGACATTGATGTTATTAATCATGGAAAAGGAGGTGGTGGGGGTGGCGGTGGCGGCCACAACCATGGAGGCGGCGGTGGAGGCAAGAATATGGGACAGATGGGTTTTAACATGGGCCAAATGGGGAACTACCCAATGAACCAGATGAATAATTTTGCTGCAGTTCAAGGACTATCAGCAGCAGCAGCAGCAATGAATAATGGTGGTGGATATTATCAAGGGATGGGGCCAGGGAATCCCTACAATCAGCCCCAATATATGTCTGCCATGATGATGAATCAACAGAGAGCAAATGGGGGGATGTATCAGCCAATGATGTATGCTCAACCATACCCTCCCCAAGCAAGCTACGGACCTCCGCCGATGCATCCGCCCCATTCCGAATCATATGCTCATTACTTCAGTGATGAAAATGCAAACAGCTGCAATATCATGTAAAATTTTCCCTGTATTAGTGATGTTTTTTTCCATTGGCTTTCTCTAGGGTGTTTTATACAAAAGCTTGCAAGGGACATGTTTAAGTTTTCCCTATAGTCAAATTCCCCCAAACCCTCTTTTTCAGGTCCATGGACAATGTAGAAGAAAATGCAGGTAAAGTTTGAGGGATATATGATGAATATATAGTCTTTTTCTCTCAAAAGGTGTATCCAAATGTATTTCTATGTGAACTGTTGGTTTCAAATGTTAAAAAAACATGTTTTTGCATCAATCCCCATCATGGTCCATTTTTCTTCAAGCATTTGACTGCAGAATTTTCTCCTATGATTGCAATCTTCAATTATTGGGTTTGCAGAGGCAACCAACTTCACTTTTTTAAAGTATACAACTTGACTGTTTTCATACAGAATTTTCTCTGCAGAAGTGTAGTTGCAGTATAGTGATAAATTCGAATTCGAATATTATTGATTATTTACGAAAATAATTCTCTTAATCTAATTTGTTTCGTTACAACGTCAAATTATGTTACTTACACAACATCTAATTTTCAAGCAAAGTCAGGTTTAGCATGTGAACCTGTTTTTCTAAGCACTCATTTTGAGGCTGTCATGCAAATAACGCCTGAACTCTCACATGAACAATGCTTTCAAGATCTGAATTGCATATAAAGAACTCAGTTTACCTTTTATATTTTCATCAATGGCTTCTCCTTCCCTTTATTTTCTTCTAAGCTTTCTTTTGGTATCGTACCTCGCCCTTCTATCGGAATCTCGAACAACTTCGAAGCTGAACAAGTTTGTTTTGCCAGTGCACCAAGATGGCAAGACCAGTCTCTATGTTGCTCACATTTATAAGAGAACTCCACTATTGCAAATCCCGTTTGTTGTGGACTTGAATGGGAGGTTATTGTGGGTTACTTGCGAAGAAAATTACCTTTCGTCGACGTACCATGCCCCTCGATGTCGTTCGACTCAGTGTGCTAGAGCTGATGCTCACTATTGCCATACTTGCTCCTCCAAGGCCAGACCAGGGTGCCACAACAACACATGTGGGCTTGTGTCGGTGAACCCTGTGACAAGCCTAACCACCATGAGTGAGCTTGCACAAGATGTTCTGTCGATTCATTCGACTCGAGGGTCTAACCTCGGTCCCCTAGTTAAGATACCTCAGTTCTTGTTCACTTGTGCACCTTCCTTTTTACTGCAAACAGTGTTACCAGGGAACGTTCAAGGGGTAGTTGGATTGGGGCATTCCCCTATTTCTTTGTCCTCTCAACTTGCCTCATACTTCAGATTTGCCGGCTTTGCGCCGACATTCGCCTTATATCTAGCTACTAATGGGGTCATTTTCTTTGGGGGTAGCCCTTACTATATGCATCCTGGTATTGATGTTTCACGTCCTTTAAGCTACACACCACTGATCATTAGTCCACAAGGAGAGTACTACATACGTGAAATCAATCAAAATAAACAACAACGATGTTCCGTTAAATGCAACGTTGTTATCAGTCGATGGACGAGGCATCGGTGGCACGAAGCTCAGCACAATCAATCCATACACCATTCTCCAACACTCGATCTTCAAATCAGTCACCGAATTTTTCACTAAGGAGCTCTCAGGCATTCCCCTGGTTAAACCAGTTGAACCATTTGGTGTTTGTTTCGACTCAAGAAGTATCACCAAAAGAAGCAGGGTCGGACCGAGGGTCCCTAATATCGACCTAGTACTCCATAACCAACATGTTGTATGGCGGATTTTCGGATCGAACTCTGTGGTCGAAGCTGTACCGGGAGTTTCATGCTTAGCCTTTGTTGACGGGGGACTCGACACTCGAGCTTCGATCGTTATCGGGGCTTACCAAATGGAGAACAATCTTCTACAATTTGATCTGGCAAGGTCAAGGCTAGGCTTTAGCTCTTCCCTTCCCTGCTGTTTTTCAGGACTTCTTGCAATAATTTCAACTTCACTGCTCTTACATAAAGATAATGAAGGAGTTTTATGTTAGCCTATTGCATGTATTTAGCTTGTGTATGGTCACAGTTTCGAGTAAGTACGGACGGAATTAAGATCGAACATTAGGATAATGATACGTGATACATCCTAAAAGTGTCACGTTATAAAATAATAAAAATATATAATAAAAAATTATAAAAACTCTAAAAATATTATAAAGTATAAAAAATGTTATGAAAATTTGTAAAACTTATAAAAAAATTATAAAAATTCAAATATATATGTATATATTAATTCAAAAACTTACAAAAATATAAAAGTTTCTAAATTGATGGGTTTTGAGTTAACAATACAGGTGAAATTTTTTAGATTACTAATATTTTTAATAATATTTAAATATTATTTTAGAATTTTTTAATATTTTTTACAATATTAATAATATTATTATTTTTTTATATTTTTATATTTTTAGAATTATTATAATAATTTATAACATTTTATATAATTATATATCTTTAAAATTCTTAGCATTTTTAAATAATGTTCTATTAAGAAAAACATACCAAATCCAAGTGATTTATTTTTACACATTATTCTTCTCTAGAGAGAGGTTGGGGTCTCCCTTCTAGGGTGAGCGTTCGATTAAGTCGAGTTGAGTAAAAATTTTTGAGTTATTCGAGTTAACGTGTTTAATTTTATCATTTGAACTTTCATTCAAAAAAAATTGATTCGATTCGAGTTAAAAATTTTGATTTGATTCGAATCAAGTCGAGTTTTCGAATTCTTATAAAAATTTAATTATAATCTTTTATTATATTATAATACGATTTGATTTAATTTAAATGACTTTCACTAATCATATAGATATGTATATATATTTCTTTATGTTTTTTTCATATTTTTTCATATTTTTATATATTGGTATATATATTATAAAAAAATTGAGGGTCTTGTCTCGAACTTAAAAATAAATCCTCTAATCACTAAAAATTTTGAGTTATTCGAATTTCTATTTTACAACTCAAACTTTACTTGAAATTTTTTCGAGTCAATTCGATTTTATAAAATTTCGAATTCAGTCAAAACAAATCAAATATTTTCGCTTCGAGTCGAGTAATTCAGTTTTTTCGAATTAATTTGAGTTTTACTCTCCCTTACTCCCTTGTCCTATACTTCCAAGTTCCATGTTTCCTACTACCATTTCTCTGAACGTGCAGAAGGTGAGCTATTGCATGCTTAACCATGCAACTTTCGACCAAGTGAGGATGATGTTAAAAGACTTCGACCACAATCACGACGGTCGCCTAAGGAAAAGCTCAAGCAAGCCATCGGCAGCATCGATTCAGCCTTGCGAGCTCTTCATCATGCCGCCGTAAATCACGACGGCCATATAAATGAGCAGGAGGTCGAATCTCTGGTTAAATATGTAACAAAACATGGCTGTACAACCAAGATGTATCAAGCTTAAGTTACTACATGTGTAGTATCAACTATCAACTTCATGGTATGGTTTATGTTCACTCTGCATACATATATGTGAAAGGTTCAAAGGTTCAAATTTTGGACTAAAACTTGTAATCCAAGTATGTGCTCATGAGAGTTCTACTAGAAATTTCAACACGGTACGGAAGTTCTTGAGTTCGAATCTTGAAAATTGTTTTTACTTAACTATACTTGCAGCACAAGCAAAATCCAGCTGAAAGAAAAGGCATTTAAGGAAATACAACCCTGGAAGAAACGGATCTCAGTTTCCCAATCTTGGAAGAAAAGTAGGATTTCTCTTCAGAATTTGCTTTTTATTTTAGCTCAACTTCCCTGCTTATACCGTTTCTGAAATACACCAAATTCTTTAGTATTTCATTTTCGATTTTTCGTTTTAGCGAGGAGAATGATGAGAAATCGCGGGGATGAATACATTCAAATCGCCGTCAAAGACTTGATATCGTCTTATGAAACAATGGCGTCTGATGATTTCATCATGTCTAGCAAGTGTTGCATCTTCAAAACCCCAAGCATACTTCACAGGCATAATAGACAGGCTTACGCTCCTAATGCATTCTCTATAGGGCCCTGGCACTATGGCCAGACACACTCAAAAGGCACACAAAAACTCAAACTGAAGTATCTTGAAGGCATTATTCATCGTTCCCCTGATCCGACGATTCGATTGGCAGAGCTGGAAGAAGCTATCAGAGAGATCCAGCAGGAGGCTCGCGAATGTTACCGCGGTTGAATTCAGCGACGAAGAATTTGTAAAGATTTTGGTGCTTGATGGTTGCTTTATTATTGAGCTGTTCCGGAAAGAGGCTAATGAAATCGAACGAGATGAAGATGATCCCATTTTCACCATGTCTTGTATGCTTCAGTTTCTATTTCATGATCTGATTTTGCTAGAAAATCAAGTGCCATGGATGGTGCTCGAAAGCTTGTTCAGTCTAACCAGGGCCGCTAATGAAACAATGTCCTTGGCTCAACTTGCAATCAATTTCTTCAGGAACACGTTTTCATCAGATGAACCTTCCGTGGACCAAAACATGTTCTTAGGGAAAGAGATCAAACATATCATACCGTCCGAAATAGGTAACGAGAGTGACACTCAAGGATGGCAGCATATCCCTTCTGCAACTAAACTAAAAGAAGCCGGAGTTAGCTTCAAGAAAGTCGAGTAGAAAAGCATCTTAGACATAAAATTCAACAATGGTGTCCTCGAGATCCCTTCTCTGCTAATCCAAGAGACGACAGAAACCGTGCTCCGCAACCTCATCTGTTTCGAGCAATGTTATCCAAATTGCTCCCCGAGACTCACTTCTTATGCAATACTCCTTGACAACCTCATCGACACCACCGATGACATGGAGGTCCTGTGCAAGAAAGACATCATAGATAACTGGTTGAACCCGGACGACGCAACGAGGTTCTTCAACAAGCTTTATTTCGATGCGTATGTCAAGGAATTCCATTACCATGACCTTTGCAGCCAAGTGAATAGTTATTGCCGCCATTTGTGGCCTGGATGGCATGCTTTCTACATGCATAATTATTTTGGCAAGCCTTGGGCTATTGTTTCTCAAGTGTTTGCCATTAGTATTTTGGCCCTCACGGCTTTACAAGCTGTGTACTCCATCAAATAAGAACTTCCCCGCTAGTACTTGTTTATATCAAGTTGTTTGTTTGCTTTTGGTTATGTAACTAAAGAATTTGTGTCTTGCTATGATTTTGATGCATGTATCTTTGCATTCGTGGTTAAATGCTAGCCTCTAAGGATGAAATGTTGGGAAAAAAGCACTCTACATTCTACAAAGAGACAAAAAGGGTAAAAGAGTCATTATACTCTGAGAAAAAATGTTGTGCTGACAAGGCAACCTAAGATACCACTTATCTTCAAACTAAGGCCAGTTCTTGCCTTGGCCAAACTTTCACTTATCTGACTGTGATTCTGTGAAGGTGGAGAAACAAGCATGGCAAAAATCATGGACTCAGGAGCCTTCATGGAGAAATTTATTCTCCAACCAAATCCCTCCTCTCACCAACTTCCCCTTAGTGGTCTCACTTTTGCTGTTAAAGAAATGTAAGTCATCCTCTTGCAAACAATTTTTACAACAATGGTTACTTCATAATTCAAAGCATGCTTCTTGTTTCAATGTATATCTACTTGCTGAAACTGTGTTGAAAAGTGAATATTTGCAAACTGATACATCAATTTCTGCTTTCAAGTATTATTGGTTGCTCCCCCCCCCCTTTTTTTATGCTCTCTGGGTAACTTTAGAACTTAAAGTTTGGCAATAGATTTGATGTGGATGGATATGTCACTGGCTTTGGAAACCCTGACTGGATAAGGACTCATTCGGCTGCGGTTTCGACCGCACCGGCTGTTGTTGATATCTTAGAGGGAGGTGCCACTTGTGTTGGCAAGACTGTCATGGATGAAATGGCATACAGGTTAGCATTGAAATCTCTTTACATGTTTTCACCATATGTGACTAACTGTTTCCTTTTTCCAGTATAAATGGGGAAAATATACATTATGGCACTCCCACAAATCCTTGTGCACCGGATAGAGTACCTGGAGGATCTTCCAGTGGCTCTGCCGTTGCAGTAGGCGCAGGGCTCGTCGACTTCTCCCTAGGTGTGTATTCTTCCTTAAGCAGGGATTGTTTTTCTTTATGTTCTCCAGTCCACAGATGTTCTTTTAAGTGGTTTTGATCTCTAACATAGGAACTGACACTGGAGGAAGTGTGAGAGTTCCTGCATCATATTGTGGGATTCTCGGGTTTAGGCCTTCACATGATGCCATTAGTACTTCCGGTGTTATTCCGATGTCCCAGAGTTTCGATACCGTCGGTAATTATCTGATCAAAGTGTCTCAATGTCTTGTCTTTCTGATTTTGTGTATAGTTCTTCTAACATCAATTCTTATGTAGGATGGTTTGCTAGAGATCCTGCTGTTTTAAATCGAGTAGGGCGTGTGCTCCTGCATTTACCTAATATGGACCCTGTAGCACCTAGTCAGATTATTATCCCCGAAGATTGCTTCAGCTTGTCGAGCATTCCGAGCGATCGAACGAATCAAGTTCTCGTAAGATCTATGGAGAAGCATTTTGGAGGTAATCACCAAACTATTACCTTCTGTTACTGGTGAACTTCAGCCTGCAAAAACTCATTTTGCAAGTGCAGGTCTCATTCTAAAGCATGTAAATCTTGGAGACTATGTGAAGGAAAAAGTCCCAAGTTTGCAGCATTTCATGCCTAAGGATAATGAAGATCAATCGTATAATATACCATCGTTGGCCGCCCTTTCGAGCTCGATGCGACTGCTTCAAAGGTGCAAAGCATCCCGGAACCTTTAACTGATTCATTCAACTCAACTGTTAATCCCTCCCTGTATGGTTTTGGATCATGCTAGATGAATGGTGCTCTGTATCAACTCCTGAACTTCATTTATGTTTCATAGGTACGAATTCAAGAACAACCATGCTGAATGGGTCACAACAGTGAATCCTAAATTTGGTCCCGGACTATACGAGCGCATATGGGACGCTGTTAGAACACCGGACGAAAACATCGATGTCTGCCGCTCCGTGCAAACTGAATTACGTGCTGCTCTTACAGATCTTCTCAAGGTACATGCAACAAAGATTGTTTTTCATACAATTTTGTATGAAAGTACTCATGTTATGGCCTTATATTAGATGGTTGAATCCATTTCAGGATGAAGGCATCCTTGTTCTGCCTACAGTTCCAGGTGATCCACCGAAGCTCGAATCAGATCCTGCCTCACTCGAAGTGTTCCGTGCTAGAGCTTTCAGCTTGTTATCCATTGCCGGAGTAGCCGGATTTTGTCAGGTCCTCTTTCCATCTCATTCTCCCCTCTCAACCACATACACTCACAAAACACAAAAAAAAACTACAAATCCATCAGAAAATAACAAATGATCAGTGTTTTTTGACAGGTGAGTATTCCATTGGGAATGTATAACCATCTGCCTATATCGATCTCCTTGGTGTCGAAACATGGTTCGGATGGTTTTCTGCTGAATCTAGTTGAGACTTTATATGACACCATTCAACAAGAGGCTGGAGTTGCTCAGAGAATTACAGACTGAAGTACTGAACTGAACTTACATTGCCTCTGTTTGATTTTGTATGACAAAAGAATGTTTTACTTGGCAGCTCAGATTCAAACATAATGAAAGGTTATCGATTCGCATGTTAAGGTTCGAATCTCATATATTCGACTTAAAATTTAATTGTTTGGAGCTCCCTTGAGGACAAACACAATGAAAGATTTAATATTTAGAACGTATCAAACATTTGATCTTTATTTAGTACAGGCTACAGGCCCCGGGTTTCTTCTTAGAGATCCCCAGGACCATAGCCCATAGGAGTTTTCTACACAAACATCATAGAGTTCAGTTTAGAGAGCTATGGCATATCAAGCATTCACTACGGTACCGCCGTTGGGATGAAGGACTTGACCAGTTATGTAGGAGGAGCAGACATTACAGGCAAGGAACACATAGCACGGTGCAACTTCTATAGGATGACCAGCTCTCTTCATCGGCACTTCACTTCCAAACTGTCCAGTCTTCTCTTCGCTAAAGGATGCCGGTATCAGTGGAGTCCATATCGGACCCGGTGCAACACCATTGACCCGGATGCCTCTGTTCACTAACTGAAGTGAAAGGCCCCTAGTGAAAGCCACAATGCCACCCTTGGTGGCTGTGTAATCGAGTAGCGTAGCGTTACCTTTATATGCATTCACCGATGTCGTGTTTATTATCGAACTGCCGTCAGTCATGTGCTGCAAAGCATGCCTGCACAAAGAGCAATCGATCATGCCATGTTCGAGATCGGGACCGAATATCGATAGAATTTAAATAACAGTCCGTAACAGCAATAACTGTGACACGATCGCGACCGAAACCGTAATTGAACGACTAATTTTCGTTACCTGGTCATGAAGAAATAAGAAAAGAGGTTGGTCCTAAACACCCTTAAAAGCCTCTCCTCGTCTATCTCCTCCACACTGCTTGTCTCATACTGCTCGGCAGCATTGTTAACCAGAATATCAATCCGACCATATGCTTTCACGACAACGTCGACAACCTTTCTGCAGTTCTCATCGAACCCCAAATCAGCCGGTACAGCCATCGGATCCTTTGCACCGGCGGTCTTATCCTTTTTCAGCATCTCCAGAGTGTCCTTTGCGTCCTTATCCTCCTGGCCCTTCACGTACGTGAAGGCCACGGTTGCACCCTCTTTGGCAAACAAGATACAAACCGATCGGCCGATGCCGGAATCGCCACCGGTAACTAAAGCCACCTTTCCCTACAAAAGAGAAGATAAAATTATACAAAAACAAGCATATGGGACAATTATTTCGTACAAGAAAACTTATAAAATCAACATTACTTGAAGCTTGTTTGAAGGCTTGTAATCGGGGCTGCTGAATTGAGGGACAGGGTTCATAACATGTTCTTTTCCTGGTTGGGAATCTTGTTTCTGGGGAGGCAGCTGCTGACCATCAGAAGCCATTGTGCTCTCGAACAATCTAACGATTTTCTAGGGAAAAATATTTCAACCAACTATGAAAGATTTGTTTGGATACCAAGAAAATACTGTGGAATTAACTAGTGAAGAAGAAAACATATATAGTGGTGGGATTTTATGCTTATGTCATTCATGGAGAGCTGATGCAAAAGGCTGATATAAAACAAGGATTTTCAGGTGGACACGTGGGACCAAGTGGCAGAGGGAGAAGTCTACGTGTCATGTCAGTCTGCATGCAGTGGACACGTCATCTTGTTTTATGACTCGGAACCCAATTTCACCAATTCTGAACTGAACTTTTTCTATCCTGCAAAGCGGCCTGCATTAGAGGAACAAATTAAGGCACTTTTGCATTGCTTAAAAGAAAGTTTTAGTTTAAAGAAGTGATTTTTACCTATAATTAATGTTAAATATTTAAAAAATACATATGAAATTATATTTTATTTTTAATTATTAATTCAAATTAATTTTTAAATTAAAGTTTATACATCAAAGAATCCCAAAGGAGCATTGCCTATGTCCTTCTTTGGTGATGCAGAAATTGAAACTGAGGATACATTGAGATATGAAGATGTTTCCATTAAACATAACCCTCCCAGGGCTGACATTAAGGATAGTCATCCAAATATATCTGTCAATGATCTTATATCAAGTTTATATAGTCAAGCTGAGAAACTGGATCCTTTAAATCAGACAATTTTGATGATGATTCATGGGAATTTAAAGATGCTGTTTCTGGAAACGGAGGAGACAACCAGAATTCTCCTCCAAGAGAAGATGAAGCTTTTCTCACTTCATACCAGAATTCTCCTCAAGATTATACAGTCCTCCAAGGGATGTTTCTTGAATTTGTGACCCTTTCTCACTTCATACCAAAATCATAAATTTGGAAGATGAAGCTTCATGGGGCTCATTCCTCTTGAAATTATTATCCTCAAACGATAGTATAGTTGTTCATGTTCATTGAATATTTAATGTCTGAATCTTGTTTGTTGCCTGTTTTTGTATGATCTATGTAATAAATTGCAAAAGGATGGCATAATATCTGAAGAACTGGCCTCGGAGAATCTCTAGTCAAGAAGATTCACCTTGGTAAATATGCCAAGGTTCTACTAGAAAAAAAAAGTTTTCAGTGCTAGAATCAGAATATAAGTTATCAGAGAAAGTATCACTGGTTTGTGTCTTTACAGGCAGACAGCACATTCTGGCACTTTGAGAAAATTTCAGAGTTGTCAGAATCGTTGGATCTTTGTCCTCCAAGCTCTACAAGCCCTGGATATTGTCATGTTCTGAGAATCACGTCAACTTCCTTGCTCTTGTGTGGGAGTGTTCCACTGTGCGCTCAAGTTCAGGACTTGAAGAAGCCCTTCAAAGCCTGAATGTTTCAACTGATATAAAATATGATGTTGAAGCTTTACTTGTTTCCATTTGGAGTATTCATGATCCTGATGCACATGAACTCTATAAACAAGTTTTCTCCAGACAAGAACCTACATGCTGTCTATCAGGTTTAACTGCTGCGGCAGTGCCAGGTATGAATTTATTGGTTCTAAGGTGCTTAACAAAAAGTTCTATCCCTAATTGTGCCACAAAATTATTCGATTTATGATTCATGTTCGAGGTTTTCAGGGTTTAAATTTTGGATAGAACTTTTCCATTTGATAACTGTCCCCATTAATGTTTACCTTTCTTACAAGGTAGTCTTTTGTAAACATTTGTGGATTTTACTTTACAAACCCCTAAAATCAAGACAAGTTTTGGAAAGGTCTTTTCCTTACAGGCGTGTTTGAATGAGGTG
This sequence comes from Abelmoschus esculentus, assembly GCA_035048815.1. Taxonomy (NCBI): domain Eukaryota; kingdom Viridiplantae; phylum Streptophyta; class Magnoliopsida; order Malvales; family Malvaceae; genus Abelmoschus; species Abelmoschus esculentus. The sequence continues at coordinate 1,712,230 of JAUCBN010000051.1, read as the reverse complement.
GTGAGGGCCCCAAGTGTTGGGGCTAAATTCAAACATATTGATCTAATCTAGTTAGAAAATGAAGCCTATAGCTCTTGGGAACAAAACAAAGAGCCAAAAACATTGAAATTTCAAAGAGATAAATTAAGGGATAAGTTTGGTAGCTCCCTTTTAGAGTAAAAAAAAATGATGAAATTGTGATGCAGTGCTGATCTTAGTCCCAATATTTTCATCACTGGTTTGCTTTCCCTTTATGCTACTTAGGCTCTATGGCGAGTGTCGAATATATTAAGTATTTCAAAGTTGTTTCATATATTTAGAGGATCATCGTTCTCGTAACTAGACACAAATATCAAACACCAATAATTAAAAAAATAAAAATTAAAAGTTCGAAATAACATTGAGTTTACTTATTTTTCAGATGTTAGAAACACCAGAGCTACTGTATTTATGATGCAAAGAATTGTTGAATTTGATTTCTGTTCTAGTTTAAACCTTTGAAAGAAACACAAGATATAACCCATTACTTCAGAAAATCATGTAAGAACTATATATAAATCCACATCAAAATTTTGCATACAAGTCCCCTACAAACCAAACATCATTCAAAACAAGAAGTTCGAATATATAAATCCCACGAAAAAAAAAACAGTAAGTCCTAAAGTTTTTGTAAGAACTTTGTGTATCTACAGCTTTCTCTCAAAGGTGTATGATATATCAGTTGCTTGCATTGCTACTTGTTGTGTAATGGATCAGGACAAGAGGGCACTTCTCTGTCAATTGTTGCAAAAAACCCTTCTGTCCCATTATCCAGATTCTGATACTTCCATGTTGTCTGACCAAGTTTCTCTGTTAGAAACCTTGCTCCCAAGACTCCATGGTTTAGAGCTGAAATGTTCAGAAACATCAATACAAGATAACCTAGCACAACACCCTTTGGGACCATTGTATCTCTTACACAACAAGGTTCTAAAAGTGGGAGATGAAAGATTGCAATGAAAGCACAGGAGAAAGAGAGAGTTTGGACTGCAATTTTTAAGATGGTAGAAATATTATATAGGGATATAGAAAGCTAAAAAGTGAAAATATTTTATGGTCAAATTCTTATGCATTGACAATGAGAGTGATGTATATAGGACCTTTGCTTGGACAGTTTCCATTTGGAGGATCCCACTGCAACAGCTTGCACTTTTCTTAATAATTTTGATTAACAAGTCGTCCCCTATGTTTTAACGCTCAACAGTGTGTGGATATGAAGTTTGTCTTGGGAAGTTAACTAAAGTTATATGTCACGGGTCATTACCTCTTCGTAACAGATATGTTTGATAGAATACGTAACATTATCTTTATATATTTAAGATTTTATTTTTTTGATATGAGATTAGTGTTTTCGTTTCTTTCTAAGCGTGACACGTACATATATGTGATTTGTCACACAATTAAAGTTAAATTGTATTCTATTTGTACAAATTAAGTCGAGTAGAAGAAATTTGATATCTCTTTACAAAATCGAGTTTTATTTTTTTTCTGTTTAAGGGTCCAACATAACTCAACTCCGGATATAGTCTATGCTCAATGTGACTATATTTCGTTTAGATTTAAAATTTAAGGTTATAGTTTAGAGAATTATACCCCCAATATAATTATAAGATACAATTATTTCAAACTCGACAGAATTAAACTGATAATAAATAAATTTTCAAATCACACCTACCTCAAATATTATCCCTAGAAGACCTCATTTTCAGGATCTTACATTTGACTCTTACTTACCCTTTCTTCCTTTTTCTCCTCTTCTAAAGATTTAGATTTGCTAATGTCCATTTTATTATTTTTTTTATTTTAATGCAGTTTTCAAGGGCTACTAGCACTCACTTCCCATTTCTTTATTAAAAAAACTGGGTCTTTTTGCCTTTTGAAGAAAACAATACATTTATCTTATAAAAAGGTATCTTCATCTTTTCTGTTGTTAGCCTTTAGGGTTAAAGGTTTCAACTTTAGTGTAATTCTGTATCTTCTCATGGACTTCCTTAGGGCAAGCTATGGCCAAGTGTAGATTTTGGTTTTCTATAATCTTGATGTTGAGATATGGCTTTACTTCCCCCTCCCCCTTCTAGAATACAAATATATGTTCGTTTTTAGTGTCTTTATTTATGTCTCGTATTAAAAAAAAATTAGGGTTTAAAATTAAAGTTTAGAATTAGTGTTTAGGGTATTTGTGGGTATAATATATTTTTAACGTTTTGGGTTAGGATTTAGAATTTAGGGTTAAAATTAGTGTTTTAGCCCTTGAATTTGATAGTTTTTACAATTTGATTAACAAACTTTTTTCAAATTAGTTCCCAACATATTGTTTTATCCCTTATGAATCAAAAGTCCAAACATCCCTAGCATGCTATTTAAGAGATTATTAGAACTTTTAATGTCCCAAAGTAAGAGACTATAAGCCCACATGTTTTGAATCATAGGGTGGACATGGGAACAAAATTCATGAGGAAACATCATGTTTCTAAGGACACATCCAAATTCTTGTCCTTTTCTCATGGGATCCAAGGCATGAAATGATGTGATGTTGACCATTGCTTGTGTTGATTAATCAAGTTGTAATCAGGGTTGAATTATTGGATCGAAAGCGACACGAATTGATATAGTTAATCTTCGTTTTATAATTTATGTTCGAAATTCATTATTCTTCTATAATTCACCCTCCTAATAAAGTTATTTCCAACTTAAATTCTCTCTACTTTTATAATGTTATTAGTATATCCGTTTTAGTAACACCCGTAAATGTTGACATTAAAGTGATGACATGATTTTTTTATAAAAAAAATTATTCGACTAATATATAAATTTATTATCAAAATTACACTTATTAAACTGTTCAAAAACCAGTTTTAGAACATTAAGACTCATATTTACAGAACATGTACTTATCTTATTTTCATCTCATAGCTTAACTTCTCCGACCGGCAGCCGAAGGTTTAACCGATATCCATCAGACTGGTATTTCCGATTGAAAGAACCCAAAGAACAAGGCTCTTTCATGTTCCGTTTTCGGAAATGAAAACTTAGCTGATGCACATCAAAACTGGAAGGCAAGGGAGTTCTGTTTTAAGTTTGGGGTGAAAATGGTGAAGAAATGCAATTACTTTGGAACAGTCACTTGTAATTTATATTCCCACAGCCTTAAAAATGAATGAATACGTGATGTTTTACTTGATCAAGAATAATATTTCCGCCAATTAACAGCCGAAGGACCAAAATTCGCTTTCTTTGTGATCTACAACTAACCTGATTTAGATTCATGAAAGGAATGTTTACTATACCGATACGGTGAACAAATAGAGCTTGAGCACAACAGCAAGAGCCAGCTGCAAGAGAAAGATACCAGCAACGATCAGGAACCATCTTTCTCCGGCTGAAGTAATATGAGCTTTGAGATTAAGTGCCACAAAAGTTGCCGACATAAACCCGGCTACACCTGCAATTATCCATCTGAAAATTTCCAAGGGGACTACAGATAGACACTGCAACCAAGTAGAAACAAAAATTTCAGATACAATATGAAGTTATAGAACATTGTTGAAAGATTGTTATATCGCATATCGGAATTTTACATGGTTTAGACAATACACTCTCCAGAAATCCCAATGTCAGCTCTAAAGCGAAAATCATCTACGGGGATTTTCAAGCATAAAGAATTTCTTTTCTTCAGACAGTTTACCGGTTCTTTAAACAATTGGAATCTATTTAAAATTAGAGGGGGGGCGGGGGGGACTTCACCAGTTTTTCTAATTCCAAAAGATAAATGTGAAGTGGCAAACAAACAAGCTTATCATTTAGAGAACTTACCATTGCCGGAATAAAGATAAACAAGGAGTATCCATATAGACAAAACAATTGGACAAGGCCTGATGGTGCTGAGAAATACTTGAGAATAAAATACAAGACAAGAGGAACAACGATGGCATATCCATAGAACACACCAGCAGACCATGTAATCAGATTTATGTCATAACTCCATTCTTTGTCCCGGAGCTTGTGTGCTATATAGGTCACAAAAGTACCAATAGCAGCTGCTACAAATATAAGAGTGCTGCAGATCCAGAATGGTCCATATCTGCACAACATAGAAATTTCTAATCATGCACGAGGAGCAACAGAAGAATTCTGAAGGGGGAAGTGAAATATTTCCAGGACATGAAAGTAATTATGCGGAAGTTAATGACAGGAAAATCAGCTTTTCAGAAAAGCAGACTTGTACGGCACATCAGATAATTATCCATAACCAAGAAATTAAAGCTTGCCAATGATCAAATCTTTTTTCCTCTTTGTTTCGAGTTTTAGGCACCCATTCCTAGATAAATGTTTCTAGTCATGTGAAATAGCAAAGAAACTTTCCAGTGTAGAGCTTTTAAATAAGTTTCCATACACCTTGATTCAATAATCATTCAAGATCCACTACTTCTAAATACAAATGAGTTATGGGTAGAGAACTCACAAATCAGGATTGGTAGCAGTCTTCTCGGTAAATGTTCCTCTAAATGGATAGAGTGACTCCTTAAGTCTATCCAAAACATCAGAAGTATCAACATCAAAGTACGGCTTGTATGCGGCGACCGTGAATTTATGTAACCAACCACCTCCTTGTGATTCATCAGAGCCCCTAGGAGAGCCACCAGCAGGTCTCGAAAATGAATCTGCCTCAACAAAGTGCCATCATTTGTCACCAAGATAACAACAAATTTTGTTGACGTGATAAGCTAATTAGATATATCATTTGGACTACACATATCAGAAATTATATTTAATCTAATTAAAATATCTTTCATCCAACTGTTTGATATACAATACACAGCAGCTCTTTCAAAATATCATCAATTACATGGATCATCTTTCAAACTAAGAACTTTATCAAACCAAATCTTTAAATTAATAATTCATCCTCATGAGGATAAAGCTAAGAAACGTAATTGGTATACACAGTGTGACCAAGATGATGAATTCTTTACATAATGCACCAGGATAAACAAATCAAAGCATAAGCACTGCCTCAAATCAGACTAACCGAAAACTTAAAGTGGTCAAATCAAAGAAAATGATAAATACCATCCGCCTCACGAGGAGGTTGAGCTCCACCAGAGAGCTTCCCCTGCACACCCGACGGAGGAAACGTTTGAAGTCCCGAATCTACAATAATCATCAACTGATTAATTAAAAAAATAAACCATACACACAAAATAGCTACCTTAAAGCGAAACTATCACCTATCACTCTTAAACACTTCATTATTCAATAAAACAAAATTTCAATTCATTCATTAAACTCAGATAATCCTTTCGTTTCCTACATTTCTAGCGTAACAAAAAAAATCAACTACTAAAAGAATTACTATGATTTCAATTCGGATCCACAATTTAACAAATGAAATAGATGATCACCTGCAAATTGGACCGAGACACGGCCGGAATCTGAAACAGACTGAGAAATTAAGGATTGAAAAAATGATTAGAAAACGAGATCTGATTAATTTTATAAAAAAAATTAAAATCCTAAATTCGTTAAACAAAACTTACGGGTACGGATCCAGAAACTTTCTGGTTATCAATGCTGGTATAGCCTCCGGTCATCATCTTTTCTTCTCTTTTTAAATTTTTTTTTCTTCTCTTTGTTCCTGCAGATCCCTCTGTCTCTTGTTGAAGTCGAGGGATTTTATTTTTATTTATTGTTTTGGTTAAAATATTACCAAAATCCCTGTACTATTTTATATTTGAAAATTAGTCACTTACTTTAGGAATTTAGCCTTATTAGTCATTACTTTTCAAATTTAAAAATTAGGTTAAACTGAACCGTGGAGTGGTTTCAGTGATAAAGGATGATTTAATTCATTCAGGTGATTTGAGTTCAAGCACCATGTGTAGGGGTGCTTAACGAGTTGAGCAGCTCATGTTCGAACTCGACTCGGTTAAAACTCAATAATATTTGATTCATATTGACTCGACTCGATACCTTAACGAGTTAAATCGAGCAAAGTGTAACTCGACTCGATAAGTTCGCGAATAACTCATTAATTTTTTAAAATATTTTTTTAGTAATTACTTTAAAATTATTTCATTCAAAAAATAAATCTAAATAGATTGTTACTTTCTAATTTAGACTTTGAAAGTGTTTTAACACTTTTTTGATATTTTTGATTAAATTTATTAATTTATGTTAATATTAAACCTCGTATAATATTATTAAATTTTATTTTTAGTTAAAAATAAGGTAATTTTTTTAGTGAGCTTAACAAGTAACAAGTCGAGTCGAGCAATAATTTTTTTAACAAGAATGAGTCCAGCAATGCTCCACTCTCGATCGACTCGCTCGATAAGCACCCCTAACCATGTGTATACGGTGTGTGCACTATTAAAAAAGTTAAAAAAATTGAACAGATACTAACTTGCGATCATACATGTATATTCAAAATAAATAGGTTAAACTATCCCAAGGTCATTAAACTATGTGATTATTTTTCAAATTCTATCCATAAAATCTAATAAGTAGTCTTAGTGAAAAAACAAATAATATTCATTCGAATAAACTTAGATATAAATCGTTTTTTATAAGGTGTGTGCATTGTCAAAGTGTTAGGAATGTATATGAACAAATACTATTTTATAATCACCTTAAACTATTAAAAAAAATTATATTGATATTTTTTAAGTAAATAAAAAAATATTATATTTTTATGTCATGATTCGAACACATAGAAATTTTATTGATATTTCAATTTCATGCTCTATTAAAAAAATGTGTTTTTTCCATAAAAGTATAGTTTCCTTCTATAACTATTAAGAAAATTATCGTAATAGACGTGTTACGTAAATTTAATTCTGTCAATTTAATTTTTAAAGTTTAAGAATCTTATTTTAATTCAGTTATTTATATATATAATTGTTAATTATATGCGATGATTGTGTGTAGTATTAAATAAATTTAAAATTATATATAATTTATATAAATAAAAATTTATGTATCGTGTTACACATTCGATCAATTTTTAGTACATAAATTTTCAACTTCAATCGATAATACAACTCAAAAATTATCAACTTACCAACCATGCACCCATACATATCAATATAAATGCCTAATTCCTAAGCACTACCAACACTCTAAATTTTTATTACCTTTTATAATCAAATGTGAAGAGCTTTGTCCAAGTAAAAAATGGCTGCCAAAACCCTACATTCTAAACAAAAACTCTTCACCCTCTGCTTAATATTTCTCTCTTTTCTATTATTTATTCTTATTTTATTTTTTGAATCAAAATATAATGTTGTCGATATACTTAAACTTGAGATGGATCAGTCCAATCAAGTGTTTGAAAATCCGAGGTGGTTTGATCTTATTCGAGAAGAGATGGATGGTAATCAAAAGATTAAGGTTGGTTTTGTTAATTTCAATAATGAAGAAGAGGGTCAACTTGGAGTTCATGGACATGGTTCAAGTGTTAGTAGTGTCCATGTACATTTTGATCATGTGTCCAAGACAAGGAAATGGGAGGATTTTTTCCCTGTTTGGATTAATGAAGATCTGAAATCTCCCCCGTCGACGTGTCCGGAGATCCCTATGCCGCGACCGGTGGAGGGGTATCGGGACCTCGATGTTGTGGTGGCTAAGGTACCGTGTGAAGGGTGGACAAGTACTGCAGGGATGAGGGATGTGTTTAGGTTACAAGTGAATCTGGTGGTGGCTACGCTTTTGGTCAGGGCTTCGGATGTTAAAAAATGGGAGGTGTACGCGGTGTTCGTCAGCGATTGTGGACCGATGCCGGAGATATTCCGATGCGATGACCTGTTGAGGAAGGAAGGGGATCATTGGGTGTATAAGCCAGAGTTGAAGAGACTGAAACAAAAGGTGCTGATGCCTCCAGGGACATGCCAAATTGCTTATCCATTTGGAAAAACAGGTTAGTTGTAGTTTCCAAGCAAATCTTTTGTGTTTTGTTTATTAATATATTAATTAATAAGTAATTAATTAAATAATTTTATAAAAAAGATTTATTTTAATTAAATCAGCAATTATATATTATATAAGAGTGTAAATCTTGGGAATAAACAACTCTAATTATTATTTAATTATCATACCAAAATATGATAATTCATATAAAGAAATACAGCTTTTGGATAGGTGGCATAAGTTAGAGCTTGCATGTATTTTTTGGTAATAAATATCTCAAAATGTTTTTATATTTAATATAATTTAGAATTTTAAATGATAAATATATAATAAATAATTATTTTGATAATCATAATTTTACCTTTTAAAGACAAGACAAAATTAATTTTTTTTGAAAAGTAAATTCACACAGACCCTTTAATAAAAGTATTCTGATAGTTTTAATAATTTAGATTAAAATATTTTTTTGTCAAATTAAAAATTCATGTAATTAAAAAATAAAATTTAGGAGTAAATGAATAGCTCAATAAAAAATAATGACTTTTATCTTAAAAAATTCAAATGCAAACAATTGTTACTATTATTAAAATATATATATATTATCTTATAATTAGTCTAAAAATATTAAAAAGAATCAAAGTAAATCAAAGTAAAAAATATTTATACTAAAGTTGGGTTACCCATTTAATATTTGAATTTCATGAAACAAAGTCTAAACTCTAAACCATGGATTCAAAAAAGCCTATAACCGTTATAACGATTATTATCGGTAATACCGTCGATTGAAACCATTAATAGCATAAATAATGGTAGGAATTGAAGTTATACTAATAACAATCGATAATGATTGTAATTTATCGATTAACGGTCAATAACAATAACAATGAACTGTTATTGTTGTTATTGTACCATTATTTCAAAAATAATTAAAAAAATAAGAATTATTAATCAAATTTAATTTCTAAAAGTTCAAAATTCTAAAATATATAAATAAATTTATTATATTTATATTTATATATATTAATATAATTGTGTGAGTTTAAAAAAAATTTACGAGTCCAACTCTCGGAGGACCCCAATAACAACAGTTATATCTGCGATCGCGATAAATAGAACGGCAAAAACTTTTTAAATCTTTGGCCTAAACGTCTCCTTTTAAATAATTTTGTTTCTTGTTCTGCAGAGGAGGCAAAGGAAAATAATTTGGGAGACAACCAATTTAACCACAGAGAAGCTTATGTAACAGTTCTTCACTCCTCGGAAGCTTATGTTTGCGGCGCAATATCCTTGGCGCAAAGCATTATCCGGACCAATTCAACCAGAGATTTACTGCTTCTACACGATGAATTCATAACCCCAAAATCCTTAACAGGGCTAAGAATTGCAGGGTGGAAAACCCGATTAATCGAAAGAATTCGAAGCCCCTTTGCCGTGAAAGGTTCGTACAACGAATGGAATTACAGCAAGCTCCGACTTTGGTTACTAACATGGTATCAAAAGGTCGTTTTCATCGATTCCGATCTTCTGGTTTTCAAAAACATGGATAGCCTCTTCCTTTATCCTCAGCTCTCGGCTGCCGCCAACGACAAGACGCGGTTCAATTCCGGGATCATGGTGATCGAGCCTTCAACGTGTATGTTCGAAGATCTGATTGTTAAAAGTTTCAAACTAGATTCATACAATGGAGGAGACCAAGGGTTCCTCAACGAAGTATTCACTTGGTGGCATAGGTTGCCTTCTCACGTGAATTTCCTCAAATACTTTGAACCCAACCAAAGTTCCAATCGCGAAACAATACCCACCGATGTCTCGGCGATACATTACCTGGGTTGGAAGCCATGGATGTGTTACAGAGACTATGACTGTAATTGGGATTCCAAGGAAAGACATGTTTTTGCAAGTGATAAAGCTCATGAGAAATGGTGGCAGGTGTATGATGAAATGCCTAACAGACTGCAACAATACTGTATGTTGACTCCAGCGATAAAAAACAGGATAAAGAAATCTAGAAATATTGCTAAGAATCTAAGGCTGCCTGATGAGCATTGGAAGATTAGTATAACTGATCCTAGACAGTTCAGTCTTGCTCAATGAAGAAAGGGTTTATAGTTTCATCTCTTCCCCTCTTCAAGCTGGTTTTAAGAAGTTGAAAACAATGGCGGCTAAGGCCTTATCCTACGGTTTAGACAAGGTTTTGGTTCTACATAAAATGATAAAATTGTTGTCCTTTGACAAATATTTGGTACATTTAATTGTGTCCTAAAACTAATAAACATAATTAATGGATTTTATCAGTTTATTTAGACAAATCATTATATTTTTATCAGGTATGTTAATCTTGATTATATTTTTATTTGATTTTATTTTTTATTCTTTTATTATGTTTTCTTTATTTTATGATGTATTTTATTATTATTTTTTATATAATATTTAGAGATTATATTCTAAAAAGATATTATTATAATTATTATTAATTAATTAAAAAAATATCAGAATTAATATCTTTTCTTCATCTTTGAGTTGTTTTTACTATTTTTTTATTTTTTAAAAAAGAAAGAAAATTATTGGTATTTTTGAAAAGTGACCCCACCCCACATTTTCCCTCCCCTCTTTCTCTCTCCCCCCACTCCAGCTCCAAAGTTGGATTTTTTATTTTAAATTCTTTTGCCGACCAGAAAAAGAAAGCAAGGAATAGGAAATGAAAGATTGAAACTTTGACGAGTTAACTCACTATCCATTCTCGCTCTTGCCACTTCGACGTTTCTTTTTTGGTTAACTGTTTGCAAATGCAAGACCTCTTCGGATCAGTTCGCCGTTCACTGGTATTCCGGCCAACACCAGAAAATAACAACACCCAAGAAAATAGTCCTCGGTTGGCAATTGCAGCCAATGCATTCGTTGAAAAGATGAATTCTTGCATCCGCAAATCGCGGGTTTTCTCCAAACCTTCCTCTCCTTCGCCTTCTCCTCCTCCTCCTCCTCCTACGATCCGATGGCGCAAAGGGGAGTTGATTGGTTCTGGTGCCTTTGGCAGGGTTTATATGGGAATGAATCTTGATTCTGGAGAGCTTCTTGCTGTCAAGGAGGTTTCTTTTTCCCTTCTTTTAGTACATTTTAGTGGATTGTAATTTAATTGTAGTTCAAAATTGAAACTCTGAAATGGGTTTGCTTTAGGTTTTCAAGTTAGGGTTCTGTCTTTTGATTTTTTTTGGTTGGTTTCATTGATTTTGGGTTTTTGTTTAGGTGGATGTGATCTCAAGTTAGTGAAATGAATTTGCTATCATTTGTTGGCTTTGTTGTTTCAGGTGCTAATTGCAGCAAACAGTGCTTCAAAGGAGAAAACACAGGTTTGATCTTTAAACTAGGTTCTTTTGTTATTTTTTCTGAAAAAATGACTATCTAGGTGTATATGATGAATCAGATCTCAAAACATGAAGTTTTGAACGTATTATTGGTGATAACTTATCATCTCATTGCTAACTTAGTGAGGCATTTCCATAAGATGATTGACCTTGATTTGCATATTGTTATGTAAATAGGCTCATATTAGGGAGCTCGAGGAAGAAGTAAAGCTTCTCAAGAATCTCTCACATCCGAACATTGTTGTAAGTAACTACTGTGTTGTTTTCTATATCGATTGAATTGATGAAGTCCATCTCCCTTTATTTATTGAGATATTACTTTCCATCTTCAGAGATACTTGGGAACTGTGAGAGAGGAGGAAACCTTAAATATCTTGCTAGAATTTGTGCCCGGTGGATCAATATCATCACTTTTGGGAAAATTTGGACCCTTCCCTGAAGCTGTAAGTCTTGGATTATTAACCTTTTCCAATATAGCTGTTTTTAATGCTAAGCTTGTCTACTGATTTATCTAATAGGTTATAAGAAATTACACCAAGCAGTTATTATTGGGCCTTGAGTATTTACACAACAATGGAATTATGCATAGGGACGTTAAGGTACCTTTCCTTTTACAGACATTAATATTATAAACAGAGAACGGGCTTTGGTTTCTTTCAATCTTCTCCTCTTTCTGATCAATGATTGATTTGTTCATTTATCCATTGGCAGGGGGCAAACATCTTGGTGGATAATAAGGGAAACATTAAACTTGCAGATTTTGGTGCTTCTAAACAGGTTGTTGAGCTGGTAATTATCCAACTGTTTAACCTTATCCTCGCATCTAAAATAAATTTTCTCCATTATTGAATGCACTTTTCTTTAAACCAACAGTCTTATAAAACAACCTTTATGATAAAATGCTTGGTGTTTTACAGGCTACTGTTACTGGTGCCAAGTCTATGAAGGGTACTCCATACTGGATGGCTCCTGAAGTCATTTTGCAGACCGGACATAGTTTGTAAGAATAACTTGACTGCCAAAAGTCTAATTTTACATGTCTTCTAGTTGGAATTGGTTCGGTGAATTTGACTACATTAGATTTCTGGGGGTCTCATTCTATATTTCTTGAAGCATTTAAATGATGTTAGAGCTATCTTTGGCTAGTGTTCTAATGCATTTTACATTTTGGTCATTGTTTATAACCTATATTTGCTGCATGCATGGTGATATAGTTATTTACAACATCCTGATGTACTGAAACTTACTGATACATTATGGCTATACTGTTCATAATTTCTAGTTCTGCTGATATATGGAGCGTTGGCTGTACGGTAATTGAGATGGCCACCGGAAAGCCTCCTTGGAGCCAGCAATACCAAGAGGTATATCTCTTGACATTTCAAATGTTTGTTCTATCTGGTGGTTCTTCCATAATTGCACTGGTCGTGTTTTTCTTTTTTCAGGTTGCTGCACTCTTCCATGTCGGGACAACCAAGTCTCATCCACCTATTCCGGACCATCTTTCTTCTGAGGCAAAAGATTTTCTGCTGAATTGTTTGCAAAAGTATTTTTTATTTATTTACTCCGAGAGCAAATATCATATGATATATTTTATGGACATTTTCCTCTTCAAATCTGTGATGTTTGAGTTATGTAATTTCAGGGAACCAGAGTTGAGGCAAGAAGCATCTGAACTACTAAAGGTAATTGTGGCTTGACTACATTACCCTTTGTCTTTCTGGTTTTTGACATTATATTCAGTGACTTTTATGGGTTTAAATATTCTCCAATTTTGAAATAAATGCAGCATCCCTTTGTTACCGGAGAATCCCAGGACTCCAGTCCTGTTTTGCCATCTCCAATAATGGTTGGTGCACTTGAAATGTATTATTTTTTTTTTGTCATTCCCTTCCCTGAGATTCTAAAAGATGTTTTTCTTCAGGATAATTCTGAAGTCCCTTCACCATACACTAACCATGAAGATGTGTAAGTATTACAATATGATTTTGCTTGAACCTGTAAACTAATTAATTGCATTGTCGGTTGTCAAGCTAGCAAAGGTATTTAACAATTGCATCAATTTTCTTTCCAGTCAAGTTCCAACCTGCCATGACTCGGTTGATATCTGTAATTTGGGTAGTCTAAGCTGCTCAAACGCATTCATCGAGAAGTTTTCTGAAAGCAAAGGTTGGAGAATGAACTGCAGTGAAGATGACATGTGTCTGATTGACAAAGATGATTCTACGCTGAGCACAGTAAGGCTTTGTTCTGCTTCAGTTGTTGATAACGTTAACCAGGTAACTACTATGCTTTTATCAAGGTTCAGATAATTTTATCATTTGAGTGTTACAGCAACTAATTAATGAGTCATTCTTTTTGTTTAGAGTTCTGATCCCAGTCGTGAAGATCCTGAAATTTTACCAGTCGGTTTCCCTACTACTTGTGGTGAAGTGGGAAATAATTTTTCATATACTGGTGGGCCTTCTTTCTCTGAAGATGATGATGAACTCACTGAATCAAAAATTAAAGCTTTTCTGGATGAGAAGGTACTATTATTGGCCCTTGTGCAGTCAATTTCCTTTAAATTTGCCCTCAAAGATTTTTGTGACAATGAAATGTTGACTATCCCTCAGGCTTTGGAACTAAAAAAGCTGCAAACACCATTATATGAAGAGTTCTACAACAGCTTGAATTTATCTTGCTCCCCAAGTTTTGTTGAGAAACTTGACGAGACACCGCCAAATTACTTGAAATTATTACCTCCTAAAAGCAGATCCCCAAGTCGTGGTCCCGTTGGCACTCCATCTTCAGCAGCTGATGCTATTAGTACAGGAAGTCCAGGGAGTGATAATAGCAGGCGTGTGTCAAATGTTGGCAATGCTGGTGAACAAACTCCACAGGACAATTCATCACCTCAACATGGTGATCCGAAAGGGCTTTTAGTTGATGGCCTGCCAGAACCGAGCCGCCCAAGGTTAGCCCCATGGTTGATTGGTTTGTTGCTGCCTCCCCTTATACTGAATCCTGTTATTTGGTAGTCTGAAATGCAATTATTTTCTATTTGCAGTTTAATATTCTCTGACAGACAAAGAAAGTGGAAAGAAGAGCTTGACCAGGAGCTCGAGAGAAAGCGAGGTAGATATAGTTGGTTCCTCTCTGTCCCTATTCCCTTCTTCCAAATTTGCTCAATAAATGGTTAACTCTGGTAATTTTCAATTAAATTTATCATAGTATATTTATATTACTCAAGTCTCAAACCAAATTCTGAACAGCTCATCCGAATTCATGTTTTTTTCTTTTTTTTTTCTGTTGTATTGATTATCCATATCTTCATTGCTTACACTCCATATACTTAGCAACTAACAGTAAAATGTTTGCAGAGATGCTGCGCCAAACAGGTTTGGGAGGGAAGACTTCTTTGCCTAAGGATCGAGCATTAAATAGGCCAAGAGATCGGACAAGGTTTGCGTCTCCAGGCAAATGAGTGCATTTTAGAGTAAGCAGCAGCTCCTGAGAAGTACCAACAAGAGTTCATCATAACATTTACACTTAATTTGGAGTGAGCTTCTTCTGGCTCACTGGAAATGGTTGTTTCTCAAACACAAAATATATAGTTGTTTCTCTTATCCTGCCCCCTTATGGTTTTACTGGTTTTGAGGGATTTGGTATATTTTTCCATAAGTTTGTCTATGCATATATATGTGTTACTGATGTAGAATAATAATGTTGAGATTTTGCTGAAACCATTGTAATCTTTTACCTTCCTTCACATGCTTGCTCTTTCTTTTTCCAGAAAACCTAAGTTCGGTTTTATTAAAACTCGGCCCAATCGAACCAAAGAATAATACTCTACAAAGAGTTATTGACAGAAATCTGCTTCACAAACTTTTACATTGATAAATAAAAAGAGAAAATTCACCACAATATAAGAGAATCCAGTTTACTTTAAACCATAATGAAAAGAGAAATTTCATGATGCTTATATTCTCCCAGTAGAGAATCTCATTGGCATTAAAACTGGACGCTGTTTCATTCCACTCATTGGTCCATCACTCTTTAGCAATCCTTTTCTGCTCTTCAATGGTGACACCAATCTTTTTGCCAGTTGGGAAGGAGAAAATGATCTAGCATTGCCTTTTTCTGCGCACTTTCTGCTCTTCAATGGGGACACCAATCTGTTAGCCAATCGGGAAGGCGAAAATGATCTGCGAAGCTTGGAAGCAGCTGATGCCTTTGGTGATTTCTTGCTCAGGTTGGTTGATCTTGTGGGCGATAGTGAAACCATGGGTGGGCTCTTGATCTTGACTTGAAACTTCGAAGCCGATGGAGGAGACTTGATCAAGAACTTATGTGGAGTTTGTCTATTTCTTGCAATCACTGGAGACCTTGTCTTGCAGAACTTCTGTTGCTGTGAAGCTGTTGTTGAACTAAACAAAGGGTTTGGGAATAAAACAGTCTTTTTAGCCCATGGCTTATTCCTTGGTGACACCCTATTAGCTATAAGCCTATTGTTTTCCTTCTCAAGTTCCTTGAATTTAGGAGGAGAAACCTTGAAGTTGATTCGTGAACGAGCTCTTCGAAGAGACGGGGACTCGGTTTCGGTCCGAATCAGCTGTAACTTGTTCTGCTTCTCCCTCTTTCTCCTGGCTTTCAGTTCAGTGTTCTCAGGCTGTTGCTTTTGCTTTCTATGTTCAGACAATGGAGTTTTTGGATCCTCAACAGTTGTCTTCTTGACTTTATTATCAACTGCTGCTAAAATCTCTCTTGCAAATTGACTCGCTTGAAGTATTTCCCCCACAGTTTCTCCTACCAGCATTGCTGGCAATGACATTCTCTTCCATTCACCTACATAAAAACAAGTCAATTCCACGGTTGATGTTCGAGATTCGTGACTATCGTCTCGTATTCGACACAAGGAAAGAAAGAAACCCCATTTGTTTCCAATACCTCTTCCAGCAGCTGGAAACTTCCCAACAGGTGATGATTTCCTTGGAGAAGTACCGTTCTTCATCCTAAATAAAACAGAACAAGAACCCTCAATCCTTTTCCTCATAGATTCAACACAAAACAAAACAAAAATCAAAAACCCCAAATTTGAGCATACCTCAAAGACTCTTGCTTGCACCTGAGACTAGTTTTCAAATAAGCCCTAGTGCTCCTAGGACTTAGTTTCACCCCTGATATAACCTTCTCCCCTCCTGCAACTGTATACTGCAACTCTTGCAATCTCGCCATACATTTCTCCACCTTCAAACAAACCCCACCAAAATAAACAAATAAACCCCCACAAAAAAAGCAAAAACAAAAAGCACCCAACTTTACCTTCTTCACGGTTTCCCTGAGTAGGACAGGATCAAGAGGAGCCACCACAATCTTCCTATGCTTCGGTGGGGTTCTTGCAACCATTATTGCCAGAAAGAAAAAGATTTCCCAGCAGCCAATCAACAGAGAAAACTAAAAGAAAATGTGGGTCTTTACTCCTCAGCTACGCTCCTCAATCACTCTATATACCCATCAATGGAAGTTTAATCTGAAAAGGTTGGTGTTGGTTTCAGTTACTGGTTTTTCTCTTGGAATCTAAAGGATTAATTTTTTTCAAAAAAGTCAAAATCTTTTTGGTTTAAGAATTGAGATGGAGAGTGGAGATTACTTTTCTGGGCAACGGATATGTTCTTTGCTGTTGCCAACGGTCTAATTATATCTCTTTCATTAGAAAACAAAAACGTATATGTGCCAACGGCTACATGTATTTTTTTTTTAAAAAAATATTATTATTTTGAAACTATTAATTAATGATTATGGTGAGAAAAATGCTTTATTCCTTATTTTACGCTTGGATTTTATATTGTAAAATAATAAAATAAAAGGTATACTTTATGAAGGGTAATAATAATTAGTCTATGGTGTGATCTTAGTTAAGATGACCATAGATGTGTTAAACTTTGTATAATTAACATTTTTCTTTTATTTAATGCATTAATTCTTTTGGGTATATTATATTCGAGTTGTGTATGTAGAAAATTTGTGACATAGGTCGGTCTGAAATAATCGGGATGAAACCTGAAAATTAAAAGAGCAGTAAAAGATAATATTTCGTGCATTGGTTAAAAATTTGTTTTCTACAGACGAGTTTAAGAATATTTACGAACAATATTACCTTAGACTATCAAAAAAATACTCTGATACACGGTTTAGATTTTAAGGTTTAGTGTATATGGGATAAAATTTAAGGTTTATTATTAGAATTTAGAATTTAAGGTTTATGGTTTAATGTTTAAGTTTTAGGGCGCTAAAGTTTGGTTTAGATTTTAAATTTTAAAGAAGAGTTGTATAATTTTTTACGTAATTTGTTTATTAAAATATAACATTTAATAAATTAGAGTTTAAAATATTAAATTTAAGATTTAAAGTTTAAAAGTTAAGATTTATAATTAAGGATTTAAAATTTATATTATAAATTTTAAATAAATATATTTATGTAAAAAATTACATTAATAGTGCATTAAAATATATATTATGTTACAAATAAGAGGAATTAATATATACATTTCTCAAATGTAATTGTTGAATAATTCCATGAAGATAGTTTATCAATATTTTAAATAATTACAATTGATTTTTATCTTATTGCTAATATTAGAATATCCATTGTTTGGCTTCTAATACGACAGTATGAAATTCGATACGACTTAAAATATATAATCATGATATAATTTATATTTTAAATAAATTTATTTTATATATTATTATACTAATAAACCTATGAATTTACTATTAAACAATATAATGAAATCGTTCTAAATTTTAAATAATTATGATAAATTAATTAAATATTTTTTTAAAATTATCAAAGAAATAAATATTTTTTTTAATATCTTAAAAATATACTTCACAATTATTTAAATAACTCCAGCAAATATTGAAGAAATATTCTTACCAATAATTTACCAGTTGATAATTCTGAGCTATTCTTCCATGGCTGTTGCAGCACCTAGATGCATCAACAGCTGCTTCATTACCTTGAAATGGCATAGTTCAATCTCAACCACAAACTTTCCCTTATCTTTTTCTTATCCCATCTTCAACGGCTGCCATGGAATTTCAGTGACAAGAACTGGGTCTACCTCAGCAACATTTGCCAAGTTTGAGAAATTCCAAGGTGACCCTTCTGAAGATGATCTTGAAGATGTTACAGCATCTTCTGTACAAACCCAGGAACAAACCAATGAAGAAGAAGAAGATGACAGGTTCATTTAATACATACATATATATATATATATATATATATATGATACTCTTGCGCTAGGTAAAAATCGAAAGTTTTATGCTTTTTTGGACTGGGTGGTGTCTTTTTATCTTTTATATTCCAGTTGTTTGCCATCTGATTTGGAGGGAGCAGTGAGACAATCAGGTGAAGCAAGTGCCTTGTTTGCATCTTCAGGAGGAATGAGAGCTATTGTATGTGCCAAATAAAGATTTTGATTTTAATTTTCTATGCCTTTTGATTTCAGATTTTGATAGAATTGTTTGTAATTTTACAGGTTGAGCTCTTGATACCTCAGCTACAGTTTCTTGATGATGAAGGTGCTCAAGGTGAGCTTTGGGAATTGTCCAGGATTTTCTTGGATACACTAATTGAAGAAACTGGAAGCCAGGTTAGTTTATAAACCCTAAAAAGGAACTATTAGAAAATTTAAAGCTTTAAACTACAATTCCTGCATTGTTAATTTGATTTGATGCTCATATATTGGCATGCAATATCTGGTACATTGATTGCCAGAAAGTTAAAGCTATATTTCCAGATGCTGGAGCTCATTACTGAAATATAGATGGAAGGATGCCGCTTTCGGATTTGCCAGGTAATTGATTTTGTTATAGATGATAACTGTTTGATTATTTGGTTTGTTTGTAAAATCCGACCGACATTTGATTGCAACATGTTAGCATGTACTAATGTATGTAACTCATGCTTGTGCAATTCCTCTGTTTGTGTTTATCTAGTTTGAGTGACCGAAAACCAGTGGAGAGCCAAGATGAGATTATTGTCATGGTTGTTCCCGATTACCAGATGTTAGAGCGCGTACAGAGAATTGCCTCGGAACTATCAGATGATCCGGTACCGATCTAGCTTGGCATTATACTGTATGTGATGTTGTGTTTGTTCTTCATCCCCTCCTCACTCCCTCGGTTTCATTCCCTAGCTAGTTTGATCTGCAGACCATTATTTTGTATATACAATCATGGTAACACAGCCGGAAACAGTTGCATACCCTTATTTTGTGTGTCAATGGTGCCTTGTCCATTAATCACCGGAGTCGGAAACACAGCTCGAAAATTTTGTCTGCGCTAATCTCTTTGCATTAGTGCAACTTAACTGTTGATATTCATCATTAGTCAACTTGTTTGTCATATAAATGCATCAAATTGGTATCTTTAAATAGTACAGGAACATTTGATAAGTTGATATCAGAACATAGTGATGTTTCCTCATCATAATTTTCTTCATATGTTGGTAGCCTAGGCCTCTCATCATGTGGAACCCGCGTCTTATAAGCGAAGATGTCGGAGTAGGGGTTAATGTTCGCCAATTAAGGCGATACTTTTTACGGTAAGTCTTCATTAGGTTCATTCTTATACTTTCTTTTGGTTTCACTGTTCTCCTTGTTAAAGTTCTTACAAACTTTCATGTATTTTATCTTGATTTTTCGATGAAGCACTCGTATTTGATATCTGTACCCGGCACATACTTGATGGTTATGTCGAAATAATAATCAATGAACTATATCTCGTTTGTATTTCAGTTCTTTCACGACTGTTTACTCAATGAGACCTTTGGCAGCTGGTGCTGTGTTTAGATGCTATCCGGGGTAAGCCTCATTTGGATTTTGTTGTAATGTCAGTTCCGAATATCAACCTAGTCTCCGTGATCAAGTCGACATGTCGTTGCCATTAAATTCCCTCTTTTGTACTCGTTTTCAGATTGTGGAAGGTGTTTTACGATGATAAAGACAGGATCGGAAGATATCTTCTAGCAAAAGAACTCGTGAGCCGTCCCGATGCAGAAGATATCGAGGTTTATTCACTTTCTGAAACTACTCAACCTTGCATGGAAAATCCAACATAAAAAATGCAAACATTTTGAATTATGCTTCATCTTTTCAGATAATATTCGGAAATGCAGAGGAGAAGTCAGAGCAAGGTCCTTCATTGTTTAGTCAAGCTGCAAGCATTTTCTCATCACTGAACCGATTCATGAAAGCCATTTCAAAATAATGTCTTCTTACCAAGTTTCTGATGAAATTATTTGTGAGTCAATGCCGGACAGATTCAGCTTTGTATCGTTTTACGACGTCTTCTACCGTGTATATTGCATTGTAAGGTGCAAGGAAAAACTTTATGCTACCATATTAATTCAAGCTTCCTTTGGCTAATATTAGTAAATCTTATGATACAGTCCACATATGTTAAACTTTATGATACAACATGAAATCAACCTTCCTTTGGCTAAACCAGTAAATCATATGATACAGTCCGCTTATGTTACCAGACTCGACTCGGATATCTGTAGAGAAATCTTATCCCTATGCTTGTGTATGAACATGTTGCAGACATATTCTTCTGTTCAGCCACCTCTCACATGAAACTAGCAATGGCATATGCAGGAACATATATCATGTGTTGTACTTTCATCGGATCGGAGAAAGTTCGTTGAGTTAAAACGACAATCTCCTGCCAAATATACAAACCTTGAGACGTTGCACGGCACGCTCGGTTCCAGTCAAAGGATCATATGTGAATGCATGAAGAGCTCTCTCAACCTACCAACGTTTTCAGAAGCAGTGCTTGCTCAGTGTGACACAAGGAACACAAAATGTCTCATTATGTTCAAACAACCTAGCAATATGTTTAACTTGGGCATGTTTCTGCCACAATCAAAGCAGACTGATTCCCTTTTCCGACGAAAAGAACCTCAAAAACATCAAATGCTTCGTTTACAAGGTGGTCAGAAGGATCTAAGCATTTAATATCAATATCAAAAAGTACTTTTAGATAGTAATTTTTAAAAACTGTGATGCTCTATACAAAATGTAATTACTCTACAAATAATAATTCATGAGATATATTTGCATGCATTTAGATGTGCTGACTGATATCTGTAATTTTTCCCAGGAAAAGACCATACAATGTATACAACTAGTGAAACAGAGATCAAAAGCTATAAATACATCACAACATGGGGTATCACCCACCATACACTTCAGCCCTTCTTTTTCTTTTTCAACTCTTACTGTCCCATTTTTTTTCTGTTAGCATAGATTCATGACATGGAAGCCTTTCCAGCAGCAATGGCTGAGTTGACAATGATTAGGTTATTGAAATGAAGGGCAGAAACCGAAAAACTCACAATTTACAACAGATTGTGTTTTGCTCTTTGAAATCTCTATCCTAAAAATGGTTGGGGCTTTTAGAGTGACGAAGCCCCGCCAATCAAACGACTCGAGAGTAACAAATAAGATAACTAAGCAAGCGAGTGCTGGACGGAGGAGATGGAGGAGCAGAGGGGAAAAGCTGGAGTTCACTGAAATTAAAGCTCAATCTTCTCGAGCTAAACACCAAGCAAGAACTTAAACACATCACTCAATGAAATGATTCCTTCTACTCGCTTGCTGCCTGCCTCCACAATCACTAGTCTCCTAGCCCCTGTGAGAATACAAACAACAATGCAGTATAGAGTAGGACGCATTAGAGAAACAGGTAAAAAGGAAGCTTGTTTTTTCGAGATAATTATACGAGAATAAAAGAGAATGGGTGAAAATGATACCGGTATTTGCCAACTGCTCCATCACTTTGTGCAAAGTATCAGACCGTAGACACATCTGACATCTTTGCACGTTGAAGGAATTTGCATCTTGACACAGTTGCAAGGCCTGCAAGATCATTTCACTAGTAAGCAAAACTCTTTTTCTACTTGCATTTCAAACAGGCAGCACTGCATGCATAAATGATGTTTCCAATTACCTGATGAATACTCATTTCATCCAGACGAATCTGTGCATAAGCTCTATCCTTCGCTAAAGTAGTTATATCACTGTCAAGCAAACAATCAGAGGACAACTTTTGTAAGGAACAAAAATAATAGATTCGGTAATTGGTATCCAGCAGTTTCTTCTTTTATAATTTTCATTCCCCACTTGAAAAAAAAAAAAAGAAACAGATTACCTCCGTGAATATATGTCAAGCAATGAGTCATTCTCATCCACTATCGGTATTGAACTTACATCGGCTGCAAAAGGTGTGATCTTGTAAGATGATTAACAAAAAAATGAGGAAATGAAAAGGAGAGGAGAGAAAGAATGGGGCTAAAGAGACAGACCAATAAGTACTAACAGTGACTGATAACTCTAATGGCATTAAGGTGTTTCCTAAAAGGAGAACATAAAGGAAAAAGGAGGAAAGAGTTCTTCTAAAACCAAAAAAATCCGTAATAATGCAATAACTGTTCAACAATAGCTATTCTTGATATCGACAGGGACCTTACTTCGTATCACTAGTCAAATATAACATATAAGCATTAACCAAAAAAGCTAAGCAACAAGCTCAACGTGCAATGAAAAGAAGCAGACGCAAAATGTATCATTTTTAACTCAATATTATACGAACATGTGCTTAAAAATATATTCTTTTCCATTTTCCCACTGTGTTATAATTTCTTCCATATTGTACACACTTCAGCAGGAGCTTAAAACCTTTAGCTCAAAGGTCATAGGTTACCTTGAATCAACAATGATAAGGCAACACCAAGAGAGGCATTTGGTCGCAGCATTGCCAGTGGCCGACCATTTGATTCCCCAATTTTTGGTACCCATGTACCCAAGGGAATTGCACAAATTGGCTGTTGAAGAATGGGCAAGGAACTAGAAGAATGTTTAAAATGTCGGCATATACCTGGAAATTAAGCTCTGGTTAGAAACAACTCGTGTACCCTAAAAAACAAGTGAAAAATCAAGTACCATCACCTAGCAACAAAGGAAAAAGCTTACATTTTAGAACTTCAGACAAAGAGGCAAGATTTAGCAGTTGCGGAAATGAACCATCCTGTGATGAATGAATGATGGGAACCACAGCTACCTTACTTTTCAAAATCCTCAGAGCAACATCCTTCAAAGTATCATAAGGCCCAGCCTGCATAAAATGATACTAGATGTTACATATTGATATAAAAGTCACTGAACCTTCTAAAAGATAGCTCTAACTTCACTGGAGTCCAGTTTTTATCAAATATTAGCAAAAGAAAAATTCAACCTACAACAAATATTACCTTCAACAAACAAGTGTGAGTCAATTATGATAAATATAAGTAAAACGAGGATTCATTAGAAGCATGGGCTATGAAAGAAAGGCTCCAAGAGCTTAGAATAGGTAATTCAATCTATAATAAATTTCGTGAGAAACATCAAGATTGAATAACCTCGGTATCATGAGAATCCAAATAACCATCATTCCAAAATCTGGAACTGTACAATATGAAAGAAGTCACAATCTCTTTTTCATGAATAGATTCCATAATAATGTAGCAAAGGCAATAGGTAAAGATTACAGTACATCCTGATAATTCCAACAGTGAACACCTCATCTTTCTAACCAAACGCAGGAGTTTTATTTAACGTACAAGCAGGTAATTAAGTACTATTAAGGCAATTTTTTCCAACTTCATGAATCATCCAAATCAAGTAAACATGTCAAAATAAATCAAAGGCTAACATGAAAGATTTAGAAATGCTAGATAATCCCGGAAATGAAGCATTTACATGAACAAAACGTCTAGGATATGAGCTTGCATTGCCATCAATTTGTCTGCTAAGATGCACCTTTCCCTCTTTCCAAAATGATATTGTGTGTGTTTCTAATTCTTCCTCGGTCAAATTCGAACCATGATTCCCCAACTGTACTTCAAAGGGTTATACATGTTAAACACAATCAAGCTACATCATAGCGGAAAAGGAAAAATACAATGTATTTCCACATTTCAACAGGCATGTCTCAGACAGCTTAAAAGTTAAAACACCAAGAGTACTCCTAAAAATATATGTTACCACGACTACTGATTTACAGTGAATTGAAATATAGGGTTAAACATGGAGGAAAAAGAAAAGATAATTGTACTGTCAACATGTATTCATGGTTAAAAACTCAAAACATTTAAAGTTCATCGATAATTCAATATTTTTAAAATTAAAAACTTCAATTGATTCTCAAACTATTATCTACAAGATATGGTCATATGGGAAACATCTAGTCCATTCTCCAGTTTTAAATTCCTATATGTCTTTGACTCTCTTTTTTCTCGATAATCGTGGCCATCCACTAAGTTCAGCACAATTAGAAAGAAGGATGGTAAGTTTCATACCAGAATTCTGTTAGAAGTAGCAGTGGCTCATCTATTTCAGGAAAACACTTCCCTAATTCACCCATCTCTAGGTCTCTAAATTGGTCTCAATTTTTTTGTCGGAATTTTCACAGCTTGGCTTTGACATGTGAAGGAAAAACTCAAAAACATTTTCTCCCGAACTCACCTCTCTTAGGATAAGGATAAAATCCAATGCACTAAGAACTCCAACGAACTGGCTCTTGAATGAATCCCAGAGAGGAGCCACAGGAATTCCCTAAACGTAGCATAAATAAACAAAGATGATATCTGAGCTAATGATCAGCAGAGTGAAAAGTAAAGCCTTGACGAATTGCATACAGTAGTAAAGGGTAAAAAATCTAAAGTAGGTAAATTATATGTAACAAAGAAAGTAGTGAAGGAAAATTACTTCAAATAGGTGGAAAGTCAAAAGAAAGGGAGAAAGAGAAAAAGGAAGTAGCAAAACAAAGAACCACCAAATACACCACGATTCTTCTCTCTGGATGAAAACAAGGAAACAGTAGCAAAACCTTTGCGTAGTGACTGTGCATGTGTTTTCACCTCCGCATATTTTTTGAGGTTATAAAAGAGATTCACCTGCTCATGCAGAATATGGAATGCTTGCTTCACTGCTATATTAACATCCAAGGCAATAACCTGCAAAAGTGGACACATTCAGATAGAACAAGCCTCAAGCTACCACCCACAATAAGTTACCACGTAATCAGATCCAAGAGAAAGGTAATGCATTCAAACCTTGCCCGAGTCCGGAAGCAACTCATATGCAATATGGCTTGACAAAAAACTGGCTATGCGATGTCGAGAGACCTTTAAATCTGCATCTGATATAGTTGGAACTGGTTCCTACAAGTAATCCCCATAAAAGGACATAAATGCTTATGCATCTAAAATCTAACAAATAACAATAATTTCCTGCCAGGTTATTTTAGAAAAAGCACCTCAATACTTGAAAAATGACCAACACAACATGTTAGAAGTCTAATGTCAATACCAAAAAAAGACTTAAGTTTTTAAGAAGCACACCGAATGAGTAGAAACATCATCAAGGTCCATGTTGGATCTACTTGGGGCCTCAGGACTAAGACTTGGAGAAACCGCATCCAGATCCCTAGCTATATAGACAGTGTTAACCACACCATAATTACCATTTACAAAGGGTTGCCGCTCATCATGCCTCCATTCACCATCAACAAAAAACTTATACTGCCAGTAAACAGAAATAAAACCTGAAATCAGTTTCAGAGTTAGGAACAGATGTGCATTCCAGAATCCAGAGTGAGGACTACAACACATCCACACGATATCACAAACAAATGACCGAAGTTACGAGGAACTTTGCTTCATGTATTTTTCTTACTCCAGGGTTAGTACACAAAATACTTCAAAACATAATGATTACAAAGTGGTCATATCAACATACTGAAAAAAAAATCTCAATATGAATCATGAAGCGGCAAATGAGTTATTTTTGTAGTTGAAGTCCCACAAGCTTAGTTGACCATATCAAGATAATCTCCAGGGTACAGGATTTAAGAACTTGACTAGGATCTTATTAATAGAACATAAAGGTACTTGCAGCATTTACTTCCAATGATTATCAGTCATTTCCACAATTACTCAATCAGAGAAGAAGAAATAAAAATTCAGTATCAAGTGCTCTTTACAGGAGAATAGGATTAAATATGTTGCTTATACAGGTCCAGATCTTCTAATATAGAACTGGCTGGACAGAAGAATATCATATAACTGTTGAGAGGGTGCTTAGTGCTTTCCATGCTTCTCACACTTAAATTATTGGCTACTTGGCATGCATCTAAATTGATAACACATTTGTGTACTATCTCTTGTCCTCTTCTAAAGGCTGCAATGGGAAGAAACACAGTCTTGCTATCTCTATTATTAACAGACTCAATAATATTTTGAAGCCTAATCAAACAATATCAGAAAATTGACCATAAACATTATCAGAAAATCTACAAAAAATTTAGCAAAATCAAGAACACAAAGTTACATTCTAAATTAGAATTTCAGTTCCAAATATGGGTTTTTCCACCTACTACAGATAATGATCATAAAAGCTGGCTAACCTGATGATATCCAGGACTCAAGCTCCAAATTACTTGAAAGACAGTAGGGCAACCCTCCATTGGAGACATAGGTATAGGATCTGACCACCTGCGCACATAGGATACAATCAATTGCCATTTCCAACCTAAGTTCATGAAAAATCCTTAAAATATAATAAAAAAACAGGTCTGGGGAAAAACTGAATTTGATCTTTTTTGGCGCTCACCTAGTAAAAGAGCCTGTTAGAAAGACTCTATCTCCTCCATAAGGCCAGATGAAGCGCATAGGAACCATAAGTGGCCTCGAAACTCTGCTGTTTTCATGGCCAGATTCTGGACCAGAAGCATACATTTTCTCCAGAATTTACACAAATATCAAATTATGAATCCTCCAAAACTATAATTCAACAAATTTCCACTTAACTTTTCTTCTTTTTTCACCACAAAAGAACTAATATTCAAGCAATTAAAAACACTTGCTAATCTTCGCCAAGCTAATCAAGACTGGTAAACATCATAGAATTTTCAGTCTTTCTTTTTCGAAAGGGATCCTCTACGAAATAGAGCAGAGGACCCCGTAATGGTTACACATTAAAGCTACAAATCAAAATCATACTAAAAAAAAGATCAATTTTTTCTCAATTACAACATAAAAACATAACCCTAAAATCTCCCAATAAGAATCCCTGTAAAATTCAACCCCACCTTCAATAATCCTCTACATGTAGCACCACCCAAAACCCAATCAAAACCTCCAGAAATCAAGAAATCCAATCCCAAAAGTCAACAAATCGAACTGCTAGCAACAAAACCCAAAAATCTCCATCAATACCCAAAATTAAAGCTCTGATCTGACATTAAAAGCAAGAATTTGACACTGAATCAAACTCTAAATCAATGGAGCTTTGAGGAAGCTGAAAGAGTGAGATTTTCAGTAAAAAATTTCGACAGGCGGAGGAATTAAAAAGGAGAGCTTGAAAGAGATAAAACCCTAACTTTGATAGAGAAAGATTAAAGCGTTGGCATTTGGTTGGATCTTCAAGAGAATTTGTGACCTCTCAGTGAAGAATCTGACTACGAATTCTAAAACAAATAAATAAAAAAAGAGTTCAGAAGACGACGAAAACGAACAGTACAACTGGTAATTAAAATTAGGGATAATTATATATTGGTACCCCACTTTTACTTATTTATCTATTTTGGTATTTTACTTTTTTTAATAAAAATAATATTTAATATTATATTTTATTTTACTTTTTGTATTTAGTCTTTAAAATTTTATCAATATACTGATTAAAATAGAAAAAAATATACGTAACATACTGATAAAGAGAGAAAAATCACATATGCTACGCATATTTTTTTATGATTTTAATCGACGTGATATATTGATTAAGAGAGAAAAATAATATGATAATCTATCACGTATGATTTTATCTTTTTTAGTCAGTTTACCGTTAATTTTTTAACAATAAAATATTAAAATAAAAATAAAACATAATTTGAAGTACTATTTTATTAAAAAATAAAAATAAAATATCAAAATAGAAAATAGATAAAATAACATACCAAATATATAATAATCCCTTAAAATTATAATAATTGGCGTCAGAAACTTTATGAAAATGAAATATTTAGACTTCCTATATATGAACTTTTACTTTTATTTTCAGAATATCAATTTATCATAAATTATATTTTTAAGGTAAATTATATCATATATTACTAAACCATTAAGAGTGACTCGTATTTATTATTAAACTTTTAATTGATTTAAATTTATTAATAATTTTATTTTTTACTCGTTTATATCATTGTATCATTAAATTTTTAACGGTGTGATAATTTGGATACTAAACTAAAATAATATCGTTTTTTGTAGTGAAAACGAACCACTTTTAAGAGTTTGATGATACCTGACATAGTTTATTTTATTATTTATAAACATTAATATATGAGGTAATATAGAGATCCATTAATCGATCATGTCGTAAAAAGATATAATTATATCTCTATTTAATTAAAAATATATATGAATTATTAGGGTTGCTCATAATCAGGTATCTGAAGTTTAAGTATTGAAAACATTAGCATGTGATCATCGGATATCGATAATTTAAAATATATCCAAATCAAATTTATATAATTCTTTTATAAATCATACAATTTAAAATAATTTAAAACAACATAATTAAAACTTAGAACTCCATATTATATAATATAGTAATTCAAACATAAAGTTTAAATCCAATTTCCATATAAAAAGAATTATATTTAAATTTAACAATTAATAAAATTATATTTAAAAAATAATTTTATAAATAAAAATAAAAATTTATCAAACAACTATCAATTATCAGTTAATTTTATTATATTTTTATATAATAAATTAAGTACTTCATTAAGTCCTTCAGTTTATTCAAGAGCCTAGGAGATTTTGAGGTTGTTTAAACAGTGATGAATTGGATTAGAGAATTTGAGTCGATTTTAAGATAATTTATAATGAATATTTTTACCATAGATAAAATATAGAAAAAATATTTTAAAATTATTATTTATTATATAAACGATTTTTGTGAAATTAAAATTGAATTTTTTTTTTTTTGGAAGAGTGACATTTTGGGTCATATCAAAATGAGGAAATTGAAAATTTATTTTTTTAGTGACTATTTTATGAAAGGATTAAATCTTAAAATTTTTAAAGAATTATTTTAAGTCTAATATATGACATTTTCCTTTAATCAATTATTTTAAAATAGTTTAAAAAGAATATAAATAGGTTTTAGATTATTTCAAGGTTTATAGGTTAAAATCTAAAATTTTAATCAATAATACCTTAAAATCTAAACCATGACCCTAAACCCTAAAATTAAGACAATTATGTAAACAAAAAATTTTATTGTTTATATGAGATAATAATTCATATATAGAGAAACAGAGGATATTCTTTTCTGTTCAATTTCGTGACGTCCTCATTACGAGCTTTCCTTCACGTGATTAGCCTTTTGTCACGGTTGTTTATCATGTCTACCCTTCTCATGGGTGTTCGGCGTGAAATCGGGCAGTTAAAAGATCGTTCTGATATTACTTATCACGGAATCATTACCCTTTTCCTAAAAGACAAGTTACACAGTTCAACTTTCTAAGTTTTTCATGTTTTAGAATTGTTGGATGACTGAAATGGATGCGTCAAATTAACTCATTATTTTTCCCCAAATGATAATCTTCACATAACCAACTGTTAATCTGAGATATCCGTTTTAATCATCCATCAATCCAAAAAAAGTGTGAAACTTAAAGAATTTTACGTGATATAACTTATTCTATCCCACATATATATACAAGAGATAAGATTTGATGATAGAGTACAATTTTATACAATTTTAGGATTGTTGAATAGTTTTTTTTTTATCTCAACCATTATACTCAGTTAATCCAATAATCCTAAATCAATACGAAACTTGGGTTTCAATTTTTAATGATTTTAAAAAATGTTTTTAAAGTCAAAAGTGATTTAAAGATCAAATACAATACAAAACCGATAACATTTTAAGTCAAAATGTTTGTTTTTTT
Organism: Abelmoschus esculentus; assembly: GCA_035048815.1. Taxonomy (NCBI): domain Eukaryota; kingdom Viridiplantae; phylum Streptophyta; class Magnoliopsida; order Malvales; family Malvaceae; genus Abelmoschus; species Abelmoschus esculentus. The sequence continues at coordinate 1,681,895 of JAUCBN010000051.1, read as the reverse complement.
ATCTTCGTTTGAAAATTACTTTTTAAAAATTATTATTTTTTAGTTTAACTTTTTCAAAATATTTTTAAATAAAATTAATATAAAATGGATAATCTCATCCACAAATCTACATTAATCTAATCATCTAAAATTAATATTAAAACATTTTAAATTTTACAATATATAAATAAATTTTAACTCATATATGTATATACATAAAATTATAATTTCGTTAAGAGACCAATAATTGAAATAGTTTATAAAGTTATATAATTTTGTATTATATATATTTTTAATATAATTTTTTAAAATTTAAATTTATTTACATAAAATTTTACGTTCATCTCTTATACCGATCCGAAATGCAAACCACAAGTTTCTCGCCGCCATTGCCCATAAAAGAAAATTGTCAAGATATATGGTTTTATGAGCCACATGAAAACAGTGCTCCAATTAATAAAACTGTCACAATTATGAACAAATTAATCAAATTATACTGATGGACTAATAAAAATTGATATTTTTAAATAAAATTTAAAACATATATAAAATTAAAAGATTTTATCTTTTGAATTGGGATAAATTTTAGGAATAATTTAATATAATATTTTATTTTGAAATATAGGTGATTTTTAATTATAGGGACAAATTTAGAATTTTATATAAGAGGTACAAACTATCGAGAAGTTATATTAAAAATATAGAGATATAAAATTACAAGAGTTTACAGGATGCAAAATTAGATTATTAATAAAAAATTTATAATATATATATATAGTAATGAAATTGTCTCTTCAAATTTTATAAAAAAATATTAAAAAATTAGAGAATGTCACCTGCATGTGACATTCTCCTCTAAATCGCTATTTATAGGTAACGTTCTCTTACTTGCATTGTAACTTTTGACTTAGATTTTAAAGTAAACTTTAAATATATTATTTTTTAAAATAAAAAATTTAAATAATCTATATATTCAACAAAATTTTTAAAAATATGTTTAACTCGATTTATTCTAAAATTAATTAAAATTTTTGTGACTATAGCTATAAAAATATCTTTTTGAAAATGAATATTTTTAATTAATTATCACTCAATTTACAGTCTTTTTCCCCCTCAACATACCAACATTGTGCCTTCAACTTGTCAAATATATACACACACAAACATGTATATATAGAATATATATATATATATATAAAAGCTTAAATAAAAGCTAAGAATCACTGCATAAAATAATAACTACCCATTTGCTCAAGTGAAGTCCTTTCACGTTTACTTTCAACGTTTCTAAGCTTTGCTTCTTCCCTGTGGAAGAAAAAGAAGGTTAAGTTATAGCCACTGGGTTACTTGTATTTTACTTTGGATGTTATCTTTCTCACTCTGATTATTGCCTTAGCTTAGATTTTTATCTTTTTTTTGTTTTCCCTATGTAAAGCATTATTCTGCATCACTTGCTGGGTTTCTTTGAATTGTCTGCCATTTGTTTTGTTTGTTTCCCAGTTTTGAATTTCGACTTCCAATGGTAAACTGTTTCGTTTTGTAAGAAAAAAAGGGATCTGGGGTTGCTGTTCTTTGATGCTATTTACACTTGTATGTGTGTCATTAATGTGGGTTTCTTTGGATTTCTGTTTATGTTCCCATTATATACGTTTTTGTGAAGTGATCAGTTGATGTATGTTTGAATGGAATATGTCAATGGAAGAAGAGACTTGGATTTATGTATCTGGGTTTTGATGATTTGGGGGTTTTAATTGGATAGTTCTCCTGGTTCTGCACTTTGAGCATGATGTTTGAGGTAATATACTGAGAATTTCCTCTAATGTGCCTGGATAAGTAGATTGACATTTAGGTTTTCAGTTTTAGAGAACAAGTTTCTGTTTTTCTACCCCCAAGATTGAATCTTTATGCTGCTCGAATCCGTGGGGATGTCAGTGTTTCCTTTGTTGGTATTGGATTGTTTTAATGTTTCATCTGCGAATTCATCAGCTATGCATCCATCTGTTGGAACATTTCACTATATTTCACCTTCATCGAGCTATGTTCTTTCGTTTCTAGACTCGAATGCCAATCTTTTTTCTGCCTGATGGTTTAAAGTTCTCAGTGTTTTTTAATGAGTATGACATTTGGTGATTTGTTCTTGAGCATATAACAGATCCCTGGTTAATTTGTGCCCGTGGGTTATCTTTATCTGTTAGCTATTTGCTGTTGAATTTATCTCACTCTTTTTTCGTACTTTTCACAGATGGAAACAGTTCAGCTGGATCCTAATTGCAACCTTGCCGAAGAAACATCTCCTGAGCTGTTGCTTCCTCCAGATTCTCCCGATATAACTGATATATTCGGTGATCCACTATTAAGTCCAAGAGTTGGCGATGAATACCAGGTGGAAATTCCTCCCATGATAACAGGATCTGAGCATCTTCGGCTTTTGATGGACCCTCTTGACTCGGAAGGCATTCCTTATCTTGCCCATTCCTTTCTGTTAGGCTTACCTGTCCCTGTCGCTTGGACCTGTGAACACGATACTGATTTCGAGGATGAAGGCAAGGGATGTCTGAGTAAGCTCAATGATGGAAGTAAGTTGGACAAGTCTGTTAAATCAAGAAAGAATAGAAAGGGCCAAATTTTTAAGAGGAAGAAAAATTCAGAACCAAGTGTTGAACAGTCAGATGCCAGGTTGGTCAATGAAATCGATTCAAATGCCGAGAACCTTGAATGTGGAATGGCAAGTAAAACTAGGTTATTTCGACCATGTGAAAGTAAAAGGTCTCATCTAGTTCCAGGTTCATCAGGTAATTCCTGGAGTGATACAGAAGTGGACGGATTTCTTCTTTGTTTATATATATTTGGAAAGGATTTTGGGCTGATAAAACGATTCATTGTAAGCAAGGAGATGGGGGATATATTGTCATTTTACTATGGAGCATTTTATAGGTCTGACAGATACTGCAGATGGTCAGATGGCCAAAAGAAACGAACTCGGAAAAATGTATATGGACGAAAAATCTTTACGGGCTGGAGACAGCAGGAACTGTTATCTCGGTTACTCTCCCTTGTCCCTGAAGAATTACAAAATGATTTACAGGAGGTAAACATGGTTTACTCATATGTGCTTATTTATTACACACACGGATTCATCTAAGTGTTTATTAGCAGCATGTTGAAGAATAAAATACCAGTTTAATATATCCTAGTTGGTGCCGTATGCACTTTGCTGATTGTTGATGTAGGACATCGATATTCCATGGTTAATTTTTCAATGTCTTACTAGGAATGTCTAATCCATTCTTTCTGGAGTAGCCTCTATTGCTTAAGCAAATAAACATTTGTTCCAATATATTGTGGATTAGGAAACACTTTCGAATGTATTTTCACTCTTTCAGCTCTTTAATCTGAATTAGGATGGTTCCATGGTTTCAATGTGTGATTCATGCCTTTTTTTTTGAAATAATCAATTATTGTTTCTCCTGTACTGGTAGCTGTTATTTATCAATAGTATAATCTTCTAGTTAGTTACCGAAAACTATTTGATTACATTTGTAAACTAAGGCTGTGCAATCACTACTCTTGTAGATGCCTTTATCATGCTTGACCGAGTTTATATGTCCGTCATTCCCATTTCATCTTCTATCCGCAGGTCTCTAAATCATTTTTGGAAGGGAGAACTTCATTCGAAGATTATGTCTTTCATTTAAAGACTAGTGTCGGCATATGTGCACTAGTAGAAGCTGTAGGTCTTAACAAGGGGAAGGCAGATCTTACAGGCCTGGCAATGGAACCTCCGAGGATCACTCAAGTTTCCCCGGAAATACCATCTGGGAAGGCTTGTTCATCTCTTACATCTGGTGACATCATCAGGTTCTTAACTGGAGGCTTTCGATTGAGCAAAGCTCGATGCAATGATATTTTCTGGGAAGCTGTTTGGCCACGCCTGCTTGCAAGAGGGTGGCACTCCGAGCAACCTAAGAATCAGTGCTCTGTCAGTTCCAACCATTACCTAGTCTTTCTTGTGCCCGGAGTGAAGAAGTTCTCAAGAAGAAAACTTGTTAAAGGAGATCACTACTTTGATTCTGTTAGTGATGTTTTGAGCAAAATTGCATCTGAACCAACACTTATCGATCTTGATGCTGAAGGAAACGGTATAGGGAGTTTCAATGAAGAAAATGGGTGCATTTCAGGAGAGTCATCAGATGAGGGTGATCCTCCTAATCATAAGCCTTGTTATCTCAAGCCTCGTGTCTCCATTTCGAGTTCAAACCATCTGAAGTTCACAGTTGTTGATTCCAGTTTGATGCATGGAGGAAAAGCATCTAAGATGAGAGAACTGAGATATGCACCAGTTGATTTGATGTCTACTTCCAAGCCAATGCAGAAGGATGCTCAAGATTCACGGAAGGTAAATGCTAGTCGAATGCTGTCAAAAGGTGACAAGTGTGTTACTAATGCTCGCCATCGCAAGGACAAAATAGCTGGCTCTACTGCAAGCCACAGTAAATTCACCATTGTAGATAGCAGTTTGCTCCATGGAGGAAAATCATCCAGCGTGAGAGAACTCAGATGTTTGCCCGTTGAGTTTGAAATTTCTTCCAAAGTTAGCAATGCTTCAGGAGATGAAGACAATTCAAGTGGTGATTCTTCTGATGAGCACGAGCAAAAGTTTATTGATAGACTATCAAGTCATGGTTCAGTTGCCACGGATTTGAAGCCTTGTAGCGACTCAGTTACCGACAGTTTGGATCAAAAACCAAATATCTCATGTATATTAGACCGGGATTTGTTGATTCACCAGGATGAGAATACCAATAAATCAGAAGATACCGGGTCAAAGCAGATAATAAAGCATCAGTTCAGTCGAAGATCTAAATCTAGTCATGCTGTTAGTTTAGTTCCTCCGGCAAAACGAAAGAATCTAGCTGTTTTTTCTAATACAGAGGCTAGTGAGAAATCTGCTGCTTTATCAATTGGTTTAGCTTCTCCATTGAAACAACAAAAATTAACTGCTTGTGCTAAGACAGATAGTAGTCACCTTACTGGGAATATCTCTGGTAATCCTATTCATTTAGTTTCTCTTGTGAAGAGACAGCGATTAAATGCTTGTGCTAAGACAGAGCAAAGATGCCTCACAGAGAAGTTCGATGACACTAGTGAACAAATGGGGCAATGCAGCGATGGTGTTCTCGATTCGAGTCATTTCCATGAAAAAGTATCATCTGTTAGTTCTATTGCCGAAGGCAAACCAGAATCCATGAAGAATCCTCAAGGAAATAGTGAGAAGCTTCCACCCCTGTCATCGATTTGTTCAAGTCCACCCTTGCTTCCTCCGGAAGCTCATAATGCTGAACCAGGAATGATGGAAACCAATGGAGACCAGTTCAACATTGTCAATAATCATGTAGATTTGGTGATAACTGCTGGTAATGCTTGTGCCAAAGAGCAGCAACCTACCATGAACTCCCAGAGGCAAAGCAAAAGAAGCAGGCCATCGACAACCAGAGCGTTAGAAGCTCTTGAGAGTAGCTTCTTTGACATGCGGAGGCCACAAAAAGTTAGAGCCATGCAAGCACAAGCAATCCAATTTTCAAGTCCTTCCCGGAAGGCACGCAGTAGAGTCAAAGCAACATCAAAGCACAGGAGCACAGCCACTAAAACCGAGGATACAAAGGAAGGAAAAGGTGCAGATGGTGCGTATATTTGTTCCAAAGATGTTAGAACAATCCTCCTCAAGTGAATAGCTAGCTAATATCATCAAGTTCTTTCATTTGCCGACATGTCGCATGGTCCATTGGCTGATGGATGCCTCAAACATCTCCGATAGAGAGGTATTGGCTTCCATTTTTTTCTTTGCACATAGTGATCCCTTTCAGGAAAAAAAAATGAAACTTCAGCTTCTGTCTCGTTACGATTAGAAGCCATTTCGGGATTTTTTTTTGTCCTCCTTCACTCATTTATTAAGAAATCTGTTTCAGATGTTAATGGTTAATCAAAGTTTCTGGTTCAGCTCTATTTTGTTCCTATAACTAATATAGCATTGATCCATACAATCCCCTTTCATGAATGTTAAAGCTTTTATTTATCTTAGACTGTAACAATCAATCCACATTGTTGTTCTCAATCTCATTCTTACATCGAACCCGAGTTTTACCGATCATTTTACTTATTCAAATATCATATCTTCCATGTCCGTTTTACCGTCTGTGTTCGAGGTTTAATATAAATCAATGGTCTTTAAACCAAAAAAAGCAAGACCCCATTTCTATATGATGGTTTAGAGTTATCCATATCTTTATCCAACTAGAAGAAACTAAGAGTGAAGATAAACTGAATCATGTCTATCATGTAAGCTCTCTCATTTGAAAATAAGTATCGAATCTAATCGTATCTGATACAAGTATTATTTTCAATATATATCGAATACAAATATCGAATAACATAACTTCTGGTAACTTTTAACTTTGTTGTGATAGATCCAATGCCATCATACTCCAAATGATTGTACTTTTGAAAGAATTTTGATATCAAATAATGTAATGTGGACTACACTACACCAACACACCCACCATGCAACTTCCTTTCTTTTCATTTATTTAATCATTCACTCTTTTCTCTTTTTGTCTCCATGTAAGATATCAAACATCCCTAGCTGGTAGACATTGTTTTCTTCTTCAAATCAATTAATCTCAAATTTTGATTTTTGAATTTGGTAGACATTTTAGATCTTGAGTTTTCTTTTTGCAACTTTTCTTTTAATCTTTATTGTCACAATTATTTTACCACATGCACTAATCCCCCTCCCCTTTATGTTATAGGTTTTTTTCTAACTTGGGGCGTCTTAAAATGAGACGTAATCGAAATTGTTATAAAAATTATAAGAATTTTGATATCAACTTTTTAGTATATACTAAAATTTTTATGCTTTTTATAAGAAATTCGGTATGTACCGAAATTCTTACACTTTTGAAAATTTTATTTTTTATAAAAAAATTCGGTATATACAAAAATTCTTTCACTTTTTGTAAGAAATTCGATATATACCGAAATTCTTACAATTTTTATAACAATTTCAGTTACACGTCATTTTAGTTTCATTTTAACTTCCCTCCCTGATAAGTATGAAACTCCAATGAAACTTCAAACAAAAAGAGAAGTTATATATATAATCCTAAAACTATTTTTTTACCGATTATCAACCGGTCTAACGAAATAAAATATTATATTATTTAAATATTTGAATTCTAATATTATAAATATAGTTAACTGAATTAAACTGGATTAAAAAAATCATCTATAAACGAGAGTTTACAGTATTTGATTTAAATTATTTTTTATTTATATATATATATATATATATATTTGTAAATGAAGATGTGTTTCCATGTCACCATGCAAATTATACTAAAAAGTGATCATCAAATCAATATGTTAATTATTTATTAAAATCGTCACACTACAATCTTACAACAAATTAATTAATCCTAAAAAAACCAATGCTAATAAAAAACACCCATAGAAATAAATAGTTAATGCTAAAAGAATAAAGATAAATACAAATATTTCAATATATATTATGTTTTTTTATTATTATAAATAATTATAATTATAACTTAGACGATACTAACTATATCTTTGCCTCTCGATATTTAATACTAACTCTCTTGTGATATAATTTTTTTGATGCCTCAAACTCAAGATCTGGTTAAGCGATATTATGTTGCTTACCACTTGAACGTATCAATTGATTCCTTCATGATATAATTTGATTGTAAATTAAAAACCATTAATTTTTTATTACATAAAAATATACATTTTTATGTTAAAATTTAAACTCATACAAAATAAGATAATCTGAACATCTTTAATCGCTAAACTAATCGGTGAATCTCATTAAAAAAACTAATAACTAATTCTTATGTAAAAGTTGAGTGATTTCAAGTAAGAGACTCTGTCTAGCAGATGATCATTTGAGAGGAAAAATTATTAGATGAACCTTATTCATCACGTTATTTATGGTCTTAAACAATTAGAATTATTCGTCTTAATTTTTTAAGGTGAATCATCACTTCTTTCTTACATGTAATTAGTGAGTGGGTAATTATTAAGTAGTTATTTAAAAATAAACGATCTAATTACTTGAATTATAAATAATATGATGAACAAAGTTTACCTAATAATTTTTTTTTTTTTAGACGAGAGTCTTTGAGTTCTGCTGGAAAGTAGCTTTTGCATTGCCCTAATTGCTTTCATTTTCCTTTTTCAAAAAGAAAAACAGGAAAAGCTCATTGCCAACTTAATAAGTTAAAATATGCTTTGAGTCCCTAGACTATTTAGACATTTGGAATTTAGTCATGTTTTTATTTTTAGGAGATATATCCCTCTATTTTTTGAATTTAAAAATTCAAATCTTATCATTAACATCGTTAAAGTTCTTATGTTAAATTTATTTCCATTACAACGTTATTTTTTATATGACAATTAAGTTAACATTCTAAAATATCGTATTAGTGAATTTAACAAAGAATTTTAACAATATTAATGAATGTATTTGAATTTAGCAACGTAATAAAAATCTTTGTTAAGATATTCACACATCAAAATCAATATTTGAAAGTATCAACTTAATTTTATCAAGTTATTTGTCTGAACACTACATAAAGAGCATAAATTCGTAATATTAAAACAAGACCAAAACAAACGAGTTAGATAAAAATGTCGTCAACATGCAATTAAAATTAAAAAAAAAACATTATTTTATTTTTTTCATAGATGAAGCTTGGGTCACCTATGGCCTATGGGGACCATTTGGGTTGGTAGACAAATGCTTTTCAGACACTTTGATGTTTGATCCAAAGAGATTACAATTGATTTACAAAACTCATAAAAAAAAATAAGGGTAAACTACTGCGTTAATCACTTTCGTTTATCCCCAGTATACTTTTAGTCATCGATTTTGAAAAACGACCAGTAAGGTCACTATCGTTTTCGGGATGTAAAGTTTTGGTCACTCCAACGTTAAGTGCCGTTAAATATTGACGAAAAAATGATCTGACAAAATAAAAAAATGATAAATTACTTAAACAGTCCTCTATACTTTTGTTTTATTTTTAATTTGACTCTCAAAATTTTAAAATTTTATATTTTTACCATCTTTAAAAAAAATCTATCCCTTATCTCAAACTCCAAATCCACAAGTTTTTGACTCCAAATAAAACTTTGAAACCTTCTTCATCTTAAGCTTTTTTTCGGTTCTTCCTTCAAGCATTCCAACGCTACCAACAACAATTTCTTCGTCACTTCCACCGAAAAAAGTCATTCAACCTCTTATCCACCTATTTCCTCACCCCTCCAACACCAGTAGTAGCAACCTCCTTTGCTGTATCCACCACGCTCATTCTCTTATACTCTTCATTCCCTTCATCAAACATAAACTTCAAGGTTTCATCTCCACTCAGCAGCTCCAAAACCACAAACCCAAATGCATAAACATCGCATTTTTGTGTCACTGCACCATTAGATTGAAACTCTGGTATCATATAACCTCTCGTTCCTTCAATTTTCAGAACTTTACTGTATATTCGATCAAGATTTTTTGACCTTTTTGTCACCTCCTCACATATCTCAGCCGTGCCAAAATGACAAATCTTGGCCGTCAAAGAATCTTCGACCACTAAAATACTTATCATCTTTATATGATTATGAATGAAGTTGGTTTTAAGATCTGAACAATAATAAATATAATTCAATACATAGACGACATCAATGGCGATTTACATACGAGAAACCCAAGAAGAAAGCAATATAAAACTTGGGTTCTTGGGGTTTCTTAAACAATTACCAAGGTTAGCTCCATGAACATATTCATACACAAGATAAACAAAATTCTCAGAAATGTTAATCCAAAGAGAGTAGACGATGTTGATTCTAACGAAAGCTCCCCTTTAGCTTCTTGAATAGCTCGAGTCATCTTCCATCCAAGTTTACAACACCCACAAATCTCACACCTTGATCATCGAGTCAACCAAAAATTCCTATAACCAGCACCAAATTCATAAGCCATAGTAAAGGAAAGTCTGGAGATTGTCGACTTACCATTACTATTACTCTTTTCTCATATCACCACCCAAAGAAAGCTAAATCAATACATGCTAACCCATTCGACCAACCATCTTATTCAATCTATATACAATTTACAACTTCAAAATTTGCACAGTAAGCTCATTTAAGGAGCTCAATAACTCCTGCACTCTTTTCGGTCATCAATAATTTTAGAGAAAGAAAGGTTGCAAGACACGTCTAGTTTGGGCGGAGATTTTAGGGTTTGGGATAAAGGTTAGAGTTAGGATTTTTTGGGAAAGATGGTAAATATATAAAGTTTCAAAATTTTAGAGTCAAATTAAAGATAAAACAAAAGTATAATAATAATTTAAGGACTATTTAAGTAATTTATCATTTTATTATTATGTCAGATTATCTTTTCGTTAATATTTAACGACACTTAACGTTGAAGTGACTAAAACTTTACACCCCGAAAACGATAGTGACCTTACTGGTCGTTTTTCAAAATCGGTGACTAAAAGTGTATTGGGGACAAACAAAAGTGACTAGCACAGTAGTTTACCCAAAAAATAATAAGGAAGGGGTCTCTTCTCCGGAGACGGAACTACGTACAGATGGAGAGGGATAATCACTCGATTCTCGAAAAATTTTATTTTTATTTTTTATTTAAATTTTTAAAAATTAGATTTATTTATAAATTTACTTTTACTTTTAAACATTTATGTTTTATCTCAACCTCAAATCTTGATTTCGTTTCTACTCCTCTCCTCTTCTTTTCAAGATTCACAACCTCACCAAAATGTTATACTAATTATTAGTACTAATCTATCTGCTTATATTAATTATTGGGTAATACTATTAAGTGTTGGGATTAAATCATCGATTTTTTATGTCTAACGGGAAAATTGATGATTTCAACTCGTTAAACATCCCTAGCTATAACATATTTGAAAATAGTTTAGCAATTTTAAAAGTCGGAGATTCTTGTGGACCCTCAGTAATTTAGAAATGCTTAAATTTTAGTTTTAATTGAATTAATCGATCGTATTAAAATATTTTAATTTTAGTTTTAATCAGTTAACAATAAATAATTTTTAAAATTTTAGTTATTAATTAATTAATCAAATTAATTGAATCATAATCTTTTTGTATATTATATTTATATATATATTTGGTCATTAAACTTTTAAAATTATAAAATTATTATTAAATTTTTTGTTATATTATAAAATGGTCATTAAATTTTATTAAATCAGCACAAAATGATCATTATTTTTTTAGTATTTATCAATAATTTATAATGTATAATAAATTAATGATCATTTTATAATAGTGTGACGAGTTCAATCATTATTTTATAAGTTATGAAAGTTTAGTGACTAAAATAATTATTTTAACATAGTTTACTGATCATTTGTATAATTTATCTAAAATCTCATAATCAATTTCGGTTAATTCAAAAATTAATCGAATTAACCGAACATTTTTTTAATTTGGTTAAAAATAAAAAACGGTTTAATTAACAGTTAATAAAAAAAACTTATTCATAAATTTTTAATAATTCAGTTCGATCAATTAACCAAACCAAAAATACCCCTACAATAACCCAATATTATCTCTCATAGTAACAGTTGGGAGGATTTTAAGGAGTATTGTTTATAGTCAAACTCAACTGAATCTAATTTCTAAGACACTATAACAAATATAATATTTTAAGAATTAAAATAATAAAAATTATTTTTAGAAGAAAAAAAATCTTAAAATTATATTTAAATAAAAATTCTATTAAAAAGATGGGATAAAAAAAAAGAAACTTGGTTGGTAGATTTGTCAACAAGTTAGCCTTTATAGACCCTAGGTGTAGGGTTACAGCACATATCCCTAATTCCCTATCACATTATTATACTTAATTAAGTGATTAATTATATATTAATGAAGGAATATTAATTAATTTTCCATGTAAATTTAAAATTCATTCTTTCAATATGACTTCCAATGGATCCACATTCAACATTATAATATATACATATTTCATTGAGATGGTTTTAATATAAGGTAAAATATTTAAAAAGGTCATAAAATTATTAAAATAATCTTTTTAGGCAATGTAGTTTCAAAAATTACAAAATGTTCATTAAAGTCTTAATTCGATTACACAATTGTCCGTAATTTTTTCTTTCAAATATCTGAAAATAATCATTCAAATTTATTGAACTATTACAAAAATACTCTTTCAACTTATTAAAATTTATCAATATAGGTAGGGACGGAGCTAGGATTTAGGGTTGAGGGGAGGGGGAAACATAAATGTTTAGAAGTAGGGGGACGAATTCATAAAAAAATAATTTAAAAAAATTAAATAAAAGACAAAAGTGGAAAAAATCTTCGGGGGTGGGGGGCGATTTCCCCACCCTACCCCCACTTAGTTTCGTCGCTGAGTATAGGAATAATTATTCATGTATGTTTTTTGAATCGTTGAACGATTAAAACAGATGACTCAGATTAACAGTTGGTTATGTTAAGATTATCGGAGTTTATTTTAGTTATCCGTTTCAGTTATCTAACAATTAAAAAAAACGTAAAACTCAAAGAATTTTACATTGTATAACTTGATCTTATCTTATATTAATTTATTATATTTATTTTCCTTATAAATATAAGATTACTAACATTTCAAACAACTACGTACATCATAAATTAATCTTTTATACTAAATTTTATTGAAAAAATTAAATAAAAAGAACAGCAAAATCCAAAAGTTAAATTACAAATCTGTCCTATACCCATATTTAGAGAGATGGAGAACTTTTTTCCCCAAAAGGTGCTTCATTCTTTAATTTGGAGGACAAAATCCAGCATTATAATAATTAATAATTAATAATTAATAATAAAGTGGACAAATTTAATTTGACAGTTAATGAGGCATTAAACATATATAAATTAATTTAATTACCAATTAATTTACTGCAGTTTACTTTTTGTCTGTTCGTATATGTAAAAATAATAATAATAATAATAATTCTTAACTATTTGAAGTTTTTGTTTCTCATGTATTAAACAATCCTAATATTCCACCTACCCTATATATCTAAATATATTAAATATTTAAAAGTAATTGATTAATTAACTTGAAACCCTTATAATTATCAGAATTATAATCAATACACTGCTGGTAAAAAAATTTATTAAATAAAAAATATTGCATTAAGAAAATAAATATATATTTAAATTCATATAAAATACGATAATATATATATATATATATTTGATAATTTAGACTGATTAATGAATCTCTAACGGTGAAATTTTTAATTATATCAAGTAAAGGGAAATTTTGCGGACATGTTAACTAAATAGACTATTATCTTTTAGGATAAATTACATAAATGGTCCCTTGATTATATCTTAATTATTTTTTACATTTTCTAACTATTAAATGTTATAAATGTTAACTATCAAAGTTTTAACTGTTACGTACGATTAATTTACAAATAATATTAATTTACAAATAATATTAATTGATCAAGTAATCAAAAAAATTTATATCATATTATTTAATATGAGTTTAAATTTTAATATTTATTTTAAAAATATAAATATTTTTCTATTTAATAAAAAATTGTATTCCCACTTTTGCATGGAAATATCTGTCTCAGTTAGATTCTTCTGCTTGTCGATCTAACCCGCCCAGATTCTGTCTTCAAAAGTACAATTCTACGTTCACTTTCATGCAATGTGATCGGAGATTCGATTCAATAATACCATGATAAGGAATTTAACTCCCACATTAATAATGAAATTAATAATTTTCGTAAGCATTATCAACGAATAGAGAATATATATTCGAGCGTCGAAGTTAACGATATTAAAAGAGATAATCATAAACCTCGAATATAAAAAACCAAAAATATTTTTAAACACTAAATGAATCCGGTTAAGAAAGAAAAAAAAGTAATTTTTGTCCACTATAATTGATAAGTGCTCAACTCACTATCACTTTTTACATCTTTTATGGGCATTAGTCATTAAATCTACACCCACTTGGACCAATGCATATACTTAATGTGATATATTTAGAAGTTATGCTTATAAAGATGATATTTACAGAAAAGGCAAGTTTTACTGTATTTTTACATCTGTGCAGGATAAACTATTGCCGCGACAGCAACATGGCCGAGGCAGCAGCAGAAAGACAAGAAGCGATACTGTAGGCGATTGGAAGAGAAAAATATAAGGGACGTTTCTGGACATGCAACACATGGATCGGAGCTGGTTAGCACGAGGAAAAGCCCAAGACAAGGCCACGCGGGAAAGCTTCTTATTTGGAATAAACTTGGAAATATTTTATTTATGTACATGACTTGTTCCCTACTCCAAGTTGTATTCTACTTAGGAAAGGTTTGCCCTAGGCCAAGCCTATATAAGACCTAGCCGTCCAAGGGAATAGGAGAGAGCCAATTCTTAGAGAGTTCACCCTAAGACTCATTGTTTTATTTCTCTCAAATTATGTTCTAAGTTTTCTTAAGGTTTAGGTGAAGGTTGTCGAGTACTTGTGAGAGGAGATTGTACTTTGTTCTTTGTTTCAATGCAATAAATATATCAAGGTTTGCTTATCTTTTTGTCATTCTTTGTTCTTGCATTCAAGCTCGGGAGAGAAGTTTGTGAGTAATCTATTTATCTAGACTCGGGAGAGTTAGATTCACGAAAGGGATAAGTACGATATTTCAATCGCGAAATACTAACTCGGCCTAGGGATAGGTTAAGAATTTTAGCGGCTAAAAGAAGTGTGAAATTGGTTGGTGGGTATAATTGATTCACGCCGGGAGGTATCATCAAGGATTAGTCATCAACAGTATTTCGACTTAGGGATAAGCGAAGTCATCCAAGGACACTTTGCCGAACTTTGATAAAGTCCACCCACGAGCAAGGGATTGCCGTGGCGGACAAGTATCGTCGCTGCCAAGGCAGTGATGTACAATTGCATTGGACAGAGACAAGTCAATCAAATCCACAATACAACACAACTGGATCCTGCCCTCTCTCTTAATCAGATCTCATCTTTATTCTTAGTTTCCTTTATTTCAATTTATTTAGTTTCATCAAAATCAAATTTACCTGTGTCTTTATTTTATTTCTTTTTACAGAGCAAGAAGACGAAGGAGACATATTAAGTAGACTAATCCCTGTGAAGACGATACACGATTATACTGATCACTTTATTACTTGCGATGTGTCCACTTGCACTAATTGCGCATTTTTGACCCAACAATAACTCAATCAAAATCAATTTTTTGTAATAATATTTAAAGTAGAATTTTAATATAAATTATGTGGATTCTCGGACATATTTTTCGATTAAATAATGTGATATTATATTTTTATATCGAGATTTAAATTTATACAAAGTGAGTTTTTTAGTTACAAAATCGATTAGTAGATCTTATTTTCGTACATTTTTTATTGTAGTTTAAGTCTGATTATATGCGGATCGTCCAAAACTTTTGTTATTTGAGATTTGAATCGCACATTATATAAATTATATAATTTTTGTATTTATTATGATTTAATTTTTATTATATATATAACTATGATTAACAGTGAGATTCTGAACATATACAATAAGAACGTCTGCGCATAACGGGTCAAAAAAAATTAATTAAATATTTATAAAAAAATATAAATATATATAATTATGTGTATATATATATAATAATTATCTAAAACTTAAAACATAAAAAATATCACTTTTTTGGTAAAAAAAACTGAAAATGATTCTTTTTTATGTTTAATTTTTTATTATTCAAGAAAATAATCTAATAATATTTTTCTATTAAAATATTTAAAAAAAAACTCACATATCTTTAAATAAATTATACAAACCCCTTAAAATTTTTAGATATAATAATATTTTTTATAAAAATAAAATTCGTATTTTAATAAATTATATATGCTATTAAATTCTTAAAACCGCCATGATAATTAATAAATTAAACTTTTAGTTTAACCAACAATAAAATAAAATAAAAACTGAAAGGTTCAACATTTTCCCAGGATTTGTGTAGAAAATGACTCTTGAGACTCATGGCAGACAGGTTTTTCTTGCAGAACAATTTAGGGATAAATTAATAAATAATAATAATTGTTTTGTCACTCTCATTTCTTTATCTGTAAATTATTAATTTATATATATGTATGACACATCACCATCCCATTATCATTTCATGTAATTATTGAATTACACAATTACCCCTACTTTTCATCAAAAATATGTAAAATACCCTTGTGAGATCTGGAGCATTGGGAAGTACCCCCTCGGGTCTAGGTGCACGTGAAGGGGAGAATTTTCTGTAGGATTGTCGGGTCCTTTTCGAGAAGGATTTGATCAGTGCACCCGTGAATGGGGGAGGATATTTTCGTCAATTCGACTGTTCACGGCGGCTGCGAGTTTAGTGTCCGTTTCGTGGTTTCGGTCAAATGCCGGGGCTTTTCGGGAATAAAATTGTTTTCAGGAAATTATTGTCGGAAAAGGACGGAGTCGTAAACTTGAAGATCTCGTCCGCCGGCAGTGTTTTGTTTGAAATAAACTAGCTTGTGTTGGATCTTTAACGTGTTAAAATGTCTATACTGCCCCCATGTCCATGAAATATTACTAATCTATTCAAAAAAATAAAATCCTCGTAATGAAACAATTAATTAATTCAAATGGTGCATATAAAGTGTTTTTTCTTAAATTAGATTTATATTAAAAGTGAAAAGATTATAAAAAAAAATATATTATTTATAAAAGATCTAACGATAAAAGTTTAAAGATACAAAAGACATTAAAATACAAATTCTATCAGTTATAAAAGATCTAATAATCTTTCGATGAAAATTTAACAAATCTATTACTTTGACTAGAGTATTCTAAGAATAAAGCAATTTTTTTGTTACTTGATCATGATAAATCGACAAAACCACGTAAGAAGATTAAAAGTTTCACAGACTACTGGTTTTCGTTGCTAGCAATACTCGATTAATATTCGTCATACAAGTACTTACATGTTTTTTTTTGTGTGTTCGGAATTTATATTCTCTTGTTTAATAATATATTATTTAAAATTCGAATTTGATTTTTTTTATCGTAAAAATATTATATCTCGTCATTGTATCAAACATTTGTGGGTAATTCAATTGTTTTTATTAATGAGTATTCTAATCTTTTTAAAATCTATCATATCCTATAATTATTTTTAATCACCACAAATTCATCAAATAAATTACTAATTATTATATTTTATATAACAATATTATTAGTACATTTTTATTCTCTAAATAAGCTAGATACAATTGTTCATCACTAAGTTCCACAATTATGAGTGGGTTTATTCATTTATGTACAAAATACAAGACTATAAATGTTGATAATTTGAATAGGGATGATGGATTAGGAAGATTCACTTTTTGTAAATGTGAATGGGGATCAGTTAGGTAGATGATAAGAAATGGTGGTGATCAAAGAGCTTAGGGAAGTTTTTTTTTTTTTTCTGTGTGAGATTCGGGGGACAGAATCAGAAATTAAGATTAAAGTAAAATATAAATATTTAGAAATAAAAAATATAAATATTTTTTTTAAAAATATGTAAAAAGATAAATATAAAAAATTATTAAAGACAATTATCTCTTTTCACCTTCACGTAGCTCTGCCCTATGAAATCTCTAAGTTCCTTATATACTCTTTGTTGTTATTTAATTTAGTATTCAAACAAATATTCTACTACATCTGATTTATTCAAAAAAATTGAAATGATCGTCGAAGGTTAACGGATGTTCAACATTTTTTGTTGAACAAGCCTTTAATCTTCGTGACTGATGGTAAAGTGATTGTATAAGTCTATTTTGTCAATCATTATCTCATCTTTTGATTATCAAATTATTAATAAACGAAGAAAAAAGCGTAGACGTTAATAAAAAATGCGTTAAGCGAGAGTAATATTAACGTAGGAGTGTGATATAGAATAATAATTTTGAAGTATATAATATCAAAAATCATAATAAAAATAAATATTATTTTTTATAAATAAAATTCACATTACTATATTATTAAACTTATGGTTATAACCTTGAACTTAAATTAAGAGTTAAACTCTCATCACTTTGATTTTTGAGATAAAGTACCTCTAAAAGTAGCAATAGTATATGGGACTAAATTAAAATGATAAGCAACTATAAGGGTAAAAAACAAAAAAATAAAAAAGATTTTGGGATCATAAGGGTAATTTATTAAAAATACCAAAAAAATAGGGCAAATTCTCATAGCATTGAGAAATTATATCATAGGCCCGGCCTACCACGTTAGCCGTGGTCCCATCCAATAATAACCACCCACTTCACTACTAATTGCCGACTCATTTTTTTTTTGACCAATGAATCTTCACTCATAATTTACATGTCATTTTAAAAATATAATTTCTGGAAATTAAATTAATTACATGGTTGATTAGTGACAGAATGAGTGGTTTTCATTGGTTAGGGACCACGACTGACGTGGTAGGCCGGACTCCATAGCATTAGTCAAAAATCTTGAAAAAAATATATATATACACACACAACCTAGTAGCAATATTTATTATTATTTATTAATAAATAAATAATAATAATCTAGCCAAAGAAGACCAGGTTGGGTTGTCTTCATATATATGTTCTTCACTTATCCATAGCCATAAGAAAGGAAAAAAGAAAACTTCACCACCACCACAATGGAGAATTTCCTGGTTCTTGTCTTCCTTTAGCTACAACAAAATCCCAAGTTTTCTGTTTGGTTTTTTCCTTTTCATTAATTTAAACAAATAATCAACAGCCTCCCTGTTTCCTGCTCTTGGTCTGTAAGAGAAAAAGAAGAAAGAAACAAAGAGAGTCTCCTTTGAAAGAAAGACAAAAAGTTTATGTATTTTTATTAAAAGATCTGTCTTTTTGTTTTGTTTTTTTGTTTATCTTCTTCGTTGTTGTCTTCCCTTTGTTCAATGTCAAATATTACAGGAGATGGAGGTAGCAGCTTCTCTTCTGAAGCTCAACAAAACTTCCATGGCTCCAACAGCAATGGCGGCTCCACTGCTCAGAAAGATCAACAACATATGATGCCTACACAGGCTAAGAAGAAACGAAATCTCCCGGGCACTCCTGGTATATTATAGTTACAATCTACTGAGTTTAAAACAATCAAAAGAAAGGGTTTCGAGATCTTGGAAATGGAGGGGTATTTTTAATGTGATTTGGTCGTAAAAATGGTTTCTCAGACATGGACATACAATTCAACATACTTGTTTTTGTTGGGTATAATTGCTGGATTTAGAATTTTTTTTTTTTTTGACACTTCATGCTTATGCTTTACTTATGTTTTTGGATCAAAAACAAAAAAAGGGAAGCATTTTCTAAGCTGGTTTCGATTCAACTGGGGCTGCTGTTATGAACAAGATATTCTGAATCTTTTTTGGACTACTTTTTCTCGGGAAAAAGTAATAGTTTTTTAGGACAAATCTGGGTAGAATTATTGAAGTTTTCTTTCTTTAAGATGTGCAAAGGAAAAGGGTTTCAATTATTGGTCGGGTTTCACAATCATTGCAGTGGATACTGTTGGGGCTCACCCTTGTTAGTTGTTTCTCTCTCTTGTGGAATATTTGTACTTTTAATGAAATTTTAGTTTGATCTTATGGAATTTGAAATTTAAGCTTATCGAATCGTAATGAATCGAAATAATTATTATGGACCGACGGAGGGGTTAGAGAAACAGTTGTATTACGGTTCACACTCGTAATCTAAAATTTTGTGTCAGTCCCGAAAATACCCTAAAGTGACTAATACTATAGTATCATGCATTGTTCTTTTTCATGTGCAGATCCCAATGCAGAGGTGATTGCTTTGTCGCCAAAGACCCTACTGGCCACCAATCGTTTCGTGTGTGAAATCTGCAAGAAAGGGTTCCAAAGGGACCAAAACCTTCAGCTTCATCGTCGAGGCCATAATCTGCCATGGAAGCTCAAGCAAAGAACCAGTTCTGAGATTCGAAAAAGGGTTTACGTTTGCCCGGAGCCTTCCTGCGTCCACCACAACCCGGCTCGAGCTCTAGGCGATCTCACGGGGATCAAGAAGCATTTCTGTCGGAAACATGGGGAGAAGAAATGGAAGTGCGACAAGTGTTCGAAGAAATATGCGGTGCAATCTGATTGGAAAGCTCATTCAAAGACTTGTGGCACCAAGGAATACAAATGTGACTGTGGCACCATTTTTTCAAGGTATTAATGCATGAAAATGCATTTTTTAAATGCTATCGAATCGAACTCTTTATTACTCGAACTAAATAAAGTTGGTAATGCATGAAAAGTCATACACAAAAGCAGGTGATAGTTCATGACTTTGGGGTCATTTAGATTGGTTCAACATGTAATATTGTTATTTTAATAATGGTGATCTCATCACATCAATAATGTTAGCCATTGTCAAGGTCTTAACCATGGTTTCTAGTAGTTTAGAATACTTTAATAATGAACCCTTTCTGAAGATTACGTGACCAATTGACTAATTATTTCTCTCGTTTAGTTATCAGTATTCGATTCATTGATCGACGGATCGTTTTCTTATGCAGAAGAGACAGCTTTATAACGCATAGGGCTTTCTGTGATGCCCTAACCGAAGAAAACAACAAAGCAAGCCAAGGACTTGTATTACCAAACGTTGGCTCGACAAATCTACAAGGCCAAGTTGCTGCTGCCGCTGATCAGCTCGTCCCTGCAATTCCCGTCCATGACAATCCCAGCATATCTGATCCATTCGGCAATGACACTAAAACCTCTTTGCAGCCGTTAACCATGGCGGGAACCATGTTTTCAAGCGGCCAAGGAAGCCTGTTCGGTGGAATAAAGCCCGACAACGTTTCGAATCCGCTGACGACATTATTCGACGGAAACAGTCAGCACCTCTTTCCCGGCTCGGCCTCCATGTCTGCCACTGCATTGCTGCAGAAAGCTGCTCAGATGGGTGCAACCGCTAGTACCAGTAGCCTCAACTCGCCGTTGAATATTAATCAAAGCTTGGTTACCACAAATACCATGGCGCTACCATCGTTTGTTTCAATGCAAACACGAGATAGTAATAACAACAACAACAGCAACAACAACAATCCGTCGGATTATTTCAATGCAAATGAAGGGATTGATCGAAGTTCATCTGTTAACATCAACATGGGGTTGTTTTCTGGTATTTTCGAGCAAAACAATACAAGAAGTGGTGCAGGATTATCAGGTTTCAGTTCTGATACAATGACTGTTGATTTCATGGGGATTGGGGGATCGAGACCAAGGAATCTACTCGAGAAACAACAACAACAGCAGCAGCAGCAGCAGCAGGATTTGGATCAGTTCGGAGGACTTGTGCAAGGTAGACTACAAGGGTTGAGCCATTTTCAGCACCATGCAGCGTTGGAGAAACCAATGTGGAAAGTTTAAAAATAAAAGAAGAGAGCTCAGCTATCTGCTATGGAAATCCCCTTTGCCTGTAACTTCTTTTCACTTTTCTTTTTTGAAGTACATTCTTGTAGCCATGGATTCATGTTTAAGATAAATCTAAATTCAATCCTTGGATTGATTTTAAATGATCCCTAAATAATTTTTCTACCATTTAAGTAAACTAAATTTATAATTAATCTATTTTTTAAAAATAGATTAAAACAAAGTTTAAAAAAAGGAAAATTCTACAACGGGCGTCGAACACTGCTAAACACCACTAATGTTGAACATTGTTGAACACCATTAAATTAATTAATAAAAATTTAAAATCTCAAGGACTCAGTATGTAAATTAATAAAAGTGTGATAAACTCAACATATTATTAATAATTATATGATTAGTCCTTTAGATTTTTATTCTTTATAAATTAATTTAATAATGTTCAGCGGTGTTCAACATTAACGATGTTTAACGGTGTTCGACGCCCGTTGTAGACTCATCCTATAAAAAAAAAAATATGCATGTAGGGTGACTCTGAGCTTTTGGTGGCCTAGAACAAATTTAAAAATGGACTCTAAATTAGATATTCAAATTACGGTTACGATTATATTTACGGTCGTATTATTTTTATTATAGTTACATACATTATAGATATTTTTATCGTGATTTTTAAATGATATCACAACCACCATAATTCATATAATGGCCATTGTTGCCGTTATATGTCACTATTTAAAAAATATATAAAAGATAGGTTTAAGGGTTAAAAAGTTTATGAACTTTTTTAAAAAAATTAAGAATTTAATTTTTTTACCCTAATTAAGTTCTTTAATCAAGAAATTAATCAATTAATCTCTCAAACTAAGAAATTAAATCAATTAAGTCTTTTTATTAATTTTGACCATTAAATCTGAATAATTTTTTAATCCACTGTTATAATGCACCGTATCACTGTGTTTTCACTTGATATTTTAAAAAAAATTTAAATATTTTAAAAATTCTAAGAAAAATATAAAATTTATAAAAAAATACTTTTTTTAATGTTTTTGTAAATGCCACATGATAGAACTGCACTGTATCATGTGCCAATAATATTTAAAAAAAAAGTGTCAAAATTTAATAATTAAAATTGGTCAAAGGGCTTAATTGATTTAATTTATTGGTTCAAGGGTTTAATTGATTAAATTTCTTGGTTTAAAGGCTTAATTGGGTGTAAAAAAAATTCAATAATTTATATGATTTTTTTTCAAAAGTTTAAAGGTTTTGTAGACCCTTAAGCCTAAAAGATATTATAAATATAACATATTAAAAAATAATAAAAATTAACTTATTAAAATTTTATATAAAAATATCCATAAATATAGTTCGAATCTATTTAGATATTAAGCCTTAATATTTTAAACGCATGAACGAGCAAATAGCAACTGAGCACATTTTAAAGAATCAGAACAGGCCCAAGATTAAAACACTTGGCCTTATTGCATATTTGTGGCTCTCAGCACCTAAAGCAACCAAATCAAACCTAGCCACAGAATCTGGATAAGCAGAGGTAACCAATCTATAAACGATTTGAACACAGAAAACCTTCACTCTCGGACCTCAAAACTTGCACAAATCAACAGATTTAAGCAGAAAAATTGGACACTCAGGACAAAATGGCATTGCAGCACTACCTACATGCTTGTAAACACGTCTATCGGAACGGAATTTACGTGTCACAGTCACCCAACAACGGCTCAAAAGAGACTTTTCGAGAGGCGACGAGGGTAGGGAAGTCTCCGGCGGAGGAATTCGCCCCGCTTGCAGCAACATTCAATCGTCGATTGCTGGCTGGTGTTGGTTCGGCTTCTCTTGTAGCTGTAGGTGCGAATTTCGGGGGCGTAACGAGTTTCATACTAGGGTTGGCACCCGAGGGTGGTCAGAGTCTGAAGCTGGATGTGCTTTATCCGATCAGAGGATACAGCCGGCGTATTGAAAACAATGAAGGATTCGGTTAGTGAGTTCGATATATGATGTGACTTGTTTCGCAAGTAACTTCGGTTTTTTTGTTGATGTGGGGTTAACTTGTATGTTCAATGCTTGTTATTTTGCAGAGTTTATATATCCGGCTCATTGGGTTGGAGATCAACGGCTGCTATATAGAGCAGCTGAGAGATTAGAGAGATCACTCGATCCACTCCCCACCGATAGTCCGAAATCCGGCAGCCGTCCCCGGAAAAATGTGAACGAGCCAATTGTTGCATACGGTCCGCCTGGTTCAAGTGGTGAGCTCAATGTTAGTGTCATTGTTTCACCAGTCCCCTTAGACTTCTCGTGAGTACTACTATACCACTTCTATGGTATATTTATGGTTTTAATCCCTTTATTATACTAAAATTTACAATTTAATCACTTAATTTCAGATTAGTAACATCTAATTAAGAAATTCATCTCTAATTGAAAACTTCCAGCACTTGAAATTCATCTCTCTGTAGTGGCCTGATATAATTTTCTTTTTACATAGAATTGAAACATTTGGAGGTCCGAAAGAGGTTGGAGAAGCCGTAGTCCGGACGATAACAAGGCAACGCCCCGACGTAGAAGGGAGGTTGATAGAATCGAGAGTTAGAGAGGATCCTATCAAGAATGTGAAGTACTACGAGTTGGAGTTCAAAGTCGAAAGCCCTTTATTCAAGCGGCATAACGTCGCCGTTTGTTGTGCTCGTGGTGGTAGGCTATTCACCTTGAATGCACAGGCGGCGGAATCGGCATGGCCGGAGTTGAAGCCGGTGTTCTATAGAATCGCCAACTCATTTAATCTCACCTCCTGATATGGAATTTTCATCTTGGCTTGTATTTTTTCCCTCCTAACAAAGGCTGTCGAGGTTCTGCAATATGATGAGTTGGGCAATTGGTTGTATAAATATAACAATTGAAACGTTAAACCTTTTAACATGAAAGTTGCATATGTGATTAAACTTATCTATTTTATTTTTAAATTAAATGTGTTTTAGTAGTTGCGAACAAAATTCAATTCAACTTAAATTTTTGACTCGATTCGAGGTAAAAATAAATTCGACTCAAAATTATATAAATTCGATTCGACTTAAAATATAAATATTGAATTATAAAATAAAAATTCAAATAACTCAGAAATTTTAGTAATTGCTGGATTGATTTTTAAGTTCGAGCTAAATCACTTAATTTATTCTTATATATATAGTAATATAAAATATATAAAAAAAATCACATATAAAAAATATAATGAAATATATGTATATCTTATATGATTAAAAAATTATTTAAATTAAAATCAAATTATATCATAATATAATAAATAATCATAATTAAATTTATATAAAAATTCTACTCAACTTTAATTTTATAAACCCAATTAAAATAAAAAAATTCAAATAAAATTTAAATTATAAAATATAATATTTTAATTCGAATAACTCAAAATTAATAAACATTTCTAAATCTATTACACGTAAATCCTTAGAAAAAATCTAAATCTGCAAAAAGAACAAACAATAAAGAGGGGAAAACTGAAGAGAAAATGGCGACGATGGCGAGGACAAACACTGGCCTCGCCTACCCGGACCGGTTCTACGCGGCGGCTTCTTTCGCCGGATTCGACGGATCTCCCAATTCCGCCAACAAAGACATAACCTCCAAGTTTTCCAATGAAGTCTCTTTGATCCTCTATGCCTTGTACCAGCAGGTGATTTCATCGTTCTCATTCCTCACTATCTCTATCAATTTTCATAGGATCTTGCTTGCTCCATTTCGAGCAATGTCATGCTCATCTTATTTCAGCTTAGGATTTCGCATGTTAGATTGCTTTTTTGTTTTTTTAATTTAATTCATACTAAATTTAAGTCGTTTTGAATTTTAGTCTCTCAGATGATCAAATACATATTTATTTATCATTTGAATATGGAACCTCATTTTTCATTAGAATGCTAACTTTCCGCTTTATCATGTGAATATGTGATTTACAGGCTACTGTAGGTCCTTGTAATGTTCCAAAACCTAGTTCTTGGAGTCCCATTGAGCAAGGAAAATGGAAAAGGTTTGCGTACTCATTTACTGCTGTATCCTACCATTCTGGTGCTTCTTTTTGTTTGCCCTCTAAGTAGGATAATTTTTTATGTGTTTGTACTCAGCTTTTTCAGTTTGCTTTGGTATGCTTAGGCCTTAGGGTGGTAGTGTTTGGATCTATTTGCTTAAAAGCAATGTTGGATAAAAAAGCTGATTTATTGAGATGTGAATGGATAGGTCACATATTGGCATTGATTACTTTTGTGGGTTTTGATATTTTTAGTTGGCATTGCAACACTGTCCTGCATGGTTGATATTGCTCAATTCTCGTGGAAAAAGAATGGTGAAGTATTTCTTTGTTAGTTTATATTATTTAGCCTAGAATGGTCCAACTTTCTGTGTGCCATGTATGCATGGTTGTACGAATGTGCACAAGGATTTAATGGTTGAAACTAATATATTATGATAGAATTCAGGTGGATTTTCTTCCTTTTCTATAAATGTTCATATAGTAAAGCTTCTCATTATTTATACAGCTGGCAGCAGCTTGGAAACATGGCTTCTACAGAAGCTATGCGTCTCTTTGTGAAAATATTGGAGGTATAAGCGAATTACGTTTTCTGGATTTTTGTTTTGTTTTGATGAGCTCACTTAGCTTAATATAATTATTTTTAATTTTACTCCTTGTTCTTTTATTTCTCGTTCAGGAAGAAGAACCAGGATGGTATTCAAGGACATCTAACTCTGTTGAGCCTGTTAAAGACGTACCGGTGAATCTGAGCAAGCTGTTATTTTCATAGTTTTGGTTATGTGATTTAACATTTACCCTTATTTTGTATTTTCACTGTTTTGGTTCTTTGATTACCTTTTCAAGGGAATGTAATTCTGTTCCTGATCTTGTTCTCAAGTTTTGAAGAAGCTGGTTTCCGCATAATTTTTCTATCTGCATCTACTTAAAATTTGAATGAGTGAAGCCAAGTTGCTTACCACGAGATGTTTATATTTAGGCTTGTTGTTCTCTATACTCACTTTTCCTTCTCAACTTCTTTGTGTGCTTATAGAATAATTCAAATGTTGAACCTCTCATTGAGAATGGGAATTCCTTTGTTGAGACAAAGACCATTACTGCGGAAAATGGAAGCCTGATGGAAGTTCAGGACAAAGATGTTGTATCGGAAGGCCTTGGTTCAGTTGTCATATATGATCAATGGGTTTCACCTCCAATAACTGGTCAACATCCTAAAGCCCGATATGAGGTATTGACATCTTTATCGTTTAAAAAACAGTTCTTTCTTCTTCTTTCCTTATTTCTCATCTAAAGAATCCTTAATCTTATTTGTTAGCATGGAGCGGCAGTTGTTCAGGATAAGATGTATATATATGGTGGAAACCACAATGGTCGTTATCTAAATGACCTTAATGTAAGTGAATTATTTACCTCAAAGTGCAATACACATGCTTTATGCCGCAAGTTAACTTTGTAATGTCCTGAATCCCTAATACAGTTCATTTCACAGCGCCTCACGCCTAGGCGCGCTTTTTACAACTCAAATCTCAATTTCCAGGCCATTGCTAGAAATTCTAATCTGATAACATAGTCATGTATCAGGCTATCAGTTCAACCATACATGATAGGTTTCCCCCC
This sequence comes from Abelmoschus esculentus, assembly GCA_035048815.1. NCBI lineage: Eukaryota > Viridiplantae > Streptophyta > Magnoliopsida > Malvales > Malvaceae > Abelmoschus > Abelmoschus esculentus. The sequence goes on along the minus strand of JAUCBN010000051.1, from coordinate 1,654,718 downwards.
TAATGTAAGGATTGATACAGGTTCTAGATTTGAGAAGTTGGACTTGGTCAAAGGTTGAAGCTAATATTGGATCTAAGTCGGTGGAATCATCATCTCCAGTAAATTTAACCCCATGTGCTGGTCATTCATTGGTTAGTAGAGAACTGAATTTCTTTTTATTTTCCTTTGGTTTCTCTAAAGTGAAGTTCTCTAATGATAAGTCCACATTTCTTTAGAATCTGTATGCGTACAGTTTTTGTATTTGTTCTGATTATCTTTCTGCAGTTATATCATCAAACCATCTCACTCTCTCTTTTTATGTCCCGTCTATTTTTCCCATAGATTGCTTGGGAGAACAAGCTTCTGTCAATTGCTGGCCACACAAAGGATCCTTCTGAAACTATCCAGGGTACTTGTTTCTGCCCCTTACATCGATTTTCAAAAAAATTAGGATTCCACTGTTCTTGTTTCTCTGGATGTCTTATTCTGTTCTGTGTTTTTATGATAGTGAAAGAATTTGATCCACAAACTGGTTCATGGTCAATATTGAAGACTTATGGCAAAGGACCAGTATCTGTTCTTTCTCTTAACTGCCTCTCTTCCCCTGTATCAACTGGAAAATTACAGTACCAAATTAAAAATTTTAGCGGGTTCATGGTCTGCTGTGCTCTTCACAAAGAATTAGATCAGCATTTGGTTTTTAATATCTCTGATAGCGGCAAATGGTGTCTGCGTGGCCTTTCTTGCACATTTGAATATGGCATCTAAAATGCTGAAATCCAAATGCATCTGATTGCTGAACAAAGCTTTGCTAAAACCTTGCCAGCAAAGTTGGTATGATTGAACAAAGTCTGGAGATGGAACTTGTGAAGCAAAATGTCGATTGCATGTGTGCTTATATAAACTTGTGCCCCACTATTTTCCCCATCACCTCTTTGATTTTTGTGTATTCCCCCCCCCCCCCCCCAATATATGTCCAATTTGCCTTGCAGGTCTCTCGTGGAGGTCAATCTGTGACCCTTGTTGGATCAACCTTAGTGATATTTGGTGGACAGGATGCAAAGCGAACGCTCTTGAATGATCTACATATACTTGATCTAGAAACCATGACCTGGGATGATTTTGATGCTGTGTAAGATAGTTGTTTTGGCAATTTTATTCATGCAGTATCCCACCACGCCAATTTTTGGATGTCTGAAAAGTGAAATCTTTGTTAAAATACGCAACTGGTCCTTCTATAGCCTTTAACATTAAAATTTTATGGAATTTACATTTTTTTGCCTTCCAATTCCCAAAAGTTGGCTTTGAACTAAGGTGTTGTTGCACAGAAAAAAACAGCAGGTTCCATTTTTAATCTTGACCTGATTAAGGCTCACTTATTATACCAGCTAAGAATCTGATGTCTGAATCTTAACTTGGTTTATAAGATTAGCTTGTGATCATTCATAATGTAGTGTACTTCATTTCAGTTAATAGCTTAATCTTTAAATTTCCAAAAGAAATGTTTTATGAAACTGATGTGAAGTTGTGGTCTAAAATTATTGTACATGCTTGAATTCTAACTGTTCTAGAATCAGATTTGATCTTAGTTTCTACTAGGATAGTATAATAATCTAGTTTACAAGTGTACCGTCTACCTTTATGAAGTGAAATAAAGGAAGTAAAATCCAGCATGATAGAATCCTTATACTGCACTTTTGTTTTGATTAGTCTCCAACACCCAATTATTTTATAGATTGGAAGTGTTATTTGAAATTTATATTACTGAGTAAATCTTGATATTTGTTTATCTTCGTTGTCATGCAGAGGGGTGCCTCCATCACCCTGGTCTGATCATGCTGCTGCCGTACATGCAGAGCGTTATCTTCTTATTTTTGGTGGGGGTTCACATGCAACCTGCTTTAACGATATGCATGTCCTAGATTTGCAAGCGGTAAGATAACTACTCTTCCCTCTTTTTTGCATGCAATCGAGGAAGTATATTTACCTTTTATGTATTTGGATCTGTAGATGGAATGGTCGAGGCCCACACAACAAGGGGAGATACCGACTCCTAGGGCTGGTCATGCAGGTGTAACTGTTGGAGAGAACTGGTTTATTGTTGGCGGTGGAGACAATAAAAGCGGTAAATGTCTTGCCTCAAATCAAATAGAAGATTATTATTGTTCCTTGGATGACTTTTCTAGGCCATGCATGTTAATGTATTGTCAAATGCCTCCATAACATGAAAACAAGAAAACGCTTAGTTGGATCTGTTAATTTGCGCGGAAAAACTCATTACTGCTCCTTAATCTTAATTATTTTCCTATTCTCATCTTGCAGGTGTTTCAGAAACCGTTGTCCTTAACATGTCAACCCTTGTTTGGTCAGTTGTCACATCAGTTGAAGGACGTGTTCCTCTTGCTAGTGAGGTATTTTACATTTTACAAATGCTTGTAGATTGTAAAATGCTACACGTGTGGCTAATCTCTGCCGGATTGTTCCAGCATATGTATATTGCTCCTTCACAATAGGAATGCAATATTTTTTTATGTCAAGAACCATACATTCTTTTCTTTCATTTATTTAGTTGTATGTAATGCATGTCATAACAATATATGATGTTACTCTCTATAAATAGGAGATTCCGATTTCAATGATTGGAGTTGAAAATTTGCCATTTAATTGTCTCCTATTGTAGGGATTAAGTCTGGTTGTGGGCTCCATAGGCGGGGAAGATATACTTATATCTTTTGGAGGATATAATGGGCGTTATAACAATGAGGTAGAAACAATTTTGCCACTTTAATATACTGCTTGGCCTTTGTTTATATTCGATCATCTGTTTTTCACTTTTTCTGCCAGGTTAATGTTCTTAAGCCTAGTCATAAGTCAACTTTTCAATCAAAGATCATGGAGGCCCCTGCTCCCGATAGTGTTTCTGCTGTGCATAATGCCACAAATCCTACTCGAGATTTGGAATCTGAGCTTGAAGTTGATCAAGAAGGGAAAATACGAGAAATTGTTATGGATAACACTAACTCAGAGCCCATGGTATGTAATATTTTGATACTGCATTCAGCTTTCAATACCACCTATATCGATAATTTCTTCGCATATATCTAATATGGTGGATCTAGTATAGTTCATAACCTTCATAAGCAACATCAGAAATTTGCTTTTGTTTTCAATAGAACTTTTACGACATCCCAATGGTCGCGAAATTTATTGCAAATAGTTAGTTTATTTGCAATTTACTTTTTTATTCCACATACAGTAACGTTTTTGACCCTTTATGATTTAAGAATTAAGATGTACTGAATTTTTAAGGTGTTCAGATTGTCAATTTGTTTTTCCCACTAAAGTTTAGGCTATATGTAGAAATCCAAAGGTGGGGATACTAGTGAGGGCATTATTACGACGCTCAAGGCGTAGAAGGAAGAACTAGAATCATCACTCAACAAGGAGAAATTGCAGTCTCTCCAGCTGAAGGAAGAAATAACTGAAGCTGAGACTCGAAACAAGGACCTATACACGGTAGTTTTTTTGTTTTTTTTAATTTGTGTGATGTCCATTGTCCGGTGATGTAGTTATTTCGCCGTTTCATATGTAAGTTTGGAGACAGTGGTTCGTATTTGCTTAGAATTTATTTTCCTCACCGAATTCCTTTAACATTTTAGGAACTTCAATCCGTCCGTGGTCAACTTGCTGCCGAGCAATCAAGATGTTTCAAACTAGAGGTATATAATGTTTAGATACAGAGAACAATATTGTTGCTTACAATACCTTTTTATATGTTTCCTCTGTATCGAATGGGAATTCAAACTCTGATTCTCTTTCATACAACCATTCTCCGACGCTTTAAAACGAGAACGTAAAAGCGGTTAAGGTTCACAATACCTTTTGTTGTTATAGTGTAAAAGCCTCTAATTGTCTTATAATACTCTTCAATAAACAGGTTGATGTTGCTGAGCTGAGACAAAAGCTTCAGACTATGGAAACACTACAAAAGGAACTCGAACTCCTGCAACGACAGAAAGCCGCATCCGAAGAAGCCTTAAATGCCAAGCAGAGGCAAGGATCAGGTGGTGTATGGGGTTGGCTGGCAGGCAGCCCACCATAAAATCCCGACAATGCCTGAAAAGCCTAATTACACGGTAATTGCTAGATTTATTCGAATCGATCCATTTTAGTTAAAATATATATAGTTAGGCCGAACCCAAAGGACCCCTTGAGGGTGTTTTTTTGCATGAATACACGTCTCCACAGATTCTAGTTTCAGTTTATATAGTTTTACATACACGACTGTGGATAGAATAGTTTTCATTTTGTCGATAAACAGAGAATCGCGATCGATGGTGGTCAGAATAGATAATAGAGGGAATTATGTGTTTTAATTTGATCCTTCATATGGATCTCAACTTAGGGAAGCTGATGGCTTATTTTAAATATAATGGATGATTTCCCAGCACTAGGAAAATATGGGTTATTTTCTAGAATTCTGTTTATTTATTAATTAATTTGACGTTTAATATTAGTAAATAACATTTTCTATATGTTAAACGGTATTAATTGTAGAATATTAAAATATATGTCGAAATATAATTTATTTTAAACACAATATATTTTTAACATCTTAATTATATAAATGGAAGTTCCAATTTTAAAACGGAATCTAAAAGAAAAGAAAAAAAAGTAAAATAATATTTACATAAACTTAAAATTTCTCTGCCTTCTTGTAAGATTAATGCTTGTAAGATGAGGATGCTGTTTTCTTAGAAGAAAACAAGGCGATGTTAATGTTGGGAAAGACTCCACCACCAGGAATGGTTCCTTCCAGAACCTTCCCCAACTCCTTGTCCAGTCTCACAGCTACAGACACGTGCCGTGGAGTGATCCTTTTCTTCATGCTGTCACGTGCAACATTCCCCGACAATTCAACAAGCTAACCGGAAGAAAAAGAAACTGAGCTCTCAATTTTTCTGTTTTTTTTTAATTTACTGACGAAATAAATCTCCGATTAATCGATTTTCTCCTTTTTTTTATCTAATCTTAAAAAAAAATCGGATCGAGAGAGAATGAAAAAGCGATCAATATACCTCGGCAGCAATGTACTCGAGGACGGCGGCGAGATAGACGGGAGCATCACCTCCGCAACGCTGTGCATAACGTCCTTTCTTGAGGTAGCGGGCAATCCGACCCACCGGGAAGCGGAGTCCGGCCTTTTCCGATTTAGAAACCGCCTTTTTCCTGCTTCCTCCCACTGGCTTTGACGTCGTCTCCATCACGCCTTTAAACGACACTTGGATCAAATAGAAAGCTGAGAAAATGATATAAAATAAATCTGCAGAATTCTTTTAGTTTTCCGGGAAACTTCCTATGTTTTCTTATTGTTTGGATTTTGAATCGTGGAGCGAAGGTGAAAGCTGAGAACGGTCCTTTTATAGTTGGATGTACCAGGCAGGATAGCAATACGGCGGCGTTTCGTTTAGTCAAACAAGAGTATCGATCCAACGGTTGGATTCGTTTGACTTAGGGAGTTTATTAATACTAATTAGTTGTTTAATTAATTTTCAATTCCAAAAGAAGAGTCTTAGGGACTCTAATCCAGTTGAAAGAGTATTAGGCACTCTATCTTATATTTTCAGATCCAAACTGATTTTTCATTATTAGAACATGGTATTTTGATAAGTACTGATATTTAATTTTTTAATTAATTAATTTAGATCGGATAATACAAAAAATTAAAATATAATGATAATTTTAATTTATTTTTATTTTTATTTTTTTTATAATATCAAAACTCGAATTTATAATTTTACTTAAGAGGTATAATAACTTATTCTATTAAACTGACTTATTATTGGTATTCAATATTTTTTCACCATTAATATCAATTTTATGATTTGAAGACATAGTGTGCACAATAAATAAATAAAATATATAAATTTACTGAATAAATCAGTTTTGATTAATACAATAATAAAAAATAATCATTACACTTGTAATATAACGATTTATTCATAGAATCCTAATAAAAAAAGGGTTAATTACTGAAATTATCACTTATGTTTTTTTTTCGGTATAGAATTGAGTATTAATTTTAAAAAATAATCAATAATTTATATTTTTTGGTATAAACTTTTAGTCACTTAGTTGTTTATTGTTGTTAAATCTTAATGAGAGGTTGATCTTACACAATAAAATAAATGATAAATTATCTAAATAGTCCATAAACTATTAATCTAATCTTATTTTGATCATCGAAATAAAAATAATTTATATAATCACATATTTAATTTTCCACATTTTTATTTTTATTTTTTTTCTCCTTCACTATTTTTCATAGTCTTCCTCAACTTTTAGATGAATGTGCTCTATGTATTCTAATCGAAAGAAGATTTACAAAATCCTATATCAGCCTCTATTCTAGGTAGAGGGTCTATACAAATTTTTTTGTATATCTTATACATGACCATATAATTTATGCACAGTCCTTTACAAGTTGTATCACTTCAGTATAACATCGGAAAATCTTATAAAAATTTCTATTATTCCTCTTCTTCCAAAGCATATAAATGCATCCATTCCAGGTTAATTTAAAAAATATCGAAGAGTTTTTTATAGTTGAAATAAAATGAGTTGTATTTTTAGTTGTTTTATTAATTCTTTCTTGATTTGCTTCATTATTGTGAATGAATTTCTCAATCATTTTTTTTGTTGATTCAAGAAAAAGTTGTGTATTGGTTCTTGGAATATTAATGATATATAGAAGAATATCTATGTATATCTTTTCAATGAAAAATTTTATAAAAAAATAGAATTTACGGATTAATCGAATAGTTCTTCTTTTAAATATTTGCCAATTTTTTTTTGATGATTCTAATATTTTATCCCGATAACTTATTTTGTTAGAACTAATATTTATTTCTTGAGTTAGAAATTCGTTTTTCTTGTCTTTTATAATTCTAATTTTTTCTATTTTATTTTTGATTGTGTTTGTTCTCGTAGTCAGATCCTTTATTTTTTTTTTCTGTTAATGAATAAGTTATCCGCTCCATAGATTGAATTTGAAGGGATGATTTGCGAATCGTCTTATTACTGATTAGCGAATCCTTTTTAGTTTCGCCCAATTCATATATTTCTCTCAACCCAAAAAATGGAATTAGATTTTTTTTTGTTTTTGAAAGTTCTTTTATTATTCCCTTTAGAGATAGAATGCTTTGAGTGACCCATTTTTTTCTTTCTTTTGAGACTTTTCGAAACAATTTTGTTTTTTCTTTTAAAATTGTTAAAGCTATAAAACATTTCGTTTTCAATTTTTTTTGTTTTTTTTTTAGTTCTTTAAAAATAGGCTCAAAAAACGAACGCCGTTTTCGAGCAGAACCGAAAGGTAGTTCAGTTTCCATTCCCCAAACTGTTAAAAAGCAAAAATCATTCTTTTGACCTTTCTTTTTTTTCATTGGATCTTTATGCGAGGGTTGTAGTGCAACTCTATGCCAAGGTTTCAGGCAAAAAGGAAATAGGATTTTTATCTGAATACCGTCTGTTAACCAGTTTTTTGGAAATTCTGTTTCGGATAATTGAACACCATTATAAGTACATTTAACATGCATTTCGCGATTCCAATCCTTTAAATCCTCGGACCACTCAGGAAATTGAAATAATAACATACGGGCAACGTTTTTAGCTATTATCAATGAAGGTAATATAATATATTTTCTAAGAATTGATTGGGTTATTAACATGGAGCCCCTTATTACTTGAGCAACTAAAATGCTGTCCCAAGCTTCTCCTATTTCTATCCGTATTTTCTCTTCTCTTTTGTATTTTTCTCTTTCGTCCTTGTCTTTTTTCTCGATCTTTTTTTCTGTATAATCAGAATCTGGATAATCAGAAATTTGTGATTCTTTTTTTTTACATATCCAATTTCGAGATATTAGTTTCAGCGGCCCAGAAATATCAAAAGAAAAAAAGAGGGGTTTGTCTACTCTGTCCAAAAAAAGTGGGGAATGCACATTTGCTTGAAACAGTTCCCAAGTAATTGTTTTACGCCTTTGGGCACGCATGGAACCTTTTATTATGTCGCGGCGAAAATCCGATTGTTGCGAATAGCGTATCAAAGCCATTTCATTTGTTTGATCAGGACCATTAGTATCCTTGGTATTAGTATAAGTATCGGCGTTTGCCTGGTTATTAGTAAAAATCACTACGCGCTTGGATTTTCTTGAACGAATTTCATGCTCTGCTGTTAGAACTGTTAGATTTTCCTCGTTTTCTCCCTCCTGTTGTTCTAAATCGTCGATTAATTTGTATGACCATCGAGGAACTTTTTTACTTATTTCTTTTATTCCAATAGATTTTTTTCTAATTGTTTGATTGTTGGGATTAGTTATAACTATATTGAATAAAAATTTCAATATTTTTACTCGATCCTCGGAATCGATATTTCCCTGTTCGTCTTCTGTCAATGTCAATAAAGAGAGTTCTTTTTCTGTTGATAATGATTTTATATTGAGTGTATCTAGTGTCTGTTCAAATTCGTGATAATCAGTAGTAAGAAGTATAGCATGAATCTTATTTATCCAAAACGGATCCGTGTTTTTTTTTTTAGAAGTTTGATTTATGCTTAAAGGTGAAACCCATTTTTTGATTCTTCCACGGTAGGGTCCATGCAAGAAAGGATCATATATTCTAGGTAAGTATTCTCTTTTAGTTTCATTATTAGAGAATCGAGTCCTTTTTTCAAGTATGCCCAGCTCAAAAGATTCCTTATCTAAAGATTCGACTCTTTTTATAAACTCCTTACTTAAATTTCTTCTTTTTAGTTCATTGAAAAAACTCCAATCAGTATACAATTCATCAGAAAACAATTTTTCTAGTGTGAAAAAATATATTTTTTTTTGTATCATTTCTCCAAAAGTTGATAAACTAGGTGGATACGTAAAAGAAATTTTTTCTTTTCCATCACTTTGACATGTGTAAAAAAAATATTGTGACATTTCATTTTTTATAGCATTTTCAAACCGGTCATTTTTTATATATCGCAAAGGTCGATTCCATCGCTTAGAATCAAAAAGAAGTGTCACAAGGGGTTTTTCAAACCATAATTTATATTTATCTTCTTTTTTTTTTAATATTTCGAACTTCGAACTTTCTTGATTCCCATCCAGGTAAGAAGTTTCATAAACTGGTCTATTTTTATAGTATGCCTCTTTAAAGGGAAAGTGGAGTCCGCCCTTTATTTTTATTTTTTTCTTTCCAGTCACTCGTAGCTTTTCTGTTTCATCGATTTTGCTCGGATCCACCCTTTCCTCCGAAAAAAGGGAAGAAGAAGGATTTTCTTCGGTGGATACCTCTTGTTCCTGGTTATACCCCCCCCCCTTCGGAAATAGTTTCTATTTCTATGTTTCTTTCTTCCTCACTTTCCCCCACTTCTGCCGCTTCTGAAATTCCTTTCAATTTCTTAGTTAGAATGGGTGACGGCATTCTACCTAAATAGTAAACACAGGTAATAAATAAGAGAATACTAAAAATGCGAGCCATAGAATTTCTAAATTCTGATACAAGATACTTATTAGATCGAATAAGTACATTAGACCTAATAAAATTATTTTGTTGTATCCAGGCTAATACCAATCCAACCCATTTCATGAATAAAATATGCCCAATTAACCAACCAACAAAACTACTTGTTACAAATAACATATTGTTGTTGCATCGAAACATATAAATGTTGACTAATCTGGCTAACATTGAA